>OW203654.1:10000000-15000000 GCA_934044485.1 Apeira syringaria
CTAGTTATTGTCAGCCTATAGATAACTCAAATGCTCCGACCCGCTACCAGTTGGCAGCGTGTCCAGAATGCTAGCACAATTTCCACGTTGAATTGCAATGCTGATCCGTTGAGCCAAATATGTGCCAGCATTTTGGTCACGCGTCATATACTGGGTTATTATGTTTATATCAGTTATTATATTAAAAGGATATAAATATCCGGCTTTACTCACGTTATAGGTCGACCTTCTAGGCCTAGTTATATCAAGCGTGTCCAATCCCAGAATGACTCAGAACTTTCTCCCAGAACTGTGCGACTCTTGAAGTTTTTCTTTAACTCACTTTGGAAATCAAATGGAAAAGTGTAGGAACTTATTTTTGGATTTTATGACGGGCGTCTAAGATTGGGCTTATCTTTGAAAACTAGTTTTTTTATAACTAGTTAATATATATGTAGGTATATATAACCGAATTTGCAGGTAAGGTCAACTATTTTACTGACTCAAAGCGTTTGTATCATGCGATCAATGATGTTTTACTAAAGATGACGTATATTCATACTGCGCGATGCTCAGATTTTGTTCTTTTACGACATAAACATGCTTACTGCGACAGATAATACGGTACAAATAATATAGAAAAGGATAGCTATATGCTTAGACTTGCGCTTGAAATACGCGTCGCACTGAAAATGACTACAATTGACTTAATTTTGCCTCCTCAGTTTCTGCGCGCTTGTGCGACATCTACCTCATAAAAACATATAATATCGTTGCATGCGATGATCAACACGAAGGTAATTTGTAGGAGCTGGAAGTCTGAGAGGCGCACAGACTGCGCGGAGCTAAACCGCATGGGAAGTAGTTTTTTTATAGAGTAAAATACCATGTACGTACCATGTACCATGAATATACGATAAGAAGTTGAGCTAATTAATACGCATGTGTATAAATCTGTTTTTATAGCTTAATACGTATTTAATTGGCACATGATATAAAATTAATAAAGCCTTGGTGTATTTCACCATTATCATAAGCTAAAAAATTTCTTAAATTTTGTGAAATGAAACAAAATAAGTTACATATTCAGTGGCCATGTCTGAGAATTCCTTGAGGCGCTGTTTTTAATTCAGCCCATGTTTCGTTACGGTAATAAGAATTGAAGATCAAACTTAGACAAAAAGGGTGACAGAATGGAGGGGGCCAGTGGGCAAATGAAAGATAGGAAGACCTTGCAACAGATGGGAGGATGAAATTAAACGCATAGCGGGTCCAAACTGGATACAATTAGCGCAATCCAGAGAAAACTGGCTCAGTTTGAAGGAGGCCTTTACCTGTAGAGGGGTTCTTACAGAATAATTTCACTACGTTACTAATTACCAACGTATCTTAAACTCTGAAACTAATAACTACTAAATATTATACCAATACATTTTTGCGATACTAATAAAACTAATTGACTTTGTAAACTAGCATTTTCTGGAAGAAATAAAAGGCTTTTTTATTTTATTTTTATTTATTAATAAGAATTGCGGCAGAATTAAGTAGGTATCTGTATGAAATACCGATACACGTTTTTTTCTTATTAAATTCCCACTGGAGCACGGGCTTTTCTCTTAGGGAGTGGAATGTTGCAACAATAAATCACGACGGCGTCGCGATAGCCAATGCGGGTTGGTGGATATGCTGAGGGTCAGCCGGATTTCGGAATTCTCAGAACGCCAAGTGTCTGACGCGGCCTACGACTATTATCTTAAAACAATAAGACTGACGGCTTCGCGTGCTCACCGAAGCATGGAAGCGCTTATTTGAAAATGCTACTAGCGATCACCCATCACGCATGATTGCAGCGTGCGTTGCGTAACCCAGTAGATCTATGAATACCGAAAATGTAAATTACTAGCACTTAGTCCTTATTAAAAATCTTTTGTTACTCGATAATTTTGAGCGTTCAATGATGTCGACGGATTATGAACTACAATAAGCTAACTTACAAACTTATTGAGTGTTAACTCTAAGGCTTTCACGGCCGGCGTTGCATGTTGTATGTATTGCTTCCGGGCTGTTTGGCCGTGGTCTGTTCAGATCAGTATCAGAGAAGACGCCGCGAAGGAGATTTCTACGCTTTTGTCGCCGCTCGGACCTGAACCACTGAAGATGCCGACCGCAGTGATCAACGAAAGGTCTGGCACACAAGTTTCACTCAGATCCAAATCTTACCTTCTTACCTCGCGCGAGTAATTGTCAAAATCTGTTGTCATATGACTGAGTTCTGAGCATCGAAATAATAAGTACTTACGTACAACTAAGTAATTATTATTTCGATGGTTCTGAGTTAGCGAAATAGACAAAAAAGCAATCGAATTGAGAAATTCTTCATAATATGGTATACAAGTTTTTATACTGAATTGTACGTATAAACGTCCATCTTAACCATTAACCTTCCCCTGAAATAAGCTTTAATACAAGTACTTTCTCGATATTCAAACATGTGGATCCACAGTCTAATCCCCTAAAGCTCGTATCACAATCATTACTCACACAACAACTGATACGTTCTACTAGTGACGTCAATCAACCACCTGATTAGGGTTGCCAATCTGTTGAAATAAGGAAATGTTTATTTGGATACACTTATTCTTCTTCTTCTCTTAGCCATGTGCGTCCACTGCTGGACATATGCCTCCCCCATACAGGGGGGATTTGCCAATACTCGCCACGCTTGGCATGCGGGTTGGCAAGCGCAGTATGATTTCCAATACTCAGAAGGCGCTGCTGCCCACCTTCTTGTACGTGATCCCTTAGCCGACTCTTACGGCATCCACGGGAAGAGATGGGGGAGTACTATTCTAGGCCGGTACCACCACGGCACATGGTGGATACACATTACACGTAATTGTAAAGCTCGGCCGGTCATACATACAGACGTACTAATCCCATTGCACTGAGCCCTTCAATTAATGTCATCGAATCATAGTCGAGTGTGAATAATATGGCAACGAAACAGAATATTGATAAAATAGGTGATTCGTGTATCATTCGGAACAGAAAGTTTAAAAATTATAATGAAACTAACGGGCCCGACAGACATTGACCTGCATGCAGCGCCAGCTAGAATTTTTTTTTTAGTCTAAACCATCCTGGGCGCCTCCCAAACGCATGCAATAAAATTCATATTCAAATCAGTCCAGCCGTTTAGGAGGAGCTCAGTGACATACACACGTACAGTAGAATTATATGTATAAAGATACGTTCTAGTATTAATTCTCTCCACTTTTCCTTTTAATTATAACGTTTAAAATGTTATACAAATATGAATGCTCTTGTAATTAGTAATAGCTTAGAGCAGATACAGGCATTGCCTTGCTCTAATGCTTAGGGCATTGCCTGTTACGAGTTAGCAGTGCACCCAGAATACAAGCAGCAATGAACCGTTGAATTGCAATGCTGATCGTAGAGCCAACATTTTCATCACGGGTTGCATCTGATAACTTTTGAAAACTTCAGTTCAATCTCCACAGGACCAATTTCTCAACCCTAAAGATTAGGATAGCAGTAGAAATACAACAATATTGCTTCTTAATAGCTTTAATTGGCAACAATAACACATTACAAAACCTGACACCAAGTATAAACATATGAGCGTAACTAGTATAATTCTCATTAGAAATCGTATTTAACAAGTTACAATTTAAAATAAAATGACAGCCCTACGCCTGAAAGCGTTGCACAAACCATGTATAAATTCCACTTCAATCGAATAGGTGCTGTGAGATGAAGCTGCAAAGATTATTTTGGAATAACAAATTTATCACGTGATTTCAGAGCTGATTGGACTATGTCGATAAATATTATTGGTAGTGCTGAGAACTCGACGTCGTGCTCATTTCCTTTCATGTAATGCTTAATATATTTTTGTTTTCGGAGTTTGTTTCAACAAACGAATATGAACACATTTGCTTTAATCGCACCAGAGTGTGATTGTTAGAATGTTTACCCGCAAACATTTAAGTTTTTGACACAATCATTATTCATCGGCCGGTGTTCGAGCAGTAAAGATGCCCATCACATAAATCGTATTACGCTTTAATGCTTCTGCATCAGATGCTGCAAGGTGTTGTTCTCAACATATAGCAGCATCTGTTGGGCAGTAGATGCTTAAGCAGTAGATCTTGTTCTGAATGTTCTGTAATGACAATATATCATGTATGTTTTTTTTAATAAGAAATAATTATTTGTGTTTACTTGTTCAAAACCTACAAAAAAAAAAACGATTATTGAGTACAAAGTATAACACAATATTAAATTTCTTTTAATCACTCAAACCCACCTAGGTTCCAAAATAATGTACATGATAAAGTTTTTATTTTGTGTAGGTACGCTAATACGACTTTTTAATTGAGGGTGAAGAAATCGAAGAACATACCCAATGACAATTGATCCCTTGAGTAGCAAAGGTCAACAACACTGAAAAGGGTGCAAACAATATTAAATATTTTCGTTTTACTACGTTCTACCTAAGTTTGAATACCATGATAGTTCAAAAGTAACTGTCATCAAAATATTGTGCGCATGGTACCTACTTCGACAAGTTATTTCACACTTTTGAGTGTTGAAATCGGTTCCATTTTTTTGATATTTTTATTATAATAAAACTTTTGTTCTTTTAGTTGAAATACGGACCTACTACCATTGTCAATATAAGTCCAGAATTATATTTTCGACCACCGATGCTAGAATAGGGATGGTGAAGCTCATATGTATGTGGGCGAAAAAATCTCTCAACCTTAGAAACTGGTTTATTACTGGCGCGTCCTTCGGCGCGAAGCCGCGGGCGGCCGAATACACTTCAGGAATTCAATTATGTAATCCCAACGCTCATTCGCCAATATGTATTCAACAGAAAAACAATAGACAAGGACCTGTATACCAATTTTATGGCTCTGAAGTTATACATTTTACTAGAGTCACTGCCATAAATGGCCAGTGACATGACTTCTGATCCCTGGGACTCTGGGTTCGAATCCCGGCAGAGATAAACGTTTATGTGATGAGCATGGATGGTTGTTTGTCTCGAGTCTTGGATGATTGTGTAATGTACTTCTGTCTGTCCATGTCTCCCACGCCACAGGGACTTCTGGAGAGTGAGCTTAAAAAAAGGAGAACAGTATTATATGCCCCGTGTAAAGTACTGTCCTACTTTAGCCGAAATACCCATGTTTTTGCCAGCCAATGGATCTTGAGACTCCATTTAGTTAAATGAACTCTTGACTAAAAAAAAATGTACCCAATCAAGTGGCATTTTTAATTGGTTGGCGATTTCTTTATTAAATTAATCACAACTTGATCAAATTTACGAAAGACTTGCAATTACAGACTTGCAGAATTACAGACTTACAGCAATACAAGTTCATGTGATAAAACGCTCAAATATATTTCCTGATCGTGTTTATAATGTCACATTGTGAACAGAAAAGTCTTAACATTCTTCAATCCAAACAAGTTTGTTACTCGCTTCAATCAAAATTTTTATTTAAAAAATATTTGATCCAGTTTAAAAAATAGTTTTATTTATACTTGATCAAATCAATAAAGTTGACATTTCGTGACAAATACGATGCACATGTTTATAACAACCATTTCTCTACTTGGTTACCACTGATAAGTTTTGTGATAGCATCTGTAGAGGATACGGTTCGCGTGAAGTGGTGGTAGTGAAAATAACACGATATTTGGGTGTTTTAGAAAGACAAGAGCGCGTGGGCGTGTACCGAGTGCAGAAGGACAGAGCGCCGCCTGCGCGCCTCCCGAGCTGTCAGTCGGCTCGCGAGGCGCGCAGGCGGCGGTTGTCATCTATTTATTAAAATAAGAAGGTATGTACATACGGACTACAATACTTATGATTCTACCTACATTTAAATTATTAATTGTTTTTATACATATAAAATGCTAATGTTCCTATTTTAACAAATATTAATTATATGTCAGGGCTGCGTTCAGGAGCTTCGTCGGCCAAATATTGATCGAGCGATATTTGATCGATGTCTCACGAACGGCTACTTCATAGCATGTTACAGAAGAAGAAAAAGTCATTTACATTGTTCATGGATCACATGATAGTTACTACTGCATATGCCACTTTTCACAGCCGACCAAGATTTGATCGATTCTAGAGGTAGAAATGTTATGGTTTCGTCGAGCATAATTTGCTCTGACAGGTTGACGTGAACGGTCATGATCAAATATTGGGTGAAGCAAGTAATGCTCTAGTTGAGTTCGTGAACGCCGCACATCCGCTGTCAGAGCAAGATATTGCTTGGCCGATGGAGCTGCTGAAAGTATAGATAATTGTTGAGGTTTGCAGGTCGCGAGGCACGTCGTCTACAGCATCCATAAAGATCCCGTAATCATATGAAAGTAGTTGCTGCAACGGCTCTGTATCCGGTATAGTATTTCAATAGGCTACATAGTCACGGTAATAAAAAAAATGATTGCATCAATTACTTTCTTGAGTGTGGATTTAAAAAACAGCTTTTAATATCGGGTGATTAAAGACAAAGTTCAGCTGTTTTCATTTATTTATTATTTATTTATTAACATTCTATGTGCTATGGTAACCTGATGACTGATATATATACTTATATACATATACACACCCAGACACAGGTCAAACAGACATGTTCATGCACACATGTTTGACCTGTCCGGGAATCAAACCCGGGACCAGCGGCTCAGAAGGCAGAGTGCTACCAACTGCGCCAACCGGCCAGTCATAGTAAAAGGTGCCACGGTATATTTCGCCCGGTGAGCAGTACGCACGTGCAAAGCGCATAGCTATATTTTGGTCTTCACACTTTCCTTTGTTTACCAGAAGAACACATTCCAGAGTTAGTAGGTAGAGGTTACCACAGAATATGTAATATCAGTTATCACTGCGTATATCATGGATTGGTATACTATTTAGGTTCGTTGCGTATGTTCAATCTGACGTTTGATTGACGTCAGATTTCACATTATTTATAAAAAGCATTTCCTTACTCCGTTTTCATGACGTCAGAAGCCACAAGTTATTGTTTAAAACGCCACGCCTACGGATGATTAAATAGCTTTACCTCAAAATATACATGATTCAAAGTTAGAATAGTTACATCTAAGGATTCTTTTAATTATACAAAATATGTCGATTTTTTAAGGTATATTTTACTTAGTGGTTATTACTGATTTAGTCAAGGTGCAATTCAGCTAGATCTATATAAAGTTGACTGGCTCTCAATGACTTGTCTGAACACCATATGTGGTTGCATATATAGGCTTTCAAAGATATTAGATTAAATTCAGAAAATTCTTTCTTGCTACACCTTAAATATAAAACAATAGTTACAATAAACATAAATTTACATAGAGTGTGACAATGGGCGGCCTTATCACTAAAAGTGATCTCTACCAGGCAACCTTTGCATGGAGAGGATCGAAAGAAATTTAAATAATGGGGGTGTTACAAAAATATTACATTAATCTTAAAAACAAATAAAATAATTAATAATAATAATATGGGACAACATTCAACAAGGTCTTCAGGTAAGTAAGTAAGTATACAAAAATAAGAAAAAAGAGAAAATAAGTTTCATAAATCTTATATATTACATGATATTACAGTCGTTATGATTCTAATATAATACACAACGTGAGCTTTATTAATTTAAGTGAAACTTTATGATTTCGGCTTTAAATACGTAAAGAGAGGGTGCACATCTTATTGAAACGGGTAGGGAGTTACACAGGCGGGTGGCTTGTATAGTAAATGATCCATCATAAAAAGAGTATGTGGAGCTATTGTGAGAGTATAACATTCTGATGACCTTAATGAATATGAAGGACATTGTACGAAATTGAAACGTGATTTCAAGTAGCGAGGGGAAGAAGGATTAAACATTATTTTATAAAGCAGACAGAGAATATGAGTATGTATTCCGGCGAAGACGAATAGGGAGCCACTTGAGCTTAGAACGAAATTGGGAGACATGACCATACTTACGCAAGCCAAATATAAATCTTATGCAAAAATTTTGCAAGCTTGTTTAATTGCTCCTCTGTGAGATCTAGATAGCAGGCGTCAGCGTAGTCTAGTATGGAAAGTAAAAGATTGAGCTAATACAATTTTTGTGGCTGTAGGAAGATGATGCTGCAGATGCATATAGCTTACGGCTGGTAGTTTGTATTTGAATTTTCTGCACTCTGCACGATTTATTTTTTTAGATGATTCTGATTTTTCAGATTCATGCAAGTAGGGTTCAGAATAAAACTGAATTTCATTTTCATTGGTTTTTATTCTCCACAAGATGTAAGAAACTCAGCAAAAGCAGCGACTTTCTTTTTCCCAATATAGACACAACGATGCATGTCAGTGCTATCCATAAAAATTCTTGATACTTTTGTCTCGAAAGACGATTTGTTTTAACTAGTAAAGTTACACTCTATTCCCATGAAACCACTTAGAGGCATAAAGTCAGTCATTTCATATATTATAGAAACAACCGAAGATCAGGCAGTATACCGGTTTCCCAGTATCTAAGATGCTGCATTTACTCAAAAATGTTTTCTATATCCGTTTTCATGTTAATGTAATGTACGCGTTAATTTGATAACTCGAAATATGGTTCATCCTTACCATGAATTAATCCTACTTATAATAAAATTATAAATGTTAAAGTTTGGATGAATGGATGGATGGATGTTTGTAACTATTTCATGCTGAAGCGGCTAGATGGATTTGGTAGATACTTCAGGTCACTGAATAGCACATAGGCTACTTTTCACCATCAAAAGCATAAAACCGCGGGGTGCAGCTAGTATTATGTGAATGTGAGTTTGTTTGTAATGTTTTACGCTCAAACCGCTCGACCAATTTTGATGAAATCTTTGTTACCTCTTCACGCTCAAACGGCTACTCCGATGTCGATAAAATTTGGTATAGAGATAGCTTATACCCTGGATTAAGACATAGACTTATTTTCATCATCACCATCATCTACGTTGTTCATCACGTAGTTCATTAAAAAAAAAGACAGATAAAACACTTTTACCTGATATATGAATAAAGATGGTGCACCTATTATGGCAACAGGTAAAGAGTTTTACAGGCAGTCGGATTGAAGAGTTAAATACTTATTGTAAAGACTTATTTTATACGCGTTTATGCTTATAAAATTATTAATCCTGCATAAAATGGGTTGTAGCAGTAGAAATAATAAAATGGATAAATAGTTTTTTCATTCTACTCAATTTAATTCAATTAAAGAGATAGCTTTTAATATTTCTTATAATAAAAATTAATAACTGTAACTCTGTAATAAATAAAACTCTCAGCTGCCGTAAACTACCTAAGTAAATATGATTGAGTGTAACTAAGAGTGATGAAATCTTATGTTGATTTTACCAAATCAGGGATAAATAACACATTTTTTAGCTGATGAAGGGGATAAAGTATTTCTCTTCTCTCTTATTTTTAATATTTGTGTGTTACCAACGAGCCTACAAAACCAAGAAGTTTTTGTTATTTCTGAAACTACGCCATCCTGCTTCACCATTGCCTGCGTTTTTGAAAATGGAACCAAAAGTGGTGGTTGGTTGAATGCGTATATTGGGTTGTAGATACAGGAAATAAGTTTTAGAATTATATTGGACTATATTGAGTTCTCAAAATCGTAGTGAAAAGTAGAGGCGCTAAAAACCCAAGTACCTACCTATATATAGGTACGTAGGCTTTCGTGCTCCATTTTAGACCCGCGTCGACACCTAACATTAGGTGAGACAGAGGTCAAGCGCAAGGTTATAATATTTAAGAAAAACCCATTATAGCTTGGTTTCTATTTACTGTTAAACTACGTCTTATAGGTAATTTAAGCTCCTATTATATATATATATATATATATCCTACTAATATATTATTCTAAGAGACAACATGATCTCTAACTATAAGCATAGTCTAGTTTTATATTGCAGGTTGTTGAATGCACGACTCATAAACGAGGAGCTGACGTTCCACGAAGAACCAAAAGTAGTTCCTACAAAATAGGCGCTTTGTATTACAAAACATTGCTTTGGCATTGTGTGAGAAGTTGATAATATGTAAACCAGAAACAGCATATAAAAATGAAAGTTGAATTCTAGGGCAGACCGTTTTTGATAACAGGCTCATCTCAAAATCCCACTATCGATGGACGCATGTTTGTTACTCAATCACGGCAAAATGGCTGGATAGATTTGGATGAAATTTGGTATGTAGATACTTCAGGCCCCGGAATAACACAAAAGGTTCTTCTTCTTCATCATCGTCATCATCATCATCATGATCCATCATCACCACGCGGGCGAAACCGCGGGGCGCAGCTAGTATTCCAATATATCCTACTACTCGTAATCCCACTAATATTATGGATATGAAAGTTTGGATGGATGGATGGATTTTGTTACTCAATCACGCCAGAACGACTGAACAAATTTGGGTGAAATTTGGTATGTAGATACTTCAGGTCCCGGAATAACACATAGGCTACTTTTCATTATCATCATCGTCAATGATCACTGCGTGGGTAAAACCGCATGGCGAAGCTAGTAATAGATATAAAATGCGAAAGTTTGTGAGTTTGGTTGTATGTTTGTTACTCCTTCACGCCTAAACGACTGGATGGATTTGGATGAAATTTGCTAGGCTTATTCTCATCATCACCGTTATCACCCTTTTAATCACCTCGGGGGTGAAACGGATTTGGATGAAATTTGGTATGTGATACTTTAGGTCCCAGATTACCCTCCCCAGGTGCTTGGATTAAACCACAAAGGGAAGCGAGAGGAGCAACACTTCGCTTCCTCAGGTTTCAATCTGAGCTCTCACGCCAAAAGGTAATTGTACCCACATGTCACAAATCACTATTAAATAGCACAATAGTTTATAAATAATATATACCAGCTCCGCCCCGCGGTTATACCCACGTGGTGACGATTGATGATGATTATGAAAAGTAGCCTATGTGTTATTCCGAGACCGGAAGTATTTACATACCAAATTGCACCCAAATCCGTTCAGCCATTTTGCAAACATCCATCCATCAATCCAAACTTTCACATTTATAATATTATAGTGGTATTTTTTTGAGAGGAGAGGGAGCCACTTTGGTTCTGTTTACATCGGGCTCGTAATAAAAAGTGTAATATATTGTGAATTACAGTTTATTTAGAAGTGTTTTTGGTATAGTCGTGTAATTTAAGTGTCAACACGTGTGAAACATGTTTATTACAGAGTCGAAAGCAAGACAATTGTGAAAAAATAGCAATCAAAGTAACGATGGCTATTTCATGTCAGTGAACAAAAACAGTGCAAGTTCATACATATGTTATGCCTTGATCTGGCCACAATAAACACTACCAATCTGCGGATATACGGTACTGTGCTTATTCACTTTTTATTTACAAATTGGTAACGAAATAACCTAAAAACTTTCAATTTGATGAATCACCTACGAACAGAAATTGAAACATATTGTTTTGGCGTTATCTAGATATAATAGACTCAACTAGTTATAACAAGCATCTGCAATCCCATAACGCTGAACAACTGCGTTAACCAAGAAACCAGGTATTTCTACTAGAGGGTGATAAACTATAAATAATATCTAGTCACTATGGAGGATATTAAAAATCTATTAAAAAGTATCCAAGAGGAAATGAAACAGCAAAAACAAGAAATTAAAGCAACAAAAGAAGAAATTATGAGTTCTATAAACGAGAACATAAATGAAAAGTTTAAGAACTTAGAGACTCGAAATACATTCTTGGAAGAAAAACTAGAAAAACAAAAGCTCAATATAGAGTACTTTGATAGACAATTGAGAAGAAAAAACATTATATTTTTTGGCATTTGCGAAGAAGAAAAAGGATACCATGATATTGAGAAAACTGTTTTAGCAATAATAAATACACAAATTAAGGTTAACTGCACCGCCTATAATATAGAATACATCAGAAGACTGGGAAGAAAAAGCGAAAAAGTGAGACCACTGATCGTAACGCTTACTACCATGGGTATGAAAATAGAGATTATGAAAAATAAAAAAAACCTTAACAGTACAAACTACTACATAAAAGAAGATTTTCCAACTGAAGTACTCAACAAACGAAAAGAGTTGCAAAGTAAGCTCAAAGAGGCAAAAGAACAAGGGAAAAAAGCTTTTTTAAAATATGATAAAATAATAATATTGGAAAACCAGGATAACTCTAAATTTACTTTGAACTCCAGTAAAAGATACTTATCAACATCTCCAGAATCATCTGAAAAGGTACACAACACCAATATAAAATACAAGCAACCGGCGAAGAAAAATAAAATGAATATGATACATTATCTTAAACAAAAACACAAGGAGCCAGAAAACTCTTCTTACACCACTTATGACACTGCATAGCAACTGAGTGCGACCCCTCTCCCTCTCCCAACACGGCTAGTCCCCGCGGGAGAAAAAGACTGCAACCCTCCACTACAAACATTATATATATGTACATATAATGTGAGATCATTACTCTCACCGGAAAGGAAACAACTACTAAAAGATTCTATAACAGCCATAAAATACGACATATTAGGCTTATCAGAAATACGCAGAGACGGAAACAATATAATCGAAGATAAGGAGCATATATTTTGCTACACGGGTACAACAGGAGGCCAACTTGGAGTAGGTTTTCTTATAAAAAAGAAATACAAGAACAACATAATAAGCTACACAGGACTCTCTGACAGAGTGTGTATACTAAATCTTTTATTTGATAGCACTAACGTATCAATAATACAAGTGCATGCCCCTACTTCAGAAGCTTCCGACCATGAGATTAATATATTTTACAACTCACTTCAAGAAGCTCTAAGTCTAGCATCTAAAGTTACTATCATAATGGGAGATTTTAACTCAAAAATAGGACATAGAAGATACGGGGAACACAGAGTAATGGGTCCATTTTGCTATGGAAATAGAAACTACAGAGGCGATCAGCTCATTCATTTTGCAATGGAAAACAAGTTTAAAATAATAAATACAATATTTATGAAAAAAAAGAAAGACCAGTGGACTTGGTTATCTCCCAACAAGAAGACCAAAAACCAAATAGACTTTGTCTTATGTAACAAACCGGAATATTTTACAAATATAGAAGTATTAAATAATAAATTATTTTCATCAGACCATAGACTTCTAAGAGGAACTTTCAACCTTGGAAAAAATAAAAAATCTCGAAAAAACTACAATACCACTTTTTCGAACCTACAAGACCCAGCAGAAGTAAGTACGTTCATAAAACTTGTTGAAAATAAAAAGAATGATCTCTTTTTCAACAATGAAGACAATGTAGAGTATTGCTACAGAAAGATTGAAAGCCTATTAATATTAATATATGCTCTGAACACAGCAAAATCTCAAATGCCAGCAGCGACAAATTTCCTTTCTACAACAACAAAAATATTATTAAAGCAACGTGCTGAACTTCAACATAAATGCCCTTTAAGCAAATCAGAAAGAAATGCACTTTCACAACTTTACAAAGATAGTAACAGACATTTAAGAAAAGACTACCAAAACCATAGAATACGTATAGTAGAAAAACATCTAACCTACAAAGGAAGTCTTAAAAGAGCGTATAAAGAGTTAAATACCGAAAAAACATGGATACCGCGACTAAAGGGACATAGTCACGCAGCCCAAACACGAAAAGATATAGTTAATATTGCCACTGAGTTTTATAAGAACTTATATGAAGACAAGAGCAATAAAAACTACAAATGTGTAGATAATAACTATGCCAGTGAAATGGAATCAGTAAGTCCCTTCACAGAAACAGAAATAATGCAGAATATTGACAACTTAAAAAAAGAAAAAAGTCCCGGGCCTGACAACTTACCTAACGAGGCTATAAAAGTAGCTAAAAAATGTCTTGCCCCGCCACTGACAATACTATTTAATAAAATTTTCAAAGAATGTAGTGTCCCTAAAAAATGGACCGAATCAAGGATCATACTATTATACAAGAAAGGGGACCCGACGGATGTGGGTAACTATCGTCCCATAAGCCTGCTGCCCACAATATACAAACTTTTTGCTTCTTGTCTAGAGAAGCGTTTAGGGAAATTAATAGAAAAACAACAACCAGTAGAGCAGGCTGGATTTCGCAAAGGATTCTGCACTATAGACCATATCTATACTCTAGATCAGATAATTGAAAAATATGTAGAGTTCGGACAGCCTCTTTATCTTGCATTTATAGATTATGCAAAAGCGTTTGATTCGGTAGAACACTCAAGTATATGGAAAGCTTTGCTGCATCAAAATATACCACGTATATATATAGACATAATTAAAAATATTTACGAACAAAGTACGAGCCGTATAAAGCTAGACCGCTTAGGGCCAGAAATTGAGATAAGAAGAGGTGTGAAACAAGGAGACCCTCTATCTCCTAAACTTTTTATAGCTGTACTACAATATATAATGAAAGATTTGAATTGGAGTAATTTGGGAATTAACATAAATGGTAAATATTTAACCAACCTTCGATTTGCAGATGATATTGTCATTTTTTCAGAATCAAGTAAGAATTTGGAACAAATGATAAATGACCTTAACAAGGCCAGCAAGACCATAGGCCTAAAATTAAACTCCACAAAAACAAAAATAGTTACAAACAGTATAGAAAACCCTATCAAAGTCGAAGACACTCTTCTGGAATATTCCCAAAGTTATATATACTTAGGCAAACAAATATCTTTTAGAAAAACCAAAAATCGTGAGGAAATAATCAGAAGAGTTGCTATAACTTGGAATAAGTTCTGGTCCCACAAGGAAGTACTTAAATCTAAATTGCCACTTATCCTTAAGAAGAAAGTCATGGACACCTGTATACTGCCTTGTCTCACATATGCTTGTCAATCATGGATATTTAACAAAGACACACGCACAAGAATACAAATTTGTCAGCGTGCAATGGAGAGAATTATTTTGAACATCAAACTTAAAGACAAACACAAGAATACTACGATACGCAGTAAGACAAAAATGATAGATGCACTAAAACATGCACAAATGTTAAAATGGAAATGGGCTGGTCATGTAGCGAGATCCCCTGCAGAAAAATGGACCAAACAAATAGCTCAGTGGTCCGGCCCTAAAGGAAAAAGAAAAGCAGGTCGTCCTCTTGAAAAGTGGGCAAATGAAATAAAAAAGACAGCGGGTGATAAGTGGCTCACAGTCGCTCAAACGCGAAAAATATGGACAAAAATGGAGGAGGCCTTTACCCGCAGAGGGGTCCATAGTTGATTAAGCTAATGATATATCAAAAACTTTAATGTACATATTGTAACAATTATGGAATTAAAAGGCTATTTTATTTTTTATTATTATTATTTTTTTGAGATACGTTATGATTGGTATTTCGCATCCCAATTTCCAACTCAATTACAATTTCATAAAATTATTAAAAGTGAAACACGTCTTTTAGCAAAACTAAAGACAGTGTGTGTACGTAAAGTGATTATGCTCACCAACAAACACGTTACAAATTTATTTTTATACTCACCTCGTTTCTTTCCACAAAAACGATTTTACGGGTCTGACGTAGCAGTGTTGGATTGACGTAGTGTGATGTAATTACTCTGACAGTACTATGACTGAGATTTTATAACTCGTACTTGTCCATACAAAAAGAAAAACCTTTTTCTAGCGTTGAATATTGTCTGATTTTGTTTTTCATTTCATATAATCTACACATTATATTCTAGGTGTATACGTCTCATTTTTTCCATTTTTTACAAACATCACAACTAGTCGATTCTTGCGCTAACACTGTGGCTATTAAAAGTCAATATTTTACAAAAACCATAACCCTTTTTGAAAAAAATAAAACATATAAGCCTTAAATACACCATACTCAAGCGATTGACATAAATAATTTTTTTTTTTGTTACAATTTAGAGAGGGAAAAAAGGTTTGCCTCAGAACTTAAATTCTATCAAAAAATGTACCTATAAATCTCACGAGCAGCAGCTCCTTCCATCGGCTGAGTGAGTGGATATGTTTACTTAATATCTACAACGGGAAAACAGTGTTTCCTCGTAATTGTTAATCTAAGAACCGACTAGGTCTTACGTGGTTTAGACTGGAAAATTACTCTCCGACCAGTTTCGCGATAGTTTTCACACTCAAACTAGCTTGGTGATTGGAATACGTAATTATTTATTGAAGTTTCAAAATATTCTAAATTAACTAAAACTGTATGATAACTTAAACATTTAAAGCTTTACCATTTGCTAAATAGCCAAGTCTTTTTTTTCAGTTTATTTTGTTGAAAGTTTTACATAGTCTAATAATAAACTTTTAAAAAAGATCACTTATGAGAACAGCTCAAGAAGGATAATTCTCATACCGGCCTCCGGAATTCCGGCTTTTTCGAATATTTATTATATAACTAGCTGCGCCGCGCGGTTTAACTCGCGTGAACTACGGTGCAAACTGTGAAACATAAAAAATTTAAGATAACTTATTATTACTTAATACTGATCAAATGAACAAGAAATACGGAGCCAAAGCATTAAAAAAATACACACACAAACGCCTTCTTAGGCTGCATTCCAAAACGGGTAATTATCACCCGGCGAAGTCTATCGACGCTCTTGTATGAAAGGTCTGATGAGAAAAGATGGATGGATGGATGGATATTTGTAACTGTTTCATGCTGAAACGGCTATGGATTTGGTAGATACTTCAGGTCACTGAATAGCACATAGGCTACTTTTCACCATCAAAAGCATAAAACCGCGGGGTGCAGCTAGTATTATGTGAATGTGAGTTTGTTTGTAATGTTTTACGCTCAAACCGCTCGACCAATTTTGATGAAATCTTTGTTACCTCTTCACGCTCAAACGGCTACTCCGATGTCGATAAAATTTGGTATGGAGATAGCTTATACCCTGGATTAAGACATAGACTTATTTTCATCATCACCATCATCTACGTTGTTCATCACGTAGCTCATTAAAAAAAAAAGACAGATGAAACACTTTTACCTGATATATGAATAAAGATGGTGCACCTATTATGGCAACAGGTAAAGAGTTTCACAGGCAGTCGGATTGAAGAGTTAAATACTTATTGTAAAGACTTATTTTATACGCATTTATGCTTATAAAATTAAATAATCCTGCATAAAATGAGTTGTAGCATTAGAAATAAAATGAATAAATAGTTTCTTCATTCTTCTCAATTTAATTCAATTAAAGAGATAGCTTTAAATATTTCTTATAATAAACATTAATAACTAACTCTGTAATAAATAAAATTTTGATTATATACGAGGTGTCTACCACACCTATAGACTACTGAAAAGTGTTAAAACTCTCAGCTGCCGTAAACTACCTAAGTAAATATGATTGAGTGTAACTAAGTGTGATGAAATCTTATGTTGGATTTACCAAATCAGGGATATATAACCCATTTTTTAGCTGATAAAGGGGATAAAGTATTTCTCTTCTTTTTAACCGACTTCAAAAAAAGGAGTTGACTCAATTCGACCGTATATATGCTTTCTTTTTTATGTGTGTTCGCAAATAACTTCTTTGTTTATAAACCGATTAAGATGATTCTTTTTTGCTTGATGGTGTATACTTCCGTGGTGGTCCCATTTAAGTTTTATTAAAATCGGACAAGCGGTTTTTGAGTTACACTCCAATATCTGAAAAGTGCTTCACTTAACTGGACGATATTATTGTCGCGGTTGAAGACATCGATGCACATACACAATGACAAATTGATCTCGTAAGTAGCAAAGGTCACCGGTACCGACTTCGACAAGTTATTTCTCACTTTTGAGTGTTGAAGTCGGTTCCATTTTTTTGAAAAAAATGGTTTCAATATTTGTGTGTTACCATCGAGCCTACAAAACCAAGAAGTCTTTTTTATTTTTGAAACTACGCAATCTTGCCTGCATCATTGCCTGCCTTTTTGAAAATGGAATCAAAAGTGGCGATATCTTTGGTTGAATGCGTATATTGGGTTGTAGATACAGAAAATAAGTTTTAGAATTATATTGGACTATATTAAGTTCTCACAATCGTAGTGAAAAGTAGAGGCGCTAAAAACTGAAGTACCTACCTATATATAGGTACGTAGGCTTTCGTGCTCCATTTTAGACCCGCGTCGACACCTAACATTAGGTGAGACAGAGGTCAAGCGCAAGGTTATAATATTTAAGAAAAACCCATTATAGCTTGGTTTCTATTTACTGTTAAACTACGTCTTAAAGGTAATTTAAGCTCCTATTATATATATATATATATATATATATATCCTACTAATATATTATTCTAAGAGACAACATGATCTCTAACTATAAGCACCATCTAGTTTTATATTGCAGGTTGTTGAATGCACGACTCATAAACGAGGAGCTCACGTTCCACGAAGAACCAAAAATAGTTCCTACAAAATAGGCGCTTTGTATTACAAAACATTGCTTTGGCATTGTGTGAGAAGTTGATAATATGTAGACCACAAACAGCATATAAAAATGAAAGCTGAATTCTAGGGCAGACTGTTTTTGATAACAGGCTCATCTCAAAATCCCACTATCGATGGACGCATGTTTGTTACTCAATCACGGCAAAATGGCTGGATAGATTTGGATGAAATTTGGTATGTAGATACTTCAGGCCTCGGAATAACACAAAAGGTTCTTCTTCTTCATCATCGTCATCATCATCATCATGATCCATCATCACCACGCGGGCGAAACCGCGGGGCGCAGCTAGTATTCCAATATATCCTACTACTCGTAATCCCACTAATATTATAGATATGAAAGTTTGGATGGATGGATGGATTTTGTTACTCAATCACGCCAGAGCGATTGAATGGATTTGGATGAAATTTGGTATGTAGATACTTCAGGTCCCGGAATAACACATAGGCTACTTTCCAAAACCATTTTTCCCAAATCCGTTCAGCCATTTTGCAAACATCCATCCATCCATCCAAACTTTCACATTTATAATATTAGAGTGGTATTTTTTTAAGTCACGTTATGATTGGTATTTCGCATCCCAATTTTTCAACTCAATTACAATTTCATAAAATTATTTAAAGTGAAATACGTCTTAATACTGATCAAATGAACAAGAAATACGGAGCCAAAGCATTAAAAAAAATACACACACAAACGCCTTCTTAGGCTGCATTCCAAAACGGGTAATTATCACCCGGCGAAGTCTATCGACGCTCTTGTATGAAAGGTCTGATGAGCGTGGATGAAGCGAAAAAAATATGTCGGAATCATAGTATTTGGATGGTGGTCTCTGCCTACCTCTACGGGAACGAGGCGTGAATATGTGTGCAATTGAGAAGTAGCCGTCCCAATACTTGAATTTCATCCACACTCATTGATCGACTAAAAGCAGTGTTTTGGAACGCATCGGAAAAATACACGTGGCGCAGTGTAATAAATCATAACTTAGCGGGGCACCCCCCTTACGTCAAGAAGGTAACATACTTATTATGTTGACTAGCTGTCTAATCAATTCGAGTTAGTAGCTACGCTAACCAACTAAACGAGGCCTGACCAAATATTCGCTTTTGTACGTGGAATTTGGACGTTTGCCAAAACGCAACAAGTCTTGGGGGTGGGTTCGCCCTTTCTCTTTCTTAGACGTGTCACGTGTGTAACAATCATCTGTATAGAATGAGTTTATCGGATACTTGTATATTTAACATGACTATCAATATATAACATAGATTACTATTATTATTATTATTATTACCGGACGGTATGTCTCTCATACCGTGGGCCATGGGTCGGATACTGGTATGGGATGCGACTTGTGTAGACACACTAGCCCCTTCACATGTCCACCAAACCTCCACGAGGCCAGGAACGGCGGTAGAATCGGCCGAAAAGGCAAAAGTAGTTAAATACAGCGGTCTCGGCGCGGAATACAATTTTGTTCCTTTCGGTGTCGAGACCCTTGGCCCGTGGGGTCCTAGCGCGCTCAACTTCTACAAGGAAATCTCCAAGAGACTGGTTGACGTCTCAGGAGACCGAAGAGCTGGCAGCTTCCTCGCTCAACGTATTAGCCTAGCAATACAAAGAGGAAACGCTGCCAGCATCTTGGGTACAATGCCGCAGGGGCCCGTTTTAGATTTAATTTAGTTTTTATTAAATGTTTAAGGTTTTTATTTTAAGTTAGATTATTTTATTGTTATTCTAAATTATTTTTATATTATGTTTGTATCAATTAGAAATAAATTACATAGATTTTTTTAGTACAATTGTACATCTGTTATTATTACTACTTACATATTAAATTGTTAGAGAATTACAGCTTATGATAGAACATTGTATTTTATGAACAACAATAATTATTATTATTATCCTTCTGAATAGAATATATTGTTTAGTATTAATATGATGGCAAATATTAACAATTATTTAAAAAAATAAAAATTGGATAAGTGTGTGGCGTAACATATTACGTCAGTTCATTTAATTTTTTTTTATCGTACTCGTATGTCATTATATTATTCAATGAAGAGTGTATCCTAATAACTTAGTTACATTTAAATACTAATTACAGAAGGTATGCTTCTTAATATTAAAGTAACTCGTTGTATTAGGGCGCGCCTTTCAAACCCATAAATCATAAAATATATATTACCATACACAATATAATAGTTACGTAACATACAAAGCCTCTGTATCTTCATTATCTATAAAATATTTAGCTTACTCGATATTATTCAGATTTTGAACAAGTCAGTGTTTGACATATTGTTATATTCTTTAATGCTGTACAGTTTTATATAATAACAAATTCCTTACACATTTGTTAAATGAAATGAAATGAAATTTATTTAGACCAAGGCATACATGGATCTTAATACTAATAATAAAGTATCATAACTTAGCTTATAATTATATATATAAATAGTAATATTTATATGTATTGTTATCGTTATTAATATAAGATAGATTTTGTTCTTTTAGTGTATATTAGGCCACACACAAATAAAAATATCGTTATTGAAAACTGTAAATATGTCCACTTATCTTACGTACACTGCCTTTTGTGTTAGTTAAAAACTGTGGTATAAAAGGCAGGCTCTTCCTTGTTGCGCACTGTTTTACAATACGTGAAGAGGCTACATTAGTTAAGGAATTTAAAAACAATAATAGTTTGCACTAGACTATTAGTATTACTAATTATATATTAATAATATTGTAAAATGTTTATAGTATATAATATATATACTATAACAGCTAGTTCCCAAACGATATAATTGTTCGCTGCTCTCCACACTAGGATTCCCTGTGTTGTGGAAAATCGGGACTAATTTTTTATTGGTTTTATCAATTCTGGAAGTTTATCACGACGAAAAAGGCGCGTCACCGATCAGGGAGAGCCACAACAGTATCCTAAAAATAGTTGCTGAAGACCTCAAGTACCTATACTGAAGCATAATGTGCGAGTGATGATTCATTCGTTACATAATATGGACGGACGTGCATGACGATGTATGACGATGTATGCACTTGCTAGTGTTCATTTCGTCTCTAAAGTACCGGAATGTACGCATGTAATATTAGTCCAAAGAAAACATATAATTCTGCTACATCTGCCATCATATCGTTTTTATTTTATTTGTAGTTAATAGACAAATAGACTAAAAAAAAAAACAAAGGTTAGAACATTTGAGTTATCTATAGGCTACCAATAGCTAGTGGATTGCTTAAATGTTATTGTAGTAGCTGCAGTATTGTAATTAGTTATTAGTGTTTTATTTTAATAAAGTTGTTAAAATAGACTTAATGTTACATGTTACTGTGTTCATTTTTATTATTTTTGGGAAAAAGACTGTTGTTGGTTTCCTTCTGTGCCGAGTAAAATGATTTCAACGGAAGACCAGCCCTTGTTTACAACCAGCATTATGCTGAATTGGGACCGATATGAGACATGACAATTAACACACTAATTGGGTATATTAAAAATGTTTTATTTTGTTTAAATTTAAGTGTTTTTGTTTCTGTCTCAAATAAATATTATGTCTTTCTCTTTTTTATAATAAAAAAAATTAAGGAGTTTTGAGGGTGCAGCCAATATTCTTATTATTTCATTTTTACAATTAATCTATTGTAGCCTGAAGAAATAGTTTAATATATATTAATTTATTTATTGTAATATTAACAAGGTAACATTAACATAATTTAAAAATAATTTAGAATAGCAATAAAATAATCTAACTTAAAATAAAAACCTTAAACATTTAATAAAAACTAAATTAAATCTAAAACGGGCCCCTGCGGCATTGTACCCAAGATACTGGCAGCGTTTCCTCTTTGTATTGCTAGGCTAATAGTTTAATTAAATTGAACAGATAAACTCACGTTTCTCCGACTGTGTCATAATATTTGCATGTATGACTGTAAAGGATATGGTAGGACAATTATGGTTATGCATATACTATGAAGTTACTAAATCAGATACTGGCCCTAATTCTGTTAATCACAACTAGCTATCACTAAAATTCTTCAAATTGAAATAGCTCGTATTCTATTTACGCTAACATTCAAATTCGTATAACTCCATACAACGCTCTCACTAATATTAGACGAGTTTTATTCAACTGTTGGCCAATTAATTGCGTGTAGTTTTAGTAGGCACCAAATAAATGGCAACTTAATTTCGCTAAAACTACCCGCAAATTTATTAAATATATTCTAATTTTAGTGATGTTATTGATTAGTCTCCTACTAATTTAGACTTTATCGTAACCGTATAAGAACTGATTTAGTTTTCCAAAATTTTAGTTTAGTTCAGTTGAATAAGCGAATCACTACCACAGTCTCAAAGTACATTTTATTGCTTGGTGGTACGAATGCTGGCCCACGGCGTCCCACAACAATGCCCTTTGTTTTGATGTCGCATGTTACCTCAGTTTTCAATTAACAGTAGACAATGGAGGGACTTTTCTTTCATAAAGACGTGTCACTTAAATCTATATTCTTGTTTATTATTATTATTATAAAACAGCATATGACGCATGTATTTCACATTTCTCGGCGGCTCGGTAGACTGATTAAAACTACATTCCTCATATTGCTTGTACTAAAGGTACTTTTAAGGTCTCTATGCTATTACCACTATATTATGAAAAATGATTATTTTCATATTTATAAATATATACATCTTGTTTGTAAAATTATAAAATCATTAAGGATATTAATATTATTATAAAGTACATAAATGAATGTTCATAAATTTTACATGAGGAAAACGATGCATTGGAATTGTTATTAAAAAATCAAATGTCGAATATTTTATAAATTGATCTAAATGTATATAATTATATTGACATATGTGTGACTTTTTTTAAAAAAATATATTGTATAGATCTGGTATTTGATCAGTATATCACTCGATGGTCAGTGGTGATGTGGTCGAAGATGTTCTCACGCTAGACCTAGAACGCTTACTGGCTCTCAAGCACTGCTGCATAATCACACTTATATGCTTGATGACAGTTATTCAAACTTGAGACTTGCATAACAAAATTATTGCACACAATACAATAACGTCAGCTAGACCGAATGAGTAACACTTTTCACAAATATTAAAAAAATGTTTACGGAGGTGAATGATAGTTATTTTTTTTTAAATTGTGAATTCCGCAGGACTTCACAATTTAAAAAAAAATGCCTCTTTTTGTTATACCTACTTAAGTTGGTTAGTTGGCTGAGTTACCTGTTTCCTTACTAAGAATGGATGCGTTGGTCCGACGTGCATTCCATGTTATGCGGAACTCTTCTTCTTGTCCTTATCCCATACTAGGTGCGGTCGGCACAAAATGTCTAATCATTCACTGGTGCTACTTTAAAGCTTCCTCTGATATATTAATTCCTTATTTTATCTATTCTAGTCACACCACACATCCATCTGAGTTTTAGAATGTGTTGGATTTAATTTGGATAGTACTTAAATAAGATATGGAATTTATTGCTCCTCTTGATGAAACAATGTTGGCATAGTTATGTTTTAGCCAAATTTGAATTTCTCAATTCTCTCGTCTACGTGGGTGAAGCCTTGAGTGTGTCGGTTAGTTAAAACCTTAATTATGATTTGGATAAGACTATATATATAATATATAGACCGTATCTATATTTCTCCTTGATCTTCTAAAATACCCCTACTGCTTTTGTGTGGCTCGCTGTCGCTACGCTGTGACAATTTATTACAATTTATCAGCTGGAAGGGTACATCAGCTAATTAAAATGAAATACGGCCTTATTTTTAAAACAACCCCGCTTCACGGCAGCCTTGTTTTTTGAATATTTATCATTATACCTTGTTTCACGTTTTAAAAAAATCACACATACTCTTAGCTTGTATCATCATCATCATCATTAATTTAAGCCATATGACATCATTGGACATCTTCCTGGCTACAATTTATCAAAACTACCTCCACAAGAACCGTTTGGAAGTGGCCTGCTTCCAGTTCTTTTCGGCGATCTTCATTACTGTACAACTTAATTTTTTACTATATATTTACCCCTTTACTTATAAACGTTGAATGACCTCTGAATAGTTATTCAGTGTTTTGTCTTTGTCGCTTATATGACAGTTTGACGTTGAAAGAATGGAACAAAACACTGAATTAGTATTCGCAGCTTATTCAACGTTTATAAGTAAGGGGGAATATTTACATTTTGTTTCATATTTTATCGATCTAGCGTCTGATGACTTGATGGTAACTAGATAATGTGGTCAAAGACGTACTTAATCACACAGAACTAGAATATTTACTGGCTCTTAAAGATTGCTGCCTGAACGTTTTTAATATGTTTGGTGACAGTTCTTCAAACTTGAGGGTGGTGGCTAGCCAGGCGGGTACTCGAAAGTATTCTACCACTATGGGAATTGGATAGTGGTGTTACCTTCACCGAAAGCTCAACCCGTTAGTGAGGATCAAACCAGGGTCGGTCAGTTTGACAGCTGACGCTCCCACTGCTGAGCATAACTTTTAAATTGAATTAATTGGATTTAACACCAGAGTTATTTATTACCATTGTGCAGTAATTCAAGTGCATCATGTGAAAGATTGTCATGATCTAAGCCAAAGCACGTCCACGGCTGGACAGGCTTGCCCCATTGATCCTCTGGTTGAAAGTGGACAGCGGCCCTATCTTCCTGCGATCTTGGGAATGTCGTCTGTCCACCATTTCGATGGAAGGCTTAAGTGCAGTGTGAGACGTAGAAATTAGCAGTCCGTGGCCTCCAGACTTTTTGACCGTTCAGTCACCAGGTGTCCATACGTGTTTTGTGCCATGTCTTCTGTCATTCATCTTGCTAATCTGCTGGGCTATGTCAGTGACTTTTTTAGGTTGCATCGTGCTGGCAGCGTTTGACTCGTTTTCAAAACAGGATACTAGTGGCTGTCTCTGACAATATTCGTAGTCCTATGTTTCAGCGTTGGACTTCCGTTCTCATGAACGCGAACAAAAAGTGACATAAATATGTATTTTATTCTATTTTTACTTTTACTTTATTTTGACACCTCGCGTTGGACTTCCGTTCACATGAACGCGAACAAAAAGTGACATAAATATGTATTTTATTCTATTTTTACTTTTACTTTATTTTGACACCTCTTTACAGTGTTCTAGGCTAAGTTTTTAGTTCGTAAGTACTCTGGGTTTCAATGCCTGTAATAAATGACTTTATTATTATTATTATTATATCTCTACAATGCTCCCTTGGCATACTTATTACTGGCAATACATACTGATCACAGTATTTCTCTTGAGATAGTTTGGTATTTTGGACGAGAAAATATTGCTAAGTTACTTAATGCTCTCAATTGCAAAGATAATAAAAAATACGGCGTTACCGTCTATGTTATTTGATTCAAATTGTATTTCGATTCGATAAAATATCAATATAATCAAATCGTAGTGTTGAGCCAAGTTTAATAAACCAAAAATAGATGCTAATAGTTGCGCCGGTATTTTTAGCGTGTTCTTTGGCCGCTTTTACAAATCGTTGTTTACGCTTTCCTGGCGTATCTTCATTGCGTATATAATCGTTATCAATTATTTAGTTATCTACATTCTTCTAGACAATTGCTTTAATTTTGTGTTATGTGCGACCCGCGGTTTCACTCGGGTGTGCTACGATTTTTCCGTTCCCGTAAATTTGTCCATATACAAGAGCTATATGATCTATTTATCAAACTATAATGTATCTCTGTGCCATTTTTTATTCAGATCTGATTAGCAGTTCTGATGTCATTGACCAACAAACCACCAATGAGATAAAATAAATATATAATAATGATTACAAATGCGAAATATAAAATTATATTACGTAAGATAATACCAATAAAATGTATTAATCTCCCGTGCGAAAGCACTAGCACTAGCTACTAGCAGATCCCGTCTACTAGTTCAGTGAAGGTTCAAACAAAATTATGAACGTATAGACTAAAAGCAAAAAATACCTCACCTGTTTACGTTTTTATGCTTTATGTGCAGATTTCCAGTATTTGTTTTATTGATGAGCTCAAGTAAATTACACTCTTCAAAATTTACAGGGGAATATTTTTATCAGCCTGAAAAAATAAACGTGCTTTAATTCGCTACACAGTGAACTTAATTTTATTCATGCGATTTTTGCTCAAAAGTTGAAAAAAAAATGTTTACCATAAAATGGAACCGACTTCAACACTCAAAAGTGTGAAATAACTTGTTGAAGTCGGTACCGTGATAGTTCACAAAAGTAACTATTATCACAATATTGTGCTCATGGTACCGACCTCGACAAGTTTTTTCACACTTTTGAGTGTTGAAGTCGGTTCCAATTTTTGGTAAAAAAATTTTTTTCTACCCTTTTCAGTAACCTTTGCTACTCACAGGATCAATTGTCATTCAGCCTCAATAAGGACCTACTTCTCAATATTTCGACCCTGTTGCAAGCGACATGCTTTAATCTCATAACATAGCGTTTCCATTCTGTTTTTCAAGTTAATAAATTCAATATACCAATAAAAAAAACCTAAAATAGTACTAAAGTGTCGTCATATTTGCTATAAATTCAGAGATGTTCCGTATTCTGTCTGCTAGTAGTTTTAAGGCGAGGTTTTGTTGACAATTTAAGTAATTATTGAGCAAATAATATGACAAATTAGTATTAGAAATTAGAACTACGTTAATACAAATACTCATTATTGCATACCATACAAAATAAACAATACTAAAAAATGTGAGATTAACTAGTATAACATATTCAGCGATCTTCTCGCTAATGTCTTACAATTAGCCTACGGATGGATATAACAAGTTCAAAATGGCGGTGTGCAGTAAGATAAAATACTTTAGACAAAAATAAAACCATAATATATTAATTCTAGTGAATATTAATAATATAGACATTTACACAATATCTACATTAGCGTCTACGTTAGGGCGGCCTTTAGTGTGGGACGCTACATGCGTTGACACTATCGCGCCGTCACATCTTCCTGAGACACACGTTAGGGCTGGCGCCGCGGCTTATTCGGCGGAGCAATTGAAACGGCGAAAATATGCTAACCTAGATAGTGGTTACATATTTGAACCGTTTGGGGTCGAGACATTAGGCCCGTGGGGACCTGGAGCTCATCGGATTTTCCAAAATTTATCTGAGCGTTTGATCGATGCGACGCGTGACCAAAATGCTGGCACATATTTGGCTCAACGAATCAGCATTGCAATTCAGCGTGGCAATGCTGCTAGCATTCTGGGCATGCTGCCGGCCGGTAGCGGGTTAGAACATTTGAGTTATCTATAGGCTACCAATAGCTAGTGGATTGCTCAAATGTTAGTATGTAGTAGCTGCAGTATTGTAAGTAGTTATTAGTGTTTTATTTTAATAAAGGCATTTGCTCTAGGAAAAAAATAAAACTCAATAGTATATATAAATAACATAATACTTACGTACCTACAGATAATTATGTTTTTATATAAACACGGACTTGCAGCAAACGGGCGGGCGCATATTGTGCAATATGTTAAATAAAATATTATGAGTAATAATAATAATATAATATAATATGGGACAACATTCACACAAGGTCTTCAGTTCCCAAACTAGGCAGAGCCTGTAATATGGTCACCTGATGACTGAATGAATAACCTAATGAATATTATTTTTCTTTTGCAAATGATGTATTGTACCTATGAATATATTACGAGTAATCCAATTAGCTACACTAGCAAACAATAACGAAAGTGTGTAAAGTACACCAGAGTACATCAACAATTGGATTGCACCGTTGGACTTGGCTTACACCGCAAATGTGTAATGCAAGTCATGAGATTCGAGTTATTTATACAAATATCCTGTTGTCAGTCTGAACACCTTATTGTACATAAAATGATTTAATGGGGCCTCTTACCAGGGCTACTATATAAAATATATATTTACGTAGGTTCACAGAATGGTACTTATAAGTGTCCGCCCCGGCTAAAAAACCTAGCTACCATCGTAAAATATGAAATATTCAACGCTCCAAAACATGTTGAAAGAAAAGAAAAAAAACATTAGCTATGAAACCAAAATGCATAATAATAACATTTACACATTAAGATTTGCAAAAACATTCTAATCTATTTTGGCAATAGAACAGCCAGTGATGATCGTATTTATTTGCGTGACATTGAGGTTTGCACAGGAGTCGTCATCAGCGTACTTATTTCATCGAATACAATCTGTGTAAGGCGCCTTTAAGACCTGATAACTTTGGAAGAGCAAAACGGCGTTCGAAGCGGCTAATTCTTAATATAAGGAGCAATATAAATACATATATTTCCTGGAAATATATAACTTTAAAAAATGGCATGTACAGTTTGTGAGTTACATCTTTACGATTATTGTGTTTAAAGTTTAAAGTTCAAAATCAATATAATTTAAATAGAGTAATAAATAGAATTAGGGTCATTGTATTTAAGAAGAGATACATAATTTTCACATCAAATATGTGTAGGTACTTTAAATTACAGCTTATTTATATCTAGTTTGGAAGGGTTTTGGTTTGGTTACTATTGGTCTCTCTACGACATAATAGCAAAGTTTCAAAGGTATACATGTATTTATATAACCCCTGACTAAATTATCAATACGAATTGCTGTTTGCGCTTAGAATGTAAATATTTATTGTGATGCGGCGTGGCAGACCTGCCGGGTATTTGCTTAAACTCCCAGTTCAATTGTTGTGTGTGAAGATGTTGCGAACTCAGCAAGTTTATTCCAACTTATTCAATTTGATTATCTTTGAGTTTTTTCTCTTTATCATCTCAAAATAACGTTGCACAAATAATAAGCAAAAGTTTTATGCCTCGTTCCATTGATATTATGTTAGGCACAACTTGCGTTTTTTTTTGGTTAACATTCGGATATTTGTGGGAATTGAATTAATGACTACAGAATACCGTCCTTGTCGCTTTACCAACGAAGCAACTGTAGCCCTCCAATAGCACGCCGAATTTGTTATTCACTACAGCTACGTCTGATGAGATGTCAAGGATCTTTCAATGATGGTATTCTGATGTAGTGGGTTCATGTGCCACTAGCAGCCGGATAATTTTAAAAAAGAATTCCGTTGTCCGCTTATTTTAAAATTTTAATATTCTTTGTTAGTCACCTTGAATGAAATATGCGAACATGACAACAGGCTTGTTTCATACCAGCAATGGAGATTCATAGTTAGGACCCAGTCGGTATTACAATTTTTTTTTAATAGTAATCAGCTTACGTTTTACCGCTGTCTCACCTGATGGTAAGAGACGAGGCGGTCTACTCTAAGGTGTAAAATCAAACACAAATAATAAAAAAAAACATACGGGTCGAATTGAGACCCTCCCCCTTTTTTTGAAGTCGGTTAAAAAATTTATGTGCCGTTTTAGTTTCTTTCATAAATCATAAATAAAAGATAAATTAAAGGAAAAAATAAATAAAAGGTGTAAATGCTATATCATTAAACAAAAACATTTAAAAATTGTATATGTTATGATAGCTTAAACTATGTAAAGCTTACAATTAATATTGTACTTCGGTGAAAGTTAAAAAAATGACGAATATTATTAAGTTTCCAGAAATGTATAATATTAAAGTTTTATACTACATTGTATGGAGATATAAAAGGGAAGAATAAAGAAATTGACCTCAAGAGATAGATCTAGACCTCAAAGCTGGATGATGTAGCACCCCTTTATTCATCCCAATATTCCCTCTCACCCCTCTCGGTCCGGTCGCATCCTTGACCACTGCGCCCCAACGACTTCATTAGCCGTTGAGGGCCAAGGTCAAGTCGCAAGCAATATATTGGTTTTCCATAAATCTTAATTAAAAGAACGTGTCCGGTTCCTCTGGTGTTAATTAAAATTAATCTGTTGTTTTATTGGCTCGTATTCAGTCCTAGGTTATATTTAATTTCTTTTCTTATTCAATCACAATTAATTTGTGACATGGTAATACATTTTTTGTAAAAAAAATAAAAATTATATTAAATACACAATGTACCTATATAGAGTTGATTAGTATAGATATAAATTGTTTCACGCAATGATACAGTGTGCACCGCTCTCCTTCCAGCGTAAATTGCATGCAGGAAGTATACAGAACGATTGTTATACACAAATCAATGGGGGAGGTTATGTCCAGCTGTGGACGTCCTATGGCTAAGATTATGATCATCATCATCATCAGATCCTTTAAGATGATGATGGTAAAGAGTATTTTAACAGTATTTAGTGTTCCAGATTTTTGTTTGATGCATTAATCTAAATTTGTATTTTGGCACAGCCTAAATTTATAAATTTTTTTATAAAATAAAAAAGGGAGCGTGGTTTGATCTGTCTTCTTCGGTACTACCACCAAATTTCCATTTTCCATCATCGATGCAAAAGTGTACTAATGGAATCACTATATTATAGAGTGGCTTGCAGCTGGTGATTTCATGACGAAAAGAATGTGCTTTTCAAAAATTGAAATCTCGGGTTTTGCGACAATATTTCAGTGTTATAGGTAAAATATGGCAATAACACGACACATGGCATGGAAAAGTTTGCCTTCATCATGGCTTAATTTTCAATAAAATTATGGGCAAGGTGTAGGTTCACGCACGCGCGTCACTAAATTATTGTAAAACAACAATTTAGTGACGCGCGCGTGTCATTTAGGACACTTACATTTTTTTTTTACTTACGTTTAATCACTATCTCTCTTGATCGTTCGATGTGGTTGAGGATGTAAACACGCTAGATCTAAAATGCTTATAGGCTCTCAAAGACTGCTGCCTGAACACTCTACGTGTTTGGTGCTGATTTTACTAACTTGAGTGTGGCCTATAACCAAGCAAGTAGTCGAAAGTGCCACTTGCCACCATGCTGAGAATTTGATAAGGTCTACCTTCACCGGAAACTCAATCAGTTGGTGGGGTCAAACCAGCGTTCATCAGTTTGACAGCCAACGCTCCTACCGCTTCACAATTCTTTTTAAAAATTATTATGTTTAAAAATATTTTGTAAGCGGCGCACTAATTGACGAATTTCAATTCAAGTCGTGCAATTGTACTAAATTTTTACTATATATAGGTACTTATTTAAAATAGCCAACCCTCTCTTCACATGGGCTGTAAAAGCCGGCTAAGAGATAGCCAAAACTAACTTGCTATCCAAGGTACTAACAACTAAATGAGTACGAACCCTTCCATACACCGTAATAGAAAATAACTTTAAGTCGTCACGTAATTATGCAATAATTTTGCTTAATTATGCCTTAAAGTAAAATTAATGCATAATTAAGAAAATACAGCCCCATCAACCAACTTTCGGATGTCGTCAAGTTGCGTGACGTCAACATCAAAAGGGGTAAAGAGTTGGCGTAAGCGATTGCGTCAGGCCCTCAGATAACGTTGGAAATTTTGTGACACTTGTGTTTTTGTTTTGCTAAAAACTTTTTTTATATTCACACAGTCTGACCCCTGCACTAGGATTCCCTGGGTCGCGGGAGGCATGGACACGCACAACCACAGCACACAAACATCCAAGACCGGGACAAACGTTCACACTCATCGCACAAATGTTTGCCCCGGCCGGGATTTGAACCCAGGGTCACCGGAGACACAGAAGTCATGTCACTGACCACTTCGCCATGGCAACCGTCTTGGCGATGCCTCCCGCGACACAGGGAATCCTAGTGCGGGGATCTTAGTGTGATAAATAAAATATTAGGCATCCTCAGTGCACGTAACTATTTTATTCACATCGCCGTTCAACAAGCCTTGTGTTTGCTCGAGTCCTTTTTTATTTTATATATGTACCTACTTATCCACCTACATATATCAATAAGTGAATTATAACGCGGTGACGTAAGTATTAATAAAACCTACGTCAGGTATTCATTAAATCCACGCTGTGAGGGGTGAAGCCCACTCGTTACCATTGAGTGAGTAGTTGAAAGAAAGAGCCGACGGTTTCGTTACTTACTGTTGACTGAATTTTCAACATCGTTGCTTGATGAATAATTCAAAATAGTTGGTGGGCGACCGCGCTTCACTCGTCGCGTCGTGTTAGCGTTTATTTAACTTGCAATGTCGACGGTTAGACCCAAGACGGTCGCCATGGCGCAGTGGTCAGTGACTTGACTTCTGTGTCTCGGGGACCCTGGGTTCTAATCCCGGCATGGGCAAACATTTGTGCGATAAGTATAGATGTTTGTCCCAGGTCATGGTTGTTTGTGTGTTGTGATTGTGTGTGTCCATGCCTCTCGTGACACAGGGAATCCTAGTGCGTTAGTTGATTGGATATGGTAAAATGTTGCAACCTGAATTACAAGCTTTATAGTTGCTATTTCTAGTTTTTAACTCACTGTCAATAAAGTTATATAGTAATTGTTTTTGCAGGCATTTGTAATCTCTCAACATTGACAAAAAATAAAATGAAATTAATTTATTTATAACAGGGCTACGACAATGATAACATTACATTGGTATAATACACCCAAGTAACCCCAAACCATAGATTCGATCCATCTCAGCATATGTTCGTTGTAAGCCAGCGCTGATCTTCCGATGGACCCAGTGTGTGACGTCACCGAGGCATAATTATATTGCTTAAAGACGCTCGAAATTCGACAGCGCATAGCGGCCATCTTGGTATAGCGATAGCTGTCTAGCTGTACGCTGTCTAGTATCTATGATAGTGTATGTAAATTTGGCATGAATACATTAATTAGTCATGACATTTCACCATGGAATGCGACACGCTTCAACAACGCGTAGAAATTGATAATATTACAATCATAATCAGTGTTTTATTCGCCTAACGTGCCGCGCGTTGCGTCCTATTTATGTCCTTCATGGTCGTCCTGCTGAGTCCACAATCGTTTAACAAAAAAAAAGGGAGACGACCAGTTGGTTATCGATGTAGCAGTTTCTGTACGGCAAAGAAACGCAAGAGCTTTGGAGAATATAGTTGCCCTTCGGATCAGTGTGTGAGAAAACTCCAGACAGTCCATTCCTCGTCGTGCGCACGAACTGGAACCGCATAATGGATGTTTTGGAGCTTTGAAACATGTGCTTCCAACGCGACGGCGCCACTTAGCATGCAGCACGGGAAACATACCCTAATAATATAAGTAATATCACTTAAACAGGTTGTTTTATTTTATTTTAAATTTCGAGCGCTCTTAAAGAAAAGCAAGAAAAATATATACGGTCGAATTGAGTAACCTCTTTCTTTTTTTTAAGTCGGTTAAAAAACTTTGTATATTTATCATTAAACTAACTTTTTTTTATTAACATTCACACTAGGTCTTCAGGTCCCAAACTAAGCAGAGCCTGTACTATGGTAACCTGATGACTGTTATATAAACATATACACACCCAGACACAGGTCAAACAGAAATGTTCATACACACAAATGTTTGACCTGTCCGGGAATCGAACCCGGGACTAGCGGCTCAGAAGGCAGAGTGCAATCAACTGCGTGAACCGGCCAGCCTTGTTGAATAAGACAAATCAAATAACACATGTCATGCTACCTACTTTCACTAAGTCCCAAATCCTATAACATTTGACGCCTTCTATTTTGCTTCCAACCGGTGTCCTTGTGGAAATCAATGGGGGAGGCATATGTCCAGCAGTGGTCGTCCTATGTCTGGGATGATGATGATGATTTTGTTTGAGTATCTCACATGCTCCGACATACTTTAAGGTCCTAAAATGATAGTTAAGAATACATTCAGGCATTTTTACTGTTTGGTTGATCTGTATGTCATGATTATTTTTGTATGGAAATTCTCTTTTAATGACATAAGTAAAAGTTATATATTTTACAAGATACTGATGGGAGTTCAGAATTTACGGCAAACGTGCTCTTTCGTGTCTAATAAAAGTGTCAGCAAAATGCACGAAGAGTTTTACTGGCGTTCTTATCAAGGAAACAATTTTACTATGCATGAGGTTACCCCCTACGGTTACTCTTATGGCTTCGCCTACTTTAAAGTCATGAATTTAAATAGCACTTATTCGTTTTACATGAGCACGGCCTTGACCTAAGTTTATAGTTGGGAAGAAGGATATAGATAATAGATGTGATGTTATAAAATACTGAAGCAATGTTAAATTCGATAGGTATTTTCTTTTTTACATTACCAAAAAAGTATATACTTGAGTTTCAGAAAGGTGCATAAGTACGAGTACCTTATTATTAAATGATATCTTTTTATTAGTTCAGTTTAGTTTTAGTTTAGTTTTTATCAGTTGACAAAAATAACTTAGCAAATGTTTACATTAAAATAAAATTAGAACTGATTAAAATTTGGCAATGTGTGAGAGGTGTGTGCACTTTTTCACAAGTACGAGCAGTAAGGAGTGACTTCAGTAGATTCCTGATATTATATATTAACTTTAAATAAAAAGAAGCAGCATTGAAATTATTATCTTAACCTAATGTACAGCAAAAGCAACATTACCCCGTTGAATAGCCTTACTTATTGGTTGGTAGAGGTAAGCGCAACTTTAATATAATTATGTGATTATTCATCAGAATTTTACCCAGACTAATTGCTCAGGTATGTAGTGGGACACACTAAAATAAGTATCTTGTAAACCGAACTTGCCAATGTTTATTTAAATAAGTCTGCACGTTTGTGCACGTATTATTATATTCTTCAATTATAATTAAAGCATTGGCAATCGTACATATCGGAATACCAAATTATATATGAATATGTACAATAAATGCAATCTTTTATGTCTGTATTATTACCTAATACAAATATGAAGTTTACACAAAGAAAAAAGACGCAATGAATAAAAATGAAGCGCTGCCTGCTGTTAGCATTCAGCATTCTAAAACAATACTTAAGTTTTTATAAACCTTGATTACATAATAGATATGACTTCATCTAGGCACATCCTCCAAATATATTTGCGTGATATTAAAAACAAACATTACCCAATATATTAAACTACCCACCACCATCGTAGCTACAATTCTCCAGGTTGCCATTCAAAATATACTACTTACTACTAACAAGTGTTGTAGCAGATGCAGTGTTGTAATTAGTTAATAGTATTTTACCTGTATGAAGTCATCGCGCCCTTGCAAGAAAAAAATCAATGTACTACTTTGCGTAATTTATGAGCACTCTAGATATTGGATTATTAAAATATATGTGAGTAAGTGTCACAATTTTCCCCAGACTAATTCGCCAGGTGTGGAGCCAATAAAAACAAATATCGTGTAAATCAGACCACTCGCCACAGTACAGCAATAAATCTGCACAGTTCTACTGGGATTATAGTTTGGATTTTATAGTACAAAGCGGGAGAGCTTTAATCCCTCCATGTTTAGTCGTTTGTGACAAAACATGGTGCCACATTAGCATTGCTAATGTGAGTTACTGCGTTCATTATTTAGGAAATGCTTGTTTTCACAAAACTTTATCATCAAGACTATTTTTACTCTCCTACTGTTGACGAAAGATATCGTGTTAAAAACGTATGAGCGTTGCACACAGAAGCGTGAATCAGTATGAAGTTGGCAGACAAAAGTTCGTAGTAGCCAATAATCCGACCAAATTAGGGAGGCTTTTTTAATTTGTATTTTTTCTTTTAAAAAGCACACAAAAGCGTACAATTTGCGGTTTATTTTTGGTAGCGTGTATATAACGTTATATCGGTGAATACAATTTTAAACCGGGCGTATTCACTGTGAGCACTGTATTCAAATACTCCAAAAAATAAACTACACTATAAGTGTAGACCTTCAAAACTTGCGACTTCGGCTTTCTCGTTCTAAAATAAAAAAGGCACGTTTGGTATAATTTATGAACTAAACGTGCCTTTTTACCAGTGATACAATGGACAGAAAAAAAACTGTTTTGCTTATACATTTCCTAAAGGACCCACCGTGAAATAATTTTGAAATTATCCGTGGAATAATTTCAACATTATTTTTAAAATGCAAGGCTATTTTGTTTATACTGTATAGATCTAGCGTTTGACCACTTGATAGTCAGTGGCGAAGTGGTCGAAGATGTTATCACGCCAGACCTAGAATACTCACTGGCTCTCAAGGACTGCTGACAATTTTTCAAACTGTGTTTCAAAGTCTCCGTCAGTTTGACAGCTGACGCTCTCCCTGCTGAGCTATCATCGCTTCAAACATTATCATAAACATACACACATAACATGAAAAAAACATAATTATCTTACAATCAAAGGTATAGATTCTACTTTTAGTTGTAAGATCTATTATTATGTTTTTTTAAACGCTATCTAGCCTTAATGACATCCCTTCTGTAATGATAATTAATTAATTAATCTTAATTTATTTTTAATTAAAGAACGGACAGTGCTAGTCATTACTCCGTTGAACAAGCGATGGATGGTAATATGTAGGCGTGGGTTCAAGTCCCACTAGTAGCCGAAGTTTTCACCTCTAAACTGTTAAAGTAAGTTCGCCTAGCATGACGTCGATGCAATAAAATTAAAAAACTATAGGTACATATTACTACTACATCAAAACTACATGTTTGATGTAGCTATAGCTATGTTTGCTTGCTTAGCTTAGTGAACAGCGGAATCGCCGTTTTTTAAGCAGGGATAGCTTACCGCTGTGGGCGTCAGCTGTCAACCCGATGGTCGCTGGTTTGATTCCCATCCCTGGCTTGAGTATCCGAAAAAGGTTACATCATATATTTCAGTAACCGCCTAGTTATTAGGTAAAGGAAACTTCACATTTGTTAAATTGACACTAAACGCGCAGGTCGTTCTGGCAATAGTCCTTAAGAATCAGGTAACATTGTAGGCCAGTGAGATTCTACCTTCGTCGTTATCGTCATTGACCATAAAATTCGATAGTAGTTAAACGTAGTAGTATGTAGTTAGTACTATTGTTAGATCTGGAATTATCAAAAAATGATACGCTCGTTTCATGGCGGCAACATAAGCCCCTGACAGACAGGATTCCACTAATAATTTATAGTACGCGTTCTCCTGATGTTTTTACATAATTAAACGTTATTCATGTACAAATCTTCATCATCATCATCATCCTCATCATCTCAGCCATAGGACGTCCACAGCTGGACATAGGCCTCCCCATTTATTTCGACAAGGACCGGTTGGAAGCGGCCCGCATCCAGCCCTTGCTTGCGATCTTAGTCAGGTCACCTATCTACTTGGTCGGTGGACGTCCAATGCTGCGCTTGCCAGTCCGTGGTCTCCATTCGAGAACTTTTCGACCTCAGCGGCCATCAGTTCTTCGAGCTATGTGCTCCGCTGGGCTATATCGGTGACTTGCGTTCTTCTACGGATCTCCTCATTTCTAATTCGATCGCGTAAAGATACCCCGAGCATAGCCCTCTCCATAACTCGTTGTGCGACTCTGAGCCTGCTCAGAAGGCCAAGGCCCCACAAATCTTCATAGGAGTAATTTAATAATATAATATTACGATATCAAAACCATATTACGTAATGAGCTCCGCCTACATTTTAGCCTATAGCAGAAGTATAATTTAAAAAAAGTTATTAGCACTAAAATGTTGTTTCAAAAGAATTTTAATTGAACTAAGTGATTTAATATCCAACGCCGTAATGCGAAAAAGTAATTAACTGAGTGGTGTTTAAACTGTAATAAAATATGAGTTACGAACTTTTTATTTAAATGAGATGTAGGGACATGACGTGTGAGTATGTATAAGTAGATTCATAGAACTTAATTGTATTTATTGTGACATTCTTATTCAAGATCCGTTTCTAATTCCATTTACTTTACGTATTTTCTTTTAATTCTCTATTTTTATACAACTAGTGTTACTGACTTCGGCCGTTCTAATTAATGTCAAATAAGTAATTTACTGTATTTAAATGCTTATGTTATGTGATATGAATATGAAACTTTCAATTTTGTTCCAAAGCTTTTTAATTACCTTATCGCGTTCACATCAAAAAATATTCATAACCGCACCTAGTACTTAATAATGTACAAAGTTTTAGTTGAATTCTGACCAATCTTATAAAGTTTTTACGCAATGATATAAATTTAAAGTTTAATTTTGCTACGTTAAAATATCAGACACCATAAAATTATACATCAGTCTGAGAATCATGAGATCACTAACCTAGGGCGTCTAGACTCGAATCCGCTTAGGTATCTAATAAACCTGGAATTAACATAGTGCATATTTAAAGAAACCAGATTACCTTTTAACTTGTTCTATACCATATACCTATATCTAGCGTTATGAGCACTGTCTTGATGGTCATACATGACGATGTGGTCGAAGGTGCTATCACGCTAAGCCATAAAGAGAAGATAGCTAAGCTAAACCTAGAAGATTATTATTATTATTACATTTTTAGATCTAGCACTTGACCCATGGGTTTGACCACTATCTCACTTGATGGTCAGAATTGATGTGTTCGAAGATGTTATCACGCTAGATCCAGAATGTTTACTGGCTCTCAATGACTGCTGCCCGAAAACACTATGTGTTTATTTTTAAATATTTTCTAAAACATTAACATAAATGTAAGTGGAGAATGGCTGCACCCGGCCACGTATTGGTGTGGCTTGGTGTGTTTATGGTGGTTTTTTTCGTACTATATAATACACGACAGTTGTCATGTCTCAGTCATCAGTTACACTGACGGCGACCCCGGGTTCGAGTTCCGGCTGGGGCAAACATTTATTGTGATGAACATTGATGTTTATCCTCGATGCCTCCCGCGACACAGGGTATCCTAGTGCGGGGGTGTGAGTGAGAATGGGAAAAACATACATATATTCACTTAAGGGCTTAACAGGTGCCGATGACACTACAGAGCATGGGCGCCTGCAGCAGGATGCAAGGGGGTGCACTTGCAACCCTGGCAGGATATAAAGTACAAAGAAAAAATATTGTTAATAAGTTTCTGTTTAAATAAAAACTGAATGAGTCAAGGTTGCTCTTCAAATTTGTTCATCACTTTGTCAATAAGTTCAGTATCCTCGCGCCAACGCCGTAGAAACGGATGGTGTAAAAAGTTCAAAACCGTACTTGTAACGTGTTATTGTTACTTAGACTTTTTGATGTGTGTAGCATGTGGCATGTTTGGCATGTGTAGATGCAGATGTACCTTCCTGAAAGTAATCCTGGCGGCGCACATGCTACAGAGGTTCGCGGGTGTTTACAGTCAAAGAGACCGGGACAAATCTGTAATGAAAATGAAAATGCAGTACCAATATTATAAAATCCAAGTCTTTACAGTTAATTTCATAAAGAAAATGTTATATTTTTTAAAAGCTTTGGTAGTTCGGTAAAAATAGTTTGTACGGAATTGCCACATCGTTCTTTTGCTTTAGTTTAATACTATATAGATATTATAGCGTTTGACTACTATCTAACTTGACGGTCAGCGACGATGTGGCAGAAGATGTAATCACGCTAGGCCTAAAATGTTTACGGGCTCTCAAGGACTGCTGCCTGAGCATGTGTTTTGTGACAGTTTTTCAAACTTGAGGGTGACGTAGCTAGCCAGGTTTTACTTTCACCTGAAGCTGCAGCCGTTGGTGGGAGATCGAACCAGAGTCCGTCTGTTTGACACCCGACGCTCCCACCGCTGAGCTATCATCGTTACGGATACGAGCGCAAAACTGAACATATATTTTACGCGTTGTCATTAAACATTTTGTATATTGTATAGTTTTTAATGTGCTAACTTTAAAAAGCGTATTTAGTGCGCTTACGGCTTCTTAGTAGATACGGCACTAAGTTTTTTAATTATGATCAGCAACTTTACCTGACAACACAGATTAGCTCCTTGTTCTACTTAGTACCTAGGGACGCAATCATTGTTTTTTTAAAGAAGTTTGGACCAGTTTTATAAGTTTTAATTGCTTTCACTTACTTATTAATTTCTTGGCAAATAAATAAAAGATTGTTTGAGGTAAATGTGCTATTGTTTGTTCCTTCAAGTCAGTTTTTTTTTAATCACTTTAAAGGTATGACCACAATATCAATTGTTGGACAGTGACGATGTTATTGAAAGAATCACGCTAGATCTTCAATATTAACTGGCTCTGAAGCACAGCTTCCTGTGCGTTTGGTGACAGTGTTCCAAGCTTTAGGATGGAAGCTAGCCAGGCGGATTTTGATAATAATCCTACCTGCCTTCACAGGAAGCTCAAGCTGTTGGAAACACTGTAGAACTTTGTTGGCAGATGATCGTCGAGCTGGAAAAGAAAATGAGTAAGTTACACTGAGTAACTTAGGGTTATGTGAAGTCCGAAGAGACTAGGGTGAGTGAAACTATAGCCCTTAAATCCGGTAGCTTACTCTACTGCCGGAAAGGCGACCAAAAGTCCCAAGGTGGAGTCAGACTTCTCGTTCGCAAGCCCCTCACTTACAACATCATTACATTCAACAACGTTTCGAGCAGGGTGGCATACCTAATACATAGAATATCAAGCAGGTATTCGTTTAAGGTCATTCAAGTATCTAATAACTGTACCGACCTCGAAATTCGAAATTGATGAGGATTTATCTGAAGTCACCGCATAGCCCAGCAGGTCAAGCTATGTGCCACTTCGACTTGCTAATCAGCAAGTCGAAGTGGCACATAGCTTGACCGTTGGGCAGCATAGGAGGCCACCAACCTGACTAAGAATGCAGGTAAGGGCTGAATGCTTGCCTCTTCTAACCAGTCCTTGTGATAATTTCAATGTCAATGGGGGAGAGCTATGTCCAGCAATGGACGTCCTATGGCTGATATGATTGGATGATGATTATGCTGATGACTATTCAGTTTCAATAAAATAATTTATTTTGTTCCAGGAAGCAAAATGGTGCCATCAAGTGCCAGTGTTAGTGCCAAAGTGTAGTACCAATGTGACATAATGGGGTGCACACCCAGCATGCTTCTCGACCACAAGAACCGACGTCGAGACAGTACTGGGTCCCAAGAAGCTGCCCTGGCAAAGGTTACTCCCACCACTGTCTGTAACAAGGCTGTTCAGGCCTCCAGAGCACCCAGGGCTTCTCTAGAGTCTGACGGCTTTAGCATACAGCTTTCCAGCAAGAAGGATAGTTATGTTTCACAAATGGGGAATAACTTCGCTACTCTGCATATTAAGCGGATATCAGGTAAGATCTCTGTCTTTAAAGAGTTTTTTTTTGAGCAACATTCTATGGAATTCAAATTTGCGTAGAGCAACACAAACGGAACCCGTAAAGTACACTCAATTGTCCCAAAGAAGAAAGGATCGTCTTGTAATTCCATTTTCTCCAATGTTAATGTATATACAATTGGGCCAATATGGAAGATCAAAGAGATTGTATTTTCGGGAAGAAGTCGGATTGTCTTGTTACGCACTGATTTGCCTGCTTCAGTCAGTTGTTGTTACATTTTTTGCCACTAGAATATTTTCTGATTTTCTACACGGAATAAATTAAAAAAATAATGAAATACCTACATATCATAAGCCAGTTGCATATGACTCACTATCGGAAGAGAAAGTAAATGAAATATAAAAAGAATTAAGTTCAGATAAACTATCATTAATCTTTAGGGCCAACCTTCGAAGGCATGCAATTTGATTCCATACGGAATTAGTATATGATTAGTACAAACATATATTATGATACTTACATGGACACCTCAAATGTGGCGTCAGTGAGGTACTTATCGAGCCCACTTTGAGTGGGAATAAGACTAAGTAGGTAGGTACTCTAGTTATTGGTTGTTTTTTCTATCGGATTTTCTTGTCCAACCAAACCAAACTAAATTTGTAGAAAATAAGATAGTCCTTATAGAGCTACGATAAAGTTCAAATTGGTATGACACTTATCAATAACAAATCTAAAAATAGATCTTTTTATTCAAATTGTAGTAAGTTTTAAGTATAATAAGTCGTAACTTATTTGATGACAACTAGAAATACCTGCAATTGATCAGCAGTTCAGTAAAATGTGATTTATAAATCAAGTTAAATTTATAGGAACTCAAGTAAAAGCAATAATTGTAACAGTACTCATTAACCAGTAGCGCAGTTAGGTAAATACGAAAATGTTTGTAAATAAGTAATAATTGTCCAAGGCCGAGTCATAGGTCTTGGATAACGGTGGATTGGCATGGATTACGGTGTTCCTGCTACCTCATTTATCCCACGGGAACTATATTTCACGAGATAAGAATAGCCTATATGTTATTCTAGGGTCTAACCTATCTCCATTCCAAATTTCATTGAAATCGGTGCAGAAGTTTTTCGGCTAGAAGAAGTAATTAACATAAACACATACATAGAAACTTTCGCTTTTATAATATAAGCGGGATATTTATATATATTTTTGTATTCTTATTTTCACAACACAGGGATCTTAATGTCGAGATCAGAGTTAATTGCGATTTACTTTTACTTGTTTTTATTATTTTTAGTATTAACATCATTCAATGACGATTGTGTAGGTAGTTAACCAAAAATAATTGAACAAAATTTCAACGTAATTAATTTTATTGTGTTATACGTATATTACGTGTACAATCACCGATTGGAGGACAATATCATATTTCTCATACATTTTCTAACCTCCAGCGACCAAGTATGGGTCGAAAGGTAGTTTCCTTATAGGCCTTCTATATTTCTTATCTACTTTCAAGGTTACATACGATGGTCCATTTAGTTTTTGAATGTCAGCTTTGGCTTCGTGTATTTCTTTATTGTGCATTTCTTTAGCTAAATGCAAAACGTCCATAGCTTCATCATTATCTATACCTTTCAGTTGCATTTGGCTATATCTAGGTGAAAAGATAGCATTACGTTGTGCTTTTTTTTTTTTTAGTTTCTTTTTTTTTTCTGCAGGTTTAGTTTTATTTGTACCGACATTCCGTTCTAAAGGATTTATTTCGGGATAATCCTTATCAAAGATGTGCAAACTCTCATTTATGATATTTTTGACGATGTCAGTTATACTTACCTTTGTCGGATCGCATTGATTTTCTCCAAAAGGGCAGTATTTCATTTGTTTATATCGGGCAATTCTATAGAGGATTTCTTTTAAGGCGATCGCGGTGACTGATTTAGGTAGCGAGTAATTCTGCCAATTTGTAATATAGCGATATTCTGGCTTCACATCTGAAGGTGATGGTTTTACATCTTTTTTTTTTCCTTTGGCTGTTTTTTTCTTTTGTGAGAAGGCAGACGTGATGAGGAGAGCTGCTATGAGAACCTGTAAAATACGTACATGCAATCGATTTCAATAGAAATAAACGTTTGATCAATGTGACAGATCTTTAAAAGTTATTCAATGGTGGCTTTCATATTTTTTTTTTATAACGTATAGTTTTAGCGTCTGACCACTATCTCACTTGATGGTCAGTGACGATGTGGTTTAAGATGTTATCACGCTACTACACCTTTGAGTATATAGCTGATTAATTTATCTGAGCGCTAGACCTAGAATGCTCGCTGGATGTCAAGGACTGCTGCCTGAACACACTATGAGTTTGGTGACAGTTTTTCGATTTTGAAGGTGGTAGCTAGCCGGCTAGGCGGGTACTCGAGAGTACCCTACCATTATACAATTATTACCTTTGGTTTTATAAACAGACTAGCGCCTCGTGGTTTCAGTTATACGTCGTAGGTAGCGTGATATGTTTATATTTATATGCCCAAAGTCTTCTTCGATAAATGGACACACAACACAAAAATAATTTAGCTTAGCAAGTTCAACCAAATAACCAAACTCTTCAGCTTGATAATATTACTATATAAGTAAAGATACTTTGTATCGCGAGACGCAGAGCGAGCGATGACGCAAATGATGGAGACTAAAAATGAATGTTTAATTTAAATGCCTTGATATTTCGTCTATTTTTCGTAAAAAATACAACCATAATCATCACCATATTCTCAACACCTCTTCCATTGGAGGCTGCTCAAATTTCGTTTACTTATTATCTTTATTAGGTTGCCTGTCCACATTGTCGCTGGACATCAAACACTGGGCTTCGTGATCTATGACATGGCATCCACAAGAAAACATAATTAACATTTCGATTTCTGCGTGATATGTGTGTCACACCTATTTGGAGTCAGACAAACAACGTAGTATAGAATAATTTCTAACCGTTCCTTTGGTTTAGTAGAGCAACGCCGCGAATTGTTCTCTTTATTAAATTTTAAAGAGATAATTCGCGGGTTGTCTCTACTGCAAAGGACTGTACGAAACGGAAAGTGAATATGGATGTTGAAATGGCAATAGACAGGACACACATCCCGTAGAACTGATGACCGATGAAGTCGAAGGGTTCTCAAGCGGAGACCACGGACTGGCAAGCGCAGCGTGGGGTATCCACTGACGAGATGGACACACGACCTGATCAAAATCCCAGGAGGCTGAATATCTATTATGAATGTGGATGTCTTATAGCCGATATGATGATGGTGATACAAGTATCTAATAAATAAATGTAAGATTCAGTTATTAAAAAAAATATTAAAAAATATTACCGTTATCCAATACCTCATTTTGTTCCTTCTAACTAATACTAGCGCTAATCACTATAACATAATATCAGTAGAACAAATCGCTTCTGATTAAAACATTGAAAATTAAATAACTAATAAAAAACTTTTTGTAATTTCAACTTATTACAAATGTATTTCATTCGCTTCACAATAACGTGGCTAATGCGTTTCTTTTGAAATGAAAGGCAATAAAATGCAACAAGGCAAGATCAACATTTGGTCGGTATATGTGGTATGGTTTATCTATTTTTCAAAATGATCAATTGAAAGTGACGACAAAAGAAGAAATAAAGATTAACTACTCAGCTATCAAAAACGTTTTCTTTTTAAATTGGGATACAAACATGCGAAATAAAATGTGATTCACTATGCATATTTACAAGGTATCCAACGTGTGCCTTTCACCGTAAGCTTACAAGAGCCTAAAGAGACAAGCCGTAAAATAAGGCATATTTTGGTGTTATGACACCAAAATATGCCTTATTTTATTAAGTCAATGAAGTGAAGTGAATTTGGTGTTATGACACCAAAATATGCCTTATTTTATGAAGTGAATGAAGTGAAGTGAATTTGGTGTTATGACACCAAAATATGCCTTATTTTATGGCTTGCGGAGGATTATTGTCAACAAGTCAAATCATATGAAATACATTATCATCAACTTCATATCAGCCGTAAATTATCCACTTTTGGGTATATGCCTCCCCATATTTATAGGGGAGGATTAAAATTTTAGAAACCATAGAACCTTAGAATACTTTTTGTCTGACTGCTAGACATCCGTTTGCGTGGAATTTATAAATCAGGTAATATATTTTCCTTGCAATTTTAGAGTAAAAGTAGTTATCTTTCGGTGTAAAATTAAATCAACGGTGATAAGGACTGCGGCATTCCTGAAACAAAATAATATTACTTAGATTTGCTTCAAATAAAAGATTTGATGGAAAACTATTATCTAAATGTACCCATGGGCACACAAAGGAATCGACGAGTTGACACCAGAATTCAAGAAAATATCTAGTCATATTTGCACTCTGCTGGTTATGTAAAACGATAAGTATAGTGTATTTCCCCTTAGTTGATTTTGTGGCTTACTCATGTTTATCTCATATTATAATTCATGTATATTCATATGTCTTATAATGTATTATATTATATAATCTTGATGCACGAGTGTATCAAGATTAGATAAAGCTCTTCCTATAAGTGCTATTTCTGGCGGGCTCTTTAGGTGATCCTATCATATATCAGCTGGTTAATTATTAAGTAATACACGCGTAGGAATTATTATATGTACTTATTCTAATTCATTACTTTATAAATCTCGTAGCAAAACCGAACATCTGTTTTGCGACTTCGGTGGATCATCCAATTTTTCCCATATAGCTATGATTGGTATATCTGCTCAGATTTTTAGTACCTCGGTTCATTGATCTACAACGACGGCAATATTGACCGAGAGGAACAGGATAAATGCAGGTTGGATGAAATGGAACCAGGTCTCAAGGACCATATGCAATCCGCGAATGTCCTTGAAACTAAAGGGCAAATTTATAATATTATAGTGGTAATGTATGGATCTGAATGTTAGGCAGCAAAAGGAGTTGATGAATGAAAAGTGCATATGCAAATGTTGAGATGGATCTGCGGTGTGAATAGAATGCACTTATCCATTCTAGGCACATCCATCTCAACAATAATAAGGAATGAGTATATCAGAGGAAACTTGAAAGTAGCACCAGTGAATCATAAGTTGAAAGGGAATATATTGGCTTGTTATGAGAAGGAATGAAGAAAATATTACAAAAAGAGTACTTAACATATAATTGGGGATGGATGTAGAGATAGAGGAAGGCCGAAAAAGGCATGGATGGACTGTGTGAAGAATGTTAATGAAGAGTTTATGAAAGGTGTGAGCACTAAGATAACTAATGATAGAAGATAATGGAAAAGAAAAACATGTTGCAACCCCACCTAGTGTGGAATAAGGACAAAGAGAAGAATATTTTTAAAATCTCGTATAATTACTGGTAATTTCTATTCAAATCCTGCGAATTTAGGTGACTGAATGGGAAAATCCTTAAAAAGAAATATACTCAGAGCAACGATTCTTTTCTCTTAGATATCACTTAACTCTTTATGAAAAATTCTTGTCCTTTTTTTAATGAAAATGCTCGATCTTTATAACCCCTGTTTACCTCTTAGTCAAGGAGCTGGTACAATTATTAGCCCGAAAGACTCAGACAAAATGTTTTATCGCAGTGGGTCAGTGATGCGCTAAACTATTAATTACATAATAGCTATTATGTTAATATTAATAATGGTATATTGTGTGTGTCTATGCGCAATAATGCTCATATGAGTGTGTGTATGTGTGTTTCTATTTATGTGCCCATTACCACTCAGGTTTGAATGGGATAAAATAAAATATATTTATTTATATATTCATTCATATGATTCAATTCTAGTTATTTAATTATATGCACATAACAAAAGTAGAAACTTATACGATAAAGTGGATAACAGAAGTATTTAACGAATAATTAAGCCTACGTAATGCAGGTAACATTTGTTTGGTCACATCGAAACTTCAAGCTAGGAATAACCTGTGTTATGAAGTTCGATGCTTCCCTTCGAATGTTAGTGTAACAGTGGTCGGTAAATATTAGTGGCAATCTTACTGCAAACAAACGCCGTCGTCTAATCTAGCATCTTTAAACTACTTACTTAAAAACTAAATACAAACATGTTATACATTATCATATAGTAGTTAAATTAGTCATTCAAGATCAAGAAAAAACTATGGTTAACAATAATAATAAAACTAAAAAAATAAAAAATCACATTATATGTACTTAGTACTAAAGAATAGCTTATTTGAGTAAAGTATGCTTATATGTGTACGCAGCAGCTGTGGTACCCTGATTTCTTTTATTACCTATATTCAAATAATATGGAACACAGCTAAATTAAAAATACTGTAGTAAAGACAAGAATGGCGTGATTGGCAACCGCAGACCCAACGCCGCCGTGCGCATTATTTGATGTTAGAATTCGTTTATTTCTAAGAACTGTTCGCCCGCGCGGCGGTACACTACACACACCAACACCTTCCACTACAATTAAAATTATGAATTCACTAGTCTTATGACAAAAATAAATTCTACCGTTTACTTTAATATCCAGATGATGTTCTTTATAAATTTAGTCAAATAAGTCTAAGTGGAATGGTAATAAATCTACGTACAAGTGAGTGATTTGAATGTAAATTAAAAAAAATAATTGAAGAAATATATTTTACACGTGAGGTGCTGAAATGACAATGACAACGGAATTTGAAATAAAATTGTTCCAATATTTCAATGAAATTATTCCACCTATTTTATTAATTTAACGCAAATGGAGGCATTGTCAGCAGTAGCTTGTTTGAAGTAGGTACTCAATAGAAAGTATTTATTCTATGTAGTGTAATTCCAATTCGGACTTCATTGTCTATGGCCTTGAAATGAGATAGTGGTTCATAATTTATTTTTAGATATTAGTCTCATAAGCCTTCATGCATGAGCATTTGCTACCTATAATAATAGGTACTTGAAGGTTTACTTAATTTTTTCATAATTACACTACAATTTAATGAGGTTTCTTTGCTGACTTTGGCTGTTACTTAGACTTTGCTGCTTATATATTATATTCTGCTTATATATAACGAAATACGTCGATTGACACAATAAAAAAATAATATATTTAAGCCACTTTTCAGTACTTTTATTGTTTCTATTTACATTGCAGAAAAAAATCATATTAAAATAATATTGTAAGACTCCATACAACATAACACAAGCGACCGGTGCAAGCTTAGTTTTATTCAGTAAAAAATTCTAGATGGCGCTGATTGACTTGAAAACATGCAAGCATTTCTTGAACGCTATATTTAACTCACGTACTATCAACGTGCTTCGCAGTTATTGTTTCGACCCTTGTTGAGACAGAAATGGCTGGGTGATGGTTTGTAAGACGTTAATAAATTGATACAAACACTATCGTAATCAAAGTCATCGTTTCTATCACCATTTGGACCCCCTGCTACAAATATATTTAATCGTATACTCAACATTGCAAAAAAATCAATAATGTTGAACTAAACAATAATATTTAGTTCTAAGATAACAATTACTCATATTTGCAATGCACACGTTATTAACGTGTGCATTGCAACGTTAATAACGTATGCATTATTGTGTGCATTGCGACTTTTACAAAAAAAAATCGTCGGCTACAAAACAACAACAACAATAAATTCGTTTAATTAATTACAATTATAAATAACCTCTGAAAGGTTGACCGACAGCTCTCGCCATCGTTTGAATAGAGTAATATCTTGTAAAATTGGAATTGCTTTTATTTTTGAGATCGTCGGAATGAAAACCGTTTGAACTTTGTCATCTCTGTTGTGTAGTACCTAGAGTCGAGTAAGATTTAATTATATTTCCACTAATAGCAACTGCAACTAAAAATATGCTTGTTTATTTTTTTTTAAGATTGCACCTGTCTTGAAGGTTTTTGTTGTCATCATCATATCAACTTTCAGCTGCACATATGCCTTGGATGCAAGTTTAACTAAACACACTTTTAGTCTTTTTAATTTCCTTTTTTTTAGTGTAAGAAACAGCTCAAGCACATTTGTCGTTACCTTTTTAGATAGAGGAAAATATTGTAATATTGTATTATAAATTAAAACCAGGATTGACCTGGGTGAGCTGTTCCAATAATTGGTATTTTTAAGTTTATGATGAATTTTTAGCTTTAAAAAAAGCTAAAATGACTAAAACTTGTCTATTTAGCATATGGTAGTTTGGGCCTTTAAAAATAATATACATATATAATTTAGCAGTTTAAATTAAATTTAGCAGCTTGAATATACTAATTATGGATAGCATAATTTGCACGTATTGATGGTCTCACTATGAAAACAATTTCAAGCTTGAGGCGCCATCTATGCGTACAAAAGTGTCACTTCTCCATTAAGTTTGTACCGATTTCAAGAAGGTTACACTAATCCACTACGATGACATATCATTTTTAGCATTCTGGGCACGCTGCCAACTGGTAGTGGTTTAGAATATTTCAGTTATTTATAGGCTGTTAATAACTAGTGGATTCCTCAAATGTTATTGTAGTAGCTGCAGTATTTTAATAGTTAGTATTTTATTTATATTATTTTTTTGCATTTAGAGGAAAAGTGCAATGAAAGGAACAAGTTTTGAATGGAACAAATTAAATTTTGCGCACTTAGTATCGAATAGTACAATTTTATGTTTACAATATGGCAGCACTGGTTAGTAAAAAAAGAATACAGTTATTTTATGTATTAGGATTGGTGCAAAATAATTTCAGAAGTCTGTCTTATATAATTAAGAATTATAAAAAGGATAACGTTAGATATCACAGCGATAAAACTTATTTCTTCTTTTTTTTTTTTAAGCTTGCGTTTGACCACTGTCTCACCTGATGTTAAGCGACGACGCGGTCTAAGGTGGAGCACGCAAACTTAGAAGGAACCTATTCACTCGCGACTTGAAGACTCCGGGGTTGTACATATCGGGAAACACAGACTCGCTGGCGCATAGTTTTTTTGTTTCTTTAGTATGCGCCGCTATGCTTATATATATATCAAGGACCTAAAAACATTGTTCAACAAACTCTATAAAGAGATAATTTCGATTGTTCCTAGTTTGATCTTACCCGAGAGATCACTTACCTACTGTACCACTTTGCGAGCCATAGATAATGAAAGAAGTGCCAATAAATATTAAATATCCCATTAGAACTGACTCATGAGCTCCATACGGGCTTGCTTCAAATCTAGCGATAAACACTTACATCAATGACTTCACCGGTAGCCTATAAGTAGGCCACACGCTAGGTGTGAGGGTTTAAATCTACCGCGCTAGGTATTTAATTACCATGCAGTTTGATATAACCAATACTTCAAATTCAAATTTATTTATTTTGCAGAAACATAGGTACACATAATGCTCGTAATAAAGATAGTTTTTAGATCTCTATGCTCTTACCACTCAAGTATGCAAAATTATAAATTACATATTTAGAAATATACACATCTAAATTCTAAAATTATACATTAATATATTACTATTAACCAATTTTATAACAGTAATTAATACATTTATATCCGGATGAATGATGCATTCTGCTTACATTTCAATGTCATTAAAAAAAATATTTGTCGTCGAAATTGTCATTTAGAAATTCAAATGTCGAGTAATAAGTGTTGTCGACAAGAATTTGAATTCATGGTTTTTTACGTTTTTAATACAGCTTGTTATAAATAAATATCCTTATGCTAAACGTACTGTTCCCACTCACTGCAGTTCGACTGCTTATTGTCTGTAGCCTACTGTTATGGCGCTTACTTTTTAACGTCTCGTAGTCATTTAAGTTATTTCTAACTAATAGAGCTGATTCAAAAATATATATATAATGACATATATAATGAGTACTTAGTACTCAATACTTGGGTGCATGCAAGCAAAGCCACAAGCAAAATTATATACATCTTTGTTTTTTTTTTTTTCATACTAGCTGTCCACCGCGGTTAGTCTCGTGATGTCTACATATACTATACTATTATATGCACTGCGGTTGTCCCTACTTTAAAAACATTTCTAAAGGGTGAAACTTTTAGTCCTTATTATAATCTTCAAAAGCACGCCCTTAACGTAATAAACGGGAACCTTTTCCATGGACGGGAGATACAGGGTTACTACCTCCATATCTATATAACTCTCTTCATCGTACCGGGCCTCATTTTAGAGTTTGCAGGTACGCACACTGTACATTTTACTTTTATGTACATGTTGAGATGGATGTGTCATGTGACTAGGATGAATAAGATTAGGAATGATTATATCAGAGGAAGCTTGAAAGTAGCACCAGTAAATGATAGTGTGTCTTGCGTTGAACCTCAGAGAAACGCACTTTATCCACTTTGATTTATCAGAGCGGATGGCGCGGCCTCTGATGGTGCTTGTGGATGGAAATAGCATAGTACAAGCGCAGTCCATCAAATGGCCCGACGATGGGGATAAGGTGTGTGGCAAAGTAAGCGGTGCGTTGCGCTAGGCCTTGTCGTTCACGTGATTCCATCGTGAGGTAGCACGGTGCTCAATTCAAAAACGAGGGTTCTACCGTTCCCCTTTGATTTAGAAAGTAGTGAGCGTTTTACTGAAACTTTACTTGAAGATTGCGTAGAGAAATAAAAAAGTGATGGTTTATCTTTAAGCCATTTTGACCATCTTTTCTACAATCACGCATTTTATCCCTCATCGCATCAACACACGAAGAAACGGAATTGATTTTGGGAATAAAACAAAATGTAAACTTTATCTTAATTTCCCGCCACAACCATACTATCTTCTGATATTAGAGTCAAGAAGATCACGCTAGCATTCTGGGCACGCTGCCAGCCGGTAGCAGGTTAGAACATTTGAGTTATCTATAGGCTACCAGTAGCTAGTGGATTGCTTAAATTAAAACGATCAATAAATTTTAAGAATAAATCTTTTTTAAAAATAAAAGAAGATCACGTCACTTTTGTCTGTACGCCTGTTGTCATGGTAACCTTCCATCACCACTCAAGCACATTGTACCGACTGAGTCACGCACGGGTGAGCACGTCCCTCGAGTAAAAGCATATTATATTCCCTACTTACCAAGCACTTACGTTGCGACTTCTTCGTGATCATAAGCGAAGTTACTTCCTTAGAAGTGCATTCATGTGTATCTGAAACATGAACGCAATAAAATTAAATATCACTATTAAATTTACTCAATTATGCAATTCCCATTTTTTCACAATAGGTGACAAACAGTTGATTCCTAAAGTGTTGAACAACAGACGAACAATTTTCAGTGCCTAAAGCAGGGATAACTTGCGTTACTGTCCTCGTATTGCAGTCGTATCAACAATTGATTAACACACGTACCGTCCGTACAAACTATAATTCTCTGTGTCACAGTTCCAGTACTAACTGTGACAAATATAAATGACATGTACTGACTTCGATTGACGCTGCGATACGACTGCGCTTCGACTGCGATATTAATTCCTGCTTCTGTTTCTGAATAACTACTCGTATACTTCAAACATAGCTCGTATATCTAATCGATAACAAACTCACGTTTTAATGTAAAGAAGTTTCAACGTTCCAATGAGTTGTTTGTGAATTATTTACACGTTCATTGTCAGTTATACCGTCATAATATTATGTGATGTGCAGATAGTATATTATCGTGTGACGGAAATAAATAAAAGAAAGTGGCTTACTTTTAATATTTACAACCAAATTAGAAAAAGTGGGTTCTCAATTCGGTTTTATTTCTGTTTGATACCTCATATATTTACTCACTCTTTAATTAATGGAGATTTTGAATATCCAAATGATAAAAGAATTTTCCAAATCACCTTTGAGATTGGTCCAAGAAAAAATTCAGGAAGAAATAGTGATTATGACCAAACGTCATCGTATTATATAGTAAAAAATGTATTGGTACACGCACATGCAACTGACAACTCTGGTAGGATTAAAGATTTCAAGTGAGGTATTAGGGAACATCCATATATTTGGCTAAGTTAGAAATTATGGTCAGTAAATGTTTGTGCATACATCAAAAGCTTACCGATTAAATATGGTTTACCATTGAGAAAAGTTCAAGTTCATTTATTTAGCTTGTAGCCTAGGGTACAAGTTCTGACAAGAGTAAATGTCAGGCTTGGTATCATCACCATGTCGTGCTTTGGAAAGCATACAAGCTATCAATATATAATTTGTAAAAAATTTAAAGTAGCACATAATTAAATTAAACTAAATTAAATACTATCATATATAGATATATAAAAATCAGGAGCTTGTTAAGTTCCTACTTAAAAATATGTATGTAATTGATGTCACGAATGGATGCTGCAGTGTTTATTATAAACACGAACGGTACTCTTATTAAAAAAATTTCGTGTTTGAGGGTAAACAAACGCAGATTATTTATATATACGACTACTAGCTGGGTAAAATTCAACAAAAAGATAGATAAAATATTCATTACATGAATCCTTGGATGAATGATTCACAGAATCACTTTGTTGTAAACGTAAACCGCGCTTGGATCGAACAGAGTAAGTGAGATAGAAAATTGTTATTTCTCTCATCTTCTTAGCCTCGATACAGATCGTGCTCGAGACAAGTTACCACTGACTCAAAGTACGTTGCAGGAAATTCCAGAGTCATAAACTTGCGTTGTGCATTGTTCTTGTTATGAGCACGGTGAGTTATTACCCTTTTGTTTTTTCCATCGCTCTAATCCGAGATATAATTAGATTTTCATACATGCGGCCAACGTCCGGCCACAAATGAGAGTAAGGTCACAGAATAAACAATATAGTACTGTAAGGTTGAGTTTAAATCCGAAGGCTATAACGAATCTACTGGCGTAGTTTACTATTATATTATTAGTATATTTATTTATTATGCTGTCTAAGGGTATGCGTCCATTAGCCTGCATCGGACGCACCGCACGCAGGGCACGCCATTCCAGCATCACGGTTTTACCACCGCACTAGCCGGCACCGCTTGAAAGCTCATCTACATATTATCGAGTCATGGGAGTCATATATTGTGCCATTCCATAGATCTTTTCTGCCACACACCTGCAATATGTAGATCGAACTTCCTTCTTCGGTGTTTCCGAGTAGCTACCATATGGGATTCTTCAAATGGAGAGTTAACAGAGCCTTGAAAAGGTTTGGCAACGTATCGTAATGCCCCATGTATTTCACAGCAAATACCCTTAAGTTGACGTTGCTGTATAATGGTAATATTATGAATGAATGAATGATATCATACATCCATCGGCGATGGTGATAACGCGGCCCATCTGCTTATTTGCCGCCCATTACATTCTTCTTCTTTCTTCTCAGCAATTTGACATCCACTGCTGGACATGTGCCTCCCCCATATAGGGGGGATTTGCCAATTCTCGCCATGCTTGGCAGGCGGGTTGGCGAGCGCAGTATGATTTCCGATCCTCAGAAGGCGCTGCTGCCCACCTTCTGGTACGTGGTCCCTTAGCCGACTCTTACGGCACCCACGGGAAGTGATGGGGGAGTACTATTCTAGGCCGGTACCACCACGGCCCATTACATTAAGAAAACGTAAATATTTTAGCTACAATAGTAGCGCCCCTTGGTTTCACCCGCGTGGATTACGGTTTTCCCGCAGCCTCAATTATCCCTCGGGAACTTTTTTATTGATCATAAGTCTGGCGAGGCATGTTTAAGCCAACTCTCTCGCGATGTATTTTCCTACATACTAATATAGATTTGAAAAAATTTCATCCACTAAACCGATGGGTAAAGGACTTTGTTATTTCGGATCTAATATAAATAAGTACTCGTATCATTAATAAAAAGTATATTTGCTACTTCAGAGTTCCGTCCTTTAGTTTTATGTATCGATATGAAAAAAGTTTTTTATTCGTATTGACATATGTTTAGATTGGTTTCATAGAAATTTCATTAAAAAGTTTATCCTTCGCTTTATTTAATTCCAAGAAAATGTAATAAAAGTTTCACAGGTATGTAGGTGGCTAGAAGGTTTATTCAAGTTCTTAAACTGCACAATTAAAACCATCAAAGAATATAATCAAATATTTATATTATCTACAAACAGTACCATAATTATACAATTCAATAAATTTTCAAAAATGTAATAACCATATTCATAGGGATGATGAAATGTATGGATTTAATTCTTGCTTCCCATAAAATCATTCATTCCCATTAATTAATGTAGTTTTGGCAATGCTTGGGAGCAAAATACAGAGATGGATAAAATGGCAGGCTAAAAGATACAGTACAGGGATATTGGTCAAACAGTCAGAACATATTTTTTCACTACTCTCCTACACTATTCTACGCAATTTCCGCTACGCCATTTGCTATTGTGTTTGCGAAGGTGCTGCCACTATTATTCTAATGCTAAAGACAGCGCTATATAGGTAACTTTGTGTTCCCATAAAGAGCTAGAGCTAGTTGAAATATATTTACTTTTGCCAATTCCACGGAAGCAAATCTGCTACAACACCCACAAGTTTTAAAACAAATAGCCAGTCTGTTAACTGGCAGAACCACTGCTAGGACTAGCGTGAATACATCTTCTACTACATCGCCATTTATCATCAAATGAAATAGTAGTCAAACTCTAGCTCTACTAATTTAAACAAAAAACCGCACACCTAATCGAAACCTAAGCCTAATCACATCCGAAATTTTAATTATAACTATTTAATTTTGAAGTAATTAGTCATAATTAATTAATAACTCGTTTGGTTTGGTTTTTACCGCAAAGTGCTTTGCGTAATTCCTTTTTTCACTGCGCGATTATTTCAGTTAGACTGCATTCAATCTACATTGCACTGGCAAGCTTCAGTTGTGTCATTTAAATTAACTATTTCACCAAAAATATAAATAGTAAATGTTATCGAATTTTTTTTAATGACGCATTTCGCATCCTTATGAAGAAGCCTAGATACTGCAGCGCGTCGGGCATGTTCGCTGATGCAAGGGTTTCCGATTTCTTTGCAGTTATAAGATCTCGTATTGTGTCCTTTTGGACAGAATCCAGTACGAGGATCCAGTAATTCAATCCTAAAGTCTTTCGGAGAAGATATTTGCAGGCCGATCTTCAGATTTTGGGTCTCAGTCCACCTGAAGGAAAATCGTAAATGACTTGTTATAGAGCAATTTTTATTTTTATTAATTGCATTTATAACCAAATTAATTTATTTATACTTTTATTAGTTATAATTTGTAATTTTTGGACCATTCATATTTTGTAATTTTGTGATGTATGGGTCCTTTTGCCTGCAATAAAGATTTTTTTTTTTTATTATTCATCGTCGCATATTGACAGCCGAGTTAACCTGGATGATTTTCGCAGTCCCATATAGCTTGTACATACTACACAAGCGTTCTCTATTAAATGATACAATTACTAAGAATCAATGACACACTGGGCTCAATCACAGACCTAAAATGGTAAACTATTTCATATTACTACGACGTCAGTAGATTACTGAGATAGCCTACTTAGATAAGATAGACAGTGACAAATGGGTGTGATTCTGAAACGAACAACTAAAATTGTAATAATTTGTAAACTCTAAGGCTTTCACGGCCGGCGTTGCATGTTGTATGTATTGCTTCCGGGCTGTTTGGCCGTGGTCTATGTGAAACTTTTGTTCCAGACGTTTCGTCGATCACTGCGGTCGACATCTTCAGTGGTTCAGGCCCGAGCGGCGACTAGAGCGTAGAACTCTCCTCCGCGGCGTCTTCTCTGATACTGAGTACTGATCATCAGTACTCAGATCATTGTTTATTTAAAACATATAAATTCCAACCTCGAACAGAAACTCAAAATAATTTATTCAATTTAAACGTCCAGACGCACTTATCAACGGCAACTCCATACTTTTATTGTTTAAATCAAAGTATGGTTTTGCCGTTAAAAAATATATGGTCGAAAACAAATGGACGATGCACACGACGATAAACGTCATGCGTCTAAAGAAGAAGATATAGACTACCGCCGCGTTCCAAAATGAAGCAATTATGTTTAACAAAGCATTTAATACAGAGCATATTTAATTACCTTCATAGGTAGCACAATATGCCACTCTTTCACGATAATCTCCTATGGAAATGGGTGGCCTGGAAGAGATCGCTTTAAGCGAGAAGACCACCCAGTGTTACACCTAAGTTTATGCATGTCATTCCCACTAATATTATATATGTGAAAGTTTGGATGGATGGGTGAATGTTTGTTACTCAATCACGCCTGAACGGCTGGACGGATTTGGACGTAATTTGGTACTTCAGGTCCCGGAATAACACACATACTACTTTTCATACCGTTTCATACATCGTAAAACCGCAAAGCGCAGCTGGTATTGTAATATTGTATAAGTTTTGTTTGTGGTGTTTCAACAAAGTGTTAAAGATCAATCAATATAGTGACTTGGCAGAAGTGGAGAATTGCAAGCATTTTTGTCTTCTAAATAATGGCGTACATCAAATTAAGTTTTTTTTATTAAGAATGTTGTCATAGGCGATTCACATTTTGCTTTTGTGACCACTGTTATGATCTTTGGGATTTTATTAAATATTAAACTATGGATAGCAAAGTTGGTATATTTATTTATTTATATAGATTTCCTAAAGATTCGCGGGACCCCATTTCATTTATAGCTCTTACAGCCCGCTTTCGCAAGATTAAATAGTTTCAAAATCAGCTGCTGATCCCTACAGTAGTAAACTCATATGAAATAATGCGTATAAAATATGCAAAGTAAACTAGCTGAGCCAATGAAACATGAAAAAAATTGAATAGGCAGACATGTGATTACTATCTCATCTGATGTTATGTGATGATGCGGTATGATGGATCACGCCCGCCGAGAAGATTCACTCGTGACTTGAAGATACCTAGATGATATCTGTGCGGGAACACAGACTTAGGCAAATAATGCCAAATTGCTAAAATAATTACACTCGTTAGCTTTGTGTACTCTAAATGCGGATGCAAAACGCTCCGTGCGACAAGTTGGAACATCAACACAATGCATAATATGTATGTAACGGAAGCAATTCAAATTTAAGTATGTAGATGTAACTAACTATAAGGACAACACGTCAAAATGACGGTCGCCGTGGCGCAGTGGATAGTGTCATTGACATGACTTCTGTGTATCCGGGACCCTGGGTTCGAATCCCGGCAGGGGAAAACCGCATGTCTGGATTACGCATTGCCGTACGGTTGGTCGTTCCTGGTCTCAGTAGAATAGTCTTCCAAAGAAGGCATTTATATGAGGCCCCCTTTGGAATGACAGGTCGATGTTAATCCTCAAAGAGACTGTTGCTTTGTCAAAATTCAAGCTTAACTCCACTAGCATACCTAATGTTGAGTTTTAGATACAGAACATTAGGTAAACATAACTTCAAACATTTAGTCTTTTAGGAATTAAGGATTTAATTATTAGTTGAGGATCAGTTATAGTTCATGTTGTGCTGTCAGAAGGCACCACCAAAGGCATTCTAATTCTATCAGACTTGTTTCATATTCTACATTTTGAATTAGAAGAAAACAATAAATATTAGTAATTGTGCAAATGAAACCTTATTGAATAATAACCTCACTATATCAGAAATAAATATATAATCTATTTTTATTCCGCCTTCAATCTTAGCCTTATTGAGCAAATTTTTTTTATTATATTTTGTACGTACGGAACATGACCTGTAATACTTAATCATAAAAAAAATGGGATTATGTTTAGTTCTCGTATCAGAATCACCACCGATGATCGCCTATGGAAATATCTTAGTTGTTTACTTCTAATTTAGGCTACACTGACGAGATTATATCTTGATACAATTACAGGTAAGGTTAGATATGTTAAGGTGAAAAATAAGGAGCAATAACGATACAGTAAAAAAATATTAAACCTGAAAACTCATTCAAACTCGTGTAAAGCCCAGCCATAGTATATATAACATCTGTTATAATTAAATATATGTATAATATACTTGGATGATTTTGAATTTCTGGTACAAGACGTGTCTGTATCCTTTTTATTTATAACTAGGAGCGCCCCGCGGTTTCACCCGCGTGGATAATAGTTTTCCCGCTACCTCAATTATCCCACGAGAACTAGATTTTTTCCGGGATACAAGTAGCCTTCGTTTTTTTCCTGGGTCAAACCTATCTCCATACCAAATTTCATGGAGTTTTTATGGTTTATTGCATTAACGACATGCTAGGCGGAACTTAGGTTCTAATATTTGAAGGAAACAACTCGGCTGCTAGTGGGATTTGAATCCACGAATGCAGAATACCGTCCTGTCGCTTTGTCCAACTAAGCTATATACAGGACGATATTCTGTTTTCCTTCAAATATTTGAACGTAAATTTCATGGAAATCGGTATAGCCGTGTGAGCGTGAAGATGTAACATAGGTCTTGGAATTATTGGGTCATCCATCCATCCATCCAAACATTCACATTAGTGGGATAGTGGGATTAGTGGGAAGTGTGATATTTAAAAGTTAACGGTCACATTTGACGAAATTTTGACATACTTCGTGAACTTGACACCAGGCATATTACAGGTTCAATCGATGACAACTCATAACGATGCAATCGAGATGTAATTGTGATTTTAGCGGAGTATCAAGTTGATAATTTTAAATTACTATTCATTTATTTATGAATTGCTTGTCTCAATAAATAAGAAAATTAGCACTCAAGATAAGCCAGGATTGAGCCTCGATTCAGTACTCAGTTGATTCAGCACCCCTGAGCACTGATCTTCAGTCTAAACTCATTTCTGACTAAAGCTTTGGAAAGTATGATTTTATATTATGGCGGCGTCAGCGTCTTCTGTCAAAGCTTTGCTTTTGCTTTGCAATTTAGATCCTAATAGGCTATAACCAATTAAGATGAGTTCGCATGTGTAACGTAAACACTTACGCGTAGATACAAGGTACAATCTTTATGGTAGCCAAAATCAGGTATTAAACGGCCTCGAACGGTTAGGTCTTATCACAAAGATATAGAGTTGTGATTTGCTACTGAAGGTTGATGTTCCACGTCATAGATTGGCAGTTATCAACCATTATCGTTATCAATGTATGACGCATGTTTGTCATACATAAGGAGTAATTTACGTGCACTTATCTAGTTAGGCTTATATCTCGCGATGGTTGTGGATTAGTAACGAGTGTACAAACGTCTAAAGTGTAATACCGAGTTTTTACTAAGCAGTAGGTGCATGGTGGAGCGATGAAAAGAATATATGTCTTTTTGCATCCAGATGAGCTAAACGATGCGGAGAAATTCGGAGTACCGCTGCGTTATGCGAAACTTGCCAGGATATCATCTTAAAAATTGTATTTCCTATCTAGTAACTTATTATACTATTCATTCTGAGGTCGACCCTTTAAATACTAGTAAGTAGTGTAGGTTTCGGCTCTTTTACACACACAAAAGAACGGACAAATACCCAAAATGGTAGACGCATGAACAGAAAATAATTTTAAATAATTTGAGGCCGACCAAATCATTATACGTTCTTTATGGATACAAATAACAAGTACTAAGCCATTATCATTGCATTACCAGATTCATATCAGACAAATCAGAATGTCTTACAGAATAAAAATAATTCATAAATAATATTGAAAAAAATATTATGGGATCGCCTTCAGAGAGTCATTTCCAAATGGTGATTGATATTGAAAACAAATTTTAACTAAGTATCTCTTAAGTATTAAGATAGTTGTAGTTCCTATGTCGAGTTTTTTCTTCTCTGATTTAAGCATATAATACTAACAAAAATAGTAGTTTCTTGATTAAATCTTTAGTTAATTACGTTAAAAATCCCTAGATCCACTGTTAACCACGGGGTATTCATTATTCACCTCTGGGTGTACACAGTGGGTCATTTCTATTCTTTTAAAACAACTTATTTTCTCTATTTCCATTATAGGGGCTCGATGACTCAGCCTTTTTAACCGACTTCAAAAAAAGGAGGAGATTCTCAATTCGACCCGTATGTTTTTTTTCATGCTTGTTACCTTCCGAATGGGTGAGCCGTTTTCTCTATTACCACTTCGTGGTCAGAATGGCAGGCGTAGGGTAAATACCTTAAAATTATCATCGCCTCATCATAAACAGAAATGATAAGCGGATACATTAATCTAATACTTACTTGTAATCCTTTAATACTTGTTTTGAATTAAAACAATCTTAAGTGTGTCAAGTCATGCAATATTTAAGGTTCCGTAAGATGTCATTTTTCCTATGTAATAAGTAGTGATGAACCCTTATGTTATTGAAGCAAAAAAATAATCGATGTAGAAATAATTTCAGCCTCTCAAATATAGTGGTACTTTCTTAAAGTAGGTTTATATCCATTCGAATAATTTAAGAATCATCAGCACGTTTAACTTCTCTTTTTTAAGCATTGATTTCTTGTCGTCCCGTAGTGTATGAACTCATTATTAAAAAGCCGCGTAAGTGTTTTATTTTGGCTTCCAACGTAAAAATAGTAACTAACTATAATTTTTAAGAGCTGCGGATGTAATAAATAACTATAGATAAACTACCTTCTCCATATGTATGGAATGTGTGACAAAAAATTAATGAAAATGTGTTTGCTATGAGAGAGCGAATTAAGTTTATAATGGAGGAAAAAGAAATGTAACATAGTATTGTAATGTAATTTATCAATTCAATTAAATCCTTGATAACTTTACAAGCCACATCAGAAACACATCATTGTGACAAATGGACAGATAAACTGTCGAACTGTCGATGTAGACGAAATACTCCTTTGGCGATCCGTACTAAAAACAGTGGGACCCTAATAATAATGAACGCTTATGTACAGAATCATTATCATATCATCATCATTATCTATAATCTTTACAATACATTTCAAATCCAATCACCCATTTTCAAATGTCTTTTAATAACAATTCGAGAAACCCCAACCGTTACTATTTCTAATAAATTACATTAGGTAAGCCGTGACGTCACTTTTTAGGGAAACTTATTTAATTTCAGTGCAACTTTATTTCAAGATTGTTTATCAAAAACCGTAAATAGGTTTAATAATAAAATTTCTTCATCCCATGTTTTCAGTGATGGTCATGGATTATATGTAATACAGCTCCGTTATTGTTTTCTGTTATTGCATAATATTTGTTATTTGCGAGAGAACTACTATTGTGCCCACTACTTGACTAAAACAAAGAGAAAACAGGCGAGGATTTCCGAGCAAAGCTTATATAGTATTAAGCTAAGCTTATATTATAATATATGCCGAAAGCTTGATGTTACGCAATATGGGAAAAAAATTTACTTGTTAAATGCACATAAAATGCGAAGCCAAACAGAAGAACAAAAAATGAAACAGAGAATAAAACAGTGATTTGAGAATTTTAGAATTACTGTCGTTTTATGCGATCAAGCTTCTACGTACCAGATATCTTAGAAATCCATTCGCCCTTAGATTCCACACGATCATCGTACAAACTCAGTTAGAAAAAAAAACATTTTCAGTCTGATAGTGTAATTAAGCCTGTTTATCAGGACCTACCTAATCGGTAGCAACAGGATAAAGTCTGACAGTGTAATGAAACCTGTTTACCCTACCAGGACCTACCTAATCGGTAGCAAAAGGCTACATATGCGTATAAACGTTTAAGAAAGTTTTATTCTAACAGATAAGTAATACGTAGGCATGTTTGCCTAAGTGCAAACATGCCTACGTATTACTTATCTGTTGTAATGGATTCAATTCTTGATAATTATCGATCCTTGCCGACATGTTGTAATGACGTCACTTAGACAATCGCTACTGATTATCGGCTACAGTGTAAAAAACAAGAAAATACCTAATGAGTGGTCGTCTTCCAAGAAACACTAATCAATTATTATTGCAACTGTTTTATTTTACGCACATCGATTTTTACAATTTGCTCTCCATAAAAATGATTTGTTTAGTGACTATTGCATCACTAGCTATAGAAAACTATCAGAACAACACAAAAAATCACTTTATTTTTTAATCAACTTCAAAAAAAGGAGGTTACTCAATACGACCGTGTATATACGACGTCGTTTATGACCCGATTTTGATGTTTCTTTTTTTGTCTGATAGAGTATACTTCCGAGATGGTCCCATTTAAATTTTATCAAAATCGGTCAAGTGGTTTTTGAGTTACACTCCAATAACTAAAAAGTGTTACGTCTATCTGGATGATTTATAGACGGTGTATGACAATTGATTCCGTCAGTAGCAATGGTCCACTGAAAAGGCTGAAATAAAATTTACCAATAACTGAAAATTGTTACGTCTATACGACTTCCATAGAGGACGAATGACAATAAAATTAATCACGTGAGTAGCAAAGGTCACTGAAACGGGGGAAAAAAAATTATTCCAAAAAAATGGACCTACTTCAACACTCAAAAGTGTGAAATAACTTGTCAAAATCGGTACCATGCTCACAATATTTTGATAATAGTTACTTTTGAACTATCATGGTACCGACCTCAATCAGTTATTTCGCACTTTTGAGTGTTGAAGTCGGTACCATTTTTTGGTAATTCTTTTTTATTTGTATTATAACCCCTAATCCCTGAACTTTAAACATTTGATCTAATGATAATTTTACGTCCTTCTTGGATGATTAAAGTAATTTTCCAATTCTTGTTTTTAGAAAAATTGAGCAAGGTGCAGCGGGGCAATATCGACCCTCGTAAAACGCAATCAACTTTAAACATATGAAAGTACATGCTGATAATATTTTATCTAAAATGTAATGTATGTATATAATGCCCTAGACAGTGGTTAATATTATTGTCTGGAAGAAATCGCTATATGAGATAAGACAGCCCATTGTACTGTACTACCCCAATTAAGCATTTTAGTATTCTATTATATTTTTTTAATGGTGATTTGTGTTATAAAGAGTATTAAGTTTATTGTTTTATCTTTAAGCATGAGTTATAATCTTATTATGAGTCTAATGACATTTAAGTAACTAAAAGTCGTGTTTGTTGCTGGAGCTCTGTATTTACAATAGAGAGCAATCCATACCGATAGGGCGATAGCGCATCATCTTCGTGATAGGTTATCACCATTGATAATGGACACGCACCGGACACGCACCGGAACTTAGGTGTCTGGGTATGATAGTTAGATAATCCGCCTCATGAAACCAGATGGTATAATTTTTTCTTATCACACTCACACCCCCGCATTAAGATTCTCTGTGTCGCGATGTTATACTACATATATGAGAAAGTATCGACGAAACGAGAGTCACATCGCAGGTATATAATGCACATTGCACTTTTGACTGGTCGGTTGGCGCAGTTGGTAGTACTCTCCCTTCTGAGCCGCTGGTCCCGGTTTCGATTCCCGGACAGGTCAAACATTTGTGTGTATGAACATGTCTGTTTGATCTGTGTCTGGGTGTGTATATGTATATAAGTATATATCAGTCATCAGGTTACTATAGTACAGGCTCCTGAAGACCTTGTGCGAATGTATTACCCATATTATTATTATTATTATATGCAAGACGAGTTTAAATGATACAGAATTAGGGGAAGACCTTGGCGAACATATTCTCACCAAATTGTAAGACGTTCTGGAAAAAAGGCATACCATGAGGACTCTTACTAGAAGAGCATGTTAGAAGAACCTGATGATTGAAGGAAGCATTAGAGATAAATGCATGGATCAATGCAAGTGGAGGTCTGTGATATACATACATATAAAAGGACTGCAATGCGTACTGTTGTGTGGCCCTATTGAGTTGTTTTAAAAAAAAACAACTTTTCACACACACATTTATTTATTTAATATATTAAAATTACACAATACACAAAAGAATTCCTGCACTTCACTAGTACTAGTAATTGAACTGGCAGCAAGACGGCTTCAAGAGCAAAAGAACACTGATGATCCAATCCAAGACAGAAGAGAGCGAGTGATTTTGGGAACCGGTATTTATACGAAAATATATTGCTGACATCGCTTTGCGAGTTTGGTTGGGGTTTATCCCTAGATCAGCAATATTCATTGTGTAACAGTACGTAGTTTAAGCGACTGAGGCATAAATCATCCCCCTGTGTCATGGGGGTCATAACCCCCTTGAGATGGCAAGGTCCACCTTAGATAGGACTCAATCCTTGAACAAAACATGGCCAACAAAATTTACGATGAAAAAAAATCTACTTCTATGCCATCGTTGACAAAAGATTTCGGGGAACTCTTTCACTGACGCATGTCCACAAAATACTTAGACCTTAATACCCTCGCGTGTTCAGAGCTGGATATGCTCTTGCACTCATCCTAAACTCACATCAAGCGCTTTACTACGTCATCATATCCCATAAAAGATCCTCGAGCATCGCTTCCATAAATAACGCAAATATATCAATGCTTTATCAAAACAAATCTAACATTTTGTCACAATGAGAATAGAGTCACTATAAAGAACTATCAGTATGCTCCGCGTGGTCGTGGCAAGCGTCGGCTCTTATCAGCCGACCTTTCTGTGCAAACGTTATAATAATTATACCACAGTATACACAATAATAAAACTTATATGTTTTATGTTATAAATTTCAAAGATAAAATCTTACGTAATACCAAGGATGAGAACGAGAGGTATAGAATTACTCTATCATAGTGTAATATTATTTTCGCGGCGTAAACGTGTCACCGATCCATAGGAATTCAAATAATCTGAGATTGTAATATTATGTGATACTGGAAACTTGTCAATGTCACATTACTAAAGAAATAATATTGCTCCGATTCCAACCTGTGAATAAATCTTTATGCGTTTTGGTGCGCCATAGACAAATGTGCAATTCAAAAGCGGGAAACATAATTCTGATAATATTATTATCATAAAGTTGAATGATTAACCTCAATGAAAAATGTGTTTGAGTTTATATTTATGAGTTCAAAAATAGAAGTGCATGTGTTGAACGAATGTGATTCAAAGTGATAATTAGTTTCGATTACCTTTCTTTTTGTTTAGTTATGTTGCGTTAATCTTTTGTTATTTGTTCGTTAACCTTGTGATTATTTCGAATAAGTACCTAAATGCGCTACCGTCACGTTGTGTCTTATAAAATCTACTGTGTGCTAAATAGGACTGTTTGCGAAAGGAATCTAAAATATGTCCTTGACGACTCGCGTAGGCGTTTGATGCATACAAACTGCTTTGTTTACACCTATAGGAATCGTATTTCAGACGATAACGCAAGCATCTACCTACATAATCATATGTATTCTTAGTTTACAATATTTACTGCCGTTGATATACTTTCCACATTCTCGCGACCAATTTACATTAAAAATTTGTTTTTAATGTAAAAAAGTTTCTTTCTTAAATTAAAAATATTATGAAAAAATTGTTTTAAGTAAACTTAAAGTATTTATATACGTGAACTTTAATATTAAAGTTCACGTTCATAATTATTTTACACTATTTCTACGGGTATAAACTTACGCGTAGTCGATATCACGATTGACAATTATAATTCGGCTTCATCCGGGACCGGTAGCCTTCTCGCACTTAGCTCTTTTTTTGGATATGGGCCGGTGCCATTTAAAATAAAATAATAATTACTAATTAAAATACTACATTAAAAACAATTTTTTAATGTAAAATAGTTTCTTTCTTAAGTTAAAAATATTATGAAAAAATTGTGTTAAGTAAACTTAAAGTATTTATAAACGTGAACTTTAATATTAAAGTTCACGTTCATAATTACTTTACACTATTTCTACGGGTATAACGAGTAGTTACGCGTATTCGATATCACGATCGACAATTATAATTCGGTTTCATCCGGGAGCAGTAGCCTTTTCGCACTCAGCTCTTTTTTTTTATATGGGCCGGTGCCTTTATTAAAATAAAATAATAATTACTAATTAAAATACTAAAATAACTACAAAAACATTTAAGCAATCCACTAGCTATTGTCAGCCTATAGATAACTCAAATGCTCTAACCAGCTACCAGTTGGGAGAGTTGGGGCCCAGAATTATTTATTAAAAAATTATGAAAATTTTAAATCATATACAATATTTAATAAATGTCAACAATGGTTTTGCGGTGATTAAAAAAGATTGACAGCTGTTATTGAAATTTGAGTGACGCGGTTTTGTCGTTTGTGTTACTAACCGTGAATTTATTATAAATGTAGTCACATTTATAGCAGAAGCAAGTGAGGATGTGTTTAGTGCGTGTTTACAAGTTTAAAACGACGTTATTTGAGTGGCTATGGAGATCGAATTAGAGAACACAGGTATGTACATACTATAACAAAATCAAATAAGTTTCATTCAGTGGTTTAGGTGTGAAAACATAACGACGCGACTTTGAGCCTGCTAACTGCTTACCATAAGGCCCATAGCCAGAGACCACGTGTCAATTCCGTAAGCCATCTCTGGTAACTGATACTGATGTAGAGTGTATGACGACATTAGTCGAAGAAGGTCAATGATGTTTTACTAAAGATGAGGTATATTCATACTGCGCGGTGCTCAGATTTTGTTCCTTTATGACATAAACATGCTTACTGCGACAGATAATACGGTACAAATAATATAGAAAAGGATAGCTATATGTTTAGACTTACGCTTGAAATACGCGTCGCAATGAAAATTACTACAATTGACTTAATTTTGCCGCCTCAGTTCCCGCGCGCTTGTGCGACATCTACCTCATATAAACATATAATATCATTGAAGAAGGTATGCTGTGATGTTTGCACAATTAGAAAGTATGGACTAAACGAGAGTGACATCGCAGCTATATAACCAAGACGAGTTTACATGATACAGAATTAGGGGAAGACCTTGGCGAACATATTCTCACCAAATTATAAGACGTTCTGGAAAAAAATCCATGAGGACTCTTAGAAGAGAAGCATGTTAGAAGAACCTTATGATTGAATAAAGCATGAGAGATAAATGCAGGGATCAATGAAAGTGGAGATCTGTAATATCTGCCTACCCCCGGGAAACGGGCAAATCAAATGACAAGAAGCAAACGCAAATCGCTCACGCTAGTAGCCACTAGCGTTAGCGATTTGCGTCCAAATAATATTTGCTAGCTCTATGCACTAAATATTAATATATTCAATATTTGCTAGCTCTATATACTAACATAGTTAGTACCTACTGTTATATACTATTTATTTTACTCTACAGATCCGCTCGAGCTTTTGCTTACGTGCCCAATCTTCTATTAACTTCTATCCCCAGGGGTCTATTAGAAATAATGCTTTAAAGGCGAAAACACATTTTTTCTAACGGGCAAAAGCTTTCTATGCTTAACATAAAAAAACATTTTATATTATAAAATTATAAGTTTTTAAAAGTATTGAGAGCTCCCAAGCATTTCGGGGAAAATAAAGTCCACTTAAGTGAAGCCGCAGTTTAGCTAGTTCTCTCATTCTTCTCGCTTCTCTCTCTAGCCTATCATCTATATGATAGGCATTAGCATTTTATCAGTGACGATGTGATCGAGAGTAGCCACATACTGGACCTAAACTATAGACATACAAGGTGATGTCAGAGGTTTTAATTTCAAAGGTAAAGACTCCTTTTTAGTGCTCTAAACAGTCCACTACGAAAATTTAAAAAAATATTTAACATGCTTGACGTCATCGCGTCGTCGGTAAAACTGGGTAAAACACGCAGAGAAGGGATACAGCAGCGCACTGTCTAGAGGCCCCGTGCACATTTTACGAAAAACTAATATAATGCAATTCATATATTTTCCATCAATAAAATTGAATGAATATTACCAAACATAATAAATGATATTTTGTAACGAAAAACGCGCATTTAGAGATATAAACTATATGTTTTATACGTATTTTTATCTGGATCTTTTTTAGTTCTAGTTATCAACATATTGTTCATTGTACTATTTAGTTTCCATGATTAGGATACAAATATTATATGCAAAACCATTGAAAAACGCTAAAATATTAATTAAACTATCTGGAAGTTCAACAACATGTGTAACAGAATAACAGAGTACGACCCATTTGTCAACGTCTCTAGTTTTTGTTAGAAGAATAATTTTTGATGCGATTCTTTCATTCAGTATTATTTTAACATTATCTGTTTACTTCTGACAAATTAATACCGCAAATTGTTATGACATTCGTCAAAGTCACGCCAAACTAGACACGTCCTTGTAATAAGTAAAAAAAAAAACAAATAGGTACCTGGTACCGGCGAAAACCGATGAGAATAATATTTTATACAAATGCAAAGAATCACATTTATTTGAATCACAATGTCGATTTGCATGTGAAAGCTTCAAAAATTAGTTTCATGTTAAGATATGTACAGATTGGATTTGAAAACCGTAGCGGAAACCTATTTAGTTTGAAATAAATTGACGGTATAATTACGGACTGAATGAACCGAAAACGACTACGTGAACAATATTTATCCAATTAAAAAAAAGGTTTATACCGGTTGCAAAGAGGGCAACACATTTCGTATGTCTCGTAGAAAATAAAAAAATCTTCAATTATAAACCATGTCACAGACAAAACCACTTAACAGCAAGTTATTTCACACTTTTTAGAGTCGAAGTCGGTTCCATATTTTGGTAAATTTTTTTTTTAACTGCTGACGAAACATTTATTGTTTCGTCAGCAGTTAAAAAAAAATTTACATGCCCTGTTAAAAACGCAGCAGTTTCTAACAACTTTACTATAGGAATTTTTAGCGCGACGACGCGTTAAAAACTGCTATAATATAGCAATACTTTTTTCCAGCATTTTTAACCGCTACTGATTCTGACGATCGAAATGATCATTGCAATGAATGGACTATTTATTAAATTTCTGATTCTGCTTTATGTAATTTAATAACTCAAATTATATACCAAAACATGAAATTCCATTACCTACTAAAAAATAGGATAAGTAAGTTGTAAGGTGAGTGTCACCGGCATTGTTTGTAGTCATTGTGTACACACTTTTCAACAGTTTTTTAAATGCTATTTACATGCATGTTGCTCAATTGATAAGTTGGAGAATAGGGTGGAGTTCTAATCTTCTGAGTGCTGATTAAAACTTTCTCCTTGCAAGGAAATTACTCGAAAGTTTGTGATTTCTAATCAATTAAGATCTAGGAGAATTTTTATCTACTATGAAAAAAAATATACCGATACTTTTATCAATAAGGCCGAGTGATTTTAGGATCTGCGATCTTAGAAACGGCAAGTAAAAAGTATTTTATACAGTATGACGTCAACACACTTCCAAATTCATAGTACAATTTCAGTTATCAGAGATTACGATTAGAGAGTTACGGGTGGAAATCAATAATGCTCGCTACCTTTCCACCTAGATAACAAATACCAATATTTGAGCTTGTGCTACTGCTCCCTTATCTGACATCACGCGTCAGTAGTCAATACCTTGTACCGGGGGGCAATTCTGGCAAAGTACACTGTCATACACTTATTCTAGCTTAGCTACCGAATTTAAAAAAAATGTCAAAAAATTACTGTCGCCGGCCTTAAAATTTGGCATCTTCCATCTATATACGTGTAAAAAAATATATGTACAAAAAATAAATCCCTATTTCGCTTGGTCACGGCATCACGCGTGAATTGCTGGACTAATTTAGCTAATTCTTTTTGGTTGTGTTTGTTACTGTCAGGAGAAGGTACTTATGAAAAAAAAAAAAAGTTGCGCGGGTGTTTAAGAAATCTTTTTAATGTAACATTATGGTGTTAGACATTATAATTATGTCATTTGTTTGACAGACAAAGTGTGTATATTATGTTTATTTATTATATTATTTTATTCGAATGCCTGTCGGGTCAGCTGTTAAAAGATTGGTTTTTGACTGTGACCCAAATGAGGAATATAATCTCCAATCCAAGGCCTGCCAAGTTCCGTACGAGCGTTGAGTTCTTTGATATCTCTATATTTGCAGTTTTTCTTTAAACTAGTGAATAGTATCTATTCATTGCCTGAATCTGTGGCATGTTTTCTCATAGATGTCTAGAGATAGATATCGATGTCTTCACGACACATGTGAAGTTAATATCTTCTAGACAAACAAGACTAATTATCATTATTATTAAGGATCATCCTGCCGCGAGGTTTTGAATCAGTGGACATTTTTTAACCGACTTCAAAAAACAGGAGCAGGTTCTCAATTCGACCCGTATGTTTTTTTTATTTTTATGCAAACCATGTTTATATTGTTTTACTTAATGTTACCTCCTATTTATCAAATTGCATTCCAAAACATTTATTAGAATTACCTGATCGCAGAATATTCACAGAGTTAGAGCAGTTCTTATTTAATTAGCGAAAGTTTTTATTTCGTCAAGGATTTTCTGAAGAATACATCCTCCCTATTCCCGCAAACAAAGTAATGAAACTTAGAGCTTTTCCATAGAAAATATTGAGTCTTTTCAGCCTATTTTCTTGAAAGTCCTACGTGTATAATAAAGTAAAAAACTACCACTTATGAGAACAGTTTATGAAGGTTAATTCTGATTAAACAAACTTTTAATTTAATCGAAGCAATCGACATCCAATTTTTAAGGTAAATGTGTTTTCGCGCGACCATAATATTGTTTTATCAAAGATTCTCGCGGTAACGACAAATTCGCTTGACCTTACACCAGAAAAAAGAAAATTAAATAGTTTAAAAACGTGATCAGTATTATATTTCAAGCCCGTATTTTATATGTAAAGTATATTTTTGTAATACGTTACATCAACACGCATCAGGATTTTTCCCGCTTTTTACCTGCAAACATACGTGAGCCTTTATTTATTTCTTTATTTCAATGAACACATGCAACTTACAGACTAAGCCAAAACATTACATGGTACAATTAAAATGAGCTACAATTTTATTTTAAAATTACTTGCATTGTCATGGAATATATCAAGATCTGGATATTGAGTGATTATGTCATTGATGAGCTTGATAGCCCTCGCGGTAGGAGCATCAGTAGCGCGAACGGGGTGGAGATGCGCTGGCGGCTCCAGCAGCCGGTGAGGACGGCGTGGACCGAACTCGTGTTCAGCACCGCGCATATACCGACGTTGAACGTGCAGCCGTGTCTCCGCTAACGTTAAAGGATTTTTAATTTTATTATGTAAAAGAAGGTGCATGATGAGGTGCTACTTTCGTCTTAATTCTAGGGTGTTAAATCCTACCATTCCGTATACAAATAAAGATGGAAACATGTATGGATAGTACCCATATTGTTATGGGTATGATATGTCATCGGCAAGTCTCAAGCCTTAACATTGATAAACTGTGCGGCACCAAAATTATAAAGAATGCTATCTTAAACATGAAACGTCTCTATGGCTTTATTCACCTTTAATCTGCCCCTAATTGAGTGTAAACAAGCGTCGTAAGTAAACAGAATTCGCATTACGTAGAAAGCTGTCAAAATAAACGAAAAAATACAATAACAAAGATCATTTTGTTTTGTCTGCGAGCTGTTTACTCTGATTATTAATTACGTGAATCATCTGTTCAACAATTAGACATTTATTCGTATTACGGTACACGTCAAAAAAGTTTTACAGATACAATACTAGCAGCGCACCGCTGTTTCACCCGCGTGGTGTTGAAAAGAGTTGATTATGGTGATAATGAAAACAAGCGTATATATGTGTTGATGCAGGATATAAGCTATCACCATACCGAATGTCATCCAAACCCATCCAGCAATCTCTATCTGCGATGGGCCAGATGGAGCAGCCCCATCGTCAGCTGCTTTGGCCGCCTTTTTTCAACGGCGGCCCCAAAGCCTCCTCAGCTGCGGCGAGTCCAACGGCTGCCCCTCTCAGTTGCAGTGCCTTGCAGCACCGCAACCTACCGTCAAGTGGCTCCTCGTCGACTTAGCAAACTAAGCCTGTCGAGGAGTAGTCCCGGCCTGTATATAATAAACATATATAAGTAAATGGATATAAATAAACTTACATTAATATGACACACACACACACACACACACACGACGCCTGACGATGTCTAGCCACGTCCATTTCAGAAGGAATTAGACCAACAACAGGCAGCACCGCGAGAAGGTAAACGCCGGACTTGCCTTGAGGATCATCACGAACTGCGTTTCCCCCAAGATCGTAACCTCTTATTCTTTTATATTTAAAGCTGGTGCTTCTCATGTTGCTCTATTTAACTTTGATCAAGATCTGACCAGTAGTTTTGAGGCATCCTTAATGCATACTTCATTTCATTTATTATCATGTACGGCAATGTCGAAAGAGGCCTGGAACCCATGCCAGGGTCTAGCATCTAGTCTAGGAATCAGGTGTTCCATTAATGTTTATTGTTTTTTTATACTATGCGATATTGTTGGTGTGTTTACCACTTCACTATTCGTAAACCTACACACGTAGCTATTCGTACCTACTCTGGTTTGAGAGTGTGCACGGGGTTAGCATTCCAAAGCACTGGCAACATTGTTTGACCCCGTTAGACGTAACAAGCTTGTCATGGAGCATATAACAATGCTCTTTGACATCACATCGCTAAAATTTACCGCTACGGAGCACAGTGGCAATACACTATTACATAATCTATGATGTGACTTGAATATACGAGGCAGTTCCTAATTTGTTGAATTAATGTACACGTGTTTTCAACCATCATCCAAATTGGTGCAGGTGCTAAATTTATTCGTTTTTTTTTTAATTTGTTACCTCAGACTCCATTATGTATGAATATATATATCTTTTAAAAATGGGTTTTGAATGGAAAATGGGGGGTGCGCTCGAAATTGGCCGTCTAAGCAAGCTATCAGGTAGGCATGCGTTCATAGTACATACTAACACTACGCAATCAGCCACATATCGTTCGTCAGAAAATACGTGACGTCTGGTGGCCCTGGGATCTTGGACTATGACTTATTACGTGAGTAATTCCCGTGTTTTATATATTCATACACAGTTATCTCCAGTTTTTAAATAATTTCCCTCTGGCTGGAGTCCAAATATTCCATCCTGTATAAAAAAAAATGTAATCTTGTATTTACCAAAAAAAATGACTATGACCAAAGGGGTGATTCACGGACCAAGTATAAATTATTATTTACGAAGATGCGATTTACATCGTTCATCATTTTATGACGTTTACAAAAATTTGATCTCTGGTCCGGCGCCAACGGGCAAAATATTATGTTCAGTATAACAGACGTTTCGTCAGTGTGTGTAAAATTTACGGATGCAGCCAAGCAATTTAGTGGTACGATACATTTGGTATTTATTCAACATGACTTATGCAAGTCGTCTACCAATAAATTATTCCAATAAGACATTAGATAAATAAAAAATGTTTACCAAAATTGGAACCGACTTCAACACTCAAAAGTGAGAAATAACTTGTTGAAGTCGGTACCATGACAGTTTACAAAAGTAACTATCATCACAATATTGTGGTCATGGTACCGACTTGCTTGCGGATAACTTCATCGTTTATGAACCGATTTTGACGACTTTTTGTTTGTTTAAGAGTATACTTCCGTAGTGATCCCATTTAAATTTCGTCAAAATTGAACAGGCGGTATTTGAGTCACAATCCAATAACTGAAAAGTGCTACGCTTACCTCGACGGTATTATATTTAGTTGCGGGTGAATACATTGGTGAGCATACATAACGTGACCATACGTCCCGCTTTGAGCAGGACAGTCCCGCTTTCAGGCAGACTGTCCCGGTGTCCCCAGCGAGGTTCGACATAGTCCCGCTTTTGCAAACAGTTGTAAAGATTATTTAAAATGTATTTTTCCCGCTCGAAGAGACAACACGAACTGCAACTTTGGGGGAAATAAATTCACGCCACTAATGGGGTTTAGAAAGTCGTGCTTAATAAAACTAGGTATTTTGTGTTTAGTGCTTTGATTAATTTGTGTTATTCTGTCTTTTATAATAAAAATCTTGTAAAACACTAATCACTTTTTTTAAATATATAATTCTGCAAATGTCCCTCACTGGCAAAAAAAATAAATGGTCACGTTAAGCATACACAATGACAATAATTGAACCCGTGAGTAGAAATGGTCACTGAAAAGGGTGAAAAAATTTTTTTACCAAAAAATGGTACCGACTTCAACACTCAAAAGTTTTAAATAAATTGTCGAAGTCGGTACCATGAGCACTATATTGTGATGATAGTTACTTTTGTGAACGATCATGGTACCGACTTCAACAAGTTATTTCACACTTTTGAGTGTTGAATCAGTACCATTTTTTAGTAAAAAAACTTTATATACTCAAACTAGATTGGGCGTGTATATAGTTGGTTCAAAACGAACCACCAATAAAAATATATATGAACTTCATTCAATGAGATTCGTTGGACGAAAACAGCAAACGGAATGAAGACAAAGTGATATTTCAGTACGGTTAAGACATCCGAACTGTGTGAACATATCGTGTGTCGGTGAAAATATTAGAAACTTGTGTATAGTTTTTATTAAATTGTATTACCTACTGAGGCGGAGCGTACATCTACACAGAGACATAGTAATAGAGAATATGGATTCTAGCGAGAGAACAGCTCTTTCAAACCATTAACCTTCATACGAAGGTCACGAGACCTATTATACATTATTCTTTCATACATCTAAAATAATGATGTCAACAATCAATGAAACGCAAGCGTCTGTAGGTGTCGTTATCGTCCGTCGACGTCAGATCGCGTGCTGATAAGGAGTCAAGGAGAATTCCTCCGGTTTATTTTTCAGTTTTTGTTGTGTGCTGAGACAATAGCACGTTTTTCTGTCGAACCGTGAGAAATGAGTTCGTCGCGGCTTTGAACACAGCATGCATCGCCATCGCAAGTTTAGAAGAAGTGAGTGTTTCTTTTTCTTTTATTGTATGTCCTATACTACGTATAGTGTTCGTAGATTCTGAATTAGTAATCTTGGTGATAGAGATGTCAGGTACGCGCGTTGATATTGGTAGCTTTCGCCAAGATGCTTTCCAATCACCCAAACTCTAGATTAAAGACTACGAGAGAGAGATGGATAACAAAATATCGAATTAAACCGATTGAAATCTAATAATTCGACGGTCCCGTGGCGCAGTGGCTTGTGTCATCGACATGACTTCTGTGTCACCGCGACCCTGGGTTCGAATCCCGGCAGGGGCAAACATTTGTGCGATGAGTGTAGATGTTTGTCCCGGGTCTTGGATGTTTGTGTGCTGTTATTGTGTGTGTCCATGCCTCCCGCGATACAGGGAATCCTAGTGCGGGGGTCTGAGTGTGATTAAAAAAAAAAAAAAAATCTACTTATTATAAAGAGGAAAAATATATATTTGTGTGTGTGTGTGTGTGTTTAAAAAAAAAAAAAAAAAAAAAAAAAAAAAAGAATAATATCTACATACTCAAACAAGAAGGGCAAATAAGGTAGCGTAAGGTTTTAGTAGTAGTTTGTTGGTAGTTTAAGTATGTTTTAGTTTCTTCAGTTCTCAGATACGATACATGATATTTTTTAACTTGTTTCTGTTAGACACCATGCGTGCCTACTTCCAAAAAATAGAAAGGAACCGAATTAAAAGAATTGTTGCAAAATTGTATATTTACTAGCTGCGCCCCGCGGTTTTACCCGCGTGGTGATGATTGATGATGATGATGATGATGATGTTGTAATTTTTAGACTTTCGCGATTCGAACACATTGTTATTAAATCAAACGAGGCTTAATCGCGAGAAAAACATTTAGTAATTTATTTACCAGTCTTCTCGTGACCACGACCAATGCAACTTGGTCGAAACGTCGAGGTAAATAAATTACTAAATGTTTTTCTCGCGATTAAGCCCCGTTTGGTTTAATAACAATGATGATGATGTTGTTGTTGTTTTTGTTGATGATGATGATGAATGTCTATACCTATGTGTTATTTGCGGACCTAACATTTACCATAAAAAACGGTGATGATGGTCATGATGAAAATAAACTTCTGTTTTAATCCAAGGTATAAGCTATCTGTGTTCAAAATTTCGTCCAAATCCGTTTAGTAGTTTTTGCGTGAAAAAGTAACAACTATACATCCATACTCACAAACTTTCGCATTTATATTATTAGTGGGATTTTTGTTTTCCTATGATTAATTCAATAACTAACTATAATGCTTAGATAAGGCACCACATTAAACACATTTCAATAATAAAAAACATAACATAAAATATATAAAATAAACAACTTTTGTTTGTGTTAGTAATTAAATGTATAAGTACTGAGAAATTGTATTATTTTTCCACAAAAAAACTTCGATTGCATCAAGTTAAAAATGCAGCTTAAGTTTTAATCATGCTTTGATTAATTAATGTATAAAGACACTTTTTGAAGAGATGTTTTTCTAATATTATTAGATTTCTACACAAACTAGTTTGTAGATACATGAAATTTTAATGGTTTAGCGACTCGTTACTTCATGTTCATCACTTTTTCCGATAATCAGAGTATAATTATGAATGTGTCCAACAAAACCTGATATTATCGTATCTCGTACTCTAATTAGCAGTTTAAGTTAAAATCGAATTACTTATTGGCCTGAAGGCTTGATTGTAATGTTAATGTGACAACCGAAAATGGAAGCACATTTATTTAAAATAAAAGAAAAAACTTTTTCCGATTAGACAATAGTTATTCCACTAACAAATATATAAATACATAAATAATGAACTGAAGAAACACACGTTTTCAAGAGTTAAGTTTTTTTTTTTTTTTTTTTTTTTCATTCACACAATGTCTTCAGGTCCCAAACCAGGCAGAGCCTGTGCTATGGTAACCTGATGACTGATATATATACTTATATACATATACACACCCAGACACAGGTCAAACAGACATGTTCATGCACACAAACACGACATGTTTGACCTGTCCGGGAATCGAACCCGGAACCAGCAGCTCAGAAGGCAGAGTGCTACCAACTGCGCCAACCGGCCAGTCTTAACACAGTGCCTTTTAAAATGGCAACCATCAGAGTCAATATGGATCCGGCAACATATTGAAATTACCAGTGGTATACTCGAATTGACATTTACTGTCATCAGGCGGACAGTAAACTTGCTTTCCACTCATTACATAAAAGCTTTACGTAGTTTAACAACTATAACAATAATATATAACCGTATAGCAACACTCGTCCTTTTTTGTACATCATCGGTTGAAAATAAACAAAATTACCGCCCCGCCATTTCAAGTCCCGCGAAACGAACGAATCAAATATATAAATACTTTGACTGGCCGGTTGGCGCAGTTGGTAGCACTCTGCCTTCTGAGCCGCTGGACCCGGGTTCGATTCCCGGACAGGTCAAACATTTGTGTGTATTAACATATCTGTTTGACCTGTGTCTGGGTGTGTATATGTATATAAGTATATATATCAGTCATCAGGTTACCATAGTACAGGCTCTGCCTAGTTTGGGACCTGAAGCCCTTGTGTGAAAGTTAATAAATAAATAAAAAAAATAAAAAAAAAATATTAATACTGGGTTAACTAAATAAAAGAAAAAAGTTTACATATAAATATTAAAACTTTTTTGAAACCCAAATATTGTATACATTTCGAAAAACACCACTTAATGCAGGCAGGTTGGTCCTTATCTTATCCCACTAAGCAGGCGCAATATATTTAGTCTTGCTACGTAGGTGTCTTATCTAGCTGCGTATAGGTCTATTTTTTTTTTTGTATTAACATTCACACAAGGCTTTCAGGTCCCAAGCTAGGCAGAGCCCGTACTATGGTAACCTGATGACTGATATATATACTTATATACATATACTTATACGGCAATACTTATACTTATATGGCAATAAGATGTCGTAAATATCTCGTCTATACGTGTATTACTATGAATAAATCAAAGATAATAGGTATATTATTATTTTCTACTAGCTGTGCTCCGCGATTTCACCAGCGTGGACCACGGATTTTCTGAAACCGTACATTTTCCCGGAATTTTTTTGGGCAAATTTCTTATTTTTATGTATTCTTTCTCTAATGCTTGCCTGACTAGCAAATTTAAAAACCTACATCGGGTACGATGTAGGTTTTTAAATTTGCTTCCTGCCTATTATTTTTATCGCATGCCTTTTTATTTCATTTACATCAGCCATTTGACAGTCTTTTAATTCCATCGAAATTCGTACACACGTTTTGGTGATTCGATTTTTTAATTATATAAGATTTTTTTTATATCCCACTAATATTATAAATGTGAAAGTTACGATGGATGGATGTTTGTTACTCAATCACGCCAGAACGGCTGAACGGATCTAGATGAAATGTGCATGGAGATAGCTTATACTCTGGATTAACACATAGCTTTATTTTCATAATCACCATCATCACCGTTTTTCATCACCACGCGGGTAAAACCGCGGGGCGCAGCTAGTTCTCTATAAATTAACAGACATTAAAAATTAAGTATTGGGATATGTGTATTTACGGTATTGATATTCTTAATAATCAAGTAAAAGGTAAAAGCATTCAATTTGAGCCCAGCAATATTTTACTTTGTTGCAAGATATGTATGAACATAGGTGAATGCCATTCGCACTTCTTTAAGCTGTTTGACACGCAATACATTTTCGTCCAGAGCGATAAAACGCATAGAGAATATTTGAGCAAAATTTATTATTTTTGTAAATTATTGCAAATTGAACGCACCCTTGAATGAACATAATTTATAAGATGATAGAATCATAAAAAAAAAAAATTACAAAACCAGACACAAGAAAAAAATAAGTGTTGCATCGTTTCACGACATTAATGATAATGCAATTGATCACGATATTGTATAACAAGGATTCTCGTTTTTTTATATAGTGACAATTACACAACTAGCTGCTCCTCGCGGTTTTTTCCGCATGGTATATGGTTTTGGTTCCTTAGTTACACCACACTTTTCTGTAATAAAAAAATAATATATGAAAGGAAATTGGTCTGAAGGTCATGCTAATGTCTCTCTGTGCCAAATTTAATCGAAATATTATAAGCCGTTCTAGCGAGATTGAGTAACAAACGTATATCTATCCAAACTGATTAGGAAATCCACTCAGGCAAATCATCAACAAAACATCAATGAGTTAAGAAGACTGGAGCCGCAAATTTTATCTGATATGATTACTTACTGGTGGCACCATCCAATGCGTCCAGATGACTTCATAGTTGCCAGTACTACGTCACACATTTAAAACGACATTCTATACTTTTAATGTCAAGCAATGTTTAACATTACAATTATGAATAATACATCCTTCCCACGCAGTACCATCACGACTACGCGACGTCTACTATTTTGTGGTGTTCATGTACCCATTCAGTAAAAATATTATTACTGCTATATTTTTCTAAGATATTTAGTCCCACTAGAAATACCCGTTTATCAGTTTGCCGTTTGCCTAATCAACGCAGTACTACTTTGATACAGAAGTATTTTGTTCTACTTAGTTCAAAATTATAAATCCCTCCAGAATTTGCGGAATGAAATTCTCGATGATGGAAAAATAGCTCTTGTTCAGGATACCATGGGGCTGCTACAGAAAAATTAAACTCATTATTATTATAACCGAGATCTTCGCTATACATTAAAATTAAACAATTGAAACCCGTTTTAATTGTAACTATCTATTGATATAAGTGTAAAGTTTGTGCACGCAAAATGCCTTGTGCTAACTTTGAAAGCTGAATTAAATTTAACATTTGTGTGGATACCTTCCGACAAGAAAGCACTCTTCGCAGATGACTATCCTACCAATCAATACTAATAATATAAATGCGAAAGTTTGTGTGTAGTGTGTATGTGTGTATGTTTGTTACCTCTTCACGCTTAAACGGCCACACCGATTTCGATGAAATTTGGTATGGAAATAGCTTATACCCTGGATTAACAGAGGCTACTTTTATCCCGGAAAAAGTATAGTTCCCGTGGTATAATTGAGGTAGCGGGAAAACCGTAATCTACGCGGATGAAACAGCGGGGCGCATCTAGTATAAAATATGTTCAAACCTAATCTATAATACTCATAAAGATTCCGTACATACTCCACAGACCCGTAAAGCAGTATAATGACATCAAGAAATAATCGACCTTATTTCACATATAATATGGTGCTTAAGGTCTTGTTGTTCGCAGTACTATCTGTCCCAAGTATCTACTCAGTGTATAAGAATTAACCGGTGTGAAGTTAGCGGCCAAAAGTTAGCGGCCTTCGATAACCCGACCAAATGAAGAAGTCGCACTTTAAAAAATATCTATTATAATATGTAAGCGAAAAGACGAAATAAAGAGAAGTGGGAGATGGAGTAAGATTCAAGGGTGAATCGTATGTTACTAAAAGAACGCCGGGCGTACAAGTGCGAAAAAGTCGTTAGATCTTTGGCCTCTCGGTGTTATCCTGCAGATTTGACCGTGTTATCGAAAAGGTATCAACTTGCGAAAGGTACCGTTAGATAGCTCTTGTAATAGGCTTTCAAAAACATATTGTGAAAATTAGTGCAGACGTTTGCAAGAGTCCAAAAATATTAATTTTTTATTAGCCGCTAGTTTGCCCACGAAGATTTGACCGTGTTATCGACAAGGTATCAACTTGCGAGTAATACTGTTAGATAGCTTTTGTGATGTACGTTCTAACGTATATCGTGAAAATTAGTGCAGACGTTCGCAAAAGTCGTAAAAGTCCGTTTTAATTTAAAAAATTGAGATTTTTGCAGATTTGACCATGTTATCGAAAAGGTATCAACTTGCGAATGGTACCGTTAGATAGCCCTTGTAATAGGCTTTCAAAAACATATTGTGAAAATTAGTGCAGACGTTTGCAAGAGTCCAAAAATATTATTTTTTTATCAGCCGCTAGTTTGCCCACGAAGATATGACCGTGTTATCGACAAGGTATCAACTTGCGAGTAATACTGTTAGATAGCTCTTGTGATGTTCTTTCTAAGGTATATCATGAAAATTAGTGCAGACGTTCGCAAAAGTCGTAAAAGTCCGTTTTACTTTAAAAAATTGAGATTTTTGCAGATTTGACCATGTTATCGAAAAGGTATCAACTTGCGAATGGTACCGTTAGATAGCTCTTGTAATAGACTTTCAAAAACATATTGTGAAAATTAGTGCAGACGTTTGCAAGAGTCTAAAAATATTATTTTTTTATTAGGCGCTAGTTTGACGAAGATTTGACCGTGTTATCGACAAGGTATCAACTTGCGAGTAATACTGTTAGATAGCTTTTGTGATGTTCTTTCTAAAGTATATCATGAAAATTAGTGCAGACGTTCGCAAAAGTCGAAAAAGTCCATTTTATTTAAAAAATTTAAGATTTTTGCAGATTTGACCATGTTATCGAAAAGGTATCAACTTGCGAATGGTACCGTTAGATAGCTCTTGTAATAGACTTTCAAAAACATATTGTGAAAATTAGTGCAGACGTTTGGAAGAGTCCAAAAATATTAATTTTTTATTGGCCGCTAGTTTGCCCACGAAGATTTGACCGTGTTATCGAAAAGGTATCAACTTGCGAGTGATACCATTAGATAGCTCTTGTCATGTACTTTCTAGCGTATATCGTGAAAATTAGTGCAGACGTTCGCAAAAGTCGTAAAAGTCCGTTTTACTTTAAAAAATTGAGATTTTTGCAGATTTGACCATGTTATCGAAAAGGTATCAACTTGCGAATGGTACCGTTAGGCAGCTCTTGTAATAGACTTTCAAAAACATATTGTGAAAATTAGTGCAGACGTTTGCAAGAGTCTAAAAATATTATTTTTTTATTAGCCGCTAGTTTGCCCACGAAGATTTGACCTTGTTATCGACAAGGTATCAACTTGCGAGTAATACTGTTAGATAGCTCTTGTGATGTTCTTTCTAAGGTATATCATAAAAATTAGTGCAGACGTTCGCAAAAGTCGAAAAAGTCCATTTTATTTAAAAAATTTAAGATTTTTGCAGATTTGACCATGTTATCGAAAAGGTATCAACTTGCGAATGGTACCGTTAGATAGCTCTTGTAATAGACTTTCAAAAACATATTGTGAAAATTAGTGCAGACGTTTGCAAGAGTCCAAAAATATTAATTTTTTATTAGCCGCTAGTTTGCCCACGAAGATTTGACCGTGTTATCGACAAGGTATCAACTCTCGAGTAATACTGTTAGATAGCTTTTGTGATGTTCTTTCTAAGGTATATCATGAAAATTAGTGCAGACGTTCGCAAAAGTCGTAAAAGTCCGTTTTACTTAAAAAAATTGAGATTTTTGCAGATTTGACCATGTTATCGAAAAGGTATCAACTTGCGAATGGTACCGTTAGATAGGTCTTGTAGGCTTTCAAAAACATATTGTGAAAATTAGTGCAGACGTTTGCAAGAGTCCTAAAATATTATTTTTTTTATTAGCCGCTAGTTTGCCCACGAAGATTTGACCGTGTTATCGACAAGGTATCAACTTGCAAGTAATACTGTCAGATAGCTTTTGTGATGTTCTTTCTAAGGTATATCATGAAAATTAGTGCAGACGTTCGCAAAAGTCGTAAAAGTCCGTTTTACTTAAAAAAATTGAGATTTTTGCAGATTTGACCATGTTATCGAAAAGGTATCAACTTGCGAATGGTACCGTTAGATAGCTCTTGTAAAAGGCTTTCAAAAACATATTGTGAAAATTAGTGCAGACGTTTGCAAGAGTCCAAAAATATTATTTTTTTATTAGCCGCTAGTTTGCCCACGAAGATTTGACCGTGTTATCGACAAGGTATCAACTTGCAAAGGATACCGTTAGATAGCTCTTTTCATGTTCTTTCTAGCGTATATAATAAAAATTAGTGCAGACGTTCGCAAATGTCGCAAAAGTCCGTTTTACTTAAAAAATTTGAGGTTTTTTGCAGATTTGACCATGTTATCGAAAAGGTATCAACTTGCGAATGGTACCGTTAGATAGCTCTTGTAAAAGGCTTTCAAAAACATATTGTGAAAATTAGTGCAGACGTTTGCAAGAGTCCAAAAATATTATTTTTTTATTAGCCGCTAGTTTGCCCACGAAGATTTGACCGTGTTATCGACAAGGTATCAACTTGCAAAGGATACCGTTAGATAGCTCTTTTCATGTTCTTTCTAGCGTATATAATAAAAATTAGTGCAGACGTTCGCAAATGTCGCAAAAGTCCGTTTTACTTAAAAAATTTGAGGTTTTTTGCAGATTTGACCATGTTATCGAAAAGGTATCAACTTGCAAATGGTGCCTTTAGATAGCTCTTGTAATAGGCTTTCAAAAACATATTGTGAAAATTAGTGCAGACGTTTGCAAGAGTCCAAAAATATTATTTTTTTATTAGCCGCTAGTTTGCCCACGAAGATTTGACCGCGTTATCGACAAGGTATCAACTTGCGAGTAATACTGTTAGATAGCTCTTGTGATATTTTTTCTAAGGTATATCATAAAAATTAGTGCAGACGTTCGCAAAAGTCGTAAAAGTCCGTTTTAATTTAAAAAATTGAGATTTTTGCAGATTTGACCATGTTATCGAAAAGGTATCAACTTGCGAATGGTACCGTTAGATAGCTCTTGTAATAGGCTTTCAAAAACATATTGTGAAAATTAGTGCAGACGTTTGCAAGAGTCCAAAAATATTATTTTTTTACAAAACCGCTAGTTTGCCCACAACGATTTGACCGTGTTATCGACAAGGTATCAACTTGCGAGTAATACTGTTAGATAGCTTTTGTGATGTACGTTCTAACGTATATCGTGAAAATTAGTGCAGACGTTCGCAAAAGTCGAAAAAGTCCGTTTTACTTTAAAAAATTGAGATTTTTGCAGATTCGACCATGTTATCGAAAAGGTATCAACTTGCGAATGGTACCGTTAGACAGCTCTTGTAATAGACTTTCAAAAACATATTGTGAAAATTAGTGCAGACGTTTGCAAGAGTCCAAAAATATTATTTTTTTATTAGCCGCTAGTTTGCCCACGAAGATTTGACCGTGTTATCGACAAGGTATCAACTTGCAAAGGATACCGTTAGATAGCTCTTTTCATGTTCTTTCTAGCGTATATAATAAAAATTAGTGCAGACGTTCGCAAATGTCGCAAAAGTCCGTTTTACTTAAAAAATTTGAGGTTTTTTGCAGATTTGACCATGTTATCGAAAAGGTATCAACTTGCAAATGGTACCTTTAGATAGCTCTTATAATAGGCTTTCAAAAACATATTGTGAAAATTAGTGCAGACGTTTGCAAGAGTCCAAAAATATTAATTTTTTATTAGCCGCTAGTTTGCCCACGAAGATTTGACCGCGTTATCGACAAGGTATCAACTTGCGAGTAATACTGTTAGATAGCTCTTGTGATATTTTTTCTAAGGTATATCATAAAAATTAGTGCAGACGTTCGCAAAAGTCGAAAAAGTCCGTTTTACTTTAAAAAATTGAGATTTTTGCAGATTTGACCATGTTATCGAAAAGGTATCAACTTGCGAATGGTACCGTTAGATAGCTCTTGTAATAGGCTTTCAAAAACATATTGTGAAAATTAGTGCAGACGTTTGCAAGAGTCCAAAAATATTATTTTTTTACAAAACCGCTAGTTTGCCCACAACGATTTGACCGTGTTACCGACAAGGTATCAACTTGCGAGTAATACTGTTAGATAGCTTTTGTGATGTACGTTCTAACGTATATCGTGAAAATTAGTGCAGACGTTCGCAAAAGTCGAAAAAGTCCGTTTTACTTTAAAAAATTGAGATTTTTGCAGATTCGACCATGTTATCGAGAAGGTATCACGGCATGCATGCAAACGTTCTCTCAATTTTTTTTAGTAAAACGGACTTTTTCGACTTTTGCGAACGTCTGCACTAAATTTCACGATATACGCTAGAAAGTACATGACAAGAGCTATCTAACGGTATGACTCCCAAGTTGATACCTTGTCGATAACACGGTCAAATCTTCATGGGCAAACTAGCGGCTGATAAAAAATTAATATTTTTGGACTCTTGCAAACGTCTGCACTAATTTTTACAAAATGTTTCTGAAAGCCTTTTACAAGAGCTATCTAACGGTATCATTCGCAAGTTGATACCTTTTCGATAACATGGTCAAATCTGCAAAAAACCTCAATTTTTTTAAGTAAAACGGACTTTTACGACATTTGTGAACGTCTGCACTAATTTTTATGATATACGCTAGAAAGTTCATGAAAAGAGCTATCTAACGGTATCCTTCGCAAGTTGATACCTTGTCGATAACATGGTCAAATCTTCGTGGGCAAACTAGCGGCTGATAAAAAATTAATATTTTTGGACTCTTGCAAACGTCTGCACTAATTTTCACAATATGTTTTTGAAAGCCCATTTAATTTTTATGATATACCTTAGAAAAAATATCACAAGAGCTATCTAACAGTTATCCTCGCAAGTTGATACCTTGTCGATAACGCGGTCAAATCTTCGTGGGCAAACTAGCGGCTAATAAAAAAATAATATTTTTGGACTCTTGCAAACGTCTGCACTAATTTTCACAATATGTTTTTGAAAGCCTATTACAAGACCTATCTAACGGTACCATTCGCAAGTTGATACCTTTTCGATAACATGGTCAAATCTGCAAAAATCTCAATTTTTTAAAGTAAAACGGACTTTTACGACTTTTGCGAACGTCTGCACTAATTTTCATGATATACCTTAGAAAGAACATCACAAAAGCTATCTAACAGTATTACTCGCAAGTTGATACCTTGTCGATAACACGGTCAAATCTTCGCGGGCAAACTAGCGGCTAATAAAAAATTAATATTTTTGGACTCTTGCAAACGTCTGCACTAATTTTCACAATATGTTTTTGAAAGCCTATTACAAGACCTATCTAACGGTACCATTCGCAAGTTGATACCTTTTCGATAACATGGTCAAATCTGCAAAATCTCAATTTTTTTAAATAAAATGGACTTTTTCGACTTTTGCGAACGTCTGCACTAATTTTTATGATATACCTTAGAAAAAATATTACAAGAGCTATCTAACAGTATTACTCGCAAGTTGATACCTTGTCGATAACGCGGTCAAATCTTCGTGGGCAAACTAGCGGCTAATAAAAAAATAATATTTTTGGACTCTTGCAAACGTCTGCACTAATTTTCACAATATGTTTTTGAAAGCCTATTACAAGACCTATCTAACGGTACCATTCGCAAGTTGATACCTTTTCGATAACATGGTCAAATCTGCAAAATCTCAATTTTTTTAAATAAAATGGACTTTTTCGACTTTTGCGAACGTCTGCACTAATTTTTATGATATACCTTAGAAAAAATATCACAAGAGCTATCTAACAGTATTACTCGCAAGTTGATACCTTGTCGATAACGCGGTCAAATCTTCGTGGGCAAACTAGCGGCTAATAAAAAAATAATATTTTTGGACTCTTGCAAACGTCTGCACTAATTTTCACAATATGTTTTTGAAAGCCTACAAGACCTATCTAACGGTACCATTCGCAAGTTGATACCTTTTCGATAACATGGTCAAATCTGCAAAAATCTCAATTTTTTTAAGTAAAACGGACTTTTACGACTTTTGCGAACGTCTGCACTAATTTTCATGATATACCTTAGAAAGAACATCACAAAAGCTATCTAACAGTATTACTCGCAAGTTGATACCTTGTCGATAACACGGTCAAATCTACGTGGGCAAACTAGCGGCTAATAAAAAATTAATATTTTTGGACTCTTGCAAACGTCTGCACTAATTTTCACAATATGTTTTTGAAAGTCTATTACAAGAGCTATCTAACGGTACCATTCGCAAGTTGATACCTTTTCGATAACATGAGCAAATCTGCAAAATCTCAATTTTTTTAAATAAAATGGACTTTTTCGACTTTTGCGAACGTCTGCACTAATTTTTATGATATACCTTAGAAAAAATATCACAAGAGCTATCTAACAGTATTACTCGCAAGTTGATACCTTGTCGATAACACGGTCAAATCTTCGTCAAACTAGCGCCTAATAAAAAAATAATATTTTTGGACTCTTGCAAACGTCTGCACTAATTTTCACAATATGTTTTTGAAAGTCTATTACAAGAGCTATCTAACGGTACCATTCGCAAGTTGATACCTTTTCGATAACATGGTCAAATCTGCAAAAATCTCAATTTTTTAAAGTAAAACGGACTTTTACGACTTTTGCGAACGTCTGCACTAATTTTCATGATATACCTTAGAAAGAACATCACAAGAGCTATCTAACAGTATTACTCGCAAGTTGATACCTTGTCGATAACACGGTCATATCTTCGTGGGCAAACTAGCGGCTGATAAAAAATTAATATTTTTGGACTCTTGCAAACGTCTGCACTAATTTTCACAATATGTTTTTGAAAGCCTATTACAAGGGCTATCTAACGGTACCATTCGCAAGTTGATACCTTTTCGATAACATGGTCAAATCTGCAGGATAACACCGAGAGGCCAAAGATTTAACGACTTTTTCGCACTTGTACGCCCGGCGTTCTTTTAGTAACATACGATTCACCCTTGAATCTTACTCCATCTCCCACTTCTCTTTATTTCGTCTTTTCGCTTACATATTATAATAGATATTTTTTAATGTGCGACTTCTTCATTTGGTCGGGTTATCGAAGGCCGCTAACTTTTGGCCGCTAACTTCACACCGGTTAAGAATTAATACACTCGTATTTACCGACTCGCGTAGAATTAATTAGGGAAATGGTAAACGGAAAAGGGTCAAAATTTATTCAAAGGAATATAATTTCATGTTTCTTCAACTGGTAGCTCTGTAGATATTCTAATGAGATACATTTGAAATTCACGTTTTTATTTGCATTAAAATTTACTATTCGCAATATTTAACTTGTATTATTTTTCTGTGTACGAATAAAATTTTGTGTTAAAATATTTCGAGTTTCATGCATGACTCATGTGGCGCGTTTATTTTGATACTAGCTGCGCCCGCGGTTTTACCCGCGTGGTGATGAAAAACGGTGATGATGGTGACGATGAAAATAAGCCTATGTGTTAATCCAGGGTATAAGCTATCTCCATACCAAATTTCATCTAAGCTGCGCCCTGGGGTTTACCCGCGAAGTGATGATTGATGATGATGATAATGATTATGAAAAGTAGCCTATGTGTTTTTCAGGGACCTGAAGTATTTACATACCAAATTTCATCCAAATCCATCTAGCCGTTGTGGCGTGATTGAGTAACAAACATCTATCCATCCATCCAAACATTCACATTTATAATAGTAGTGGAATTAGTGGGATTGAGAATGAAAGTGTCAAACAAAGCTCTTCAGAAACAATGATGTTCAGGAATAGAGCTTTGATTTGACACCGTGCTTGCACACTTCTGCTTTAAGATAACATGTATGATATGTATAATATGACACGTGTTATAATAGGACAACATCAATATGTTAGGTACTACCGCAGTACCATACATGTCTTATCATAGACATGTATGATACTGCGGTAGTGCCTAACAAGTTAATCTAACAACAACAACAACTTCACTAACTCTAACAACTTTATATCATTTCATCTATTAATCTTCTTCTTCTGCTCATCAACTGGACATCCACTGCTGGACATATGCCTCCCCTATATAGGGGGGATTTACAAATTCTCGTCACGCTTGGCAGGCGAGTTGGCCAGCGCAGTATCATTTACTATCCTCAGAAGGCGCTGCTGCCCATCTCCTAGTACGTGATCCCTTAGCCGACTCTTACGGCACTCGCAGGAAGAGATGGGGAAATACTATTCTAGGCCGATACCACCACGGCACAGAAGTATTCTGTTGAAAATGCCACTGGCTATCACCAATCCAAGCTATGATAAGCTATGATATGGGAGCACGTTGCTTAACCTAGTTGATGGGATAATAATTGCATTCGTAAACTCCACTGCTACACTCACTTGAGGGAGGCCTATATCCAACAGTGGGCGTCCTCAGTGCGAGACGGGACGACGAACGCACGCACTCAAGATCCTGATGAAGGCTTCCGGAAGAAGCCGAAACAATAAAATTGTCGATCGTGATATCGACTACGCGTAAATACCACGTTATACCCGTAGAAACAGTGTAAAGTAATTATGAACGTGAGTTTTAATAGTATTAGTGGACGTCCTATGGCTGAGATGATGATGATGATGATGATGAAACTCCACTAAGAACGCTTCCAATCATGCACCAATATTTAATAACATTTATGATAACAAACTTATCCAAGACCTTAATAAGAAGTGAAAGGAAAATTAAGCTATTACACACAGTTATCATTAAATTAACTTGCGATTACAGCAAATGGCTGTTTGACTCCATAATATTTACATCAACTCTTGTATATTGCTTCGGGCAGACTATATAATTACAGCCATGTCATGTAAACCTCACTTTATAGGTAAACGGTACATTAGCTTGTTTGTCGGTACGGGCCTTTTTGAATTAGGTAACTACAATCACCGATATTAAGAGGAATATATACTAATCACTGTTTTCACGTTGTAGGTATCAAGCAAACGTATTGCTATCTCATTCCCCCTTACCCCAATGCAACCGATAGAGCTGCTTTTCGTGAGATTTATAGGTAATTTTTTTGATAGAATTTACGTTCCGGGGAAAAGCTCTTTTGCCTCCAAAGCCCTCTCCAAATTGTAACAAAGAAATTTGTTATTGATGTCAATCGCTTGAGCATGAAATATTTTAGGAGATGATTTTGAATATGAAGTCAGTAACTTATAATTATTACTTACGCCATCAGTAATTGGTGTGTCTCCCGTTGACTACATAGGTCGGTACAATAGGACAATGTAATAGGTATATGTATTTATAGGCCATATCATTTCGAAGAACATAGCACTTGGCAAATCTCTTAATTGATAACGGTACAAATCAATGAGTTTCCATCGTATAATAGCAGCACAGATTGGTTTACATTGATGGCATTTCTTAATTGCTGTCAAACCAACATTTCAATTTAACTCGTACTCAAGAGAATTGGCGCGCGTGTAATTTTGCCCACCTCATTATCTAGGTATGGACATGACACGCTCCTTCACCTGACTGTTGACCATAAGTTGACCGCACAATTACATCAATGCACAACTGTGCCGATCGCCCTAAATACTGGCTACCGAGGTTTTATTAATGTGTTTCTTTAAAAGGAACGTGGCGTTTTATTTGAAGTCAGCATATGGTCATGTTATTTGAAGCATTTCTGTCGTGTTTGGGATGTCAACTGTATACGGTAGGGATTTTATCGATCTGCGAGAATCCTCATAGATAGTTTTATAGTGTTTTTTTTCCTAAACTGGCTTCGCATTTCGCATGAGCCTTCCTTGAATGCTTTGTTTTAACAAATTAATTGCAAGTTGCGATATAAAAGAGGTTGTTAAATTTACGTTTATTAAAATTCAACATTGAGTGACAGCAAAGAATGTTTGCTTAACTTTCTATAAATAAATATATATTTAGTATTTGACAGTTTCAAAACAGGAGGAAGAAGAGTATGGATATTGTTAATGTATGTTCGGACATAATTCCATCATTTGTGACTAGATAATATAAAAAAAACTTTTTTCGTTATGTCACATATTGTTTTAGGTAAGTTAAAAATTCATCAAAATTGTTTTGGCATTTCTCTTTGATTACACGAAAAACTTGACAATTTTTCACGGACAAGTAGGTTCTTACCCCATGAGTCCGTAATGCATGATTATTGATTATGAAAATTATGCATCAATGTGATTCAGAAAGAAAAAATCGGGACATAATAAATTTGTTGATACTAATATAAACATATTTTTTGCTATTATGTTGTTATTTGTGTAATCAAGGAACGATATTATTTTTTGTATGTGTAAACTCGCCATGACGAGCTATGAACGTGTATGGGAACAATAGTGCTGCCCTGTCCGACTTGCAATTAGCCGGTCAATCAGTTTTATTTGTCCTGGCCCCAGACTCAGTATGGCAAGAAAGACTGCCTTAAATGTTATATTATCAAATATCTTCTTATTTCACTCAAACTTCGTTCCAATGTTAATTGTTGTAATGGGTAATTCAAATTAACGATTTTCGAGAGGATTCAAACCCAATCCTTCCTGGTTCCTAGAATTGCTTTACCATACTTAGTACGGCAGTTTAGTGATATAGATCTAATAATATAAGTCCAAGGTTGTCTTTTGTTTTATTAGGAGAGTTTTCTAAATATCAAGGCAAACACGTGCATCTTTTTTATCTACTATCAAATTGTAACATACCTATACTTTTCTGAACATGTCTAGTACAGCGTGTTAGCGCAACTATTCTAATTACGACCATTTCAGTTTGTATCTTCCATTTTCTTTTCAGTCAACACCTAATCCTTTGGCTGTTTACACGCCTCGCACCCTAACAGTCAAATACGATTCTTACCGCATCGGTATTCAGTCTATATTCGAACTGTGTCGGTGATTTTTATTATTAAAGATTGTCAAAGTAAATATGCTCCGGGCAAATTTCTGTGTGTGTGGTATTTAAAGTGTATTTCAACAGTGTGATTAAATAAAATGTGATCAAGTGAACCGTAATGAATTACTGATGTAAATGGGCAGATTGTGTAATTGGTAATTAATTTAACAGGACTCCTTTTTGATTTAATTGACGGAGTGGTAGATAAGATTTCGATTACGGTATAGTCAAGGATGGTTTGATTGTTACTTCAATGTTGCGTTATTTCATAGATTTATGTGTAGATATGACAGATCATAGCGATGTGGAACACATAGGAACTGATATAAAATAAAATACTAATAAATGATTGTAATACTTGACCTACTTACTTTGAGCAATGTTGCCAGCCTGAAGGCTGCTCAAATGCTCTAACCCGCTACCAATTGGCAGTGTACCTACCCAGAATGCTAGCAGCATTGTCCCATTGAATTGCAATGCAGATTCGTCATGCCAGTGTCAGCATTTTGGTCACGCCGCGACGCATCGATCAAGCATCATGTAAATGATTATAAATGACTCTAAACTCATTAATGGTTTATATAGAACTAGAGAAAGAGAGATTTTTATGAATATTGAAGTAGACAAATAATTATCTACCCACTTTAAAAACTATTAAATCCGATTGCCACCTAAGAGGTGGAAAATACTGAATCGTTATCATCATCTCAGCCATAGGACGTCCACTGGGCATATGCCTCCCCCATTGATTTCTACAAGGACTGGATGGAAGCGGCCTGCAAAACAGTTTTTACCAAACAGTTAAACTGTTTGACCGACGGTTAAATTTATGGTAAAAACTGTTTGACCGACGACGGTCAATTTGATAATCGGACGTTTTAAGTTTTGGTAAACAGCAGCCTAAGAGTCGTTGCTTTTAACCAGTCTCGAAAAAACCCATTAGTGGCCAATCACTTTCACCAAAGAATTTTGTATTGTAATTATTAGAATTAATTGTTGTATTTATTCTGTGAATAACAATTTTCGAAACAACGTGTTGTTGTTTCGAAATTTTTTTTTAAATTACATACTTGTCTTTTGTCCCGTATAGAGTATTTTTATTTCCTAGGGTTTTGTGTCAAAAAATGTACTAATTCTACTTGAATTGTCACCCATCACGTTTGTCGTGTACGCACTTATTAGTGAAAACGGTATAACCAGTGTGTTAATAAGATTTGTCTACTCGAAGGAGATATAACTCGATATGGACAACGTTTCAACTACCGGTTGTACATACACATCACATATATCATACAGTCACAGTATTATTCGGATTTAGATGTATTTATTGCTTTTAAAAGTAATCTATTTTTACATTCTTTATTATTATTTGTGATCAAGAACAATTTAGTAAGTTTACAGCTTCTATGAACTATGTTTTCAAAAGACTTGACCCGATATCCTAATCCTACTTCCTACTAATATTAGGCATAAATGCGAAAGTTTTTGTGTATGAATGTAAGTTTGTATGAGTGTAAGTGTGTAAGCGTGTATGTGTGTATTTGTGTATGTTTGTTTCACGCTCAAACGGCTACACCGGTTTCGATGAAATTTGGTATGGAGATAGCTTATACCCTGGGTTAACACATAGGCTTATTTTCATCATCGTCATCATCACCGTTTTTCATTACCACGCGGGTACAACCGCAGGGCGCAGATAGGCAAAACATATATTTGAATATTGTACAATGCAGTATACACTGAGGATTGTTAAAAAAGTGGTTTGCCGGTCACTCGCAGTAGACCAAGTGAAAGTCAAAGTCAAGGTCAAAATTATTTACTTGCTTGAACAGAACATGGGTGTGATAAGTTTTTACACCAAGTAACTAAGAGGTATGCACAGTGTACTGTGTGTGTATAACTGTATCCAGCCAGCTGTTAATAATCTGTGAATTGCCTTTATTTTAGCTCGCACAATTTACTGGCCCTATAAATATATATTAACTGTACTTTACATTCACTAGCACATGTCAGGTGCACAGGTCAGCATAGCACATGTAAGTGCTCTATGGCAGTGTTTGTGGCGTAATACTTGTAAATGTTTTCAATATAGTCCAAAAACTAGATAGCTAAAAATACTCTGTTTATAGAAATAGTAGATATTATCTATATTGAAAAAAACCTTAAGCTTGGCTGCGCAATCCCGATGTGTAATTGCAAATTTTAAAAAATGAGTGTTCTACTTACCCTACTTATATTATTAATGTTCGTTCAAATCTCAGCCCAACTAGAGAATAAGTTTATTCGAGTAATATTTTTTATGATTTATCTATGAATATCCAGTAATACGTCTCTCGTTACCATATAGCCATATAGCATACCATATAGCTTATAAATAGTATAGACAGAACGTAGGACAGATACATACGGGCTTGTGCTGCATAGGTTTATTAATTTATTTTACGGCAGACACCAAGAGATAGAATTCTTTTTTATATCTTTTCTTTTTTATGTCTTTGTCCTTATTCCATGAGCCGATAACTATTAAAATAAAATACTTATAACTAATTGAAATTCAACAGCTACTACAAATAATATTTGAGCAATCCGCTAGCTGATGCCAGCGTATAGTCAGCTCAAATTAATGATGTAACCCGCTACCACTTGGCAGCGTGCCCAGAATACTAGCAGCATTGCCCCGTCAAATTGACTTTGTCTTGGTAGGTATATTATGCGTAGACGATGTTGCATTAATTGCATTGAGTTAATTGGTACGTAACTTACATGCAACAATGTAGAAACCAATGAAACATTGATAAACCAATATAACCCAAAATTGCTCAAATTTTAATGCAGTAGCTTATTAGTATTTTAATTAGTTATTAGTATCTTTTTACCAAAAAATGTAACGGATTTCATAATTTAAAAGTGTGAAATAACTTGTCGAAGCCGGTACCATACGCTTAATATTTTGATAGTAGTTACTTTTAACTATCATGGTACCGACTTCAACAAGTTATTCCATACTTTTAAGCGTTGAAGTCGGTTCCATTTTTTGTATTTTTTCTCATATTATCCACACATTCTTAGACACACAGTCTTATTTTTTCCAGTTCTATTTAACATTTTTTTTCGACAGTTTTGTAGGTACATAAGTTCAAAACTTGCTACCAAACGCTGAAGCAGCGTTCGAAGCTGTAATTGGATTATGAAGTTCCAGCCGTAGGCTATCCTATACCTTTACCTAATTGAGAAACACAAAATTTAGTTAGTGCTCGAACCCTCACTCATTCGAATGTTCGAAGCCTAACTCTAACTTTCAAGAAAGGTTTAGCCTGTAAATACTCTCCATAGATTGACCGCACCACCAACATCAATCAATCAGAAATAGTTTTGTCATAAATTAACTCTCTTTAGACCACCAGACTATTACTATCACTTCATTTAAAAATAGTCATCAAAAAATATGAACAAGATAAGTAATTTTTTTTTTTTTTAATAATTCGTATTAAAAAAAAGCATCGGATTATTTAATCAAGACACAAAGTAAATTTGTTAAATAGAAGCACTCCATAGATTTTTTAATTGAGAAATGACCTTTGAGACTTACTACTTGTTTGAAGCTTTAATTATTGAGTGTTTAATAATATAATAATCAAGAGGGGTTATCCTTTAATTGGTTATACATCAAGCCATTTTATTATTGTGTTAAGTAAATATTGAATGTATGCTATAACTGTTTGAACATAAAATAAATGATTTTGTTCGTAGTTTTAGTCTGCTAAGTAGCGGTAATTTTCTCAGCACAGATGCACATTCGGTAATTACAATACCATGTAAGTATTAAAGCGTTTTAATGAACACATTGCTTGCCTTGATTACGTGATGCAAGGTTTTTTAGCTTATTCTAAATGATTTCAATTACATGTATTTAAACATTCATCTCTTCAATACATTACCACATATGTAATTACACCATATCTATTGCTCAAATAAGGCTATGTTTAATCGCAGTCTTGCTATTAAACCTGTCCCAGGTGGGTCGATTAATCACTAAAATGTTATCTCTTACGAAATGATTTATGCTACGCGCTTTCGATAGCTATCAACATTGTGGCTGGTCGATATTATCAATGGCCAATGAAATTTAATGACTTGATTGATTAGAACCGAGGTTAAGCTCAGGTTTACGAGGGTCTCACATTGTCTCTTTATATTTAATCAGGTGTATTTTTAGGCTGTTATTAGAAATGAGACGTTCCTTACGATATATTTTTTAGGCGGGGATTATGGCGAAGCAAGAGGCATCGTTAGGTTTATGACCGGTATGTGTGTATCTATGTAGTTCTCTTGTAACTTCTACTCTCATCACAACTTGTCAAAGGAGGTATCGTTTGAAGTGTCCTGTTTTTTTAACGCTAGTCATAGGCTACTTTGCAGAATGTATTGTTTTATTACTGTATGTAGCATAGGGCCATGTTTTCTGAACACCGCTATGAACACATGTGTGAAATACAATACAATATTTATTACATATTAGTTTTTTTTTAAATACACAATGCATATCTAATAGTTTGTACATAACAATTTCATATGAACATATTATTTTGTTACATACTTTGTAGAGCGTGATTTTTCAGTAGTCGGGTTTTAAGTATTTGAACTTATTTGTTATGATTAGGTGAGTAGTAAAGTAATTAATATTTTTTCCCCGTAAAATACAGCTCAATATACGATAAGATTTATAGAGCGTTAGGCATTTGTGTCTATCTTGGGATATTACACACGAACGTTAGATTTGTAATACCTGCGTGTAAGGTTTTTTGGAAGGTTTTCGTTGGTTATATAAACTGTTAACAACTAAACGTATGGACCTATATTAGAATTTCGACCAAGGGAAGATTCTTTTGGTCGAAATTCGAAGTTCACTGAAAAACATCATCAATGGCGACAAACATTTATTTGCAATTTTACATAATCTTGAGACTACAGAGTGGGCTCCAAACGATGTGGGACGAAAAGGTGGAACAAACAGTGTCTTACATCTTCGAGGATATCTCCGAGGAACTTTATAGTAAAATCGCTGCAGTAGGTCAAGACAACGTACCTGAGGAGCCTGTAAGTAAATACCGCTTCCAACATTTCCCTGCAAGCAGATAATAAAGACATATTAAAATATGTTAACCTGTCATCATTTGTTTGTTAAAACTATGACACAGAATTGTTGGTACTTGCAATACCGTTACTCAGTTGTTTATACCAGGAGTTGCGAACATTTTGATGAAAGCCATTATTGTAGTAGTATTATATATATATGTATTTATAACGGGTAAAGGATCTGGTATCGATGGTGTGGTCTAAGTCCCCGATCTATGGTGGATCCCTCATTCTTTTTCCTCCTTCTTGGTGAAATATATATTTTTAAAACTTATTTAAAACACGATTAAAAGGGGTTGTCTACAAAAATTAGGTTTTTGGTATTTTTCGTTATTTATTTATACATAATTGACAATTACAGTATTACATGTATATTGCATTAATAAACCTTAGGATCTACAACTAAATTTATTGTCTAATATGATAAACAGCATGCAAATTGTTTGGATGCCGAGAAGAAAATTAAACAAAGTAAATTATCAAATTACTAAAAGTAAAATGTATGCAAAACAAACTAAATAATTCAAGGAAGAGTTAGAACGAAAGACAGCCAATTAGGGCCCGATCGCTGAATTTTATATTTCGCCAAAGAGTCGCATGTAATGTGATGTTGATCGAGTCAAATGATCTGTGTGATGCAATTAAAGCCAGTTCATCTCTTCTCACATTTCGGTGCAGGGCCTATAGCCCATATATAGTAATTAATTTGCTTTATAGGATAAAGCAGTTTCAAAATGAGTCTAATTGTAGCAAAAAGTTTACCTCACTTTACGTAGGTACTTATCTAACTACTGTATTGATCCTGAACTTTCTGATTCCTAAAGTTATTGTCACGTACACGCAGCCCATTATCTGAATGAAATGATTTACGAAGCTCCGAACCTTTTCAACTCGCTCAACGACTAAGTTGACTCCTTAATTCTTTTAGTAAGTTTAAGACATGCAGACTGCAGGGTATTCATCATCGTCATCAAAGCCATAGAACGTCGACTGCTGGCTATTTCCAGCATTCGACGTCCTATGGCTGAGATGATGCCTCCCCCAACGATTTCCATAACGACCGGATGGAAGCGGCCCGCATTCAGTCTTTACCTGCGATCTTAGTCAAGTCGTGTGTCCAGGGTATTAAGGTACGTAAGTGTATAATATAAGTATGGCAATCACAGGTCCTCACCGATAGCTACACTGATAATATAACAATTGCAATAGTACGAAATACATACATGTAGCATAGGTATAGTAGTCTTTTCTAAATAATCTATTATATAAACAATTTAAAAATATATAGGTATATAAAATCTCATTGTTATTAAGAAACACGTTAGCGATCAACCGTCTAGCCGATCCAATACTCGTACAAAATAGGTCTATGTCTACACGCCTACTGGGTTGATTAAAGTTACTGGTTCATTTTGCCTATTTTCGTATTATTTTGTGTGTTGTAAAATAAGCCAAGTATTCCGCTAAAATAACACTGTAACGGAACGTTACACAATGCGTAGTAATATCGTAAATAGCCAACTCAATTCTAATTATAAATAAAATTACCCCGAACCTCGTACTTATGCCTACCTGCCCTTCGGTCTTAATAATTGTGTGTGTCTAAAATATATTGTGGAACGTACTAGTTCTTTAATTTAATAAACTCTTAAGAACCACTAAGATCCTAATCTTGTTTGACAACTAAGAATGTCGCAACACTTGCATCTAGATTTCATTTTAAAGTCTATTTCACGAAATTGCATTGTGGTAGAAATAAGATCTGTGTAGCCATGCAATTATACTCCAAGTAGAATAGTAGAACTAGCAAAAATGACAATTTATTAAAAATCTATGAGCAATGTTCTCAGTAGAATTGTTATTGATACCCTGTTCTGTAGGAAGCACGGACGTTTTCGTATGACTTTAAGATTGTAATATAAGAGGCTCGCGGGTGTTTACAGGCAGAAGGGGTGGTTTAATAATTTAATGATAACCCCGTATAAACCCGTATAAATGTTATATTATCTGCTATTAACTTGTCATTAACTATTCGAAAATATTATAAACCAACCGTTTACGAACATGTAAAAATAAATTAATCATCATCATCATCATCATCATCATCTCAGCCATAGGATGTCCACGGCTGGACATAGCCCTCCCCATTGATTTCCACAAGGACCGGTTGGAAGCGGCCCGCATCTAGCCCTTGCCTGCGATCTTAGTCAGTTCGTCTGTCCACCTGGTCGGTGGCCGTCCTATGCTGCGCTTGCCAGTCCGTGGTCTCCATTCGAGAACCTTTCGGCCCCAACGGCCATCGGTTCTTCGAACTATATGCCCTGCCCACTGCCACTGCCCTTTCGTTCTTCTACGGATCTCCTCATTTCGGATTCGATCACATAGAGAAACCCCGAGCATAGCCCTCGGGGATATACTAAATTAATGATAAATAACAATTGTGAGACCAAAATTGTCGGCCACAGCCTATGGCGACTACTTATAGCTTGTAAAGCGAGCGATGTTATTTATGACATTGTTATATGTTGAATGCAGCTGTCCTTGAGCAGTAAATATTTTAGGTCTAGCGAAGGTGTAACCAACACCGTCGTCAACATCGTCACTGACTGTCAAGTGAGATAATGGTCAAACGCATTGGTAAACGTATTAAAGATAAATTAATATTTTTTTACTTAACTAACAAGAGCATACCTACATCGTTACCTTGCCTTGTTTTACTTTCTTAGTTTATGAACAGTTTCTCATATTTCACTAAAGTAGCTAGTTATTACATAGCATGTAGGTAATGGCGTTATTCTCACTATGAGAAGTTAATGTCTTTTTATAGCTACATTAACGTATAATGGAACCACCATTTACAGAGAGAAAATATAAAGGAAAATGGACTTAAATACCTATGCACAGAATCTAATATGTTCGCTGTTATATCTTTTAATGTGAAATCTAAGTTGTGTACCTATATAGTGTGCGTTCCATTCGCCATAATTTTACAAAAAAATCCTTAACACACGTATTCCGTGCAGAAACTATGAAACGGAAGTGGGATACGGCGACGGTCGCCGTGGCGCAGTGGTCAGTGTCAATGACATGACTTCTATGTTTCCGGGACCCTGGGTTCGAGTCCCGGCAGACACAAACATTTGTGCGATGAGTGTAGATGTTTGTCCCGGGTCTTGGGTGTTTGTGTGTTGTGATTGTGTGTGTCCATGCCTCCCGCGACACAGGGAATCCTAGTGCGGGGGTTTAAGTGTGATTAATAAATAAATAAATATGTGCGTAAAATGAACGAAATTTCGGAAAATCTTTGAGTTTGGAACGCACCCGTTGTTGACAAAGCAACTCAAACTCCAACCTGTAGCCGTATCGCAGCGTGAAATAATTGAACTCATTACTAACTGTCGTTTCTAGACGTATCTAGACTTAAATACTTTTAGATTTTTCGATCAAAGCATATATTTTGTAGGATAAATCTTTTTTGAACAATAATACAGTTTAATTTAAAAAAAAAACATAGTTGTGAGATAATTTATGAGAATTTACTAGCTAAATATTTTTGTAAGAGAAAAAGTTGAATTACAATGAAACTACTCACGGTAGATAATCAATTGTAAAAACGGACCCTGTACCCTGACTATTAATCCAATATGTAAAAAGCAAATAAAGCTAGTATTACACAATAAGTCAATGTCCGGTTATGACGTCTAAATGGTAGCATTCCGCATCATGACGTATCCACTGAGATAGCAGTTTTCATACATGTCTGGTAGTCAACGACGGTGCTATCATGAAACGCCTTATGACGTCACCCCGTCGTACCTTGTTATCAGGAGACATATCGAGAGCACGAGGACATTCGTGACTGTTCATATAATGTGGGTACTTTAAGCTATTCGGTTGTATTATATTTCCAATAATGATTTTTATCAGGTAACTACTACTAAATTATAAACCTTGTTGAATTCTGTGTCTTCTCTTTCTTGTATTTATATCGTTTTTCTTTCTGAGCTAACTGAACACTGAGTTTAACAACGTATACTTTTGGGTTTCAATTCGGACGGGTAAACCATAGTGGCATTTTCAACTGAGCATATACGTGCTTTGACTTTAACGTAATGGTCCAGATTGTTGTCTTAGGATAAAACTTCTTAGGTACCTTCAGTGTCCTTTGGACGATCTGGAAATCAGATATTATAAAAATAATAAATAAATACTTTACTCTTCATAGATATGTTACATTTTAAGTTTTATCGTTCATTGCAATAACATCGTGCTAGGCGAAACTTACGTTGAAATTGTTAATGGAAAAAATTCGGCTACTGGTGGGATTTGAACCCACGACTACAGAATTTTCCCTTCAACAATTTGAACGTGACTTCGACACCTGAAACCTAAACTAGGCCCGGAACCCGTGGTCCCAGGACTCCTTGTCAAAGGATAAATATTATTATTATTATATACTAGCTTCGCCCCGCGGTTTCACCCGCGTGGATTACAGTTTTCCCGCTGCCTCAACTATCCCACGGGAACTATTCTTTTTCCAGGATAAAAGTAGCCTATGTGTTAATCCAGAGTTTATACTATTTCCACACCAAATTTCATCAAAATCGGTGTAGCCGTTTGAGCGTGAAGAAGTAACAAACATACACAAACTTTCTTCTTTATAATATTAGTAGAAAAGATATATGTTTGAGTGAACCCTGGCATATCAGTCCTGTGGTGACCTTAACCTTACCATAACTTTTTAAATGAAATCATTCCTGTGATGGTTATATTGCAAAACAAGCCTGTAAAGAATCATAATCTTGTTTTTCTTGCCGGTTCTCATTGGGAAGGACACTGTTTATTTTTGGACCGCGGCGCGAGAGCCCTTACTAATATTTATTTACCTAGTTATACACGTCCACGCTTCACCGCGGCTTTGTATAATATGAGTTAATAGAGATAAGAAAGGTTAGAGTGAATAAAAATATTAACATAACCATTTTTGTTACGCAAACCCCAAAAAGCTTTTACAATGTTAGTAAATCTGACGTTCGATCCAAAGAGACCTTTATTGTTTCTCTGTATGGTTCACTCAAACTACTTAAATGGTGGTGTACTAAAGTGTGTGTGGCAGAGATGCCAATGTTTAAATAGATCTGTGGTATGACTAGAATGCACAAGATGAATAATAAGTACTTATATTAAGGGAAGCTTGGGAGTAGCACCAGTGAATGATAAGTATAAAAAGAGTACCTACTTAATATAGATTTGGATGGATATAGAGGTAGTAGGTAGAGGTATTATTTATCAACTTATGAAGAAAATTGTTGGCAAGTCGGTGTCGTATATACTACACCGACCGTTTTCTTGCCGTTTTCTTTTTAAATAACTATAGTTGTATATTTTGACATATACAAACGGCAGCTTTCCTAAAATAATTTATTAGTTTTTATTTTTATTATTGAAATTTTTAAGATGTCTGCCACCACTGTAGAACCGCGCTAATCGTCTGCCGTTTTCGTTTTAAATAGCTACAGTAGTGTATTTTGACATATTCTAAACGGCAGCTTTCTATACTTTAATATTTCATAAAATTATCACACCAGTCGCCCCTCAGTGTAGCTGGGGCTACCGCGACCGCGCTTAGCTAGCCGTGGGGGCTAGCTTATATTTTTAGCTATTACGCTATAGCTCATATCCGTCCCGGTCGAGGAAGGCCGTAGGAGGTATGGATGGACTGTGTGAAGAATATGTTTATAAAAAGTGTAAGCACTTATAACACTTATGAAATTATAGAGTAGAATGGAAGAAAAAAACATGTTGTGCCGACACCACCTAGTGTAGGATCAGGACAAGAAGAGGAAATGAATAAGGTATTTTTTATCTTACCACAAAAACGATGTAAAATGATTCGAATACATGTCTAAAGAGTCTTAACTCAACCAAAATTGCAGATTTGTGCCGCAAGTTTATTCCAAATGCTGCCCCATTACGAACTTCATTCCATAAACTCCAAGCTTCAGTTATATAAGTTACCCAAATAAGTCATTAAGTTGGGCTAAAAAGTTGGATACCTGACTTAACAGTTAAGTTGAACAAATTATAACTCTCTGTGAAGACATTTTAATGTATTTCAAATAACTGTTTTTGTAACAGATCATTGGCCTTGTTGAATCTTAAGTAGAATATGATTCAAATAATATTTTTTTTGCTTCAAAGAATTTTCGGCAGAGTTATTTTTGACAGAATAAATTGGGCAGTTTATAATTAAACCACTTACCAAGAACTACTCCCAGTCCTGTTTTTAAAATGTCAATTCTGTGGCTTGTAAAAATTTTCACTGATAGTCGTTTATTTAAGGTGGTTGGTTTTCTATGCCTATAAAAGTAATCATATTAATAATATAGGTATAGATAAACTAAACAATAAAAATGCAAAAATGTGTAATTTACTATAGCTTTAACAGTTGGCAGACTGCTAGCATTAACTGGTAGCGGCGGTAAGTAATGTATTAGAAAAACATGTCTTAATCAGCAATTGCTTTTTCTCATTTGTATAGAATTCGCAGGGCAAAAATAAGGAACGATAATATATAAAATAACTAAAATACTAATACTAGGATATGTAATTTTTAGTCGGTTTTATAGTTCACGACTCAGGTTTTTGACTTATATAAATAAAAAATATAAAATAAACAATTATTCTAAATTTCTAAAAACCTGAATAATCAAAAAGCAATCAACTTGCATAAATGGCTCAGAAAAATGTTATACTCAAAGGTAATATGGCCTCGCTCTTAAACCAGTAGAAGACGTGCAAACATCGACGATTTTTTAAATAAGTTTAATGAAGCAAATATATGCAAAGCTCTGTTAATCCCCGACAGATTCACAAATCATCACTGCATTTGTAAGCATCGAATCAAGATTTTTTTTCTTTTCTCAGCTATGTGCGTCCACTGTTGGACGTATGCCTCCCCCATATAGGGGGGATTTGCCAATACTCGCCACGCTTGGCAGGCGGGTTGGCGAGCGCAGTACGATTTCCGATCCTCAGAAGGCGCTGCTGCCCACCTCCTGGTACGTTATCCCTTAGCCGACTCTTACGGCACCCGCGGGAAGAGATGGGGGAGTACTATTCTAGGCCGGTACCACCACGGCACGAATCAAGATGTATTGCGATATATTCAAATAAATACGTGTGTACTAAAATAAAAGTAGCACAAAACAAATAAAATAAGCATTAATATAAGATCGGGATATTTACCAAACATTTTATTTGCTTGATATTTCGGCACAGTTCTATGCAAATAAAATACATTGTGTTTACCATGATGGAACTGTGCCGATATATCGAGCAAATAAAACAAATGAAATGTATATTAAATATTCCTATAGTCAAATTAATTCTTGTATTATTGATAAAAACATGTCAGCTTAAAAAAAAAATAATAAGATGATCATCTTCCTCAGGCAAGCTACGAAACCAAACCGAAAACATAATAAACGTCAATTGTGGTATATACGAGTACAATGTGTTGGTGAAATCACCCCCGCACTAGGATTCCCTGTATCGCGGGAGGCATGGACACACACAATCACAGCACACAAACATCCAAGACCCGGGACAAACATCTACACTCATCGCACAAATGTTTGCCCCTGCCGGGGTTCGAACCCAGGGACCCGGGGACAAAGAAGTCATGTCAATGACACTAACCACTGCGCCACGGTGACCGTCTATATGAATCGATTATCGATTGATCGATGAATCGATTCAGCCCACATCCTTACTATGAGACATGACGAGCCTATTCTCAGAATATATTTTTTATCAGCGCATAGAAATGCCTGAATTTTCCAACTGTCTGAGGGTTCTTGACCTGGTCTCTTGACTTGAAACTGCACTCTTAAGACGACTACGACGCTTTAAATCATAACAATAATCCCATTAATATTATAAATGTGAAAGTTTGGATTGATGGATGGATGGATGCATGTTTGTTACTCTATCACGCTCAAACTGCTGTTGGATTTGGATGAAATTTGGTATGTAGATACTTCAGGTCCCGGAATAACACATTGGCAACTTTTTATCATCATCATCAGCAATCAGCACCACGCGGGTAAAACCGAGGGGCAAAGCTAATATTATATAAGTACATATACAAAAGTTTCAATGTATGTTTGTAAGTGTGCTTGTAAACAATCCACGCGTTGACGGCTTAAAAGTTTTGAATAAAATGCGGAATGTAGGTTACCTTATGATCTGGATAAACATAGTTTACTATCCAGAAAAAATGATGGATCCTCTGAGATACAATAAACACCTAATCCTACTATCTCACTAATATTATAAAGGCGAAAATTGTATGTGAGTAAGTGTGTATATTTGTTACTCCTTCACACTTAAATAGCTGCAACGATTTCGATAATTTTAGTATGGACATAGTTTAGACCCGTGAATAACACAATGGGCTACTTTTATTCCGGAACAAGTATAGTTCTCGTGAGATATTGGAGGTAGCGGGGAAAACCGCAATCCACGCGGGCGAAGCCCGTAGTCCGGGGCTATACTAGTCATATTATGAATGCAAAACATTATCTGTTACGTTTTCACGCCTAATAGTAATAAATAGGCTAATTTTTATCCTGGAAAAAGTGGATGGGATTGCCAAAAATCCGTAGGGCTAGCTGATGAATCCGCTGGGCGCAGCTAGTTAAAAAGTTAACACAAACCTGTCTTCGTTAATAGACTGGAAATAAGAGGTCTGAATGGAAACCTATGGCTAAGGAGTCATCAATAACAATAAACTTTGATAAATGTCATAAACCGTACTTTTGTGGAATTGGGGTTTCCGATATTGGCAACCCCATTTGGAACCATTTTGTTCTATGAGCAAAAGAAATGTCTCCCTTTTTCCTTTCTCGTCGGATCAGTGCCAAAATATCGGATAACCACATTATTGTACAAATCACGCTTTTTCATTCTAACAATAATGCTTCTGACCATGATTACTATCACCACCATCGGTTTCATAATTAAATGTCATAGCCGTGTTCGCAGTTATTGATAGCGAATTTTCGTGATTTTGACACATTTATGTACTAGCTGAGCACCACGGTTTCACCCCGTTGACTACGGTTTTCGTGCTTCCTCAGAATCCTCAGTTATCCCACGTAAATCATACTTTTTCCGGGATAAAAGTAGCCGATGTCTTTCTCCCAGGTCCCATCTGTCCCTATATACTTCATCAAAATCGTTCGAATGGTATAGGCGTGAAAACATAACAGACAGAATTACTTCCACATCTATTATATTATTAGGCTTTTGTTAGCTTTTAGCCTTGTTAGAGATACTATATTTTTTTTCGGAATAAATAGTAGTCTATATCTTTATCTTATCCTATGGGTTATAAGGTATCTACATTCCAAATTGCATTAAACACATACAAACACATTAAATATACACAATAATAATAAACGGTATCGGAGATACTTAAAACTTAGGTCGAAATAGTCGACTGAAAACATGAGTAAAGCCGGATAAAGGTGACAATCTTTCAAGCAAGACTATTCAAACCGTTCGGAAAGGACGTAAGTGGCAAAAGGACAAGTAAATTTAAACCTCCCATCGATTACAAAAAATATCTTCGATAAAAATCTTATTGTGTTTAATGGATGCGTAATTAATTTGAGTAAACGGTCTCTGTAACTTGTCAATCAAGGCGTTCACTTCTTACTGGTGTACAAACCAGTTTGGCAAAAGGCGTCGAGCCGATGGCAACATCTGTTTACAATCTGACACTCTTTTCATAATACGCACCAGATTTACAGATTCCTTGTACTTATTTTTACAATCATGATAATAATCATTCAACTCTCACTGCTGGGATTCGACCTTCTCTTTACAGAGAGAGGCGTATGAGCTATAATTCCTCTGGATAATGCGGTGCATCTGAAGTATGGAAACGCTCAGTTGTAAATGCCACTAACGGTCACATCCAAAAGCTGACGTTAACGGTTAACGTACCCTGTTGAATCTTATAAGTTTAATATAGGCATTCTTGCTTGTGTATAGTATCATGTTTGAGTATTCTAGAAACAAAATGTACACTAGTTTTTACAAAAAAGAAAATATGTGAATTGTTCAATAAAGAAATTTTAAAATCAATGACCCTGTTGAATAAATTTGATCAGTTTAGATCGCATAGGGTCGGCAATTAGCGCTTTTTATACCATGAAATGCTAGGTAGGATACTCCATTTTAATCGAACTTTTTATATTATTTTATTGTAGTGCATGACGCCATGGATATATTTTGTACCAGCTGTCCGCCCCGGCTTCGCACGGGTAAAAGACTTCAAATTTAAAAATTATAAGGATCCCTAATTTTTTTGTAAATATTATATAGCCTATGTCACCCGGGAATAGTGTGGTTTCGCAACAGTGAAAAAATTTTTCAAATCGGTTCAGTGGTTTCGGACCCTATTCAATGCAAACAAACACACAAACAATCAAATCTTTCCTCTTTATAATATTAGTATATAATAGGGAGTATATCTAATAGTTAGTAGTTATAGTTATAATAGTTAGTAGATGTAATAGGGACTGCTAAAAGCTTATAAATATATCTTAATGTTGACTAATATTAAGGGCTTACCACGTGTCGATGTAATTACAGAGGCTCGCGGGCGTTTACAGGCAGAGAGGGCGGAAAAATCCTGATGCGTGTTTGTTTTAAAATTTTACAAATTTTACACAAACTTTTTCAAACATTACAGACGACTCAAAAAGAATACTCATCACATTTTTAAGCCCTTTTAAATTCCTTTCAACCGTCTGGTGTAAGACACATTTCAAGCGCTTTGTCGTTACCGCAAGAATTTTTGATAAAACAAAAATTATGCTTTTTAAAAAATATTTTTGCAGTAACAAATTAGCAAATGAAATCAATTTTTTTTCAATCAGAATTAAGCTTCATGAACTGTTCTCATAGGTGGCATTTTTTAAAAGTTTTACTACTTATAGCACTTCCAATAAAATTAGCTAAATAGATTAAAAATTGTCTGTTTAGTACGTGGCCAAGCCTTAACATTCTTCACATTGATATAATATATAAACAGCCGCGAGGACACGTTTTTGACAGCCGTGATTTTTCTACCTTAATATTTCTATATATACAATACAACACGTTTTATTGTACACTATAGGATAGTGTAAAAAGAATATAACTCAAATCTAACAAAACAGTAGAAAAGAAAAAATCATCACTGAAAGCGATCTCTTCCAATTAGAATACAAAACGCTGCATTTTCAAAAACCAAATTCTTGAAAATGTTTTGTTTGCGGGGATCTAAATGTTAAAATACACCGTAATAACGTTGAACATTTATTATTCGTGTTGTGCCTTGCATTCATATTGCCTTCTTTAAAAATCCAATCTCAGTTAAGAGACAATTAAAGTCTCGAGATTGTCGATGTGAAGACATTTAGCAAGATGACTTTTTTATTAAAATATCTTGCAACAGTTTTTATTTACTTTTTAAATTTGCTATTTTTACTATGTTGAAAGGAACCATGGCAATATTTTATACAAAATTTAAAAATAGATAAATTTATTACGTCACTTTGAGTATCTTAAACTATATCACTTTTCTTTCTTTTTATTATAAATTTAAGAATTGTCTAAGTATATTTACGCACTTACAAAACTATACGAACCAAGTCCCACTTGTCATGGAAAATTTTCAACGTTTTGTTGAGAAGTATAATATATATAGAGATAACTGAAAAACAACAAAGTACAATACTATCATAATCAAATTATTTCATCTATGCACGTGGTTACGAAATTGTAACCACGTGAGAAATATCAGCTTTAAAATACAAAGAAGAAAACTCAAAATAGGTTAACCTGGAAAAAACCTTCTCAGGTTAACACACAAAAAATAATAAGTCGAATTGAGGACCGCCTATTTTATTTTGGAAGTCGGTTGTAAATGAGAAGCAGAAACCGAATATTAATTTGATTGTGGAATGTTGCCTGAAGTGCAAAACTTAACTTCTTTAACTTTCTTACTAATTCTCTGCGAAATCTCTAAAAGAAGTTTTCACTATTGAAACGAACCAAAGGCGGTCGCCGTGGCGCAGTGGATAATGACATGACTTCGTGCCCTAGTTTTCTAAAACTAGGCACCGGGATCTATCCCAGCAGGGGCAAACATTTATGTGATGAACATGGATATTTGTCCCGAGTCTTCACGGTGACCCGATGGCTAAAATTAAGCTAAACTTAAAACTTTAAAAAACATTCAAATTGTTAATAATAAACATTATATTTATTAATAGTTCTGTTTGAAGTTTTTATCGCGATAAGTGATCTGATGGAATAGTTAATTTGAGTAGCTTGACTTGAACTCGTCTTGCGTTTTCATCATCCTAAAAGATGCTAAAATAATATTTTAAAACAAGTGTTTTGATGATGTATCCTACAATTTATCCTACTAATATTATAAATGCGAAAGTTTGTGTGTATGTGTGTATGTTTGTTACCACTTCACGCTCAAACGGGTACACCAATTTCGATGAAATTTGGTATGGAGATAGTTTAAGCCCTGGATTAACATATAAGCTTATTTTCATCCTCAATGTTTTTCATCACCACGCGGGTAAAACATAATAAAACACATGCGGACACCCGCTTGGATTACGTTTTTCCCGCTCCCTCATTATCCAACTTTACTTTTTCCGGGATAAAAGTAGTAACACACAAACTTTCACATTTATAATATTAGTAGGAAGTAGGATTACATTCGACCACAAAAGAGGAGGTGGTTCTCAATTCGTCTGTATTTTTTTTATTTTGAGTCAGTCAACCTCAGAACTTTCGACTGGGTGAATTGGGGTTTTTATTTGAAAACTGGTGCTATGTGTTAGTTCCATTTAAATTTCATCAAAATCGGTCAAGCGGATTTGAGTTCCACTCCAAGATATGAAAAGTCGGTACCATCATAGTTTAAAAGTAGCTATTATAAAAATATTGTGAGCATGGTACCGATTTCGACAAGTTATTTCACACTTCTGAGTGTTGAAGTCGGTTCCATTTGTAGGTAAAAATTTTTTTTCACCCTTTTCAGTGACCTTAGCTACTCAAGTGATCAATTGTCATTGTGTATGTTCTCTGATGTCTTCAACCGCAACTATAGTATCGTCGAGGTATGCGTAGCACTTTTCAGTTATTAGAAAGTAACTCAAAAACCGCTTGTCAGATTTTGATGATATTCAAATAGGACCGGAACAAAATCGGTTCATAAACGCCGAACAAACATAAAAATAAAAAAAACCTTCTTTTTTTGAAGTTGGTTAAAAATGATTACCAAACTTTATTCCTAAATAACCCTTTAAAACCCCTTCTAAAACTATTAATGCACTAAACACACAGTGCCTTCAGACTCCAGTCCTTGAGAGTTAACGTCTACGTCTAGTGAGATGGCATGTTTCAATCACATATTATAACATTAGAAATGTTCATATTGCATAGATATACATATAGTAGTGTGTGCCGGCCCATAAGCTTTTATTTTATTTCAAATTACTGAGCGAGAATGAACGTATCGACTATTGTCTCTCTATAATATGACATAACTATGACTATACAGTCTCCGTGCGATTTGACCACTCGCCCTACATTCACCCCACTTCGATCAACTCTGTCTTGTCTTGACGGTCATTACTTAACAAACCGCTCTACACACGACGACAAGCACAGCAAACAAACTTCAAAAACTTTATACGCTGTATCGCATTGTAATAAGGTTAAATTTGAATGGCAAGCTTTAGTCACAGGCGAAAAGTTATTCTTGTTTCATCTACTATGCTGTTTACACGCGTCTGTCCACGATCGTCATTTAATTATTTCGATATTTGAACGTTGCAAGGAGCTGTCCTATCGATCGCGCGTGCTTAGTTTTTTATTTTCGAATGTTGTCATTTGTTTTAGACCAGTGCTCACGCTGTAAATCAAATTAAGAACGCTATGAATTTCAATCGAGACATTTAAATTAGTGAAAGTGGTCTCGCCTAATAGAGATGTGAATGGGTTTCTGTGAATATGTCGTGTGATTATTTTGTGATGTTTAAATAAATATGTGAATGTAAAATGTTGGCTGGTCAGGAAGCCAGCATCGAAATAGTGCAGAGATGGTTACAGAGACGTAGCAGTGCTGACGATGTTGACACAGGTAACATATTATTTTATTTGTGTGCTTGTTACAAGTTATTATTATTTAACACAGTGGTGATAGATCAATCTGGCTTAATCAATATTTTTATGTTCCTTAAAATAGTTTTTTCCCTTAGAATTTCGAGTAGGTATGGTGTTTAAATTGATGTTTTTTTAATAACTAATAGCGTGGATATATTAATGAACTTCTCATGGTGCCTCTTTCGATTTGTAAAGTATACGCGTTTTTTTTGTGAAGCATCCGATTCTGTTGATTTATTTTTATTTAATAATGTTCGCCTACCCTCATATGTTTTTTTTAGTAATTGGGTAGTTTTTGCCGGTACCGGAATCGTATCTTCGTATAAGAATTTAAAATATGTTCTGCTGCGAGTTTTAGTATTATTTCATTTTAAAATGCTATTATTAATCCATTAACCACTTTCTCATTTAATGATCAGCGACTATGTGATTAAAGATGATATGAGATAAAGACGGCTGGGAACTGCGTGAACATGGTGTTTATTAATATTGACACATTGTCAAACATTAGCTGTGTAGGCAGTCGATGTGTCCGCTTTTTTTGAAGTTTGTTCGCGATGTTACTGAAGGTAGGATTCGTGAGCTGTATGATCGAGAAACGATGGCCAAACCTCAATACAACTTAAATATACTACTTCAAATATTTTATGGTAATTTTATTTCGTAAAAACTTAATAATTGTTTTTTTTCCAAAAGACTTCCGTAAATACTTTGAGGTATTTTATGAGTACCTACTCATAGAAAACCTTTAAACCATTTATAATTTATTCATGTATTAAACTAACTCATAACTGCTTGTTAACGTGCGGCCTATCATATGACAACATAGGAATGAAAACAAAAAATTCACGACGTAGGCACGTGGAGACTATAGGCCTCATAAACAAGCTCAAGGTCACACAACGAGCCATGGAAATTGCTATGCTCTTGGTTTCTTTACGATATCGTATCATAAATAAGGAGATCCGTAGAAGACCGAAAAGTCACTGAAATACCCCAGTGGCAGTAAGTTGAAATGGCAATGGGTAGGCCACATACATAGCACGCAGAACTGATTACTGATGGTCGAAAGATTTTGCAGTGGAGACTACAGAAAGGCAAGCGTAGCATAAGACGGCCAACGAGAAGGTGGACAGACGACCTGACCAAGAACGCAGGAAGAGGCTGGATTTGGGCTTCCAACTGGTCCATGTAGAGATCGATGGGGGGCGCCTATACTCATGGACTTCCTATGAACGAGATAATGATGATTTGGATTATCATATTTGAGCCAGTAAAATTTGTTGCAACTTCTACTATATTATCATGCGAGTGTGTTAACACGAATGTTTAGTATTTTAATACTACTAATACTTATTTAATAGTACTTTATTGTTATATAGAATTAGTTTAGGAAGACACCGCCTCTTGTAACACAATTATTTTTAATAAAAACAAATGGCAGGGAACAACAATTTATGTAACCTTTGATTTTTGCAATTAAGAAACATTTGTATTGTTTATTAGTTTACTCGTTCATTTGGATTTTTGTATTTGTTTGTTTCTCATTAACACCGAAATCGCTAAGCAGGCCAGGATGAATTTCGGGACAGAGATAGATCTAATAAAGACAATCTGGAATAGCACATAGGCTACATATTATCCGATAGTAGTATCCATGATGAAACTGTAGTTACGGAATAATCGTAATTCACGCAAATCCACGGCGTGCAGCTAGTTATACTATAAGGAGAGGATATGAAATGCCCACTTTTAAGATCCTAAACTAGATCAATAATTCAAAAGGTACCGCTGACATTTGAAAAAAGAACGAAGAACTTTAAAATAAATCGAACAATACGTACTTAGATGTATACAAATTTAATAATCTGCAGGCTTTTAAAATGGAGCTTTTGTTGGATGAATTGACTTTACTTTTGAACCGTTCAGGAAAGCTTATGAATGGGAGATGATTAAGGCCTTCCCTGTGTATATAAAAGGCTATGCCTTTTTTTTTCAAACATTCCAATAACGATTGCATTGATACGCAAATGTTCGAATAAGTTTACCTTCACGAGCCAATAACTTGCCAAGAGCATATCGCCCCAAGCTGCAGATGGTACCATGTAATATTATCTACATGTACCTATATACGCATTTTGATGTCGCCCTCAGCGTCGCGCGGCGCGTCCTTCTGTTTATCCGCACATATACGGATTTTAATGAGGTATTCTTATAAAATATTCATTGGTCATTATTCAAATAAAACCATAACAATATAACTACAACTAAAATATTTTAAATACTTACATTTTAATAATATTATTTATGTGCTTCTATAAATAATCCCACTAATATTATAAATGTGAAAGTTTGGATGGATGGATGGATGGATGTTTGTTACTCAATCACGCTCAAACAGCAGCAGGATTTGGATGAAATTTGATATGCAGATACTTCAGGTTCCGGAATAACACATAGGCTACTTTTCATTATCATCATCACCACGCGGGTGAAACCACGAGGCGCTGCTAGTATTATTATAAATAATTTATATTATTTTAAAAAAATGAAAAAAGAATGTGTTCATTTAGCTGTAAACTACACCCTTTCTATATTTTTAGTGACTCCCAAAAAAACAGTTTTTGATTAGATTGTATGTTGTTTTTATGTTTGTTAGTTTGGAACTCCACCACTGGTGAACTAATCAACATAGTTATATTTTCATTCAATAAGATGTACTCTTAGAATAATCCTATAAACATGTTATCATATTAGAATTTATGTTTATCTTTAATTCAAAGAAAATGATAAAAAAGTTCATGAATAGGTTTTTTCGTAAAACTTTCGTTTAACTTTGTAATTTGAACCGATATATAATAATAAAAATGTAGTAATTCAAAAATGTGTTTTTAATAAAAAGGTCGCAATTCTTGAAACTATAGCGGCAATTTTTTTAGGTATAACCCACTAACAGACCGTCAGAGAGCGGAGTCTTAGTAATAAGGACTAGTCAGTTGTACTAGTACAGAACCTTAATAAGAAATAAATAAATAATGAATCATTCCTCAACATCAGAGTTCCACAACATAGGACTGATATAGGTACTTAATTAATTTCTAGGTATTATATAAAACATAAGTACGTGACCACTGTCATAAAATGGAAAACCCTGATTACAAGAAATAATTTTATCCTCACATTGCTATAAATACATGAACCCATGAACAGCTTTGAGGGAAGTAAGTTTATTTACCTTCATGAAGCGAACTGAATTTTATCTTTTTCACTGGAATTCCATTTATAAATTTGAAAATTTATGTTTTTATGAAGATTTACAATAATATAAATTTGAGTGTAATAATAATAGTTTACGAAACTGTAGGTATCTTAATAAGGGTTCTTAAAACACGAGTGTAAGTTAAAAAAACGAGCCGCAGTCGAGTTTTTTTATAGCATAACACGAGTGTTTTAAGACCAAATTATGTGCAGTTTTACTACTTTATCTAATCTCATAAATTAGATAATGAAATCTACGTAAAATCGCAGCATATATATGTATATATATGCATAACATATATGTATATGTTTCCATGTATTTACAAACGTTTAGCGCCAAAATCCATTTGCATGTCGCGCATGCGTGTTGCGCCGCGTCCACAGACTATATGTAGAAAACTGCATTGCAACCTCCTTGGTCCAGCTGAAGTTGTATCCGTGTTAACATTTCGGTACAGTTGTCATAGAAGAGCTGTAGCGAAACGTTGACTTGTTAAATTTATTTCGATATATTGTCTATCAAGACTGTCATTCAAGTTCTGTCTTTGATTTTTTCATCTTTATATATCAGTATAAGATAAGAAAAATATATAAATCAAACAGAATTCATGATGTGTCCATTGCAGTACAATTAGGTACCTACACGTAAATACTCAATGTTAAATGTTCGCTCTGCTAAGGTGGAAAGCATTGCAATAGTTATTGTTTTCTTAAAATCGTGTTACATAATAGCAGGTTTTTTCAATTCAAACCTTTTTTACCTGTTTTACAGCTGATTATCGACAAAAAAGGTAAATGTTTCTGGTTGAAAAGTATTATTGTATGAGAGTTTTCTTAGTTATTTTACAAGCAAATTAACTCAGCGGATTCAGGTTCTTGCAAAAATATATAAAACGTCCACAGGTCAGCGGGCTTACGCTTGACACTCAATTCCGATTTTAAATTGTGATTTCGATTGACTTCGCGCAGATTGATACTCTTGAACACAACACTAGCGCACAATTGGAATCGAATTCAATGGAATTTGATTTAAAATATACAAAATGACATTGGAACTGATTCGAATTAGAATTAGATTGACTTTGAAACTGAATTCAAGAGTATGCCACCAAAAAATTTGAAGTCCTGTAACTTGTCAATAACATTACAAAAGTATGACAACCTGATGCGCATTTTACCTTTTATAGGTTTTTTCGGAGTTCCTGATATTTTTTTTAAATGCTAGTTTTGTGTTGTTCGCAGGTAGTTCAAGCGGCTCGCCGAGTGCTCGCGCCGGCCGCCGCTCCTCCCTAGCCCTCACTCCAGAAGACGAGCCCCTAGTAGACGTCGCCGTAAGTACCTCTTCACCACGACATCATATGTCAACTATTTAGTCACCTTAATCTAGTAAGATAAAATTATAAGTGATGTATTTTTTTCTTAGACTTGCATTGTGCCCAATGTACATTTTATATAACTGGATTTCACGTAATATCCGTGCTAGTGACGAGAATCGACATTTGCTGCATTCGCTTGACTGAACAATTAGTTGGCATTTTGTGTTTGAAATTACTGTTATTAACGTAAGCAGTTTGTGAGTATTTAAAAAAAGCAAACGAACGCATCACACATGCATGCGGGAGGTACGGACACATACACACATTATACTAAGCGGAGTAGCGGAATTTTTCAAAGGGTTTTACCACATCTACTACTTAACTAGTAAGTAGTTTCCCCGGATTAGCATCAACAAGGAGTTAGGTGAAAGAATTCGCTTGAAACTTAAATGAAGTTGGGACACGTGATTTTATTCTCCGAGAGACGTATTCGCCATTCTCATTTATTATCCGTCACTAAAAGCACAAAACAGATACGTACAGAAGTCAATCACATGGATATACTTCGCTTTTTATACCTACGCTCGGCGGTCGCCCTAAGGTTGTCAACTTTGGCATAAGCACAAAAACTATCGTATCGTGCACTCGTGTCTACATAGTTGTTTTATTTATAGTTGAGAATGAAACAGGAAGTACGGAAATATAAACCGATACAAACTAAAATATTTGTTTTTTGTAATTGTTAATTAGAAAATTATCTCAGAAAATATCTTGCGACCACTTACTTCGCCTTAAACAAGTATAATATCTTTAGAAAAAATACCGTACCCTTATAAAACCGGTCACACGGATTAATATTAAAGTAGACGCGGCGATTGAGAGGGTAATTACTTCCAACCCGCAGTATAGTCCGCATAGCAAAAAAAATTACAGACGCGTGTCTCAAGCGGACGGCACTCGCGCTCGCACTGATTTGAACCGATTTGAGATATCGTGTCCGTGAGCGGTGTCTATGTGTGCGTTGCTCGAGCGCACTTTGTATGTAGATTGACTTCTGAACCTATCTGTTTTGTGCCAAAAGGCCCAAATAACATACATACAAACATGCATTGTACAACAGTCATACGCTTCTCGATACAATCTATTTCTATTTCTTTGCTCGACCACTTCCCATCCCATCGTCTCCTAGTAACATGTGAGTAATAGCATGTCTATGTCAAACCGAACGATTTCCTTTTATTGTTGCACTCATAAGAATCAACATAATAAGCATAATTTAAAAAAACTAGCCCTTAGTTACTACTTATAATGTATTAGTCATAACAAATGACGTAGCCAGATAACATCAGTTTGACGTAAAGGATCATCGACGCGAGACGTGAGGCCGCGCGATAACACAAGCGATTACTAAATGACATGTCTAATATTGTTGAGTGCAGTGTTCGTTTGGTAGCATGTTGATACGTCATACAACAATATATTCATAATATTCCTTCGAATAGTTTAATGATCAAAATAGCACGAATAGTATCAAAATGTACTGTCTTTAGGAAACAATAATTATGACATTTAAAAAAAGCTTTTGTACTAGATAGATTGTAGTTAACACTATGATTTCGATACTAATTCGTATTATTCATATTATATCCTTTAGCTTAATATATACATAGTGTTACTTCAATGAATTGACTGGCCGATTGGCGCAGTTGGTAACACTCTGCCTTCTGAGCCTGGACCGGAGTCCCGGGTTCGATTCCCGGACAGGCCAAACATTTGTGTGCATGAACATGTCTGTTGGACCTGTGTCTGGGTGTGTATATCTATATAAGTATATATATCAGTCATCAGGTTACCATAGCACAGGCTCTGCCTAGTTTGGGACCTGAAGTCCTTGTGTGAATGTTAATAAATAAATAAATAAGTATATATATCAGTCATCAGGTTACCATAGTACAGGCTCTGCCTAGTTTGGGACCTGAAGACCTTGTGTGAATGTTAATAAATAAATTAAAAAAAAGAAAAAGAATTAATACTAAATTAATTTAATAATATATTTTTTTATATAATTATTTATTATTATTAAATTAGTTATATATATTTCTGCGGAGGCAATGCTGTATGCAGCCGAGATCGGAATCATATCTTTAGGAAGACGGGTTATGTACGAAATTAATCCAAGTCTTTCAGTTGTTTGTTTCACCCTTTAGATTTAATTATAATTGTCTGTAATCAGTGCGAAGGTAAACGATAATGTTTCTTATCACTATTATCATATAATACTTGATATTTTACATTATTAGTCTCAATAAGTCCAGTGGACTGGGTGATCGTTCGCGCGTGATTGAAGTAGCGAAATAGCAGTGATTTTGCGATAAAATCCTAAAATGTTGATTTAAGCGGATTACGGAGAACTAGTGATTTAGATGTTGAACGCTATCGTGATTAGTAATATCTATTTCACTTACGTCTAACACTGTGAAACACCGTCTGTGTGAAGTGTAGTTACCTATTCTATTGAATTCTAATTTAGAACCATTTTTTGCAATAGCACCGGTTCACCTTCAAAATGTAGTGGTTAATTATAAATATGCAGGTTTCTACACCTATCAAAGTTAGTGCACGTGTTTGGTCTATAAAGTGTAATAAGCAAAAAAATTACACCAGAATTGTTTCCATTTATGAGAACCACATACATAATGACATTGTCACAAAACGAACATTAACTTATTACTAACCGTAACATATTTTATACTAGTCGTAATAACGAACATGGATTTTGTAAAGTTTAGGCCGTGGATAGTTACAATTCCTTGAGTTGGCGCCAGTTTATCGAAAAGTAACACTAAACATCGTTTTATCGATACTAATGACTGTCCTTATCGAGTAATTACAAGATCGATCAGACTTCCTGTGTCGTTGGAATCAACAATTGAGATACAAGCGAGGAAGCAATAATAAATTATCGATAATGGATAATCCGACGCGGAACGGGGAGAGTCAGAATGATAACAAGAAAAATGGTTGTTGGGCTCGATTCAAAAGCTTATTCGAAGATAGAGGATTCGATTTAGAGTATGAATACAACTCGCACCAAACACGTACCGTGCCCATTCTGGGCGAGAACCAAAACGAACCCGAAGGCTATAGAAGGATTGAGGAAAGAAAACCATCCGCAGAAAAGAGAAATTCTTTATCGAACAAATCAAATAATTCAAATCTTAATGTAGATGGTGAACTTAGCGGTGTTATAAACTTTTATGAGCAATTCGCGACCTTAGCAGATGACACTAAGGATGATTCTGACTTGTGGCCGAAGTCCTCGGCTGTGAGGAGCAGGGTCTCAATGAGGCCAAGCATGTTGCTGACCAATATTTTGGAAGAGGAAACTGAAGGGGATGAAATTGAAGTAGTAAGTCCCTTTTAGTAGATACAACTCGCTTTACTTTTTTTGTGATTCTTTTTTAATATATTAGAATACATTTATATTTCCCTTAGCCACGCCAGAATATGAGAACGACTTGAACGATGTTCTAGGTCTCAGTAGCAGGCGTCGTAAAAAACAAATATAACCCATGTGGCATGTCAACTAACATTGAAATGGCGTTTCAGCAATAAAGTTTACTACATTATTTTCAATCTGGGTGCTGCGTCACTTTACCCTTTGAAAATTACATTTTACAAATCTGGATTTAAATATTTACAGTAGGCAAAACAAGGAGTTATTTAAATTTCCATAAGTAATGCTAAAGAAACCAAAAAATAACTTGACTATAATAAAACATTTTAATGTGTCAGCCTACAAAATTAAATTTAATGTTTAATAATAATTACGGAAATGAATACATTTATTTTAGAAATTAATGTGGGCATATAAATTGAAAAAATATGTATGTGATAGAATAATACACCACTGAAACACATTGTGACCAGAAGATCATTACCACTAAAAAAATCATTAGCATCTCACGTTTATAAATTGTGACGAGAACATGTCAAAAACTGGCTCCAAACGTGAATGGCTCTAATAAATCATGTCACGTTGACAGTTTAATCTATCAGTATTCTGACACGTCGGCTTTAGGTAGTAAGTGAACTTATAATTAGTTGAAAAGCTTCGCGCTTAGACGAGCTAATGGTAGTTTCGAGTGTCTCGTAGTAAAAGTCTTGTAAAATTATTGCATAGCTTTCCAGTGGTTATGTCAGGAGTTTGCATTGTGAATATGTATCCTCTTATCGTTTCTTACGTTATCATGTCTTAATAACATCTAAGCACAGAAGAGAGAAATAAGCATCTAACAAAATCGGCTACGTGTGAGATATTGTAGCAGCCGAATTGTTTCCTTCAAATAATTTGAACGTAAGTTCCGCCTAGCATGTTCTTAATGCAATAAACCATAAAACTCTATCTAACAGACAAATTCTTGTTCTTATGGACATCAATTTTATGAAAATGTTATGGATACGTCTGGATTCAAAAAGTCTTTCATATTGCCACGTCCGTAGACGTTAATATGTAATTGCAAAACTGGACGTTACGGTAAACGCGTCGCACTCAAGATGTAAATAAGCAGAAATAATTGCCGATCGCGATGTCACATGTCAGTTTCAAGTAAAATTAGTTTCAATAATAATTTGGTAAAAATGGCAATATAATTTGGTCAAACATGTTACTTCAGAAGGCAGATGTTAGAAGTTATTTAACTTGACGTGTGCAATTAGCTTTCACTTCTTTATCGCTTTTTCCTTTGATTTATTGCAAGGTTGCTAAAAATACCCGGAAATTGTTTCATACTATTTAGGTCACTAAATTCTGTTATTATTTTAAATAACAAAAGGTTCTGAACAACTTTAAGAGCATTTTGTATGTGCATAACCAACCTGAGATGAATAATACTTACTTGCTAATTAGATTGCACTACGTACTTTACACAATTGCGGAGCACAAACGAGTAGCTTTGTATGAATAAGTATTTCATTAAAATCTTCTGCCAGTATGAGAAATATTCAAGCGTATGTTTCTCCTTTGAACAGAGCAAATAGGTTAAGTTTGATAACTTAGAAATGAGTTCGCTAGAGCGCTTTGAACTTATTCGTCCTTTGTAACAATAACTTTAAAAAATGAATTACTGACTATGCAATAAGCTGACCCGAAAGACTTTGTCCTGTATGAATACTGAATTTGTATAATTAATAAATAAAAATGACGGTCACCGTGACTCAGTGGTTGTGTCAATGACATGACTTCTGTGTCTCCGGGACCCTGGGTTCGAATCCCGGCAGAGGCAAACGTTTGTGCGATGAGTGTAGATATTGTTCCCGGGTCTTGGGTGTTTGTGTGCTGTGATTGTGTGTGTCCATGCTTCCCGCGACACAGGGAATCCTAGTGCTGAGGTCTGAGTGTGATATATAAAAATAATATACACATTCTGTCATTCGTGTTCTGTCAAACAACTGACAGTTATGTCAAACCTACAATGTTACATTAAAAAAGTGTATATTGTCAAAAGCACTAAGAGCGTTACATTAGAAAATGTATTACAGAATTTATCTTAAATTTTCTAACATAAAGCGCAACTTTCATGTATAAAATAGCCACACGACCAGGATTCTATATTTCAGTATGATTACTTTTATCTTACTTGCAAACTAATAGAACATTTTTTTTATTTTGGATTTTTAAAGTTAGCTTACGTTGCTTAAGTTTGACCACTGTCTCACCTGATGTTAAGCGACGAAATAAAACAAATAAATGAATACAGAAAAATGCCATTGTTTCTATATTTATTTGTAACGAGTGAGATTTGGTCCACATATATATGAATGTGAGTGCCTATTAATATAGGCATTATAAATATTTAAAAGAATTTTTTTTTTTTGGAAGAAATAGCTTGTTTTAAATTTATTACGAGTGTTATAGTTTATTTTTTATTGAGAATAGGCAAGCGTTTGACCACTATCTCACCGATGTTAAGTGATGGTGCAGTCTACGATGGAGCACGCCTGCCTAGATGATACATATTCACTTGTCGACTTCAAGATACCCAGATTGTATTTTTGTGGGAACACAGATTTCGTTTTAAACTATCTAGAGGAATATATCTAATCGGATTAGGTAAAGGTACTCTTGAACCTACACTAAACCAAAGATACTAATAGTGACAAAATAAAAGCTCGGTCTCTTCCACATGATTTTTAACTCATCTCATTCCATTTCTCACATTCCATCTCAGCAATAACTGTACAAAAAGCATAGCATAAGTGTGGCTTGAAATAAACTTATTATTTATTTAAAGTTATTATATTATCGTCGTATTTTTAAAGTTGCTATTTATGTATGCACAGCGTTGAAAGTTTATCGGGATTTGACTACATGCTTCAATAAAAAATGTAACGTAAGAGTGTTAAACAAAGTTTTTATTATTTTTAAGAAAAAATACTGTTTTATGAGAGCAATAACATCAACTTCTTCATAAATATAAGACCCTTGGCCGAAAGCTTTACGCCATTTTTACAACGACGATAATATGCTGCTTGACTTTTTATGGCTTTTTGAGGAGAAGACATAACTACGACTTATATTCTCTATTTCTTTTACCCCTGCGGTCATTCGTCATTACACGTTTTTAAACTGTCATGGTCACCAATGCAAGAATTGGTACTATTATTGGATGATTTCCATTATATTTTGTTTGTTTCGATGCTCAGTATTTTGGTATTTGTACATTGGCATGCGCCACGTTTTGAGTAAATACTTTACAGCTCGTTGTATTTGCCCTTTTTAAAATCGATTATCTATAATTACAGAAATTAAAGTTACGCGAAGTTCGAATAAATGGAAACAATAATATATTTACGTTTATATGTTACGGGTGCTTCGTAAATTAAATATTTAATTAATGCGTAAAAATCAATGTTTAAATGTTTGATCCTTTTTATAGGAAGAGGTAACAAACACACATACTCACAAACTTTCTCATTTATAAAATTAATGTGTTAACGTCACAACCACTTTATCTTCTCTCACTATTTTCGAGAATTTAAACTTACAAAGACAATACAATACTGTTGCATGTCATCAGTATTTTATTACACTTATACACATCTACACTATATACACATCGACACCTGGGTTTCAAAACCAGTTCAAACATAAAATAACTTCACCTGAATATCACCAAAGCACCGTATGTCCATTATTGAGAGATTTGGCCCAAATTTGCGCTGAGTGCCAACCATTATGTTGGTACTGGACATTGATAGCCGGAACGTGAGGGACAATATAGCTGGATATGTGAATAGAGCCATCGCTATATAGTGGCCAGAGAACCGGCCAGAATTGGCGCCTTTTGAAAAGCAACGGCCTTTTGAAACGGCTGCTCTATTCATCGGTTTCAGATTATATAGAATTGGACGCTGTAGGGGTTGATAGGTGTTGCAGTAGCGACTAATGGCGAAGCGCCATTGTCTTTCTTTCTATTGCAGAATAGTTTGGTATGAGCATAACTAAAATGCGCAGTTTAGTTGTCTTTGTTTTTGTATGAAACTAAAAAATAAATAATAAAAAGGAGATGGATAGATAACGGCAATCATACGATATATAGTCTGGGAGAGATCGCTTCTTAGCGATAAGACCGCCAATTGTGCAACGTATTTTGTAATTGTTAATGCGTTATTTGATAAATATGATTTAATTTGATGTACTTGTACAATAAAGTGTTATCTATCTATCATAAGTAAGAATTAGCATTAACATGCAGATATTTGGTAGCGGGTTAGAGAATTTCAGCTATCTATTGGATGGCAACAGCTAGTGGATTGCTCAAACGGTTCTTACGTATCTGTAGTAATGTACGTAATGTAATGTAATACGTATTTTATTTTAATAAAGGCTACGGGCTTATTAAACAAAATTCGGAAAAACAAAATTTTAAGATATTTGATTATTTTTTTCATGCGGCTTAGGTGACTACTGGATTTTTAGTGCAAAAATATGTTTGTTATAAAATAGCGTTTACCTATGAACAAAATGCCAAAGTCCAGAGTTACTTCACAGTCTTAGTTTTGCCTACTTATGACAAACCTTTGATTAATTCTGTCGATAGAGTGATGGGAATTAAATGTTCAATTTCATCTAAAATAACTGTTATATGCGACTAATCTAAAATTACACCTATTAAACAAAAACATAATTTTCTAAATGGGCTTTTAATAGGCAGAGTTCGCAAACAACAACAAAAATACGACTGAGTTGATGGACTGAATGATATCCATCTTTGTAGGACGGATAAAGTAGTATCGCAACGCATGTTTTGTTTTTTTCTTTTACATTGTATTCGCAGCATGAACTCTCATTAAGCGTGAATTTTACCATTCATTTCATTAGGAATGCGAGACTCAATCGGAGTGATTGTTTTGGAAGACTCTTGAAACTGCTTCTATGTGTTTCTCGAGACTTAATTGACATTCCTTTAGATACCTCTCAATGCTCGTAAAAGTATACAAGACTAGCTGTGCCCCACTGTTTCTCCCGCGTGGTGATGAAAAACAGAGGTGATGATGATAATGATGCTCATACACTCACAAATAACAGATTTATTTTGGTAAAATAATTTTCAAAAATCAGTTCAGTAGACCCAAAGATTACCCCCTACTACAACCTCGCAAAATTTGCCTCTTGATAATAAAGATAGACTATGTTTGTGTATGAAAAAGCACGTACTATTCAAAGATTTGAGGAATTCCAATCTCTTTCACACGGAATAATGCTATCACTCTAAGCTTATTATAAAAATGGACAAGATCCTAATTTTCGTTTTTTTTTATGTTTCTCACGCAAGTATTAGATCATTAATATCAATAAAACTGAAGCTCATTATAACTTTATACTGTTTATTATACGAGATGAGACGTTTCGACGAATGCACGGCACCCAAGATCCTGATGAAGGCTTCCGCATGAAGTCGAAACAATTGTCGAACGTGATATCGACTACGCGTAAGTGTTACTTTATACCAGTATAAAAAGTATAAATGATTCCACCATTTTTAAATGATTTTTTAAATCTGTGTCTTCATTTAAAATGATGTACTTTATCAGGATATTTTTCATATAGAATAGACAGACACCTAACTATCTCACCTGCCCTCCAATTCAGAACGATCGATAACTAACCGAATCGATTCGATTCGATATTATTCGTACATTTTATATTTATACTATATTTAATTTGCTCATATTTCTTAAATGTAATGGAATATTCTAATCTGTACTTCTATCATTAACGAAGTTGTCTGACGAATGTTTGAAATAGTTATATATATATATTTTATATTTTTTTATTTATTAACATTCACACAAGGTCTTCAGGTCCCAAACAAGGCAGAGCCTGTGCTATGGTAACCTGATGACTGATATATATACTTATATACATATACACACCCAGACACAGGTCAAACAGACATGTTCATGCACACAAATGTTTGACCTGTCCGGGAATCGAACCCGGGACCTGCGGCTCATAAGGCAGAGTGCTGCCAACTGCGCCAACCGGCCAGTCAATTATATTATAGTGATTCTGTAATACGGAATTTATCCATTACCAAATCAATTCGGTTACGTATCGAAGAGTTTTAAATCGGGGGGCTAAAGTTAAGTGATGATGCGGTCTGCGATGGATCGTGCCTTCCTAGTACCTATTAACTCGTGACTTGAAGATTGTTTGTAGCTTGAAGACACCAAGATTGTTTTAATGCGGAAACACATACTTAGGCAATGAATTCCACTATGTGGAAGCAAAACGCTTCGTTCAACAAAAGTTGGAATGTCTAATAAACGTCTACGATTATGATTCTATTAAAAAAATATTTTTGAAATTTAGCAGCGTACTAGGATAGCCCTGTGTTACACTGTTGAGGCACTTCCTACATAAATCTAATCATATAATAGTATTCGATAAAAATACATGCATAGATGATTCAACAACTCATTAACTCACGCTTCACCGTGAACTTCAGGTTAATTACTGCAAATACTCTGCATGTGACAAGTTTCTCTAGGTTAGTATTTGCATCACATGTCTTTAGTAACGACAAAGTTAATAAGTTAAAAAAAACTATAGGTACTAACCGACTCTAAACACTCATCCGTGAAACATTTTCAACGTTAACATAAAACAATTAGATTACATCAGTGTAGTTGAATTAAACTAAATACGCATAGGGATAACTCACAAAGTAGGTACTGGTCAGACTTTGTTCTAATTTAAATGGAACTTGAGAAGCTCTAGCATTTAAATAAAAAAGAGTCATCAAAATCAGTTCACCGAGAAAAATATTCTGAGGTAACACACATTAACGGAATCCTATAAGAATGTTTGGTGAGAGACCTGATTCTCAAGTACTGATGAAATTTATCAGATTGTGTGTGGCCAGAAGAGCTTATAAGAGATTAAAGTTAAATACATCATTGTTTATTTTTTATTCTTTAATATTATGTAAAGTATTAATTTGAATATGAACCTGATGATCATATTATCTTAATTTTAAGATATTGTTACTAAAATATATGACACCAAGACGTCACGTAGACGAAGACCAGTCTGCAATAAATGAATTTTTTTTTTTTTTTTAATAAGGGCATTCACCTCCTTTTTTAGGTTGATTAAAAATACAGCTATGGCTTCAATAGTTATTTCTATTGGGTCATTGTGACTTAATAAACATGTGTCGACTTCCTTTGGGCACCACATTCTCTTTCTCCCAAATCACTCAATTTATCGACCTTCAATATAGCGGACAAGGGTGTTAGATGGATGACCAGCGATCCTTCATAATTCAATTTGTCAATAACTGTCATTCGCAGTGATGAAGGTCTGAGAGGGCTTGATCAGCTCAGCTTTAAACTTCGAACACAGGGCTTACGAGTGTTTACAAAATAAGTAATTTATGCTATTATAACGTTAAGCTGTAGATTACGCGGCGCTAGAATTTGAGTTGCGACATTTTGCCTCATTTCTACAGAAATTATTATTTCAGACGGTAATGTCTGAAATAATAATATAAAATAATATAGCAGTATATAGCTAAAAGTATATTAGCAGAGGCTTAAAAGGGATCGGCAACGTATCGTAAGCCCCCAGTATTACAGATATCCATAGGCGACTGTGATCACTTACCATTAGGTGGCTCGCCTGCTTGTTCGCCGCCTATTACAATAACAAAAAGATATCATGTATAGGTACGTGTAAAACTAACAATACTACAAACTGTACGTACAGGTACTGGTACTTTTTCCAGCTTCTGCAATAAGTTTGTTATCAGCACTAAAAATAGCTTTTACAATATTATGCTATAGTAAAATTGCGCGATTTCGGCCCGTTATCTTAGCTCATAAAACTTCAATATACGAGTATCAAGAACGATAAGTTATCGATCACAAGTGAGCACCCGTTGATGGATAAGATACCTACTACGCACCACTTTGTGTTTTCGACGGACTTCCTATAAAGGGGGAGATTTTCAATACTGTTGTGTATGAATTTTCAATACTGTTGTGTATGAATGTATAAAACACGGCAATTACTCATGAAATAAATCAGTGTTTCGACTATAGTTTCATCCACATCCGCTAGTTTTTTTTTTTCAAATAAATTATAGGAGATATCTTTCCTCGTAATAATATTATTATATAGATTAAAACTAACGCTCATTACTTTATACTGGTTCTATGGATGTAACTTGACACGCGTAGGCGATATCATGATCGACAATTGGCTTCTGGAAGAAACCGAAACAGTTGTCGGGAAGACGGGACGTTACGACGATCGCACCTCACTCAAGATCCTGATGAAGACTCATAAATGAAATATTTAACATATTTACAATGCAATACACTACAAATACACTTTATTGACACAAAATTACAGGGATTACAAAAAGACATATTTACAATAAGTATTATCGCTTCTTATCGCTAATAGCGATCTCTTCCAAACAACCTTTGGATGGTGACTTTTTTTATCACACGCGGACCCCCACACTAGGATTCCTAGTGTCGCGGGAGGCATGAACACACACAATCACAACACACAAACAACCAAGACCCAGTACAAACATCTATACTCATTGCACAAATGTATGCCCCTGCCGGGATTCGAACCCAGGGTCCTGGAGACACAGTCATGTCACTGACACTGACCACTGCGACCGTCGCATAAAAGATGATTTAATGACTTAATTATGTAAATAAAACCAACTGATACATCAAATACCTATGTGAAAAAGGGGAAGCGCAAATGCCTATATTACAGGTTTTTACTAAATCTAGTTTAGGCGATGCTATAGATAGTAGATCTGTGTGTTTACTAGCTCCAAGTAGAGTAACAAAACTAGCAAGAATGAAAATTCATTAACAATCTATGAGCAGTGTATCTAGTAGAATTGATACCCAGATTACTATTTTTCTCCTAAAACAACGGGTTCGATTCCTGCTAAGAATTTTACAATAACCCGATAATCTGTTTTTACTTTCATCAAAAGTGGGTCCGTAACTTCTTTGAGTACTTTTCGGTACTCCTTATATTTTCTGATATGGCCATTCATAAGCATAACATGAATATTGAACCTTAATAGGTGTACTGAAGGAAAGATTCTAATCTAAATATGGCAGCATCGGGTACTCTAGAGCTTTGATCTGTGAAGCGAATCAATTTGCCGCACCTTAAAATATGCGAGGGTGAATGAAACTGAAAAAAATGTTTTCAGAATTAGATTTTCAGCTGTAATAAAAAGTTCAAAGGTTACTTAGAATAATGAAAGTTACAGAATTGAAGTGCTACTTGTTAGTTACATGAGATCGTCACTTGTATGATATTAAACTACTTATTTCTATTTCATTTAAATGTGTCAAAGGTTAGAGTTTTATATATATTAATATACAATAACCGTTTGATATTTTTTTAAACGGGCAAATGCCTTTATTAAAATAAAACACTAATAACACAATACTGCAGCTACTACAATAACATTTGAGCAATCCACTAACTATTGGTAGCCTATCTTCTCTCAGCCATGTGCGTCCACTGCTGGACATATGCCTCCCTCATATAGGGGGGATTTGCCAATACTCGCCACGCTTGGCAGGCGGGTTGGCGAGCGCAGTATGATTTCCGATCCTCAGAAGGCGCTGCTGCCCACCTCCTGGTACGTGATCCCTTAGCCGACTCTTACGGCACCCACGGGAAGAGATGGGGGAGTACTATTCTAGACCGGTACCCCACGGCCACCATTGGTAGCCTATAGATAAATCAAATGTTCTATAAGGCTACCGGCTGGCAGCGTGCCCAGAATGCTAGCAGCATTGCCACGTTGAATTGCAATGCTGATTCGTTGAGCCAAATAAGTGCCAGCATTTTGGTCACCCGTCGCATCGATCAAACGCTCTGATAAATTTTGGAAAATCCGATGAGCTCCCGGTCCCCACGGACCGAATGTCTCGACCCCAAACGGTTCAAATATGTATCCACTACCTAGGTTAGCATATTTTCGCAGTTTCAATTGCTGCTTTTTTAAATTTAATTAATTAAGGGCTTTGTCGCTATTGCGAGTGTAATTGATTCTACCTTACTATGTGAGACTAAAAAAGTAGGAACTAAAAAAATATTCATAACATTTTCCCCTACAAACATATCCTTATTTCATTTTGTTGTTATCAAAAGTGAATAACAATAAACACTTGTCTACTACATTACTCATAGCACAGTAGTATGCCTAAACTATTACGAAAAGCGTGTCAAAGAAATCTTGTCGAGAGAGTAATAATGTTTTCATGGTCTTCTATATATTTCTCAGTTACTTTCTGTGTGATGGAGCCAAGTGCACAACTGCGCATTACATCTTGAACAGAAGCATCTTTTATGCAGTATCATTATTACACATTTTATACCTTATATATTACTCACGCTATATAAATATGGAATATCTTGAGTTTTCTCGGACATGTCCGATCCCCGCCATCAAGTGACCTCACGGCGTCAGACCGCGGAAATAATAATATTTCTAGCGCATCCAGTAAGGTATTTAATATACAAAACGAGAATCATAAAATAACAAATATACGTTGTACTGTATATCCAATAAGGAATAACTGGAAAGTCGGTATGAAAAACATTTGTTCAAAAGCTTAAGCTGCGAGTTACTCATAACTTGCTTATCCACAGTACCACCCACAACGGTATAGGGGTCAAAGCGATATAAACTTCCTATAAGTCTTGAAACTACAAATGTAACTCAATCTAACTCAAGCTATCTTCAATTATAAACTTCTTTAGAACTCCACGCTTCAGGAAAACAAAATGCAAACGCAGCGTGATGAAATAAGACACGTTTCTTAATAACACCGTTATTATTGTTTAATATTTGTCTGGTTAGATTTACGTTTGCAACGCCGTTTACTTGGAAACAGTACCTAAGTTTATAGCTTTACGAAGAAAGACCGAAAATAGAATGATTCATAACAGTCTCAACATTACAATAACAAGTAAATTATAGGCCTAATAACCCATATGATAAAAACGAATCGGACTATACGTAAGCTTAATTTAATGTCGCATGATACTCTATGGTCGTCCCAGGGCACTTGAAAACATCATGTTACTTATTACTATACTTACTATTACAGACTCATTCACCGCAGAGAGGTTGAATCCTTTGAATTAATCTTCTGAAATAATTCTGTTTTACTAATAAACAATTTGATCATTTGATTTATATTTCACGCCTAGAACTTTAATTATACAATTGGTTCAATTAGTGTAATGGAGTATACGATCAATCGTCAAAACATATTTTTAAAAACGTTTTATGTACAAATTGATGATCTAATGTTTATTTCTCCTGATGTTAAGTGACGATGCGGTGTAAGGCATAGCACGCAAACTGACAAGATTTCTTATTCACTCGCGACTTAAAGACTCCGTTGTTATATCAATATTTGATTACTTGTGAATTACATTTTATGATAGTTTGGGTTTAATTCTATGCGGGAAGTAGAAACTGTACATCGTTTACTTTTGCAGCAAGAGAAAAGACGAACAATCATTGCACACATGATGATTAAGATTTCTACTCACTTTGAACAAAACGGATCGTTATAGATTCAAGAACAATTTGAACGGGATCAACTGTATAAGCGAGTGTCATACAACATTAGGAGGTGCCTTGGGTAGTTAGCGGGAAAAAGGCGCTATAAACCTCAAGCAGAGTGTCAGTGTTATTATCGTCCCTATGTAGATTATGGCTTTCGTCATCAGTATCATCATCATCTCAGCTATAGGACATCTATTGCTGGACATAGCCTCCCCCATTTTTTCCATAAGGACCGGATGGAAGCGGCCCGCATCCAGCCCTTACCTGCGATCTTAGTCAGGTCGTCTGTCGACCACCTTGTCGGTGGCCACCGTACCATTTGCTAATAGTTTTGAGTCATTTAAGCTTCTATTGCTCAATGTCCTACATGTCTAAACTTTAACAAATACTATTTATCAAAACAGTTTATGCAGGTTACTTAATTCTGATAGAAAAAAAATTGATTTCATTTGCTAATTTGTCGATACAAATAATATTTTCGAGGAACCATATTTTTTCTATATCGAAAATTCTCGCGGTAACGACAAACGCTCTTAATCGGACATGCCTGAAGCGTAGGTGAAACTTCGACTTCGACTATAACGTGAGTAAAGCCGGATTATTTTAAATCTTCACGCATTAGGATTTGTCTCGCCCCTTCTGCCTGTAAACACCCGCGAGCCTCTGTATTTTCATCGGCACCTCTTAAACCTTTAAGAATACGGTTCAAACTATTTCACTGTTTCCCTTTACATATCCCTGGTAATGTAAAACACCGCGAAGCGTACGTGTCCCGAATCAAATCGTCTAAACAAATCCTTGGGTATGTTTGTGCTGTTCTAAATTGAAATTTATTTGCAGATAGATTGCTTGGCTCGGTGTAACATACGGCGGAGACGGACAACGAACAAAGTGATTTATTTCGCGATAAATTAAGTGAAAACGCACCAAATGACCCTAGCGGCGCCTGTGTGGTCGTAAACTACGAGAGCAAATAAATAATAAACAAGCTCTTTGTACCAAACAGTGGTACATCACCAGAAATATAAATTTTAGGAGAAATAATTATTTGCTGCAAACACAGGTAAACGCTTGAACAGTTCAAGCGTTTGTCAGTGCTTGCAGCAGAAATAGTTTGAGACTTATCTTCATATAACCAATTGAATTACGGGTCTTAGGCGCGAAAAATAGTTTGCCATAGGCAAATATATTTTGACTAAAACTGGAATATCACCGACTCCCCATACCCATCGATAGATAACCATTCTATGAATTCGGAGTAATTTTGCAAGACTCGAATGGTGGATGGTGGTAATAACGTAGACTTTTTTGATTAGATTAAAATCGTTACCGGCAAAAAAACATGCTATAGAAATAGCATTCTATAATCCCAATACTTTTTTTGCTTTTGAGTTAAAAGCAAAAAAGTAATTTGGAAAATTTATGTTATCAAGTGACAAGAGATGTTACCTAGATGGCTTGCAGATATATACAAAAGTTGGTACACGTTTAATAGTATAACATTAATAATATTATTAAAACTCACGTTCATAATTACTTTATACTGTTGACAATTGCCGATCGTGATATCGACTACACATACAAATAAAACATTTACTAAACATTATATTATTTGTTGTTTGGTTCTTCAAGGATTTATAATTTACACTGGAAATGTACTGAAAAAATTGATATCGTCTACACGTAAGTGCCACGTTATACTCGTAGAAACAGTATAAAGGTTTCAAGTCATTATCGTAAAGTGACGCAAGCGTCAAATCTGACGTCACTAATTATAAGTAATTATTGCTTTGATTATTGGACTAATTATTGCATATTAGCAATCATTATTGTGATTGATTTATAATAAATAGGTAAACTTTGCTATTATCGTGAATTGTGTTATAGTTTCCCTTGTTCGATTGATTGGAAACCGCATGTAGGTTTTTTATAACGTTTCTTCCCATAAAAACTAAAAATGGCCTAACAACAAAGCATACCCATCCAACTCACCAAATTCAACAATATAAGAGTAAATAAAATAAAAAATAAGGATAAAAATAATAAAAAGTTAAGAAAATTCAATGTGCCTTGTTCATCTCTATATTTTAGAAACTTTGATTGTCTTTTATACTTTGACAGCTCCGTCGTATCCATTTTCCTATTTAATTTATGCACGTTCTGACACTTTCCAGTGGCCGTATAAAAATAAACATGAAAAAAATGTTCCCGAATCACTGACCATCAAGTGAGATAGTGGCCAAACGCTAGGTCTATAAACTAATAACTAACTGTGCCCTCGGATTCACCCGCGTGGACTACGATTTTCTCGTAACCGTATATATATTATTCCGTATTCCGGACAAAAGTAGTAATGTGCATACTATTATCTATAATCTATGGGAAATGTGATTAGGATTTTATATACATACATACATTTTAACATTATAATTATGTAAATTACGGCGGTCGACGTGGCTCAGTGATCAGCGACTCTGAATTTGAAACCGCGACCCCGGGTTCGAATACCGGCCAGGGCAAGCATTTCTGTGATGAGCAAAGATGTTTGTTCTTGGGTCTTGGATATTTGTGTATTGTGATTGTGTGTGTCTATACTTCCACGACACAGGGTATCCTAGTGCGGGATTGAGTGAGTGTGTGAAAATAAAAATGTTTAAGTGTTCTCGATTCTATTTTTTTTGTTTTCCCTCATAGTCACTAGTACATGAGTATTTTATAAGGGGAAACTATAGTCGTTAAGTGTCAGAACCATTTTAAAAGTAAGTACTACTTTACATGTTGACGCAGTTGACTGTCCGTTGGCATACAATACTGTCACGATTTCGTGAAAGGTCAAACGAGATGAGGTAGGTCATGTGGATGCCATAAATTCTTGATCAGCATTGCGTGGAATTCCTAAATAGCTGCTCATTGCGTAAGTTGATGTGATTGTAGTATGCAATCAAACTCTAAAAAAGGCATTCGCTTATATATTGTATACATTTTCGGTAGTCGAAGTCGGCTGGCATGATGATGATGACGATTATGCATTTTCAAAAACCATAATGATAATATCCATATTATATCAATTGGTATATCTTTCGATCAAGAATACCAAGTTGTATTCTTGATCGAAGGGTATATCAGAAGCAGCTTTAGCGCGTTAAATGAAAATGTATACTAAAAACTATTCGTATCTAAATTTATTTATGACTTATAGTTTTATAATATACTAGCTGCGACCTGCAGTTGTACCCGCGTGGTGATGAAAAACGGTGATGATGTACATAGCATCTATAAACATTTAATGCAAAAGCCCTAGATGGCATACGTGCGCTCTCTCCACGCCCCGAGATATATTGCTAACCTAAGTGCATTTTCTTGTACGTCATTTGGAGGGTATTGCTTACGTCATTGCTTTGAACCCTTTTCCTCTCTTCGGAAGGAAAAAAGTAATTCGTACGATCACTTTAAAATACAAAGTCTGTCGCCTAACGAGATATCTGTAATTAAACTATAATATTATTGCGACAAACAAATCATTTTTCATTTTTAAACGTTTTTATTTTTGGAAATTCTCGTGAGTTTGACACATTATTATATAGATGTAGTATCCGGCTTTACTCACGTTTATAGTCGAAGTTTCGACGTAGGTTTCGGGCATGTCCGATGCCCATCCTCAGGTGAGTTTACGCTGCCAGATTGCGGCGACCACTGTTTTTATTTTTGATTGTAATAATAAAACTACTCAACTGACGGGTGAATTTTCTGCATTAGTAGAATGATATGGCATCACAGAATCTCAACAAAAACCCCAATGACGCAAATAATGTAAAAGATTTAATGTGAGTAAAGATTGCATCCAGCTCGATTGATTCCCTCGAACTTCTTAGTAAAGTTAAACTAAACGTCCCCCTTAGGCCCATTCGGCATAATCCTTTAATAAATGTACCAGTAGTTTATGCTATTTATAGGCAAAATTCTTATCTATAGAGAGCTAGTAATAACTACAATTTTCTCAGTAGGCGATTCGACTTGGGTCTATTAAGTACAAGTATAGGATCGGCTAGACAGCTGTTGAGCAGAGGTTTTTTTGAATAATCTAGTTCTATTAGTACCATAATGCTTATGTTGTAAATACACAAAGTAATGCATTATGCGGATTCACAATATTATAAAAATTGATTGTATTTATCCGTGAGAACATATATAATTAACCTATTGTTAAATATTAAGTTGTTATATTGTGTCAGTGTCTGTTGGTCTTTTATTTAAAAATAATTGAATAAATAAAAATAGAGATTCTATTCTAACATTATCATTATATTTGACTTATTTTCATTGCTTTATATTTCGGATCAGTGGTGTGCTACGAATCTGAAATGAATAGGAAGTTACTCTCCGACCAGTTTCGAACTTATTTGCAGTTCTTCATCTGGGAGTTATGATCGTGCCAGGCGGCGGGCGCGAGCCTCAGCACGTAACTGTACGCACTTTGTTACATTACAGTAATGGAAGAAACTCGCGATAGTTTTCAGACTCGAATAGGAAGTTATTTATTTTACTATAGGCACTGGCCTGTAGTACTGACGTTCGTATGTACTGACTTGGCATATACATTTCATAGTGACATGAATTCTAGCTTTAAAAACATTATGAGCAGGCTCAGAGTAGCACAACGAGCTATGGAGAGGGCAATGATCGGAGAATCTTTACGCGATCGAATCAGACTTGAAGAGATCCGTAGAAGAATGAAAGTCGCCGATAAAGCCCAGCGGGTCAGCAAGATGATGATGGCAGATAAGGGCCGGGTGCGGGACGCTTCCATACGATCCTTGTGGAAATCAATGTGGCTTATGCCCAGCAGTGGACGTCCTATGGCTGAGATAATGATGATGATGATGATGATAATAATAATGTATTCCTTCCTACTGATTTAAAAATTGACCCAATCTGATGTGAAAATAACTAGTACCGCGTATACAAAATACAACCGAGAAAAAAGTATTTTTTAAGTATCTCTAGACCGCATTTTCACCTTCATGTAAGCAGATTATTTAGTTATTACGAATGACTTTCAAATATCCACTTTCCGGGAAAATTAGGATTATTCCCGGCCCAGCGACACGAACGAAGAAAATGGGCGGAAATCCAGTAAATATTAAATGTTTTCACCATCATGCAGGAAAGGCTTTTTACTAAATATACTTTTTCGAGAAAAGGAATAAATATGAGATCATAAAATATATAATTCATTACTTTACCTGTTGATCATTACTTTATTTATGTTAATTTTCTGCCGTTTCGAAGTATCAGAGCCTGTTACGACTTGTAGAACTAATTACATAGCAACACTGATCCAAACAGCGTAATGGGTAGCCATTACTCTAACGCTTAATTAGTCAAAGGTCATTCAGTTGTCATTCCATGTCCATTCGACTAAACTAAACGTATGTTATTAGAGACCGGACACCCTTAGGATGGATGAATAGGGTAATTCGAGTTAAAGCCCAAGTAACGATTTGGTCGTGGAATTCGATCTGCGCAGGTTTTATAGCCCCGACCATAGATAAAAATAATTGACATAGTTTAGAATTCATTTTTTGAAGTTGCATTTTTTACTACACTATAGTCTTTATGGTTGCGGCTATAAAGGTTATTAAATGTTGTGTTATTAAATGTTAGGTTATTAAATGTTAGGTTATTAAAATAAGTAATTATTTGATTATAAAGTGACCATCTGTATTTTATCGGTTTGAGTTGAACGGCGTCACGAACATAAGTGTACGATGTTTTTTCTCACAACACATCTCTTAGAAAGAAAAAAAACACATTAATTTGTTACACAGACAACGCTTTAATAAACCAAGTACATCTATAGCAAACATAAATACACCATAGAAATAAAACCAAAACATGTTAGGACATGAAAAACAGACTCAAAATATTGATTTAAATACACAATATTTAGTGTTATATTCCGCCGAATTTAAATTAGGCCATATTGTTTCATACGTTTCTACACTAGTGTTATTTCACAGACACTAACTGTTAACACAATCCACCATTATTACACAAAAATAACCGAAGAAAATCTCATTTTAGAATATAAAACATAATTTTGATCATCGCAATAAATTTTCCCCGCCACAATCCAGTTGGAGCTTATTTAATTAGATCTTTTTAATAACTATTGTGTTTTCCTCTTTGCTATGAGTATTTTCCGCAAATATCTTTATAGATCGTTCATCAAAGAGATACCACACGCTGTTAACGACCGGCTAAACAAGCAGAAATGAGTTTTATTAGCATTTTTGTTACTTTCTAGATTTCTGTTTATTTGTCTTTTGCTTCAGTTTTGATTGTTCCTTTTGTTCTTTTCTCTAGACGACTTTGCACTGTACACGTGAATTTACTGAATTAACGTGTTTGTGATTGGAGAATCCCATTTCCAAGCCCTTCCGCTGCCGAAAATAAAGTGTTTTTAAGCATTGTCTAATGTGTACCATGAAATACTATACGAATTATGTATGATATATTTTTATTACAATCCATGGAGATTGTCGGATATTCTGGCCCAGAATGTACGTTTAAGAAGGTCGCGCGCTCAAGAGATGGATAACCACTGAATGAGTGGATTTTGGTTATTCGTGGATGGTTCAATAATTACTTAATCAACTTGCAAATATAAACGCACCTATTTTAAACGATTTTTTATGTGTCGATTGTGACTGATCTTAAAATCGATTTACCCACATGTAAAATTAATGTTTGTTTTGAATATTTGTTAAATGTTTATTTTTGGCGTAAGTGTTATTCGATCTTAGCTTACGAGGACTGCAGCGGGAAGACATCTTTTACAGGCTTCTATCAAGTGCACTCTTTTCTGATTGGTCGGCAAATTGATATTATCTTTGTCAGATGGTCAGGCAATTTTTACATTGTTTAGATTATATTATATTCAACTGTCGTCACTGCCGATGTGAATAATAATCCTACTATTTTATAAATGGAAAGTTTGTGAGTATGTGTAAGTGTGTATGTGTGTGTATGTTTGTTACCTCTTCACGCTCAAACGGCTACACCGATTTCGATGAAATTATATATGGTATAGTATATAGTACAGAGATAGATTATACCCTGGATTAACACATAGGCTTATTTTCATCATCACCATCATCAACGTTTTTCATCACCACGCGGGTACAACCGCGGGGTGCAGCTAGTATTCCACAAAAATTATAAAATTAATAACAGAATATACTTTTTGTAAGTAGCAGAATCCTTGTCTCATTAAAATGATGAATTAATTTGCCAACATAACACTATCACGAGGAGAACAATAATTTAAATCAAAATGAGCTCTTACACTAACAAGCGGGCTGTTAATTAAATCACCTCGGATAATGGGACACGCGCATTAATTAATATAACGACAATTTTAATTAAAACATATATTGTATACATCCATTCATAAGAGCCGGCAATCTTACTACTATTAAAAATTGCGTGAGTTTGTATGCATTGATGCTCGTTACTCAACACGCCAGAATGTCTGGACGGAACTGAATAAAATTTCAGACATAGCTCTCTGAAATTGCACACATGTTAAACTCTTTTGAAAAAAGAAACTGGTGGTTTCGATTGCGTGACAAAAATATAGTACGAAAACGTTTTAATCATTTAAAAATGTTACTGGCCAGTTATAAAAGTGCCGTGACGTTTAAAAAAGTTTCGATCTCAAATTATATGGAACGTATTCCGGATGAAACCATAAGAAGTAAACTCGCTAGCAAGCCAAGACGAATACAAGATGGGGTCACAGTCGATACTAAACTGTTTCTACTTTTAATGTATTAAAAAAAAAAAACACGTTTCATTTTTACTTAGTGAGCACCTACATCACGTTTTGAGTTTTAACATGATTTCATAATTATAAAACAAACTAATAGTAACAATAAAACTGGTTCTTTGCTTAGGTGAACGTTTTTTTTACTAATTATTGTACATTATATTGCATTGCGTACGCTTCAAAGACAAAATTTAAACTATTGATTCAACATTTGTATACTTATGCAAGTCAAAAGTTTTGTTGGAATTTGTCAAAGGTCAAATGATATAAAATACAGAATATTTAAAATAAATAACCACTAAATTTGAAAAACCTCTTAATATTGTGAATCTAATACCATTTTTGCTCGAGTTCCCGCAAACTATTACCTGAATCTTATTTTTTTATATAGGTACAGAATATGCTCAATATTAAGCAAATAAAAAATTAGGGTAAATATGATCCCGATAAATGTATGTGTAGGTACTATAGCGTTTCAAAACAAAGGTAACAAGCAAATTTCAACAAGATCCCAGTCCCAACGGAAAAATTCCCACTTAGAATTAATTAATTAATATAAACCTACGCCCTGAAGACCGAGGAAAGCAAACGCTGCAAATAGACTCGCTGAGCCATGAAAAACTCGAGAAATAATATAATATATTTTTGTTTTCTATAAGAAACCTCGAAACGTTAAGTAACGAGATAAAAAAAAATATTGCGTGGTTTTTTTTTGTACTGTATAGATCTAGCGTTTGACCACTATTTCACATAACATCAGTGACGATGTGGTCGAAGATGCTATCACACTAGATTTAGAATACTCACTGGCTCTCAAGGACTGGTCAAGGAAGGAATCGGTGTAGTCGTTTAAGCGTGGAGAAATAACAAACATACACATACTCATTTGAGTTTGTGTAAATGTGTGTATTTACACAAACTGTTGCATTTACAATATTAGTAGGATATTTCATTTTTCGCCAAGACATCACGCGCTCTGATTAGTCAGCACTAACCTTGACGTGTTTAATTGGTCGGATCTATGAGTATTTTTTATTTGAGATCCGATTAGTCGGTTTTAGCACTTGTTAGTGCAAAATTACATATATGAGTACCTAGTTACGGAATCTTAAAAAAAGCAATTCTTTTCTTTGTGTTACTCGAAGCTGTAAGGCTTTTATAGAAATGACAATTTTATTATGCTTTGTAAACTTGCCGGTTGGCGCAGTTGGTAGCACTCTGCCTTCTGAGCCGCTGGTCCCGGGTTCGATTCCCGGACAGGTCAAACATTTGTGTGTATGAACATGTCTGTTTGACCTGTGTCTGGGTGTGTATATGTATAAAAAAAAAAAAGTATATATATAAGTATGTATTTAAGTATATATATCAGTCATCGGGCTACCATAGTACAGGCTCTGCCTAGCTTGGGACCTGAAGACCTTGTGTGAATGTTGTCCCATATTATTATTATTATTATTATATATTATTAAACACGTAGATATTTATTTACTATATAGTGACATCACACCGCCGTGGTAGTACCGGCCTAGAATAGTACTCCCCCATCTCTTCCCGCGGGTGCCGTAAGAGTCGGCTAAGGGACCACGTACCAGGAGGTGGGCAGCAGCACCTTCTGAGGATTGGAAATCATACTGCGCTCGCCAACCCGCCTGCCAAGCGTGGCGAGTATTGGCAAATCACCCCTATATGGGGGAGGCTTCTGTCCAGCAGTGGACGCACATGGCTGAGAGAGAGACATCACACAGATATCTGATATGTTGGCTACTGTCTGGCATACTTGAAAAACAAACGAAAAATAATGTTAACTCTAATTTTCATTTGCGACTAGTGACGCAGCCTACTACTAGCGCCTACTATTTATGTATTTATTTTATGATATTTTAGCACTCATGTTATAATACCCTCTTGCGTATGATTGTTTTAAAAATATACTACTTGAGATGTTGAACGAGAACACGCAAGGAAACTTTATTTATTACAACAGAACTCTTCAACTAGGTCGTATGTATTTTCTCGGAATAAGATCATTGTTTTCATTGCTTCGTAGGGATTTCTCTAGAAGACTTGTGGGAGACTCTGAAGACAGCGCTCAAGTTTAAACACGATTCGTTTTTTCACATTCCACATTATGTTCATCAAGCCATGATAACACATTAAAAGTGACCAACAGTTAATCGTTTTCCTAGGATAGCAATACTGAAACTCAAACTTTATTCAATTTAGGCAGCCAGAGAGCACTTCAAAAAATGTACTAATCTATATACATATATATATTTTTATACTATATAGATGTAGCGTTTGATCACTATCTAACCTGATGGTCAGTGATGATGTGGTCGAAAATCACGCTAGACCTAGAATACTATAATAAAAAGGAACCGCAAACTGTGTTGGTAAGCGCAATACTCGAGAACGGCTGGACTAATTCGCCTATTTTTCAAATATATCCGTGAAAGCCAAATTACTTTTTATTTAGGGAAAAAACGTAAATTTTGTGAGGAAAATCGTAAAAATAAAGATTCAAATATTTATTGGCCATATTATAACAAGGAACATTTACATACACTTGGAATATCGTTTACATTTATAGTTAAGTAGGCTTATTAAATAATCATAAAAAAGTATCAAAGAACGAAAATTATAAAAAAGTGATAAGTCAACCTACAAAACTAAAATCAATCACTCATCATTCATCAAATAATTGAGATAGCGGGAAAATCGAATAATCCACGCATTTGAGTACGAGTACTAGCAGCGCCCCGCGGCAATTAACCGTAGGGTGTTGCCAATATTAAATGATAGATTAACGCCTTATCACGGAGCCTTGAAGTATTTTGAGGCCATGAATAAAATAAAAATAACAGCTCTAATGCGTCTTGAAATTGGTTGCATTGATCCTCAGCTTTGAAATTTCCTCTTTGAGAGACTTTATTATCATTTTTTGGGTATGACGTAGGGAACAACGAATATATTCGCTTTTTATGGCGTATACGCAAGCGTTTGACCACCATCTCACCTGATGTGAAGTGATGATGTGGTCTAGGATGGAGCTCACTTGCCTAGAAGTTACCTATTCACTCGTAATTTGAAGACACCCATAACTTAACAGACTATAAAGAATACATAAACTGTTCTTAATATTTTTCCAAACTGTTCATTTGCGTTACCGAATGAAATCTGAAATAAACCTGTTATTTCAGTTTTCATGAATTGCTTTTGGGTGGTTAAAAATGAACAATAGTTATAGCTATTTCGACAGTTTTCCCGAAAGTCAGTTTCCTCTACAAGGATTTTCACTACGAAGCAAAATCGGATATCTGTACACGACGCTTCGGTGAAGCCTTCATCCAATTACGAGCCGTGTTCCCCTTCGATTGGACAAATATGACTGCTGGCTTATAAAATGTCCAATAACTCAGTTTTCGCATTTGCTTGGTATGACTAGCATTGGGCAATACACTTGCTGACTGAGCATACATTGACCCGCAAAGATTAGATTAAAAGAAAACATCTAACTTCGTGAGAAGGGCGCTAGAGTAGCAGATATGTTCCGACAAAGAGCCAGGCAGCAACTGCCACGCATATCTATCCTCAGGGCAAACACCGATTTTCTCTACTAAGCATTAATAGTAATGCGGTCATTCGTTCAATTCCTTTATTACACTAAAAGTAAGGTAACTAACAAATGTATCAATTGAATTTTTCCTACATAAATAAAATAATTGCATAAATATATTTATCTTTCAACACGGTAAAAAAAAACTGCGGCTAATAAGTACTTGAACAAAAAAGTTTACAGCAAATTAAAGAGGTACTTTGTACTGTCTGTCTTGTTATAACTATCAGAAATATAACAGTTCTTAGATACACATTGTCTCTATGTGTCCATCGACATGCTTTCAAAGTGATAACTGGGAGTATATTGCGGAGTAGGAGAGGGAATAAATATACACAAATTTGCCTAATTTTAAAACGTGTAAAGGAAGAAGTCTTACAACCTGGCTATGGACTATGGATTATGCCCGCGATTAGATATCTCGGCAGCGCATGGTAGTATAACATGACCTCGTAATGATCGGAGCGTTTTGAAGCGATGATAGCTCAGCGGGAGGAGCGTCGGCTGTCAAACTGACGGACACTGGTTCGATCCCCAAAAACAACTTGAGCTTCCGGTGAAGGTAACACCGCTATCAAATCCCTAGCATGGTGGTAGGGTACTTTCGAGTACCCTCCTGGCTAGCTACCACCCTCAAGTTTGAAAAACTGTCACCAAACACAATGTGTGTTCAGACAGCAGTCCTTGAGAGCGTGAGTATTCTAGGTCTAGCGTGATAACATCTCCGATCACATCGTCACTGACCATCAAGTGAGATAGTAGTCAAACGCTTGATCTATACAGTATTAAAAAAAAACATTAATAAAAAGCAATTAATAAATATTTTATTTACAAGAATACATCACTACGTTGTTAAGGATTAGAAGAAGAGATATTTTCTTTTATTTCACGTGATTTTGCGTAGCAGTTAGTACAACACTACGCAGTGTCCAATTTCTCGAAACTAGGCCGCATTACTCTGCAGAGATCCCACTAGGGGGAAATACCTGATCTCCGAACGGCGCTCGGACAAGATACGATCCAATTACGAGCGTCACGTATCGGTGGTGCTTGCGTGAAATTGACGTAATAGAGAGGAAATAAACGTCCACGAATTGCTCGTCTCGCATATGACTTTAAAACATAGTATGACTAGCAAGCAACCCTAAGCACAAATGCTTTCTACACTATTTATAGTATTTACATATTAAAAAGCATAAACAGATCATGACATTGAAACAATTAAAATTAGCCAAAATAATAATATACTGTGATGTTAGATATAGTTCTACAATCAGGACATCAGAATACAACAATGCTCGAAATGTTCCACTTCAGCCAATTTAAGTCACCATTTTTTAATACGTTGACCGCATCATCACAGGTGAGATGGTGGTCAAACGCTTGCCTACTCTTAAAAAAAAAAACATGGTAAACCTTTTTTAATAAATATGTATTCTAATAAACACGTTATTAGACTTACATGAAAAGAATGACGAGTTTCTTGTCGCTTTATCATTGTAGTGGCTCTATTAATTTTCGAACGTAGCGCTAGTATCTCTAATCCAAGTATATTTAACGTTAGTAAATGTCATGGATGCCTTAATCGAATAAATAATTTTAATTTTGACTTTGATATAGTCGTTGACTTTCATCATTATAAGAATGGCTAATAAAAAATGCTATTCGAATTTGAAAAACGTATTTTATATTTAAATATATTACTATTTTCTTCCCTTTCTTTTCTGTACAATCCCACTAATATTGTAAAGGTGAAAGTTTCTATATGTGTAAGTGTGTAGGTCTATATGTTTGTTACTGCTTCACGCTCAAATGGCTGCACCGTGGTCGATGCAATTTGGTATGGAGGTAGTTTACACCCTAGATAAACACATAGGCTACTTTTCATCCCAAAAATAATTGTTGTTCCCGTGGGATAAGCAAATAATTCAAAAACCTCTGTTACTCCTTCACGCACCAACGGCTTTAACGATTTCAAATCTATTTGGTGACCCTGGAAGTGTACATAGGCTACTTTTATTCCGGGAAAGGTATAGTTTCCGTGGGATAATTGAATGTAGCGGGAAATCGTTAATACGCGGAACGAAACGAAACGTTTTCTACGCGGTTGAAACCGCAGGGCACTACTAGTATAATATAATTACTAAGGAAGATATTATTATGATGGTATAAAGTTTCAGTCTCCCACAGACAATACCTTCTAATTATAAGGGATAACTTAATTACTATGTTGAGATATTTAGAGGTTCCTCTTGGAGCACTAAATGCCACGATATTAATAAAGCCATACCCGATGTAATTATTTATTGCTCCATTTACACTTTATTATATGAACAGAGACATTTTAATATGATAGTTCAAAAGTACCTATTATCAAAATATTGTGCGTGTGGTACCGACTTTGACAAGTTACTTCACACTTTGAAGTGTTGAAGTCGATTCCATTTTTTAGTAAAAAAAATTATTTTACTTTTTCAGTGACCTAGCAGTAGCGTGAGTAGCAAACTCACAGGATCGATTATTATTCACCGTCAATGAGGAAGTCATACGTAACACTTCTCAGTTCACCATCATCCTGATCATAATCATAATAATCATCATCATCATCATCATCATCATCTCAGCCATAGGACGTCCAGGTACCATAAGCTTTTAATCAGAATTTTATGGAAGTTCTTTCAGCTGTGTGAGCATACAAATGACAAACAGCCAAACAAGCTATCGTCAATATAATATTAGTCCTATATTCCTAATTCTACAAAAGCTTTTTCTTATGTAACGCAGAAAACCAAGCTTGTAAAATAATTCTGGTTCAAATTAATATAGTACAATATTACTTTTCCACTTTCACGTCCATATGGCCGGATGCCCTCCAGCGAAATATCAAAAGAGGCAACTTGCAAACAGCGAGAAATTATATCCTGATAAAGTCTGGTATACACTAGACCACACATAAGAACTAGGTTAGCGGATAGAGTAGATCTATGTGACAGGATTGCAAATTTTCAATATACACATGAACTATTGATAAAATGATCGGAATGGGAATGCCTTAATATTACAGAATAATTAGTTCGAAAGCCATGTGTGGATCAGTATGATAATTACATTGTCTTTGATAATCACTCAAGTGATTTAGATGTCGGCTCAAGGCATCATCAATCAAGAACAAGGCGGCAAACTCTGTTGAAATTTAATAATGCAAATTTCGATATAAATTTAACAGCGTCTAATACAAAATTATATAGGCAACTATTGAAGCCAATCGATTTTACATTAACTCAAATACGTTTGATTAAACCATGACGCTGCAGAAACGCAACAGTATAGGTATTTTCCGTTCATGTTCGCAATAATAAAATTTAAAAAATAGAATGATTTTACTTTAATTTTGTCTATCTTTTCTTTGTAAGTATTATTTATAATTGACTTGAACTAAGCATGTGTATGTCACTGAACTGTCCGATAGACTGTTTTTTTTTTTTTCTTTGTGTATGTTTTTGACTGGCTTAGATTCACCATTATATCCGGTATGAAAACGTCTGAATTCACCAGTATTAAAGAAAATAATATTTTGTATCGCAAATTGTTTATAAGGAAACCCGATAACTCGCAGAATATCATATCTTTGATTTACAAGTATTAAACTTCGATCATGTATTCTTGATCGAAGGTATTAAAGCTTTCCCAAACCCATTTAGAAATAAGCACAGCAACAGGACATACAGTTAGATAGTTGCAATGGCGATTTCATGAGAGCTCAATTTCATCGGTTGTACAAATGCAAACGATGTGTGTAAATATTTTAAGTATTAAAAAGATTTTATTTCATATTAATTTCAAAAATATATAAAGGTTTTATATCAGTTTCTATAAGGCACATATTTAAGTGCATTACTGAAAACCTTTAAGGGAAGTCATTTACTAAACGAAGGTAGATGTCAGTCTGTATATCAGCGTTGCATTAATGGCATTAAATCAGTTGAGCGGGGGTATTTGAGCGTTGTTTTGTTTTATTTTATTTTGTTTGATTTTATTTGTACTGAATGTTTGTAAATTTCTGAATTTTAATGAATACGAATTCACATTCTTATAGCCGCCACAACGATGATATTTATTATCTTTGTACGGTGGTACAAAGATAATATATAATATAAATACATAATCATCGTTGTGGCGGCTCTCCTTTTAATAATATATAATATTATTGTTATAACCAATGATATTATATGTTTATATGAGGTAGATGTCGCACAAGCGCGCGGAAACTGAGGCGGCAAAATTAAGTCAATTGTAGTAATTTTCATTACGACGCGTATTTCAAGCGCAAGTCTAAACATATAGCTATCCTTTTCTATATTATTCGTACCGTATTATCTGTCGCAGTAAGCATGTTTATATTGTAAAGGAACAAAATCTGAGCACCGCGCAGTATGAACATACGTCATCTTTAGTAAAACATCATTGGTTATAACTGGCATCCGTTTGTTAAAATTGTGATAAATGTCATAAACACTTAAAACAATAATGGCATACCATAGAATTAATATGTACTGTTGTACGTAGTACATATTAATTCTATGTGGCATACACTTCCCACACTTTTTGTTCAATCTGCTTTTATGTAACGAAGGAGGATAGATTTAGATAGTCCAAATTGCAACCCAATCATTAGCTTTGTTTTCCATAAATAATTTACTGAAAAGTATAAATCAATACACGTACAAATCAGTGAAACAAGGCGATCAGTAAAAAGTTACAAAGAAAAAACGGGATAATAAAAATATTTTCTTTGGAGTTGATTTATTCTTTAAACTTCCCGGCAGCTGTATTTTCTCTTGAATGGTAGGCTCTGACGTATTCAGACAACTTTGGCATATGGTTGAAAGGTGAATCAACATATTCAAAACAACATGTATCACTTCGCAGATCTCATGAAGATTCTCGAAAGTCCCATAATAACGTGCCGGTTTATCTCTCCATCCAACGCTTAGTGTGTATCAAACTTTATATCGGCTTTTAGAAATATTCTCGCGATTCTGTGTCATATCATATTTCATAACGAGAAATGGTTGGATGTTGTTACGAGTAAACGTATTTTTAATTAAATTTATAAATATTATAAAAAATTAAAGAACATATACTCAAGAACTAAAAATCATGAGCGCGGTGCAGTACTCTAAGTTCTAAACTGTGGGTTGTCTGACAAATACATTACAGGCAGACTATCACTCACGAACTGCTTTCTCGGTTCTATAATTGAGAAATTCAATAATCAGAATTTACAAATGATTTCTTTTAAAAAAAAATGAATTTTAGATTAACAACATAAATTGAATTTTTGAAGGATAAGGAACAGACTTAGCCATTGTCTAGCGACTACATTTCTTGTTTGCATGTTTGTTACTTCTTCACGCTCAAATGGCTGAATGGATTTGCATGAAATTCTGAATGAAGATAGCTTATACCCCGGAATAACACATATACTACTTCATTATACCGGAAAAAATATGGTTAACGTGGGATAATAATGTGGTAGAGGGAAACACGTAGTCCACGCGGGTGAAACCGCGGGGTTCAGCTAGTTATATTATAAGTGTAAATATGAGTGTGTTTGTTACGCTCTTACGCTCAAACTGCTAAACCTAGAAATTTGTGTAGCCGTTTCTTTTAATCGGCACAAAATGAGTGGTGCCTAATTTTACTTAATACTACATGCAATTTTAATAAAAACATTTAATTTAGTGTTGATTTTGATGAGTGTCATACTGATTTGGGCTTTATAGTAACTAAGTATATAAGAACACATCTTACTTATCTTAGTTTTCAGAATTTACGTTTAGGTTAGTGGAATAAGAGAATCACTACCAATGCTAAATGTCTATTATAAATTATTACTCTGAGATACGGCCAAGAAAAACTAAAAATTATATTCATCCATATACCACTTTATAAATTACAATGTCCTTTGTTTGTTACATTTTCACGACTAAACAACAGAAAGGGTCGTAATGAAATTTGGGAAGGGAATAGATTGTATCCTGGGGAAGAACATAGGCCACCTTTTATCCTGATTTGACCCGGAATCCCCGAGGGATAACGGAGAAATCATTTTCCGTGCAATTCGCGGTAAAAATCGCAAGATGAATATCGTCATTTTACTTAAATATATCAGTGAATATAATTTACAAATTTCATTTGAAATAACACAATTCGTTCGATCAGTAGATTCTATGGTAACTGTTAACCAAAATTAAATCGTGCAGTTATTTATTAACCGTCGGTTAACTGTATGGTAAAAACGGTTAAATTGATAATCGGACGTATTAAATGTTGGTGAACAATAGCGTATATCTGAGTCGCGTACCTACATAACAAAAACATGATGAAAAAGGTATGGTAAAGAATGTAGTTTTTATGTTATTCAACCTTAGTTATTTATAATTCATAGGTTACCTTTAACCTTCTACCCCAAGTCATAGTAAAATATGTTGTTATGTGTATTACACACCCCTCTCTCTCTGCAGAACAGGTCGCCGCCGCCTGCTTACATCCCATCTGCGCTTCTCTACTCGCCACAAGAAACACTCGAGGTAAGTCTAAATTTACACAAGCTTCTTAAAGTTCAATAAAAAAAAATACGGACGGGATACCTGATTGTATCCTCTTTATAAGATGTTAACCATGTGAAGTTATCTCTGTTAATTTTATATTGCTATTATTTATATAAAGTAATCGCATCACCAGCATACTACTTCTTCACAGCTTGCTAAAGTGGGTTGTTACATAGGCCAGAGGCTAATGAGTGTCAGAGTTTTCAGCCCGCCCAAGGATGACTTAGCATAACGACTATGAATTTTTTAACAAATTCAACAAGTTGTTATTTCCTAATACAATAACTGGAACCAAATGGTATCCTATAGAACCGAATTGTAACCAATTCTACGCTTGATATAGAATCTAGGCTATGTAGGTCACTTTCAACCTCCAAGTTCTTTAAATCAAATCATGTAGGTCCAGAGCGCACTCCACTAGACAATCATTGTTAATGAATTTTTTATTTGCCCTCTCTATGGACTCGAGAGCCTCGAGTTGGTACTTAGCCCAGCCGTCTTACTAATGAGAACAGTACTCCATACACGAACGAACTTGTGCTTGATACAAGTTGAGCAGTTGTTCCGATGTAAAGTACCGCTTAACCTTTGCGAGGTACTCAGCTGACTTGTCCCAAAAATTATACAGTACTTCATGCACAAATACACATGTGTTTGATACTGGTTGATCAACCACCATGGCTTGAATTGTTGTGGCACCTTAGCGAAAATTATTTTATTTAATCTCATACTGAAATGTAAAGATTAAAAAAACAATAACAGAACTTGAACGACAATCTATAGAAAATATGTAGGTATATCGTAATAAATTAAAAAAAATACACTATGCTACAGCTCTTCTATGGACAGCTGTATCATAATGTAACTTTTTACGATTAAGATACAACTTCAGCTGGACCAAGGACGTTGCAATGCAGTTTTTCTACATATTAACTGTGGACGCTGCGCGCGTTCAAAATCCATTTGCTATTTGCGCATGCAACACGCATGCGATTATTGCGCGTTTAGCGCTTAACGTTTATAAATAAATGTAAACATAATATGCTGTAATTTTACCTAAATTTTACTATGTATCTATTTTATAAGATCAGATAAAGTAGTGTATGAAATGAATGAATGTGTTTCATACGCTACTCTATCTGATACCATGCTCAGCTTGTGACTCAATGTAGGTTCAAAAGTACAAAGTAATGTAGCAGAACCCTTCTATTGACAGCTGCTATGCGTATTTCCCGAACGCACGTCACGGGTGTGCGCCGCGGCTTGCGCGGCCGCCTCGCGAGCCGGCGGCGAAGCAAAATCAGTGCGCGGGCCTCGCGAGGCGCTCGAAGCGCTGCGGCGGGATAACGAAGCGCGTCTACCGCACGTGATCGTTGTAGACGCGCGACAACCGCAACTCATGGATGCCGCCTTACTTGCTAGGTGAGTTAGCATAACAAACTAATTAACGTAGTCAAATTTTATACTACACTATTAAACAAGAACATCTTGTATATTTATCTGTGTCATATTATATTACTACCTGCGCCCAGCGGTTTTAACCGCGTTGTGATGAAAAACGGTGATGATGGTGATTATGAAAATAAGCCTATGTGTTAATCCGATATATAAGCTATCTCCATACCAAATTTCATCGAAATCCGTGTAGCCGTTTGAGCGTAAAGAGGTAACAAACATACACACAAAATTTCGCATTCATAATATTCCTAAAACAGTCCTAATTATTTGGAAAAAATTGTGTTCATTGAAATTTTATTTTTAAATAATTATGCATGTTATTAATTAATTATGAGGTACAAAAACATCCGAAAACCAAGAACAAACATCCATGCTCATCATCAACAGAAATGTTTACCTCAACCAAGATTCGAACAAGTGATCGCTTGTATAGTCACTTCAGTGGCAAGACAACCGTCACCAAAGGTAGTAAAACTTAATAAATTTCAACGGAATTTCAGAACTATTTAAATCCAAAAAGTATCTTATTATAGTAATTGCGTTGCTAAAAATTATGAACTTTACATTATTATTATTATTAGTCGTAGTCGTATTATAGATAGTTACAGTGAATAGATACATACAGAGTCATTAAATATACAGCTTAATATTAGTTACTTTAATATATTGATTTTTATTATAAATTATTCTTCTCTCTCGCTTCTGTATGTTAGCACTTCTTATTCAAATTAAAATTCAAAATATATTTTTTTCATTTAAAACTTTGGGTACAATATTTTACAGTTACAAGTGGTACAATTTTATGATCTTATATAATTATGTAATTATCTCATATTGTAAACCCGTACTAGTCAAGACTGTATTACAGGATATAGGACCTTCCCTAAAGTAAGTGTTTTTTCTTTTTTATTAATTCGTTTCTGTATCATGAGACCACATAAAATACTGCCCGGTTGGCGCAGTTGGTAGCACTCTGCCTTCTGAGCCGCAGGTCCCGGGTTTGATTCCCGGACAGGTCAAACATTTGTGTGTATGAACATGTCTGTTTGACCTGTGTCTGGGTGTCATCAGCTTACCATAGCACAGGCTCTGCCTAGTTTGGGCCCAGAAGACCTTGTGTAAATGTTAATAAAAAATAATAAATTGTAATATTGGTTATAATTAAAAGGATAATGAAAATAAATTTTTAGAACTCAAGAACCCGCACTATCAAAACCTGTGTCGCAGGATCCATCTTCCTGTAATGTCCATATAGTATACTGAATAGTCCTCTAGCCCCTTGTTGCTAATATTGCCTATTGTTTAAGAATAAATAACTCATTTTACATAATATTATCATTTTCTTCCTATGATTACTTACCATACAATATTTATAGACACGTTGACGTAATAGATTTCTGAATAGGAAATGAAACGTCGGGGGACAGCAGAATAAATAAAACGTGTGCGAATAAATCCGTTTAGAATTGTTTACTTCAGTGAAAAAACCAAATTTCCTCAGAAACATTACGAAAGGTTGTGTTTTGTTCTGAATGAATCATGCCTCTTTCAAATATAGGGTTTCCGAAAACAACAATTACACCCTATTCAAAGACCGTTTTCAAAGAATCCTTGAGTAAATTTGTGTTTTGTTTTTCTGTATCTTCTTGTATTTTGAGATATTATATTATTAAGGTAGAATATTCGCGTTTTACACGTTAGTCTGTGTCATTTATTTGTTGACGTGATAACGTTTTATAAATTGATGAATACCAGCAACACTCATGAAAAATAGTAACGTTCCGCGTAACGTTCCGCGTAACGTTCCACCTGAGTTTTGTATTACATAAAATAATCAAAGTCAAAGTCAAAGTCAAAGTCAAAGTCAAAGTCAAAGTCAAAGTCAAAGTCGAAGTCGAAGTCGAAGTCGAAGTCGAAGTCGAAGTCGAAGTCGAAGTCGAAGTCGAAGTCAAAGTCAAAGTTAAAGTCATAAATGATTATGACGTTATCACGTAAATGTATCGTCCGTAAACCGACTTTACAGACAACCAATTTTTTTTTTTTTGTCGCCCGACTTTATAATAAGTGGTTAATAAGTTTGACGTGTCTGCGACTGTGCCATCATAGTATAGCTCCTAAATCAATGGATAAATCTTAATGCAGTTTTTTATTTTAAATCGTATGTCGTATGATCGAGATCGTTTTTGATTTTTTTTTTTTTTTTTCCAACCGGTCCTTGTGGAAATCAATGGGGGAGGCCTATGTCCAGCAATGGACGTCCTATGGCTGAGATGATGATGATGATGATCGAGATCGTTAGTAGCTACAATTTACGAAGATCTGTTAAGGCGTTGCGGGGTCAGCCTTTCTTTTGTTGACTGCGGTTGGGATCTTAGACGTATAATGAAAGTTTTTTGCGCGGGGCTACTAAATGTGTTCAATTTTATTATATTTTCTAGTACAATACACAACATAGATAAATGGTTAATCTGTTAAGTTTTGCGAACTCATAAACTTATAAGGACCTATTCTTAAGGAACAACTCGACACGCTCTATATACCACGCGCTCCAATGTTCCCGTTTCGATACATCTCAAATAACTGAAATTCTCCCTAGAGTGCATTGAAAAGTCTCTATTACCGACTAGGTGTATATATAACATCCTGGTAAATCAATTTGCTGTCGTCGCATCCACTAAATTGGACATGCCAGGCGGAGGCTCACGTAGCCAGACTGGTACAATGCACGCAGAACATTTAACCTTCTTGTGTACCCGAGTACAGTCAACAAAGAAAATGGTCTACCAGATTTGCTAAAAGTTTATGTGTACAATAGCGATAAGATTGAACTTGTCTGTCAGAATTGGTCAGGTCGGAATATTATTGCACGAGAAAATCAACGTTGTTGTTTTATGATGTCAAATGTCACTACTCGCCACGCTTGGCAGGCGGGTTGGCGAGCGCAGTATGGCTTCCTATCCTCAGAAGGCGCTGCTGCCCACCTCCTGATACGTGATCCCTTAGCCGACTCTTAGGCACCCACGGGAAGAGATGGGGGAGTACTATTCTATGCCGGCACTACCACGGCACAGTACATACATTTTACATATTCCTTACGAATATACTGCGAAGTGTTTATCATACTAATTTTTATTATATAATATAAAACTATACTTATATTCAACGAATATAATAAGAGTGCATAATATTTAAACAGCATAACATTATAATCCTATTATTATAAAGATATTGTCTATTATTTATTTTATTATTTAATATTATAAATGTAAAAATTCGTATGCTTGGATATTCGTTGCTTAATCACGGCCAGAATGGCTAAATGGATCTCAATGAAATTTGGAACATAGATAGGTTATAGAATTGCACATACAGCACATGGGGCACCTAGTTGACTAATAAATGATTATAGTTAAGTATAGAATGTGTTGTGGATAATTGTATCATGTATTTTCTTTTCAAATTGACAGCTGTTATTTTTTTTTGTCATCAATTTTATTTTATTGCATTTAGTTGACGTGCTAAAGATAATAAATAACCGTACTAATTGATTACACTTTACACTAATATTATGAAGGCGAAAGTTTGTCTGTCGTTTGTATGTTACTTATACTCTTCACGCTTAAATGGCCGTAATTGCGGACAAACGGATTTGCATGAAATTTGGAATGAAGATATCTTATACCCTGGAACAACACATAGGCTATTTTTTATCCCAGAATATAATATATACTTCCCGAGCAATAATTGAGGTAGCGGGAAAACCGTAGTCGGGCGAGCGGGCGGCCGAATCCGAAGGGCGCAGCCAATTATTAATAAATTGAAATTTACATATTTAGCATTTCTCACTTATAAAACGTTGACAGCTTCATTATTAGGGGTTATATAGATCAAAGCTATAATTGAACATCTTTTTACGAAATCCTAAACTGTACAATCAAGGCAAATATTTTTATCGGATTACTTCCACAACCGAAAATGGATGAGGGTTTTATACAAACAAATTCTCTAGAAACACTCCTCCGAAAGGAATCTAATATACCTAATAGATGGAGGTCAAGAATGGACCTCTCTCGAGGATGTATAGGGATTTGTTTTCAGACTTACTATGTCATGTGATGCTTATGTTTAAATAACTTGAATATAGTGATCGTAATTCGGTTAATCATTAAAACTAGCTAAAGATCTCTTAATTTCTTTAAAATGAAAAATCTCATTTTTTATCTTCTATAATCTCACTTATTCATTTCTTATCTCTCTGCATGAAATTTAGAATAAAGATAGCTATATTCTGAGATTGCAAGAGCTACTTTTAATCCCACAAAAAGTATAGTTCCCGTGGGATAATTGTGATGCGCGAAAACCGTAGACCATGCAGGTGAAGCCGCGGGGCTTTAAATAACTTGGAAGATAATGGTCGTAATTCTGTTAATAATTCAAACTAGCTTAAATGCGCGAAAATGCCTTACTTATATGAATCATCTGTTATTATATTTACGTTAAAATTGTAGTTCCTATAACTCTTTACAACGCTATCAATAAACGAATTTTATTCAACTGCGCCTAGTTTTAGTCTGCACCAAATAACGTGATGACTTGTTTTAGCTAAAACTAGCCGCATTTCAGTAAAAATATATAATTTAATTCTCCCCCCTATATGGGGGAGGCATACGTCCAACAGTGGACGCACATAGCTGAGAAAAGAAAGAAAAAAGATATAATTTTAGTAATATTAATTTTAATTTTGCCACATCAAATCTTTGCCACTCGCGCCGCCATATTGGAACAACGGCTCTAAAGAGTCCTTCGATAGTATCTCCTTCCCAACTTATAATTAAAATATGTAGCACTAGTTAGAACCAGAGAAAATGTTCTACAATTTATGTTCTGATCTTTTTTTGTAAGTTGAATAGGTTTAGCGTACTAAAGTAAAAAAATGTAATTTTTAGGCTTTCGCGATTTGAACACATTGTTAATAAATCAATCGGGGCTTGATCACGATCATGACCACGACCAATGCAACATGGTCGAAACGTCGAGGTAAATAAATTACTAAATGTTTTTCTCGCGATCAAGCCCCGATTGATTTATTAACAATAAAGTAAAAAAGTCGACTCAATATGCATTTTGTTAAAAAAAACTCATGGTAAATGATCTGGCAAATATTCGGAGAGAATCTACAGCCAAGTAAATGTTAAATTAGATACTGTGAAAGTTAACATGACTGTTAGATCTCTAGCTGTGAGAAAAGATTTAAACGTACAAGAAATAAAAAAGAGGCACTTTTTAAAAGCCCTCTACCATACCTCTATGATTTGGGAACAAACAAAATTTTCAAAATGTGCTTTAACATAACAATGATAGACATCAAATTATAGGTATCGTAAAATATATTTAATAGTATTTAGATGGTTGCATGAGTATTCAGAAATATATTTGTATATTTTGTATTATGTATTTGACGGGCCGGTTGGCGCAGTTAGTAGCACTCTGCCTTCTGAGCCACTGGTCCCGGGTTCGATTCCCGGACAGGTCAAACATTTGTGTGTATGAACATGTCGTGAACGTGTCTGTGTGTGTATGTATATAAGTATATACATCAGCCAACAGGTTACTATAGTACAGGCTCTGCCTAGTTTGGAACCTGAAGACCTTGTGTGAATGTTTAAACAAAAAAAATGTATAGGTACAAGTAATTTGTTGAGTAAGATAAGTATATTATGCACTATATCTATCTATATAGTATCTGCGCCTATGCCTGCTTATAAGCTGCCTCCTTCACCATGCAACAAGGATTTAGAAACAATTTAACTCAATACATATTTCTTTTTATATAAAGGTGATAGTATTAACATTAACGTCCTATTTATCAAAACTTCCAATATAATAATCTCTATATAAATAAATGAGTGAGTGCATGACTGAAGTATCGTTGACTTGTAGACGCCACGTCATAAAACGGGTAGTCACAAAATACGTTATTTATATGAATATTGAGATTGTCAAATTAAAGTCAATTACTGACGCTGACTGGAATAGCTGCTTATATATCCAATATATTCATTTATTACGAGTATAGTTTCCACGGCGCGGTGTCGTCTAGACCTTATGTCGTTTCTTTTGATTTAGTGTTACGATATGGCAAAGATCCAGACTCTTGGATAGAACTCGTGCTTTACTCCCGATGCGTTTCAAAGTTGTACGTTGCTTGCAAGTTTGTAATTTATTAGTTTGTTGTGTTTTGCAGTGATGAACGCGATACTAAGAGTCGATACGAAGACTAAAGTTTAATGACGTCATAAGTCAGTTCAAATCGATAGCCGTCTTCAGTTTTATTTAGATAGTTATGTAGCTTTACTGTGATCAAATAAATCTATTGTTAATTTTAGGCTCATATATGACAATTGCCGAGGATCAGTGGTCAGTGACATGGCTTCCCCGGGTCCCTTGACTTGAATACAGGCAGGGGCAAACATTTGTCTGGTGAGCATGAATTTTCAATCTGGGGTGTTCGATGTTTGTGTGTTCATTCTTCCCACGACACAGAGGGTATCCCTGTGTCACGGGAGGTGGACCTACTAGTGCGAGGATGCGAACGTGATGAATAAATAACTAAATAAATCAATCTCTTTAACCACCTTCAAAAAAGGAGGCTACTCTATTTGACTGTATATATATATATTTTCTTTCTATGTGGGTTTGCGGATAACTTCGGTCGTTTATGAACCGATTTTGATGATTCCTTTTTATGTTTTATATAAAGGAACTAGAGATACGATAATAGAGTACTTTTGAGGTGGTTCCATTTAAATTTCATTAAAATCGGACAAGTGGTTTTTGAGTTACAATCCAATAACTGAAAAATGCTACACATACCTCGACAACATTATAGTTGCAGGTGAACATACACAATGACAATAGATCCCATGAGTAGCAAAGGCCACTGAAATTGCTGAAAAAAAAGGTACCAAAAAATGGAACCGACTTCAACACTCAAAAGTGTGAAATAACTTGTCGAAGTCGGTACCATGAGCACAATGGTCCCATTTAAATTTATTGGCAACCATCGTAGCTCAATGGTAAAAGGACTTCACTTTATCAGGGCCCCCGGTTTTGAATCCTAGCTGTGGCAAACATTCATATGATGAGCATTGATAATATTAATAATACTCTCGCTTATACTGTTTATACGGGTATGACGTGACACGCGTAGTCGATATTACGATTGAGAACTGCTCGATTCACGATCGTCAGTGCCTTCAAGCTCCCGATGAAGGGTTCCGGAGGAAGCCGAAACAATTGTCGATCGTGATATTGACTACGTATAAGTGTCATGTTATACCCGTAGAAACAGTATGAGCATTAATGTGTGGATACTTAATTGTGTGTGTAATTTGATTGTGTGTGTTTCCATGCCTCCCGCAACACAAAGAAGCATTTATATTAACATTTGAAATAATATTTCGATGACGAACTGGCAACAAATAAGATACCTAAGGTAATAAAGGAGTTAGAGAGATACGATACCAAAAAGGTCACAAAAGTTTACAACCAAGAACTATGCCAGAAGCAATAATAATTAAAATTGTTTTTCATTACAAAAACTTAATTAAATTAAAATAAAATATTGATGACTGGCTTCGATTCATAGCCTATATGTATTTCCACATAAATAAATAAATATCTTAACACATATCTAATATAATCTAAAGACAATGCCACAGACAGACTCATAGATACTTCAAACGAAGTCAAAGCAATTTCTCCATAGCAACACGTATAAATAAAGGTGTTTGTTTACTGCAGCAACTCGCTGAATAGTATCTGCACTCGTGGCTTTTCAGTGATTAATATTTTGGTTGAACACAAGCACAAAGGTAGTTCAGTGCTGAATTCACCAAGATTATACCTAGCTCTACACACTGGAGGAGTACAAAGGAGGTGCAAGCATATGACTAATTAATTAATTTTACCTCAATGTTGCCTCTCAAATGAGTTGTAGAGCAATTTGTTTTAAGAAAATATGTAACTAGGTACCGATGTGCGATGAAGCGATGAGCGTTCGATCCCCAAAAATAGCTTGAGCTTCCGGTGAAGGTAACACCGTTATCAAATCCCCAGCATGGTTGTAGGGTACTTTCGAGTACCCGCCTGGCTGCTACCACCCTCAAGTTTGAAAAATTGTCACCAAACACATAGTGTGTTCAGGCAGCAGTCCTTCAGAGCCAGTGAGCATTCTAGGTCTAGCTTGATAACATCTTCGACCACATCGTCACTGACCATCAAGTGCGATAGTGGTCAAACGCTAGATCTAGAAACTACCTTTCTTAAGCTACTTAAAACTAGCTAACTATTTTATTCGGTGGTCGCTTTTTTACTTTATTACAGCCTTGCTGCATTGACATGTAAATTGATGTTGGATGGTCATCAATTTACACATGAATACGGATTAAAAAAAACATGTTGTGATTGTTTATAAAAATGTGAAGCTAAATTCTTCAAAAGTTATATATGATTGAAATACCTAAAATTATTTTCGTGGTAACTTACGCTTGCATCGAGAAAAGAGGTTACTTTAATATAGGTTGGTATGAAATACTCGGCTGTGTGCCTAAAAGTAAATTAATAATAACGACGCTCCTTTGAGAGCATAACTAAGATGCCAGCTCTCGTTTCATGGCGAACCGCAAGGCGCAGCGCTGAGATAACGTTGGGAAAATATCGATAAAATAACCTGATGCCTTAGAATTATTTGTTTATGATACATCTTTTGGAATTAAACTTTCTATACTTAACCCTTTTACCATCTACAGTAAACTCTTGAAGCACCCGTTAAATCGTTTCTATTAAATGTAATGTAACTCCTAATAAATTTTCTTTTTTTTTCGTGCCTTCTGATTTAGTATTACCGCCTAATTGTGTCTCACATTGTGATATTAGTTTGTATTACGATGCATAGATATTGCCATAGATAACATAAGGGCGTAATGGATGCCGATGATATTACAGACGCTCGCGGGTGTTCACAGGCAAGCGGGGCAAATACTGATCCGTATTGATTAAAAATATTATAAATATGTACTTTACTGTTCCTAAAGGGTAAAAGAAATACACACGTAACATTTCAAACGCATCTGTCGCTACCGCGAGAAGTTGTTACAAAGGAAAAATACGGTCGCATGAAAATATTCTTACTTAAGAATTAGCAAATATAATCAAATTTTTTTGAATCAAAATTAACCTTCATTTGTTGATCTCATAAGAGTATTTTTAAAGTTAATTAGATATGTAGGACTTTCAACAAAATAAGCTAAAAATTGTCTACTTAGCCAATGGTCAAGACTTGAATATACTACTCTGAAACTTACTCGCAAACTCATAAGGATGATTATGTCAAATTATCTTTCTTGAGAGACCGCTGACAAATACAAGTACGTTATCAATACGCTCATGAAGTCATGACCGAAATACTAATGGTTGAAGGAAACTTGTAATCTGTCCTTGTAAATTATTGTACGAACTTTAGAAGCAATTAGCACCAGATTACCATAGTACAGGCTCTGCCTGGTTTGGGACCTGAAGACTTTGTGTGAATGTTAATAAATAAAAAATTGAAAAAATATATCGTTTTTGTATTAGTATCAAAAGGATTTAGACGCAAGTTAATAAGTGATCGCACAGGGCAAGACAAGTAAGAGAAGTGGTTATTTCAAACGGCAATTTGAGTCGCTTAATTGTCCATGTCTGTTTGATTGACCAATCCGTTTTTTTCTATACAAACATTAATTTAAACTTCTTATGTGCAGATAGATATAAGTTTATAAAACATAAATTCGTTTATACTACCGTACCGTGATATTTTACGTAACAAATGTTATTGCATAGTTATCGATGAATACCGCATTCCAAACTCCGTTCAGCACTACACCGCTAATTATGAAATTCCACATGGCAACACCGTTACGAATATTATGTTTACGTGACCTTAAAATGTTCCACGTGAGCCGTAGCGTTGAATATCTACGGATTTGTACTTAGCGCGTGACGAAATATTTTATGCGTGAAACATGCAGACTCGTACCGTAAACAAAGCCTTTATACATAGCCACGCACCCGCATTTTATTATAAACTATGTGCGTCCCGCGGGTTCACCCGCTTGGAATACGGTTTTTCTCGCTACCTCCATTATACCATGGGCACTACTCCTTCTCCGGGATAAAAGTGGCCAATGTGTTATTTCAGGTTATAAGTTTATTCCAAATTTCATGCAAATCAGTTCAGCTGTTTCACCGAGAAGGAGTAAGAAACATATTATGAAGCACAGACAAACTTTCGCCTTTATAATATTAGTGTGAAGTGTGATAGACAATTCACAACTGTTGTTCCTTGCACTTTATGTAGGTACACCAGAACTGTGAAATATATACCACTATATACTACTACTCTTTTATTAATATTATAATTATTTATTTATTATGAATATTAATTATTTGGCTAGGAGCCAAAAACACATAATTTAATTTCTACCATTAATTTAACTACTTAATGGTAGAAATTAAATTATGTGTTTAAAGCCAGGGTGCATTGGAGGTAGAAAATTAATTTTCGACTTTGTCTGATCTGTTGAGTCATTGTGTCTTATCGACTTTATCAACCTCAATGGCATCCCCATTAATGCACCCCTGGCAAAAGTTTTAATAATTTTATTTTAATTATTTCTTCTTCTTCTCTCAGCCATGTGCGTCCACTGCTGGACATATGCCTCCCCCATAAAGGGGGGATTTGCCAATACTCGCCACGCTTGGCAGGCGGGTTGGCGAGCGCAGTATGATTTCCAATCCTCAGAAAGCGCTGCTGCCCACCTTCTGGTACGTGGTCCCTTAGCCGACTCTTACGGCACCCACGGGAAGAGATGGGGGAGTACTATTCTAGGCCGGAACCACCACGGCAGATTCGTTCGATTCGGAACGTTTAATTATTTAATGAACTACTAATCTAATAACCTTGTGTGAATGTTAATAAATAAATAAATAACATTCAAGACTACATCTTCTTAAATAAAGAACTTTCCATTTATAATTTCAACCCCCATTGCACACCCTTGATGCACCCTTGGCATATTTTTATTGATATTTTTTTTTTTATAAATCTACCAAATTTCACTCTTAAAAGTTCAGAAACAAAGAATTTTCATACAACGTCTACGTACTAGAACAAATACACCCTCCAAATTCATATCCCTAGAACCCCAGCCGTTTGGGCTGTGCGTTGCCTATTATTATAGATCAGTAAGTGAGTAGGTACGTCGGGACAAAGATGCTTTTAGTATTAGATTACGCAATGAAACTTTAACATTCCCTCTGCTTCCAAATAGACCTTCCATTCCACCCAGAGTCTCAAGTTTCAATGCCTATTGAGAGATCATAACATTGCATCCCCGCTGCGTTGACATGTAAATTGATTTTGGGTAGGAACAAAGTCTGATTTTGACAGCCTTGGTACTTTGCTATTTATAAATCGTCCTAATAATTGAATCAATCTTGATTTATGAGATTTAATGACACTGGGCGTTATTTTCCTTGCACGTTGTCTTTTGTATTAGCACATAAAATGTTAAATGTTCTACTAAATCGACATAGTCACTATGAACTCAGCCTACGAATTATTGACGTTGTCTTATTGGCATCGATTCGGCCTCAGATGAGACTGAAATTGAACATGAAATTAGTAGACTTGACCCCCTGTAGTCAAACGGAATTTACACTATACAAGTTGGTATTACGTACAAAGCAATCATTAATCCTTTATATATAATACCAATCCGTCTGATATTCACAGTTCCTATTGATGTTCGTAAAGCCCTTAAATAATCCCCGTCCCTTTATATCACCTGGAGTACAAAGCGAATGGAACACGCTACATTCAGGTCAAGGACGGGGCTTTGTATTGGTTATACCTATACGTAGTTCTACATTTCAAGGCCATTGTGTCCCTCCAGACCTACTTTGTATAATCAATCAATCAATATTCTTTATTGCGAAAAATCTGTTACAATATTGTCCTTATACTTAGTCACATCTACATACGTAAATTTAAATTGCTTCCATTACATACATATGCATAATACATGTATATTTACGCTAAAATTCAAATTCGTATAACTCCATACGCTCTCACAAATATTAGACGAGTTTTATTTCATTGCTGGCCAATCGAGGGTAGTTTTAGTTAAATCAAATAAGTGCGACTTAATTTTGCTAAAACTACCCGCAAATTTAATAAATACATTTAATTTTAGTGATGCTTTCGATAAGTCTCATACTAATTTAGACTTTAGCGTAACCGTATAAGAACTGATGTAGTTTTCCAACATTTGAGTTTAGTCCAGCTGAATAAGCGAATAACTATCATGTCTCCAATTACACCTAATCTTATTGTCTCACTCAAGGGAAAGACAAAAAAAGAAAGACATTGTTCACGACAATGCGTCTTCTCAATGTGCCATGTGCATGTGCTATCCAGCATCATCTGTTTTGTGCCAGCATGCTCTTACATGCACGTAGCACACATTACACTATTTTATGGTTTTTTTTTTTTTTTTTTTATATATTATAAGTTTGCGTTTGACAACTGTCTCACCTGATGTTAAGTGATGACGTTGTCTAGGATTTGCACGCAAACCTAAAAAAAAAAAAAAAAAAAACCTATGTCCTGTTGTAACACTAAAATAACTCAGTACTCGGCGAATCGCGACCGCGTCCGCGAGCGCCCCGTATTTTCCTTGAAAAAGACCACCGAATGTGGTTGAAACTATAGTCGGAACCCTCTGACTTATTACGTGAGTAACTCCCGTGTTTTATACATTGATAATGTCTAAAATAACTCATCATAACTCTCTTTTTTCCCACTATTTTATATGTACTGTTGTAACACTAAAATAACTCAAAGGTTTTTTTTCGATTGAGTCTTCTCACTATATTAATAAAAAACAAATCAACGAAGTTGTTCCACATTATCGTTAAATATTGTCCCTTGTTAATCCACAGTAAATCAAATTTAATTTGACACAGGGAGTTTCTGTTTCTTTATTACAATATGACGGAGAACCAGTAGCAAATACAGGGGCCGTACCATCAACTTTTACAAAACCATCATGTTTCAAGAACGTCATACTTCAAGCTTAAAGTAATAATGCTCAGATTCGTACCATGAACGTCTTAAAACATTATTGTTTTATTATCGCTCAGTGACGTGTAGAATGAACGAAGAAACATTCCTGCTGTAAGGGCAAGCGAGACAACATTATATTTTCATATAGCGTTGTCGCTTTCGTTGGCGCTGGCTCATGGTACGCTTTGAGTGAACGAAATAGAGGTTTACGTCACAAAACTGCTTAGTCTAAACATCATTAAAGTAACATTGCTTATGTGGCCTTGTGGTACGAAAATTCAAAGTAAGATTACAATAATACTGCTATAAGAGTTGGTGGTAGGCCCCCAGGGATTATTACGTCGTCTTCCATTTTATTTTTGGGGCTATTATATTATTTATCTCAAGGCTGTCGCATAAAATGTGACGAAAAGAAATGTGCGTCTTTTGTATTTTATCAGATATTGTTGGTAAAATGGGAAATATGTAGTACCGTTGAGATAATATGAGCAAACTGGTTTTGTTTTTTCCAACCGATGCCCGTGATGTGCAATGAATCATGTAATATTTATTAACTTAATATTTCACTTGTAATATTATCGTTTTTTGTGGCGGAAATTTCAATGAAGAGGAATGTTTTCCAAAATGAGTATTTTTTCGGGTTAATCACACTATCACACTGATATTCTAAAGGCGAATGTTTGTTTGTCGTTTGTATGTTTGTTACTCCTTCACGCTGGAAATGCTAAACGGATTTGCATGAAATTTGGAATGCAGATAGTTTATACCTTGGAATGACACAAAAGCTTCCATCAGAAAGGCATCCCGGAAAAAGTATAGTTCCCATGGTTCCTATGCTAGCGCTGGGTGCAGCTATTGTATAATAAGTAGCTCTTTACAATATCAAAAATATAATTTTAGAGAAGTGTCCTTAGTGGCCACTTCTAAATCAAGTGGGTAATAAATAGATAGGGAATTTCGGTTTAATATTTAAAACCTCCCAAAAAAACTTGAAAATTGAAATACTCGATACTGGCTCAATGCACACAAAATGCGAAACGAAGCCAAAAAGATCCTTTTTTTGTTAGATCCTTTTTGTAAACGATGTCAATTTTAACAATTTCTCTGTCTAATGGGCGCTCTCTACTGCCGCGAACAATATATTTCGTGGAAATATTTATTTTATAACCCGAATCTGTAGTCGGGTCGGAGCAAAGGAGAGGCCTCTGTTTTATAACGTTGATAGCATAGCGATGATAGTTCAGCGGTGGGAGCGTCGGTTGTCAAACTGACAGACGCTGGTTCAATCCCCACCAACAGCTTGAGCTTCCGGTGAAGATAACACTAAATTATCAAATCCCCAACATGTTGTTAGCACTAGCACTCTCAATTTTGAAAAACTGTCACAAAACATTCTAGGTTTAGCGTAATAACATCTTCGACCATATCGTCACTGACCATCATGTGAGATAATGGGTAAACCCTAAATCTATACAGTTTAAAAAAACAAAAAAGAACATTATGTGAGTATGCGTGCGCATCTGTTCCCTCATAACTTCTCAAATACTTACCATAATTTAACAAATGAGGTATTTCTATTGCATCTATGTTCTATGGTACTCATCTACCCTTATTTGTTACAGAGCTATAAGGGGAACGAAGAACACTCAGCACATAATCCTCATAGCTGTCGTGAAAAAAAGGTAAGGTACATATACATTTTACGCGTCTCCGGCTTTACTAGATTTTCCAACGCTTTTACTGAATCAATTACTGCCTAAAAGCTTTTTGTTGGACTGCACCTGTCAGTCCCACATAGTAACCTGTTTTGACACGCGCCCTTACTATAAAAAAGGCCTGTTAAAATAGATGCGTACAGTGCAATCAAGAATTTATAAGGCACTAAAGATATGGCTGTGATCGCAAATACTCCGTTGAATAATAGTAGCCTTCCTCCGCCATCAAAAGAGTTCCTGAAACTTTTTGTCGATTCGAACTGTATGTCGATTATCACGCGTACGAATCATATTTGATTTTTCATACCAATGTCTATTATTATTTGTTTTCATCAATATTATTTTTTATCATTTGCCTTAGTTAATTTTGAAAGCAGAAAGAAGAACAGCGTGATAAGAAAACAGTTTGGGGTGTATTAGGATGTACGATCTTGAGATAATGGTCTGAAACGACAGTTCTTAACCTGGCAGTAATCACCCCTGCGAGGCTAAAGTTATTAAAACATCGAAAAAGTCATTATTGAAACTAATTAATTACTATTCGCGTGTAATAATCTGATAAAAGATAACAAAGACCGATAAGGCCGGATTTATCACACCCTTTTTGGATCTCTGTCTACCTATTATAACAGACAGCTTAGAGCTTTAAAAAACTGTTATTTTCATTTGCTACTAATTACAAGTGTGAGAGTGGTTTCTACACTTTAGCAGCACTAAAAACAAAGACCAGAAATCTTCACAATGTGGAACATGCCTTAATATGCGCTATGAGAGAAAAAAAACTTAAATTTACATAAATATTGTTAAACAAGTATGTGATTGTTCTCTGAGACCTTCTTATATTATTTTTAAGAATTTTAGTTTATTTTGGTTGAACATAAGAATAACTACTCAATTTACTCAGTACTATCTACTCATTACTCAATATTTTTGAGTTTATTAAGGAAGTTAATTTAAAAACCAGCTTCGAAGTCGTCATTTTCATAAAATTATACATATTGATCAAAAAGCCTGAAAAATAAATATTGAAATGTTTATTTAGATGTGTATTTTAGAAATACATCGTACAATACAATGTTTTTTTAAAGGTACGTATCTCTAACAGTAAATAATTTTAAAAAACGTTCTTCATACCTTTTGAAGAAAGTTAGATGTTTGCTTCAAACTCCACATTGAAAATTCACAATAATGGTGAAGAGATGTGACGGACGCGATGCAGAAAATAAATTCTATCGATAATAGGAATTCAAAAACTCGAAGACAATACAAGAACTCATTGTAAACTTTTAGTTCCAATTATGAATGCATATATCGATAACTATTACATTTCTACCTTCAATAATGACGAAGTTACATACATACAAACTGTCACCTAACATTTATATATGAGTAGCATATTAAAATGAAATTTTAAAAATCTCGTCATATTTCTCACTTCAAGTTTCAAATGAGTAGATGATTATATCTATTTTCTTTCAAAAAGTTAAAACAAAGATCTTTATTGCAAACTGAGGACCACAATTATATTACATACAAATGCAATAATTTAAGGATACATGTCGTATGATGGCCATGAAAACAATAAAATTGTTAAAAATATTGTAAAAGTGTCGATAAAATCTTACTCCGTTATCTTGAATCCCTATAAAAGATGGAAACTTTAGAGTTTCTCTAAAAGTTTGAGGCTCCCATGTGTGTGAGTTCAGAGCAGATATATTTAACTTTATAAGTGTATTAAACTTTTAGCTTCGGAAAGTTGAACACAAAACAAACTGATCTTGAAACCGATTATCATTGAAGTGAAAGCGTTCTTGAAAAACGCCCATAGTACCGTGCGTATGCGATCTTTTTAATTGAAATAAGTTGATTCTTCTGTTGCTGAAACTTTGCAATGTAATTATGTTGTAAAATTTAGAAGCGATGATAGCTCAGCGGGTGGAGCGTCGGCTGTTAATCTGACGGACTTGGTTCGATCCCCAACAACAGCTTGAGCTCCCGGTGAAGATGACACCGTTATCAAATCCCCAGCATGGTGGTAGGTTTCTTTCGAGTACCTGCATGGCTAGCTACCACCCTCAAGTTTAAAAAAACTGAAAAAAAAAAAACTGTCACCAAACACATACTGAGTTTTCAGGCAGCAGTCATTGAAAGCCAGTAAGCATTTTAGGTCTAGCGAGATCTTTGACCACATCGTCACTGACCATCAAGTGGGATAGTGGTCAAACGCTAGATCTATATAGAATGTCACTGACCATCAAGTGAGATAGTGGTCAAACGCTAGATCTATATAGAATAGAGTAAAGAAAAAAATATCTCCGATTTCGTCGCACTAAGGACGCATCTCGTGGCATTTTCATCTAGGAGCTTGCTATAAACACGTAACAGACAGTGAGTCATTTTCACATTTATTATATTATTCGGTTATTGTTGTATCCCAGAGGAGTCATCTAATACTTTGGGATAAAGAGTAATCTATATGTGAATACAAGTTCTAAGGAACCTATGTTCCGAATTTCATTGAAATCCATCGTGCCGTTAAGGCGTGAAGATTTAAGACACATCATACAACTTTCGAGTTTATAATATTAGGGTGACTTTTTTCATCACAAGCATACCCCGCACTGGGATACCCTGGGTCGCGAGAGGCATGGACATATACAATGACATTATAACAAACATCCAAGATCCGGTACAAACATCTATGCTCATACCATAAATGTTTGTACCGGCCGGGATTCGAACCCAGAGCCCCGGGAACCAGAAGTCATGCGACTGACGATTGAGCCACGGCTAACGTCGGTGATAGATAGGCGTTGTTTGGTTAAAAGAAAAATTCTACATAATATACATACATTTGAAACATTCCCTGGTTTACCTTATTTCGGTCACGCAGATAAAAATAACAATACCCATCTTCCTATGACGTTTCGTGAATTTTGTCCCAAGGCAACACAGTTTGTCTGTCATACGGTTTGGTCTCACGTAAATCTTCACTACTGTGTTTATCATATCCCCGAGAGGAAATGTTTATCGTACGTCAATCCGTTCATGGCGCGTTCTATATACCTATATGTAAATTTGAGGATTCTTGAAGTTTATATTTCGGTCTATATTACAGGACTTTTAAACTAAGTCAGTAGCTACCAAACTAGTTTTAAGTTACACTATTTTAAACTTTCGCGAATAAGACCATAAAGTCTATTTTATTTATTTAACCAGACTATGCGTGCAAGTGGGCCTTATACTGCTACTGCAATTTACTACAACTCGCATTAGCCAACGGGTTGGATTATGCCTATTACTTATCTCTTTGAAAGGAAAGCTTGAAACCCATTAGAGGGACAGGAATGGGGGGATTTTGCGAAACTACTTACGTAGAAGACTGTCTTCTACGCCACAAAGATACATAAAAACCACTTTTATTATTTTGCTAGTAGTAGTTGTCACTAAACCCTACTTTTTACAACACACAAAATTAGTTACGTAACAATTTAGTAATACGAATAAATATTAATTAAAACTAAAGTACCTGAATCAAAATAATACATAAATGTTTATTGTCTGTAGATTGAATGTATCTCCGATCGCTAGTTTAACCTGATGCGATCACCAGGTCAATATGTACAGTTACGCGCAAGAATTATTAAGTTAACCATAGGTTTGGGCGCCGAAGATACAGGCTATGCGTAGTTTGGGGTTCTTAATTACATTAATTAGGCTACATAATATAATAAAATAATGTACAGATTTTTCATGTAAACTGTGTTTCTAGGAATAAATTATTGCGTCTTTGTAAGAAAAGTAACTCAATAAAATTATATTTATAAGCTTAGCTGAACAATTTTAGAGATAAATAATTATATTGATCTTACTAATACTAATACTTAATAATACTAATTATTCCTTTCTATTATTTTTTAAAGCTGTGTAACTATGAAAAGTGAATAATACACATTCAAATCCGATAGTAATAAAACAGCTATGTATAAATACTACTTTACTGTTTACGGTTCTACTTGGTTCACAAAATAAATAAAACAATTTCCTCAACAAATATTGGTTGTGTTTGGAACTATTTTAAAGCCAATCACGACAGAACCATTCTGATTCAATCAGGCGAAGTTATAATCACATTCGAATGGTTCTCCCGGTCAACAAGTTTTAACTACCCTAGCCAAAGCCTGGGCCTCTGACGATCAAATTGTAATTAGAGAAACACAAAGCTTTATGTATTCTAAAAGGAAATATGAAACTTTGCGTATTATCTTCCCTGAAATGTACACTTAATATCTGAAGGCATTGCGTCTAGCACTCTGCCATTATCCTCTCTCTAATGGCGTTGCTCCGGTTTTCTCCAACTTTTTTGAATAAGGAACGGGAATGTAGAGCAGTCAAGTTTTTCCTTGAAACGAATTATGTTGAAATGTTTTAATTTTTACTATTATCGCTTTAGTTCTTCCTCATTGGATGAGAAACATTTTGATAATTGCGATGCGATTCGAATTCTTCTTCTTCTTGTTCTTGTCCTTGTCGCACACTAGGTGAGATTGGCGCAACATGTTATTGTTTTCCATTATCTTCTATGATTAGTCATCTCAGTGCTCACACCTTGGCTAAACATATCCTTCACACAGTCCATCCATACCTTCTGAAAATTAATAGCTTAGTATTTTTCCCAAGTTAGATACCAGTCTCTTCTACCTGGCTAAATGGGTCGATCACGACTACGTCCACCCCGTAACCCAGTCTAGTAATAGGTAAAGTACAAACAAACGATCCGTCCCGGGCGATTAAGTCGTCCCACATTGACAGAGGACCGGGTCACGCTTCCCGGATATAAATCTCGTGTGCACACCTTCATAATCATGTGTGCTCGTATACTGAATAAGTTAAGCTATAGAATGTAATTTACTAGCGTCATTGCGGTGATTTGCTTGCGTGTAACTGTCGATTATATACTTAGATAATGGTTTTCTAGAAGGGTCTTTATTTGCGTTACCTTTAAAGATGGAATACAACTTCAGACAATTCTGTTGTTGTCTTTTTGTTGTACTATATGTATATAAGTCAAAACTCTGTCATTTATGAATCAATTTGAAAAAAATCTTATTAATTTAATAGCTTACACCATGGTAAGTTAGAGATGATATGAGTTGTTATCACACTTCCAAGCATCATGATGACGCTTAAACTGAACCACTTAATCATGGTTAGAATCCCGAATTTAATGTTAGTGCTAATGGTCATATGATAGAGTAACGTGTATTTGACAAAGTAAAAAAATATATTAAAGATATCGCTATGCACTATTACCTACTATGCATGAAATTATTACTCATAATAAAAATGCTTATATAAGTAAGGTGTTTTGCTAAAAAATATAAAATAGACGTTTCTGATCTTTAGTGGAAAGAAACACTTTTCGCACGTTAAAGAAACTGACTCAGCCAAAATTATAAATCAATTCATGTTCCAACCGATCTTACAGTAACACATAACAGAACTGACTTAATATATAGTTACATAGACAAATTAAACAATAACACATTTTGGATAAATCCTAACATCAGATTGCAACAAGAGCTAAATAAATAGAAAACTAAGTAAATATTACCTTTTGAAAACTATTAGTTACAACTTATTGACACCGACGTAAGTCGAGAAAGTCTACACAACTTATATATTATATTTAATATACTACACTATAATATATGTATTTTAATAATTAATTACCTAATGTTGGCCCATATTTGGGCTCAACGAATCATCATTGCAATTGAATGTGGCAATGCTGCTAGCATTCTGGGCACGCTTTCCTGGTAGCGGGTTATATCATTTAAGTTTTGTTAATATATTAGCTGCAGTATTTTAATTAGTCATTAGTATTTTATTTCAATAAGGGCATCGGCCGATTAGCGATTTAATTATTAAAATAAAGTGTAAACATTTTGCTCGTTCTCAAATTAGATTACTTAACCGCTTTCAATTAAAAGAATATAAATGGAAAACCCGCCTTCAGACTTCATTTAATTAAGTAACTTCTTAATTATGTTGATATTTTAACGGAATCAAAGAACATTGCAACGGTAAGAAAATTGTATAAGCCTATTCGTAATTAATTATATTAGGTTAAAGATTCTACCGTTTTCCTTTAAATTTCAGTGAGCTTAATTAGCACGTTAATTGACATTAACTAAGAGAGAGGCTATCAATTAGGTTGTATTATGTAATGTATATTTCTCTAAAATCTGTTGTACACTAACTGATTAATCAAGTTATTTTGTTGTTTTCATTTAAAAGTTTACCGGCCACCGACCAGGTGGACAGACGACCTGACTAAGATCGCAGGCAAGGACTGGATGCGGGCCGCTTCCAACAGGTCCTTGTGGAAATGTCTGTCAGTGATATTATTATATCACTTTGAAAACTATTTTGAGATGAATATAAGTTGCACCTGCTGAATATTTCTTGACATTCACTTGAGCTCAGCTATATTTATGCGGAATGCCACAGGATAAACTTTTTTTTATATGTCATATACATATATATACTTATACATCATATACTAGTTTTGATTTTTGTTATGACAAGTGTCTATCTATCACCCTATCGGCGGTATTAACGTATTGTGGAAACATGACTGATCAATGGAGGTACTAATCAAATCATAACACTAGGTTTTTGGTTATTGCGCGGGCTGCGAGCGGCCCTTGAAAGCAATACGTAAATTTAACATAAAGTTGCAATCAGTTTAATAAAAAAGAACATATTCTCAAACAATATGGTGCATAGCATGCAATGTATGCAGGAAAAATGTACGCAGGGTTACCAGGACAAGTTGATTATTTTTTGATAAAAAAGTGGTCGCTCTATAAATTCAAAATTTTATATGAGTTTTGTTAAGGTATCCCACCTCTTAAGTGCAGTGGTTAATGCGAGCAGTTGAATACCCACTAAAATACTCCCTACTCAGAACTCGTAAGCGACTCCCCTAAGGTAGGTTAATGCGTGACACCCCATTCGGAACTCAGTCCTTGGCCTAGTTAGTGACTAACACGGTTGTTTATGATTTGAAGAGTTTCGAAATGTCACTCGAAATTGTCGAAATGATTTTTTGACATTTATTTATTATTTATTAGTAGCGCCCCGCGGTTTCACCTGCGTGGATTACAGTTTTCCCGTTACCTCAATTATCCCACGGGAACTATACTTTTTCCGGGATAAAAATAGCCTATGTGTTAATCCAGGAATTAAACTATCTCCATACCAAATTTAATCGAATCGTTTGAGCCCAAAAAATATTAGTAGGATAGGATAAACCTCTTGACATATTTCATATTTTCTTGGCATGTTCATAACATATTATTAAACAATATATAACGATGTGTGATAGGTGATGTAATGACAATACAACCAATTGGTTCATCGGTTCAACCGTTTTTGTTACAATCCTACTTCCTACTAGTATTATAAATGCGAAAGTTTGTGTGTATGTGTGTATGTTTGTTACCACTTAACGCTCAAACGGGTACACAAATTTCGATGAAAATTTGTATGGAGATAGTTTATACCTGGATTAACATACAGGCTACTTTTCATCATCAATCTTCACCATGCGGGTAAACCGCGGGGCGCACCTTGTAATAAATATATAATAGAATAATATTCATATTCAATTAGTATTAGGTAGTTATTTTCTCACTGACCGGATCGGCACCAATTTTTCAGTTCTTGATAAGGACTGTGAAATACTGATTTTATGCCATGCTTCAGGATCATAATCTCAGCCATAGGACGTCTACTACTGGACATAGTTCTTCCCCATTGATTTTCATAAGGACCGGTTAGAAACGACCCGCATCCAGCCCTTACCTGCGATCTTAGCCAGGTCGTCTGTCCAGAGGATTGGTATATATATATGACAAGTTTAAATCGTCATAAATATTGCAAGAGCAAGAGCCTTCATAGTAGATTAATTTCACTCCACTTCACTTCAAGAGCCTCTCAGAACTCCTACTACATATTCCTGTGTATTGTGAGTATATTAACAAACTTCCTTGTTGTGGGTAGACAGACGAGAAACGGTAACTTTCTAGTGAACTTTTCAAGCTGAGGCGCAATGGGTACTAGTACTGTAATATAAATATATTACAGTACTAGTACCCATTGCGCCTCAGCTTCGACTAGATGATGCTTTAACTATAACATATGTATATTTTCATGCTTTATACAAAAATATAAAAAAATAGTACCCAGTTCTTTACCTCATACTTTATATTTAATTTTACTTGATCGAATTGTAATTGTTTATGACTGAGCTGCGCCCTGTGGTGATGAAAAACGGTGATGACAGTGATGATGCAAATCTATATCCTATGTGTTTATCCAAGATATAAGCTATCTCCACACCAAAATTCATCGAAATCGGTGTAGCCGTTTGAGCGTGAAGAGGTAACAAACATACACACATACACACTTACCCACACACACACAAACTTTCGCATTTATAATATTAGTAGGAAGGATAATGCGTTTCCACTAAATTTATAAGGCAGTTGAGAAGTAATATCACACTTACGCTTACCTTGAACGCCGAATTTGTTCAAGGTTGGAACTTGGACTATAATATTATATTGAGCCAACATCATAAAAAAAGTCAGTAAAAAACCTGAACTACCAGAATTGTAGCTAGTTAAAGGTTACTGAACTAAACATCAGAAAGATAAACTAAACACGAAGAATAAATGTACAAAAATAAATAACAAAATAGGTTGCACGTAGAGTAACCTCATACGTGACCGAGTACGTTTAATTATTGTTATTATTATTATTTAAACATTCACACAAGGTCTTCAGGTCCCAAACTAGGCAGGGCCTGTGCTATGGTAACCCGATGACTGATATATATACTTATATACATATACACACCCAGACTCAGGTCAAACAGACATGTGCATACACACAAATGTTTGACCTGTCCGGGAATCGAACCCGGGACCAACGGCTTAGAAGGCAGAGTGCTACCAACTGCGCCAACCGGCCAGTCAATTAACAAACAGTAAAAATTTTCTCAATTCATTCATTTGTGAAGGTAATAAACGAAAATTCCAATAATACTCACTGTGTCTGAGGACATATAAACGTCTAAAGAACCTTAAATGGTAAAACGGTATGAATCGAGATAATGGCACTCCGTTTTAAAAAAAAGGTCCCGAGCTGGTATTTTACATATATTCTGTTGGAAAGGATTCGGTGACAGTTTAACTTGAAGAATAGATTTTGAGTTTCTTATTTTCTGCTTCACTTTTTTCATCGCCACCTTTATATATAATGCGTCGCTTTGATAAATATAATCCAAAACATGGCAAAATCATGTTCAATATTTCATATTGACCATTTTAAAATCATCTGTCATCAAGTTTTTTTTATTATTTATTTTCTCTCCCCACAATGGTTCTTATAACTAACAACTTAAAGTTATTTAACATAATAAAACTTTGTATTATTATGTACGTAGAAGTTACTATGATTTAACAAGCGACAGCTAATAATTCGTTTACGGCTATGCATGTGTTGTTGCTAAGCAGTCCCTCATACACTCTATCCTAGCAGCAATAACAATGCGCATAAACTTTATTGTGTCATACTCATGACATTCTTATGAACGCTAGTGTTTGATACTGTTGTGTAGATCAACTGTAATTAATCTAGGTTGGGTTATTTAGAAAACATTCTGGCGTTAGTCACAAACCGCTGGCTTAATTTTCAAACTTCATATCTCCATTTGGTCAAGTTTTATAGGAGGAAGAAAAGAACTACATTTTTCTAAATAACTACAATCAAAACAGAGAAATAGCTTTATTTACATTTAAATAACAAAAAAACGAAATACATTTAGTGGATACAAGTGATTATATCGTGTTCGTTATGATATTTTAAGCTAGACGGCAATAACACAATCATTAAAAAATGTTAGAGTTACGAAGTTTGAAAATGAAGCCAGCGAAATGTAGAAAAAAATGTTTTCAAAAGTAGATATAGCCGACCCTCAATACAAATTTTCGTAGCAATTGCTACGCGCCGTAGAGCCTCTGCGAGATAGGTTTTAATTCGTTTCGGAGTTGACGATTCGTATGCTATGAAGTAGCGATAGTTGAATTTTCATTTTAATAGTTTTTACTTGTAAAAAACTTATAAAGTGAAAATTTACCTAAAAGGAACATTTTTCTACATTCGAAACTCCTTTCACCAGAATTATGCTACATTATCCCTGAGTAGCATAGTCTATATTTCTCGCTAAAAAAAAATAGATCGCTACTAAAACTTTCGTAATATAACCGTGGGTACCGGGACGGGCCGCTAGTATAACATAAAGTATATTATAATACAATATTTATTCAAATGTCTGATTCTATTGATTAGCGAGCTTTTATATGAGCTTTGCCAAGGGATGACGAAGTTTGCATTTGAATGGTTTTATTCTTGGAATGATTCTTTTAATATTCAATATTAATTTATTTTTATTTTTGTTTACAACAGTTGACTGCTGGAATCAACCCGAACGATCAGTCGTGGTCTCCAGGCACACATGAATAAACGATGTGTCTAATTATATGAAAAGATCCATCATCGTTTCAATTTTCAGATAATAAGAACAAAACTTATCTGTAACCAACTCATAGTTTGATAACATGTTATGTTTATAATCAAAGAATCAAGTAGTGTACAAACATAAATACCATGAACGGTTCTAAAAAACTCAGTTAACTCAACTCATTAAGAACGTGTAATGTGATGTGAATCTGTTTCCGCCGCTATCAGTTTTTAATTTTTGTTTATTGATTTCGTATTTTACTCTTTACATTTACTACTAGCTGCCTCCCGCGGTGAGCCTGCTGACGAAAATCGTTGATGATGATGATGATGAAAATAAGCCTATGTTTTAATCCAGAGTATAATCTATCTCTTTGCCAAATTTCTTCCAGATCCGTTCAGCCGTTCTGGCGTGATTGAGTTACAAACATCCATCCATACATCCATTCATCCATCGAAACTTTCACATGTATAATATTAGTAGGATTATGGACGAGTCTCATATTGATATTATGAATGTTAAAAACTGCCCTCTAGTGGCAATGTATTACGCACCAAAAGTGTGAGGTCAATGTTTTGAGCTCAATATTCCTCAGTCTAAAAATTTTACAATATAATTATACATACTTTTTTTTGTTTACTTTAACTTTAGAGGTTGAATGGCCCGTAAATCATTCGAGTAGGCAAAATTTGAAGTACATTTTAAGAGAATTCTATACCAAAAATTATCCTCGTATATATGTACGTATTAATTAAATATATTGCTATCTCAGCGTTCTCTCCTTTCCTATATATTCCTCCCTATGCAACCGATAATGTAATTTTTTGTTATAATTTACGTTCCGGGGCAAACCTCTTTTCCCTAGCTAAATTTTAACAATTATTATTTATGTCAACTGCTTGGATTTGTTTTAGCCTCACACGTTTAATTTTGTTCAAAAATGTTATGGTTTTTGAATAATATTGACTTCAGATAACCACAGTGTTAGTGCATAAATGAAACTGGTTGTGATACTTGTAACTTTAAAGTGATATAAAAAAACTGGAAAAAAATAAGACGCATAAGCCTAGTTAATTGTACAATGTGTACATTATATGCAAAAAAATAACCAAAATCGGATAATATTCAAAGGTAGAAAAAAGGGTTTCTATTTTTGTATGGATAAGTACGCGGTATATATAAGCCTCTTAAACGTTTCCTTACATAGTAATTTGTACACGATTTGAACATTGCATAATACATAAACTGAGCTTCAGAAATGGTTACTATTTTGTTATTAAAACTGACGTGGTTTTGACACATTATGAATGTATAAAACACTGGAGTTACTCACGTAATAAGTCAGAGGGTTCCGACTATAGTTTCAACCACATTCGGTGATCTGTTTCAAGGAGAATACGGGGCGCTCGCGGACGCGGTAGCGATTCGCCTAGTACCTATTCAAGGAGAATACCTAGTTCCGTATTCTCTTTGAAAAAGACCACCGAATGTGGTTGAAACTATAGTCGGAACCCTCTGACTTATTACGTGAGTAACTCCCGTGTTTTATACATTCATAATGCTTACTATTTGTCTTTACAAAAACTGTTATCTTGCAACGGACTTAATTAAAAAGTCAACAAAATGTAGTGGCCAACTTTCCAAAATTCATTAAGAACTTTTAAATATTTTTATGATATTCATTTTAGCGTCTGTATAATATTTTTTTTTTGTTTCGAAATATTATTAAAAAGTTTTGTGGAACATCGAATTGTATCGAGTTGAAAATTTTCGAGGCTTCCATGGCTCAACAATTCAAGTAACTTTTTGCGATTTCGTAAAACAACAGGTTGACATTTAAGATCTGTTATGTCTATGCTATTTTTTCATCTAGCTTTTGCCCGCAACATCACCTGCGTTTATTAAAATAAAACCCTAATAACTACTTACAATACTGCAGCTACTACAATAACATTTGAGCAATCCACTTGCTATTGGTAGCCTATTAGATAATTCAATTACTCTAACCCGCTACCGGCTGGCAGCGTGCCCAGAATGCTAGCAGCATTGCCACGTTGAATTGCAATGCTGATTCGTTGAGCCAAATATGTGCCAGCATTTTGGTCAAGCGTTGCATCGATCAAACGCTCAGATAAATTTTGGAAATTCCGATGAGCTCCCGGCCCCCACGGGCCCAATAGCTCGACCCCAAATGGCTCAAATATGTAACCACTACCTAGGTTAGCATATTTTCGCCTTTTCAATTGCTCCGCCGAATAAGCCGCGGCGCCAGCCCAAACGTGTGTCTCAGGAAGATGTGACGGTGCCAAAGTGTCAACGCATGTAGCGTCCCATACTAAAGGCCGCCCTAACTTCCAGGGAATAAGTGTCATGCCAGGTCTTTTACCATCGTCACACATAAAGCCATTCGGTTCAAGAATGGCTGCATCATTGGCGCTGGTAAAAGCCTGACGGATGATATCGTTAATGCTAGCGTGGCGGGAAACCAACTCCACCAACACGAACCAACACCTCTGGAACAAGAAAGCCCGTGGTGACCGAGTTGATCAACTGCAGTACCACACTGGCAGTGATGGCTTTTATAGCATTTTGCACCCAAACGCAAGCTAGCAGCTAAACGAAACGCAGATGGGTCTAAAAGATTACCTGTACTAAAAGAAGGAATTGTCTGTAACCAAAGATCAGATTCCCACACAGAAACAGCAAGAATAAGAGCACGATTTGCGATGCTAGAACACGTATTAAAAAGATTATTCCGCGCTAGTTCGCAAAGCGGCTGATCCTACTGTCTCTGCGATGCCATAGCTGTATGTAGGTACATATATTACGTTACATTAAGATTTCTTTAGTTTGCTTTAGTTTGAATAGTGCTGGTGTGTAATGGAATAAAGAAGACATGACATCGAATTAACATAAAAGTTATATGTCCATCGGGAGTACATCGGAACTTAAGCCTAGACCATTTGCTAAATGGACAATCTTGAAACTTATTAGCTTATTTTGGTTGAAAGTCCTACATACTTAATGAACTTTTTAAAGATCCATTTGTTAGGACAGTTCATTATTGTTAAATATGATTGAACAAAATTTGATTCCATATGCTACTTTATTACCGCGAAAACATTTTCAAGCGACCATATTTTTCCTACATTAAAAATTCTCGCGGTATATAACGACAAATGCGCTTGCACTGTGTCTTTTACCAGAAGAAAAGAAACTAAAAAGTCTAAAAATGTGATTAATATTTTTTTTAATCCATAGGTCGTTTGTAAATTACATAATAAGTAATATTTTAAATGAACACGCATCAGGTTCTGTCCCGCACATACCCGCGAGTCTCTGTAATGTCATCATCGTCTTAGCCATAGGACGTCTAATGCTGGACATATGCCTCCCCCAAATGTTATTAGTTTAGTTCTAAAACACGCATAGTAGGTTATATTGTATTATAGGTTTAGACGAAATGAAAGAGCTTTGTTTGTGACGTCATGGAATACGCTTAAATGAAAGGCCCTCAATATACCCTCAAAGGCCAAGAAATAAACTGACACGAACATTGCTTTTCATAAAAAGCTATTGCAAGCATTCGCCGTCATATTTTTATTAACTTTCCTTGGTGAACTTACTGAAATTAACTTACTTTCTTGGTTACTTTTTAAAATATGATCATGATACTGAGTTAGACTGTGTTTTTTATTATACTTATTTGAAACTTTGAGTTCAACTTATTGTGAATTAAAAAAGCAACTGCAATGAAAGTTTATACATTCAGGCGTTCCTTTCCGATATCCATAACAAAGAGATATTATAAATAATATTATATTTCTTTTTCCGCGACTTTTAATTATTCCACCAATCTTCCGTAACCAATATCTCAACCGCAATGAATCGTCACAACCTTTAAATAAAATGCATAACGTATTAACACAATATAGGTTTGTTCGTCGTATGTCGCTTGTATGTTTGTTAAAGTCTATTTCACGTAAGATGTCCCGGGGGGGGTGGCGCTAGTTTATTTGCTAACAGATTAAAGTGCTAATGTTACACTCGATGTTCCAATTAGTTCCACTGATTGCCGCAGGACTCCTTTTGTGAAAGCAACTCTACGCCTTCACGCTGAAACGGCAAAATGAATTTGCATGAAATTCGCCCTCAAATAACACGTATGCATACTTTTATCCCAGAAAAAGTATAGTTCCCATGAGGTAATTGAGGTAGCAGAAAACCGTAGTCCACGCGGGTTTAACCACAGGTAGCAGCGAGCATCGAAAAAAAAACGTTATCTGTCTTCCTGGATGGGCCCCCGTTAACGATTATTTATAACTATTTAATACAGTGGATGAACAATAACGTTCAATCTATTTATCGCAATCAAAGTATAATATCAGTGGTTTATGATCGGGATTTAATGATACATAAAACCGATCCCCGTCGTTCACATCAAAAAGTTATTATTATTCACATAAATTCCATGACGCAAAACAAGTAACCAGGCTTTTTCACGGGAACATAAAAAACGTAAAAACGGTACGCGTTTTATGCGATATAAGGGACCACATGGACGCAGTACATTGCCAAACAGTAAGAGTATTTGATTGAAAATTACTTCACCGCTTACCCATTATAAAGGTACCTCACGTTAGTTGGTCAATAACATCGTAGACGTTTAGTATGAAGTAAAATAAATTAATGAATTCACCTTTTTTTACTTTTACTACAACACTTAAAATAATAAGAGAATATCACAGATTTATAAATGTATTATTTAAATCGATTTGTCATTCAATGTAATGTTTATGCCGAAGTGGATTGAATTATGTAGTGTTATACCGTTTATCTGTGAATTTCCAGCTATTTTCTTTTTAATTACCAACTACAGCAACGATATTTTGGATTTTATCGCGATATTAACTACATAGAAATTTCAAATCCGAGTTTTCATTCAATCACATAGCCACAATATTATTATGTTCGACAGTTGATCCGAAGTATCCCGGGTTTATCGTTGCTTTTAAGGTAGGCTCGCTTCTTCTAAATATCACTTTTTTTAGAAGCCCTCAACCACTAGACCCCTACTGCCTTTCATGTATTGCGATAAGAGGATGATAATGTTTGATTGCACACTTGCAGACGACGAGATGTGATTGTACAGAAAATGGCTTCAACATAAAACACTTTTAAACCGAATTTGAAACGGCCCTTGTTCACTTCGGTATTGGAACCAGCTTTGTTTGGGTTTTATTTACGTACAGTTTGATGGATGTGGCGTCATCAGGTGCATCAATTTATATTTTTAAAAGCTTTTATTGAACTTGCTATGTATGTATGTTTGTTGGGGCGGAATCTTGCAACTCAATTTTGAAGCAGATATTTTCAACCGATTGAGCTAAAATTTTGTATAGGTACGAGTTCAATTTGGATGACAATGCATGGTTAACTTTGTGACGTCATTCTAAATCCAACATGGCGGCATATCCAAGATAATGGACTAGTTATTTTTAACGCACTTCTACAATATGGATATCAAATGAAAGGACTTGCTAAGCGGCCCGTATCTAGTCCTTGCGATCTTAGTCAGGTCATTTGTCCACCTGGTCGGTGGCCGTCCTATGCTGCGCTTGCCAGTCCGTGGTCTCCACTCGAGAACCTTTCGACCCCAACGGCCATTGGTTCTTCGAGCTATGTACCCTGCCCACTGCCACTTCAACTTGCTAATCCGCTGGGCTATGGGCCGCTGGCTAGGGACTGTTGTTCTTCTACGGATCTCTTCATTTATGATTCGATCGCGTAGAGACACTCCGAGCCCTTTCCATAGCTCGTTGTGCGACTCTGAGCCTGCTCAGAAGAAAAATTAAGCCATAACGAATTTGTAATCACCACTATGCTTTTAAGGACATAGACATTTTTAAACCGTCACATAGATATAAATTATTCTCAATATTAATAATTCAAATGTTTGACATAATTCTCTACGATTTGTTTCAATTAAACATACCTAATTGTGTTACAAAAGGCAGTGTGTTCACAAATAATATTGTTAATATTCCAAAAAATAATGCGCATTTAATAGCTCTTTTTTATGCTTCTTTTTCCATGCATATCATTGATTTTATATCACTACGCTTATTATTAGATCACAAGCCTCGAGTCTTATAAGTGAAGCTGATTTTTCCTTCCAGTCAACAATCTGTTTAGCCCTAGACGGTGTCACCGTCCGCAGATTCAATTTATCTTGGCTTGAAATTAAATTGTGGAACGTGTGGTCATGTCTCTGAGGCAATTCATCTTGCCCACTAGAGGCTTGCGGCTTGTTCCCTCATTTAACCAAGTTTAATAGTCAGTGGGCTAGTTTTATAAGCTTTATAAGTTACTGCTTTTTAAATATTACTGGTTTAACTACTAAATAACTCAGAATATTATATAATTATATTACTTTTATTACTAGAATTCACACTACCAAATTTTTTTTTAATGTAAATATGTGTCTCGTGGTCTGTGGCACATCTTTTCTATAACCTACTTCAGGCAGCAGTCTCCTACAAGGTTACGTTTTTAGCACGAAAATATTTTCAAAGCAAACGTATTTCATAATGTGATATTTCGGCACAGTTGGATGCGCCATAATCAAGAGTAAACTCAAAAGTGATAAGCTCAGTTATATAAAGTTATAAGAAATAATATGCAACGAAAACAATTAAATACATGGTGACTATCGCGGCAATCATAGTATTTCTTGTAGTATGATTCTTAGTTTATTGACATATATAGGTAAGGCACTTTCGTAATTGCCCGTTTGGCTAGATGAACAATGTAAAAATTAAAATAAATAAAAAAAACATTTGAGCTTTCTACTAAACAACTTACCAAAATATTCGACTGAAAAATGGTATTTTCTAATAAATAATAATATAAAAAATATAAAAAACCTACATTAAAAATATGTGAATGTTGTCCAGTTCATAGTATGTATATAACTAAGGAATAATAAAACAGCTCAGTATGAAAATTGGAGTTCGTACAAACAAGTGGATACCACGTAGGTAAGTACAACCACGTCTACATTTTGTTGACGTCATTAGATCAAAGCGTATCAAACTACGGTTCAGTGCTTTGTGATAAAGTTTTTACTTCAAGCTGTCTGCTGACGTCACTTCAAATTGAAACCCTTTTTGAGACGTCACTAAATTAGAAATTACGCCAGAGGGGTATAACCCTTGTCTGAGTACGCATTGTGTAGACAGGGCTAATGTGTATTTAATGTGCTAATTGGTTGCACATTTTAAAACTTGTACCTATCTTACCCTTAAAAAGTTTCTTGTTTTTGTTACAACTTGAAACTGAAGCATATAATTTACTAGTACAATACTTTTTCCGGGATAAAAGTAGCCTCTGTGTTAATCCAGCGCGTTAAACTATCTCCATACCAAATTTCATCGAAATCGGTGTAGCCGTTTGAGCGGGAAGAAGTAACAAACATACACACATACACACAAACTTTTGCATTTATAATATTAATTGGAAGGTTTATGCATTTATTTTAAGGAGCATTCACTTTTAAAGAGTGCAACTCTTTGCCCGAGAGTATTCCGATACAATCTTGGATTCTTCTAGTCACGAGTGAGTACATAGGTACCGGTCAAGGTAAGACAGTAGTAGATTTCGATGAAATTTGGTATGTAGATACTTCAGGACACTGTGCCGGAATAACATATAGGATACTTTTCATCATCATCATCATCATCATTGATCTTCACCACGTGGGTAAAACCGCGGGGTGCAGCTAGTAATACATATCTAGAAACCAAATCATTTACTATCAAAATGTTTGAAATTCATGCAATTGCTTTAAATGCAATTGCATGCAATTGATCCATGAGCCAGTACCATGTCTTTTTACAGCCCCTAACACCCAGTTCTTAAATTCACTGCCAGAGCCGCATCGTCTCGACGCTTTGTCAGTCAGAAGTAGATAATCAAAGTTCATTTGCATATTTGACAATAATATTGAAAATGTTTTCTTTGTGGCTCTTTGACGACTGGACAATTAGGTAAATTGTAACTTTTGGCTCTTTAGTTTGAAAAGCTTGCCGATCTCTTGTCTATTTGATTAATATTTACCAGTTCAAATTTAGAAGCACAACTAACAGCCCCCTACTCAGATACTGGCATTGCTAAGCCATAAACCACTCGTCAACGTCTTCTGACTTCTTAATCAGGCGCTTCAATTTGCACTTATCTTAATGAAATAAGTTTTTCAGTAGAAAATCCAACTAAGGCTACTGTTCACCAAAATTTAAACGTCCGATTATCAATTAACCGTCGGTTATTAGTCGGACTTAATAATCGGACTTTTCAAATGTTGGTGAACCATACCGGACTACAATATTTAATCAATTTTCACTTGCTTTAGATATTGGAAATGAAAATAAAAATCAATAAATAGTGACGTAATAAAATTACAACAATCGGCATAATTAAAAATAAAATCAAAACCTGCAAAATATCGCGAATGAAATTTATGTTATAATTAGTCTATCGGGTCTACTCGCGCACATTCAAATATATCATTAATAAAAACACATCATTCTACATCAAGAGAAGCTGGCGGGTGTCTGCCACCCAGGCAGCTTGGTCGAACCGTATTAGTTAGCTAACATTATTCTTTGATTTATAAATGTGCGCAATTTACACAGACACGAAAGTCTAATAAAAACGTAGATGCCAACTTGTAATATATATTTGTATAAAAACCAAACATTTGACTTTAAGTTATCTGGTTAACGGTTTTCCCGTTACCTTAATATTCCTACAGGAACTATACTTTTTCCGAGATTAAAAGTAGCCTGTGTGTTAATCCACGGTAAAACTATTTCCATACCAAATTGCATCGAAATCCGTTTAGCAGTTTGAACGTGAAGGAGTAACAAACATACACACACACACAAACATTCGCATTTATAATATTAATAGGAATAGGATGTATCATACGAATTTAGATTTTATCGTTAGCTAAATAAGAACTTTCTATATTTACAAAATATTAGTATGACTGGACACAGAATTATTAAAATTATTACATTAGTTAAATATAAGTTTATCGGTTATATTTAAATCACTGTATGAATGAAACTCATATCCGCTTTTATTTATTGGAAAAAGCAATAAAATTCAGTCAGTTTATGGTTATTGTTTCCTCTGCCGTTGTTTAAATAATACTTTCGTAGTTAAAATATTTGTGCTATTCGGACCATCTGTGGCGGGAATTCGTTCGTTGGAATAAATGATGTTTATTTATGCCACATAGCGTTGGAGGACCTATGGTTGAGTTTTTTGGATCGTACGATAAATTTACGTTTATAGTTTAACAAAAAATATTTTTTTAAACTTTCGTCAGTTTTTTTTTTTAACATTGTAAGCTTTCGTTTGCCTCACCTAATATTGATGACGTTCATCAATATTAGGTGTGTTCAAGTTGTAACAGCAACACACTGACAGTGTGTTTTATCAGTTTTATTAAAGAACTAGTAGCGCCCCGCGGTTTCTCCCGCGTGGATTACGGTTTTTCCGCTACCTCAACTATCCCACGGGAACTATACCTTTCCGGGATAAAAGCCTATGTGTTAATCCAGGGTATAAGCTATCTCCATACCAAATTTCAGTGAAATCGGTGTAGCCGTATGAGCGTAAAGAGGTAACAAACATACATACACACAAACTTTCGTATTTATAATATTATCAGGATTATTTTAATCTAGCTCTCTAGAGTTGAATGATGTATGATATTGTAAATTTTCTGAATTACTATCGGCAGACTTGTTTCACCTCTCAAATTGCTGTAACAAAAAAAAACTGTTAACAAAGAGGTATATTGAAACTGTTATGAATCGCCAGATAGAGCTGGCGACATGTTAAGTAAGAACTGTATAAAGGAGCCACTAATCATGAACTTTATTAAATTTGTTTAAAATAAAGCTTTCTCTCTTAATAATATTACAAGACACGCTCAATACAAATTCATAATATTTAGAAGAAGTAATAAATATACTTATAACTTCTAAATTACTTCAAAATGGTTTAAAAAAAATTGAAATCTTATTTTTAAAGAACTTCTTTTTTCATATAGATATAGAAAACTAGATCATCAAAAGTCAACCGTGAACAGGTTATGGCTGGAAATACGCCCCTACAGCCACATGCTTCCGATCCACTGAGCCGAAAACCATGACCCATCCGTTATTAAGGTTGTAAAAGGATTTTGTAGAATTCTTTACATTTTATCTTTCGTTCTGCACGTTTTGTGATAATAAACAATGTTTTTATATACTGTAGGCAGATGTACAGATCTAGCGTTTGACCACTATCACACTTGATGGTCAGTGACGATGTGGCCGAAGATATTATCACGCTAGACGCTAGAATGCTAACTGGCTTTTCAAACTTGAGGGTGGTAGCTAGCCAGGCGGGTATTCGAAAGTTTCCTTCCACCACGCATAGGGTGGTGCAGTGTCAAATAAACAAAACTTACTAATTGTTGCATTAAGTAGGATTGCATAACCATGAGCTTATCCCGAAACTTTTAGTTTCTACTTCTTGGAAGTTTACTACTGATCTTACAAACTTCCCGTCAGGGAAACAGCTAATGATGAGAAGCTCCATTCGTGAGAATGTATGAATAACTTTGTCGACATTTCTCGATTGAACCTCCTGAAGAGATAGTAAACTTTGCTAATTCATTCTTTTTCATACTTTTGCTATCAAGTCCTCTGACCGCCATCGAACTTCCACACCGTACTACCGGTCCGTTCTATGTGTTCATTATAACTTTATTTCTCATAAGAAATCATTTCATTTACATAAAAATTCAAACATAGGTAAGTATAATTATTTTCGCTGCCGTACAAAGCACATAGTTATACAATGTAGGTCTAAGTTGGCCGTTGTCTAATTTGTTCAACACCGGCACATACCGGTCTTGCACTCACACAGAGAAAAGTGAGTTACTATCCACCCAAAACTCTCTCGACTCCATGAGTCATCAACTCTGCATGACATGTCTCTTGCTACTTGAACTTATTATAATAATAGATAAAAAAAACTTAACCAAAAAATGGAACTGACTTAAGCACATAAAAGTGTGAAATAACTTGTTGAAGTCGGTACCATGATAGTTCAAAAGTAACGATCATCACAATATTGTGCTCATGGTACCGAATTCGACAAGTTATTTCACACTTTTGAGCGTTGAAGTCGGTTCCATTTTTTGGTAATATTTTACGTTTACTCTTTTCAGTGACCTTTGTTACTCATGGGATCAATTGTCATTGTGGTGTTCACCAATGTCTTCACCCGGTACTATAATATCGTCCAGGTATAGCATGCTTTCCAGTTATTGGAGTGTAACTCAAAATCCGCTTGACCGATTATAATGAAATATTATAATTAATGATTAAACGGGACACGGAAAGCATCAGCTTTCAAACAAACAAAAAATATCCAAATCTATTCACCCAGTCGAAAGTTCTAAGGTAACAAACATTTTAAAAAAACCTACAGTTCGAATTGAGAACCTCCTTCTTTTTTTGAAGTCGGTTAAAAATATATGGCTTGAACTCACACCAAAACGAATTTGTATTCTTTCGAACAAAGATAATATAAACACAAAAATACAAACTCATTTATTCTGTAACCTTTCAAAAAGGATCCTCATTATTCACTTAATTAGCGATCGATTGTTAGGACTCTCTCATGAACAAAACCTTGGTAATGATGCGAGAAGTGCCTTTTCACGCTCATTGTATATACGTTCCCTTTCAATAGGTTATCAATGAGGTACCTCCGCTCTCCGAAATATGAGGCTTATTTTGCGAAATGTATATGTATACAGGATGTTTTTCGGCGTAACAAGGAGATTTTGACATTACTAAAGCGGGAAGCATAGGAACGCGACAAGCGAATGTGGAATATTTCTATCGTTACATATAATTTATAGAAATTGCAAAATGCATGAGGTTCGGATGATAAGAATTGTCATATAGTGTAGTTTGATAAAGTTTGTTTGAATTATGATAATGTGCATACAATGTAGTATTTGAATTAGAAGTACATTGTAGGAAAGAAAATAGATATTTAAATTTGAGTGACACTAGTGATTGTTTGTAAAAACCCACAGCGCTTTAACGCAAGCCGTATTAGATTGTTATTATCCAAGCCTAATCAACAAGTACAATATTTGATGACTAAGTGCCCTGATCGGCATCGAAGATGCTACCTTGTTGGTACTTGATCGAGAATCAATGCCCTCAAGGTATTATGGGGAAACAACATATCTAACAAGGAATTCTAGCCACATTCCACAAGCCACATTTTCGTTCAAGTTTGACGGTCGCAGTGGTCAGTGTCAGTGACATGACTTCTGTGTCTCCGGGACCCTGGGTTCGAATCCCGGCAGGGGCAAACATTTGTGCGATGAGTATAGGTGTTTGTCCCGAGTCTTGGTTGTTTGTGTGTTGTGATTGTGTGTGTCCATGCCTCCCGCGACACAGGGAATCCTAGTGCGGGAGTCTGAGTGTGATTAAAAAAAAAACTTCCCTTGTCTTTAGTTTAAGACTGTCTACAATTATTTTAAAGTGGAATAGTTTTCAAACAACTGTCATTGGAAGTGATTCTCTTGTTCAAGTAAACTAAACTAAATTAAGATTAGTGAGATAAGTTAGCTTATATAGTTACAATCCTAATCTCTATGACACTAATTATGAATAACAACAGTAAAAGTCGATGGTTTTATTAAAATTGCGACTACTTTTAAGTAAAATAAGTTAAATATTTGGTGCCGAATAAAACTACCCACGATTGACCAGCAATCGAATAAAACTCATCTCAAATGCGAGATAGTGTTGCGTGGAGTTTTCGAATGTAAATTTTAGCGTAAATAAAATACGAGCTTTTTCATTTTAAAGAATTTTAGTAAATTTTATTTAGCTTGCTAGAGTTATTGACAGAATTAGAATCTAATATAAAATAATTGACAACGCCGCAATAGCAAATATTTTTTATTATACACAATTTTATGATGGGTGCCAAGAATTTGACAATACTTTTTCGGTCACAAATTTAATGCAGCCACAAGCAACACTCGTGCGTTCACCCGCTCTCGCTCGATGTCACTACTATTATGTCGCCCTTACAAGGGGGTCGGACACCCGTAATCAAGGGGGGTAACATGATGCGTGCCGTATCTTTAGTAGTATTGTTTGTTAGTCCTCACTACAACGTCATGAGAAGCTGTCTTGGTCTTATCGCGAAATAGCAGATTTGCGATCCATATTATGATTAATTAAACATCTACAAATTGACTGAAATTTTTAAAAAAAACGATTAAGATCTTTTTTTTTTCTCCAACTATCGTAAATATTTTTTATCTCTATAGAGAAAAACATGTTCTAGCGACCCCACTTAGTGTGGTATAAGAACAAGAAGAAGAAGATATTTATAACACATTTCAGCAATCGTAGCAGAGACCACAACCACCTCGCGATGTATACTGGGTAAACTGACTAATAAATAAACAGCTTATATTTTCTATGAGATTGTGAAAATTTGGTCGTTGATAAGGAGAACGTAAGGGTACGTTTAGAGTTTCCTAAGATAAATATAGCATGCATATACTTCTTTCGCGTTCGTTTCCATTATTTAGCATATTCCGATCGTCACAAGGAGGGGAGCCATAATCAAATGAGATGGCGTTCCGTATCTCAGGAATAATAGTGGCGGTGTATTTTTAGTGCCCACGGCAAGCGACGTCTAAAAGCCCGCTATGTGATAAAGTCAAAGCTTTCTTGCTGTCCTGAGCTGCATAACTTATAATATCATTGTTTACTACCAATAAGTTTACAAGTCTCTGCTCTGCAGCGCGCTGAAATCTTCATACTTAAGGCTGATGGGGCGGCGAAAAGGCCTGATTAGAGATTTAGCCAATAGATGGCGTCAACAAAGGCTATATTTACATTGAAATTTGCGGAAATCGAATTCATATTTGCACACATAAATTATGGGGTCTATTTGTTCACATTTCGATATCAACGTTCTCCACGAACAGTGTAACTTGATGGAAAAGTCGAGTTTAGGCAAATTTATTTTATATATGAAATACAGTGTAGTCCGATTAGTACGACTTCGCAGATAACAACTAACCGTTTATAGCGATGTCAGTATAAGCGTATGTTTGGTTTTAATATGAGCCACTATGAAAGTACATCCGTTTATAACGACTCCGCTTACAAAGACAGACAGGTTTTTTATTTTTTTAAATTTTAATATTTTTTTTTAATCTCGCTTCGCTTCGAACTACAAGGTTCAAAAGAAGAAACCTGAGCGTAACGAAGGTTTCAAAACACGAAAAGCTAAAATTTGCACCACACTAGCACTAGCCCACGAAGAACTTGCAAGGCGAACAACGGGAAGCAATCTTTCACGGGCTTTCTTCCCTATGAAAAATTACTTTTTTTCTCTGCTATTACTATGGTTCTAAATTATGCTGAGTTACAATTTTGATGGATAAGCCATCAAAATTGTAGCTCAGCATCATTTGTAAGAAATTAGTACTTGGCCAAAAAATCATTGCAAAGACAAAAATATTTTTTTCGAGAATAGAAGGTTGTTAAAAAAGTTGTCCTTACATTGCATTGTTACAAAGTTTCCTATACAGTGTTATTAAAAAAAAGCTCAGTTTTAGTTTGGTAGCTAAAAGAATAACCCAGTACGTAGTCATATTTATAAGAAAAAATCTAATTATATTCGGCAGTTCTTGAGTTATCTCCTAATATACAAAAATCTAATATACCAAAATTTCGTGTCACTGTATTTGTTATCAAACTCCTCCAAAACGGCTTAACTGATTTTTTGTATATTTTTCACCCTCCTACCCCATTTTATACCCCATACTCTCCATTTTATAATCGCGATTTTAGTATTTTTATATCATCAAATATACAAATAATTTAACGGGCGATCATGAACGATGAAGTGTCGTATAACTTTGACATTGCAATAATTTATATGACACAATAAGATTTGCCACGTCAGCTAGTAACTTTATAAAACACTAAACAAACAATACAATAAGAGACGTACAGATATGACATAACGGCCTTAAATGTTTTTGTAACAATATTTTATTAGCATGTTTGGCTTGTACAGTTATTTTAAATATAGCATCCAGCGGAGCAGACGGATTTTAGAGAATGTTAGTTACCAAGAGTGAATAACAGAATTACCACCATATATGCAAAACTTTTGAATAATAGTTGGTGTCAAAAATTTATATAAATGTATAAATATTCAAAACTCTCTGGGTCTGGGTCTAAAAGGTATCAAAAAAATTAAGGATTTATATACTTCATTTTTAATACACTCAAACATGGTCATCGATTTGAAGCAATGAAGACTTCGGGAGTGGTGGTTGAAGGTTCATCGGTCCTTACTACTACGGCTTGAACTATCCGTAAAGACAGCATTGTAGTTCGGTGATTTCCATTGCCCATCTGTTTAGAATAAACCTTTGTAAAGGGTATTCAATTCTACGTAAAAGATTTAAAATCTCAATCTCTAAATATTTTATTATGCACTTTAACAACATGAACTATTTAAATTTTATTGTAAATAGAATACAAGCTATTTCATTTTGAAAAAAAAAAATTGAACTTTAGCTAGTGATCGAGTGATTAACAGAATTAGGGCCACTGTTTTATTACATGGCGGGATCTGACCATTGAAACAAAAGTGGCATGCTACGGTGAATACGAAAATATCATACATAGGCTTGATTTTGTATATGTTTATTCAGCATAGACATAAAACGTTTCCTTTCTTTGTTGCAGCGCTTACCTCAAAGATGATTTCGTTGTGCTGCCATATTTGGAGGCTGGATTCAACAGGGTGAGTGTGAAAAATGTTACCTAAATAATATATTATTGTGATCATACGCGCAAACCTATCTGATGTCAATTTTACGGTTTATTAATGTTAAACAGGGTCTCGGCAGTATAGTTCGAGTACAGGCACAGTATAGTTCGAGTACAGGCACAGCTTCTGAGTGCGCAACGGAAAGATACGGGTGTTCTAATTCAGATAGATCCCGTTGAAGATTTATTTTTTAATTGAATAAGTTTGATACACTTATCATAGTAAGATACTTGTCAAAATTGATATCATACCTATTATACAATAAGTGCATTATATTGTATAATAATAATATATTACAGGACGAATACTTAAGGTATTGTTTCCGCGTTGTTTTATGCACATGTGTCGTGTATACAAAAATCTATAACTTAACTGGTTGTTACATAAAAATAAAAAATATCGACGTAGTTACTAAGGCTATTACAACAAAAAGGCGGAAGTTCGTGACAGCCAAAAAATAATGCCCGTAAAACTCCTCAGTCATAAAACCGTGATTAATTTATTAGAACATTTACAACCAAAAACTATGATTTTTCAGAGTGATAATATTATTTTACTCACGAGCAGATCCAGCGACCAAGTCAGTAGCTTATACAATTAAATAAATTGCTTTCATTTAAAGTATAAAGAGTCCATTGTGATAGATTAGTCCCAAGGCTTTTCGTTTTATCCCCCGTAAAATATTGCTTTTACGCCCGGCGGACAATTTTAATGTTTTTCTTATTGCCCAATAAATTTCGTTTCACCTTGTTTGTACCTTGTTATTGAATTCTAAATTGTAATACCTACAGTAAATTTAACAATCCAAAGATAATAGAAATGCTCAGAGCGTATTTCATATTTCCCTTTCAGTGTACCTTCTGTTCCAAATGTACCTAATTGGATTTATTTAAACTTCCTGAAACTAGGAACCCTTAAGGCGCTTAATTATTTTGTAATTGTCAAAATGTAATTATATATTAATTACTCACAGGTCTATCATTTGTTTTACATATTCTTCGAAATATTTTCAATTCGTTTTTTCACCATCATCTATCATGATTTTAATTTAAATTTATATTACCTATTATAAATATAAAATCGCAGCCATACACCTGCAAACTGTGGAAAGCAATTCCTTCCTCGGTGTTACTGAGTAAATAGCTACAATATAGGATTCTTCAAAAGGAGAGTTAACAAAGTCTTAAAAATGATTGGCAACGTATTGTAATGCCCCCAATATTACATATAACCACAGGCGACGGTAACCGTTCACCATTAGGCATTAATTAGGTATTAGTGTAAGAAGTATCATTCACTATGAAAGCCCTAATTAAGGTTAAATAAAAGTCAAGAAAATGATAATGCACCTCCATATGCAAGAGATCTTTCTCGTGTTGGATGCGTGTTTTACGAGTTTCATAGATAACTGTCGGACTGACATGAATTAGCTCTGAATAGGAACGGATCCGTTTATGTAAATAGGCCACTTACGTCTACATCGTGCCTACTCTTTACCTTTAGTCACGCAATAAAAGCCCTCGTGGTCTTTCTATTTAAGTTTAATTTGCATCTCAAAGTCAAAGAGAACATACCTTCATGCATTAAAACCTTCAATGACCATCAAACGTTGTTTATGATGACTATGGCGGGAGTTTGAGATGTAAAAATATAAGTTTTGTATTTACTTGCGAAAATGGTGTCTTGTATTTTTAATTATGGTGATAATAACTAGGCGTAAAGTTCCCGGAAATGTGCAGTTTGCAGTAGGTATAGGGAAATGGAACAAGATAGTAAATCTTACTCTGCGTACCAAATAGCCCAGTAAATCAATTAAGCGCTCGATGCTTTGATGATTCAATGTGGGAACGGTGGGGGAATTTTAGGCTAAGTTTTGCTATCATGATGGACCACTTCCGTGACGCCTCAAAACTTGCAAATGGTTTAATGAGCAAACCCTACGTAGCCAAAATTATGAATACAACGTTTATTAATAATTAACTTTCAACCAAAATATACATGCGGGTCTTTTTAAGAATAGTACATAAAGAGCATGACTTAAAGAATGAAGTTTTTAATCCGATAGTATGTTTATTACCACATAATATAGCCTATATTTTTATATATTTATATATATTTTTATAATTGAATATTTACTTATTAAAGTTGTTATCGTGAATACAAGTAATCATATGCCTTTTTAAGGTTAGAGCTACTACACATACCTATTACAGTGTACAGGAAACTGTGCCTGGCATGTGTCGTAAATTTTAGGAAAACACATAAACTTTATGACATGATCACTTAAAGTACGAACCATCCCCCACTTTAAGGGCATAGAGGGGAAAGGGAGACTTCTCCAAATGTCAGACATACTCAAGTGTCGCTTACCTACCTCTACCCACCTTAGGCTGCACTGCATTGTACCGTAGGTGCGGGCAGGCGTTATATGTGTGGACAAACCGTCACGTTGACAGCCGAATATCACATCGCGGTGCCATGATCAATTTAAAAGGTACTCTGTATTAAGAAAACGTTATTGATGTATACCATAACTATACTAAACATAGTACTTTCAAAGAAATAAGTCCTTCATCTTGTGCTAAGCAATTTATAACAAAAGAAACGCATTCGCACTAGGATACCCTGTGTCGCGGCAGGGATGGACACACACAATCACAATACACAAACAACAAAGACCCGAGAACAAACACCTATGTTTATCACAGAATTGTTTGCCCCAGCCGGAATTCGAACCCGGGGTCGCAATTCCACATTCAGTGTCGCTTATCTCTGAGCCACGACGACCGTCAATAATTAATTGCTGAGGACTTCATTTTCAATGAGACATTCTTGACATTATTTAGAATTAAACTAGTAGCGAGAACAGAAGCGTTCACCTATTGTGACCATACTAGTTATTTTGTATCGAGCTCTAAGTGTTTTTGAACTACGATGTCGTCTGTACGTATATGAGTATGAATTGCATATTGCACATGGGCGAAGCCAGGCTAGATCGCTAGTAACATTGTAAATGCGAAAATGTGTGCATGTTTCAGTACGTTTTCGATCATTTTGCGATTAACAACATATAAATTCGGACACGAATGAACGAATTTTTAGACTTGCGAGATTAGTAAACATTGTTAATAATTCAAACGGAACTTAGTTGAGTGGAAAACATTAAGTAATTTACCTTGACGTTTCGACCAAGTTGCATGCAGGTCATGAGAAATTTCTACGTAAATAAATAAGTAAATGTTATTCACGCGATCAGTGCCCGATTAATTTATTAATAATAGGTATAAGCATAGTAAATAAAAGCGGATTGGAAATAAATAAATTGGATGGAAATTGGAAAAATAGTGATTGACGAAACATAAATTTTATTTACGTGATCGTTGAATGCACAAATGACTCGCCTCACAGATATTTATGTTGTATAGATGTGATAAATGTTATTGGTAGCGAATACTAATTTTTAAAACGCCTTGTAAGTAATCTTAATTACTCCTTACCCTTATCAGACCCTAACACATGTCCTTGACCCGGGCCTGTCTTCTCTCATATAATGAGCTATAGCAAAGACGAGAACTTCGCCAAGTGAGACCGCTCAAGCTTTGAAGTCGGTACGATAGACTATCAAATAGAAAAGTTTCGGGATCGCCGGCAAAATTGCAAAAGTTAGAAACGTCAATTTCTATAGTGAAATGAGTTTGCACACCTGCGTTTGATTGAAATAATAAGAAACGTAGCTCTACTTTCTATAATATTTAGATAGTTAATCAACATTTACCTATTCTCTAGCAGGTGTTACCAAATAATACGATAGGTTTTTATAACGTCCAATTCAAAGCCATAACAGTCCAATTAAGATTATTAATGTTATTGTAGTAATGAGTTATTAGTATTTTATTCTAATAGTTGTGTGTCTATGATATTATAGTTATACAGAATATTTGAAAACATTAAAATTTGTCATAAATGTACTAATTGACCTGGCAAACGTTGTTTTGACATGTAAATTAACGAAATGTCAAAGTGACACGAGATTTAAATTACTTCACGTCAATGACCGACGCTTAAATTATTTGGACATTTGTTCGTACGAAAATACTTTAATCGCGATAAAATAATCAGGGTGGGGGTAGAAGGGTGAGATATACTGTACGACCTATTCTCAGTTCTCCCAAATGTACACAAAATTTTTCACAAAAACGAGACATGCCGTTTCGGAAGAGTTCGATAGCAATCACTGTGACACAAGATTTTTATGATTTAAACCTATAGATAGGTCTATGGAAGTTGGAACGTGTTGATACGTTACCAAGCCCTAAAATAACTTACTATACGCTATAAGCTGATAAAAAGTGACATATTTGTCCTTCGTCGTGATCAGTGATACTCACTTTAGAAATACGACCCCTGGTGTGAATCCCGATTGGGATTGGGATCCCTGATCAGCGTAGATGGTTGTTCTCGGGCCTTAGATATTTAAACTTCTTGATTGGGCATTGAAACCGCCAGAGGTTATATATGTATAATTGTTTCATTATACCAATTTGTTTATGCAAACAATTTTTTGCTTTCTTATGTTCCTAAGCTAAAAAATGATATTTTTTCTACACCTACTTATACTACGAATCCTAGGGTGTGTTTCAATTTGGGCTCACAGTGCATACGTTCGTACGTAAGGATTTAGCTGTTCTGAGATGAATTTAGTACTGACAGTGCTGAAAGTCGTAAGCAAATCGGAACGGCTTTTTGTGTGTGAATGCGCGCAAATTCTTTAAATGTCAGTTCCCATTAAATTCATATTAAATAATTCACTTCCGTACTTCATGGGCCATTGGGCCAATGGGTCATTTTTTTCTGATATATTAAATTACGTTTTTAATTTTTATGGACGGACTAGCAATTTTTCGACAGATTCTCTTAATGAGTCAGATGTTTGACTCTCAGTGCATAGTTATTTATCTATGTGTTTGACAGCGCTCACACTGCTCTACGTCGTACTCGTGAGCGTCCTAAGCACAGGATGATGACGTCATGAATGACGTCATATAAATTTTGTGTGCAGCTATCAGTGCATTTCGGAATGACTTTAAGCACGCTATCTGTGCTCAAAGCGCTCAAAGCTCAATAAGAAACGCACCCCTAACCCCTAGTATATAATATAATGCTGGTACAGAAAAGCGTGCGGGTTTGACGCGACTTATTTCATTAATTTCATTTTATATCCAACCAAACTTCAACACTGAAAGAGTTATTATTAAATTGAAAAATACTTTTGATAAAACTCGTAAACTTTTCAAAAAAATTCACAAAATATATTTAGTCAGTACAATAACATTAAGCAGGCTATCCTTAAAGTACCCAGAATATAAAAGCGTCCCAAAAAGACGGGGTCAAACAACTTCTATTTAAAAGCTTCTTCCATTGAGTCAATTTAAAAGGGTTCACTCGCAAATTTCTCTTAACCTTTTAACGGGGCTAATTTAAAGCCAATATTTGATAGAACCTTCACAAACACGTCTAGATTGGATTCATGTTTGAATTGATTCATTGTGATACCTACTCGGATCGTGGCACAAGATATTAACTGTGAGTGGAGCATTTATTTGTCAGAAGTCCTTTGGAGAATATTTCGATTCATATATAACTAAATGCGCCCCGCATGATTTCCCGTTACCCTAGTTATCCCAAGGGAACCATATTTGTTCCAGGATAACAATTTGCGAACAGAGCTTCTTTAAAATAATGAAAAAAAAATTAAAAAAGAAATTTGAATTGTGTATTTTTTGACATAGGTGATGGTCGAAACTCTTGGAGCCACAGCATGGTGTGGCGAAATGTTGCAAGCAAGAGCAGCCGCGGCGGCGGCGCGAGCGCAGATCGCAGCGTTGGCGGCCCTGGCGGCTGCCACCGACCGCTGTCGAGACTTGGTAGCCGTTACAGACGATCAGCAGAAAATACTTGTAAGTACCCTGTGATCAGCCCCGTGCTCTTAATAAGTTGACCTTCTTCCGCCAAATCATAACCGCAGGTAGAAATAATGAAACTCACTGTGGCAACAGTGAGTTTCATTATTTCTACCTGAACCATATACTCAAATAATGTAGCCCCTGTAGATCCAACTCTCTCACCGAACAATAAAATAATACCCCACTATGCATTTACCTTATATATGTTTTCGGATCCTAAAATATAACATGCTATGAATAGATGCAGATTTAAAATTATTACGGCCTCAATTATGCAATAACATTTGAACAATCCACTAGCTTTTGTCAGCGTATATATAACTCAAATTAACTAACCAGTTAGCAGCGTGCCTTAATGCGAGCAGCATTGCCACGTTAATTTGCAATGCTGATTCGTTGAGCTATGTGCCAGCACTTTGGTCACGCGTCGCATCGATTTGCAAATTAGATACACGATTTCAGGATACAGAAACAAAGCCCTGGTACTCTCTGTGACACTGGTGTCTATCCTTCAGGGTAGTGTCAAGGTTTACTGGCTCTTAAGCGATAACAATACCGACCCGTTCGCTTATTGAATTGTGAACGTGTACCAACGAAATGTTTGATTTAGTAGGCTGTTTTTAACTAAAATTTTAGTCAGCAATCCTATTTCATTAGCTTACCAACAAGGCCTGGTGCCGGGTGCTGGGCTGGCGTACGGAAGAAGGCCCTAGACCTCTAACTGAAGCAGCGGGTGGTGAAGCCCTCCGACTCGCTGCGAGCGGCGCACGTGACTGGGAGGCGCCGGTGACGCTGCGGCGCAGGGCAGCGCCTGATACCATCCTACTGCCGTGCCGAGGAGCTACTATTGGCGTTACTAAGTAATATATCAACCCTTTAAACACCAGCCTTTCTTAAAACCCTTGCGATCGCCACCCATGGCTTGAGCTTCCAGTGAATGTAACATCGCTATTTAATACTTATAATGGTAGTAGGGTAGTTTTTAAAACCCACCTGGCCAGCTACCCCCTCATGTACTTTGAAAAACTATCAGCAAATACACAGTTTTCATACAGCTGTCCTTTAGACCCAGTTAACATTCTAGACATCTTTCAAAATATAAAGTATGTCCATGAAAACTTGTATAAGTTTAAGATAATTAGTGAATTCTACAAAACAAAATTAATAAGTTTATAATAATTATGACTCCCTCATTTTCTTATTTAGCAAAGACGAACGAGTCCTTCCGAGGGAGTTTGTATTCGTTTTTACAATAATGTCCCTATGACCATGAGAGATTAAAGAATCAAAATTTAAATCGGCTGTAAAACAAGTTTAAATTGTAAAAACATACTTTAAGGTAATTCTAATTCATTCAATTCATTATTCCTAAGACAAAAATGCCTTAAGTCCTTCACCTTTGCCGACTTACAATATAACTTATATGTATTTACTGTAATTTATACACTGTATTACCTATTTGTAAGTAATGGCCCTGTTTCTCGTTTCAGATTACTGTGTGTCTACTATTAATTGGCCTCACCAAGTTTTTTATATACTCGTAAAACCTTGATCCCTAACAGATGTAGTTTGTGATAAAACCGCCCAGATGTTTAGTAGACGTAAAAAGCGTACTTACTTTTTTCGATCTCGCATAAAATAATGGAAAATTTTCTTAGAATATATTTGAATTCAGTTAGGTACATGTTATTTTATGTATGAGACTTACGATAATGTGTGCCAATGTATAAGTAACGCTATATACATTATATTATATAATGTTAACGTCCATTATAGCCATTTATACTATATTATAGGTACATCATTAACTTTTTTAATACTGAATAGGCAGGGGTTCTATCACTATCTCACCTGATGTCAAGTGATGGTGTGGTCTACGATGGATCACGCCTGCCAAGAAGGTCGTCTTAGTAGGGTTCAAGTCCCAACAGCAGCTGAATTATTTTCTTTAAAAATCTGAACTTGAATTAGTATTTGTATGTAGGCTTCTTCCACACAAGAATATTTATGGTACACTAACTTTTTACTTTTATGTGAGATGTTTGAGTTTCCTCGTATTCCATAGACAATACAAATATGTATGTGGTCCCGCGAACTAAACCTGGAACAAACACTTACCCTGCTCACAAACATTTTGCGATAACCAAGCATTACATGGGTAGATAATGAAATATTGGTATAAAAGGCATTGTTGCCTATATTTCTCCAAACATGTGCCTACCTTTCATTGAATAGGAATAATAGGCAAGCATAAAGAACCTACCTTTATGCTCTCAAGAATGAGTAGATATCACTATCCATTATAATTGAACACATCGTTACTGACCATCAAATGAGATAGTGGTCAAACGTAATATAATAAAAATAATAATAATTGTACGTATCGGGAAACACACACTCGGGCAACGAGTCCATTCCTTGGCAGTACGCATTAGAAAGTTGAAGCAAAACGCTTCGTATGTATAGGTGGTATATGGCGATTACACAATGGCTGATTAATAGTATTAGTTCCCGAATTTGTTCATTACATCTCTTATACTTTTGGCAAGCGTCATGACCAAGCGAAAACCTACACTATATTTTAGGCTCCTTGTATGTATCAATTTGGTTGCGAGCCTGTGCTGGTCTAATTTGATTTAGTTAACGGTTTTACCGCACGGGAGCTGCCGTAAGAACATTTCTAACTTAGCGCACTAAATAACTTTTGGAATACCTTTATTGATCCAGCTGTATTATATTAACGTCCACAATTTATGACTCTTTAAAAATGTAAAAGGGTATATCTGTACCTGTTGTGCCATAAACATTATTTTATAAGCAATGGCATTTTTTTATAAATTCGTTTATTATATGAGCTATGCAAATGGTCAAAATGTGCAACTATTGTTCCATATTATTACATAGAAATTCTAAAATTGGTTAAAAAATTACAACTATGGATTAGAAATTCAGGGCATAGTCTAAGCTAAGTCGTATTTTGATTTAAAAAGTACACAATTAGCCCTGTTATTTAATTCTTAAACACTAAATTGGGGTTTGTTATATGAGAATACTTTTCAAAAATTAAAAATATATTTGTCGTTGTTTTCCAGGACAACATCTCACTTAGTATTTGTCTGTGAATCAACCAACGCAGTTGATAACGAACGTGGAAGAGGCTCCCTGCACTCAATCCGGCGAGGGTCTTTGGACGTGCGTTCAGTCGCCTCCGATGGTCTCAGACGCACCTCGCTAGCTAAGCTCCAGGGATTGCCTTTGGAAGCTCCTATTACTAAGGTATTATATTGTTAACCTTTGAATATCTATGAAGTATGTCAATGACCTCAACACTCTCAAAATGGCCACAAAAACAGAGCAGAAGCACAGACCAGAAAAAAGTTGTAATTTTAGAGAGAGTATTGGGCTAGTTTAGAAGCCTTGTGTTTTATAAAAAAGACGAAGAGATATAAAAAACTGCAAGTTAGTTCGGAATTGGTGGGAGAGTAATTTTCCAGAAAATATCACGCTCATTCTTTATCTGGGAGTTTTTTTTATATACTGTAATGTTCTAACGTTTGATCACTATCTCCCTTGATCACGCCAGATCTAGAATGCTCACTAGCTCTCAACGACTGCTGCCTCACCGAACACACTATGTGTTTGGTTACAGTTTTACAAACTTGATTTTGTTAGCTAGCCAGGCGGGTGCACGATAATAACCTACCGCCATGTTGGGAATTTGATAACGGAAGTTCACACCGTTGGTGTGGATCGAACCACCGTCCGTCAGTTCGACAGCCGACGCTCCAGTCGCTGATCTATCATCATTTCAAAATAGTTATGATTGTACCAGGAGAGCGCGAGCTTCAGTACGTAACTGTAACGTTGGTTACGATCATAACGAACAATAACTTCACATCCTATCGGTACAATAAACTTAAGAACCTGTCCAGTAGTAATATGGACTACACGTAAGTTATTTTGATAACAAAATATGTTATAAAGTAATGATGAAAAAACTCAAACATTGGGTACTGTAGATGATGATGAAGCAGTGAATGTTGCATCACAATGACAGTATTTTTTGAACGTTGGTTGAACCGTCGGAGGGGGTCGCTGCCCTCTGCATATTATACATCATATTGATACTGTGCATATATTATCAAAGATAAACTAAACAAACGTGCCTACGTACACCAGCTTTGTAATCACGTGATTAGCCAACTTTTGAATCATTATCGGATTTTTCAACAGAAGAGACCGTTTTCGTAACAGGAAACAGCGACTGATAACTCGGATATTATGAATTAATCATAAAACTGATCATTCGCATTCAGACTGCTTAGTAAGATTCTCTTTGAGCGTGTGAATGTTCATTTGTTAAATAAAATAGCTGCAATTGTTTAGTGGGAAATTTTTGGATTCGTGGAGCCACTTTAATCGACGTTAGTTGACAAGTTGTTAGTTGTCAGTTAGTTATCAAGTTAGTAGTGTTAGTTGGTAGTTTCGTCTCAGTGGTGTTTGTGGATCATAAGAACCAGTGAAAGTGCATTCTGTTCGCTTAAACACATAATTGCAATTTCAATGATGAAGGTACAGTCGAAAAAGAAAATGGTCCACCAGTTATGACAAAAGTTTCTGTTCTGTGAACTCACAATAGAGATCATCATCATCATCATCTCAGCCATAGGACGTCCACTGCTGGACATAGGCCTCCCCCATTGATTTCCACAAAGGCCTAAGGACCTGTTGGAAGCGGCTCGCATAACGGCAGGGATAACTGTCATGATATTATTGCATGGGAAAATCAACTATGCTGTTTTATGATGTCAAATAATCTTCAACAGTTGGGTGGTAGATATATTGGGCCTACCGTTTTCCCATTAATATTATAAGTGCGAAAGTTTGTGTGGATAGATGTTTGTTACGATTTTTGCCAGAACGGCTGAATGGATCTAAATACAATTTCGGCACATAGTTACGAGTAGATGGATAATTATTTTCGTATAGAATATACTCATTGGTGGTCTTTTTTGTCTCAAAAATGTAAGGTTTCCTTCGTATAACCGAAAAAAAAGAGGAGACTATAGTCCGCGTGGGTGAAACTGTGAGGCACAGCTAGTAAAGAACAAATGTATCACTTATAGGCCAATATAGGCTCCAAATCAAAGAACTATATAAGTGAATCCTGTAATTCGAACCAATATTCAATTATATTGGTTCGAATTACAGGATTCACTAATATCACAAATACCTCCAAAATTGTACCAAAAATGCAATATACCTACACGGTAGGTACTCGTAGTTAATTTTACACGTGACTCAATCAATACAATATGTACGAGAATAATAGCCACGACTCGCTTTTATAAAAAGACCTTGCCATATTTAACATTTAAAGTAATCCTATATATCTAAAAACATTGAAAAAATATATTAAATTGGTGATTCAGCCCTTAAACTATATTAAAAATTTAAATTATAAAACAAAAATAATCGTGAAGGTGGAACTAACAAATATATTATACATACTATCTATAATATTAGGCTCTTACATATGGCCTTTTTATGGAAAAGCAAAACGAATTTTGTAAAATAAAATTATTTGAATTAATCAATCAAAGTATGTCACTATATATATAAATATATCTATGCACTATTCGCCGTTTTATCGGTAGTTCGTTGATTCCTTTGCTGAAGAAATTTTGGGAGCAGGAATCAATAAAATCTTTAAAGGCGGTTTTCACAGCCTCATCGGAATTATTTTTTTCCTTGCAAGAAATTGTCCAAATTCCGGAAAGAAAATCTGTTGGAGCAAGGTCCTTGAGTATGGTGGTTCTAGGAGACATTCCAATCGCAGGTCCTCTAACTTAGCCGTCTTTTATGCAGTGTGTGGTCTAGCTTTTTCCCAAAGCAGTAGTGGACTAGCGCAATTGACCAGTCTCGGTTGTTTAAAGGTTCGCTTTTCCATCGTGTTTTGCGATTGTTGACAACACAGATTTGCCGTAATCGTCTCGCCAGATGTTAAGAAGCTTTAGTGGATGACATCAGCACTGGTCCACCAGATACTTACCATTTCTTTTTCTGAGGCAACTTTCGCTTAGGGCAGGATTTGGCCGGTTCTCCTGAATTCAACCGTTGTGACGAGTCTGTAAGTCAAAATTTCCATGTTTCTGCGGCGCTGTTGCCACGGTGGAAGTCGTACTCGTACCGATATCAAAGATAATTCAAATGGCGCGAAAACAAAAGAATCACTAAATTAGATACTCAAATACACAAGCCTAAATTTGAAATTTCTAATAAAACGCCGGATATTTGAGATCAAAGTGGCCACGTCTATTTCATAGCCTAACATTTTCCAGGCGACCGGTAATATATTTATATTGCTTTTAAAACTAAGAATTAGAGGGTCCGTGCGCGGTTTTGCTCTTACTAGTTTACCGTATCTTAAAAACTCCTTTATAAACTTACTTGCAAAATGTAGAACGAGCTTCCTACCTCGGTGTTTCCGAGTAGCTACAATATGGGATTGTTCAACAGCCGAGTTAACAGTGTCTTAAAAAGGATTAGCAACGTGTCGTGATGCCCCCAGTATTACAAATATCCATAGGCGACGGTGATCGTTTACCATCTGGCGGCCCATCTGCTTGTTTGCCACTTACTACATTTTAAAAAATCTCCTCCGTCGTACCTGGGACGGATGACCGCTAATGGCATAATCATCTGAAAGCTTCAATGCTTCGGAGGGCACGTGAAGCCGTCGGTCCTGATATTGCCTTAGGGTAACACTCGCAAGGCTATGTCGGAGGCCTTTGGTCGGCCTCATAACTCCGACATTGGGCTGGATTACGGCAAACACTGTCTCTGTCTGAGATGAAGGCCCGTGTCCTAGGAATGAGAACCGTTTGGCCTAATTATGCTAAAGAAGAAGTAAACTTTAACTTTTAATAATTATGAGCTAAGTTTGCTGACTGGTTTACAACGCTAAATCAGTGAGTACATTTTATGAGCACAGGATTATCAAGAAACACTTCACTTATTTCCTATAGTTATAGGTACACATACATATATATGTATATTGTTAAGTGCAAAATGTTTTGTCTGTCCTACGCCCAGCCCGCGCCTTAACAACTCGTAAACAAATGTACATATCTATATTGTATATAAGAGTTCTTATAAATCTCTTGTTATTCTACTATGTAATGTTAATTTTTTTATTCGGTGACTGTTTTGGTTTACAAGCAGCTCTATTCATTCCTTTATATTTTTCGTTAGGATCGATTTTTAGATCGTTAGATCGATGTTATAAAAGATTTTTATCTGGTATGGGTATCTCTATGGTTTTGACAATAACAGGAATACAATTGTCAAAACCGTATAATAATATCTAAGTACTCATAACGTGTAGTTAAACTCATCTCCTGTTCGGCTTCGAATTTGGATCAGAGAGTTCGCTACGAGATTTGCACTTGGTGACACCAAGTGCAAATCTCGTAGAGCTGTAAAAGATAATTATTGATAGTAGTTATTTTTTTTCTATATTTAAGACATCGCAAAGGACAAGCTAATCGATACTGTGATAAGATAGTCATCAAAAGTGTGTACCGAGATAATTCAGAAAAGCATATATTAATACATACAATTAAACAATAATTTTAAAACATCACACCTGTTTACACATGTCTTAATTCATTTATCATAAATCAGTGCAAATTTTATGCTGTTTCGTAAATTTGTTTTTTTTCTCCTCTTCAGGTGATATCTCTACTATCAGCTGCTACGGAAGGCGCACCACCATCAACTGTTGCTTGTATCGAACGTGCAGTTGACATGCTCCGAACATCTGAACTGTATTCACCACAAATGCGCACCGAGCCTAATCTGAGAGTAGAAGACCCTATAGCTACTGATCTGATCGGAGCCTTGCTGTCGGTAAGTACCTACTTTTTCAATAGGCGTTGTTTTGGGTAGGTTTGTGTTGTTAGGTATTGTGTTTGTATTTATGTGTTAGTTTTCTTCATGGTGTAATGAACTTTTACTACTAGTTGTACCTAATGACAATATATATATATTTTAAATTACGAAAAAAAAGAATGATGAACTTCTTTGTAGATTGCATTGAAAAGAATCGAAGGTTGAAGTTGAAATGGACGGACTTAAAGATTTAAAGAATGACATGTTTATGGAAGGTGTGAACACTAAGGTGACTGGTGATAGAACGGAATGAAAGGAGACAACAAATATTGCCGATCACAGCTAACGTGGGATAAGGGTCAAAAAGAAAAACAGATTTGTCAGAGTTAAGCTACAAATGTGGCCAATTGAATTATGTACCAACACTATACATTTTCTTTGTAGCTGTATAAAAACGCTTGTAACGAACACTAATTTTTTATCAGGTCGACTGCGGTGAGAACTTATTCGGTCTGCTTTTGAAATAGCCCAGACTACGGAGCAGACATTAAATGTCTGGTCCGCAGTTAGGGTTTTTGGGGCCGCGATTTCGATTTTTTCAACTATAAAAAAAAATCGCGGTACATAGCGTAGACATTTTCTAAAAAGTTGAGTAAATCGAAATCACTGCACCAAAAAGTACGAAGTGATTTTTTTTAAAGTTGAGGAGATCGAAATTTTGGCACCAAAAACCCTAATTGCGGACCAGAAATTTTATGTCTGCTTAAATAATACGAAAGTGATCTAGAATAAACAATTTTGATGATTGAACGAAAAGTTTCATAGTTTTCCTGAATTGAAGAGCATACGCGATATGATATGCTTAATTTTAAGAAATGAAATAAATATTCTATAATGTAGTACTGTTCTTACTTCTACCAAAAAGAGTGGAATGTACAGACAGAACACGATGTTTTACTTCAATTAAGGAATTTATTTATAGTAAGAATTCCTACAACTTTTGGGATTTAAATTGAGGGGTCGAATGCTATTGCATTCTGTCGCATGGCAAACTAAGGAATGTAGCTTGCGAGCTGCGCGTGCTTTTTTATGTAAAGTAGCGGCTTTATTTTTAGCATATGGGAGCCCATATGCAAAAAATAAACTCTGTATATATATTAATAGGTATATTTCCTGCTCAATATACCTATTGATGTATTGAAGCATTTGTATTAATAGTTCTCTCTATCAAAGATGCCTCTAAAAACAAAACACATCCCCTCAATAGAGCCTGTAATAAAGGAATACATTCGGACTACTAGTGAAGTGCTGCTATATCTTAAGTTGCAAAGCGACAGGATGGTATTTTATAGTTTCAAGTTCAAAGGAAGCCGATTTTTTTCTTTCGAAAATTTGAACGTATTGGCCGCCTAGCATGACGTTAATGTAATAACCTATAAACCTCTTTGAAGAGCAGAGATTTTTAACCTCGTTAAAATACCAATTTCGAGCGGTACTCGTACTACCGAACCATCTCGTTCCTAAATTGATTCCTTTCATCTCTTGTATAACAATTTACTACTTATAATGGGAGCTTTGCATGTTTTGTTAAATTAATTGTTAATATTGATTTTATTTGGTACTTACAATCGCTACACATATATTATGTTAATGTTAAATTGCTACTGAATTTTGCATGTGGGTTTGTATATAGGTACTAATATGTATTTATTTTGTCCACGATCGTGTGCGGGCGGATAGCGGGACCAGAACACGCACTATAATTTCATGGTAGGAGGTTTGGAATACCAGCTCTCTTAACTCTTCGTAGAATGCAGTAGATACTAACATACTAAATATAGTAATATATATATTAGAGGAGCAACAATAGTCTAGTGCTAGAACTATTACTAATGCGTGCCTATGTGACGTGATACAAAGGGTATTATCGTATTGGACCTATAAAAAATATGTTGATTGAGAAATGCATGTGGTGGCCACCAGCAAATATAAATTGGTAAAACGAAAACATGTGTATCGTCATTTTTCTGATGTGACTTTACATACAAAACACTACATTTACCTTGGGAGTAGGTAATATTCTTTTATTTATGAAGTCTATGTAAACTTACAATTTGTTTTCCAATCATTCAGCATTTACATAGACCTCGCAGTATAGGCAACAAGGTTTTTTTAATACACAATTCAGAGAGAGGAAACACTTAGAACAATTATTATTTAAATATGCCAAAGTTTAGTAAATATTAATTATGTATTTTAAAAATAAGTTTCAATTCTCCTTTTTACCTCTAAACCATTAGTAACTTTGACAAATAATTTTCAAATACCACTTTTATATTTTTTCTCAATGTTTTATACCTCGCAAAATTGTTTTTTTTTAGTTCTAATCAGAATAATGTATATATACCCTTTAAAGATCACTACTTAGGTATGTTTAGTTTGCTTCATGCCTTTTCTATTACTAACTTACTAATCTGCACAAGAATTATCACAAAACATGAAAGGTTCGTTTTCATTTTAACATAAATCTTTTCAGTCTTCATTTTGCTTGGATAAATATTTTCTTTTGTAGAATATAAAATTCTTTCAAGCCTTTCTCAGTTCTTTGGATAAAAGTGAACTGTTTTTGTATGAGCATCATAATCATTTTCATGGTCTTTAGTTCTGTGCGCATTTCATAAGTAGTTTTTACAACCTATTTGTTTACAGCAGGGTCCGACAAACGTGCTGTCCTCTCGAAGGAGCAGCAATGATTCCACCGTCGTCAGATCGCAGACCAACAGGACAAACATCAAACATAAGGTATACAAATCCATCGGCTGCAATAGTATATACAGCTCAAATGGTTTCTTTTGACGTGATAACGTTTTATAAATTGATGAATGCCAAAATGAAAAATAGTAACGTTCCGTGTAGCGTTTCGTTTCCGTTTCCGTCAAAAGTCAAAAGTCAAAAGTCAAAAGTCAAAAGTCAAAAGTCAAAAGTCAAAAGTCAAAAGTCAAAAGTCAAAAGTCAAAAGTCAAAAGTCAAGTCAAGTCAAAAGTCAAAAGTCAAAAGTCAAAAGTCAAAAGTCAGAAGTCAGAAGTCAGAAGTTGAAGTCGAAGTCATAAATGATTATGACGTTATCACGTAAATCTATCGTCCGTAAACCGACTTTACAGACAACCAATTTTTTTGGTCATTGGCAAGACTGTTCATTTTATATACTTATTGTTACTTTTTTTACACACGAGGCTTTTGCGCCGGGTTGCAGTGGGAGCCGCAGGCGAGCGTAATGAAGCCGGCCCTCATACCACCCGACTACTAGTTGTAGACATATAATATCATCCGGCTTTGCTCACATAATATAATGTGTCTATGTTTACGGCATATCGGCGCGACTGGATTTCACACCGATAGAGTAATTATGATTATTTTTAAGAAATAAACAAATATTCTAAATATTTATACCAGTTGAAGGTTTCCGATCTGTACTGCAAACTTTATAATTTTTCCAGACTTCGGGTCAACTCCGCGAACTCCTTGACACGGCTTTGAGCTGGGACTTCGAGATCTTCCGTCTGGAGGATCTGACTCGAGGCAGGCCGTTGGCACACCTCGGCTTGGCCCTCATGGGAGGTAGATTCGATGTGTGCGCAGCCCTGGAGTGTGATGAGAAGACGCTGCTGCACTGGCTCACCGTTATAGAGTCCAATTACCACGCGGTGAATACCTACCATAACTCCACGCACGCTGCTGATGTGGTTCAGGTCAGTTATAACCCAACATAGTCTAAATGAAGTTCCGATATAATCGTCACGGGACCAGATATAACAATTACCGTTTTTGTGTACGTCACAAAATCTATTAACTGTGGCTAATGTATTAACTATGGCAAAAGGGATAGGCTCAGCATGTTTCATGTTCCCACCATTTAGAGACCATAACGCTGTTTTACAGCCTACTTCTAAGCTCGGACTATGGTCTTGGCCGAGATATATTGGAAAGAAAAAAAAAGAACACCCACTGACAGCAGCTTGAAAATTTCAATTCCAAAAAGCCAAATAAACATTTTTCAAACAAAACAGCCTTGGTATTGTTCGAGAATAGGCGCGGCATGTGTGTTTTCGTGTGTGTTTGTGTGTGATTATGTGATGTGTGGTGGCATGTTGGTAGATATGGTGTGTGTATTATAAGGTTGCATTTAAGTACTATTATTATTATTATCACTTTTTGACCCAGAGGGTTTAAAAGATGTTTCTAAGTTGTGTTTTTGCCTAACTAATAAATTTAATTTTAAACGAAGTTTAAAAGTGTGACTCCCAAGTATTTTTCTTAAAGGTGGTGGAAGATCGTACCAGATTTTGGTAGCGCTGTGCTTGAAACATCCTTTAAATCCACTTGAAGTATTTTTAGGGACAGACAAAAAATAACCATGTTCAGTGCGGGTATTTAAGTGTTGTATACCTTTGACCCGTATCAGTTTTTCAAACAGATTGTCTGTTACTTTATTGTATTTGTGTTAAACATGCAAAATGCAGCTCTCTTCTTGATATCATGTTAAGATTATAATTTATAAAGTTACTTTTATCCTTTACACAATTATGTGTAAATATTTCAGGTTATCGCAGACTGTTTGAAACTGTATAATAAATCGGTCCTCTTAATATTATGATGCTCCTTGCATTGCCACACCCATAAGGTTCATAATAGTATGTTTTCCACAGGTTCTTTTCGTATATACGATATACCCGTATCTGCAGACTGCTGTTTTAATTGGTACATTAGGGAGGTATATTAAAGACACATTTGTTTTTATTTTAATCTGTAAGAATAGGAAATAAAGAACGACCTACAAAATACATGAAATGAATAAATGACTAAAAATTTTGCAAAGGATGATAATTATTTGATTTTGTGCAATATGGGTCGAGATTGTGGTACGAGAACGGATGTGAAAATGTGAACTAAAATATCACAACAAAGCTCTTATTACAGGCCGTAGCATACTTTCTCGAGAAGGACCGGCTGAAGACACTCCTAGAGCCAGTAGAAGCCGCTGCAGCTCTGATAGCCGCTGCCGCTCATGACATCGACCACCCGGGCACATCGTCCGCTTTCCTCTGCAACTCGCGCCACCCCCTAGCCGTGCTTTACAACGACACCTGCGTCCTGGAATCACATCATGCCGCTCTCACATTTAAACTCACTCTCAGTAAGTCATTTTCATTACTTTTCTTAGTCGCTACAACCTTGATACACTGCTCATGGTCATGGCATCAGAAGAATTCGCCAATCTCCTCATGCCGCTACTATCCTGGTACATTCTTGGAGTTGACCAAGTCCGATAGCGCTAGATTTTGAGGTTACGTTACCGATTTGGATTTTTCTGCATTTCGTTTCCGAAGGGGAGAGATAGGGGCAAATGCCCCTATCCGATACATAACATTTTGTCATTCTATATTTGTTAGAAAAGACTGTGAAGTATCAAAAGAAAAAAAAATACAGATGTAAATTTTATTTCCTAGAATATTATGAAATAGTAACAGATGTGCAAATATGCATTTTGTGTCATTTCTGTCCATGAAAATACTGGTATTTACTGGTTTAATGGTAGGTACCTAAAATGACGTCTAAATTGCTATCCATGGTTTGCTAGAATATAAAAAATTAGTCACTTTTACGTGCATTTAGAGAAATCCAAAGGATGGAATTTTCAGAACAGAATAATACATAATGGTTTAGCACTACCGGACTATGTACATGCAAAGCACCTTTCACTTAGCCCGTCCAGCGCATGTGTGAACAGCCGCAAGCTCTTTCCTTCTATTTTCCTTATTTTTTCATCTAGAATTTTAATAAATAAGGTACATTACATGGTTGTGCCTGGCATCATTTTATAAAATTTACAAAGCTGTTATCGTCAACCTGTAATACGCCTGTAGAGTAAAAATAAGCATTGCATATAAATATGTCATTTAAAAAAACGGTCACGCGCCTACTTAGAATTGGCCGCGTCGCGTCGGTGTAGGTAACCTTAAATTAATCAGTGTACCTACAGAAATCAATACCATGTAGGTATGTAGAATTGTAGCTCACTTTCATTATCAACTCTGGATTATTGGCTTCTATACAATGATGTTTTACTAAAGATGACGTATATTCATACTGCGCGGTGCTCAGATTTTGTTCCTTTACGACATAAACATGCTTACTGCGACAGATAATACGGTACAAATAATATAGAAAAGGATAGCTTATAAGGATATGTTTAGACTTGCGCTTGAAATACGCGTCGCAATGAAAATTACTACAATTGACTTAATTTTGCCGCCTCAGTTTCCGCGCGCTTGTGCGACATCTACCTCATATAAACATATCATATCATTGTTTCTATAGTTATTTGATTGATTTTTGAGAATAAAACAATAAGAATAAAAAAAAGAATTCAATTGTAATGTCATTGTTATATGTAGGTGACAAATTTGTAACAGGTATTACAAATTAGTTACAGAAAATATCTTGCAACGATTTCGACATCGGCGAAATGCACGATTATTAGGTATAGTGCAATGAATTCGCATTCTTAAGTCTAAACTTTTACAATAACAACTAATAACCTACTTGCCTCTCTGACATAAATAGTAGCTTAAAAAACAACAATTCACTGTAGATTTTAAACATGCAGTCATAATAATTTCTTTTTTTGTTGCTCCATCTTTGGACGAAAAACATAATGTGGCGGGTGTCTGAAGCGTTGCTCAAGCGCGCGAAGTTTGTAGCTTGACTTATATCATGATCAATTTATGATGCAGCGCATGTGCGTGCTCTCTATGAAAATGGCTCGGAGAGTAAGTCACTAAACTGGTCGTAAATCCGTAGTAACAAATGTCAAAATCCTTACGACCTGTTCATTACAGACGACGATCGCGTGAATATATTCAAGAATCTCGACCCCGACACATACAAGACTGTGCGTCACAACGTGATCGACATGATCCTAGCGACGGAGATGACGAAGCACTTCGAACATCTCGCCAAGTTCGTCAACGTGTTCTACGCCAGGGGCAACGGGAGCAAAGAAGACAATATGCACACTGATGTAAGTACATTTTACAAGCTACTATGCGACGCGTGGCCAAAATGCTGACATATTTGGCTCAACGAACCAGCATTGCAATTCAACGTGGCAATGCTGCTAGCATTCCGGGCACGCTGCCAACTGGTAGAGCATTTGAGTGATCTAATTTCAAAATCAAATAATTTACTATCTTCAGAAGCTTCTTTAAAATATTTTTAAACTCAATCTATCGCTTCAATTAATTTTTTATTTAATATTACGCTATAATTAATTCTATTTTCAAATTTTGAAATTAATTATATTACTTCAATTATAATCAATTCATCAAAGGAATTTGAGCTCTTTTAGTTATTGCCGCTAAAATAACCATAATTCTATTGTAAATTATTGAATATATTTTTTTTATAAATTCTAAATAAAAAATATAATTTCATCTTCCATAATTCATTGAATGACAATAGCTAGTGAATTGCTCAAATGATTTTGTAGTAGCTAAAATGACGCCTAAATTGCTATCCATGGTTTGATAGAATATAAAAAATTAGTCACTTTTACTTGCATTTGGAAATATCCAAAGGTTGGAATTTTCAGAACAGAAGATACAGAATGGTTTAGCACTACCGGACTATGTACATGCAAAGCACCTTTCACTTAGCCCGTCCAGCGCATGTGTGAACAACCGCAAACTCTTTCCTTCTATTTTCCTTATTTTTAAAATAAAATACGAATAATTAATTACAATGCTACCATTGTAATTAGTTATTCGTATTTTATTTTAATAATAGCTACTATTTAAACAATATACTACTTAATATAAACTAAAAAGAAGCGATTACAGATGAAGGGAGGGTCTGTGGTTAATCAGACGCTTGATGGATCGACCAACAAACGGCTTTCGGTGAATGTTACTGGCTACTACAAACCTACACTTATTTACTAAGGACTTAAGGTTGAAAATCTGTCACCAAACATACAGTGTGTTGAGACAGTTGTCCTTGAAGTCGACATTCTAAATCTGGCGTGATTACATTTCGAGTAAGTGAGAGTCAAACTAAAATTAAGCCCTAAATTTAGCTACATGCTGATTAATAAATGTAATATTTGACGTGGACTAGAGACTGTTAGAGTTGTAACACTATGTGTCTTTTTTTATTCAATAAACGTTGACTGACTTCATCTTTATAGGAGCCTCTATCGCTGGACAGTTCGGCACTGACACAATTGCAGCTGCCTGAGAATGGTGTGCTGGTGAAGAGGATGATGATCAAATGCGCTGACGTCTGTAACGCGTCCAGACCGCAGAAATTTGCCTTTGAATGGGCTAGAAGGTAAAATATTTATTATATTTTATTACTTAGATAACATAAAAAAATATTTTTGTTGTCATAACTAGGATACTCCATTTTAACCAAGATATCTAAGAATTTGGCCACTATCTCACTTGATGTACAATAATGAGTTACACTCCTTCAACAGAAAACAAATAAATAAGGAAATAAATTGCATTATTATCTTTACCATCAATGTGCAAGCGTATCGCTTCTTGCGAATAGGGAAAGGAAGATTGTAATTATGTAGCTCCAAAGCACACCCACCTAATTTTCTAAATTAAGATGTAGATGCAGATGTAGATTTAGATGCAGTTATTCGGTTTTTACCGGAACCAAAACCAACTGCATCTATGATCAAAACTGTATTGGTATTTATCCTACACCTGACCAGTTTTGGAATATTCCTGCGCGATTTTAGACAGCACATAATATCATAGCTTCAACTCTTTCATGCTCTACGTTCCAGGATCGCAGAGGAGTACTTCCTTCAAACGGACGAGGAGAAAGCTAAGGACTTACCTGTTGTGATGCCAATGTTCGACCGCGCCACCTGTTCTATTCCCCGCTCGCAGATCGGCTTCATTGACTACATTATTGTCGACATGATGGAAGCATGGTCAGGTATGTTAACTTTAATTACCTAAATTTGCAATTCACTTTGTATTATACTTCAGAGCTTAGCTTCTCAGTAGGTAAGTTTAAATAAATAACTATAAAGTACTCATAACTATGTGACAGATATTCAATTATATATTAGAAGCTGAAAGCCGATGTAGGATTTGATTGACCGGAAACCAACAGCTTGGCAACCAATGCGTGCAAAAAAATGTTGTCCTCTTTTCATTCATATTTTTTTATATTATCTCTATATTTTTTACATACTGTGACTGTATTCTCTATGGAATAGGGTGTCTCACTCAACAACTGAGTTATCTTTGTTTGTATGTAAATAATATAAAGATTTGTTTACATGTATAGATGACAAGGTTCTTTTAAATTTTATGGATCTAGCGGATTCTAGTGTTTGACCTTTATCTCAGTTGATGGTTAATGAAGATGCGGTCGAAGAAGTATAATCACGCAAGACATAGAATGTTTGCTGACTCTCAAAGTTTTTCAAACTTGAGGGTGATAGCTGGTCAGGCAGGTATTCGAAACTACCCTACCGCCATGCTGGACATTTTGATAAAGCTGTTATATTTACCGGACGCTCACGGCGATGGTGGGGGCGATACGTCACTAATGGATTAACTATGATGTCGTGAGTATGAGTCATCATAGTAAATCCATTATAGTTCCTTTTTTAAATACCAAGGTTATTAAAACGATCATGTATCTTACTTGCAGCATTTATCGACATGCCAGAACTAGTGAACAACGCGCGAAACAACCGGCAACGGTGGCGAGAACTGGACGAGGCGGGAGTCACTACGTTGGCTGACGTGAGGCGAGCACAACGCCAGAGCACTATACAACCACCGCCTTTGACTACTTCCCAACCCACTGCTGAGGAATAAACCACCAATGTATGAGGATCATAAAGGGAACTATGACCATTCGGTAGGAAAGGAGCTTGAAATCCGTTATTATGTGAGTTAAGATCGAAACAGACGCTATTTAATAAGAAAAGCACAAGCACACTATCACCATATACACTGAGTATTTCTTACTTTATTTTCTGCTGATAAGAAGAAAACCAGTAATGTATGGCGATAATGATGGGGATGTATTTAACAAAAATCCTTTATCAGGTGCTTTACTGACAGAACAGTTACCTACATAGAGCATAAAGCTACTTGAGTAAGTCTTCATAAATCCGAACTCTTATAATTCCCTGCTGGGGAATAAACCAGAAATATGTATGTAGGGAATATGGGTCACCGTGTCCTAGAGTATGTAATTCATATTGCTACCGTCGAAGAAACTGTTTCGAGACTTGGAGGTTAAGGAAACTTGGAGAGAAGAGACCCTTAAGAGAGTATTTAATGCCAGTACTCTATAATGACACAACTAGGCTGACTCCATCATAATTTTCCAATCTATCCACTGCTGAGAAATAAACGAGCAATATGTGTGTGGGGAATATGGGCATAACCACATGTGCTAGAATATGTGATAGAGATCCATGTGCGTTAAAATCATGGCTATGGCGCGAATCAATTTCTGCACACGCTAGATGGCGCTAAATCTTGGCTGGAAATAGTCCATAAAGCGAATTGTATCAAAATTCGAATCGGTTTGCTGGAAGTAAAAAATGTAAGGCACCCTATCCATAGGATAATGGGCTTTTATAGGAATATTCTGAAAAAAGATCGGGGCAGTCGTGTGTGTGATGACCGCCAACATTGGCGTTAGTGAGTTCTATGAATTTGGGTATTTACCAAAATCTATGGATGCTAACTGTTCATATACAAAATATATACATATATATATATACTAGTATTTGGGTGGCGCGCGGGCTGCGAGCAGCCCGCGTTATCGATTTGCATTAGTATTATAAACAAAAATGTCGTTGCAGTTGCTAAAATGATATAAAATTCTCATGCAAGTCGAATAACTCTCAGTTTCATATATTTCAGTAGAAAGTGTGAGCGAGGTTACCATGTGCAAGTTGATTTTTTTAATAAAATTTTAGTCGCGGTAAAACCGGACCAAGATTGTAAACGACTTTTGTTAAGGGACCCCACCTCTAAGTGCAGTGGTTAACGTGGGCAGTTGCCTCGGAGACCAGCTCGATATGTGACAATACTCGTTATCCGGAACTCGGCCTTCGGCCTCGTAAGTGACTCCCATAAGGTACGTTGATGCGTTACACCTCATTCGAGCTCGGCCTTCGGCCTCGCAGATTTGAAGCTCGGCCTTCGGCCTCGCAGGTTTGAAGCTCGGCCTTCGGCCTCGCGTTGGTAAAGACGGCTTCTTCAAGTTCACTACTAAGTGAGAACAGAGTTACCATATGCAAGTTTATTATTTTCATTAAAATTTTAGTGGTGGTAAAATCGCACAAAGAATTTAAACGACTTTTGTTTAGGGACCCTACGTCTAATTGTAGTAAATAACGTAGGCAGTTGCATTGGAGACCAGCTCGAGATGTGGAAAAAACTCCCCATCCGGGACTCGGCCTTCGGCCTCGTTAGCTACTTCCATAGGATGCGTTAATGAGGTACACCCCATTCGGAACTCGGCCTTCGGCCTCGTAAGTTACTAACACGGCTCGGCCTACGGCCTCGCGGAGGCCACGCTCGGCCTTCGGCCTCGCGGGCCGAAAGCTCGGCCTCCGGCCTCGCACATTTGAAGCTCGGCCTTCGGCCTCGCGGTGTTTAAGGCTCGGCCTGCGGCCTCGCAAGTTACAAAGGGAATGTTTTTAAGCTGTTCCCAATGACGGCCAGCTCGGCCTTCGGCCTCGCAGGCCTACAGCTCGGCCTCCGGCCTCGCTAGAGTGGAGCTCAGCCTTCGGCCTCGCCTCCACAGCTCGGCCTGCGGCCTCGCTCGATTGCAGCTCGGCCTACGGCCTCGCAAAGAGAATGTGGTTTCGCCACCAAAAATCCGCATCCAGTAAAAAAAAAACAAATGACGTCATCAAAAAACTTTTTTCATATTTCGAATCAGAGACCCCAAATCTCCCTAAATACTAAATTTCAGCCGGATCGGAGCAACTTGGATTTTTGTATCCGGTTCGAAGGACCAATTTGCAATTTTTGACAAAATTCCCAAATTTCCCTACAAACCCTCTATGACATTTGTTTAAACCCTCTATACCTATCTATAACGGTTTAGGAGTTGCGATCGTTTTAAATTTGTATGGGAGAACCTCTTTTTTGTTCGGGAGGGTAATTTTTTTTCAATTTTCCAAAAGGGTCCCAGGGTTTTAGTCATTTTTAGTTTTGACACCTACCCCCCATCGCTTATGGTTTTCGAGATCCCTACACCAGTTCCATTAAGGAAACCAAAAATGACACTTTTCGGATTTTTCCCCAGGTCACGTGGGCACTCCTTATACAGTCCAAACCATAATCTTAACCCAAAAATACTCCTTCTGGGAGAACAATGATGTCAGTGAGTGAATCAATCAGTGGTAGTTCAGCTTTATATATTATAACTAGTATTTGGGTGGCGCGCGGGCTGCGAGCAGCCCGCGTTATCGATGTGCATTAGTATTATTAGCAAAAATGTCGTTGCAGTTGCTTAAAAGATATAAAATTCTCATGCAAATCGAATAACTCACAGTTACATCTATTTCAGTAGAAAGTGTAAGCAGGGTTACCATGTGCAAGTTGATTTTTTAAATTAAATTTTAGTCGCAGTAAAACCGGACCAAGATTGTAAACGACTTTTGTTAAGGGACCCCACCTCTAAGTGCAGTGGTTAACGTGGGCAGTTGCCTCGGAGACCAGCTCGATATGTGAAAATACTCGTTATCCGGAACTCGGCCTTCGGCCTCGTTAGTGACTCCCATAAGGTGTGTTGATGCGTTACACCTTATTCGAGCTCGGCCTTGGGCCTCGCAGGTTTGAAGCTCGGCCTTCGGCCTCGCGGTGGTAAAGACAGCTTCTTCAAGTTCAGTACAAAGTGAGAACAGAGTTACCATATGCAAGTTTTATTTTTTTCATTAAAATTTTAGTCGGGGTAAAATCGCACAAAGAATTTAAACGACTTTTGTTAAGAGACCCTACCTCTAATTGTAGTAAATAACGTGGGCAGTTGCATTGGAGACCAGCTCGAGATGTGAAAAAAACTCTCCATCCGGGACTCGGCCTTCGGCCTCGTTAGCGACTTCCATAGGATGCGTTAATGAGGTACACCCCATTCGGAACTCGGCCTTCGGCCTCGTAAGTTACTAACACGGCTCGGCCTACGGCCTCGCGGAGGCCACGCTCGGCCTTCGGCCTCGCGGGCCGAAAGCTCGGCCTCCGGCCTCGCAGGTTTGAAGCTCGGCCTTCGGCCTCGCGGTGTTTAAGGCTCGGCCTGCGGCCTCGCAAGTTACAAAGGGAATGTTTATAAGCTGTTCTCAATGACGGCCAGCTCGGCCTGCGGCCTCGCAGGCCTACAGCTCGGCCTGCGGCCTCGCTAAGGTGGAGCTCGGCCTTCGGCCTCGCCTCCACAGCTCGGCCTGCGGCCTCGCTCGATTGCAGCTCGGCCTACGGCCTCGCAAAGGGAATGTGGTTTCGGCACCAAAATTCCGCATCCCGTAAAAAAAAAACAAATGACGTCATCAAAAAACTTTTTTCATATTTCAAATCAGGGACCCTAAATATCCCTAAATACTTAATTTCAGCCTGATCGGAGCAACTTGGATTTTGGTATCCGGTTCGAAGGACCAATTTCAAGTTTTGGACAAAATCCCCAAATTTCCCTACAAACCCTCTATAACATTTGTTCAAACTCCCCATACTTACCTATAACGGTTCCGGAGCTGCGGTCGTTTTAAATTTGTATGGGGAAACCTCTTTTTTAATAGGTAGGGTAATTTTATTCAACTTTCCAAAAGGGTCCCAGGGTTTTAGTCATTTTTAGTTTTGACACCTACCCCCCATCGCTTATGGTTTTCGAGATCCGTACACCAGTTCCATGATGGAAACATAAAATGGCACTTTTCGGATTTTTCTGGGGGTCACGTGACCACTCTCTATACAGTCCACACCATAATTTCAACCCAAAAATACTCCTTCTAGGAGAACAATTCTGTCAGTGAGTCAATCAGTGGTAGTGCAGCTTTATATATTATAACTAGTATTTCGGGTGGTGCGCGGGCTGCGAGCAGCCCGCGTTATCGATGTGCATTTGTATATTTTTTAAAATTTTAGTTGCAGTTGAAAAAAATATTTAAAAATTCTCATACAAGTCAAGAAAGGGACAGTTTCTTCTAGTTCAGTACAAAGTGTGAGCAGGGTTACCATGTGCAAGTTGATTTTTTCGATAAAATTTGAGTCGATGTAAAATCGCCCCAAGATTGTAATCGAGTTTTGTTAAGGGACCATACCTCTAAGTGCAGTGGTTAACGTGGGCCGTTGCCTCGGAGACCAGCTCGAGATGTGGAAAAAGCTCCCCATTCGGGACTCGGCCTTCGGCCTCGTTAGTGACTCTCCTAAGGAATGTAAACGCGTAACACCCCATTCGTAAGTGACTAACACGGCTCGGCCTACGGCCTCGCGGAGGCCACGCTCGGCCTTCGGCCTCGCGGGCCGAAAGCTCGGCCTTCGGCCTCGCAGGTTTGAAGCTCGGCCTGCGGCCTCGCAACTGTGGAGTTGTATCGTCAGCGAAAATCTCCATCCAGTAAATAAAAAGATTTAAAAATTCTCATGCAAGTCGAACAACTGACAGATACTTTTAGTTCCCGTGAGCGGTTGCATCAAAGACCAGCTCGAGATGTGGTAAAAACTCCCCATTCTGAACTCGGCCTTCGGCCTCGTTAGTGACTCTCCTAAGGAATGTAAATGCGTAACACCCCATTCGGAACTCGGCCTTCGGCCTCGTAAGTGACTAACACGGCTCGGCCTGCGGCCTCGCGGAGGCCACGCTCGGCCTTCGGCCTCGCGGGCCGAAAGCTCGGCCTTCGGCCTCGCCCTCGAAGCTCGGCCTTCGGCCTCGCGGGTTTGAAGCTCGGCCTGCGGCCTCGCAAATAAGAAGTGGTTTCGCTATCAAAAATCCCCATCCAGTAAAAAAAAAACAAATGACGTAATCCAAAAATTTTTTTCATATTTGGAATCAGGGACCCCCAATCTCCCTAAATACCAAATTTCAGCCAGATCGGAGCAACTTGGATTTTGGTATCCGGGTCGAAGGACCAATTTTTAATTTTTGACAGAAGCCTCAAATTCCCCTACAAACCCTCTATAACATTTGCTTGAACCCCCCATACCCACCTATAACGGTTCCGGAGTTGCGGTCGTTTTAAATTTGTATGGGAGAACCTCTTTTTTGTTTGGGAGGGTAATTTTTTTTCAATTTTCCAAAAGGGTCCCAGGGTTTTAGTCATTTTTAGTTTTGGCACCTACCCCCCATCGATTATGGTTTCCGAGATCCGTACACCAGTTCCATCAAGGAAACCAAAAATGACACTTTTCGGATTTTTCTGGTGGTCATAGGAACCTCCTCTACACTTTTCCCCTACACCACAAACACCCCCCATCGCTCCTTCTGGGAGAACAATGATGTCAATGAGTGAGTCAGTCAGTCAGTGAGTGGTAATCGAACTTTATATAATATAACTAGGTGTTGGGTGGTGCGCGGGCTGCGAGCAGCCCGCGTTATCGATGTGCATTAGTAACTTTTATCAAACTGGTAATTGCAGTTAAAAAAATATATAAAATTCTCATACAAATCGAGTAAGTGACAGTTTCTTCTAGTTCAGTACAAAGTGTGAGCAGGGTTACCATGTGCAAGTTGATTTTTTTGATAAAATTTTAGTTGCTGTAAAATCGCACCAAGATTGTAAACGACTTTTGTTAAGGGACCATACCTCTAAGTGCAGTGGTTAACGTGGGCAGTTGCCTCGGAGACCAGCTCGAGATGTGGAAAAAAAACTCCCCATTCGGGACTCGGCCTTCGGCCTCGTTAGCGACTCACCTGAGGGACGTTGATTCGTTACACCCCATTCGGAACTCGGCCTTCGGCCTCGTAAGTGACTAACACGGCTCGGCCTACGGCCTCGCGGAGGCCACGCTCGGCCTTCGGCCTCGCGGGCCGAAAGCTCGGCCTTCGGCCTCGCCCTGGAAGCTCGGCCTTCGGCCTCGCAGGTTTGAAGCTCGGCCTGCGGCCTCGCAGCCGTGGCGTTGTATCGCCAGCGAAAATCCCCATACAGTAAAAAAAAAAAAATGACGTCATCCAAAAAATTTTTTTATATTTAAAATCAGGGACCCCCAATCTCCCTAAATACCAAATTTCAGCCAGATCAGACAAACTTGGATTTTGGAATCCGGGTCGAAGGACCAATTTGCAATTTTTGACTAAAAACCCAAATTCCCCTACAAACCCTCTATAATATTTGTTCGAACCCCCCATACCCACCTATAACGGTTTCGGAGCTGCAGTCGTTTTAAATTTGTATGGGAGAACCTCTTTTTTGTTCGGGAGGGTAAATTTTTTTCAACTTTCCAAAAGGATCCCAGGGTTTTAGTCATTTTTAGTTTTGGCACCTACCACCCATCGATTATAGTTTCCGAGATCCCTTCACCAGTTCCATGATGGAAACCAAAAATGACACTTTTCGGATTTTTCTGGAGGTCACGGAAACCTCCTTTACACTTTTTCCCTACACCACAAATACCCCCCATCGCTCCTTCTAGGAGAACAATTCTGTCAATCAGTCAGTGAGTCAGTCAGTGAGTCAGTGGTAATCGAGCTTTATATATATACTAGTATTTGGGTGGTGCGCGGGCTGCGAGCAGCCCGCGTTATCGATTTGCATTTGTATTGTTATCAAAATTTTAGTTGCAGTTGAAAAAATATATAAAATTCTCATACAAGTAGAGTAAGTGACAGTTTCTTCTAGTTCAGTACAAAGTGTGAGCAGAGTTACCATGTAAAAGTTGATTTTTTCGATAAAATTTTAGTCGATGTAAAATCGCCCCATGATTGTAATCGAGTTTGGTTAAGGGACCATACAACTAAGTGCAGTGGTTAACGTGGGCCGTTGCTTCGGAGACCAGCTCGAGATGTGGAAAAAGCTCCCCATTCGGGACTCGGCCTTCGGCCTCGTTAGTGACTCTCCTAAGGAATGTAAATGCGTAGCACCCCATTCGGAACTCGGCCTTCGGCCTCGTAAGTGACTAACACGGCTCGGCCTACGGCCTCGCGGAGGCCACGCTCGGCCTTCGGCCTCGCGGGCCGAAAGCTCGGCCTTCGGCCTCGCAGGTTTGAAGCTCGGCCTGCGGCCTCGCAACCGTGGCGTTGTATCGCCAGCGAAAATCCCCATCCAGTAAATAAAAAGATTTAAAAATTCTCATGCAAGTCGAACAACTGACAGATACTTTTAGTTCCCGTGAGCGGTTGCATCAAAGACCAGCTCGAGATGTGGAAAAAAAACTCCCCATTCCGGACTCGGCCTTCGGCCTCGTTAGTGACTCTCCTAAGGAATGTAAATGCGTAACACCCCATTCGGAACTCGGCCTTCGGCCTCGTAAGTGACTAACACGGCTCGGCCTGCGGCCTCGCGGAGGCCACGCTCGGCCTTCGGCCTCGCGGGCCGAAAGCTCGGCCTTCGGCCTCGCCCTCGTAGCTCGGCCTTCGGCCTCGCAGGTTTGAAGCTCGGCCTGCGGCCTCGCAAATAAGAAGTGGTTTCGCCATCAAATATCCCCATCCAGTAAAAAAAAAACTAATGACGTCATCAAAAAACTTTTTTCATATTTCGAATCAGGGACCCCAAATCTCCTTACATACCTAGTTTCAGCCCGATCGGAGCAACTTGGATTTTGGTATCCGGGTCGAAGGACCAATTTTCAATTTTCGACTAAAACCCCAAATTCTCCTATAAACCCTCTATAACATTTGTTCAAACTCCCCATACCCACCTATAACGGTTGCGGAGTTGCGGTCGTTTTAAATTTGTATGGGAGAACCTCTTTTTTGTTCGGGAGGGTAATTTTTTTTCAACTTTTTAAAAGGATCCCAGGGTTTTAGTCATTTTTAGTTTTGACACCAACCCCCCATCGATTATAGTTTCCGAGATCCCTACACCAGTTCCATGATGGAAACCAAAAATGACACTTTTCGGATTTTTCTGGAGGTCACGGGAACCTCCTCTACACTTTTCCCCTACACCACAAACACCCCCCATCGCTCCTTCTAGGAGAACAATTCTGTCAATCAGTGAGTCAGTGAGTCAGTCAATCAGTCAGTGGTAATCGAGCTTTATATATATATAACTAGGTGTTGGGTGGTGCGCGGGCTGCGAGCAGCCCGCGTTATCGATGTGCATTTGTATTTTTAATTGAAGTTTTAGTTGCAGTTTATAAATTATATAAAACTGTCATACAAGTCGAGTAAGTGACAGTTTCTTCTAGTTCAGTACAAAGTGTGGGCAGTGTTACCATGTGCAAGTTGATTTTTTTGATAAAATTTTAGTCGCTGTAAAATCGCCCCAAGATTGTAATCGAGTTTTGTTAAAGGACCATACCTCTAAGTGCAGTGGTTAACGTGGGCAGTTGCCTCGGAGACCAGCTCGAGAAGTAAAAAAAAACTCCCCATTCGGGACTCGGCCTTCGGCCTCGTTAGTGACTCTCCTAAGGAATGTAAATGCGTAACACCCCATTCGGAACTCGGCCTTCGGCCTCGTAAGTGACTAACATGGCTCGGCCTACGGCCTCGTGGAGGCCACGCTCGGCCTTCGGCCTCGCGGGCCGAAAGCTCGGCCTTCGGCCTCGCCCTGGAAGCTCGGCCTTCGGCCTCGCAGGTTTGAAGCTCGGCCTGCGGCCTCGCAGCCGTGGCGTTGTATCGCCAGCGAAAATCCCCATACAGTAAAAAAAAAAAAAATGACGTCATCCAAAAAATTTTTTTATATTTAAAATCAGGGACCCCCAATCTCCCTAAATACCAAATTTCAGCCAGATCAGACAAACTTGGATTTTGGTATCCGGGTCGAAGGACCAATTTGCAATTTTTGACTAAAAACCCAAATTCTCCTACAAACCCTCTATAATATTTGTTCAAACCCCCCATACCCACCTATAATGGTTCCGGAGCTGCGGTCGTTTTAAATTTGTATGGGAGAACCTCTTTTTTGTTCGGGAGGGTAATTTTTTTTCAACTTTTTAAAAGGATCCCAGGGTTTTAGTCATTTTTAGTTTTGACACCAACCCCCCATCGATTATAGTTTCCGAGATCCCTACACCAGTTCCATGATGGAAACCAAAAATGACACTTTTCGGATTTTTCTGGAGGTCACGGGAACTTCCTCTACACTTTTTCCCTACATCACAAACACCCCCCATAGCTCCTTCTAGGAGAACAATTATGTCAATCAGTCAGTCAGTCAGTGAGTGAGTCAGTGGTAATCGAGCTTTATATATATAAAACTAGGTGTTGGGTGGTGCGCGGGCTGCGAGCAGCCCGCGTTATCGATGTGCATTAGTAATATTTATCAAGATTTGTAGTTGCAGTTGAAAAAAATATTTAAAAATTCTCATACAAGTCGAGAAAGGGACAGTTTCTTCTAGTTCAGTACAAAGTGTGAGCAGGGTTACCATGTGCAAGTTGATTTTTTCGATAAAATTTTAGTCGATGTAAAATCGCCCCAAGATTGTAATCGAGTTTTGTTAAGGGACCATACCTCTAAGTGCAGTGGTTAACGTGGGCCGTTGCCTCGGAGACCAGCTCGAGATGTGGAAAAAGCTCCCCATTCGGGACTCGGCCTTCGGCCTCGTTAGTGACTCTCCTAAGGAATGTAAACGCGTAACACCCCTTTCGTAAGTGACTAACACAGCTCGGCCTACGGCCTCGCGGAGGCCACGCTCGGCCTTCGGCCTCGCGGGCCGAAAGCTCGGCCTTCGGCTTCGCAGGTTCGAAGCTCGGCCTGCGGCCTCGCAACCGTGGCGTTGTATCGTCAGCGCATTCGGAACTCGGCCTTCGGCCTCGTAAGTTACTAACACGGCTCGGCCTACGGCCTCGCGGAGGCCACGCTCGGCCTTCGGCCTCGCGGGCCGAAAGCTCGGCCTCCGGCCTCGCAGGTTTGAAGCTCGGCCTTCGGCCTCGCGGTGTTTAAAGCTCGGCCTGCGGCCTCGCAAGTTACAAAGGGAATGATTTTAAGCTGTTCCCAATGACGGCCAGCTCGGCCTTCGGCCTCGCAGGCCTACAGCTCGGCCTCCGGCCTCGCTAGGGTGGAGCTCGGCCTTCGGCCTCGCCTCCACAGCTCGGCCTGCGGCCTCGCTCGATTACAGCTCGGCCTACGGCCTCGCAAAGGGAATGGGGTGTAGCCATCAAAAATCCCCATCCAGTAAAAAAAAAAACAAATGACGTCACCAAAAAATTTTTTTTATATTTGGAATCAAGGACCCCCAATTTCCCAAAATACTAAATTTTAGCCAGATCGGACCAACTTGAATTTTGGTATCCGGGTCGAAGGACCAATTTTCAATTTTTGACAAAAACCCTTAATTTCCCTACAAAACCTCTATAACATTTGTTCGAACCCCCCATAGCTACCTATAACGGTTCCGGAGCTGCGGTCGTTTTAAATTTGTATGGGGAAACCTCTTTTTTAATAGGTAGGGTAAATTTTTTCATTTTTCCAAAAGGTTCCCAGGGTTTTAGTCATTTTTAGTTTTGACACCTACCTCCCATCGCTTATGGTTTTCGAGATCCGTACACCAGTTCCATGATGGAAACCAAAAATGACACTTTTCGGATTTTTCTGGAGGTCACGTGGGCACTCTCTATACAGTCCACACCATAATTTCAACCCAAAAATACTCCTTCTGGGAGAACAATTCTGTCAGTGAGTCAATCAGTGGTAATGCAGCTTTATATATTATAACTAGGTGTTGGGTGGTGCGCGGGCTGCGAGCAGCCCGCGTTATCGATGTGCATTTGTATTTTTAATTGAAGTTTTAGTTGCAGTTTATAAATTATATAAAACTGTCATACAAGTCGAGTAAGTGACAGTTTCTTCTAGTTCAGTACAAAGTGTGGGCAGTGTTACCATGTGCAAGTTGATTTTTTTGATAAAATTTTAGTCGCTGTAAAATCGCCCCAAGATTGTAATCGAGTTTTGTTAAAGGACCATACCTCTAAGTGCAGTGGTTAACGTGGGCAGTTGCCTCGGAGACCAGCTCGAGAAGTAAAAAAAAACTCCCCATTCGGGACTCGGCCTTCGGCCTCGTTAGTGACTCTCCTAAGGAATGTAAATGCGTAACACCCCATTCGGAACTCGGCCTTCGGCCTCGTAAGTGACTAACATGGCTCGGCCTACGGCCTCGTGGAGGCCACGCTCGGCCTTCGGCCTCGCGGGCCGAAAGCTCGGCCTTCGGCCTCGCAGGTTTGAAGCTCGGCCTGCGGCCTCGCAGCCGTGGCGTTGTATCGCCAGCGAAAATCCCCATCCAGTAAAAAAAAAAAAAATGACGTCATCCAAAAAATTTTTTTATATTTAAAATCAGGGACCCCCAATCTCCCTAAATACCAAATTTCAGCCAGATCAGACAAACTTGGATTTTGGTATCCGGGTCGAAGGACCAATTTGCAATTTTTGACTAAAAACCCAAATTCTCCTACAAACCCTCTATAATATTTGTTCGAACCCCCCATACCCACCTATAACGGTTCCGGAGCTGCGGTCGTTTTAAATTTGTATGGGAGAACCTCTTTTTTGTTCGGGAGGGTAATTTTTTTTCAACTTTTTAAAAGGATCCCAAGGTTTTAGTCATTTTTAGTTTTGGCACCTACCCCCCATCTGTTATAGTTTCCGAGATCCCTACACCAGTTCCACGAAGGAAACCAAAAATGGCACTTTTCGGATTTTTCTGGAGGTCACAGAAACCTCCTCTCCACTTTTTCCCTACATCACAAACACCCCCCATCGCTCCTTCTAGGAGAACAATTATGTCAATCAGTCAGTGAGTGAGTGAGTCAGTCAGTGGTAATCGAGCTTTATATATATAACTAGTATTTGGGTGGTGCGCGGGCTGCGAGCAGCCCGCGTTATCGATGTGCATTTGTATTTGTTTCAAGATTGTAATTGCAGTTGAAAAAATATATAAAGTTCTCATACAAGTCGAGTAAGTGACAGTTTCTTCTAGTCCAGTACAAAGTGTGAGCAGGGTTACCATGTGCAAGTTGATTTTTTTTAATTAAATTTTAGTCGCTGTAAAATCGCACCAAGATTGTAAACGACTTTTGTTAAGGAACCATACCTCTAAGTGCAGTGGTTAACGTGGGCAGTTGCCTCGGAGACCAGCTCGAGATGTGGAAAAAAAACTCCCCATTGGGGACTCGGCCTTCGGCCTCGTTAGTGACTCTCCTAAGGAATGTAAACGCGTAACACCCCATTCGTAAGTGACTAACACGGCTCGGCCTACGGCCTCGCGGAGGCCACGCTCGGCCTTCGGCCTCGCGGGCCGAAAGCTCGGCCTTCGGCCTCGCAGGTTTGAAGCTCGGCCTGCGGCCTCGCAAACGTGGCGTTGTATCGCCAGCGAAAATCCCCATCCAGTAAATAAAAAGATTTAAAAATTCTCATGCAAGTCGAACAACTGACAGATACTTTTAGTTCCCGTGAGCGGTTTCATCAAAGACCAGCTCGAGATGTGGAAAAAAAACTCCCCATTCGGGACTCGGCCTTCGGCCTCGTTAGTGACTCTCCTAAGGAATGTTAATGCGTAACACCCCATTCGGAACTCGGCCTTCGGCCTCGTAAGTGACTAACACGGCTCGGCCTGCGGCCTCGCGGAGGCCACGCTCGGCCTTCGGCCTCGCGGGCCGAAAGCTCGGCCTTCGGCCTCGCCCTGGAAGCTCGGCCTTCGGCCTCGCAGGTTTGAAGCTCGGCCTGCGGCCTCGCAAATAAGAAGTGGTTTCGCCATCAAAAATCCCCATCCAGTAAAAAAAAAACAAATGACGTCACCAAAAAATTTTTTTTATATTTGGAATCAGGGACCCCCAATTTCCCTAAATACTAAGTTTTAGCCAGATCGGACCAACTTGAATTTTGGTATCCGGGTCGAAGGACCAATTTTCAATTTTCGACTAAAACCCCAAATTCTCCTACAAACCCTCTATAACATTTGTTCAAACCCCCCATACCCACCTATAACGGTTCCGGAGTTGCGGTCGTTTTAATTTTGTATGGGAGAACCTCTTTTTTGTTCGGGAGGGTAATTTTTTTTCAACTTTCCAAAAAAGTCCCAGGGTTTTAGTCATTTTTAGTTTTGACACCTACCCCCCATCGATAATGGTTTCCGAGATCCGTACACCAGTTCCATCAAGGAAACCAAAAATGACACTTTTCGGATTTTTCTGGTGGTCATAGGAACCTCCTCTACACTTTTCCCCTACATCACAAACACCCCCCATCGCTCCTTCTGGGAGAACAATGATGTCAATGAGTCAGTCAGTCAGTGAGTCAGTGGTAATCGAGCTTTATATAATATAACTAGGTGTTGGGTGGTGCGCGGGCTGCGAGCAGCCCGCGTTATCGATGTGCATTTGTATTTTTAATTGAAGTTTTAGTTGCAGTTTATAAATTATATAAAACTGTCATACAAGTCGAGTAAGTGACAGTTTCTTCTAGTTCAGTACAAAGTGTGGGCAGTGTTACCATGTGCAAGTTGATTTTTTTGATAAAATTTTAGTCGCTGTAAAATCGCCCCAAGATTGTAATCGAGTTTTGTTAAAGGACCATACCTCTAAGTGCAGTGGTTAACGTGGGCCGTTGCCTCGGAGACCAGCCCGAGATGTGGAAAAAAAACTCTCCATTCGGGACTCGGCCTTCGGCCTCGTTAGTGACTCTCCTAAGGAATGTAAATGCGTAACACCCCATTCGGAACTCGGCCTACGGCCTCGCGGAGGCCACGCTCGGCCTTCGGCCTCGCGGGCCGAAAGCTCGGCCTTCGGCCTCGCAGGTTTGAAGCTCGGCCTGCGGCCTCGCAACTGTGGCGTTATATCGCCAGCGAAAATCCCCATCCAGTAAATAAAAAGATTTAAAAATTTTCATGCAAGTCGAACAACTGACAGATACTTTTAGTTCCCGTGAGCGGTTGCATCAAAGACCAGCTCGAGATGTAGAAAAAAACTCCCCATTCGGGACTCGGCCTTCGGCCTCGTTAGTGACTCTCCTAAGGAATGTAAATGCGTAACACCCCATTCGGAACTCGGCCTTCGGCCTCGTAAGTGACTAACACGGCTCGGCCTGCGGCCTCGCGGAGGCCACGCTCGGCCTTCGGCCTCGCGGGCCGAAAGCTCGGCCTTCGGCCTCGCCCTGGAAGCTCGGCCTTCGGCCTCGCAGGTTCGAAGCTCGGCCTGCGGCCTCGCAAATAAGAAGTGGTTTCGGCATCAAATATCCCCATCCAATAAAAAAAAAACAAATGACGTCATCCAAAAAATTTTTTCATATTTCGAATCAAGGACCCCCATTCTCCCTACATACCAAATTTCAGCCAGATCAGACAAACTTGGATTTTGGTATCCGGGTCGAAGGACCAATTTTCAATTTTTGACAGAAACCCCAAATTTTCCTACAAACCCTCTATAACATTTGTTCAAACCCCCCATACCCACCTATAACGGTTCGGGAGCTGCGGTCGTTTTAAATTTGTATGGGAGAACCTCTTTTTTGTTTGGGAGGCTAATTTTTTTTCAACTTTCCAAAAGCGTCCCAGGGTTTTAGTCATTTTTAGTTTTGGCACCTACCCCCCATCGATTATGGTTTCCGAGATCCATACACCAGTTCCATCAAGGAAACCAAAAATGACACTTTTCGGATTTTTCTGGAGGTCACGTGGGCACTCTCTATACAGTCCACTATATATTTCTAACCCAAAATCACTCCTTCTGGGAGAACAATTCTGTCAGTGAGTGAGTCAGTGGTAATCGAACTTTATATAATATAATAACTAGGTGTTCGGTGGTGCGCGGGCTGCGAGCAGCCCGCGTTATCGATGTGCATTTGTATTTTTTATTATAGTTTTAGTTGCAGTTTAAAAAATATAAATAAAATTCTTATACAAGTCGAGGAAGTGACAGTTTCTTCTAGTTCAGTACAAAGTGTAGGCAGGGTTACCATGTGCAAGTTGATTTTTTTGATAAAATTTTAATCGCTGTAAAATCGCACCAAGATTGTAAACGACTCTTGTTAAGGGACCATACCTCTAAGTGCAGTGGTTAACGTGGGCCGTTGCCTCGGAGACCAGCTCGAGATGTGGAAAAAAAATTCCCCATTCGGGACTCGGCCTTCGGCCTCGTTAGTGACTCTCCTAAGGAATGTAAATGCGTAACACCCCATTCGGAACTCGGCCTACGGCCTCGCGGAGGCCACGCTCGGCCTTCGGCCTCGCGGGCCGAAAGCTCGGCCTTCGGCCTCGCAGGTTTGAAGCTCGGCCTGCGGCCTCGCAACCGTGGCGTTGTATCGCCAGCGAAAATCCCCATCCAGTAAATAAAAAGATTTAAAAATTCTCATGCAAGTCGAACAACTGACAGATACTTTTAGTTCCCGTGAGCGGTTGCATCAAAGACCAGCTCGAGATGTGGAAAAAAAATTCCCCATTCGGGACTCGGCCTTCGGCCTCGTTAGTGACTCTCCTAAGGAATGTAAATGCGTAACACCCCATTCGGAACTCGGCCTTCGGCCTCGTAAGTGACTAACACGGCTCGGCCTGCGGCCTCGCGGAGGCCATGCTCGGCCTTCGGCCTCGCGGGCCGAAAGCTCGGCCTTCGGCCTCGCCCTCGAAGCTCGGCCTTCGGCCTCGCAGGTTTGAAGCTCGGCCTGCGGCCTCGCAGCCGTGGCGTTGTATCGCCAGCGAAAATCCCCATCCAGTAAAAAAAAAACCAAATGACGTCATCCAAAATTTTTTTTTATATTTGGAATCAGGGACTCTCAATCTCCCTAAATACCAAATTTCAGCGAGATCGGAGCAACTTGGAATTTGGTATCCGGGTCGAAGGACCAATTTGCATTTTTTGACAAAAACCCCACATTCCCCTACAAACCCTCTATAATATTTGTTCGAACCCCCCATACCCACCTATAACAGTTTCGGAGCTGCAGTCGTTTTAAATTTGTATGGGAGAACCTCTTTTTTGTTCGGGAGGGTAAATTTTTTTCAACTTTCCAAAAGGATCCCAGGGTTTTAGTCATTTTTAGTTTTGACACCAACCCCCCATCGATTATAGTTTCCGAGATCCCTACACCAGTTCCATGATGGAAACCAAAAATGACACTTTTCGGATTTTTCTGGAGGTCACGGGAACCTCCTCTACACTTTTTCCCTACACCACAAACACCCCCCATCGCTCCTTCTAGGAGAACAATTCTGTCAATCAGTGAGTCAGTGAGTGAGTCAGTGAGTGGTAATCGAGCTTTATATATATAATAACTAGTATTTCGGGTGGTGCGCGGGCTGCGAGCAGCCCGCGTTATCGATGTGCATTAGTATTATTAACAAAAATGTCGTTGCAGTTGCTAAAAAGATATAAAATTCTCATGCAAATCGAATAACTCACAGTTACATCTATTTCAGTAGAAAGTGTGAGCAGGGTTACCATGTGCAAGTTGATTTATTTAATTAAATTTTAGTCGCGGTAAAACCGGACCAAGATTCTAAACGACTTTTGTTAAAGGACCCCACCTCTAAGTGCAGTGGTTAACGTGGGCAGTTGCCTCGGAGACCAGCTCGATATGTGAAAATACTCGTTATCCGGAACTCGGCCTTCGGCCTCGTTAGAGACTCCCATATGGTACGTTGAAGCTTAAACCTCATTCGAGCTCGGCCTTCGGCCTCGCAGATTTGAAGCTCGGCCTTCGGCCTCGCAGGCTTGAAGCTCGGCCTTCGGCCTCGCGGTGGAAAAGACAGCTACTTTAAGTTCAGTACAAAGTGAGAACAGAGTTACCATATGCAAGTTTATTTTTTTCATTAAAATTTTAGTCGGGGTAAAATCGCACAAAGAATTTAAACGACTTTTGTTAAGGGACCCTACCTCTAATTGTAGTAAATATTGTGGGCAGTTACATTGGAGACCAGCTCGAGATGTGAAAAAAACTCCCCATCCGGGACTCGGCCTTCGGCCTCGTTAGCGACTTCCATAGGATGCGATAATGAGGTACACCCCATTCGGAACTCGGCCTTCGGCCTCGTAAGTTACTAACACGGCTCGGCCTTCGGCCTCGCGGTGTTTAAGGCTCGGCCTGCGGCCTCACAAGTTACAAAGGGAATGTTTATAAGCTGTTCTCAATGAAGCTCGGCCTCCGGCCTCGCTAGGGTGGAGCTCTGCCTTTGGCCTCGCCTCAACAGCTCGGCCTGCGGCCTCGCTCGATTGCAGCTCGGCCTACGGCCTCGCAAAGGGAATGTGGTTTCGCCACCAAAGATCCGCATTCCGTAAAAAAAAAAACAAATGACGTCATCAAAAAACTTTTTTCATATTTCGAATCAGGGACCCCAAATCTCCTTAAATACCTAATTTCAGCCAGATCAGAGCAACTTGGATTTTGGTATTGTATGGGAGAACCTCTTTTTTGTTCGGGAGGGTAATTTTTTTTTAATTTCCTAAAAGGTTCCCAGAGTTTTAGTCATTTTTAGTTTTGACACCTACCCCTCATCGATTATAGTTTCCGAGATCCCTACACCTGTTCCATGAAGGAAACCAAAAATGCCACTTTTCGGATTTTTCTGGAGGTCACGTGAGCACTCTCTATACAGTCCACACCATAATCTCAACCCAAAAATACTCCTTCTGGGAGAACAATGATGTCAGTGAGTGAATCAATCAGTGGGTCTTCAGCTTTATATAATATGATGACTAGTATTTGGGTGGCGCGCGGGCTGCGAGCAGCCCGCGTTATCGATGTGCATTAGTATTATTAACAAAAATGTCATTGCAGTTAAAAAATAAAATATATAATTCTCATACAAGTCGAATCAATGACAGTTTCTTCTAAATCAGTACAAAGTGCGGCAGGGTTACCATGTGCAAGTTGATTTTTTTGATAAAATTTTAGTCGCTGTAAAATCGCACCAAGATTGTAAACGACTATTGTTAAGGGACCATACCTCTAAGTGCAGTGGTTAACGTGGGCAGTTGCCTCGGAGACCAGCTCGAGATGTGGAATAAACTCCCCATTCGGGACTCGGCCTTCGGCCTCGTTAGTGACTCGACTAAGGAATGTAAACGCGTAACACCCCATTCGTAAGTGACTAACACGGCTCGGCCTACGGCCTCGCGGAGGCCACGCTCGGCCTTCGGCCTCGCGGGCCGAAAGCTCGGCCTTCGGCCTCGCAGGTTTTAAGCTCGGCCTGCGGCCTCGCAACCGTGGCGTTGTATCGCCAGCGAAAATCCCCATCCAGTAAATTTAAAAATTCTCATGCAAGTCGAACAACTGACAGATACTTTTAGTTCCCGTGAGCGGTTGCATCAAAGACCAGCTCGAGATGTGGAAAAAACTCCCCATTCGGGACTCGGCCTTCGGCCTCGTTAGCGACTTCCATATGATGCGTTAATGAGGTACACCCCATTCGGAACTCGGCCTTCGGCCTCGTAAGTTACTAACACGGCTCGGCCTACGGCCTCGCGGGCCGAAAGCTCGGCCTCCGGCCTCGCAGGTTTGAAGCTCGGCCTTCGGCCTCGCGGTGTTTAAGGCTCGGCCTGCGGCCTCGCAAGTTACAAAGGGAATGTTTTTAAGCTGTCCCCAATGACGGCCAGCTCGGCCTTCGGCCTCGCAGGCCTACAGCTCGGCCTCCGGCCTCGCTAGGGTGGAGCTCGGCCTTCGGCCTCGCCTCCACAGCTCGGCCTGCGGCCTCGCTCGATTGCAGCTCGGCCTACGGCTTCGCAAAGAGAATGTGGTTTCGCCACCAAAAATCCGCATCCAGTAAAAAAAAAACTAATGACGTCATCAAAAAACTTTTTTCATATTTCGAATCAGGGACCCCAAATCTCCTTAAATACCTAATTTTAGCCCGATCGGAGCAACTTGGATTTTGGTATCCGGTTCGAAGGACCAATTTGCAATTTTTGACAAAAACCCCAAATTTCCCTACAAACCCTCTATGACATTTGTTCAAACCTTCCATACCTATCTATAACGGTTTAGGAGTTGCGATCGTTTTAAATTTGTATGGGAGAACCTCTTTTTTGTTCGGGAGGGTAATTTTTTTTCAATTTTCCAAAAGGGTCCCAGGGTTTTAGTCATTTTTAGTTTTGGCACCAACCCCCTATCGATTATGGTTTTCGAGATCCCTACACCAGTTCCATCAAGGAAACCAAAAATGACACTTTTCGGATTTTTCCCTAAGTCACGTGGGCACTCTCTATCCAGTCAATTAAATAATTCTAACCTAAAAACACTCTTTCTGGGAGAACAATGATGTCAGTCAGTCAGTCAATCAGTGGTAGAGCAGCTTTATATATTATAACTAGTATTTGGGTGGCGCGCGGGCTGCGAGCAGCCCGCGTTATCGATGTGCATTAGTATTATTAACAAAAATGTCATTGCAGTTAAAAAAAAATATATATAATTCTCATACAAGTCGAATCAATGACAGTTTATTCTAAATCAGTACAAAGTGTGGCAGGGTTACCATGTGCAAGTTGATTTTTTTGATAAAATTTTAGTCGCTGTAAAATCGCACCAAGGTTGTAAACGACTATTGTTAAGGGACCATACCTCTAAGTGCAGTGGTTAACGTGGGCAGTTGCCTCGGAGACCAGCTCGAGATGTGGAATAAACTCCCCATTCGGGACTCGGCCTTCGGCCTCGTTAGTGACTCGACTAAGGAATGTAAACGCGTAACACCCCATTCGTAAGTGACTAACACGGCTCGGCCTACGGCCTCGCGGAGGCCACGCTCGGCCTTCGGCCTCGCGGGCCGAAAGCTCGGCCTTCGGCCTCGCAGGTTTGAAGCTCGGCGTGCGGCCTCGCAACCGTGGCGTTGTATCGCCAGCGAAAATCCCCATCCAGTAAATTTAAAAATTCTCATGCAAGTCGAACAACTAACAGATACTTTTAGTTCCCGTGAGCGGTTGCATCAAAGACCAGCTCGAGATGTGGAAAAAACTCCCCATCCGGGACTCGGCCTTCGGCCTCGTTAGCGACTTCCATAGGATGCGTTAATGAGGTACACCCCATTCGGAACTCGGCCTTCGGCCTCGTAAGTTACTAACACGGCTCGGCCTACGGCCTCGCGGAGGCCACGCTCGGCCTTCGGCCTCGCGGGCCGAAAGCTCGGCCTCCGGCCTCGCAGGTTTGAAGCTCGGCCTTCGGCCTCGCTTCCACAGCTCGGCCTGCGGCCTCGCTCGATTGCAGCTCGGCCTACGGCCTCGCAAAGAGAATGTGGTTTCGCCACCAAAAATCCGCATCCAGTAAAAAAAAAACTAATGACGTCATCAAAAAACTTTTTTCATATTTCGAATCAGGGACCCCAAATCTCCCTAAATACTACATTTTAGCCAGATCGGAGCAACTTGGATTTTGGTATCCGGTTCGAAGGACCAATTTGCAATTTTTGACAAAACCCCTAAATTTCCCTACAAACCCTCTATGACATTTGTTCGAACCCCCCATACCCACCTATAACGGTTCCGGAGCTGCGGTCGTTTTAAATTTGTATGGGGAAACCTCTTTTTTAATAGGGAGGGTAATTTTTTTCATTTTTCCAAAAAGGTCCCAGGGTTTTAGTCATTTTTAGTTTTGACACCTACCCCCCATCGATTATGGTTTTCGAGATCCCTACACCAGTTCCATCAAGGAAACCAAAAATGACACTTTTCGGATTTTTCCCTAGGTCACGTGGGCACTCCCTATACAGTCTACTATATAATTTTAACCCAAAAATACTCCTTCTGGGAGAACAATGATGTCAGTCAGTCAGTCAATCAGTGGTAGAGCAGCTTTATATATTATAACTAGTATTTGGGTGGCGCGCGGGCTGCGAGCAGCCCGCGTTATCGATGTGCATTAGTATTATTAACGAAAATGTCGTTGCAGTTGCTAAAAAGATATAAAATTCTCATGCAAATCGAATAACTCACAGTTTCATCTATTTCAGTAGAAAGTGTGAGCAGGGTTACCATGTGCAAGTTGATTTTTTAAATAAAATTTTAGTCGCGGTAAAACCGGACCAAGATTGTAAACGACTTTTGTTAAGGGACCCCACCTCTAAGTGCAGTGGTTAACGTGGGCAGTTGCCTCGGAGACCAGCTCGATATGTGAAAATACTCGTTATCCGGAACTCGGCCTTCGGCCTCGTTAGTGACTCCCATATGGTACGTTGAAGCGTTACACCTCAATCGAGCTCGGCCTTCGGCCTCGCAGATTTGAAGCTCGGCCTTCGGCCTCGCAGGTTTGAAGCTCGGCCTTCGGCCTCGCAGTGGTGAAGACAGCTTCTTCAAGTTCAGTACAAAGTGAGAACAGAGTTACCATATGCAAGTTTATTTTTTTAATTAAAATTTTAGTCGGGGTAAAATCGCACAAAGAATTTAAACGACTTTTGTTAAGGGACTCTACCTCTAATTGTAGTAAATAACGTGGGCAGTTGCATTGGAGACCAGCTCGAGATGTGGAAAAAACTTCCCATCCGAGACTCGGCCTTCGGCCTCGTTAGCGACTTCCATAGGATGCGTTAATGAGGTACACCCCATTCGGAACTCGGCCTTCGGCCTCGTAAGTTACTAACATGGCTCGGCCTACGGCTTCGCGGAGGCCACGCTCGGCCTTCGGCCTCGCGGGCCGAAAGCTCGGCCTCCGGCCTCGCAGGTTTGAAGCTCGGCCTTCGGCCTCGCGGTGTTTAAGGCTCGGCCTGCGGCCTCGCAAGTTACAAAGGGAATGTTTTTAAGCTGTTCCCAATGACGGCCAGCTCGGCCTTCGGCCTCGCAGGCCTACAGCTCGGCCTCCGGCCTTGCTAGGGTGGAGCTCGGCCTTCGGCCTCGCCTCCATAGCTCGGCCTGCGTCCTCGCTCGATTGCAGCTCGGCCTACGGCCTCGCAAAGAGAATGTGGTTTCGCCACCAAAAATCCGCATCCAGTAAAAAAAAAACAAATGACGTCATCAAAAAACTTTTTTCATATTTCGAATCAGGGACCCCAAATCTCCCTAAATACTACATTTTAGCCAGATCGGAGCAACTTGGATTTTGGTATCCGGTTCGAAGGACCAATTTGCAATTTTTGACAAAATCTCCAAATTTCCCTACAAACCCTCTATAACATTTGTTCAAACCCCCCATACCTATCGATAACGGTTCCGGAGCTGCGATCGTTTTAAATTTGTATGGGAGAACCTCTTTTTTGTTCGGGAGGGTAATTTTTTTTTAATTTACCAAAAGGGTCCCAGGATTTTAGTCATTTTTAGTTTCGACACCTACCCCCCATCGATTATGGTTTTCGAGATCCCTACACCAGTTCCATCAAGGAAACCAAAAATGACACTTTTCGGATTTTTCCCTAGGTCACGTGGGCACTCCCTATACAGTCTACTATATAATTTTAACCCAAAAATACTCCTTCTGGGAGAACAATGATGTCAGTCAGTCAGTCAATCAGTGGTAGAGCAGCTTTATATATTATAAATAACTAGTATTTCGGGTGGTGCGCGGGCTGCGAGCAGCCCGCGTTATCGATGTGCATTTGTATTTATTTCAAGATTGTAATTGCAGTTTATAAAAATATATAAAATTCGCATACAAGTCGAGTAGGTGACAGTTTCTTCTAGTTCAGTACAAAGTGTTAGCAGGGTTACCATGTGCAAGTTGATTTTTTTGATAAAATTTTAGTCGCTGTAAAATGGCCCCAAGATTGTAAACGACTTTTGTTAAGGGACCATACCTCTAAGTGCAGTGGTTAACGTGGGCAGTTGCCTCGGAGACCAGCTCGAGATGTGGAAAAAAAACTCCCCATTCGGGACTCGGCCTTCGGCCTCGTTAGTGACTCTCCTAAGGAATGTAAGCGCGTAACACCCCATTCGTAAGTGACTAACACGGCTCGGCCTACGGCCTCGCGGAGGCCACGCTCGGCCTTCGGCCTCGCGGGCCGAAAGCTCGTCCTTCGGCCTCGCAGGTTCGAAGCTCGGCCTGCGGCCTCGCAACCGTGACGTTGTATCGCCAGCGAAAATCCCCATCCAGTAAATAAAAAGATTTAAAAATTCTCATGCAAGTCGAACAACTGACAGATACTTTTAGTTCCCGTGAGCGGTTGCATCAAAGACCAGCTCGAGATGTGGTAAAAACTCCCCATTCTGAACTCGGCCTTCGGCCTCGTTAGTGACTCTCCTAAGGAATGTAAATGCGTAACACCCCATTCGGAACTCGGCCTTCGGCCTCGTAAGTGACTAACACGGCTCGGCCTGCGGCCTCGCGGAGGCCACGCTCGGCCTTCGGCCTCGCGGGCCGAAAGCTCGGCCTTCGGCCTCGCCCTGGAAGCTCGGCCTTCGGCCTCGCAGGTTTGAAGCTCGGCCTGCGGCCTCGCAAATAAGAAGTGGTTTCGCCATCAAAAATCCCCATCCAGTAAAAAAAAAACAAATGACGTCACCAAAAAATTTTTTTTATATTTGGAATCAGGGACCCCCAATTTCCCTAAATACTAAGTTTTAGCCAGATCGGACCAACTTGAATTTTGGTATCCGGGTCGAAGGACCAATTTTCAATTTTCGACTAAAACCCCAAATTCTCCTACAAACCCTCTATAACATTTGTTCAAACCCCCCATACCCACCTATAACGGTTCCGGAGTTGCGGTCGTTTTAATTTTGTATGGGAGAACCTCTTTTTTGTTCGGGAGGGTAATTTTTTTTCAACTTTCCAAAAAAGTCCCAGGGTTTTAGTCATTTTTAGTTTTGACACCTACCCCCCATCGATAATGGTTTCCGAGATCCGTACACCAGTTCCATCAAGGAAACCAAAAATGACACTTTTCGGATTTTTCTGGTGGTCATAGGAACCTCCTCTACACTTTTCCCCTACATCACAAACACCCCCCATCGCTCCTTCTGGGAGAACAATGATGTCAATGAGTCAGTCAGTCAGTGAGTCAGTGGTAATCGAGCTTTATATAATATAATAATGCAGCTTTATATATTATAACTAGGTGTTGGGTGGTGCGCGGGCTGCGAGCAGCCCGCGTTATCGATGTGCATTAGTAATATTTATCAAGATTCTTAGCTGCAGTTTATAAAAATATATAAGATTCTCATACAAGTCGAGTAAGTGACAGTTTCTTCTAGTTCAGTACAAAGTGTCGGCAGGGTTACCATGTGCAAGTTGATTTTTTTGATAAAATTTTAGTCGCTGTAAAATCGCCCCAAGATTGTAATCGAGTTTTGTTAAAGGACCATACCTCTAAGTGCAGTGGTTGACGTGGGCAGTTGCCTCGGAGACCAGCTCGAGAAGTAAAAAAAAACTCCCCATTCGGGACTCGGCCTTCGGCCTCGTTAGTGACTCTCCTAAGGAATGTAAATGCGTAACACCCCATTCGGAACTCGGCCTTCGGCCTCGTAAGTGACTAACATGGCTCGGCCTACGGCCTCGTGGAGGCCACGCTCGGCCTTCGGCCTCGCGGGCCGAAAGCTCGGCCTTCGGCCTCGCCCTGGAAGCTCGGCCTTCGGCCTCGCAGGTTTGAAGCTCGGCCTGCGGCCTCGCAGCCGTGGCGTTGTATCGCCAGCGAAAATCCCCATACAGTAAAAAAAAAAAAAATGACGTCATCCAAAAAATTTTTTTATATTTAAAATCAGGGACCCCCAATCTCCCTAAATACCAAATTTCAGCCAGATCAGACAAACTTGGATTTTGGTATCCGGGTCGAAGGACCAATTTGCAATTTTTGACTAAAAACCCAAATTCTCCTACAAACCCTCTATAATATTTGTTCAAACCCCCCATACCCACCTATAATGGTTCCGGAGCTGCGGTCGTTTTAAATTTGTATGGGAGAACCTCTTTTTTGTTCGGGAGGGTAATTTTTTTTCAACTTTTAAAAAGGATCCCAGGGTTTTAGTCATTTTTAGTTTTGGCACCTACCCCCTATCTATTATAGTTTCCGAGATCCCTACACCAGTTCCATGATGGAAACCAAAAATGACACTTTTCGGATTTTTCTGGAGGTCACGGGAACCTTCTCTACACTTTTCCCCTACACCACAAACACCCCCCATCGCTCCTTCTAGGAGAACAATTCTGTCAATCAGTGAGTCAGTGAGTCAGTCAATCAGTCAGTGGTAATCGAGCTTTATATATATACTAGGTGTTGGGTGGTGCGCGGGCTGCGAGCAGCCCGCGTTATCGATGTGCATTTGTATTGTTATCAAAATTTTAGTTGCAGTTTAAAAAATATACATAAAATTCTCATACAAGTCGAGTAAGTGACAGTTTCTTCTAGTTCAGTACAAAGTGTGGGCAGGGTTACCATGTGCAAGTTGATTTTTTCGATAAAATTTAAGTCGATGTAAAATCGCCCCAAGATTGTAATCGAGTTTTGTTAAGGGACCATACCTCTAAGTGCAGTGGTTAACGTGGGCCGTTGCCTCGGAGACCAGCTCGAGATGTGGAAAAAGCTCCCCATTCGGGACTCGGCCTTCGGCCTCGTTAGTGACTCTCCTAAGGAATGTAAACGCGTAACACCCCTTTCGTAAGTGACTAACACGGCTCGGCCTACGGCCTCGCGGAGGCCACGCTCGGCCTTCGGCCTTGCGGGCCGAAAGCTCGGCCTTCGGCCTCACAGGTTTGAAGCTCGGCCTGCGGCCTCGCAACCGTAGCGTTGTATCGTCAGCGAAAATCCCCATCCAGTAAATAAAAAGATTTAAAAATTTCCATGCAAGTCGAACAACTGACAGATACTTTTAGTTCCCGTGAGCGGTTGCATCAAAGACCAGCTCGAGATGTGGTAAAAACTCCCCATTCTGAACTCGGCCTTCGGCCTCGTTAGTGACTCTCCTAAGGAATGTAAATGCGTAACACCCCATTCGGAACTCGGCCTTCGGCCTCGTAAGTGACTAACACGGCTCGGCCTACGGCCTCGCGGAGGCCACGCTCGGCCTTCGGCCTCGCGGGCCGAAAGCTCGGCCTACGGCCTCGCCCTGGAAGCTCGGCCTTCGGCCTCGCAGGTTTGAAGCTCGGCCTGCGGCCTCGCAGCCGTGGCGTTGTATCGCCAGCGAAAATCCCCATCCAGTAAAAAAAAAAAAAAATGACGTCATCCAAAAATTTTTTTTATATTTAGAATCAGGGACCCCCAATCTCCCTAAATACCAAATTTCAGCCAGATCAGACAAACTTGGATTTTGGTATCCGGGTCGAAGGACCAATTTGCAATTTTTGACTAAAACTTCAAATTCTCCTACAAACTCTCTATAATATTTGTTTGAACCCCCCATACCCACCTATAACGGTTCCGGAGCTGCGGTCGTTTTAAATTTGTATGGGAGAACCTCTTTTTTGTTAGGGAGGGTAATTTTTTTTCAACTTTCCAAAAGGGTCCCAGGGTTTTAGTCATTTTTAGTTCTGACACATACCCCCTATCGATTATAGTTTCCGAGATCCCTACACCAGTTCCATCAAGGAAACCAAAAATGGCAATTTTCGGATTTTTCTGGAGGTCACGGGAACTTCCTCTACACTTTTCCCCTACACCACAAACACCCCCCATAGCTCCTTCTAGGAGAACAATTCTGTCAATCAGTGAGTGAGTGAGTGAGTGAGTGAATCAGTGGTAATCGAGCTTTATATATATAATAATATATATATATATATATATATATATATATATATATATATATATATATATGTATAACCATTGTTTCATATTGGTACCCAGCATACTCCTGAGAGATAAACCACCAAAGTTTGAATGTATGTCATATACTCTTTTTGTGCTATTGACAGTACTGTCAAAGTTGACACAAAATGGTCCCCATCCGCTATCCTGGGATACCTGCTGATTTAAACCTGTGGGATAAAATAAAATTGAATGTATAAATGATAAATCTATGATCAACAAAAGTAATAGAAGCAAGTATACCAAAATTGCCAAGAGATGCAATTCAATTCTTGAGACAAATCTGGCCAACACTGGGACTTTTAAAGCTGGAAATAGGCCTGCCCATCGGAAAGTCACAGTCATCCTATGTTAAGACTTGTGTTACTTTCCCGACGTATGACAGTTTCAGATTGCATTATATAAAATTGCCGCAGTATCGTATCGCAATAGATAAATGACAGTTAGTGAGGAGCTTAATTGTTTCAAGCTACGCTGCGCTGCCACTACGATAGTAATTCATGCCACGGCCGCTGTTCTGTACAATGTCCATCAATTAGATGGACATCAATTACATGGACGAGCTGCAATTAGCAGCTCGGATAAACATGAAGCAAATTACCGTTAATAAATAAAGAGATAAAAAAGAAACATCAGTAATCCTGACAACACTGGACAGGCAAATTTTAACGATTGTATAGACTAAATGAAAAGGGGACATTCTTCTTACTCGTCAATCCTAGATTCTTCCCCTAACACGGAAATCCTAGATTCCTAAGTAAGGGGAATTTGAGAGTAAGTCTTAAGTAAACAGAAAAAGATGTTGATTGTGAATGTTATAACAGGGAGTGATGAATTCAATAATGAATGTAGCGTTTTTATATAACGTTATAAGTCTGAAAAGGATCACGGGCATGCGTTGCCAAACGGAATGAAGTCCGATAATACGCTTATTTTATACTAACATATATCCGAGTAGTGTAGATATCATTCACTATTATTGTTGGTATCTACTTTTATAAGTAGCCGTATATAGAATATTGAATCCATATTTACTATATCGATGTAACTTGGAATTTTCTATTATAATAAATTGGTGTTATCAATTTTTAATGTGATGTTGTTCTAATGTATATGCCATTTACACGGGTAGAATATAACTTATAAATAAATATGTATAACAAAGATCCGTGATAAAAGTGCCATATAACGAGAATTGGCCAATATATCTTGCATGTTGTAGTTAAATCGGTGTTGTTAAATATATAATTAATTATCACTGCATCCCATGACAGGCAAGCAAAACAATGCTACTATAGCTGAGATGGCAAAGCGACAGGACGGTATTCTGTAGTCGTGAATTCAAATTCCACTAGTAGCCGAATTTTCCCTTCAAAAACATGAACTTATGCAAAACGATATACCTAAATATACACTTAATACTTTAAATGTAAACACTATCCACTGTCTTGATACTTGTTTATCGATTTCGAGTTTACACTTCGTATTTATATTATATTATTATACATACAACGGTCCATTTTTACAAGTGAGCTTCAAAAATACTTAATATTTTTATAACCTTTTTGTAGTGTATCTCGGCCTCTATGTCATATCAAAATTCCAAATTATACAGACAAATTCAACAGCTGTTGAATCACAATTTTCTACTAGACAACTCTGTTCATTCCTGGGGAATATTTTGTAAACATTTTTTTTTAAATATTTAATGAATGTTAACGTTATTTATTAATAGTTATGACTTTGAGCAACTAAATCAAAGAGACGCGGTGGCTGTTGTTTCCACGGAATATATTTCGGCAAGACTTAAGCGCCCTGACTGGTCGGTAATAAATGTAATGTGACATGCCACGTTAACAATGGGTGCACATACATCTAGTGCTGTGTACACCTGTAATTGGTCGATTTCAACATTTTTGTAAAAAAATTAGTTGTCTGTAAAGTCGGTTTACGGACGATAGATTTACGTGATAACGTCATAATCATTTATGACTTTGACTTTGACTTCGACTTTGACTTTGACTTTGATTATTTTATGTAATACAAAACTCAGGTGGAACGTTACGCGGAACGTTACTATTTTTCATGAGTGTTGCTGGTATTCATCAATTTATAAAACGTTATCACGTCAAAATCACAATGTAGTTATGGAATCTGACGAACCAGAATAAAAACTCTTTGAGTTAGTTGACGAAGTATTAAGATCCCTTGAATATTTCTTAAACATAATTTATTGTAATCGAATAAGGTTTTAACATTAAAAAAATATGTAACGATCGTCGGCATGACGCTGGTAGGTTAAGTACTTGTTAAACCTAGGTAGTACTCTATAATATGAGAACATACTATTACGCTTTTTGTGCTCAAATCGGTCTAAAATTACATATTACAAAATGCATACAATGTTCAATGTATTGTAGTGGAATTTTGCTAATTCAGTGTATTGATTGATTTAATTTAACAAATAAATGTTTAGAATCAAGTGTTCAATCTCATATTGTAAAATGATAAAAAAAACTTCTGTCGCCTACTAATCCTATAACGATCAAATTAGTTTTAATTTGGTATAATTAGCTCAATTTATTTAGATTTAAACTTTTGACGATGTTGGGCCGAATGTAAATTTTAATAATGAGAAGTCTTTTCATTATTAATGGGTTATGCTATTGACATCAAAATTTAATAAATCTTTGTTACAGAACTAAAATTTTACTAACACGAATAGTTTGGAACCAGCATCGAATCCCTAACCCAACTGATAATTTTATGTTACTGTTAAAATACCTAAGATAGAAGATAAGGGGGCTGGTCCCCATATACGTGGAGATAGAACAATTGTTGAGAGTTTTATATGCGGAAATGTGCGTTGTAACTATCTTGTAAAATTAAGTATACCAATTAATTAATGTTACTTTAAAATAAACATTCAGTGCTTCGCAAATGAAGCGTTTCGAAATTCTGGTTGTTTTATTTAGTATTATTCTTATTACTAACCTGATTTTAAGGTACTTACTCGAAAGTAGGTACCCTGCCACCATACTGTGAGTTTTTATAACGGTATCACCTTCACCGGAAGCTCAAGCCGTTAGTAGAGAATCGAGTCAGCTTCCGTCTGTTTGACAGGCGACGCTCCCACCGCTGAGCTATCTTCGCTTCGCATAGACGCAAAGGTCAAAACGTCGATCAAGTCGAGTATGACAAGGTCAGCGTCGTCTGTTCCCATGTATTCGGCGGTGAGGAAGATCACAGGGACGAGGAAAATGTACCACCTCCGCAATCTCGGACGATAACGCAGCGCGCTGCCAGTCCCGGGCGCACCCCCTCAACACATACTGCGCCCCGCCCACCACCCGGAACCGCACCGCAGCTATCGCGGCGAGCTGAGCGCGCTGCCGCCCGCAGTGGTCGCCGCGGTCTAGCAGCGTAAACTCACCTGAGCATGAGCATCGAACATGCTCGAAACCTAGGTCGGAACTTCAACTATAATCGTGAGTAAAGCCGGATACCACATATATATAGAGGAAAGTGACCAAATATGGAATACCGTTTTGATTTTCAGGCATAACTTTCACAAATTTTATAAATAAAATACTTTTTGTGGTAATTATTAACAATCATATATTTGCACTTAAGTTTGTAACAATTTTAGATTATTTTGTTCAGTTTGAAGTAAGAAAAATTTTCAAAAACTAAATAACGATAAAGGTGGAATGGAATAGGTATTATATGGAATAGGTACCCCAAATATGGAATACTATATCACTATGAAAAATTAACCTTACTTATAAGAGACTCTTTGAAAACTTTGGTATAATAAAGAAATGAACACAATTTTTTTACAAAATTCGCAAATCCAGGTATTTTTTAACTGATTACGACTTGCTAACATGTACGCCATTCTTCGAACATCATTTCTCGTCAAGCCATGAATTCGCTCTCCATCGTCAAAATGTAGTCTACCAAAAGATTTTCAAGGGTTGTCCCTAAGACAGTTTTCCTTCCGAGTGTAGTAGCTGCAGATTCTTCTGGAGAAAATTCGTTTTTCTGACATAAACGAAATAAGGTATATCTTGGCACATCGAAGTGTTTTGCAGCTTTCAAATAACCCATATTTTTCTCGTACTCATTTTATAGCTTCTGCCATATGTTCTGAATTCTATTCTTTTCGCTTCGTTTTGCAATTGACGCTCGCCATTCTGATAAAACCCGAAAAAAAATAATTAACAAAGTCATTAAGTCAGCTGATACGTCACAGTGTCCATTTATGAAATAGTCCATAATTGGACACTGTGATCCGTCCATATTTGGATTTTCCAACTATTTCAAACTGATATTCACATATTTATATTTCAGCAAGTAATACTATGTAATACCGCTAAAACATACTAAAGAACATCTAAAGGGTCTCTAAAAGTTATAAAAACAATACTGTGTGCACTTTCTGTACGAAAAATAATTATTTTTTACGTACCTTAGAAAGTTATGCGGCAGCGACAAAACAAGACACTGTCACTACGACGAAAGGGCTGGCTCGACTGACATGCTACAACTTGTACGCGTAAATAGGAGTAGAAAGAGACAGAAAATCACTGTTTATTGCGTGTGTGAGTTTGCATTTGAGAAAAATGGGGGTATTCCATATTATGAATACTATTCCATATTTGGTCACTTTCCTCTAATAATGTGTCAAACTCACGAGAATTTCCAATCAAAAATTCGATAATCGTGTTCCTAATTGAAGCTGGGGCGGGCGCAACATGGGCATTTGACATAATTTTCGTCATGTCCATGTTCATTTTAAGGCCCCTTTGGGAAACTCTGTTGAGGCCTTCGAGCACCGTGCTGAGGTCGATTCTGCCATAACCACAATAATGCCCCCCAACTCAAAAAAGTTGTTCAATAAACAAAAAGTTAAGTGTTGAGTGTAATAAATGTTTCTTATCGCAATACAACAAAATACAAACTCAAATTTCATCATAAAACATTTTATTATAAACAATAATTATTAAAAAACATACTTTACAATATAACTTACAATTCCAACACTGCTGTAGTATAAATGCAATAACGTTATATCCCGGACACTTCACTAATATAAAATACAGAATAGATTTATTTATCTACCTTTAAATATAATTAAGTAGATTTATAGGTATTTTACACATACATTATTTGAATTCTGTATAAATACGTTTATAAATACATAATTTTACGGCAATTACAAATTGGCCAAATTAGAAAAAGCACGGACAAAATAGTTTTCAAACTGTCACGCTTCCACAGTTTTCAATTTTATCATGATCATAACATTAGCAGCAGAGCCGAAATATAGAGAACTTGTTAAAAATGTCCAACATGTGTGATGAAGAAACTCCGTAAATTTAAAACACGTACCATATTTAATATCTAAAAAAAAATATAACAAATTCATGATATTTTATGATTAGAAAGAAATACAAATTGAATTTTGCTCTCCCGCTTTCGATAAGTTATTATTATTTTTAGATTAATACTGCGACACTGGCAAGTTGTGTGACGTCACGTGCTAAATCTGCTGGGCCAATAAGTAATCCAGACCTAGTTAATAGATCAATATGAATAAATATTATCCAGTTCACGTTCACAAAAACGGAGACAAATACCGCAGTGATAATTTATCGTATCGAACTCACAAACTTACAAAGTCCATACACTGAATAGTTTTCACATTTTCACCCTCGCTTCGTCTCCGCTTTTGTGGGCCGTGAGCGAAGCGAGATGTTTTACATTCGCTCAACTAACAATACATACTAATAGGTGGAATTATAGACCCGACAATAAATGTACGCCGAAATATAAGTATAGTAGTTTACAATTCGTATCTGTAAATCGGTAAAAGGCAAGCAAAATCGATAGATATTAAATATATTAGCTACTTTAAAAACTGGAATGAAAGTACCTTGAACCGTAATAACATAAAAACAGTAACGTAAAAACCCCCTTACGAAAAACGTACTCTTTGTAAGTACCTATTATTACTTTTTAATTCGTATCTTTCATGAAGAATCAATTAAAACAATTAATGCCAAATCATCAAAAAATGACATCTGGCAATCTTAAATAACTGAAGCAGGAAAAAATGTGGGATGTAGCGCAATATGCTTGCCGGTGAGATGGCTAATACAGCTGATTGTCTTGACCAGAAGGTACGCCAAAAAAAAATGTTGTTAACGAATGCTGTAATTGCAATATTAATATTAAACCAATTCTACATTTTCTTTCCAGTTTTATATATTTTTGAACACATCCATTGCATTGAACTCGCCATGTGTCTTTTACACCTCATTCCTTTACATACAAAATTAGTCTTACGTGTAGCTTTTTGTTCGTATCGTATATGTATTGGAATACAATGATAAGTCAGTTTCTAAAAATGCTTTGTGAAGTGCTACGCATTTCTATCAAACTACGTTCAGCCATTTCCAGGACCAGCAAAATGTCTTTAAAAAAATTAACTGTAACTAATTTGAGTTTGAAAACTACCGCGCTTTTCGTTCATCATCATTGTCTAAGAACGGACCAGGACACACTTTGTGTCGTAATTTTCGAGAAAGTTTACTGATCTCCTAGGCCAGGGGTCGGCAATCTGCGGCTCGTGAGCTTCATGCGGCTCTTTCCATAGTCAGTTGTGGCCCCCAATTCCATAATACATAATATTATTATCCAGAAACCAAATAATTTAGTATTAATACCTTTGAAATCATGCAATTGATCCATGAGCGTAGTACTATGTCTTTCTTACAGCCCCTGACACACGGGTCTTAAATGCACGGCCACTGCCGATGATTAATTCACATTAATTATTCACATATTTGACTATAACATTGAAAATATTTTTGTTGTGGCTCTTTGACGACTGGAAAGTTTGGTGAATTGTAACTTTTGGCTCTTTAGCCTGCAAAGATTACCGACTCCTGTCCTAGATGGTTCGTAGATAATAAAGTGGTATGTAATTTTGAAATAAAATCCTGTTTTGACTATCAATCGAATCCACGGGATTACCGTTTTAAGTCCGATCGTTACGGCCGGTATTCGCATCTATCTACATGCAATTTACTGTAACATAATTTACAATATTATAAAAAAGGAAGAACGTACTCTGTTCTCAAACCACATAAGTTTAAACTGGACTAATTAAACTACAGCTAGTTGTTTCTTTTATACGAACTATTTCTGCATTTTGTGAAAGCACAGGATATACAAACAGCAATATTTCTCATTGAGAGGGTTCTATACCAAACACTGTTTTCTCGTTGTAGGTATTCAGCAAAAGTATTGCTAACCCAGCGTTTCCCCCAACCCCCTATGCAACCGATAGAGAGATTTATAGGTAAATGTTTTGTTAGAATTATCAATCCTGGGCCAACCTCTATTCAATCGCTTGAGCTATGTATTATAGGCTTTAGTAATTGAAAAATATTGACTTCAAATAACCAGTGTCAGCGCAAAAATTGACTTGTGATTCTTGCTTTACAGTGATATAACAAACTGGAAAAAAAATGAGCCGTATAAGCCTAGTAAATGATGCGTAGATTATATGAAATGAATAACCGAAACCGGACAATAATCAATGCTAGAAAAAAGGTTTTCTTTGTGTATGGACAAGTACGCGGTACATAATCCTCTTGATTGTAAAAATATTTAGAGATAAACACTTGCGCCAAAATGGCCGGCCTGATTGCGACTAAAGCAAATTAGATGCATGAATTTAATTTATGTAGTAGGAGTGTAGCAGTGCCCCACCAGACGCATCTCCCGTTTTTAATAAAATCATTAATTGGATATATAAACTTGTCAATCGTGGTGAAAACTCTGAACACGTGAACTTCTTTACTTTTTTATTTTAAGTTCTAGAACAGGACGTTTTGTGCATTAAAAAAGTGGCATTTTTATTTTTACCTCTAAATAAAAATAACAAATGATTATACAAAGCAAAACTCTCCTATTTATATAGGACTTATATGATAGATAGGGTACAAAAACCGTTAGTACGATTCATTTAATGATAACCAAGTATTCAGAAGGGTAGTATAAATTCTTTAAATTGAAATGATAGTTGAACTATGACATTTCCATTTGTTATAAACGGATTATGTGGCTTTTTATCATAATGGGGAGCTGAAAATGGGGAAACAGATGTAAAGTCGATCTTAGCTAAGTCAAAGCAAAATATGGCTCACCAAAGGAGTGAGCGGACACGGTACAGAATTATTTCAGTTCCGTATTGGATAATGAATGTTAGTACAGTCGTATTAGAGCACAGTCCAAACAAAGGAGTGAACTCGTATAAACCTTTATTTCGGCATTTCCAATCCTTATATAGGAGTCAACCTTAGAACGAGAGATATTATGAGCTACAAACGTGTTATTAAAATCTTATATTATTCTAAAATATTGTCTCTAGTTCAATCGTAAATCCACGGAAAATACTTTTCCCAGGATAAAAAATAGCATATGTTACCTTTACGCCAAATTTCATGCAAATCCGTTTAGCCGTTTCAGTGTGCAGCAGTAACACTTACCAACGAAAAAACAACAAACTTTCGCCTATATAATATTAGTGTGAAATTATCTTATATTATACGAAAGTCACAAAATAGGCTAAAAGGATTGCATTCTGCGCTTACTACAAAAAAAATTCGCTATTAATTTTGTTGCAAAGTACAACTCTTAATAAATGTCAACATCATTAGAGCTATAGAAATCGAGATATTAGCAAAACCGTTCCTTGTAACCATGAATAATAATATATAGTATATATAATATATATATAAAAATACATAGTCATAAAATTGTAAGAGACTTTTCAGACAACCTTGAGAATAATATAAGAATTTAATAACTCGTTTATAGCTCATATTCGTAGTGGTTATTTTGTTAAACTAAACTAAAACTCTTGTAAATAAGATAATTAAGATGAGCTCTTACATAGTTACGATATGGTCCAAATTATTATGACACTTATTAATTAGAACAACACCAGACTCAAATTAGGTCTTGTGTCAAAAATGAGGAGTTTTAGGTAAAAGAAACACCACTTATTTGGTGCCGACTAAAACTACACGCAATTGGTCAACAATTTAATAAAACTCGTCTAATTATAGAGATAGCGTTGTATCGAGTTACACGAACTTGTATTTCAGCGTAAATATAATATGAGCTAATTCACTTTGAATAATTTTAGTGAATTTAGTGTTTATAAGAATTAGGGCCATTATCTCTCACTCTGAGGTCAATTCTTATTTACAGCTTGCGTGACTGTACTATGTAGCCAATGTGGCAAAAGCAAAACCTTACATGCTTAGAACGACACGTTAATTTGGTAAAACTAAATCACACATCCTTTTGAGACTACTGAAACTTCAGGAACGATAAAGACATTCAGTTCTTATTGGTGTATATATTGTAACAAAAATAAGTAGAATTCAAGAGGGGAAAAAATAAATTCCTAAATTCGTCTTATTGCCTAAAAAACCTTTTTATATATTCAAATGTTCCAAGAACAATACACCTAAGACACATAATAATATTATAAACAAGCAATGTATACCAATAACAATTTAAGTGGGCAAACATAATCGTAGCCCTTGTTCATTAAACTCTTCATAATACAACTCAAAATATATTAACAGGTGAAAAATAAGGCACGGCGGGAATTCCAATTTGGTATTCGTAATAAGAGACCTTTTTTGTTCATCGTTTCGGCTCTGCAATTCACATACTGTTATTAATTAATTATGTGTTACGTTTAATATCCGTCAAGTTTAGTTAAATCAAAATCCCGAAAGCCCCTCCCCTCTCCCTTTTGATTCATTAAAGTAGTGCGTACTTTACTAAAACTACTTGGAGATTGCGAAGAGAAATCAAGAAGTGAAGATTTACCGTTCAGATCATTTTGTTCCACTTTCCTACATTGGTGCCCTCCACTTAATGCCATACACGTCACCCACACCAGATACACTCATTTTGGACAATAAAACTAAACGTAAATCTTCTTTGTCAAAATTTGCCACTACAATCTCGATATTTAGTTTCTCATTTCCATTTAGTAGTTAGACATTATCGAATTGCAAATCGCCCGACTTAGACCGGCAAACATCATTCAACTGTTTGTTTTGCTCGACTTTCTGCCTGAACCGCATTTTTCTGCAACAACGGTGCAAGCGATAGCACTCTTCAGAAATTGCCAAAAACTGGCAGTCTAGTCATCCGTCTTTCTCCCTCTAACACTAATACTCCTCCTTCTTGTGTGTGTTAGAGAAGGATAGAGCTACAATTGCAGTTCCGATAGACTAGGCTCCGAATGCTATTTTTAAACAAATTAAGGGAACAAGAGAAAATGGAGCTCATTGCTGTTTACATTGTTGTCAGGTCTCAGTGGTGTAAAATCTTATATAAAATTGTTCTCTAGTAGAAATAAGTACAATAATTATTTTGTGACAAAATGCCGGCCTTTGTCTTGCTTAGTAGAGTTTAAGACTAGATTATTAGTATTATTTTACTTGTAGATAAGTTAATATTTTTTGGCAACTTTATTATGAACTGTTTTTAAGTGTATGATTAAATATTTTTTTTGGAAATTTAGTATAACATCTATCTATTTCGTATAGTACTCATTTGTACTGGATAGTCATTTATTAGTGACTAGGCTTTGACACCTAGATCACTGATAACTCAAAACAATGTGAGCAGCAATGAGCTCCTTTTTCTCCCCCTCATATATTCGATGTCATAAATATAGCAAGTTATTTCCAACATTTCCAAATTATGTATCAAAATGTTACAGAAAAGTTTACAAGGCGTTCTTTTTTCCCGGGCTATTTCTATCTCTCTGCTTAATGCTACTCTCTCCTTCTCTCTTTTTTTTATTATTTTCGTCAATTTTAGTTTAGCTTGGTTATATAAGGGAATTACTACCAATACAGTATGTATTTCAAGTTTTGTTAAAGGTAAGCACTTTTGTTGATCATTCCGACGTACCTTAGTCTACACACTGATTACCATAAGTACTATAAAGTTTTCATATTTGTTTTTAAACCAACAGGTCTATTTTATGTATTAGATGGCAAACAAGTAGACGGGCCGCCTGACGGTAAGCGATCAGCGTCGAATATGGATATCTGTAACATTGAGTGCATTACGATCCATCACCAACCCTAAAAGTGTTCGCAATGGATCGGCTCGTTAAAATCTTTCCGATTTTAACTCTCCTTTTGAAGAATTCCATATTGTAAGTACTCGGAAACACCGATAGAGGAGGCTCGTTCCACATTTTGCGGGTGCACGGCAAACACGATCGGTTTAATAGCACATTATATGACCCCCACGAGTCAATATTTTTTTTGTCATTTTTGGGAAGAAATTTTATGGTTTATATCAATTTAATTGCTATGTTTCTAGTCCCCTTTACAGTGTAAAGGCCGTAGCTAGTTTGTCACCGGAGTTGGTAGAATTTGACCGCTAGATGGCGAGCGGCTTGCCTTTACACTGCTCGACGACGTAGCTCGTGAATCTTTTGAGGAATTTGGGATATTCACGCTTATACACCGCGCGGAGTACAGAGGCCGGCGCCCACCCTCCTGGGTTCACTGGAATGAAAAAAAATATAATGTATTGAGGCTGTTATTAGCTTTTTGTTTGTTACTGGAGATATTTCTGTAATTCACTCAAATAAATTCCAATAGTGCTTATTCTTCCGATGAAAATAAAAAAATTATAACGTAACGTAAAAATTATATTCCTAATATCGGGACATCTTTATTCGATTGCGGGTAGTTTGAGTCAGCAACATTTAATATAAAGCGATTAATATTTTTTCTAATAAATATATTTTATCCAATTTGGACTTTAATGTAACTGTATAAGAACTATCTTATTTTAAACCAATTTAGATTGAATTACAGAATTACAACCCCATTATCTATAGTGCTATATTCTATTCATCATATATGTTTGGGTCTTCCACAACATAAGATGGATCACAGGAAGCCTTATTCCATACAGGATTATGGTGTAGATAAGTCAGTATAGGATAAAATATTACATTATACATATATAGATAGGCTTCTACTAATGAACGAATGAATGAAGTTTTTGACGTGATAACGTTTTATAAATTGATGAATACCAGCAACACTCATGAAAAATAGTAACGTTCCGCGTAACGTTCCACCTGAGTTTTGTATTACATAAAATAATCAAAGTCGAAGTCGAAGTCGAAGTCAAAGTCAAAGTCAAAGTCAAAGTCATAAATGATTATGACGTTATCACGTAAATCTATCGTCCGTAAACCGACTTTACAGACAACCAATTTTTTTTATACTTCATAGAACTAGCTAGCGTTTGACCACTATCTCACTTGATGGTCAGTTACAATGTGGTCGAAGATGTAACCACTAGTAGATCTACTAGAATGTTTAAATACATAGTTTTAATTTATAACCTTCATTCCTTACGTTCATTCTACTACAATTCGTTTATGGCAACCATAGAAAACAAATTTGGGAAAAAAAAACAACATCGTAAAATAAAACATACACGTATGGCATATAGGTCTTATTTCACATCGTAAGTGAACAGTGGATAATTTACTATGCAGTGAAATAATCCACTTTAGAAAGTTGATAAAAAATATCTCCTATTAGATGGTCACAGAATATCACCCCACTCCATGCAACATCTGTTTGTAGAGATAATAATTCTTTCCCCTGGCGCCATTCATGTATTGTGACATAATATATGATAACTACTCTACGCTCAAGCTACTCCCCTTCATGAAAGGAAACACGGGAATTACTCACGTAATAAGTCAGATGGCTCCGACTATAGTTTCGACCACATTCGGTGGTCATTTTCAAGAAGCCTTCGCGGACGCAGTCGCTGATACTACGTGAGTAATTCCCGTGTGTTATACATTCATAATGTGTCAAAACCACATCAGTTTTAATAACAAAAATGTTGACAGTAAAAGAAAACAGTGTGTCTGTAAGAACCCTCGTGATGTATGTTACCTGTGCTGCAATAGGCGATGCTGGTGGTGATGTTGTTCCTGGTGGGGGTCTCTCCGGGGGGGAAGGTGCTGCGGCACGCGAGACACACCGTCACAAACAGCCGGATGCACGCGCCGCTGTTCGACTGGAACATAGAACAGAACGTATCATTCAAACATGTATTTGACCACCCAAAGGGAAAATTTTAGGACTCCCAAGATGTAGTAGTTTTATATTCGCTACGTCGGAACTCTGTTAATTGTTAACTAATTAGAAAAAATAATTCATCCGATAGAATAAGAAGTCATCCGACTTTCAGATGTCATCCCAAGGAATTTCAATAAGAAACGAACGGCGGAACCAGCGTCCGTCACTTTGACAGTCGACGCTCCCACCGCTGAGCGATCATCGCTTCACACAAAAGAGATTAACCTAAATATGTGTTCTAAAAAACACTCACTGGATAGTCCGCGTTGCTTGTCGAATGATTAGTGACCGCATATGTGGAGTTGTCCGGGGCTCGCACGTGCGACCAGAACAAGGCGTCGCGCTGTGACGCCGGCCAGATGCGCTTGAACGTTTGGTGGAACACCATCGCGTCCGACGATATCTCTTCGACGATCGTCATCGTCTCCAGTGTTGCTGTTCTCGTGAAAAAATATAAACCATTACCACTTTTTCAACCAAGTTCCTAAAAAGGTGAAGATTCTGAATTCAGTTGTTTATTATGGTACCTCAGAACTCCAACATTAATAAACCAATTATTATTTTTTAATTTCCAGAGATTATTTACTTTCTAAAATAAAGATTAACTAAGATTCTAAGATTTGCCAATCTCAATTTGACGGGTAAGTATTTCTTATTTTACAACATTTTCAAGAAAACAATGCACTTAAAAAGGAATTGGTCCGCGGATAGCTCAGCAGTCATTTTTAAAAAATACATATAATACTTTTTTTAACACATTGAATCCAGTAATCTGACGTCAAAGGTTTGATTTGCAATTCGTCGAGCGCAAAATACAACTATATTTTGTAAACAATAAACGTAGATGCAATAAACATTGATAATGTGATTCTAAGCACGCGAGTGAGAAGCATAATTTTAGATATACAGTAGAAGAATACGTTCTATCTGCAGGCAACATAAATAAAATAAACAAGTGAAGGTCAATAACTCCTACTACCGCCTAAGTTGACCTTACTGTCCGGTATCTCACTGAGCTCTGTTTGGGTTGGGTTTTCGATTTAGGACTGGGACGCGAGTCCCACATTTAATTAGTTTAAAAAAACTGCAGTTTATCTCTAAAAAAAACATCATCTTAGTACTCATCGCCAAACGAGTGTAGCTGGTTTACTTACTCTCCCACTCGTATCGATATCTCGGATTGAAGAAGTAGTGGCACATCTCTCGCGCCGAGACGCCTCTTACTTTGTGCATCGCCTTCAGCGGGTCCATCACCATGCCGTCTACCTCCATTTCTCTGCAATATAATTACATTAGGTTACGGTGTGGGAGACGTAAGTCTAGGAGAGTACATCTTAGTGCTAAAATAAAAATTTAGACACAGTAATTCGCTTGTTCAATCAAATTTGTAAGAGTTACATACAAAGTTCTAGCAGAATTCCGAAAAATACAAAATTATTGTCTTTTCAAAACCAGGTCTACAGGTTAGTAACACTGAAAAACAGTATGAAGTTGTCTGCATGGAGCTATGTTCAAGTCGCTATGGACTGAGCTTTATTATTATGTAGCTGTCTCGCTCACTCGCAACGTTTTTTGTATCTTCCTAGATCGCTTACTCTGGTCGATTACAAGCTGTTTCACTTGAGCATACGCAAATATTCGCAGACCCTAACGTCAGAGGTCAGAATCACAAATATAGGATGTATAACATTACGAATGACTACCATTGCGATAAACTCCAAATTGATATAACACTCACGAATAACAATCCTAAACATAAATAGTTTTTATTAAATCACTTTTACATAAGTCATTGTATGATGATTAAATAATGGAAAAATTATGTTACTATGTACGATTATTGTTTTAAATTAATTTGTCAAACGGGAATTTTGGCGTTCTAAACTGTAGTGTACCTAGTGTGAGTTATTGAACGTCCATAAAATCTACTAACGCGTAAGCGTATCACAGAGAAAACATAATAGTTTCTATGACAATTTTGGAACAGGTTTATGGATTTTGAACAAACTGTTATAGCTTCTGTGGAATTACGCAAACGTAAGCGTTTATATACGTCAAAAATTCACACTAGGCTTACGGTACTTAAGTATTAAAGTGTATTGTACCTCCTGTACATCCTCATGTCCCCTTCTTCAGCAAACAGCTGCCATCCTATCTCGCCGCCGACGCCTTCGAACGCAGCTTGGATTTGCTCTGTTGATATCCTATCGATCTGCAAAAAAATTATTAGTAAGCATGAATAATTATCTATTTGCAATTGTCCTTTTCATGGCTTAACATCGTAATCACTAACCTATCAGCCTATTACGGAGTTAAGTTTTTTAATGGCCAAAACTTTTCGTTTCATTAGTCAACTAGTTATAATTAATATATGACTTTTTATTTTAACCATGTCGTGACGTGGGCAGTGTTGTGGGCCTAGACAAGATGCATGGCTTTATAGCGGTTCTCTTTCTCTAACCGCCAACGATCAATATTCGTTCTCGTTGATCACGAGATATATCGCTTTGAAGTGTCAATCTCATACATTTTTTTTGTGTACTGTCAGCGTTAACGCTTGTAGAATGTTACTTTGTCTAGGGCCACTGGTTGGATTAGACCTAAATGGAAAGGCTGAAATATTAACATGGCACTTGCTCATGAATCAATAACACGATTTTAGTAGTTTTCATAATAAAATATATAATTTTTGCATGTGAAACTGGTAGCCGCAACTTTACACGAGGAGAGGGCTGGTGAGCCGATGGTTGCTGACACCTAAGCTAGTAAGACCAGTAAGGACCAATTCCAGCCGCTCTTTTAGGTATGCGTAACACGTAATCACCAACTATCTTCAGTGGCTATTAATTGATATAGTTGTCAAACTGTAAACAAAACCAAAAAAGGACTTAGAACATATTTTCAATGTATAAATCAATGCAAACCCAGAGATAGATACAAAATCACAATAATTATGGATGGTAATGTCGGTCCGTACTTGATAGTATCCAATTTCGTACACAAATCGAGCGAGATCCGGACGTCCGGTGACTAAGTACGTTCGTCGGCGCGTCCAGTCGTGAAATCGATCTGTCTATGGCAGGGGTCGGCAATCTTCAGCTCGCGAGCCTCGTGTGGCACTTTAGTTGCAGTTTCCAGTTCCAAGGACAATTATTAAATATTTCAGACCCAAAACCCATAAAATCGTGCAATTGATTCTATGAGCGTGTAGTATGTCTATTAAGCATTTTCCACTCTGGAATTACACAACTCCCATCTGAATCTGTTTTCAGAGGCAAACAATAGCTAATAAAAAAAAAAATTTTATATGTATTTTACAATACCTATTTGAATTGATTTTACGAAAAGGTTTAGTGGCTCTTCGCACACTAGGTTAGGTACATTTTTAATTTTGGATTTTCCGTCGGAAATGGTTTCCGAACCCTGGTCTATGGCACGCATGAATACTGTCGCATCGCGAGGACGTCAGCTATCAAATTGAATAGTACAGTTGTAACATCATTGCGAATGATACGGTAATCGAAATCTTTCTCGGTATTATAGTACAGATTCTTGTTATGCTATCTTTCTTTTTTCATATAATTGCATTAAACCTATCAAAATACATTCTACTACTTTCCGGTTTAAATACTAGTGAAAGATATTTTAAATTTCTTCCACTTGTAGAATGCTATGTTGTCATGTAGTTACGCAGGTTTTGTATTATCAAATATAAAGATTTTTACTAAAACTTCTATAACGTAACCAAAGCTGTAATTCGTCAAAACTTTTCTTTAGTATACGGTGTCTTAATAAATAAATTAAATCATTTATTTGCTAGAAGACACACATATACAGAGATTTTAATATTATTTCTGTGTGGCATTGTATTCGGTCCGTAAGCAGACGTGCTGGTATGTCTTTTCGGACAGAAGGTTGATACAGTAGGTTAGTGAACTTTGTTATTTTCTGGCGGATGATAACTTGTCCACGTTTAACAAAAATAACTATACGTTGTTTGACGAAAATACAAATTCCTTTTATGTACATATACGGCGAAGGAAGTATTTTGCATGCCTTAAAAGAGGTATATCGCTGTCTTAAACCAAGCCCTGTTCATAACTCCAAGCATCGTTTCTGTATCTTAAATACTGTCTACGTCAACTGATTTACCCCACCGGTGAAAACGCAAAGCGAAGCTATTTATTTAAGGTAGTAAATTATCCGAATTGATGCGCGTTGACCTTCGATCAGGAATACAACTAGATATCGAGTCACATACAAAATCAAAGCTATATTCTGTCCGCGAACGCTTATACTTATACAGCTACATTCGTTTACTAACGAATGAGACAGAAGTTTTAAAGGTCAACCTAATCACAACCACAGCACCTGGTAATAAAGACACAAATCCTTCAAACATCACGATTATTCGTCATAGAAAACGAGCAAAGCAATAAATTACTACCTGTCACCAATGTTGGCCAAACATTCGCATTGTAGCGTGTTGGGTATTGGTTAAACATTCTTAGTGGTTTATATTCAGTAATTCTGTTAAAATGTAATATTATTGGCTGATATAAAGCATACAATATGACTTATTGTACATGTACTTACCTAAAGTAAGACACTCCGGCTGACAAATGCTTTTACGGGCATTATTCCTACAACTTTTAAATACGCATTATGGCATTGTGAATTCGTGTTAACGTTGGCTCGGTTCGAGCCGAACTAAAAATATAAGAGCTCACGCCGAGAGTGCGCTGTTATTTATCGAGTTGCATTGTTTGCGCCGACCCGAAATCTAGGTATAACTGATCGAAAGCGTTGACATACAGAGGCAGACAGGCCGCCGCGGCCAATGAAACAGCTATTTTTTATAAATTTTAAAAACCGCGGTCTGTTTCAAAAGCTTCGATTTTCGTCCACCGATGGACGAAAGTAGAGCTGGATTCGCATCCATTTCCAGCCGGTCCTTGCGAAAATCATTGGGGAGACCTATGTCCAGCATTGTGATGATGAATGGACGGAGATACAGACTTAGAAACGAATAGTAATTTGTGTATCTCGTACCTCAGTCCAGAGCGGATGCACGGTGAGTCTGTTGTCAATGGCAGGCGGCGGCAGCTCTACTTGGTCTCGCGTGTGCACGCTAGGTGGCGCCACGCGCGCACACCGCTCCTCCTCCATCTTGTCGAAGCCAGTCTCCACGGCATCGTAGAACTCGTCGTCTGGAAGCGTCGAGTGCGGTCCCTCCTGTAACCAAAGCAGATACATATCATCAAAGTTAGCTCTTTGGGCTACAGGCACATCTGAAATTAAATTTACAAAAATAACAATGTTTCATATGAATGTCATTGATGATGGCTCCAGATATGGTCCACCTACTTTTGCGATTATCAAAATGTATTTTCTTTTCTTGTGTTAAGTAAAATGTGTCTGAACGTAAAATATGTTAATGTTTTGTCGATTAATATTTTATAATAAACGCAAATAAATATGTTTTTCTTTCTTTCTTACTAGACGAATGACTAGCTTTCAACACAATTACTTTAACAAAACGATTTTATAAGTTTTTCAACTTACACGATAAAAAGAAGCGCGATCCGCAGCATGCATAAAACTTTTAGGTAAAAAATATTACTGTCGTATTGATAGTGCATTCCACAGACTATTATCATTAAGCCTAGGTGACGTCAACTCGAACGTTACCAGTTTACGTACCAGTTAATAATATACTAAGTATAGACAATTCCCATACTGCAATAAATAAATTCGTTTTTTTATTTTTTTATTTATTTATTCAATACAAAACAGGTACATATCAACTTACAGAATACTGCAAAACATGAGATTTCCTTTTAAAACAATTGTCCATGTCTCTGTCACGACTTCAAATAACCAACATTTATAATCGCAAATGGATCCTTTCAACTAATAGCAACATTTTTAATGCTATTTAGTTAATGATAAAAATCACAACTTAGGAGAATTAAATAAAATTGCATACAAATAAATTACTATTATTTTGATAGAAATGCTTAGCATAATTCTCAATCTTACAAATAAATTAACCAATGATCGAATAGATTGTTCTATTCCTTACTAACTTATTCTACTCGAATATGACCCACAAATACGAATGTATAAGGACGCCAGTTGGGACATAAATTTAGCCGATTGCGTGAACATTTTGTCACTGACGAGAGACATCGCGCTGCGCATGTATAATGTAACTTACAGCTGATAACCTAGTTGAATAATCAGTTAATTGCAAGCAGAAGTGCAATGGCTTGACGTTATCGCCGCTTATTAGATTCCTTTTTTATTGATAGGATTGAATCATAAACTTTAGGTATATACAATTTGACTGGCCGGTTGGCGCAGTTGGTAGCACTCTGCCTTCTGAGCCGCTGGTCCCGGGTTCGATTCCCGGACAGGTCAAACATTTGTGTGTATGAACATGTCTGTTTGACCTGTGTCTGGGTGTGTATATGTATATAAGTATATATATCAGTCATCAGGTTACCATAGTACAGGCTCTGCCTAGTTTTGGACCTTGTGTGAATGTTATAAGAAAAAAAAAAAAAAAAAAAAATTCAAACCGGGTCATTTTTCTTACTAAGATAATTTTGATACCCGTCATAATTTCTAAAATAAAAGTCTGATGAGATTAATTTAGAGTGGTAAATTTACACGTATATTAATCTTATTTATCATCGAACAATTTAAATGAATACGGATTAATATCCTAATACTAATATCACCACTATTCGATTCCACCCGTATTTGAACTAAATCATGTAAAGAAAAACTGTTATTGTGGCTTAACTGTAATAGTTAGGCATATACCATCGCGGACTTTTTTGTGACAAATCGTGATTACTTTTAATAGAACATAATTTTATATAGCGTCAATAGTTTTCGCAGCGCACGAAAAATAATGACGTATAGGTAACATTTTGATATCTTGGGTTTACATAGCTCCATTTTAGGTAAGAATTTCTATTCTTTTTATTTTTTAAAAATATACTTAATACAGCCTCTGTGACTCTATGAAGATGTAGCTTTCGAATGGTGAAAGAATTTTGAAAATTGTTCAAGTAGTTTTTGAGTGAAATCGTAACAAACAAAAAAACAAATAAAAGTATACATAGTCGCTAAGAGCTCACGTTTATTTCTCGACAATTCTATTGCGAAAGAGGAATAATTATGTCTCTCCAAGCCTTAATTATGTCTCATAGTAGTCGTTATTAACATCTTCCATTGCGCAAGAAACATTTTAGCTAAAATAGAGATTATAATCTCTATATACAAAGAATAATCTCTATTTCCCTCGCATCACGCTTGAACGGCTGGGCCAATTTCACTAATTTCTAAATAAATTCTTTAAATTCTTTTTTTTTCCTTATGAAATTTTCTTTGTAACTTTCGTAGTGCTTTTGACAATGAAAAGTATTTTTAATGTGTGGTGTACGGCATACTGTCAGCTTTTTGACAGGTAGCGCGATTAACAGAAGGTGTATTATTTTTATTTATTATTTATCTCAATTCGAGTTATATATGAATAGTTAAGACAGGACAGGACTTAGGTAAGTCTGTCGGATCAACTAGTATGATATACATTTTCAATTTCAAATTCAATTTCAATTTTCACAATATTATCAATATAAATAAATAAGTAGTCAAATCTAGAGGTAGATTCGCCTTGGGAGGAATAGTAGTCACGAAAACTTAACTATCCCTTTTGCATTTGTAATAATAATCACTAATCTATCTACCAACTATTTTTTTACCTACACTACACTTGGACAACCGGTACTTTTTCTTCATTTTTGTATTGCAAATATACCAGTCTAATTCTTTCTGAAATGCTTTATTAATTAAATAAACAGTACATATTACTTAAGAACAACACTTGTTTTTCTTTTATATTATAAGCTGAAAGAATATGATTTATTCTTATCCTAAATGTTTTATCAGTATAATCAACAATAAAACGGATAAGAACAGCAAACTTATTGAGACTATTTGTGTTAAGGAGTAACGCTTAAATAAAATTATCTACTGGGGCTAATTCGATGACGTCTCATTTGATTATCCTACTATAATAATAAACTAAATTTCAAAGTTTGGATGGATGGATGGATGTTTGCTCAATCACGACGGAACGGCTGAATGGGTTTGGATGAAATTTGGCCCATAGATAGAATATAGTCTGGAATAGCACATAGGCTACTTTTTATCCCGGTAAAATGTATGATTCCCGTGGAATAATTGATGGAGCGGGAAACCGTAATCCACGCGGGTGAAACCGCGTGGCGCTACTAGTCTCTTCATACAATACGATCAAATAGCGGTACATTCACACATACACACACACACACACACACATATATATATTACCCCATAAAGGATAATGTGAGCTAGACGATATACGACTGAGCATCATACTCCATTCAACGGAAATCAAGCACATGATACGGGAGGTCGACGTTCCACAATTTCAAAGAATCTTACAATGATATTATGTTTACGTTAATAATTCCTAGTGTGTCTAATGGAGCGCGAAACTGTCGATACACATTCATTCGTCACGCACGAACGTTGAAAAACAATTGGGATTTAAAGAACGGAATGTTTTTTTTATTTAGTGGTTTATTGTACAAAATTTGATTTTCGTCATGTCTCACGTGGCCGGTCAGTATGTGTTAGAGATTATCTGTGGTCTGTGGTCCGCTCGGCACACGTTCACAAAAGAGTTTTATATAGTATTTCCTGTAATACTCACACATACACTATAATTTCAATTTGTGAGCTACTTAAACTTAATTGTTAACTACTGTTGGGCTATTATAAAGGCATACTAGGATCTAAAAATGTTTATATTCAAATTCACATATTTATGTAATATTTAATAACAAGAATTTAATAAATGTAGTGTTAACAGGGTTAACAGGGCTGCGTTTGCAGACTAACAGTCAAGAATTGGTATGATAGACCAATATTATTGTCGATTGATGTCTCTTGAAAATTCTCAATATTTAAATTTAACAAAGAATATGTACAAGTAATTACCTACAACGATGACGGATTACATATCTGTTGCTATTATGGGTGGTTTCCATTCACAATAACATTCAGTAATTTCATTATTATTGCAAATATATTCCATTCCAGACGCAACTACAATGAGCGAAATGGACTGTCGCTCTTGCTTGACATTTACGATCGTATTAAAAAGTTAGACATCGAATGTCACCATCGCAATGCTCTGACGTATAAAACGAAAATAAGTTAAGTTTTTTAAAAGGAACAACAATAATTATTAAAAAATAATCGTTCTGAACTTTTTAGCCAAAATTGCCGTTCGTCTGAAACGCACCATACTTACATAATTATTTTGTACATAATGTCACCCGATCGTATTTTTTCCGAATCCAAAGGTAATAAACAGGAATGACAAAGCAAATAATGCTCGAATTTCGTGCGAATAAGCTGCATACCTATTCGACAGAGCAAAATATGGTTTGGCCAGTTGAATCTGCGAACGCATTCTAGTACAATATTTATGTAAACAATAATTTTATGTTAGGTCTATGAACTAAATGCTAGCATAACTTTGAAAGCGATGTATACAAACAAAGAAAACTAAACAACGGGATATGCTAAATTAGGGTAACAGTGTTCAAACTGCGACCTAGCCGGTGGCTTCGGGCTCGCTGGCTTCACGGTAAGACACCGAGCTCGCCGCAGGCTCCAGATTAGACTATCCCGATTACAACGGTTTACCTTTCCCGACCTCGATACGAACCGACACGCATCTACCCAAGACGTAAATAGGTTGCCTAGTGTAAGCATCGATTCGTGAGGCGCAGACTAAAACTATGGATATCTAAGTAGTAACAGTAGCATGCGACGGAAAGGTATGGGCAGATTTTTTTAACATGGAATCGGTTTCATGTTTATGAGAGATAAATCTGAACGCATGTTTATTTTACATGCCGAAATAGTGGTATAATAAACTAATAATAAAAAATAATAATGAATCAGCGATTTGCATAAGTGTTGATCAGCAAATTTAAATTATACTTTTTCCAATAAATCTCTGTTTGGGTTAACTTAAAATACGTATATGTCGCAGGATAATTTGATAATTCGAATTTTCGCATAATCCCTAGGAATATTGCGAATTTTCATTGTTCCTGGAAATTGATAGGGTTTTGCAAAACACGTGTCGCTCTAGTAACATTGAATATTCTTAACTCTGGAACTCACTCTCTTAATAGATATTTGTTTACTGACCGAATCTTATTCTGATTGGTTCCTAGTTTTACCGTATGAGTAGCTCTTGTATCTGTCATTGTATATAAAGATCACACTTCTGTAGAAGTATTTGCACTATTTTTTAAGTCCAACTATACTTTTAACTACATTTGAAACATTTTTTTTCAATTTGCTTCTCTACTAAAGCAACTCGTATTTTTAAGAAAAACATTATCTCCAGTACCTACGATTGAGAAATGGTTTCACCACTGTCTATTTCGATGAGTAGTGATTTAGTGATTTCGCAAAAATTCGAATTATATAATCATCCTGCGACATTTATACGGTCTTTGGCAAAGTTAACAGTTTCCGCTACTACCTGAATATTTCAACTGAATTTTAACTAAAAAAGGTAGAAATTAACCGAAAACGTGATTCCATGGAATACGAATGTAAATTTTACGACTTTGCTCTTAATTGTTTTTACGCCAGCCGTTTACAGTTTATCATACATTTGTCCTTGAAGAAAAGCTACTTTCTTGCTAAGCATAACTACTTGGTAAATTCTAAAACAGTCTCCTACAAGTGATGATATTCTTTTTATAAACAGTTTACTGTTTTGTATAGTAATAAACCACAGTCAAGTAACAATTCTCCCAGCAACAGAGACCAGTTAACATTACCAAAATTGCGCGGCTCATTAAAATATCAAACATATTCCCTTCTCGTCGCGCCGAAACAGCGGCCAGGGACCACGATAACCATGGAAGGGTAGACCGACCGCCACACCCCGTAATCGCCTGCCTGGTGATTTGGTTGCGTGACGTCATCGCCACTCCCCTGTCGTAACGAAAAGCATGGGCTGCGGTGACTTGTCTACGTAATACATCTACTATGTATCTTCCTCGTGACAACTCGTCAAACTATTTTCGGACAGAATTGGGTTGAACTTTGGGGTGTCTGATTTATATGCGTTGCAAGTTTGGCATTTTCGAAATGAGCTCCAATAATAAGATATAAAAATATGCACATTACTTCGTACATAAGTATATGTACAAAGACACATTATTGAAAATATTTAAACAATCAGCATATTTCAAACGTTTGGTTCTTGTTGTCATGACAAACCGTCAAATCGATCTTTGTAACTTTGAGTGTGCTGAGCTGATGTAATGTTAGGTACTCGTACTAAAAACTGCTTCGACAATTATAATCGCGTGCAAAACCGTAACAATTTAAAGAAAGTTACTATTAGGTTATGTAATCTTAATGAACGCAGGTAATCCTTTGATTCTGTGAATAAAACCATTGCAATATCTACCATAATACTCAGTTATATTTAGGGTACTCAATCTTTTTTTTTAGAATTCATAGCTAGTGTTTGATTTGACCACTCGCTCACTTGAAGGTTAGTGACGATGTAGTTGATGGTGGAATAAGACTAGATTTAGAATATTGACTGGCTCTTATAAACAGCTTCATGAACACACTGAGTTTGGTGACAGTTTTACAAACGTGAGGATGGTGACACTGTACACGACATGCTGGTAAGGAAAATAAACTATAGCGCCGCCAAGGTGTGAATTTGACAGTAACCATACCATCACTAACTAAGCATCAAATGACATACTAGTTGTCAATCGCAAGAACAATAAAGAATTAATAAATCAGTAGCGCCCAGGCTCTTTTATTGTGAATTCTTCACGTATCTCATGTGACGATGTACAATGGTATCTATAAGACTAATCTTTATTTCTCAACTAATATAATTTGTTGCAATATCATTGACCTTATTAAAATTTCAGACAGCTCTGAATTGGACGATCAGACTGGGTTTGTTCCACAAACTACAAGGTCACGTTACCTCATCGGCTCACAGAACTAACATTGGCATAGACAAAAGTCATTGTTTTAGGGATATAAGCTGAAGTGTTAGCACATCAAAGGATGACGTCATTAAGCTACTGATACTGACTGACTAGTACCTACTTACTTACTTACTTACTTGTAGAATACGGTAATGTTTTTGGTTAGTATGCATTGTTTTACGGGATAGGCAAAATATCAGGAGGGGCCAATTAAGTATTACAATATTTTGAGAACATTCAAATTCATTTAAGCCACGAACTTAGTATAACTACTAAGTACTTATATTTTTTTTTTTGTTTTAAGACAGTTCCGTGATAGGAGAGAGAAATGGAACAAGGTTCCTTTTGAATCACGGTACTTTTAACAGCAATAAAAGGCAAGAACAATTTCTTTGGCTCTTTGTTGATATTTTAAAATCGATATACTCTTGCTTTAGAATAAAAAATAAAAAATTATGGACGTTGGTGGACCTGATAAAACCCTTCGAAAGCCGAAGTCGGCCTGAGGGTCGTTCTTTGCCACACATATGATAGTATAGGACTAGCAGAGGGCACACTTCATGGGTAAGTGATAATGATAACATACTGACATCGACAACAGCAGAGGTTTCAAGGATGTCTTGCCGGCTTTAGAAGACGAATTAAGCTCTTATCTTGAAATCTCCGGGAGGCCTGATCTTCATATTTAAGGATAAATCTTGGATAATTTGGTTGGCACAAATGATATTCGTCGGAAATACTTTAGATATCAGTTAGTTCCAAATTGTAGCAGTGGGAATCATAAAAATCAGACGGTTGTGGACATCTATAAGCCATCATTAAATGGCTAAAATACTATTTACAGATTAGATATACACTAAGGAACAGTAGAGTACCTAAGGCGCTAAATTTTTAGATAAATTATTTAATGGACGTGTATTGCTTTATTTCATCTCTACATTTTGTTATACTGTATAGATCTAGACCACTATCTCACTTGATGGTCAGTGAAGATGTGGTCGAAGATGTTATCACGCTAGACCTAGAATAGATAGTCATACGACAACAGTATATAACCGATTACTCTCCTCTTTCGTTGTGGAATTTAAACTTAAAGTGTAAGATATTACCATACTATAATAATATTACGATATAATGTTCGAATTTTAACTCTACAATTTACCGTTCGATAAACTAAGCAATGGAGCGTAATGATAAATTTACTACGAGCTCTAATTTAGACCATCATGTGAGATAAGTAGTCAAACGCTAGATATGTAGAGTATATATTATTATATAAAATTCCTTGCTTCAGGAACATCATGAAATAATATTAATACATAACGCTAATAACATCCCCCGCAGATGTTAATAAGGAAGGAAGTAATTCGGCCCTTCGACGGTATTCTGTAGTCGTGGGTTCAAGTCCCACTAGCAGCCGAATTTTTTCCTTCAAATATTTGAACATAACATCATGAAATGTTCAGTGATAATGACGTCAACATCTCTGCATCTGCGTCTGATTGTCAACAGGCGAGCAGAGTTTGTAATGTCGCTACAATCAACTTACAAATGTCATCAATTTGCATGCTATAGAGATGAACACAGGAAGCAACAGTACTGAATTAATACATTATACTTTAGGAACATGCTAATGAGGGTTACTTGAATATTTATATAGGCAACAGACATGAAACAACGACGAAATAAGTCTTATTTTTTCATTAATCTGACGTATTATCGTTTAAGTACGTCCTGTTACAAGGACAAGAGAGATTCCGAAGAGCTTGGTTGATCGAAGTCGATCTAATCACAAGTTCGATTAATTATATGTTAAGGCTGTACAAAGAAGCCGGGCCCAAGCGCTTCGTGCTTGAAGCATAGATCGATCAATAGGTATCACTTCAGCTCTCATGTGGGATGTAATTGTCAGCGTGCAGCGTAAGTAACCAAATAATACCATATACGAGTATTTCACCATATTTTAATTGTTAGTAAGCATAGTTACTACAAGAACTACAAATATTTGATGACATTTTTAAAAACGTAAAAAGGGCACTATATGTATATAGAAAGCATAAAAAATAATAAAATATATCACGCGGCGTAAGTGTTAATAAATAATGAGTAAATATAAGTAGGATTTTCTAAACAACCTTTAATTGCCAGTTACTTAAAATTTCATTACGTGTAACCCGTGCCAATGCCATGCCAATAACAGCAGCATTTTTCCACATCTAATTAACAACATTGCGCATAAAGTTGTGATTAAAGAAGCCAATAAAAAAACAATCAGTCGAACTCTTACAAGTGTGAAAGAGTATAAGATATGTAAGTAGATACAAATCGAGTACCGGCTGGTAGAATGTTATATAGAGTAACTAGGTTTTTTTTTTTAAATCGGAACCAATAATACATTCGTTTTAATTCATATCAAAGTAAATACAATTGCATATGAATAATATTTAAGTTTTGTACATTTTATGACAATATAATTATTATATAACTGTGTGTATATAATCGGACACATATTTTTATTTCAGCCAGCTTACATGTACATACATTTAAAAACTTAATTAAATTTATATGAGTGACTGAATTAACACTGGTGTCGAACGAAACATTTCAATTTTGGTTATCACAACATATTTAACATAGAATTTCTTAGTTTTTTTTTTACATATTATAAGTTTAGACAACTGTCTCACCTGATGTTAAGTGATGACGTTTTCTAGGATTTAGCACGCAAACCTAGAAGGTGAAGATCTCGGGACTTGAAGACTCCAGAATTGTACATATCGGGAGACACAGACTAGAGCGACGAGTTCCATTCCTTGGCAGTGCGCATTAAGAAAGTGGTAGCAAAACGCTTTGCACGTATAGGTGGTAAATCTACCATATAGCGATGGCGAATTGCCGTACGTCGAGTCGACCGATGATAGAAAGGGGATGGTGGAATTAGATTGTGTAATTCCAGTGCACATTTTCCGAAATGCACCCGATAGAAAACCGATAGGCTTGCTACTCTACGCCGCTGTTCAAGGCTCTGAAGCCTACGTTCCACCAGAGTTACAGCAGATGATTCTTTTGGCTCGCCTCTCGATTTCCATGAGCTGACGTGTAAAAGTGTAATTACTTTATAGACTATCCGCAAATGTGAGTTAATCGCCTCTTACTGTAGAAAATCCAGTCAATTACAGTTAAAAGAAAGTTGATTTTAATTGCAGGAAGTAAAGCGATAGACCATGATAAGACGTAAGAGCAAGTATAGAGTTGAACGACAAGTTAATCAAGAATACCAAAGCATTAGAAGATTGAATTTAATCGTGGGGATATACTCATATATACTATGCTATAGTAAATTGAATTGAATGTTATTCGAATGAAATTATCGTGGTTATAAAAACGATGATGATGATGAAGAACGAAAATAAGCCTATGTGTTAATCCAAGGTGTAGGCTATCTCTATAGCAAATTTCATCCTAATCCATCAGCCGTTTATGCGTGAAAGAGTAACAAACATACATCCATGCTCACACACTTCGCATTTATAATATTAGTAGAATAATAAAACTGGCCAAAAAGTTCATAATAAGAAAAGATTTGATTTTTCGTACGTTTGACTGACAAATTACTGAATTAATTGTAAAATTTACTTCACCAGATGAATGCTTAGTTATCGCTCAGTGACTTGAATAAAACGTCATGAAGCCGAATTTTGCCGTCACAATTTACACGAATATATTTCGCAAAATTCTTACGATAAATATTTCGTCAAATTAACTTATTTCACCCACAAAGTAAAAAAATATTATCTTATATTCATATGTACCTACCAGAAAAAAATGTTTTATGTGATGAGCTGCAATTAAGCATACAGTCCGCCGGATAGTAAACGAGCATTGTCGCCTTAAATTTCATTGAATGTTATTATAATAAAACAAAATGTTGTGCTTTCGATGCATAGCCCTTTAAGATTTAATTTCTCCTTACCTTTCCTTCCTTTTCCTTCCTTCTAAATGAAGGTTTAATTTCTCTTTTCAGAGAACTCATTTTAAAATTTTGAAGTTAGACCGAAGATGGAAGGTCATTCTACATTTTAACTTTATGTAGCAAGAAAAAAGAGTGGTTGAAACGGAGGGTGCTGGACGTTCAAACCTGTACAAAGTGGAGGTGAACATTAGATCGGTTTTGAGCCGTGCAAAAACCAGCTTGATGAAATTGGGTCGAGAAGTTCGTAGGAGCATTCTGCATAATACTGCATAGTACATAATCGATAGAACACACAAAGCGAGCTAGTATCTCTCCTAATTACTACCCGAGTAACGTGATCGATGTTTGACCCTTTTCAGTGACCTTTCTACTCACGGGATCAATTATTGTCATTGTGTATGTTCACCGATTTCTTCACCCGCAATTATAATGTCATCCACGTATACGTAGCACTCTTCAGTTATTGGAGTGTTACTCAAAAACCACTTGACCGATTTAAATGGGCCACGCGGGAATCCAGCAACATCTTTCAAATAAAAAATGAATCATCAAATCCGGTTCACCCAGTCGAAAGTTCTGAGGTAACATACAAAAAAAAATATTTTGCCAAAAAATGGAACCGACTTCAACACTCAAAAGTGTAAAATAACTTGTTGAAGCCGTTACCATGATAGTGCTTAAGTAATTATTATCAAAATATTTTGCACATAGTACCGACTTCGACAAGTTATTGCAGACTTTTGAGTGTTCAGGTTCAATTTTTTCGTAAAATATTTGTTTTTACCCTTGTCAGTGACCTTTGCTATTCACGGGATCAATTGTCACTGTGTATGTTCACCGATGTCTACAGCCGTAACTATAATGTCGTCCACGTATACGTAGCACTTTTCAGTTATTGGAGTGTACATAAAAACCGCTTGACCTATTTTGATGAAATTTAAATGGACTACACGGAAAGCACCAGCTATCAACGAAGAACTAAGAACGATCTAAATCGGTTCATCCAGTCGAAGTTCTGAGGTAACAAACATAAAAAAATAAACGGGTCGAATTGAGAACCTCCTCCTTTTTTTTAAAGTAGGCTAGAAATAGTCGAAAAATACATTTTTAAAATACCGATTCAGAACTCTCCGTGCTTCCCTTAGATTTTTATTTTTCTCTCGCTTAGGCTAGTGTACCCCAATGTCGGAATTTTCAGATAGCCAAAGTGCCTACGTCATATGAAGCTTATTAACGACTGCTAACCTGGGACAACAACGAACACTCACGGCTTCTGAAGCACGAGAATGCTCAGTAGAAAATGCTACGAACGGTCACGACAACTAAGGGATGAGCAGTCCATACGTTGCTTTACCCAGTTGATCGGTGAAGATCGTATGGGTAAAATGCGCTGAAAGCGTTTTATAACAATGCAATACTTGTATTATTACTAAAGTTTTATGGTAGCGTGACGTTAATGCAATGCCATTAACATGGAAAGGCGGAAAATACGTCCAAATTAATGAAGGAAACAGTTCGGCTATTAATGACGACTCACGACTACAGAATACCGTCCTGTCGTTATTATAGGAGTAGATTAGTACAATTGTTTTAAGGAAAATTTTGGTTGTCGCTATTGGACAGGAGTTTAGGAGACGCTTAGTGGAGTTATAATATAGCTTACTTGGTAAAGTGACACGACGGTATTCTAAAATCGTGGGTTCAAGCCCCACTAGTAGCAACAAAATGTTCCAAAACAATTGAACATGTATTATTGTTTAAACTTTTAAATGATTTGACATGAACATCTTATTAATGACGGTGAACATTATTCGTTACTAAATCATTGGCTATTAATAATTAACATCACATAATGAGATACCAGGAATGTTGTCCAATTTGAGGTTATTAATCAACTTAACGATAACTTATCACACCTATAATTAACGAGCGGTATAATATACCTTACGGTGTCTATGGAGGTTAAATATCTTTGAGTGAATTTATTAAACTAGGGATATATGCGAAGGTGGTTAGACTAAACGCAAAAGCTACAAATTCAACGCTATTTGGTTGACAACGTAAATCAACTGTGTGAATGTAGAGAAATATTTCGGAATGTCAAAGTTCAAATACCTAAGGGAAAACGGTTGTTTACTTTAACAGAGGTTTCGTAAAACAAACAAGAACACTGTCCTTGAAGTAGAGCCTTAAGGACCGTGTTCTCCTATGCACAAAACATTTGTAATGTTTGGAATATAAATTATTCAGTACAGGCCAATACCAGCTCATGCACGATTTTCCCGTTATCCCTCACTATAACCTACAGTAAACAATAGTTTCATTCAAATTTGAACTCTCGCTGCACTACAATATAATGTTGATATTTTTAAATTCGTTCTTAGCGGATGCCTACGTCATCATAACTATGTTTGTGCCAAAACTCAGCCCCAGATTTAACTAAATGTTCATAGATCAGTCACGATTTATTGTTAACTTACTTCAAAAAAAGAACAGGTTCTCAATTCATCAGAATCTTTAATTTTTTGTGTTTTAGAAATAGATAAAAGGATTTAGATACAAAAAATATGTATATATTCGGCTATCAGTGTCTGTGGTGTGCGCCAGTGGCCACTTTAGGTAAAGATTTTTTCGCGTAACCATTCGTGTACTCCAGCGTAAACGCAAGGATTGAAATTACCCATAACAAATGTTGATAGGCGACACACACGCGTTTAGATAATTATTTGCCTGATAATGTTTTGTGTGTTCTGGTCTAGAAGATATCAATCATTCGCTTGAGTCTTGAGGCTTAAATGTGCCGTTATAACCCATCCACAAACGAGAAATTGTCATAATTTCGTATTTTTTTGCTGTTAATAAATCATTATTAAAAAATATAGTTTAGACCACGACAAAGATTAACACGGTTTTTTTTTTCTTTTTTTTTTTACATAATCCAACAGCGTCACATTAAACATGTATGTAGTAAATCTAAGCTTAAGTATGGCCAAAATAGGATTACGCATTTACTTTAATGTATCGTTTTAAAAACTTTACTTTTAAATAAAAGAGGTTACACACTATATTCGGTTTACCATCAAGTCGTGCAACATTACTGCAGTGTAACAAACATAACACTAAAATATGTACTTAAATAGATTGACATCAATCTACACTAGCCAATAACTAAACCAGTGCACCATAACATTTCTTCTACAAATACTAACTCTACTGTTATACCTAGCAGTTATTTTCGAAAGGTAATAAACATGTTTGCTAACAAATGGACTCCTCAAACGTTTCATGCATTACATTACATTGTTTCATGATAATAATATGATTGCCCGCGACTGAGACAGAAGGTAGCTTGCAATTTTGATTTTTTACCTATTGCTAAATTATGTATGAAAATACAATTTTAACACCTTAGCAGTTTCACTAGCGTTACATCTACCGTTTGTCAAGAAGCCTCAACATGTTTCCGCCATCAATTGACATCAGTTACAAATCTAATTGGCAGTGTACACACGGGACTAAATCTAAATAGAGTAATAAATCACCTCCTTACAACAAAATATCCTCTAACGTTAATCACAACACTCCACACTCGATTCTAATATTCTATTTACAAAATAATATATTAACAGCGCGACGTGCTTTTAATCGAACCCATTAGTTTGGATTGGAACGTCGCGTTGAGGGTTGTGATCGATTACCACCGCGGCATGTGACCTTTCAATCCTTTAACCGATGGAAACATTAACATTCCATCGCACGAACATTGAGACAAAAAAAACAAATATGTTTACAATCTTAGTACCGACATTTTGAAACGACTAAAATTTATCCCGAAAATGAAATGCTACTAATATTATAAAGGCAAAAGTTTGTGTGTGTTTGTTATGCCTTCACCCTCGATAGTTTAAACCCTGGATTAAAACATAGGCAACTTTTATGCTGGAAAAAAAATAGTTCCCGTGGATTAATTGAGGTAGCGGGAAAACCGTAATCACGCGGGTGAAACCGCGGGGCGTTAGTCCACCTTTAATTAAGTGGATAATCGTATTTCTCGACCTAGATACCGGACATGTCCAATGTAGTTAGATCGATCAAATCATCTATCGTTCGATCTGACAGCGTGTACCCCGCCCGCCATTACTGACTGACAGCTTATAAACTTATATTAGATCACGTTCATCCGTCTATCATAATTTAGCCAGTGGACAGGAGGAAATATTAGTAGATTATGAATTGACCCCCGATGCAAAAAGAAGTATTGACGAGACTGTGTGAGTTTGTGTATCTGTTAGTGACATCATTCATAACTATTGAACGAATAAACCCACCTTCGTTTGATACGATATCAACTTTAATGTTGGTCTATCAGTCCTATTATTTAATTGTTCATAAAATTAAAGGTAGATGGCGCTGAATAACAACATCCCCTTACATGTTAAAAGGAAGGAAGTAATTCGTCACTAGTGGTATGGGCTGCTATAGCTTAGTTGGACAAAGCGACAGGACGGTATTCTGTAGTCGTGGGTTCAAGTCCCACTAGCAGCCGAATTTTTTCCTTCATATATTTGTTACTTTGTATTATTTATTTTTTATTTAAAAGGTGTTTTAATCTTGAGTGTTCTGAGTTATTTTCAAAGCGGTGGGAGCGTCGGCTGTCAAACTTATGAACGCTGCGCTGGTTCGATACCTTCAACAGCTTGAACTTCCGGTGAAGCGTGATTACATCTTTGACCACATCGGCACTGACCATCAAATGAAATAGTGGTCAACACATAACGTGTTAAAAAAATGGTTATGAATCAAGATCTTAGCGGCATCTAGACCGGCAACCCAAAGGGCTTGCAGATTAGGCACACTATTTAAGTCTAACTTTACTTTAGTATTCAGGCTTGTTGAAAATACATTTTCTTTTCAAATTCGAGTCATTTGACGACTCGTAATAGTGCAAATAACACGTGTTTTCAATATTATTGTTTTATTCTCAGCGGCGACGACGACGGGTGGCGGCGGAGGGCTAGACCATATAAATAACATAATATTTGATAATTTTCTAATTTAATTGGTATTATAATCTTTACAGCCATCTAAGAGAAAAAATCCACATTCTTATCAACCATGTTAATCCCACATCCTGGCTTAGTCAAATACATATGCGTTCACGCCATCCTGAATCATGTACGTAATTTACAACTTGATGCGTTTGTGTACAGACTTTCTCACATGGATTCTCACATTTCTCACAAGCATCGATGACTCATGGAATGTAAACGGATACTCAAATACAACTCATATACATGTACATATGAGCATATTATGTACTTAGTATCTCATTCTTTATAATGTTCCCGAACAAGACCCAACCACCTGAAGATTAATTTATTATAATATGTTGAGTATATTAATTATAATATTATGTACCTACTTATAAGATTCGATATTTCGATATATAGAAATGGATTAACACAGTAAGACTCCGTAGCGTAAAACACAGAGAACGGGGTTTTCATTTTGCTGTCGCGGATTCTTCTAATAAAATTATCGCACACCCAAAGGAGATTATATAGAAAAAAATCACGTGTATTCATAATGTTGTATGTAGTACCAAGTCACTAATGGGGCATATTCCTTGTGCAAAAATTCGCACATTTGGGTACAGACGTTTGCCGTGAGGAAAACAATGACGACAAATCATTTTCAACACACTTGCACATCGGTTTTAGGGCCACAAATCGATATATAATATACATGTGCGTAATAACATTACACACTAGTGCATAATGAATTATCCCTATAAGTTAAATTAGTACCGTACTGAAAGTTATATTCGAATAAATAGATTATTTTTAAGTTAATAATTAAACGATATAAACAATACGTATTTGATTTTATCCTCGCAAATATCCAACACACCTATTTGATTATTTAAACGTTGTATGAAACTCGTGAGATCTATGCTCATTACACACTTGGCTGAATTACGCACTCGCCTGCGGTTCCCACTGCTACCCCGCGCAACAGCCTCGTCTGTAATAACCAACTTAACTCACTTGTATCATAATAATAGACTATTCATTCATTAGGGAAGACCATTACGTAGTGTAACGAACCCTACAAATAGTCAAGAGAATATATAGGTAGGAAGTTGATGAATGAACGAGTTATTAATGTCATAAAAGAAAGCAACTAAATATACGGTTTACTTTCATTCCGGTAGTTTTACGTTACTGATAGATTTACGAGTGCGTGTTAAGTGATTATTCATTATGAGTGGGTGAGAAAACCTGTATTCCGAAATCAATTGAAATAAATCGGAAGTAGTTTGGAATACATATTAAATTGTATTGATGTTGGTAGTCTGGTACCTGCTTTAGTTGTTGGGATTGGATTTTCAAGGATGAAGCGCACGTGAAGAAGCTCTCATATTTGATTTAAGCAAACAACTGGAATAAATTACTCTTGACGCGCTAAGTTTTTAAATAGGTCACGATTGACATATCAGCTATAAATTTGCCGTGTTATCACGGCCAACTCAACTTATTACAATTATTGACTAGCCCTTTGAAAAAAGTTCCATGCTAAAAATTGCTTTCACTACACAAACCACAAAGGCTCTTCTAATTCGATTTCTACAGAGGCTATTAAGGCACATACAAGTTCAAAGACCTACGAGACATTAATGTATATCGTAGCAGTAGGTGCCAGTACATAAGGTTATTGTCATAGTAGTAATATTAGGTTCATTGGTCGTGTCGCATGAACTAAACCAGTAGGATCATTGCATTGTTTAGTTACCCAGTCAAGTAGGGGTCGGCGGTAAGCAGTCAGTGGCAGTTAGTTAATTGGCTCATCCAGGATTTTGTCAATGGTAGAGAACGTGTTTTAATCAGTATACGCTTGCCTGTTTTGAACACTGTTCTACATTATGTTAAGTGATGGCGAGGTCTAGATCGAGATACAGCTCTCAAGCATAGAGGACTGGTAAATAAGTAAAATCACGTGTGTAGGTCACGTTCATCTCCAGCGTAATACATCTCATCCGAGAAAGATGATTTAAGGGCATGTGTAAATAATCATTTTGATTAGCAGTATCCCGTAGCGCAATTACATGGAAAGCGTTGTATGCATGAATGTATTACGGTATATCATATCATATACGAGTATAATATAATGAAGCACTGTGTCATTGAATCTAGTACTGGATAAATACTGGTTCAATATGGACGAATTCAAAATTAGTAAATTACTAAAGATGTCAAATTCAGCCGACCGTATTCAACCGTACAAATTGCCATTGAAAAAGTAGACTTTTTTTTATACTGTATAGATCTAGCGTTTGACCACTATCTCACTTGATGGTCAATGACGATGTGATTGAAGAAGTTATCAAGCTAGACCTAGAATGCTCCCTGGCTCTGAAGGACTTTGCCTGAACACACTATGTGTTTGGTGTCAGTAAACTTAGACTAAGGCCCCTGTTAACCGAATCCACTTGAATAATTCAATTGCGAAATAACACAATAGCAAGTGTAACATAACACCGACTACTGCAAACTAACCAGAACATGTTTTCCGTAAGACAAGTCTAAGTCTAATGCGTATTCTGTTTGCTCTTTGTAATGTCGTGAACACGTAGCCCTTAATGTCGGGTCAGCGTATCCATTCGGAAAGCATTAGTCTTGAAAATATATTATTGCTTATCAACAAAAAATTACATAGCACAATAATTCCATTTTATGATGTATATAATTATGATGAAATATTTAAAATTGGTGCTATTATAAACTTTATGTAGATAGGAAACAATCGTAAAATTCTTTTTGTCATATGTATTAGTTGTACAAAAAAGCATTTTGCTTACAGATAAATAAATGCAAGAGGCTCTATTGAAACAGCTATCTCGAGGCAGATATATTTAAGGTTTATTTTTATAACAAGCTAGCCAAGGTAGCAAGAGGATAAATGTCAAGATGTTACGCTATACCCTCTGCATGTATACATACATTTATTGGTGAACCTTACAGATTAAGAAAATATAAGAGTTAGACATAAAAATGCCAAGTTGCAATTTCACTAACACTTTTTTTAAAATACTGTTTTACCCTTTTCGATCTTGCCTGTCTTAGCTTGCCTATTCGTATAGAACTATTCACTAGGTTATTGAGGCTGCAGTCAATATTCCTACTTTTACCTAATAGTGGCACTCAAACTGAGTATTTATTTGCTTAAAACACTACCCTAGTCCGTGGCGTGTCCACATCACATTGTATTTTAGGATAAAGATGCGTTTTCCTCCTAAGCTTTAATTTAAGCAATGTCGGTAGGTTTATATTCGCTACAGGACTGGTGAATCATGGAACAAGTGCCTCTATTTTAAAACAAAATTTGACAAAAATGTCATAAAAATCAAGCAAGCCGTTTCGGAGAAGTGCGATAAGAAACACTTTGACACGAGATTTGTATGTGTGAGGCATGTAATATAAATAGAAGCTTATACTATTACATTAAGTTTAAACCTTCTATGACGATTATTTCGTAGTACCTATCAATGATGCTTAATCTTGCTCGGATCTTACAACTGCAGTCACTGTCATCTGTCAAGCTTTCCTAAGGATTCGATTTCACACGTATATACATACATCTCTAAGACACGGCTTATATACAAGTCTCAATATAGACGGGGTCAATAACCTCCAAAATCCTTTAACTATTGTAAGGTTAATTATAGTTACTGTCCTCTTAAAGGTTTATTATTTAATATATATATTTAATGACCACCATTCATGTGCGCCCTAATTTATTCTTCACCAGCGGATGCGCACAAATCTTCGCATATAACGGTTTAAGTTGCCGCTCAGTTTAAACCATCAAGCAGGATCAGTTAAACTATCGTGTCTAGTTTAGTGCTAGTCTTAAATCGAAATGGTCACCTATATGGCGGCGGTTTGTTCGTCAAATGTCTTTCAGATTATTCCAAACAAGTAGCTTCCTAATCCTTACTTTAAAATGCCTTCCGCAGATTCAGATTGTGAGTTTAGTTTCTCACCAAGGACGATAAAAGTGCTGCCTCCGGTTTAGAAAACTTAGGGGCACGCGATTTTATTGCACTCGTGTTTTTAAAATATGGCAAATCAGTTACCTTATGCGTTAGCATCATATTATAGTTTGTGGTTAGGTACCTTACAACAAATACAACACCAAATCATCCAATACCAAAACACAAAGATGACACAAACCGACTCAACTGACCGGATATACGACACTATACACACGAGAACTCAAAATTGTACCCCTACATTTGTCAAAGTCAATCAAAGTAGCGTCAAACCGCTTTTTTTATATTAATACTTTTTAGAATGAACGACATCACCAGTGTTTCTACTTTCATAAAAATAAATAATAAAAAAAACTTTTAATAATCGGCCAATGCTTTGCCATTGATATTACTAAGTTCAATCGATCTTTTAACTTTTGAAGGCGTTTACTTAAACTGTGAGTTCAACGATGATTAATATTATTGGCCTTAGAGATAGTCTAGTATATATACAATGAGAGCAATTTGCGTTAACATCAGGAACGGATATGATGTCATTCTCCTTTTATAAATACATATGGTGACGTAACACGAGATACTCTTCCTATATTGTTAAACAGTCCTTCAGATATACGCTAGAGGGCCGTTTCGCACCATAATTACTTGGCATCGAACTTATTAATGTGAACTTTGTAATTCGTGACTAAAATTGCTTAGTGAACAACAACTTTCGATCCATTACATTTTTCCGGTTGGATTTTAAGTAAATAAAATATTACTAAAGAAAATCCCAAAGCGTGAATTCTATTAATAGCGTTAATACAAAGTGGGGCCACATAAATAACCCAATTCAGTCAATACAAGCAATCACCATCAACGTCAGTTACTGTCTACTGTCTATAGCAGTTGAAGTGATCGAGATAAATGGCTCTGATACACGCTTCGACATTCATATCGTCATTAAAAATTATGTCATACATTCAGTTAGTTTCAATTTAGTGCGGTATCATACGGAGTTAGTAATGCCCCGCGTATGAGCGAAGTGTTTATTTTTAATTAGGTCCAAACTAATTCATAGCGCTAAATAGTTTTGAATGCATCAAAGTTAAAGTTTTAATCACGACAAAACGGCTGAGCAATACTGGATGAAATTCGCCAAAGAGATAGATTAGGTACATCCCCGAATAGTAAATGGGATACTTTAGATAGTTCTCGTGATAAAACTTGGGTAACAGGAAAACCGCAGTCCATGCGGGGAAAACTGCGGAGTGATAATTCGCATACAATTTCCTTCCGATAACGGGGGGCACCGTAATGTAATTGTACCATTTGCCTTATTTACGTAATTAGTTAATTAACGCGTGGTCAGTAACAGAGCGGTGGCCGGTACGCAATGAAGGTTAACAATTAATAACGTCCTTTTACAAGATTAATTAATGGGCCGGGCACATGCACGGTCTGTTCAACGTAAACACTGCACGCTCCCTTAGTTTTCTTTTAGTGTATCTATCTAGCAAACTACTAGACTAGATAAGGCCGCCGATTGTACTTTAATTTTTACAATTGTTATATTATAGTTTATATTGCACTAAAGTGTTGTATAACTATATATCTATCTACACAGCTGCAATAAAAAATACGTGAGCCGGCTCAACTGCGAGTAGGTACCTACGCTAAGGTATGCGATAAGTTATTTGATATCATGCCATCCGCGGGACCTGCTTTCAACCTGTTCGTACCCAAGCAAGAATAGTTACGTACAAGTATATGAAAGTGTGTGTACGAGCAATGAATCATCGGGTAGATTAAGGGTTACACAACCTACACTGAAGATAGTCTAGAAGTGTGGTAGAGGCATCGGTATTCTATAGCATGGACTATGGACAACGTGACGCACTACAACTTCACTTTTGATAAAACAGATAGCAACGCTTTGTCGATCTGAGCGACCATATTTATACAATTTAGAATAGCTACATGGTATCCTTGATTTTCTATTAATATAAATCGTTCATATTTCCTAGATATACCAAAACACGTTCAGGCGAGGGTTCCCATAGCACACGATGGGTCCCGTAACAACATACAAAATACAACATATGAACTCTATAAATTGGTCTATAAGATATTTGTAGGAATTATAGAAAAATTGAAAAACATACGTAAAAAAACTCTGTCAAATTTCAGCTCTATTACAGTGTATGGGATACAGCCCCCTAACAGACGGACGGACAGTACACTCTTACGATAGTCTTAAATAGGCAAAGAACTACAAAAGCCACAGCCAAAAAGATTCCACTGGTTACCCTTAGGTTACGGTACGCTAAAAATGAGTGGACCAATCTAATCAAATGGTATCGAATAGCTTCACAGATCATATACTAAAATAGTCGAAGCATATCCGGCACATGTATCATATTGCATTGCCCTTGTATTGCAGCTGTCCTTGGTAACCAGTTGACATTCTAAGTACAGTGTGATTATACCTTCCACCATATCGTCACTGACCATCAATTGATATAGTGATCAAACAATCAGTACGATACATACTTTTTATGTACATTGTATGATTTGCAATTGAATTATTATATTCTATATAAATAATATAAAAATAAAAAAGATAATCATTCTACGTAAATTACACGCGCAAAGAACAAATCCACTAACAACACTTTACATACCACATTCACGAAGTCGTAGTAGAACCTAAACAAAAATTCAAGGAAATTACCGGACATTTCCGATACAATAAGAGCAGTTTGTTATGTATGTAATTTATGTAAGGCATTCTGCACTAGATCAACGTGAAACGTTTGTTGATAGTTAAGTAGTATGTTATCTATGTATTTAAATACAATTATAATCAAGTACTGAAATCGATTATTGAAATATTCAGGTGATATATAAAATGATCTCCGAATATCTCGGGTAAATCGAAGTGAAAAATGTTCTCTATGTACAATAGCTTCTAATTTATGATCAATACCAAGATCGATGGACATCGCCATATTTGTCACCTGTCGCTGCCGAGGTCTCTGAATGTAACCAAGTCACAGCATGTCGTACGATAAGCCACGTAGATGCTACCCGTATCCGTTAGCTCATAAAACCGGTATACTGAGGGCTGTATAGGCGACCTACAAACTGTATGTATATATACCTATGTGTGTAGGGTTTGCTATCGAGGCATCTTTTCACATTCGGTATTAAATGACTATAAAATGTATACAGATGTACGGATATGTATACTTGTACTTTAGCAGTATTATATATTACTGTTATCAAACTATCGCTATTGAAGTGCTATTGAACACAAACGATAAAATATATTGCTTAGTTAAAATTATACAAACCTACTACGGAACAATTCGGTTTACTTGACATAAGAAAATTTTGCCTGATTAAAGGATTATCTACCAAACAAAAAAGAACAATCGAAATTCCATTCGATGCATAATGGACGGAATGATCGCGTAACATACATACAAAAAAGATAAAGTCGAATTGAGAACCTCCTCCTTTTCTGAAAGAAATTAAATATTACGACCACAGACATTATATTTTTTAAATTTAAGGATCCCTATAATTTTTAATTTTCAAATTAACCTGATACCCGTGCAAAGCCGGAGCGGATCGCCGGACCGAGTATTTTATATTTACTATACTTTATCTTAAGCGCAAATAATCTGCAATTCAATAACACGTGTTATTTCTCGACACACATGAATATAAAATGGCACAACTATTTGCTGATCGTAATGTACTTACAACAAAACAAAAACATCGCACGAGTCAGTGACTGCACGCCCTCAAAAAACTACAAACTAAAATGCTGTGTGGTATAATCAACAAATCCAAACAGTTATTGTGTTATTTATTACTGACAAGTTACAAAATAATCAACATTAACATCTAGCACTATTACAACTACAACTACAACTAGGACTACTTTAGAGGATTGTAAGTATAGATTTTTGCTTAGATACGTCATGTTAGGTAGTTTTTTTGAAACGTAGCTATATCAGCTAATACAGCTTGTAACAGCATATATTTCAATTATACATCTATATAATTCAACAATCTTCAATGGCTTAAAAATAAACTAGAAGACTAGCGATCCGCGGTTTTACCTGCATGGACTAATTATGTGAACTGTAATGCCACAACCAAAAGCAAAATAATTTGATTATTAAATTCATACGTTTAGCCTCGAAAGAAAGCATGGCAACCCCGAACCTTGGACTAGTCATAGAAACTTAATAGGGCATTAAATCGCGGGACCTTGCACCAAATATACCAAGCCCTTTGAACACTCGGTTCGCTTCAACGCAAATCGGTTATTTTGTTGTATGTTCTATTTAAAATTAGGCGTTACCTAAATTTAACGTAAGATAGTCGAAACGGGCATCTGGCTTATATCAGTGTAATTGGTGCGCTCTACGTCTAACAATAATACTAATACAATTCCAGACTTCTTCTTCAAGCTATTGAGATTATTTTTTGTAAAAGCATTATATAAATGACTGTGTCCATAAAAAAGGTGCATCGCCCAGTTCTGTATGTTCGACAAAAAGTTGATAACCACTGATTGGTTTTTGGGTCTTTTTTTTATTTATAGTTATAATATTATTATATTATTTATAGTTACAGTAACAAAGCGTATCACAGCTTATTTTTTACGTGACGACACAAATACCATCATGTATTCTATGAGTCATATATATATATAAATAAACTGCATTTCAAAATCAGAACAGTAATTGGAACTGTCAAAGACGTTCTATCAGTGGCAGGACTGTAGCATAGGTCTTAATTCCATAGTGGACAATGAAAGGCTATACATACGTCGGTGAAGGATGGTGAGTTATTATGATCTTATTATAAAGCCTGTAATATAGATAACGGTTCGCTATCATGTAAACAAACAACCTCGTGATTTACCCTTTGTTTATTCTGCAACTTGAGTAAATGCATATTTCTGTTTCACATATGAAGAAGATACGACAATCATCATCATCACAACCGTAGTACGTCCATTGCTGAACATAAGCCTCCCCCATTGATCTCCACAAGGTTCGGTTGGAATCGACCCGCGTCCTGCCCCTTCCTGCGATTTCGGTCAGTTTATCATCAGACGTCTCGCTCATCACCGATATTTATGCTTTAACGGCTGCGTATGTTATCTTAGAAACTCCTTTTAAAGTTACTAATTTAAAATTTATGCATTATGCAATAATAACGCAGGAGAATAATATTGTATTTATTTTTGTAATTTGACTTATGTTTTTGACAAATAAAAATAAGCTTATTACAATGATGTTTTACTAAAGATGACGTACATTCATACTGCGCGGTGCTCAGATTTTGTTCCTTTACGACATAAACATGCTTACTGCGACAGATAATACGGTACAAATAATATAGAAAAGGATAGCTATATGTTTAGACTTGCGCTTGAATTACGCGTCGTAATGAAAATTACTACAATTGATTTAACTTTGCCGCCTCAGTTTCCGCGCGCTTGTGCGACATCTACCTCATAGAAACATATAATATCATTGGCTTATTATCCTAAGTTATACATAATAAATCCAAAAATGACTTTGTTTGTTTGTTATGCGCTTTAACGCCCTTATCGCTGAACCGTTTTGGTGAATGTAGATACGAGTAAGTCCCGCAATACATGAGAATGTGGAAAGGGGGAAAATTCTTGAAAAAAAAAAAAATACCATGGGCACTACGAGTACTGTAATTCAAGTTATCTTGTATAATTATGTATTTTAGTGTATTTCTATATAATTCACATTTCGAGTACTATTTTCTAGTACTGTAAGTAAGTACTTCAGTTCTTTTGTGGTTTATATAATGTCTCATTCGTCTTATAACTTAGTCAAAAGAATGTAAGCAATTATCGTTTGTAACATGAAATGAAAATGAATACCAGTTTTAAAAATAAGCCACTTTATCATTTTTAGATTCAAACATGTGTTAAATCGATGTGGTCCAACCCATGGCTAAAAATAACAGAGATAAATGCAAGCAAGTTAGCGCCGTTAGCGTTTTCGTGTTTAAAATGTGATCAATCACAACAAGATTCTGAGAAATCGAACTATACATGCATTTTCTTTGTATTCGAAATGAAGGATGCTGGGTTTGCACTTTTGTGCATTCCGCCGCCTCTTCCCACCCAAACCATGCAAAAATGACGGATCATGGCATAGCTGATCTAAACTACTCTTTCTCACGTGAGACCGGGTGAGGTTCAGCTAGAAACCAACCCCCCCCCCCCCCCCCCCCCCCCCACGATTTAGACGCCTCACGTACTTAATGGACGCCCCCTTCTATTTGAACATATATTTTTATTGTACAATTTATTAAAAGGTATCACCATCAGGTACTACTAGATGAATCATACTCTTATCTATATCCTATTTCAATCTCCAAACCAATGCATGTAAATTCTTAATAAACAACTGACGCATACAAAACAGAAACAATGTAAAATTGAGTCAACACAATGCAACAAACCTGATGTAGGAGTTTCTTGAAAATTTTAAACTTCATTTTCACAATAACACAAAACAGTCAAACGGTTGATTATACACAGTACATCACTGATTGAAAACTAATTTTAAATGGAGGCCGACGAGATAAAGTGTACTGAAGCGCGTAAACGGAGCGAAAGTAAACAAATAAACGCGGGTGGCACACAACCGGCCACGGATGTGGTCGGCGCGTTTGTGACGAGACGAGACATACTTTACTTCACTTTTCCAATATGTGATTCCAGTATAAAAGGCATAGACAAGGTACGTCATACGCTTATGCATGCGTTTTCTGTTCGAAGAATACCAATATTAATATTCTGAACTTTTATAGGAACGTTCTTTTATGGTTCATGTTTCATGCTATAGCAATTTTCAGTGCCCGCTAGGCTGGATACGAATATAAAGTGAGTGGGAATGCGTTGTTATTACAACAAACTTTAAAAAATCGATTACGTATCGCATCGCAGCCGACACACATTAGATCGTACGTACGCTGCTTACATTTTTTATACATACCATACATATTTTCTCGCGCTTATTGGAATAGTGCGGAATTGAAAAATATTTTATTTTTAAGGATATTTATTCTTTATTCGTACCGGCTATTTTTAGCCATAATCAAATGTCACTTCATGTCGGTTCTCATTGGTGGTTCAATAAGAGTCACGATCCACCAATGAGAATTTATACTCATAATTACAGGTGAACTTAATTGGTTGAATGCACCAGTAAGAATGGAGAAGAAGTGACATTTCGCGGCCTTGGCCAAACTAATGAGTGTGATACGCCGGTAAGGCCACCGATTTTTATAAGTTTTTAAACAACGAAAAACATCAGTAAATATTATTTATACGTCTACGGTTTTATTACCGTTTCTTGGCTGTCAGTCAAAGGATTTAACAAGACCTAAAATTAGTATTCTAGGCATAGCTTGATTCCTTTGACCGCGTTAGTCAGGACCGCTGCCTTAAGACACTGTGTGCATCTTCATGCTAATTATTTCGGCCATAATACCTCCATTTCTGGACATAGACGTACGCCACCATTCAACAAGAAGAACGCTTTACCGAATTTCCAAGCCTCAGGTAGGATTATTTTCGAAGCCGTATGACTAGCGAACGGATTTGATCATTAAAGTCATCCCGTACAAAAGTTACGTGCGATTGCAATGGAACAACCATCTATGTGTGCTGTTTAAGTTGAGGTATAAAAACTATCAAACAAACAAACCTGTACAACTTTAGTGCATCAGGATCAACTTGAACTAACGTCTTACGTCATTAAGGAACATAGTTAGTTATTCGAGGTATCAGTCTACCGAATCTACACATAATTGCCGAAACCCATCTACTGATGTTTTTCAATAACTATCATTTTTTTCTATTTTTATTTGACTTTAAACTACTATAAGTAAATAGACTGAGAGCTAGACATAACCTATCAATCGCTAGTAACATTCGAAAGTTTGTCTCCGTGTTAGTATGTTCGTTATCATAGCGCTAAAACATTCCTTAGACCCTGCATTAATACATAGGATACATTTTATTTCACAAACAGGTGTAACCGCGGCCTTCGTCCTTATTTGTTAATCAAACAAATCCGCGTAAATTTATTAGAAACTTGGGCAATAAATAAAGAATAAAAGCTTATAATTTGTAACGAGATGTCGTCTTCGTCGCCATAAATACGTTGAAAGCGGTTTATTTATACTTTGTCAAGTTCTCGCTTGTTATCAACACAATTATTTATTCTATTGATAGTATACAAGTGTGAAAACATGGATTTATGGAAGACGACTGTCACGACAACACGACATATAAATGTATTATGGAGGTTAGGAAGCGGTGAAACTACGGCCGCCATATTTAAATGTCATTCGATTGTCGCTACAGTTAAGTGTTGTCAGTTTTCATAACTTTATTTACCCAAAATAATAAGTCCGTTCAATTATTGATTTTTCCACTAAGCGAAGTTTACGGAATACTTGTTTACATTATTGACATATATTTACCTATGTGATGTTTTGATGGACAACAACGAACATAATGCGTTATTGTCCAAGTTAGGTTCTGTTCGGAAGGAAGTATAAGAGTATAGTAATAAATAAAACCTCTCTATAAAAATATTGCAAACAGATTTTTTTTTCATTCATTATAGGCGTGCGTTTGATCACTATCTTACTGTATATATTATGTTAAGTGATGGTGCGGTCTACGATGGATCAGGCCTACCTAGAATTAACACTTAATTTGATTAAGTGGTAATTGAATGGGTATTGATTAACACCTTTCTTTCATAGCTACTTGCAGAGACCGCCAACCAACTTTGCAGATTACACATAGCTAAATACCTACATACATCTGAAATACATATTTTTACCGCACACAGGGAATCGCATAGCTTTAATTTCAGGTGTAATTCAAGGGGCATATTTCAAAAATTGACAAATTCAAAAATAAGATGCAATAATCACTAGTAATCGAAAACAGTGCCATCATTTATGTTTTTTGTTAATAATGTTCTACTTAGAACTGGACTATCACGTAGCATAAATTGTACTAACATTTTTAAGGATCCAAGTTATCTGAAATAAAAGTAAATTTATTATTATTAAAAGTTCCACATTAGTGATTCCGTAATACGTGCCTCTAAGAGGCAGGTAAGACTAACGAGAGGACATTCATTATCTTGATCACCCAAATTTGGTAATGTAATCTATTCCCGTCGGGGATTCAAAAGTCCATTTTCACTGCATTACCTAATGTACACTTATACAACTTTCCCGATTTTTCTTCACATCGGAGTTAACTGGCAGCTTACAGCGGGGCTACACCTTTCAGTTTACAGATAAGTTATTGGATCTGAACATACCAGTGAAAAGTGGATCCTTCAATCACAGATATACAAGCCGGTTATATCAAATTCCTGGGGGAGGCTATGTCCAGCAGTGGACGTACTATGGCTGAGATAATGATGATGATGATGTCAGAGTATACGCTGATATTGACATTAATATTGCTAACGCTAAAGAAGAGTAGTACTTAACACTCATTGTCTGCCTGTATTGAAATACAAGGCAAAACCGTTATAGAGAAAGGTATTCAAATATTATGAAGTATAAGTTTAAGAAACGAGCATGATGTTTTTATTAAGTCAAGCATACATACGATGATGTATGTGGTACGAAAATAACTAGTATTATATTATTATCAAGAGGATATTGGCCTTAGATTAAGTTGAGGAGGTAAGTTGAGGATACTGAGAGAGGATATTGTTTTAGTGTGTAAAACAAATGAAATAAAAAAACACGGGGTTAAATCGTGACAACTAACAGAACGACAAGCAACATTTAGGAAAAATACTTTTAATAACTTGGTTAATGCAAAATACTCCATGGGCATAAGGCCCATACCACTTTTTAGAGGAATAATTTCCATGAAATCTCTTTGTCGCGGCAGCAGTTATGTAATAAAATCACTATTGGAATGTTTTCTCATAACTTATCAGCTTATCACTTACCTCGTGGTCTGGTCCAGGTTTCGACGCCAACCTGGCTTCTGTAAGCTGGTTTTTCAATGCCCTACAACAAATAGAAGCGTTAGTACTATAACATTTTGTTCACCGCTAACAAGGGCTCCACGAAAGCCTTTGTCTAAATGTCGCTATCGACACGCGTACAAATCGCCGAACTAAGAACAAGATCATCGTCAATTCACCTAGACAGATAACTTCTTAATTCCATTTGATGGAGTAGGACGAACCATATGTATGTAGAAAGATATTCTCATTTCCTCCTTTTTCGGCCCTGTGAGTTCATTGGGCTATGAGATATGGAGGGGGGTACACTTGGGGTGTCACTCCAAGATCGAATGTGAGGAGATCCATAGACAAACAAAAGTTACATAGCCCAGGGGATCAGTAAGTTAACAAGCGACAGTCACGAAGCAGGTGAAATATCACGTGAAGCCTTACGTCTTAAAGTTTTCTAATGGAGAACTTAGACCATCACGCGACGTAGGACGTACACCGACAAGGAGGACAGAACACCTGATAAGGATCGTGGGAACAAGCTGGATGCAGGCCGCTTTCCACTAAACCTTGTGGAGGTCAGTGTGGGAGGTTATGTCAGCCTGGTCGTTCGTAGATAGAATGATGAAAGTCGAATCAAATTCTGCAGCTTCAAAACACACTCAAAATGTATCCGGGAAAAACCGACACCCTGTGGGTATCACGACTAGAGAGTTACTGCCGATAAACTTGTAACTCGAAAATGACGACGGTCTTTGAGCCTTAGTGGTTCTGACTTCTCCAGGGGCCCTGCGGTCAAATCCCGGCAGGGTTAAACATTTATGTGACTAATCACATTACACACATCCATACCCGGGACAAAAGTCTATAATAACATAGACGTTTGTCCCGGGTATAGATGTGTGTAATATTATTGTGTGTGTCCATATCTCCCGCAACACAAGAGATCCTAGTAGATGGGTGTAAGTGTGAAAGCGTTTGCTTGTTTGTTTGTTATAAATATATGTACTTACATGTAAAGCTCCTCCGCTTGCCTCGCCTGCTTCTCCCTGCGTCGCAGCAAGTCGACGCAGTGTTGCAACGTAGTCAAGGTCGCGCCGCATGTTGCACGGAACGACGCGCTCGTCGCTCGCACTTCTCCAGAGTGCACGCTCAAGTCGTTGCCTGAAATAAAACATTCTATACAATATTGCAACTACTCATATGATCATGAATTATCCTGCAGCCATTGATGGTTACAGTACGTGCAGCCCTAGCTGTGGTTCTGATGTTAGGCTCAGAGAAAATTTGCGCATGTAGGTACCCACCAGTAAAATAGTTTGCCATCTAGCAGAGTAAACGAGATAGGAAGATGCGAAAATATTAAGCGAGTGAACGAGACAGTTATTAATAGTTTAACAGGTGCCGATGACATTCAATGAGAATCGCGGGTGTTCACAGGCAGAAAAGTGGGACAAATCCTGATAGATTAAAATGATTACGAAAATGTCGGATGACCTACCGGCTCAAAATACTAGTAACATTTTTGGACCTTTTAATTTCTTTTTTTTCTGGAGTAAAACACAGTCCAAGCGCATTTGTCGTTACCGCGAGTGAGTACTAAGTGAGTACTTACGGAGTTAAATGCAAACGCAATTTTAATAAAAGCTATGATTACTGCACAGGTGTAGCGTTTCAGAAATTACTAAATGCCCCAGTGACGATGTGGTAGAAAGTAAAATTACGCTACACATAGAATGTTGACTGGTTCTAAAGCATTTTCTCTTCATATAACGTATATGAATTAAAGAAGTAAAATGTTTTAGGTGCCACTTACATTATAATGTACTCCATATAAACAACAATTTTAGAATAGTAGACGGCCACTAAAGTTAAAATATAGTATAGTATATAGTAATGTATTATTTATTACTACAGGATCCACACTATTATTAGTTTACTATTATCCAGTAAACAGTTCTATTGGGTACAAAAATGCCATTCTTAAATTCACCACTACGTTGAAAAGGTAAAAAATCGTTACTTTACAGGCCCACATTCAGAGTTGTAAAATAACTACGCTAAAGGCATTTCGTCATTTTAATCATTGTAGATCTAGCACAAACGTCTCATCAAAAACCACCTACTAAACCCACAGAGAAACTATAGAGATATTCTAAGCAATGTAGTCTAGCTCCATCAATTTTGTCCTGACGTCACAGAGTTTATAGTTTAGTAACTCTACGCTCTGGGGAGCTATCATCAGTACGCGACTTGTTCTTGGTAGAAGGGCACGCATATTATTTTCGGATATTTTCATTTTTGTATGTATACAAGTGTATTGCATCATTGTATGTAAAAGTTACACAGATGATTGAAACAATGTGGATGAGAATAAAGATTTTTTTCACTCAAAAGTGTTTAATTACATTATTATTTCCTTTTTCTAGAAAGTTCGATACAGTGTAGAATTTTGTTAGAATCGCCATCTAGTGCCAGGTAGAAATGCTTATGGGAGTAGCGTGCAGAACATATTAAATACTAAAACAAAATAATAGGGGGAGAGTCCAGTAATCCAAACAAATGGACTAAATTTTAAGTGTTCAATGACTCGTCAAGAGAGAAATATTAATAGAAGGAAATTCAAAGTTAAATAAAATAGATAAAAAGATTAAAGATTATTAAAATGACGATGAGTCACCATCATTTTAATAATCTTATCGGTGACTAAGGCAAAATGTTCGGCGTTTAAAGGAAAAGTACTTAAGTTTTCAATGTCGAAGCGAACAATTAGGTTTTTAATTTTTATTTACTACTTGACTTCAGTAAAAGTAAAATACAGAACTTTAATTCAAAAAAACTAGTTAAAAGACTGGTACTCTAGATACATCGCTATGATATACTTCAGCAAGTAGCGTAGTCTTACGAGTCTTCTCGTGAGTAGATGCTGGTTTAATTTTCACGATATTAATAACACATAGATACGTAGAGATACGTTTTTACGTAGATGTAATGTAATTAATTAACCGTAATAAAATAATGTAAGGCAGTAAAAAGGGCAGTGAGCGGGACATATCTGCCGATTGGATAATACTAGATGGACGAAACGAGTAACAGAGTGGATTCCACTAGATAAAAGAAGGAAAAAAGGGTAGACTAAAAAAGAGATAGAATAACACTTTTAACGAACGATTCGGATTAGGATGAATGAGGAAGGCCGAGGGAAAGAACCGAATGGAAAGATTTTGGGGAGGCCTACGCCGTAGAAGCGAGTTCTGCTGAATAGCCTAGCACAAATGTAAATATGTATAAGGAATACAAAAGTATTCCAATTTAAGACTCATTGATATGTTCCAATGTATAATATATTATATTAAATAATTATAATAGTCTTTATATATTTATGTATTTCGATAAAAATACTTTTTTACTGTAAATTGTAATTTAAACTTTTACTTATAGTCTACATTTATATAATTTTGACATGTAAACAAATTTTACCCAATAAATAACTATGAACTATATAGTTATACTTTTATAGTTATGTGCGGCGTATTCTTTTTATTTGAATTAGGTCAATATAACTTCATCTTACCCTCCTCCTATACTTCCTCATATTATTGTATTTACTTGACCCTACATAGCCCCCCATTTTACAATGTACCTAAGTTCGTACAAAATAGTTTGCAAAACTTTTTTATAAAGTTTATCTACTCGCTACTAGGGAAAGGTGGCCACAGATAGCCGTTCCCCCATCTCCCCGGTCACTGGCTTCACCTCATTCGATATAGAAAACAGAATAGGGCACCTCTTTTTTATAGTTTTTCTGTGACTAAACCAATAAAGGTAGCAATCTGGTCCTAAAATGATTGAGAACTAAAGTCTGGCACATATTTTTTTTTTTTTCCATTTTATAAGTTTGCGTTTGACAACTGTCTCACCTGATGTTAAGTGATGACGTTATCTAGGATTTAGCACGCAAACCTAGAAGGTACCTATTCACTCGCGACTTGAAGACTCGACTTACATATGAGTAAATGATCCACCTCACGCACACCCACATTGCACGATTCAGTAATGGGCATGTTATTTTAAACATACACCACAACAGCAAGGTTCACATAGTAATTTGGTTCTCAATATAACCGCTTATAGTAATGTTTCAGTCATTTCATTAATTGGACAAAAAAAATCTCTTACCAATATTAATTTTCTTAGATTTTTTCAAAACACATACACGATTGAAATAAAACGAATTATCAAACAGACATGGCGAAAACCTTCTAAGATCTTCTAATCTCTTCGGTATCTTTTAAAACTAAGGTACTTTCCTAGACAGGAATCCAGTAATAGAATAACTCATCCCTAAATTACGATTGAAAACGAATCATTGGTCAAAATATTGTTGTATTTCTTCATAAAACATCGCGTTAATATCTAAAATGCATGGATTATTTCAATATTTTTACAATATCGATTGTTCCTTGTCAAATAAATAAATTTAATGACGTGCCTTGTAATTGGTGGCTGCTGATCGTCAATATCTTTGTATGGTTCGGATATAGCACACATTAAAGCGAACAACGTCTCAAAGTCATGATTTAAAAATTATAGATTTTTGTTTTAACACCACAACAACTGCAACTATAATTTTATACCGTAAAAACTGCCTTAGCTACGAAAAAAGTACTCGCGTGTTAAGTGAAGAAAGTTTTTTTACAAGTTATAACTTTCCCAAGTTACAACTTGCAGGTAAGGTTATGTACCCATACTACGTGACCCGTTTAGAGGGGGGTCTTCAAAAAACCACGCTTGGTCACAAGGGCGGGGGGAGAGTTTAGGTTTTCGTCACGTAGTCAATATCGTATAGGAAAATCTCGTGCTTTTTTGAGCTATATTCAATTATCAAAAGATAAAAAATGCATTTACACTCAGAACCCCGTATTTTTAGAACCACTTATTATTATAAGTATGTGAGCAAATGTTTTTTTTGTCTTTTTAACTGTAAAAAATGATTTTGAACCATAATTATATCTTCGTGAAAACTCGAGGGGGGGGGGGGGGGGGGTTCACTACGGGTCACCGATGGGGAGGGAGGGGCAAAAAAATTGTATACAATGGGTCACATAGTATGCGGGTACACAATTAATACTGGTGGCAACGTGTTTCATACTAATCGAAATATCTCTCCAGTTCTAAACATTAATAATGTAGAACAATAAATAAATATTATGTTATATATCTACACCTAGTTAATGAAATAAAACTTTTTATTTAATTTTAATTATTAATTTACTAATCTACGGTCAGTTACGCAACTTTTGAGAAGTGTTGAAAATGACGGGACACCCTAATTAATGTACAGTGCTTCTATCTTCTCAATCTCAACTGTCGAACTTCGTACTATAGACAGCTATCGTTGGACTTTTATCAGTTTCTAGAGGCACTTGGCCCATGGGCGCACGATTTCAACCGACTCGAAAGTATATACATTTTCTACTTTTTATACTTATTATTACTACAGTTTAGAATGGTTGGAAACCGACTACAACTCATGATCGCCCAGATACATTAAGAAAATAGAAGCACTCACAGACTTAACAATTATTATTTTTAATTATTAACACTAAGATGCCTCCGCCATAGTCCTGGAGTATACGCAAGAAATTAAGCCAAAGGTCATTGGCAGTACTTCTAAATGGGAACCATTACGCATTCTGTTCAATTAACGCTATTAGTGAGTGTGGTGTAAGAATGCTAATTCGTGCGGTAATGTTCGGTTAATTTGTGATTAAATAGATTTATATTGTTTGGTAAAGTTACGATCAGTTAGTAGCATTAAAAACATTGATTAGCTCGAGCAAACCCTGAATCAGGAAATCATTATACTCGGCTGGTGACCAGATTGAGGAGTACAAAAAAAAAAGCTTACACCTTTATATCTTAGAACGACATTGAAGCTGAAGAGTTAATAGAAAGGCGAGCTAAAACCTCATTGGCAGCGCCTCTATAATAGAACAGATCGACGCGCCGTAGACTTGCTTGTCTGTAGGTTTTCTATCTGATACATTTCGACGAATGTGCAACCATGACTTTTTATCATCGTAAAGAAACGTACAGCAATGCACCATCTCCATATGGTGTATTATATCAATACTCAATACTCAACAGTTTATTGCATTGATATGAATTTATATGCAGGTCTTAAATACATTTTTTCAGCGTACATATGACCCTGGTAGAGTATAGCAATGTGGAGCGCCCGTTTTGTTTATTAGTTATCAAATTTATCATTGAAAAACTCATAAGCTGTAATAGGATTTCGTTTAAAGCAATTGTTTTAAATGTGTGATGAATTTCGACTCTTATATTTTCTTTCTTTACGCACGAAGCCCTTTGCTTCCACTTTTATAATGCATAGGAACTATCAAAGCACTCATTGGTAACTGCCAACTGCATAAACATACTATAGTGTATTCTCCATCAATAGTTAATCAAACTTGGTATGGGAATGGAACCATACTCAACCTTACCAAACTAAACTACTTCCAGACAACTGTCCAAAACCGAGTAAGCCCCTTGTTCATCCTCACTATTCACAATCTACAGCATTGTTTCAAATTGCAGCTATTATGTACAAAACTCTTACGGTTTTTTTTTCCTTGTCTAACTTTACTGTGCCATCGGAGCATTCTCTTGAGCAAGTCAGTTGATTGCTATAATCCCGTGTTAACCTTTAATACAATAACCCTTAATTACGAGATTCAGGCTAGTCTAGGCACCCTACTGTTGGCAACTGCCAATGAGTGCTTCGATAGTTCCCGTTATAACTATAACATCTGAAGTCTTTGCTCGAGTCTTAGTTACCCTATAGTTACAATCTTGGAGTCACGAGTAAATAGGTACATCTTAAACTTGCGTGCTACTGCTTAGACAGCGTCATCGCTCAGCATTAGGTCAAACGTTTATAATGTTACTTTTATAAGCTTGCTAATATTCCATGAGCAGATATTGTATATCCTAAAAGTATGTCACGTTATGTACACGTTTTCTATCAATCGAACCCGCTGTGCGAGTGAGCGACTTGCGGGTTAGAGGCGTGCACGTGAAAACAAAGACGTTGGAATGGTCTTTACAATCGCTCCAACACAAATTACAACGGCTGTTTTCTCCTCGCACCACCCCTCAAACACCAAGGCGCGATACGGCGAACTCAGTCAAACTATACTACATGTACATGTGTGTAATTGTGTATATAATATGGTATACACTCCTAGGACATGCCATATCATGCACGCATGATATATCGATCAAAGATATCAAGTAGGTCTGAAAGTAAACTTATCATGCAATAATGATGAAATAATCTTGACAATATAAAATTATCTATGCAATAATAATTTAAATCAATACTGATATCATATCGTAAAGGGCCGTAAATTTAAAGAGAACACGCGCAGAATGTGCAAATTGAAAGGCATGTGCGCGAATACGCTTCATATTTCAATGATATTGATATCAAAACATGTGTCACTGAATATTTAATTATCTTCGAAATATCAAAACATGGTTTTTGTTTTTTCCAATAAACTAGCTATGCCTCGCGGTTTGACCTGTTCGGATCTGTGTCTAGTCTTGTAACATAGTGGTAAGGTATAACGACCAGCAAACAAAAGGATCTGGATGTAATGTAATGTAAAGATTTTCATGGTATGATTTAAAAACTGTTCAAACTAATATCAGGAATTAGTAAATTTTATGTGACATACTATCGCAGCTGTGTCGCTAACTTAGGCAGCAACTGGCCAATACTAGTCATGGCATGTTTCGTCTTATCGATCTTTGTATAGTAATATAGTACTTAGGCCTCTTTCTCGTAGGGGTAGGCAGAGACCACAGATGCTAACTGCATCTGACTGCGACGCACTTGACAAAGTGCTTTGTTTTTTGTATCGTTCGCTACGAGAAAAAAAAATTGACGGAAAAGAAAAACGAAAAAGAATTGTCGGTTCAATATATTTTAAAAAATGGAACCGAGTTCAACACTCAAAAGTATGAAATAACTTGTTGAAGTCGGTACCATGATAGTTCAAAGTAACTGATATCAAAATATTGTGCTCATGGTACCGACTTCGACAAGTTATTTCATACTTTTGAGTGTTGAAGTCGGTTCCATTTTTTGATTAAAAAAAAATTTTTCCCTCTTTTTAGTGACCTTTGTTACTCATGGGATCAATTGTCATTATGGTGTAAGTATGTTCACCGATGTCTTCACCCGCTACTATAATATCGTGTAGTATAAGCACGCATTTTTCAGTTTTTGAAAAACTTGTAACTCAAAAAGTGCTCGTTCGATTTTGATGAAATTTAAATGGGACCACACGGGAAGCACCAGCTATCAAATAAAAAAAACGATCAAAATCGGTTCACCTAGTCGGAAGTTATGCGGTATAATATCGTGTAGGTATAAGCACGCATTTTTCAGTTTTTGACTTGTAACTCAAAAAGTGCTCGTCCGATTTTGATGAAATTTAAATGGGACCACACGGGAAACACCAACTTTTAAATAAAAAAGGAAGGATCAAAATCGGTTCACCCAGTCGGAAGTTATGCGGTAACAAACACAAATAAAAAATAAAAAAACATACGGGTCGAATAGAGATCCTCCTCCTTTTTTGAAGTAGGCTAAAAAGTGGAAATATATTGATTCTACAACATCACTAAGGCTGCGGTTCGTTTTACGCTAAAAGCAATTTTAATTTGCTCATACCCGTCGCGAATAGCTGTGAAAACGCTAACGGTAGACAATACAAAGGTCATAAATGAAGTCATTGCAGGCGCCATATTGGACTTATAATGATTTCACTCCGATACGAAAACTGTGCGTGTGCAGGTGTCTTAGGTTACATATCTATTCCAAGGGTGTCCTATTTCACACTTGATTGCATCAACTTAAAATTTCTTCGAGTGTTGTAAGGTTCTTACCGTTTATTAACTGAATTCAATAAAGCAGGAAGTTATCAATTCGTCGGAATCTTTTCTTTATGTATGTTCACCGATCACTTGATGATGCCTCGACCAATTTCCAAAATTCTATTTTATTTAAAAAGGTAATACAATACTTCCTAGGGGCTCCTATTAAAATTTAATCAAAATCTTAGTGTAGTAGTTTTATGATATCAAGGAAAATCTTCAAAAAATACAGGTGATGGAACTCTCTGTTCAAATTTTTGTCAAAAAATAACTTGAGTTATATGGTGTTATAACAGATTTACTACAAAACTATCTGAAAATTCATATATCTTATATTACATTGTTTATGTGATTTTCTCCTGTTTAATGTCTAATTATAACTTAGGATAAATAGCCATATCATGTCTTACTTCATCACAGTACTAACATTTCTTACCGTCAACAACGCTAACAGCGTCAATCGCATCCGATGTGTCGTCATGTATCTGCGGGTAGGCGGCAACGCACTTATCAAAGTACTTGTGCAGTTGTATCGCTTGTTTCGACAGCAACTGGCCGTATGTGTCCAATTCGGCAATTTTTTCTGTGAGCCGGCGAGCGGTGCGTCCTGTGAAAAGTAATAAATATTTATTATTTACAATAGACATTTCATTCATTATGAATAACAGCAATTAATGTAATCTCAATCAATCTCATCGAAGAAGTTGTTACGAACCCTTAAATTATAAACACAGTAAAATCTATTTGGAAATAATGGCCCCGAGTTTCTTGCCCTTTCTTCTCGGTAAGGCTCTATTCATTTTGGAATGCAACGTTAGTGTTAATACTTTAGCTCTATTGACATACAAATGTACCTAAAATGAAAAAGATATGAAATACACAATATTCAGTGTTCATTCTGCGACTTTAAATTAGAAATTATTACTGTCACAATTGATGCAGCCAAATGAAGGTTGTCCAGCAGAAAAAGACTGCCCAATTTCCTCGGTACACACACAGAGGCTATATTTCAGCTTGCAGCCAAACCTCTGGATAATTATCATAGATCAGTTAATGGTCGATAAAACATTTAGGGCTAATGTGGAGTAATATTTATTTCACATTAACAAATCAGCTGCTCTTCATATAATCATATATTGTTTTATTTGCATGATTTATTCACATAAATATTGATACTTGATTAACACCCAAGTTCCAGCAAGGTGCATTCTGAAAACTAGTGTAGTGCTAAGCAAACTCAAACACCTATTGCCATTTCTATACCCACATATTATGTAATTTTTATTTAAATATAATTAAGTAATATTTTCCAATAAATGTTGTATGTATGAAAAATTTATCATAACTTATGTTCCGAGATAGCCTGCACCACATATTACATACAAGAATTGATAATTGAACAGTATACGATATTCACCATGAGATCCAGTAGATTGTAAAGATGTGACTGAACCATGCCTCCGGAGACCTCCGCCATTGGAACTGCTATCTGAGCTGGTTCCATACCCTGATTCCACCTGAAAAGAGAACAACACTCTTTTAAATGTTATGTAGAGGCAAGATAGGCGAGCTTTCGAACAACGGAATGAGTGAGTCATTCTACAGCTATTGGCTCTTAACACCTAAGAGAAGCCAGCATTAATGGTCACTGACATATATGGATGGTGTGTGGGAAGCTTAAAAGTGAGGAAGACATGATACACTCTAATATCATGTAACTATAAACTAGATAAGATACATCTACACATACAGATAGATAAATATATAGAAGCAAATCCACACCTAGTTGTCAACAAACTGTTGACAAATTACTTTTGCTTAAATATAATAATTTGAATAAAATGAAATCCACACTTTTGTAGTTAAATTATTGCATTTTCACCAGTCCTAGATAAGAGTGCAAAACTTCAAATTGTTCACCTTTTTCTTCATGTCTACTTCTATTTCCCTAGCCAGAAGGCAGTACTTACTTAAATCTCTCTTTGTAGTTTTGCCAAAAACTATGGACTATGTATGACCACACATGTATACACATGACACAAGTAAATCCAATACTTGAAGTTTTATTCACGAGTGTAATAATGCACTATAGTGTGTTCACTAAATGAATGCATTTGATTGTTCATTTTATACAACTCTCATTTATACACAACAATCACTAAAAGATGTGTCGGGATTAACAATAAACTACTTAAAGATGTGTCGAGATTAACAATAAACTACTTAAATTTGTTGATTTCAATGTAATCACAAATGCTAAAATAAAAATCTGTCCTATTTTCTTTATATAGTGTAACTATAGCATATTAAGTATATCAGGTCACACATGTATCAAAAAACACATCAGGTAAAGGTTTCATATATATATTATGTATGCTATGGTCTGCCAATAAACAGTCAAATTTCAAAGTAAATCCTCTGAAGTTTCCATAGAAAGATTATCTCGACTACTTGGACTACTTTATGAATATTTGCAACAATACAAATTCTAAAGCTGAAAAGGTTTTATCAGTTTACAATTTGCACTCAGCTGATAACAGCACACCAGTCATACATAACATTGAGTCAGTACATCAAGTGGATAACAATGCCAAATGTTTAAAATATGAATCATATCACTTTTCACAGCCTTTGTACTAATTAACATAATACAAGTTGTATTTCAACAACATACTGAAATCCCGCTTAGATAACAATGTATGAAATGAAATGACAACTTTATTTTGAATGATTTTACTTGTCAGTTTTGCATATTAGCATTTATTTATATTAATGTATGTTATACGGCTTCACTTATATTGATAATTGCATTGCCCCTGTTTCAGGGCATATTTAATACTTATAATCAATCCTATTTTGAGGTCAGATATCGATGTGAATGAAGCTTAAATAATACATATAAATAATGACTATTTTCTTACTATGAAATATATAGCTCTAACATGATAGGATTTGTTTTTTTAATGACATTCTGTGAGTTTCTAGTGATACCATTGTAATATATAATTAAAATAAACATATAATGAATGATAAGTCAATTCCAATAACTAATTTTAATATAGAGATGGAGATAAACAAGTGGATAAAAGTTATATACATTTTATTCTGAGGTATGCCTCGCAACTAAATAAAATATGATCAAGAATTCCAAGATTGATTAGTGAGTTTATCTTGAAGCCAATTTACTACTAATATTTAATAAATTTGGTGATTTGTCATAGTGACAATATGCTTATTTCTTTTTTGTTACTGCAATTTGAGGAAGAAGGAATTGATAGACTGTGTGAAGAATTATATGCTTATGAAAGATGTGAGCATTGAGATGACTAATGATAGAAAAGATTGGAAGAGAAAAAAATGTAGTGCTAACCCCACCTAATGTGGATTATTTAATCTAGTGATGATATGTATAATATCTGGCCACAATTCGGGTGGTGGTATCCTGTCCTCAGCGCCACTAAAAGATACATGCGATTATGAGTTCAATTCCAAAACTAACTTTATTTAAGTACCTTCATTTACAATGAATTAAATAATTAGAAGTCTACCCGCAAATACATAACAACATGAATAAAATGCATTTATGTGAATTAAAATATCTCAACTCAAAGGCTATTAGTAAACCGATCAAACTAGTTTTGAAATGGGTGACCTTTGAAAAATTAATTAACAGTGAAATCTATTAAGAATGCTAATTAAACAGAATGCATTCTGTGTTTAGAGCTAACAATATTTTGGCAACTTTTATAAGCTCAAATTTTTAAGCTTAAAGAGTGATATCTCAATAATTAGAATTTTTCGAGATACATAGGTTTAGACTAAAATCAATAACCAGTGGTTACTATTGCATGTTATACAATAGTAACCACTGGTAGTAATAAATGAATTCAATCTTTGAATCTATTTATTACATTTGGAAACAAATATCAAGCCAGTACACAGGCTACCCCAGAGCGTGGGCTAGTTTGATCCAGTCGTTTTCATATGTCTTAAATTTTCAAATAATAATTGGCTTTGGGAAAAGCAGTAGCTTGTAACCATTGCAATTTAAGACCTTGTTATTACACATAGCTGAGCCCTGCAGTGCCACCCTCATGGTGATGCAAAATGGTATTGATGATGATGATGATGATGACAAAGAGTAGCCTGTATTATTCCAGGGTATCATTATCTCCATTCCAAATTTCATCAAAATTGGTTAATCAGTTTGAGTTTTAAAGTGTTACAAACAATAATACATCACATCATATAATTTTAGTAAGGAAGTAAGGATGTCTTATCACCAGTTTTAAGTCAATAAAATATTTAATATTAGGCACAATATGTACCTAAAGGTGACCCATTTGATCAACTCAACAATTATATGAATCTTGGGAAAGCTTTAAGGTGTGTTAATTAAAACACATTGAAATCATTGAATGAACTACTGCCAGGAGGAGAAGATTTTGTAACTAATCTAAATTATGTCATAAATGTATCATGGGCAACTAACTCCCTAATTAGCAAATAGTGACCCAATGCCAACATTATGAGTTAGTGTGCACCTATTGATTTTATAACATTTCATTTCCTATTTTTTTTAAGAATTACTATTTTATTTCTAAAACTCAGTGTAATAATACTTGTATACATATAATATTATGTGGCTTTGATTGATGCATTTTAAGGTACTTACGGCTTAGCTTTACATTATGAAACATCTAGTTGGCAGTTCAGTTTTTGTTTATGAGCAGGTCTTATTAAGGTAAAACGCCACATAAATTATTTATTTTCATAATTAGGGAGTTTCCTGGTAAATAATAATGTTTTTTTTTTTTAAATTGTCTAATTAATTGAAATTCATAAAAAGTTTTGCACTGTTTGTCTATTTGTCATGAAATCTTGTTCTGTGTGACAACGCCCTCTTTCTGCCTAAGTTTTGGAGATATTGATTTTTTCAAATTATTTGAACGCCGCTTATTCCCCCTCACACTCTACCCCTCCCCCTCCCCCAAAAATCAATGTTTTTATAAAATAAAACTGAACCAATACTAACTTTGAAGGATTCCAATACATCAATCCATTGTTGTTTTTCTTCAGGATTCGATGCTCTCAAATACCAAACACAGTCATTAACAGAGACATCAAATCTGCAATCATCAAACTCATGAGGCTGAAACAAAAACATTCATTAGAACAAGTTAACATCAACTCATGATCAATTACAATTATTAGCCTATTTACTACGTCAATAACAAACGACGACAAAAAACTACAAGGACAAATTAATTTCTGCTCGGATGCTCTCGACAGGACAAACAATAGAAAATTATATATTCACCTTGACTTTGGCTTTTTTCAGACATAAGGCACCGCGGCATCCAAGATTGCTTTCCAATTCACTCTTGTAATAGGACAAAGTGGAATCTTTCAAAACAATAAACCTATCCTGCCAGCCGTGAATATAGTTTGTCCATTTGCTCAAATGTCCGCGAAGTTCTGGGGTCCCTCCATCCTCTATATCAGAGCTATCGCTAACAGTAATATTTTCTTCAATCATGCTAAATCAAATTTAAAAGAAAACCACATTAATATTATGATGCAAACGTAAATGAAAGTGAAAAATAAATAAATAGTGTTATCAAAATAATTCGTTACACCAACTTCACTTGACACCAACTGACAAATTGAATTGACAAATGACGCCGATGCAATGTGACCGATGACATTGATTTTGACGTCGGCCGTAGGGCCGCCATTATAAATAATTTTAATTTCTTTTTTTTTCTTTACATAATAAAAGTTTGCGTTTGACGACTGTCTCACCAGATGTTAAGTGATGACGTTGTCTAGGATTTAGCACGCAAACCTAGAAGGTAGCTATTCACTCGCGACTTGAAGACTCCAGGATTGTACATATCGGGAAACTCAGACTCGGGCAACGAGTTCCATTCCTTGGCAGTACGCATTAAGAAAGTTGAAGCAAATGCAGTACTAGTGTCTGTAATGCGTTATTAGTATTATATTTAATAAAGTATCCTACCGCGAACCTCGGATTGACTGCCTACTTACCCGGCAGTATGTTTTTAGCATTATAAATTCAATACTATTATACAATATTGAATAATAATATAAATATTAATCCGGCCTCCTAATGTTACCGTAGTTAGTACAAAGACAGCCTGTTTCTGCTTTGTTGTAGAACAAAATATATTTGTTCACTATGCACAGGAGTTCACATTCTTATTCAATGCCACGGATATTTAACAATGTTATGCAGGTTTTGCTGGTACTTTAGTTTATTAATTCGTTAATCTACGAATAAACAACAAGTCTAGATATGAAACTAAGTTAAAAAAAGACGTGTGGCACGCGGCGACTGCCGCGGTAAAGCTATTGCATAGCATTTTTATCAACTTATGCAATTAATATATTAATAATTTATGCAGTAACGCCGATACAACCAATGCCACCTAGAGGCGAGTTGCTGAACTGAATAGACAAGCGTGATATTTCTGAAAAGTCATTAAAAGTTCTGCTATTCATCGATAGATGGCAAAACTAAAAAGTGTCACCGCTGTGCCGGTCAAAGTGAGGGGTGTTAGGTTATTTTCGTTACGGAATTTCTGGATTCGGTCTCCACGCTCAAGGCCCGCGATAGAATCTATGCAATAGCTTAAGAATATCTAACTTAAGTCATGTCCAAGTAGGTGGGGCTTTAATATCGTATCTACCCAGCGCGCAACGCAATCAATCGGACATTATTCTTGTAAACGAACACACGTCACGTCTTCACGTAGATTAAATTTGTAACTATTGTCTGTGTTGCGTTATAAACTATAATTGATACAAGATAACATTGTTGTAAAGTGTACTTAGAATATTAGATGCTAGAGCTAGGCTTAGTAATACTTGTTTTACAGGCATATGTGCGTTCCCCTTTTCACGTATTTGATGTTTCAGTTAGATATATGATGAAATTGGATCATACGTCGTTTTAGATGGGAGAAGGGTCCCTTTTTACCCTGCAAAAGAAGGAGGGTTATGTTTTTTTTTTTTTTGTAGATTTTGTTCTGAATTAATTAATGACGAGGCCATAATCTTTCTACCTCTAGAATCGATCAAATGTTGATCGACTGTCAAAAGTGACATACGCAGTAGTATTAAATGCGATCCATTACATTGTATGACTGCTACTTCTTCTTCTGAAACATGCTATGAAGTAGCCGTTCGTGAGACATCGATCAAATATTGGTTTATCAATATTTGGCCGACGGAGCTCCTGAACGCAGCCCCGAACGCAGCCTGACAAAGTGGCGTGTTCCAAGCCTTAGTGAAGAAGTAAAACTTCGTAATGTGGAAAAGCAAATAAAAGCGTTGAACGTTTAACGCAACAGTGCTTTTATACCCCTCCATGGTAGCGTTAAGCGTCTAACGCAACCTTGTTGGAAGTCGCATTACAAGTTTCACTTCAATACAATTTTACAAAACCTATGTATATAAGTAACTATTTCTGACGTATTAGTATTTTAAAAATAGTCTATTATGAAGGAATTTCTTAAATAAGAAACAATGAAATAAAAATTACTATCTTGATTGAAATTATTTAATGTAAGTATGCATTTAGATAATTTTCATCTTTGTTGACATTATAAAATAATAAGTTAAATAATTAAGTAAATATTGGTAGTGATTCGCTTATTCAACTGAACTAAACTAAAATGTTTTAAAACTAATACAGTTCTTGTAAGGTTACGATAAAGTCTAAATTAGTATGAGACTTATCAATAACATCACTAAAATTAAATGTCTTTATTAAATTTGCGGATAGTTTTAGCGAAATTAAGTCGCCACTTATTTGGTGCCTACTAAAACTACAGCAATTGGCCAGCAATGGAATAAAACTCGTCTAATATTAGTGAGAGCGCTGTATGGAGTTATGCGAATTTGAATTTTAGCGTAAATAGAATACGAGCTACTTCAATTTGAAGAATTTTAGTGAATTTTAGCTAGTTCGTGTGATTAACAGAATTAGGGCCATTGTATGTCATCGTGAGCGTAACTGTTGAGACAATGATTGGATATTTTTAAGAACTGCATATATGTCCACACAGTTAACAATAAAATACATCTGAATCTGAATAAGATCTGACTGTTTTCCTGCCATACCAGTAGGGACACAATCTCAACGAACAAAAAGAATTTGAGTTTAAGGGCTTGGAGATTATGGCTTTGAGTACACAGCTGTTCATTATCTGAAGGTTATAGGTATAAGGTTATAGGTTATACCGACATCGACTGTTTCATAATAGTTAGAATATATTCAAACATTTTAACAGGCATAATTTTAACTAATGCTTACTTATTAATTGCAACAAATATTGCAAATAATGTTGCTTGACAAAGGCAAAATGCACATAGAGTAATGAGTTAATTATAAAATATCTTCCATGTTAAATGTACTCCGGCTGCGTTCGGGAGCGGCTTCGGCCAAGCCATGTCTTGCTCTGACAGGGGATATGCGGCGATCACGATCTCAATTAGAGTATTAGTTGCTCCACCCAATAATTGATCGTAACCGTTCACGTCAACCTGTCAGAGCAAATTTTGCTTGAATAAATCCCCCTCAACTGCGATTCGTTGATACTTTCTATCTCTAGAATCGATTAAATCTTGACTGACTGTCAAAAGTGACGCAACCCCGGTCCGCCAGATTTATTTCATCTATGAAGTATGACGTACTCCATTCGACTTTTGAACAAGCTCCACGGCAATCCGGATGTTGTGATCTTTTGCGTATTGATTAAATAGCGTTCTGTAATACCATTGGTCCTAAAGCAATAACCGCCAAAACAAGTTGCTTTCAACCAATAGGACAACTTGATTCCTAAAATAACGCGTAATTTCCTTTCAAAATGGCGGATAAAACTATGCCTATTTTTGTTCCATCTGAAAAGCCTGTAAAAGTATCAAAGTGGAAAGTCAAACAGGGTGCTTTTGTGTCGCAAGGTCAAATTTTATTTTTGTACAATGATTCATCGGGCAGTAATAGTGATTTGAAGAAATATAAGGCTGCACGCGCTGGTACCATCTCGTCGATCAAGGTGAACGAAGGAAACTTTGCAGAGCCCGGGTAAGTACTGTTAAAGTTTTTTAGTGGTTATTGTGTATCAATTTACTATCTACGTAATTATTTTATTTCTTTCTTCACTATTAATTACATTGTATTGATTAAATGAAACGATTGCAGTATCGTTTGTATTGCTCAGTTGTCGAATTGATTTCTATTTTCCCGCTTAAATTCAAATTCACAAATCTAATATCAAGAAATTAATGGGCATTTAAATATGTAATTTGAATTGCTTCGCCATGATACCGTGTTACTATTAAAAAGCTTAACGAAAATGCCCCTGATTCTATTTAGGATGCCATCAGTTCTCCATCATTGTGTCATTAGTTCTATTTTGTAAAAAATGTACTCAATCAAAAGTTCACAACACCCTGTCAAGAAGTCCTTGCAAATACCATATACTAGCCCAGCCGATGCGAGAATGAGTTATACTGAAATAATAGTAATAAATGTTTGTTAAAATTCAATGCAAATCATGTGCACCTTTTTTAAAATTTTTTGTTTTCAAAGATAAATGAAATGTGGAATAAGAACACACCTAGCAGTGATATTAATTTTAAAATAAGGTAATAGTACACTAAAACAAACTATGTGGCAACTCTGTTTAATAATAACCCTAGACATTCTTATGCCTGATTGATACAAAACTGTTTAGATGGTCTTGTTTACTTAAAACTGGATAATATGTATGTGCCATTGACAATTTTCTACATGAAATGCAATACAATACAAACACTTTTAGTGTGGTTTATTTTTTGCAGTATTTGAATACAGCTCACAGTGAATACGCCCGGTTTAAAATTATATTCACAGACATAACATTGTACACGCTACCAGTAATAAACCGCAAATTGTACGCTTTTGTGTGCTAATGTAAGAGAAATCAGCTGATTGTAAATTTTACCTAAGTATTAGCATTTTGATGAATTGCATCTTGATTTATGTTTAAATCGTGAAGTGAAACTTATGAAAACACTGCGTAACTATATATTCCCTGAAAAATCAAAGTTGAGAAATGGCGAATGTCAATTGAATTTGACGCTAGCACACATATGCACTACCTCTTTTTCTTGAACATCATAGTCACGCTATAAGAAAGCTACAAATGACGTCACACCACAAACATGTACGGACATTGTCATATTTTGAACCACTTTGTAGGGTGAATAATTCAAATATTGTTTTTTTAGCTAAGTATATTCAAATAAGTCATGCAGCATTTTCATCAATACACAAAAGATAACAAACCTGGCGAGGATTATATTAATAAACATAACGATAGAGCAATTGTTTTATTTGTCTGTAAAAAATGAGATTAAGATTACTACGTGAAAACTAGAGGGGAGTGGGGGTGTCTTGGCATACTACGGGTGGCCACCGAGGGGAGGGAGGGGCATAAAATATTGTGAAAAATGGGTCACATAGTATGGGTAAGTTCCCTTACCATTAAAACAGTAGAAATAAAATATTACCGCATTGTAAACAGCCCATATGTAGCTTGTTCATGCAACTTTATCAGGTTGTGTGTCCACCTTGTCAGTGGAGTACTTGAACAATATGTGCATTATATTTTTATTCTATATTTCCTATAGTTTTTGATTATATTCTAGAGCTCCAATAGCAGAGCTAGAAGGATGTCGCCACCCCACTGTGATGAAACAGATGTGTGCAGAATGTGGCGCCGACCTGCAGGAAGACGAGGTCAACCAGGATGTAGCCATTGTACCTATGGTACACTCTGTACCTGAACTTAAGGTGAACAACATTCATAACATAACACATGTGTAGCTCGAGTATGGTGTAGACAAAAATATCGAATTTTACCAATGCCCACTTATTGGTGTGTACACACCGACTCAACAAACTCCAACAAATTGTTTTGTTAGTCCTGTCTGGATATCATACTCCAACAATCAATTGTTGGGAGTGTCACACTGATCCAAAGCATAACATAAAACAAACTCAAAATACCATCTGGGTTCCTTAATGTCACAAGTAAATGTGACATTAAGGACTTTAATGTGACATTAAGGTCACATCAATGTCATATTAATGTGACATTAGTCACATTAATGTGACATTAGTCACATTAATATGACTTATTATAACATCTCAAGAAAGATGGAGCATGCTTTCTTGACAAGCATGCTCCATCATAGACCTCATCGAACGCTTGCCTATTCTAAATATAAAAAACTGATAAAATTACGAAACTACTGATATTTCCGGCTTTTCAGCAGAAGAGTTCATTACAAAAAAGCTTTTCTAAAAGTAAAAAGGGCTTTCATTTCATGGATGTTAGCTGAATTAATCAAACAGGGTAGAGCTCATTTTACAGAATCCTTTTATGGTCTTATTTTGGCATAAAAAATATGATGTCACTGAAAGCTAAGGTAAGTAAGGCCAAAAACCTAAGAAATTAAATTAGAACCTGTGTCCTGGGCTCCTGGGTCCTCTATATAATATATACACCTCTACAGTCTGTAACACAAATACCTACTAAACTTATTGGTAATAAATTTTCAGGTGTCTGAAGAACTGGCACAGAAACTAGGTCGAGAAGATGCAGAGCGTCTTTTGAAGCACAGGAAACTTGTTCTTCTTGTGGACCTTGATCAAACATTGGTGCATACAACCAATGATAACATACCAAATAACTTGAAGGTAAACATTGTTCTTAATAAGATATTTTCTTGGTATAATCTTTGGTCCGTTAAAATGAAATGAAGGCATACAGTATAGCATACTCAATTTTTGTTGTTAAATTACATTCCTTTGGGGGGTGATATGCCCCAGAAATAAGAAAGCCGAAAATGTAATGATCAACACAAATGCCATTCATCACAGTTGCGAAGAAAAACAGGACAGCCATCGTCATCACAGCCATAGGACGTCCACTGCTGGACATAGGTCTCCCCCATTGATTTCCACAAGGACTGGTTAGAAGGGGCGACACCCAGCCCTTTTCTGCGGTCTTTATCAGGTCGTCCTTCCACTAGTATTGTTGATAATTAAGAAAGTACAGACCATTTATTTAAAAAAATAATCTAGGTATATGTTCATTTGGTTAGGCACACTACTCCTTTCGTTTTGTTTAATATATACTCGGCGATTCTAAAACGTTATCAATGTGCCTGTACTAAGTTTCCTCAGGTCGCCAGTTTCTGTATTTTGTGCTTGTGTTTTCAAGTCCCAAGTAATTAGGTGAGATTGGTGAATTAGCCTGCTTAGTTAGAATTAAGTGAGCTGATGAAATTCTTGAAAATGTTCTAGGGGGTACTTCATTTCTTCCTCCGAGGGCCTGGCAGCCCAGGCCGTTGGTGCCACACGCGACTTCGCCCCCGAACGCAAGAGTTCTTAGAATCCGCCTCCAAGAACTACGAACTTCATGTCTGTACATTTGGAGCGAGGCAGTATGCTCATGCTGTGGCTGATTTACTGGACCCAGAGAAGAAATATTTTTCTCATCGCATCTTGTCCAGGGATGAGTGCTTTGATGCTAGGACTAAGTCGGCTAATTTGAAGTAAGTTACTAAATGTTGTCTCCAACCAGATAGAGCTTGATTATAAAACAGTTGCGCGCGCTACCTCTCCGGTACCTCATTCTCTTGCTGTGCTCAATGCATTCCTTGACTCTAAACCAAGTTGTGACTTGTTTGCCAACCACAGGAAATCAATCATGTCAGAATGTTTGTTGTTCTGTGAAAGGATATGAATTTATTCCTTTTTGACATAATTGGAACTATATTTTTAAGACATGATATTTTGTTGTATCCTTGACTTATATTACTTATATTTTTCTCATTTTTAGTTTTACTTTTCACATAAATTTGACTTCAGAATGAAATGTTGACCTTAACTTGTAATTTTTATTCTATTTCGTAATTATTTGTGATGTATTTTATACTAGTAGCGCCCCGCGGTTTCACCCGAGTGGATTACGGTTTTGCCGTTACCTGAATTATCCCACGGGAACTATACTTTATCCGGGATAAAAGTAGCCTATGTGTTAAATCCAGTGCTTAAACTTTCTCCATACCAAACTTCATCGAAATCAGTGTAGCCGTTTGAGCGTGAAGAAGCAACAAACATACACACAAATTTTCGCATTTATAATATTAGTAGGATAATGATATTATTCTAATTGGCGTAAAGCTGTTCTAATTAAATTCATGACGCTACAAAGGTTTTTTTCTAAGGTTTAAAGAATTGTTTCTAAGAATCTATCTTAGCGGGTCTGAAATTGGGCTCTGCCAATGTTTGCGCATGTACCGAAAGTCGACCGGTAAAACAATATGTCATCGAACATAGCATGCGAATTAGGAAAATCCTATAAATGTAAGCAAGTGAGAGAGAGTACAATAGTTTAGAGAAGACCCTAATGACTCAAAAATAGCTACTGTGCAGCTACATGCAGGCAACTTCAGACAAAATACTTATGTTTTGTCTACTATACTTAAATACTATATGAGGCATTTCTTTATTGTCCCAAGACATGGTCCATGCTAAAATAATGAATGAAAATTTTCAGGGCGCTATTCCCTTGCGGCGACAACATGGTGTGCATTATCGACGACCGTGAAGACGTTTGGCGTCATGCGTCCAATCTCATTCACGTACGTCCATATTCGTTCTTCCAATCGACGGGCGATATCAACGCGCCACCAGGTAATTTTGAACCTTACCTTTGAGACCAAGCGGAAATTTTTAACAGAAGTTCAAAAGAGTTAGTTCAATTGGCCTGTTTTCCGAGGTTCAAGTTCTGTTTTTTTTAAAATATAACAAGCTTGAATTTGACAACTGTCTTTTTTTAATGCTGTATAGATCTAGCGTTTGACCACTATCTCACTAGATGGTCAGTGACGATGTCTAAACTCAAAACGTCAGTCCAACGTTTATTAACCTATTTGGAATGGTCAAGCCTTAATAAGGACTTATTAAGTCCTTATTACGGCTTGACTATTTGCTAAATAGACAAATTTGAGCCCTTTTGGCTTATTTGGTTGGAAGTCCTACATGTCAAATAAACTTAAGAGAAAAATACCACTTAAAAGAACAGTTTATGAAGGTTTGATTGAACAAAATTTGTTTTCATTTGCCAATGTATTAATGAAAATCATTTTCGACCGACCATATTTTTTCTTATTCGAAAATTCTCGCGGTATTGTTACCACGACAATAATGTGCCATGCCCACTGCCACTTCAACTTGCTAATCCCTTGGGCTATCACGGTGAGTATGTCATTTCTGATTCTATCGCGTAGATTTAACCCCAAGCATAGCCCTCTCCATAGCTGGTTGTGCAACTTTGAGCTTGCTTACGAGGCCCATAGTCACAGACCATAATTCAGTATTGTAAGTCATCACTGGTAATACACGCTGATCGAAGACCTTCGTTTTCAAGCATTGCGGTATTTTGGCGGAGAAGATGTTGCGGAGTTTCCTGTACACTGCCCGACCCAGTTGCATTTGACGATTGGCTTCTTTCTCAAAGTTGGACTTGCTTAATTGAGTGCTTGTCCTAGATAGGCGTAACGGTCAACAACTTAGAGAATAGAGTTCCCAATTGATACTGGGGCGGGCGCAATATGGCTTATAAACTATGTTGAGGCCTTCAAGCATCGTGCTGAGGTCTTTCATCGATTCTGCCATGACCACAATATCGTCGGCAAACTGAAGGTGAGTGATGTACTCGCCGTTGATGTTGATGCCGAATCCTTGCCATTCCAAGGGTTTGAAGGCGTCTTCCAATGCGGCAGTGCAACAGTTTCGGAGAGATAACATCTCCCTGTCTCACGCCTCTTAGCAAAGGAATCGCCTTCGAAAATTTCTCGTACTCGGACCGAAATAGTGGCGTTATTGTACAAACACTTCAACACTTTGATATACCGATGGTCAATACGGCACCGCTGGAGAGACTAGCACCACCCACGTCTCGATCAAATCCAAGGCTTCTTCATAGTCCACAAAGTTTAAACATAAAGGCAAGTTATACTTTTCGGTCTCCTGTAGAACTTGCCGAAGAGTATATGGATGTGGTCAGTAGTAAGCATAATCAGCTTATTACTTCCCTTTTGCCATTATCTGCCATGCTGTAGGTTGCCAGAATGACTTAAGGCCAGCCCAATGTCGAAAAATCGACACTACACACCGCCCAAGGGTATTCGACATGGCCTAAGAACTGTTATTTGAACAGACCAACTAGGACGTTACCCACCAAAGCACAGAATCGCTTCCATCAAAATACCAGTGCGGTCACTTATCCAAGTAGTAACTGGAGAGTATTTTCCTTAACCTAGTTAATCGGTATTATTTTGTTAATTATTAACTAATGTTGGATTTTAGATACAAGTTACATTGCTAATTCTAAATGTGACTTCACTTAAAATCCACACATCAAGTGTCCTTCTGAAGACTTTCTATTCCTTAAGCTTTGAAAGATAGACAGATACGAGGACAACATATTTTGAATTATACACATGTCTTACATAATACAACTTGTTCTTCCACATACACAACTATAATATATAATATGTTATTATATGCCACAAGATATTTTGATAATTCAAATTACTGGAAAAGACAAACAAGGAACCAATGAGAATAACATTTGTTCAGTAAGCTATAATGTAGCTAATCAGTTATTATACTATATTAGAGTTATTATATTTAATGTTTCTAGAGCAACAAATGTTTCTTCGCAAACACCCTATCTTCTTCCATACTACTAGTTAAAGGATTGGTACCCATGTTGATCACTACTTAGATTATGTTCCCTACTGTTGTATGTATTCTGTTTAAAGACTTAATTATAGTTTTAACAATCTTTACATACACTCACTATTATCAGAATATCTACTATGTAAAATTTATAAAAATATTTTTTATTGTTGCAGCGGAGGAAAAACCTAAACTGCCCAGCGGTAAAAACGGCTTGCAAAATCCACAGAACCAAATGCCCACACTGGATGAACCAGATGTAGAACAAGTCCCTAAAGAAGAGAAAGAGAGTGAGAAGTCATCTGATGGCTCCAATGGAAAGATAATTGCTAAGGACGTTAAAATTGACTTGAAAGATGGTGATGCAAATAAAGAAACTGAAGAAGTTCAAGAGCCTGAACCAAAATGGGTGGAAACTTCTGACGGGCAGATTGAAGTGGAAGATCCCGATGATTATTTGATTTATCTAGAAGATATACTGAAGAGGATACATCAGTAAGTATTTTAAACTCATATGATGTTTATAGTTCGCTATGAAGAAAGCAAGAGGGAGTCTGTAATCTCTGCCAACCACTCCGGAAACATCAGAAGTTTTTTAAACTCATATGATGTGTCTAGTTCAATAGGAAGAAAGCAAGGCAGAGATCACGCACTCCCTCTGCGTGATCTCTGCCTATCTCTCTGAGAAACAGGTGTGACATTATACATATGTGTATATTCTGGCCTCAGTTAAAGCAATGTGTTTGACAGCTGTTGTGTTCATATTAACTATGTGACGATTGTTTTAGTAAAATATAACAGGTCTATGCACATTTTAAAGAGAAAATATTGGGAATTTTCTTATTTTTATCTGTAAAGAATAAAGTTAAAAAATCTTTAGAATGCTTTTCTTCTTTAGAAATCTTTAGTGTTTTTTTGCTATTTTATGCTATTTATGAAATTTTGTAACTCAGGTTGTAATATTTACTTAGTATCTTAAAATTATAACACTGAAATATATAGACACCACCATTAGTTGGCATTTTACTCTCCAGCAAAAGGTTGTCTGGAAGAGATCGATGACAGCGATAAGACCGCATATTATTACGGTTATTGTTTCAAAATGACTTTGATATTATTGTTTGCTGTGTTCATACACGGCAAAGTGCACTAATCTATCCATATCGTTATTATTGGCTTCGCTCCGGGCACATGCCACTAAAAAAAATAACATCTCATGAAAATATCCGACTCTTCTAATAGTGACACATGTGGGATCCTGGAGGATATATAAACCTCGAGGATATACCACATATTAGTGGACTGTACATGTGGCCAGGCCTTAAGGTCTCATATGCTCACTCAATATGATTCAAATTTTCTGGAGGTGGAAGCAGTTCAAAGTCTTTTGTCTGCCCCATTAATTGATGCGTCCAAATCGCTATATAAATGTATGCTTAAGATTATAAAGTAAGAAAATCAAATGGAAACAATGGAGCTGTCATAGTCGCGAAACGACACAAAGTTTCTAACAAAACTAGCTTATAATAATTAAATTCAAAAAATAGCTGTTATCCCGAAGTAACATGTCCTTTCTTTTATTTTTATAATTTGATCACTTCGTAATCTTAATTATATACTTCTGTATAAATAGTGAGCAAAATCTTAATCGCGACGATGAAAAGTGGCACAGCTAGTATACAACATAATATTAGACATTTAAATACATAAGACACAATGGTATGTGATTGCATAGTATTGTGTCTTATGTATTCAAAGGCTGTATTAATTTATAATGGAATGCGGAAATATTTTTTAATCGAACAAGGAAAAACCATTAATTTCCATATTTTATAATTATCGTGTTTACTGTGACATCTTTCATGATAAGATATGAAAAGAAATTATGATAAATCTATGCAGTAAAAATAAACGATATTACACTTATTATTTGTAAAAAATGGAGCTGTAAGAGTTATTCAAATCCACTAGCACTGTAACAATAAAGTCTACATCACATCTGTGTTGAATACACCAATGTGATGGAGACTTTATTGTTACATACATACATAGATTCAAATAGAATTTATATACTATTGTGTTTAGAGCTTCTGTAAATTGACAATATATTTATTGAGAGAAGCTTTTGTACACATGTGAGTTCTATTATAGTTTTTGTATAATTTATATATATTATTTGGTGTTTGGCCATTAAGTTTATGTAATTGTAAAATAAAGTGGTATTTCTATTAATCAAAATTTTCACGTTTCTAGGCACTTCTACGACGCATACGACAAAATGGACAAGAAGCAAATTCCAGATTTGAAGTGTGTGATTCCGAATGTGAAGAGCGAAGTTCTATCTGGGACAAGCCTGGTGTTTAGTGGTCTGGTACCGACGCACCAGCGGTTGGAGACTTCTAGAGCGTACTTAGTGGCTAAGAGTTTGGGCGCGCAGGTGACTCAAGATTACACTGAGAATACGACGCATCTTGTTGCTGTCAGAGCGGGTATGTAATATAATATTTAAAGTAAGGAGTAACCAGCTTTACTTACTACTATATCAAAAATAGTATGTACACTGACAGATTTCTGTAATGAAATTAAATTGACAGATATATAAGTATAAACATATAGCTCAAACCACGGAACGGATTAGGTATCATCTAAGAACCAGTTATTTTTTATAATGCAACCCATAAATCAGCTAGTAAAATATAAGCTGAGAAGTGAATGGATGCCGTTTTTGTGCCCAATTGGTATATTGTTCGACTGAGTGAGCATTAGCTCACTATTCCAAAATTCCGGCCAATTGTCAATTTCAAATATACGTGTAGAGATCCACAGCTAAAACATATTTTATGTGTAAGGTCTCGTTCGGTATTGCGTATTCTAAAATTGATGTTTCGGGCCGAATTACCGCGTTAGCCGAAAACCGTATTTTGGTTTGTAACTAATACCACGCGTGTGTGCTATACAGACAATAGGTAATTTTGTGTTGTGAACTATGCCTTGAGTTATGCCCTGCGAATGTTTGGGCATGCACCGTGGATGATACAGTGCGTTGTGACTGTTGTGAGTCTCCCCGAAAAGTAGTGTGGTCATTCAACATAGTAAGCAATAAAGGTAGAATGTAACAAACATAAGCGAGCCAGAATTTCCTCACTTTTGTTGCTTATTATGTTATTGAATTGAAAGTAAATTTTACAATCAATTTCGAATAATACGCTCAATTAATTTGTTATAGAAAAGTGTGAGTGTCTTGTGATACTGATTTCATTGTTGGTTACATCTAAATTTTGTTTGCACCTACCTCCTTCGAGCTGAATGTGTAATACAGTATGGTATGAACACATGCTTGTGCTTGTTTACCCGGATGGAAATTTTTCGACACGTGTTTCGTCTCTGCACAAAGCATCGTCAGAAGAGAACATAAAATATTTTGGGCCATGATAATACTTTTTGTGTTGTCTGTAGTTATGTACTGTACATATATTTCCCAATTTCCAGGCACAGCAAAAGTGAACGCCAGCAGACGGGTAGGCGAAGGCAAAGTGCAGAAGATGCATGTAGTGACGCCTGACTGGCTGTGGTCGTGCGCCGAGCGTTGGGAACGAGTCGACGAACGGCTTTATCCTCTACAACGAGGCGGGCAGGTAATGTGCTCAATAATAAAAAGAAAATATGTATAGTTAAATATTTTAAAGCAATACAGATGTTTTCGGTATTGAGAATATTCAAAACTTGTGTATTAAAAAAAATCTAAATCTCCTTAGTTAATATTAGTGTCTTTTTTATTTCATACAAAAATGGAATTACTATAGATATAAACTGTTCCGAAAAAATATGTATATGATGGTTTAAAATCAATTTGTAACTGAAGGCGTTATATATGGAGTGAAATAAATATAACGTTGCTAAGTCATCATCATCATCATACCAGCCATAGGACGTCCACTGCTGGACATATGCCTCCCCCATTGATTTACACAAGGACCTGTTGGAAGCCGCCCGCATCCAGCCCTTGCCTGCGATCTTAGTCAGGTCGTCTGTCCACCTGGTCGGTGACCGTCCTATGCTGCGCTTGCCAGTCCGTGGTCTCCATTCTAGAACTTTTCGGCCCCAACGGCCATCAGTTCTTCGAGTAAATAAGAATAATAAAAATAATTTTGAAAGGACACCCTCTAAATATCTTATCTAACTCATAAGTAAAAATCAAACGCTAAGTTATTTGACAATTAATTAAAACGTCATATGTCTCAGCTGTATGTCAAGAAACTTGTATTATAGCAATAACAAACCTACTCTCTGTGAGAAAGGCCCGTATACTAGCAGTTGTAACAGCTAAAACGACATTGGTAATGTTTGTCTTGCTTTAATCTGGTATATTATATGTAATACTAATAGGTTTCCTTTTACATATGTAGCATCATAACATACATGACGTCCATTAACGATTTAATGGACGTTTTGTATGTCATTGTTAAGTTTTTTAACTTCAATAATCGTAAAAATGTTTCAATTTGTTATTATGATAGAGAGTATGTGTGTCCACAGAGCAGCTCCCGCCGCCCCCCGGCCCACTGCAGCAGCCCTCCCCCCGCGCCTGCTCCCGCCCCCACCCCCGCGCTGCGCAAACGCACACCCTCCGGCCGGTTTATGGACACCCTTAATCCGCTGCTCTCCTTCTCCAGCGATGATATCGCCGACATGGACCGAGAGGTAACCACCGCTCACAACGGCTACCTTAAATTAATCATTATTGAGATGGTTGACTGTAACTTTCGTGCTAGACACAGATATAGAAATTGCTGGTCCATCAGATTATGCCGCTATATAGTGATTGTACTCACTAACGAATAATAGACTGATGTGGAACCAACCAAAATACACATATTGTATATGACAGTCGCCGTAGCTTAGTGGTTGGTGACGTGTCTTCTAGTCCCTGTGACCTTGGCTTCGAATCCTGCAAGGGCAAACACGTGACGAGCATGGATGTTTGCGTGGATTGTGCATCCACGCCTCCCCTGGCACAGGGAATCCAAGTGCATGGTACGATAAAATGATAACCGTTCAAATGAAGAGCATCCAAAGCAATACTGACCAATATGATTATTACTATAATGATATGTTTAGTGTCGAACAGGCAAAGGTATGCATTATTTGGAAGCAATGATAGCTCAGCGGTGGGAGCATTGACTTGAGCTTCCGGTGAAGGTAATACCGTTATGAAATTCCGAGCATGGTGTTCATGTGAATTCGAGAACCCGTTTATTTAGTTACCGGGAGGTAGCTAAATAAACTCAACATAAAATAGCTAACTCAAGTTATAAAAACTGTCACCAAACACATATTGCGTTCAAGTAGCAGTTTATTCTATTCTATAAGGCGATTCATAGGTTAGGGCTACAACCACTGAAATCTGAAATGTATAAGTCTAACTCCGTTAAAGGCTTCAGTGTCTGCAATGACATCATTGATCGAGAATGACAGTCTCCTCAACCAGTACTCATTCCTGTTTCTTCTGACAATTTCTCCAGACTGACCAACATATATTTTTAGGTTGAAGACATCTTCAACGAATCAGATGAAGAATCAACAGACGAGGAGTTGAAGCATCGCGGAGACGATCTTACCGACGAAGAGAATCCGCGAGAAGATCGATTGCTCTCCGTAGAACCAGATGACCCGCAAAATAGGTAAAATTACTGCATATTAACCTAATAATATTTTATATGTGAAGTTTGTATGTGTGTGTGTTAGTATGTACTGCCTACTCAGAGTTAAAACGAATATTCCTCGAATCCAAGACTAATATATGTTCACCTTTTATCCCAAAACCCAATTCGGGATAACTAGAACCTACCTCACCTATCTCAACTCTAGTGTTGCATTCTGTATCTTATTTTAATTTTTCTTTACTATCTGTGTTTCATGCAGTATGTAAGTGCAATATTTATGTTTGTTTTTATCAGTTACTTACACAAGATGTATATCTATTACTATTTTTTTTTATTCACTGCTATCTATTCTATTTGTGGAGATCGCTACAAGCGCTAAGACCGCACATTGCAGCACCATAATATTAATAATGATGTGTTTATTATTTGTTTAAATTTTTATTATGTTTACCTTATATTATATAATCCTTGTAGAAATTGTTCTTTAACTATCATGTGTTTTTACTTGGTTTTTACATCACTGCCTGAAAAGCAGTGTAATGATTTCAGAGTCCATGTCTTAATGCATGTGCATATATTTATAAACACGTATTATTCTTTGAACACCACTGTGTCGTACTAAACAGGAACTAAAAAATATTAATGTAGTCAAGTCAATACATTCAGTTTGCTAATAAAATAAAATTTTCCTTTTTGTTGTAGGTTACAAGACGCGCAGGACACGCTAAATTCCAGTGATTCTGAAGGTTAGTATAGAATCTCTTTTTAAGTTCTCCAAGTATGTTTCGTACAATTTAAGTAGACATATTGTTAGTATACTAATTGATAATAAAGTTTTAAAAATGTAACTTATGTTAGTGATCTGTTAGACAGTGCAAAAATACAATAGAACGCAAATACAGTCCGGTCAGGTAAGTCTAACTTTGAGAAAGAGTTTATTAAGTATTGTTTTAAACTTTCATGGCTTTTCACAATAAAGAGTTTATTAGTCGAATGCGGCTGGGCAGCGTTCGGGAAGCTGCGCGACGTCTTCTCGTCCAAGAAAACGCAATGCCTGAATACGAAGGTCTTCGATCAGTGTGTGTTACCAGTGATGACTTACGGAACTGAAACACGTGGTTTCTGACTATGGGCCTTCCGAGCAGGCTCAAAGTGGCACAACGAGCTATGAAGAGGGTTATGTTTGGAGTTTCTCTATGCGATCGAATCAGAAATGAGGAAATCCGTAGAAGAACGAAAGTCACCGATATAGCCCAGCAGATTAGCAAGTTCAAGTGGGCAGGGCACATAGCTCGGTGAAGTGATTGCGGTTGGAGTCGAAAGGTTCTCGAATAGAGATCACGGACTGGCAAGCGCAACATAGAACGGCCACCGACAAGGCGGACAGACGACCTTACTAAGATATAGTTTATGATCTATGCCTGAATAAATGCAACATTGTTGTAGGTGTGAGGGAGGCTGCCCATATGCGTTTTTATATTATCTTTTTAAATGTGTAGCTAGAGGTTTTCAAATGGAAAGTTTTGTAGAGTAGATAGAACAGAGAACATGGCCATTCTAAATTTTTTCCAAAATGTTTACAGAGGTTTTGATAGCCAAACAAGAATAATAGCACAATATAATACGATAAAAATAACTCTAAATTAAAAGTTTAAAGAATTTGATGTAGAATTGTTGTCAGCAGGTGAATCCCTGGATCTGGTCTATAATAATAATAAATAAATGTTTATTGTCCACAAATTACATCAATACTGTTTACAATATAGCACTAACAATTCAAAATAGGTACATGTACTAGCTTAACGTAAGACCTATGTGAAGATCTTAACTGCACTAGGTATCATATTTATATAATTTAAGAGTTAAAATCAAATCATAAAATGTGCACATATTAACCATTGACAGCTGTGCTAGGGCATACCTGTGTTACAGCTGCTAATGTCTTCCTCCTGTGTAGGAACATAATTTAATACACTAACAATCGTTTTTTACGTCTTCTACTAAATCATTGATACAATAACATAAGCATGGTTGATTAGACCCTACGAATATCATTCTACCTACAACATGTAGCAATTAATTTATTTGATGTAAGCAGAATAGAAGGTAGGTAATAAAAACTAATTGCTTGCACGAATAATCAACCATGTGAGTCTATAAAATCAGTATTAGACCCTACAGTTGATTTTTTTTTCTTTATCAGATGAACAAAGCCGTCCAAGCAAGAGGCCGCGACCGTCGACTCCACCTACAGACGACGAGCCACCCGACGATGACGATAGCTCCTGGAACCTCATGGGTGCAGCTTTGGAAAGAGAACTCGAGGCACAGGATTGATATCTGCTTTATGTATCATGGAACGAGAACCGCCAGAGAAATAAAATAGTTTTTGTAAAAACACTTCTTGTTTTATTAAGTTTGAATTTAATCATTTTAGCTACCTCAATATGCAAATGTTTGAGATTGTCATCTTATGGTAGCATATGATATTAAACTACACAATCTTGTGGTATTAAATCTAAACCAGCCTCGACTTTGATTACAACTACTATTCAAAATGAGCCTCGTCATGTGCCACATGATGTTGAGCAGAGGCTCACTGTGGCTGCTCATAGATTGCACTCTGAACACATGCCTTTAAACAAGATCAAATGTTTAATGCATAAAGTTAGTAGCCACAACTGTAGTGTGCTGGAGGGTGTGTGTTCAAAGTGCATCTGTAAGACATGATTTATAATATCAATTGATGTAAATCAATCTGATGTGGGTCTACTCAAAGAGAGGATCTAAGCTAAGCATATGTCTGCCACAGCTAGCGTACTTGTATCAGCCTACAGACAAGTTGATCAGTCATATGTAATGAGACTGTGAGTGAATACTATGGGACTGACAGTCTGTGTATGACTCAGTCCCTTATAAAACTAAATTACTCCGAATATAGCATGATCAACCCATTGCCTTCCCACACCTGGGATGGATGGGAGAGAGTACCTAACGACCACTTATATACCCTGAAGTACAAATCACTCAAATGGAAATGCATTATAGTGCTCACTGTTCTTTAATAACTTATGTTAGCCTAGCTCTACCAACTGCAAACAATGATACTGATGGGATGATTGTTTGTTTGATATTTGTTGGTTGTGGGTGGATAATACGACCCTGAATAATGTATGTAAAGGTAGAAAAATGACAATGACATGACTGGTTTTCAAAGGCAACCTGAGGAAGAAATTGAAGAGTAAATTTTTTTTCGTGCAATGTCCGCCGAGCATAGTTTAATGAAGTACTTGCACACATTAAATGTGCAGCTCGCAAGCTGCACACTCCTTGTGGCATGCCTGACCAATTTCAACCATACGGTTCGTCACAATATATTTCTGATAGTCATAACCTTTTTTTGTTGAGCAAGAGTTTGACCACTAACTTACCTGGTGTTAAATACTAATATGGTCTACAATATAGTCATGCAATTGCAGAGACAAAACTCTTGGTTTCCCCAAAGAGAGGTCACTGAAACAGCCAGTTCACCAATGTGGATAGGTCCCCATTGATGTTAAGGCCTGATAGACCGGTGATGTAGTTCTTTGCCCTTCCATATAATTTTTGGTACTTAAAAACATTGATTTGCAACAGTACTTGTTAGCCAAGGATAGTGAGGTGAAGCCTTTGTCAACTGCTACATTATATGCAGCCCGCACTTGATTAGGAAATATTCCTTGACTATTCATGGCACTTAAAAAGCTGTAACTTCCCCACTTTCAGGGCTGGAGTCTCATACATGAGACAGCATGTTATATTTAAGACAACGCATAGTAATTTGGGTAATCCTTTCAGACCACCTCAAGCAAAAATACGGTTGACATGCATGTGCATACAATCTTAGATCTTGTAAGGGTGAAACACTAGTGAACCCTCACTGCAATCACAAACATCACACCTCACAATTAGTGAAGAAAAACAATTTTAAACACTACTTAAATTGATTTAATAATGTAAAGCTATACATAATTTTTATATGGAGTAGGGGTCAGTTTTATCAAAAACATGAAATCTTGTATAATTTGGTTTTTCCGTGAAGTCTTTCTTTCCTTGTTGCCATCCTCTTGGAGGAGCCTTGCTGTAGTCGAAACTTGAGTCTAACTTCCCATACATCTCTACTTGCCTATCCATATCTTCTCTATACCTTTCTTTCGCTACTTTCTTGCCCGTGATTGGATCAGTTATATCTCCGAAAGGATAGACTACTTCCTTTACTTCATGTGTTATTAATTTGGTAAGTTTCTGAGGCAGAGCCTGAATTAGCACTATGTCACCCGTACTGCATACCTTGGAGGGATCATGACAGTAATAAAACTCGTCTTTCCTAAAGTACTGTAACAAAAATAGACAAAATAGTGAATAACCTAAACGAAACAGTATTGACTAAAACATTATAAATAGAGCATACCATGAGCAAATTTTCATCTAGTTCTAATCTCTTAACCCTAATTTTCGCAGCATTTTGTTTCACCGTAGGCACACATTGCCCCAAAAGAAGAAATTTTCGCGCAGCATCGGCTACATTGCGAGCCATTTTCGGTATTTTATCTAAATCATAGATCAGATAGAATACAGTGGTCAAACGCAAGCTTATAATCATTAAAAAAAAAAAAAAAAAAAAAACATACTAGTATCTAAATGAACTAAATTTACAATTTACATTACACAGTTGTCACGCGCCCGGTGCCCATAGATAAGTAATGCCGGGGCAATATTAAAGGGCTGCCAACTCAGATTTAAAAAAAGACGTACGCCAGGTCGAAAAATACTTAGAATAATATTATATGTACTATTAATGGCCGATACCATTAAAATAAAATACTAATAACTAATTACAATACTACAATAACATTTGAGCAATCCACTAGCTATTAGGAGTATAGATAATTCAAATGCTCTAACTCTAACCCGTTACCGGCTGGCAGCGTGCTCCAAATGCTAGCAGCATTGCCACATTGAATTGCAATGCTGATTCGTCCAGTCAAATATGTATGTACCAGCATTTTGGCTTGGTTTTTTTTTCATTTTGGTTCAAATATGTACCATTTGCATGTGAAAAGTACGTAGATCTACGTCCTTTTTTTATCGACTTAAATATATAAATATATATATATAAAATAGTAACATTATTTGCATTTTTCTGAAAGGGACGACCAAAGGGAATTAATTCATGAAATGTAAAAAGTAATGGTACAAGACATAATACATTTCTAAGTATAAGATTTTTTATAGGTCACATTATGACACAAATGTAACTATTTATTAACTTCCTCTTTTACTTGATCATATGCTGGATACTCAAAGCTTGATCATGGTACCCACTGACAATTATAATTTTATTAAACAGAGTGTGTTCTTCAACTTGGTATCATGATTTAAAAAATAATAGCTATATTGAAGTCAATGAATTTAAGCAGGAAGCTCAATAATATATTGATGAATTGAACTATGAAATTAAAACATCGCCACTCATTCAGTCGAAATATTTTCGGTATATATTTGGATACTTTTCTCTTGTTAATTTTTTGTTATTCGTTTTGGCTACAGTTGTAGAAACTTTACAGCAACTGATTATATTACCCATTCCAATTCTTCGGAATTTGGTAAATTGCGATGAGCAATACAGAAATGCAGATTTGTCATTTAGGCCCTTTTTCTTGCTTTAACGGTCACTCGACGGTAATTACATACTTATGAACACCCGAAGGTGTGCCACAGTTTGGAAATTAAACAAAACGCAAAATAATCTCTCTAAAAACCCCTTTAATAAAGTCAAATAAATTACGCCGTGACGAGACATTTCATTTGACACACTCACATGAGTCACAGGTTTATGATAGTAAATGTAATGATGGCAAATATAAACTTTCTACTTTCTCTTTTGTTTGGCGAGTCAAGACTGCGTTGGAATGATTTAGCCCAATTCAGCCATCCATTATGTTATTTTGAAAATTTGATGAAAAATACGTAGATTTTAGTACTGAAGTACGTAGATTCGCAGGAACGGTCAAAAATACGTAGATCTACGTAAAAAGACGTAGAAATGGTAACGCTTATGCAGGGTCGGATGCAGTGAGCCATTAATATGATTAATATTAGGGTTTTTAGTCAATATTTTTGGCAGATTGATCAGGCGATCAGACATCGATCTCGGGTTATTCGCCTATCGGAACTTCATCCTCGGCATTCACACGACGTAACATGTTATCAAACGGCATACATTCTATACAAGTATTAGACTTGCTTTCTTTTACAGCATCACAAGTAAATATCAGGTATTCAATAAAGCGAGTTGGAAGTTTATTTCTTAATAAGGTTTTTGTTAAGTTATTTTAGCTGAACACTCTATCAATCAGCGTTTGGGTGAGGTAAAACCAGGATTTATGATTAAATTGCTTAGTGCAACTTAGCAAAACATTGCGTAACTATCTATTCCCTGAATAATAAAAGTTGAAAACTTTGTTTTGTTACACCACCATGAAATGGCGAATGCCAATTGGTCAATTGAATTTGACGTTAGCACACACGCTGCACTACCTCGTTTTCTTGAACATCGTAGGGCTTGTTTCTTATTGAGCTTTGAGCGCTTCGAGTACAGAGAGCGTGCTTGAAATCATTCCAAAATGCACTGACAGCTGCACACAAAATTTATTTGACGTCATCATCCTGAGCTTAGAACGCTCACGAGTACGACGTAGAGCAGTGTGAGCGCTGTCAAACACATAGATAAATAACTATGCACTGAGAGTCAAACATCTGACTCATTATGAGAATCTGTCGAAAAATTGGTAGTTCGTCCACAAAAAATTAAAAAAGTAATATTATATATAAAAAAAAATGACTACCTTAGTGCCCATGAAGTGCGGAAGCGAATGATATAATATGAATTTAAGTGACATTTAATGAATTCGCGCGCATTCACACACAAAAAGCCGTTCCGATCTGCTTACGAGCGTCAGCACTTTCAGTACTAAATTCATCTCGGAACAGCTACAGAACAGCCCGAATTGAAACGCAGCCGTATTCACGCTATATGAATGCTACACATGACGTCACATCACAAAAATGTACGGACATTGTCATATTTTGAACCGACTTGTAGGGTGAGTATTTTAATAAAGTGAATAATTTGAATTTTAAGCCACAGCCTTAGTATCACCCAAGCGCTCACTTTTTTTTTGTCTTCTCAATTCTATGTATTTAGGTACTGTCAAAATTCTTTGACTTCAATGAAGGTAGCTCAGACGAAATCACACAAAGTCGTGTTTTTCAACTTTAATACACTAACTCTCAAAAATAATACTATGCATACTTTTATTTACATTAATACTTTGTTGAAAATCCATGTAATTGGTATAGTTGTTAGGGTCTGTTTGTTCAAAATATGAAAATACGTCAAATTCATAAAACTAAACGTAATTGCTGACTTATGTCTATGGTTGTTCACAACGCACAGACTAATGTATATCAACAAATATAACCCAGGTAATTATTAATCAGTACTTTATTTAGTTTGTGATGATATGAAAACGAAATCTGCCAACCCCGACTCTACCTGGTACTTGTCTGCCCTACCCCTAGAATGTATATAAAAAGCCGGAGGCGCGGAGGGAGAGCAGCCCCCGCCCGCCGTAATAAAGCGCAGACATTAAGTGAGCCGTAGCGGCTGAGGCTGGTCGCCGAAGGTGACCAAAGCTGAAGCTGCGGAGGCGAACATTGATGTCTGTGCTTTGTTACGCAAGGGCGGACGGGCTGCACTTACCACAGCGCCGGGGCAGTCACAAAATATAAACTCATTTTTTTTTCTAAATCTTTAAAACTAAAGCAGAAAAGGAGTGCTGTCGTTCATACCAGGGGTCAAACCCTCTCGCCCTTTTCCCATCCTCAAAATCAATGTTTGAAAGTAGTGAGGTTCCGCAACTTTTCCTTTACAGGGGGAGGTCTACCCTTCCCCCGTTCCCCCCCCCCCTTAAAATCGATGTGTTATAAACTCAAGTTGAACCAACTTAACCTCTTCAGTCAGACACCGAGCTCGAGGCAAAAACATCCTGGTTAGATTCTCTCCAAATAGTCAAAGAGCAAACATCCTTAGGGCCCACTTACGGACCACTCTGGTACCGGGGCAAGTCGATCCGATAACTCCCTGTCCTGGCGACAGCTCAAGCCGAGGTCCGAACCTCAGTGGTGCCCTTGAGCTAGTCGCCTCGTCCTCTCCTAGTGGCACAGCGCCGTCAGCGTTAGCCTCACTAGGCGGTGCGCCTTCTGCGACCGCACAAATACCGGGCTGAGCACCATCTGTGCTCGCCCCCCCTCCGGTGAAGCTGTAAATGCCGGTAGAGGCAAACAGCATTAGTCCGTTAGAAAAAAAAAAAAAAAACAACCTCTTTTCAGTTAAAGGACGGCAGCTCGAGCTTGTAACGCAGGTACTACATTATCACGCAATTGGAAGGAAAATCAAAATCAAAAGTAATAAAAATATATGCATTTCCCTTATCACAATTTATATAAAAATATATAACATACAATGAAGAAGTACTTCAAGGCACAAGCTTTGTTATAGGTTTTATAATAGTAACCAAAGCTGCTATTGAAGAAATGGCTCCTAAAGTACCAACCGTGCTTGGACTTAGCCTAGTAAGACCAAGGGCAGTCAGTGGTATAAATAGATCACAAGAATTCTTCATTGTATCAATGAAAACATCTTTATGACAACTTACTAGAGCAAAAACATGCTTCACATGACCAGATAGATCATAGTTTTTCATTGAAGTACTCAATAAGTCTGACCGTTTCAACAACTTTGTAGAATGTAATTCTAGAAGATGCAAAATTTCGTAGACGTCTCTAGCTAAATTGGCAATTATAGAGATTAGCCAGAACTTATTAGCGGTACGGTTCCAACTGTCGGAATCAGTTTTCAGAAAGCCACTTTTTGTAAGCCAAACAATATGGTCAGCGTAGTGAAACAAGGCATGTGCCAACTTGCTGACAGTTAATGTAAACTTTAAAAATGGATCTTCAATGTTAATAGTATTTAATGCAGTGTAGAAAATGTCTACACATCTCCCAAACCGTAATACTGCAAAAGAAAAAAATTAATTTATTTTGAAACATTTTTCATTTTAATTTCCAATATTGCTCTTAACTTATTGCTGTAACTTACTCTTCCGGAATGAACTGAATGCGAGTTCTAAATTTTTAATTCTATCCACTGAGTACTTGTTAGCATTCCTCCTCTCGAGTTGATGCCATAGTAGACGACTTATGTACTGCATCAATCTGATGGTCAAGAAAATTAATTACATTAAAAACATAATTACAACCACCAATTACCAAAGGGTAATACGGAACCCTATTACGACTCCACTGTCCATCAGTCTGTCACCAGGCTGTATCACATGATAGTTGAAATTTTCACAATGATGTATTTCTATTGTCGCTATAATAACAAATACTAAAAAACAGAATATTTCCCATACATGATTTTTGCTTGATATTGATAATGGCAACAGGTAGAGACGCTTGAGATATTCACAGAATATTGAGTTATATTATTATATTATTCACATAAAAATAAATAATTGAATTAAAATAAAATAAATATTTAAGGGGGGCCCCCATACAACAAATGTGATTTTCCCAATTTAGATGGTACAGAACGCTTCATGCGCGAGTCTGACTCGCACTTGGGGGGTTTGACTGTTATTTTATCTAAACCATAGTTCTCACCAAGTCGCCACAATAGATGTAAGATTTCTTTAAGAATTTAAAATAAGATATAAGACTAGTCTATGAATTTTTTGTCCTTAATCTGAGTTTTAAATTGTTTTTAATTCATACTAACACAGAGTGAATATAAATAAAGTTTTGTTATCAATCTATAGAATAGTATAATAACATCCAATTATTAGAAGAAACTGTGTATATGAATAATATTATCAAAAACAGGTAATAGTGTACAAGCTCTTCGGGAATTGACTGCATGAATTAGGTTTATGCACACAATTTCCTTCAGTCACAATAAATGAATCTAATTGGTATAATAAATCGAGCTGGCAGTTGTGCAGCATGTGTGGCTCTCAGTAAATTATTTGAATTATTAAGCAAAAAATATGCTTTCTTGTTGTGTTAATTTCATATAGTGCACAAATAGGTCTAGGACCAAAAACAATGTGCACAGCATTACTTTCTCTCACAAATAATTTAAAATACCGATTTGCATATGGGGATAGACATAATATTAGGTGACTTGTAAGATCTGTGTATATGAGAATATAATCAGGAAATCCTAGAGCAGGGGTGTGTGTTAAAAAATGTAATAATGACAAATTTTGCTCTATCACCCCAGCCATGTATGTATTTCAATCTTTGTTGTTGATACACAAAGAGCATGATATTGAATATGTAACTGTGTGCGTGCCTGTAGTTTTGTCTAGTCCAGTAGTTAGTTACGTGATCATGGAGCATAGATAGATAGATAACACTTTATTGCACAAAGGGGACATTACATAGATAAATTTAACATTTTTATAGTATATTAAATTGCACAATCGGCGACCTTATCGCTAAACAGCGATCTCTTCTAGGTAACCATAGGCTAGATGGATACACTTGAATTTTGTTAAATAGGTAGTGTGCAGTGTTAACATAAAACTAAATGTATTAATATACCAATACAAAAATAACATATTTTTAATAAACTAAACCATATTATAATACATAATGGTAAACTAAATATATCAATATATCAACTATATATATTATGATATTAGTATATACTAATACCATAATATATATTCTACTACACTTTAATAGTACTAAGTTAAGTTTAAGTAGTGAGTTTTTACCAGACTTTTGAAACTGTACAGCTATGTTGCCTTTCGGATTGTAACAGGTATTCGGATTGTAGCATACCCTACCTTTTAATAATTTCATGGATGTATATGCATATTAAGTAATCTTTGGTGTTTTGAATCTTTTCATTTGATGGTTGGCCCAAGGTTCCTTTTGAGCTACGCTCATTAGGTCATTTATAAAAAACAATTTTATTTTATGTTGTATGTATTGCTTCCGGGCTGTTTGGCCATGGTCTAAGTGAAACTTGTGTTCCACAACACTGGAACACAAACACAACACAAACTTGGAACACAAGTTTCACTTAGACCACAGCCAAACAGCCCAGAAGCAATACATACAACATGCAACACCGGCCGTGAAAGCCTTAGAGTTTAAATTTAATTTTAAATAAAATAAAAAGAGAATTGATTATGCATGCATTTTTTGTACCTTGTATAGATCTAGAGTTCAACCACTATCTTATACCAGTATGCCAGTCATATAATTTATTATGTTACTGGTTTGTTCTTAAAAAAAGCCATTATGAAAGGTTTTCAAATTGATGCATTTTTTTTTAAAATTAAAGGTCACCATTACGAGTATGCCGCCCTGATTATAACTATGTAATGCAATGTACTTAACTATATATAAACTAATAATTACGTTTAGACACAAGTAAGTACAGCCATCTAGCCAGATCTGAAAGTGGATCAGCTAGAATACTGTTACATTGCCTATACCAGACAGATCAAAAGAACTTCTAGTATTAGCATTCCTTGATGCAAACCCTCCTGTTCGTTAAAAATACTTATGCTGACAAATTTGATAAAAAATGCCTCACTGCAACTAAAATTTATATGAGATAAAGTATTTTATTATGAAGCATTAATTTTTGTACTTACCTAGCCAGTTTATCTCTTCCATTTGATTGACTGTTTAGTTTCAATATTATTTCCATAGTATTTATTGATACAATCCCTACAAAAAATATTTATACAAATTAATAATTAGGGGCATGTCAGTACCAAATTTCTTAGTTCATGTACAGTTGTTCCACCAGTGAGAGTAAGGGCTCCCGTTCAATATGCGTAATGATAATATATGTGACGAAATATTTATTTATCTTCAATTCTTCAAGATTCTTAGGTCTCACTTGAACTCATCAACTAGGTCAATACTTATAAACTATAACTGAATAAAATGATCAATGGACACTATCTGGTGAAAAGTATAATTGCACAAAGAATACAACAATGCTCAGAAAAATAACAGAAATTTAATTTAAAAGTTAAAACTGCAACTCAAGATTTTAGGGAGATTCAGGTTGTATCTCAATGGCAAATTACCATTTAAATTAAACGATCAAGATTTTATATTGGATGGAGAAGGTGCAATTATTTGATCGCGTCTTGGCATTTCAAATAACTTAGTAGTATTTTTTTAACATGTATACGCATTTTGTGTGCACATCGAATCAGACGATACCCTTGGGCTTGTAGGTAGTAAGCGCCTATACTTTTGTACAGTTAAAATGTGATATATATATGGGGTCTAATTAAATGCACTTTGCACCCCTAACACAAACAAGACAATGCCAATAAAATAACCCACTATTTATAATAACTCCTAGCTCGAGCGCAGAAGCTGAAAGTTATGAATAATTAATTCCAGCTATTAAATATGTTGTAGTGAATAAATTTCACATATCTCTAGAATTTGTTATAAATTTGAATTCTTTAGCACCATTCAAAACATTTTACAAAGAGAATCGACCTACACATTTTACACACAGTTCTTCTTCTTCTTTAATTTATGGCTTTTAAACGCCATGTAGCGTTTCTCTGCCAGTGTCAAACTATAGTCAGTGTATGGTATACGAACAAATGCCCGTTATATGAAAAGAAAAATAAAGATAATATAATGTAATGTCAATGTTTTCGTTACCATATTATATTTAAGTTGCTTTTGTATCCTGTATTTACTGTCCAAATAAACATATTTGTATTTGTATAAAAAATGGTTTAGAGTAAAAGCAATAAATATCTACAAACGGATATTATTACACTTGATACGAGTACCACGACTACGATAGTTTTTGTGCACAAGCCAAAGTTGACAACCTTAGTGCGACCGCCGAGGGTAGGTATAAAAAGTGAAGTCATCATCATCATCTCAGCCATAGGACGTCCACTGCTGAACATAGGCCTCCTCCATTGATTTCCACAAGGACCGGTTGTAAGCGGTTGGAAGTACATACATGTATAATTGACTTTTGTACCTATCTGCTTTATGGTTGCAACCTCATCCAATTTCATTCAATGTACAATTCAGGGATGGCTATGCGACAGCAGCCTTGAGGGAGAATCACTTCCTTCTCTCTCTAGGACTGTAAAAATGCCTGTCGAAATGCTCTGATCAGTGACCGAAATGAACTGTTCACATTCATGTTTGACATACCACGATGATCCTTGATCCAAGTTTGATACTATGATCGTATTAAAAAGTTAGACATCAAATATTAATATCGCAACATTCTGACGTATGAAAATTGACGTATAACGTAAATATTGAAAATTTCAAAGGTATAATGGGAAAGTTGAAGCACTGTAAAGCTAAATGCAGATGGGGTGCTGTGTACCATTGAAACTAACTTGGATTAAACATCAAAAATTGTGATATTTCATCCAAGGTGCCTAAATGAAATGCCTAAGTAACGTTTGCAATTTATAATTACACATAGTAATAACGCATGAGTGCACAGGGTTTAGCTACTTTTTGGGGCAAGAAAATAAAATCTAGCAACTTTCAGGGACAGCTTTAAATTTTATGATGATACAGGTGGCAGCACGGGGAGTGAGCTGAGTTTGGGGGTGTGTTCATCTGACTCATTATAAGATTCTGTTGAAAAATTGGTAGTACGTCCACAAAAAATTAAATACGTAATTTTATATATCAGAAAAAAATGACCCATTTAGTGCCTATGAAGTACGGAAATGAATGATTTAATGGGAACTGACATTTAAGAATTGGCGCGCATTCACACACAAAAACACGTTCCGATTTGCTTACGAGTTTCAGCACTGTCAGTACTAAATTCATCTCGGAACAGCTAAATCCTTACGTACGAACGTGTGCACTGTGAGCCCAAATTAAAACGCAGCCTAAAATAATATTTGTATTTTGTAGTCTTTGAGGCAGCTTTTCCAACCTTTGATCCTTGATCAAAGTTTACGATCCGAAACCATACGAGTTAATTAACACACGAGAGTTAACCATACGAGAATTCTCGTGCGAGATTTCTGGTCTTCTGTACGAGGAACGAAGATGATAATAGCCTCGTACAGTTATGTACGATATTTTCATTAAAAAATCTTTAAAGAAATTTTTTTATTACAGGGAACATCACGAAGACATAATGGTAGATTATAGTTAATTGACGTCTTTCAGTGCAGCAGTAAGATTTGAAGTAACTTACCTTACTACTTAGTATTATGTACGAGTTATTTATTTATTAGCAAACTATTTTGATATTATACGTAAAAGATTTTTTTTTAAATTTATAGTGATGTTTTTATAGGCATTTGCTATTTTTAAGCCTTTTTTATGGTTTTATCACATTCTACACGCGACTTGACCATACGAGGTTTGAAACCCAAAATATGAGAATTTTCATATCTTCTGTACGAGGAAAAAAGTTTATAGGTTGGCAGCCTTGCTTTGATAGTGATTCCGCCATTTTGCTGTCTAAATACCGTGTATGACGTGATCGTTTTTTATTCTGTGCGCCTGGTTAATGAGATAATCCGAAATTCATTTTGAGACATTTGTGATGTAAAATGAAATGGTTATTTGTGGCTGTGGGGAATCTCGTATGTAATTAATGTGTAGTGTTAAAATACCGCGCTCTAACGTTTTATTTTCGTTTGTGGTAAGACTATTAATCAAAGATATTTGGCCTGAAAATACATTTGAGGCGAGGCGAGTGGCAGTGTGAGTGAATTCTGATATAGCGACATTTTGAAGTGACGTGTTATGTTGTGCATTTCAGATAGTGGTTCGTCAGACTGAGCTTTCATGATTGGATTACCGCGTAGCGATAGAGATAGAGATCGTATAACGGTGAAAATACGTAACATGAAGCGGAGTTCTTCCAGGGATAGTATGCCTCGTTCGAAAAGGACCCGTAGCAGTATCGGTCGATACGATGATAGCTCCGATGAGCGGGCGTCACCTGAAAGGGTGCGACGCCGGGTGCGGTCGCCGAGCCCTCGCGGCCGCTACGTGTCGCCCCACCGAGACGACTACGTGCGCCCCCGCGAAGTCCGAGATGAATCAACTCGCCCTTATTACAAGGTGCTATGTGTAAGCGCTCTTCATCCGAAGGCATCCGATGATATTATAAAGGATACTTTATACCGCGAGTACAAGAAGTTTGGAGATTTTAGTATCAAAATATCGCACGAACTTGATGAGAGAGTGGCTTACATTTGCTTTCGAAGTGCGGAAGACGCGAGGGACGCAAAGCATGCGAAGCCGCGTATAATTCTCTATGACAAAGTGGCTATTGTAGACCCTGTTTATGAACCAGTGAGGACAGAATACAGGAGCAGACCAAGAAGTGTTACTCCACCTGACTATGATCGTCCTTATCCCTACACTTGGTCTCCTGTGCCTGAAAGACGCAGACCTCCTCCTGATGATAGGGCTTATGGTATTCCACCGACTGTGCCTCACCATAGAGACTTCCGTCCACCAATGCATGAATACCCAATGCCGGGTCCTCATGGACCGCCTATGCACCACCGACCCCCCATGCACCATCCTCCACACCCACATTATATGCCACGTCCATACATGCCTCGGCCACATCATCCCCAGTTTGATAAAATGGAAAATAAGAAAGATAAATTCCCTAACTATTTACATCATGTACAGCCAGAAGATGATCCACTTGCTACTAGAACTCTTTTTGCTGGTAATTTAGAAATAAATATTTCTGATGATGAGTTACGTTGCATTTTTGGACGTTATGGTATTGTAGAGGATATTGATATAAAACGTCCACCCCCAGGTACTGGGAATGCCTTTGCTTTTGTACGTTATCAAACATTAGATATGGCACATCGGGCCAAAGTTGAATTGTCTGGGCAGTATATTGGTAAATTTCAATGCAAAATAGGTTATGGTAAAGCTAACCCAACAACTCGTGTCTGGGTTGGTGGTCTCGGTCCTTGGACTTCAGTGGCCCAGCTTGAAAGAGAGTTTGATAGATTTGGGGCAATCAAAAAAATTGAGTATGCTAAAGGAGAAGCTCATGCATATATCTTATATGATTCAATTGATGCTGCACAAGCTGCTGTAAAAGAAATGCGAGGTTTTCCTTTAGGTGGTCCAGATAGGCGACTTCGTATCGATTTTGCTGATGTCGGTAATGGAGGCCCTTACCGGCCAAAGCCTTATGCACCACCTGTTGGAGAAGATGGCAGGCCAGTGGAAGGGTATGAGGGTACCTCTTGGGAAGATGGATATGGATATTCAGGTGGTTATAGAGGAAGGGGTGGGCATAGAGGTAGAGGCCGTGGCATGTATCGTGGAGGTTATCACGGCCCAGGAGATTACCGTGATGAAGAGTGGAGAAAAAATGCTGTTGATGGGGGTTATGAGGGCCGTATTCGGAGGTCTGGTTCACGTGAGCCAGGTGTGGATCGGTCCCGGTCGCGTTCTCTGCGACGCCACTCACCTGACAGTGACTCTGACGGCTCTCCTCGGCGTGGTGGAGGCATGCTAACATCTGCTAGAACTCTTCCAGAAGTAGTGCGCAAAGCCACCACAATTTGGAATGGTGCACTAATTCTCAAAAACTCCCTCTTCCCAACAAAACTCCACTTAACTGATGGAGATTCTGAAATCATAGATGGCCTTATGAAAGATGAAGATGGCAAGAACCAACTGAGAATAACGCAGAGGCTGCGTCTAGATCAACCAAAACTAGATGATGTTCAGAAGAGAATCGCCACATCCAGTTCCCATGCTATTTTCCTTGGAGTGGCTGGTTCTACAACTGCCATCACTAATGATGATGCCAGTATTCAGACTCGACCTATGAGAAACTTGGTATCATATTTAAAACAAAAAGAAGCAGCTGGTGTTATATCTCTGTTAAATAAAGAGACAGAAGCGACAGGTGTATTGTACTCATTTCCTCCGTGTGAGTTCTCTACAGAGCTTCTAAAAAGAACATGTCACAATTTGACAGAGGAGAGTCTTAAAGAGGATCATTTGGTCATTGTGGTGGTCCGTGGGGGCACTGCCTGAGTTTGATCATAAATATAATTTTATATTTTGTATCCGTTAACTATATACATCTAGTTAGCTTAAGTTGCTTTATATTTCATGTTATTATATCTTTGTGATGTGTTAGTGACTGTGAGGTGATTGTAAACCTAGTTTTGTGAAGGTTCCTCCAAACTATCCATTGTGACAGTGCTTCACAGTTTGTGACCAGCAATAAATATTGTGATGAGTTTCATAGTTTGTTAGTCTTTGCTAGAAATATGAGCAAATTACAAGTGTATTTTATTGTATTCAACATTAGTGTAATTCAAACGGTGGTTTTAGGTGATGTGTAGTGTATACTTCTTGTGTGACTTTGCAAATAGAATATTTCATCTCATGATGTTTGTTTTTTTATACCTTGTGATAGTGATTGTTAGTGCAGTTTTTCTTTGTGTTTAGTGTTTGCACAGAATGTTGAGTGTGTTGAATGAAGTTAGTGACATATTATGATGGCTACTTTGAGTGCAAAAATCTTTGTGTTGAAAATTCAGATCACAGTTCATGTAGTGTTAAAAAGTTGCAGTAAATAGTGAAATCTTTTGTGTTTGTGCTATGACATGTACAACAAAGACTCATGTACAAAAGTGAAAGTGAGTCATGAAAAATATCTTAACCCTTTGCTTATAGGTTGGCCTGAAAATAAATAATCATCAGTATGGCCAGAACATTGAATTGCCTTTTTTTTAAAATTCTATATTTAATTTATGAACTTTAGTCATACACTGATGAGTACCATATTTGTGGCAGATATTTGCTCACCCAAGTCCCCTTGAACAGACCCACATCAGGTTGATTTACATCGATAGATTCAGATAAATCATGTCTTACAGATGCACTCTGAACACACACCCTCAGAAAGTGATACTATAACTTCCGGTACATCACTCATATCACAGTTGCAGCTACTAATTTTATGCATTATTTATTTGAACTTGTTTAAAGGCGCCCAGAGTGCAATCTGTGAGTACCACAACTGTTAAGTGGCACAACATCACATTAGCACACCAGGGCATAGGCTCACTTTGAATATAATTGTACCATATTTCTTTTTCCAAAGAAACAACATTAAAGTACTCTTTCTATTGTAAATAGGTATATCTAATTTTTGTAAAAATTGAGCTCTTGTAGGTATTTTTGTTTTAGGTAGACTTCTGTACCAGGTGATGTTGTCTATCTGCCTCCTCATTGCTACTTATGCCCACATGCAAGGGATGTTGTCAGACTTCAAAAGTATCATAATGACGTAAATCAAATTTTGCTATATTAGTACCTTGTTAAATTCTGAGTGATTAATGCCTTTTGACCATTGAGATGATTGAGATTATGGTTAATAATACTAACTAATAATGGGTACCGTTGTCATATGACTATTCTATAAATTTCTGTGGTTATAACTGGAGAATCTTTTTTGTTTTAGTTCTCTCACATGTTTTTGTGTCGCCTAAGTGAAGACAGTTATGCTGATTGTTTGCCCGTTAGTGTCACTAAGTGCTTTTGAATCCAAGTTCTGTGGAGCCATCATGTGTCTTATCAATATAGAATTAGAGTTGTATCCTCCAATGAAATAATTTAATTGCCCAATATAATGAATTTTGAACCATTTATTATGTACTATCACACTATCTACTTCATGGAAGCAGCATATCTCACTCAGTTTGAAACGGGGTCTGCAACCCACATATTTCAAAATCTAAATTGTACAAATTCCAGTTTCCTTTCTTATTAGTTAAAAAAAATCTTAGCTGTGGATCAACAAGAAATTTCATCTTTGGTGTTTCACTACCAATAAAATATACTTTGAGATAACACATTATGTCGATAGACAGTTCCAATAACCGACAAATAATGCATTTCATGAAGATGTGTAAATTTGAAGTGTGATTTATCTTTAATTCCTTTTATAATTACTTACTTAATTTTATGGGAGTTTTATATAATGGGATATTAAGTTGCTGTAATACATTTACCGTAGCTTACATATATAGTAAAAGCAGGTGTTATATTCATCATCATGTTATAGTGTCAACACTAACAAACGGTTAATGGTCGGGTACCCACCTATACAGGATTCGTTATTTTTTCATACCATGTTTCTAAACAGACAGCCACCTCTAGCTCTAGTATCGAGACAGTATCTGAACAATGCACTGGAAGAACTTGGATGGCCAAATTTAAACTAAGTATCTACTTGTCTTATGCATAGCTCTATTATTGTGCTATGTTTTACATAATATGTAGGTAGGTACTTTTAACTGTGTATAAACTTGATAATGGCCTTCAGTTGATGGCAAATAACATACTCGTATGTGCCCATGACAGTTTTGCCCACTCAGATTTTTACCTTCAGACTGTAGGTATATATTTAAAAAATGGCATGTAGGAACTAATGGAAATAACCGTCCAGTGGTAATTCCTATAATCATTAGGTTTGTGACTACTAGTTTTTTATATTCCCGACATAGGTACTCGGGAAAATTAAAAAATGTGACTGCTCCACCACTATATACTTGAGAGTTTTACCTGTGACGATTTCAGTAAATAAACAACTTAGAACATACGTTAATTGTATTTAAAAATTTATAATAGAAATAACATATTTTTGTGACAATGATACCGACTTCAAAAAAAGGAGGAGGAACTCAATTCGAACCGTGTTTTTTTTCCATGTTTGTTACATCAGAACTTTCGACTTGGTGAACCGATTTAGATGTTTTTATTTTATTTGAAAGCTGGAGCTACCCTTGTGGTCCCATTTATTAAATTTCATTAAAATCAGTCAAGCGGGTTTTGAATTACGCTCCAATAATTGAAAAAGTGTTACGTTTACTTGGACGATTTCCTGATGTGAAGAAATCAGTGAACTTAAACACTGGCAAATATTTATCCCTTGAGTAGCAAACGTCACTGAAAAGGGTGAAAACAATAGTTATACCAAAACATTGAACCGTGAAAAATATTTTCAGACCTACCAAAATATACACACAATCTTTTATAACAATCGGTCAAACCGTTTGGAGGAGTTCGGTTATAGACACTGTGACACCAGAATTGTATATATTAGATTTTATTAGACTACCATCATTATTTGCATACCAATAAATCTGGTCGCACGACACACTTTGAATTTGAAAAGTATGCGTGTTTTTCAATTGATCAATATCTATCTTAAAAATCAAATATATTCGTACTAGTGCAATCCTCCTTTTCTTCACAAATGTTTGCCCGTACCGGGATTCGAACCCAGAGCCCTGGGGACCAGGAATCATCACTGAAACACCTACCGTCTTCTTTGCTTTGACTATAATGTTTTCTATTCATTTCGCATTGTCAGATTTAACAAAACTGATAATGACATATAATAAAAATGATATAGGTACCTACACTCATGTGAATGGGCCAATGTTTATGTAAAGTACATAATTATATCAGTTCTTTCAACAATTTTTTTGGTGACCCATAATGACCCAAACATTATATTTTACTAGTAACGCCCCGCGGTTTCACCCGCGTGGATTACGGTTTTCCCGCTTCATCATTTATTCCACGGGAATCATACATTTTACCATGGATACAAAGTAGCCTATATGCTATTCCAGACTATAATCTTTCTCTGTGCCAAATTTCATCCAGATCCATTTAGCCGTTCTGGCGTGATTGAGTAACAAACATCCATCCGTCCAAACTTTGACATTTATAATATTAGTGGGATTATCCAAGTCGATTAGCAAACTTAAGGCATTCAGTAAGGCGCCTTAAGTAAGATGGAAAATAGACTTGCTTCATCCACCTAACTAAATGATACGTTGTACTCATAGGTAGGATTTGCCTTGGATGTAGGTACTTTTATTACTATATTATAAGAAGTGAATAGTTGGCGATTTAATGATACTGGTAGGTAGGTACATCATACTGAGCTAACATAACGGTGGCGATTGTTTTTTTTTGGCAAGGTTGTGTAATCCTCTTATTTTCAGGTACTGGCTTTCGGGTTAAGTAGATGATGTCTTCTCAACAAACGTGTTAACGATGACCCTGCTCGTGATCATACCCTTGTGCCTTGTGAAAGTGTGATCTGTGTAATTTATAGTGAAGTGATCAATTTTCCTCCTCAATAAACGTTAGATAAATTGAAAATTAGTTTCAGTTTTTATGTGTGTATTAAATTAATGCATCTAAGCAATTTGTGGTATATGTAGGTAGCTAGAACGAGTGTTTTCCCAGAAAGGTCATCAATCAACATATAATGTTCATAGCATAATGTCCAGTTACATTTTATCCAAATCGTTAGAGCCATTTCAGAAATATCTGGGATATTATATGTATTGTTTGCTTGCTTAATTTTTTAATAAGACGACAGATTTTGTTTTGTTTTCACTATAGGTACTGTAGCTACCTATTTTTGTATCTACTAGCTGCGCCCCGCAATTTTACCCGCGTGGTGATGATTAATGATGAAAAGTAGGTACCCTATGTGTTATTCCGGGACCTGAAGTGCCAAATTTCATCCAGACCCGTCCAGCCGTTTGAGCGTGATTGAGTAAAAAACATCCATACAAACTTTCGCGTTTATAATAGTAGAATGTAAGTACCTACTTCTTTTTAATATTATACACGTCTAGTTCGAGACGGGAAGTTGCGACGAACGCACCGCACTCAAGATCCTGATGAAGGCTTCGGGAAGAAGCCGAAACAATTATCGATCATGATATCGACTACGCGTAAGTACTACGTTAGATCCGTAGAAACAGTGTACTTCTTCTTAAATTCTTAGGCCATTAAAAATAGCTGTTTTTTTTTGTGATCCACCAACACTCATTCAAGTTTCTATTTTTAGGTTTAAGGTCACTTACTGAGCATAAAATCACAAAATGCTGACAGATCCAGGTGGAGCTTCAAGCGCTATCTTGAAAAAAAGTTTATGGTCGATATCTCGGAAACTTTCACTTGCACTTCAGGTCAAAAATTATTGAGACCATTGTTGTAGAGAATAAAATTTCGCACTTATTTTATGTAAACTTTTTTGTGAATCTTACCGTTTACGATTTATGGTCATCTAGCTGCGTCGCGCGGTTTTACCTGATTGACCCCCATTGATGATGAAAAGTAGCCTATGTGCTAATCCAAGGTCTAAACTATCTCCGTACCAAATACCATCGAATTTGGTGAAGGCATTTGATACACACACACAAACTTTCGCCTCTATAGTAGGATTTAATTACACAATTTTCCTATTTTGGCCGATAACTCGAAAATATTTGCGTGCCCGCCAGTAAGCATTTTAGGTCTAGGCTCTAGTCACTAGAGCCTAGACCTAGCAAAAAAGTTTGAGAAAATTCAACTGAATCGTATGACCATCCAAAGACGAATTATGTCTTTGTCAGATAATATTGCGGAACAATTAAATGAAAAAACTAAGATAATTGATTTTTTTTCATTAGCACTCGACGAATCCACTGATATTAGTTCCACAGCTCAACTTCTTATATTCATACGAGGTGTTACTCAAGATTTTGAAGTCTTCGAAGAGTTATTAGGAATGTGTTCATTGAAAGGTCAAACCAGAGGAGTTGATATACTCAATGTACTTTTGGACGAGTGTTCAAAAACTGATTTGGACTTATCGAAATTATCGGGAGTTTCGACTGACGGTGCTCCTTCGATGATTGGTGTCAATTCTGGGCTAGTTACTTTGTTGAAAAAGCATTTGCAAGAAAAAAACTTAAACGCTGAAGATCTCATGCAGTTTCACTGCATTATACACCAAGAAGCCCTCTGTTCTAAAAAAATTGAATTTGAAAATGTCATGAAAGTGGTAGTTTCGACTGTGAATTTCATAAAATCACGAGGACTCAATCACAGGCAATTCAAACAATTCCTTGATGACATTGAATGCGAACATGGAGATTTACTGTATTATACAGAAGTAAGGTGGCTAAGTCGTGGATTGACACTGGAACGATTTTTAAATTTAATAGAAGAAATTGATATTTTTCTGGCGGAAAAGCAAAGGGACGTCCCGGAACTTAAAAGTCCTGATTGGTTGTGTGATTTGGCTTTTTTAGTTGACATTACAAATCATTTGAATGTCTTGAACACACGGCTTCAAGGCAAAAATCAACTGATATCCCAGCTCTACGCACATGTATCATCCTTTCAATGCAAGCTGACACTTTTCAGATCGCAATTGAATTCTGGAAATTACAATCATTTTCCGAATTATAAGAAAATGGCTGAAAAATTCAAAAAAACTGCTATTAATTTCAGTTATGTAAAAAAGCTAGATATTTTGATTCAATCTTTTCAAGACAGATTTTCGGAGTTTAAAACAGTGAAACCTCTGTTGGACATATTTAGCAATCCTTTCACGATTTCAGTTGAAAATGCGCCAGAGTTAATGCAGTTAGAAATTATCGACATTCAGAACGACCAAGATTTACGCAACAAATTCAACGAAGGAGACTTGCTGAACTTTTACCGCTGCATTGATAAAAATACGTACAAAGAGTTGCGCATAAACGCTCTGAAATGTGCAAGCTTATTTGGTTCTACCTATATATGTGAACAAACCTTTTCAATCCTAAATAATAATAAAACAAAAAATCGAAACCGCCTTGCAAATGAAAGTTTGGAAGCAGTTTTACGTGTTGCTACAAGTAAATTTGAGCCAAATATAAAAAAGATTGTAAGCACTATGCAGTGCCACGCTTCAAATTAATAAATTCTTTTTCAATTTGAATACATTATTATCAATTTTTCATTGTCTTTAATTACCTATACTTCTGGTGGCCCACCATCAGTTCATAATTTGCCCGAGTGGCCCCTAGTCTTAATAAGTCTGTGCATCCATGCTCTAGTGTAATATCTTCGACCTCATCGTCACTGATCATCAAGTGAGATAGCGGTCAAACATCAGTACAGCATAAAAAAAAATCAAATATGTAACAAATACTTCTAATATTTAAAGGAAAAAAATCGGCTGCTTGTAACGGTCTTGAACCCACGACTACAGGATACCGTCCTATAGCTTAGTTGGACAAAGAGACAAGACGGTATTCTGAAGTCGTGGGTTCAAGTCCCACTAGTATCCGAATATTTGAACGTAAGTTCTGCCTAGCATGTTGTTAATGCAATAAACCAAAAAATACTTTTAAGATTGGACATATAGTTTGGAAGTAAATCAAAGAAAATTGTTTTTCATGTCTATGTAGGCGCGTGTGTGCCAAAACTCCAGTGAAAGCACAGAAGAGAGATCTGACAGTTACAAGATATCACAATCCATTACTTACAAATATTCCGCAGCGCATCTACCCCTCGACAAATCGAATAACACGTGCTAACTACCTTCACTTAGTTAATAAATGACGGTCGCCGTGGCGCAGTGGTTAGTGTCAGTGACATGACTACTGTGTCTCCGGAACCCTGGGTTCGAATCCCGGTAGGGGCAAGCATTTGTGCGATGAGTGTAGATGTTTGTCCCGGGTCTTGGATGTTTGTGTGCTGTGATTGTGTATGTCCATGCCTCCCGCGACACAGGAAATTCTAGTGCAAAATCTGAGTGTGAAATACTAAAAAAAAATCTTGTACTAGCAAAACCTACTACATTTAAAAAATCAATTATATCAATCTCTCTTACTCAAATCTATTACATTTAATCCTTATTTTGTTTGAGTATCAGCCTATAGATAACTCAAATGCTCTAACCTGCTACCAGTTGGCAGCCTGCCCTGAATGCTAATACGGGCATGCTTACGGTAAAAGCCCGACGAATGATGTCGTTAATTCTTGCGTGGGGGGAAATTTGACTAGCACTTCTGGAACAAGAAAGCCCATGTCAATGTCCGACAGCTTCAGCACGGTAATATTTATCATATTACCGTGGCGTCCAGTGAGTATGTAATCACTCCTTTTTAGCGGCGTCAGCATAGATAAGTAACTATAGCGTCAGTGTCTATGATGGCTTTTGTGATTCCAGTATATAATGCGCAGTACTCTATTCAGTTTGTAATTTCGCTTTCTGATCAGTGGTTTGTGATAGTTACTTATATATGTGTGATTTATAAAAAATAATTATGTAGGTACATAGCAAATTATACAAATAGTCTTTTACTCTCGTCCCTGTGAGTAATTTATATTTATTTGTTTAAAATCTGTACCTAAGTATCTGTATAATTTCATTAAAAGTATCGCCTACGGGTCACTGACCAGTATATGAATCTATGCTATTTGTATAAACAACTCCCTGAATTTTTCTGTGATATTTACGATCCGTTAAGCAAGGATAATATATTATAACCCCGTGAAGTAGGCAAAGCGATAATCGTTTGGAGAGCGTAGACCGGACGTTCTTTCGCGACTTCACTCAGGACTTGAACTTTCAATGAAAGTTACCTATGTACCATGACAAGGACCACAGGCTAAAACTATGTCAAACTCTGTGTTCTTTTTTGTTATTATCAGTACTAGGCGAACAGCGACCGCGTCCGCGAGCGCCCCGTATTCTCCTTGAAAAAGACCACCGAATGTGGTTGAAACTATAGTCGGAACCCTCTGACTTATTACGTGAGGAACTCCCGTGTTTTATACATTCATCCTGTGTTCTTGCAGCTGTTCTGTAGCGCCTATGTCTTACCACTTACCGTCTCTAGTGTTACCTTTAATTACCAGTCTAGTGTTTGACTACATTATCACTGATTATTAGGTACGTCAACCTAAGAATACCTATTAGTTATCCTTTTTAAGTTTACAAGCGAAACTCATCAAGGAAGGTAGATAGACAGATATTATTATGCTTCATAGTTGTCTACACGAACCAAGTACGTGTTAGCCAAGTGGCCGTTGAATATCCTAATAATAAAGCTAGTCATAGACAGTAGTTAAAGGTTTTTTTAAAGTGAAAAGTTCTTTAGCGGCCTTGGTCACTTTTGGATGAGTAAAAAATTTTAAACTCGCGTCAAGACACGTGACCTGATCGAAAATTCGTAAGACTGAGGGAGAGTAGACCGCCGCCGGCGCGGCGTGGCGTAGGAGAGGAAGTCCCTCTACCGCGCGGCGAAAATGTATGCCTGCTCCTGCTCTTTAGTTTAAGCCAGTAGTATTCCATTATCTAGGATTTAAGCGGCGTAGGGCGCTTGCGCGGTTGTGCGTGTGTGGTATTCAAAAATGCACAACGTTAATGTTCAAGTTTTCACTTTTCAGCCAGCACTCCCGGAGTGCAAACCGTTGTTTTTTTTTTACTGACGGGCTGCCTGATGGTAAACGATCACCGTTGCCTTTTAGGTACCTAGCTGTAAATTACCTGTATCAGCATTACGAATAATGTTGCTAATATTTTTAATACTTAATTACCTACGGATATATCGTGAGAGGAAGCTCGTTCCCTACTGAGGTAAATAATGCAATATAGTAATGCCTGTTTGATACCCCACATAAAACTCGATTAATTCACGAAGCTGGAACCGAGAACTCTTCTCCCAGTCGGTTAAATAAAATAATAAATAACTGTTCTATTCAATGATATTAATAAACAAATTGGTTTTTATCCTTAGATTTTGCCTTAGAGATCGTGAGAAGAATTTTGATTTGTCTGGATGCGAAAAAATAAACAGTTTAATAATGGGAGGGAAGAATTCTTCTCAGCATAGAGATGGTAAGCACTTGACAAAGTTTTTTATCTTTTGGTATAATTTATACAGTACTAGGCGAACCGCAACCGCGTCCGCTCCTTTGAAAAGACTACTGAATGTGTTTGAAACTATTAGTCAGGTAACGGGTAACTCTGAGTTATTACGTGAGTAATTCCCGCGTTTTATGCGTCCACTTGGCAAAGTTTATTTTTCATATCTCTGTAATTGTAATATGGGGGATATAACCAAATATTATGAGAAAGGGTTTAAAATAAAAAATCTCTAATTTGCCCTTCGTTTTCCTACATGTAGATACGTGCCTATTTAAGTAGGTACCTACCTACCTAGCAACTTTCGTCGTGGTCAGACTGGATGGGTGGGTCAAACACGAAAACCTAAACAACTTAACCACATTTTTTATTACGATAAAGCAGTGGATTATTATTGTTTTACTAATATTTTTATTTATTTATTAACATTCACTCAAGGTCGTCAGGCCCTAAACTAGGCAGAGCCTGTATTATGGTAACCTGATGACTAATATATATTATGTATGTACCTACTTATATACATATACACACCCAGACACAGGTCAAACACTCATGTTCGTACATATACAAATGTTTGAACTGTCCGGGAATCCAATCCGGGAGCAACGGCTCAGAAGGCAGAGTGCTACCAACTGCGGTAACCGGCCAGTCTGGAACTATCAAATGTATATTTCTATTTTTTAGAAGAGATTGATTTGTCCACAAAAGAGCTATAATATTTTGAAACATACAACAATAAGTCTCTTCTTTTAACCTTCCTCTTTTCTTCTATTGTAACTCATCAAAATATGCAAATAAATCACAGGGCAAAGAAATGATTTTTTTTTTTTTCATCTTATAAGTTTGCGTTTGACAACTGTCTCACCTGATGTTAAGTGATGACGTTGTCTAGGATTTAGCACGCAAATAAGATACATAGGTATTTAAAAATAAAAATCCTGTCATGTGCAAAATTGATAGACTGTTTTTTTATTCTTAAACTAGTGTGCTCGCCACTCGAACATAATATGACTATGATCATTGGATCGCTGAGAAAGACTTCATATGTGTGTCGATGGCAGTACCTAAACGATAGTTTTCAAAAGATATCTTTTTTTGCGGTGGAAAAAGCATTATTACCGCATGAGTAGATAAAACGGATTCCGTTTCGGTTTTCTACTCTACTTATGTGGCATGACGACGCGCGACGGGCTGAGCATCATTGAATCATATTGAGTGAATACGTACCTTCTAACTTTGGGTGCTAGGTAAACTAGGTACATGTTCTTCCACGTCATCACTTAACATCAGATGACACAGAGGTCAAACGTAAGCCTTTAAAAAAATCTTTAACATCCTCAAACTAAGTGCGTAATCATAATATGGCATAGTACGAACTCTGTTTAAATCTGCGATCGATTGATCAAAGGAGGTGAAGATGACGATTTGACGGAACCAAAGTCGCGGCCAAGTTGCTTGTTAGCCTATTATTGATTACATACTTCTTTGAACGAAATTCCTCCTGGCATATTGTCAATGCAACTAACCAATAAAAAAATCTTTGCTACCTTATTGCATTATATCCAAACGCCCATAGATGGCGTCTGCTGCATCTGTAACACTGCGTTGGTAGTTGGAGTGTGTGGGAGGAAAACTTCTGTGGTTGTTGATATTATATGGTCGATCGTAAGCGTATAATATTAAAAAAAATATGTATTGTAAATTGGTTAGGGCCACGAAGACATAATGTGAATTACGACGAGTACCTGATGGCGATGAAGAGGGTGCACCATCGCCAATCTATGCGGACGTCTCTCCCGCCAGAATTGCAGTCCCCGCGAGAGCGACGCCGACAAACTGTCGACAGCACGCGGATTGGGTTAGTTGCCTTGCTTGAGTACAAACTCGTGAAGCTTAGTAATTTCTAATCGTACATAGGTATCACACTAAAATGATAAATGCGAAAGTTTGTGTGTACCTTTATGTGTTTGTTACCTTTTTATACCTTAAAATTAAATTTGGGATGTACCTTATAACCTGGATTAACACAAAGGTTACTCGTTTATGCCTAAAAAATTGATTGTTCTACTGGGATGTAACAAAAACCTAATAATATTGTAAATGTGAAACGTAGGTAGGTACGTTTTTACGCCAATTTCGATAAATGTTGGTATCCAATAGAGATTTACTTAAGTAAGCTTGGAGAAGGGCATAGGTGATAGGATAAAAAATACCAAAAAATGGAACCGACTTAAACACTCAAGTGTGAAATCGGTACCATGATGGTTCAAAAGTAGCTACTATCAAAATATTGTGAGCATGTTACCGACTTCGACAAGGTATTTCACACTTTTGAGTGTTAAAGCCGGTTCCATGTTTTGGTAAAAAAAATTTTTTCACTATTTTCAGTGACCTTTGCTAGTCACTCAATTGTCATTGTGTATGTCCTCCGATGTCTTCAACCACAACTATAATATCGTCGGAGTATGCGTAGCACTTTTCAGTTATTGGAATGTAGCTCAAAAACCGCATGTCCGATTTTGATGAAATTTAAATGGGACTACCACAAAAGTGTACTCTATCAAACAAAACAAAAGAATCATCAAAACCGGTTCATAAACGACGATGTTATCCGCGAACAAACATAAAAAATGAACGTATATACGGTCGAATTGAGTAACCTCCTTTTTTGAACGCTTTCGACTATAATGTATTTGATTAATCTATTCTACCCAACGCCTAGGTAGAAAATTTTTGATTACTAAGACTGCATTGGATTATCCGTAATGATCCGTCTATATTTTTTCCATAGTCTTAGGTAAAAACCTCGAAGGTAAAAACTTAAGATGCTCAAGCGCGACATGTTATACAATAGCACAATCGAATAATAACAGATTCGAGTACCTAATTGAGTTCCAGTTCAAACTGGGAATTCAATTGATTCGTAATCTCATATCGCATCAATCGCATATTAATCGTAGATCTGTATTTAGTTCTACCTACTAATGCTTTTTGTTTCCTTGTTGTTCCTCAAACACAACTTCTATTCAATTCTCTTAGTTTTTTTTTGCGTGTATCTAGGATAGAAGGTGTGGGAGGAAGTTGGAGTTCAGCAAACGAGTCTATCAGCACTATCGCGTCCATGGTACCAGATGAGATCATCTACAAACATTACGATCATTCTGTCAGAAGTTACGAGACTGCGCTTATGTTCATTGATGTTTCTGGTTTGTTCTTTTCAATTACATAATTATTATATACTTCAACAAACATACGAGTATCTACACTAATATTATAAAGAGGAAAACAAATTGTATTTTTGTATGTTTTTTCTCATTATCTCAGCTATGTGCGTCCACTGGACATATGCCTCCCCCATATAGGGGGGATTTACCAATACTCGCCATGCTTGGCAGGCGGGTTGGCGAGCGTTGGATGATTTCCAATTCTCAGAAGGCGCTGCTGCCCACCTTCTCGTACGTGGTCCCTTAGCCGACTCTTAGGACACCCGCGGGAAGAGATAGGGGAGTACTATTCTAGGTCGGTACCACCACAGCCCAAGGGCTTTTGTATGTTTGTAATGAATAAACTCAAAAACTACTGGACCGATTTAAAAAATTCTTTCTCCATTAGAATTCAACATTATCCTTGAGTATGGATTCTTGCTAAAACTTCAATAATGTTACCGTGCGAAGCCGGGACGTGCCGCTAGTCAATTATAAACAAAAATCCTTCCAACCGGTCCTTGTGGAAATCAATGGGGGATGCCTATGTCCAGCAATGGACGTCCTATGTCTGAGATGATGATGATGATAAAGTATTTGGATATTTGTTCATACTAAAATTGCAATAAAAAAATGGGGGTGGCGGTAGGATGGTGAAAAACACTTTACGACCCATTCTCAGATCTACCGAATATAAACAAAAAACGTCATAAAATCAGTCAAGCCGTTTCGGAGGAGTTTGGTTACAAACACTGTAACATAAGAACTTTATATATAAGATAATTGAATTGAAGGTTCAAATTTGATAGATAATAGAAAAGCTGTTCCTTAGCTGAGACAACATTTTTAGGGTTCACTGATCTCTGCGAGAAGTACACGAAAGCTGGCCGCGGTGGCCCGTCCAGGCTGACCCAAGTTTTGAACTCGTACATTGGAGCCATGGTTCAGGAGATACTCACATACAACGGTGACGTGCTCAAGTTTTCCGGGGATGCCTTCATCTCTATGTGGAAGAAGTCCGCCAGGTTGTCCATGCAGGATATCATACATACGGCCATCGACTGTGGACTCGTGATACAGAAGAATTACGGGACTTTTGAGACTGATATTGGGATTGTGCTGAAAGGTTAGTAGGCATTTACCCAACTACAACGCAGCCAGAAGGAAGGTTATGATTTTGTCCAGTATGTGTTACGTAGTAAATTACCTGTTCCCCTATAAGTTGTAATGCGCCCATTGTAATTTCAGAAATAATATTTAAGTAGACTATGGACGTCACATGAATATTGATATATACATGTGTTCAATACTTTATTTACTAGATACAATAACATTTGAGCAGTCCAATAGCCGCTGCAAGCCTATAGATAGCTCTAATGCTCTAACTCTACTAACTACCAGTTGGCAACGTGCCCAGAATAGTACCATTTCCCCATTGAAAACTGTACTAACAAAGTGTCTGCCAATGATATGGGGTATTATCATTGCTGTCTGCTAATCGAAATCGAATCTGTTCGAATAGTCCAGTAGGTACTTATGCACGTGAATTTCATGCTGTGAACTGTACAGAGCAACAAAACTGCAGCACTAATTTGACAGGACAGTATGAAGGCTGGTTATCCTACTCCTACTCATATTATGCGAAAGTGTTTCTGTAAGTGTGTATGTTTGTCACTTCTTCACGCTCAAACGACTACACTGATTTCGATGAAATTTGGTATCGAGATAATTTAAACCTTGGATTAACACATAGGCTACTTTTATCCTGGAAAATGTATAGGTTCCGTGGTATAACTGATTCGTTTATCTGATTAGTCCAAAAATTACCTTGATATACTTCGTATAACTAATTTCAAAGTTCGAGACACAAGTATGGCTCACTGGCATACGAAAAATAGATCCCTTTTATACGAGCAGATCCGGCTTAGACTCTATCTCGTGGAAGTTAATACAAACTTCCAAACTAATATTATAAATCTGGAAGTAGCATTGTCTGTCAGTCTGTCACGTTAACACGCCTAAAGCGCGATTTCAGAGGACAAAGGCTAATAATTTATCCCGAAAAAGTTTAGTTTCCTATTGCATATGCCGCTTTTAACTTCGCTGTTACAATCACTTACTACTTAATATTAGAAAGAAATGTTACTTGAGATATTTTTTAACTCTATTTTTGTCTTTTAGAGCGTAGTATTTATGTGTATTAAGTACCCACTATACCACTTCTTAATATACGTGTAATACTTATCCATTTTAAAGGTCACAGAGAATTTATAGTTATTATAGTTTCTCTGTGGTAAACGTATCCGAATCCAGCACATTTACATGAAAAATGTTACAGTCAAAATCGCCATATCAGCGGGCGTTTCATTCTTCTCAATCATCGGCGGAGGAGAGTCCTCACAGTCAAGCTTCGTGATCGTTGGGCAGCCTGTATGGGATGTCAAGAAGGCCGAGTACATTTCCACTGCTGGTGACGTAATGGTTACTGCTAGCGCTTGGGCGTTCATAAACGAGTCCTGGTACTGCACGCAGAAGTGTGACGATGGAAAACATGTGAAGGTACATATTGGACTAAATATAATATGCTCTTAACGAGTTGTTTGACTCTTCACCAAATAATATGCTTATTTTGGGATCGAACTTCAGAGCGAAATAATGGTAGAGCTCCTTCGAGTTCTTATTGTGTTTCTGTATGTTTCCTACGTTGCCAGTAGACCACATATCCTAGATACACAAAGGTCTATCATCAGAACACAATAAATAAATCTTAATAAGTAAAAAAATGTATGCACTTGGAATGGTGAGTGTATGAATTACATATATTTAAACAAGATAATCCGTTTTTTTACCCTTAAAAATTCATCCCCTTCCACTTCTCGACCTCAGATCGCCCGTAAATTAATGTCCTTTCATTTTTGTTATATTCTCTTCCTTTTCCAATGGGTTTCATCCTACTAGTATTTTTTTCACTTTTTATCATTTCATAGGTTTCTGCCGTTGTTTATAAACAGAAGTTTAAGGTTTAAGTAGCATTAATATTAAATATTCTGTATTTAATTTGGGTTTCCGTAAATTATGCCTGAACCTATTAATTTACATATTTATACATTCCTATATTATCTTCTGTTTGACATGATCTATTTTTGACGTGATAACGTTTTATAAATAGATGAATACCAGCAACACTCATGAAAAATAGTAACGTTCCGCGTAACGTTCCACCTGAGTTTTGTATTACATAAAATAATCAAAGTCAAAGTCAAAGTCAAAGTCGAAGTCGAAGTCAAAGTCATAAATGATTATGACGTTATCACGTAAATCTATCGTCCGTAAACCGACTTTACAGACAACCAATTTTTTGTTTTTAGGTCTTGGGTGTGGGTGCAACATGGAAGAGAGTGAAAATACTCAGTAGTTCGATGGCGTTGTCGCAAGGTACACGTTGAAGTTATTTTGCACTAACTGACCCGTTAGCGGCTTCATTCGTGTAGTTTACAGGGTGCAATTGATATTCTACATACGTTATCGTCGCCCTTCCATTCGATCTCCTACCGTTCCATAAAATAACGTAGAAAAAAATCACAACTGTCGCATGTGATCACACGTGACATAATGATGCGTGGTGACCAATGATGTTTTACTAAAGAGGACGTATATTCATACTGCGCGGTGCTCAGATTTTGTTCCTTTACGACATAAACATGCTTGCTGCGACAGATAAAATGGGACAAATAATGTAGAAAAGGATAGCTATATGTTTAGAATTGCGCTTGAAATACGCGTCGTAATCAAAATTACTACAATTGACCTAATTTTGCCGCCTCAGTTTCCGCGCGCTTGTGCCACATCTACCTCATATAAACATATAATATCATTGGTGGTGACCTGAAAAATTATTATCGTCAGCACTTCCTCAAGAAAATATACAAACTTTTCCATCATAAGAGAGCAAATGAGTTTATATATATATGATTACTTCTTCTTTCACATTTTTATTGCTGTTCTGATTAAATTTATCTGCAAGTCTTTTTCAGAGCCATCTCCACGGGTCGATGAATCTGTTCCACCAGAAATACATTTTAGAGAATTTTCATGTAAGTTATTTTTTCTAAGAAGCCATGACTGTATAAAATTACGAGCCAATTTTTCATAACCCCACGTCAAAGTATAAGAGACGTGACGGTATTTTAACCACTTTTAAATTCCGAGATTATTTTCATCTGTATTTTTTTTCTCTGTTTGTTATCGATATTTCCATCAAATTCCTCACTGCTTCCTGTTGCTAAAAGATAACAGAATTTATTTGCCTTATAAAACAACTCGTCACCCACACATTAACATTTTTATTATAATAGAGCTATAACACGACACGACAGAGAAGACTTCCTATGCGCTTTACTATTTACTGATTCAACTGGCAAGAAGACGACTTTAAAAGAAATTTCGAACACACTGAAGGTCTGAGACATTTTTTTTTACCAATAAATGGAGCCGACTAAAACACTAAAAAGTGTGAAATAACTTGTTGAATAAAGAAAATGAAAGTAAAAAATTGTTTTTGACCCTTTTCAGTGACGTTTGCTACTCACGTGATCAATATTTAATTTTGTCAGTGTGTGTATGTTCACTGATTTCTTCACCCGTAATCAAGAAGTCGTCCAAGTAAACGTAACACTTTTTAGTTATTGGAGTGTAACTCAAAACCGCTTGTCCGATTTTGATGAAATTTCAATGTGACCACCTCGGAAGTACACTCTATCAAACAAAAAAGTATTTTGAGAATCGGCCCATAAATGGGGAACTTACATAAAAAAATACTTTTACAGTGAAACATATAATTTCCTCCTTTTTGAAGTCGGTTAAAGAGAGATAGAATAAATTTGGTAACGGAGGATAACAAAATTTAGCTAGCAGTGATTAGTGTGGGAATTTTCCTACGTCAGCAATAACCGTTGTATAACGACTAACGTACATGTGTATTTAAAGACAAAATTGAAAAGTTTAAAAATAAAACCTACTTTGAAAGCACTTAGCATTCCGTTGCATCCATTTGAAGTGTTATGCCAAGTCAAATGGGGTTACGTCTCTCTATCAGTGCGGCCAGCCGTGATCGCAGCCATGCGAAGTTCCTGGTGGCCAGGATTACACCGTTTCATGCTGGCTCCTGTGATGCGCGCCGTAGAAAACGACGAGCCTATGGACTGCCTCACTGAAGTCAGAAGGGTTGTTGTTGTGTGCATGAACATCATCACCAAACCGATCTCCGAAGACGTTCTTATTGGCGTGGTCGATGGAGCTTATAAATGTGTTTCCAGGTAAAACATCGAATTATTCTTCGGGCGAACGAGTGGTATGATTAGTAAACTGATTTTCATCATTATTATCATTATGATTGTCGTTTCAAACGCCGAACGTTTCCTGCTGGACCATTGATCCTTAAATGCTGGTCAATCTAAATATCTATTCTCATGGTGACTCGACCATATGCTCTTCACTCGAGAACTTTTCAACCCTATTTGCTATTAGTTGTGGTTTCGTAGGATTAGAATTTCGTATATTCGTAGGATTGAAGAATGTTGTATATTATTATAGAAATACGAAATTCTTCGATTTGATTCAAATTAACTACGAGAATTTAGCCAGGAGCATAGCTTGTCCTAGATGGGCCCGTATTATATATATTATGCTACGGCATCGCGGCACCTTCAGAGTCATAAAATTGTTTCATAGCACATTTTATATTTCTTATTTTACTACGTACATATGTATCAAATAAATTAGTCCTTTAATACCCTATTTTTAGTACATAAATCAATTCCGTTTTTTTTTAAGAAAACTGTATAGCATTTCAAATTCAATTACGATTTAACTTACGTTTTGATTGGAATAATGTGTTTTTTGATCACTTCAATTCAGTGTTGTCTCAAACTCTGGAGGGCTAGTGAACAAAGTGTCGATGTTTGACAAAGATATGATGTTCCTCGTGGTGTTCGGTCTTCGAGGACTGAAGCATGTAGACGAGGCGCAGAAGGCGTTGCAGTGCGCCTCCCAGCTAAAAACTTCGCTGGACGATGATAATATTATAAGCGTTTCTATTGGCGTTACATCTGGTGAGTTAGCTTCTAATACTTATGTGAATATATAGCTAAGGACCATAATAGTTTTTACACAACTTATAAAATATCGTGAACTTACACGTACTTAGCATATAGCACGATTGAAAATTGTTCATTTTCGTTTGCCTCACACCGAAGCCGAAACAATTTTGTTGTGGAGGACACATGTCATGATATTAATGAATCCCTTCAATCCCCACGGAACTATGGATTACGGTAATCATCAGATTCTGTTATTTATTTGCAGGAACGACTTATTGTGGTGTGGTAGGTCATGTATTGCGGCGAGAATATACTGTCATTGGACCAGCTGTAAATAAGGTAGAGTTAAAATAAACACGTAAAACGAAATCAACAAAACTTTAAATTACTTGATATCTGCCAGTTCGAATAGTTTATTTTTTACTATACTTACCACAAATTTACATATCTGCCAATCTGGAATGGAATGAAAATGGAATTTCTCATTATTATGAAAAATCCTATTTTATTACTGAACAGTTTATTCATTAATACTATATTCTTATTATACTACTTAATATACTTACAACCCTGCGGGTGATGACTTTTTAAAATATTTTATCAGGTATGTAAAGAAGATGTCATTCAATCCAACAATTAACTTTATGTTGTACCTAATAAGACTAAAAGCGCCAAGTATTTTTATGTTTCTCAAAAGATTTAAGAATAAGCTAGAAAAAAGATTATTTTTTATATTACTAGTGTTTTGGACTATTTTCATAATTAGGCAATTTCATCGTGTATTTGTTTCAGCTAATAAACTATTACTTTAAAATCAATCACTTGCTAAAGTTATAAGATGTGTGAACATGACTCATCATGTTCTAAGTGTTATAAATTACTACCTGCGTCCTGCGCTTTCTCCCGGGTTACGGTTTTCTCTCTACCTCAATAACCCCAGGGGAACTATACTTTTTCTGAGATAAAAAGTAGCCTATGAGTTATTCCAGGATATAAGCAATCTCCATCCAAATTTCGAGCAGCGTGAAGGAGTAAAAAGTATACAAACGAAAAACAAACTCGCCTTTAGTTAGTGCGATATTGTGCGACAGACGGTGACTTATCGATAATTTTCATTGGTTTCAGGCAGCTCGACTGATGATGGCCTATCCCAATAAAGTGACATGTGACAAGGAGACATTTTTGAGGAGTAAGCTGGATCAGGAGTATTTCAAGTTAATGGAAACTCGAGCCCTAAAAGGCATTGCTAAACCTGGACCTATTTATCAGTTCAACAAGCTAGGGTCAGTATCGTTTGCTTTAAAACAGACAAAAATAACACTTTATTGCAACATCACGAGATTATATGAAATAACTTATTATAGGATCTTACTAACTACAATTATACCTAGGTAGGTACTAATTGACAAATATGACTACGTGTTGCAATGGGCAGTTTTATAGCTCAGAGTCATCTATACCAATTAAACCCCCTTGCGGAGGAAAAATGCAAAAACATCTGCAACATAGCAATTGGTCTACCTGTGTACCACACAGGCAGCCGTTCTTAAGATCCAGTTTGTCTGACAATTACCTATGTGTGACACTTGTGTTTGCTAGGAATATTATACTTTTTTTTTGTCACGAGACGCGGTGCCGGGTTCGCAATCTAGGTCCCTAACGTGATCAAGAGTGTCTGGTCATATCATGTTTATTAAGTAAGAAAATGTTTAACAAAAAATGGAACCGACTTCAACACTCAAAAGTGTGAAATAACTTAATGAAGTCGGTATCATGATGGTTCAAAAGTAGCTACTATCAAAATATTATGAGCATGGTACCGACTTCGACAAGTTATTCACATTTTTGAGTGTTACAGTCGATTCCACTAGTTGGTGAAAAAAATGTTTTACCCTTTTCTGTGACCTTTGCTACTCACGGGATCAATTGTCATTGTGTATGTTCTCCGATGTCTTCACCCGCAACTAGAATATCGTCGATATGCGAAGCACTTTTCAGTTATTGGAGTGTAACTCAAAAACTGTTTGTTCGATTTTGATGAAATTTAAATGGGACCTCCACGGAAGTATACTCTATTAAACAAAAAAGAGCACACATATAAAAAAGTTTATATGGTCGAATTGAGTTACCTCCTTTTCTGAAGTCCGTTAAAAAAAATTAGTTTCAGTTTTTCTCCTGAAACTATTTTGGTTTTAGGTGGCATGAGCGTCTGAGTGTGTGGCGTCATCCTTTACTGGGTCGTAACGGGGAGCTCACCAAGTACAAATCAACTCTTCACAACGCGTTGCAGGAAGAGCATAAGAGTTTTACGCGTTTTCGGGATCACAAATTCGCTATTGCTTTCATGGTGGGTGGCAGCTCAATATAATATTGAGATATAATTATATATATGTGGTATCCGGCTTTACTCACGTTTATAGTCGAAGTTTCGCCTAGGTTTCGAGCATGTCCGATGCTCATCCTCAGATGAGTTTCAGGTGAGTTAAGCTGTTAAAAATGTGTCAAATTCACGAGAATTTCCAATCAATATTGAGATGCTTATAATCAGGGACCGCATTTAACCTATTAAAGGCCCTGATCATGCGTTTTCTATCACGAGATATAGACAAAGAAAAGCAATGATATAAGATTTATTTTGATTTATTCAGTCAGTATTTACATTAGATGAATAGGTTGCATAATTCAATCCACAAAAGTAATTCAGCTTCGCGCATGCGAAGGCTATTAAGCAAGTAGGTTTTGTAGTTAGTCACTATCGTTTAAATTTTCATAATTAATATGTTTTCTAGTAAAATATAGGTTATCGTGTAGTATTCAGGTAGGAACTAGAGGGCCCTCCCTATCTTTCGCGGGGCCCTGGAAAGGTGCCTAACGGGAAAGAGGGGCATGTTTATAATGTTATAAAATCTTTTTTTTATTCTTAGTTCTGTTTCAAATACAAATATATTTATTGGCACAAAACACTTTCAATACATGATAGATTACTAAAACATGTGATTATCCATGTATACATAATTATGTATGTGAATACAATAAAAAGGCCTTTAGCAGCCGTGCTAGGGTCACCTGTGTTACGGCTGCTAAGCAACTTCCTATAATCAAGCAATGCATCTTATGCAACGAGCATCTTGACTATTCATACCTAACTTAATAAATATATTATTAAAACAACATAGAACAGATACAAAGAAAAGCCAGAATATTATGTTACTTAACTAAAACTTACATAACCTAATGCGCGGTATGAAGAAATGAGGGAATAAGAACATTTTATAATTTAATATCACTTAACAATCAACCCATTTTTTTAACAAATTTTCAATGCAAATAATTCGTATCAGAAAACGTACACATCAGAACAGCTAATACAAGCTATCGATGCCGCTTCTAAACAAAAACACAACAGGTTTAATACAATAGACATTCCACAACCGGCGAAGTGACTCGGAACAGAGACGGATACAGTAGCTATTGATTTTGTTATTTTTTTATATTTTTATTTTTTTGTTTCTACTATAACTATTTTAATTAATCATGTTATTATTTGTCTTGTTTATAAGTAGTGTTCGAACAGTTTTGTATTTTATATTATTATTAATTATTACATTTCCTTACATTTCACTACATACATGTATTTATTTATATTATGTATGTTATTTATTATGTGTGTATTGTGTTGGGAGGGGGTGTGGGTCTTGGCAATGTGGGTGAGTGTCTGGGGGTGGGGAGGGGGGGAGGGGGGGGGGGGGGGTGTTATTGAATGTGTGGTTAGGTGTATGTGGGCGGGCTCAAGTATTGGAACATAGTATATCTTCCGTGGAGCTATAGTCTAGCCCTACAAGATAAGTATATATACACTTTTTACACTTTGAGAAAGTCTGCGGATAAATGTTTAGACGTTTGTTGATCTTCTTATAAATAGAAAGTCCAAGGTAGCAAAATTGTCTACAAGCGAACATTGATCGGAAAAGAACTGACGAAAGGGAAAGATCATTGGACCGCCTTCTGTTACAGTGGCTCTTCGCGTCAAACGGTATACTTATATGCGTTCTAAGGACACTTTTATATATAAATAGCTGTCTAACAGTGAGTATTTTAGTTTCTGAGTAAAGACGATTTGTAGGGAAACGAAAAGGCTTTGAAAGCATAACTTTTAAAACGGCTCTTTGAGATCTTTCCACTCACAATAGATATGTTTTGTATGTTCCACCCCACACTACGATACAATACGACAGGAGAGAATGACATATAGCATAGTATATAGTTTTTAATAGATTTAAATCAGAGAAATGTCTAAGGCGTTTAAAGACTCTTATTAACTTACGGACTCTGCTAGTCAATAACCTTGTATGCTCTTTCCAGTCTAGTAATTGGTCCAAAACTACTCCAAGATACTTGACGTGACATTCTCTTTGAAGGAAACTGCAGTGACATGGAGTGGAGACAGCATTGTTACACGTATGAGCTCTTATACGTATACTATCAGGGGGTGGTTGGGTTACTAAACTTTTTGTGAAAGTGATACATTTTGTTTTAGAGATGTTGAGTGTCAACAAGTTGTTTCTAAGCCAGGACATGATTTCTGTAAGCCCAATTTCAGCTTGTCTTGTGACTTCGCTCCACGTGGGTGCGGCAAAAAGCAATACAGTATCATCCGCATATGCTACGATTTTACTAACTGTGTTAAATTTGATTTCAAAAACATCGTTAACATATACAAGAAAGAGAGTAGGGCCGAGAATACTTCCCTGTGGAACGCCGTAAGTGACGGTAATTTCATCACTCAGCAAATCGCCAACCTTGACTCTTTGAGTCCTATTAGTTAAGTAGTCAGCAAAGAGTCGGAGGGCAATATCCCTAACACCAACACCCTCCAATTTGTTTATAAGGATGGGAACAGAGACAGTATCGAAGGCTTTGGCTAGGTCCAGGAAAATTCCCACGCATTTATTTTTACTGTCAACTTGCCTAGCAATGAATTCCGTGACCGTTAAAACTGCATGTTCAGTTGACTTGCCTGAAACGAAGCCAAATTGATTTTCTGATATAATATTGAATTTTGACAAATATGAAGTTAGACGTTTATTCAAAAGACGCTCGAGTATTTTTGATAAACTAGAAAGAATGGATATAGGACGGTAGTTATCGATACTATCCATGTTCCCTCCCTTATGAATAGGCTTAATAATGGCCGTTTTAAACAATTTTGGGAACACTCCTGTAGAAAAGCTCAAATTACATATGTGAACTATAGACGGTACAATGACTTTCCTACACGACTTTAGGACTTGACCTGATATAGAATCATATCCCAAAGCACAGGATGATTTCAAATTCATGATAATAGAATCAACTTCTTGTTCATCGGTGGGGAAGAGAGAAAACGTTTGGGGTGCAACACATGCCGGTTGTACACTTTTGTTCGTAGAATGGCCAGAAAGAATTTTGCTAGCTAGCTCTTTACCAACATTAGAAAAGTGATAATTAATAAAATTCAATGAGTCCAAAGGATGTGACTTTAAATTAAGGAGCTTATTATTTTCATCAATACATATTTTATGTGAATCTAGCTTGGCAACTTTCTTAATTATTTTCCAGGTTTTTTTGCAATTATTACCAGCCCTTTTAACCTCGGTTTCTTCATATTGAGCTTTGACTTTCCTTAATATGTCCTTGCAGAAATTTCTATATCTCCTGTACGTTATTGAGCTCATTTTATTACTAGGGTTATTTAAGGCAACCATGTGGAGCTTATCACGATGTTTAATACAGCGTAGCAGACCAGGAGTTATCCACGGCTCGATGATTCGCTTACGACATGGCACCTTTTTAATAACGGTATTTAGAACAATTGCTCTCTTAAGTTCAGATACTAGTATATCAGTAGCTTTATTAACTTCATGAGTTTCTAACAAATTATTCAACATATCAATGCTCAGGTCATTAACTATGTTCTCATATTTAATAACCTTCACAGCATTATGAGTGTTTCTAGGTATCCGATGATGTTCGAAAGCTAAGATTAACGTCGAATGGTCAGTAATAGAGTTTAATAGAACAAACGAAGTAGCTTTTAGTGAGGTTTTCAAAAACATATGATCTAGGCAATTTTGTCCTCTAGTAGGAAGCTGGTGAGCTGGCATTAACTCGTGGTAGGCCAAAATGTCAAGATATTCATCAACTGAGGAGTGATTTCCCAATATGTTTATGTTTATATCTCCCGTGAGTATAATGTTTCTACAGGTTTTAATCGAATTTAGAATAGTATCTAAGTTTGTAAAGAAGTTATCGAGCGAATGGTATGATGGTGATCGGTATATTGCTACAAGAGCTGTATCATTACCAATACGAAGTATCAAGCAGTTAGCCTGGAATGCCGGTGGTTCTGTAACTACAGCCGAAAGATCATTGCGAACAAAAGCAACCACACCTTCGTTTTGATTTATATTCGATTTTGTTAAGTAAGTGTTGTAATTATAAAGGGTGGGAATATAGTCAATTGAGTTTAACCAACACTCCGTAAGGATTATTATATCGACGTCTATCTTGATACAGCCTAGTAACGCTTGAATTTGAGTTAGGTTACAACCTACACTTCGAATATTTTGACATAAAACAATTAAGCGTTTACCGTTTACCTTTAATAGTTGGAGTGAGGCATCATCAACAGAACATAAAAAGGAGTCAGCGATTCTATGGGTGTCCAATTCTTTGCTTAAATCTTTTAAATCCATGAAGAGAAAAACAATTTGGTACGTAGCACCAACAATACGTCTAGCAAACTCCGTGGAGGAGTTGTAGGTGGAGACATGATTAAATTAAAATTGTATATATAATGCAAGGAAATAAGTAATGGGGTTAATTCCAAAGTGTTCACACTGCACCGCTGGACAATGTCAAAATTGTTATCAAAAAATGTGTTATTGTGTATGTAAAATGGCTTTGAGAGGAAATGTGTAAAGTAAATTGTGAGATAGTTGAAAGACAAAGAAACATATTGCCCTAGTATAGAAATGAAACCACTCGGTCTAGACTCCCTGTAGTTTCTTGAGTTCACCCAGCTGAGATTCATCTTTAATGAGAATGTGGGAAGCTCCTTCTTGTTTTCTGAGATATATGTTACCACGAGTACACCAGCAGTAATTATAACTATTGGATTTGGCAAAGTCCCTGGCCAGAAAGAACAGCCGCCTCGTTTTGGCTGTCATATGCTCCGATATATATATCGGAGCCGAGGGCAGGCCGAGCCCTAATTGAATTGTGGTGAGATGGTGCTTATAGTCTCTACCAATTTTTTTTGCCGTGCGAATAAATTCTTCTTTCCTCATCATTGTTGTGAACTTTACAAGTATGGGTGGATCGTTTTTGGACTTGGTGTTTACTCTATAGATATCCATTATTTCCGATTTCTGAATATCAAGACTCAGAGCATCACCTAGTTTCACTACGAGTTCCCTGAGTGTAAGCTTTGTTTCGCCTGTTTTTCTCGGTACATTTCTTAACTCAACTGTGGAGGACCAACTGGTTTTCTGTAGGGTTTCTAATTTTTCTTCAAGTTCAATAATGTATTTTTTATCTTCTTTACTTTCACGCCACAAATGTTCGTAGTCCATTTTTATTTCATCGTACTTGGCCGATAAAAACTCCAGTGTCTTGTTTTGTTCAATATTATTTTGTTTAATGTCATCACTCAAACTTTTGAATCTATTTTCGAATAGTTCAATTAGTTCCTTTTTTAATGCACTGATGGAATCATTTATACTATCATCCGCGACTCTACGCCTTTTCTGTCTAAACACATTAGGCTTACCCGAGTCACTTGCAGTTGCAATGTCCGAGTCCGATGGTTGACCTTGTCCGGTTATTACAGCTGGCGGCGTACGTTGCATGATTACGACTTTAATTGTAGGACGAAACGAACACGTGAGGTAGTTAAATAATTTAGAAGGGAGAATTAAAAATATTGCAAAGTAAAAGTAAGCACGAAACACGTCTGCTCTCAACGGAGGCACGGGCGGAAGGCTTACTTGTTTATACTTACTTCCTTACTCCACTGACTCAGCGACCTAAGGTGAGTCTTGGCCTATATTTACGAAAAACGGCCAGTGTTTTTTTATATTTTTTTTAGTTGTGTTCAATTGAAACCTTTTATTATCGATCCATTAAAATTTCCAATCTTATTTTACAGGGACACAGACTTGTAGGTAAAACAAGACTATTAGAAGAATGCCTGAACATCACCCCTAATTACATCCGTGTTGAAAAAGTTATCCTCACCGAAGAAGCTAAGGTATTGCGAGGTTTATGGAGACTCTAAAGTCGACACTTTTTGTTCGTGCATAAGATTAATTTTCTATAATTATAGACAAAATACTTTTTGTTTATTTTTATTTCATCACACTAATATTATAAGGGGGACAGTTTGTTTGTCGTTTTCATGTTTGTTACTCCTTCACTATGAAACGGCTGAACGGATTTGCATGATTTTTTTAATGAAGATAGCTTTACCCTGGAATAACACATAGGCACATAGGCTACTTTTTATCCCGGAAAAAGTATAGCACCGGTGGGATTATTTAGGTAGTGGGAAACCGTAGTCCATGCGGGTGAAACCACCGGGCGCAGCTAGTAATCAATAATTTTTATAGCGCACAAAAAAATTACATTGAAATAATGGAATCTATATACTCTCGAACTAGTTGCGAACTATGTTTCGTGTCCCAATAGTTTCTACTATCAGATACACTTATACTTATACTTTCATACAGAAGTAAGTTAAATGTAGCTATGGTTTTTACTACTTATATTAATACTAGTAACGGCCCACGGCTACACCCGCTTCGATTACAGTTTTCGCGCTACCTCAATTATCGCACGGCAACTATGTTTTTTTCTGGGATAAAAGTAGCCTATGTGTTAATCTAAAGTCTAAACTATACCAAATTCGAAATCGATACAGCCGTTTGAGCGTGAAGCAGTAACAGAGGTTTTTTAAATATTTGCTTATCCTTTCGGAATAGCCATTATTTTCGGAATGAAAAGTTGCCTATGTGTTAATATAGGATGTATACTATCTCCATACCAAAATTCATCGAAATCGGTGCACCCGTTTGAGCGTGACGGAGTAACAAACATACACACACACTTACACATATACACACTCGCTTTTAAAATATTAGTGGGATGGATATTAAGATTATACATTTTATCTATTAAGCAGCTATTTTATTAATTCTCAAATATAGTAGGTTATATACAAGTTACATTATTTTATATTAAAGTAATTTGTTTAAGATGCCATATGGATTATTCCGATTGATCATCGCTCGAACTCTTGCTGGAGGAAAAGCGAGAAATTCAAGAGAAAACTGTGAGAACAGAATCAGATACAGGTACTTACCGTGGACAAAATATTATAGTATCTTGGTCTATGATAATAATAATAATATGGGACAACATTCACACAAAGTCTTCAGGTCCCAAACTAGGCAGAGCCTGTACTATGGTAACCTGATGACTGATATATACTTATATACGTTCTTATATATACTTATATACATATACACACCCAGACACAGGTCTATGTACTTACTTACTTATATGGAAACATTCTTACGTTTATTCTCCCAAAACTTGCTATTGATTTCAGTCCATTCTCGTATCTTGCATTCGTTCATTGCTTGCATTTGAAATCTTCCTATTATTAATTGTAAAAAATGGTTAGGTAATAAATTAGTAAGTAAGATCTGTAATTAAATTCAACAGCGTTCTACTAACTAACAAAATTGCTTTATTGTGTAAGTATTTTTTTTATAACCTTACCTTATGATTTTTCAGTGAGCGTAAAGTGGTATCAGTCGAGAAAAAAGTGCTCAGGGTACTCTGATATGTAGAAAGAATAAAAACAAGTAAACAAGGAATAATCGTGATATTGCTATAAACGGATTGTAAATAGGGGAGGCTATGTCCAGAAGTTTACGTTTTTTTGTACTCTATAGATCTAGCGCTTGACCACTATCTCACTCGATGATCATAGACGATGTGGTCGAAGATGTTATCATGCTCAACCTAGAATGCTTAGTGGCTCTCAAGGACTACTGCCTTAACACACTAGGTATATGTTTGATGACAGTTTTTCAAACTTGAGGGTGGTAGGCGAGTACTCTAAAGTCCTTACCACCATGTAGGGAATTTGATAACGGTGTTACCTTCACCGGAAGCTCAAGCTGTTGCTGGCGATCGAACTAGCGTCGGTTAGTTTGACAGCCGACACTCCCACCGACTAAAGCCAGGTCATCAGCTTCGTCACAAGTAATAGACTGGGTCATCTAGGATACATTAACACTAATATGAACTAAAAGTAACAAGGATAGACTAGAAGACCTGAAGTAGAACCCCTTGGTCTTCGATATGCGTAACTTAAATGTAAGGCTCACAGGTAAAGCCCTCTTCAGGAAGCTACTGCACATGTGTATTAATAAGTAACTAATGTACCCTCTTGCGAGATGCTAACGTTTCTGATAACGTACCTTTAAGATTGTAGTCAACCTTTTGTTTTTTACCTCATCATATTTACATCATACTTTCTTGGGATTCCAGCATCAATCTAACAGCAATGTCGCCAATTCAGATCTACGCCATCAACACGATATTTGATACTAGATTTCCTTTACCGGAAACGTTTAACTACCAAGGAGACCTGCTCAGCGAATACAGTGTTAAATATATTATACAGGACATCTGCAAGACAGTAAGTGATATAAATCTGCACTAATACTATAAAGGGGAAGGATTTGTATGTTTGTAAAGGATAAACTCAAAAACTATTGGACCGATTTCTAAAATTGTCTTCGCATTACTATGCTACGTTATCCCTGAGTAACATAGGCTAGTCTATGTATTACAAGAAAAAAAAGGGATCCTTATTAGGGAACTTCAATCATTTAACCGTGCGAAGCCGGGAAGTACCGCTAGTAAATAATAAGAAGACGTCGTTAATTAATTACTGATGAACTGTTTTAAGCTACACCACTCCTCGCCCTTGGATGTGTGACCGCCAGTGGTAATTGCCACAGAGCACTTCTGTATGGAATGTGCCGAACGGCACCGTGGTTGTACAGGCAATAGTGCTCCCCCATCTCTTCCTGCGGGTGCCATAAGAGTCAGCTGAGGGATCACGTACCAGAAGGATGGGCAGCAGCAGGATTGAAAATCATACTGCGCTCGCCAACCCGTCTGCCAAGCGTGGCGAGTATTGGCAAATCCCCCCTATATGTGGGGAGGCATATGTCTTTGGTGGACTTCCTGTGGCTGAGATGATGACTTCCGTATTTCGGAAAGCAGTGTCAAATCAAGACGTCAGCCCCGGTTCTTCTCTAAGACAGTGGCTACGCCATTGGGCGGATTTGGGCGGCTGGATATCCCCGATATTTGGGCTCGCCAGCTACTAACATAACCGCGAATCGCATTGATCAGCGTACTCATTTATTTACTGTCACAAAATGGTTTGAACTAATTACATCGTCGTCATATAAATATAAAAATAATAAAAATAAAATAAACACATCATGCACATGTCAAATAAATTACATCCAATTACATTGATCACGTACATCGGCACATAAAGCCATGGCCATTAGGTACTCTTCTCTGAGAAGAAAGCCCGTGTCCTAAGAATAGGGAACGTTTTGGGCTAATTTTGCAGATATTATCATTTCGATTTCCTTGCAGGATTTGACTGGTAAATAATTTCCTAGTTTACAACCACTGGCACGCCTCATATAGTTCGTATCCCTGTTGAAATGTTAAATAAAACGAATTCCAGTTTGTATGTGACGGTTATACAGAACGGAAGACAGCTACTAAGGTTACTAATGTGTTCGTAGAACTACCCCAACTTATGGGTTTTGGCCGTGGAAGAAGCTCAGCACACAGATGATGAGTCCTGGCGCATTTTGCTGCTTCTCTTGGCCACGAAAACTATATTTGTGTTGATGACAATCACCAATGATGCAAAGATAACGGGTTAGTTTGTTCACATGTTCATTGTTAAGATAGGTAGTCAAACACTTGCCTATTCTCAATTAAAAAAACAAAAAGGCTCATTGGTAGTTTGTGATTTCCGCTGATAGGATAGCCGCCAGAACGAGAGCTTACGCTTTTGCTTTCCACCTATTCTTACATCTCGATAACCGCTACATTTGTATAACACATCACATGAACAGGTAATATAAGCTAGAGAGTAGTTTGAAAATCTGTCACCGAACACAGGGCTGCGTTCGGGAGCAAGCCATTTGGCCAAGCCATATCTTGCTCTGACAGCGGATATGCAGCATTCACGAACTCAATTAGAGCATTATTATGTTCACCCATTGACCCATTGATTTGATCATGGCCGTTAACGTCAACCTGTCAGACCAAAATATGCTCGACGAGACCATAATCTTTCTACCTCTAGAATCGATCAAATCTTGGTCTGCTTTCAAAAGTGACATATGCAGTAGAAACTATACCGTGATTCATTCAGGATGCAAGTGACTTCTTCATCTTCCTCGTAACATACTATGGAGTAGCCGTTCGTGAGACATCGATAAAATATTGGTCGATCAATATTTGGCCGAAGCCGCTGCTGAACGCAGCCCAGTGTACAGTGAATTTAGGGAGTTATCCTTAAATGCCAGTGGAAACCTAGATCTAGTGTTACAAGTTCGTCCTCATCATAAGTGGCAAAAAAATTTGGTAGAGCCCATACGTTAGAACAGATTCAATAATATAAATACTTTACAGTTCTGTGATAAAACCAACGTAGCATGTCCAAATGAAAACTGAGTAATAAAAAAAGCGAATTGGAAGTCTTTGGGGACTGCCGATAGAAAACTACATGTAATGTACGTAACGTAATGAAAACTACATGGTTCCTAAGATAAAATGGAAAGCGTGCGGTGACGATGACGCGAGTTTCACGCTTTTTGGTCACCCATAAAATACACATATTATGTCTATACACAGTATACATATAGCTCATGGAAAACGTTCGGTGACGATGACGCGAGTTCCGTGATGTTAGTTCACCCAAAAAGTACTCAACGCGTCCAAAGAATTATTCACTTCAAAAATTAAAACGTGAAGTAAATTGTATTATGATTACATAGTTCATGTAGATTTTATCCTGAAATGATATTTTTTTTATTACACTCAAACCCTGCGAGGGTTTTAGTTGCTAGTATTTCCGAATTGTGGATGGTATGGACGCGCACAGGTATTGTTAAATTTCTATATCATGTAACATTGTATCTGTAGATTTAAATAAATTATTTATTTATTTATATTTATTTCTCCATCTTTCATTGATTACTTATTGTGTATGTGATGTGACTGTATTGTGATACCCACTGTTTGTATTTGATTTGATTTATAAAAGTTATAGTAGAAATACCTACTTGGAACTTGAATTGTGATTTCGCCGTTTCTCATAGTTTAAGTAAGGCCGTCCGCACCCACTTGAAAACTTTAAAAACTTCGCTTTTTTACAGAAGTAGCAAGCGATTGTCTCGCGAACTCCATGATCGTGAAGGTGAACCTGAAAGGCGTCGACAGATGGTATCACGCAGCTTTGGCTTGTCAGCTGCTCGATGTGCAGGCGATACCTATGGATTTGCAGAAGTTAGTTAGTTAACCTATTGAAGTTTTCCTCGTTCGCTTTGTAGTAAGCATATCAGGGAAGTAACGCCTGAATGTATACATTTTTGTTATATTAATTTGTTATTATTATATAATTGTAGTTGATAGTTATAATATAGGTATATTAAATTTACAGCATGATATGTATTGCACTTTTTAATCTGAATCTGAACACATTTTAAGTTGAGTACCGGTCACAGAATCTGGAAATATGATCACAGAATTTAACATAACCAGACCAAAGCTCTTACTTTGTGACCTAGTTATTAAACAAGGCAGCTGACAAGCGTCTGAGCCGACTCTTTAAGGTTACCTTTATACCAGAGTGATCGAAAGCGCCAGCAGCGGGATGCCGGGTTGGATTCAGAACTTCGTGATATCCCTGGTCCAGCGGGGAGCACTGACTGTAGTAACTGTGCCACGAAGTGAGGCCCAGGCGTCTGGGGCTGTGATGCCGTCGTCGGCACTCTTGCAACGGGCAGGCTATGAAATTAATGAATATGACGCTGAAAGAAGACATAGCTACCAGGTACCACTGAAAATGAGTTTTTGTAGGTTCATAGTTAGATAAGATGACTCGCTCGCGAGTCGCGAAGTGGCCTATGTTTTATTTTTTTGAAAGAATATGTCGTTTTTACAAAACGACATATTCTTTCAAAAAAATAAAACAAGAAGGAAGAATATGTCGTTTTGTAAAAACGACATCTTCTTCCTTATATGTTCTTCAGAATATGAATTGCGAGAACGCTGACATAAGTACCTACCCATTTGTTTCAGATATGTGTTGTATGTCAGTCAGTTGGTTACTATTATAGTACAACAGTTCATCTCAGTATTATTTACCTATCAAATTACTGTATCAATAAAGATGCTAAAGAAAATTGAATATTAGCACTATTATCATATATTTATTGAAAATTAGATTGTTTAAAAAATATATGTACTTATATACCTATTTATTTATTTTCAAACTTACAGCTATCATTGCAGGTGTTACACACACTATTATTAGACATGTGTGTCATTTAATGTCTGTAAGAGTACGTTTCATATTATGGGGTGTGGAAGAAAAAAAGCATCGCATTTGTTACAGCGGTGGCATTCACCAAGACGGCCGTTGCACTTTTCTGCTTGGACTGGGCAGCGATGGCGTGACTTGAGTGCGCTGCGTTCGTCGTAACGTCCCGTTTTGCACTAATTTGTTACTTATTAATTCTTTTGAATTTTGTTTCATGAACACATTTGCGATGCATTTTCAAACAAACAAAAATTTTTAAAACAACATTTTGTTTTCGACTAAAGACTTCTTGTGTAACTCATGTGTTATTTTATTAATTAATAGACAGAAACACAATAAATCCAAAAAAATATGGTCAGAAAGATATAAATGAAAAGGAATTCCTATTTTATATTTTGGCAACTAATACATATAAAAATACAGTTTGTATCAGATATTTTTTTTTTTCAAAAAAAATTCCGCAGAGTATCTACAGCGTGGTTAGCGTCAGCCTGATGAGTAAATCAGAAAGCGGTCACATAGTACAAGATACCGACACTGTGCAAATGGCTGTCCTCGCAGAAAACTACAACTTTGATGACTTGACTATCGATATGGCTATGGATGGTGAGCACCAGGCTTAACACAAAGATTGCCTGTTTGGTATACCAAACATTTTCAAATCAGCCGTGTGTCGTAATTTTCAAACACTTATTTAGAAATTTAAAGTTCCTGCCAACTCATGAAATCCCTATTACCGCCTTTCGCCCATTCATTTGAAAACACCACGGTTCTGTAAAAGAGTAGGTAAAATAATTGACGATCAGCCTTAGTAATTAGCGTACCTACATCAGAACGACCGATCTGTATGCTCGAATAGGTATCAGACAGCAGGAACTTTAGCATAGTTCGGACCAATTTACATTCCTACTACTACCTATGGCCCGAGTCCCACCCAAGACTCGGGCCTTCCCCTTCCTTCGGTGTTGGCCATATTCCACCACGCTGGACAGTGCCACTGTGGAATGGCTAGTTGCCCTCCATATCGGAGCTTTTAGGCAGTACAGCCCTTCGACAAGACCTGAACATTAAGCTACATTAATAATATACATTCCCCCTCTCACCACCGAACATAGGTAAGTTTCACTACCTTTTACCCCTGACTTTTCATCAATTCTGTATAGGTTGTAATGTTAACACATTATGAATAGCAAGGAGACCCTGTCTATGCTAATACAGAGTTTAAGAGTTCCAAAAGTTGAGAAGTACTTTTATATAAGTACTAGATGTTTTTGTGCTAGATCTTAGAATTTTCGTCAGAAAAACATTGTTTATTGAGTTTTAAAATAAATTGCCTTATGACACTCAAGTCTAGCGTGAACTTGGGTAAAGTGACACTTTTCCCTAGACAAATAGGTAAATAATCATCGTCATCATTTTCAGATATAGTAACCGTTGAAAATGCCCTGAATCTAGCTTTATTTTCCATCCTCTATCACTTTTTCTGCTCATAGCGTAGGTAAAAAATATTGGCATACTTATGAATATTTGCTCATTCTGAATTTCCTTTCATAGTTCGGTATTGCAAATGTGTTAGTACCTAACAATGATTTATTTCCATTTGCGTCTATTTCTCTTTCAGTAACAATTCTTAAAACATACGATTCTCTGACACCATTTGAAAAAATGATGCTGAAATGTGCTTCTGTGTTGGGCGACGTCTTCTCGAGGCGGATGTTGTTGCATCTCCTGCAAAGTGACTCGACGAGGACTGTGGCTCAAGGTTAGGAACTCTTTCTTTTCTAGTTTATATTGTATAGATATAGCGTTTCACAACTATCTCCCTTGATGGTCAGTGAGGATGTGGTCGAAAATGTTATCACGCTAAACCTAGAATGCTTGGCTCTCAAAGACTGTTGCCTGCTGATACTTTACAATCTAAAGTATCGAGGACTGCTGCCGTCCGCATCTAAAGTTTGGATCACAGCGTTGGGCCACTATATCTCGACGGTCGAAGGTGGATTCCCGTGGTTGTTAAATGTCAGTGAACTGACGTGACGTCACAGTACCGACATAAAGAGCAAAATTCATAAAAAATGTTGATGACTGCACTTTACCCCTTTTTTTTTTTTTTTAATTATCGCTGTATTCGACTTCAATTTAAAAAAAAGTTTATGAACATATACGGCTTCAAATGTATCACGTCTCGATAATTTATATTATTTTTCCCTATACCTATAGTAAACTTATTATATAACTAGCGGCCCGCCCCAGCTTCGCACTGGTATAAAATATATAGCCTATGTCATTAATGGATGTTAGTATACATATAAACCTTCCTCTACAATCACTCTATCTATTAAAAAAAACCTCATCAAAATCCGTTGCGTAGTTTTGAAGATTTAAGCATACATAGGGATATAGGGTCAGAGAAAGCGACTTTGTTTCATACTATGTAGTGATTATATATTTTGCTATTGCATTCCATCACTAGGCATACCTATTAGGCCTACTTGCACCAACCAAATTATCCGAGATTCTCAGATCAAATCACAATTTTTGCCGGCAAATTTATGATTTAATCAGAGATTACGGCGAAAATCTCACATAATTTACATGCATATCATTCTTCATGCAGTCCATCAATACCTTATTCGGGCTTCTTAATTAAAGATTATTATAGTTTATTAAATATTTCAATTCTTCAACATCTGCTATGCGTTATGGGCATGACGTATGACGTGCTAATTACCATCACACACAAAAACCCGTCCCGCTTATTCACGCTACGATGTATGTCCGAAGCTGTGGCGAAACTGTTCGAGATTCGTGTACTGGAGTGTGAGGGTGGAGACTTTACCCGGAACACCTCCCTGGTTTTGGTGCACCCCGCTCCGGCGATGCCCGCGGCTAAACCACCATATTGCGCTTGTCTAGGGACGAGGAAGCCACGTGAGTAATCTATCTGAAGTAATATTCAAATCATTAAAAACATAAATGTTAATTAGGACCGAGCAAAAATGCATGATTTGTACTGAAGACGATCGGAGGAAGAAGAATTTGAGGGTATGACCGAACTAGTGACGTCTGATTGAAGAGAGTGGAAGAAAATTTACTTTGCCGGATCTTAATTAATTGAGACCATGGCAAGATGAAGAAAACTATGATGTGCAATCATTTAGAAAATATCTCTGGGAGGGCTGTTTAGTCATCGTCGTCATCATCATCTCAGCCATAGGACGTTCACTGCTGGACACATACATGCGCCCCCATGCTGCCTGCATCTAACTTCTGCAGGCTTTTTAGTAAAAGAGTTAGGTTTAGAAAAGGTTTATTATACCGTGTATTTTGTGGGATGAAAAGCAGAGTATGCCACACCGTACAAAAAAACGCCATTTTTCATTCGCAAAGACGGACTTTCGGATTGCTGCCATAGAAAATTAATTAAAATCGGCTTAGTATTTCTCTTTCCAAAATAAAGACGAAAATGTTACACTGATAAGTAAATCGGAAACCCGTTTTGATTTTTTGTCTAAGCTACGTATTTATATACAATCACTCTTATTATATTATAATAAAGTACGCCTATTTTCTACTTTAGTTATGGTACCTACATCACAAGCCTGTCCCAATTTCAGCAAACTGCCGCGATCTGCCAATGTACGCCTTTTGCGGTTACATGAAGTTTCGCCACTCTCTGTTCAGAACCACGACGTATGAACTGTTGACGGAGAGCCAGAAGGTACAATTGACTAGCTGACTATTTAAATATGTTAATGACTCGTGGATATAATGGGTATTGCTCATGTTTCATTTTTAGAAAATTGATTTGAATTAATACTTCATTGCGAAACAATTGACGACGTGCTAAAGTGCTGTTTTATTAAAATTGATAGTTAAAGTAAAAGATGGTTGCCGTGGCGCAGTGGTCAATGACATGACTCAGTGTCTCCGGGGACCCTGGGCTTGAATCCCGGCAGGTGCAAATGTTTTGTGCGATGAGTGCAGATGTTTGTCCAGGGTCTTGAGTGTTTGTGTGTGTCCATGCCTACCGCGATACAGGGAATCCTAATGCGGGGATCTGAATGTGATTAAAAAAAAGTAACAAATTCTTATATTTATGTTAAATACGTCTGTATAAATTGTATATAAGTCATATAGTAAAGACTTCATGTTTTATAGTAATATTTACAGATTATGACTCCTTTGAGTATACAACCTTCTATTTATTTATCTGAGTATGACTCACACGATCGTCGTCGAAATAGAAATAATTAAACTTTTTTTCTTAGAAGGTTTAATCTATGAAAGCAGTTTTTCTTACACTCAGTCACTAAAATATTTGACGTGACTTTTAAGAGCAGATCTTCATATGTTGTTTTGTTGTCTTTGTCTTATAATTTCAGACTTGCCCATACTGACCCATCTATAAATGGCTCATTGTATGTGTATTTCTATACATGATTCTTCATAATAGGTAGGCAGGCAACTTTACTAGTTGCTGTACCCGTGCGTTGACACATCCGTCCACTATAGCTCAGCGTGTGTTCGTGTGTGTGATATGTGTCAACTATTTCTCATGAAAATCCATTCCTCCCCACCGCTGCCACTGTCAAAGACTACAATATTATACTGGGAACTCTGAATTATACCGGCCACTGTCTCGTAAAATTTGACGTGGTAAAGCTACGTCGTCGGTTATGAACTTATACTTTGTTTGACAGCGCTTAAAATAAATAAAAAAGTCAATTATACAATTTATATAATTTTGTACATAATCTAAGTTCATTAAGTACTATTAGGTAGTTTTTAAAAAAGAAATGTTTTATTTGTTTGGTAGGTAACATTTTTTTTTTTCGAGAACCCCCGATGGACGTAATAAGGTGTGTTGATACCGGTTATTTCTTCGTGCGTAGACACATACCCTCCACTATAGCTCAGCTTTCTTTTTATGTGACAACTACAATTTTATACTGAGAACTGTGAAATATGCTGGCCACTGTCTCGGAGAATTTGATCATGGTAACGCTACGTCGTCGTCGCGTCCGCTCAAAACTTATTCTTTGTTTGACATCAGTCATTTATTATATTATGTATATTATTTTTCAATATATTTGTATGAATTATAATATTTTTATATTACAATATGGTGTACCTATCATATTATATATTATAATAGAAACAATATGTTCTATCCTACAGCATGAAATGCACGCAAGAGCATTGATATTTCTAGAACGTTACACTAGACGATGCTATTCCTGTGGTTCCGGATGTTTCATCAAATTGCTGGGTCTTCGATGTAACGATGTAAGAACTCGCACCCTTTTTGTAAAACTACTAGGTGTCCCGTTCGCAGCTCCGCTCGCTTGGCGTTCCGGGTACAATGTTTCATCTCTCACTGTAAAATGTACTGTGCAATCTCAATCGTTATCGTTGTTTATTTATTTTATTTTCATCGATTTAAATAAGAACTCGTACTTAGTCTAAAAATAAAGATGCTACAATTGAATAGCTGCGTGCTGAGGCTTGCGCTCACCGCCTTGCACGATCATAACTCCCAGATGAAGAACTGCAAATCAGTTCGAAACTGCAGTGCAAGTACCGAACTCGTTTAGATAAATTTGACGATCGTCAAATTCGTCACATTTTTACGAATTGTGCGAGTACCAAACCCAGGTCGCAATCATTTGTCGATCGCATGCGATCGACTATTTTTACCATTATTGTGAAATTTTCTAAAATGTAGGTACGTACCACGAGCTATTCCAATTTGCCTATGAAAATAAAACAAAAACACATGTATGTTGGAACACCATACAAAATCATATCTGCTAATAAGATAGATTACGTTTATGGACAACGTAGACAAAATATTAATTTACATTTTACCTTACAAGTACACACCAAATAACTCAATTTAATAGCTATTAATCCCACCCAGTTCATATTGGTGCTAACTGCTTTTCTACACGGTTGTATATAGCTTAATCATAACGGATTCTTGCTTGTCAAACATATGTCTTCCATAGGGTTTGATTGAAGAGAGCGAAGAGCTGAAGCGTACCCGCGCTCAGATTTGTGCTCTGAGTGCTGAAACCCGTGTCCCGGGCGAGTTGGAACCCACTTCACCATTTATACAGGACAAAGGTTCAGAGTTTAAGGTACTTCATACGCTTCAATTGAGAAGCAATCTAGATTAACCTTTAGTTTTAAGTCGTGTTCCGTACTAAGTTAGACGAAGTTATTAATTATTTTATTTATTTATTTATGTGAACAAAAATAGATAAATGTCGGCTCACACACGGCAGGGATGTTCGACGATGCGTCCATTGTAGTCAGGATCTGAAAAAATATATGGAGGACAGAAAAGCGATCCCACTTATGGTGTCGAGGAAGAAACTCTGAATTGTTAGAAACGGCTGACGTCACCGTTTCTAACACGCTGACAACTACGCTGATTTCACTGTTTCCTTGGTGACTACTGATTGCAAATAATAATGAATACACAGAACACAGATTACTTCACTGGATTGGATTTTACATGACCAAACAACAAATGCACCGGTAATTGCGATTATAAAAACAGTTTAAATTATTACAATCGATACGTCATAAGAATCAAATATTTCTAACGAACGTGGTATATGAAATGAAAGGAAAACAATGAAATATAAACTGGTCTCATGACACTCGGACAAGAAAATCTGTTTACCGACTAACAAATGCTTTACAGCGAACTAACAATTTAATTGTGTTGCTATAAAAGTAAAATGTAATATTATATATTAGTTTAATGTTCACAGTTTGTATTTTTTAGAATACAGAAACACAGATAACTAAATTATTTCTCTAATTTTAGGTCAATCTTGGGGAAGATTTATCGAGTTATGCACTTTTGGAAACCGAAGGGACCTTGAACAGTCGGATGATGAGTATGACCATCTATTGTTGCACATTTTTGTTATCTAAAAATTGCTTTTTACTGTCTTTAAACACAGAGTTCACCTATCTATCAATCTATCATCATCCAGCCATAGGACGTCCACTGCTGGACATAGGCCGACCCCATGTACTTCCACAAGGACCGGTTTGCAGCAGCCCGTTAACTATCGCCCGCCAACCCGCCTACCAAGCGTGGCGAGTATTGGCAAACCCCCCTATGATTAGACAACTATTTGTTTTTTATTTATTGTTATTTTGTTGGAATTATTTTTAACCGCAATTTCGTTATATATGCTTCAATGTAGTTCCATATTTTAAATGCCCCATTATGTAAGTATCTAGGGTACGTATTACTTAATTTACAAATACGTACCTTATAAACTTTGCAAACTTCCTTCAACTTCTTATCCATAGAATAATTTACAACTATTTCTTACAAAAAATGAGAAATTCTTGACCGATTTTCACTAAAAATCTATGGGGCCTGGAAAGTTTTTGGCAAATCGATCATGAATAACGGATTGTGAAGTAACGTTGGGGAATTTATTAACACTTTCTTGAAAATTAAAGAGAAATACTTCGGTTCACACAAAAAGTACAGAAGTCACAATATAAGTTTCTGCGTCTAAAGCAGCCTGCGTTATCGGCTGCGCAGTAGCTATGTTTGAGTAGCTATACTTGGATTAACCTCTATTAAAATTTAACATAATTGAATAAGTTTCATTTTAAGTAAAAAAGAAGAGGTCCAACTAACCTAATCTTACCTCTTCGAATAATAACCTAGGTGATTATTTTGAAAATTGTTTTTTTTTTTGTTATTTATATACTTCACTCAACCAACTATTAATCTCTAAAGTCCGAAAGTTTTTATTCTGTTAACTCTAAATTTTAGTTTAGCAAACTTAAGTGGCAGTGGGCCGGTTACATCAGCCGTAGAACCGACGGCCGATGGAGCGTCAGTAATAAATAAAATATTATATTTCACTGATTATTATCTATTTCAGATACCAAAAGTCCAAGACCCTCCGCCCAAATTTACGAGAAATACCGTAAGGATAAGAGAGTCCGGTCGTTTTCTTCGTTGGAACTGGACTCGTGCGAATGTTTAGCGATTCTGCAATTTGTTTACTGCCAGATCATCGATCATTGTCGTGGTGCTGGTAAATATAAATTCATTATATGGCTATGCATTTTATATTTACTGGTCCTTCGAGCCGGATGTGTATAATGAATCCAAGCGACGCGGTTATACTCGGCAGAGTTATGAATGTTGCGGTCCAATTTTTTTAAAATAAATTCTGCATTGGAATGTACATGAAACGAAGCCTCAGTTATAATTATTATCCTTCGCTTAGTATTATATGCACTTTACTATGTCTATGTATTAAATTTTGTTCAGGGTTGGGTAATTGGGCAAGTAATAGTAGGTAATTAATAATATTTCAGTTAATATATATTTATATATTTTTCATAATTGTAAGTAGTGAGTATAATAGAGTTTAACTCGTGTTTGTTATTTCAGGTGAATATGAAAAGCTTTATGAAGCATATTTGGAATATGCCGATCTGAGCATTATAACTTTGAACATACCTCAGGCAGTTCGATTGCTGTTTGAAGTTGAAACTTTTGTACAGGTAAAAATAAGATACAGCGTATAGGTATACTTAGTTTTACTTAGAGCCGAGAATTCTTTTTTTAATGACTTCCTATTTTGATAAACATCAACTTTTTGATTAAAGATTTCATTACCTGTTTCATGAGAAAACTCTCGAGTTTTGATGAGTCATGAATTCATGATGATTACCTACAATTTATTTTGTATTCTTCAGACTCGGAAGTTCTACAAAATGAATATTTGCCAAGAATGGGTGATAAACTTCCAGCTGGCTCGGATAAGCTCCATGCGCGGAGTCTGCATGCTGGAGTCTGGAGATATGAGCGAAGCCAGGACGCAGCTGCTAGTCGCTCTAAAACTTTACTGCGTACCTTTTCCTACTTCCAAGTACTCAAACCATTCGATGGGATATAGTTTGATAACCTTTTTTCATGAATTTTCGCCATTATGCAAAACTCAAGAACAAACCGCACATTCACACATTATGACTCCAGGCAACTGTGATTAATGTTATGTATTTAGCCTGCCCGCTGCCTTTTCTGATAAATACCTACGTGCTTTTACGAAAATGATAGTTAAAAAAAGTTTTAAAAATAGTAGTACGTCCCAAATCACAAAAATTTGGGACACTAGAGAGTTCCAAAAATCTTTAAAATTTTATGAAATTTTACATGGTAAAATCCCGTTCTCTTTAAATAGTTAAAGTATTTATATCATGCCAACACTATGTACTACAGAAATACCATTCTATTAAAAAGTTAATTATTAGGCTGGAAAGTGAAGTAGTTGTAAGCGATATAGGTATACCTATATAGGCGCTACCGCTTACCAGTAAGCGTTGCGCGTTGATGTCTATAAAAAAAGTAAATAGTGAACTACAAAATTACTATGGGCTTAAAAGTGTAAATATAAATACGTAAAGTAAGCACAAAGGGTATCTTATTTATTGTTCAAATTTAAATCAGATTTCTACTTTCGATATTTTTTCTGGAACAAGCTCCTTTGCAGAGTGAATTTCAATTCATTGCGCGCAATGCTTTTTACATTCACAAGACAGGAGTTCCTTGCTACAGTTGCTGGCGTCAGGCATAGTTTTGAAAAAATGTGTTAGTTGCCTAGTAATGGCTTTAATATTTTTTAGTAGCTTTAGTATCACAATGATGGTCAGTGACAATATGTTCGAAGTTGAAATCACGCTAGACATACTCGTATTTACTGGCTCTCTAGAACTCTGCTTCAACTCATTGTGCTTGGTGACTGTTTTAGAGATTTTGTAGTAGTCAGACGGGTACTAAGTACCCTACAACCATGTTTAAAATTCGATAATGATCTTCGAAAGCTCAAGCCGGGAGTGAGCATCGAATCAGTTACTGTCTGGATAGCGGCGACGCTTCTTCGGCAGGGTATCTTTGCTTCTAGTTTAATGTTTAAAGTAATAAAACTATAAACAAAAGAATTACCTATTGAATAACCACATATATAAATGTAAGGTTAAGGATAACTAAGTATCTATTTCAATGGGCAAGACCTCTGGAGACTGTAAGCAGACAATGATTTTTACCAACGTCAAATCTGTTATAAAATAATAAAGAAAAAAAATACATATTGACCGGCTCCCCACAGCTGGAATAAGAGTAGGAAATGGTGATGATGATTAGGTAGGTACTCATTCGAGTAGTACCGCACCAGGCAGACGCTAGTTAGCATTTGAAGTACTCTACGTTCGTCAAATTTTGCGAACCATGAAATAAAATAATGTGCTATCTTATTTACTGTAAGCCATTTTAACTTTCGGTAACTATTGAAATCCGAGTTCCGCTCTGATTTCCGTCAGCTGTTTCCGTCTGAAAGACATTCGAATGCGAAAAATACACTGGTAGTATACACACGAAAAGGCCGTAAAGATCCCGTTTTCTATTGGTAGGAAAATAAAAAAAATAACTCATCTACATCACATCCATAAGTCATGCACATGCTGCATATATATTGGGGCAACTCATAAATAAGTATGCAACATGGTTGAACCTCTTAAAATGTATAATTTATATAGAAATAGGATTAGAACAAGAACAACCAGATGAACCCCCCTCCCCTAATGTTTGGGCCCTAAACTCTGACATTAAAGTGCCATAGTGGCATTGAAGACTGATTATGTATTTTACGAGTAGGTACTTGTCACTATTGTGGTTTTTCAGGACTACTGTACGATTGGCGAGCATGAGAGCCTCATTACGGCAGACGGTAGCATTGTTCATTGCACCGTCGTGCTACATGGCCACGGAAAGACTAACCGATCCTGCCGGTTATTTCTTTGACGACATCGCCAGAACTCTCAACTTCCTATTCTTGTTATTTGCTGTAAGCCGTTATAAATTTATATTACAAAATACATATTCAAATGAGTTTGTTTGGTTGTTGTTACCCTTTCATAAGTAAGTACTAAATGGCAGAGATGAATTTTGGTAGTCCTTGATAGGACCCTGCATACGGTTATTAGTTTTTTAGCGAAGTTTAAAGTTGATTCTTTAAAAAAAGGAGACGTGGATTTGGATAAGTTTCGTATGTAACTGCTAAAAATCTATATTAACGCGACCGAAGACGCGGGCTAAATCTACTTAACTATGCGTTATTTATATGAGTAACAGTATCGCATGTGTGCTTAAATCAACATGATGACCGTTTCCTAGTTACGAAATTTATTTACTTTTCCAGGAATCAAAAGAGGGTGAAAACGCTACATTAGCGGCAAAACTTGCTTTGAAGTATGCCATTACAACAAATGCAAACTTTCGAATTCTTTGCCTGTCATACGGTAATCTGATATCTACATATCGACAGCAGCAAAAGGTGCTCATTCTGTGAAATTATTGTAAAACAACTTTTTCCATGTGTATTTTTTTTCATGAACGGTAAACGAGATCTTGTATTTCTCTTTTCACCTATATTGTATTATTAGTTTTCCATGTGCTTGAAGTTGGAGAAGAGGGCTTTGGAGTTGTGCCACAGCAAGCGAGGCATCTTAGACGTGACGGAAGTGCAAGCGGTGTGCTACCTGTATACTAACATATTTTTGTTTTAGTAAGTGCCACAAATCGTTCCCAAGTTCATTCATAGCTTACTTACACACAGATAAAAACATATTTACGTTCAACTGCATGTTGTTAATGCAATAAACCATAAAACTCTGACGATAAGGGTATGGTGCCTTCGCTTGATACGATATCAACTGTAACGTTGGTCTATCAGTCCTATTAATTAATTGACAGTTGTCAAACGCAAACTTATAATATGTAAAAAAAAATGTCCATACAATTAAAGGTAGATGGCGCTAATAACAATATCCCCTCAGATGTTAAAGGAAGGGAGAAATTCGGCGCTATTAGTAGGTATTGGCTGCTATAGCTTAGTTGGACAAAGTGACAGGACGGTATTCTGTATCCGCCACTAGCGTAAGTTCCGCCTACAGGAACTACGGGTTAACTCGATATTTAAACTGTCATGTGGATTGATTGTTGAGTGCATTCTATGATCGGCAGTTCGCTAACTCTCTGCATAAAATGCTCTATTGCGTGCTGTATTATTCCTAAAATAATGTTTCACGATGAGCTTTTAAGCAAGCTCAAAGTCACACACCAATGTATGGGCATATACCTCTCGGGATTCAAAAAGCAGAAATTAGAAAATCCGTAGAAGACCAAAAGTCGTTGACATATCTCAGCGGATTAGCATGCTGAAATGTTGTAGTGTGCACGGCTTACTACGTAGAAGTGATGGCCAATGAAATTGAAAAGTAATTGAGTATGCAGACGCCGGACCGGCAAGGCAAGCGCTGTAAAGTTCCACCGACGAGGTAGACAAATGACCTCAAAACGGTTGCAGGAGGCTAGATGGGTTAAAGTTGCTTTCATCCGTCTACTGTGGAGATCATGGTGTATGTCTATGTAGCGGTATACGTCCTATGGCTGAAATAATGATTGTAATAATGTGAAATTTGCAAATAATGAACCTCTTTCTCTTGAATTCTAATTAACAACCCTTTAATAAAACTCGATACACATTTGTACACGTTCATTCCACGTGCCGTTCTTTTAGCATCTTAGTGACATAAAAAAATATCTATCCATCACTAAAGAAATAATTTTCCGACAAAACCGCCTACCAATATAGGAATAATAAGCTGAAACCAGAACTTCACTCGCTGGAACATCCATGTCTTGTTTGTGCGACCCAAATTGAGATTGAAAAGCCTCTCAAAGTAAAAAGTCTTTTTTGAAGAAACAATAAAAACTATAAAAATAAGGTAGATAATTGTATTAAAGTCTTCTAATATATTTATAGACATACCTACATGAACAAATATTGACCTTCATAGTGATCTCAATAAATATTTATAGAAATGTATCCTTCGTTATATTTTACGGCTTTTAGAATATTATTTTTATAAGATATAAGATATTATAAGAACTTCTAGCGTGGAGTACGGTAAAAAGATGGAGAGCCTCGAGTTTGGTCTATCAGTGATGCATATGATGACCAACCTGATAGACCTGAGCACGCGACAGATGCTGGTCATATGGATGCTAAAACTGCTGCTCTCAGACTTGAGGATCCAGGACATGATTGCAATTATGAGAGAATTTTTCTATATGACGGAATATTACGATTTGAGCTGTAAGTAAATTACTTTCTTTTGTGTAGTTAGACTAGATGGCTAGTCTTTCGCTCCGAACTATCTTAACTAACCTTGTTATCGATACCAACCTACGAGTTTTCGGTGTATGAAATGTATCCACCATAACTCAAAAGTGGAACATACCTTCATAGTTGAGAAGACCAACAGTCATCTAACATCATTTAGTCTTGCTAGTTAGCAAGAAAAGCGTATTTGTAAATAAAGACAGCACTTAGAAAATTTCAGTGAGTAGCTTTGTAGAGAACTCGACGTAATAGTCAAACATAATTTAGTAGAGGTGGTGCAAAAGTCAGGAAAAAGTCTTTCTCGGCTTCAACTTTCAGTCTATAGCAAGGCGATCTGACAGTGAAACGGATTAGATATTTAACGTAGCTTCCAGTAGACTGAATCTGGTATATGGCTCACCACTGAATCAGACAATCACATTCGCTTTTAAACTACATATCGAGATGGTGTTGAAAGCTATGACGTCTAAAGATACGTGCAGCGGCGAGATTTACAAACCATTATGTTTGGCGGCGAGATGCAGATAATCTACCTCAGTAGTTGTGGTAGTGGTACTGTATAATTGTAGATGCTTTTGTCTTGCGGCACATTTCGAAGTTAATACAATCACCTTTAAAATCCGGTAGATGCGGGAAGCTATTATAAATTAACAACATAATTTATTAGAAAACATACATAATATGTACAATTCTAAACAGCATAAAAGTTTTAAATGAAATAGGAACAATATAAGGAAAATGTTGAATTGTTTTCAGCTGAAACCTGGTACTACTACTATGCAATAGTGATATTTCTCGACACGGGATACTGCGTGGAAACGTATGGCACCTGTGAAAGGTTCTATATAAAGAAAGGAGATGCTATACTGAGGTCGAAGACGCCCGAGGCCGCTTGGAACTTCTTCGTCGCCATGTGGCTGATGTAAGCTTATGCAAGTAGTTAGGTTGTCCTTTCAATTCACTTAATTCCCTGGGTGCTTCTAATATACAGGTGACGTGAGGTGGTTGGTGATAAGACACCTAGAGTCCGATTTTTTGTATATCACCCTAGTTGTGTAGATAGTTTATCTTAAAACAAGCTTGTGTGCAAGTATTGCTGTGTTTTATTGCTTTGATAGACTCGGGCAGACTCCAGTGACATTTTAGACACTAGGTGTAAATAACTTAAGTAGGTAAAGTAGTACACTACAAGTGGTAGTAGTACTTATTTATTCTGGGGCGGCTAATACTCTCTAAAGATTATATAACAGTTTCGGGATAACGGGATAGTAAGGTTCAAAGGGATTATTACACACATACGTAAAATTAATCCTTTTTTATGAAAAACGTACCACCTTAATGAACCCACCATATTAACATAATGTGTAAATCTTAGAAATCAATGTCTCTCGTTTTCCACATAGTCGGATACTTAGTATCTGGAAGTCCAAAGCCAAGAGTGAATGGTCAGGTGATAATTGTTAGCTTCATAACTGTCTCACTTGCTGTTAACAAATCGATGTGGTCACTGACCATGTAATGGGTGTATCACACTATCTAGACTTTAAACTAAAATGACTAGCCTACTATGTACGTAGGTATATACTTAGGAAATCGTCATGATGAATACGGTACCTTCGCCAAAATCTTAAACTCACTGCCACGAAGTGATAATCGTATATACGAAGCTAGCGGTCCCCCCGGCTTCGCACGGGTAAAATAAATCATAAGGATCCCTAATTTTTTTGTACATTTAATATAGCCTATAAGGGTGACCTCTTAATGGAAAGCTACACTATCCCCCTAAAGTATATATGGATAGTGTAGCTTCCCAGCAGTGATATAATTTTTCAAATTCGGTTCGGTAGTTTCGGAGCTTATTCAATGCAAACAAACAAAAAATCAAATCCTTCGTCTATATAATATTGGTATATTAATATGGTATGTATGGTAATTAATAGCAACCAAATCGAGATCTCATAAAATGTATTGTTGGATTTCAGGACAATCCGTGTTGGTGCTTGGGAAAAGTCAATATTGTGGGAAGATAAAATAAAGCAGATAACGTCAGTAAAGCTTCAGAGGCATGAATTCAACATTATGATTCTTTCAAGGCTTGTCGAGGGATTGTTGATCACCTTGGTCAAAGAGGTACCATTTCACCTTAGAATTTTACGGTGATGAAGTATTTCAGACATTTATATTTTTGTAAACTCTAAGGCTTTCACGGCCGGCGTTGCATATTGTATGTATTGCTTCTGGGCTGTTTGGCCGGGCTGTAGGCTCAGTAACAGAGAAGATGCCGCGAAGGAGAGTTCTACGCTCTTGTCGCCGCTCGGACCTGAACCACTGAAGATGTCGACCGCAGTGATCGACGAAACGGCCGACCACGGCCAAACAGCCCGGAAGTAATACATACAACATTTATATTTTTGCTTGATTACTTGGTGACTGAGGCAGCCGACAGACGGAACAATGTTTTCCCTTGTTATTGAGAGATAACCGTCGCATGGGAACAGAGCGGGATGGGAGGCGAGGATGAGGGACTGACGACTAGCGCTAGGGCACCTCTAAGGATCGGACTTCAGCTTGAGCTATCGCCAGGACGGGGGACGGTCGGTAATTGTGGTCCCATTTCGCGAATTGGTCGCGAATGATAAGAGTGCGAGCACGCCACTTTTATTGTTCGCCTAACCGTGCTGCACGTTGCATAATCTAACTGACTATTATTTATACTGTGACCACAAGCGGGTGCTTGGGATCGGCAAGGGTCGTAATCAATGATGTTTTACTAAAGATGACGTATATTCATACTGCGCGGTGCTCAGATTTTGTTCCTTTACGGCATAAACATGCTTACTGCTACAGATAATACGGTACAAATAATATAGAAAAGGATAGCTATATGTTTAGACTTGCGCTTGAAATACGCGTCGTAATGAAAAATTACTACAAGTGACTTAATTTTGCCGCCTCAGTTTCCCCGCGCTTGTGCGACATCTACCTCATATAAAAATATAGTATCATTGGTCTTAATGATGTAAATGTACGGCAATTCGCCATCGCTATATGGTAGATATACCACCTATACACACGAAGCGTTATTCTTCCACTTTCTTAATGCGTACTGCCAAGGAATGGAACTCGTTGCCCGAGTCTGTGTTTCCCGATATGTACAATCCTGGAGTCTTCAAGTCGCGAGTGAATAGGTACCTTCTAGGTTTGCGTGCTAAATCCTAGACAACGTCATCACTTAACATCAGGTGAGACAGTTGTCAAACGCAAACTTATAATACGTAAAAAAAAAAAAAAAAAAAAATGTATATTATTATGAACCATCCCTTAATGGTCTCTAACCTAAAGGTTCCCTTGTTCTGGCTATTTGTAAATTACCTTAGCTTGTACAATTTTCCAAAGGCTCTATATTGCGCATGTTTTACTTCCAACCAATAACAGTTTTACAACACAGTAAACTAGCCCTTATGAAATTACTTAATTATAGCTGCGTTTAAAATATACAACTTCATCAAAGAGTTAATTATTAATTAAGTTGAATTAATTTACTTAATGTGGTGGACACCACCCCTACTTACTTATAGGTTTGTCGTTGGTACAGATAGACTATAGTGCTAAGGCTACAATACCCAGCAGGCACGATAAAGAACAATACCTACACAAGATCTTACAAACAAACATAGAAGACGACTGTAATCAATGATAAATAATGCTGAACCAGTCAATGTGTGTGAAACGCTGATAATAATCTCAATTTTTTTTATTTTTTTTATTTATTTATTTATTTATTAACATTAACACAAGGCCTTCAGGTCCCAAACTAGGCAGAGCCTGTGCTATGGTAACCTGATGACTGATATATATATACTTATATACATATACACACCCAGACACAGGTCAAACAGACATGTTCATGCACACAAATGTTTGACCTGTCCGGGAATCGAACCCGGGACCAGCGGCTCAGAAGGCAGAGTGCTACCAACTGCGCCAACCGGCCAGTCAAATTATATTCAAAGGCTATATATATTATATAAAGGTATTATTATAAAGGTTCATTGCATTAACATCTTGATTGGAGAGAACCTACGTTCAAATTTTTGAAGGAAAACATTCAGATATATCTAAAAATTAAGGAATAAATTTGGAGTGCTACTATGACTTAAATGGCTAAGCGACAGTTCGGTATCCTGTAGTCGTGGGTTCAAAACCGAACAGTAGCCGAATTTATTCCTTGAAAAATGTGAACTCAATTAGGTATATTTGCCTGTTACAGATCGACAACTGGAATATAAAGAAGATAGTAATTTTAGAGAAGTCAGTAAAAATAATGTTTACTGATATGAGCAAAGCTTGTAATCAGGCGCCTATGTATAAGCCAAGGTACATAAAGAATTTAATACTTAATGTAATGTTAAAAATATATACTGATATTGAAATTTAAATAATTCCAATAATAAAATATAATAATAAGTAAGAATTTCATGTGAAAGAATAACAAACAAGTTCTTTAAAAAATCACAGTAATATTATAAAGGTAAAAAAATGTTTGTTATTTAAGAGAAAGTCGGCTTTTGATTCGTTTTTAAACTGCGTAATTTTTCAGTTGTTATTTCGCTCTCTCAGTGTTGGGAAAGTACCTACCTATACATAGCCATAAATAGATACCCATCCATTCATTGCCAACATTGGCAATGAATGGATGGGTATTGGCTTCGATCAGGAAATCATAAGTATTAGAATCAGTTCCATCGAAAAGCGTTGGTGTAGTTTTAATTTGCCAGGTCTAGAGCGTACCTAATCTAGCCATACAATGATTAAAAACGAGCTTGATGTCTGGCGATTGTGCTAGCCATGGCTTTAATCAGATATTCCATTATTATTGCTATTTACCCGTTTAACTATTATAGATCATCGTGAAAGTTGAAACAAAACTCGAAATGGGCCTTAGACATAAGCAAATGGGTGGACAAACATTTTATATTGGCCTTATGACATCTTCGACGTCTTCGAGAATGTAAAGCATAGGTTCTGTTCTTTCTACAGACACTTCCTTCTGTTGGCGTATTACCACTTCATAAGGGGCAAGAAGCTACGAGCATACAGTCTTTTGAACAAGTCACTCGAAATGTCGAAGCAGAACCGGCACGGAAGCATTATTGTTTGGGCGGAACACACTAAAAATGTCAGTTAATATCTACGAGCAAACTATACGTAACTAAGTATACATGAACTATTTGTTGTATATTGAGTTCGTAGGTGAATATATACCTACACTTAATACCAAAACGTATTGGTTCTCGTCGAACTTAACTCTTGCAAAAACGCTAATTTCATTACCCTATTTCCCGCTACCTATTTTAAAAAAGTATCATAAATAAAATCTAAACTATTATTTTGTAACTACTTATGTTTCTATGTACGAGTTAGTCTGATGAACTACTTGTTGGAATTGAAAAATATTTTCGTGTTGTCCATTTATCGAAGAAGGCTTTAGGCTTCCCTATAACATCACGTTACGACGTAGGTACCTATAAGAGGAAAGCCGTAGTCCATGTGATGGAAACCGCGGGGCGCAGCTAGTAAACTGAATAAAACAGTATATGGCACGAGAGGCCGGCTCACGTTGTATGCTGTAACAGTTTGATTCGGTGACTCCCAACCAGTGCCCATGTCTCCTATAATATTGTAAGGAAATTAAAAATAGAACAGTTACTTAACTTAATTATTGACGGGGCACGGTGGGTTCTCCGACTATTTGCATCGCTTTAAATGCAAGGACCGCCCATCTGCGATCCCGACAAAAGCGAGGATATCATCCATATCCTCACTGAATACCCTGTGTTTGCACGTACCTATCTATAATACTGACCAATCCAGAAGATCGACTGTAAAAGATAATATTTGTGGGATAATGATAGATAATAAGGCAAGAAGTATTTTTATTGAATTTGAAATGAGAATTGTCAAGAAGGTTATTAACAGGAACAGATAAAGGCCCGCGACTCGGGCCTCTGCGCCCGGCAGATAATAAAAAATAATAAAAACAGTGCCCATGGTTCATTTTAGGCAATGGAATTTCATAATATACTTATTCTATACACTTCAGGGAAGATGCTATGATCGACGACATTCGACGATTCCTGTCTGTCTTTGATGTCTGATACCCAGGTCGTCTGTCTTTGTGTGTCATTTCAACTGTCACACACCTTCAGAAAAGTTCTCGCATATAATTATGTGAAACGATAATGTAGGGTACCTACCTACATTATCCGTTGTGTAGTCATACTTTCAAACCTTACCATAACTGGTACAATCATAGCTTTATCGGTAGACCTCATGGTTATTGGGTCTGCTAGAAAGTTTACCTACCCTCAGTGTATCTGTAGGTACCAACACATAAACTGCATAGCATGCAAAAAATGCATGAAATAATTAAGTACTTAAGAAGCTCAAAGTTAAACATTCAAAAGCAAGCAGTCACTGGAACTAGAATGCCAGCTTTTACCATTCTAGTGCTAGAACACAATAATTCTAGTTGCAAAGCCGTTTTTCTTGCCCTATTTATGAGTCCAAAGTCACCCCATTTCGACAACTAAATAGGTACTTACCTAAGTTCATTCAACTACCGGTTGAAATGAGATTCATTTACCAGATTACAAAATTAGTCGGGTCAATCCAATTTGCGGCGGGCGGCCGTAGATAATTTTGGCTAAATTGAGTTGACCAATTCTGCGGAAGCACTTAATTCAATTTGTTTTACCTCTGGAGAAAATAACTAGTTAGGTTTTCACGTTGACTATATTGGTTTTTTGTTAAATTTAATCTAAATAATTATCTTAATAACTCACGAATCAATTTTGCCATTTGTTACAGCACTGGAAAGGTATCCTAAACCCAAAATACGAGAACTACTGGGTGGAACACACCGATGTTGACAACTTGCTGGACTACAGGGACTTCGACCCTGAAAAGGGATTAATTGTGCCCTTCACGTTACCCTTGCCTAGAGATCTCGAGAGATTATAATGGATTTGCAATCGCCCTATACACAGAGCTTCAACAGAGACATTAGGACCCTGATCATCAATTTATCAATGCCCCCTGTAGTCTCATTTAAGTCCCATGGTTAAATATGTAAATGGGCAATATGAAGAATTTCATTGCAAATCTCGCCGTATTTTATTGTGATGGATTGGGATGCACCGAATGATCTTGTGTAAGATTTATTATTGATTTCATACCAGGCGCGGACTTAGCCAAAGGTTCGAAGAGTTTATCATCAGTTTAACGTAGTTTGGACCAGCACCGTTTCATACAGACAATGTCGGGCGGAATTTAATTTAATTATACCTATATTATTTCTCCTTGCATATCGGTGCGTTAGATAGGTACCTAAGTTTCAATTTTTATTCCGAGTATGAAGTAGTTTTATGGTGGAACTAAAATATAATAAAACTTGTTAAAACAGAGTGAGTTTTGAATGAAACACAACTTACTTATTTATGCAAAATATTTAATTGAATAAATAAATAAATTTTAACAATTATAGATGCTCATTTTATTCGCACTCGGCATTACTACAATCTTACAGGAAATTTATTAAGTAAGTACCTAGCTAAGTTACACGACATGTATGGTACAATCGGATCTGTCAAACAAAACTATTAACAAATTTCGTTATATAAAAAATAAAATTAATACACGATTTAACCAAAATCATCATCACCTTATTTACATCTCAATTTTAATACAGACTACTATTTGTTTGATGCTCCTGTCACTTATTTTTCTCTGTTCTGAAAGTCTAACAATTGGCTTGTGCTTAGACTTCTTCAGCTTTATGGAGCTCAGCTCGAAGGACCATAATTTTCGACCCAATGTATTAGTCAAACGTTGTTACCTTAGCACAGTTCGAGGCCAAGAAAAAAATCATATCACAGCCGGCTGCCGAACTGCGTGACACTCCCTCTGTTTTGCCGTAAGGGACCCAGGACCCATATATGCCATTGTTGTATTTGATTTCTTTATTTGTGTACCTATCTGTTCTTGGCTCATAGACGTGCCGGAAACTATACATACCTACATACTATTATTCACACATTTCATCATTATTATACCGTATTCAAACGATAGCCACATACACCAATCATAATAGCTAGATACTTAAAACATCACAAGACAACAACCTCAGTAAACTAAATATTTTAAAAAACCATAACAGTCACATTAAATTACAACAAACGGAATGGAATCAATAAAATTTTATTAATTACAAGGAAATCAGTTATAGACGCATCTTACACAAAATGACGCTAGTGTTATTAGGCCCGCTTGCACCAACCAAATTATCCGAGAATCTTGGAACAAATCACAATTTTTGCATGCACATTTAATTTTGTGACGTGATATTGGCGAAAATCTGTGATAATTTGGTTGGTACAAGTGGGCCTTAGAAAACTTAAATAATGTTGTTTTATGTACAAAATTTATATAATACATAAAAAGTTTACAGCCGTTACATATTGCTTCGTCTATTCTTGAATGTCGCTTTTAAAAGACTAGAACCACTATATCGTACCACTATATTATACAGAAGTGTGCAAATAATATTTTAAAATTGAGGAGCAGGAATCAGTTGCGTTTTTTTATTGTCCTATCCGACGCACCACGTGGGATTGGCACATGTTTTCCTCCTCCACTCCGTTTTATCCCTGGACATCTCAGTGCTCACACCATATAACATATCGCTCTTTACCCAGCCCATCCATCTATACCATCATCGGTCTTCCTTTACCTCCATCATTCGCGTGTATAAGACGAAAAACCGTAACAAAAATAATGTCGGAAGTTTAAATTAATTTATGTTTTTCTATTTATTGTAGTAATATTTGCAGCCTAATAATTCACGACTCTACACAGTGATTGCGATTGTAGAGAGTAATATTTATTTGTTTGCGTTCAGCCATTAAACATTGAGCTCTTGCGCACTCATACGTGTGTCTATGCGATGAATGAGGAAGGAACCAATGATATTGTATCAGAGCGCTTCATAGATGCGACGCTAGGTCAAATGCTGACACAGGTGCCCGCCAAAATTAGCCAAATTGGCTCAACAAAACAATTCAAACACGGGCCGCTTCCAACCGGTCCCTGTGGAGATCATTGGGGGAGGCAGTGAAGTGTGGACGTCCTATGGCTGATATGATGATGATAATGGCTCGACAAAACAGCATTGCAATTCAACAGGGCTATGCTGATAGTATACTGATCACACTGCTAACTGGTAGCCAGTTAGAGCATTTGGACTTCGCTTTGGCTATAGGCTGGCAACAGCTAGTGCATTGCTCAAATGTAATAGGTTGCATGTTTGCGTCAAACCATCATCGTGGTGGCCTGTTCGTGATCCTTTCTTGGATATACGCCATTTATATAGGATATAGCCCCTCTCCACCACTCGTGGCGGTCTAGTGCCCTCCATGGCTCACCCAGTCACTTCCTCTGTGTCGTCCTGTCTCCAATCCAACCAGCCGCGTTACGGTGTTTTGCCACACCCTCTGGTGTTGTCTCCACTACAGAATTCTTCTAGGCCATCAGCTTGGATTTATCACCCATTCTAGCAATGTGTCCTGCCTACTACTATTTCCTTTCTGCGATAGTAGTCATCACGGCACTCACTTTAGTCTCTCTAGTAATTGCGACCTTGGTAAATCTACATTCTTGAAGCGATGATGGCTCAGCGGTGGGTGCATTGGCTGTCAAACTGACGGATGCTGGTTCTATCCCCAACAACAGCTTGGGATTTCGGTGGCACCGTTTTCAATTTCACCACCCTCAAGTTTGAAAAACAGTCACAATACACATAGTGTGTTCAGGCAGCAGTCCTTGATAGCATAGCGTGTTAACTTCAACCACACCATCACTGGCCATCAAGTGACATAGTAGTCAAATGGTAGATATATTACAGTAAAAAATAATCTAGTAATATATTCATAATTATGTACACTGTTGAAAGTTTTTATGCACTAATATAGCTGTGTCATTCAGTATGGTGTCAGCCGTACAATCATTCTTTCTTTAGGTTTATCTGAAAACCAGCTTTGCTCTTTGTTTTCAAATATATGTAAGGCAAAATTATAGTGTGATATCACATTATAGGCCAAAGTTTCATAACATATTAATTTACCAGGCAATTCCTAATGCAAAAAGATTTTATTATTATTAGGAAATGCTACATACACACTTAAAGTGCTGTTTTTTTGGTATAGCTATACAGTATTTTAAATGTATTAATATATTTCAATTTGCATGTGAAGTTTCTCAATTGGCCAAAACAGTAAAAATTATACCATACTAAAGCTGTAAAAATTGCTAAAAATCAGTTGAACTACAATAAAACAATTGTTGGTTTTTCTAGCTAAATTCATTGCTAGCTACTACTCTTTAATCCTCAGTTTTAATTGAAAATGTATTATTTAAGTTACCTTTTTATCGTTTTGTCAACAAGGCAACCTATCATAGTTGACCTGTATGTCTGACAAGACTCCTTGGAGCTTCTTATACATATACAATAGCATATGAAAAATTTGCCACATAACACTATATAACCAGGTGTAAACACCATGCAAATCTTTCTGTATATAGATGCAGCTTCCTGTTCCATGTGCATAAATTAATAATTATTACAGAAACCCTTAAAAATTGTGGAAGTCATCCATGAGCGACCACAACGACAATAGAAATGGTCAAGGCAAAGATATGGTGTGTCTCAGCCGACTTCTATTGTTATCTCACAAACATTGTTGCTTTATCTAATAACATCTCGTGTCACAGTGTTTAATATCAAACCCCACTGAAACAGCTTGCCTGATTTTTATGAATATTTGGTATGTCTAAGAATAGGTCCCAAAGTATTTATTTATGAAAAATATCCAAATAGTGTCATTTCCCTTTGAAATTTCAATAATTTATATGGCAGAACAATGTTTCCCAGGTCAGCTAGCTATAAATAATAATATCAAAAAAATTTATAACTTTTAGTAGGCTTTAAACACTGGAAAATGTTTTTGGCTTGTGTCTTTTCCGTCTCATAAAATTGCTAATGTTTACAGAATAAATAATAGTACTAATTACTACAAATTTAAAACCTTGACCTATGTATATTTTGTGCATTCCAATTGATATCTACAAAGTATATTATTATTACATAATTGACATTTCTGTTAAAAATTCTGTTGGCACTCACATTACTCTCAGTATTTTATTAAAAAGAAACTAACACTCCAGTCTCACATGTATCCAGTCAGATATTCTCCACAAGTAAGCATTTTGACAGGATTAGAAATAAATAACTACTTTTACAATAATGAGATAGCTATACAAGATGTCTTTGAGACTCTCCTATTCCTCGCAAAAATATTATAATCAAGATATAGCTTAGATATAGCAGACTACTAGTGCCTTGCTATTATAGCTTAGGTGGCAGAGCACCAGCGCAGTATTTTGTTGAGTTTTTTGTCTAAGTCACAATTACAGTCTGAAGTCTCAGGAAAAGTTTAATTACTCCAATCCATTATCTAATTTATTCATAATAATATGAACTTTATATAGTATGTCAACAACTTTTGAATCTCTCTAAAGGCAAAGGTGGAAACTTGAATTTTGTTTTAAAAATTTATATACAGTTTTATTATTCAAAGGAATTTACTAATACAATTCCATGTAACACTAACAAAGTAAAATTCATTTATTACAGGCAGTGACTTTTAAGCACCTCACTTCTACATACCTACCAAACTAGTTAAAACTAGAAATATATTTTCAAACCATCCAACAGTATTCTATTAGTCTATACCTGGTTAAATCAACTTTTTTTGTTTGCTCCAATGTACAAATTGTTCAGAACCAGCCTCATTGTCATGGCAAAAAAATTAACACTTTGACACAGCCTATGATAATAAGAAGTCCTTCAAGCACTTTGGCAATGGCAAAGCTTTCACAGATCCATTGTTGATATATTGTAGGATTGCATCTCGGCAAACATGTTGAAGTGTTTTCACTGTAAGAAAAGCAATATTACAAAATTTACATCACATACAGCAATGAAAATCTTCCAGTTTGAAAATGGACATACTCCACTAAATGAAAATATTTAACTGTGCAAATTTTTACTGTAGTGCTCAGCATGTGTGCATACTGAGATTTCTAAGTGAACTTGGGTGTAATTTAATATACAAATAAAATATAAATATACAGGTTAGTCGCCACTTAATGATACAGTCTCCCAGCTCTCATTGTATCACAAAACGTATTAAATTCATAAATAATAGTGCAGCAATATACAAATGTATGGAAAGTGATACAACCACTTTATTTCTGCGCTAATATAATACAGAGGAGCATTAAACAATGCACCACACCCACAGCAAGCAATGGATTTTAGTTTGTTTGGACACAAAGCTGTGTCCACTATCCACATTCGCACTGTCTGGCCTGCCGGCATGGGAAATATGTCAAACCATACAAGACAAACTTAAATCCATTGCCTGCAGTGCATGCGATTTGTCCTGGGTGGGCCAATAGACTTTTACCCTAATTCTAAAAAATCTATCAGATATACCAATGTAACTCTTTGGAGCTGCACAACTTTGTAAGTGGGCAGTACTATGGAGACAGGATATGACAGTTTAATAGTATCAGGTATAACGAATAATTTACCTCCATACAATTGTACAATCTTAACTTGTTTTGTTGTTCCATATACATCAATAACTGCATGTAAAGGTCCGCGGGTATATGGTATGCCTTTGGTACAAGGCCCTTGATCCTCTCCATTTATAATAAAATGCATTTCTCCCATATCAGCTTCATCTTTGCTGATTTTAGGACATGGAACAAACATGACTCCAATTCTGCTGCCAGCATCCATGGGCAGTATACCCTGAGGTGTACCATTCTGCGATAATGTCTGCGGTTTGAGCACCATTTTTGAAAAGTTACCCCGAGGTGTGCGTACCACATGACCATCGCCCAACACAGATGTACGAGGCTCACTTTCGCGGCGACCATTATTCACTTGGTTAACTAGTTCAACAAGCACATTATTCTGAGACTTGGAAATAGGGAATATCCAAGACATACCCGTGTTAGCAAGATCCGGGAGCGCATATTGTGGCAGTCCTTCGCCAAGAGCTGCAGTCTGTGGATCGAGCAAGGTGAGACCCAATCGCATGTGTCCACTCCACCCTCGCTCCGTTTTTTCAATTTCCACTAAAAATATTTCACCCGGCAGCAAAGGCTTCTCGCTAAACGTCAATCCGTGAGCAAAACTCGCTTTTCGGTATGCGACCGTATCGTCGTCGAATAATATGATATTGGTGCCGTGAGAATTATGGAATCTGGTGAGCATGATTTTAAATATCGGACCATACACTTGAGGATAATAGCACACTTTGTTTGCTTCCGCACGCTAAAAGTAAAACTCAGTATCAGTACAAATAAAACCAAACAACTGCAAACAACAACCGACAACTTTCTATCCCTTTCTAATCAGTGTTCTATCCCAATTCACTGCACAGAGCAGTCGCCAAAGAGAATATTTAAATGCAGTCGGCAGTCGCAGTACTCTATTTAGTTTGTGGTTTCTGACATAGAGAGGGAGGACACTGAGAGCGAGTATGTGAAAGAAGTCTTAGCTGAAAGCGCGGGAAACGTCAAATTTGGCGGTCGATTTTTATTCGCTCCGAAACATTAATTTGTAGTTTGTGTAATTTAAAGATCGGTAGAGTATTACAGAATATTACATATTACAAAAATTTTGAAAGTTATGCCAAGACCAGTCGAAAACTTCGAAGAATTTTCACTCGAGAAAGTGCACCTAGCGTGTCAACCATTCGAGGTGTGGTCAAAACATTTGAAGAATCTGGGTTAGTAATGGACAGTAAGACTCCTGTGCGTCAACGTACCGGTCGGTCTCTTGAAAACATTGCTGCTGTAAACGAGAATGTCGCTGAAACCCCAAAAACATCAATTCGGCGTCGTTCTCAACAACTTCAAATTTCACGAAGCACTACGCAGCAATTTGGACAAAAGATTCTCCTCCACCTTCTTGCGTACAAAATTCAGCTTACTCAGGAGCTCAACCAGATCATAAAAGCGCTGGGAATTCGTTAAATGGAGCAAATTAAGCCAATTTAATAAAAAAAAGTCATCTTCGATGCGTATTTCCATGCGGTAAGGCTGTAGAGATTCTGTAGACAATTTTGCTGCTGGCCGCCATCTCTAGTTTTATTCGTTTTTGATTTCTCGAACTCGAATGTACTCCCTACGTAAGTACAATTGTGATTTGATGTAACACTAGTTGGTTTACCTTCTTGTTGTTAAGATTAGTAATATCATGCGGTAACTTGTTCGCAAAATGGAGCAACAGCCGGGTCCCTCGAGCTCAAAGTTATTGTCAAGAACAGTGACGTAGTCATACGCGCGTGTGTGGATTGTAGATAACATGTGTTGGATAAAGATGTCACCTCGTGCAACCAACATAACCACGTACGTCGTGGCTTAATAGTTACTTAATTACTATAAAAGGTTGGAGTTCAAGTCCCACTGTGCTTCGATCCGATAACTCCCTGTCCTGGCGACAGCAAAAGCCGAGGTCTGAACTTCAGTGGTGCCCTTGAGCTAGTCGCCTCGTCCTCTCCTAGTGGCACAGCGCCGTCAGCGCTTCTGCGCCCGCACAAATACCGGGCTGAGCACCATCTGTGCTCGCCCCCCCCTCCGATGTAGCTGTAAATGCCGGTAGAGGCAAACAGCATTAGTCAGTTAGAAAAAAAAAATCCTACTGTGCCGCACAGCTACAATGTCCTAATCCCGATGTGCTTCCGAAACCATGATTAGGAGCGATCGCGTTCCAAAATGTGCTAATTTCCAATCAGTCGGACTGCACGCGCCGCCGTGCGTATGCCCCGAAATCGTTTTTCAACTGAGTAACAGTGGCGGATCAAGTCAAGAAGCAAGGTACGCTCCCGCGCACGACTCCCTCACCCCGCGTCTCTATTGTTTAACTGCGTAAACAAGCCTTTCCCAGCAGAGAAGCCCACGCCTCGCGTGCCGATAGGCATTATTAATTCTACATGTTCTTGTCGAAACTCACGTATTTGTCACCATTAAACGATGGCTCCGAATTTTGGTGGTTTACATAAATCAGTTTTTGGTAGGGTTGGGTAATAAAAGTTGGCAGCACCGTCTAAACTAAAAACCAAAATGATTTTACCCGGCAAAGTGATCACGCAGGTTTTTTGCACTTTGCGAAAATCTTTGACAAATATTAGAACTCAAAGGATTAGCTCGTTGGTATTCAAGCCTCATTTTAATTCATGTCGTAACATCAAAGTAGTCTCCAGTGAGATCAAAAATATTTTAGTAAATACTTTCGGTGATATAAAACATAAATACAGGTGAGTTCGTACGTTTTCTAACTACCTATTAATATCATGAAGATTTTTCCAAAATTTTCTGTGTTTACCCATGAAAGAGGTAAAAAAGCATTTTACAACAAATATTCATCTACAAGTACTTTGTTAGGTTATGTCAATATTTTTTTACCAGTAACATTCGCAAACAAAATAGAGTAAGGAACAATTTTGCTAAATCCACAAACTAAATAGAGTTCTGCGCACAGACGGTCATGTTTAAAACATTGTTTGCGAATGACAGAATATCTATAACATTGACAGTTCTCCTTTTTTTAAAATTTTGGTGCAATGTTCAAGCAAAAAGAGTACGGTCTAATAGTCCTACAATATTTTTGGATCCCGATATAAAATGTCTTTGCATTTTATATGGGGTAAATAATATGTAGTAATTTTATGTAATAATATATCTTTGTAGGCGTCTGCTACAGGGGATCTCTTAACTGAGTACTTGTACTAGTAAATAAAAGTCGGGACGAATATTATAGGTATATTAGCTCACAGTGTACTTGATACAATAATGCGATGTAACAGTAGCAAGATCAAAGAAGTAATTATTAACAAAAGTGCGTGCGCACAAATTACATATATGTTTGTTATAGCTATAGTCACAAAGTACAATTACCTTAATTAGGTACACCAACTATGCATCATCATAGATTAAATTAAACTAGTATTTGGGTGGAACGTGAGCTGCGAGTAGCCCGCCTTAACGAAGTGCATGTGTTTTATTATGTAGCAAAAGCCAAAATCAACTCAACTTACTAGTCAAAATACTACATACTAGCGGCCCGCTCCGGCTTCGCACGGGTATAAAATATATAGCCTATGTAATTAATTGACTGGCCGGTTGTTATAAAATTCTCATACAAGTAGAGTAAGTGACAGTTTCTTCTAGTTCAGTACAACAAGTGTGAGCAGGGTTACCATGTGCTAGTTGATTTACGTTTATTTTACTTATTATGTACTCAATCACGCCAGAACGGCTGAACAGTTATGAATGAAATTTGGTATGTAGATACTCCAAGTCCCGGAATAACACATAGGCTACTTTTCATCATCATCAATAATGTTCAAGTTTTCACTTCTGCCGGCACTCCCGGAGTGCAACTGGTTGGTTTTTTTTTATACCTACACTCTTTACGTGTTACTCGTAAGTTACTCTATGATATGTGCCTGTATTTAATTGTTTAACTACTTATTATTTACTTAGAGCATTATAGGTAGCTATGGGGGGTTTTAACAAATGTCAGAGGGTTTGTTTGGGGTTTTTGTCAAAAATTGCAAATTGGTCCTTCGAACCGGATACCAAAATCCAAGTTGCTCCGATCCCGCTCCAATTTAGTATTTAGGTTAAATGGGGATGCCTGATTCCAAGTATGAAAAAAAAAATTTGGTGACGTCATTTGCTTTTTTTTTACTGGATGGGATTTCCGCTGGCGATACAAAGCCACAGCTATGAGGCCGCAGGCCGAGCTTCAAACCTGCGAAGTCGAAGGCCGAGTTTCGAGGGCGAGGCCGTAGGCCGAGCCGTGTTAGTCACTTACGAGGCCGAAGGCACAGTTCCCAATGAGGTGTAACGAATTAACGTCCTTCAGGCGAGTCGCTAACGAGGCCGAAGGCCCAGTCCTGAACAGAGAGTATTTTCCACATATCGAGCTGGTCTCCAGGCAACTGCCCACGTTAACCACTGCACTTAGAGGTATGGTCCCTTAACAAAACTCGTTTACAATCTTGGTGCGATTTTAAAGCGACTAAAATTGTATCAAAAAAATCAGCTTGCAACATGGTAACCCTGCTCACGCTTTGTATCGAACTAGAAGAAACTGTCACTTACTCGACTTGTATGAGAATTTTATATATTTTTATCGACTGCAATTACAATCTTGAAATAAATACTAATGCACGAAGAAAACGCAGGCTGCTCGCAGCCCGCGCACCGCCCGAAGATTTATACGGGCGGCCAAGAAAGTGGTGTACCAGTCTTGATTTCATTTCCTTGTCATGAAAAATTACCACAAGGTTCATACTAAAAAGAAATTACTGTAACAGATGCATAATAACTTTGAAGACTGCGTTCTTCTACGGATCTCCTCATTTCTGATTCGATCTCGTAGAGAAACCCCGAGCATGACCCTCTCCATAGCTCGTTGTGCGACACTGAGCCTGCTCAGAAGGCCCATAGTCAGAGACCACGTTTCGATTCCGTAAGTCATCACCGGTAACACACACTGTTCGAAGACTCGTTTTCTCCGCCTAGCTACAATATCGAAAACTATTAGTGTGAAGCGAAATGTGCCTTAATAGTAGGTAATACTAGGTTTATACCAATGCATGTATATCAATATCTATAGATAACCACGCAATACCTATACTTAAATAGTAGTCTATATAGCTATAAACAGTGTATCATAATGCACAAAATGTGAGAAGCCACAATGAGAAAAAAATAATTGCTGTCTACGGTAAAGCTTCGACATAGATAATGACCATCTGAAAACGTAGGTTTCGTAATCTGTGAATGGGCTAAATGATAGATGATACTAGTAATCGTTTTACGGATAGTAACACTGATCAGAAAGCAAAAGATAAATACATTGCATTGTTGTTTGCGAATTCTGGAAATTTTGTTTTTGTATTCTCATCCTACAATTGCATTTACAAAAGTTGTAAAACGTAATTAAAAGGACGTCTACAATAAAAAGATTAATAGGTATGTAGCTACCATACAAAGACTAGAAACCCTGATATACAAAACAAATTCTTACATTTTGTAACCCAATGGACTATGTAAATTTACAGACGGGTTGTAAATTCTCAAACATCATTGTTTATCTTAATATGTCTTACGTTACTGTTAAATTCTAACTAATCAATTTAATAAAAAAATGATGTTGATTTTTTTAATGTTCTCTTGTAAATCTCTCAAACATTCATAGGCATTTTTAGATAATTTTTTTATCTCAAGTGAGCATTTCATTTTCAAAATATCTTGTGATTATCGCACATAGGTAATCCTCTCATCTTTTATCAATAAAATGACAGGCCACTCGAAAATAGTATCTAAGAGACAATTGATAGACAATGTCAACCAGTCAAACTGGAAATAATGGTCTCTGACATAGTTTATTACACCAGATACACCAGCTATCAGGTTACGGCAATCTGGTCGTGCTGATTTCTAATTTATGTAATCACTAGTTGATCCATTCAATTACCAATTATTCAATGCAGTAGTCATGGCTATTAGTGACATTATTGTGATTCTGTTATGTTTTCTTTCAAGCCAAGTAAGAGCAATGGGTGCTTTGAGTCCGCTCGATCCGTCTTCTTTCTCTAGGCCTGGTAAGTGATCTTTATATTATAATAATAATAACAATATGGTACAACACTCACACAAGGCCTTCAGGTCCCAAACTAGGCAGAGCCTGTACTATGGTAACCTGATGACTGATATATACTTATATACATATACACACCCCGACACAGGTCAAACAGACATGTTCATACACACAAATGTTTAACCTGTCTGGGAATCGAACCCGGGACCAGCGGCTCAGAAGGCAGTGTGCTACCAACTGCGTCAACCGAACAGTCATATTATATATCCTTAAAATATGTGAAATGTTATAAATGATAAATGATTTATTAGCTCAAGGTTCTCAGTCTAATGGTGTTAATAAATTGCATTTATGTTCTCTAGATCTGCTTATGCAGCATATAAGCAGTTGATCATAGGCTACTATCATAGTTCAGTTGCTCACTCTGAGCGGTGTTTTATTTTTAATGTTACTGCACCAACTCCAGGGTCTGTGCGTTTTTAACCGACTTAAAAAAAGGAGGAGGTTCTCAATTGGAACTGTCCATATTCTTTAATGTTTGTTTCCGAATAACTTCCGACTGGGTGAACGAAATTTGATCGTTCTTCTTTTATTTGAAAGCTGGGTACTTCCCATGTGGTCTCATTTAAATTTCATCTAAATTGGACAAGCAGTTTTTTAGTTACACTCATATAACTGAAAAGTGCATGCTTATACCTAAACAATATTATAGTAGTTGGTGAACCTATATATTTGGTGTATACCTACACCACAATGACAATTGATCCCATGGTTAACAAAATCACTTGAAAGAGTGAAAAAAAAAAATTACCAAACAATGGAATCTATAATATAGGACTAGCAATGTGTCTAAGCTTTTTAAATATATACTTAATCTTTCGTATTCTTCCACTCAGAGCTTCAATAAGCTTTTTTAAAATTAAGATTCTTGTCAATAATTATTCCTAAATATTTCATACTGTCCTTTCTAATTTATTACATTTGCAGTACTTATTATCAGAATACATGGCTTATTGTGTGCTGCGATTAATAAAAGTTAAAAAAAAAAAAACAGGCTTGGAGAAGCACAAAATATAACTGTTTTTTTCAGCATTAAGGGATAAAGAATTATGATAGAGCTAAGTTGTGACCCTATTATAACTTTCTTGAGCAGCTACAAATACCTCTTCCCAAGATTTCCAAGAAAATATGAGTAAATACTAATATTCATTACCTTTATAATAGCTTTCTCTGCTTTCTCTCATATGTTCCTACTAAATAATGACTTATCAGACAATTAATTCTCAATCTGTTGATAAGGCACGACACTCATGCCACACATTTGTTTTTGCATCTTACGACATCATTTCCGCCCCTACTTATGTTTGAGGTCACGACTCCCAAAAAATGTATACAGTACATTTTGTTTATTCAAAATAAATTGAATCCAATGCATAATAAACAATTTATTAAATTGATGCAAGGCAATTGAATTTTATCAGTGTTAATTCTATGAGTTCCATTTTCTAAATTTTAGATATTATGCATATTTTCAAAGTCACTATTTATTCATAGTCATTAACGCACGTTTAGGGCCCTTGTAGCCCAGGGGCCCGTATCACACGTGATATTTGCTGATACGGAGGTAGCTACGCCGTGCAATTTCTCACATATGAGAAATTGCATGGCGTATCGCTCATGTGTTCAGGACTGATTTAGTTTAAGGAAAGGAATTACAATAATCCTATATACAATCAAAAGGATTATTTCTTGTTCACATCACAAAATCTGTGTATGAAATTGGTGCTTTAGAAAGAGAATGGAGTCAAAATTTACTTTGGAGTGATAATGTTCATTGACTTTTTTTGTCTTATGCTATTACTGCTCATTATCCCTTTCAGTAATATCTGTCAATTTTTGTCACGCTATGTGTGAGATGAATTTTATATATTTTTTTATTTTCTTTTACAGAACTAGCAGTAGTGAAGCATATATCAATTACATTGAGCGTGGACTTTGAAAACAAGGTGTTAAATGGTAGCGCCACCCTTAGTATTGATGTCTTGGATGATGTCAGTGAAGTGGTATGTACATCATTTTATGTTACTTTTTTTACCTTAGATTGCAAGAAAGGGCTGGATGCGGGTGGCTTCCAACCGACCCTTGTCCAATGGGGGACCCGAACCAATGGGGGAGGCTATGTCCAGCTGTGGTCGTCATATGACTGAGATGATGACTTTTTCGCAATAACTTTATAACCTATACATGAGAGTAGTGCCCTGTAGCTCTACGCGCAAGTACTAACCAATAGCCAAAGTGATTAGCCTTGCAGAAAACTATCTGCACCCCATAGTTTTGTCTGCATGGACTATGATTGTCTTGTTGCCCCTCCAAAAAACAGCTCAACTCATTTATACCCAGCTGCACCCCGGATTTCTTTAGAACTGTGATTGTATGGGAAAAGAAGAGTGTTATTTTACTATTTCTCTCAAAATTTCATTCTATCTCTCCATTAGAACCTTTCCTGTGCCTGAACAAAAAATATTTGTCAAATTGGTTAATGTGTTCTCAAGGCCAGTGAAGGTAACAAAAGGTTATCAAATTTCTAGCATGATCCTAGAGTACTTTCAAGTACCCACCTGGCTAGCTACCTCCCTCAAGTTTCAAACACTGTCAAATACATAGTGAATTCAGGCAGCAGTCCTTGAGAACCAATAAGCATTCTAGGTGTAGTGTGCTAATATCTTCGTCCGCATCGTCACTGACCATCAGGTGAGATAGTGCTCAAATGCTAGATTTATACGGTACGTATAAAGAAAATAATTATAATGCATGTAAAATATATTTTTAATGTTTTTCAATCAAAGATACGATAAGCTTAAAAAGAAGAATTTATATTTATTTTTTATAACATTAATTTGTCAGGCCTGGTGGAAATCAATGGGGGAGGCCATGTCCAGTAGTGGACGTCCTATGGCTTCTCAGCCATAGGCCTGGTGATGTTAGTTCATTGTTAATTTGTGATATACCACAGTTTAAGTAAAGAAATACTAGAATTCGTTTTTTGTGTGTTGTACAATCTGTGTTGTTTAAAAATTATACAGAAATTTTATATTCAAACTTGCTATGAAATCAGTAATTCAATATTGAATAATCTCGGTCATGTTAACAGTCGTGCATCACATCACACAATAGGTATTTGTGGAAATTGCGATAAGCCAAAAGTGGCATATGGCTAAGCAAACTATTTTTTTTTCTCTCTTGTCTATCTTATCTCTCAGGTTCAAAAATTATAGTCGAGTTCAAACGTAACATCTATTAGTTTTTCCGAAAAAAAAACATATGCCAATACAAATGGTTTCACTGACTGCCAAACCTTCCCTCGTCCCGGGGACTGCTCCCTTTTTTTGTACGGGGGAAATCGCTGGATGCACAGCCTTTCCCGGGAGAGATAGGAGTGGTTATGCCAACTAAAACCCCCGATGTTCCGTCCCAGCACCTTTAATCGGCGCCACGCGTATGCTCTCGCATTCATCCGCGGCCGCGGCGAAAGCCCCCCCCCCCATGACCCATGTGTTACAGATCTATTTTCATTCCCTCACTGCAAACAAAATGTATGTAGTGTCTAAACTGTGAATCTTTTGAGGAATTGATAAACGAACTGTAAATCGGTTGGTCTAAATTATCGTCATACCAAATTTCATTGCAATCGGCACAGACGTTTGAGCGTGAAATAGTAACAGTGGTTTTACAATTATTTGCGTATCCCACGGTGGCAGGAATTATTTTCGGGAGTAACAGTAGGCTGTGTTAATGTCGGGTCTAATCTGTCTCTATACCAAACTTCATCGAAATTGGTATAGCCGTATGAGCGTGAAGGAGTAACATACATAAATAAAATACATACACACTTTCTCCTTTATAATAGTGGGATTGTGATTATTTCAGATCCTAGACACCAGCAATTTGAATATAGAATCGATTGAGACTGATAACGGAGAGAAATTGAAGTATGCTTTTGGTGAAGAAGTGCCTAATTTTGGATCCAAGTTAACTGTGACACTACCGAAGGATGCGCACAGTGGAGAGAAGTAAGTATTGTGATACCTACTCTTTTTCTTTTCCATACTGAAAAGCTGATGTAATAGTTTCAATTTCAACTTATTGCATACTACATATAGATACAGGCATGGAATTAAATATAACACGGATATAAATTATAGGCTGGCAAGTATCAGTTAAGCAGCGAAGACAAAAGCAAGTTAACAACAAAAATAAGTACAGTAAAGCGTACAATAAGATTACTCTTGTGTCGTAGGTTTGCTATCTCCTACAAGGACACGAACAAATATTTGCACTTAAACATCAGGTGCAATTTTATAACTGGCATTGAATGTATTAATACTACTTCTCTGGTTTATATTAACTAGGCAAGAACATCAAGCTTACTAAGAACTTCTAAAGAGTTTTATTATTTTTCATTATCTCCAAATTTGAATTAAGTATGTCTTAGACTCGATATCTGGATAGCCGAAATTTAGTCTGTAATGATAATTTTAATTCGACAAATATATATTGTTTGTATTTGTGTGTGAGTGAGTGAGGATGTGTATGTGTATGTATGGTCTGAATGTGCGAGAGTGGATGTAGTGATTCGATTTCTCATACATGATCTAAAATGTGAATACAGTTTTTAACCATATCTTGGAAATGATAGTAGGTGATGGACGTATCCTCTCCTTTAGTCAATCATTTTTGAGGCTGATCCTGATATGATGGTAGATTTAAGCTATACTAGTTAGTAGTCGAGTATTAACTTAGGTCAAACATATGATATAATTTTTATGTCACATTAACCATTCCTTTATGTGAAAATTGCTACTAAAATAAATGAATTTGGATTGAATTGAACACTGCATTCTAAGAGTGATATTCATTGATAGAGTCTGTGTTTCCTCTTAGACACAGTCTATTCGTCTTCATAAGTCACTAGTTAATAAGTATCCTTACTAATATTATAAACATGGAAGTTTCTATGTAAGGATGTGTTTGTATGTGTATGAAGAACACTTTTACAATGATGACAACTTATATCCTGGAATGAAACATAGGCTACTTTTTATCGTGGAAAAATATAGTTCCCGTGAGATAGTTGAGGTAGCGGTAAACTAACTGCGGGAGAAACCGCAAGACGCAGCGAGTGTTATAATAAATTAATAGTAAAATTCATACTTTATTGACAAGGCTTCCAACACCACAAACATCGAAAAAAGTGCCCAAGGAATGTTCAAGTGAGGGATCAAAGCAAGACATATCTTTAAGTTTCACCGGATATATGTACGAACCGGAAGATATTAGTTTCGCAGAGGGTACAACGCAAAATTTTCGAATGCAATGTGAAAACTGCCCTTGTGACTGTATTTGCTGTAGCAAAAAGGACACTTGCTGTGGATTTAACCCAAACAAAAGTAGCCGAAAAGGGTTAGCAGACTCATAATATATCATATAGATAGATGTGTAGAAATGTATATACTTAGTCTGGCCATAAATACTGTTACAATTAAAAATAAACAAAATATTACCTTTGAATTTGAAATCTGTTATTTTTATATGATTGTTCATTGTTTTTTTTTAAATACCTAGTTTTCTCATTCTGGCGCCAATACATTGTACAATATTTTGCGATATTAAAATGGAGTGGGGTGATAAAGAGAACCGAATCGCTGTGATTACATTACACAAAGTAGGTATAACTCTCCATACGCTCGGTATTAGTAAAATGTTTGTGTACCGGGCTATTAATAGATACAATGAGACCTCCTCTGTTTGTGAAAGAAAAAGATCTGGCCGTCCACGTAGTGATCGTACGAAAAAGGTGGTCAAAGCATAAGGGAAAGAATTCGAAGAAATCCTGTCCGAAAGCAAAATATTTTATCTCGGGAGATGAAGATAGCACCTGGAACCGTGTCGCGTATTTTAAAAGACGACTTAGGACTTGCAGCCCATAAGAGACGTACTGGTCATTTCTTAACTGATAATTTAAAAAAGAATAAGGTGGTAAAATCGAAACATCTACTGAAGCGGTACCCAAAGGGAAGTCACAAAAAATTTTGTATGAAAATTTTTACAATTGAGCAACATTTTAACAAACAAAATGACCGCATTTATGCTCAAAGCTCTAAGGAAGCTTCCCAATTAGTCGATAAAGTGCAACATGGGCACTATCCGATTTAGTGATGGTTTGGTGGGGTATTACCTATGGAGGAGTGACTGAGCCATGCTTTTGTGAAAAAGGTATCAATACATCGGCACAAGTGTCTCAAGATACCATTCTTGAGAAGGTAGATAAGCCCCTTTATAACACCATGTTCAATAACCAAGAATGGTCTTTCCAGCAAGACTGGGCGCCGGGTCATAAAGCTCGGTCTACGCAGTCTTGGTTGGAAACGAACGTTTCGGACTTCATCAGAGCTGAAGACTGGCCGTTGTCTAGTCCCGATCTTAATCCGCTGGATTATGATTTATGGTCAGTTTTAGAAAGTACGGCTTGCTCGTAACGCCATGATATGTTAGAGTCCCTAAAACAATCCGTACGATTGGCAGTGAAGAATTTTCCCATGGAAAGAGTGCGTGCTTCTATTGATAACTGGCCTCAACGTTTAAAGGACTGTATTGCAGCCAATGGAGACTACTTCGAATATGCTCTTTATATTTCAATTTTTTTTATATTTATGTATTAAACTAACACACTGTAAAAGTAATAAATGATATCTGCAATGGATTTTTTTTTTCTTTGTTTCAGTATTTATGGCAAGCCTAGGTAGACTATTGGTTTAGTTCTCTAAAGTACCTGTTGAAATCGGTACCATGTGCTGAATATTTTGATAATAGTTAACTTTCATCTATCATGGCACCGACTTCAACAAGTTATTTCAAGCTTTTGAGTGTTGAAGTCGGTACCATTTTTATATTTACATTTTTTTTTGTATGAACTAATATCCCAATAATTGAACCGTCGATCATTGACGTGTTTATTTTTGTATGAATAAGTATGGGGTATAAAATCCTTTTAAGTAGAATCGAAATTAGTTGTATGAAAATAAAAGAATACATGTCATTTTTTTCACAGAGTGAAATTGAGGATAAAGTACAGCACGGCGCCAAATGCATCTGCTCTGCAATGGCTGGATCCCGATCAAACGTCTGGCAAGAAACACCCATACCTATTCAGTCAGTGTCAGGTATGCTTTGAAAATGATATTTAGTAACAAGACGAGGAAGAAGTTGCTGCGGTGGTACGTAGGTACCACCATAGATAAATAGATAACTCTTTATTGTATACTAACATAACATAAAACCAACAATAATAGTTAAACAGCTAAAACATAATGTAAAATGAGCGGTCTTAGCGCTAGTAAGCGATCTCCTCCAGACACCCATAGACCAGAAAAAGACCATGATAGGTCTTGCAAGTGAAATCCAGTCAGAATATGGCCAATTTAGAAATTACATCTTTCAACGTTAAATATTTCAGTTTTATGCTTTTTATACTTGTGTCGATTTATAAACGAAACAGTCGTTGACTATTTTTGGAACTAATAATACTACAAACGAGTTCCTACGCATAGTCCAACCGTTGTGTAATTAAGTTTGCATCTATACTCATATTCACGTGGCTATAGAGTACAATATACAATATAACTAGCTTACCTGGAACATAATATATTATATATATTTATATTGAGGAATCAGAATGGCTCGGGTAGTGGCTGGCGGGGAGAATGCACGAAACACATGAGACGTCAGTGCAGGACTCAGCACCTCCAATCCTAATAAGAATAAGTATGCGTATCTGACCTGTGTTACTTTGTTAACCGGCTTCAAAAAAAGGAGTATGGAGTATGTGAAAGCTGGTGCTTCCCGTGTGATCACATTTAAGTTTCATCAAAATCGGACAAGCGGTTCTTGAGTTACACTCCAATAACTGAAAAGTGCTACTCATACCTCGACGATATTATAGCTGCGGGTGCAGACATCGGTGAACATACAAAATTACAATTGATCCCGTGAGTTGCAAAGGTCACTGAAAAGCGTAAAAAAAATAATTTAACCAATAAATGACACCGACTTGAACACTCAAAAGTGTGAAATAACTTGTCGAAGTCGGCACCATGAGTACGATAGTTTGATAATAGTTACTTTTGCACTATCATGGTACCGGCTTCAACAAGTTATATTGGAGATAAAACTCCATTGAGTATACTCTCAATCTGATTCCACCATCCCCTTTCTATCATCGGTCGACTCGACGTACGGCAATTCGCCATCGCTATATGGTAGATATACCACCTATACGTACGAAGCGTTTTGCTTCCACTTTCTTAATGCGTAGTGCCAAGGAATGGAACTCGTTGCCCGAGTCTGTGTTTCCCGACATGTACAATCCTGGAGTCTTCAAGTCGCGAGTGAATAGGTACCTTCTAGGTTTGAGTGCTAAATCCTAGACAACGTCATCACTTAACATCAGGTGAGACAGTGGTCAAACGCTAACTTATAATATTAAAAAAAAAAAACTAAAAATAACATTTTAATCTCCAGCCTATACACGCCCGTTCAATCTTCCCCTGTCAAGACACACCAGCCGTCAAGTTCACATACGACGCCGAGGTGACAGCACCTGAAGAGTTCACCGTCCTCATGAGCGCACTCCGCGGTCAGACTAAAGGGAACAAGACGAGCTTCAAACAGCCGATGCCACTGCCCTCGTATCTAGTGGCTATTGCAGTAGGCGTGCTGGAATTTAGGTCTCTTGGACCCAGGTGAGTGATCGTTTCAAACAAAACTAAACAAATAGACTTCCACTTCGTTGAACATTATTGAAAATTTGAGAACAATATTAATGTAGTCGAATCAAATAAGCATTTTTAAAGATAGTACAAAAACAAATGTTTTATTTTCCAAATTTAGCCTATTACAATATATATATGTATATTCATAGCTACTGCCTATTATTGTATCCGCTCTACAGTGAAGTTGTCTATGTTTCTCTGTGAATGTAATGAATGCACTGTGAATAACCATTCACAGTATATACTAAATTATTTCGTAACAATGTAATCAATCGTTCATAAACACTAAATTATATTTATAGACTTGTACACATTTAACTTTACCCTAGCCTCCGAACAAGTTCAAAAAATGTTTGTCAGAAGATAGTGATGTACTTCCTCGCGTATTTGCTATGGATAGACAAGGATGTAAGATATTGGTATCTAATGTAGTATTATACGTAATCACTATGCTGTATAGATCTAGTTTTAGAGCAATATCTCACTTGATAGTCAGTGACGATGTGACAGTGACAGTACCATATCCCACCAGTAGTGGGAATGCAAAGGAATGATTATGATAACAAGACAAGCTACAGTTACAGTGTATGGTGTATTAAGCGCTTTTCAGAGGTACACAGGTATATAATAACAGTAACTAGGGACTAGGTTAGGTATGTAATAACTAGGGACGCATATCGGGCGAGACCATTCAAAATGCTGGGTGATTGCACACTGACTTTATTACGGAAAGGGCGCGGGCGCAGCCGCTTGACAATACATCGCTATAAGTACCTAACTTTACATATATAACAGTACACTAACAGTCTGTGGTTACATATACATAATGCATGTCTGGTTAGTTTAAGTCACGGAGCTCATACAAAGAGGAATCGTTATTATTAGATTGCCTTAAGAAACAATGCGTGACAATATGCGGGGTGAGGGGGTGTTAAATCCCACGCACTTCTTTATTTTCCATCTACTCCATGCTAAGAGATTTTTCTACTACTATTCTAATAAATTACGTAGAAAATTACTTACAAATTAAATGCGATGTCGTCCATAGCATCGGAACGTCTATCCGAGTAGTTAATACACGATAAAATACAACACTTCATCCTTCATACAAACTCAAAAATACCATACGTCTACATTCTAGGTCTAGCGTGATAACCACCTTCGACCACATGTTCACTGACCGTCGAGTGGTCAAACGCTACATCTATGAGGTATAAAAAAAAAACGTAACTGAGGACCAATAATTTCAGATCAAGAGTATGGTCAGAAAAGAATGAGATCGAAAAAAGTGCTTGGGAGTTCGCCGAAACGGAAAAGTATTTGCAAGCCGCTGAGAAACTTTGTGGACCTTACCAGTGGACTCAATACGACCTACTGGTGCTGCCGCCTTCCTTCCCTTACGGAGGCATGGAGAACCCGTGCTTGACCTTCGTTACTCCCACCTTGTTGGTAAGATAATTTTTATTTTTACTATCATTACATATTTATCTTAAATGGTAATAAGTGCAATAAAAAATATATAAAGAGACGATACGGTCCAAGGTTGCAACTAGATCTGCACCTGGTACATAAACGGTTGGCCAGGCAACCTTAACCTTTACAGTGTACCACCTTTAACCAATTATGTTTCAGTTAATAATCCACTCCACCATATGTGCCATGCCTGGTCCCTGTACAGAACTCTACATTATTCATCAAAACTTTTGTAGCTCTAAAGAATCCCTTCGTAAAATTGTTCAATACATAGTTTGACGTTAAAAATCTTTGAACACTGCATAATGTTTGGGTTGGTAAATTTACTTGTTCTATTAGTTTACTAGTAGCACCCTGCGGTTTAAGTAATCGTTATTCCAGGGTGTAACCTATTTGCATACCAAATTTCATTGAAATCGGTACCCTCGGAATCGTTTGAGCGTGAAGGAGTAACAGAAGTTTTCTAATTATTTGCTTATCTACGGGAAGGGCAATTATTTTCGGGATGAAAAGTATCTGTTAATCTAGAGTCTAAACTGTCTCCATACCAAATTTCATCGAAATCGGTGCAGCCATTTGAGCGTGAAGGAGCAACAAACATATATACAAAAAACACACACAAACATACATACTTTCGCCTTTATATTATTACTGGGATAAAAGATAAAGTTTGTTAACTATCTTTGAACTAAAATACTAAGTAGATAAATAAACTACTAGAAAGAACCCTGCCTTTGTGCTGTGATTAAATCAGTTAATCTCATATTGAATTGTCAGTAGCCCGAGGTCTATTTCTAACTTGAGACAAAATAGTCATATTTTTTTCAATATAAGCTTACGTTTTACCTGATGTCACGTGGTTTATTGTGATAATTTGGCTTACGTCGTAGCTGGCTACCTTAGAAGATATATATATATTTGCATTAGACTCGAAAACTTGACATAGACATACCTGTCTAGTACGCTCTGTTTTCCTATTCAACGAGTTCCACTATCTAGCAAAAAGCTTTGTGCATAATAGTGATACTGATAAGGAATGCGGTTGAAAAATTCAGTTATTTTAAAATATTCAGTGCTTTCCTCTACGAAAATTTCTGTCGTTCCCCATTGATTTGCCAATGATATTGTGTTTGTGGCAGATTCCATGAAAGAACCCTGCATGAGACCGCTTGATCTCCTGATCTTAACTAGAGAACCGATCGGTTCTTTAGAAGCTGGGGGAAATACTTATTTTATATTTTTTTGCCAGGCAGGTGACAGATCTCAGGCTGATGTGATAGTCCACGAAATAATGCACAGTTGGACGGGAAACCTCGTCACCAACCGGAACTTTGAACATTTCTGGCTCAACGAGGGTTTCACAGTCTTCTTAGAGAGAAAAGTCGGTGCGTCGCTGATTTCTAATCCTGTTGAGGCTAAGAAGTCGAGAGACTTTCACAGTATATTGGGGCTCCAAGAGTTGAGTGAAGCTGTAAGTATTGGGACAAAATTTTCATATTTAAATCTAAGCTACAGGAAGGGTGTACTATTCTTACTATCATTACATATTTATCTTACATGGTAATAAGGGATGATGATAGGTTCAAGGTTGCAACTAGACCTGCAGCTGGCCTAGTGTGAGTTTTCCACGTCTATAAGCGCTACAAGCGCGTTTGTAAACACGCGTCTACACACCTTTTACTCGTTTTTTATAAGAAATCCTAAATAAAAAAGCATAGAAAAAGTACGTTCAGCCTATGTCTGTGTCGGCAAAACAGTTGGAAGATGCGAAAAACTTGAGTGATTGAGCGAGACAGTTATACAGTAATTGAGTCAAGTCATGAATGATTAAAAAAAAAAGGGACTACATAGCTGAAGATAGACAACTTCAGGGACACAAACTTACACTGTGACTACTGTAACTATTTGGAAGTTGCCTGCAGGTGGCGATGCTCTAGTATTCTGTATCTTGAGACCTTGCATGTTGAAATGTGAAAACCCTTACCTAACACCAGTAGCAAAACAAATAAGATAACATAAAGACTAACAAACATCCATACATACAATCTTTCGCGATTACATACTTTTATAATATTAACATGATTATCTAAATGGCTCTTCCATATACATTATACCTATTGTTATTTTGTGACTATATGTTATTTTGTGACTATAGTAAGCGAACTGAAGCAAATAAAATAAAAAATACAACGATGCAAACGCCTAATTTTCAGGTACACGATCATTTAGGCGCGGAAAACCCCCTAACACGTCTAGTGCCAGATTTGAAAGGCGTCCATCCCGACGATGCATTTTCTCGCGTACCATACGAGAAAGGCTCCCTATTCCTACGCTACTTGGAAGATTTAATCGGAGGGCCCGGTAAGAGATAATTTAAAACTATAACTTTTCTAGGTAAATGACGAATTAGGCGAATCGAATCAGCTGACGAGATTGGTGGTCGATTTGAAAGGAACGCATCCGGATGACGCGTTCTCGACTGTGCCTTATGAGAAGGGATCGCTGTTTTTGAGATATTTAGAAGATAAGCTTGGTGGGCCTGGTGAGTGATCATACGAATAACCATACAATAATGCTATTTAAATTAACGAATGTAACTTTTGTTACTCCTCCAGTTCGAAGCCTAGTGGTGAAAGCACCTGCTGTCAATGTGACAAACACTAGTCCGATCCCCTACGGCTTTGCCTCCAGTGAAGGCAACATCGTTGTGTCAAATTCACAGCATTTTGAAAGACTGTCACCATACATATATTAAGGCAGTATTCCTTCACTAAACATTCCAGGCACTTAATTTTTACCTAATAGTTTTCAGACTCAAATTCTAGTCACTGACCATCAGGTGAGATAGTGGTGAAACGCTAGATCTATAAAGTGCTTAGAAGGCTGCAAAATTTAAATTTTCTACGACAATTTATAAACTTGGAACTATTGAGGCCTTCGAGCATCGTGCTTAGGTCTTCTGAAGATGGGTAATGTACTCGCCGTTGTTATTGGTGCCGAATCCCTGCCATTCTTCAAGAGCTTGAAGCCGTCTCCTTGTCTCATGCTTATCAACCTACGCTCGAGATGATTCGCGATGACTTGAATACAGCTTGAAAACATGGTTCAGAAATGGGCCTGTATTTCTTCAGCAACGTGTTGTCAGTTTTCTTAAAGAACCACCACTATGCTTCGAGGACAACGGAATTAAAGAGCTTCTGAAAGATTTTCAGTATCGATCTGAAGGACTTAGACCCCACTGTGTGGACAGTTTCTACAAATCTGTTGGTAGTCGCGTCTACCAACGCAAAGTTCTCAAGTCAAGCAAAGCAATTGGAAAGCTCAAGTTTAAAGCTCTCAGGGTTCTGAATTTGGATATTTAGAGGTCGGAGCTTGGATTTCAGCAAACGGGATCTCTCAAGTTTAACTTTCGACTAACGTTAAGCAAATATTCAATGTGCCTCTTACCATACGATGATTAAAACCGGTATTATCCTGTGCACCCATGCAGTGATCACAGAGAGAGTCATTGAATATTTGCTAGCTATAAGAAGCGTTAGCATTACACACGAGGTTGTGAGTTGCAGTAGAGGCGCGTAATTACGCTAGAATTATGTGAGGACGTAATTCTGCTGAGTGTGTAACGAACAGAGCTCACGAGTATCATACGACATTTCTCAACACATTTTCGAGGAAAAAACAAACATATTATGTTGCTTATATCGTTTAATAAAATTTAAAATGCTATGTTTACTCGCATATAACTTGCTGTAAAGTACTAATTTAACTTTGTAGTGATAATTCTATTACGCACTAGTGTGATATAGCTTGGTTAATGTCCTAAAAGCAATGTTATTAGTGGGCTTTAAAATTATTGGGCTCACTTTACGAGCAAGTGTGTTAAAATATTCTATTACGTGTTATTTCTGCCATAGGTCATGGGTTTTTTTAAATTTTGCAGAATTACAAAAAATGTGATGATCAATATGTTTGCATTAACAGAAATTTTCGATGACTTCCTACGTTCCTACCTGAACGCATTTAGCAAGAAATCTTTGGACACAGATGAGTTTAAGGCCTACTTGTTGAATTACTTCAAGGACAACGACAAACTTCAAGCGGTCGATTGGGAAGCCTGGCTGTACACAAGCGGCATGCCACCTATCATACCTGAGTGAGATTTTATTATTAACTTAATTAAAATTTTATCATTGTTGTAGTGAAAACTTCTCTGGGCAGAAGAGAGCCCCGTTGTGCACTTTTGTATGAGAAAAGAAATGGTAAACTCGCGTCTGATCGTAAGATCGTAAGATCGTCAGATCGTGACGTCATCATGTTAATTGTATGTGTCGCACTAAAATCTGAAAATTTGGACGGATGGATGTTTGTTACTCAATCACGCCAAAGCGGCTGAGAAGATTTGGATGAAAGTTGGTCTATAGATACTTCAGAGCCCGGAATAACACATAGGCTACTTTTCATCGTCATCATCAATCATGTTCAAGTTTTCACGTCTGGCGGCACTCACGGAGTGCAATCGGTTGTTTTATTTATTATGAACTTACATTCATAATTGTTAATAAATCAATCGAGACTTCTTCGCGTGAAAAACATTTAGTAATTTATTTTCCTCCACGTTTCGACCAAGTTGCAACTGAGTGTTGTAGAATTAGTGTCATAAGTAAATAATAAAATGGATGACAGAAACGATCTTAGAAAAATATTCTAAACATAGTCAATAATAGTGTAAGTCTAATGTGCAGCCACAGAGAAATAGAATCCAGCTATGTATTGAAAACAATGGCCATCATTTTAATGAATTAATTATAGGTAAACCGATTTAATGAGTCCTCGCGGGCGGGTTATATAGGCGCGAGGGTACGACAACAACGGGGAGGGAGAGGTGCGGGCGGAGGGCGCGCATATCAAATGAGATTTGACCGAATAATGCGCCCGCAGTCCGCACCTTACTCGCTCCCCGTTGTCTTCATGCCCCCGCGTCCCTGTACCCCACCCGCGAAATCTCATTCGAGCGGTCGGTCTATAGGTAATTGTTGAATGTGAGTCAAATCAGTGTCATGACAACGATTGTAATTTGGTTGAAACATCGAAATGAGTCAAAATTATATTTTGATATTTAAATCAGCGCAAAAAGACGCGCAAAGATAGTCTATTTAATTAATTTGAGAAAACGCTTAAAACATTATAATAAGTTTAATAAAGGTTGATTGGACGAAAAAGCCTTCAACGATAAGCCTGCCCTTGCTACTGTATTGTGAGTGTTAAGTTGTATTATTTGTATATGAGAAGATAAAAAAGCTGAACAGTAAAATAGCTTTGAATGTTCAGCGAAAAAAAAACATGGATGTTAGAAAAACGTTTTTGCTGTACAAAATATTTCTTAAACCTCCTTAAAAATTAAAGCCTCATGTAAACCTATGTATGTGCTATGCTTATGTATATTACATGAACCATTTTCCATCCAATATAACACAAGTTTTCTTATATCACAATTCAATTCGTTTTTGACCCACAGATGTTATTGCTACTGTTATTATTGTTATAGATTATATAAATTTACAGAAATCACATGCCAAATTACGGCAATTTTATTTTTTGCTTCTTATAAGCTTGCGTTTGACAACTGTCTCACCTGATGTTAAGTGGTGACGATTACCAAATACATTATAGACCATTGTGAATTATTTATTATTTTTCTATTGCCCATTTTGTATTATAATTGTTTAAATATAATACATAATTTCTTGCAGTTACGACACCTCGATGACCAAATCCGTAACAGCTCTTGTGGAACGCATCGCATCAAACAGCACCTTCTCGTACGACGACATCAGCACATTTACGCCTCACCAGTTGATTAACTTCCTCCAGACCTTGGTTGATAGTCCACCACTTAATCTGGAGGCGTTGAAGAGTCTCGGGGAGGCATACAAGCTTGATTCAAGCAAGAATACGGAGATCAAGTTCAGGTATTTAGCTAACATTTATGTGTCTTTATGCCTAAACAGTCTTTTACGACCCCACTGCTATGTCCAAGCCTTTCTGTCAGAGAGGGGCGGTAAAGCCCTTAATTCAAACGCTAGCCAGTGCTGCTTGACCGATAAGCCTGCGGCCAGCCTAATGTGTTTTTGAGACCTCTCAAGGGCCTCTTACGTGGCTCAGCTAGTGGTGACTCTCTTATTCAACTAAACTAAATTCTGGAAAACAAGGATAAGGAAGATAGTTCTTATATAGTTACGATTAAGTCTAAATTAGTATTACACTTATCAATAACAACACTAAAATTAGATCGCTTTGTACAGCAAGTAGACACCGCGGTACGCCCGAGTAACCAGTCCTTTCTTCCACAAGCTTTCCCGCGGTCTCTTTCGGCGCTTAACGAGATTCTTGCCGCCAAAAATGATAGTGACATATTCTCTGACGACTGGAAAAAGATATTACGTGAATGTTTGAGGTACTGTGAGGCAAAGTGCTACCGTGTTTCAAGCATTCAGTAGTATCTTTATACATAATCAAAATTTAGTGTCTGGTTTTTATTGACTAAATTTTTTGTTTATTTATTAGTTTTATTCATTGACATATTAATTATCTTATTTTAATGTGTTAAATGACTCATGACTCATTGATTATAACCAAATCTATATTGTATAGTTTACTTAATTAGTGTAATTGGCGCAAGCCGTACTAATGAATTCATAAATAAATAAATATACAATCACAAATTCTATTGGAACCAAAAACATAGTGTTTTCTTATACGGTAGCTTCCCTATACACATATTTGTTGCGCTGGTGCCACTGTAAGCTAATAATAAATGTAGGGACCTAATATATTATTATTATACACATGATAAAGTTTTAAGGCTTGGATTAATTGAAAAAACATAACGAAACATTCTATAAAAAATCAACATAAAACTTGCATCTTGTCTCAGTTGAGGGTCAAGAAACGTTGTTTATATGTAAAACGAGTTATAATAGAAAGATAATACGCGAGTGAATCTATTTTATTACAATTTAGATTGATTTTGTATCCTTAATAAAATCGTCCAAGGCTACTATATAAATACTTTTCGAATCACACTGAATTCGACGTTATGACCAAATGTGTCAGTAGCCAAATGTTAAAGATATTCCGGACAATGCATAATATATTCGAAACCCATCTTAGGATGTTTTTTTTCTGTATTGAACTACTTTCGAAATAATGATAAAAACTATAAGGGGCACCCTCGCCTTAAGTCGGCGGCTAGTTATAGAACCAATAGTACATTTGTTCAAAGTATTTGCGAGAAATCTATTGTTTCCGGTAATTGAGGAGAACAAAGAAAGCAAGAATAATATGTTAAGGCTGTCTTGCACCTACTAAATTATCTGAGCATATCGCTTAAACCTCAGATTACTACTTGCAGGTAAAATTTGTAATTTAATTAAGATTAGGCGGGAATCTCGGATAATTTGGTTGGCGCAACTCGGCCTAAGAGGATTAACATATTGTATCGACATTATAAAGGACGAAATAGGTTTACAAAATTATGTATAACGATTGATTGCAGGTGGTTGCGCTTATGCATCAGAAGTAGAGACCAGTCTAAGCTGAACGACGTGTTCCAGTTTGTGAACTCTCAAGGAAGGATGAAGTATGTTCGACCAGTTTACCGAGACCTCTACGCATGGGAGGATGTCAGAGATCAAGCCATTGATAATTTCTTAAAGAACGAGAAATACATGATGCATGTGAGCGCCTACACTCTGAGGAAAGATCTGCATCTGAGTGACTGATATTGGGAAATGTTTGGATTTTTGTGGTACCAGTGTACACTTCTCTAGTGTTAAGTTGACTCATGTGAAGATATTATATAATTGTTGTATCAAATTATTATAATATAACATGTTAAAAGTATATGGTATTTGTTTTGGTTCGACCACGGAAGAGAGAGATAAGGGGAATTGCTATACGGATCCATTTATATCGGGGTGCCAAAATAAACACAAATGAGGGTTTATCCGTATAGTACACACAGAAGAAATCTTTCTTGTCATTGGTGATTGTTATTGAGGCAACTAAGCATATAATCAAACTGCCATCTATTTTAAAATGATCCTTATTTGTTAATGCATAGACTTAATAAGTACGACGCACTAGCGTCTTTTACATTTGAAACTCAAACAACACCAAATTCATAGCGAATTCTGCTGCTCAGCTCTAGAGGTCGTGCATACTTACTATTCCTTATCCATTAGGTTTGGGTTCTTTGCTGAACGCACCTAGGCTGTCGGCGAAGAATTCATAATCCTGGCCCAACTTACTAGTTGTTTTATCAATGATTTATATTATAGTTATAAAGAATGCAAATGTTTGTAGGTATGTATATATATCTGCATGTTTTAAATTTGGATGAAATAGGCTTTTCTGAGGCTTTTTACATTTAATTTGTTCATTTTTTTACGAATTAACGTTTTCAATTAAACACTGCATGCACATATATTTATTGTCTTTGAAAGTTTTTCAAAGACTTTCGTTTTTCATTCTTGATTTTACTAAGTAGTGTATAAGGACATTAATATATTCTCTACTATGAGTTTGATCAAATCAGTTACGTACCCGGATGTAGGGAATTCACCAATTTAATGGTAAGCAATATCGTCAAATAATCCAGTTCCAAATATTGACATAATTTTTGTCATTATGACATCCTCTTTGAAGATTTGCGTATCAAATTACAAGGCCGTCTTATGCTGCATTTGCGGGTCCGTGGTCGTCATTCGAGAGATTGGGCATCAATGCCCAAATAATTTAAGATTTAAAAAGAAGTACCTACTTATCTATGTACTGTTTAAGAAATATTTTTGTATCACGGGTTTTCTTGCAGTATCTTGTAAAAGTTAGACTAATAAATTGTATTGGTTCCAGGTCAGTACCTGGCATCAAACAAAGAAATATTACTTACTCAATAAAATTAGATGAACTGTATTTTGTTTGCAGCTCGTATGTATGATAAAAATACAAAGGTTGTATTGTATAAATAGGTAGGTATGTGGACTTTTCGTGAACCGAATGACTATTCTGACTGCCCTTGTCATCATGTTGGGAGGAGGACCAAAATAAAGACAGATGTAAAAAATATGTAGTATTTTCTTTAAAATAATATTTAACCCTTTCCTGCCTTCACAGGTTACTCAGTAGTAACTGCTACTACATATCAGTATATGTATATACTGATATTTTCGTATATATATATATATATATACGAAAAACTGTCACCAAATACACTGTGTACAGGCAGCATTCCTTGAGAATCCATGACAATTCTAGGTTTATTACACCTTTGATTACATCGTTATTGACTAAAGTGAAATAGTCGTCAAACCATATCTTGGTTTGAAATATGAAAGATGTAAGCATAATATACCTATATGTGTATGGTAGCTATAGCTACCTATACCAATGGTGTTTTACTAAAGATTACGTATATTCAAATTGCGCGGGGCTAAGATTTTAAAATTACTACAATTGACTTAATTTTGCCGCCTCAGTTTCCGCGCGCTTGTGCGACATCTACCTCATATAAACATAAAATATCATTGAACTATACATATACAATTTTAACTATTGATATATATTTAATGTAACTATAACTACATACATACTGGGCTAAATGGCCGTAGCCAAAATTAAAAAGATAGCTTTTGTCATAAATGTCATCTTAAAAGTCTACATAATGTCTGTGTGAGCTTTTATATTCTAGAGAGAGAAAGCAATAGACCCAGATATCTTCCATTGCATTTACCGATAGTTACAGCGTTGCCAGAATGTTACTATTGTAAGAATTTACATTACTTTTCACCCTTTCATGTTACACGATTCAATATGTTACGTAAGAGACCACAGTTAAAGCCTCTAAAAACTAACAAAAAATAATCATGAAACGAAATGCATCCTAAGAGTTTTCATTTATTGTATTGTCACATTGATGGGACATTGTCATAGAAAATTATTTCGAGGGTGATTAATCTTACAATACCTTTAAGACAACACTCGACCATCGAACGTAATTTAAGAAGATGAAAATTGATGACACCTATCAAGTTGTTTAATAGTGATCTCAAAAGAAGCTCATTGAAATGGCCTTCAAGGAAACGTTTATGAATTTTAGTATTAGTGGCGTTTTTTTTGGCATAAAATAAGGTGGTTACTTTTCTCCTGAAAATGTTACTTTTCACTATCTGCCACTGGCAGCACTGCATAGTTAAGTAAAGTAACTCACTCAAAATAAAATACATACAATACAGCAAAGATAATCTAAGCTACAATACAGTACAGTACTTCTCTATGAATAACATAACCTATACGTTTAACCAGGAGGGTGATGATAAATGATAAACAACTATTTGTAACATTATTAAACTATAATATTGACCAATAAATAAAAAACTTTGTTTCTTTTAAATGTCAACTGCAAAAAAAGTACAGGTAAAATTCGAAATATGTCCCTTTAGTCTTAAATTTGATCAAGCCTTGTTTATTTTCTGTGTGTATAAATTAACTAATTAATAATTAATTATTTCTCAGCAATGGGCCACCTTCGCTCGCACTTGGCACATATTTGACTGCAAATGGCAGGACCCGTATGAGTCTGCTCTGATAATTAAAAAGTACCTGATGGGTATGCACAAGCCAATTTACCATCCTTTGAACGATTGCGGGGATGTAGTCGTGGCTATTAACAGCAGGGAAATAGCGCTTAGGGGTGATGAGTGGCGTAAGAGAGCATATTTCCATCACACGGGTTATCCTGGTGGTGCTACATGGACAGTAGCATGGGAGTTGCATAATAAGGACCCTACGCAGGTGAGTATTTTCTATGGATGTGCTAAGGTATCCACTAATAATTTTGTGGTGTAAAATAAGAGTTAGGGTGGTTTGTATATTCTCTTGAAACTATTTTTATCTCAAACTAGCAATGCGCCCCGGCCCCGCACCGGTACCTATAGGGAGGTATTGTTTAATAAATATTTATAAAATTACACACATCAGACTTTCCATGCTTAGAGCACTTGACAAAGTCATTTTTTAAACACCAAACTAAATTAAAATGCAGCATTTATTATTCCATTTCATATCATTAGCCAGCTCTGATTATACTTATTTGGATATGCATTAATAAAATAGCACAAGTAACATCCTCTGACCAGTTGGAATTCCTATCAAGTGCTTTAATATAAAAAGTGTTTATGGTATATAACTACAACAGTTGGACATAATAATATGGTGTCATGCAGTTTTTTGTAGAAATTGTCATATTACTAGAACATTTTCTGTTCTATCATTAATAGTTTTTGCAGTGTATGCAATATACCTTTTCTCACCTTGACTTTTATTATTGAAGTTTCAGTAAAGGATACTAATATATATTTATAATAAATATAGCCTATGCTTCTCAGGGATAATGTAGCATTCTAGAGGTGAAAGAATTTTTAAAATTGGTTCAGTAGTTTTTTAATTTATTAGTTACAAACATACAAAAATCAAGTTTCCTCTTTATATTATTAGTAGTGTAGAAGTGTAACTGTTAATTAAAATACTAATAAAAATTCCACAGCTTCTACATTTAATTATTATTATTATGAATAATCAATCAATCAATCAATCAACATAATCATATGAGCAACCCACTAGCTGTTGTCAGCCTAAAGACAACTGTATCTGCTAACCTGTAGGGCTGAACGTTGAATCTATGAACTAGTTGAATTAACAGTCTACAAACAAATAACAAGTAGACAGTGGACTGTCCAACTTACAACTAGTTAATTCATAAACGGCTCAACTGAGAGTCTACTTAGTTTCTTCAGAAGCGCAACATGACGAAACATCTTGTAGATGTAGTCGGTTTATACGATTTGGCATAAAGTTGAATTGATAAGAATATTGTTACCTTCATAATGAAGATGAAACTTTGACTTGCCAATACCTATTCAGGTCTCATAGCAAGTACAGCATCAGGTACCAGGTCCTCCCCAATTATAATCTTGCTTTTTTGAGTAAATACTAAATCACATTCTATTTATATGGAATGATAATAATTTAAGTACAGAGTAAATGTGTGTAGGTTTGGGTACAGTAATTTTATATTATACACATATATAAAAACAGTCTGCATTTACTCTGTAGCCTGTACCTAAAATGTATATCAATCATGTGGCTATTAAGATAATTGCAAATGATTTTTAAACCTTTTGTTTTAGATAATAAAAAAAGCAGTGTACAGAGCAATGGATGGCACACTGCAGAGACGGCACACTATGCAACGTTTCTTCATCTATCCCGACCAGTATGTACCTGAAAACATACTGGAGAATGTCACCACTCAGATCCGTCAACTCCGTCAAGTGCCGACAAGACTTGACCATATACCAGAGGAGGAAGTTAAACAATTCCCCAAAGTCATGGAATACCCAGAAGATTATGTATTAAAATAAAATTATCAAAGGCTTATATAGATAATAATAATGAATTAGTTGTTAATTAAATAGTAGTCTTCTTATCACCTATGATTATTTATTTTTACAAAGTCGAAATACACCTTTTTTCGAATTCTTCACAAATAATGCAAATACTGAGTGAGAGAGATTTGATTCTTTTAATAATACACGAAAGTTCGACAAATGATTTCAGACTTTATTCACTAGTATTTACATACCAGTTTTCCTGTTACACTACAATACTTTTTGCAATAAACAAAAACTTACTATCACTATAATTGAAAATATTTAAAACATACAAAGGTACTGAAATGTTAATGTTGTCTCTAATTAGCGCAGCATAGCGTCATCATATAGCTTGCCGGGGAAACTTGGCATGGCGACCTTGACAGGCTCCACAACGGGCGCAGGGGCATCCATGTCGGATTCAACGGCGGGCAGAGGTGCTTCAGCGATTCTCACGGGCTCAAATTCAGGCAGAGACGCTTCAGCGATCATAGGTTCTGCGATCATGATGGACTCCATAACCATTACTATTGGAACCTCAGCGATTCTTACAGCGTTAAGGTCATACATGTATCCGGCAACGGGCAGGGGTGTTTCAACAATAGGTAGGGGAGCCTCCGGCAACACTACGGCTTCAGGGATAACGACGTCGTACTCGAACGGAGATTGGGCATCTACGACTTCTGGGGCGGCCTCGGCGATTTCAGGAGCAGCGTTTTCAACGACGGGTAAGGACGGCTGAGCAATCCTCACGGCCTCAGGAGCAGGGATTTCTTCAGCGTAAGAGACATAGTGAACCTGACGAGAATACGTTCTTATGAATTTTTCAATCATAATACTTAACTAAAACAATGAATTTGCCTATTAATGCTAAGAGATGAATAGGTACCAGTAATAACTAAGTATAGTAGTGCGGTCTGCGGGAGTGCGCTCCAGAGCTACATAGTTTCATTCCACCTGCCCCATTACGGACACTACATACGGACTTCAATGCTACATCCATACTTGGTAGACGTTCCAACTTGTCGCACGAAACCTTTTGTTTCCACATTCATAGTGCGTACAGCTAACGAGTGAATATCAAGCCTAAGTCTGTTTGTCCATGCACATAGATACAATATTTAACAAAAGATTTCTTCTAGGCAGGTGTGATCCATCGTAGACCGCATCATCACTTAACATCAAGTGAGGTAGTGGTCTATCGCCTGCCTATTCTATATAAAAATATGTTTATCATACATATAACTATATGCCTTGGCTGCGTTTCAATTTGGGCTCACATTGCACACGTTCGTACACAAGGATTTGGCTGTTCCGAGATGAATTTAGTACTGACAGTGCTGACACTCGTAAGCAAATCGGAACGGCTTTTTGTGTGTGAATGCGCGCGAGTTCTTTAAATGTCAGATCCCATTAAATCATTCTCTTCCGTACTAAATGGGTCATTTTTTTCTGATATATAAAATTACGTTTTTAATTTTTTGTGGACGATCTACCAATTTTTCGACAGCTTCTCATAATGAGTCAGATGTTTGACTCTCAGTGCATAGTTATTTATCTATGTGTTTGACAGCGATCACACTGCTCTACGTCGTACTCGTGAGCGTTCTAAGCACAGGATTGCTGACGTCATATACATTTTGTGTGCAAATGTCAGTGCATTTTGGAATGACTAAGCACGCTCTCTGTGCTCAAAGCGCTCAGAGCTCAATTTGAAACACACCCCTTGCTATATCCATTCCTACTGACTTAAGAACATCTCATGCGTAATCCCAAGATACAGAACATCCAGTTTCAGGTTCTCGCAAGTTATTGTACATCCTTACCTCCGACCCATCAATGCCTTCGTCAGCGACAACAGGTTCTTCGGGAACATCAAGAGGGGCATCAGCGATCCTAACTTTAAGGGATTCGTCATCGATTGGGGCATCACGCATCACGGGCCTGTAGTTTTTAATGGCCTGGAGGATGTCTTGGGGCACGAAAAGAGGGCTGATGTCTGGCCTCTCGTAGGCGGGGGCAGGAGCGCTGCCAAGGTTCACCACCTGGACGTCATCAGCGAAAGCCACGGCACAGAGTGCAAGAGCGATAAGGAACTTCATGTTGTCTGAAATATAATATGAATAGAATAGGTAAATAGTTGTTTAAAGTAATAATCACTAAAGGTATAGTTAAATTCCAATTTCAAAGATATAGGTAACAGGTAGATAGAAAAGAGCAACAGCTAAAAATTTATTACCATAAACTAGGGTAGCACTTAAAAGAAGTACTTTTACTATTATTATTATATTATTTGGTACTATTTCCTGACTTGCGTTCATTGATTCATAGCGTGTCACGGTACCAACATTTTAGATAATTGTAGATAAGATAATGATTTACAAATAAGATTTCATTTCCAGCAGCAGAGGTCGTGTCATCTTGAGTGGCCCTTGACATTACAGTAAAAACAAAAATGTTCGCGATAGGCTCATTCAATGCAAGTATTAAGAACTTCAAAAAGGAAAATCGATCGATACGCTTACGAATCCTGATTTCATAAAACATTGTAGCTCACTTTACACAAAGTAAGAAGGGTAGGTACCTGCCTACATATTACTTAAAGTCTAGATAAAATAAATTACATCCATATTGAAACTGCTACAAAGAATGTTTTGTATGATGCGTAGGTAATTTTGATAACGTAGACGTCATTGCGCATTTAAACAAACAAATTACCTAGCAGCCCAATGACGATTGAATAAACTACCCTTTACAACAGAATAAACTTTTAATTCATTTATATGTGACTAAATCTGAGATTAAATTAAGAGAGAATTGATTATGTTCACTTACCTGACAGTTTTATTGCTTTCCAAACAATAATGTTTACATCTATTTACCGTGCTATATGTATTCATTGTTATCATTGACCGAATCTGATACTAGCCTTATCAAACAAACTTGATTTGGCCACGTAATTGTGACTTAGAAACACCACGACATGGGACTTTATTTAACCGACTTAAAAAAGGGAGGACGTTCTCAATTGATCTGTTTTTTTTCTTCTATATGTTTCAGGACTTTCGACAGGGTGAACGATTTTGATTTTTTATTTGAAAGCTGGTGCTTCCCGTGTGGTCCCATTTAAATTTCATTTAAATCGGTGAGGGTGAAGCTGTTTTTGAGTTACCTACAGTCCAATAACTGAAAAGTGTTACGTCTACTTGGATGACTTCCTTATTGAGGGTGAAGAAATCGGTGAACATACACAATGACTATAATTAATTGATTCCGTGAGTTGTTACTCACGGGATCAATTACTTACTCGTATTATGACAAAGGTCACTGAAAAGGGCAAAGAAAAAAAATAAAAAATGGAACCGACTTCAACACTCAAAAGTAATGGCAAATAAAACTAATGACACAGGTACGTGGCAGAATCATTCATTCAAGGAATGAGCGAGGAGTAGGTTGGTATGTAGTATAATATAACCCAGATGATTGGTTTAAATCCCATGGGTGAATTACCCTACGAACGCTTTTTGTTAGGTATCCGGACCAAATCACCTATACTTACCTACTAATAATATGTACATACCTATGTAAGTATACAAAAAGGTTTGTATAAATGAAACCTATTTTGTGCTATTAACATGTTAGTATGTTATCAAAATCAGTTGACAGTTAATCACATACATGCAAAACGATTAAAAATTAAAAGTACTTAATTTTAATCAGTATCTATAAGATATGCATTGTTTTATACCTACAGCCGTTTCTCTATTGTATGTATCATATTTTTTTACATTGTGGGAAATTGGTGTTAGGTACTTATTTTAAAATCGATGGAATAGTAGCACTGCCGGCTTAAGCCAGCGCGGGGCCTGTATCGTTCTATCAAAGGGATCTTAGAACGCTAGGTTTGTTAGGCTTTAGGTTATGAAGTTTAAAAGGGAGGTGATTAAAACGATTTTGTTCCTTCGTGTTCCTGAACTAATTTTCAACAAGTTTCAATGTTTATTAGAGAAACAAAATCGTAAAGAGTTTTAAAATAAACATAAAATGTTGACTCCAGAGTAATTTGCTTATAATATTAGTCACGTCAGATTAAATATTTACCTACACATATCGATATAAATATACTTTTTTGCGGCCAGAAATCTTTGGTACGCCGGGCACCCAAATGCGCGGGGCCCGTAGCATTTACTACCTACTCATATAGGTAGTAACTAGTAACTAAAATGCGCGATTTTGCTTTTGATATTTAGGTAGGTAGGTACCATGTAATTTAAATCATGAAGGACTAAATTGTTCTAGTAATAATAGAACAATTATAATGGTAGGTACATACAATAGAATAATATTCATATGGTAGACTAGGTACCTACTAGGGATATGATTTATCAAATGAAGATTTGATGTGTGAGAGAGAGTATTTGCTTATCTACATTTTGTATTTATCCAATAGTTGCATTGTTCAATTGTTTACGACGTTGATACGAATACTCTGTCGAAAATTATTCATGCTATTACTGACACTGACTTACATTGTGCATATTTTAGACAACTTTAGATAACTTAAGTCACCCTTCCCATTATGTGGCTGAGCTGATGATAGTAGTCATGATCAACAGTCCACCCGTAGGGGGTCCACTGCAGAAAAACTTCACTGCAATACTTCCCCTCGATCGGCTGAAAGTATTTTACATCCAGAATCCTACCCTCCTCTTCTCAGATCATCATGATCATTCTAGGTCTATCAAGATAACATCTTCGACCACATCGTCTCTGACCATCAACTGAGATAGTGGTCAAACGCTAGATTTATACATTATAAAAAATGTAAAAATGTTTCTTTCTTTCTTATGAAATGTCGCTTCATATCGGTTCTCATTGGCGGTTCTAACACAAACCACCAATGAGAATGGAGATGAACTCCATTCAATTAAACTCGTTGGATAAAAGCACCAATGAGAATGAAGACTAAATGACACTTATGTTCACTTTGTAAAGGGTTCAATTTCCTGGTGAGGCCGATGATCTTCAATCAATCACGTTGTGCAAACACAGCAAACTTTTTTATAACTTAAGAGAGTAAGTAAATAGAAATTTTTGTTTTACATGTACCTACATGGTAAATTTGATTTTTGGCGTGGTTGCTTGGATTAAAAATTGAACAAGCGAGTGGTTCAAAAAAAGGACCCTGAGCGTATCGAAGGTTTCGAAACGCTGAAAAACTTTAACCATGAGTGGAACACAACAATTTCCACAGGCGTCTTTCAAGTGCACTCTTCTCTGATTAGTCCGCGAGTTGTCATTAGGTTTGTCAGGTGCGTTCTCGATTTTACTCATGTAACGAAATATAATACCTACCTACCTTAGTAGGTAGTAGTTTGAGGTAATAAAAACGTCCACACGGGGTCGGATTCATAAAACGCAGGTTCTGTATAAACCTTAGGTTTTGGTTTATAAATGCATATGTAAGCCTTGCTTTTAAATTATTATAAATGATAAAAAAACAACGGGTTGCACTCCGCGAGTGCCGGCAGAAGTGAAAACTTGAACGTTAACGTTGTGCATTTTTGAGTATTTTGGAATGGTTAGGGAATAATTTCGCACGTAGTACTTTATTGATCAGTATAAAAGTAAGTACTATCATTTATGTGGTAAAATACAATAAGTATTCATTTATTGCGCTATCGTACACAAACATGACAATTTATATTACTTACATAAAAAAATGAACACTTCAGTACCTACTCTTACAATTATTTTACATCGCCCTGCGACGAAACAGCAGGAGCAGGCAAAGGTTAACCTAACCTACCTTTGCCTGCTCCCGCTGTTTCGTGGGCAAAAACATTTTCGCCGCGCAATTTTACCCACCTACTTCCTCTCCTACGCCGCGCCGGCTTCCATTTTTTACTCACACAAAAAGAGCACAACACAGCTAAAGAAGTTTTCACTTCAAAAAGAAAACCTAAGTAAGTACTTTCTACCAAATTAAAAAAAATCTTTAAATCATCAAGTAATATAATTTTTGTATTCTATTAGTTTATATAGGTAGAAAATCTAAAAACCTAGTTTTTTGCAGCAGGGCATGACAAATTTGTGCTAGCCACGTATTGCAAAGTGCGATCCTGGCTCTCAAACATACCTATCTATCTACTGTCCAATAAATACTACAATTAATTTAAGACCGGTATTTTTTTTGGATATCTCCGAAGCATTGATCTCGTTTCTTAAGATGTGATTTGAAGAAACACAGACAAGGGTATGCCGGTTGTTGAAGATGTTGCAAATTGCAATACTAGTGCCGCTTGTATACGTCCGTTGTTTTCACCGTTCCCTGTTAACAAACGAAGGTCCTTGTATACTTATAAGATACTTTGTCGGATGGACGTTAGGTTCGAGCATAGGCGTATATAGAGGTGGGGCTGGGTGGGCCATGCCCACCCCAGGATGTTGGGCTACCGATTCGAAATTCTCTGCGTCATCGCATCAGCCATGGCATGTCAGGGGCCAGGCCCCCCTGAAAAATAATGCTAGATACGCCAATGGGTTCGAGTGCGGTTCAACAACTCAGTTTTGAACTGGTAGCGAAAGAGATTACATGTGTGACTGTGTGGAACAGTAAGAAAAAACATCATATTGGCGTACTATTTTTACAAAGTGGTCATCTAGCCTCTACAAGTCATGCAAGAAACGTGTCACTAGGCGCAGGAGTTAGCCATCTGCAGGAAGGTCCTGGCCCTCTGTAACGAGCGCTGACATACATTAATATAAAATTCTTTACTGCGCCATCACTTAACATCCTAATAATACAGTGGTCAAGCGCAAGTTAATCTTCTCCAACCTAATCTCTCTCCACTCTTAGATCATCGTCACATTCTGGTCGTCCGCGTCGTCGTCATAGATCAGATAGAATACATAGGTCGTCGTATCCTTAAAGCTGCACAAAAAGCCGTTATGAAACGGCCATACATACAACCAAAATAAAACAACAAATAGAATAGGAAACGAATATTATATATTTTATTTATTATTCTCTTCCATTACACCGTATTACCACTAAAATATATTTGGCAATATAAAAAATAAGAAATAGTTTAGACTTGATTCTTCAAACTATCTAACATTTACATTTATATCATAATCTAAGATAAAAAATAACCGGGTCATATTTATATTATATCAGTGGTAGTGTGATGGATTTTATTACAAGTCACATGAGACTTACCTACCAGTGTGCCAATTGTCTTATTTATGATGAGATTCAATTCATAAACAATGCAATAGTTATTCAAATGTAATCTTATATAAGCTTGATATCTTAAATAAACTAGCTAAAACTACAATTCATTAACAATCTATGAGCAATGTGCTAGTAGAATTGATACCCAGCTTTAAGTCTCAGGGCGACGCGGGCAAAGTGCAGTTCTTTACGAATTTATATTTGTCTATAGGTAGGCAGGGGTTACCACTTAACATCCTGTGGGCCTTTTTTTGTTCGTAACCTTGTCCCTTATAAAAGTAGGGTAGTATCTCCGCGTAAACGTAAACTACTAGGGGTGCATTCCATTTCGTGCGCAATAATTTTAAAAAAAAAAAACATTATTTTTACACAAATAGGTATTTCTTTCCAGTCGCAAGTACAATAAATTACACACGAGTTATTTGAATGAAAGCACGCATTGTTTTTTTATAGTTTCTATACATTTCTTACCAATTTATTTTACGATTTTCTTAAAAATCGGCTAATCTAGCCATGCTTTATGGCAACGATGTCGCTGCCTGCTATTGCATAAGCAATGTACTCCGACTTATTATTTTACTTAAGTCCGGATACCCATTTAGGCAAAGGTTAATGGTAACGAAAATAAATCCTATTATAAGAAACGCATCAAGTATTTGCCATTTAGAAAAATTTGGTACATTTTACAAGAACATGTTGAGTGAAATAGAGCGAGATGCGTGCTCGAGATGGGCTTATGGAACAGTTTAAAAACGGCAAAAACGATTACACACGCGTTTGTTTTGGCATAGATGAACGTTGTGAACTGTTTTCACATTTCGAGATGCATAAAAACTGTTAAAACCGCCATAATGATCTGTCACTTTAGACCCACCCACGATGTGATGTCTTTTGTAGTAGTTTTTTGACTACTCAGGGATTGACAGCTACAGAAAATTGTAATTTTTAGACTTTCGCGATTGAACACATTGTTATTTTAAATCATTCGGGGCTTGAGTCTTTTCGTGTACACGACCAATGCAACTTGGTCGAAACGTCTAGGGTAAATTACTCAATGTTATTCTCGCGATCAAGCCTTCAAGCTACAGAAAATGTATGTAAACAAACATTAAAAATAATATTCTTTTTCTACTTTGATTACCAAAATCGAATTCTCGTTAATTCGTTAGTTAATATTTACAGTTATTGAAACATATTTTATAGGTTATTATTCAAATTATTCGTCGTATTTCACAGTTTGTTTAAATGACATGTCGTGTCGTTCGTTTTTGCCAATAAAGCCAATTCTCCTTCTGGAACACACCTATAGTATGTTTAAAAAGCGCGCGTTATTTATTTGTTTAGGTACGTTGAAGGCACGAATCTACATCGTAGACAGATAATTTTTAGACAAGTGAACAGAAATTGTGCTAAATTGATGCCATAAAAGCTTGTTAAATAAATTACCGAAGTACTTTAAGCGATAATCGTAATAAAACAAATATATATATAACATAACTAGTATAATGACAACAAGCCTGAATAAACCTAATGTGTATAGCTAAATGAAAAAGCTAATATTATGCTATGGAAACGCAACATTTTAAAGGAGTTCTCTAAGAAATTATGAATAAGTATGTAGATCCAGTAATCAAATTGCTATCGGAATATTAACACTTTGTGTAACAAGTAAACGTAAGCTTTGAACGAAACTAAAATTATATAAAATATAATAATTCTTATTTAGTTTTTGATAGAGTTAAAATCTATCAAAGCTCACATGAATTATAGATTTGTTAAATTAAATTAACCGTTCTTTTACGTAAAATAATTGCCAGCTAAAACAAATTAAAACTTTTCTAATAGAAGGTGTGTCATAACTTGCTATATGAATGAATTGTTGTATGAACAGTATATGAGCACTTATATTTTTAAACAACTGTAGTTAGCGATCACCCCAATCACCATCAGAAAAAAATTGAATGCGCAGAATAGTTTCCCCAGATACTTAGGTGCTAGTCGTCCTCAGACATAGATTGTAAAATAAAAATGAATAATATGACGAAATATACAACAAATTCTTAATACATTTATATATTAGGTGCAGTCCTTTCAAGGCAGATTCCTGTACATACACCGTCTTCTTATATTATTCTAAGTCTCGAATCATACCATAAATCGAAAAATAATTATATCTTAAATTAATCATAGACAAAGTAGCATTATCTAAAGGCGGTTGCGCACTGTGCAAGCAAAGCAAGACCATAATCACTTAACTATGTCCAATCATTCTGCGACACAAATTTTAGCGCACTAAAGTTTTAGAAGCCTTCGCGAATCAATTAAATAAATGAATCCATCATATATTCATTGTTGAGCGTGAATTAACCACGTGTTTAATTTTATTTTAAATTAATACCTACATTACTCTCCACAGTCTAGACAAAGGTCTTCTATTAGTGTAAATCACCAGTGATGATTTATCGAACTGAAAAGTTTTCTCTGAGATCCTTTGAAGTAAGCCTTACGTAGAGTGGTAACCCGGATTTCTCTAAGAGATCAGATCAGAAATAAGATCTGTTTAAAAATTAAAGGCATGGGCATAGCACAGCGGGCCAGCAAGTTGAAGTGACAGTGGACACTTATCACGTGCTTATGGCTGATGGCACCGAAAGGTCTTTTGGTAGAGTTGTAAACATTCCTTCCTACCAGGTCATTGTAAATTTCTTTTTAAAAAGTAATACATATTCTGGCAGTTCCGTCTTATGATTAATACGATCCGCTTCGGATGTTTAAGAAACCATGTTTAAAAGCTAAAATTAAACAAGTCACTCTATATGTTAGTGAAAAGATAATTCAAAAAATCCCACCTAAATACTATGTATGGGAAATAATTGCATAATTTTTATTATTATATGGATTTAAGACAAAATGGAGAAAGAATAATTAGAATTCTTTTTTCGTAATGAGTTTCGAACAGAAACTCTTATCGCGCAATCTAATCGGTTTCAGAAGAAACATATAAATATTATTTTCCCGTACAACATGGTTTTGAAAACAGCCGAAGCGATATGATCATAATAATGAGTGATCAATTCGTAGACACTAACGAGGGTATCACATTTGTCTAAGTGCAAATATTGTATAAAGTAACATCTACGTGTTCTTTGCTGAAGAATAATTTATGTAGAGTTTATTAATTATATCGTAATTCCCCACTCTCCCCAGGCAGAAACAACGTACTTTTTTTGGAAAATATATATATAAAACCATCACTCCCCTCCATACAGAAATCTTTTTTTGGATAAATTATAAAGCTATCGGTGGTCTCACTTTACCCTCGAGACAACAAGTGCGCAACCAGTCTTACTTATATCATCAATCTTATTAAAATGATATAAATATTGATAAATAATCCTTGATAACTTTCCAAATGACCAAAATATAAAAAATGCCAACATGTTACAGAATAGACTCATAAACAGCCATATATTTTTATACACACATATAAGAATAATCAGCTTACACAATTACATATATATTTTGTTCATTAAACATAAGTTACTATTTGTAATGAGCTTTTATCATATCGATAAACATTTTTCATAAAAATACGCAATAGTGGTAATTCTGCTATTCATTCAAACTTGTTGAAATTCTTTAAAATCCATAGCTTATATTTCGGACACATGGTATACAATAGAATTTAAACACGTTTTACTCACAACATTGGCATTCCATACATAAGAACAGTTTTCTTCGATGTAGTACGTAGGGTAGTTTTAGTCAATACCAAAATACACGAAGAGTAATTTGCATGATAATTAGATACGTGCTAGCAATTTATTGAAAAATATAAATTAGAATAGTATCGTTCGTAACTGTATACCGCTTTGGACTTTATCGTAATAGCATAAGAACTCTCTGTATTTATACAATTTTAGTTAGATTAATTGAAAAACAGAATTACTACCAATAATTAAAGAAGTATTAACCTATACGATATAAAAAACGTGCAAAAATATAAGCTTAGCGTTTGAATATTGCAACATATAAATTATCGAACATGATTTTTTCCTGTTTCTACATTTTAAGCCATTTTAGTAGACTAGTGTGACTTGAATATATCCAAAATGTTGAGAATCAGGACCAGATAAGATTTTCATAATCTAAACCACTCTCATTGTGAACGTAGAAGTACAACTAAGCGTAGCAGAACTATATTATATGTAGCTCTGCTTTGCTTTTAAGTTCACTAAAGGTGCGTTCGAGATGGGCTATGGCCCAGTTAGACGCCATCACACTTTTGCGTTCATTTTGGCAGTGGTGATGTAGATGTGGAACTGTTTTCGTTCACCGTTCGTGCATGGAAACTGTTAAAAAACCCACCGTGAACTGCCACTTTTGATCCAACTCCGATGCAGGTTTTTATGATCGTTTTTAGACAACTCAAAGCTTGACACCTACAACGAATGTGACTTTATTAACCAACATTGAAAAAATACGCTGGTGTAATATTTAATAACTATTTTTATTACGAAATTGTAAGTCTCGTTAAAACATAAGCTAATATTACAGGTTTTAAACCATCGACAGGTTATTAATATTCAAATCATCGTATTTGCCAGCTCGTGTAAATCACGTTGTGTCATTCGATTTGAGAAAAACGTTCTTGCCAAAAATGACACATGCCCAAATCGAACACTTTTTCAGTATGAAACTGCTAAAAAAACAACTGTCCGTCTCGAGCGCACCTTAAGTTTGAGATAAGGTGAGAATTTTTACTACTAAGTTCACTTCGTAAGCTACTAAATATAAGTAGTATAACTTCAACACTTGTCAATAATAGCATTCTACTAATAAATCTGCAGGTGCCTTTTCTTCCATTTTATTTTGTAAAAGAACATTCTCATGCAATATAAACAGCATAAATTTACAATGAATAAACTAAAACATTAAAATGTTACACAAAAATAATAGCATATATGTGACGATTATTATAAGTCTTATAACATCAATATTAATTATATACCCAAAATAACGTCAATAAATGAATATTTAAAAACTTATAACACAATTTAGAACATAAAATAAATGCAATTTTAAATCCGGTTTATCAAATACACCGTGAAACTGTGCATATAAACACATAACAACACATTTTTTGGGATGCCATATAAATTGTAACCTTATAATTTTGAGTAGAAAATGTATATCGAAAAGTTTACGCCTGAATATTTATATATTATAGTTGAGATATATAACTGTACATATTATATTTTACATCGAAGTGATCGATAGAGACAAATATCTACAAATAAATTCATTTACTAACATTATTTTAGGGGAGCGCAACACGCCATTTTAAGAATACGGTTATCGTGCACTGTATTGACCATAAACATCCAAATTGAGAATTTCCTTGTTCGGAAGTCGGTTCAAGTTGGTTATTTGACCACACATTGGTTCTAACAATCATATACATACACTAATTCATATACAGACCAATTACCAGTTACCAATAGTTTTACATGTACATATTATAACGATCACTATACAAAATAACATAATGAAGGCACCCTATTAACGAAAAGGTCACTTGAAACGAGATCCTTAATTGGTGTTCAAATATTGCTTTGCTTTAGAACCATAAAAAACAATCGAAAACATACTCATTTGCAAATCTTCAATACTTTGACACTGAAACTGGATTGAAAATATGAAAACTGTTAGATCTTATTCATCCAATATAGTTAACAGTTTAGTGTTTAGAAAATGTGTGACACAATATAGGAATAATAATAATAAATCATTTATTGCCACAAAAAAAAACATATTTATACAGGACATGTTTAATTAATTAAATATCTATGGCAAAAGGGATAGGCTCAGCATGTGTCATGTTCCCACGTGAAGAGATCGTAACGCTGTTTTTGCAGCCTACCCCTAATACTTTTAATCGTACTTGATACACACGTACAAACGTTTATTAAGATACTTTTTATTATTGTTATTAAAAAATACAGTTTTGAGAATGTATAAAAAATGGGACATATATTAATAGTTTTATTGATGCTTATATCAATAAAAATTATGACTGACGAAAGGAAACATACTATAAGTATTTATGCTTTCAAACAAAAGACACGGCCTTCCTACAATTGTGACTTTAATTTATATACATCATTTACTTATTCCACCCACAAAAGGGCACACGTTCTGTAATCTCGGCTAAAACATTTAGTTTTAGCCGAGCTTGTGTGTTATGTTGTGAGCGTGTGTGAACATCGTCAGTGTTCGGAAACAGAAAAATAGTTACACAATTTTCTGAAAATGATATAATTCTGGTCTAGTCAACCAATGGGCGGAGTTGGTTTGGTCTATGCAGTGCGCGGTCGTGTTTGCTAGGCATGGCGCGGGCGTCCGTAAGCGGCGCGATGCCGAACTGCGAATCATTTAATCGCTTTCGCTTCCGGTAAGAAAGCGTCCCAGTAACGCATAGCCTGTAAGTAAAAAAGTTATTGAGTACGACACATTGCTTTCACGATATACCTATATTCCATGATACCATAGAAACTAATAAATATAACATACTAATAGTAATCACACTAATATTCTAAAGGCGAAAGTTTGTTTGCCTGTTAGTCGTTTGTATGTTTGTTCCTCTTTCACGCTCAAACGGCTGAACGGAACTAATGAAGTTAGCCTATACCCTGGAATAACACATAAACTACTTTTTATCCCGGAAAAACGATAGGTACCATGGGATAATTGAGGTAGCAGGAAAACCGTAATCAATACGGCTGAAACAGCGGGGCGCAGCTAGGAAAGATATTTAATTGCCACATTCGTGGCATAAACCAGCATTGAGAGCATAAAAACATGCTATTTCAACTTAGTTGGATGCTGGTAACTTAAGCAAAGTGAGAGTAGGTGTTGAATGAGAATTGCCGTTTTGAAAATATACTTTATAACAAGTCAAGAAAAGATTTATTTTTAACTATGCGGGCTTGGTAAACTCGGAAATTTTTAACTTACTCATAGTGATATTTTACCCTGAGTTCCTCTTCGTAAAGAAACAAAAAATAAAATCATTCAGGGTCAGATCAGCATCTTACAATCGGGAGGGTTGGTTATCATCACTTACCAGGCGTTGATACTTTACAAATCCGTCTAATAAAATTGTCAAGGCTTCAATATGGGTGTTAATGTTTAATTTGAAGCAATGATAGCTAAACGCAGTAGAGGTGCAAGTGTCGGCTGTCAGAATGACGTACCCTCGTTCAAACGCCACCAAGGCGGCAACGGCTTGAGCTTCGGTGAAATTGTTAACGGTGTGACAACACCGTTTTTCCACAACCAATTTCCCAGCATAGGATGAATAAAATTAAAAAATGAATACGTACCTGTCCTTGATGCTTCATATGCTCCTCTAGATATCTAAGGATAGTGGCTCTCAGTTCCGTGACTCGCACTTCCTCCCACCGCTCTATCTCCTTCTTGATCACGCGCGATATCATGTCGAACTCTTGCTGGCCACGCTCCACTTTCGATTCCCACTAAAGGTCAAATTAAATATTTTAAAAATCGACATATGCTATGTCTTTATATATTTATTTTGATGTTTGTAAAAGAAATGAGGCTTACATTACGATATACGGCACCTAAGCTTAGATTCGGGGGGTTTGGTCGCCATCACCAAACGGTGATAATTTACAAGGTATCGGTAATTAGCTAATCTAATTAGCTAATTACCGATTTGAACTTTTCGGAGAACTTTTCAATTCAGTGTACACTTAGATAATCATGTTTTGACGGTCGCCATGCCTCATCAGTGACATGACTACTGGGTCTACTGGGCCCTTGGTTCGAATCCCGGCAGCGGCAAACATTTATTCGATGATTGTAGGTCTTTTTCCCGGACCTTGGATGTTTGTGTGACGTGATAGTGTGTATGTCCATGCCTCTCGCGACACAGGAAATCATTGCTGGGTTTAAGTGTGAAAGAACCTACTAAAACACACAGAAAGTAAGTTGATGAAGTTTTGAAGGCTTTTTAAGCTTTAAATAATATAAAAAAACTTCGTTCCTGTAATAGAAATAATGATTTTAAGAAGAATTTCCTCTTATATGATGCATTTTCACAAATTTTTGGTGGGTATAATTCCATATAATAAGTATAGAATTCCATTTTCAACATTCCTTAAATCATCCCTGCCTATTATATATTATATAGATATATCTTATTTGACCCACGGCTAATACCTCAATAATTTCATTGGAAGCTTGTTCTATTTTCTCTGGACGATTTGCGAGCTCCGCTTTAGCCTTGTTCTCTCTCCTCTTAGTCAGCTGCATTTGAGCGTGTTGCCAGTTTTGGAATACCTGTAAACACAACATATCATTCTTTATAGCAAACAGGCATTGACTAGAGCGTTGGCCAATGAGGCAGATCAAATAATGGTTATTCTTATAGCTGAGGGAATTCCACATTAAAATAGATTTGAAACGATAAATATCAATACTATCAATAAAAATCATGGATAGATGGATAGTTGTCCATGATTATTGAGACATGTTTAGGTTGAAATAACGTATACAAATATAAGCGGATATATGTATCCTCGTCCTTAATGTTTTAGTGTTTTTGCTCGGTGATTTGGCACAGTTCCATACGCTTTGATTACGAGTTACCTACAATCACTGCGGGCAGACCCATTCTTTCTTTACTTTTGCTTTTAATGGTGTTGCCTCTGACATTATTACAAAGTTAAATCAAAACTCAGTTTGTATACCAACTCTTCATGATTGAATATTATATTCATCATAATCATCATCTCAGCCATAGGATATCCACTGCTGGACAAATGCCTCCTCTAACCTCTTCCTGTGATCCTGGTCAGGTTGTCTGTCCACCTTGTCGGTGGACATGCTATCATGTGCTAGCCATTCCGTAGTCTCCATTCAAGGTTCAACCTTTCAACCCGTCATCAGTTTTCCCAGATATATGTGCCATGCCCATTGCCACTTCAACAAAGTGCAAAGTAATTAAGCAATCAGTTTAAAAAAAAATTGAATAAAGAGTTAGACGAATATTGAGTAGCAATTAGACATATTATATTAAATTTGACAATAATAAACGTGAAAATAGATAATCATGCAATTATCGTGTTTATAATTATCAGGATATGTATCCTGATAATTTCTAATACCGATTACAAGTGAAATAATATGTTAGTAACACATACCTTGACTCTCTCATGGAAGACATCTTTGATAGCCCCTAATAGTCCAAGGTAATCTTTGATGTGTTCTGTTAGAACAAAGAAGTCTGTGTTTGACTGCTCTATTCTTAGTTGTTCGACCTGTGTAAATAACAAAAACAATATATTGGCAACTTTTAAAAAAATAGATATTCAGTAACTGACATCTTTATCAAACGATCATATTAATTATTAAGCATGTCCTTGGCCAAATTCTTACAATGACAACACTTTTGAGGCTATTTGTTATGTTTCAATATGTCTTGCAATTTTAGACATAACTTAATTTGAATTTTTCACAAATTACATGTTTTGTTTGAATATTTTATTAAAAGGCTCATCAACAACGACTCTCTACTCGAGAAGTCTTCAAAGTTTGCAGTACCGACGTAAAGTCGCTAGTTTATCGGTGTTTTATCGGATACATTTCGGGGAGTGCGCTTTGGAGTTACATAATTTGATTCCTCCATCCCCATTCCATCTAAGAACGACCAGACGGACGGCAATGCGACATCCATAGCTGGTAGACATTCCAACTTGTCGCACGAAGCGTTTTGCTTCCACAGTCATTGTGCGTACAACTAACGATTGGAATTCAATGCCTAAATCGGTATTTCCGCATGAATACAATCCGGTGTGTACAAGTCACGAGTGAATAGGTATCTTTTAGGCAAGCATGCTCCATTCTAGACAGCATCATCACTAAACATCAATTGAGATGGTGGTTAAACGCGTGCCTATTCATCATAAAAAAATAATTTAAACTTACGTAATACAGTGGGAGCTTTTAAAAGTTATTTATTTAATGGAAAACAAACAGCTTAATGGATAAATCTATAGAACATAATTAGTATAGTCCAAACAAGCTAATACAGTTTCCACATATGCCTACATCCTTAGAAAATGTTTATATTATTATACCAAATTATGTCAAAATTATGGGGATGCCAATCTGGTAACATTTACTTTAAAATACAGTTTTGTAGCCTAACTTATATTCTCTAAATATCTGTGATAAATGTTCGTCTGTGATCTGGACTCTCAACACTTAATACTTATACATCACAAAAAATATATCGGTATTACACTTTTTGGACTATTTATAAAGTATATAGGTTGTGTATATACAGGTGAAACATTCTTTCGGTAGGTATTTAATTTTATTTGTTAGAAATTTTAGCAATATTATTATTGACTGTTATGTTTGTATGTAAATATATAGATATATATTTAATAAGGTAACTTCCGGCAAAGTTACCTTAAACATTAGTTACGCAGGATGATTGTATTTAAGGATAAATGATTGTTAAGGATAAATATGTGACCTTCTCGTGCAAATCGGCAGTGTGGCTGAGCGCACGGGACAGCGGCGCGTGCGGGTCGGCGCCGGAGAGGGCGGCGGCGGCACGCGCGGCCTCGTGCGCACGCGCCGCCAGCTCGCGCCGCTCCGTCGCCAACACCTCGCACGCGTTGCACAGCCGCCGTAGGCACGCCTCCAGCGCCTCTACCCGGCCCCCACGCTCCTCGAACCACTGATATCACATGCATATATTATTTATAATCCGTTCCAAGTGTTACAACCCTCAAATAAGAATTTTCCCACCAGTCACACAGTGTGATCTGTAAGCTGTCCTTGAGCGCCAGTCAACATCGTAAGAAGTTTTTAATTATTCCAACCCATTAATTTTATTACGTAAAACTAACACTTAAAACTTCTTTCTCGTTCGCAGGAGAACCAGCCCCATTTTGAAAGCTTGTTTTTTTATCGGTATATAATGTAGCTTTTTTAAAGGTAATTTAATACCAATTATTTATAAAACTTAAGACATATTTGAATATTTTTAACAGAGCCCAAATTGAATTCGTAGTGTCGATAAAATTATATAGATTTGTTCAATGTCGGTTCAATAAATCGTAAGTTGATTGCTTTGTGTATTGTTAATTGTGTTGTAAATATATGTCATTAAATGACATATATTTTCATTCATCAAAGAACGGAAGAGACGACGAAACGAAGAGAGATACTAATTGCGGCCTTTCCTACTTAATATATGGAAAGATTACTTACCGGATCGGACTCGTCCATTCTGTATGTGATCTTATTGACTGTCTCGCCGACCTTATTGAACAGACGGAGCACGCCGGCCCCGCTTAGCGCGGAAGTGCTTGTTGCTTTTGGCAGTTCAGTGTCTGAGGAGAAATAGTTCAATGTTACCCTTCAACTGGGAATCGTAAACAACAATGGCTACCGTTTACTGGGGGCACAAGACGACGAGCGAGCGTGCGGCCGCTTTGAGCGCCCGCCCGTCCGGCCGTCGTCGGCGCGCTTATGGCATCGAGGAAAGCATCTGTCATAACAAACTTCAAAAAAGGATGTAGTGTACGGTGCTGTCCGTAAATATATAAATAATAGAACATGTAGTTAGTGAAGTAAATGTTCTATTAATCCCAAACTAAGTAGATAATGGTTGATAGTATGTTAGATGATCTCACACGGACGGTATGGTATCCGACCGTGAACTGATGACGCGATTTATGCAATATGGAATGTATGCGTAAATCGTTTACCGCGCGCGATGTGCGATGCTTGCGTCGTACATGCTCCCGAGGGAGGAATGGGAAAGCTTATGAAGATGTGGAATGCTGGTGAATAATAATTATACAAGGTGATTAACAATTTTATAGTGTAAAACATTGGGGTTCTGTAACTTTATTAAACTGATAGAAAATGGGTGTACCTATTCTCCCGCGCACTAGAGTTGTTCACACGAGGCGGCGAGCGTATTGATTGACACTGATCACTATTTTGCTCTTCTTTATTTTATTTACTGGTAAAGCACATAAAAAAGGTACTTATACGATAAAGTTGGTAACAAAAGTATTTAACGAATAATTATACACTAAGAATACACGTCCATTGCCCCGCGCCGGACGCACCGCACGCATCGGATTTTAGTCTCCTTAGACCGTATTGTAAGTAATATACTTTTTTCATCTACCTTTACATCGCACTAAAACATCAACAAAAAAGCGGCAGGAAACTCAAAGGCATGTCATTTTAAATAGTTAATTTATTTATTATAAATTATATTCGACCATTTTAATTGGACGGGGCGAAATCGCTCTTATTCTACTTGCGCTGAAATTCAAATAAGTATAACTCCTTACAAAGCTATCTCTACTACGAGTATAAGACCGCTATTATCTTAACACCATCTAGTTGAAGTTGTTTGAAGAACAGAACCAGGACCACTGTTACATTCCTATGTACCAATATAAGAAGTATAAGAAAGACTGAGACTTAACTTCATCCTGTAAACTGCCTTTCTTTGTGACTTTATAAAGTACTTGTATTGTTACTGATGTAATGTTTTTTTTGTATTATGGTGTTACAATAGCGTTCATTTATATGTATATATCTTTTAAACGTATATATGTACAAATGTAACATGCTGATTACATTTATATCTATCTTGCACAAAGAATTAGCAATAAGTAATGCGGCTGATATTGTGATTATATGTTACATAATAAGTGTGTATAAATGTAACAATATTTATTTTCTTTTTTGTATATAAATTTAATGTGTACGTTAAGTCGATTTGACACACCACTATATCATGTAAATTATTAAAAAAAACATATGATGACTTGAAAAGTAATACGAAAGCCGCATAATACGCCCAACACTCTGTCCCTTAGTAACAAAAAATAAACAGAATAAAGCCGAATTTTCCGAACTAAGTCGATGACCTTACTGCTAAGCATGCATTAGTGTTTGAAAATATTTTAAGTTATTATCGTCGAGTTGGATTATACTGGCGTTATTTCGTTGCGTACCGGAAAGAGTCGATCATTGAATTGTTTTTATTAATGAAGCGATTCCGAAGCAATTTTTAGAATATATTGTTGCGTTATTTTTATTTATGTAATTGTCATACCGTCCGCGTCTTCTCCGGGGCTTCATAGTACAGACGCGATCTGAAATCGTGGCGCAAGATAACTTTATAGACTGTTTTGACATCATTACCCTTGAAGTGCTTACAGTAAACTTTTTATAACATCGGAAATATTCTGGATAGTCTCTGTTAGTGTAAGATAGATGTGATGAAGTATGGGACAATTAGCGAGACGAAATGAGAACACCAAGTACCATGCACCGACTGATTCAATATCAGTGACTAATTTCTAATGTTAAATATCATAACATTTATGTTATTTATTTACATTAACCCACAATATATATGTCTATACTTATTTGTTTTTTTAAAATCGTTTATTGCCAAAATAGGTAATATTTTTTAGTCGTGTATGTAATCTTTTACTTAGCTAGCAGGCGCCTACTAGTTTGGTATATCACAGCCTTAAGAGATAACGGTCTTGTATTGGTCTTAGGGCGGCTAAATCTTCCAAATTGATACTGGTCAAGCTTGTCATTCAAACTCACGCTAAATTTCTAAAATTCTTAATTTCTTAACGACGCTATACCTAACAATTGAACCAATGATAGTTTAAGTAGAAGATAAGTAACGCTTTAATCTCATGTGCTAAACCTGGACTCAATGTGCAATTACATGCACGGAAACTTACACGTCTGTAGTAATAAGTGTATTAACTAATCACTATCAATTATACCTACGGATGGATATGGGTGAAGAGACGTGTCGAGCCATTTGTGCTGTTCGGTCGAATGTTCCCGTATTCTCTATCTCGCTCTCACAAAAAAAAGCGAATCGACAAAATTATTAGAATTTACAACTATAACTTTTGGCTGTATTTCCCAGTGGTAAGTAATACAGTGTGACTTGATTTTTTTCCTTGAGTGATTAAAACACTTGTTGCGTAACAAGACGGGCATGATGATGCGTATCGTTGACAAAAATGTACAAAATCTGGTTGCAGTATTAAGTAGCATTGAGAAGCGTTCAAGACGACGCGTTGTTCCGTTCCCGATTGAGTGTAGGTGAGATCACAGGACTCACTTTAGTGAGATGCTATTAGTTACATCTACTTACATCTTCCACTTATGAAACTATCAATGATTGAAACAGGTTTTTTTTTAAGTTGCGGGTAGTTTGGTTTTTAGTGTTGGTTGGCAACAAACTAGATGTGAACTTATTTTATGGAAAAGTTCCGTAATTATCGAAAAAATAACGAATCTAAAAAGAGCATTTTTATATTAGTCATTTTATCTAGTTTGACTGAACAAGAAAATTACTACCCCTACATACTGAAAAGCATTAGTAATTTGGTACAGCAGGGGCTTATTTCATAATACTATAAATCGTAGTAATATAACAATTGTCAGTCATACACAGTTAAATTAACATTTCATAAACGAAATATTGTTTTATGAAATAGGCGCCAGGTGTACACAACTGAGTGAGTGCATGTAAGTAAGACATTGGTCTACATTTTGCTCTTTTTACTAAAATTAGCTAGTGTTCTTTAGGGTGTTAATGGGGGATTATTAAGCGTTATGCGACCATGAAAGAACGATGACCTACAATTTAGCCATAACTCCCAATTTAGTATGATGCTATGAGAACAATTATCTTACATGTATGAACGCTAATTGGATGTGAAGGCCGCGCCGATTGTTCCACTTCAAAACGCTCTAATTTGCATAATGGTTCAACTTTAGTTTATAAGACATCGATTTTACGAGGGGAAGGGGTGGGGGAGGGTTAGATGGACGGAAGGTTCTCCATGTGAAGGAAAAGTTGCGGAGATATTATTTTTTAAAATTTCTATCCTCACTACTGTCAAATATTGGTTTTGGGGATGGGAAAAGGGCAAAGGTGGGAGGGGGCGAGAGGGTGGGAGGGTTTGACCCCTCCTATGAACGACAACACCCCTTTTCTGCCTTAGTTTTAAAGATAAGAACGAACAAAAATATTTACTGTCAGGAATGTAATTATAAACCAAGAACCATCACAAACCAAGCGGCTTCTGTTCGCACTATCGGATTTAAAAAAGCTAAATAAAATATATGGTTATGGTAAGCCCCGAAATAAGACCTCATAGGAGTCCTACAGGTTTTCTACCTACCAGCAGATTTATGCAGGTCGAAAAAGTACTATTGGAGCGGCACTTTTCTGATTAAGAAGCATATGGATATAAAATATATATTTTTTTATTTTGTTTATCACACTAAGACCCCCGCACTAGGATTCCCTGTGTCGCGGGAGGTATGTATACATACAATCACACCACACAAACACCCAAGACCCGGGACAAACATCTACACTCATTGGTATGGCATGTGTTTGACTCACCTACGGATCTAATGTAGATAATTATTTCTTATTTTTCTGTCTATAGAAAATAGGACGTATACGGCCTTCTAGCCCGTATACTACCATTAATATTTCGCTTCCAAATGTGTTCCCGACGGAAAACAGAAAAGTAAGCCGAACGTCAATGGAAAGTCTCCCGACAGCTATTTTTTTTTATTTTTATTTGTTAACATTCACACAAGGTCTTCAGGTCCCAAACTAGGCATAGCCTGTACTATGGTAACCTGATGACTGATATATATATATATATATATATACTTAAATACATATACACACCCAGACACAAGTCAAACAGACATGTTCATGCACACAAATGTCTAACCTGTCCGGGAAACGAACCCGGGACCAGCGGCTCAGAAGGCAGAGTGCTACCAACTGCGCCAACCGGCCAGTCAATTTACTGTTTCGGTTTGTGCTTTCCGTATGCGTCAGTGTTGTCAACTTACGGATTTTATCTAGCTGATTTGGGTATGTTGCAAATGGTTTTTTTCCCGCACGGCGGGTAGGATTCTTTCACAGGCTTCTATCAAGAGCTCTTTATTTGGTCTGCGGGTTGGCATTAGCTTTGTCAGGGGCGTTCTCGAATTTTAAAATAGTTTTACTCACTTGTGATTAAAATAGAGGTTTCCTGTCAGATATTGAAGAGACTAGCAATTGACAGTTAGTGCGGTGAAAATATAATATTTCTATCAATAATCCTTTTAAAATGTATAACAAAGTTTCATAGAGTTTAAATGTGTAACTATTGAGATATAGAAATATACGCATCTGAGATAAACTACTATTTGGGCAATCATACACACCTGACTCCAAAAACTCCCTAAAGTCAGGATCGATGCTCAAAACAGGGTGCTGCCCAACGCGGTTAAGGAATCTCTCCAGTGCAGCGCGCCGTCTTTCCACAAACTGCGACTGTACATTGGCGGAACCATTTGGACTTTCCGTGGACGGCGTAGATGTCATTTTTACTTTTGTTGTACCTGCAATTTTGTTAGAGTAAATATCAAACTTAAAACCAATAATATGGACACACATAAATGAATAAATAATTTTATTTATTCATTTATTTGTAGCCACGTACAATTTAACATTGACTTAATTGACATAAATATATCTAAACCTGACGAAAAGATAGATATCTTACTAGGCTCTCTGACCTTGTAAGATATCTGTCATTACAAAATAATTTTATTACTTTTATTTTAATTTTAGTCACAACAGTAAGTAAACTTTACGAAGGGCTTTAAACTAGGCTATCTATACACTAGGTGAAGATAGATAGATAAGGGATGATCTATCTATCTACACCTAGACTCCATCAGATGGACAGCCATGCGACATACTTAGGTTGCATTCCAAAACGCTTTACTCTTTGTCGAGTAAATTTGAGTTTTGGAGGCGCAACTTGTCAATGTCAGGTAGAGTACTAAGAACACTAATGTTTTCAACTGAATGAATTTCAACACGTCAAAATAAATTGTGTCAGTTCCAAACGTTCCAAATTTTGAGTGCTCGTCTGGCTAGTCATCACCCTCAAGTTTGAAAAACCGTCATCAAACACAAAATGTGTTCAAGCAGCAGCAGCAGCAGTGAGCCCTTGAGAGCCAGTAAGCATTTAAGGCTAACGTGATACCATCTCCGACCACACTTTCACTGACCATCAAGTGAGATAGTTGTCAAACGCTAGATTTATACATTATAAAGAACAAGTACTAAATAATGTAATAATTGCTGACCTTTTTGGCCACTGTAATATTTCGACTGTTCTTGAACTGCTTAACATTGCAATAAGAACACGAAACAAAGTATAATTCCAACTGCAGGACATAGGATACTTCTCGTCTTGATAAAGATTTTTTTTTTTAAACCAACGAATTTGGAAACATGAGTAATAATAAGCTTTGTTAAAGCTGTTTTCTCACCCATAATACTCTTCCCCGGCGCCGGTGGTATGATCCTCCCAGAGCGCAGATATTTCTCAGTCAACTTTTCATGCAATCCAAGGAAATCGCTAAAACGCCTGAGCACTGCAAACTCATGTCTGTTGAATATGGGCATGTTAGTTTTCGTGAGGACGCGGTATGCGACGTACGAGCTCATGCCTTCTCCAATCTTTTGTGGCTCGGTTATTGTGATTATTATGTTGTTAGTGCGTTCTGTTGCTATCTGTTGAATACATACATTTAATAATTAGCCCATTATGTAAAACTTCAGGGAGATTTTTATGCGGAAAGTAGAAAGGTGTTGTGGAAGGAGTATGAGACATAATAAGACCCTTAACCAGTGCAAGTCGGTGTATATAGAGTAGACCAGTGGCCAGACCTAGTTTCAAAGTTTTCAGACGGGCTGTAGACCACCAATATGGTTTATTTGCTGTTCTCCTAAGAAAACTATCGAATCTGACGACAGCTTAAGCTGATAAAATGTCGTTAGCGGGCACTGTCTAATAAATGCGAAAACTGTTCTGACTCATTTCTGACATATTTAAGCTGTTCTTCAGGGCGTGCATTGACGGAAATTAGAAGCAAGCTTCGTTGCAGTGAGATACGGCCGTCGTCCTTGAATCATTCCAACCCGGACTTCATGGCGATACTCATCTTGCATTGGTGTGAAATACATAGGCCAGTAAAATAGCCGTTTTTTGGTCAACCTCGCAGTAAATTTCTGATCCAATTTTCTTTTTTTATAAGGTTTAGGGTCACTTACTGGGCATAAAATCCCAAAATGCTGACAGATCCAGGTGGAGCTTTCTTTCTATCTCGGCCGATAACTCATAAAATATTGAAAACCGGTTCGTTATATGGGCCATAAATCTTAAACGGTAAGTTTTACAAAAAAGTATACAGGAAATGAAAGATGCGAAATTTTATTTTCTTTAATAATGGTTTAAAAATGTCTAAAATGCAGTTTCGATCGACCATAAACTTTTTTTCCAAAATAGAGCTTGAAGCTCCACCTGGATCTGTCAGCATTTTGTGTTTTAATGCTCAGTAAGTGACCGTATAAAAAAAGATAATTGGATCGGAAATTTAGTGCGAGGTTAAATTACATTTTTACAAGCCAAAAATATTGAAGACAGCGCCTGTTGCTAACTAGATGCCTGCGTATAAGTAGGCGCAAAACTTTGAATGCTGATATTTAATTTTAATATCGGACTTTAAACACGTTTCAAACTAACTGGGCGTTTAAAAATACATGGATTAATTCATAGAACAACGTGCGTAGTATAGTACAAGCTTTTTGGACCAAGTTTTTTTTTCTGCCATATTATAATTATGAATTTTGAGTCACTAATTTTGCAAAAATAATTGCAAAATTAGTGATTAGCATAGCAGAACTAGACTTTTATTAGGATGAGCCATGTCTGTTTATCTATTGACAAAAACCTACATAATATAATTTAAGGCTTGACCAGTAGCTAAATAGACAATTTTGAGTATTTTATTTGTTTTTCAGCTTATTTTGTTGAAAGTGTCTAATAAACTTAAGAAATACCACTTATGAGAACAGTTCATGAAATTTAATTCTGATTGAATAAAATTTGATTTGATTTGCTAAATTATTATTAAAAACATATTTTGAACTGACAATGTTTTTCTTTTAGCAAAAATTCTCGCGGTAACGGCAAATGCACTTGAGATGTGTCTTACACCAAGAGAAAGGAATTAAAAAGCCTAAAAATGTGATTAGTAATAAATAGTTTTGAGCCCGTATGTCATCTGTAAAGTAAATATTTGTAATACTTTAAATCAACACACATCAGAATTTGCCCCGCCCTCCCTGCCTGTAAACACCTGCGACTCTCTGTAATGTTATCGGCGCCTGTTAAGCCCTTAACATGACGTTGCTCTTATCTTTATGAATTTATGATTCATACATTCAGCGGATGTATGAATCATGACAAAATTTGAGTATGTACTATTTTATAACGTTGTATATCCTTGTTACGTATTATTATTATTATTATTGTATTTATATGTTAATATTTTTTGACAAATGACAATTTAAACACGTAAATATAGCTTTTCCTAGAGTCTGGAGCCTCAATTATTATGGTACTTTGCTCACTTATTGTGAGAACATGGTATCAATTCTACAAAACACATTGCTCATACTTTTTAAGGAATTGTCGTTTTTGTTAGTTTCGCTATTATAATTGTAATGAATACCACAGATCTATAAATTTCTAACAATGCAATCGAGATGCAATTGTTATTGTAGTAGAATACCAAGTTATTATATTATAATGAGTTATTGTTTATCAATTGTTTAATTGTAGTAATAAATAAGAGAATTGACACCCAGTGCTCCATGCATGAACAAACTTGTGCTAGATACAAAATGATTTGGTTTATTGTTTTTTTTCACTATTTACCTAATGAATAATTATTGTTAGAACAAACATTGGGTCCTGAATAGGTTTCTCGGACTCTAGTCCAGAAAAGTAATATCTGCCGTAGAAAAGAGGCTCATTCTGCTTTTCATATGAGTGTACAGTGTCGTAGAACTCATAAACTATAATGCAGACTGAACGAAGTAAGCATAACTTTACTTGCTGTTATTTAAAGTTTGTTTAAGTTAAATATGTGATTTATACGAAAAAATAGTTTTTTTGCCATGAGACATTTATAATCATTTATGGTAAGGTTACAAATGACCTAGATTCAAGTACAGATATATTAGAAATAAATAAAATAGGCTGGTTCAGTTTGTGGTGGACAATATATTCATCTCACCTCAGCCTTAAACCGTCCACTGCTGGACACATGCCCTATATAGGGGGGATTTGCCAATACTCGTCACTCTTGGCAGGCGGATTGGCGAGCGCAGTATGATTTTCGATCCTCAGAAGGCGCTGCCCGTCACCTTCTGGTACGTGCTCCCTTAGCCGACTCTTACGGCACCCTCGGGAAGTGATGGGGGAGTACTATTCTAGGCCGGTGCCACCGCAGGAAATATAATGACAATACCAAATTACTATACAACGAGTTATGCAGATGGCTATGCTTGGGTTTCTCTAGCTACACAATCAAATCAGAAATGAAGAGATCTGTAGAAGATGGCAAGTCACCAATGCAGACCATGGACTGGCAAGCTATAGCTAGCAGCCTATAGCTGAGTTGATGATGGTGATATATGCTATATTTCAAAATAAACTTATACAAAGTATGTGTTTATAAATACTAAATTTGTCACTTATGAGTTTTAGTTGAGCTAGAGTGAGGTGTCATTAAGTTGTTAAATTTAAATAGGAAATCATATCGAAAACTTCACAATAAAGGCTTTATTAATGTGAAGATCAAGATAATTTGGTTTTAATAATAAAGCTTTCTCAGCATTAGCTAATATATTATTTTGTTTGTTAGTAAGAGTGTTCAGAGTAGCATCCTAATTCAATTGTACTTTTACACTGTATTGTCTAAGGGCTCAAATAATTAAATATTGTGTATTATTATAATATATTGTTACAATAACAATATACAAAAGTTTAAAATACACTTTAAAATCGTATTTAAAAAGTAATAAAAATGAAAATAATTCTAAATAGCATAAAATGTATCTAAAATGATGTGCATGCAGCACAAAGGTCTGACGAGTAGGTTTGGGTATTTTTTAGGTTTAGTAAAAATTCTTTACTGTCTTATTGTGTTATACTAATTATATTCTATACATATTAAGTTTAAGTTGAAGTCAAGATAAAAAAAACAGTGTAATGCCGTCTACAAGAATTATGGTAAAAAAAAAATTGGTATTTATGTTAAAATAGAAAACAATAACAGAAAATGTATGATCTTTGATTGATAATTATTAAAGAGGTCAGTCCAAAACATTCTTCATGAAAATACACTGGGCAATAATTCTGGGAACCAGTAAATAAATGTCACTATAGTCAAATGAGCATCTAAAAATAAATAGTAATCAATAATATTAAAATTTGATACCTCTTCCATAATGGGACTTGCAAGAGTTGCTGTTATTGATGGAGGCTCTCCGATGGATACCTTCTCCAGCCCTTCTTGAGCTCCATTTATCTCTGGATCTAAGCTCACCTCCTATAATAGTAAATAATTTATTATTATTAATTATTAACATTCACACAAGGTCTTCAGGTCCCAAACTAGGCAGAGCCTGTGCTATGGTAATCTGATGACTGATATATATATACTTATATACATATACACACCCAGACACAGGTCAAACAGACATGTTCATGCACACAAATGTTTGATCTGTCCGGGAATCGAACCCGGGACCAGCGGCTCAGAAGGCAGAGTGCTACCAACTGCGCCAACCGGCCAGTCAATTGTATGTGATATATATGTTCTATTCTTAAGCACTATTTTAGTACAAGTAGGTAGGTGTACACACATACATAGGTGTGTACACACTATGTATCATTTTTTACCAATCATCCAGTTTTAGTTATATTCAAACAAGCCTGTGTTCAACTTTAGTTTATAAGACATCGGTTTTAAGGGGGGAAGGGGAGGGGGGAGGGGTAGACCTCCCCCAGTGAAGGAAAAGCGGAACTGCCCCCTTTCTGAGATATTTTTTTTTTAATTTCTAACCTCACTACCTTGGGGATGGGAAAAGTGCAGAGGGTGGGAGTGTTTGAGAGTTTTAGAGATTTAGAAAAAATATGCATGAGGTTATATGCATTGAGTTTATATTTTGTGACTGCTCCTGCGCTGCGGGAAGTGCAGCCCCTCAGCCCGCCGTAACAAAGCACTGACATCAATGTGCGCCTCCACACCTCCGGCTTTTTATATATACTCTGGGGTAGGGCAGACAAGTACCAGGTAGAGTCAGGGTTGGCAGATTTAGTTTTCATATCATCACAAACTATATAGAGCACTGAATATCATATTTACCTGGGTTATATTTGTTGATATACATTACCTATTCTGTGCTTTGTAAACAACCATAGTCAAAATGCAGCAATTACGTTTCGTTTAATGAAATTGACGTATTTTCATATTTTGAACAAACAGACTAAAAAGTGTTTGTTTCCGCAAGTTAATATTTTACGTGGAGGCTTACGTTATTATGACCTACTCATAAAAAAAAATGGACCGTCAACTATATATCTTATAATCTAAAGTTGAGCCCAAGCCTTTAAACATATAACTTTAACCTTTATATACAGAATTTCATATCTGTGCTACTGAGGAGCTGAATTTTTTTTTTAATGGAAGTTTTCCTCAGCCTGGATCTGGGCCCTGGATGAGGCTCCATTTTTTTGACAAATTTCCTAAAGAAATCAACCAAAATAAACATAAACCATAACAACAAGATAAATACTAATAACAACCACCAACATATGGGAAAAGCATATCTGAGATTGAGAAAATAAAATTAAATGGGCATGACAGCGGCTAAAATGTTAAGAATGCAGTAACTATGCTACCAATGGAATAAAATACTTTCTGTCAAAAATGTTCATCATAACATTCTATATAACAGATATTACGTTAAAGTAAATAGTAAAAAACAATATTTATTTTTATAATTGAAAAGATTATGACTAAAAACAAGTATTTAAACAGGCTTTTGGGCTATTTAGTAAACTACCATTAAAAAAGATCCTTATACTCACTCTTCAACATAAACATTTAAAATATAAGCCACCATGAACATGGCACAGTTTTAAGTAGGCAACCTAATACGGAGTATAGGATACTCAATAAAATAGGCATTATTTTAAAAAAAAAACAGTCAAATAACACTGCTTAATATAAAAGTTCATATTATTGAACAGTATAGTGACAAAATTTCTCTAGGCAACCCATGTGCAATGTATCAATCTACATATTAACTATGAAACAGATAATCGGTGTCATAAGTAAATAACAGATAAGGGTATATATTTCTTAAGCCATATCTTGTACTGTAGCCAGGTTGTTATCAAGATACACTTATTTGATATTCAAAGAAACATATAAAAACAATCAAATTCAGGTGTCAACATATTAAATTTTTTAAACAAACAACTTTTAATGTGATTTTTCATCAGAAGTTCACCCTGTTCACTGCTGTATGAGCAATGAACAAGGTAGTTGATTAAAATATGATATATCAGAAGCAACAGTAGATTTAATTAGGAAACTACTGTTTAGTATTATTTAAGAAACTCCTTCAACAGGCTAGACTGTTAAATGAATGTCTATAAAACCTGGTTGGCTGCAACATACACCTACATAAATTGTCCATGCTGAAGAAAGGGTTTGGGAGTTTTTTTAAAGTGAGTGATCTAATCTAAGTGATCTTGATCATTGATTTCCCTTCCAACCCATGCAACATTGACAAAAATGTGTCAGTTAAATTAGTCTCTACTTACACTTTTCTAGTGTATGAGTTATGTAGTAAAGCAGTTCACAAAACCTCTCAACCCAGTTTGAAGCTTATCACATCAAATGAACCTAACTAAAACTATTAAGCCAATTGTGTCATTAAAGAATTCTATAATAAATGCCAACATTTTTAAACTGTACATTACTACAGAGGAACCACTGAATTTATGAACCATGAATTTGCTATTGTGAAAATACTATTACAATTAACAGATCCACAACTAGCATGAGATTATGCAGTTGTCCAGGTTCATCATGAAGATTCCACGGCTAGGTCACGTACATACACGTTTGAAGATATGAAGGGGCGTCATCACACATCGGCCGCTGCCGGGGGGCGGATGCGCTCTGTTAAGTTAGCAAAATGGAATAAATAATACCTGGACTGCGGATGCGAACAGATCCTCATCATCTCGATTTTCCTTGATGTCGATAGTGCTAAAGGGCGGCGAATCTGGCGCCTCAGACATGATGAAATAAACAGTAAAAACAAAGTAAACAATTATGCAAATGAATTCAGCAGGACAAGAACACAATATCAAGTTGAAATAATCGAAAACACGATTCAGTCAGACAAATTCAATTTTGATCTATGATTTTGATTCTTCCTCTATTTAGTTTGTGGATTCTTCGGATTCTTCTTTGTAAAACGGAGTGTTTACATACTCATTCCTTCGTAGAAATGTAGAAACAATTTTGGCAACTTGGCAACATGCAATGCATAGATAATTAATCACAGATGAACTAGAGAACGTGGGTTCTATGGCGTAAGGCATAATATGTAATTAAATGTAACAATTTTTGGTAACATTTAACCAATCTTCTATTCTGTTCCATTAGCTCATGAATAAAAAGTTGGGAAAATTCGTACGAAAAGAAAAATAATGAGTTACCTAAAATACGTTTGAGTGAGCTTAAATTTTATTGCGCATTCGTTAATGTTATGCTTGCAGCGTGTACACATAGATTAAGCAATATTTTGCAGATTACTGTTTCAAACAGTAGGATTCGATACCGGTCGTCTCGTCACGCAAGCAACAGTACTCTGAAAGTCGATATGTCCGGGTACAGGTGTCAGGGCCGTGAGGTGATAATTGTTGTGGGCGATAATTATTTGGTATCTGTTATCGACATATCACCCCCGATAAGCATTTTTGCTCCTAGTATAATAAAATAGCTGCCATTTTGTTTTAGAGCCATCGAAAGCTGTTTTAAGTATCAAAGGTGCTTGCACAACTTAGCCAGAAACGCAAAATAGATCATTTGATATCTAAACATGTAATCAAAAAATTATAGATCAATCAAAAGACTATATGGAAACAAAAAAAGAACATTATTTTTTTACAACTTGAAAGTCGCATATTTTAAGTATATACAATTACAATAAACAATTTTTACGTCTCAAGAAATACAAACATTATAGGGGTTTTTATTTGAACGTATCGAATCCAGTTCTATACACTCAATTAAAAGCCGAAGATTATTGATATGATATTATATGATAATTTACCGGCTACTTTCCAAGCATTCTTTTACACCATAAGTTGTTTTCTTATTTTTTGTCAATGAAAACTCCAGCACGGTTGCAGCACTTGCAGCCAAAACCTCGTTATTAGACAGGTTGCTGAAATTAAAATATTGACACGAAAGACTTCATAATGATCTGTCATAATGAATGTCATGATTAAATTTGGAGCACAAAAATCTATTGTGCAATATTATTGTTGATGTACAGCCACGGGCCAATCAAGTTGCCTGTGGTTATACTCCGTACCGTATGAGGGAGGCATATGTCTAACTGTGGACTATGGCTGAGATGATGATGATGATTCTCCGTTCCAAAATCTTAGATAAATTGTAAATAAATAAAAAAACAATCTTTTATGGTGGAGTTATGCCCATACGTGCATTAAAAAAGTTGTAAACATCTGATGACTTCTCCTTTTTTGGATAAAAATTGTAAGATGTAATTATAAAATGTAAGTTACGTTGCTTACAGCGTTACAGCCGGCAACACTTTTGGTTTGTTTTACTCACAGCGTACAAGTAGGTTTGTCTAGGGGTTGGCGTTGCCAGAATGTTACTTATGTAACATAAATGTTAAATACTATATTACTTTTCACCCTTTTATGTTACCTCCATGTCACACGACTTAGAATGTTTCTTTTACGTTACATATAAGAACTAGGTTAAAGCTACTAAAAACTAACAAAAAACAATTTTGACCAAAAAACGAAGTATGAAATAACTTGTTGAAGTCGGTACCATGATATTTCAAAACTATTTTCAAAACATTTCGAGAATGGTTCCGACTTTGAAACGTTATTTCATACTTTTGAGTGTTGAAGTCGGTTCCATTTATTGATAAAAGTTTTTTGTTCACCTTTTTTTTTTTCAGTGACCTTTGCTATTCACGGGATCAATTGACATTGTGTATGTTCACCGATTTCTCCACCCGCAACTATATCATCGACGTATGCGTAACATTTTTCAGTTATTAAAGTGTAACTCATAAACTGCTTGACCGATTTTATTTTTTTGAGGTCGGTTAAAAAATAATCGTGAAACGGAACGCATACAAGAGAGGTTCCGTTTATTTTGATTGGACACAAATTGGCGTGAAAGTCTGTCACTTTTATTGATTTTTATTCGCTTTCCACAATTAGAGGTCATTTCGAGGGTTGAGTTTTACAATACAGGGCTAAGACAACAATGACCTTCGAACATAATTTAAGAAAATGAAAATTGAAGACACATTTCAAGTAGCTTAATAGTGATCATAAAGGAAGCTCAGTTAAGTGGTCTTCAAGCAAACGTTTATGAATTCTGGTATAAGTACCGCTTTTTTTTGCATCAAATTTGGTGATGTTACTTTTGACGTGAAAATGTTATTTTTCACTATCTGCCACTGGCAGCACTGCAAGGGGTATAGTATAGCCATAGATACATATGTACTACATATTAATTCTATGAGCTTAACATACTTTTTTGGTTTGTTTGTTGTTTTGTTGTCAATGTCATTTATAATCACAAACTAAATAGAGTTGTTTTTATTAAAATAAAATAAAGTGGAAAGCACTGATCAGAAGGTGGAAAGGGGTGTTGAAAAGGTGAACCAAATACATCATTTGTAGTTTTTTGGATAAATTTGCATACATCTAGTTACTAGTCATAGTTAAGTAACTAGTTATTAGTGTTTCGACTACTTGTTGACCAGGAGAAAGTTGAATTTGGCAATTGTATAAAGACTAACGTTTACTTTTCTCTAGTCAAAATATAATAGCAAGCATGAGTGGTCAAGATAGGAAAGCGAAGATTCCTGCGCCGCCTGTCGCCTCTGGAAACTTGTTGTCCAGCGTAGCGCCACCTTCACAGCTACCCAACTTTATTACGGCTCCTGTTGAGGTGAGCAATGAATGCGGGCAAAATGATAAGGTATACTTTCTCAACTAGTCTAGTGAAAAATTTTCCTTCACGCTACATAGACACCAATATCAATTTAATAATTATCCTAAAGCTCAGTTGTGTGCTGAAGTAATATTTTACTTTAGGAAGTTTCTCTGTTTATATGTCGTTAGTCTTTAATTCGTCTAATGGTAAAAATGCTTATGTGTTTTGTTATTTAAGTCCAAGAAAATGCATAAGACAATTTGTATTTGCATCTCAATTTTAAATGTGTTTTAATGCTCAACTGTCATGCAATGATGTAATCTGTAGTTCTTTTTTTAACTTTGGAAAATTGACAATGAAACAAGCTTAATAACATCATTTTATTAGTAACACTATTTTATTTATTCTAAACAGTTTTTGTTAAGATAAACCACATAATGCTCCAATTTTGTAACATCTTGATAACCAAATTACAATCTAGACTTATATTATTTATAGTGTGGGTAAATTACACCACTTTAAACTACCCTCCATATAGATTTTAAAGAAGTACATACCAGTTAGAAAGCGGCTTTTCATCAAAGTTAACTATACTTAGGTAATATCAATAGAAGCTTAAACTATTATTCTAGGTTTACCTTCTTGCTCAATTATTTTGTAATATCAATGGTGGTTGATCTTCGGGTGACGGTTTAATAGACACCATATACACACAACTCAAAATTCAACCTCTACATTTTGACATACAAACTCAAAGTAGCATCAAACTGTTTTTCTTTTTATTTCAAAACAGCAAATACTTTTTTAGAATGAACAATATCAGCAGTCTTGCTACTTTTATTTAAATAATCTTAGTTTAACTAATCGGCCAATGCTGTCCTATTGATATTATGAGAGAAGTTTAATCAATCACTTAACTTTTGAAGGGGTTTAGTTTAACTGTGAGTTAAATCATGATTGGTATTACGGGCCTTAGTAGTATAGTTTGCAATCTTCCTTCCTGTGAAATAATATATATAGGGATGTATGATTGTTCATATTAATCCTCTATGTTGTTGACCACATTTTCATGTGAAGCTATTTAAAAAACAAGTGGTTCTAAAATTTGACATGTAAAACTCATTCATGGCACAATCAGTATTCACCACCACAAATAAAAGAATAGTTACTAAGTGTTGGCTGCCACATTCACCTATCCATATTTTTTTATTTTAACTATGGTTGTGTGTCAAAATGTTACACTATCTCTGTTGCAGATGGTACTCAAATCTACTAAGTTATTTTTATTTACATTTAGGTACCCCCAACAATTCAGCAGCCGGTGCCACTACCATCACAAGTGGTGCCTCAGATGCCTCATGCATCATCCCAGACACCCCAAGTGGTGCCTCACAGTCCTCAAGTGATGCCCCCAAATATGCCTTTGGCGCCAAAGCCAGTCCAGCCAGTTATTGTCAAGCCTAAAAAACATGATGAAGATGAGAAGTTTAGGTAAGTACTTCCATTTATCTATGAAAATAATAATGAAATGCTGTTGGTAAGCTTATTATTTGAGTTTGATCAACTAGGCTATTGTTTGTTTCTTGAAAACGGTGTGAATTCTTATCATAATTCCTTCACAGATATCCCACTTGGGGTAAATTTTTCATTCCTCCTCTAGGTCTCCTAACTCTTTCATATATTGAAGTATAGTTTTGGGTCACTCTCACTATTGCCCCAGTAGTTTCATGTAACAAAAATAGTTTTAAAACTAATTTCAGGTGTAACTTCGGCATTCACATTTTGATTTGATAATCTGCATATACAGTATAGCCCATGGTACATTTTAGATAAAGGGTTGAAGCAGGCTGTGGAGAGTTTCAGTTCGTTACCTGCTGTGGCGCCAAGGGGGCCGCCGTTGGAGGATTGCAGCCAAAGCGGCTGCTTCATCTGGCCCATCGTAGGGGACCACGAGTGTCGGATGTGGGAAGTCTGGCATTCATTGCACTGTGTGGTCTCCGGGGTGGTGCGGCCATGCTCTTGGTCCAGGTGCGGTCGCGAGGGAAGGGTCGTCCTCCCCTGGAGAGGTTCGGAAACAGTCGTGGTGGGGGCGCGGCGATTGCTATCGCCACCCCGCGCTCCCTCCATTATAGCGACAGGACGGACATCGTGGGTTTTAGTCGGTAGTGGACCATGGCTGCAGTTAGGGTTGGGGGGCCCAAGAGGCCCCCTCATGGAGCGGTGGATCGTAGTGATGCGATCGGGATCGAGCGAGCCCGACACACCCCACTTACTTGCCAGGTAGGTGGAAGTGCGTAAATGAATTTTGCCTACATAAAGAAAAACGGCTGTTGAGAGTTTGACATTAAATTGATAATTCATAGATTTTCAATTACTATTAACTAGCTAAAATGTTGTCATATGGTTAGTAGCTGACCTGGCAAACATTGTTCTGCTATATGATTATAGAAATTGAAGTGGCGTAAATATGCTGTTCTAAGTAGTGGTTATATTTGAACCGTTTTGGGTCGAGACATTGGGCCTTTGGGAACTGGGAGGTCATCGGATTTTCCAAAACTTTTCAGTGTTGGCATATGCCAACACTGAAAACTAACTTGCAATGTTGTGATTTGTTGAGCCAAATATATATTTGGCTCAACAAATCACAACATTGCAAGTTAAAGTGCAAAGTGCTGCTAGCATTCTGGGCATGCTGCCAACTGGTAGCGGGTTAAAGCATTTGAGTTTTCTATATGCTGACAGAAGCTAGTGGATTGTTTAAATGTTATTGTAGTAGCTGTAGTATTGTATTACTATAGTATTTTATTTTAGCAAGCAAATGGAAGTGGCATTGGGCAGTAAAATGAAAGACAATTTTTATTCATAGTAACAGTTTTCGTTTTATCATGAAATAAAAAATCGTTATTTTAATGTATAAAATCAGTCTATTTTTAGTTCAGTGCCAACAACTTTAAAACTTTTTAACTTTAAGGCCCTTATGGAGAGTTAAGTAGTTTTAGCTGCTCTACTTTTCTTCAAAAAACAAAATGTAATAAATAAGTTAACAAATAACTTATTAATCACTTTCCTGAGATATACTCAGGAAATTTATTGTTAAGACTGAACAGAAACAAACAGAGAAAGCTTAGGTAATTAGCAATTAAAAGTAAATGCAACCATATATTGCTGCTAATCAATGCCTGCTTAAACAATCATTCATCAAGGCAAGAACATTACTCACATTCCCTAATGTTTCCAATAGCAAAGTGGACTTTCAGTGGACATAACTGGAAAGCCAACGTGTGCTTCTAAATTATTATTAGAACAATTTATTCATTGCTTAAACATAATCATATTCTGATTTTGTCCACAACAAATTAACAAGAAGTTGGCGAGCTTCTAATCCCCTCAACTCATTTCCAACATCATTTGTAAGGGAGGTATTAGAACAAATCACATCGGGCTGCTCGTCTGCTATCAGTTCCTTAGCTTTTTGCATATTTTTAGGTGGCGACATGCCAGCCCTGTAAAAGAATAAATGTATACATTAGTATCATATGATTTTTCATGCATGTCATCATCAAATCAGCCTTAGGATATCCACTGCTGGACATCCCCCATTGACCTCCTCCTTCTGGATGGAAGCGGCCCACAGCCTGCCTGCTTGCCTCTATTCTTCACTTGCCAGTCCTAGATGTCCATTCGAAAAACTTTCGACCCCAATGGCCATTAGTTCTTTCAGCAATGTGCCCTGCCCACTGCCACTTCAACTTGTTAATTCGCTGACTTTCGTACCGACCTACATTTTAATCTTGTTATAGCAAAAACATGCTGTATACCGAAATTATTACACTGATAAAAGTCAACAAAAGTTCATGCCTGCCACATATTTAGTGGGAAAACAGTAAGATATGATTAAAGATAAAACATTGCTTAATGCCTTTACCTGTTACAAAAGTTATGTAACACACAACATGCATTAACAATATTCGCCACCATGTCTGGTTTGTAGTGCAGAACTTTGGGTTTTAGTAGACAACGCCAGCGTGCCTTCAATAAACATATGGTCTGTTCAACCTTCTGTCTTGCAGCAGCATGGATTTTGTTGTAAAGCTCTTCAGGTGAACTAGCTGAGGGGTTCAGTATTGGTATCATCATATATTCACTCTGTTCATATCCAGCACCTCCTATAAAAGAAATTTTAAATTTGTACTTTTTCACTAAGGTTTTCATTAAAATATATATACATATATATATTAAAAATATTCCTTTAACTTTTTGTTTAGCCTAGGGTGTGTCTATATATCCTAGGTGTCAATTTTCCTCATATTTTAAGATTTTTGTGCTCTATCTATCAGTATGTATACCTTTTTATTAGATACCCTATGTTACATTAAGAAATTTTAGCCTCCATTGTAGGCTCCTGTCATCACAATCCCTCAATTGATATTGTTGACAGATTTTATTTAAAACTACCTGAGATATGTTATATGAAGACCTGACAAGTCTTTTGTTTATAAATATGCCTGTTTGTCAACAACACACCAATACACTAACTAGGTGAGCTGTGAACAATTGCCAAATGCCAACAGGCCGGTTGGCGCAGTTGGTAGCACTCTGCCTTCTGAGCCTCTGGTCTTGGGTTCGATTCCTGGTCAGGTCAAATATGTCTGTATGAACATGTTGGTTTGACCTGTGTCTGGGTGTATACATGTATATAAGTATATATATCAGTCATCAGGTTCCAATAGTACAGGTTCTGCCTAGTTTGGGACCTGAAGACCTTGTGGGAATGTTTTTTTAGTTTTTATTTATTTATTTATTATTAAGAAGACTATCGACACATAGCTTAACTTAGGTATACAGTATTGAATATGAAAAGAGTCATTAATAAGTCTCCACAAATAGAGATTATCTGTTTAACAAAAATCACACAATATTTTAACAATCTCAGTCTAAAATTTACACTAAAGACTTGGAAAAATTTAATTTTTGCACACAATAACACATTTTTTTTTTAATCGTTTCCCATTTTTACCTGCGTTGAGCCAAAGAAGGTTTGGCTAAATTTGGCCTTGATCAATGAAAGGCTGGATGTGAAAATATCGATATCTAAGTTGCTCTGCTTTTTGTATTCGTTAAAAGTTTTGCACGCTAGGTATATAAATGTATTTTGGCGGTAGTTTGTGGTAAACGAAGGGAGACAAAGTAGAGGGCTATTATTGAAAGATCGACTGGGTGTGTATATGCCAATTTGGCTTAATATTGCAGGACGATCAATGGTAGATGTGATGATTTTTTTAAGAACCAGCACATCGGCAAAATTACGTCGATCTTTAAGCGGAAGAAAGAGATGCATGTTAATACTTAAAAAAAAATAATTGTCACAGTATACTAAAATTTCGTAATATTCTGACTTCAACATTAATATTTTAAATTCTCAAAATCTATTTTTGGATTTGAATTGATGCTGCTGATATATGTTTTATCTTCTAGAGATCTATTTTTTGATTTGAACTGATGCTGATCTGATATCAAACTATTGCACCAATATCAAACAGAACAAACCAGAAAATTTACAATGTGCAACCTGTGTTGGCATTGCAGATCAGCCAGTGGTATAATTATACCACAAATATTAATTTTTGAAGCAATGATAGCTCAGCGGGGGGGACCGTCGCCTGTCAAACTGATGGACACTGGTTCAATCCCCAACAACAGCTTGAGCTTCCAGTGAAGGTAACACCGTTATCAAATTCCCAGCATGGTGAAAGAAAGAAAACACATTTATTCAAAACATGACGCAACATTACAATAAACAACAATTACGATACATTTACATACAACACATTAGAAGACACACACAATAGTACTGTAATGTTGTGATATGTCAGGAATGAGTCTCGACTCAGCATTCGCTAGGGTTACCCCTGAGCACTGATTTTCAGTCGAAATTCATTTCTGACATCACAAACGTACACATGACAGATATCTATTTATACATTTTGTTATACTCATACTCAGTATTGGCTATAAATTAAACTTGTGGTAGGGTACTTTTGAATACCCGCCTGGCTAGCTACCACTCTCAAGTTTGAAAAACTGTCATCAAGCACATAGTGTATTCAGGCAGCAGTCCTTGAGAGCCAGTGGGCATTCTAGGTCTAGCATGATAACATCTTCGACCACATCTTAACTGACCATCAAGTGAGATAGTGGTCAAACGCTACTTCTATCCATATATATACTTCTATACAGTATATATATAAAAAAAATATTTAAAAGACCAACCTAAGAAATATGTGGTTTCCCCTTCATTGTTAAGATCTTCAAGGTGCCCTCTTAAATGGTGCTGGTGGAAAATTGTTGCATGGTCTGTGGCTCCTCCAAAACTTGTGTCGGCACTCAGTATGTTCAGATCATAGTCACACACCTGAAAACAAAAAATTGTTTTAACATAACTCAGAACCACTTTCTTTAAGAAAAAATTAACTGAGGCTACTTGCTGTCGTAGCATACCTTACTATGGCTAAGGAATTGAATGACATTCTACATTCCCCACTTTTATTTATGAGGGCCCAAAATACTATATTTGTGGTCTGCTATGATGCATGGCAATATGGGTCATATTGCATGACATCATAGCATACTATTTCTAAACAAAATCGTATAATCCATACTGATGCTCCTAATCTATCTGAAATTATAATTCTAAGCTTTTTAAGCGAAAATATAATCAGATTCTGTGTAGTAATAAAAAGTATATTGAAATAGAAAATACTTAGGTCCATAACCTTAGAAAAGAAAAAATATACCACAGTTATAACCAATTTTAAAACCAAAACCAAAATGAATTAAATAATTCATGGAATAAGATAAAATACTTACTATTTGAACATTTTTAGAATAATAGCGTTTCCTGTTTAAGTAATAAGCATCATCTTCTTTTGGTCGTTTTAGAGCTATGTGAGTTGCATTAACACAGCCCAATATACCTGGCATTTGGTATTTTTCTTCAAATCTGTGGGTAAAAGCTAATTTTAAATATGAATACACTAGAACTGACATTTTTGATATCTTCTGATATTTTCCATTTCATTGTCAATAACATAATTATTTTCAATTTACTTTCAAAGGAGGATGGCAGACTCCCATACATTTGCAGCCTAGAAGAAAAAAAACGCATTCATGAACGAAACTTATATGTATCTTGTATTATAGAGCAATAAATACATTGTATATTCAATCATTTTCCTAGAAGTTGGGAATTAAAATCATGGAAAATGATCTGAATCAGTATGCTAACTACATGTCCATATGCAAACCATTCAATGGAATGCTATCCATCTATAGCATCGTAGACAGAGAAAGCAATATTGCATGGATTGCGCTACAGATATAGATTACTTATTATATTCTGGAATAAACTAGGCATGGGTGTGTTTATGAATGCAGTCCGGGTCTACAGAGCAGCTGACTACAGATTATAGAGTAACAATAAGTATTCGAACGCAACAAACATCATGAGAAATATAGGGTGCGTATGAAAACTACAAACACCACATAAATAAATAAAATAAAAGTACTTCTGATTCCCAACTTTAAATGTGTGGAATCCACAAAAATATAATCTAAATTTTCATATATAAAGAATACATGAACGGGTTGTCATTTCGTTTTTCGGGAGCAAGGCTGGTTCTGCCATCCTCCTTTTCAAAGGAAAAATGTTTTTTTAAACTGTGTAGATCTAGTTTGATCATTATTGCACATGAGGGTCAGTGATGATATGGTCAAAGATGTTATTGCGCTAAACCTAAAATGCTTACTGGCTTTCAAGGACTGATGCCCGAACACTATGTGATTGCCAGGTTTCTAGCCAGGCGGTTACTCAAAAGTACCCTACCACCATGCTAGGAATTGATAACAATTTTATAATCTTCACTGTAAGCTCAAGCCATTGGTGGGGATCGAATCAGCTCCCATCAGCTCGACAGTCAATACTCCTACCCCTGAGCTATCATAGCTTCAAAATGCACAAATTGATACAAAATCAATCAATCAATTGCATTTAAAATTACATAAATAGTTTACTTAATTGGCTACTAGCAAAAAGTTATATGACATTTTAGTACTGACATCTAAAATACTAATCTAAATCAATTTAGCTGCTTTATAGTCTGGCATGAACATGATGTTTAAAAGCCCTTGTACCATAATAAATGAAAAATAATAAAAAAAGCAATCACAGCTTTAGATACTTACTTTGTTTTTATCATATTTCGTTGTTCAACTGTAGTAGGAAAGCAGATATAAGAATTAAAAATTGATGGATCATTCAGCGCTTTAGTGACCTCTTTTATGCATCTTGATACTGATTGTTGAGTCATGTACGTCTTGTAGCTATTCTGAAAGCTGCCTGTTGTGTAAAATGAGAGAGCTATCAAAACCTGAAATAATATTAATGAGTGTAGCTTAATATTATCAGTACAATGCTAATACAAATTTAGTTTGGTAGAATATAACTAGAAGCCATGTACCATTTTTGTAAAATGGGATGGGAGAGAATGACCCCCAAGGTAGGAAGTTAGCTATGCTAAGATCGCAAAGCAATGGAGACTGGTAATTTTTAATTCTATAAAAGTTCTTAATAATATACTTACTTCTTTGGTATTATTAAGAAACATAGGTGGGCACTAGCTCCTTGGGCATGAACGCAGAGATTAAGTTCACGAACCTAATTTGCTTTAATTACAATGATACTGGCAATTGTGCAGCGTACATAAGATTCTCACTAATGATTTTTATAATCAGGCAGCAATGCCATCCTGTGCTTTTTTAAAATACACAAATAGCTCTTGTAAAATTAACAACTAGGTGTAAATTTGCCTGTAATTGTATCTAGCCCACTATTTAATTATGAGATCTAAGAGTGTATCCTATCTTTCTTTTCCAATATGGCTATAGCTTAAATTGCCTATTAATAAAAAGTTTCAACTTTTGGTTGGGGTGTAGCATATATAGGAAAAAACGATTATAAATGGCAATCATAAGGCAGGTACACAAACCTTTGTTTTTACTGCTAAATCACTCCTACGACTTGGTTTCTTGATTAAATGCGAAAGGCTTTTTACCAATTCGAGAAACAAGGTTTTCGTCATAGAATATTTCTTTATAAATACATCATCTGTTACACCATGTAATAAGGTCTTGTAGAGTGGCAATTTTTTTGCATTTTTGAGACGTTCTCGTCGTTGCTGTGCTTCCAATTCATCTATACGAGCAGCCTCGTCTAATATAAATAACATAAGGGCAAGACGAGCCATTGCCACCTGAAACGTATTTCTAAATGTTTGTCGGTTCTCCCTTTCCAATTTACCTACATACAAAAGAGCGTTCAATTATTTTCAATTTAGATAAACCACACATCAATAACTTTAAGAAATGTTTTGAGTACATAACTTTAAAAAATGTCTAAGTACCTAAATGAAATTCATTTAGCTTGTTTGCGAGATTTCAATGTCAAATCTTCATTTGAGGAGGAGCCACCACAATTTTGCCAATGTCACACACCACAACTGTATTCCGTTACCATACGTCGCGTCGTACATGTACAATAATTTTACGCGCGAAGAATAATTCCTAACCTTACCATGTTATTGACACTTGACAGTCTGACTCTGACATTAACTTCGTACCTTGCGTTCGAGATCGGCGGAACAGTTAAACTTAAAAACTTCCCGAACGCTCTCGTTCCGCGTTCATTTTGGCACAGGTGGGGTTTTTAACTGTTTTCGTTCACCGTTCGAGATGCATGAAAAGTGTTAAAACGCTACCGTCAACTGCCATTTTTGACCCACCTCCGAGGCTGGGTCTTTTGTGAGTGTTATTTGACAGCTGAGAGATTGACAGCTACAGCTGATTTGAGTAGATAAACAAACTTGAAATAATGCGCCAGTGTAATGTTTTCTTTCTATTTCCATTACGAAAATGTAATTCTCGTTATGATTCAAGCTAATATTATACATATTGAAATATTTTAAAGTCATGAATAATCAAATGCATCGTCGTACTTGACAACTCTCGTGTAAATGACGTGTATGCGTCGTTCGAGTTGGAAAAGATCGTTGTTGCCACAAATGCCACATTCCCAAATCGAACACTTCAGTTTCAGTTCAGTTGTACACTGCTAAAAACGCCACTGGTCCCTAACGAACATGCCTTTAATCGTCATCGACGTGTTTCCTTTTGCGCTTTGAGCACAGATAGCGTGCTTAAAGTTATTTTGAAATGCACTGACAGCTACACACAAAATTTATATGACGTCATCAATGAAAAAATGAACCGTGCCCGTGGAATACAGAAGTGAATTATCTAATATGAATATAATAGGGACTGACATATATAGCACTCGCGCGCTTTCACACACAGAATTCGTCCCAATTTGCTTACGAGCGTCAGCACTGTCAGTACTAAATTCACCTCGAACAGCTAAATCCTTACACTGTGAACGCTAAATGAAACGCACCCAAGGGTGCGTTCGCGACAGGCACTCGAAAGTCATATTTCAAAAATTGTTGCGGAAAATGTTGGTGGAAATGATCTAATTTCTAATTTATCGTCCCAAATGAGTGTTTTAAAAAGGAGTCAAAGCAACGCCAAATCTGCCAAATCTAATATTTGGCAGATATTAGATTCTCAGAATTGACTATGAAGGCGAAAGTTTGTATGTGTATCGGTGTGTATGTTTGTTACTCCATCACGCTCTAACCACTGAACCCATCGCGATGAAGTTTGGTATGGAGATAGTTGAGACCTTGGATTAATACATAGACTATATAGACATTTTTATCCTGAAAAATGCATAGTTCCCGTGGGTTAGTTGAGGTAGCTATAAAACCGTAGTCCACACGGGTGAAGCCGCAGGGCGCAACTAGTGATCAAATAAAGCTTTTGCAAATTCCGTGCTGTCAGTTTTACCATACACTCTTTGCGGATGAATTATCGTTCGTTCTCGCGCTCCAACTCAAATAAGCACGCAAAAACGTAGTAAAAAATATTAATATCGTGATACATATTACAGATTGATCAATCTTGTAATTGGACTTATATTATAATTTATAACGTCTAATAAGGTTTTTTATTACCGTACAAATAAAATTAATACGACCTAAATTACTGCCCTAAAATCTGCCGCCCTAAGCTCCAGCCTATTCAGCCTATCGATAAATTCGCTACTGCTACATATTAACCCATTTCATTGTTCTCATGTTTCAGTCCAGCGATACCTCTCTCTAAAGGGGAGCCCATTGTATCAATAAGATCTCCGGAAGAGTCTCAGAATACACAATCCCCTGATTATCTGCCGGAATCCATGCCTGATTCTGAACAGCTTGGTAAGTATGTATGCTTACCATTAAGACGCTTTTATTAACTTCGCCTGTATCAATATAAAGGAATCTTTGAACGTGGGTTTCCCTCCCTTCAAAACGTCGGATTTATTAGAATTTTTGTACACTTATCAAGGACCGTGAAACAATGCAATCATTTTTTTTTCATTTATTCAGTTTTTACATTATTTAACTTAAGCTAAAAATACTCAAAAAACCTAGAATAGGTTTAACTTGAGTATTACATCCTCTTAATAATAATTATTACAATAATACTTAAAAAATAATAATAGTAAAACAAAAGCTAAAGCCTAAAAATGCAACAAAAAAATTTAAATAGTCTGTCCTATCATCCTTACTGAGATCTCCACGATTTGCTATTTTTAGTTCGGCTAACTACAAAACCGTGTTTTTTAAGTTTATTTTCAACTATTATGTTTATTCTATATTTCAACTCGTTATATCGCTATATTTAGCAAGTTGACGTGGCGGGGCTCGTAGAACTGATGGCTGTTGGGGTCTCCTGATATGTAACGCAACTTTCCTGTTAACCACTGCACTGAAGAGTAGTGTTGTGTCCTTTAAAAAAGTCTTAAACAAGTCTTTAACAAACTCGATCTTATGAGGCGATGATAGTTCAGCGGTAGGAGCGTCGGCTGTCAAATTGACGGACGCTGGCTCGATCCCCACCAACGGCTTGAGCTACCGGTGACGGTAGCACTGTTATCAAATTCCCATGCTGGTAGGCTAGCTACAATCTACAATTTTGAAAAATTGTCAACAACAAACAACAACACATAGTGTGTTCAGGAGCAGTCCTTGAATGCCAGTAAACATTCTAGATCGTGTGCGCGTTCGTCAGGTCTGGACACTCCCAATATAGCAAGCCCTATTGGACTGCGGATTAGTTTCAATGGAAGGCGTTCATTGCGTTTTCATTTTTTCATGGCTATAAATAACATTGATTGATTATGACAGGTGACATAATGCCCGGCAGCGGTCTTCTGACGTGGATGAAAGGCGCTGTGTCTACGGGGGGGATACTGCACCGGGTCGCTGAGAAAGCCAAAAGTTCCGTCGACACCATGATCACCACTTTGGATCCACAAATGAAAGAATATATTAGTATGTATTAAGACTTTTTAAAAAAAAGTGTTAATCAAAAATTACAGATATACCAGTAAACTATCGCATTCACCAGTGTGCTTCTCAATGTAGTGATTCATGCATACGTGTGAATCCACTGTTACGACTATTATAAATGAAAAAGTTGAGCTGATAGATAATCGCACCAGAACGGCACCATTGTGTACATCATGTAGTCATTTACACTACGGTAGATCATATTTAAAAGCATTTTGCTACCTAAATGTGCAGTCGGCCAAATATATCTTCTACCACCCTACAGTTAAAGATCATTTGGGAACACAAAACAACAAGGTTGATTTTCCTGTGCATATATGGACAGATAAGTTTGACCTTATCTCTGTTGTGATTACACAGAAAACATGTTAATACTGGTAAACAAGTTTCGTTCTAGACTGTACTTAAGAAGCTATCGTTTAGATTATGCTGAATTCAGTCTAAGTTTTGGGGATAAGTTAATTTTTTTTTAAATGTCTTCTTGTCGAATTATTTACTATTTATCAAAATAGTCAACGCTGGTGAAACCGGGCGCAGCAAGTAGTGCATATTTGCCAACTGTTAATGATATTTTCAATACGTATAATGAATCGTTCAATTCCTTGACTTATATACTTACTTTTTTGGTAAGAAAGTGGCGGTGATCTCCTCATCGTGGTGGCATCTGAAAAAGAAGTGAAGGTGTCACCGCTCAGAGAGGCGTTTCAAAGTATCTTCGGGAAAGCCACAGTTATGTAAGTTTAAATGTTATGCTCATGGTTTTTCTATAATATGTTCAAATCAGAAATGGGGATGTCCGTAGAAGAACGAAAGCCATCGACATAGCGGATTATCAAGTTGAAGTGGCATTGGGCAGGGCACATATCTATGGGAAACGTTGGTCGTTGGGGTCGAAAGGTTCTCGAGTGGAGATCGTGGACAGGCAAGCGCAGCATTGGGCATCTACGGACAAACGACCTGACCAAGCCGCAGGGTGAATGCGTGCCGATTCCCACCGGTTCTTGTGGCGTTGGGGGAGGCCTATGTCCAGCAATAGACGTCTTATAGCTGACGTAATGATAATGATGGTGATGATATATGTAATGAAGGTGATTTGGATATAGTTTATACTTGCTACATAGCAAGTCTCTACTTGCTATAAAAATATATTGATATAAAATGTAACTCCTCTGAGTTTACCCATACGAACGTAACCGATTAATTAGGTTACGCAACATACTGCTGCATGCATGCGGGCACACCTGGGAATTGGTCTGACATTTGGTTGGCCGCTAACCTGTCCGTCAACGCGTATTATAGTGGAATTCATTAACGCACGTATCGCAAAAGTACTAGGTAGTAAATCTTTAGATTTTTTATAAACATGCACAAACTTTCTTTTAAAACTTATAGTATTTGTGCGATATAATTTCAGTGGATACGAAGCTCAGAGTGACGTCACAGCGGCCCAACCAGTCGGCTATGCGGCCGCATACGCAGCGGCTAAACAGAGAATAGCTCACATTCGCTCGGTACACTCGGAACTTACAAATAATGTGCCCGTTGTAGCTGTGGAAAGCTTTCTACATGAAGCTGTAGATGACAGGTAAATGCTGCTATTTAATATACTGCAAGATAACTAAGTAATTAAAAAAACTGTACAAACTGACTTCCACTGCTCATCGGTGGAACATCGTCGGAGTTTTCTTTAAAAAACTGGACCACCATCAATTAGTACGAGATACGGCGAAAGAAATATATACCCTCATCTGTTATTTACTTATGACGCCAATTATATGTTAACATATGTACTCGTAGATTGATACATTGCACATGGGTTGCCTAGCGGAATCCCGGAACTGTTGAATAATATTAACTGTATAACATAATATTACTGTTCAATAATATTAGCTTCAATATTATACAGTATTATTTGACTGTTTTTATTTTTAAATTAATACTTATTTTATTGCCTATTCAACAATATGAGGTTGCCTACTTAAAACCGTATCATGTTCATGGCTGCTTACATTTTAAAAATTCAGATTGAAGCGTGAGTACGGTGAATGACAGAGAAGCGTTGCGCACGCTACTCCATGCGAGAGACAAGAGATTACTAGGTTATTTAATATATAGGTAGTATAGGTTGAGGCCTTACCTCGGCAAGCCATGTGCAATTTATCCATCTTTCTTATTATTATAACATTTAATCGTTCTTATCACTAAATAACAGATGAGGGTATATATTTCTTAAGCCGTGTCTTAAACTAAATCTGATCGAAGTCGATTAAACACGCACCATTAAGAATAATTCAAAAACCTCAGTACCTCAATCATATTTATATGGGACCATTATAAGAAGCACCAATTTTAGAGAACTAAGTGAGATAGTGCTCCATATTGGAAAAAAGCGTTTGATAAAATTGTCATAACGATTTTTCCAGGTGGTATGACATAGCAATTGTAGTTTTATCTCAACCGTCACTGGGTATAGAATTGCAAGTACAGTCTCAGGGCACGCCCGTGCCTAGCGCCGCAGTCGCAGCGGCACGGGAAGCCACGCCGAACGATTACGAACATTCCCAGACTGGATACAGCGTCACTGTCGGTTCTATCATGGGGGCTAGCTTGCAGGTACGGTATAACAATGTTATTATTCATGGATTGAGTGGTGTGAAGTAGATCATGGACCTTATTCGAATTGAGGGTGCTGCCTGAGTACCTACTGTACTCATGTCTCGTTTGAGGTAGTTTGTGCATTCTACCCGGCAGCCCCTACCGGAGCCATTCTTAGGACTTCCACTGCTGGATATATATTATGTCCCCCGAATCGATCTTTCTAAGGACACCTTGGCAGGCCTGTATCCGGCCATTTCATGCGATTTTGTGTTTGCCGGTCTGTGGGTTCCATTCGAGAACCTTTTGACCCCTTTCGGCCATCAGTTCTTCGAGATATGTGCCCTGCCCACTGTGATTTCATCTTGCTAATCCGCTGGACTATGTCAGTGACTTTCGTTCTTCAACAGATCTCCTCATTTCTCATTCGATCGCATAAAGAGACCTCGAGCATAACCGTCTCCATAGCTTGTTGTGCGGACTGAGCTTGCTTACAAGGCGCATAGTTAAATACCTCTTTATACCCCATTTTACCAAAATTACGCTGACGGTGTATGAAATTCAGCATACAGTTAAAGTTTATGTGAAGAAGTAGTACAGAATGCTAATATTTTTTGTATAATATAGTGCATAAGACGATGAGGACTGGAGCGACTGAGGAAAAGGAGAAAATTATTTTTTCACTAATAAATTAGCTAATTATATCTGACTTAGTTCAATCAAAATTAACCTTCATGCACTTTTTTCATAAATAGTATTTTTTTAAAGTTTTAAAGTTTGTTGAACTTTCAACTAACTGAGCTGAAAAGGCTACACAATGTCTATTTAGCAAATGGTTAAGTAAGCCTTAGTAATTCTTGTATATTTGTATGCCGCTGGATTTTTTTTTATATCGCTGATTTGAAGTGAGGAATTTCACGAACGGTAATATAAATTAAAATTCACTTCACATGACTCTTGAAATGTTTACTTCACAATGTGAAATTATAGCAATTTTGATATCAGGCAGTACGAGGTATCCCTTAGACTATTCCCCAAACACAAAATGTCTAAGAAATCCGAGGCGAGAAATTTCATTACACCTCAATAAGTGTAATGAAATTTCAGGACTAGCCTTGAGACAGAGAACCCTCTATTCTGTAATTTCATTTGTTTTAATAGGATTAAAAACCTTATATATATGTAACCCATATTTTTTTATATATGTTTATAATTTATAGGTCCACCACACGCAATGGCAAGAATCTGCGACAGGTGTATCCAGACGGGAGCTACTAGTATTAGCTGCGAAGTCTATCGCTGGCTCCTACAAACGACTACTAGCGGTCTCTGCTGCAGAGACTTAGCTGCCGGTTTACTGATTGTATAAATCTAAGGAATATATTACAGTAAGTATGATATTCTAACTATACTCAATACAAGTGTTGGCCGAAATTCTGAGAATTAAACAAACTACCAAAAATTCTTGTAAAATGAGAAAGCTCTTATTCCATTTACGCTAAAATTCAAATTGTATAAATCTTTCCTACTGTTACTGATTCCCATTGTAAGCTATAAGTCCGAATAGGTATATATCAGACACATTAATATCTAGTACCAAGAATGTAATTTTACTGAGGTCCCTAAATTATGCTAAGCCTATATCTTGGGCACCTATTGGTAATGCTAAGTCGCTGTTTCCTATAGGGTCCGTGCACCTAAAACTTTTGCGTGCGCCGCGTCTTAATCAGGCAACATTATAAGATGAACCACTAAAGTTAACTAATATTGTTTTCTTTGTTACAGGGAATAGTTCCAGCGCAAATGATGGAATAGAATAGTGTTAAAATATGATAATTATGTTGAAGTTTATAAAAAAAAAACAATATTTATCAAACAGGTATAATTATATTTATGTAATTTGATATTGGTCAGGATTCCGACATGACCACTAAAATGTAATCCTAAATAATAAACATGATGCTCTTGTTAAATTTTTATTTTATAGCATCTGCACTTATAAACTGTATATTGGTACATCCGGTGCATTGTCTATGGTCGCGCTCTCCCTTCCCTTCTCTCTGAGCAGGTAGAGTCCTGCTACTTCTCTCTAAACAGGTAGAGTCTTGCTACTTCTCTCTAAACAGGTAGAGTCATGCTACTTCTCTCTAAACAGGTAGAGTCATGCTCCTTTCTGAGCAGGTTAGTAATTTAAAAAAAATTAATTAATTCTCGTTTTGCTTCCACTTTCTTAAGGCGTACTGCCAAGGAATGGAACTCGTTGCCCGAGTTTGTGTTTCCCGATATGTACAATCCTGGAGTCTTCATGTCGCGAGTGAATAGGTACCTTCTAGGTTTGAGTGCTAAATCCTAGACAACGTCATCACTTAACATCAGGTGAGACAGTTGTCAAACGCAAACTTATAATATGTAAAAAAAAAGGTAGGGTCCTGCTCCCTCTCTCTGACCAGAGTCCTGCTCATAGAGAGAAAAGGAAGAGCGCGACCACAGATAATGTACCTAAATTGGACTCCAATCACAGTATATAATTCCAGATACCACACTTTTTTAATTTAAATCAATCAGGTGTGTACTTAACCTTGCAATTAAACAGTTTTGAACGAATCAATCGAGTATAATTTACTTTTATCCTGCTTTAGACCGACTTATCAATTTACTTAAATCCCGAGATTTATGGGTGCTGTGAGGCGATTATATTTTCCCATTATTTGATAGACAAATGTCATCCAGTCTACCTCAAATCTTAGAAAACTTGTTGAATCGTGGAGATCTAATAAAATAAGAATATATAGGTACGTGACTCAATCAGTTTACAATCTGCAGATTATATGTTTATATTTGAAATTAAATTCAAATGTTACTAAACACAACGCAAATCGTGTAAACTTGAACACCGTCTTGTCGCTTTAAGTAAGGGCAGTCTGAATTTTAAAACCTTTCACCTTTATTTCTTAGATGTGTGTTAAAAAACTAGTACCGAAAATTTCTAAATATAACCATAGACGAATATATACAAGTAACAATTAAGTGTACATTGAATAAAAACTTACGGGTCGAATTGAGAACCTCGTTCTTTTTTGAGGTCAGTTAAAATAGACATTGGATAAAGTGGCAATCAATGCATAGCAGTTCTCACTAGGATATGCCGTGTCGAGAACTACTTCAGTCCAACCAATGCTATAGCCATGCCAATACTCAGTAGGTACACGTATTTATTGTAAATCAAATAAAATGTTTAAGATGTTAAATATATATACATTAATAAAAAATGTTGCTTTACAAATAATAGACGTCATAAAATATGTTTTAGGAGTTACATGTCATTTTTGGAAGACACATTAGAAACTGCATTGTGGTATTTTCCAGTATGGCATTGGCATTGTGGAATTACGGACGAATAGACGTCGCGGAGTTTCCCGAATGCGTCCCAGCCGAGTTGAATTTGACGATCGACCTCTTTCTCAAACTTGGATTTGACATAATTGATCTGTTTGTCCTAGTCAACAACTTTGAGAATCGAGTTCTCAATTGTTACTGGGGCGGGCACAACATGGGCATTTGACATAATGTTTGTCTTTTTCTGAACACGGAGAAGACAAAAATTACTCTCTTTGAGAAACTTCATTGAGACCTTCGAGCATCATGCTACGACGTGCTGAGATCTTTCCTTGGATTCTCCCATGACCATAATCAGCAAACCGAAAGTGAGGGATCTACTCCCTGTTGATGTTGATACCGAATCCTTGCCATTCGGACCTTAAAGGCGTCCTTTCAATGCGGCAGTGAACAGTTTCAGAGAGATAACGTCTCCCTGTTTCACGCCTCTTTGCAATGGAATCGCCTTCGTAATTTGCTCCTGTACTCGGACCGACATTGTGGCGTTACTGTACAAACACTTCAATACTTCGATATACCGATGGTCAATACGGCACGGCTGGAGAGACTAGTACCGCCCACGTCTCGATGGAATCAAAGGCTTTCTCATAGCGGGGCGCAGCCAGTATGTTATAAAAAATAACATAGGTATTATGAAGTTCACAATTCTAATGCAAACATAATACATAATGTAGGTTCTTCACAACAATATTCATAAGTAGCAACATGGCAATACAACCAACAGTGTCCAAACTTGTGTTAATGTTCTATATGTTTCCTACCTATATTTAAGTTGGTATTTGTGTCCCGTTTACTTTTTTAATTATTGTTGAAACTTGTGGTCAGGTTTTTTAATAATTCATAGACCTATTATTTTACCATTATCTCACTTGATTGTCGGTGACAATGTGGTCGAAGATGTTATCAAGCTAGATGTAGAATGTTTACTGGTTCTCAAGGACTGCTGCCTGAACACACTGTATTTGGTGACAGTTTTTCAAACATGAGGGTGGTAGCTAGCTGGGCGAGTACTCGAGAGTACCCCCACCATGCTGGAAATTTGATAACGGAGTTACCTTCACCGAAAGCTCAAGCCGTTGGTGGGGATCGTACCATAGTTTGACAGCCAACGCTCCCACCGCTGAGCTATCATCTTTTCTGTCATGCAGGACAGGAAGTGACCCCTGTTTTTTGATTTCTCTTGTATGTTGACTGCGCGCCCTTGTGTTATATTATTACACTATTTGTAAATTCCAATAGTCATTACTGTAGATAGGTGTTTTATTAATTATGTTATTGTGATAAGTACCTAAGCTGATACAATAAAGTACTGCGTTTGAGGCCAATGTGTTTTTATACAAAAGATTAGAAATTGAACTTTGCCTGTAGTCAATCTATGTATGTTATGATGTATAATAATATGTAATTGTTAATAAATGTATCGAGACGCAATGTTTATCACGCGTAGTCATTATGTTTAGTAATTTATATTTTAGATATTTAACATATTTTCCCATATATATAGTAGATACAGTCCCTTATAATTATTTTCCTTGGGGTACAGACCTAGAATTGTACCCCAATAACTAACTGTGGGTAAGAGTCGGCTAAGCGTTTACCTACCAGAAGGTGAGCAACAGCACCTGATGCGGATAAAACCAACATACTGCTCTCGCCAGCTGACCTGCCAAGCGTAGCGAGTACTGGCAAATCCCCCCTGAAAAGAAACATAGGGGAGGCATAATTCTAACTGTGGATGTTCCATGACCAAGATGTTGATGATGATAAGTAAGTGTTATAGGAATTAACAAACTGCCGTGAGGTACCGCCTAATAATAGTGCCCCCCTCCCCCCTATCTGGCCAAGGGATCACGTACCAGGAGGCGGACAGCAGCGTCTAATCCGCCACATTTTGACAAATAAAAAATTTGGTTGCCTTTATTTTTAATGAAAATTATTTCTAAATAATAAAGTTAACGCTAATAAAAATCACGTTAGCAAATTAAGAAAAGTTATTATTTAACCGAATTGGTTTTGCTGATAACGCTACTCTTACCGCCTCTTCAATTAAAGTTAAGCCGCTCAAACGTAACCAATAAATACAGGTAGTCCCTTTTACTCACGTAGATAATTATATACGCTGTCTCTTTTCTGTAACAAATGTTTTTGTAACCTACGTGCTGAACTGAACTATTACGGGACAGCAATATACTCTCCACCAATGACAATGATGTTTTACTAAAGATGACGTATATTCATACTGCGCGGTGCTCAGATTTTGTTCCTTTACAACATAAACATGCTTACAACTGACAGTTCGTTAGCGATTTAACGGACCTCTAGAGCAGCAATTAGATTTAACGCCCTGTTGAAAGAATTAACCACGCGTTAATGCATGGTGGGACACTCAGTAACATTAACAGTCCGTCAAAAGACTTAACGAGACATTAAATATTTAACATGGTATGGTGAAATCAGGTCTTACTGCAACAGATAATACGATACAAATAACATAGAAAAGGATAGCTATATGTTTAGACTTGCGCTTGAAATACGCGTCGCAATGAAAACTACTACAATTGACTTAATTTTGCCGCCTCAGTTTCCGCGCGTTTGTGCGACGTCTACCTCATATAAACATATAATATCATTGCTCTCCACTAAGTGTGACAAGAATAGCGCGCATTTTTTAGGTAACGGTAGCGACTAATACCGACTCGTACCGAAGTTTTAAACGGGGCAGAAATGTACCCAACTACTAAGTGCTACAAAGATAGTGCGCAACGGCGGCAACTATATAGTGCCAACCCACATGCCGATGCCCGCCGAACTTGAACGATGGAACGTTTTATGTTGTGACTTGCTATACCTATATAATTTTGTTTTGTGATTAATAATTTGGAGTGTTATGTTTAAACTATATAGCGTGGTAATACACGATGCACGATATAACTGGCGTTTTAACACGTTATACATTTTTAAACAATTTTTAACCAACTTTAAAAATAAGGGTCCTCGATTTGAATGTATTTGTATATAGGTGACCCGAGCACTTATAAGTGACCTAGAATGATGAATACTTATCAATTACGCTTACGCACGAATATATGGGCTTACGTCATTATTATGCATCTCTTTCAGTGATATATTTTAGTATGAACCTTGTTGTAATTTTCGATAACTTGGAAACTAAATCAAAACTACACCACAGTGGTAGGTACACCACTTTCTTTGCCGACCGTACCAGTCAGTTTTTTCTCTGTAACATGGCTCTCGACTTACATATTTTTCAATAGTTATTATAATATAATTGGAGTTAAACTTTCGTGACAGGATTTTACATAAACGTTTCCAAAACAGAATCTATAAACTATAACATGATGCTAACGCATTTGAAGCACAACTGAAGTTCTACTTCATGCAGATCTCCAAATTAAGAATCATAGACAAAGTTTTGAGAGGATATTTTAAGAATAAGTTTGCTCGGCACTTAGCATTTATTCAACATAATATTAAGTTCTTCAATGATTCTCTTTATAGATATATCTTTATAATGTACTAGCTGCGCCCCGCGGTTTCACCCGCGTGCACTACGTTTTTCCCGCTGACTCAGTTATCCCACGGGAACCATACTTCTTCCAGGACAAAAAGTAGCCTATGTCCTTCTCCAAAGTCCCATGTATCTTTATACCAAATTTTATCTAAATCGGTCAAGCCGTTTTCATGTTATGTCGTGACAACGGAAAACGGGTTTCATTTTTATATATATAGAAGATGACAGAGACAGATGCTGCGTGATGACGCCTCGCGTAGCCTAATTGTGTGTAATAAGTGGCCAATTGCGGGTAGTTTTGTAGTAACCAAATAAGTTTCAAGAGAGAAAAAGAAAGACTATGCATTAACTATACCTGTAAAAAATATTTTAAATTGATCTGCAAGTTAATTAGAAAATACACAGAGCCACGACAGTATGTTTACGATCCAATAACCACGTAATTCAATCTTTACTTAGGTATTTTCATGCGTATACGTTTGTGTTATTACGAAAGTAACTAATGTAACGTTTTTTCAATATTAACATAGTTAAATCCTTGATCCTAATTTCATTCCAAAATATCTTTGTTCAAGCGCTGCATAAGTGGCAAATAACTTGCAGATTTTAGTTTCAAAGTACGCTTACTGGTATAGGTCATACTAAAATATATACCAATAAACATTCCTGCTACCATTATGAATTCCTTCCGTTGAATACGTATTTATTAGTTTATTTTGGGATTAAGTATCGAACATAAATGATTAACAATATCATTGTCAAGCCATTATTGTAATAAACGCAATAAAGATAGAGTTTATTATTTTTATCAATAGGTTTTGTATAAATGTTGGGAACAGAGGTTATGTTGTCAAATTTACCGAAGGGTAGGTGAGTAAACGACATTAACCATAAATTAATTTAATTCAATTAATATATTGAATATTTCATTATTGGTTGTATATGAAATTGTGCGTCACTTTTATTTCTTGGTAGCTATTTTTCACCGACTTCCAAATAAGGAGGGTTATCAATTCGTATTTCTTTTGTATGTTTGGGCAAAACTGCGTTATTTGTTAGCCGATTTCGAAAATCGTTTTATTCGGTAGGATAAACTTCCGGATACACATTTTATCAAATTGGGTTCAGTATTTCTCTTCTATATCAAGAAAATGTTGTAAATGTTTTACGGATACGTAGTGGAAGTCGATTTTTAATAGTTTTTACTTTATGTAATAATAGGTATTATTTATTAACGTTATAACTATTATTTACTTTTGTTTCTATTTAATTTCTTAATAAAATAATACATATGTTTGTATAAAAATATTTTATTACTGTATCTGTATTTTGGTGTTGAAGCGATGGTGGCTCAGCGGAGAGAGGGTCATAGTGAAACAGACGCTAGTTCGAACCCCCGCTAACGGCTTGAGTTTCCGGTGAAGGTAACACCGTTATCAAATTACCAGCATGGTGGTAGGGTACTTTCGAGTACCCGCCTGACTAGCTACCAACCTCAAGTTTGAAAAACTGTCACCAAACACATGGTGTAAACATTCTTGGTCTAGCTTGATTACATCTTCGAACACATCGTCATTGAACATTAAGTGAGTAGTGATCAAACGCATGCAACAGCAACGCTGCACAAAAAGAGTGCAGCATAGACAAAATCTTGATATTAAGGCTTCTATATTTTCAGGCCATTTCATACATCTCTGCAGATATGTGCAATTATATTAAAATACAACAACAACTTGAACTAAAATAACTCCTCAAATAAATTCCAGTTTGAAAGAAAAAAAAAACTCAAGATGAAATTCTTCGCTGTCCTTTCCGCCGTCCTCGCGGTGGCCGTGGCTACGCCTGGCATCTGGACGATGGATGAGCTGTCTGTCGCTATCCAGAGCTCCAGCGGCGACTCTCATCTGTTGCCTATCCTCGAGGCAGCTATGGATGACTTGATTGTCCAGGCTTCATCTGGAAATCCCACGGTAAATATCAAAAACAGCAAAAGTTATGCTAAAAAAAATACGCTATTCCAATCTTAAAGACCTTTGAACCCTGATTCAGAACTCTTTGATACCGAATCGAATTGATTAGGTAACGTATAGGTACGTTCCTGATTCCACACATTATATCAAACTATTTCAAAATATTGTAAGACGATTTCGTCAATTATACAAGTGTAAAATAAAATGCGTTGCATTTCAGAAAAAATATGTGCTTAATATAAAAAAACCGATTACACTCCGGGAGTGCCGGCAGAAGTGAAAAATTGAACATGATTGATGATGATGATGAAAAGTAACCTATGTGTTATTCCGGGACCTGAAGTATCTACATACCAAATTTAATCGAAATCGGTGTAGCCATTTGAGAGTGAAGAAGTAACAAGAAAGTTTGTGTATGTTACACACAAACATTCGCATTCACAATATTAGTAGGATAACTGTCATATGTTCTGTTTTTACTATTTATCATGAATGTCAAGAATAAGATATTTGTATTAAGCACTTTGTTAAAAATAAACCACATTATTCATCTCACATTGAAAACTTACCAAAAATGGAAATTTTACCAAAAATGGAACCGACTTCAACACTGATAGTTGATAGTTCAAAATTAACTATTATCTAAATATTGGGCGCATGGTACACATTGGGCCCGTAGGGAACAAGAGCTCGTCAGATTTTTCGATGCTCTAAAGCTGGTAGCTAGTGGATTGGTATTATATTATTTTTGATATATATATATATAAAGGGATGTGATTGACGCGTGCACATTATAGTCGAAATAATATAATTCGGTGTCTTATTATGTAAATCAATTGTAAATCCCATATTAACTTACATCGATTAACATTATCTCATCAAAGTTTCCTAGAATTTGACGATTCCACGAAAGGCAAGTTTTTATTATTAGGTTCTCTTGAAATTTACGTTATGTTCAATGTCACAGCGTCAGTTTTCTCTATTCCCCAGCCCACCACCACGGTCACCACCGCCGTGCAAGACTTCTCTCTATGGACTCTGCACGAGCTGTCTGAGGCCATCCAAGATCCCGCCACCGACCCTGCCCTCATCCCTTACTTAGAGTATGGCCTTAACACCTTAATGGAAAACCTCATGGCTGGACAAGCACCCCATGTAAGTAATTAGAATTTGTTTTTCATTCATTTGATTTCGAACCAGCCAATGAAATGTTTTTATACGTTGCAATATTTTATACAATATTCAAAATATTTTGACAAACGTTCCACGTAAGTACAGCACGGGCGCAGGACGTTAGTACCGCACGTGCAGCTTCTTGAGAATATGGTTGTTGTTGTGCTGCGATGTAATTGACTGTATAGATTGACTGAGCATTAATTAAATGTCTATAAGAGTATAGACATGTACCCATCTTCAACCGATTGTCTTTTCCTTCCCTTCCTCACGTCCATCCTCCGGCAGTTGGTCGCTCCGCACCTCTGATGCCCCTTATACGGCTTGTCTGGGCCGGTACATAGTGTTTTAATTCAACGAAACCGGTAGAGAGGTGTCTCATTTTTTATATTTCAAATTTAATTAAAGATGTTAAAACTTATTTAAGTGTATATTTTTTTAGCAACACGTGATCATCGCCACTCCCGTCGGTCTTCTCCCCATCGAGGTCACCGTCCCCGTCGTTCCCGCTGAGGTTGGCGTCGTCCCCGTCGCCCCTGTCGAGACCCCCGTCGCGGCCTCTACCAGCCCTCTTGTCCAGATCATCGTCAACGTCAAACAGGTAATGCATACGCACCCCAATACAACAGTTTTTTTGGAGATTATTATTGTCTATTGTCGATCCTGATATCGCCAACGCGTAAGTCACGTTATACCCGTTTAAACAGTTTAAAATAATAATCAGCGGGCTTCTGGTAATGTTTATTATGTAAATAAAGAAAAATGGGAGCACTCTTGGTCTCCAACTGCATCTTACAGCGCGAAACAGATGACTAAAGACATTTTTTTTTATTCCAGGCCTCCCCCATTCTCGTCCACGACCCCATTCTCGTGGTAGAAGAGCCCACTCCCGTGGAGCAGCCCATCATTCCCTCCCCCGTGGTCCTCCCTAGTCCTCCTGCCCCCGAGGTCATGCCCAACCCTATTGACATCATAGCTATCTCTCCCCCTGAGGTGAACCCCATTGATGTCATCGCTGTCTCTCCCCCTGAGGTGCACCCCATTGACATCATCGCTGTATCTCCCCCTGAGCTGAACCCCAACCCCTCTATCACGATGATGCCCGTCGGCGGCGTCCATGAAGTTGGACCCCTTGTTTAAATATAATTACCCACTCAAATTAAAGTTGAGCCAGTGTAAAAACAACCACAGCATAACACACCATCTAAACTACAGATGAGAATAAAGTTTTGAGTTTTGTACATTATAATGTTGTTTTTCTTTGGCGTTTCACGATGCCTGTCGAACACTTAGATCCTGTAATCCAGTCTTTGTATCCAATGAAATACTTTTGTACAATTTTTATAACGTACAAAAAATCATCACATGCCATGGACACTATAACTAAAAGTACATGGCATGACATGATTTTTATGAAATATTTTGTTTAAGACAATGATAATGATGTTTAAACAAAATAAAGAAAAAAAACCTTCATATAAAATTGTTTGGTTTCTGGTTCAATATCATATAGGTGAGGGTTTTAGGGCAGCAGATGAATTGTTAACCGAATCATGATTTTATGTACTTCATCTCAATTCGCATGAACCCCAAAGGATAGTCTCACTTCTTGATTGAAGTGCAGGTAAAAAACACGAGCCTTGGATATAATCATTTATATCTGCGTTAAGAATTAGTTCGATCAACCAATGAAAGCATTAGAAGCATAATCATAATCAATTTATTCATAAAGCCAATTTACATGTCATAAACTATTATAATAAATAAACTATTGTAATCAAATTTCTTACAAGATGTTTGTATACGTGTAGTAAGTAAGTACGTACGTAAATATTCTTATAAACCTCATATTATTTTAACAAAAATAAAATCAAAATGAAATTGTACAAAATGTACTATTTCAATTTAACAAATCCTTAATAGCTATAGAACGAATGCTCGACAAGCCAGCGTTGTAAACGGTATTTGAAACTCGATAGACTGGGAGCTCCTGTTATGTGTTCCGGTAGTTTGTTGTAAATCGTCGGACCCATGATGTGAGTGAGTTTGAGAGTGAGTCATATCATATAAATAGATATTTATCAAATCAAATCACTGTAAAATAGACAAGGTACCTAAAGAAAATCAATCCAGCAACTATACAAGGTGGACTACCTTAGGTAGTCCAAGATAGCAAGTACATAGGTAAATACGAAATCATTAGTAACGAGCTGATTAGGTACTGAAACGGAACTGAACTGAACAGCTATGTATCATGCAATATTTACACGGATAATGGCGCTAAAAACACAGCTAAGAATATTAGCTGGTTGTGGGTATTACTCGCCGGGCCTAAAATCTTGAATACTAAAGCCTTGATAAAACCATAAATGTAATACAAGAATGTATGGCCTTTCTGCTGTTAGAACGGTATCAAATGATAACATTAAAGAAAAACCAAGAGACTAAATCTTTCGTTTTCATTACGGATAGCATGGCATATACTCGTTGCAGCCGAGTGTCATGCGGTTTTATAAATAATATTTGTCAAATATGTATAGGCAAGGCAATAATAATATAGACTACACGAAAAGCAGAACTAATAGGCCCAAATACTTTCGATGCAACTTTAACTACCATCGATACAAGACTTAGTCTTCTATTTAGGGTTTAGGGGATGCAGATAAAATAGACGGGATTTCGTGTAGATAATTGGCGTGAGTGCTTGGATTGAAACCTGAGCAAGCGAAGGGTTCTAGGATTGAACCACGAGCGAAGCGAATATAGTAAAGAAGAACCCTTAGTGTAGCGAAGGTTTTAAAACACGAAACGCTAAAAAACTCTACCCATGAGTAAAACACAACAATTTTCACCACATCTAGCAACGAACTTGCAACGCGTGGCGAGAGGGATTCCTTCACAGGATTATTTCAGACCGATTTTAAAACTTTGTCACGTCGATCATGAAACGGGCCAAAGAAGTATATTATTAAAATAAAATAAAAATAAATAAAATAAAATATTCATTTATTGCCTCAAAGTGACAGATTTCAAATAATGCATAAGGCTTTACATTAAAAATAATCTTACATTTAGACCTACCGACTTATGTATATTTATTATATATTTATTGTCCCATGTTAGATGAACTTTGGGCAATTGGAATATGCTCAGCATAATGCAGTGTTGACGGTGTGATTTGTGAATACTGCGCTGGTTTTCAGTATATCCCTACTCGCATAGATTTTTAGCGAGTCGAAAAAATAGGTAAGGAGCGGTTTTAAAAAGAAAAATAAACAAATGCAAGTTGTTATACTATATAAAATAAATGTAACAGAAGATTAGAGTGCAGCTTCTAACAAAAAGAGAGAGAAAAAAAAAAAAAAAAAACATAAGTGCTTATGGGCTTGTCAGCATATGTGGAAGTGTTATGTGTCGAGTAAGAGATTGTAGATGCTATGTAGTGTTTATTATATCATTCGACATACTGAAAACTAATCAAACAGAGTTCGACAAGTTATTTCACACTTTGATGAACTTGAATGGGACTACCTACGGAAGTATACTATATCCAACAAAAAAAGAATCATCAAAATCGGTTCATAAATGACGAACTTATCAATGAACACACATAAAAAAACATATATACGGTCGAATTGATAACCTCCTTTTTTGAAATTGGGTTAAAAATAAGCGCGATCTTCTCTGATTGGTCAACAAATTGACAATAGCTTTGTTAGATGCGTTCTTTATTTCACATACTCTACAGCCTACACGAAAGATTCTTAAGAAAGAGTATATCTAAGCTCTACACATCATTTATGACTAGTAGCCCCGCGCTTTCACCCGCGTGGTTTACAGTTTTCCCGCTACCTCAACTATCCCACGGGAACTAAACTTTTTCCGGGATAAAAGTAGCCTATGTGTTAATCCAGAATTTAAACTATGTCCATACCAAATTCCATCGAAATCGGTGTAGCCGGTTAAGCGTGAAGAAATAACAAACATACACACATATACAACAAAGTTTCGCAATTATAATATTAGTAAGGTAGGATTATTACATTTTCATAAGAAAGCATTTAGATTATATTGCCTCTTCCTGTATGTAAGATTTAATCAATTAAAATATGTATTAATAAAAAAATTAAATCTTATAATAAAAAAAATTAAAATTAAGAATAATAATAAAATAAACAAACGGGCATTCTAAGGTCAAATCACGTTAAATAATGTGATTATAGCGTATACTTCTTCTTTATATACTTTATTCTTTTTGGAAGCACTCGAATTTTAAAAACTTTTTGGTCGCTTGTGAATAAAATAGCATTTTCTTCACCAAAATCGATGAATAAAACTTGCGATTGACAGCTAGTGTGGTGAAAATTACTTCAGTTTCAGAATTCATTAACCTCCTACATCAAGCCGCATGTTGTAAAGATAATATATAAAATAGCATATGTGTTATTCAGTAACCTGAAATATCTGCATACCAAATTTCATCCAAATCCGTTTTACCCACGTGGTGATGAAAAACGGTGTTGTTGATGATGATGAAAATAAACCTATGTGTTAATCTAAGGTACAAGCTATCTGTGTTCCAAATTTCATCCAAATCAGTTGAGTAGATTTTGCGTGAGAGAGTAACAAACATACATACATACTTTTAAATTAATATTGTGTACAATATGATAATTTTAATATTCATACAAATACCAATTCATAAGAAAAAAAAAATGGAACCGAATTCAACACTCAAAAGTGTGAAATGTAGAGATTACTAGAACTCTAGTAGTGTTCAGAGTAGTCTCAGGCTTTCAGCTTGCTCCTAGGTCGATAATGTATAGCAGATATTGTCATTTTTTATTTGTTATATCTACCTATATACAATATAGCTTGCCGTTTACTTTAGTTTTTTTCGCTTTTTAGTTGTATAGTACTTTTTAACACAAACAGCTTGCACAGATATGCCATTCTTCAAACTTATACTGCGCAGTTTTAAGTAAATTATTTCCATGTAAATTTTTGTGTTTATTTTACGATAATCATCATCATTAGCATTTATTTTCACGATTACGATTCGCTTTAACCTCAGTAATTTTCCTAAATATATTCATTATACGCACTCTAAAGAGAAATTCTAATCTAGAATCTAGAATTTTAGTCTAAATTGAAAGAATCGTTTAAAATTGATAGTGTAGATTAGTATTTGAATGCCACACATAACTAGCCACAATATCTTACATAAAAGTGACAAATGGCCAACTAAACAGAGGTTAGAAATTCCATAGTAAACCTGGTGAAACCTCTAATCATACATCATACGTATTGTAATTTAACCCTTAGCCACCGCCACTAAAAGATTTACGAGAAATATCTTTCTATAAATAATATAACAGTTACCGAATTAATTTGTTGAACTTGTTCACGCAAAGGCTAAAAAGTATTGTATGAGTACCAACTATAAAATATAAATGGTAAGATAGAAAACACGAAATTTTGAACATGTGTGTGTTTGTCACACACACATGTTCAAAATTACGAACACATTGTCAAATCAAATTATTTTTAATCCAACTACAAAAAGGAGAAGGTTATGTTCGACTGTATGTTTTCTTTTATGTATGCTCACTGATTTCTTCCCCATTTTTGGACCGATTCTCAAAATTCTCTTTTTGTTTGATACAGTGTACCTCGGAGGTGGTCCCATTTAAATGTAATTAAAATTAGATAAGCTGTTTTTGAGTTACACTCTAATAACTGACAATAAAGTGTTGCGTCTACTTGGACGACTTCTTAATTGCGGGTGAATGCGGTGAACATACACGATGATAATTGATCCCGTGAATAGCAAAAGTTACTGAATAGGCTGAAAATAAAATTTGTACCATAAAATGCAACCGACATTATACCGACCGATGATAGTTCAAAAGTAACTGATATCAAAATATTGTGCTCATGGTACCGACTTCGACAAGTGATTCATACTTTTGAGTGTTGAAGTCGGTTCCATTTTTTGGTAAATTTTTTTTTTCACTCTTTTTAATGACCTTTGTTACTCATGGGATCAATTGTCATTGTGGTGTAGGTATGTTCACCGATGTCTTCACCAGCTACTATAATATCGTGTAGTATAAGCACGCATTTTTCAGTTTTTGACTTGTAACTCAAAAAGTGCTTGTCTGATTTTGATGAAATTTAAATGGGACTACACGGGAAGCACCAGCTTTTAAACAAAAATAACGATCAAAATCGGTTTACCCAGTCGGTAGTTATGCGGTAACAAACACAAAAAAAGGCAGGGGTTGAATTGAGAACCTCCTCCTTTTTTTGAAGTCGGTTAAAAAGTGCGAAATAACTTGTCGAAGTTGGTATCTTGCGCACAATATTTTGATAATATGTAGTTACGTTTGAACTATCATGGTATACCGACTTCAACAAGTTACTTCACACTTTTGAGTGTTGAAGTGGGTTTCATTTTTGGTAATAGTTTTTTTTCAGTTAGCACTTACTGTAATAGTTACTTTCGTTGAAAAGAATCTGCAGCCACTAGGAAATGTACTTATATTGAGTTCGTTGATCTGCGATCCCTGTTGCTTCTGAAGCTTTTTCTTATCCTTACCACAAGTACTTAATAATTTTTTTTAAGAATAAAATGTTTCGCTCTACTAGTCTCGCCAAGACATGCTACGTTTATACTGGGAGTGTAAAAGACAGATTAACGACTTATACCTACTGTCAGGTATAATATAGTGTAATTATTAATGTAGATACAATAATAAATACCTGACAGTAGAAGATTATTAATGTATATAAGATGATCCAATATAATTTATTCACAGTATCAATTTTAAGTCAACAATGCAATAAACCCATTAAGATAGTATTTACTACTTATGGTACATAGGTATTTGGTTATGTATAAATATTGGAAAAAGTTGTTATCGTATCAAATTTATAGAAGACAAGGTAAGTAATGTACACTTACATTATGGTAATTTTTAATGAAGAACTTTACGTAATTTTTCAAAACTGTTAGACTCCAAACATACTAGGGCGCAGGTTCTTATATTATTATGTTTTGATTTTAGTGCATTTTGGATGATATTATAGTCCGTTTGTCAACTTTTCAGTAAAAACAAAAAAAACTCAAGATGAAATTCTTCGCTATCCTCTCCGCTGTCCTCGCGGTGGCTGTAGCTTCGCCTGGCATCTGGACGATCAACGAGCTGTCTGAGGCTATCCAGAGCCCCAGCACCGACCCTCATCTGCTGCCAATCCTAGAGGCGGCTTTGGATGATGTGATGGTCCAGGCTATATCTGGAAATCCTGCAGTAAGTATTAACTGAAATAAACATGAATTGATTCCTTTTCCATTCCTTTTTGTGAATCAAGAAAAATAACTTTTTACGCTCAAGAATTAGACATTCACAAATAAAATGATTGTGAATTTGTAGTCTTTGGATAAATGTTTGAACCATATCATACAAAAGACTTGCAAATAGTTGCAAGTACTTCGATCGCCCAACTAATCTTTCATCATCCAAGGCGCTTAGTGCGTGATGTAAGTCTATGTAAGTGAGTTGGTAATTAGATATACATTTTGAAAAATATTAAACATAAAAAGTTAAATTAAAAGTTAGGTCAATACTATATAATTTAGTCATTACGCATGTTTGTCGATATTAGTAGACTTAAGAATTTATACTGTTGTGAAGACTCGATACGTAGTCGATATCACGATCGAAAATTTTTCGACTTCGTGCCGAAATCCACCAGTTTCGTTAATATTGAGCGCGTTTTTCAATAATACATATTTATTAACTTTAAGACTTTCGAAATACTGAGGAGGAAACAAAGGTACATATAATGATTTAAAAAAACAATCTATACAATACACAATATTATTAAATAATTTTTTTTTTAAAATTTAACAGGGTAAATTAACATAAAGAATACAGTATTATTAATCAAATAAGTTTATTTTAAGTCCAATGTGCGTATGCATATAGAGCAGACCGATGTCTGGAAACAGCACCCGTTCACGAGTTGACACACGATCCCCCCGTTTGCCACCAACACCTTTTCGAGAGTATGACTGCTCCGTTTGCACACACAATTGTGACAGTCTTAAGTGGTTTGACATTTGCAGTGTTTCTTATTCCTCAGCTTACCAAAGAAATGCAATACGATGAAATGCTAATAATCAATGCTATTTAGAACACCACCATGCTATTATATAAAACGGCATAGAAGGGGTTGAAGGGGCCATACGTGCAGTTTCTGCAGTACTCAATAAAATAAAATAATTGGTTTTTAGGTTAGATTTAGATGCCCTAAGACCAAACACTTCCAATAAATGTAGTTATTTAAATAAATAATGTTGTCTAATGTTGATGTCACATAATAGTTATTTATTTTGTATTTATCCAGCCCACTGCCACCGTCTCCACCGTCGTCCAGGACTTCTCCTTGTGGACTTTGAGTGAGCTGTCTGACGCCATCCAAGACCCAGCCACCGACCCAGCCCTCCTGCCTTACTTGGAACATGGCCTCAATACAATCATGTCAAATCTCATGGATGGACAACAACAGGTATACCTACCCTGTGCTGTAACTTTTATGCTGAGAGGCTTTCCAATAATTGAAGTAATAGAAAACTGACTGAAAAATTTAAAAAAATCTTATGATTATATACTTATATTCTAATTATCTATCAACGGACGATTGTGTGTATTAAAACACTACATATACGGCCACATAATACCTACTAGGGTTCATGGAGCAACACCTCAGAATACAATAATGAATCATATAAATATAATAAAAATTTTAAAAAACTTTCAAGACACAATTTCCAAAAATATAACATATCTACAAATACAATAATATTTTTAAACCGCTCCAAGAAGGCAAAGTTCCCAAATTCCTGGCAACATTGCTACGTTGAGTACCAATGTTTAACATATTATTTTTACTTCTATACGGCTTAGTTTTGCGGTTTTGAAATTCTAAATATACTAAGTCAAAAGGAGAATCGACCAATTTTAAGTCGAAGACAAAACTCGAGAGAGCTACCCCGCTAACAACTGATTTGTGACAGGAAAGACATTTGTTTAATTTTTGTAGTCGGACGTGATCATCGCCACTCCCGTCGGTCTGCTCCCCATCGAGGTCTCCGTTCCCGTCGTTCCCGCTGAGGTTGGCGTCGTCCCCGTCGCCCCTGTCGAGACCCCCGTCGCGGCCTCTACCAGCCCCCTTGTCCAGATCATCGTCAACGTCAAAAGCCAGGAGGTAAACTATTTATATCAACAGTTGCTTGTAAAGTGAGCCTTATCCCATTGCTTTTAAGGCCATAAACTGAGCACACGAGCGTAAAACAATTATTCCTATATAGTTAAAATAGTACCTGCAAGTTATATGCCAGTAAATAGAGCATTCCTAACCTAATAATTAAATTATATAAACAATACTTTTTGCAAACAGTTTTTGAGTTACACTCCTGACTCAAGTGTTACGTCTATCTGGATGACTTCCTTGTGAAGAAATCGGCAAACATAGGGTGAAAAAAAAATTAATAAAAAAATGGAACCGAATTCAATTACTTCCATTTAGGAAATGGTCAAAAAAGCAATGGCAAAACTCTATCTATAAAAACTACAACGTAACTTCTCGGTCTCTCTGTCAAACATTACCATTTATGACAGTAATAAATATAGTTATCTAAATAAAACGATGATTTTTCCAGGCTTCCCCCATTCTAATCCATGATCCCATTCTCGTGGTAGAAGAGCCTACTCCCGTTGAGCAGCCCAACCCCATTGATATCATCGCTATCAACCCTGATGTGAGTATTTTGGATTTGCTATCTGTACGTGTGAGTGGTTTTTCTTACAATCTCGTAATTTTGGCTGTTAAAAAATAATTAGACAAATTGGATAAAATTAAAGATAAAATACACTATTTTGACACAGAAGAGATGCACATCATAACATGGTCTTATTTATTATACGAAATTACATAAATATAACTGCTGGATACGGGCCTCCTTCCACCGTTTCTTGTGGAGATCAATGTGAAAAGGTTATGTCCAGCAGTAGACCGTCCTATGTCTGGCATGATGATGATGAATTTCTAGGCAACAGGGTTAAGCACCGCACCGCCTTCACTCCTGCATAAATAGCATACAGGAATTTTAGAGCCCTAAATATGATGTATTTAATATCTTTTTCATATGGATTTCCGCAATGTAACTCATGAATCATGTACTCCGAGCCCCAAGACACAGGCTTTCGCCTAGTTTGGGTCTCAACGTTTAAAATGTCTTGAAATACTGTACTCTTTGGAAAATAAAAGTTTATTATTATTAGTTTATTATTATATAATCCATAATCTTTGTTACGTACAATATTTATATACTCTATTTCCTCTAACATCCTCTATCATCTATGTATTTTCGACCACTAATCTCGCTTTATGGTCAGAGATTATGTGATTAAACTTTTTAGGACTAGCGTGGAATCACGCTAGACCAAAAATGTTGACTGGCTGATATACGGGTGGCCTTAAACAACATGATGTGTTTGGTGACATATTTTCTAACTTGACGCTATCCAGACTCCATGCAAATACAAGCAAGAAGTACTTATAGGGTATGCCTTTGATTACTATATTCGCCATTGTAAGTTTGTTTTTTTATTATTTCTTTGTCTTCACTAGTCGGAGTCTCTATTTAACAACTATCCCTTATTGTCTACGAAGAGCACATGAGAGCTGCAATTGCTGCGAACAACAGTTGTTATAGAAATCCTTTATCTACAATGTATCATAAGCACTATTGGTTTTGTCCATGTTACGCTAGTCAATGTTAAATGATGAAATTATCGACATTATTAAAAATCTATTGAGTTGGGTTTTAATATCTACGACTAATATCAATTTTGCATTACAGGTTAACCCCATCGACGTCATCGCTATCTCCCCCCCTGAGGTGAACCCCATTGATGTAATCGCCGTTTCCCCCCCTGAGGTGAACCCCATTGATGTCATCGCCGTTTCCCCCCCTGAGGTGAACCCCATCGACATCATCGCTATCTCTCCCCCTGAGCTGAACCCCATTGACCCCTCTATCACGATGATGCCCGTCGGCGGCATCCATGAAGTTGGACCCCTTGTTTAAATATAATTACCCACTCGAATTACAGTAGATCCAGTGTAAAAACAAACCACAGCATAACATGCCACCTAAAACTACAGATGAGAATAAAATGTTGAGTTTTTTTATAATAATATTGTTTTTCTTTAGCTGTTTACTATGCCGGTCAAACCCTTATTATTTGTTTTTTTGTAGGTACCTATACGACTATAAAACAACTTATCTAAAGAAATATTTTAGTGAATTAATTACGTGACTAGTAATAGTGCCCATGGCGCATTTTGTATCGAGAAGTCGTTAAGAAAATATTTTGTTCACTATGATGAAACAAAGTTATCATCGTCATCAATTACCCCTGTGATTCATCACAGAGTGACAAGAAATTAGTAACACAATGGCAGATGTAGGCTCGTATGACACAAGGGCTGAAAGGGGTCTTTCACATCTTCTATGGAGCCATGATGCACAGTAGAACTGCTTCATCATTTTTTCAACATCAGGTTAATGTCAGGTCAAAGATTTGAATTTAGAAGCTGTGCTAACCACGAGATATCTACAGCGGGAGTTAATCAGACGACAGATAGATCGACGATCCCAACTAACCTATTCTTTGACATAGCTTTCGGCGAATGTAACATTGCTATCACATCCAAAACATGGTGGTAGAGCAATTTTTGCCTGCCGGACTAACTACCTACCGGGACCTCAGTAACAGGGAAGACGCCGCGAAGGAGAGTTCTACGCTCTTGTCGCCGCTCGGACCTGAACCACTGAAGATGTCGACCGCAGTAATCGACGAAACGTCTGGAACACAAGTTTCACTTAGACCACGGCCAAACAGCCCGGAAGCAATACATACAACATGCAACGCCGGCCGTGAAAGCCTTAGAGCTTACATATAACTACCTACCATCTTAAGTTTGAAAATCAGTGACCAAACACACTGTATCCAGGTTATATTAGAGAGGCAGTCCACATTCTTGGTCTATTTTTATTCCACTTTTAAATACATTTTTAAATATTCATCAAGCGTTCAAACGCTTGATGTATAAAACGCTCTTATCAGATAGCTTTTGAACTCTATCTCACTTGAGGGTCAGTGATGTTGTGGTCAAAGGTCAAGACATCATTCACGACCGACTGTTAACTAACTCTCAAGTCAAGATCGGTTAAATTAAGTTTATACGTTTGTACCGTAAAATAAGCTCATTACGTTAACAATCCATACAAGACACTGGCTTTTTAGTATCTTGACAGAATTCCATCAGGTTGGCCTGCTGCAAGTGAGTGAATAGGCTTGGAATACTTGGATTTTAGTTTTCAAGTCTTCAGCGGTTCTCCGATGTAGCCTGGCGACTACCAGGACTTATAAGGCATTGGAAATTTTTAGTAATGGTTATAATACAAATACAAATTAAAATCATTTATTCAGTTAACTTAATCTAATTTACATTTAATTGGTTTGGGACCCTTTTTTAAGTATGGAAATACATGTGTTAGAGGATCCCGCTCTTCCGATGTAGTTTAACTATATCTGATTAAGTAGGTAAATAAAATAAAATAAAGATAAAGTAAGGAAAGGTGAGACTAATAGGTATTAACCAAAATAAAGAACTAAGTCTAAATACTAAATTTACAAAATGTGCAAAATTATGCTTCTATTAATTTATTGATTGCCTTGCATATGGGTGTGTGAAGGGTGTGTGTGGTTGGAGTGTGAGTGTGTGTATGTCTGTAAGGGTGTGTATTTGTAGCGGACGTGTGGGTGCAATTTAATATACATTTGTTGAGTTTTATGAAGGAATTTGAAGGAGTTTTTCCACTTCGTTATAATTTAATGTCGACAGCCATTCCTCAAGGGCTGGTTGCATATGTCGACCACTGCATGTCTGACTAAAGATTAAAAAGGGTATATTATTTTATCACAACAGTTGTTGTATTTCCTCTCTCCTTTTTTGCCTTAACTACGAAAAAAAAACCGGGTCCTTTTTTTAAAAGAATTTTTGTACCTTCTTCCAATAAATCACTTAGTACGAACGCGTTATTCTGACTCACCAAGTGGATGCCCTCAATTTGACCTTCCAAGGATTAGTATATTATTTGTAGAAAACAGCGACATGATAATCTATATTATCATGAAGATTCGCAGATCGTGTTCCAAAACACCAACAGATTAGATAGCGCTATAGAACATCTCTTTGTGGGAATGCACTTGATTTTTATGGTATTGTGCAACTCAGTGTTACAGTGTGTTTATTTTTGGACATATAAGTATTATTAAATTTTGTTTGACAGAACGTCTTAAAGGCTTAACAGGTGCTAATGACATAATTATTACAGAGGCTCGTAAGTAGGTATTTACAGGCAGAGAGGGCGGGACAAATCCTGAATCGTGATGATTTAAAATTTTAGAAATGCCTACGTACTTTACCTACGAGCTAAAAACTAATAATGACATTTTTGGACGAGAGTTATAACGAGAATTTTCGATACAGGAAAAATATGGCCTTGTGAACATATTTTTTTCATTAATAAATTAGCAAATATAATCAAAATCAGTTCAATCAGAATAAACCGTCATGAACTGTTCTCTTAAGTGGTATTTTTTAAAGGCCTGTTAGACATGCAGGACTTTCAATGAAATGAGCTGGAAAGACTCAAAATTGTCTAATTTATCAAATTCTTAAAAGCCAGATTCAACAAGTGATATCGATATGCGTTTGTAGCAAAAAAAACACTCGATTGAATTGAAAATCGTGCTATTGCGCATTCGATTGTTGATTTCGTAGTTCCTCACCATGATAACTCGTATTTGAATAACAATCGACAAACTACTACTTAACGCAGCTTACACTGCTACCAGCTATTAATCCGAGAGTATTATGTATATGCGTACTCACTTAATTAGTATGGAGTACGTATGAGTGAGTAGGTATAGTAATAGGTGAGGTGCGCCACAAATTAATTTAAAATAAGTTAACGTAGACACGGTAACTGTACCAGTCATGTACATGTACAAGTCGTTAGTCGATAACAATCATAAAGGATGTACTATCCTTTACCTAATTTTATTATGTTTGGTGATAATCGCCCATCGATACCATGGGATCAGATGCAGATCTGTATTCTAGTAATAAGAATCGGTACCCAGCGACCGCTATTTATGCGACTTTCACAAGCGACTAATCAATTTTAAAAATATTTACGTTTTCAATTTGCCCCATTCACATCACGAAACCTCTTCCACAGTCTGCTTGAAAGCGCTAGCGAATCCTCTAGCTTTCAATATTTTGAATTTATTTCTAATTCCCATTTAATATTATCTTTCTTCTTATATATTTGAATATCGTGTTACAGTGTTTGTAATCGAACTCCTCAGACGCGGTTTGGCTGATTTGTATGATATTATTATTTTTGTATGCACAAATATCCAAATAATTTAACGATCGTTGACGTAAAGTAATAATGATTTTTCGTGTCACTTTGACATTTCGATAATTATATGGCAGAAAAACGTTAGCCAGGTCTGTAGTTTAGTTATGAAAAATGTTTCATGACATTTTTTATGTAGCCTGTATTCTGTATTCACTCAACTCGACCATTAGGCCACGGAAAATTCTAACAGAATGTTGATCTAAAGTTTAGATAAATAAACCAAACAGACTTAAGACAGACAAACAGCCGTTTGTCTTTAGTCTAGTGAAAACTTTTAGGAATGATTATTGTTAAAAACTATTCTTATTAAAATGTTAAGGGTTGAGACATCAATACGGAATTGTTTAAATTTTGTGAACCTACCTAGTATAAAAAGTAGATATATCAATATTCAAGATTTATGTTCAATGTATTTGTCACTGTTCAGTGATTGGTATCGCACCCTATATACCTATACCCTATAACATTAATTATAAAGGCGAAAGTTTATTTTTCATTCCTTCATGCTGAAACGGCTGAACGGATTTGCATATAAAACAACAACAGATATAGAATAACACATTTTTATCCCAAAAATACTAGCATGACAAAAATAGCACGTCAATACCACGTAGCATTCCATCACGGGGCGCAGCTGGAAGTTAAAAAAGCTAAAAATTATAAAACAACAAAATATTATCATCTAAAATTGTGATGTCATAGTCATGGATTTATATTAAACTAGCTGCTCCGCGTGGTTTGTCCCGCCACATCAATTATCGCACGGGAATCTCACTTTTTCCGGGATAAAAAGTAGCCTTAAGTGAAAACCACCCGTATTCAAGGTCCCATCAATCTTTATACCAACATTTACCCATATCAGTTTAGCGGTATAGGCATGAAAATGAATCAGAGTTACTTTGACATTTATAATATTATAGGGTTTCATTTTTTTTTTCTTTCTTTTTTTTTATCACACTCAGACCCCCGCACTAGGATTCCCTGTGTCGCGGGAAGCATGGACACACACAATCATAACACACAAACACCCAAGACCCGGGACAAACACCTATACTCATCGCACAAATGTTTGCCCCTGCCGGGATTCGAACCCAGGGTCCCGGAGACACAGAAGTCAAGTCACTGACACTGACCACTGCGCCACGGCGACCGTCGTATTGGGTTTTCGTTGTATCCCAGAAGTACAATAATTTTTTTTGTCTTAAAAAGTGACCTATGTGTTAATCCAGGTTATATACGACAATAATATATTCCGAACGTCATTCAAATTTTTCAAGCCGTCAAGCATGAAGAGGTTACAAACACACCCATATAGTTCTACACACGCACACACACTTTCACATTTACAATATTAACGTGATAGTTTAACGATGGATTGCTTTTACTCTTAATAGGCGGGCGATTGACCATACCGTGAAGGTGTGTTCTAGGACTAATCAATTTCATCCCTTGGGAGTTACGCAGTTTTTTTTTTTTTTTTTATATCACTCTCAGACCCCCGCACTAGGATTCCCTGTATCGCGGGAGGCATGGAAACACAATCACACACACACACAACATCCAAGACCCGGGACAAACATCTACACTCATCGCACAAATGTTTGCCCCTGCCGAGATTCGAACCCAGGGTCCCGACGACACAGAAGTCAATATCACTGACCACTGCGCCACGGCGACCGTCTAACTTAGAAAACTTAAGATTGCTCAAAGGGTCTGCTTTATACCCTTCTGCGAGGGCAGATTTGAAATGTCTGTCGGAAAATTTGTATTACCTACGCCGAAAGCTAGCCCGTCTTGGAAATCGAGACAGTGTCCATCTGATTGAAAGCTGACACACTTTCCCGAAGTAAATTGCCGCTTTTAAATAATACAATTTGAACGAAGCTGATGTTCCTACCATTTGGTCTACAATTCTTTTAAGTTATATTCAGTCACTGCTATCTTTAATTATCTCACCTAATTTCGATACGAATTTATCTAATCTATAGTATATGTTTTTTTGCTCGTACCAGTCGCGTAAATATTTACCCTGAAAATGATTAAAAATGCATTTTGAAATAGGACACCACATAGAATTTCGCGAAAACCGTTATCGATATAGTCAGCGGTTGAATCACACGATACGTTTTAAACCACACGTCTCGATTTATCAACTTTTGTGATAAAATTGTCGGTTTTGCGATATGGTGACACGCCAAGCCCTCTCGTATCTTGTCATGGTTTGATTTATAAATAGAACGCATACGAAATCACGCCAGTATGCCATAAAGTTCAGAAGAAGCCGTCCTTGCCTGCTGTTCTACTATTTCAAGTAAGTTTCACTTTATATTGACCAGAACTTAAGTATTCTTACACTGACTGAAGTAAATTCCGGTTTTCGTTGTGAAATTAATAATCTAACTATATTTTTTTAATTTTTAGCATATGCTTGCATTGTATTTCGCGTAGTTTTTCCACTGTTTTTAAAATCCTAAATGTTAACATTTTTATCGCTGATAATTTGATCAATAAAATGATAGTAGCTGGTTAAGTTTCTATAAGTTATTACCAGATAATATCGTACATTCTTTATATTGATTGTATTATCGTGTGAATGATTATTGTAAGCCAGTAGGAGGGTAGGTATTACAAATAATCTCAATGACGGGCAATTTGAGATTTTGACGTCAATAAATACATTAACAACGCGTCGTTTCACAAAAAGTAAAGTAGTATGGAAACAAGATGGCGCTAAGGGCAACGTGTAAACAATATATTTTTGTGTAATAAATTGATTATCGATTAGACTGTAATTTCTAATCTCAACCGAGTATAAGAGGGTCATTGTAAGTCAAGAGACAATAAGTATATTAATTTTTTTAATTAAAAAATGGAACCGACTTCAACACTTAAAAGTGTGCAATAACTTATTGAAGTCAGTACCATGATAGTTCAAAAGTAACTATTATCGAAATATTATGCTCACGGTACCGACTTCGACAAGTTATTTCACAATATATTTATGAGCACAATATATGAATGGCAAGCGCAGCAATATAGAACGGCCCCCGACCAGGTGGATAGACGACCTGAGTAAAATCGCAGGCAAGGGCTAGTTGCAGGCCGCTTCCAACACGTGTCGCCATATTTTTCCCTTATCAAAAATTCTAGCGGTAACTACAAAATGCGCTTGAACTTGTCTTTCACTAGAAGTAAGGAACATAAAAAGTCTAAAAATGTCAGTAATAAAAGCCCGTAGATCATCTGTAAACTAATTTTTTGTAATATTTTACATCAATACGCATCAGGAATTGATCCGCTCTCTTTGCCTGTAAACACTCTCGTAATGTCATCGGGCAGGTGCCGATGACATTACAGGGATGCTAAGTTAAGTTCTTAAACTAAATCAAAGTACCTATATACCACGATGTTTTTATGTCTGTAGATGGATTGTTATTGAATCAGATAAAACTAGCGATTGATTAATATGTACACGCAACAATTATTAAGTTAAGTAACTGTAGGTTTGGACAAGATACAGAGTATAACTAATTTGGGTATCGCTGTAAGTCTTACATTTATTAGGCCAGCCTACTACATAGTATCCTACCACCCTCACGTTAGAAAAACTGTCACCAAAACATATAAGGCGTGTTCGAGATGACCAAGTGGCGTTTTTAGTAATGTACAGCTGAACAAGCGTTTGATTTGGGAATGTGGCATTTGTGGCAACAACGATCTTTCCCAACTCAAACGACGCATACACGACATTTACACGAGAGCTGTCAAGTACGACAATTCATTTAAATATTCATCACTTAAAAATGTTTCAATACCTATGATATTAGCTTGAATCATAACGAGAATTACATTTTCGTAATGGATATAGAAAGAAAAGATTACACTGGCGCATTATTTCAAGTTTGTTTATCTACTCAAATCAGCTGTAGCTGTCAATGTTTCAGCTGTCAAATATATGCTCACAAAAGACCCAGTCTCGGAGGTGTGTCAAAAGTGGCAGTTGACGGTAGCGTTTTTAACACTTTTCATGCATCTCGAACGGTGAACGGAAACAGTTAAAACGCCACCAGGGCCAAAATGAACGCGGAAGGAGAGCGTTTTGGGCGTTTTTAACTGTTCCCTAGCCCATCTCGAATGCAAGGATAATGTGTTCAGGCAGTTCCTGAGAGCCAGTAAGAATTGTTAGTCTAGTGTGATGACTTCTTCGACCACATCGTACATCGTATCAGCCGACGTATGTTCATACCTAAGAATAAGATTTTCATCACTTAAATATTTTTTTCACCTGTGTGTCTTAAAACCAAACCTAAGTAAAGTTTCTCTCAAAATTATTTTGAGATTTGAGAAATTATTTATTATTTTTCTCCATCAGGTACACATCAAACATGCCTCTCCCCACCCTCACGATCAATGAAGTCTCTTTAGGCATCCAAGATAACACCACCAACGCGTCATCCAAGAAGGTTCTAGAAGGTCTACTAAACGACTACATGGACCTGCAATACGGAAAGGAAACTCCTTACACGACCGGGAAACAAGTGGTTCCATCGGGAGCTACCATTGAAGACGTAGACAACGCTATTAGTGACGCCAGCACAGAGAAGAAGTACAGGAATGTATTCGAGACTATTTCAAAAACTGCAAAGAGTGGTGACCTTACTCCTCAGTCCATTACCGACGGCTCCTGGGATCCTAAGTTCACGCCTGTTTTGGTTCTCATTACATCTAATTAGTAGAATCACAAGTAGGTTTCCTTGACTGCGTTTAGTGTCTATGCAATGCTAATAGATAGATAGAGATGAAGAGAGAGAGAGAGTGAGATATTAAAATAATTGAATCGGACTATTAGGATAGGATTATTTAGGTTTAGTTGAAGGAAATTAAATGTTTAGCGTGAAATGAAAAGTCGTTTGTAAAGGAACATAATTCTGATTTGACTAGTACGAAAATTTAGACGAACACATCAAATTGAAGACAAAATATAAACTTAAAAAAAATTAGAATGTAAAATATAAACAGTGTCCAGTGGGTATCAAGTCAAAGTATATATTATATTGGAACAGTCAAAGCTATGGTAGCTTCGACGATCAAAATCTCATACGTGCTCATCATAAAATAATTTGCCTCTGCCGAGGTACTAACCCATGGCTCCGAAGATCAGAAGTCATGTCACAGACCACTGTTCCACAGGGACTATTATTTTAAATTTTAAATAGACTATTAAAAAAAAGGTTACATAAAAAAATAATTGGATTGATATGTTTGTTTCATAGAAAATACTAACATCTAATTACAATACCACAGCTACTAGAATAATTTTGAGCAATCCACTAGCCGTTTCCAGCCTATAGATAGCTCAAATGCTCAGCATCTGGCAGCGTGCCCATTATGCTAGCAGCATCATTACATTTCCTTTTTAATTTTTTTTAATTTTTATTATTTATACTTTTATTTCAACTTATATCCACAACATTAACAAGGTAACATTAATTTAACTTTTTAATTACAAGAACATGTTGAAAATTCTGAAAAAGGTTTTTACTTCTTAACTCCGCTATTATCCTTTGTTCATTTCAAATTATTTCGAAATTGGTCTCATAGAAATTACACAAACAGCGGTGAAGCATTACGCGTTATTTTTAAGAAAATGTGTAATATTCTCTGCATAGTCGGTTTGTATAGTTTTAACTAAGTAATTATGTACGTATAATATTTAACTATATACAATGATATTATATGTTATATAAGTATTTCTTACGAACTTGTTCAAGGTTTCAAGGTGGAATATAGAAGAGATATATATATTACGCAGTCACGCTTGGTAAATATGATTTAAGTTGGTTTGTTAACAATATAAGAACTCACACTCAACATTTCGACATTTTTACTGTTTGGTTTATCTGTATCTAATTATTGTTTTTTTTCAAAAAACTTATTATAAATTGCTATTATTGTACACTAAGAAGGTACATAGTTTGCATAATTATTGCTTCGTTAGACTTTATTAGATTATACTTCTGTTTATACGTTCCAACTAAATGTATCAATTTCAAAATAAATAGTTTATAAAGGTACACTTTAATAAAAGTTTTCCATCTAGTTATTGCTATTTTAATGGGTTACGATAGTATATAAGTATTGCATGCTAAGATAATACAATTACATACATTGTTCTTATTGTAGTAAAGTAGGTGAAAAAAAAAGAAATAAAACTGATAATCCTCATAGATAATATATATTTTAGAAACGTCAACGTCACGTCACATTTATAAGAATTCAATGGCCCTAGTCGACACCGTTGGACGCTCATCCACATATTATTATTGACTCATGGTAGTCACATGTTGTACGATTCAACTGATCGTTTTTGCCATACACCTGTAAAATGTGGAACGAGCAGGAAGCTAGTTCCACATTTTGGAACATTCCGGTTTTTTTCCCGAGTAGCAATATGATATTCTACTAACATAATGATAACATTAAAGTTAGACATTTTAGAGCATATAGGTAATACAGCAGCATTAGAAAACTAAGCAAAAATAAAGATTGAAATGAAAAAGAAACATACCGAATTAGATAAAGAAAAGAAAAAAATGAAACAATAAATTCAATATAAACTGTTTTTTCCTTTACTCCCTACCTAACCCACGTGTTTTTCAAACTGTTTCTTGCTGTATTCGAAGACTGCCTTGAATTTCTTGACCAGTAACATAGCAATTATAGCAAATTGAATTAATCAAGACGTGAGCACTGTGAAACAATTCGGACCCCAACTTCAAAGGAATAAGCAGCATACACACAAGTAATAAATACCTAAAATATGGGATTCTTCAAAAAAAGAGTTAACAGATTTATCAGGATTGGTAACGCATCGTAATGCCCCCAGTATTATAGATATCCTTGGCGATGCTTATTGCTTATAAACCATCAGGCGGCCCCTCTGCTTCTTTGCACCTGTTGCAAAAAAAGAGACTCAAGAAAGTCGTATAAAACAAGACAGCTGTTATACAGTCATGTATACAAAGTCCACATTGGAATTTAGCACGTATGAATGTCAATCATAAAATTGACTTGCAAAAAACATAAAGATGACATGGTCATTTATTTATCACAAACAGTATAATCGGCATATACTTACATATATCATGTATTTAATTTGTCATTGTGTTCGATATTTTATATCATACTAGCAAGTACCTACCTAAGCAACGAAAACACATAAAATATACCTACACTTACCTTCCAGGCTTGTATGCTACAACTTAGACCGCTTCATCACTTAACATCAGGAGAAACAGTGGTCATACGCAAGCATACATAATAAAAAAAATAAAAAAACGAATATTACGATATAGTTGTGTTTATTCTGGGGACAGTTTAAAAGCTGTAAATAAGTAGATTTAATCCAGTTTTAATCCAATGATTTGATGTTTGCCTGTTTTTTACGTTTTCACGTTGATTGCGAACCACGACCTTTTTTAAGACAATCTAACTTGCGGATGTTCAATGGGTATTCTAATTTTAATTAAAAATCAATGAGAAGGGTTGGCAATGAAGAGATAGAGAACACACCACATGCACTGATGAAAATCTTGAGCTATAAAAACTAAAAAGATCGTTTTGAAAAGTGTTTGGAGACAATTCAAAATTCCTTGAATATCTTTGTAGGACGGTGACTTCAGAGACATAATATTTGAAATTTCGGTAAGCCTCGAATTAGCCTGTTTACTCTGAAGATTTAAAAGGGATCCGCCAGAGGCAGCACTAGTGGGGGGTACACTTATTTTTATTTCTCTATTGACAGTAACTTTGTAAAATGATGTTACCCGGAGCAAAATTGATATTAGCAAAAAATCAAGATCATTTTCGTCCCGTATTTAAAACGATGACTTGCTTGCCGTGGTTTTCTTTTTCTTCTTTAATCTTTTTTCAGAGCTCTTCAGAAAACTATACTTATGTTGATAATAATATCAAATTGATTAATGTTTAGTGTAAGTGTCCAGCATCTGTTTCAAAAACTGTTCCCATATACCTAATTGATGTACTTTATAAACATAAAGATTTATAGATGAGGCACTAGTGAGGGGCTACTAGTGCTGCCTCTAGGACCTCGAGGAAATAGGCTAATTCAGAGTTTCACTAGACACCGTTTCACAGACTACCACATACTCCAAGAGCTTTGATTTAATTATAATAGATGGCACTGGTTTGCAAGAGCAGGAGTTTTATCTCGATAGATGGCGCACAGAGGCCAAAACAGTTGTAAAAATTTTTTGACACATTACTAGAGTACAATTTTTAGAATACAAGTCGGCTAAGGGATCAGGTACCAAAAGGTGGGCAGCAGTGCCTTCTGCGGATAATATCAACATACTGCGCTCGCCAACCCGCCTGCCAAGCGTGGCGAGTGGTGGCAACTGGTACACCCCACTATAAGGACGTGGGTAGGCCTAGGTACAGCAGTGGATAATCTCCGACGAAGATGATGATGATGATGAGTTATAAATCGTATTTGAGTTCGAAACTTTTATAAGACTTCGTGCATCATTATTATCTTAGCGGGCTAGGGCGCACGTGATTCACTGCAAATTTTCGGTTCGGACTGGTCAGAGAAAAAGTTTATATAAATCTCTTTAAATATCATCGAACCTATATATAGTAAAATGACTTATTTTATTCGTAATTTAAATAAAATGATTTAGTGTTCTTATTGATATGTGTCACTTACTATGGACTTTATCGTAACAATATATGAACTTATTCGTATTTTATGTTGTTATGTTCAGTTCTATCCCTAATAAATGATTTTCATTTCATTTCACTTATTTTATTATCTAGAATTTTAGTTTAGTTCAGCAAGAGGATCACTACCATAATTTATGAGTACCAATGGAGAGCCACCTGCACTTATCACGTAATTGAGACACAAGATCGTATTTGCGCTAGCGAAATACATGTGAGTCTAATAGCATTAATTAAACTAAATTTTCTTCCTGCTCCAGTACCTACTGCAAAAACCAGAAATATAAAATAATGACAATTGCCTGTAAATCATCAAATATCTAATCAGTGACACTATCCATAAGTTAATAAACTATGTCTAGAAACTATAAAGCAGTTTATCTTTTATTTCTACAATAAAATGTAATTTATTGCAATTATTCCCGTAAATCAGCGGCTTTTAGCATTGTTATCTTTAAGCTCTTTGATAATGTTATGATTTCAGAATTTAACTGATCGGATAATATTTAGTTTGGCATAGTTAGCTGAACTCTCGTAGGGAACGCAGGTAAGAATCAGAAAATTAGTTGTTTTAGCTACGAACAATAGCTGGTAGTGATTCTGTTGTTTAAAAAACTAAACTAAAACTGTGAAGAATAAGTAGATTATGTGATTAAAATAAAGTCTAAATAAGTATGAAACTTACCAATAACAATACTCAGTATAATTCCTTTTTAAAATGATGGTAGTTTTATGAAATAAGTCTTCACTTATTTGGTGTCGACTAAAACAATCCGCGATTCGCCAACAGTGCAATAAAACTCATCTAATATTAGTAGATATATCTTTGTAAGAGTTTTTATATTGCATTGACAACTTGCTAGGCGGAACTTACGTTCAAATTATTTGAAGGAAAAAAATCGTCTACCAGTGGGACGTCTTGAACCCACGACTACAGAATACCTTCCTGTCGCTTTGTCCAACTAAGCTTACAACTATCTTAGTAAGGAGTTATATTTAAAAATTTAATATTTTAATTTTATAATTTTAATAAATTTTACCTTAACTATAATAAGATCCATTTGACTTTAAAAAGTTTCAGTTAGTTTGTGACAATTAGAAGCACTGTAGCTAACTTCAATGAATATTTCAAGGGAGAAGAGAGTATAGAATTTAAAATTTATCACTAATCGATCTTATACAATCGACAATTGCACGACTTTAATATTGAAATAAAACAAATGTTTTAAGTGCTTGCCGATTTATATACGGGTCTATTAATTTACGTTATTTACGTTGTATATTTTTATACGTAATCATATACTACGGATATAGCCAACGGGCTGGAATTCGAGTTGTATATAGGCTTATTCATGTATTTATTAATGTAACTATTTAACTGATTATAATAGGTAAATTGAACTATTCATTTAATTTACAGCCAAAATGAAATTCCTCGTCCTCGCTTTGTTTGTGGCCGTCGCTACCGCGGCTCCCATCGATGATGATAGCGGTCCTGTAGAAGTCATCCTTAATGGAGTGCCTGAAGGCCAGGCCATCGACCTCAGTAACGTCGTCGACATCAAGCTGCAGGAACACAGTGACGGTGTAGTCGCTGCTACCAATCTGCTGCACCCTTTTACCGCTGTTGGCATTGCTGAAGCAGCCGCCGCCGCTGAAGCTGCCGCTGCTGAGAGCGCCCTGCCTGAGCCTTCTCAACCCGAGATTACCGTTCCTCAGCCCGTTGTCCTGCCTCCTCCTGTCGCTCCTGAAGTAGTCGTCATCCCCGAACCTGTAGTCTTACCTCAACCTGTCGCTCCCGAAGTAGTTGTCATCCCCGAACCTGTAGTCTTACCCCAACCTGTCGCTCCCGAAGTAGTTGTCATCCCCGAACCTGTAGTTTTACCTTCACCTGTTGCCCCTGAAGTCGTGATGCCAGAATCCGTGTTCCCCCAACCTATCGTGATTCCTTCACCTGTTGCTCCTGAGGTTGAACCTGTCCCTGCCGCCTTGCCCACTGGTGAGATCTTCAACGATGGCGTCGTCTCCGTGACCGTGAACGCACCAGAGGAAGTTGGAGTGTTCTCCACCATTCAGGGATGGTTCAGCATGGTGATCAACTACTTCAACAATGGAGTCCAGACCACCCAGCAGATCGTCTAATTCAATAGGAAAAAATTGATTTCTTTGGTTTACTTTAATTAAAAATCTTTATCACTAAAAAGCACTTGTATTAATTAGCCTAACTAAATACTAATAATAAGAAGGTATAGTCTTGCGTACTGGAAATATGAATCAATAGTAGTAAACTAATTTTAGTTTCAAAGATTTTTATTTATTGTGATATGGTGATGTGATAACTTTTATATTTTTTTTATATCTAGCGTTTGACCATTTCACTTTAATGTTCAGTGGGGATATGGGCGTAGATGTTATCACGCCAGATCTACAATGCTCACTGGCTCTCAAGCGCTGCTGTACGGTGACAGTTTTTCAAACGTGATGGTGGTTGCCAGCCAAGTGGGTACTCGAAAGTATCCTACCGGCATGCTGAGAATTTGATAACGGTGTTACTTTCACCTGGTTTGCAAAAAAAAAACATTTGCTTCATACCATACTTTTAAGCATACCGTATGGTGCGAAACGCTCTATTATATATAAGACAACCCTGTATACTAATAGTACTTATTTCGTACCAGCACAATCATATTATTAATTTAATCTCCTTTAAAAAAGGGAGATAAGGAACTAGCTACTCGGGCTCGGACAGCATAAATCAGCTTCAGGTTCATGCAATAAATCAGTTTTCGCGGGTAGTTTGAGGTAAAATAATTCGTTATTTGGTGCCTACTACAACTACTTGCAATTGGAGAAAAAAGCACGTCTAATATTAGAGATAGTGTTGTAAGGTATTATAGGAATTTGAATTTGAGCGTAAATAGTTTGAGAGCTATTTTACGTTAGTGAATTTTATAGAATTGTATCTAGTTTGCAGAATTATGATCAATATAGTAGCTCTGACACGCTGCTTTAAATGCACGTCCAGTGCAAAATCAATATAATAGTATCAAATGTATAAATATTCGGCCTCACGATGCTATAAAAAAGGTATGTATTTACTGCATAATAATAATATAAGGATATAAGTTAAGGATAAAAATATACGATGATAAGGTTCTTCGCTTTGCCCGTCGAGTTACAGTTAGCTTAAGCTTTTTACCTTAAACTTAGCGTTAGTTGGCATTTAAGTAGTCCGACCTTGTTTCTGTTTGGTTTAACTGTAAGTAGAAGTTCACTGTATTGAACTGCTTAATGACCCGATCAGATATGGTTACAAATACAAAAATAAAACATTAACTGAATACAACATTTTTTTTTAAAAGAATTCACCCATAATTTTAGACTAACTTTAATTTTAAAACAAAATTTGAGCCAAAAATAATGGGCAACTATTTTGAGCAATTAAATTTTTAGCTGTGTCTATTTCTTCTTAATATAAAGCATACTAAAATTTAAATTGCAGGTTATTAGCTACTCGTACTTAGCTCTTATTAACGCTACCTTCAAACAACACACAAGCTAAAACAACGTTCAGAACTTGTGGTTATTTCATTAAGTTAGTTTATAGTTTAAGCTGGCAGGCAGTGTGATGAGGTATTAAGTTTTGCGGAGAAGCCGAGCGTCCTTTAGCACATTCCCGACTATCTCCACCGTAGCCAACTTAAGGCCAACTTGAGTTACTCAGGTTGTTAGAATAGACTTAGCGTGAACGACCGAACTTGAATGATTCTAGGCCGACTATTATAAGTTTCACTGTCATTCAGATGGATACGTAGGTTGGTCCGATTAATTGCATAGTAAGAAAGGGGTGCTGTACATTATTATTATCAATATTCTAAGGTTCGTAGATCTTGAGAGGATTTAAGAGTAATAGATTGGACAAGATCAAAAAAATTTAATGTGAGGAGCATATTTAATTTATCTAACCCAAAAAATGCTTTTCCTATAAATGGTAATAAAATATATATTAATATCTCAAGTTTTTGCAAGTATACCTCAAAAGCTACACTACACTATAGCATTCAGAGAGTAGAAAACAACCAATTCCATGATGAAAGGCTAGGTTTGTTAAAAAATATCATGTCAAGTGATTTTAAGAATTAAATGGGACAAAAAAATTCGCGGTGCGTATCGTAACCTGAGTAAATATTGAACGTTTGTCTGTTGATACAAATTTCACACACTTTTTTATTTCAGTGACACACCGACTAGCAATCACGCTGCACTAGCGTGATACGACACACATTGTAGATTGTATTAAGATGATCTCCGCAGACCACCACGCTTTGGCGTAGCGTTCCAATAATTATAGACATACTAGCTGCACCCCGCGGTTCCGAGGTGCTGCAGTTTTCCCGCTAGCTGTTATCCCACCCGAACCACACTTTTTCCATGTTATAAATTTGCCTATAATACTATTTAATACAATATAAATACAATACTTTTCCCGGGATAAAAGCCTAGCCTATGTGTTAATCCAGGGTTTAATCTATCTCCATACCAAATTTCATCGAAATCGGTGTAGCCGTTTGAGTGTGAAGAAGTCACAAACATAGACACAAACTTTCGCATTTATAATAATAGTAGGATAGGATTGTTGGCAGAAATCATAGGATATTCTTTTTGCTATTGATCCAAATAAAACGTATGCTACTAACAAACAAACCTGTGTGAGTTGAACAAAGGAACTGTTGGCTCACAAAATAAACGTAGGCGTTTCCGTTCTGCGGATACAATTGCGGCGACCCAAATGATAAAGTTGTTGTAAAAAGACAATTGCATTGTAGTGAAAGTAAGATTTATTTTTTTATCGAATTCAATTTTTAATTTTCAAAGGGCCGATGCCTTTATTAAAATATAATACAAATAACTAATTACAATACAACAGCTACTACAAAAACATTTGAGAAATCCTCTAGCTATTGGCAGCCTATAGATAACTCAATTGCTTTAACCCGCTACCGGCTGACAGCATGCCCAGAATGCTAGCAGCATTGCCACGTTGAATTGCAATGCAATTCAACGTTAAGCCAAATATGTGCCAGCATTTTGGTCACGCGTCGCATCTATGAAACGATGAGCTCCCGGTCCTCACGGGCCAAACGTCTCGACCCCAAACGGTTAAAATATGTAGGTTAGCATATTTTCGCCGTTTCAACAACTCCGCTGAATGAGCCCGCCCCTAACTTGTGTCTCGGAAAGATGTGACGGCTAAAGATAAAGATTTATTTGATAAGTTGATTTGTTGTTAATTTGGCGATTGGTGTGCTTGCCCAATGATACAATCAGATAATAATTTCTAGGAAATCTATTGTTTAAGCCAATGGAAAAGTCAACATACTTTTTTATATATTCAATTACACACGTGTCGATAGACACTGTTCTTAGATAAGACGTTTCAGTGTTAATTTGTTGTCGGCGAAAATAACCCTTGCAACAGGGTTATTCTATAATAGCAGTAATTGAAAGACACTTCTTATTCTTACTAGAATTATCTCAGGACAATGCGGGTTGGCCACAACGAACTCAATGTACATAGAAAAGTAAATCGATCAAAATAATGCCCTCACGAAATACGTACGCGCAAGGCGGGACTTAAAAGATTCTTATGTATCTGGTTTTCTCGTAGATTGGCCACCGATTTGACAGAATCTGAATCAAAGCCCACTCCTATATTTGTATTGTTCTTTCGTCAAACTATATCGCGGTACAATGCCTGAATTCCTCAACGTGGTGTTATTGGGTGTCTTCTAGTTCAGATTGATATTAATGGCATTCCAAAAATATATGAGGAACACAGCTTATAGTTTGCCTTTGAGTATATAGCCTACGTTTCTCTTATTTTATCTGAGTAGTTTGCAGATGATATTTTCCTGATTACATCGTGTCAATATAGCATTTATCTACACTGAAAATCTATTTTATTCTATAAAGTGTTTAATAATTAAACTACCATAACCTTAAAATCAACTCTTCGAAAACAAAACTGGCAACATTCTATCTAATCAAAAATCGACCTCTTAGCTTTCCACGTGTCATACAAATTTGGCCAAAAGAAATGATCATCCCACAACTTTTGCACGTGCATGGAAAGTGTGACCTCAAACTAAATCTATTGTGTAGGAATTATTGTATCACCATCTAAAAAAGGTTTTAAAATAATTACTCCCCTCATGCCATAAAACACCTGGGAACCTTTAAATTACAGCTAGGAATATTGTGTTTTAAATTGTCATTTTAAGATGTTTTTATTTGTTTATCAGTTCGCTACTATCGCTCGTTGTGGATATATCCGGTGATCTAGTGGACTGTTGCTGTTTTGTTTCATAAGGTTTAAGTGATATATTAGTACCATACAAAAAACTAAAGTAGAAACCACATACTCTTTGGTACAAACAAAGACATTTGTGTCAATTAGGAATCGCAATTACAAAACCGAATTAATTTGAATGGTCTAACTTCGCATACTTTCGCGGTTCATCTAATACTGCGCAAACCGCGAACGTGTTCGCGAGCACCCCGTATTCTCCTTGAAAAGACCACCGAATGTGGTTGAAACTATATTCGTGACTTATTACGTGAGTAATACCCGTGTTTTATACATTCATAATTCGCATACGGTATTACTACTAAAAGACAGACCACCGACCTTTAATTAAATTGATTAGATGCTGATCACTTCGAATTTAATGGGCTGGCTACATCGACTAAAGAAATTCGATGGCTGGCTACAGCTTATCTGACGACTACCCGCATTGAGCAGCGTACTAAGTTTAATAAATATTTTTTACTTTGACTTGGAAAGTATTCACCACTTCTACTAAAAAGTACAGCTTAGGTACTTTTAACTCCAATTTTGTTCACAGTGATACCTAATATTGTACTAATCAAATGTAAGTGAACTTTTATGTGGCTATTTTATGAAAACCCTCGTTAAGTATAACTCAATGGAACCTTATTACAAGCCCTGATTACTTCAAGACATGAAACCTAGTTTTAAACTTATACATCAGCTATCGATGTAGTCTACATTATTTATTGGTACTAAAATGCTGGTCAGAAAAAATAAATTTCAATTTATTTTCGTAAAGTAAATACAGTTAACAATAATACATTCTAAAATAATACAGAGTTCCCATAGCACTGGTACAATTTATCACAGGTAAAAGATAACAATACTAATAAGAACACACTATTATCATTATCACTTTTAGTATTATGAATAGATGTTGTATGTATTGCTTCCGGGTGTTCCAGACATTTCGTCGATCACTGTGGTCAACATCTTTAGTGGTTTAGGTCCGAACGGCGACAAGAGCGTAGAACTCTCCTTCGCGGCGTCTTCTCTGTTACTGTCAGTAAAGTAGTACTTAGTTTCACTTAGACCACGGCCAAACAGCCCGGAAGCAATACATACAACATGCAACGCCAGCCGTGAAAGCCTTAGAGTTTATATATGAATAGATGATTTGGGCAGTGGGTCCCAAACTAGGCGCAGCCTGTATCTTGGTAACCCTTGAATGTCGGGAATAGTTACACAACGATTTTTCTAGTTCCACTCAACAGGTTTGTTTGACGTATTATGTGCATGTAAGGGAGTGTATATGATAGGTCATGTAGGTTTAAAATATTTGTGTGTACGATATAGTATATCATAGCATGCATACGAATATATATAGATAGTAGTATTATTGCAGGATTAATATATAAAATAATAATAGTAATAATTAAGACAAATAAAACTTTTCATTTAGGACAGCAATCAGCAGACTTTCAGTATCGCTGTATGTGAGCAAGTATAGCCAAGAGCGGACTTTTAGCTTAGCTTCCCCGGCCGAACATGTCGTTATGTCACAGTGATTTAACAATTAATAATAAATAAACAATTTTACGTGCCATAATTATACGCATAAAGGTATTTAATTTCTCATTTATTTTGCTTATAGCTTCATAGCTTAAGATATTGAATATTAAATCAAACTAAAATTAAAATTAAAACTATAGCTTATAAATAATGACTAATCAAAACTTAGTCTAAAACTCCAACGGTAGAGGGAAAATTATCTAAAATCCTGGCAGCATTGTCTGTTGAATGGCTATGCTCAACTTCTGTGCAAAATAAATGCCAGCACTCTGGACACCAGACGCCTCCGCGAAACGCTCGACCAAGTCTCTACAAATATAAAGATAGAGAAGGGAGCAAGAGAGTGCATGGGTATAGTATATATAGTACATATTATATATAAACTTTTAATTATATTGCTGCAAATTATTCAAACTACATCATTAGATAAACAGGAACAATTTATGAAGAATACAAGTAAAGTTTTTATTGTTTTATCAATATAAACATAATGTTATTATTTTTTTTATTCTCAGCCACATTTAGCCAAAATTATAGGTCTAGCGTGGTTCAACCTTTGTCCTTTGTTTATCAAGTACAATAGTGAGAACCAGACACATATTTTTATTTTTTATTTATTTATTAACATTCACACAAGTTCTTCAGGTCCCAAACTAGACAGAGCTTGTACTATGGTAACCTGATGACTGATATATATACTTATATACATATACTCACCCAGACACAGGACAAACAGATATGTTCATACACACAAATATTTGACCTGTCCGGGAATCGAACCCGGGACCAGCGGCTCAGAAGGCAGAGTGCAACCAACTGCGCGAACCGGCCAGTATATTTTATATTAATTTCTAAATAAAAGTCACGACCTATTATTATTATTAACACATTCAAATCACAAAAGACTCGAATTCGTATTCTTTATGTTGCTCGCTGAGATGGTGGATTTGCTGTAGGCGGACCGCTTTTCATTAGCATTCGATTTTTGAAAAAAGGTTAGTCTAATCAAATAACGGTTTCTAGGGGACGAAAATTCATCGATTGACAGATCTATTAATAGGCATTTATTTTCGTTATTGTTCTGCAACGCATCAAATAGGCACACGTATGATTAGGTATTTAACACACACTTCCTTATTTAAATGGGCACCGTAAGGTACCAACGGAAATTAAAATACAGCTCAAGAGCGGCATTGTTGGTTGTCCTTATGGTTAGCTTTAGGCGTTTTGCTAACCATATATAGACAGTATGAGTAGTATGTCAAACTGCTTTATTTATATTTATATACTTATATTATATATTAATTATATTTGGAATGTACGTTTATATATGTATCTGAAAGAGTATTGATATATATTATTGAGTTATTTATGTAGATATATTGTGTAAGTATGTATATGAAATATTAGTAAATTAGGTTAATTTTGTGTTACATTTATGTGTATAGGTACGCTAGTTTCTTGTTGCACACCGCCGTGTATCTATCTTTTTTATGTCCATCCCAAGGTTGTCTGTAAGAGATTGCATTAGCGATAAGACCGCCGATTGCTATACTATTTTAGTGTATTATTTTATATTCCTGTTTCTTTTATATGGTATGCAATAAAGAGTATTTGTATTTGTATTTGTATTTGTATGTCACCATGTTTATTTTGCCACATTTTATATGCCACCACTTTCAATGTATTTTTAATAATAACACTTACTTATAATAATATGTCTATAGTATACTACACTATAATGTATATACAATGCATACTTGATTAACCGGACCGTTGCCTGTATTAAAATATAATAATTAGCTACTGCAATAAAATCTGCGCAATTCACTAACAAGCTTATAGATAGTTCAAATGCTCTAAACCTCTGTCAGTTGGCAGCAGCCCAGAATGCTAGACATTTCGAACATACGCTAGACGCATTGCCCCGTTGAAATGAAACGCTATTTCGTTTAGCCAAATTTGTGCCAGTATTTAAAACGCGTCGCTTGTATTTGACAAGAAACTGACACGACATTTGTATATATTATATAACTATAAATATCACTACAAATAGAACCATATGTAGCTATAACAGATATGTATTATTATCGTGTACTTTTTTATACTATGTGACGTGTAAATTTTGATTTACCTAAAAATTGTCTGTGGTCCATAACGGCACTAGAGTACTAGAATTGTATTTTGTGTAGGAAGTGATTTCATTGAATACTCTACATCCATTGAAACAGCGGAGCTCTATTAGCCTTACTGTCTGTATGTGAATTCTGCGTCCAACAGCCGCGGGTCACCGCAATATTATATTGTGGCAGTTTTAATACTTTTTTAAGAATCACAAAGTACTAGCCGACACGCACGGTGGTCACGCGAACCGGGAACATGCTAGTGGTAATGGTGGTCGATTGGGCCACTGCGCTAGGTCACTGCTCACGCTCACTGCTCCTCACTTTACTTTGATTTCTGTGGGGTTATTCCCTACTATATTGTATCCTTAAGTATTCAATGTCACGTATTATAAATGGTTTCTTTTAATAGTTTTTATAAGGATGGTTGCCGTTATCATGAAGGCAGCGAAATCACATACATAAAGGGTATTCCAATAGGCGAACTCAGCAAACTTCCGAACTTTGATAGTTAATATTGGCCACGGTACTGGGACACTTAGCCCACCTGCAAGATCAAAGGTGGACAAAAGGAGTAACAAAATGGAGGGGGCCAGTGGACAAAAGTAAAGACGACCTTGCAACAGATGGGAGGATGAAATTAAACGCATAGCGGGTCCAAACTGGATACAAATAGCGCAATCCAGAGAAAACTGGCTTAATTTGGAGGAGGCTTTTACCTGTGGAGGGGTTCTTAAAGAATAATTTCACTACATTACTAATAACTAACGTACTACCTAAAACTCTGAAACTACTAACTGCTATATATATTTAACTAACAATTTTTGCGATACTAATAAAACTAATTAACATTGATATTTTATATTATATATGACATTGATTTATTTATTTCACTGAAATGTAATGTAATCTGTGATTATTTATCATTGCAATTGTAGATATTGAATAATTGAATTTCTTTGACGGAATAAAATATATTAACTTTGTAGATAAAGCTACTAAGCTCTGTAAAATTGGCTGTAATTTATTCAGTCTGTTTTTCCAAATTACCAACAGATCGATGATTATCAACTTCCTTTGGCTTAGATTGGATGATATGGACACTAACGACACCTGGTTTTGACAGGACAGCGCTACGTGGCACATAGCTCATGCCACATTAGACGTTCCGCAGCGTTTGAGGAAATGGTTATCTCACGTAGAGGCAATATGAATAGGCCACTGAGATCGTACGATTTTACTACGCTAGCCTTTTTGTTGTGGGGTGTTCTTACGTCGTAGGTATATACGAATAAGCCAGAAACCACAGCGGTCATCAAAACTAATATAACCTACGCCATCGGTCAAATTCAGACCTTTGTTTTTAAGCATCATTATTCACTTTAAAAGTTCTTAATTTTTTCGTATACATAGTAAATTCTTATTTACCACCCACGTGGACCATGGCAATTCATGGAAACCTAATTTCATACATACATACATACATACATATATTTACGCCTCCTTTCCATAGGGCTGGGCAAAGAATACAGCCTTTCAATTGCTACGATACTAGTACACTTTTTTCACTCCATCCACGCTCATCAAACCTTTCATACAAGAGCGTCAGTTTAAATTGGCTCTTTCTTAGAGCTTCCTCAATTTGGTTTCAGAAAGTTCATGTAGGCCTTCCTCTTCCAACACTACCATTTATCTGTTTATATAGTCAATCTCTTTTCATTCATTATCTCTACATGACCAAACCATCTTAACATATTTTTCATTATCTTAGTCTTCGTTCATCATCTTCGTTCACACCACAACATTCCCTCGTCACACTTTTCTTTACCCTGTCACTAAGTTTCACTCCAATCATACTTCTTAGAATACATATAATAGATAATTAATATATATCATCATCATCACCTCAGCCATAGGACTTCCACTACTGGACATAGGCATCGTCCATTGACTTCCACAAGGACAGTTGGAAGCGGGCTGCATCCAGGTTTTGTCTGCGATCTTAGTCAGGTCGTCTGTCCACCAGGTCGGCCATATGCTTTGACCCCAACGGCCATCAGTTCTTTGAGCTATGTGCTCTGCCCACTGCCACTTCAACTTGCGAATCCGCTGGGCTATATCGGTGACTGTCGTTCTTCTACGGATCTCCTTATTTCTGATTCGATCGCGTAGAGAAACCCCGAGCCTATGCTCAGGGCGTCTCAATATATCATTGTGCGACTCTGAGTCTGCTCAGAAAGCCCATAGTATATAACACAATATAAATATATATAAAACTATTGCGAGTCACTTAACTAATTTATATTCCACTGAGATGTGTGAATGAATGTGTTTTTAAAAATAAATTATGCACCTGGATTCAGCGATTTTAGAATATGACGTGTTTTGCCATCTTTATACACTATTCAAAATCACATCTGATTATCATATCAGATCATTTAATTTTATTCATGAGATGCAGTCTATTCCCTTCGCAGGCCAAATCCATGATTCACCGCGGAGATCCGGTGCAGCAAGACTAATAAGGATTTATTCAAACTACCTGAAGGTTTCAACGTGGCTTAAGGACTGTTGCTCTGAAATAAGAACCAGAATTTTCATTTTGGTATTCGGTGAAGGTGGCAGGATAATATTATGTCAACAAGTAATGGTCATATTTGATGATATTTCCATACAGGTGTATTATGTAAACCCCTTCAATGGGAGGTCTTGTACCCTGTATATAATAGAGTTTTTAATTAGTACTGGGGCCGGAGCTCATTATCTGAGAAGTGGTAATTTAATTGAGTTTAAGATAATTAAATTAAATTATCTTTACGTTATAAGAGGGTTTAAACCGTATTCTTAATAATACTTGTAACTGAGTTTATTAAATAAATAAAATTTATCTTATCTTATCGTAATGGATGAAAGTAACAAAAAACAAGAGAAAATGTATATTTAGTATGTAGATTTTATATTACATAATGTATATAATTAAATTTATATATCTACATATATACTCGTATTTATTAGCCCTAAGGCGAAGATACTTCATAGATATAATCTATGTAAAATACTGATGCTACTAATATTTTAATATACGAACTCGAACTTTTGAAACTAATTCGCCCTAAGACCTAAATAATACTATAGATAGGAGAGCACTTTGCGTAGCATCGTGACGTAGCTACGTAGCAGTATAGCGAGTGCTACGAAGGGCGCGTAGACAAAGCTTTTTATACCCGCCTCCTGCCCGCCTGGCCGCGTCAAGCCTTCAACTAGTATTTCCATTTTAGGCGTGACATTTCAATCACTGTTTCCACGTTTTACGAGTCCATTTTTAACCAAGTAATGTGCGAAAGCTATCCCTCAAAAGCTTTTATGTGTTCAATTTCCTTTACGTAACTGATTTTTTATGAATGTTTATTTATTACACAGAAAGATTTATTATCATACTCGTTAAAACAACGCCGCACCGTTTTAATTCAGTCGGTGTTTATAATAGCTTCTCGAATACGAGGTAGAGAATCAATAATAACTTTTAATCGAGTTTGTGACCTAGAAAACGATGTAATCGCGTTTTCGTCAGGGAATTGACCGCATCGCATTCGATCGAGTTAACTTTTTACTTTCACGTACGCGTAGTAGGAGAATCGATAGGGCGTGCGGCCGCCGTGGCTGCAGGCAGCGGTACGACAATTATTGTGCCTGAAATGGGAATTTAGGGCATTGAAACGCGGCGGCGCGGCGCGGTGGCGTGGAGCTAGGGGTGCCGCCCGCGCGCGCGCCCGGGCTCCGCAGGGCAGTCCGCGACGTGCCTCGCGCCGGCCGCCCGTGTACGCGCTCCGCCCGCACGGCGACATGCGCACGCCGCCGCCCCCCACCCCCCGCACGCGTGACTCCGCTCTCGCCGCGAGAACCTAACCCGCGCGCCACGTCCACCCTACCCGCGCCTAACCTATGAACATGATACCAGTACTTTGTAAACGCGATCACAGGTGAGCACTTTTTCGAGTGAAACTTTACAGTTTGATGTGAAATCGATTGAACTTTGGTTGCGTCCTGAGATCGATATACTGCCGGTGAGTCGAGTTGTTGATTCATTATTTATTACTGTTATTTGGACAGCGAGAGTCCGTAATAATAGATTTGAGATGAATTTTTGATGTGAAAAGGAAACATAGCCTGTACACTGTGAGAATGTTTTATTTTTTCCGTGTGATACCTACTTAGACGTGAGCTCGCAGGTGGACGGCAGGTAGCTGATTGCTGAGTTGGAAATAATGGGGTTTGGTCTTCGTATCCTGACCTACTTCAATAGAACAGATCGATCCGTCTCTTGACGTAACGGCACAAAACTAGGCTCAGCGTGACACTAATTATGCCTCTATAGCCATGTCGCTACAATTCGAAAGGTCAGAGAGTCACATGAAACTGCCCTAAAGTTCGACTAACTAAAGGTATAAGTTTCCCAATACGAACCGTTTATCGTTTAACTTCACTTGTATCAAGAAAACCTATAAATAATAAATCTAATACCCGTTTTGTAAACCCCGTAATATTATTTATGATAGAGGTGAGTCAAGCAAGAGCACCTTGTACGTTCAGAGATAAAATTACTTATGCAATTTCATTCATTCGAAATGTTCCGCAGTAGCGTACTGCCAAAGGAAACACAGCTCTGTGGCCGTATTCTGTGGAAATAGGTATTTTCGTACTGTCATGTTTTCCTCAAATTTCCTTCAATTTCCGTATAGTTTCGAAGCACACGCGGGCGGTCGCCTACTTACGAACTAGAATGTTACAGTAAAAAGTATTATTTCCATTGTGAAAATGTTTGCTAGCTCTGTTTGTCGAATGCCGGCTCTTGGTATGATGAAAACGGCCTGCTATTGTACTGTGTATGAATGAATGCAAAAGACACGGAATATTTTTCCAACAAAAAGTTTTTATATTTATATGTTACTTTAGAACTTTGTGTAATGAATTGTAATAGGTTTTATAATTATGATTTGGCTTTTTGACGTTCAGTATAGAGATAATCATTCATTGCGAGGACATGAGTAGTACAAGTATAATGAAACACTAACAAGCATAATAGAACTTACACAAGATACAGATCAAATTGGGCTTAAAAATATTCTAGTTAGAAAATGATGCCATGATCTAAGATATTTTTGAAATTAAAATATAATTGATAAAAATCTTCGGCATAGTCACTTCCCTAATGTAAACATATTTAATGAGTAATATAATAATATATAATTTTTAAAATGCTGGTCTTTATCTTGCACAATGAATGAGTTCAACATGGCAATGAAAAATTCTGGCGGGCATTTTGGGAACTTTAAAGACTGGTAGCTGGTTGGATTAAGAAGTAGAAGGTAGGTAAACATTTTTCAAGTAATAAACACATTGATAAATTGGTTTGAACAGAATGGCCGTCGAATTTTAGGCTGGAATTTCTAGGAGGTGATTCTTTTCATTTAGAAACACAGCGTAGAGTCTTTAGAAATATTTTAAGTTTACTGACCTTCATAAGTGCGTACTGAATGCCTAAATTGCATAAATAATTTTGACTTAGACTTTGACGAGTCTTGAATCGAGTCTTCTCGAATATTGATCACGGCCAATGCGGATGATCACAGTTAGCCCATCCGTGAGTATTCAAACCACCTCCCGAGCTTCCGGCGCTACCTAACGAATATTATCCTAAAATAATTTTATATCGGATCAGACGTCTTTACTTGCTCACTTAAGTACAAAAGCGTTGTTCAACTGGCAGTCATCCGTCAAATAACTGACCGCAATTAAACAATGTTTATAAGAATTATAGATCATTCGATCTTCATATTCATATTACAACCACAAGCCCCTCTCCGAGCGCCTAAGCCTTCGTAGTATATATACATGTATATAATTTTTTGCAACCCAAACTTAACCTAGTTTTGGTTAGCTTTAATAGGTTTTTTAATGATTTTTTATTGATTGGATATTCTCGTGAATTTGACATATTATTTTTAAATGTACATAAATAGGTGTCATGGTCAATTCTTATAAATAAAATGAGAAATAATATCTGAAACGAGAAATAACGTGAAATAATAACTGGGCCTCTCATGTTTATTCTATGCCCTATAGCCATTTTAATTAGAATGCTAGAAGTTTAATTTAAATATAGGTAGTGGTGGTACCGGCTTAGAATAGTACTCCCCCATCTCTTCCCGTGGGTGCCGTAAGAGTCGCTAAGGGACCACGTACCAGGAGGTGGGCAGCAGCGCCTTCTGAGGATCGGATATCATACTGCGCTCGCCAACCCGTCTGCCAAGCGTGGCGAGTATTGGCAAATCCCCCCTATATGGGGCAGGCTTATGTCCAGCAGTGTACGCCCTATGACTGCAATGATGATAGGTAGTATGTTTATTTTAATTTATCCTATTCTGTGTGTAGGCGTAAACAGAAGAACTCTTTAACTGTTGTATACGTGTAACGTACATTTAAACTTAATTTGTCGTATTAGAGTTTTCGCCGTCTGTATAATATCTTTCACAAGCTGCTCGCCCCGACTTCGTCCCACATAGCAAAATTATAACCTGTTAATCCCGATACTGTGTGAGATTTAATCCCGTTCTTGTTTCTCCTACCTATAAACTGCTTACCTGCATACAAATATTAGGTTATACAAATGTTTCCATATAAAATTTTCATTCCTGTTTAGGTGAGAATGTTGATCTCATTGATACAATCCCGTATACATCTGATCCTGACAATTACAAACACAACAAAAAATAATTATCCAATTTGGTGCGGTCGTTCTGAAAATATGCGCGTATATACATTTGGAAGATTCGTTTTTATATATCTTTCATTATACATCATCATCATCATCATCATCTCAGCCATAGGACGTCCACTGCTGGACATAGGCCTCCCCCATTGATTTCCACAAGGACCTGTTGGAAGCGGCTTCATTATACTTAGGATGCAAAATAGTGTATATGTCTATGCGATGAAATTTTAACTCTAAAGCATACAATTCAATTATAGTTTATGTAATAAGTTAATACTCCTATAAACTTTACCCCCCTACTCTTTACACAGTCCATCGCCTGACTTCTGCGGGTAATTCATGTTAAGTTAGGTACTTAATCACGTAATATATAGGCCTGAAATGTAAAATGTTCAGTGAGTTTTTTTACAATTGCCGCTGAAACAAAACCCTGACAAATAACCCTAAAGTTCGGCGGTCCTAAACAAAGCAGCTCGCACTTTGTTTCGACGTTATTTGAATATTTTAATTGTGCAAATTTTCAAACAATTTATTGTATTTACTACCCACAGTTTAGCAGAAAAGTTAAAAGGTGAGGCGAATATATACTATCTATTTTGTTTTGAGAGTTAAAATATTATATTAAGAAATATTTCATTTCAACAGCAGTATGAGATTTTTTTGATGCAATAAATAAAACATTATTGAAGCCAGTAAATAGCACCTTACATTGGGGTTTTTATGAATTTAATACATACGTTGAAACACATATATATATAACTTGTAAACCAGAAAAACTTGAGGTGAACTATTTTCACTTGATAAGTTACAAGTTTTAGGAAATTAAAAAAAAAAGCCTGATACGTTCAATTAACACACCATGGATACGTCTTGGACAAATTTTCAAAGATTTTTTTAGAGTTTGTAGAATAGTTTTAATGAACTGTGTGAATATTATAAAAAACCCTACTAGTTAGACAACGTGATCGAAATTCAGGCCACGTTATTCCATTTTACAGGAAAGCTGATTTGTAGAGTTAAATTTTTTTTATAACTTCTCTAAGGGTTATTCCATCGCATCTTTATGAAAAACGTTTTTTGAAATATACTATTTGGATCTTAACAATTTTTCCATTTTCATGCTACATTATCCATAATGTGGGTAGGTCTTAGCAAAAAATGATTAAAATATACCGTCATTTTAAAAGAAAAGTGGAAATGTACTTATCCAACTGTAGTCAGCATTTGAATAATCGTGTTCTGCATCACGGCTTGCGCCAACATAATCATAAATTGGTATCACGCGAACCCGAAAAACCAAACATGGTAGAGTTTTTTAGATCTACCTATGTCATAAAAAATGGAACATTGACCTGCGAGACAGTAGAGCAAAAATAATTATTTTTTGTTTTCTTTTATACTTTATTATATATATATTTTCGACAACTATCTTACTTGATGGGCTGCGACAATTTGATCGAAGTTGTAATCACGCTAAACAACTAGATAAGTGACCTTACGGGCTTTCCAGGACTGCTGCCTGAACACAGTAAGTGTTTGGTGACAATTTTTCAAACTTGAGAGTCGTGGCTAGCCCAGTAGATAATAGAAAGTACTCTACCACCATGTTGTGATTTTGAAAACAGTGTTGTCTTCCCCGGCAGCTCAAGCCGTTGGGGGGAAACAAACCAGCGTCCGTCTATTTGAGTGCCGATGCTCCCGCCGCTAGTATACTTTCCCTAGTGCAATACAATTAATTAAATGGACAACTTGAACAAAACAGAACTGAGGTATTCACAAAATCAAATTGTTAAATGACTCCACTACCGTATTCCGTAAACAAGCCGCAAGAAATAGCCTATTTCCATATCCGGGCATTAATTTCCCATGAGCTATCGGTGCCTTTATTACTGATAGATAGAAGAGAGCTAAACTTCCTTTTAGACTTTCCTTCTGACTTAAATTGCATGGTGGTAACGTACTTTTGGGTACGCGCCTGGCCAGCTACCACCCTCAGGTTTAAAAAGCATCACCAAACACATTGTGTGTTCAGGCAGCAGCCCTTGAGAGCCAGTGAAACTCAAGGTTTGGCGTGATTACATCTTTTACCACATCGTCACTGACCATCAAGTGAGGTCAGGTGGTCAAACACTAGATTTATACAGAGTAAAAATAGAATATTACTGATAACGAGATCGCTAGAATAAGTTAGCACGGAATCCTCATCGTTGAGCTCCTTAAAACTTGGAGACTCACGGCAGTGGTAATCTTCTTACATTTTACTATTTTCCTTCTTTTAAAAACAATTAAAATAAGTTTACTGGTGTTAGACAAAGTTCAAGCGCATTTGTCGTTATGGCAAGAACTTTTGATAGAAAAAATATATAGTGGCGCTAAAACATTTTATCAATAAAAAAAATTAGCAATTAATATCAAATTTTGTTCGACCAGAATTAATCTTCATGAACTGTAATTTTAAATGGTATTTTTTAAAATTTATTACATATGTAGGTCTGTCGACGAAATAAGCCGAAAATAATCAAAATTGTCTATTTAGTCCAATAAGGCATTGAATCAGCTGACCTAAAGAGCCAGTCAGCATTACAGATCTAACGTGATTTCACCTTTCGATCATATCGTCACTGACCGTCAAGTTGGATGATAGTCAAACGCATAAATAAACAATATAAAACTGCTTTATAGTCAATAAAATATATAGATAGCAGCAAAAATACTTTAAGTTTCGTTACCATCTATTATTTCACGACTTCCCGACACCCTTCGACCCAAGGGTCATAAAGTAGCTGTTGAACTATGCATTATTGTGTCCCAAAGGTATCAAGTACGTGTGAGTAATCCGAGAAGGATTGAGATAGGGTAAAGTCAACTTTTCTTGTACTTACAAAGAGTTTTGTAGTTCGTTACATTAATCTCAAGCTAGGTGGAACTTACGTTCAAGTTTAGAAGGAAAAAAGTCGGCTACTATGACTCACAACTTATGAACCCACGACTATAGATAACTGTCCTTAAAAGGTGTTGGCAATCGGTGGAATTGTATATCAGGTCGCCATCTTCCCACAAATACGGTTAAGGAAGGCGATGGGTGACACGCGTGTCAACTCGTGAACGGGTGCTGTTTGCAGACATCGGTCTGCTCGGGATGCATACACAAATCAGATTTAAATAATAATAATAATAACAATTATTAGCAATTATTTATTTATTTCTCGCCCCTCTCTCTATACAAACATAACTTACTTGAAAACAGCAACTATAGACTATACTTGGACAGAACTATAATACAAAACTATATGGACTATATAGATAAAACCATTCATTTTAATAGACCTGACGTAACAGTTTTATGCATAATTGATATATCAGTATCCCTAATAGACATATGAATTTGCAACGCCCGAAATGTTTTAATAACACATACTAAAAATAGTTAAATACACAGACCTCTGTGTAGAAATTAAAACATAGTGGAAAGTTATCACTTTAAGCACTTTCCCTTTTAACTGCAGGTGTTATACTAAAATAATTAATAACTTGCTTAGAAACACTCGATTTAACATCATCGATGTACAAACTGCTGCCAAAAGCAGTAATCCTATAAACACCTGGATGATAGTTATGAAATACCTGCCTTTATTGTAAATGGCTCCGGCCCATGCCATTACCAACCTAAGGAAAGAAAACAAAAAAATCTAAAATAAAATAGTAACATGAATGTGTATTATATTCTATGTTATTTATTGTGTGTTCCTTTAAGCATGTAAAATCATCTTTCGTTATTATATGAATGTAACATTTAATAAATTTACTTTTATATTAAAAAATGGCATGAACCCTGGAGTCTGGGCAGTGAAAGGATTCTAAACATAAAAAAAAGAATACCGTCCTGTCGCTTTGCCATCTACGCTATGGTAGCACTCCACTAGCCGTCCGAACTTATTCCTTCATTTCAGTTACATCTGAGTGAATGTTTTTCTAAGCGCCATCTATCTTTAATTGTATAAACTATTAATAGGGCTGATAGACCGACATTGCAGCTGGTGACGTATCGAGAGAAGGCACTGATACAGGATACTACATCGCTATACCTATTTAAATCTATGTGCTGGATTGGTACGTGATACGGCGCCGTCGCCGGCCGCTACTATTCCCGGTTCCATTCACGTAGACTAATAATTTATTAGGTTAGAACGCCTTTAATACAAAGGTCGCACAATTCACACGTTAAATCAAGTTAACGTTTAGATTGATTTGTGTATCTACTCAGCTGCAGAGTTTCAGATATCTACGTTATATAAGCTGTGATAAAACGTTTTGTTTTAACCTGTAATTTTTACTTAATATTATAATATGATATTTATTTCAGACCACATTACTAAGAAACATAATACAAGAAATACAAAATTAAAAACAGAAATAATTATTGATACACATCCTACTAATATTATAAAGGCTAAAGTTTTTCCGTATGTGTGTATGTTTGTTACCTTTTCAAGCTCAAACGGCTACACCAATTTCGATAAAATTTGGTATGGAGATAGATTAGACCCTGGAATAACACATACGCTATTTTTATTCCGGAAAAGTATAGTTCCCGTGGGGTAAATGAAGTAACCGGGAAAAAAGGGAAAACCGCAACCCACGAGTGAAACCGCGGGACGCAGCTAGTTATTTATAAATCCAACACCTAATTGTTCACGAGAAATGAGATCGGCTTGAGAACCGTCATCCAATGCTTCATATATTGTGGGTAATAATATATTCTCAGCCAAAACAGTAAGAAGACTATTAGGGCTCCCACGCATCGCAATCGGCTTAGCAGAGACGCACTAATAGTATAAATGCGAAAGTGTGTGTGTATACTATATTTGTTTGTTACCTATTCACGCCATGGCTTGATATATTTGATTTAAATTCTTAATGTAAATTGCACCTTATAACCTGGAATAAAGCATAGCCTAAGTACTATTGATTGACTCTGAAATATCTGAAAAATAATGGAATCCATGTGAAAATAAACCTGTCTGTTACGTTTTCACGCCTCGACCGCTGAACGAATTTTGATGAATTTTAATATAGAGATAGATGGGACCTTGGAAGAAGATATGTTCTTATTTCCCTTGGCATATATTTCCCTTCGCTATATAATATGTTTTTATCCCGAAAAAGTATGGTTCCCGTGGGATAACTGAGGTAGCAGGAAAATATTAGTCGATGCGAGTGAAACCGCCAGATGCAGTTAGTATTTAATAAAAAGGTAGACCGGTGTCCGGTCTATATATTTTCATTGACCACGCTGTAGTGTGGTACCAGCCTTTAAAACCGTCTACATCGTTCAATTTAAATTAAAAGTCGGGACAATTTAAAACAAATAATATTCGTATGTATTTTATTATAAGAAATCTTCGTTTTCTGAGATTTGTCACTAATAAAAATATATTAATTACTTATCCTATAAAATAATCACCCAGTGCCTAAATCGGGAATAATTTGCTTAAAAGTCATCGTATTGTATTCTTATAAGCAATTATTATATGTAATGTAACAAACCGACTAGGACTCACGTGAGTCCTAGTCGGTTTGTTACATTACAATTATGGAAGAAACTCGCGATAGTTTTCAGACTCAAATTATTATATGTACCCCGCGTAAAACTATAATTTCTCTGTGGGACAGTTGCACTAGATAAATGACAGTTACTACTGATTTCAATTGTTTCACACTGTAGAACGGCTGGGTCACGAATGCTATTGTTACACGTGCTTCAAGAGTAAAATTGTTTTAGAATTTAATTAGACGACGTGGAAACGCCCATGATACATTTTAGGGTACGCCTCTCTGAGATATTAATTTTTCTCGGCAGCTAAGGAAAAAGTATGTATAGTAAGTAATAATTGAATATGACTACCTTTCTTATTTCGAGAAATCGAAAGAACTATTTCATTACTAATTACAAAAAACTTAGCTAAAAATACACAGTCGCTTACAGGAAATATGTAAGGAAAATATAATCCCTAAAATAGCAAAAACAAAATGAGCAGCGATTGTAATAAATCGGCTATGAGGAAAAAACTGAGTTACGATAAATAAAAATACTTACAAAATTTTTAACGGCTCCAAATACAAAAATAAATAAACAAGGAAAGTGGGCTTGCGAGCGTTCATAATAAGAATTCGGGAAGAATTGTGTTAAGAATGAAATTCATCTTTTCGTTGGGCAGTTTATTCGCGTCATCGCGGACGGTAAAGGGCAAAGGTCGCTAGGTCGAGATGTAGCTTGATATAGTGGATGTACACAATATAAAATATCGACAGTATAAAAGATCATTTGATAAAAAAAGCAAACAGGTCGAATTGAGAACCTCCTCCTTTTTTGAAGACGGTTAAAAATAAGTTAGATATCGCCAACACTTGTCATGCCCATTATAGCTTTTAATATAAGTTTATCAAGCCCCATACGTTATATGGGCCTTTTTTATACTGTAAAGATTGACCGATATTTGATCACTATCTCACTTGATGGTCAGTAACGATGTGGTCAAACGTGTAATCAGGCAACCTAAATGTTTGCTGGCTTTCAAGGATTGCTGCCTGAACACACTATATTAGGCTTGGTTATATTTTTTCAAACTTGAGGGTGCTAGCTAGACAAGCTACAGTACTCGAAACTACCCTTCTAAAAAATAAAATAAATAAACTTTCTTCTTGCTGTCAATGGGTAACGGTGTAGCCTTCACTGGAAACTAAAGCTGTTGGTGGGGATCAATCCAGTGTCCGGCAATTCTACAGCCGACGCTCCCACCGTTAGGTTATCGTTCACCTTCCTCTTATAGATACGATTATCGTCTATCAATCAGAGTGATGAATCACTGGCCAACTCGTTTAAAGGCAGTGTAATGAAACGTAACATTCATTTGTTTTACATTAACAACGTGTAATGTCACAAATATTTTTTCTTTCTTCTTTCTTTTTCTAACACTAGCGGCTACGCATCCAAATTGTGACCGTAGAGTACAGAGCTTCACTTAGGCAATCGGTTATGATTATATTAGTAAACTCTATCTATCTATTTATCTATACATCTATCTATCTCTACTGCGAGCATTTCTGCATATGTTTGGATATGTATGAACAACATTTGCGTAAATTGTTTGAACAATAATGTATTAACATGAAGTTCACGAAATGACATTAGGGCTAGTTGCGAGTACTTATCAACAGAAGCCTCTTGTAACATTCGTATCCATAGCATACTTAGCGTAGGTTAAAATAAGACAGAAGACTCACTTGTTCAAGTCGTTAGAAATATATTGTTCCAAGGATTTTCAATCAACGGAACTTCTAGTTAAATAAAATCTAATGTTCTCAACAGTAGCAAGACATTCTTGTGAGGATTTGTATAAATCATGGAATTTGAAGGATGTCTTAAAGTTGTGTTTTTATTTATTAGTAAACTTAATTTGAAACGAAGTTTAAAAGTCTGACTAGAAGTCAGACTTTTTAAGCTGTTTATTATTTTTTATAAGACATTTAGGACATTTTTGATTGGAAATTCTCGTGAGTTTGACACATTATTATATATATGTGGTATCCGGCTTTACTCACGTTTGTAGTCGAAGTTTCGACCTAGGTTTCAAGCATGTCCGATGCTCATCCTCAGGTGAGTTTACGCCAGTGGTCGCCGCGATCTGGCAGTGTAAACTCACCTGAGGATGAGCACCGGACATGCTCGAAACCTAGGTCGAAACTTCGACTATAAACGTGAGTAAAGCCGGATACCACATATATCTTCTCTCAGCCATGTGCGTCCACTGCTGGACATATGCCTCCCCCATATAGGAAGGATTTGCCAATACTCGCCACGCTTGGCAGGCGGGTTGGCGAGCGCAGTATGATTTCCAATCCTCAGAAGGCGCTGCTGCCCACCTTCTGGTACGTGATCCCTTAGCCGACTCTTACGGCACCCGCGGGAAGAGATGGGGGAGTACTATTCTAGGCCGGTACCACCACGGCCATATATATATATATATATATATATATGGCCACCACCACATATATGTATCACACCACATATATATATATATAATAACATTTAGGACATTTTATTACACTTTTCTACACTCGTGTAATTGCATGGACACTCAACGGTTAATCATCAACCTTTAGACACATACTCATTTTGGAAAATATAACAAACGTAAATCTTCCAAATCTTATTTTCCCGACACAATCATAGAGATTGATTTTTATCGTACAGTCATTAGTGCTTCGATAATTATGTTCCTAATAATATATTGACGGTAATCCTCGCCATGCGAACACGGAGAATTATTTATTACTTAATCTGTACTAATTAAGGCGCTGTGAGTAGAGAAACCGCTATTTTTAAAAATGTATTTTAAACCATGTGTAGAAGACAGAGCTTTGGTTTTTTCAGTTTTAGTATCTTTGGTTCAGCATAAAGGAACAGTCAGGATTCAAAATCCGGTTAAGTAAAATTTTCTCGATAGTTTTAATTTTTGAAAAATATGCTTTTCAAAAATTAAAACACGTATATCTTACAAAATAATAACAACATTCATATGAACCTTACTTTGTTTGATAGATAATGGCATTATCTAGGAACAGTCAAGATTTTTTTTTCAATATTCATTTCTGTTGATTTTATATGAATTTATTTCGTTAAATTCTTAGTGCCGCGCGGGATCACGTGATCTCAGCTGGCTTATCCGCGCTGCTCTCCACCCGCGCATTCCTCCCGTGACCACTGTCAACGTCGGACCTGTGCTTGCATCGCTCTGCCTCCTAATATTATTATTTTAACATCTGAATACAAGGGGCTCTAACATATCTGTCTAAAGAAAGAGCGCTCATGTAGTATAGATAGCTCCTGTTGTATCCCTATAGAGAGAACATTTATTATGTACCTTGCTTACGCCTGATAGAACACACAATCAAGCAATAGTTAGCCGAGTAGCGCCTGATTGCTTGTGTGAGCAACAATATGATACATTTATAAAATAGATACAATAAATAATATATGAATATTTACCTACGTTTTGTACGAAGGTGTATGATACAACTTTTTATTATATTGATTAGCCTGTTGTGAATAGTGCTCATCAGTGACCATATTTTTATACTTTATAATCTAGCGTTTGACAAAGTTATCTCACTTGGACAGTGACGATGTGATCGAATGTATAATCACGTTAGACCAAAAATGTTTACAAGGCCTGCTGCATGAACACACTATGCGTTTTTTGAGAGTTCTTCGAACTTGTGGGTGAAAGCGAGCCAGACAGGCACTTGAAAGTACCCTACCACCATCCTGGAAATTTGATGTCGGTGTTGCCTTCACAAAAGCCATTCGCGTTTTTGAGGTTCAACGTAGAGGTAGACGGTCGCCGTGGCGCAGTGGTTAGTGTCTTGACATGACTTCTGTGTCTCCGGGACCCTGGGTTCGAATCCCGGCAGGAGCAAACATTTGTGCGATGAGTGTAGATGTTTGTTTCGGGTCTTGGATGTTTGTGTGCTGTAATTATGTGTGGCCATGCCTCCCGCGATACAGGGAATCCTAGTGCGGGGGTCTGAGTGTGATAAAAAAAAACCAGCGTCCGTCAGTTTGTCAGCCGATGCTCCCACCGGCTAGGCTTGTCATTTAGTTGGCGAATTGAAAAGTAGTCATTTGAATAATTAAAAGGTTAAAAACTTTTGTGACAACTCGTGTGAAATTCGTGGATAAATCACTCAATCACAAACTTGCGACAAAATAACAACTGAACTTGATATAATCGAGGGTGGTAGATATTTTAAATTTGAATGTATTAGTACTACAGTGTGTAGTAACATGTATTCTCTAGTCCCCACTCGTTACTCGTCATTCTTTTTCACATTCTCTCTAAATATTTAAAAAAAGGTAGTTCTCAATGCAGCTGTATCTTTTCCTTTTTTTTGTTTGTTATATGTGATGAGCATTGATGTTTGTCCCGGGTCTTGTCACCAAAGACACAGCGTGTGCAGGTCGTATTCCTTGATATCCATTGAACATCTAGGTTTAGTTTGATTACACTAAAGCCACATCGTCACTGACCATCGGGTCAGATAACATAGTTGTCAAGTGCATCTATAAACTATCGAGCGTCAATGCAATTTATTAATCAATCAAAAACACTTTATTGAACACAAAAAAAGAAAACAAAATGAAATCGTAAATATAAAAACACTGGTGGAAGAATTGGTGTCCTTACCGCTTTGAGCAAATTTATTGTTATTCGCAAGGCTTATTTCGATTAAATTAATATCGAAATTAGGGGTAAATCAGAGGCTCCGGACGCCGCCGTGAGTCAGTTGAGTTTAAGACAAAGTATTAGAAAAAAGTAATAAAGTAAAATAAAAAAAGTTAAGTGAAAAGTAAAGAAAAGTGCCAAAAAATGAACAGTAACAGTGCTAAAGCATCAGTGCTAAGTAACAGTAACCAGCGTGTGCTCTCAGTGACTGTGACTGGAAAGATACTCGATCCACAGGGCTCTCTCGGACTCTTCCAATCCCGTACCCACTTCCGTAACAATATCATACACATGCATACGAATGTGTCATGTCATAAATAAACGTATTTTTCTTTCTTTCTAATAGTAAACGAACAAATAATAATTAAAATAGACCAAAAAATGGAACCGATATGATAGCTCAAAAGTAACTGATATCAAAATATTGTGCTCATGGTACCGACTTCGACAAGTTATTTCATACTTTTGAGTGTTGAAGTCGGTTCCATTATTTGGTACAAAAATTTTTTTCACTCTTTTTCTTGACCTTTGTTACTCATGGGATCAATTGTCATTGTGGTGTAGGTATGTTCACCGATGTTTTCACACACTACTATAATATCGTCTAGGTATAAGCACGCATTTTTCAGTTTCTGAAGTGTACCTAACTCAAAGAGTGCTTGTCCGATTTTGATGAAATTTAAATGGGACCACACGGGAAGCACCAGCTTTCAAATAAAAAAAACCATAATTTTTTTTTTACCAAAATATGGAACCGAGTTCAACACTCAAAACTATGATATAACTTGTTGAAGTCGGTACCATGATAGTTCAAAAGTAACTGATATCAAAATATTGTGCTCATGGTACCGACTTCGACAAGTTAGTTCATACTTTTGAGTGTTGAAGTCGGTTCCATTATTTAGTAAACAATTTTTTCATGGGATCAATTGTCATAGTGGTGTAGGTATGTTCACCGATGTCTTCACCCGCTACTATAATATCGTGTAGGTATAAGCACGCATTTTTCAGTTTTGACTTGTAAGTCAAAAAGTACTTACCCGATTTTGAGGAAATTTAAATGAAACCACACGGGAAGCACGAGATTTCAAATAAAAAAAAAACGATCTAAATCGGTTCACCCTGTCGGAAGTTTTGCGGTAACAAACACAAATAAAAAAATATAAAAAACATACGGGTCGTTTTGAGAACCTCCTTTTTTTGAAGTCGGTTATGAAACGGTTCACCCAGTCGGAAGTTATGCGGTAACAAACACAAATAAAAAAAAATAAAAAAACATACGGGTCGAATTCAGCACCTCCTCCTTTTTTTGAAGTTGGTTAAAAATCAGCCCATTGCGAGTCTAACTAGCGCTACGAATTTGGAACAGAGGGCCAAATGCATTCCTACATAGCTCTTTCTCGAGCCGATGAAATTTCGTTCTCGTTGTTCATATGATTAAATCCAATGACTATGAAACCTGTTGGCTAACGGTACACCTTGCGAAAACGTGTCGAGCACGCCACTCATTGGCTACGATGTCTTTCGTCCCATCCTGTTCTGGTATGCGTAATTTTATATCGCTCTATCTCGTTTCTTCACCCTATTTTAACTCGGTTATTAGCTCGGTGGCGTACCGCGTAGAGCGTGCAATGGCATTTGACTTTGCCTGCAATACCGCCGGCCACGAGTTCAATCCTCAATATCGCCGAAGCATTTTAAGCGTTTTGGGGTTCGGTGGAAGGTTCTGAATACAGAATGAACATTATTCGCGAATGGGAGAGTATAGAAAATTCTAGAGAAACAAATGACTAAAATAAATGAAGATTCTAGAAAGATCCTCGATCCATGGGACTCTCTCGAACGTACGTGGTAAGTCGAGTGAATAAATCGTCACTTTCGTTGCAAGTGTTGTTTTCTTCCAATCCCGTACCAACTTCCGTAGGTACCAATACTAAATGAGTGACGCTTTACGCGCCCACTGGCGTGTGGCGCTAAAGAGTTCATACTACGGCTACGATCTAAGCAATCAACAATACTATCGATGGATGTTTTTAAATATTTCTCCAATAAATAATGATACTACTATTTTATTGATAAATTAACATTTTAAATTTGAAAATATGAAATGTTATAAAATAATATTGCAATGGCATTGGCTATTTTGAGACACACAACAGCAATTATGTTCTTATCGTTCAAAGCATATGGCGTGTAGCACTGCAACTGTTTGTTGCAGTTTCGTTTTTATCAATGAACGCATAGATTATGCACATGATGATGAATGTAACTATTTTCTAGATATCGAAAGTTGTTACCTACTTTGCGGACTCAAGCAGTTATTTTGAACAATTATTACTTTTTGCTATTTATATATATATAGCAAAAAGTAGTTATATATTATATATGTTGAATATATATGTTAATAAATATATAATATACGTAAATAAATCCTACTAATATAATACTACTAATATAATATATAATATAAATATAATACTACTAACCTACTAATAATAAAATATAAATGCGAAAGTTTGTGAGTATGAATGTATGGTTGAATGGATGTTTGTTTCTCTTTCACGCAAAGACTGCTGAACGGATTTTGATGAACTTTGGAACATAGATAGTTTATACCCTGGATTCACAAAAAGGTTTATTTTTATCATCATCATCATCATCGTTTTTCATCACCGGACCAAAAAACGGATTTGGGTGAAATTGTGTAAGTAGATACTTCAGGTCCGGGAGTGACACATATGCTACTTTCATCAACATCAACGTTATCATTCATCACCACGACGGATTTGTATGAAATTTGAAACGCAAATAGCCTTTACCCTGGATTAACACATAGGCTTATTTTTATCATCACCATCATCACCGTTGTTATCACCAGGCGGGTAAAACGGATTTGGGTGAAATTTTGTAAGTAGTTATGGCTCATCGGCTATAAAGGGCTATTCTATGGACTCAAGAAACTGAATGTAATATATATGTCAATAAAAATATTTTGTATTTTTATTCTCGGGGCTTATTTACGAGACCAAATCATAAATGAGGTGATCCCTAGAAGAACTGAAGTCAACGACATAGCCCAGTGGATCAGCAAGTTGAAGTGGCAGTGGGCAGGCAAATATCTCTAATAACCGATGGCCGCTGGGGTCGAAAGGTTCTCGAGTGGAGACCACGAATAGGCAAGTGCAGCATTGGACATCCACCACAAGGTGGACAGGCGACATGACCAAGATCGCAGAAAGGGGGCTGGATGCATGCCGCTTTCCATCGGTCCCTGTGGCGATCTATTATATATTTATGTATATTATCTATTATGGCTGATTGACGTTTACCGTGGCTCAGTGGTCAGTGATATGAATTCTGTGTTTTTGGGAACCTAGGTTCGAATCCTGGCAGGGGCAAACATTTGTGTGATGAGTGTACGTGTTTGTTTCGGGTCTTGAATGTATGTGTGTCTATGCCTCCCGCGCCACAGGAAATTCTAGTGCGGGGATTTGAGTATGATTAGAAGAAAAAATAATTTTGATGATAATGACATAAAACGAGATAGTGGTCAAACGCTAGATCTATACACAACCATGGGATTTGAACCACGGAACTGCTAGTCTTTAGTCTGTGACGTCTTCTCCTCAACCTATAGTAGCATATTACGTTGAAATTTAGAAAGACTTATGAAAAACAATATTTTATGGTATAGAAGATATGATTTTATAGTGTACCTATACATGACACAAATTTATTGAATGTAGAACTTATTTAGGTATATTTTGGTTCGATAAACCTTACTTATGCAACACATGTACAGTACTAGTATGTATTTTAAATTAGAGTAATACAAAGTACTAGTGTTCGGAGATTTCTTTCTTCGATAATGTTCCGTTTAGACATTAACTTAGTTACAGTCAAATGGTCCTTTTGAAGAAGTAAAATCGGGATACATATTAGGCCATACAAGAAGCCACGAGGGGATCAGCTAGTCTAAACAGACTATGTTTAAAGCCACTCAGATGTTCATTAGCGCCTACCAAAATATGTAGAGCTATATTTTGCCAACAGCTTGTTACCAGGCGTTAAATATTACTCTCTCTTGGAACCGTGCCTGCGTACGGCGCGAGGCCGGCGGCGCGGTGCGCTGCGACGCGCCGCTTCCGCTACTGTCCTGCTCTAACGCGCGTAAAATACCTAAACATTTGGTAAAAGAGAGCCTTAAGCGCTCGCAGTAGTGCTAGCATAATCGCTCTGTATCCGGCAAACTTTGCAGCAAATTATATGGATGACTGAAAGAGGCTAAGAATGAAGAATGTTTGAGGTTTTGTGAAAGTCCAAATTATAGAAAAATAGGACGTTGGATATAGGAACACTACTCCTTTGTCAATATCTATTGACATCGTTATTTTATGAATAGAATTATTTCAATTGTTATATTTGTCCGTCCGTTAGCAAATACCTATAATAATAATTTGTCAGCGTCCCGTCATTATTTATACTTAAAACTTTTTTTAACTTACCAATATTTTAATGATTTCAAATTTCGAATGTATTTAACGCGTCTTATCGCGACGACACTACATCTTATGTCACTCGAAACGCCGCTGAAGTTTTTAACTTCTCACATAATCGTTAATTCGGCTTAGGGCAGCGCTATCAAATCCGGCCCTTTTACAAAAAGCGGAAATGACAACGAGCACAGCGGCAGTCGCCGCCGGCGCTGTTTCCATTCGTAATTAAGTTTTTGCTTCAGCCAAAATGCGATGTTGTGGTACGACTACATCCGGTGTTTTTATGAAAGGTTTACACTGAGTAGGCGTTATTTTGGATTGTAACGGTTTCGTGCCATTATATCTGTTAGTTTATTTTGATGTCGACGATAATTGTTATGTTTAGGTGAACATATTATATCCACTTTATTTAATTTGAGAATAACCTGTCAAAAACGTGGCAGGTGTTTTTAAATAAATAAAAAAAACAAATGTTTTTACAAAAAGTCTTACAGTAGAAAGATGACATAAACTTGCTGCGATTCTCGAAAAGCTCTCTTGCTGCGTCTACCTCTCTTACTCTTCAATATTTTAACCATCGATTTTACAATCCCACTCTTTATTCTTTCTTCAAATTATCACAAAGCTGTGTAGCATTTTTATGTAATAAAGAAGTAGGTTCAAATATCGACTGTTTTTTTTAAATATCAGGTGGCAATCAAGATGATATTATAATAAAATGAAATTTTAATATAGTTTTTGTGTTTTTGATCAAGTAGTATCATAGATTTTTACTATCACACTCAAACCCCCGCACTAGGATTTCCTGTGTCGGACGAGGCATGGACACACACAATCAGAGCACATACACATCCCAAATCTGGGACAAACACCTAGACTCGTCGCATAAATGTTTGCCCTCGCCGGGATTAGAACACAAGGCCCCGGAGAGCCAGAAGTCATGTGACCCTTGAGCCACGGCAGCCGTCTAAATGTTATAGGGTACGTCGCACTAATTAACATTTTCAATAAATAAAATGAACATATTTTGACTCCAAGTCAAAATATAATTTTATATAATTTGATGTGATGTTTTCCTCTCACGAACATAAATAAAATACCCATTAATTTCTAATAGAGGCACAAAATAACGGGGAATCCTTTAGGTAGCTTCAACTAAACCTTTTTCATACTGCTGTATTTATTTTCTGTAGCTTTTTCATTCTCATTTACAAAACATCACTATGAGATCATTTCCCGCCCCAAGTCCGTACAAGTAGCAGAAATCTGCTTCATTAATGTACATGAGGGCTCATGTGTGATGGGTTGCATATAAAACCATTTTTATTACATAATTAAATACGATTTTTTTATCCAATACGATTGGAAAATATCTCATTGCTATAGTTTTGCTACTTCTTTACCCTCGTTGCGTTTTGCTTCCGCATGCGTAATGCACGCTGCCACGCGTGAGTGAAACTTATAACTCGAGTCTGCCCCCCGATTCAAAGATCTTCTATATCTAACCGAATTGATTCATTTAAGTCTAAGGCTTAATCCCGTATTACAGGCGTTTTATAGAACGATTTAAAAGATTCGTTAATAGTATAGATAGAATACATAGAAAATCCACTACATTTATGCAATATTGCGAATAAAAAAGTTTGAAATATACAATTTATGAATAAAATCAAATAGATTCGTTTAGTTATCGCATCGATTCAAGGGGCTGTGGTTTTCTATATGTTTGTAGCTGAGTATACCTAAGTACACAGAATTATTTACAAAATGTGAAAACAGTAACAAATCGTTGTGAATATAAAATCAAACTATATTTACTACCTCATAAATACAGTATAAATACGTTATTACGTACAGAAAACACAGAGAAAAAATAAAAGAAACAACAGAATAATTGAGGATATAAGGAGTAAACTCAGCATTTGGCGCGCTCACATGTCAAGTGTGCGCGGCGCTGGTTTTCAGTGAAGGTACTTCGCAGCTCGGGCTGATGGTAGTAGCCAAAATAGTACGTATAAGCAGATCAATCCCACCAAAAACATAAATGTAAAAAAGGAAAGCCAAGTTCAATACAAAAATTATGCAAGTGTTTCGTGTAATATTACACTCGGCGCTGGCTAGCCAGTTCCTTTGCTTGAACTTGGCTTGACACGCTGCCGCGTGTATAGTATTGTAGATACTATATGTATACATTTATACACTTATTGTTGAAAACAGCTAAATTAGGTTCACTGTGTATGTGAGGGTGAGGATGACGTTATAACTTTATGTAATAGTCATAACATCTTTTGAGCATTATATGGTACATTTGTACATTTAATATTTGAGGCTACAAGGCATTTTTCCACAGTAATAAATTACAATTTTCTAAACTATTCTCAAAAGCACCGAGAAGATCCTCTCAAACATATGTAGTACTTAATTATATAACTTTCGCATTAGCCAAGATCCACGCTATTAAGAATGCATGAGAGCAAATCCCTCAGGTAATCATGGGTAAGTAGGCTGTGTAGCACGCTGACGTACGCCTACGAGCTTAGATGGATTCTGTATAGCGCGGGTTTTATTGGCTTCAGTTGTAATGTTAATAACACTCTTTCTTGATTTTACTATTGATGTTTATATGTGTTATTAAAACTGACGTGGTTTTGATATGTTTGGTTATATATAATGTTTATATGTATTTGGTAAGATTATTGTATATCTGTGTCGAGTACATAAAACTCTAAAAATTAAACTAACAGCTATATGCCATTTAAAACAATAAATAATAATTCATCGAGACCAAGGAAAATTATTTAATATATTCACGATTAAGTAATAATAAAAAATAAAATAAAACGCTATATTAGTTTTAATTTGTTTTGGTCCATTTGTTCCAATTCAGTCATCATTCGGATGAAATGCACAGGCACCTGCAGATCCTCTGCAACAGTTTTCTAGTAGTATTCAATTAATAGTAAAATAATAAACATACCTAACCTCATACTGAATAAAAAATCAGAAACAGATCTTGAATAACAGCCTTTATAGACAAAATATCGAAATAAATTTAAAAAGCTACATTATGATACAGCTCTTCTATGACAATTGTATCGAAATGTTATTCTTATACCATTGAGATACAACTTCAGCTGGACGAAGGAGGTTGCAATGCAGTTTTTCTACTAATTATACCTTTGATTATATTTATCTGAGACATATAGTCTGTGGACACGGCGCAACACGCATGCGCGACCAGCAAATGGATTTTGGCGCTAAACGTTTACAAATAAATGCAAATGTAGGCTGTGATTTCATGTAAATTTTATTATCTATTTTATGAGATTAGATAGAGTTCTGTACTATCTCCACTATTAGACGAGTTTTATTCCAATACGGGAAGTTTTAGTGGGCGACACTGGTGACCGGTGACCGACAAACTGACGGACGCCGGTTCAATCCCCACCAAAGGCTTGAGCTTTCGGAGAATTTTACAACGTTATCAAATTTGAACGTGGTGGTATGATCTTTCGAACACACGCATACTAATAAGCATACTAGGTCTCGCGTGATACTATCTTCGACCATCACTGACTATCAAGTCAGACAGTGGTCAAACGCTAGATCGATAGCATGAACAAAAAGTATTATTGGGCACCAAATAACGAGACGATTTATTTTACCTAAAACTACCCACATTATGATAAAAAGTCTAATTTTAGTATTGTCATTCACAAGTGCCACACTAATTTGCACTCTTTCGTAATAATGTAAAAGCTATCTTATTTAACACCATTTTAGTTTGATTCCACAACAGAATCACTTCCAGTATGTAGTTCATGTAGATTTTCATGAAAGATAAGAGGAAAATCGGAGGCCAAGCGGGAGACACCGCAAGGCACAGCTAGTTACGGATAAAAGATTGCCTCTAAATCTTTTGTTCTCAGTACCGTTACTATTTATATAGTTCGAAACTAAAAATAAAGGCAAAAGGTCATCACAACCGAAAGTGGTAGGTGTCTGCTTGAACAAATATTTGTTCACGTGGGTAGTAGGTGTGACAACACGACACCCAAGATTGATCTATTACATAAAATCCGTGATGGATTTATTCCGTGATACTAAATACATATTACCAAAATAGAAAAATACAAATAATAACCTTATTATAATCAATTTTAAAAAAAGTAGGGATATACTTAACCTTAATCCTAACCTAATTTTATGAAAATCATGTAATATGAAATATGTATATGATCAATTATTGAATCTATGAAAATAATCTAATAGAATGGTTTTTTTTCTGTATAGACCTAGCGTTTGACCACTATATCGAAACGATACGATGTGGTCGAAGATATTATCACGCTAGACCTATAATGCTTACAGCCTCTCAAAGACTGTGCTGCCTGAACACACGATGTGTTTGGTGACAGTTTTTCAAACTTTAGAGTGGTAGCTAGCCAGGCGGGTACTCAAAAGTACCTTACCACCATGCTAGGAGTTTTATAATTGTGTTACCTTCACTGGAAGCTCAAGCCGTTTTGGTGGGGATCATACCAGCGTCCGTCAGTTGACAGCCGACGCTCCCATCGCTGAGTTATCATCGCTTTAATCGATTAAATAATAATTAATAAGTTCTTCAACGACGGAGTTCTGAAGTAACACACATAAAAAAATAACTCATGAGAATCTTCTCCTCTTTTAGGTTAAAAACAGCAAAGTTTACGAAAAAATTATACAATTTTATCAGATGAAACTCAAATGAACCGCGCTTCCCATTTCTGATAAAAGATTATCGCAATCATTTTAATTTCACAGATTGTTAAAGCCTTTGTTGAGGGTCGCGGTTCGGAAATGAAACGGGTCTTTTCATTTTACACTTGTAAACTTCTTCGGTACATATTTAAACATTTATTTGACATTGAAAACAAACATATTAAGCTAATTCATCAATTGAAATTATGAAATAATGTAAATTTTTCACGAACCACTAAAACGAGGCGGTCCCTACACCACTCGTAGTTTTCAAAATAAGATTACGTACATGGCGTATACCTCACCTTTTATCTATTCTCATACAGATGTAAAGATTTATAAATAAAAAAAAGTAACTTGAATGACAGTCTATATATAAGCCATCGAAATATTCAGAAGAAACTGTTTCATAATAAGGGTTCTTAAAACACGAGAGTAAACTGAAAAAAAAAAAATACTGGCCAAGTGCGAGGCGGACTCGCGCACCGAGGATTCCGTACAAGATTTTTAGTTACGCACATATATATTATATGATGTAACTAAAAATGTATGCTTTTTGCAATTTTTCGTTTATCATCTGTTATATAAGACGTTGCTTCGTACCAAATTTTAAGATTCTGAGTTCACGGGAAGTACCTTGTAGGTTTTGAAAATTTGCAGTCTTTTGATTACATTGGCTTAGAAGTTTTTTTACAGCTGCAAGGGACGGTAGACCTGAGTATTTGATATGAATTTCAGCTTGATACCTCTACGCGTTCCTGAAAGAAAGGGTCTTGACACACAGACAGACAGACGGACAACAAAGTGATCCTATAAGGGCTCCGTTTTTTCCTTTTGCCTCAAAAAAATTTAATATATAAAATAGAATACGGAAACCTAAAAACAAGCCGTGGGCGAGTTATTTTTTATAGCATTACACGAGTGTTTCAAGACTAAATTATGTGCAGTTCCATACACTACTTTATATAATCTCATAAAATAGATAATGAAATTTAGGTAAAATTACAGCATAATTATATATTTCCATTTATTTGTAAAAGTTTAAAATTTACTTTAATATACAGTTGTCCATAGAAGAGCTGTATCATAATGTAACTAGGTAAATTTTATTTCATTTAATTTATTTTAAATTATTCCAAATCACTTTGCATTTCATTTATTTTCTAAATCTCTTTTTACTTCAATATTTTCATTGAATCCACATACATACATGGAAAAACGTCTTTCGAATCGGAGCAAAGCGAGGCAAACCAGGGCATGTTTAAGACGGCCGAAGCTTTAGCTTCTCAAAGGGATGAATACCTACCCCCTACCCCCACGCCGACCCTCATTCGGTCCATTCTCTTCTTTCGCCCTATTCACCGTATTCGCTGAAAAGAGAGCGATGATTACCTACTTTCAGTGTAAAACACCTTGTTCGGAAGGCCATTTGTGTGTAGCTTGCTTGATTTTTTCTTGTAAACCTTAAACGAATTATCCTTTGTCCTAGTTGCAGTTAAAAAAATGCAAATGTGAATGATATTTTTAAAGTTATCTCATCACACAAAAAACATCTTTTAATAAGGTTTCTTTGTTTGGAAAGCGAATTCCACACCACACACCTTAATGTGGAATCCATCGATTAACACCAAGCATTAACTGTAAGATAAACAAAATTATTTTGTTTCACCATAATATTGTACCTTGCATCTACAAGCCCAACTCTTTTGTGATAATTTATTATTATTAAAGTAGGTTAGAAATAGTTTAAGACAATAAATATTAGAATTATGTTAAAATCATGACGTAATTAAAATCGATTTTCTCTGCTGTGAAAACTATGCAAGCGACTATTTTTTGTAGTCACTGCGTTCTGTATACAATAAAATCGTTCAAAGGTCGTAATCTCCTATATATAGTTCGTAGTTCGTGTAAAATCAGGGCGAACTTCACATAGGAAATCTAGCGCGGTGAGTGGAATCTCTACATTATACACAAAACTAGATAAAAGGGAAATGCCGTTCTTAAATTGTACAAATTTAATTACAGGTTAATTAAATTTAACATTCAAGTCATCAAGTAGAAGACACGTCACTGACTGACTTACTATCTAGCTTTAATGGTATGACAACGCGAATTTAACATCGTCTAACTGTTCGCCGTCTGGCGAGTGGGCGCGTGACATGTCTTCTTGGGAATAGACATAAAGTGCTAACGATGATAACAAGACGGGACAATTACTATGGTGTTGGTGATATAACTAAATAGAACTTTGTTTTGTTTAAAAACAAATCGAGTTGGGTTAATAAACAATAAAAGTTTCTAAATTCGGCTTTTGAATTTTTGATAATATAATCACTATTTCAGCCATACGCTATTGTACTTATTCTTCAACCAATGATCTCTACACCAGTTGGTACCAGCCCGCATCCAGGCCTCCTCCTGCAATGTTACTCTGGTCGTCTGTCCACCTTGACAGTGGACCTATGCTATGCTTGCCAGTCCATGGTCTCCATTCGAGAGCCTTTCAACTTCAACTGCCATCAGTTCTTCGAGATGTGTGTTCTGCCCACGGCTTCAATGCATTCGACAAAATGTGCGATCCAACTTGTTCCAACATTATTTTCAGCATTGACTACGGAACCCGACTAAAATTATAAACGCGAAAGTTTGTATGGATGTGTAGATATTTGTTACTCTTTCACGCTCGAACGGCTGGACGGATTTGGATGAAGTTTAGTGAGTACATAGATACTTCAAGTCAGGGAGATGACTTGAAGTAGGGACCTGAAGTATATCTATACTTCAGGTCCCGGAATAACACATAGGCTACTTTTCATTATCATTATCACCATAAATCATCACCACGCGAGTAAAACCGCGGGGCGCAGATAGTATTATTATATAGTTTCCCTATAGTGGTTAAACGTTATTCATTACGGCTGACGTATAATTAATCCACAAAATTAAATATTAATTAGAATCGAATTGGGTTTTCCGACCGCAGCTATGGTCAGATAAACTGAGAATAACTCAAACAATTTTGTGTATTTTACCATAAAGTTTTACGCAATGCTTATTTTCACCGAGTTCCAAACAAGGAGCCCTTTTCAATTCAGAACTTCGTCAGATATGGACGGAATGCAATATTTATGATCTGAAATTGTACGCTTTTAGTAAGCCTAGACAAAGTAACATTCAATAAGCGTTAACGCTGAAAGAAAACATAAAAAATGTATGTGATGGACACTTCAAAGCAATATATCACTAGGTCAAGGAGAACGAATATTCATCGTCAGCGGTTAGAGAAAGAGAAGCGATGCATCTTGTTTAGAGGCCCACAGATTAGTCGCATAAAAATTAAAATTGAAAATCGGTTAAGAATTTCTCTTTAATTTCAAGAAAAGGTTACAATAAGACACCCTATAAATAGTGGAAGTTTATACTTTACAAACTGGGTAATCACACTAATATTATAATTAAATAGCGCCCCGGCTTATCGATCCCTAATTGTATTGAAAATATAATGTCGCCCGGGGACAGTGTAGATTCCCAACAATGAAAGAATTTTTGAAATCTGTTCAGTAGTTTGGGAGCCTTCTTCTTCTTCTCTCAGACATGTGCATCCACTGCTGGACATATGCCTCCTCCATAAAAGGGGGATTTGCCAATACACGCCACGCTTGGCAGGCGGGTTGGCGAGCGCAGTATGATTTCCAATCCTCAGAAGGCGCTGCTGCCCATCTTCTGGTAGTGAACCCTAGCCGACGGCACCCGCGGGAAGAGATTGGGGAGTACTATTCTAAGCCGGTACCACCACATTTCAGAGACTATTCAATGCAAACAAGCAAACGAACAGCAAATATTTCCTCTTTATAATATAAGTTAACCGGCATGGTGGGTTACGACCTTTACCCTCTGAGAATAAGTTTTTTTTTCAGTAATGAGGACGTGATGGACTGTTTATTATCATGGGAAATTCAAGACTTCTTATATGCTTTACGTTTCATAATTGTTGCAAAATAATAAGGCCCCGAATAACGTATGTCGGGAAGTTTTAGTTTGAGAGGCAAGCCGTTAATAAATAATGTGTTTACACAACATTATTTTTATGCTGTGCCGAAAATAGCCGCTAACATTATCGTGTATATAATTCAGAACGTTTTACAAAGCATTCTTCGTCACATACAGTTTTACTGGCATAAAATATGTAGAGAATTTAAAGCCTTCTCGGGGAGTTTACAGGGTTGGCACCCACTTTAAAGGTTTTCCAGTGGTAGCTTAAGGCTGCCTTGTTGATTCAAGAGCTGAAAGGAGCATTATGAAGCTCCTGCATTGTCACGTCGTTATCTTGCTTCTTGCAATTCTCTTTTGTTCGTCGCGTGAAGGATTCAATGGGTACCAAATTCAATTGACAATATGAGGGCGATCCGTGAGATATCCTTACCTTTTTGCCAAAGTGGATTCAAGTCGTCTCGATGGCCTTTCTTATTTCGAAATAATATCTTTTTAAATAGCGGTGTGAGTCGTGAACTGAATGTCGACGCGATTTTCTTTTGTTCGAAACAAAAGAAGAGCAAATTGTGTTCGACATTCAGAATTAACAGCAACACGCTTTTGAAACAGTCTATAAGATTATTTTTAAAAACAGCGACGATAGAGTCCTCAACAAACACACACACACACACACACACACACGTGTTCCCTACATGACTGACATACCTAATTAATTACATACTACACGCATACACTTTCTATCTTTCACTCACACACACACACACACAGAGAGAGAGAGAGAGAGATAAAGATCTCATTTATTATTTTACTTGTTGTGCAGATGTGTATTAAAATGTATTCGTTACCTTTTGAGAAAATTAAGTAAGCCCACATCCGTTTTTTTCAATAAAAAATATTCTGCTACCTAAATAGATGTCTAAAGAATTTTCTTACCAAATTGTATGTTGATCCACAATTCAATGCATTTAATTGATTTTAGATACCACGTTTCATAGTAACATGTTTTGCTTTGTGACCTACACGGTTCACATCAAAATAGAAATAATGTAAGTGAAAACTTCTTCAGGCGCGTTGAGCACTTTTTGGGTGAACTAAAATCATGAAAGTCGCTTCATTGTCACGAAGATTCCATAATTTATGTTCACCTACAATATATATAATATACATATTTAGTGGGTGAACAAAAATCATGGAACTCGCGTCATTGTCTACTTTTTGGGTAAACAAAAAATTGTGAAACTCGCGTCATCGTCACCGCGCGCTTTCCATGTAAGCTTAGTAACCATGTAGTTTTCACTCCTATCGGCAGTCCCCAACGCGGCCCCTTTGCTTTTTTTGCCTGAACATGACAACCCGTCTAAATGGCCAAAACTGTATATTTATAAAGTTACATAAAGAACTTATAATCTACTGTTTATTACGTTTTAATCTTTGAATAATGAATGTGATTTATAAGACCCAAGGAATTAAATAAACGTACAAGAGGATACAAAACCAAAATTACTTTTGGTAGATTTTATAGGCTTTGCGGAAGATGGAACGAACGCTAATTATGTAAATCTTCTTTGTCATGAGCTTATTCTATTACACGGAAACTCTTTCATCCAGCCTCTGACCTAAATTGTAAGATTAAGATTTTGTTTGCGGCTGTGTATAAGCCTTACATTACCCTTGTAATCTAACATTCGTTTATAAATCAGTCGAATTTCAATTAATAAATTGTCTTTGGCAGATCCAAAGACAATTTATTAATTGAAATTCACATATACAAAATCCGGATAAAGAAATAAGAACTTGGAAAACATTTCAAATATATAATGATCTCACGTCACGGTGTTTGTGTTTGCACTCCTCCGAAACGGCTCGACCAATTTTAATGTTTTTTTTGTAAATTTGTAGGTATTGAATAGTTCGTACTGTATTTTTCATCCTTCTACCCCCAACCGTTATTAAATGGCATAAAAATGCTAAGCTATTAATTAGCTATTTACTGTTTACACATTTGCATGGAGGTAGGATACTTTCGAGTACCCGCCTGGCTCTGGGTACCACCCTCAAGTTTAAAAATGGTCACCAAACACATAAAAATATTCACGCTGCAGTCCTTGAGAGCCATTGAGTATTCTAGGTCTTACGTGATAACATCTTCGACCACATTGTCACTGACCATCAAGTGAGATATTGGTCAATCTATACAGTATAAAAAAATATACCCTTTCTTTATTAATGCATACAAGGATTGGTTGGAAGCGACATGAGTGCAGTTCCTTACTTCTATCTTTGCAATCCCTGTAAGATACCATCCCGTTTTGTATTAACGGGCTGAATACAGCCAAATGGGCTTCATTTGAATGGAATTACAGCCTTATCTATACAGTTTACAGCAACCAAAAAATTTGACATGAAACTTCATTATATTTTTTATTGCCTCAAAATATTAGAACATTCAAGTTTTCAAATTTCTTCGATAGAAAAAAATATTGAAATCACCTCTAAATAAGAATTTCAAACGTGGATTTTATTGTTAATTAATATGAACGTATGTTACGTAAACCAAATATAAGTATGTGCAATTTGCTTTAAAAAGAGCTACAAATGTTTTTTATTTTTTATGTGACTTAGTTTTATCTAAATTAATTATTTTCATTGCATAAACCGAACTAAATCGAGCGTCATTATTGTCGAGGCTTAGTAAATGCTTGCGTCTCACTCACTTCTAAGCAGTCCGACAGTGACCGCTGAGGCGTGGTGCTAGACGGACGTGTGTCACTTTTCTCCGCACCTCCGCGCACGCAACAATAAATCGAATCTTGATCTTTGCTTCACTTCATATGCATTTATGAAGTTTGTTTTTTGTCATTATTAGATTCCGTAATAGTCTTGTAAATATTTATTATAGAGTGTGTATTATAATATATAATAATTAGCTACATTGACGTTAAAATTATGAATGTTTTGTAACTTATGAATGCTGTGTACAATGTTTGAGTTAGCAAATTTACCATGTAATCGTTTCATTATTTTTCTTATATAAGTTGAAGTTTGTAAACTATTTTTGTTCCTTAATAAATAAATAAATAAGAGTAAATTTCATAAATATAGATAAGGTAATTTAGGTAAAATATTAAAACACAATGGGTAATAAAAGAAATGAGGAATTTATTGATTACCTACTCAACAAACATCAAAGAATAAGGCGACTTTAGATCAACCTAATTTTTTTTTTTCACACACACACACCACCGCACTAGGATACGCTGTGTCGCGAGACATAGACACACACAATCACAATACACAAACATCCAAGACCCGAGAACAAACATCTTTGCTCATCACAGAAATGTTTGTCCCGGCCGGGATTCGAACCCCCGGGTTCGAATCCCGGCCGGGGCAAACATTTCGCATGTCGCGGTTCCAAAGTCGTGTCGCTGATTACTGAGCCACGACGACCGTCAAAAAAAAATTGTTTGAGATACCTCGATCTAACAAATCTGTAACACAGAATACAAGTAAAAAGAAAGAATAGACAGTTTTTGTGATAAAATAAAAAGGGTTTAGGCATGAAATTATCGTTTATATGTAGTAATAGATTTTTACATATTGTGTTTACAGATTGAATCCTAAAATAGAACACGTTATATGTATATTTTTACATTTACAATTTGTTGAAAAACATGGCTTTCTATAATTTGACGTTTATAGCACTTGGACTTTTTAGCGGGAAGGAACGTGTGTGGAAGAGGGCAATATGAGGGGCACTTTTATCTAAGTTTAGTATTTATCTATTTTATCCTTTTTCTCTTTTTGTGAGACGCATGTCGGTAGAACTACTGATGTTGAGCCCATTTATCGCAAATAGTGAAAATCACTGAATTTTGATTTGGGCCCCTTACGATTATATGACTAAGAGGGCAATATATTCTTGCAGCTTACACATAGTTCTATCAAACTGTACTACTATACTGTAGTAGTAAGTGAAACCCTAATTGATTGTCACGCCACGGCACGCCTCATAGAACCAAGAACTGCGAAAAAAGAACACGGGGAGGCCTCTATCCAGCAGTGGATAATTTACGGCTGAGATGATGCTGATCACAGATCAAACAAGGGAGATGTGGGTCGATAAGGGGCGTGTCGCGTGCTAGCACAACGGCATCGACGACTTCTCCAGATTTTTACAAAACGCCGCGTTGTTCAGTGGTTTTTTGTAAAAATACCAGCTAAATATATGCTAAAATATAAATTTCGTAAACGATGGCATATAATTTCATACTTTAGTACAAACATCATTGTTTTCCATAAAAAAACAGCAAAACATTATACCGTGGTATCAAAAATGTAATGATGTAGCCAAATAGTTCCTTTTATTAGAACAATAACCATTGCTTGCTAAGTACAAATCGATCAGTAAATTAGCTAGCCAAACGGCGCAATGTATAAGTGTGTATACTGATACTATCACGCGCCGCGCCGCTGCTGTTCTCTTTTGTGAAATTTATGAGATGTGATGTGAAGTTTGTTCGTTTGTTTGTTTGGCTGTGGATATTTTTATATGTTCTGTGATGCTGATGATGATGTGGTAAATAGTTAAAAATGCACTCGTGTTTTAATTAGATGTACCGTTTCTGCTTTTTGTTGTTTAATTTTTACTGTATAATAATATCGATTACTCTCAAATTTTTCGTTTCTTTTAGATAAGTGTACCCTTGCGTGAACCTTGTTGGTTTTTATTATATTTGTATTTGTTCCATTACGAAACTCTCCTCCTATCTCCTTTCGGACAAGATCCTTTTCGATAACCCTTAGTCATTTTGCGTATTTTTTCTATTCATAATCACTTTATTTATTCAATTATTGTATGATTCGTTTGTCTTACTTTTGTATATAGACAAGCTGCGCCCCGCGGTTTCCTCCGCGTGGTGATGATTGATGATGATTATGATAATGAAGAAAAGTAGCCTTTCTGTAATTCCCGGATCCGAAGTATCTACCTACCAATTCCAATGTTAAGAATATTCCGGTCTGTCCCCATGATTTGTCCGTCCCCCCCATGGGGACAAACGGTAAGAAAAATTAGCGTCTGTGCCCCGGCGAGCGAAGGGGGGACAGACGGTACATTTTCAAATTAATATCTTACCGTCTGTCTTACCGGGGGACAGATGGTACATTATTATTACCGTTTGTCCCCTTTTAGGTTTGAGTTGTTGGAGAGTTGTAAGCTAGAATAGAAATAATAAAAGCAGTCTGTTTTTTGTTTATGTTAGATTCGTAAGTGATACGTTGTCAAGCAAACAAGCTTATAATAAGTTTTGTATGCGAAAACTTTTTAATGGTGTATAGAAACTTATATTTTATTACATTAGTTATATAACACTGTATGTTTTCCGAAGAAAATAAAATAAAATAAGAACTGCATTAAAAGAGTCGGTATCAAGGTATCAGTTATTCTATGTAATTACCTACTACAGAAACTAATTTCGTACGCAAATAAGAAGTGTGCTACTTGTGTATATAATAAAAAACCAAACTAGTAATAGTTTTCAAACTGAAATGACATAATATTATCTACGATCATAGGTATAATGAAATAGAGAAAGAAGAGTGGTTGAGATCTATTGTTTATTATCATTTTTATATAATTATAATTTTTAAAAACCCGTGAACCCAACATCCTGATACTTACAGTGACAGTAAAATTATACCGAAGTTTCAAAAACCTAAACATATTCGTTTACATATGCGTTACAAACAGAAATACTGCATAGATAGAAACAGACAAAACTGCATAATTTTGTCATAACTGTACCTAAGCAGACATTTATATATGCATCTAACTTCAGTGTACTGCTTTTATTATTTCTATCCTAGCTTACAACTCTCCAACAACTTAATCCTAAAAGGGGACAATCGGTAATAATAATGTGCCATCTGACCCTCAGGGGGACAGACGGTTTTAATTTTAACGTGTACCGTCTGTCCCCCCATTGATCGTCGGAGGGCAGACGGTAATTTATCTTACCGTTTGTCCCCATGGGGGACAGATCATGGGGACAGACGAGAATATTCCAAAATGTGATTCAAAACCGTTTCACCCGCGTGTTGATGTAAATATTCGGTGATGACGAAAATAACCCTACCTATATGTTAATCCAGGATATGAGCTATCTGTGTTCCAAATTTTATACAAATCCGTCGTGGTGATTATTGATGATGAAAAGTACCTATGTGTTATTCCGGGACCTGAAGTATCTTTTGACCAAAATTCATATAAATCCGTTTTACCCGCCTGGTGATGAAAAGCGGTGATGATAGTGATACCTACATACCTTTTTTTAACCGACTTCAAAAAAAGGAGGAGGTTCTCAATCGATTTATCGATTTTATTTGTGTTTGTTACCACATAACTTCCGACTGGGTGAACCGATTTTGATTGTCCTTTTTTTTTTATTTGAAAGCTGGTGCTTCCCGTGTGGTTCCATTTAAATTCATCAAAATCGGACGAGCAAATTTTTGAGTTACAACTCAAAAACTGAAAAATGCGTGCTTATACCTACACGATATTATAGTAGCGGGTGAAGACATCGGTGAACATACCTACACCACAGTAACAATTGATCCCATGAAGGTCACTACAAATGATGAAAACAAATTTTTTACCAAAAAATGGATCTGACTTGTGCACTAAAAAGTATGAAAATAATTGTCGAAGTCGGTACCATGAGCACAATATTTTGATTTAAGTTACTTTTGAACTATCATGGTACCGACTTCAACAAGTTATTTCAAACTTTTTAGTGTAGAAGTCGGTTCCATTTTTTGGTATTTTTTTTATACTGTATAGATCTTGCGTTTGACCAGTTACCTATCTTACTTGATGGTCAGTGATGATGTGGTCGAAGATGTTATCACGCTAAACCTAGAATGCTTACTGGCTCTCAAGGACTGCTTTCTAAACACACTATGTGTTTGGTGATAGTTTTTCAAACTTGAGGGTGGTAGGCGGTTACTCGATAGTACCTACCCTAGCACTATGCTGGGAATTAGATGACGGTGTTACCTTCACCGGAAGCTCAAGCCATTGTTGGGGATCAAACCAGTGTCCGTCAGTTTCACAGCCGACGCTCCCCCCGCTGAGCTATCATCGCTTCGGAATCAATTCCAATTTCATCGATACCTAATTTCATCCAAATCCGTTTGACCCACGTGGTGATGAAAAAGGGTGATGATGAAAATAAGCCTATGTAATCCAGGGTATAAACTATCTGTGTTCCAAATTTCATCCAAATCAGTGTAGTAGATTTTGCATGATTGAGTAACAAACATCCATCCATCCAACCTGTCACATTTATAATATTAGTGGGAATATAACTTCAGACTGGTTCCACCTTTTATTAATTATATCAACACAACATAAAATAATAAAAATCATTAAACAATATTCCAATGCGCATCTTTGGAGTCCAGTGCAAACCGCCACAGATTACGTTGTGTTCAACAAGTCGTTGAACTCGTAGTTCGGCGTTTGAGCGCTACTTCACTGTGGCGTTGCGTATCGGAGATTTTGTGGGCGTGGTTAAAGTTCCGAAATCGTAATTCTCATCAGGTCTTGTCAGCGTCTTAACGTGATTTTTGTGTACATTTTTTGACAGTTTAATAAGTTTAACAAGCTGTGTCCCGCGGCTCTGGAGTAAGTGAAGGATTTTCTCAGACTTACGGCCAATTGTAGGTGCTATAATTTTCAATTTTTACAACTTTTCCTACCGTGTGCCAGCATGCATTTTATCATGATGTCATATGACGTAGGCATTTTGGAGCGAGCTCACAGACTATAAGATAGACGATTCGCACAACGGCATATCGAGAAGCCTCATTTTGCATTCATCTAATTCAACTAGAATAATATTGTTATTAACCTTCTAACCAAATCAGATGACCGTCAAATGAAAATGAATAATACAGTTTTCTTTGTTTTTAAATATTACAATTATTATAATAAAAAATGACCCTTGGACCATAAAACCAGTCGTAGTGGCCTAAAAAAGTAAGAGAAACTCTTTCCTTGTTTACATTTCGTTAAAAATGATGCCCCTGTCGCTTGATTTCATTCAATTTTGCTCGGTAGTCGTGGCTCTCTCGTGATCAGTGACACTGGCTTCGGAACCACGACCCCGGGTTAGAATCCCGACTGGAGCAAACATTTCTGTGATGAGCATATGTTTGTTCTAGGGCCTTGGATGTTTGTGTTATGTGATTGTGTGTGTCCTTTCCTCCCGCGACACAGGGTATCCTAGTTCGGGGATCTATGTGTGAATACGTTTGGTTTTGTATTGTAAAGTTATCTTCATTTTAACTGAAATTTAAAGTTATCAATTCGAGTATTTTTTATGTATGTCACGTAATTACCCTGTCAATTACGAATGAATTGCAAAATTGAGTCAGCGCTGTTTGCACAAATCACGGTAAACAATGGTAAAAAAGGGACACAGAAACTTTAATTGCGCTAAGCACATATTTCCATAGGCTGTGCTTCCAGTAAAGTTTCATTTTCATCATCCAGTTAAGTTTAAGTTTGAACAAATAGGTACCTACCTACCCGAGAGTAGTTAATGCTTACGTAGAACATACATACTTTATTACCTTTGTTCCCCGAACAAGCATGCAATATCGGAAGATTTTCTTTACTTTAACTATGTATTTACGGTCTTAAAATATCTATTACTAGTGGACCGCTCCGGCATTGCGCGGTTCAGATTAATTAAAATTATATTTATATATTAAAATGAATCTTTCACGACAACTTAAATTTAAATAATCCTTAACTAATAATCAATATACGAAAACTTTTTGATATTTTTATTACGTGCATAATTAGCCTCTAAAACCTATTCTTGACACAACTTTAATCTAAGTAATCTCTTTTTTAATTTAGTGGGCATAGTCAATTCTAAAAATGTACTAACTCTATCCCTAAAAACGGAAAAGTGCGCCTGCTTATTTTTTTATCTTTTCATTTTGGTCAGCAGCCACATCTACTTAGCAGAAGTCAGTTTTTGTTGTTTTAAACTAAAACTGATTTATCCGTGAAGTCTATCAACAAATAAAAATAATAATACTGTAAGTAACCTATATTTAGCAGAATATATTACAAGATAACGTATAGCTATATAAACTAAATGAAAAGTGGGTCGCATTACCTGACCGTTAATTGGCCCATAATGTTGACTACACTGGTAACTGTTTAATTCCTTTACTCATTAGTCGTCCCAGGTTTCTGAGACTATTTTGTATTCATAACTAGTGCTGGTTGTCGGAGCCGGTTTCTTCGGGATTACCCCTCATTTCCATCACTCAACGTCGGGATAAGCCTTGGGGTACTTTGTGAACCGTATTTGGTTGTTCGCTTTAGAAATTGTAACTCTAGTTTGGGTATAAAGTTGTAGTGCAGAGTGGTTAGCGGCTCTCGCTGAGTTGTTTCGCTTGTGAGAACGATAAATAGGTTTGTTGATTTAACTATTTGTTGTTACTTTCAAGTATATGTGTGCCGTAGGAAAATTTATTAGAAATTAGCTTAACTCTTTGTACTGGAAAAACTATGCCCAATGGTAAAGTTTCCAGACCACCCAAGCACCACGTCAATGTAAGTATAATTTAAGGGCTTTCTGGCTTCGGAGAGCCAGTTAAGCTTTTTTCCCTTAGTTAAATAACCGTCACATCTGTGTCTTTTCAAGCAGTCAAGCTGCGCCCCGCAGTCGTACTCGCGTGAAGATGAAAAACGGTAATGATGGTGACGATGAAATTAAGCCTATGTGTTAATCCAGGGTAAAAGCTATCTCCATACCATATTTCATCGAAATCGATGCAGCCATTTGAGCGGTAACAAAGGTAGGGTAAGAGGTAACAAACATACACAGATACACACAAACTTTCGCATTTATAATATTAGTAGGAGTAGGAGTCCACTAGTAGTCACCTGTAAGCCCTTAGCAATGAGCGTTTCCATAACCAAGTTGATCGGTTTATCCCTCCGTTGTCGAAGAAATTCTTTACCTAAGTCTCAGACAAAGAAAATAACGGACGAATCATTCATAAAATAAAAAATATGCTCGCAATAACGTTTCCGAGTGCAGCCAGACTATGATTTCAAATGTGCCAAATCGATCCAACGATTAAGAACTTACCTTCATGAAGCATTATAGCTATTTATTATAATCATATGTATTATCTTTGTTAAATTATGCTATGAATATAATTATAATTCTATTCTATTCTAAAGACGCGATTAGAGTTGTACCTACCTATGCATGATTTTGTTCTCTACATATGTATTATTTTTTCTTTTATGTTTTAAACGGTCAAATTTACCACTTATAATAAGAAAAAAGGATTTTCTACGTATATGAAAAGAGATAAATGATTATCAATTTTTTAGCCGTCGAGAACTTTCGGTTGCTTAGAAGGACGTTAGACCTCCAATATACTTAGCACGCCTAAATAACCAATTACTTAAACTATAGGGAGTTTTCTGTTGTACAGAGGTGACAGGTAAAAATATAATAAACAACAAATATTATAATTATATATATGTGGTATCCGGCTTTACTCACGTTTATAGTCGAAAGGTTCGACCTAGGTTTCGAGCATGTCCCATGACAGACCGCGGCGACTACTGTCTGACAGCGTAAACTCACCTGAGGATGAGCATCGGACATGCTCGAAACCTAGGTCGAAACTTTCGACTATAAACCTGAGTAAAGCCAGATACCACATACACATAATAATGTGTCAAACTCACGAGAATTTCTAATCAACAATATTTTAATGTTTACATTTCATAAAACAACTCAAACACAGTATGACCATATGGACATATTTTATATAGGTAGCTTTAAATTGAAAGTGCAATAAAAACATGTTGTGAAGAACATAATTATTTTAATAGTTGTGTGTATACGTCCAAACTATCGTCAGATAAAAATGAGGTTTCTATTTTTATAGCATGTAAAATTTTTTTTTTTTTTTTTTTTTTAACATTCACACAAGGTCTTCAGGTCCCAAACTAGGCAGAGCCTGTACTATGGTAACCTGATGACTGATATATATACTTATATACATATACACACCCAGACACAGGTCAAACAGACATGTTCATACACACAAATGTTTGACCTGTCCGGGAATCGAACCCGGGACCAGTGGCTCAGAAGGCAGAGTGCTACCAACTGCGCCAACCGGCTAGTATTCAAACTACTGTGTACTAATCATGATGCATAAAAAAGTAATACAGGTTTAATATATGCTTATAATATGTGTCACAAAGGGTTTTACTTTGACCATCGCGCGGTTCGACTCCGTCACAATGTGGTGAACATTGTGACGGTGCCGGCAGACTCGGTCAGTTTCGATTAGTTTCTCTTCAGTTAACATGTTATGATGACCTTATTTAGTCTTTCCTCAAAATTACAACATCGAGTCCTTCGGGAAGTATTTAAAAGCCGGAAACTCATTTAAAGTACGTCAAAAGTAGAACAAATCTCAAAGTGATTAGGGGATATTTGAAGTAACAGGTTTGTAGGAACACAGCTTCTCTAGGGAAATGTTTGAAGACACTGAAGTACTGGCTTAAGTGAAGGCGACTCACCACTCTGAAGATACAAGTACTCCAGATTTCTTTGGTTATCGTCTTTGTATCCAATAGGTATACTCCTTTGTTTCCAGATTGAGGAGCCGATGGTACTTGCATAAGTAATATGTATCTAATATTGTGTTTATTTATTTGGTACTATCTTATTTTGGCAATTAACATTTGTGACCGACTTCAAAGAATTATGAGATACTCAATTTGATTGTATTTTTATTTTTTTATTTGTGTTACCATAAAGTTTTCTAGGTGAGCCAACATTCATGATTTTTTTTTATTAGAAAGCCGGTGCTTTTTTTGTGGTCCCATTGGCATTAGCTCAATATTTTACAAGTACTTTTTGAGTTAACCTGAATAATGCGTAATTAATTGATATCGACTAAATCGATAATATTCTCATTTTTGAAAGAAAATGTTTGAAATATTCTACGGACGTGGTGGTACCACGCTTTATATAGTATTTTAACTATGACTTTCTTTCTTCCGACGGTGAATTCCGACCTTTGAGTGGGTTGTTTGGCACTCACCAGATAAAAAGATCGCTCCATACACGCAAAACAAGTAACCAAAGAACTGTCCTCGTGAAACTGAAACTGAAGACATCCTAGTCGTGTTAATATTTTCCGCATGGGCGCGCTGTAGCTGGGTCGATAGTTCTCACACTGCCCTCCTTACCATGTATAATGACGTCATTTGTATAATTTTAAAACTGCTGCTTTGCTGAGTACATGTAAGCGTAACGTTTAGCGTAGTTAAAAAGTATATTCTGAAGGTTTATGTTTGAAATTTAGCTTAGTTTTTTTTTGTTTGAAACAATTTTTATTTCTGTCTTTTGATAAAAAGACAGACAGATACAGAAGACGGGCTTAGCAAATTTAGAAAATATAAATTTATTCCAATATTGTTGGTGATTCTGATGTCACAACTGAATATACACAAACACCGATAGCAAATTCCCAGAATGGTGGTAGGATACTCTAGAGTACCCGCCTGGCTACCACCCTCGAGTTTGAATAACTGCCATCAAACGTGTGTTCAGGCAGCAGTCCTTGAGAGCCAGTCAACCATGGTCATCAAGCGTGGTCAACGCTAGATCTATAGAATATTAAAAAAGGAAAAAGTTAAGTCATGAATACGGATTTGGGCCGCGAAACTAATATTAGATATTAGTTTTACACGCTAATTGTGAAAATAATCAAATTAAATCCCTACAATTAATTCCTATGATTTGTTAAAGATTATTAAAATTAAGGTTGTCGTTTTGAGATTCACATTATTATATAAATATAATTTTCATTAATCTGATCGTAGCCATAAATAGAGGACGTTAGCGCAAGCAACGTCCGTTACCATGTTCTCGTAAAATACAATAACTATAGATCGCTACCAAAACCACAGATACTAAGCAAAAACCATGAAAACTTCAGCTAGAACGGCAGATTCTGTGGCGAGAACTATACGGAGCAAAACTGTCCCCGACAGATCTCTGCTCATGAAATGTACTAGTGGTGATTTATACATTTTCTTACACTGACACACTGGCCACAACCACGTTATCAAATTCCCATCATAGTGGTCTAATACTTTCGAGTACCTGGATAGCTACCACCATTAGACGTTTCTTGAGATATTACTAAAACATTACATTAGTATTTAAAAAAATCTCACTTGAGCGTGGTAGCTAGTAGACGGGTGCCGGAAAGTACCTTACTTGCGAAATTATATGCTATATGGTAGATATACCACCTATACGTACGAAGCGTTTTGCTTCCACTTTCTTAATGCGTACTGCCAAGGAATGGAACTCGTTGCCCGAGTCTGTGTTTCCCGATATGTACAATCCTGGAGTCTTCAAGTCGCGAGTGAATAGGTACCTTCTAGGTTTGCGTGCTAAATCTAGACAACGTCATCACTTAACATCAGGTGAGACAGTTGTCAAACGCAAACTTATAATATGTAAAAAAAAAAAAAAACTTTTTGTAATTATCTTGCTCTGAATACGAAAGTATACGGCAGACTTTAATGCATATTAAATCATCGTCCCTCCCAGATTATGTTGTAAGGGTTGGTACACCCACGCCGCTTGTAGATAAGGGCACACGTGTCTCTATACACAACCGTTTACACGCAATGGCTGTTCATTTACAGCATACGGATGTAATCACTGACATGTAGTATATTATACACAGATTGTGCTATTGTTAGCCTCTGGTTTTAAATGGTGGCAACTTACTAAAACATAACGCGTTTTCGCCTGAAATTGTATTTTCGATAAAGAATTTCTTTCGGTTAAGGTTTTTTTTATGCGACGGAAAAGAAAATATATTTATTTGAGTTTTATTGAAATACTAGCAGCACCCGTGACTTCACCCGCATGGATTACGGTTTCCTCACTACCTCAATTATCCCACGGAAACTATACTATTTCAAGGATAAAAGTACCTAGTAGCTAGTGTTAAACCAGGGTTTAAACTATCTCCATACCAAATTTCATCGATATCGGTGTAGCCGTTTGAGCGTGGAGAAGTAATAAACATATACATATACACACATACACAACAACTTTCGTATTTTTAATATTAGTACGATAGGAACGCACATCATTATGTTATAGTTAGGTTGCGATAGCACTACGCGAGAGAGCGGTAAGAGTGTGGAACGGACGACGAAGCGCTATTAACTTCTTAGGGTAGTCTGATAAGTCTGATAATAGCCGGCCAATAGCCTGATCACCTGGGTGTCAAGTTTACTAATTCAAAGTTCATATTCAGTCTGCTGGTGTGGCAGTGCGGCCGTGGTGGTACCGGCCTAGAATAGTACTCCCCCATCTCTTCCCGTGGGTGCCGTAAGAGTCGGCTAAGGGATAACGTACCAGGAGGTGGGCAGCAGCGCCTTCTGAGGATCGGAAATCATACTGCGCTCGCCAACCCGCCTGCCAAGCGTGGCGAGTATTGGCAAATCCCCCCTATATGGGGGAGGCATACGTCCAACAGTGGACGCACATAGCTGAGAAAAGAAAAGAATTCAGTCTGCTGCGAGGCCGAGCCGACGCCATTAGGACAACGTCAAAAATCCGTAGTCTGCTAATCCATAGCAGCCTGAGTGTATGTTCAATCTATGCTCGGCCTATGTCGATTTAGTAGGGCATTTAATGTACTAACAGACTACGGAAATAACGCGCTGTCTTATTAAATCTAGAATTGAATCAAGATTGATTCAATATGGACGAATTAATAATAGCGGACTACCAAAGCTGCCAAATTCGCCAATTGTGAGCCGATCATATTGCCATATTGAATAGTAGACTTAGGCCCCTGGTATGTGGTAAGGCTAGTGATCATACCTCTATAAATACCTATTGGTATATTATAACTTATAATATCATCGATCCAAAAACACGACACATGTCTTATTCACGTTTTGTGTCTTTAAAATAAGTTCGATTATATAAATAAAATAAATGCAATAAATAAATGAATTGTGTACTCAATAAAAATCACCCGCTTTTTCGTATTGCTTGTAACAGAATTCACTGCAAGCAATGGCTGATGTAGCCAAAAATGTCTTAAGGCGCAGTGCATGCACATATCACAATATGAATTATAATTAAAAATCATCTGAATGAGACTGAGCTTTAGTTTTTTAGTTTGAGTATCGTTGGTTCAATATAAAGGAGTGGTCAGGAGTTAAAATATGGTTTGGTCTAATCCTTTTAATAGTTTTATAATATCAAAAACATGCTGGAGGATATACGTTTTTGATATATTCAATAAGTTATATTTTTTTAAAAATGTAAAAATAATAATACAAAACTTAGTTCTTTGGGTAGGTAGCATATTCAAGAAATGGTCATGATTTTATTACAATACTCATAATTGTTTATTTGATACGAATTTCTAAATTTGCATGCTATTTCCCTATACAGTCGGGAAAAACCTCGCTTTAACAAGTACCTAACACATTTTAGAACGAGATTCTTTACTATGTATGTAAGTCCCACTTGGTTACCGTTTAAATCGTACTTTATTCGTGATACGTAAGCGAAACGCGTGTTTATCGACATATTTGGAATTTTACATGAGCAATAGTTTAAAATTTATTAAACCGTCAACTTTTCTATATTTGTATCTCTTTCATTTAATTTGGCTCTTATTTTGGTTCTTACTACAACTGAGCCAACATCCTTCCGAACGTACACGTTTGCTCGTAACTGCTTCAATAAAGCGTTGCTGTAGCTGTAGGGTATGTAGCAATAGCAGATAATGAAGTACCACAGCTGCAAGCATAGTTTGTAGGCATTCATTCCATCAACAATACACCTACATTCCTACTTTTGTACAGTCAGCTGAAGCAAACTTTTCAATTTTCTGAGGCATTGAGAAATAAACTATATTTTAGAAGATAGTTATATATTATTTATTATAGATAAATAGTATATATAAGAATATATACTAATTTCATGTGATCGGTGTTGTTTTTAAATATATTTTCCTTTATTTATTCATTTTTAAATCGTATTATTTAATATCGGTGGTCTCTAGAACATTATGTGGTTTTGTGTGAAGACATTTTATGAATCTTCTTTTGTTAAGAATGTAATATGTATTGTCTTTAAGTCCCACTATCCCACTTCCTACTAATATTATAAATGTGAAAGTTTGTATGGATGAATGGATGTTTGTTACTCAATCGGAACGGATTTGAATGAAATTTGATATGTAGATACTTCAGGTCCCGGAATAACACATAGGCTACTTTTCATCATCATCATCATCAATCATCACCGCGCGGGTCAAACCGCGGGCGCAGCTAGTAAAGAGTATACAAACCAAACAGGTTCGGTTCTTTTAAAATATTTTGAAGTTTTATTTTTGATTTTAGTGTGGATATAAAAATAAGAAGGAGGTTTGGTTTCTTTTTCCTTTTCTAACGCACACCTATTTTTATACATATCGATCGATATTTCCACTGACTGTACTCGTTTAGATCCCATAACGCTTATTGCACTGTGAAAGCATCCGCATAGAACTGCCGCAGTCCCACGAGTCCGGAGTACTTTGCACAATTGTTCAATTTGATCTGTGGTTTATGTATGGAACTTTACGGTTCTATAAGCCGTTGTCGATTTTTTTGAAATAGATTAATACAAACAAGTTAAATTTAAAAATTTCCTCCCCCTCCTTCTCCGGGGTTACACTCAGAGCTTTGCATCTCCGCGCCTTATTAGATTCCAAGAGCCTCTAGATTTAATTTATTTCTTACTACTAGCTCTCGTTTTAAGTTTGGGCAACGTCTTTGACTAGATTGTACGTAATCTGTCTGTGTGCTATGTATCTATATAACGTTCAATTTAGTAAAAGCAATCGTCATTGTTATTTACAATTAGGATTCAAATTTTTGTGATTTTTTTTTAACAGAGACATTGGCCCTAATTCTGTTAATCACACGAACTAGCTAAATTTTTTCTAAAATTCCTCAAAATGAAATAGCTTGTATTCTATTTATGCTAAAATTCAAATTCGTATAACTCTTTGCAACGCTCTCACTAATATTAGACGAGTTTAATTCAATTTTTAGCGAATTGCGGGTAGTTTTAGTAAGCACCAAATAAGTGGCGAATTAATTTACCTAAAACTACCAGAAAATTTAATAAATACATTAAACTTTAGTGACGTTTATTGATAAGTCTCATTCTAATTTAGACTTTATTGTAACCGTATAAGAACTTATCTAATTAGGAAATATTTTAGTTTAGTTCAGTTGAATAAGCGAATCACTACCATTATGTATGCTGTTAAGTTTAATTTTAATGCTAGGAACGAGATAATACAATATACAACATTTTCCTTTTAGGCGTAACCATAAAATATACCTTATAAATAACGCCCAACCACCGCATACATACACTGATCCCAAACTGAGATTTCTTGTATCGAGGGATTTGGAAAGTAGCGTAATCCCGCAACCCTTAATATATCGACACCTGCCAGATAACTGTTACATATTTTATGTTACAAATTCTATTTTTTTGGTAAATGAATCTATCATTTACAAGAAACTAATATAAAAGCCGACAAGTTCAAAATGACAATCGTATTGTAGAGAACACCAATGTAGATAGTAACAATAATAATCGATATATAGGCTGCATTGAGGAAACTCCGCGACCTCTTCTCGACTAATGCCTAAATAAAAAGGTTTTTGATCAGTATGTGTTATTAGTGATATAGCCTCAGATGGAACAGAAACGCGGTCTGAACTCTGGGTCTTGGAAGCAACTTCAGAGTCGCACAGCGAGCTATGAAGACGGATTTAATTACAGGATCGAATCATAAATGAGGTGATTCGTAGTAAAACGAAAGTCATCGACTTAGATCAGCAGATTAGGTGGAAATATTTTCGAGTGAAGACCATAGACTGCCAAGCACAGCATATGACGTCATTGACAAGGTGGTCAAATAGAGAAACGGAAACCAATAAAATATATAGTAAATATCTCGATAATAACGTTAATTCTTGTATTTGAGGCTGTTATAGAATAGTATATTATTTGAGAAGTTAGTTACGACGAAGGATGCGGCAGCAAATCGTGGTACCCTTAGTAGGCTCTAACAATATTTTATTAGTGAAAATAGGCCGTGCATCATGGTATTATTTTATACAATAATTATTTTATGTAAAAACGCAGGTGGAAAATTTCACGAGTACGTTGGCGGTAGCATGGGAAAGGTAAAAATAAAAAAGCACCATTTAAAATTCTGATATACCAATACACTATAATGTAGAATGAGTTCCTACACATATGCGAACGAGTTCTGCGAATACGTCGCAGTTTCAAACTGGAATGTGTTTGATGGAATAGTTTATTTTATTTGCCTGAGGTTATTTGCAACTTCTACGTTTATACTTCTATTTACATAATGTTTGAGCGTGATAGGAATACACACACAGATTTGGAGCAGTTTTTTATAGGCATAAGATATTATCTCTTGATTAGAGAATATTTTTATGGCTGATTCACACCGGAACGGCAGAGGCCGGCAGAGGCCGGGAGCGACTGGCGCCACGGGGCTGGCGGTGCCGAATCTTCAAGCTTCAAGCTCTTACGTCGTCGTCGGCTTCGGCGGCCACTAGCGGCCTCCCAACACCATGTGTCTAGTCTTCTCTTGACCAGTTTAGTACCACTCACGGTTACTGGCACTACGTCTCATAATGATTTTCACACTGAAAGTGCTCGCTGTACCGCTGCCAGCCTCTGCCATAGCGGTGTGAATCGGCCCTAAACTGTTAAAACAATCAGCCCATCAGCGTTGTCAGGCCGACAACGCGACTGTCAATGCCTTCATTAAGCCACTGTGGTTTCTATCAAATCAAAATAAATTATTAAATTTAGACATCAAAAACGCACATTTTATAAAGTCCATGTAAATTAAGTACATTGTTCATATTTTAAAGACTCAAGAGACTATCGCCATATTTTGAAATAAATAGCGTCACATTGAATATTATAAGTATATTAAATCATAGGATATTATATCGATGGCAGAAAGGAGCTGAATGCGGGCCGCTTCCAATCACTTCTTGTGAAAATCAATGGGAGAGGTATATGTTCAGTAGTTGACATCCTACAAAGAGTATATTATAATTTCAAAAATATACAACGGGACTAATTTGTAGTACATTTTTACTAGTTTTATAAGATTTTGTTACATACTAGTATGGTTTTCTTTTAGCTGATAGGAGAGTAGGATATAGAATGAAATATAACTTGAATCCTCTTTCCAATAATAAATTTTCGATGGCCAGGTGAAAGGCACTGTTTATCTTGCTACTGAGCCGTGATCTGTCTCCGGAGTGGAAGCAATATGTTCACGTCATGTGACTAAGCTTCTAAGGAAATGGCTACCTATCAACGACATTAATAACACAGAACAAATCAACCAACTAGGTAACCTTGCGCAAGCAAAAGGGTTCCCAAAAAAACTTCTACGAAAATGTGTAATCAACGGAGAGAATTTTGAAATTATTTGACAGACTTAAATATAATACTTTATTTTTTAAAAGACTGGCCGGTTGGCGCAATTGCTAGCACTCTGCCTTCTGAGCCGCTGGTCCCGGGTTCGATTCCCGGACAGGTCAAACATTTGTGTGTATGAACATGTCTGTTTGACCTGTGTCTGGGTGTGTATATGTATATAAGTATGTATATATCAGTCATCAGGTTACCATAGTACAGGCTCTGCCTAGTTTGGGAGAACACTAAATATACGGAGAATACTAAATATATTCACTGGCATGCAAAACTAAATATCATACTTTTAAATTAGAAATACATTTTTAAGTACACAAGATATACTTTCGAAATAAAAAGGACTCGAAAAAGAATTTAACTGTCTAAATAAAAACTTTATCTTCGATAACCTTATTTTAAGGAATAGCTGAAGAAACTTGAAATACAAAAGTAATCCCTTTCGAATGACTATACCATTAATTTTTTGTTTTCAATTTTTTTCTTGATCAATGAGTCTTGTTACAAAAGCAAAGTTTAAAAGTACAACAGCATATAAATAAACCACATATTTATCATGCCTGTTTCACTTGAAGAATGCATTAACATTTCAATACCGTCAAGAAGCGAAGAAGTTTTCTACTATAGCTAAGATGGACAAAGCGACAGGACGGAATTCTGTAGTCGTGGGTTCAAGTCCCACTAGTAGCCGAATTTTTTCCTTAAAATAATTTGATCATAAGTTTCCGCCTAACATGACGCTAATGCACAAAACTCTTAATATTATTTTGAGATGAAAATTGCAGTGCAGTTCGAAACTTCGACTAGCACTGTAGTCCTATCGGGCAGGCATAGCGTTCACTAGTAAATCCACTCGATCTTTTCGTCGCATGATACCATCGAAAACATGTACTGTTTATTTATGAATGACATCCAAATATTTTCCTCAAGTAAATATTGCAGTAGCCAAAGTTGGTAAGCGCTACAGCCCGGAGCTTCAAAGCGGCTCAAAAGTCATGGTTTATTCAATAACCTTGCAGTCTTTTACTGTATTGTGAGTAGAACTCGCATTGTAGAACGTTTTTCGTATAAATGTAGTCAAGATCTGGGTATGTGAAATAAGATTTTTAAAAACGAAACTTAAAATGTTACTAATTCATCATCATCATCTCAGCCATAGGACGTCCACTGCTGGACAAAGGCCTCCCCCATTGATTTCCACAAGGACCGGTTGGAAGCGGCCCGCATCCAGCCCTTGCCTGCGATTTTAGTCAGGTCGTCTGTCCACCTAGTCGGTGGCCGTCCTATGCTGCGCTTGCCAGTCCGTGGTCTCCATTCGAGAACCTTTCGGCCCCAACGGCCATCGGTTCTTCGAACTATATGCCCTGCCCACTGCCACTTCAACTTGCTAATCCGCTGGGCTATGTCGGTGACTTTCGTTCTTCTACGGATCTCCTCATTTCTGATTCGATCACGTAGAGAAACCCCGAGCATAGCCCTCTCCATAGCTCGTTGTGCGACTCTGAGCCTGTTCAGAAGGCCTATAGTCAGAGACCACGTTTCAGTTCCGTAAGTCATCACTGGTAACACACATTGTTCGAAGACCCTCGTTTTCAGGCATTGCGGTATTTTGGACGAGAAGACGTCTCGGAGATGTTACTAATTAAATGTTCCAAATTCAATTTGCCGATTTTGAAGCATTGATATAGATCGCTCGTTGTACAGAATCACGCATCTGCATCTATCTGTATTAAGGATAACCTAAAATATCAAAGTTTCGTCTAAATAATGAATATCGTACTGTCTGCCAAAGTTATCAGCAAAGCTCTAACAGCTCGCTTGCATTTATAAAAACAGTTTCTACATCAGCTAGCCCCCGCAGCAGTTATTGCACAGAGCACGACTCTGTGAAAATACGCAAATTAAACTTACTGAAAAATATTCTACTAACTGTTAGCAAAATATGAAAAGTGACAGATATTTCGGGAACATTTGAAAATTGCACAAGTTCCATACCGGTGACATGGTGAATTTTTTTAAAATAAAAGTTATTCATTATTAACAAGCTTATTCTATCATATCTCGTAATCATATTCACATGCCAAGTTAAAATTGGTATAATTTATAAAAATAATTATAAATTAAAAATAATTGAATTCGTTCATGCGTGTGTGAGGCACACTGCCCACATATTAACGCGGAACCACGAAATTCGTTTCAGTATGGGTGCGTGCGGGACTTCATCGATCCGAGCCGACCTTGCACTAACATCAATGAATGTGTTTACAATTTACACCCAGCTCACGATGTCTGTGTAGAAGACTCGAAAATACCCCACAGTCTTAATTTAGGAAACGAACAAGAAGTGTCTGGACTTTTGAAACTTTTGTCTATCTGTTATCTAGGAACCGGCTACAAGAACTACACAAACTTAGAATCGGTTTCACAGTCACACCCCTCACACTAGGATTCTCTGTGTCGCGAGTTTACACATTGCATAAAGTTTAAATACGTGGGAACAACATTTATGCTCGCCATTGGAAGGGATTCGAAGTCAAAGCCCCGATTCCAATTTATAATTTTACAAAAAATTAGGTAGGTGTTACAGATATACATCAAAAATGGATATACTGACAAAAGTATCTTCTCGTTTTATTGTAATGTTAAAATGATGATGAGGTAAGAGTTACACTTGATAAATAAATAAAATTCATTTATTTCAGACATAAAGTAGACACCCATAAACAGAAACTAAAAATAACTTAAATGAAATAAAATACAGCACAATTTAAAAATACGGAAAAAATAATAATAAATCAACATAATAAAAAGACATACATATTCAATACCTTCTATCAGGCACTACTGCGGCGACATGTAAGTTGCAGCAATGCCGGATATAAGGCTTACTGTACCTCGATGCATAGTTGCAGCCTGTGGGCTTATTACACGCAAAAAAGCTATAGCGCTGTTCGAGTGTAATATACGCAGTGTTGGGACTACCTCGCTTCTGCAGCGCGTTTGGGATGTTGTGACAGCAGCACACAAAGATTGTTTTAATTCAGTGGTGTGAGTCCCTGGTGCATAGGGTGCGGACCAGTTCTATGTCCTGATGATGATTTTGGAGCGAGTGGATTGTCCCTTTATTCGGCACTACTGTAAGAAACGTGTGTCTTATAGTGTCGGGTAAAAGGACACATATACACTCCTTTACATAAATTGTGTGAGATTTATGTTATGGGTTTTATTGTTACCTGAAATAGATGTTATTTCAGGTAACTATAAAAATTATAAAAATAAAACTATATTTTTTTATTGATAAGTCTCTCCGTGATCATGGTGCGTGGAACCGCGCCGAAATATCGGGAACTCAATTAAAATCTAAATCATGGTGCGTATCCCGTGTTAAACAATATTTATATATTTAATTTTATTTCAATAACAACCGTCAATTCGAGAATCTCTATACATTTTAAACTATACGTTGAAGCAACGTGCCAAAGTATTTAGGTAGTTGAAAACTCTATAAAGCAGATCACTGCATCAAACGATGCTTAACCAAAATAAACAGATTAAATGACGTGCCAAGTTCTGCTAGGAGGGTTTCATCAATAGCTCAGTAATTCAATTCTTATCAACTGCGAAATTTTAGATAATCTCTCCCGGATTTGTGTCCTTGTAAACAATTAAGTGACACAATGATTAACTGTAGCAAATTGTTGCTTTCAAAATAGGTCAAACAAGGGTATGATGTGATGACGGTGCTCTACCGAATCCTTTGTTTCAAATTCTTCACTAACAGACTTCAACTGGAAGTTTGTAGGTCATAATTATTTTGCCAAAAGGAATCAGTTGTTCGCTCCACAGTTTATAGAACAATTTGTTAGACTTTCGGTTTAATAGTAAAAAGTTGAAAAGCCGTTACTGCTAAAGTAGTAATTAAGTCTTTTTTTATATATATAAAAAGTAAAATTAAAATAAGAATATATTTGTTATTGATAAAATTGTATTTATATAACAGATGCATTTTATATGTTTAACAATTTGTACTATAAGTGACTTGTCATGTATAACGTGAATTGTTACAAGGTCAATGAACGTTTCTGATTCTGATTATTTCTTTCATAATACTACTAATAATACTTTTCATAATAACGCATAGTGTCGCTAACTGGTGCTAAATTTCTCAATTATTATCATAGCTCTTTTATTAAAGTCTGTTCAGGTAGTGAGCAAAAGATTTTCTAAATGAGTAAAATATGGCAACCCGACCCTGTCTCTTAGATGATACTATAACCTTAGTCATAATATTGAGTGCACTTGCGTATTATCTTTGATCTATTGCTCATCAAAATATGCTGAATCTTAAAGTAAAATGTCACAAATATTTTTTTTATGATCTCCTTATTTGTGTCTTGTTTTCTTAAATAAAATGGCTTCTATTCCTTTTCTTACATCAACATTTTCAATCAACAATCATAGGGGAAATGAACTAGAGACTGTTTCTCATTCATCGCCCTGGCATGCTTTATATGCGGCCTTTTTTGATCAAATGATTGATAATTAATAATAACTATCTATGAACTTTAGTGCTACTTAGTATGAAAAAATCACACAATCGACCACTAATCGTTAAGGGCTAAACAGGCTTAGCTCACCGGGGGGAGCGTCGCTTGTCAAACTAACGGACACTGGTTGTGGATCCCCAACAACAGCTTGAGCTTCCGTTGAAGGTAACACCGTTATCAAATTCCCCGCATGGTGGTAGGATACTTTCGAATACCCGCCTAGATAGCAAGCACCCTCAAGTTTGAAAAACTGTCACCAAGCACATAGTGTGTTCAGGCAGCAGTCCTTGAGAGCCAGTGAGCATTCTAGGTCTAGGTGATAACATCTTCGACCATATCTTCACTGACCATCAAGTAAGATAGTGGTCAAATGCTAGATCTATACAGTATAAAAAAGGTGCAGATGATATTACAGAGGCTTGAGAGTGTTTACACGTAGAAAAGGTGGGACAAATCCTGATATGTGTTGATTTAAAATTTGTTACAAATATTTCCAGATACCTCAAATGCCAGATGGCTCAAAAAAATTTTATCATATTGTTCGACTTTTTAATTACCTTTCTTCTGGTGTAAGACAGTTCAAGCGCATTTGTCGTTACCGCGAAAATTATCGATTAAGTGGGCTAAGACAAAATGCATCGCTTCATAGCGATTCTCTTTATCTCGCCGTTGTATGTTTGTTCTCGCTGTTCATGAGAAATATCCAATGACTATGAAACCTGTTGACTAATGGCCTACACCTACGAAGAAAATAATTGGCGCAAATCCTGTGCGTTGACGTCTTTCGTCCCATCCTGTTCCGGTATGAGTAGTTTTATATCGCTCTATCTCGTTTCCACACCCCATTTTATCGTTCGCTTCTCAACGAGAACGAACATTCAACGGCTAGAGACAGAGACTCGCTTGTCAACGGGCCAAGGAAAATTATGGCAGCTCGATAATATTTCTTCACTAATAAATTAACAAATGCTTTGTTCTATCAGAATTAACCTTCAAAGACTGTTTTCATAAGTAAAATAAGTAGACTACAAAATAAGTTGAAAAGGCTGAAAATTGTCTGTTAAGCATTTGGTCAAGCCTTAAACAATCAAAAGCTTCACAATCACGGTGATTTCAGTTCGATAAATCAAAAGCACAAGCTTGATATTAGCCATTTACCGTCAGGGTTGGTTAACATCTGGATTTAGGCAGATGAACGTGGATTTCACCGGATAGAAACGGATTTGCTCAACGGTTACGGGCTTACCTGAGATCGTGCGGAATGATCTGTAGATGAATAACGGTTTCTGGCAAAGTAGAAAGTTGAATTGGTGTTGTGATCTTTTTGTATGTTAATTTACATTTCCATAGTCCATAGCCACTACTTCCACACAGATAATATATTTCTTTTCGAAAACGCCACTGCAACGGTGCGCAGTGGGTATTTCTGGAAAGAAATTTAAATTTATAGTGGAGATTTCTTTAAAAATAACATAATAGAGATGCATTGTGTACAAATGCAGTTTTAATTATTTGATGAAAAACCCTCTTTTATTTATATATCATATATAAATAAAAGATATATTATATCATTTTTAAGTTTGCAAACATTTCAAATGATATGCTGTACACTCAGATCTTATTTTCTAGCAGTGCTTACGATGTAAATTAAAAAATAAATAAATAATTTTACCTGTCGTTCATTTTAAAATAATGTTTTGTAGTGTATGAAATGGAGTATTAGCCAATTATTTGCATTCTGGAAGGAGCTCAAGCCGATAATGGGGGATAGAACCAGCGACTGTCAGCTAAGAAGACAACGCTCACACCTATAGTCTTACATTGCTTCTAATGTCAGTTTTATTTGTCTGTGCTTTTAGTAAGACTAACTTTTATTAAAGTAAAAGTAATCCAATCGTTGTCGTGTAAGCAATTTAATAATGCCCCCATTGTTCGTACAAACTATCAATTATTATGTGTACCTATCACAAATTCAATTTACATACACACACATACACACACATACACACACACACACACACACACACACACACACACACACACGCGCGCGCGCGCGCACGCAAATGCAACCTTCTCCCACTAAAGTACCGCCCCTTATGCTGTGCAGAACCTAAGCATAATTTACTGTTCACACTGTTGCTTGACATTTATGATCGAATAAAAAATTATACATAAAGCGCAAAAACAAAATATTTTTTTCAAATGGAACAACAATTATAAAATAACATTTAATATTGGCGGCAATATTGGCGTTCGTCTGAATTGCACTACAAATATAAACAAATCTCAGTTACATCCCTAATTGTAAAGTAACGGCACCCTTATGTAGAAATCGTCAGGTCTGCGCGGGGCGTTATTATTGCCGAAATGAGCGATGGTAATTGCGTAACCAGTCACCGTTTGAAACGACTGCCGAATATTATACTCAACGGCAAACGATGTCGTTTGCTCATCATTCTCCTGTCATAACGTGATAAACAGCGGGTTCGGAATGCTTGATTGTTTTAGCAGATTTATTAATATAATACAACATTATTAACAATGATATAATAACATAATTAGTTTACAGGCCTAAGTGTGAAGACGTTATAAACAGTAAAACAGATCTCTACCAACGGATTGATCTATTGGTGTTGGTAAAATCGTTAGCAAATCCATGACTTAATGGTACTTTCTAGAATCTGCCTTTCTAGCCATGCGCAAACTCAAGATTGTAAAACTGTCACTAAATATTATAATGCCCCATGAAATAATGGTTTTCAACAGCTGGTTTGTTTTACAACCTCAAAATAATACAAGTTTTGTGATGTTGAATCTCTAAATGATATTTTTCGCTTCACTTATTTGGTAGTCAGAAAAATGTACCTGAGTTAAAACATTCATTGCACATAGAATCATAAGCTTATATAGTGTACGAGTAATATTTCTTTTTTGTTAATACTAGATTTAGGTGACCTGCCGACAACCACAAACAAGCTTTTAACAAAATAAATTGCTTTGTTGCTTAGATTATAAGTATACAAATTTCTGTTTAGAAAATATTCCAAACAAGTTGTTAGTGTACCACCACTAACTACCTAAAAATAAAAGGTTCAAAAATACTAAATTTAGATAATACATCCAATATAGTGGGAATTGCTTATCACTATGAAGTTGCTTAGTGATCGTATATGACACTTTGTAGTTGAAATCTGACTGTCAACAGATCAAACCTGTATCACAAATCTTAAGTATCTACTTGTCTTCCACTTCAAACACCTGAAGCACTTCTCAACTCGCAGTTAGGAGCCTTTCGGAAGCCTCTTTAGAACATCCGACGCTGTGTTGCTTCTCACGATAGCCGTCAATACCACTAAGAACTCAAAGGGAAGTTTTCGAACATCGATGAGCTAGGGTTGCCCAAAACTTAATTGATCATTATTTATTTATTATTCTACAGTTTCAAAGCCTTGGAATAATTGCTAAGTACCTAATTATTTGTCAGACCGCACTTGAGTGAGATTGAATTCACATTATTTTACCTTACATTATATCACAAGCTAGGTATACAAACGGAATTAAACTCTGAACTTACTATCACAATATTAATTATAACTGTGACACAGAGAATTGATAGTCTGTTTGTAGAATAGATACGATGTTCAATTGCTTAAAATTTATGTTTACAAAGTTTTAAGTCTTAAAATTATTTGATGAAATGCCTTTTTTCTCTTCTTCAGTTTTCTTCACAATGTGAATGTTGCGCTGAGGGGTATTTTTATTTTAATTACACATAATCTCGTGATAATATTTAGCATTATTTGCTATTCAGATAGTTTTTACGAACTTGTATTAAAGGCAAAAACAGATTTAACCCGTAATTATTACAAATATGGATTATTATTTATTTTTATATTCCAGGAACAAATGGATAGTATTTATCACATTGTGACAACCCTACTTTTCCAGCTAATCTTCAAAGTTGGCTCGCCCCCAAAGAGTTCGAATACGAAACATCAATTCTTTACGGCTGCTCGATGTTACCTGCGCATTACTCCCAGCTTTTGTGGAAATAGATTTAGTTAGAGGCTTCCTTGACTTGTTTTCAGTGTACACGAGCCACCGAGTGTTTTCGATTGTAGTTTTACCAATAGCGAATTGATGGTCAGTGACGATCACGCTAAATTCAGAACGTTTACTGGGCCTCAAGGACTGCCTGCTGCCTGTACGTTTGGTAACAGTTTTAAAACTTGAGGGTGGTAGGTACCAGAAAGTGCTTTACTACCATGCTGTAAATCTGAAAATAAAAAACTTAAATATTTTTATAAAGTTACTAAAATTAATGTTGTAATTTACAGTAAAATAAAACCGTGCTTAGGTCATTGTCCTCGACTAGTGTATCCGGCGATATTTCCTAGTTACATGAAATGGTTATTGCGCGCTCGCATTTATATAAATGGTTGATATGCGTAAGCATCGTATATACCTAAGTTTGTGATGGTTGATGGAAGTGAAGGCGAATCAAATTGAGAATGTATAATTTTGAAGCGGTTGACATTGTCCAAAACATCTTCAGATTTGATAAATTTGTAATTGAAAAGTTTCAAGTTTTACAGGGTATGATTTAATATTTTGGTTTAGTCGGTTCCTGTAGAATAAAAAGTTAAGAAATGTTCTCTGCACGCGCTTTACGATTAGTATGTATATGAGGAAGAAGAGAGAGAACAGATACGAAGAGAAAGAGAGAGAGAGAGAGAGAAGGAGATTTAAGGAGACCTGACGATAAAATTGAATTCTAGAATAGTACGGGCTAAAAGTCCGGTAAAGCCGTAAATACTCCATGTGGTAAATAGCATTTAGTCATTTCTAAAATAAGTACGGGCTAACGTTAAGTAAATAGTGAAAGTAATATAAATGGGTTTTAATTTTTTTTTGTAATGCCGGAAATAAAACCTAAGATTTGTTTCTTATTTTTACCCGACTACGAAAGAAGGTGGGTAATGTTTTTATTATATTTATAGTCCCGAAATGTGAACTTCTTGTCGAATAAGACCCCTAAGATCAAGATCTGGTCAACCCCTAGAGGTCAAGTCAAGAAGTTTTAACTATATCATAATGTAACTTTTTAACAATGATGGTACAACTTCAGCTAGAGCAAGGAGGTTGTAATCAAGTTTTTCTACTTATAATCTGTGGACGCGGTGCAACACGCATGCGCGACCTGCTAATGGATTTTAGCGCTAAACGTTCACAAATAAATGCAAACATACGCTTTAATTATGAGTAAATTTCTTTATCTATTGTATCTAATCTCATACTCAAATGTAAAGATTAAAAATTTAAAAACAGAACTTGAATATAGTCTTTATAGACAATATATAAGAGCTGTATCATAATGAAACTTTTTAAATTTATTTCAATATATTGTCTATAAAGACTGTCATTCAAGTTCTGTTTTTGAATTGTTTTTTAATCGTTATATTTCAGTATGAGGTTAGATAAACTATTATTATAAGATTAGATAAAATAGTGTATGAAACTGCACATGATTTGGTCTTAAAATACGAGTGTAAGTTAAAAAAGCCAGCCGTTGGCGAGGTTTTTAATGGCATTACACGAGTGCATGAAGAACGTAAGAAGAACCCTTATTATGAAACAGTTTCATAGAATATAATATAATATTAATGTTACATTCTTTATCTATTACATTTTATAGTCGCGGAACAATCTCTTCATACCTTTTTGACGTGATAACGTTTTATAAATTGATGAATACCAGCAACACTCATGAAAAATAGTAACGTTCCGCGTAACGTTCCACCTGAGTTTTGTATTACATAAAATAATCAAAGTCAAAGTCAAAGTCAAAGTCAAAGTCAGTCGAAGTCAAAGTCAAAGTCAAAGTCAGTCAAAGTCAAAGTCAGTCAAAGTCAAAGTCAAAGTCAAAGTCAAAGTCAGTCAAAGTCAAAGTCAAAGTCATAAATGATTATGACGTTATCACGTAAATCTATCGTCCGTAAACCGACTTTACAGACAACCAATTTTAGTGATAGTAAGTGTCCCGTTTAACAATAATTGCACGTCTATATATTCCAGATGTAATATTATGTGGATATAATGCATAAAATGCTTCATGCATGATGTGTTTTCATTTATATGTTAAAGTTAAAATATAGAAATGTTGGTTGTGTGAAAACGTTATTTGTTTTAAAGTTCTACTTAATTGGTGAATTGGACAGTGGTTCACTCTTTTGTGATAAGGTTATAGATACGTACTTACTTACTAGAAGAGACACAGTTTTTCTAATGTAACAGTAACAAGGTGCCGACGTGGACGCGGCCGTTGACTTTCGTAAACTAACAGTTAGGTCACTAAGAACCCCGTGGGTATTTATTTTTCTAAATCTAACAGATAAGTACACTTAATATTTTTAGTTATCTATGGTCCCTACCAGATATTACGAAAAAATATTATATCAATAAATAAAGTAGTTACTTACAGAAAAAAGTGCTAAACATCCATATAACGTACTTAATTACTTATGTATATGTTATATCCTTGAACATTTGACATTAATGCTGTTATTAATAAACACCGTTAACGTTTTAAAGGCCAGTTTACTCGGTACAAAATCCTTTAATGCCCCGCTCAGATTTCGCAGTAACAGCTTACGGCATCATTTAAAAACAACGATTGCTAATTGTAGTAACCGTGTCCATATCAAAGTAATTTCGACTCTTTTCACATTGAGTTTAGAAGCAATTTCACTTGAAATTGTTTTCTGGTTTCTTCAAGAATACCGCTTTTATTTTGCGGCACTGTAATTGCATCGTACTTGTTCGATGAAGGGGAAGTAACGGTATCGCTTTTATAACCATTTAGGGTATTTGGACCCTGATAATGTTTGGAAATGGCTTTAATTTGTTTCAGATGTTTTGGGAAGATTATCATATGCGCCTGTGCAATTCTAATGTTAGTCATTAATGTAAGCGAGGAGTCCATTATTTTTTTTTTTTTTTTTTTTGTAAATATACAATACAATACAATACAATACAAAAACTCTTTATTATCAGTACTAAAAACAAATAACATATGATACTTAAAGCTAAACTTAAATGTTTATACTTGATACGAATTATCGTATATATTATCGTACCATAAGGCCGCCCATTTATGGCTTGTAGCGATTTCTTCCAGGGAACCAAAAATAAATATATAGAAAGGTAAATATACAGAAAGATGAAAATCTGGCAGTATCTGATATACACAGTTTGCAGAAAGACACGAAGAAAATAAAACACAGAACACTAAATACGTAGACCGCGCCAGCAACGCGGTGCTGTTAGACTGGAATAATTTCTAATATCAGCAAAGTAAGAACCTTGATCCAGGTGAAGCAACAGTGGGTTGAATGTAAAGGACCGCATGCGGCAAAAGGCAAAGAGGAAGTATAATATATCCCTCTGTTCTCCGGTAATTTTCTATCTAACCTTCACTCTTATTTTTGTACAAAATCTCAATGTTCAGAAAACTAAACCAGACGACTAATCATCATTTCGCGTAGGTATTTACCTGATTTATAGCAGTGCGTGACTGCCACCGTTTCTAAAAGTGATTTTATTGCCACTTCTCTTCATGCAAAATTCAATTCGAACTCGTTTGGTTTACGGTCGATATTGTGATGGCAGGGTGTAAAATGTTGTCATGTTTACGCTGTATAACCCTGGAATTAGAAATGCCCAAACTAATCAAAAGATCATTATAAATTTGTTGTATATAAGACGTGGTTGGTAAAGTTTTGTTGATGTTGCTAAGTATAACCAGGAGTCAAATTATTTCTGTAGCAGTGACCAGTCCCTGTAAAACCGCACCAAGAAGCTTTCCTAAGCTGCCATAGAGTGTTTTGTCGAGCATTTTCTTAATATTCAGTGCTCACAATATCAGCTCTCACACACACTACGACACGTAAATAAATATTTACCACTGATGAAACTAGCTTGGCTTTATGAACTTGGTATGAACTTTAACCCAAATATATATGTTTAAAATTAAATACTAACAACTAATTACAATACTGCAGCTACTACAATAACATTTGAGCAATCCACTGGCTATTGGAAGAAATGCTGTAACCCACTATCAGTTTGCAGCGTGGCCAGAATGCCAGGAGCATTGCCAGGTTGAATTGTAAAGCTGATTCGTTGAGCCGAATATGTACCAGCATTTTGGTCATGCGTCGCATCGATCAAACGCTCTGATAAGTTTTGGAACATCCGATGAGCTCCCGATCTCCACGGGCCCAATTACTCGACCCCAAGCGGTTCAAATATGTAACCAGTCCTTAGGTTAGAATACTTTCGCCGTTTCAATTGCTCCGCTGAATAAGCTGCGGCGCCAGCACTAACGTGTGTCTCGGGAAGATGTGACGACGCCAATGTGTCAACACATGTAGGGTCCCACACTAAAGGCCGCCCTAACTATTTTGAATTCAAAAATAGAAACCTATGGTGAGAGATGTTTTTTTTATCATTGCAGTGACCGTCAAATAACGTTCAAATATTAAGCACAATTTTCTTTAGTTGTATGAACTATTATATAATAAATAGACTTAGGTAACAAAATATTCGTGCATCCTGTATGTGATGGTTGTTTTTTAGTTACTATTAAAGGCCTGTTTTCTAAACAAACAAACGCTTTCTCAATCCAAGAACCGAGAATAAACATTCGAAGCAAAGAGCCGGGATTCGAATCCCGAGCCGCGGTTCTAAGGAGTGTATACCTTGCTACACCTTAGACCGCGTCGTTGAGATAGCGGTCACACGTAAGCTCTTTTCTCTGTCTTCTTTTTTAAAGTGATAACAGAGTCACTACGACCGTCACTATTTTAAAATAAAAATAAGGGAATATGTTAGTGATCGTTGGAAGATAATGTCTAAATTGTCTGTAAAATGTGCAGAATTTCAAAATGTTTCCTATTTCTGCTGTAAACAAATGCCGAGCAATACGTAAAACTCTGCTAAACATCTCTACGATATGTAACGACCAAGATAAACATTGATTCAAGGCAAAATAAACATTCAGCGTACCGGCGCCGGTCATATGAACCGTCAACACTTCTATGTGACTTTCAAACAAGTTTTCCAATAAACAGATTTTTTGAAACAAAGCCTGCGCAAACTCGAGTGTTGACTCTACGGGTCGGTAGAGGGCCCTAGAGTTGAGAGGTACGTGCTCGCCGCCAAGATAGCCTGTGGCGTTACACTGTGACCTCGATTGCGAGTCATCCTCGAAAATCTAGAGCGACTGTGTTGTATACAAACGTTACAGAAGAAAAAAGATACGCGTTAGCTATTTTCAGCTGCCTTACAAATAATTACGTATTTTAAACTATCATCCTCATCATCATCATCATCTCGACATAGGCCTCCCACATTGATTTCCACAAAGACCTTTATTTTAAACTATAAAACAACTATAATATTTGGCGTGGTGGAAGTCGGGTCTTAAGGTACAATTCCGTGCATCGCGGTTGCGCGCCTTTGATCACGTGCGGCTTATGCGAGCGGTTGATGCCGCGATTCGTTATATTCAAAGGAAACCGTAGTTCGCACCAGTCTATCACCGACTTTGGAAACGGTGCCATACATTTTCAATTGCTGACTATTGTTGCATCAACATACATATCAGCCGCACGAGATAAATCGAGTTGTACCTTTAAAGAGAAACATTTTCAACATTTTTTAAAAAGGCAGAGACCTTAAAAATACTACATAAACCGATATCGATTAAATTTCTATAGTTTATTATTAAGGATTATTCATCTGAGAGTATATCCTTTCAAATCGGTTTACAAATCACGGAGTTTTGACACTTCAATTCATATTCATAGTCTCATACAATTTTAGTTTAAATTCTTTAAGTAAAAAATGACATTAAATACACATTATTTAGTGTTAATTTTTCCAGACACATAACACCAAATATTCGTTTAAGTAAGAAAACGTTAAAGATGATTTACGAATAAGTTGGCCAGATATCGACTATTAATTAGATTAGTTATTACCTATAGCATAAATTTCTGTTACCAAACAAACTAAAACAAGAGCTAGGTTACGTTCAAATCTAATCTAACAGTTAATGAAGATGTATAATAACCAGAAATATGTACGAGGAATACAATTAAACACCGGTAAAATACTGAGTCGTGTATTGATATATATATATACTTGTCTAGCTTGCGGAACCAATTCTCGTATACATTCTAATGTTTAGCGTTTGGGCGCCGTCAAATATTTTGTGACAAAGTTTTCGTATCGTCATGTTCAAACATAAACTATGCACGTATCGCTCGGACAAACTTATTATTCCTCTTATGTCGAATTATTCATGTGCTAAGAAAAAGACAATATAGTAATTTGAACGAAGTAACATTATTTCTCTATTCGCTGCCGTTAGTATTTAGATAATTATTTGCTGATATAAGTAAGGAAAATTATATGCTCATATGAGGATAAAGGATAAAAATTAATATTTTCAATACATATACAAATACAAATTTACAAATACAAATGTCTTTATTCATGGAAAAATTAAAACAAAAAATACACATTGAAAGCCCTGCCTGCTGCTTTAGTATACACTGTGTTGCAGCAGACAGTGTCTTCCCCAAAATAGGCATAGTATATGAATTATTTTAAAATAATAATAATACAGTACGAACCTACATTAAATATCTTTCTTTTTTGTGTATCTCTAAATTGGAGTAGGTAGGTTGTCTGCGGTGAGCAGCACTTAACCCCCTAACTCCGGCCGTCTCTTCCGGTAAAGAGCTCTTACCACAATTTTAGTACACATAGCGAAAGCCATGTCGATACATTAGTTCTTGCGCTCCAGGCCTGTATTTTAGATCATGATATACGGTGGTCATATTAAGATTGTGTAACACTTTGACGCAGCTTGTTATTTTTTTTTATATATAACATATACGTATATATATATATGTCGGAGAAGCATAATTCTCGTCGACATCATCAATAGGAGTTGCGGGCTTAGTGGGCGTCATCAGGGTGAAATGCGAGCACAAAATGAAACGTTCAGAGTGTTACACTCACAGCACTATTATAATTCAGTTCAAACAATACTTTGCACTTATTTGAATAATTAAACAGGACCGAGCAGCGGGTTCAGGGAGCCGACCTTACTTTAGACAACCAATTAATATACTCAAGGATCCAACTCGATCCGAAGCTACCACTCCAACGAATGTGACTCCAATTCTTTCCACCTCTCTAAAGTTAAGATGGCGCCTCGACCCCGCTCGAGGCGCGTGCTCTGCTCTCATTGGTCATTAAATAAACTACAATATCCATCATTTATATTACGTTAGTAAAGCTTTTAAGATTAACAAAAGTGTTTCAAATTGAATAATTTCATATTGAGAATGCTAAACATAATGTAAACATATAATATAATGCGTTATGCACATAAACAACAATCAACTAGACTCAGGCTTCGACAAAGATGGCGCCTCGATTCCGTAAATTACAATATTCATGACTTCTCTTACATTAATAAAGCTTTTAAGGTTTACAAAAAGTAACAAATCAAATTATGAATTCTAAAAGTAATTAAAATGTAAACAATCATTTTTAGTGCTTTATCCACGCAAACAGCAATCAACCCGACTCAGCTTCCTCCGACATATATATATATATATATTTTATATATACATATATATATATTTTATATATACATATATATATATATATACGTACGGGAAGGCCAAATAAGGTGTGTATTTATTAATTTATTAATATTGGTGATAATTAAATAAATAAAACCACTTTGTAACTTCATGTGACCATTGGTTGCCTTAACTATGGTTATGTACATATATTTGCTTATGTATTGGTTACGTTTTTAAAATCCAAGTATTAAATTTTACGCAAAAAGCTATAATAAGTTGGAAACGACGTACCTTTTAAACACTATATCCGACCTCAATTTCACAATATATTAAATAATAAATTTCATTTGTGAATTTTTTTTAAAACATGTAAAAAGAAACTCAATGCGTTCTCAGTCCTTTTTATAAATAGTTTATAGAACTAGGTCTTGAACATAGCTCACTTGATGGTCAGACCATCATGCTGGAAATTTGATAAAGGTTGCCTTTACCTGAAGCGCAAGCCGGTGGTGGGGATCGAACCAGAATCCGACAGTTTGATAGCTGAGCTCCCACCTCTAGGCTGTCATCGCTTAATTTAGAGCTTTCGTCATAGAAATGAGTATTGACAATAATGTAATTATGAACATACTGGCCATTGCAGGTTGTCAGATAGGGCGTAGTGGTAAAATTAAACATACAATTTAGCAATAACTACACTGTCCCTTCGGCAGCAGAAATGCTTACTAAAAATTCAACATTTAGCATCTGTCTAATGCCCATACTTACTTACTTAGTTAGTTACTTACCTACTAGTTACTGGCACTACAACCCAAAGTGAATCTTGGCCTCTGACACAAGAGAACGCCACTGTTGTCGGTCTTGCGCTTAGAAAAGTATTTATTTATTATTTATTTTTTATTTATTAACATTCACACACGGTCTTCAGGTCCCAAACTAGGCAGAGCCTGTGCTATAGTAACCTGATGACTGATATATATACTTATATACATATACACACCCAGACACAGGTCAAACAGACATGTTCATGCACACAAATGTTTGACCTGTCCAGGAATCGAACCCGGTATTACAGGTCATCTTAGAATCTATGTAAGATACATAAAAATATCATCATCATCTCAGCCATAGGAGGTCCACTGCTATACATATGCCTCCCCCACCGATTACCCCAAAGACCGGTTGGAAGCTGCCCGCAACCGGCCCTTTCCTGCCACCATGTCGGTGGTATAAAAAAATATCACTTTAACCATTCAATCGAGTTGAACGAAACTTGTTTAAATTCGATCCTAAAATTCAAGTTTAAAGTAAGAGGGCCTCTTTCCTCTTATATCGCATTTGATCTGGAAATAACACTTAGAATAGAATAGCGATATCTAGCTCGAAAGTTTAGCCCGGTGTCGATGGCAGCGACCCGTCGTCCTCTAAGTGTTATTTGACACAAGATCTAAGATTAGCTTCCATTTCGAAGTAAATCGTTTTTCAATGTCGAATCTCATCCGATTTTTGGACGTTACAAAATGTATTTGAATTTCATGAAGGTTGAAAAGTAACCAGCAAAGTTTATTTAAATAAAAAAACGTGACTACGTATTTATTTGTATTATTAGAGAAAAAATAACACTATACATTTTACGTTTTTTATGCAGATACCACAGATAACATATCTGTGGCAGATACATATCTGTGCTGGTGTTTCACAAGAAAGACTACTATCGAAACGCCATGTGATACACTAAGCAAGCGTGTTTTATATGCACTGGACACATGCATTATAACCGAGTACCTGAATACATTCGGAGCGTTATTTTTCATTAAGTTATCGCTAAGACAAGCGAAGGAACATACTACTTAATCTTGTAGAAATTAGCATTATTTTTACTTAAAAAACATAATAAAAACCAATAGACTATAATCTTAATCTAAATCTTCCCGTGAAAGAAAACTTCCACAGAATGCTGGCCATTTTTAAGAGTTATACTCAACTTCTGTGCAAAATAAATGCCAGCACTCTGGAAACCAGACGCCTCCACCAAACGCTTCGTCAAGTTTTTATTAATCTAATGTACATAAGCCAATTTATATCGTCTACCATTCTACGGTTGAAGATCTTTTGACGCCATAAAACAAAATGGTTGATTTTCTGGCGCATCTTTTTCATTGTTAGATAGATTCAACGCTTTCACTATTGTGATTACAAAGAAACTTTAGTCAAAACTGGTAGACGACTTCCGTGTCAAAAGTTCGTATAAAAGAAAGCATGACTCAGTTTCAGGCTAAAGTACAAACTCAAACTAATATTCGGTGTATGAATCTTACGTTTTTATATGAAACCTGCAGTCGTCGTATGAAATAGGCACTGGAAGTTTAGGACTCTTGCATACATTAGAACGTTATTACTAAATCACGTTATATTACATATTAATTCCTTGGTTAGTCCACAGCTTCCATTATCTATGCAAATACTATTCAATATTAGAGTGTCCGCCATCAAAAGATCAGTTCGAAAATGCATTAGTAGTTGGTTGTGATGGATGAGAATTGAAAATGAGCTCACTTTGAGCGCGTAATGACGGATGAGGAAATTTACCTGTCAATATTCTGCATAATTGCAAATAGCGTCAGTTGATCGATTGATAAGCTGTACTGATGGTAAACTTTAGCCAGCTGGGTATTGGTGGTTATGGTCTTACTCCATAGTTTGAAGGCAAAATACAGTGATAGATAGATGGCGCTAAGAACATCATCCCCTCAGATGTTAAAGGAAGGAACAAATTCCGACAGCTAGTCGAGTGGTACTATAGCTTAAATGGACAAAGCGACAAGATGGTATTCTATAGTCGTAGGTTCAAGTCCCACTGGTAGCCAATTTTTTTACCTTTAACTAAATTGATCGAAAATTGTAGTGTTTCATGTAATAAACGTGTCGATGTTTAGTGTCTTCCTAGCATAGCCCTAATATAAATAGGGCAATGATTTTTTAAGGATCTTCATTAATCAAAAGCGTGACATTCAAGCTCGCAGAGGGCAGTTTTGTTAAACAGATAAAACCGGATAAACAGCAGACAAAAGATGATGAATGGGTGCAACAATCTATTTATCATCAGGAGAGTTATGTCTACTAAGTAATCGACACTTGGAAAAAACTTACTTTACTACCCTGTCATCATTAGGATGACAGGGTATCCTAGGGCGGGGGTGTGTGTCTGAAAAAAAACCATAAAATTCTTGTAGATTGCGGAGATATTCATTGGCTCATTTTATTCACGCCTCGGCCAGGCAGTGTCACCATGTGGAACGTCCCCCTATTCGTTGCTGGGAATAAGTAATTTGTACCACTATCTGACTGGGACAGAATTTTATTACTTTTTTGATACGTGACAAACTGCCGCTGAATTAAACTCCTCATTGCACTTACTGTACCACCTCCTCATTGTACCACTGTACCTCAAGAGAAATTTGAAAAAAGCTTGTTATTCAAGCTTTTTTCAAATTTCTCTTGAGGTACAGCTTGGGCGTTGATCTGCATAGCCTACGATTTCCAAAGAACGTCTCTCAATATCACTATTTTTTTCGTATATATTTTAAATAGATCCTGCTTTTGACCACATGATGGTCAAGTAGTCGAAGATGTAACCATGATAGACTTAGAACATAGAAATTGCAGACTGCAGACGACAGTTTAATTAGAACAATATCTCAGAAATTAATTAATAAAATGTGCCCACGACACTTACAGGGGCTCGCGGTTGCTTACAGGTAGAAAGGGCGGGACAAATATTGATGCGTGTTGAAATAAGTGCTAAAATAAAAAGCTAAAATATCACATAAATGTACTCTATTGATTACAATAATTTTAGTAATCACATTTTTAACTTTATAATTCACAAGATTTTTTAATTTTTAACATTTTTTTATAAAGGAAAACTGCGACATTTTTTGATAATGGAGAAAGAATATGGTCCCTCGATAATATCTTTTCACTAATAAATTAACAAAAGAAAGAAAATTTAGTTTATACTAAATTGATCTTTATGAACTGTATCCATATGTAGTATTTATGTAAGTTTGTTAGACATTCGGGAGACTCAACAAAATAAGCTGATAAGACTCGTAATTAGCAAATGGTAAGGCTTTTGCTAACGTGAGTTAAATGTTGAACGTTTCTAATCTGATTATAGTTTCCACTTCTGACGTCATCGTACTCCGTTACCACAATTCATCCAAGCATACGCTGTAACTGATATTTCGAGAGGACAACACAGATATTGTGGTATGTCAGAATATCGACCAATCTCACTGCTTCAGTTTCAAGTCACGATACCTTGTTAGTATATCTAGTTAGTTTCATTTGTCTTCGAATACCTGTGACAAGTTTATTATTAAACATATATTAAACGACTAATTCTTGTATACAGCATTGTTAATGTTTATTTAACCACTATTTAAAATGACCTAATAGTATGACACTTATTAGTACAAAAATACTAAAATTGGAATAAAAATGGGGGGTATTACACTCCCTATTTTTATTGCAGATAAGAAGGGTGAAAAATAGTTTACGACCTACTAAATATACACGATACTGCAATTCATAAAAATGAGTCAAGCGATAAACGATTATTATAACAAGATAAATATTATTATTATACATTTGGGTAGGTTTTCATTGGTCATCGCACAGGCGGTTCTTTTTAATTTCTTACAACATATATAAAGCTATGTTCTCGCTCAACAACTCAATGATAGTAATAATATCAACAGTGCTCCGAGTGGTTTGATAATAACAATATCAACAGTGTTCCAAGCGGTTTGACGATGAAATGTGAGGCATTGAACCTGCCTCAACCGATTTTCCAATACATTTATGGTCGAGATACCTCGATGGCGCTGTAGCCGACGCGACGGTTGGTTATGCAATTTGAATTTATAGAATAGGCTTTTGGAATAACTTTTCGCATATGATTTCGTGTTAAAGAATTTGGAGTTGAATACAAATATTGTAGGTACTTGAAGCAATTTTTTTTTTAAACACACTCAGACCCTCGCACTAGGATTCCCTGTGTCGCGGGAGGCATGGACACATAATCACAACACACAAACACCCAAGACCCAGGACAAACACCTATACTCATCGCACAAAATGTTTGCCCCTGCCGGGATTCGAACCCAGGGTCCCGGAAACACAGAAGTCACTGACACTGACCACTGCGCCACGGCAACCGTCATGGGTAATTTGGGTATATTTTCATGATATTTTTGATATAGTCTTCTATCTATGTGATTGATAAAATGAATTATAGTAATCTTAATTACTACTTGCTCGTAAAATGAGCCTTGTTACATTGCTTTTAGGGCTATTAACCGACATACACACACGTTCGTAAAATTACACACTAGTGCGTTGCACACTAGTGAATTATCCCTAAAAAGTACCTTTTTTTGCGTTTGACAACTGTCTCATCTGATGTTAAGTGATGACGTTGTCTATCTTACTGCAATGTAATTTTTCTTTTCTCAGCCATGTGCGTCCACTGCTGGACGTATGCCTCCCCCATATAGGGGGGATTTGCTAATACTCGCCACGCTTGGCAGGCGGGTTGGCGTGCGCAGTATGATTTCCGATCCTCAGAAGGCGCTGCTGCCTACCTCCTGGTATATCCCTTAGCGATAAACGATAAAAGCAATTCATGTTTTCGCCCTTTCAAATGATATGAAAGACGTCACTCGTATGAAACTCGTGAGCTCTAATCAGTACACATTCGGCTGAATACCGCCCTCGTCTGTGGGTCGAGCTGCAATCCCAGTGGCCTTTTTGACCAAGGCCCAACTTCTCCTGCAGTGAACAGTGGCCTGAATCCAGCCACTCCTTATGAACGAGCATCGAATATACCAGAAACCTATATCAACCAATTCAACTGTCAACTTTAAAGTATCGTTGTACATGTACGTATAATAAACTTTCCAACATGTAGATATAGAAGTATACATCAAGTCTAGTTTCGCTTCATTCTGTAGCACGCAAAAGAAATCTGGAAAAATCTGGTTTCAATCTCAAACAGCGGGACGAAGAATAAAGACCGTCACACGTTCCATTTAAAGCGAGATATTCACAAGCACGCGCTGCCTCACCCGTTGTATAATGAAACCGGCCATTCACGCTCCGCCGCCGCGTCGGGTAGGAACAAGTAATTTGTACCACAATGTGACTATAAAAGACGCAAAAAACTAGTACTTTGGTGGTTGGACATAAAATAAAATAGTTTTCTTAAATAATAATTAATCTTATTTAATTTCTTAAATACTTTAAGAAAACTTGATCTAGATCTACTACTATTTTGTAGCAACAATAGTCTCTCATTGCGGACTTTGGTTGGGGTGTACTTTACGGGACGAGAAGAGAAAAAGCATTTTGTTACTTTCACCGAGATAGGTCATAACGCAGATCAATAGGTAGGTTTAGGTCAAAACTGGGACAACACAACAACTCCTCCCCTACACGTTAGTGAATGCAAAAGTGAGATGCATTGTATTTTACAACTTTTTTCCCTTAACGTGCCGTAAAGTACACACAGACCCAGACTTTTCCTATATGACTTTTATTAATCAAGTATTGGCATAGTGTAAGTTTTTCATCGCTATAAATATTATAAGCACATTTGCGGAATACGGGTGAAAGTGTAACAGTTTGTATGAAATCTAAAAAGCTACAGGCCGGTATTCTGGTAGGTAGGGTTGAAATCACACAGATAACCGATTGTTTTCCTTAAAAAAAAATGTTGAAGGAAAAAGTTCGGGTCGGGCGTCAATCTGAAAAGCTGTTTCGAAGCAGTATAGATAATATTATGTATTCTCTGTGGTATGCTTACGCGTGTTTAGCATTTGCGTTAAAAAACGTACTCTATGTACACTGGAATTAGCGATGCTCTGTGTGGTATGATGGTGTAACCACTAGTAGCTTTTATCTGATTATTTCTTTACATGAAAGAGCACGCTATAGTATCATAACCCTACCTTGCGTTAGGCTTACAGCCGTAAATACATGTAGGCAGTGATGGGCTTACCCTCGGCCACATATATCGTTACCAAAATCAATTTGCCGTTTTTGTACAGAACCATAAACATCTGTGACCAAAATAGGAGGGCATCACGAGTACCCTATGCGATATAATGATAAACTTATGACAAGAATACACTGGCTTCAAAAATCCAATCAATTATTAAACATTAATTTTAATATTTTTTTATTGTACTCATCAATGAAGATAGGATGTCGTGTTTAAAAATAAAAGTATTTATATTGTATGTCTCTGAAGGACAAACTATGAAACTTCAAGCCTGTAGCTTTTTTAAGACCTTCACCCACATAGTTTATGCAATAAAGATTATTTCATTTAATTTCTAAAATCAGATAATATCAGAAATTAAACTTCCGTTACGATGTCAAACAACAAATTGAAGCTGTGGCTGACAGATATTTCTTGCTATAATCTACAAAAGTGTGATAGTGACATTTATTTATGTTGCTTTTGAAAATCGATCAACATCAACATCAACAACTCCTCCCCTACACGTTAGTGAATGCAAAAGTGAGATGCATTGTATTTTACAACTTTTTTCCCTTAACGTGCCGTAAAGTACACACAGACCCAGACTTTTCCTATATGACTTTTATTAATCAAGTATTGGCATAGTGTAAGTTTTTCATGCCCATAAATATTATAAGCACGTTTGCGGAATACGGGTGAAAGTGTAACAGTTTGTATGAAATCTGAAAAGCTACAGGCCGGTATTGTGTAGGTAGGGTTCAAATCACACAGATAACCGATTGTTTTCCTTAAAAAAAAATGTTGAAGGAAAAAGTTCGGGTCGGGCGTCAATCTGAGAAGCTGTTTTGAAGCAGTATATAGATAATATTATGTATTCTCTGTGGTATGCTTACGCGTGTTTAGCATTTGCGTTAAATAACGTACTCTATGTACAGTGGAATTAGCGATGCTCTGTGTGGTATGATGGTGTAACCGCTAGTAGCTTTTATCTGATTATTTCTTTACATGAAAGAGCACGCTATAGTATCATAACCCTACCTTGCGTTAGGCTTACAGCCGTTAAAACATGTAGGAAGTGATGTGCTTACCCTCGGCCACATATATTGTTACAAAAATCAATTTGCCGTTTTGGTACAGACCCATAAACATCTTTGACCAAAATAGGAGGAGGGCATCACGAGTACCCTACGCGATATAATGATAAACTTATGACAAGAATACACTGGCTTCAAAAATCCAATCAATTATTAAACATTAATTTTAATATTTTTTTATTGTAGTCATCAATGAAGATAGGATGTCGTGTTTGAAAAATAAAAGTATTTATATTGTATGTCTCTGAAGGACAAACTATGAAACTTCAAGCCTGTAGCTTTTTTAAGACCTTCACCCACATAGTTTATGCAATAAAGATTATTTCATTTCATTTCTAAAATCAGATAATATCAGAAATTCAACTTCCGTTACGATGTCAAACAACAAACTGAAGCTGTGGCTGACAGATATTTCTTGCTATAATCTACAAAAGTGTGATAGTGACATTTATTTATGTTGCTTTTGAAAATCGATTCATACTGGAGTATGAGATAACGAAAACTATTTAATTTGATTTGAGTTCATGAATTGATTTTATTTAATTGTTTATTATTCTTCAAATTTCATTTCATATGAGTTCATCATTAGGATTAAATTTTATGTTCAAAAGATTTTTTTATTTATTTATTAAAACTGACGTGGTTTTGACACATTATGAATGTATAAAACACGGTAATTACTCACGTCATAAGTCAGAAGGCTCCGACTATAGTTTCAGCCACATTCGGTGGTCTTTTTCAAGGAGAATACGGGGCGCTCACCGACGCGGTTGCGGTTCACCTAGTACTGGCTAACTATATTTTATTAACATTATGAAAAAAAAAACTCTTGGCTGATACTTTAATTGTTCCTTGTGTTCCGCATATACATTGGTTCCACATTCCTATTTGCCTTTCGGAGAATCGGCAGTGTTCTGATTCATTAATTATTGACAGTCTCCATGGCTAAGTAGTCAGACATGACTTCTGGTCCACCGGGGCTCTGTGTTCTAATCTAAATGGAGCAAACGTTTATGTGATGAACGTGGATGTTTGTCTCGGGTCTTGGATGTTTGTTGTAATGTCACTGTGCTTGTCCGGGCCTCCGCGACACATTGAAACCTAGTGCGGGGGTGTACGTGTATAATAAAAAATGAAAACTATATAAGTTGAAAAGAGATTATACTTATGAACAATATGATCGGAACATCTCAAAACAACTTGTTCTCTAATTTTAAATCCTAATTTTGGTATTTCCGTTAAGTTTTTGGTAAAAAGTAAATCTTTCTAATGCAGATAAAAATCTAAATTACAATTTATGCAAAGTCAACCCATACAAATAACGACCGAAAGAAGAAAAGATAAAGTCTTTACTATTCCTCAGCTTATGACTAAATATACTCAACGATATCTGTCTTTTCTAGGCCCTTGTTTGTATAATAAAGTTGGGAAAACCATCAAAGATCTCGCAACTAAGAGTAAAGGAGATGCTAAAGCTTCACTTTTTAATTGGCTTACTAACTTAACCTATCATGAAACTGAACAATTACTAAAGGTAATTGTGTAAAAACTTTCCAGAATTTTTCTCTCTCTCTCTCTCTCACACACATACACACACGTAGCCGTTCTTAATATGTATAATATTTTTTTTTATGGCACACTTGAAGGATAACCAGAAGCTACAATACAATAAACTAATTTCTTAGTGTAGCTTCTGTGAAGACAAACTAACAGATAAGTCAACGAATACGAATATATTTAGTTAAGTTATTTTAGTTTGTATATATATTGTACACTTTCTTGTTATAAATAAATATTATTATTATTCTATTCTCTACATAGATCTGATGGCTTACTCTTGAATTCAATGTCAATCCAATTCTAATCCAAATGGGTTCCAATCTTATTCAACGTTATTTTGTATTTATGTCCATCGAACTCGATTCCAATCGTACGTTAGTGTTGCATTCAAGAATGTTAATCTTTGCGAAGTCGATCGAAATTACAATTTACGATCGGAATCGAATGTCAAGAGTAAGCCTGTAAACTGTTTTATACATCACTGCGTTACTACCCAGTGATTCAAATCCTAATATTTACATGAGTTTAACTACTGTACTCAAATTGCCCTGTGGTCGGTAATCCAGAATGAGACGGGATAAGTCCGCCGCCGGTAGGTAAACATGAGCTGTCATTACCCAAATTGATTACAAAACCCGGAGGTGAAATGGGCATGATATTCTGAGCCTTTTAGCCAATAGAATAGATTAACGGTATGTGAATCATTCGATGATATATAAATATGAAATGTTGTCATTAGTTTTTGTTTGTATCCGACGATGTTATATATATGCTGATATATTAATAACCTTTAGTTTTCCGCACATAAATATATACTCTAGTGATTATTTTATTTTTGGCGAGATTTTCTCGTAAAGTTTATTGTATGACTTTGCGGTTGCGAGTACTGAAATGACATTTTTTTTAAATTAAAAAGTATTTATTTACGCTTTACGAACTTCTAGAGCGGACTAAACAGATTATCAATCACAAACATCGCCCTCGGGATAGGATGAAGGAGAATTGAGTCGATAGAGAGGCGAGCCAAAACGCTCATTCGATTCTTTGGTCGAAAGGAGACTTCAAAGCCTGCATCACCTACGTAGTTGCAAGTTTTTCGGTGTTTTATCGGATACATTTCGGGGAGTCCACTCTGGCGTTACATAATTTGAATTCACCATTCCCTTTCATCTAAGAACGACCAGACGGAAGGCAATGCGACATCCATACATGGTAGAGGTTCCGCAAATTGTCGCATGAAGCGTTTTATTTACTAACCATACAGTATAATACAGAAATACATCTGGGCAAGAGCGAAATCGCCTATGACAAGTATTTTTTACTTAAAAGGAGATTTCATCCATTTGAATACATTGTATGTTTTGTGAACGCAATAAAAACATTTAATTATTATTATTATTATTATTTACAACTAAAAGTGGAACGGACCCTGGAATCTGCGGGATGTTATATTTTTATTTAAATGAAAAGTTGTAGGTATGTAATACAATTTCGCGAATTCGCGATTCGAACACGTTGTTAATAAATCGACCGGGACAAGCACGTGATAAACATTTAGTAATTTATTTACGTCGAAGTTCGACCAAGTTCTATTGCAGCTTACAAGAAGAATGCGCGTGAAAATATCGGCGAAAGTGCGTAGTTTGTCCGACTATCACCTATAAATGAAAGAAAAGAGTTCCAAGTCATTAAAATCACCTAATTATAATGACTTGGAACTCGCTGCCCAAGGATGTGTTTCCCGATAGGTACGAACCTGGAGTATTCGCGTTGTGTGTTATTAAGGTAACTTCTAAGCTTGCGTGCTACATCTTAGACCCCATCGTCACTTAAAATCATGTAAAACAGAGGTGAAAGGCTTTAAAAAAAAGCTTAAAATCTTTACAAAAAGGTAAAATAAAAATAATACTTGCTGAACTCTTGAGAGCTTCTTCTTCTTCTTCTCTCAGCCTTGTGTGTCCACTGCTGGACATATGCCTCCCCCATATAGGGGGTGACTTGCCAATACTCGCCACGCTTGGCAGGCGAGTTGGGGAGTGCAGTATGATTTCCAATCCTCAGAAGGCGCTGCTGCCCACCTTCTGATACGTGGTTCCTTAGCCGACTCTTACGGCACCCGCGGGAAGAGAAGGGGCAGTACTATTCTAGGCCGGTACCACCACGGCCTTCTTGAGGGCTGTACAAGCATTATTACGGTGTCATATTATTTATGTACTTATCTAAGGTGTGAAATCTTTGATAGCTGTTACCTTCAAATTGATAGCGAATATACAACAGAACATGTGAGGTAAAAATAAATTCTTTAATATTTGATAAGGCCGTAACAATGAAATACGGCTGGCATGGACCATAACTTCATGAATAAAATACACTTGGATCAGAAGAATAATTTCTGCGGAGTAATGTTCTTAAAATACTGTGAATAAAGGTATAATATATATTACCCTTCAGTAACATCGCAATAAAGCCGATCCTGCCGCAAATAAGTGAAACCATGCTAGCCCAACGAGTGATTAATATACAAATATTTAAAAATGTTTTTCTTTTTTTAATTGACTCTAGTTGAGGAATAGGTTATATCACGTACACGGTTAAATATATAATATCTATGAAACCTATAATTACAAGAGAACCATATTAATTGATAATTTAAATTACAGTTAATGACAAAATTCCCTAGTCTCAGTGAACCGCCTTTGCGTCTGTGTATAAAATAAGCTATAACTAACAAAATTCATACAGAACAAAACAGAACAGCAGACAAAAAACACAATCCATACAGTAAGCAGTTACTATTAAGTATTTTCTGATGTTTATACTAAAACGTAAGGTACGTTTTATCAGCTCTTCTATGACAACTGTATCGAAATGTTAACTTTTTTTTCATTAAGATACATATTCAGCTGGTCCAAGGAGGTTGCAATGCAGTTTTTCTACAAGTTGTCTGTGGACGCCGCGCAACACGCACGTGCGACCAGCAAATGGATTTTGAATGGATTTTTTTAAATTTATTTTGATATATTGTCTTTAAAGACTGTCATTCAAGTTCCGTTTTTGATTTTTTAAGCTTTATATTTCAGTATGTAATTAGATAAAATTATATTTTTGCTTTTTTTACTTAGCCAAAAATCTTCAAAGTGAAAAATAATAGAGTTGTTAAATGAGACCAACATAACTGACTTATTTTTCAACTCCACATTTTCGTACTGTACCGGCTGGAACATCATTAACGTCAACATTATAATGGCTATAGTAAGCGAGACCATGCCGTTAAGTACACCACACACTGCCGTAAAGTATTAATCACGCTTTTACAGGCCCCTTTTTGTGGTTAAATTCGTACGAAAACGAGGGAATCTAAAGCGGCCATGTCATTAACTCCGCAACGCTAATAACAATAAAAAAGTGTGCGCTGCGGCATAACGACATTTCGGTTATAGTAACACAAAATTTTCTGAGATAGACTGTTCCGAGGTCGAAGCAATTTAAATATTTTAACTTGGAAATAAAATAAGGGACAAAAAGATATTTAAATACTTTAGTAGTAATCTCTCGGTCGATTTCTTCGTGGCTGAAGGTCGTGTTCACTGGAACTTCTTTGCGGTAGCGTTTACGGTTTGTCTCCAGCTTCTTCTGTTGGCAGCCATCTGCAGCACTTCTTGAAATTTTAACCTATACTAATATTATAAGGAGGAAACATTTTTATTTTACACTCATACCCCCGCCCTTGGATTCCCTGTATCGCGGGAGGCTTGGACACACACAATCACAGCACACAAACATCCAAGACCCGGGACAAACACCTACACTCATCGAACAAATGTTTGCCCCTACCGGGATTCGAACCCAGGGTCCCGGAGACACAGAAGTCATGTGACTGACACTAGCCACTGCGCTACGGCGACCGTCGTTGATTGCTTGTTTGTTTGTTTTTATGCATTGAATAGGCCGATTTGAAAAATTATTTCACTGTTGGAAAGCTACACTATCCCCGGGTGACAAAAGGCTATCTTATAAATTTTAAAAAAAATTGCGTTCTTAATAATTATTAACTTTGAAATTTTTGTTAAATGCCCTTGCGAAGCTGGGGCAAACCGCTAGTAATAGGTAAATATATAAATAAATAGACATGATGAGATGATATGATAATAATAAACCGATCATTTATTGTTTGTGTTGGGCTTAAACTTACGTAATCAAATAGTCATATAATTAAACTAGCTGTGCCCCGCGGTTTCACCCGCGTGGATTACGGTTTTGCCGCTACCTTAATTATCCCACGGGAACCAAACTTTCTTAGGGGAAATCTCAAAACCCTTTCTTAGGGGATGCCTACGTCATAGTAGCTTTATGCATGCAAAGTCTCAGCCTGATCGGTTTAAAATTGACAAAGTTTCATACAAACTTTCATCCCCTATTTTATTCCCTTGGGGGTAGAACTAATCAAAATCCTTCTTAGCGGATGCCTCCGTCATAACATCTACCTGCATGCCAAATTTCAGCTTGATCCGTCCAGTGGTTTGGGCTGTGCGTTGATAGATCCCTATGGCAGTCAGTCAGTCAGTCACCTTTGAGTTTATATATTAAATGTCGACTACATTTCGTTCATGTTTAACCGTAATACCTTTCCAGTTAGTATATATTTTGTAAAAATGTATGGAGAAAAGAAAAGAAAGAAATGCGAATAAATATTGCTAAGCTTTGATATGACAACGAAACGTGTCGAAAAATGTCCAACTCTTCCGATGTAATATGTTTCCGACGTAGCGGCTGTCAACGACAGCGCTACGAACCTCTACAAGCTACGATGTCTACAGTCGGCGTAGACAATAGCACAATAGGGATTCGTTACGATGCTCTCTACGACGGAGCCTTTTGTATTTCGATTGCCACTGGAAAATGTTTCCAGTTACATGCTGTTTGAATTTGATGAGTACCCCCCCGCGTTTATTATTACGATATTTCTCAGATGTTTCTCATAAACTGTTATGCTAATGTATGTTTATCTTATGTAGTGTTTATTTCGACTGTTACATTTTCAAAACAACATTTCATCATAATATCTTGGCAATATGTTTACGCATTGTTATTCCGCGGTGATGTATGTTTTCTCTAACAACAAGCACTGAGGCGTCTCGCGCGCTCCCTCAATAAACAATTTACGACCGCGTGTGCGCAAGCAGATTACGGTATCGATTGAATTTCATCAAGCTTTAAGGCAAATTCCATTCTTTAAGACGACGTTAAATGCAAACTGTCAGTTTATCGTTCAAATTTCGCTGCCAAAACTGAGTGATATAAAAAGGGATTTTTCTAATTTTGTCTTTTACTACGTGTTGTAACTTTGATTGAAGACTGACGAGATTTTAACGGGTTTTAACGTGCAGCATTCTTTTCAGGTGGCAGTAACATTGGAGTATGGCGTGACCGGTGTGCGAATAGTGTGTGTGAGTGTCGGGGAGGGGCGATGGGGGAGTGCGTCGCGTAGCCCCCGGGCTCTGACCCCGGGATGGAGGAGGACGAGCGGCGGTTGTCGTTCCCGCCGCCGGCGCCGCTGCACTCGCCCGGCGAGGAGATTGACGGCTCGCGGCTTCTCAGTGAGATCGTGCGTACTCTCGAGGCGACGAACCCCGAGGCCGCCGCGCCCCTCGTCGCCTCGCAGTCGCGCGACGCTCTCGACTCCGAGTGCGAGCGGCCGCGACGCGATGAACTTCGAATTCCGCTTGAAGGCGTCAAGTTCGCGAACGAGACGAGCGACCGATCCGCGGAGCGTGGTCGCGATGAGCCTCGCGCGGCAGTCACGCCATTCACGCGGGAGAGCGCGAGGCGAGCCGGCTCGCGCGGCGCTCAGCTCGTGCGCGAGTTCGGCTTTATGCCGCGCCGCCGTCTCAGCGTGGAGGACGGTGCGCGGCTGCCGCGCAAATATGAACCGTTTCCGCCCAAACTGTACGGACGCCCGCTTGAAGAAATTGACAATTTCATATATGATGAGGTAAGTCACATTTAACAAAAGTTATTTTAATAAATTAATGTACACGTGAGAAAACAAAACGTTATTAAGCCACGAGAGATTTTGTTCGAATCTCTCGTGAGATTCGAACAAAATTTAATGTTTATTGATTTTTTTATTATTTGTATATTATTGTATGTATATTTGTATATTAATGTTTATGTTAATTTAATTAAATAAAAAAGTTTATGAGGTATATATTATGAGGTAATATATACCTCATAATATGAGGTATATATTATCGGATGTACCTCAAATGTTTCAACTCTCTTTTCTATCATTGTTGTATAGGAAAAGCTTTTGTATTCATATATTTTTATATGTAATTTATGCGTGTTAAATATATTGCCAGGTGACGGTTTCTCATATAGGTAAGTATATCGTACCGCTTTCACTATAAGACATCTATTTTAATCATCTGGCCTTAACTTTATCTTTCTCCAAGAACTTTATATTTTATTTTATAGCTTCGTTCAACAAGCTTCGTTTAACATGCAGAAAGTGTCAGGTATTGCTCGCCGTGTCACTTGTTGCCCCGAAACAGCTGAACAGCTGCCGCTCTCGCAGCGTTTTGGAAACTTGCTTATAAAACAAACTTTGCCCAATAAAACTATCACAGCTAAAATTCTGCCGTCAGTCCGACGCTCAAATTTTAAAGTGGTCTGGTTTGGTACATGTACGTACGTAATCCTCAATAATAGTGTACGTAACTTTTTCATTTACTTCAACAAGTAAACGCGAGCTATAACTCACGTTTACAGCTTTTCTTATTGAACTTAGAATTCTAGGAACTGTGGTTATTCGCACGGGTGGCCAAGGCTAAATTTACATAAAGAATTTTTGGTTTGCGGCACTAAAAAGGAATTCAAAACTTCTCAAATGATATTGTCCGACGTATGTAACTCATCTTATTTAAGACATTTCTAGGACGCACTTTGTTGTTATCGACTGTCAATATTTGATGAGATTATATACGTATGATTTATACATATATATTACATATAGATTTGCGTAAATGTATATACCTAGATTTGATTCCACGGGCATGGGCAAACTTTAAAAAAAACCCGCAGGAACCAGAATTTTAACATTTTATACATTATACTTGACCGCCCCGCGGTTTCAGCCGGGTGAACTACGGATTTTCTGTTTCCAAACATTTTCCCGAAATGATCCAATTTACTGAGCATTTCTTGTGCTAGAACCTTACAAAAGAACCTTCTCCTAAGTATTACGGAACTTAGATTAATTAAATAAGTCAAATCGTTCTTAAATTGAGGCGTGACCAAAGGAAATAAGTATTCATATTTTTCATGTTATTAGATTATTTGTAAAATTGCTAAAAGATCAATAAATTTAATCCAGCAGACTGTGTCGAGGGTGGTGCCACCAAACATTGCGTTGTGCATTCGGGCTGGATACTCCAGCAAAAGTGTCTACGATAGCACTGCATCATAGCCGCAAATAACCTGACGGTCACCCTGGAACATTCGTCAGTGGCGGGACTTCTGGTCCCCGGGGATACTGGGTTCGAATCCCGGCAGGGGCAAACATTTATGCCATGAGTGTTTGTTCTGAGTTTTGGATGTTTTAGGGCTGTGATTGTGGGTGCCCATGCCTCCTGCGACACAGGGAATCCTTTTGCAGACATAGCCTCTACCTATGGAGACCTTGTAAGCAAAGCTCACCTCACGAGGTTGCAATATGAGCTCTATGGAGAGGGCTATGCTTGAGGTTTATCTATATGATCGTATAAGAAAAGGGACGACGCATAGAAGAAAATTGGTGACAGACGTAGCCTAGCGGATTATCAAGTTGAAATAACGATGGGCGGAGCGCATATATTTTAGAACTGATGGACGATAACGGTATGAAATTCTCGAATTGACACCATAGCGCAACTTAGGTAGTACGACGGGTCCTTGTGGAAATCTATGAGAGAGACATATGTCCAGTAGTAGATTTTTTATAACTGAGCATATTTTTTATACTGTATAGATCTAGCGTTTGACTACTATCTCACTTGATGGTCAGTGACGATGTGGTCGAAGATGTTATCACGCTAGACCTAGAACACTCACTGGCTGACTTTCAGAATTTTTCTGCGACATATTGTTTTCCCGGTATCATGTCTTGGCTGTTAAAAACAGTAACCCTTCGCAAGGGTATACTAACAAGTCAATATAACCAACTGACCAGACATATCTGACCTGTCTGATTCCTATGAAACCCCTTCTTTCTGTGTCTTTTTGCACTAACAGAGCTCTAGTTACAGTGGTGTTGACCGTTTGATAGGTTCAAGTAACAAGTGGCCTCGTAAAAAGTAATGTTAACGGACCTCGTCAAGAAGTATGGGTTGTTGACTCTCTAGCAGTCATTTTTGTTAAAGGAAAGTTTATAAAGAAAGTATCAGTTATTTGTATTTTTATATATATGTTTAGTTTTACAACAAGTATTGGTTAACTTGGCGTTTTGTTTTTTTAATTTACTTAATATAATAATAATATAATAATATGGGACAACATTCACACAAGGTCTTCAGGTCCCAAACTAGGCAGAGCCTGTACTATGGCAACCTGATGGCTGATATATATACTTAAATACATACTTATATGCATATACACACCCAGACACAGGTCAAACAGACATGTTCATACACACAAATGTTTGACCTGTCCGGGAATCGAACCCGGGACCAGCGGCTCAGAAGGCAGAGTGCTACCATCTGCGCCAACCGGCCAGTCGAGTCAAAATAGCAGTTATTTGCTATTTTGTATATAATGACGCCATAAGTCATTATGAAATTTTGTAAAATATGTTCTAAGCGCGAGTCGAACTTTCACAATTATCATGCACATCTCAATGTACAACGTCAGAACTTCTGTTCCACAGACATATGATAGTGACATCATTAAAAAATATTTTAATAACAAAACAAATCATAATCTTATAAAATTAAATTTCTTTTTTAGGTCTAGACAGCGTATTTTTCTTCATAATACCAAATACAAAAATCTAGCGTTTGGCCATTAGCTCACCTGATAATCAGTGACAATTTGGTCGGTACTCGTACTAAGTACTAGGCGAACCAAGACCGCGTCCGCGAGCGCCCCGTATTCTCATTGAAAAAGACCACTGAATGTGGTTGAAACTATAGTCGGAACCCTCTGACTTATTACGTGAGTAACTCCCGTGTTTTATACATTCATAATTTGGTCAAAAGTAATAATAATAATATTTATTGTTAAAAAAACTACAAATAGAATAAAAAACGGTATATTAAAAGATTTATAGTCTCTTTAGCTTTTGGAATGGTGATTAGAACTATTTATATCTTTTCCTCAAAAATAGCTAACAAATAGGCAAGTTAACCAGTAAAATTGTTTAGCAAAAAAAAAATTATTTTGGTCTACAGAGCGTGTCTCATTTATGCTCTCATTGGTACATTTTATTCTACTAATATAATAATGGAGAAAGTTTGTATGCTTGTATGTTTTGCTCATTTACGCCAGAATGGCTAAACGGATCTTAATGGAATTTGGCACAAAGTCGTAAGTAGTCGTAGCACGTAGGCAATTTTTTATCCGGAAAATGTAGGGTAACAGGAAATCTTTATTCCAGGCAAGTTAAGCCGCGGGGCGAAATTATCCTCTATAGCTTATACACAACGCAACAGCTGTGAATATAAACTCTACAACACTGCCTCGGGTATGCTAAGTTACGTAGTAGTGGACTACAAACAGAAATGCCGCGTTATTCTATTTCCTATTCAATCTGTGACAACATATGTGTTAAAATACGCTACCATTAAATACCCGAGAACAAACATGTACGCTTATCACATAGAGATTTTGTAATATAAAAAAAACCTATAGAAAATGTTGAAAATAGAATAATAACATACGACAGTCGTTGTGACTCTGTAATCAGTAGTGACATTGGTTTTAGAACCGTTACCCCAGGTTCGAATCCCGGCTGAGGCTTGTTCCCTATGTGATGAGCATACATGTTTGTTCTCGGGTATTTAATGTTAGCGTATTTTAACTGTCCATGCCTCCGGTAACGTGCTCTAGTACGGAAATGAATGCTATATATAGCTCTGCCCCGTGGTTTTGCACGTGTACACTACAGTCGTATTGCTACCTCAGTCATCCTACGAAAACAATACTTTTTCCGGGATAAAAGTAGCTTATCTCCTTCTATCTGCCATATATTATACCAATATTCACCAAAACCGACATCGAATCGAAAGACAAACAAAGCTACTTTGGGTTTTGTTGTGTACCAGAGGAACCAGGTTGAAAAATACCTACATTCCAAATTTAATTCAAATATATAATTAAACCGTTCGAACGTGAGGAGAAAACAAACACATACATACACTTAAACATTCGCATTAATAATATTAGTGTGATTACCAAGCAAATAAGCTGCAAGAATAACATTTGCTCAGACCACAGGTGAACGCGCAGAACTTATCGGTTGAATGAACTGATCTGATAAGTATCGGTTTCAGCTACTTGTTGCTCTATGGGCTAGACTGTGGATCTGGGCTATGTTTAAATACTGAGTCACTCGAGGACGAAATAGTTCTACTTATCCATGCTAGTAGCTTTGTGTGGGTGGTAGTTTAAGGTTTTGTTCAATTGTTTTAATATAAGTACATTCTATCATTTTGAACTTGATTCATGTATTGATGATATATATGATGGTATATTTTGGTAAAGACACTGTCTGTTGCAACAGTGTAAACTTAAGCAGCAGGTAGGGCTTTCACTGTGTATTTTGTTTTAATTTTTTTACGTGAATATACAATTTTAATTTTATTTGCATTAGTGTGTTTATTACCATTCAGCGCTAAATTTCTGTACGGGTTTGCATGAAACTTGTTATGTAGACTAAAAAAATCAATAAATAAAGCTTTATTAAATTCCACGCACAACGTATACAGTTAGATTGTATGACAGTTTGTGATGCGACTATTGGGATGGCTATTATACACCAGTATTACTAAGGAGGAAAGGGAAGGTGAGCGGTGAAAGCCAGCGCAAACTGCCGCATAAACACTTCCTAGCCCCCCCTACAAAACCTTACTCACCGAAGACCTAGATTACCTCATGCATGATAACGATGAAACGTGCTCTAAAGTGAAACACCTCATCAGTGATTCGTTGGACAGCTTTCATGAAACATCATTTATTTACCGATTCTAATAAAAGCTTTCAATTTGTATCGGTGGCGTTCAATTCAATTAAATCCGGAAATGTCTGTCTATAGCAATTTGTCCGGACGTTGCGAATTCCCGAAATTCCGGACGCCTATCATGTAGCAAAATGCAAATTGTTGGCAAAATTGTTCGATCATTAGTAACGGTGTTTGGTGTAGTTACAGTTTTTAATTTAAAGTAGAAAGTTTAGTGTATAACTGTTGATTTTGTGATTAAAATTATTGGAAACGAGTGTTTGGAATTTTGCTACTATTTAGTCACTATGGATCAGTAAGTGGATAGTTAATAATAATTACTATCTTTAAAAAAAAGGTTAGAAGATCCGTATTCAGTTTATCTTTATTATTTTTGTCACATAAATACTGCGTCAATTACCCATATCAATATTATTTTTTCATTTGAAATCACATACTTTCTGGTTCTTCCCACAAAAAATCCCTGAAAACTGTTCATTTCATTAAGAAAATGTTTTATATTGAAGTTAGAGAAATCGATTCATTTCTTACTTACTTCTTATTTTATACTAGCTGCGCCCCGCGGTTTCATTCACATGGAGTACGGGTTTTCCGCTACTTCAATTATACCACGGAAACTATACTTTCTCCGGGATAAAAAGTAGCTTGTGTTATTGCTATAGCCACATTCATTTTAAATTAAATGCAAATAAAATATTAGTGTGATTACTAAACGATCAATTATTGTTTCAAACAACTAGTTATATAGATAAATTGATGTTATGGCTAATAATTTGATGTATGTAGGTATCTTACCTAGGAAAACGCTGAGCAAAACCTTGTCACCTAGTACTACTTTTCAAACTACGAACTACTGCTTATTCGAATTGGAGGTGCTGTGCCCTGCAGAGTCTCAAATAGTATTTACTATTCCTATTTAGACAGATACAATTGGGATACGAACTTATTAACTACTCGTATCAGCATTGCAATTCAGCGTGGCAATGCTGCTAGCATTCTGGGCACGCTGCCGGCCGGTAGCGGGTTAGAACATTTGAGTTATCTATAGGCTACCAAATAGCTAGTGGATTGCTCAAATGTTATTGTAGTAGCTGCAGTATTGTAATTAGTTATTAGTGTTTTATTTTAATAAAGGCATTTGCACTACTCGTAACAACACGCATAAGTAAGCTCCATTTTACGAGAGCATCTCTTTTTTAACTCCATACACAGCTCAAAACCACTATATAAAAATGAATTGTTCTGCGCATTCTATCTACGGCTGCAATAGTCCATGTAACAGACATATGACCCAAAGATATTTGAGCACAGGCGTACTTTATCTCCATTAGAGAAGTAACGATCGAACATTTCCTGATAATGGGACAAATGTGAAGCAAATTCCCTACGCTAGTTTCTGAGCCATTCACAATAGCCGGCTGTTGTGCGGTATACAACAGTGATTAAGCTACATACAACCACGCTAATTTAAGCAACCAATACAAGCAGACGCAGCTACGTGCTATTGGGCTATGTAAGCCATGCAAAGAGTATATAACTTTGGTATAATATACTAATGTCATTTTTAACTAATTATTTGTAAATATGCTCGCCTGTTATCCATACACTTAGAATAGATTGATTTTATTATATATATTTAATATTTATATTAAATATATATAATATTTAATGTAAATATTTAATTCGCCAGATTTTTATTTTTCTTTTGCTGTTGTACCGATAGCATCTTTGATGATTAGCAGAAAATGCTATTCAGCGTTAAGTCTTCTGTGTCCCGAAATAGTCCTAAAGTATTATAAAAATATACTATTTTATTCTAGTGAAAATAGTTTACAAAGCTAGTCATGTGATTTGGAGCTTGCTTATGAGGCCCATAGTTAGAGACCATGACGAGCTCGTAAAAACGCATGACCATAAGCAGATTCAAAAATTTTGTTCTCATATTTATACTCCTTAAGCCCTTATAACAGCCGTCGATTACATTACAGAGGCCCGCGGGTGTTTACAGGCAGAGAAGGCGGGACAAATTCTAATGTGTGTTGATTAAAATATTACAAATATGTACTTAACAGATGTCTTACGGAAACTCAAAAGAATAAATCATCACATTTCTAGACGTTTTCAGTTCCTTTCTTCTGGTACTTGCAAGACACGGTTCAAGCGTGTTTGTCGTTACTGTCACTCCAAGATATGTTTCTATTAATAAATTATGAAATGAAATCACATTTTGTTCAATCAGAGTTAACCTTCATGAACAGTTCTCATAAGTAGTATTAGTGAAAGTTTATTATACATTCAGGACTTTCAACAAAATAAGCTAAAAAGTCTCAAAATTAGCAAATGGTAGCCCTTAATTATTGTACTTATTCGATCACATTAAAATCAATTGGTCTGGCCGGTTGGTGCAGTTGGTAGCACTCTACCTTCTGAGCCGCTGGTCCCGGGTTCGATTCCCGGACAGGTCAAACATTTGTGTGCATGAACATGTTTGTTTGACCTGTGTCTGGGTGTATTATGTATATAAGTATATATATCAGTCATCAGCTTACCATAGCACAGGCTCTGCCTAGTTTAGGACCTGAAGACCTTGGGTGAATAAAAAAAAAAATTGGTCATCTATGACACTGAAGTTATGAATACTCGGATTTTAATAATATTGAATTCGACTCATATATTATAACCTCATCATCAGAACATTCACCTAATTATTTTACCTATAAAAAAATAACTATAGTTTGCACTTCTGTCGTTACCAAAATTCATCCGAGCATATTGTGCTTATTCTAAACGCTTATAACACTTGTATGACTACTTTATATTCTGAAAAAAGTTGTTCTATTATTATGGTTCAAAGAATAACAGAGGTAGCGGGAACACCGTAGTCCAGGCGGGTGAAAACGCGGGGCGCAGTTAGTAAACAAATAAACTGCCGACACAGTAACTATGACATATTAAATGTTGGCAACGTAAATAACTGTTCATAAGTACAAGCTATCGTTTGCACAGAGACTAGTCCGAATGTACAGAATAACGATTTGGATCGCGTCCAACGTTTGACGCGAGCGCGTCACCGCCCATTTGGTTATTCATTATATGAAACTGGATAATGCTTGATCTAGTTTCAAGAAAGGTTTTAAGGATTAAATATCTTTCTTTTCAATAAATCAACCATTTATTTGCCTTAAGCAGGGTTCACAGTAAAATATGTTAAAAATTTTACCAAAAAATGGAACCGACTTCAACAATCATCATCATCTCAGCCATAGGACGTCCACTGCTGGACAAAGGCCTCCCCCATTGATTTCCACAAGGACCGGTTGGAAGCGGCCCGCATCCAGCCCTTGCCTGCGATCTTAGTCAGGTCGTCTGTCCACCTAGTCGGTGGCCGTCCTATGCTGCGCTTGCCAGTCCGTGGTCTCCATTCGAGAACCTTTCGGCCCCAACGGCCATCGGTTCTTCGAACTATATGCCCTGCCCACTGCCACTTCAACTTGCTAATCCGCTGGGCTATGTCGGTGACTTTCGTTCTTCTACGGATCTCCTCATTTCTGATTCGATCACGTAGAGAAACCCCGAGCATAGCCCTCTCCATAGCTCGTTGTGCGACTCTGAGCCTGTTCAGAAGGCCTATAGTCAGAGACCACGTTTCAGTTCCGTAAGTCATCACTGGTAACACACATTGTTCGAAGACCCTCGTTTTCAGGCATTGCGGTATTTTGGACGAGAAGACGTCTCGGAGCTTTCCGAACGCTGCCCAGCCGAGTTGGATTCGACGATTGGCCTCTTTCTCAAAGTTGGACTTACCTAATTGGACTGTATGTCCTAGGTAGATGTAATGGTCAACAACTTTGAGAGTCGAGTTCCCAATTGATATGGGGGCGGGCGCAACATGGGCATTTGACATAATTTTCGTCTTGTCCATGTTCATTTTAAGGCCCACCCTTAGGGAAACTCTGTTGAGGCCTTCGAGCATCGTGCTAAGGTCTTCCATGGATTCTGCCATGACCACAATATCGTCGGCAAACCGAAGGTGAGTGATGTACTCGCCGTTGATGTTGATGCCGAATCCTTGCCATTCCAAGAGCTTGAAGGCGTCTTCCAATGCGGCAGTGAACAGTTTCGGAGAAATAACGTCTCCCTGTCTCACGCCTCGTTGCAATGGAATCGCCCTCGAAATTTGCTCTTGTACTCGGACCGACATGGTGGCGTTATTGTACAAACACTTCAGCACTTCGATATACCGATGGTCAATACGGCACCGCTGGAGAGACTCAAGCACCGCCCACGTCTCGATCGAATCAAAGGCTTTCTCATAGTCCACAAACGCTAAACATAAGGGCAAGTTATACTCTTCGGTCTTCTGTATAACTTGCCGCAGCGTATGGATGTGGTCTATGGTGCTGTAGCCTTTTCAGAAACCGGCTTGTTCGGGAGGCTGGAAGTCATCAAGCCTACGTTCGAGACGATTCGCGATGACTCTTGAAAACAGCTTGTAAACATGGCTCAGAAGCGAAATGGGTCTGTAGTTCTTAAGCAATGTGTTGTCACCCTTCTTAAAGAACAACACCACTACGCTTCTGTTCCATGCTTCCGGCGTTGACCCTTCGAGGACAACGGAATTAAAGAGCTTCTGAAGGACTTTCAGTATCGGTGATCCACCCGCTTTCAGAAGCTCTGATGTGATTCCGTCGTCACCCGGTGCCTTGTTGTTTTTAAGCTGCTTCAGAGCCATCCTAATCTCGTATAGGCTGATGTCCGGGATGTCTTCGGTATAGTGCCGGGTCAGCTTGGCTCTTGGGTCTTTGGCCAAGCTGTCAACAGGTTTAGCGACCGAAGTGTATAGCTGTCCATAGAACCTCTCGATCTCTCCAAGCACCTCTGCTTTGGTCGACGCTATACTGCCATCATCTCTCTTCAGCTTAGTCATCTCGCTTTGCCCAATAGACCTGTCTCTTGCAAACACTTTGGAGCCTTTTCTCCGTTCGATCGTATCTTTAATACGATTTGTACTAAAGGTACGGATGTCGTGTCGCAAGGATTTCCATATTCGTCTATTGAGCTGCCTATATGACGCAGCATCATCGGATGATTGCAGTTGCAACGAGCGTCGTTCAGCCATGAGGTCGAGGGTATGGCTGGAGAGTTTTTGAGGTCTATTTGTACGGCGGGGCTTAAAGAACTTAGACCCCACTTCGTGGACAGTTTCTACAAACCTGTTGTTGGTCTCGTCCACCGACGCAAAGTTCTCAAGGCAAGCAAAGCGATTGGATAACTCAAGTTGAAAGCTCTCGGGGTTTTGGATATGGACATTTTGAGGTCGGAGCGTGGATTTCATCAAACGGGACCTCTCAAGTTTAACATTAATATTCAATGTGCCTCTTACCATGCGGTGATCACTACCGGTTTTGACCATGTTGATCACAGAGACATCATTGAATATTTGTTTCTTGGTGGTCATGATGAAATCGATCTCATTTCTTGTGGAACCGTTGGGGCTCAACCAGGTCCATTTCCTTTGAGGCGGCTTCTGAAAGAAAGAGTTCATCATAAAGAGTCCCTCTTTCTCCATGAAGTCGGCCAGCCTCTGTCCCCTAGGGTTCCGTTGTCCATAACCAAATTGCCCCACTCTCAACTCTCCATCACTTCTTTCGCCCAACTTTGCGTTAAAGTCCCCCATAACAACATTGTAATGGGTCTTGGAGGTATGTATGGCCCTACTAATGTCCTCATACATAGCCTCTACCTCCTCATCGGTTCCGAGTTTCGAGGTCGGTGCATATACCTGAATGACCTTCAACGAATATCTGCTTGATATTCTGAGTATTAGGTATGCCACCCTGCTCGAAACGCTGTCGATGGTGATGATGTTGTTAGCGAGGGACTTGCGAACGAGAAATCCGACACCACCTTGGGACTTTTGGTCGCCTTCCCGGTAGTAGAGCAAGTTACCGGATTTGAGAGTTATGGTGTCCTCACCCTCTCTACGGACTTCACATAACCCTAAGATATCCCAGTGTAACTTACTCATTTCTTCTTCCAGTTCGACGATCTTCTCGTCTGCCAACAAAGATCTTATATTGTGTGTTACCAGGGCCAGAGGTCGTTTTTTCAGGGAGTGGTAGCCGGGAATCTGCCGGAGATTCTTAGCACCCCCTGCTCCACCGTTACACTGGCCGCTACCGGAGCCAGCATTAGCGGAGCTGCCGGGGACTGGGGGCCTGGTTTTATTTTGTACTGTCATAGGGGGGGGGGTTTGCCAATACTCGCCACGCTTGGCATGCGGGTTGGCGAGCGCAGTATATAAAATATGACCCTCAGAAGGCGCTGCTGCCCATCCTTCTGGTACGTGATCCCTTAGTCGACTCTTACGACACCCACGGGAAGACATGGGGGGGTACTATTCTAAGCCGGTACCCCACGGCAAACTTCAACAATCAAAAGTATGAAATAACTTGTTGAAGTCGGTACCATGATAGTTCAAAAGTAACTGATATCAAAATATTGTGCTCATGGTACCAACTTCGACAAGTTATTTCATACTTTTGAGTGTTGAAGTCGGTTCCATTTTTTGGTAAAAATTTTTTTTTCACTCTTGTTAGTGACCGTTGTTACTCATGGGATAAATTGTCACTGTGGTGTAGGTATGTTCATCGATGTCTTCACCCGCTACTATAATATCGTGTAGGTATTTTTCAGTTTTTGACTTGTAACTGAAAAAGTGCTTGTCCGATATAGATGAAATTTAAAATAATCTAAAATAATAAAATTAAATGGGACCACACGGGAAGCACCAGCTTTCAAATAAAAAAAGAACGATCAAATCGGTTCACCCAGTCGGAAGTTATGCGGTAACAAACACATATATATATTTAAAAAAAACTTACGGGTCGATTTGAGAACCTCCTTCTTTTTTTGAAGTCGGTTAATAAAATTAATGTCAAAAGAGTCTGGTATACTCATACCAGTTTGATTTTTAAATGTGTATTTTATATAGATCGTCATTATAACATTAGGTAGGTGTTAATAATAGAAAACAACAACATTTTTAGTATATTAATATATGACATTTAGAAAATGGCTGAACACAAAAATACGTCATTCAAAAAACGAATTATTTTTGTTTTATTTTAAAGTACTAAATATCCAATGGCTTTGATAATATTCTAAAATATTGTCGATTCACTGTAACTATACTAGGAAGGAAATCAAAGCGTTGCTACTCGTATTATTCTTGCTTGCGTAGTAACTTACAGACGGAGCACGAGGATGGAATACCAGGGGGAAATATCTAAAGATTTCAGCGCTTATTGGCTTGTAGACTTTAAGCGTTGCCTACAGTTGAGTTGAGAATATGTTTTTTGTTAGTTTTCTTATTTATACGCCTTTATATGATGAGGCGTTCACTAATCTGGAGATACAATTTTATATAATTTTTAACCATTTGCTTCTAATTCAAATTTATCATCGAAAAACATAGCTATTATAAGATTTATCTCATAAAATATTAAAATGGTCGTAGAGCGTTTTTACCGAATATTTATTAATATCCAATTTATATTAGTGTCGGGAGAACAAACAAATAACTGATAATCAACGCTGTTGGTCTACCCGTAATGCATGAGACAATTTCAATCAGAACTGCACACGACACTAATATGTTTTTTTAAAGTTGTATTGTGTTATTAGTGATCCAAAAATAGTTTTTTTTGCCTTTTGGTGCGTAAACCAAAATCATCAATTTTCTTTATACCTTTTTTCTTTCAATGGCTCAAAGTCAATGTAAAATTTCACATGTAAACCATTACTATCCGTCAATAGCAATTAAAAAAATATGGAATCTGATATACATAGGTGTATAGTAAAGTTATAATATAAGTTAAACCCAATTATATTTTCGAAACAGGAATCGTCTGTTCGTTATTAGTTAAAAATATGCGGAATGTTGTATTGCCGTTATATTATGTGTTGCTCTAACATAACATCGCCTATGCAGTAACAGCCATCTATTAGCGCCAGTGAATATGAACCTTATTTCAACAACATATTGCTCATGATGCTTAAATGAGATATAAAGCCCTAAAAATAAAAGTGAAGTTGAGCCCAGTACGGGTTTTAAATATTAATGTAGAATTATTTTATTTCATTTTTTAATTTCAATATTTATGTGTTCTTTATATTTCTTGGTTGCGGCTACGGAAGGATTAAATAAAACATAACAGCCGGTTACACAACTAATCTGATGCAATATTATATCAAAAAACCACAGATCTGATGGCTATAAAGAGAGGTTTCAGTGTCATATGACCAATGTTTGTGTAACCAAAGCAATATCTTCATATGGTAAAAGCGATCGTTATTCAGATTAAGACGAGGAGCAGCTACAAAAATAATAACGTTTAATTAATAAGACCGTTTTTAATGGTAAAACGAGACACTTACGCGTAGTGGATATCATGATCGGTTATGGCTAGTAACGGTATGGTAATATAGGCAGTACTTATAAAGTAATAGAAAATATTCGTGAAAGTTGGTTGTGGTAGAAAAAAGCATGATTGCATAATGATTGGATTGAAACTGAGTGACAGGGTAAAGAATAATGTGATAAGGGAATGTGGTGGTGTACATGAAGATGTAGTGACCAATGAGACAAGTGTGCTAAGATGGTTTGGTCATGTCGAGAAAATGAACCAAAGGAGATTCGATAAGCTGGTATACATAGGTGAAGTGAATAATAGTATTGGAAGAGGAAGTCCTAGCCGAATATTCTGAAATCAGATTGTGGAAGTGCAAGGTCAAGAGACTCTTAACAGACTCTCTTAAATAAAGGTCTGATGACTGTGGATTATACGAAAGAAGTATGTCGGGGTCATAGTATTTGGTTTTGGTCTCTGCCTAACTCTATAGGAAAGAAGCGTGAATATATGTATGTGTGTATAAAGTAATAACGAGCGTGAGATATAATCATTTCAATAAAACCGTTCTATTATTTTTAAACTAAACATAGTTTGTATATAATAATACAGCTTTGGAATTCACTAGACCAAAGCAATGCAGGAGGCAAGAAGCTCTCTCAACTTGTTTGTTTCAGGGGTCACTAACATGTTTAATACATTTTCTGCTGGGCATAATATTATACATGAATTTGAATAGTCAATACGAGTTTGGGACTTATTAACTAAATGTGTAGGTTATGGTTGATTATGTATTTAATCTTATTGACTAATGTTTTTCACAAAACTCATACCTGAAAAAAACATCATACAACTTCTTTATATCAGATGTAAAAGTTTATGGACTTATAACTTGATAAATTGTACTCATATATACTAATAATATTTTTTCCGCAAGATGTAAAATAAACTAGCAATATTTTTGCCTAAAATTTCCATAAAAATATGCGTACAAAGAATGAACTGCCCCTCCTTTGACGAAATTAAATTTACTTTTTGGTACCTCGCAATGATTAATTAGGTTATTCAAAATCACGCTCATTCTTACTTACTGTTAATGTGGATATAACGAGACACTTACGCGTATCATGAACATCCGCCCCCACAACCTGCGACGTCTTGTCGAGTAAAACCGGTGGCAGCCTGCAGTGCGTGACGGGACGTTACGATGCACGCACCACACTCAAGATTTCAATGAATGGTTCCGTAAGAAGCCGAAACAATTGTCGATCGTAATATCGACTACAAGTATAAAATGAACTACTTGGGTCTTTAACCTCCGCGTAATAATATACTGAATAATAATAATTCATATAAAATAGGGCGTCTTATAAGTTATTGAGAGAAATATCACCCCTCACTCCTAGTCTAAAAATATGAGATTCCAATATCCTTTCCATTTTTCGCGTGCGAATGGAGCTTTAACTTTACCGTTAGCAGACAGACTGCTGCCGCATTATTAACTGAAAAATAACTTTGGATTTTCGTACACGGAAAGCGAAACCGTTTACTTTGAAAGTAATGTACGAGTACCTACGAGTACGGTTCATTGCCTTTTTTTTCATATATATCATCAATGGATTGATCTTTACTCTTTATCACAAATGAATATTGGTATGTGGTTATCGTGTCGATGTTGATCCGTTGATTGGTTGTAATGTCCATACTTTTATCACTGTCAATGACCGCTTTTTATTTATTAATGCATATAATAGGTGTACAAAGTGTAAGAGTCCAAAAACAACCTTTTTCTGTCTGTGCTTTTGTTGCGGATCACTTTTGAAAAAAGTTACAACGATTTTGACAATTGGGTTTTCACATTTAGATAGTTAATGTAATTTATGTATAGGCTTTAATGCAGACATTTTTATTTGAAATAATAAAGTTTCTCCTACAAAGATAAGAGCCAATTAAAAATAAATTTGATCCTTAACGATAGTTAGGCTCATTTCCCCGTCTCATGAATTTACGTTAGAAGTAATCGAAAACAAGTGGGTAAATAAATATATAATAGACAAAGAATAAGCAGAGCAATTCCATGTAATGCCGCCAGCATTTGGTAACTTCGCCCACTGGAGGTGTTTTGTTAGATTAGATCACATGATCTAATCAAAGAAAAGCCTAAACATATAGGCCATGTTTAGGGTTCCTGTATCATTGAATCACGTCCTGTTCTATGTAAAAAATAAGTGGGCAAAAAAATATACATTAGACAAAGAATAAGCATAGCAATTCCATGTTTTCAGCCGCCTACATTTTGGTAAATTCGCCCAGTGGAAGCGGTTTTAGAGATTACATCTGTAATGTAAGGAGGTTTAATAGCATGTATGTATATTTATTTTTACTCTGCATGATACGATCTATATGTATAATATAATAAGTACGCTTATATTTATTTTCACTTGGTTTCATTTAACAATTAAATTGAAAATTAAACTAAATTCGATCGTTGACTCATAATATACTGCTACTATTGTTTTACTAGGATTCCCCGAGTCACGGGAGGCATGGACACACACAATCGCAATCTACAAATATCTAAGACCCCAGAACAAACATCTGTGTTTATGATATAAAGTTTGCCCCAGCTGGGATGCGAACCCGGGGTGGCGGTTTTAAAGTCTATAATTATTTATCACTGATTACTCAGCCACGACTACCGCCAATGTTGCTGGCAGCGGACAGGTAAAACTAAATGATAACATCCTAAAGGCCGAAATAATAGAATTGGTCAATAATAAATAAATAACTAAAACCTTTATTGACTTTTAGTAAAGCTTTACATGTTAGTTGTCTTAACCTTGGTACTAGTCTTAGTCAATAAGAGAAATAGTGAAGTATCTTAATTCAAAAACTTTTACAGTTATTAATTTTCACTAGAGTTCCTGGCATTACCATAATAACTGCAATAATGTCATAATTAAAGTCAATAAAGTTGTCGGGAGCTTTAAGGCGGCGCGGCGCCGGGAATTTAATTTTCTTTAGAAGGCAATAACAGTATGAAGTTTTATGAATAATCTGCCTATGGTGCATACTAAATAGGATGTTTTTATAATTTTAAAGTTTGAATCATTGTCCAAATAATAATGTTAATAGTTTTGTTAAGTTTGTGTCAGGCCAGGCAAGTTGTAGGCCTCTTGCCTAGTTCCCTTCACGGGAACCTTTTATCGAAATTGAGAAAAGCTACTTTTTTAAACCTGTCTTTATTTGGTCATGACAACTTTTTTGCTAATAAACTTATTATATTTTATTTCTTTGATATACAATATACTTGTAAAAATATCGGATACAGTCATCATTGCTAGGTGTCATTGTAAGATTGAAGACGTTAGGAATGGGTAGAAAGTTATTTTTGAAAGATATTAATAAATTTATAAAATATGTATTATTTTATTAACACTAAAAGACAGGAAAAAATGCGGACTTTCAAAACCACCTTTTCAAACTACGAAGTGATAAAGTGAAAAGGGAAAAACACCAAAATTGTAACGATTAAATTCACACTAGACTTGATCTTTCACGTCGGAATTATCACCAATAACATTCCATCTAGTTTTATAAACAACTGAACAGACTTAATAAACAGCACCAGAATCAGTTTTCCATTCACTAATGATATATATACAACACTCTGTGCAATTTGTAGCGCTCTGTCAGTCGCAAACACCCTTTAACCGCTCCGATCCGGTTCCAACCAGAACGGTCTAGTTTTATTTTCATGCCGGATCTCTAGTGAAGGCGTTAGAGGTATAATTGGATACTGACACGGTTTCTGGTGCAGGAAGTAATTTAGCGAGTGTTGTTGGTCGACTCGAAAGGTTTTTGTCGGATCAGATTTGGTACTGAAAATTTAATTGGTTTCGTAATTTGATCGGTCTAAGAAGCTTTTAGATTTGTTCTACTCTAAGCAAAGTTTGCACGACGATCTTGTTTCGTTTCGTGTTATTTCATCATGGCGGATTAAATAACACGGATCGTAGGAATTCTTGTTTTATAATGCTTCCGCCTAATTAAAAATAAAGTAATTTGATTTGTTATGGGAAAGGAATACAAGGTACTCTTTAAAGGGATGAACACGTAAATGAACTCGGGTTCATATTTGCTATGCCGTAACTTCAGTAAAAATGTAACATTTGTGCTAAATAATATAATCACACTTATCTTATAAATATGAAAAATTGTCATTTTTATCTAAGAACCGGCGAGGACTTACGTGATATTTGCTGGAAAATTACTCTCCAACCAGATGAAGAACCATCAGTTCAAAACTAGTCGGAGAATAACTTCCCAGCAAATATCACGTGAGTCCTCGCCGGTTCTTAGATAATAACGACAAATTTTCATATTTATAAGATTAGTGTTGAACTGAAATGTTGAACGAAATTCGCGATAGTTTTCAAACTCAAAATGAAAGTTGGTCTGTCATTTGTTACTCCTTCACGCTGAAACGTCTCAATGACATTGCATGCAATTTAGAATAAAGATAGATATAGCTTATACCTTGGAATAATACGTGGGCTACTAGGAGTTAATGCTTAAAACCTCTCAAGAAATAAAAATATCTTAAGAATTAATGTTCATAACTTCACTAGATGTTATAAACATCGTACCCTTGAATAATTAAAAATGACTACATGTTGTGTTACTGTGAAATTCGCTAGCGTGTTATTTTGTTGCGTACTCAAAAGATCTGATTTAACATACATAATACTAAAATTTCCGCGAGTTTTCTTCCATTATAATATCCACACAGTGACATCACCGTCATCATTTCAGTGTATATTAGGCCATCATGTAGATAAGCAAATACACACACACACACACACACACACACACACACACTCACTCACTCATACACCACATACTCTCAAACACACCAGTGGGAAGAGCATGCTCATGCAAACTAGTATTCTTCTAGTGATTATGAGTTTATTATTAAATTGATACAAACGGCTATCAATGTCAGGGAAGAGTGCTGTATGCTGAAGCACGGGTGTTAAGCCTAGTTCAGCAGCAGATACTCTTGTATAAATTTGTGCATCTAAAATAGCCAAATATATTGTAAACATTGTAAACCTTTTTGTTGAATAAAGATATTATTATTATTATTATTATTATATTACAGTTATCTTACATTGGTCAAGTCAAACGTACAGTGGCCGAATCAATTTAAAAAAAAAAAACTATAATTTTTATTTTTTTTCATACATTCTTTTTCTCTTTTTTCATACATTCTTATTCTGCGCCTAGCAAGCGCGTTGAAAACGCGCGCACTGCAATGACGCCATACACGTACTGGGGCTGTTTTGGACGACTAAACTGAAATTTAAACAGCGATTTTATAATTTTAAAGTCCCAAAAAACCTTTTTTTAATTTACTGGTCCTTTTACTACTGTTATTGATAAAGTTTCACATTAGTTACAGTTAGAAGTGATTTAGATTCAGTGTTAGACACATTTAAAACAAACATTTCATGCGAAAAAATCACGTCAGTAGTATAGAAATTAATAAAAGATAAAAGATGTGAAACATCTGGCATATGTTTGTATTTTTTAGTAATATTTTTTTTTAGGAAGTTCTAAAATATAAATGTTTAATTAAATTATATATAATATCAAGACACAAATAAATTGAAAGATGAAAGATAAACTAACTTCGTGTTGACGAGGTCGAGGAGACAACTACTCGTAGCACAGAATAAAACTCTAAAACAATAAAATAAAACAAATAACCACATCAGGAACAAGCTTGGCGCCGACTTCCGCCGTATTTACGGTAAAATACGGTTGCCACTGCGGCAGTCACGTAGTTCCGCCGCATCTACGGTAGCTTTCTTTTAATAATTTAAAGTTAGCACCAGGATGGATCTACAGCTTGAAATAAAGTTTTATTACATTGAGATGCATTTTAAAACTGAAAAGATGTATGAAATTGAAAAGATAACGTGGGTATTTTAAATAATATTGTTGACCAAATATTTGGGGATTTTATAAAACTTTGCATTGCTTAGAACAATACCAGAAGATTATAATAATATAATAAAGTTAGTTACCTTAGTTTAGGTCAAAGAGTTAGTTACGTTTTACTTTGATGTTGTACAAGTATAGGTAGATATGTTTTTTTTTTCTCACACTCAAAACCCTGCATTAGGATACCCTGTGTGGCAGGAAGCAAGGATGCACACAATCACAGCACTAACATCCAAGACCCGGGACAAACACCTACACTCATTGCATAAATGTTTGTTCCTGCCGGGAACCCAGGGAACCGGGGATCAAGACACGCCATTGACGACTGAGTCACGGCAACTTACTTACTTACAAGTGCCCGCCAACTCACATCCTTAAATTTGAAAATCTTCTTTGAGATCCACCAGTCAACATTATAGGTCTAGTGCGATTTCGCTTTCGACCACATCGACAATGATCATCAAGTGGTATGATTGACCACTCTGATCAATCATAAAGTGTAAATAAATATTATTTTCTCACGTTTTATTCGTGTTTATTTTCCACTACGAACTACATTATTCAATATAAATGGGATAACTGAGCGTATTCGTAGTAATTGCATTTCTCCCTGATTATTCAGAAAAAATCAAGGGGCGAAAGATACGATGTTAATGAGATACTATGCAAAGCGTATATTTGAATAAAATCATTGTATTATATCGACGGAGCCCTTCGATCAGTGTGTTTTACCAGTGATGACTTACAGAACTGAAACGTGGTTTCTGACTATGAGCCTTCTGAGCAGGCTCAGAGTCGCACAACGAGCTATGGAGAGGGCTATGCTCGGGGTTTCTCTACGCTCGAAGAACTGATGGCCGTTGGGGGTCGAAAAGTTCTCGAATGGAGAACATGAACTAGCAAGCGCAGCATAGGACGTCCACCGACCAAGTAGACTGACGACCTGATTAAGATCGCAGGTGACGGCTGGATTCAGGCCGCTTCTAACCGGTCCTTGTGAAAATCAATTGGGGAGGCCTATGTCCAGCAGTGGAAGTCCTATGGCTGAGATGATGATGATGACGATTTGATCACATTACAACTCCCCCTTTACTCTTATCTTGTCAAAGTTTTAGTGATGCATGCGTTTTTCTATTCATGTTGGTCTTAGCGGTATCATTTTTTTAATACTGTTTGACCTTATCTTACTTGATGGTCAGTGACGATGTGGTCAAGGATATTATCACGCTAGATCTGGAATGATTACTAGCTCTCAGGGACTGTCGCCTGAACATATTATGTATTCGGTGACAGTTTTTCAAACTTGATGGTGGTAGTTAGCCAGGCGGGTATTCGAAAGTACCCTACCACCATGCTCGGAATTTGACAACGGTTTTACATTCTCCAGAAGCTTCAACCGTTGGTGGGAATACGAAATCGAGCGTACCTCATTGCGCTCCCACCGGCTTATCATGGCTTCAAAAATTAAATCAATGCACAAATTAATAACCCTGTTATTAGCAAGGTGAAAAATATAACAACTATGTATGTACTCGTATAGGTATTTATAAGTGCTGTTGGCTTTATGATAGAAGTAAATAAACAGCTAGAACAAATAACTCGGATGATATAAAAGTTTCAGGTATGACCGAGATTCCTCGCTTCAACGCCTTTTGTGGCCGTTTGTATTAATTCAAATCGTCATAAACTTTCCATTGTAAGTAAAATAAAGAAGTATTAAACCAGGAACGGTTGAGCACGTAGGAAAATCCATGAACTTTGAACATTATAAGGCACCTTTTGAATATTATGCAGTGAATTTATACAATTTATTCAGTAACAACTTCTGGGTGTGTTTGGGTAGTAATAAAATATGGTTGAAGCGATGGTAGCCTAAAAGTGGGAGCGTCGGCTGTCAGACAGACGGACGCTGGTTCAATCCCCATCAATGGCTTGAGCTTCCGGTGAAGGCAACACCGTTATGAAATACCCAGCATGGTGGTAGGGTATTTCCAAGTACCTGCCTGGCTAACTATTTCCATCAAGCAAACTGTCACTAAACATAATTATAGTATATTCATTCAGAAGTCTTGTGGACCCAGCAAACGTTCTAGGTTTAGCGTAATTATACGCCACTGAGCACAACGTCGCTGTCCATCAACTGAGATAGTGGTCAAACGTATCTTGAAAGGTTTCTTAAAGAACACACTAGAATATTGAAAATATTCCTTTCGAATGAACGCATTAGTAGGTATATATTGTTTGATTATTTAAAATGTTTAAATGAATGGGTAGTACATAATAATAAGTTTGTAATATTATTTATATAAAACACACAAAAGTTTACTTTAAATATTAAATATATACACATTTAAAAAGACACTAAAATTAAAAGAATACTGAAGATATTGTATAAAATTTAGAATATTCAATATATATTATATATATATATATATATATTTATTATATATATTTTATTTTTATTTTTCATTCGAAATGTGCTTTACATGATTTTTTTTGTATTGTTTAACTTAAGTGTCGAATTTTTAGTACTCGTGTATAAGTTATTATTATATTTAAATGACGTGTAACTAAAGTTGCCAATAAATGAGTATTCAGTATATACTACATATTATAATTATAGCCTGTTTTAATTTTATTTATTAAGAATTTTGTATGCACTACATTATTATATATAGTTTATATAAAACGGGAGCTGGTAGTAAACTACCGGTTTAGTAAAATAATTACACAATGCAATTGTGTTATAGATCTGAAATATGGCTTAACAGGTGCCGATGACATTACAGAGGCTCGCGGGTGTTTACAAGCAAAGAGGGCGGAACAAATCCTGATGTGTGTTGATATCAAATATAACAAATATGTACTTAAAATATTAATTACATTTTTAGACGTTTTATTTTCCTTTCTACTGGCGGACACAGTTCAAGTGCGTTGTCGTTACCGCGAGAATTTTTGATATAGGAAAAAGTCCGGTACTTCAAGTCGGGGAACAACACAGGCTACTTTTTTTCATCATCATCATCAATCATCACCATGTGGGCGAAGCCGCGGGACGCAGCTAGTAGTTAAATAATCTTGGTCCTCGGTTACATAAAAGGCATTGATATGATTTAGATAATTTTATAGGCATGATACTAGAGATTCTTTTTTTTATGCATCTGGTTAACTGCTACCTGCAAGTTTGCTGACATCCAGTATATTTTTATATTTATAGGTCTAGTGTTTGTAAACTATTTTACGGGATAATTCCCAATTTTTAGATAGATATACGAATTTGAACTTTAGCGTAAAAAGATTACGAGCTATTTCGTTACTACATAACTGTTGCTCTGTGCTAAAGTCGAATGAAATACAGTATTTAATCTAACTATTCTAGAAACTTCCGACCGGTTGAGTGACAGGTTGCCGATATCGCCCCGCGGCGTCAGACGCTCGGTTGGATGGAAGTGTTGAGAAGTGAACTTTATCTATTTATTTATTTAAACGAATTTAATTATTTTTAAAACGAATAACATATTTTTAATTTTTAATTATTTTTATAAACAAATTGTAACTTGGCATGTGAATATGACTACGAGATATGATAGAATAAGCTTGTTAATAATGAATTACTTTTATTTAAAAAATTTCCTAATTGTTAATTTGATTTTATCTATACTTATTGTGTGTATAAAAAGTGAATGTACTCACATAAAAGTATTAATATATTATTGTTTCATCTTTCTATAAAATGTTGCTTCATAGATAATAATGTGTAACTATTGACAACGTTAGAGTCCTGAGACTTATACCAAGGGTTCTAAACCTAGTTTAAGTTTCAGGTGCACCATTTAAGTGAAAAATGTCATGTATCTATGAACAATAAAGGTTTTATTTATTTTATATATTATTCATTATTTCTGTAGTTAAACAGCGTCCCTTTCTATGAATAGAAAAAAGTATTTCGAGTTCATGAAGATAAGTTTGATTGACAATGATTTCATGTGCTAGTCTATTAAGTAGTGAAAAATTATTTATGAGCGACCATATTTTTCCGTTATCAAAAATTGTCGCAGTAACGACAAATGCGCTTGAACTGTGTCTTACACAAGAAGAAAGGAATTGAATGTATTTTTTTTGAGTCCATAGGTCATCGATGTGATGACCTAAAGTATATTTTATTTTATTTATTGATTTATATTATTCCTACGTATATTCATACCTAGGAATAATGCTTTATGCGATGTAATGACCTATGGATTATATTCTATATTACATATAGCCACATTATTACATAAGCATTTTAATCAACACGTACCAGAATTTGTCCCGCCCTTTCTGCCTGTAAACACCCGCGAGTTTCTGTACCTAATGTTGTCAGCAGCTGTTAAGCTCATAAGCCCTTATCCTGTGAATAAATATCAGACATGTTATTTCAGTCAAGTAAGTAATGGCTCAACGTAGGTCGGGAAAGTCTAATCCTACTAATATTATAAATGCGAAAGTTTCTGTCATATGTGTAAGTGTGTATGTGTGTTTGTGTGTAAGTGTGTATGTGTGTAGAATTCTAGTATAAAAAACTACTCATGATTCCTTCGATTCAAAACAACGCCTTCGCCGTAAAATATTATTTTACTCCCTTGTTGTACAATTTACTAAAATAAAAGACCTACTTTGCTCGCACTTATAGACGAACCAGTAATAAATTTTCGTATAGAAGGGATTAAAAAAATATTAGGTACAATATTTAGTAGAGTATCTAGTTGCATAGGTACGTGTAGACACAAAAACAAAGATATGGATCTGATTTTATATTATCAATGATTATCATTGACACTGTGTTTTGGTTAAAAAGGTTATCCGGTGATAAATCAGAATATAATCAAATAAGTGTGTAAATGTATGCATATTTCGTCCAGCATAAAACATTAAACGTAAAGACGCCGGATACACGTTTGATGTTTTATGCTGTAATTACAAGTCATGGTTTTCACTCATTGTATTTACCAAAGAGATGGAATAACACTACCGTTTGTCCTAAATAAATGCCGCCAATTGTCGTCACGGCATAATGCGCTTGTTAGATATTAATAAAAGTGGGCAGTTAGGTAATAAGCGATTATAATAAAAATGATATAATGTGGGTAGATAGAAAATACAATATTTAACTCATTCTATAATCTTATTTTTAATCAATCAAATATAATTACTAATAGTTTTGAATAATGTAATTAGATACTCGACATATCGAGGCACGACTCGGCCGAGGTACTAAAATTTACTGCTATGTTAGGAGTCACTGTGATTTATCTACCTAATCAGGAACTAAACAGGTAATATTGGAATTAAACATAACATCCATCGGTTTGACTTGCTTTTAATTATTATTGTAATCAAGTTTGGAGGGTAGGTATAGCTACGTCTGTTCGCGAGGGACTACCACTATGAGAAGAACAGACAAGAAACTCATAGGGGTTGATTCTTTTCAATAACCACTTCTTAACATTATCTTACATCACATTTTACAATAAGTTTAAGACAAGTTAAATATACATGATACACCAAATACATAACACACCAAATACATAGAAGTTATATAATAAGAACAGTTATCGTACCTGAATTGTTCACTCCAAGCTTGCCAAGGTGAGACTGGCTATGAGACTGGCTTGCTGTGCCAAGCGGCCCTTTTTGTATTACAATTGTGTTAGTCTATGTCAACGCCAGTACTTTCAAACTATTACAAGACTACCAAATAATTGAATAAAATAGAATAAAAGGTACACTTAAATAACTTTGTTAATTTTCAATAATTATTACATTAATAATACGATCGATTACTAACAGTTTGATACTAAGTAAATCAAATGACTAATATAACGAATGTCAAATATAGTATTCTGTGGCAAACTTTATGAAGGTACTTAATGTTATAAATTACACTATGAGGTAGTTAATTCTATTTCACAATTATATCTGCCTTAAGATTTAAACAAATCTTCTTACTTACGATTAAAATCTTAGGATTAGGTAATACTTTCATAACCTGTCACGCTCATTTGCTTTTTCTTTTTTAAACATAGCCCTTGCCTGACCTCTGTCTCACTCGATGTTATGTGAGGATGTGGACTAAATTCTCGTTAGTTTGACACATTATTATATATTATATGTACATTATGCGGTGACCACTGGTCGCCGTGATCTGGCAGCGTAAACTCACCTGATAATGGGCATCGGACATGCTCGAAACCTAAGACAAAATAGATCAACTATAAACGGGAGTAAAGCTGGATAATACATATATATAATGACGTGGTCTGAGATGAAGCATACAGGCCTAGAAGGTACCTATTCATTCGTGACATGAAGACTACAGAGTTATACCTATCGGGAAACAGACTCCAGCGACGAGTTACATTCCTTGGCAGCATGCGTTAAAGTTTTCTGACTGGTCAAAACTAAACATGTATGTTTAGTTTCGACCAGTCGGACACTGTATACAGTGTTCTAATTTTATTCAGTACTGCTTTGAGTGCTATTTATTTAAGCCTCTGATTGTTCATAGTTATAAATTCGGTTCTAGCGTCTGTTAGTGCAAAATCACTAGTTTTGATAGATAACATCTGATGTGTGTTGTATGTATTGCTTCCGGGCTGGTTGGCCGTGGTCTATGTGAAACTTTTGTTCCAGACGTTTCGTCGATCACTGCGGTCGACATCTTCAGTGGTTCAGGTCCGAGCGGCGACAAGAGCGTAGAACTCTCCTCCGCGGCGTCTTCTCTGATACTAACGTCTGGAACAAAAGTTTCACATAGACCACGACCAAACAGCCTGTAAGCAATACATACAACATGCAACGCCGGCCGTGAAAGCCTTAGAGTTTACAACATCTGATGTATCAGCAATTAGTCTTTGGATTAGTTGCTCAAAGCTTCCATTACATGGACGATAGCCTTTTGATCATATCATACATTTACTTATTTTCGGAGAGTTTCATTCTTTTACGTATCTGCTTATTTCTGATTCAATTATGTGATTATGTGAATACACTGCAGTTTTTATAACCCGTTGAGAGTCTATGAGGCCAATAGAGGTATCCAGACTTTCAATTTTCAGTGATTATGAAAGCATATAATCTAACAAAGTTAAAAGATATCATACCATACCATTCAAATAATAACATGTAACTTTATTCTGTGTACACGGGTATAACGTGACAATAACGTGTAGTCGATATCACGATCGACAATTGTTTCGACTTCTTCCAGAAGTCTTCATCAGAGTCTTGGGTGCGGAGAATGAGCGTGAGTTTTAATAATAATAATATATTATATAACGTTTTTACACATATAATTTTAACTAAATGTGCAATAGATACTCTAGAAAAATAACGTTATATTACGTAAAATAAGTTGATCTGAACAAAAGCTCCGATTCAGTACAGCCATTGTTGGCTGTTCTATTGTACCGTCAGAAACAATTGTGAACGTTTAATAAATAAAATGTACAATTTTACTCAAACATTTTTCATAAACAATAGACGGAAAGATAACAATACTGCGATTGATACAAATTAATCTCGCTGCCAAATATTACCTTACTAATATTATAAACGCGAAAGTATGTGAGTATGGATGTATAGAGGTATGTTTGATACTCTTTCACGCCTATACGGCTGATTGGATTTGAATGAAATTTAGTATGAAGATAGCTTACCTATACTCTAGATTAACACATAGGCTTATTTTTATCATCACCACGCGGGTAAATCCGCGTGGCGCAGCTAATAAGTTATAATTATTTAAAGTTACAGGCGTAACTATTACATCATATTATTCAATCAAATAATTTTTATTATTCAGACACAAAAGATCCATACAACATGTATGGATCTTTTTACGTATATAAATTATAAACTATGTTTATTACTATAAGTATTGTTATATATAATATAGTATAGTAATGATTGATTGATGATCAGATAATCCGACAGCAATCAATGCTGTTGCTGCTCGAACGTGTTCTGCTTAAAAGAAATGCTATTTTCTTACGCATTATAGCTGCTAAACCATCGGCGCGTGCTTCCATCAACATGGTAGTTGCACTGCAGAACCGTGTGAGGGTTATTCTTTTGAATATATTTGATCCTAGAGCCCTCGATTGCTCAGGTTTCACTCCAAGCACTCACGCCAAAAATCGACTTTACCCACATGTACATAAAACAAATAACTATTATTCATGTAACGTTTCTCTATTACTTTGATAAGGTAGTAAGAGTCTCAGGATCGGGGTTATATTCCGACCGAACTCTGCCAGACGGTCCTTGACGTTAGCTAAGCCACTGGCCTGAGCGGACGAGGTGGAAGGGTGTCGTGGCGGGCAGCTACTCGCAGCGTTGGGGGTAGGACGGCTGTTGGACCTCCCAACGGAAACAGTTCTTCCCAGAATAACTTCAATGGACAGCCGCGCCTGGTGTAGAAACCCCGGTTTGGGGTTCTACGCTGCGCAAAAGTAAATTATAGTTAAGAATATGCAAGTATTAAATTGTCTTTGTTAGTATTGCTCTTGATTATTTGTGCGAATTAGCGGCACGGGCGTACACGAAGCCAGAGAATGAACAGCTGACGAGATGGCTGGGAGCCGACGGTGGCGCACGAAGCGTTCGTCCCGCTGCCCCTCCGCGCGTTGACCTACTTAGCCCGCTTTGTTTTGTTGTAATGTTTTGAGTATGCAACGAAACCGTTACATACCCCCCTATCAAAAATAGGTTTTTTTTCTAGAAAAAAAATAACTTAAAAATTGCTAAATTCTTATTAATTTAACTTAAAATCTTTGACATGCCAAGTTCCTATGTTTCGACCTGTCATATCCTCAAGTTCATATACTAATTTAGATTTTTTTGTAATAATACGGCATTTCGTATACTTAGGAGCAAGCTTTTTAGAAAATTTGCCGTCTTTGTCACTCAGATAAAAAGTACGCTTCCAGACCGTATCTCCTACGTTGAAGTCCGCGCTTTTTCGTCGTAGGTTATACGAGGTGCAGTTCCTAGAATGGGATTTTATAAGGGAAAGTTGCACCTTGTCAAATATTTTATGCAGAGCACCCAAGTTTTCAGCATAACTATCACGGGGAGCGAATATGATGCAACCTTCTAGGTCCGAATCGAGGTAGTGTGAACCACAACTGACTAACTCTCGCCCATAAACTAAGAAGGATGGTGTAAAACCAGTCACCTCATTAACCGCACTATTTAAAGCGAACTGTATCTTAGGGATATTCGTATCCCAGACCCTGTGATCTGCATCAATGAAGGCGGACACAGCTGTCATAATAGTTTTGTTATAACGTTCAACAGTGTTAACTTGTGGACTATAAAGGGGAGTATAGTAAATGTTAGGTATTTTGTAAGTTGCAAATAGATTTTTTATTATATTGCTAGTAAATTGCCTACCGTTATCCATCAGGACTGTGCTCGGAAGACCATGAACAAGGAACACACATTCTTCTAAAATTTTACCGATTATTTCTGCTGTAGCCCTTCGTATTGGAAATAGCATACAGTATTTACTAAAACAACAAGTTACTACGAGCAAAAACGTATTTTGTTTTCTAGATACAGGTAAAGGTCCGACTAGGTCTACACTAAGCATCTGAAATGGACGGTTACAGTCTTTAGGCCGACCCATAGTCCCAAGAGCAGTATGAGTCGGGTGCTTATGAGATAGACACGTATCACAACTACCTACGAATTTAGAAACATCTTGATGCATGCAGGGCCAAAAGTAATTTAAGCTAAGACGTTTGTGTGTTTTAAAAACGCCGAAATGACCCGCGGTAGGTTCCGAATGATTTTGAGCGATAATGTCTGGGCGGTATTCTAAGGGTACCACTTCCTTCCATTCAAACTCTCTACAAAGAGGATTCAATGATTTTATGTACCGAAACAGTTTTGCATTTACCACGCGGTAATTTGGAAAGGATGTTGGTGATGTCTGGCAGTCATGAAATATATTTAAGAACCACGCATCGTTCGTATTTCGGTCTGGTAAATCACATACAGTGCTGATGGCAGAAATGGGAACAGAACGAGACAAACAGTCAGGGACTATATTCTCAGAGCCTTTTCGGTGCTTGATATCAAAATTGTAGACAGATAGGCGCACTCCCCACCGAGCTAGTCGTCCCGTTGGGTTATTAAGATTCAGAAACCATTTTAGCGAAGAGTGGTCAGTGAAAACGGTAAATTTAATTCCGTTTTCCAAGTAACATCGCCAATGTTCAATAGCAGTTAGGACGGCAAGAGCTTCTCGCTCTGTGGCACTGTAGTTGCGTTCTTGGTGTGACAGAGACTTACTCATGTATGCAATAACTTTTTCCTCTCCATCTAAAGTCTGTGTGAGAACTGCTCCGATACCATAATCGCTTGCATCAGTGTGCACTTCGAATGGCATTGTATAATTAGGGCAAGATAGAATGGGAGTAGAAACAAGAAGTCTTTTAAGGTCTTGGAAAGCTTTATCAGCTTCAGGTGACCAGAAGAACGGGGGTGCATTCTTTTTTTGAGATGTCAGGCTATTTAAAGGATTTGCTAGAGCACTAAAGTTCGGAATAAATCTACGATACCAGGAGGCCATTCCCAAAAATCGCCGAACCTCCTTGCGGTTAGTAGGGGAGGGGTAGTTTTTAATTGATTCTACTTTTTCTGGGTCAACCTGTAGCCCATTCGAGTCTACAATATAACCAAGATACTTAAGCTGTTTTCTAAAAAAATGGCTCTTCTGAAGGTTTATCGTTAGGTTGGCTCTTTTTAATTTTTCAAGGACTCGAGTCAGTAACGATATGTGTTCTTCAAAGCTGTTCGAAATTATGATGACGTCGTCTACAAACACTAGTACCCGATTTTCGAATTCGGGTCCATAAAACAAGGCGTCTACTAGCCTTTGTTGAGTAGCAGGAGCGTTGGTGAGACCAAAACACATGGACTTAAAACGGAAGGTACCTTTTGAAGGAATATAAAATGCGGTCTTGTCCCTGTCCTCCTCCTTTATTAATATCTGCCAAAAACTTTTTGACAGGTCTAAACTAGAGAGGTATTTTGCGTCACGCAAGTTGTCAAGGATTTCCGTAATGTATGGTAAGCTGTAAGCGTCCTTTTTGGTAACAGCATTTAGCTTACGACTGTCAAGACAGAACCGCAACTCGCCATTTTTTTTCGGTGTTAAGAGAACCGGCGACGACCATGGACTCTCACACGGCTCAACCACGTCTTCTTTTAACATATCATCAAGTTGTTCCATTAGTATACGCTGCTTCACCGGTGACATTCTGTAATAGCGCTGGCGAATAGGGGCAGCGTCACCAGTATCGATTGCGTGAGTAATTAACGTAGTGCGACCCAAACCGCGTATTTCATAGGAGATATCGCGAAACTGTGCTATTATATGGTCAGCCAAGGATTTTTCTTCGTCTGAAAGGTGATCGTATGGACAAAGGTTTTGAGATTGGTTACTGTCTTTCCCCGTAGTAAAAATTTCATCGGAATCATTATAGAAAGCTATGTGATCCAAATGTTTAGGAAAAAGATTAAACAATCTCCAAAAATCCATACCTAATATAAGAGAGTGTTTAATATTTGGGACAATGTATGCTTTAAGGATGTGAGTTTGATTCTGAAAGGTAACAGGTATATAGAGAGCTCCTTCTGATTTCAGTTTTTCACCACCTGCTGCAACAAAATGTGTACTGCAACATGGCTCTATATCGTAGCCAGCCTTTAACAAATGCTCATGACATCCATTACCTAGTATAGTAGTTGAGGACCCCGTGTCAAGTAATCCAATAATAGGTTGGTCCTGGACATTTATACAAACGTAAGGACGAGATCTATCAACGTTAGAATTATCATCATGGATTGAAGAGATTGCATTGTAGGTAAAAAATGTGGATATATAATTTAACCACTTGTGCCATTCCTTAGGATCGAAGTTATTATTATTAGGCGCTACGACGCGCTCTCTACAATCCAAGTTATTCAGTTTTTTGAATCTTTGTACTGGGGTGAATTACAATCAGGACATTCCGAAAAACGGAAATCCTTTTTCCCACATTTAAAACATATCAGAAACCGTTCTTGTTTACAGTTCCTCAAGGAATGATCATCTGTTCTACACCTCGGGCAAAACTTAGGCTTTGAAGATATATCAGCCAGAGCGGCAACGCTGTGGTTTTTGTTTTGATGGGCATTGTTAGATTCTCTTTGATGATTAAGTGGTTGATTTGGCTTGTTAAATGATGAGCTTTGGTTAAAGTTGTAGAACGTAGTTTTCTGGCCATTATACTGTTTGTTAACCCCGTTATCAGACTTGTATGCGAACTCTGGGGCAATCGTAGTGTTAGACACTTTAGGGGGTTCGCGGAAGTGGGAAAATCGTGACTGTATGTTTTCGTAGTTACGACACACATTTTTAAGCATATCTATAGATTGAATTTCTGAGGATGCAGACAAGGTACTAGCGTAACAGGGACGGATATTATGTAGCATAATGTCTAACTTTTCCTCATCAGAAAATGGTTTGCTCAGACGAGAAAACATCCCGTGCATGATTGAGAGGTAAATAGTAATATTTTCATTCTCGCCTTGTGTACGTGAACGGATTTCCGCTGCAAACCTGTAGTCATAGTCACTGCTTCCAAAATCCTCTTTAAGTAGCTGACATAAATCATTCCAGCATTTAATCTTTTCTCTATTGCAGCGATACCAATGGAGCGCGTCATCAGTGAATATCTCGTATGACAATGATAAAATTTTGTCAAAAGATATTCCTCTAGACTCAACGAATTCCTCTACTTTTAAGATGAATGATCGTACACATGTTTTTCCTGAAAATCTTAGCTTAGATATTTCAGAAGTTAGGTTGCGCTCACATGTAACTGATATACTAGTAGGTTCCGTAAGTGAGCCGGACGCCACGGATGTCTGAGATCTAGTATGAGAAGTTTGTGGTCGTAGGGCAGACAGTTCTTTATATTGGGAATTAAAATTTGACGAACAGTTTTTATGAAGATCAGCCACGTCTGGTTCGCTACTTATTCTATTTAATCTATGGTAAATATGATGCAGCAAGGTTTCGGTACGCGAATATAGATTTCTATCAAATTTTTGTTTGAGAGTTGCTAAATTAGTTTGCGACTTTAATAGAGATTCTCGAAGTGCTACTAAATCATCGCTAGGTTCAAGATGCGATTCGAGAATATCTTCAGACGGTAGCAGTTGCGATAGCTTAACTATTTGCTTGCGCAGATCTTGAACTGATTCTCCGGTGCCACCTCGCAGCTCTACTTCGTATTCTAGTTCAGCTTTTTGAAGCGATAAAAATTTTATAGAGAACGCCATTATTGGGTATGTGTTGCAAAAAAAAAATGTATATCACAATTTCTACAGAACACAACTACTTACTAATCAATAATTTATATGAAGGTTTCATATATATGCAGGAAAAAGAGTTGATGTAAGTGTGATGCACTTATTAGTTAAATAAATTTAAAAATGAGGGTAGTTGTATTTAAAATATGATCAGATATGTTTACATAAAAGATATTACTAAAGGCTAGATTAAAACCCGTCATGCAACAGTAACATGACCACTCTACGTCAAATTAAATACAAATAAACAAGTAAGGGAAGGTAAAAGAAAAGCCAACAACAAGGAAGACTAAAAATTGCAAAAAGATCTATCTAACAGAGTTCGGAAGCGAATACCACCTGTCTTGGGCGCCAGTGTAACGTTTCTCTATTACTTTGATAAGGTAGTAAGAGTCTCAGGATCGGGGTTATATTCCGACCGAACTCTGCCAGACGGTCCTTGACGTTAGCTAAGCCACTGGCCTGAGCGGACGAGGTGGAAGGGTGTCGTGGCGGGCAGCTACTCGCAGCGTTGGGGGTAGGACGGCTGTTGGACCTCCCAACGGAAACAGTTCTTCCCAGAATAACTTCAATGGACAGCCGCGCCTGGTGTAGAAACCCCGGTTTGGGGTTCTACGCTGCGCAAAAGTAAATTATAGTTAAGAATATGCAAGTATTAAATTGTCTTTGTTAGTATTGCTCTTGATTATTTGTGCGAATTAGCGGCACGGGCGTACACGAAGCCAGAGAATGAACAGCTGACGAGATGGCTGGGAGCCGACGGTGGCGCACGAAGCGTTCGTCCCGCTGCCCCTCCGCGCGTTGACCTACTTAGCCCGCTTTGTTTTGTTGTAATGTTTTGAGTATGCAACGAAACCGTTACATTCATAACCTATTTAACTGTAACATTATAAATGCAAATTCCTCGATTTATCACGCTTCATTAATAAAATAATGCAATTTATAGTTAAATTTAACTTCTCTACTCTCAGCGCTCTCACAAACTATTGCAATATCTCTCTGAATTAATTGCCTACACCTGAATAAACTCGGTCGTATTTAGGTTTCCGTTCCATGAATATTCCATTTAATTACATACCACATTTATTATTTACGGCAGTTGTCTGTGGAATCCCAAATACTCATAATAATATTGTATGTGTAGGACACTGTTACGTATAGACAGCAGGAAAGCAGGAAAATGCAGGACTCTGGTTCATTTTCGGTGCAAGTCGGGCTGTCGCCGTGGCTCAGTGGTCAATGACATGGCTTATGTATCTCCGAGGCCCTGGGCTCGTATCGGCAGGGGCAAACATTTGTGCAATCAGTGTAGTTGTTTGTCTTGGATGTTTGTGTACTGTGACTGTCCACGCCTCCCGCGACTTAGGGAAACCTTAAATAACCCCAAAATAAACACATTAAAGTCTTCATACGTTCTTTAAACAGCTACACATTCTCTAAAAGTTTCTAGTGCTTGCGTGAAAAATGCTTCAAAATTGAATCATTTCCAATAACATTTCGGTGTAATACGTTCCCTGAGGGCCGTTGCTCAGTGATAGTCATTCGTTTTTAGCACATACAACGTCGTCGGCATTTTATATCGGTAACATTAAATACGAAATGTCGGCAATGCCTCCGGGACAGTGACCCCATTTCAGTTCCGAATCGCAAATTTGTACAGCAACACTCACTCGTATTTGGTTATGCTATTTATTTGAGATTAACAACAGCTGTATAAATATAAAATTGTATCATGATTCTGCTGTAAAATATAATTTACAATTATTTTTATTATTTAAGGGGGACATCCTATTTTAGTAAAATTATTTATTTGCACGAAAACACCAAACAAAACTTTATCCTTCTAGTATTTTCAATATGATAAATGCGAAAGTTTGCGAGTATGGACTACGGATAGATTTAATTAATAATATAATTAATTTATTAATTGTTGTGGCTTTCTTAGGCTCGAAAAGACGGAAAAAAGTCGAAAACTATAGCAATAGTCAAAGAAATAATTTTAGGCAGATGACCCCCTGCCTGACTTCTGATCCTGAATCCTTACAGATTCAAATCGAACCTTGGACGAGGCAAATATTACATTTTGTGATGAGCATCGATGTTTTAACTGGTTTTTGAATGTTTATGTAACGTGCTTATGTGTGAGGCATAGTCATGCCTCCCGCAATACCGGAGATCCTAGTGAGTTGGTGTGAGTGAGTAAAGGTGTTAAAAATTTCACTTGTATTATAGTAATTCAAATTGGTAAAATGTTCATGCATGACAACATTATGTACTATAACATAAATTTTGCCGTTATGTTGGTGCTGACTAAAAGTGACCACAGTTTTATTAAAAGTTGTTGTATTAGGATTATCATTCTTTGGTGTTCCACCAATTACAATTATTAACATTATCATCATCTCAGCCACAAGCCATAATGTGCACAGCTATACATAAGCCTTCCCTTGATCTCCACAGGGCAAAGTTAAAATTGGTCTGCCTTCTCGACTCGAGTTTATCAACTGAACTTAAATAATAACTCACTTTATATCTTACCAAACTCAAAGCGTAATATATAATCTCTTGAAAATGTCATAGCTGTATCAATTATAACAGAAAGTTGATCTCTTCAAAGGCCGGAAAATAGAAAAAAAAAGGGTTTTATAATAAACATTGTCTCCTATTTTAATTCACATATTTTAAATATTGATGAGATGTAATATCTTATAAGATTTTTCATTGGGCAAATGCCTTTATTAAAATATAACACTAATAACTAATTACAATACTGCAGCTACTACAATAACATTTGAACAATCTACTAGCCATTGGTAGCCTTTAGATAACTCAAATGTTCTAACCCGCTACCTGCTGGCAGCGTGCCCAGAATGCTGAATGAATCTTATAAGTTGTATTTATATATACGTACCGAGTTACATTTTAATTAAAACATAAATAAAAACCTTTAGGTTTATAGCGGTCCATTTTGATATAAATATTAATTATGTCACTTAAATGCGTGCATATTTATTTATTACATTACATATTGTTTAGATTTATAACTTATTTGTGAGGACCGATCAGCAATCGTTTTGTCAGATAATAACTCGTCATAAGTATATTATACCTTTTTTATTTGTAAGGCTTTAGCTTTAAGATTTAGGGTAAGATTGATATTTTTTGACAGACACAATACTCTAAGGTAACTTGTTATATTAGAGATACTAGCTGCGCCCTGCGGTTTTAAACGCGAGGTGATGATTGATGATGATGACTATAATGAAAAGTAGCTTAGGTGTTATTCCGGGACATGAAGTATCTACATACCAAATTTTATTAAAATCCGTCCTGCCGTTTGAGCAGGAAAGAGTAGCAAACATCCATACAAACTTTCGCATTTATAATTTTAGTAGGATTTGTCTTGTGCAAGAGTAACCAGAGTTACATTTTTACACTTTATAAATCTAGCGTTTGACCACTATCTTATTTGATGGTCAGTGAAAATGTAATCACGCTAGGCTTAAAATGTTTACTGGCTCTCAAGGACAGCTGCCTGTTACTATGTATTTGGGGTTTTTGGTGACAAATTTTCAAACTTGAGGGTGGTAGCTAGTCAGGCAGGTACTCGAGTACCCTACCATAATGCTGAGAATTCTATAACGGAAGTTCAAGCCATTTGTGGGGATCGACCGCCCATCAGTTTAACAGCCGACGCTCCCACCGCTAAGCTATCATTGCTTCAAAATAGTCCCATAATTGAGAAGAAGCGGCAATTGTAACCATCGCACCGCAACGGTGCTTCGTGTCTCAAATGTTTAACTCCACCTCGTTCACTTTGACAGGCAATAAATGAACTATTTCGGCCCAGCATGAACAGAAAAGTGGGAAAACATTCACGCTTTTACTGTAAGTACTATTTTATGTGAGCTTAAAAAATAACGAGCGTCTCTAGTCCGTCAATGTTCACGTGATTTGTTACTATCGAACGCCGTTAACTGATAAAACGGCCATCTGCACAGTTTTAGGTGCAATAAAAAGTTTACAAAGTAGTTTTACGTTATGTGCGATTTGCTGAATGTCATCGATACAATGAACCTTAGTGTGCCACGGTAAGAAATTTTACAAAATGTTACACGAACTCTATAGTTATGGTCATTTTATTACATTGTATTCGTTACAGGTCCGATGAATGTACTATTTCCATTAAGTAAAATAATATACTTAATAATAAGTCATTATTAAAATTAAATTTATTTGAGCAATAATAATTAATAAGTAAAGATAATATTTGAATAATAATCATAGAATGAGAAGTTGTTGTTGTTATACAACTTATTTAAGTAACAACGCTTTACGCGTCACGTTCGGTATATTGATTGCGCGAAACATTGTCAAACTTATTTTGACGATAATAAAGAGGAATCGGCTCCTTTTATTTTAACACGCTTTTTTACCTTCGCCTGTACGCCTTGCCTTTGCCTATGTAACAAAATCTGTGAATGCGATTTCCGCCACTTTCAAAACGTCTAGTTATCTCAGTGCTGTGCATCCAAAACTGTGATTGAAATACAATACAAATATCAAGGGAGTTATTGAAGACTTTCATTTTGGTAATTATCACATGACCCCTAATATCTAACAAGTTTGTTTAAATAACTGTAACACTCCCGGCTAAATAATCAATATTTACAAAAAACTGAACTACATGTTTGTTTGAGAAAACAGGGCATAAAGGTTCGAAAGCTGCACTCACGCGACTGCCGCAGTCGATTTAGTGGGAACAGAGCAACACGAGCCCGCGCACTCAGATCTGAATGAGAGATATTATTTACATTTTTAGATAATATTATTACATTTTTAGTGCGCATATACGTCTTAGAATCAGCGTGTAGAGGCTCACCATTCCAGACACGAATAGCGAGGGTATAGAAAGGAATAATATCCGTATATTTATTATACAAAAAGCGAGCAAACTTTTCCAGTATACGCTCATACGAACATACGAGTATATACATATGTTCAAGAGCTCTAACCATTTTGTTTTATACAGCTAAATCATATACCTGCCCTGTGATTACTTTAAGAAACGGTCTTCGAAGTTATACTGCAAATATTCTAATCTTATCTAAACTTAAGCTTGAAATTTGCCTTTCATCTTGGTTCATAAAACTATATGAAAATGGTCGCTTTGGAACTTTTCATATAAAATCAGAGTGTCTTTAATACTAACTGCAATATCGGCTTCACTTTTAGACGATATAATTTCAATGGTTAACGAGACCTTTTGCGTTTAATTAAAATTCAGTTTAGCTTGCATAAAATTGCAATGAATTTCCCTCCTAGCTATTGGCTATAACTAATATATTTATAGCATACTAGCTGACCTGGCGAACGTGCCATATACATTTATCGAAATGTTAAAGTGACATTCGACACTTCATGTAAATAATTGATGGGTAAATTATGTAATATTAATATATATATTAATATTACATAATTTAACCGTCAACCGTGAAGATATTTTTGGATCTTCACGGTTACATATATAATATACATATATGTATATATATATATATATATATATATATGTATATATATATATATATACATATATATGTATATATATATATATATATATGTATGTATATATATATTGTTCATACAAAAATAGTACGAGTAAAACCACGAAATCGTTGCCCAAATCTGTGTTTCAGCATAAACACAATGGGTGTTTTCTAGTCACGAGTGAATGGGTATCTTCTAGGTAGCTGTGCTACATCGTGGTCAGCATTGTCATTCAACATAAGGGAAGGAAAAAAGGGGATGGAAAAGAGCCAAATTTAGTGCGTGCTCTGTGAGAATACGTTTTACAGTCCGTATTATCAATATTTTTTACATTTCGGAGCACCATGCATCAACTGTCTGATTATATTTTGCTGATATGTTTTAATGTATATTTTACTCTTATATAGAAAATGTTTCTCCATTTAAAAGTCACAACGTTAAACCGTCAAAGCATTCATTTAAAAAGTTCGAGATGTTTTTTAAATTCGTGCTTCACTTCACGCCGGAATGAACTAGTACATCTTAACATTGGGCTCATTCTAAAGAGTAAGCAATGTCAAATAATAGCAGATATGAGTGAGAATGAACAAAAATACCTTTAATTTGTTATAATCTTTGGATTAATAATGGCAATTTAGATGTTGTTACTCCAGCTGTAGAGTTAGAGACTCAATATCATCTCAACCTCTAACCGATGTTGCTCCAAGGTAAACATTACAACAAAGGGCTCTAATACAATCTAGTACAGACTTTTAATTGAGAGCAATTATATTATATGTTTATATGAGGTACATGTCGCACAAGCGCGCGGAAACTGAGGCGGCAAAATTAAGTCAATTGTAGTAATTTTCATTACGACGCGTATTTCAAGCGCAAGTCTAAACATATAGCTATCCTTTTCTATATTATTTGTACCGTATTATCTGTCGCAGTAAGCATGTTTATGTCGTAAAGGAACAAAATCTGAGCACGGCGCAGTATGAATATACGTCATCTTTAGTAAAACATCATTGATTGAGAGCCATAAATTCTTCTGCAAAGTTACTTACATAATCATCAATTCTCATTCATTCTCACATTCATTAATTCTCGTGGAACATACAAATATAAAAACAAACACCGATCTGCCCAAGCTGCAACACTTACTTCGCTCGATCGAAAATAATAAATAACTCACGGTACTCCGTTCGAGCGCCGTGAGCGGAAATCAAATATGTTAACACATATAATTGTCTATTGTTAGGTGTGTAGTAATGCATTACCTGACATTGTTATAAGATTCACCAATCAGTCAGCTATTTATTTATAATCATCTAAGTTTACCTACTTAAAGTTTTAGGAGCTCCCGATGACCTTGCAGAGGCTCGTGGGTGTTTATAGGCTGAAGAGGCGGGACAAATCCTGATTCGTGTTGATTTAAAATATTATATAAAATGTACTTTACAGATTACCCATGGCTCAGTAAAAATATCACTAAAAACCCGAGACTTTTTACTTTCATTCCATCTGATGTAAGAAACAGTTCAAACACATATGTCGTCACCACGAGAATTTTATAGAAAGGAAAATAATGACGCGCCCAAATATTTTTTTCACTAATAAATTCACATTTGAAATTAAATTTTGTTCAATCCGAATAATTGACATGCATAAACTGTACTAACCACACTTTACGGGTGAGAATTACATTCGGGTGTTTACTAACTTTATCGAAGCATTGAGGTGAAATCTCTTCGTAAAATATATAAAAATATACAAAATGTATCATACTATCACCTTAGCCATAGAGGTCCACAGCTGAACATATGCCTCCCCCATTGATTTCCACACGGACTGAATGAAAGCGGCCTGCATCCAGCCCTTACCTGCGATCTTAGTCAGGTCGTCTGTTTATCTTGTCGGCGGCCGTCCTAATTTGCTGAGCTTGCCAGTCACTGTTCTCCTTAACGAATAATATGATTTCTTTTTAATTATTTGGAAAATAGAATTTAACACCATTAGGCATCACCTTTTTTTTTTTTTTTTTTTTTTTTTTTTTTTTTTTTTTTTTTTTTTACGTGGGCGAAATGCATTTACGCACTTCCGCCTACCGGGAAGTAGGCGGGGTGTGTCGGGCTCGCTCGAGCATCACCGCTCCCTGGGGGGCCTCATGGCCCCCAACCCTAACTGCACCCACAGCAGCCAGGGTCCACTACCGACTAAAACCCACGGTGTCCATCCTGCCGCTATAACGGAGGGAGCGCGGGGTATTGCATACCGCGCCCCCACCACGGCTGTCCGTTTCCGGACCCCTCCAGGGGGGAGGATGACCCTCCCCCTCGCGACCGTGCCGGGACCAAGAGCACGGCCGCACCACCCCGGGGACCACACAGTGCAAGGAACGCCAGACTTCCCACATCCGACGCTCGTGGTCCCCTGCGATGGGCCAGATGGAGCAGCCCCATCGCCAGCCGCTTCGGCCGCCACCCTCCGACGGCGGCCATATCGGCGCCACAGCAGGAGACGAACTGAATCACTCCCGCCGCAGCGCCTCCTCAGCTGCAGCGCCGTCCCACAGCGCCGCTGCCCCCCTCAGTTGCAGTGCTTTGCAGCACCGCAACCTACCGTCTGATGGACCGCTCCTCGTCGGCTTGGCGAGCAAAGCCTATCGGGAGCAGTCCCGGCCAAAATACTATAAACATACATAAATAAATGGATATAAATAAACTTACATAGATATGAGACACGCGAGTCGCCGGACGATGTCTAGTTACGTCTAATTCAGAGGAATTAGACCAAGAACAGGCAGCACCGCGAGAAGGTAATCGCCAGACTTGCCTTGAGGATCATCACGACCTGCGCTTCCCCCAAGACCGTAGCCTCCCTACTCATCACGGGATGAGTAAAGAAGGCCTGGACTTATCCAAAACAAGTAACGTAAACGCTGCAAGCATAGGCATAGCAACTATTTAATGGATAAACTGGAACTCACTCACTCACGTGAGTCCTAGTCGGTTTGTTACATTACAATATTGGTGACATTTATAAATAAAATATAACGTTCTAATATGTCACGGATCTCCGATTAGAGAGAACACAAAGGATTACAATACGTGCGGCTATAAACAAGGGACATAATCGTAAATATGGGACCAAACAGGAACAACTGGGATATACCGGAATCGTATAAAACGGGCGGTCCCGGGACAAGGCCCAACGTTTAATGTATGAATATTTGATATTATATCTTTTAGCGTCATAGATCTCCCTTTTTTCATACATTCTTATTGATATTCCTTATAAAACATTGAGATATTCTCCTAGTCCAGAGGTTTTTTCTTCCTTCATTGAATAAATTAATTAACGTAATTGTTAAAAAAAAAATGTTAAGCAAGAAATTGCCGTTTTAAACGAATTAAACATTTTTTACATGAACTTGAGGTTCTTTCTTCTTTTAAAAATGTGCAACATTGGATTTTCGGCTATCAATTGATTTTTTTTTCAACTTAGACGGAAACGATGGATTCTTCAAAAAAAATCTAACGCGGCGAAAATGGCTTTCAATATCAACGCTGCATTTGGAGAGGAGACTGCTAATGAACACATCGTGTGTTTTTAGTCGTAGCACTATTGTAATAGAAAGTTTTACTTGAAGAACGAACCACGTGTCCAATAACACTGAATTGAATGAGATGGTGGAAACCGATCCGAGGTAAACTACCCAGCAATTAGCGACATGGTTATAGGTTACTCTGCCGACAATATTGACTCATTTGCATCAAATCAATAAAATAATATAAAATATGAAAAGTGGGTGCCCCATGATTCGAAATATTATTGCCTGGTTGAATCGGAGCAGAAATGAAGGAATATTGAATTTAACTGTGATATGCGATGATAATGAAGATGAAGGGCGTTTTTGCGATAGTCGTAAGCGAAAAATGCAATAGCAATCATTTTAAATGGGGTCACATTTCAAACGCCGTAACAGTGCCTTAAAGCATAGCTTACCAATAAAAAGGTAAAGATTACTGTTTGGTGCTCTTCATAGTCTTATTCACTATAGCTTTCTCAGGTTTGGTCAAGTTTTAACATCAGATGTTAACTGTACCGAGCTTTAACAATCATTGTGAAACTGGCAGTGAAACAGCCCAGACTCGTGAATCTTCACAAATATTGCTCCATTATAACGCAAAACCTCACACTGCATGAAACCATTGTAATTCTACAGGATCTGCAGTTAGAAACCATAAGTCATGCGTCATCCGCTCTAACTTTTTTTGTGATTTGGTCAATTTTCCACATGATAAAATATTTTCTTCCCAGAAGGGAAGAAAATATCTACATATACTTTCAAACAGTTTGTCGAATCTAGAGCCCCAGAGTTCTATCTTTAACGCTTAAATAAGCTTCCGATTAGTTTTGCAATGTATAAAAAATGAGGGTAAATATTTTGATTAAATAAATATGTTACCACTTAGAATCAAACGAGTTTCAATTTTGCAGTATAAAGGGATTTGTCGAGCAAAAAAACTTTTTGAACGAGTTTTTTGCTCGCTTACCCTATATGCGTTATCAACTGCAATATTGGACTATCAGTTCTATTATATACAATTAAAGGCAAATGGCACCAGAAAAAACATCTCATTTGTTTTAAAAAATGAAAGAATGAATTCGGACAGCTAGAGGCGTGCTACTATACTATACTATACTATACTATACTATACTATACTATACTATACTATACTATACTATACTATACAATACTATACTATACTATACTATACTATACTATACTATACTATACTATACTATACTATACTATACTATACTATACTATACTATACTATACTATACTATACTATACTATACTATACTATACTATACTATACTATACTATACTATACTATACTATACTATACTATACTATACTATACTATACTATACTATACTATACTATACTATACTATACTATACTATACTATACTATACTATACTATACTATACTATACTATACTATACTATACTATACTATACTATACTATACTATACTATACTATACTATACTATACTATACTATACTATACTATACTATACTATACTATACTATACTATACTATACTATACTATAGCTTAGGTAAAAAAGAACAAAACGGTATTCTTGAGTTTAAATCCCACTAGTAGCCGACTTTTTTCTATAAATTTTAATCTAAGTTCCGCATGATGCGTCTAGCATGCACATCATTTAGCATGATGTTAATGAAATATAAAAACTCTCCTTACAAAATACCAAATAAACCTCGTCTTCAAAGTTGTTTGGTAAATTAGTGATCAACTTTCCATCGAAAAACTTTTCAAAGCTATTGGTTTTTGAAGTCAATAGGTCCGATTAGACTTCAGTAGCAGGTGTTGCTTCCCTTGAAAATAATTTACAGACCACCTGTTGAAATTCCAATTTGTTCGGATTGTTAATTAAGTACTTTAATATTTAGACATCAGGTAATTTATGTATTTAATATTTATGTACTATGTTTGTTTAACATTATTTATCTATATGCCACTTGCGTTGATACATTACTTAAGTATCAGTCAGTATAACCAAAGCTGGCGCTGCAGCTGCTGAAGCTGAAAACCTCAAAAGGCATAAGTATGTAAACCTTGACCGGTCCCACATGTTTTTTTTTGAAATATTACACTCCAAATAACTTCATAAAATTACACTTCATAAAAAATGTAACAATCAGTTGTATCTAGGTTTGAAAACCTAGTAAAAAAGTAATAATTATAATAATACATGCATTTGTTACAAATAACCTACCCTTGCATCAGCTATTTGTTTATCCAGCAAATTTTTTTTAAATAATAATCTAAACTTTAACAAACTTTGTAAATTACGAACAGGAGGTGGAAGAGAGTTCCAACATTTCGTGGCGCTGAAACGAAAGCTTCCATGAAATGCAGCAGTGCCACCGTGCCACTCTGACATTTTCTGGCAGTACTGCATATGACACCAGTCCGACATGCACTGAGTTGTTATTTGCTACAGCTATAAAAGTATTCTTTATATCTTCAATTATATTAACCATCTTGCCTGTATTTTATGTTATGTGTGCAGTTCTGTCTTGAATAAATCATTTTCATTTCAATGCGCTTCCGTGCGGGACGGTATAAACGAGTGAACTCTATCCATTGTATTTTTTGGGATCCTTCATTTCTCTCTTAAAGCTATGCAGATATCCATTCATTGAAATTCATATGCACTAAGATTAAAGTTTAAATTTTATGCATAACGCTAAAACTCACATCAAATCATACCCTAAACAAACTAGCTGACTTACATAATAAATAGTGACTCCACTCGTTTTCACTTTAACAACATTTATCTATAAATAAACTTAGGTACGTCTGCGATATTGTTTGCTTGCACACGTGGTTCAGCAACACGGCATTGCGACACGCGTGACGTCATCCCAACATCCCCCAGCGAGAGGGGTGGTAGCCGTAATGAGCCTCCCGCAATACCACCCACCTGCCCCTGTAGCTATACCAAAGCGCTTTGACCACAGAACGTTTGAATTTTCCCACGGTAGCCACTTACGTGTTTTCACGTGTTATGAAAAACAGTTTTTGAGGTGATTGCCGTTTTTGTCGCTCGGATTTGAGGTTTGGTTACGAAAAAGGCTATTTTTAATAAAATTGTATATGGTATTTAAGTAAAGTTTCAGTTGTGGTTGCTTTTTTTAAATAGAAGTGTATAATACACAAGTAGATACACAAGTGCGATCGATTAGGGGTAAAACACGTAGTGTCTTACTATTTTTACCATAGTGTACTATGCTGACTCACCAGTACTGTTAAGCAGTAAGATTATGATAATATTTTTCAAGTCACGCCAAGCCATCAAAAAATGGTGTTAAATAAGATCGTCATTATTCGTTTACGATAAAATCTAAGTCAGTAAAACACTTATTAAGGACAATACTTAAATAAGATGTATTTAAATACGCGTAGTTTTAGGTAAAATAAGTCATCAAGTGATTTGTTACCGACTAAAGCTACCCGCAATCGAATACTATTCTTCTAGTATTAGATCGTTGTAAGGAGATAAACGAATTTGAATTTTAGTATAAACAGAATAAGAGCTATCTCTTGTTAAAATATTTTAGAGAATTTTAGCTCGTTTGAGTGATGAACTGAACTAATTTCAAGGCCAACTTTGCTGACTATTGATTAAATATATATGGGACCTGTTAACCTGACAACAATTGCAGGAAGAAGCTGGATTCAAGCCACTTCCAACCGGTTCTTATGAAAATGTGTACAAAAAGGTTACGCGAAGAAACTACTAAAGCCAAGAAATGTTTTTGTGTAATATGTATCGAAATTAAGTTTTACAGTTATACCTAGGGTATTGTGGATTACTGAAATTATCGAGAAAGGTCGACAAAATGTAGTATTGTTCCATATAATACAATAAAATCTAGTCCAATCAATCCAATCCAATTTTTTTTGGATTCTTTTAAACAATGTCTAAATAAAATGTGCTTTCTTGTGTGTTAACATGAAACTATTACTATAAATTTGTATCCTATATTGTACGTTATATTTAGTTAAGTTACATCAATGTACTGTTCTGTATTTTTTTTTTTTATTAAACTATATTATTATTAAACTTATTAAACAAAAAAAAAAATCAAATATATTATTTTCAAACTAACTAGATTTTTTTCTCAATGCGGGATTTGAGCCTCAGGTTGCGGTTTTAAGGTAGGAGTTATTGATCACTGAACCATGACGACTGTCATTAAATTTTGAATGACGAATGTGCTATTCTTGTAATATTATTTATGACTCGTAGATACATAGAAGAACACTTTGTTATCACACTATGATACAAAATACAATATGTATAATCACTTAATAATGTAACAATCTTATCGCTCATAGTGATTTCTTATAGACATCCTTATAATCTCTTAAAACCTTCATCGGTTTACTTAACTGATTTACTTAAAATAAATCAGCCCCAACTTCAATCTGCTTATCATGTGGGGTTGTCTATTACTTTAACTTTCTATTGGATCAATCCGTTCTCGCAGCCGCAACGTAACTAGCGGAATAATTGGTAGTTATCTACCGCACCATTAGCAGACAAAGGGTTTGCGGGAAAATAATTTGCGTGAAGAAAATGACCGTAGCCACTTTCGAAGCCTTCGGCCTTTCGCCACAAAATACATGATAGTTACTACGCCTTCGGGTGCAAGATTGATGAGTGACGGATCGCCCTTCCGCGGAATATAAAGGGTCTATTATGGGCCAAAACGATTCAATCTCGCCAGTTTCGGGAGTTAAATGATTACAAAGCTATTTTGGTACAACTGTTGCTGCGGATATTGGGTTCTTGAATTAAGGGTTAATCTCTAAAGTCCACGACGTAAAATCACTGTAAATACAACGTTAATACTTTTTGATGTTATTTTTGGAACTCCTGATTATGTATTTGGGTCCGAATGAAAATCAGTGATTTAGGTTTTTGCCTTAGTCATATGCTAAGTCGGGACCCATATTAAGAGCACTCACATCATTTTACTTCTTCTTCTCTCAGCTATGTGCGTCCACTGCTGGACATTTGCCTCCCCCATATAGGGGGGATTTGCCAATACTCGCCACGCTTGGCATGCGGGTTGGCGAGCGCAGTATGATTTACAATCCTCAGAAAGCGCTGCTGCCCACCTTCTGGTAGGTACGTGATCCCTTAGCCGACTCTTACGGCACCCACGAGAAGAGATGGGGGAGTACTATTCTAGGCCGGTACCACCACGGCACGTATGCCTTATGTTATGTGCATTTTGTGTCTTTATTAAATGTGTTTCTTTCTTTCTTTTATGCTTTATTATACTTCCAAAATGATGCGGTTATATAACGGTCACGTAATGAAATTAAAGCAAAATTTAACACTTTCGGGGCTATAATCGAGTCATCGCTATAGTTTGGTAAAGGCAGGCTGTTTATTTGTCCAACCGTATGCCACGTACACCATTTATGATGTACTTGCTGAATCGCTCATGGCTTCGCTCTGTACGATTGGCATCCCTTAATTATCAATACTATAATATTAGAAAACAAACTTGAATCACTTTATTGCTTGTTTGTTTGTTTGCTTTGAATAGGCTCCGAAACTACTGAACCGTTTTGAAAAGTTCTTTTACTGTTCGGAAGCTACTCTATCCTCGGGTAACATAGGCTATAATTATATTTTCAAAAAAAATAGGGATCCCTAAAATTATTAATTTTGTAATATTTTACCCGTGCGAAGCCAGGGCGGACCGCTACTAGGTATAGTATATATATAAAAATGCTTAGTGTATAGCACAATATATTATAAATACAAATATTTTATTTATGAAATATGACATAGTAGATACTTAATAATGAAGACCTGCCTTCAGCTTTAGTACAACTGTATTGCAGAGTCAGTGTCCTCTCCCAAACATACATACATATTAATATAATGTTCAAAGTAAGTATTATTATTATTGTTATAATTATTTAAGATATGATGAGTAGACATGTGTGAGTGTTGTAGAGTTGTTGATGCCGTTGTATTGTAAGGATCTTCATTACACTATTCAATTTTTATAAATCGATTTTCTACGATCTCATAATCAATTGTTTGCAACTAATCAATAATTTGTGAAAAAATATTTTTAAGTTTACTACAAACTATAAACCTCTGAATACATATAAGTACATAAAATATCAATTCATAATAATAACAGTTAAATATTTTTTTTGTAAATCAATTCTTATGATTGATTAATATATCATTACTATTACGTATCGTAACGCATTTCAAACTTTATATAACATTTTATCACGTAACATAGATTTAACTCATTAATCTCTCACAAAAATATCCTGCTTTTTTAAGTTGGAATCAAAAAGGGTTCACTTCAACCAAACGTATTTATTAAACGATCCCAATTACGTTCAGTTATACCAACCCGAGCACCTGAGTGTTAAATTATGTATTTCATCAAAACGTGTTAGCCGCATTACAATTTTGGCTGTAACCTACTTCATTACACTAATAAAATATTTACATCCAACGTAGAAGAAAATTGTACAACGCGTGTGGGTGGACGTAATAAGGTTCTAAGGTAGGGAGGGTTGTAGTAGAGGTAAACAGCATTAGTCCGTTATAAAAAAAAACCCTTGACGATGACTAGGACTCATTCAAAGCTACCGGAACATCGTATTTGTTTTTTTACCAGTCAATCAAGTTCAATGTGAAGCACCCAATACTAAAAATTAAAAAAATGTGTTAATGTGACATAACTGTTTTATATCCAAGTTCTTTCGGAAACTATATAAACTTTTGTTTTTACCCACTAGTTGGGTAATTCTTTCTGTTAGTAGTTAGGTAATTCTGTCGATGTTTCAATAACGCGGAATTGCTTCATATAAAAATAAATTAAAAAAAACTTCATGTAAAGTTTGTACTCAAATTAGGGATTCTTTGAACTTATGCTATTTATTTTGAAGTTTTAATTAACAGTATGTACGGAAAAATAGATTGTCTAAACGTGCGCTCAAAAGGCTCTGTAATGAAATATGCTAGGCATCTTACTCCGCGCCCACATTGGTAGTGGTAAAAATTATGTTGGTCAATCCATATAATTAAAATGGTAATAGAAGGTTTAAAAATAATTTAATCAGAACATATAAGAACATAGCGTAACATATATGATTTTTGCATTCCCTCTCAGACCTTTTCTACCAATATGCAACTCGAGGAAGTGCTTTATCTAAGTGCATAACCGATAAAACCCTACGGATTACTGATACAGGGCGGCCCCGTTGGCCCCACTCTTGTTACGTGCGTTTTATTATGTCCATGTTTATTTGCTACAAAAGCGAGGGGTGGCAATACATTTCGTTATCAAAGCTCCGAACGCTACAAATTGATGCGAATGGTGAGTGATTTCGCCGTTGTACGGCAGCTATTGTCTAAAAAATGTTTTGTTTGGCGTCGCGCCAAATCTGTGCGGAAACGGATGTATGTGAATAGGAAGTGGGCCTGCTTAAAACTTCGGAACTTTGTTTAGTGTATGACTCTATATAGTTACTTGGCTTCTCTATTATAATAATAATATAATAATAATAATTAATAAATAATAAATGTTTTATTTCGGGTAGTAAATTCCCATAGTAGTAGTACACACAAAGTCAAAACAAAACTAAAATATAACTAAAAAATAAAATGAAGCAGGTATGTATATGGTACCTACTTCGGTCATCTAAGTCGGTCTAAGTCATCTTAAGTCTAACTTTAAAATTATGTCATTTTTATTTCCGTCCAGGTGAACAGAAATCCAGTGCCGAAATAAGGGACTACTATAATTGTCCGCGACAGCCCTCAGTATGCTATTCTCGGAACGTGTCAATCGATGCCTGATCGATAATTATGGTTATTTCTTTTCACTTAACTCTGTTTTGCATTGTAATGTATTTTATTATTGTATTGCAGTAAGTGTATTGTTTTAAAAAAACAATACAAAAGTATTTATACGTGCAGTGCAGTAAAGGTATACGCATGTCAGACTTTCGTTATTAACTAGTTACCTACGAAAATAATACGTATCGATTTTAACAGGAATTGTTTTTTTTATGAATATTAAGATTACTTATATTAATAGCTGACCTGGCAAACGTTGGTCGCCATAATAATATAAATTATCGGAATGTTAAAGTTAGTAACTACCATCATCTAAGTTTGCGTGCTACACCTTAGATCACGTCGTCACTTAATTGATTGATTGAGACAGCGGTCAAACGTAAGCTTGACCTTTAAAAAAAACGATATAAAATGAGGGGGGGGGAGGGGTAGGAGGATGAAAAATACTTTACGACCTATTTTCAACCTATTTTGGATGCTCGTTTCACCCTCATATTTCATAAGACAAATAATATATATCTTATGAAATGTATTATTACTATTACTGTACCTACATCGACTCCATTTTCACTGTATTGTGCATATCTGTTAACGAAATAAATGATCTTATTATATATTTTTTAATTTTATATACCTACCATACAGTACTACTACATATATACAAAAAAATCGGTCAACCCGTTCCGTAGGAGTTCGGTTAAAAACACTGTTACACGAGAATTTTATATATTATTTGTCATAGTTTAGTTTTTTTTACATTTAATGACTTATGTTTCACACGTTAAACGTATACTGGGTTCGCCAGCATGGGTCAGTTTAGCGAAACAATGAAAACGAAAAAGAAGAGAAAATACTGAATTAACGATAAAAGCGTAGTCTGTGCGGATCAAGACGCAACTATTCCTTCATGCAACAGAGAATCAAGAAGTTCGACATTGTTTTTATCTATATGGCAGGAACGCCTTCTCCACTGCGTATACTCGTATACTAATCTAGTCAACAAGTTCAAAAACGGGAAAAATACAGATAAAGGTCCTAAAAATATGAGCAATACCTCATTGGATACGGAACCGGATGCATTTTTTTCTGATTCAGAAAGAGGTGAGATAGTGGTCAAACGCTTGCCTATTCATAATAAAAAAAATAAAAAACATATAACGTTGGTTAAAATTTGTTTATAACAAAATGTAAAACTAATAAACAATTAAATCATTAATAAAAAAGCTTTTTTCGCTTTTAGGTATCGCTCATATTTTTAGGCCCTTTATCTCTATTTTCCACGTTTTTGAACTTATAGACTAGGCTATACAATTTCTTATGTTATAATTATAATTATAATCTTTTATGTTACCGGCGCTCTGTCATCCTTAATCCTAATCAAGTTTAAAATTGGGCTATATTTTGCTCGTTTTGCTATTCCACTTGGAGTATAATTGTAATGACTACACACTCGGACGAAGCGAGCATGATTGTTGCCAGCGTGAATCGTAAACAATAAGCTGAAATTTCTTCAATAAGGCCCAATTATATTGTTTTCATTGTAAACAAACCAGTATTTACCAAGGCAATTACAATCTTCGCCATTCGTTATTGAGCTGAGCAGTTGTTTTTTTGTTTCATAACATAATTGCAAATGGTTCAGTAACTTCAGAATAATGGTGTGTATGCGAAAACTTTGGCGAATTTTGATGCTTTGTTGAGTTCCTGAAGATGCTGGTTTTATGTTTATTAATTGGATGGTAGTTGTTGAACGAAGTATTTTACTTACCTTCCTTTTTTAGGAGATTAGTTCCGTCCCGTGGTTAAACTCCCGCGATTTCACCCAAATCAATAATACTTTAGTAACCATCCTACTAATATTACAAATGCGAAAGTTTGTAATTATGGATGATTAGATTTATATTTGTTACACTTTTACGCCTAAACGGCCGGATGGATTTGGATGAAATTTGGAATGGAGATACTTATTATCCTGGATTAACACATAGGTTTATTTTCATCATCGCCATCATCACTCTTATTCATCACCACGCGGGAAAATGGATTTGTATGAAATTTGGTATGTAGATACTCTAGGTCCAGGAATAACACATAGGCATCTCATGGCATAGGCATTTCATTATCATCAATACACGGGCAAAACCGCGGGGTGAAGCTAGTGAATCATATTTCAGGGTATGTCAGGTATATTAATATTACCTTTAAAAACGGAAATTATTTAGGTATAATGTAAATGATTTAGATTCTGTTGTATGTATTGCTTCCGGGCTGTTTGGCCGTGGTCTAAGTGAAACTAAGTACTACTTTACTGACAGTAACAGAGAAGACGCCGCGAAGGAGAGTTCTACGCTCTAGTCGCCGCTCGGACCTGAACCACTGAAGATGTCGACCGCAGTGATCGCCGAAACGTCTGGAACACAAGTTTCACTTAGACCATGGCCAAACAGCCCAGAAGCAATACATACAACATGCAACGCCGGCCGTGAAAGCCTTAGAGTTTACAGATTTAGATTCTATTTATTTCACCATTAGCAGATCTCATCTCTGATTCGATCGTAGTAAATTCCCGAGCATTGCCCTTTCCATAGCTCGTTGTGTGACTCTGGTCCTCCTCAGGAGGCCCATAGCCAGAGATCACGTGTCAGTTCTGTAAGTCATCACTGGTAGCACAAACTGTTGGAAGACGTTCATTTTCAGGCATTATGGTATTTTGGACGAGAAGACGTCGAGAAGTTCCCGCATCATGTATATGTATTTGATAGAAATGTTATTATATCAGGTTTATAAAAAATAAAGATTTAATTCGTTTTAGATAATCATAATATGACTATTTATTGTATATTTTATATTTATTTATGCAAATATATGTCTAATACTGTTCGGTTGCCATACCCCTGCAAAACGAGAAATGAAGGAATTTCGGTATTGGAGAGTAAGTTGCTGCTAATTTAAAATGGTCTATTCAAAAATTATTATTAAGTATCCTTTTTTTCTCATTCAATATAATAACTATTAAAATTAAAATTATTTCGCAATATCAACATCTTTATTTCATGCAATAAAATACAAGATCACTATATAATCCTCAAAACTATAGATATAGTTTAAAATGTATATTATTAGGTATGCACTGTAGCTGGCCTCAACGCCGAGGGCAATCTCTTCGAGATAACCTATCGTATAGTCTCCAAAGCTTTACTATACCAGATTTATATATATGATAGCAACCTGGTTGTAACTATATTAGGTTTCTACTAAAAATCGTGAGTGTTGAAGGTTGGTTCCACTTTTTGTTGAAATTAGGCCTACAGGAGTCACCAATGTCACGTTATTCTGAAAAAAAATATGTATACATATAAATCTGCAAAAACTGATATGATGATGATGAAAATAATATGATATTTCTTTTATTATTACTATACAAAGATATAACCTCTTCAAATTAGACAAAAAGTTTTTGGCTTCAGGAGTCCATATCTCTCCGTATCTGGTGCCGGGCACCAGGGTTTAACAGGTGCCGATGACATTACAGAGGCTCGCGGGTGTTTACAAGCAGAGAGGGCGGGACAAATCCTCATGCGTGTTGATATCAAATACAACAATATTTTAATTATTTTTTTTACACTCAGACATAAAATACACATTACATGTGATATACGGTCTCAAAAAACACGTTTCATATTTTTGATTTAATATCCTTTCTTGTGGTGTAAGGAACACTTCATGTGCCTTTTTTGTTACGCGAGCATTTTAGATTAAGGAAAAATATGGTCGCTCGAAAAAATTTTTCACTAATACGTAAGCGAATTTTGTTCAATCAGAATTGGCTTGCATGAATTGTTTATTAGACATGTAGAACTTTCATAAAGTTAAGCTGAATAATCTAATGACATTTGGTAAGCGGATATATTCTTAATGATTACATTATACGAGTATATACCTAGCTCTCTTTTGCAATGGTTACTTTTGGAAAGTATTACAGAATTTACACACTACTATGTAAATAGGTCATTATAACTTTTCTAATTAGTGGCATTTTCGAAGACATTACAGTCTTCTTAGCTCTCTAAAATCTTTGCATTATTATATAAGTATAATATTGTACTAGCATAAAACGTACCTTAATATCTCAATTAAATGAATCACACTGATTTATAAACCATGTCTGAAAATTACATTGTCATTTCAAGACATGCTTACTGATTAATCTCATAAGAATCAAATCAGTTTATTAGATTTTTTCTCATATTAATAGAAGTTAGTTTTATAGTATTGTAACTACAATATTATCAATATATTTGCATACTATCGAACGCTTTCACGCTCACATGGAGACACGCACAGAGGCATGGACACACAGAATCACTGTACATCATCCAGGATCTTTATCTATGCCCATCAAATAAATATTAGCCCCAGCCTGGATTCGAACCCAGCATGCGAAATCTAGTAACTAACTACTTATCTACGACGAACGTCAATTATGTGTGGCTTTTTAAAATGATCCTGGAACAAAACTTAAACCTACAAATTACGTCGTGCTGTCTCAACTTAAGACAATGATCCAATTATAGTTAGTACCTTAGGCGCTCCAGCTTTTATCGCCGCCTTGATCTCTTCTTTAGCTTTATCCAGGAATGGTTTCAAGGCCGGCTTAGTATTAGGATCCTCTATCGCCTCAGTCACTTCAGGTACCGACCATGTGGATATATCCAGAGCTGGTATAACCACTTCAACTTCGTTCTGGAATTATGTATCGCAATATAATAATGATCATATTCAATATATCACACGACGATAGTTAACATAGCAGTTTTACATTAAGAGCAGTACTCTATTTAGTTTGTGACTAAGAATGAATTTGCTTGCAGCTGTGAAACCCTCCCTATCCCTATATTACACATTATGATATAGTGAAGTAGTGGGCACTGCGGACAGAAAAAACAAGTGAAGCTTCCACTTCCTTACACACGTCCACTTCTATGGACATTAAACGGTAAATAATCCACTTTTTTTACACATTTACACTGCATTATTGCAGTGTAAATGTGTAATAAAAGTGGATTGTTGAAAAATAAGTTTTGTAAATAAGAGTTTGAAAAATAAGACTAACTGTACATCTTCTGTGAAAATGTGCAGCCACAATGCAATATTGGGATTATCTTATATTATAAAATGTAAGCGGGGCGTTACCAACCACAGAGTAAAATTATATCTATGTTTAAGTGGATTGTGTATTTTTTTGTTTTTGTGAATAGGTTCCTTTCAAGTTTGCAGTACAGTGTTTCTCACGAGAACATTATGTAATAAAAACTAATATCAATTGTTTGAAATTATTCGTATTGTTATAAATGTAACAAAGACCCATTGTTCAATAAATGGTAATACACATTTCTTGATATCTACGTCTAATAGTAAGAGAATTTGAAACCTACTATTTAAGAAACAATAAATAAAATAAGTGCCTATTGTTAACGAGATTTCTATGTTTCATGATTGCCCTCCATGACCCCACTAGAACCGCCACTAATGTCAAACCATGCGATGATGAAACTATCTACATGGAATGAGGCTAAGACCAAAAAGTTCCTCAGAGCGTTCAATCGATTGTTGATAGGTCTCGTTATTGGAGTATAAATGTAATATTATACGGAGTAAATCGTAGGTACTATTTCTTTTATCTCAAACTCAAACCCCCGCACTACAACACACAAACATCCAAGACCCGGAACAAACACCTACACTCGTCGCATAAATGTTTACCCCTGTCAGGATTCGAACCCGTGGTCCCAGAGACCCAGAAGTCATGTCACTGACCACTGCGACCGTCAATTGAAATTATTTATATTTTTTTAACAGGAAGTAAAGTAAAAAAGGTGTTATCACTTATTTGTTGTTGTATAGGATTGCATTATTACAATCATTTTTAGAAACTCTGCTAGAGCACCTTCCAGTTGCTCTGTCCAAGCTAGACTGGTTCTGTGCCTTGACTCGACCTTCCCTTGAAGTAATCCCACTACACTCTTATCCCCACTCAAAGCCGTTCCGATTGATCAAACCAAAGCATGCAGTCAATCAGTAAAACGAAAGCACAAGACACTTAGCATATTTAGGTAATTAAATTACACGCTAATACAAACATACGCTAAGATGTTAAATATTATCAACACGGTATAATGCACAAAAATATCTGGAGAAGCCAAGTGAATCCAGTGTGTCAGGTACCAATTCTAATAAAACCCTAAATTATGCGAATATAAGACAAAAAAGAGATATAAAGCTGTGGTGCTCACTTGAGTTCCTTTAGGCTTGTCATTAATGAGATAATGATAAGACCTCGTATAATATGGTCGTAGAGCGTCGCTCAAACTTTGATTATCCAACGCCATTCTGAGTTCTTCTAAAGTCCACTTTTTGTGGCCAGTGGGAGACATTATGGTGGCGTGGATTGCTTCCTGAAATAACAATTTAAAAAATTTATTCGTTTTTTTTCTTTTTCCTAAAATAATATTAATAAACCAATCTATTAAACCACTACCAGTGGAAAAAGTTACCAAAATGATGGCGGTATTGCCACGTTGAATAGCAATACATAATATTTGAGAGAGATAAAATAACAATTAGTTTCAGTATTAGAGTAGATCCTCAAGTTTGTAAAACTGTTACCAAACACATAGTGTGTTAAGACAGCAGTCCTTGGGAACCAGTAACATCTTTGAACACATCGTTACCGACCATCAAGTGAGATCGTGGTCAAACGTAAAGTTTTGCCAGAAAGCTAACCGGAGGGTTAGCCAAGCGTTCATCCTAATCGTGTTTAACAAACTATCGCTAACAAACACATCCTTCGGAGCCAGCTAACAATTCGACTACATATAGACCAGAACTTAACAGGAAACAGAGGTCTAGATGGTTATTACAGATTTTCCTACCTCATTAGTTCCCGTGAACAAGGCATACATGATCTGGTTAAGTGCATTGATAAGATATTGTCTCATGGCCGGATCCCCTTCAGCCTTCTCGATGGCAGACGAGAGCTCGTTTAAGGTCCATGTCTTCACGATTGGATCGCTGGCTGCCGTAGCTAATATAGTGGCGAAGATCGTCAAAAGCCGCATTTTGAATGCTTAAATAACATTAAAAGAAAAGGATTACATAATAGTTTAAAAACTATATAAACGACTCGGGTATGAACACTTTCTTGAATTTGGAGAAAAATGTTGAAACAATTTCAATGGAAAAAGATTTTTTTAATAAAGGGCAAACACATCTATAACCATTATAGAAAAAGACATGGTAGGATGTTTAGATAAACGTCTTTAGTTTAAGTATCTACTAATATTTAATTGGGATTCGGTAAAAATTCATACACTAAGAATTAGAAATCAAATATTATGTTTGTCTATAATAAGGTTACGCACATTTTTATAGTAAATATGATTTTAAAATCAAATAAGTGAAAATGAATAAGGTTTGTTAACTCATTTATTGTCACTTACTTGATTTTTAAGTTTTGTTCTATATGAACAATGTGTACAGGGATGATAAATAGTATGATATAAATCTTCGTTATCATAGTCGTCATAATAACTAATTAAAATACGTCAATATTGCATTACAGTAATACTATATATAAAAATAACCACCTACTTTACTATTAAGTTAAATCTCGCCTAAGTACAAGCTGTAAGCGAGCAAGTGTATTGCTTTGATTTTGTGTAGATTCTATAATTAATTGTATATAAAGATGTTCGGAGAAGTTGCACCTTTAAATTGAAATTGGATTGCGATTATACTAAGTGTCCCAGCAGTGGAAAGTGCTGTGCTCCCAGCGATGATTATGCATAATAATTTAGACTATACGATATCCACAGGATATAGTTTTTCTCAGATAGATCTTTAAAATTTCAGAACCACTGTCCGTGTACCAAATTTTGTCCCAATCCGTTCAGTGGTTTTGAGACATATGTGTTGATAAATCGCTTAGTGGCTGTTCTCAAACATAATATCATTATTATAGAAACAACTGAAACCCAAGAAAGGATCGCAATTCAGGGGCACTGACTTGCGATACCTCGATATGTCGAGTTGCAATGTGATATGTCGCCGCGATGGCCATCCTTTTTTAGCGCCGATCGATTAAAAGAAATAGCTTGCAAAACCTGTCTGTACCAAGCTAGGATGCCAGCCAAGCATTCTTTTAAATGTCACTCTATCTTTGGTGTACACGATGGATACACTATGATAAGTTGGGTAATATTGTAATTTTTTTAAGATAGTTAATTGTAAATAAAATCGTTTTTTTTTTATAAATATGTAGTTAGCGCATTACCTTCTGACACAAATGCTTTTTTTTATTGCTGCCATCAAATATGGTATGGTAAAAGAGAATTACCTTTGGGAATCAATTTAAAAAATGAATTTCCATTGTACTAATAGATTTACTTGGTGTTTTATTTGTCGTATATGTCAAATAGACACAAACTTCGCTACTTGTAAAGGTGCCAATAGTACATTTTAGATAAATGATTTCTTGTAAACAAATGTTGGCGACAGTGGAGCGATCAAAGTACATTTAATGTATTTTAATAAAGCTTTAGAATCTGTAGTTAAACTGACTCTTATAACCTAGGCTATCTTAAAATTATTAGTAAAACAATAAATATTAAATCGTAAAAGCCGTCACGCAAACTATTTTACAATATGTGCGTATAGATTACATTTATGGTGGAGACCACGGTAAGGCAAGAGCAGCATAGCACGTCCTGACGTACAGACCGATGACATCACCAAGATGTCGCTTCCAACCGTATGTCCAGCAGTGAACATCTTATAAGAAAGACTTCAAAACATTAACAATATTATCCGGAGATTTATATCTTACCTATTATATCTAATATATGAAAAATCTCGTGTCACAGCAGTTCTTATCGAACTCTTCCGAAACGGTTTGTCAGATTTTTAGGGTTCCGTACCTCAAAAGGAACCCTTATAGGATCACTTTTTTGTCCGTCCGTCTGTTAAGACCCATTATCTCAGAAACGCGTAGAGGATCGAGTAAAAATTATAACATTATACGTCAGGTCTACAGTCTCTTGGGGCTGTGGAAAATTCAAACTTCTAATTTAACGTAAAAAAAAGATACGGCGGTTCATGCCGCAAAAAGGTGTGTTTCGACACTTTTCATGGAAATACAATTTATAGGGTAATTAAATCATAAAAAAGGATTTTTATGCACAGAACGGCGGCGGTTCAAATTTGGAATTCAGTTAATCATGCCATGTGGGTTATCAAATGAAAGGGCTTCCTTGGTACAAGCTTAAACAGATTTTTAATTGTTTTGATAATTTATAGTTTTCGATTTATAACGTATAATGAATAAAAACCTTTTTATTTAAGTAAATAATAAATTATTTTTCATAGTACGATTTTTGTATATTTTGTATGACCAAATATTCAAATAATTTACCGTCGATCATTTATTTGTTTCATGCATTAAAGAATACAGAGATATAATAGATTTTTTAAGAAAGTAACAGAATGTATGTATGTACAATGTATTGTAAATAAAAGATATAAACAACCAACACAGTATTACCATTACTACTTAATTATACAAAATGTTTCAGTACTTGGCCGCATAGGTACTAGGATAGCCCAGTGTTACACTGCTAGGAGACTTCCTCGATAAATCTAATAGTAAACTATAGTATATGTACTATAGCATATATATGTATATAACATAACACTCAATACTTGGTAAAGGAAGTCATTTTTGTTAATTCTTCGAAGCGTACGTTAATAATGTGATGCATTGCAAACATTTTTTTTTGTAATATGCTAACGTTTGACCGCTGTCTTCAGGTGAGATAGCAGTCGCGACAACGATGCACTCTAATATTTGTTATCAATAAATGTAAGTTATTATTTAAAAAGTGCTTTGAGGTAGAAAGTAAAAAAGTTGATGGGCAGTCAAATGTCAATGGGGAGGTGCATAGTGACTTTGATATTTTGTTTCGATTGACATAAAACATAACTTATTGACATGTCGTGTATATGATGATTGGCGTGAATGAAGTGTCTTTACTAGTATTGTTACTTTGACATTTTGGTAATTTATATGGCAGAGCAACGTTTGCCAGGTCAGATAGTATTTATATAATAACAATAATCGAAAACAGTCAAGCCACTACTGTATTTTTATTTAGGGGCTCGTAAGCGTGTATTACATTTTACACACAAACAAAAGTTGATGGGCAGTAAAATGTCAATTGGGAGGTGCATATTGACTTTGATATTTTGTTTTAATTGACATAAAACATAACGTAGCGGGTTAGAGCATTTGAGCTACCTATACGCTACCAATAGCTAGTGGATTGCTCAAATGTTATTGTAGTAGCTGTAGTATTGTAATTAGTTATTAGTGTTTTATTTTAATAAAGGAAAAAAAAACAAAAGTTGAAAATTTTAAAACAAATGGACTTACCTCAATATTGAAACGTCACCACGAGAAACAAATGAAACCGCTCACAGTTGTGCTTACTTTTAACTGTATCATATGTTGTAAAATATAAGTAAATAAATTCAACATATGTATGCAATTTAGACTACAACAAGTTAAAACGACCAGTTTCACTGCGGTGCTCGAGTCGCACTAAACATGTTATCTATACGTACTATATAGCTACATGCAGCCTGTATGCTGGGTTCATGAACTAAAGATGCTAACACACTAAAAGCAGTTTTACGATCACACAGTACAATTTCAATTTCAATTCTGGAACTGAACTTACTTACTGAAATGGTATTCCAAACAACATTCATAGGTTGTCGCAGACGAACTTTGTAAATATCATTAGGTACACTAAATACAACATCAGTCAGTGATGCCATGAATGGTTATACTAACATAAAAAATAGTTATACTATATAAACAAAACATTTGATTATAAAGTTTCTACTAACAGTAAAATGTACAGTTACCGTGGAATAATATAGATTATTGCCAGCTATTTTTATTTTCTCAACTCTCAAATGAAAAAACAAGTTTGTTGTGAACTCTGTAGGTAACAAAAAAAATAATTGTGCGTGAGCAACCGCAGGCGGCAGCTATTTGCGTATTTTTATAAGGCTCCAAGCTGGAATAGTAGCTAATGCTAGAATAAAAATTATTATCAAGATGTTTAATTTGTCTTTTATTTGCTTACATTTCTCGACATTTCATTATACAGTATAAGCCGTATCTACGGACAAACAGCATAGTTTCTTGGTTAATAATGTAAATTTATGATCAATAATAATACCAAAACCATATTCTATAACAGATTTCTAACCATAATGGGAAGTGACAGCGTGTTCAATAGACTTGGTAAACACTCAAAGTGACACAAATATATACAGAGTCTCCTGTAATGTTAGATGGAGATCGTCAATTTTCAGTCAAACTAATGCTTCTAATAACAACAGCTTTATTACTTGAATAACTACTCAAAATCTAAAAAGTTGTTTACCGGCTATTTTTACCTAAATCTAAATGTCACTTTAGTTCCATCCTCATTGGTGGTTCTATGCAATAAATGAAATTCGTTGAATAGATATGACCAATGACAATGCAGATGAAGTGAAATCCACCAATACAAATGGGAATGAAGTGACATTACATAATGGGTAATGATGGACTGCAAACCGGAGGTCCATTATACAAATTTATAAGTTATATATTTTAATTTCAAAAAGTCTACGTGATGCAAAAGTCAGACTCGCAGTAAAGTTATTGATTTTTCACAATTCTCTGATTTTTGACGAGTTTGGTTTTATTTTTTGACTTTAATTCTTTACCAGCCTTTGACTTGTTAACTGGCATAGATAAGTAACTGTTAACTGGACTGAATTGTGTTATTTCATTTTCATTTGGCTTAGTGCTCTATTATTATCTAGTAGACTATTATTTAAGTTATAATCCAATTAAACATGATCTTCTTATTCTATTCTTCTATTAGTCAAAATTAGAATATAAATTTGAATGAAAAAATTACAGTGATGAAATATAGCCTTAAAATAAATAAAAAAACAAATAAATTTAAAAATAGTACTTATTACAATATAAACATTAGCCGCACTAACTTTACATTAATTTCTCCGTTGGGTAGAACATTACATGTACAGTAGACAAAATTAACTACAAGTTGGCGAATTATTAAAATCTGATCTAAAACGTAATAATATTTATTGTGATGTTAGAAGGTGGTTCATATATAAATGGCAAATTGCATTATTGCTGCTAGTGTGTTAGAACCTTAAGACTGAGACACACACCTTTGTTTTGTTTTTTGACCCATGGCGTGTAAGTAAACGGATATAAGTTCATGCATTCTTTTTTATCATTTCTAGTTACTAAGTGTTACTTAAAAAATCGTAAAATTGATTTTGACGTCGCTTGTTTTTTTTGTTAATTTACTCTATACGTTTAGATTAGATTCTAGTTACTTTGTCAAACAAACTATAACAATGTGATTTTCTAAGTTTATTTCTAAGTATTTGAACTTGATTCAATGCAATAGTAATTTTTGCAATTCTCCAAATTACGCAAAGAAAACCATTTTTGTGGGTCTGAAATTAGGCTTCCAACTTTATAGTAAGCGGGACAGGAAGATGCGGCGAACGTCACCGAGTGAGCGAGACAGCTGCACAATCATTAAAGTCAGTCCCTAGCAACTGATAACGAGCTACTGCGCAGCTACAAGCTGGCACCTTGGGAGACAAACTGACGTTGTGGCTACCATAAGTTACCATTCTAACCAACTTTTGGACACATTGTCAAATTGTATAATTCTGCAAAAAAAAAGGGACCCGACTTCAAGACTCAAAAGTATGAAATAACTTGTTGAAGTCGGTACCATGATAGTTCAAAAGTTACCATTATCAAAATATTGTGAGCATGGCATTTTAAATGGGACCACAGTGGAAGCACCAGAATTCAAATAAAAAAAGGACGATTAAAATCGGTTCACCCGGTCGTAAGTTATGAGGTAATAAACATAAAAAAAAACATACGGGTCGAATTGAGAACCTCTCGAAGAAGAATTCCATGCAAGTTGCTTTGGAAATTCGCTATTTTACCTACAGTAAATTTGAGATAGCGGAGTACCTGAAAATGTATGATTGCGTTAGGTAAGACGCGTTAGCATCTTAAATATAGTTTGTGGGCAACATATAAATATTAGTTCTAAATACTTGACATTAATCTAATCAAAAATCTACTCAGAGGATGGATTTTATAGAAATTTGTAAATAATGTAACAACTATATTAAATAATTTATTTAAAGATATGTAAAACTAACTTAATATATAAAATGCTTATAACTAAATTTGACTTAAAGAATTATCTGTGTATCATCATTTTCTGAAATACGTATCCCATGGGGTAGACAGTAGTTCCGCTTTTCACTGGTACCAAGTTGACTGGAGTGACAAGTGTCACCTTCCCCTTAAAAGTAAAAAATACATGTTTAGTAAAAAAGATGCAGACTATCGCGTCCTGCGTGGAGCAAATAAATAAAATAAAAATATATAGGTACTTTATTACTTCCAAAAAAGAATATTTCTTTATAACAATACTTTTATATGCTTCTATGCTAAGAATTTGTCCACAATTTCTTAGGAATCTTCAATGAAAAATTTTGTATACCCTAAAAAATCAGCAACGCACTCTCTATACTACGCGCTTCGCGACCAAAGATCTCTGCAGCTTGAAGCGCAAAAATGTTGTTTCGCTCGTATGCATTAGGTAAGCGGTAACTTTTTTTTTTTAAAGATTATAAGATTACTATTGACCACTGGAAAAAACCGATAGTAGATGAAGAGTCTATGCAACTATAGAACTTTTGTCTACTATCACTTTTCCCACACTCTGATATGGCAATAAGACAAATGCCCAATTTTATAATTGATCTGCAGTACGACGAAGTAAAACTGCACATGATGTTCCATCGAAATATAATTAAATTAGCCTTTATTAACAATCTTAAAATTAACAACTTTTTCTTTAGCATTTTTAAAATTAACTTAATTTTTAACATTTTTAAAAAGACATCGGCTATTTCTTTGTCGTTTTGCTTTTCAGCAAAGGCCTCCCCTAGACGTTTCCATAACTCCCTATCATGAGCTTTTCCTCTTCCTACCATATGAAAGATCTTTTCTTTCCTATTTTCTTCTTTTGTGTACCACTGTATTATGTATTTTGTTAGTTTATCTTCCTTACTTCTAAAGGTGTGGCCAACCTATTTCGTAACATAATACTGGCCATAATATTGATATATTTAGTTTATCATTATGTATTATAATATGGTTTAGTTTATTAAAAATATGTTATTTGTGTATTAGTATATTAATACATTTAGTTTTATGTTAACGCTGCACACTACCTATTTTAAAAAATTCAAGTGTATCTATCTAGCCTACGGTTACCTGGAAGAGATCGCTGTTTAGCGATAAGGTCGCCGATTGTGCAATTTAATTTACTATAAAAATGTTAAATTTATCTATGTAATGTCCCCTTTGTGCAATAAAGTGTTATCTATCTATCTATCTGGCCATTGAAAATCACACGAATTAGCTAAATATTGTTTAAAGGCAAATAGGACAGAAACTTAATTACTTATCTACCTTTTTCTTTCCTTTAGTCTTTTTGATTTCCTTCTGAGCCTTCTTCAAAAAGGGTAATAGGGCGGGCTTAGTTTTGGGGTCCCTGATATACTTGGTGATGTCAGAGGGATTCCACGTGGATATGTCTACAGCTGGAACTGCTACTATTGCTGTGTTCTGAAAGGGAGAGATTATTATAAGCTTGTCATCTTGGAACGGGCTACGTAAAATGAACCACAAAATTTTATGACGTCAGCCTATTTTCACTGTTTCAGTAGTCTTCTGTCATCTATATTGATTCAAATCCGGATTTTTTCGCACTAAACCTAGCTATTTACCATTTGCTAAATATACACATTGGGACTTTTCAGCTTATTTTGTTGAAAGTGAAGTGAAGAAATGTCTGATAAACTTGAAAAATACTACTTATGGGGTATGAGGACTGTTAATGAAAATTAATTTTGGTTGAACAGAATTTGATTCAATTGGCTAATTTAGTAGGGAAAAAACATTTTAGAGATGCGTATTTTTCCCGTAAAAAAATCTGGCGGTAATGAAAACGCTTGAACTGTATCTTACACCAGAAGAAAGGAAATTAAAAAGTCTAAAAATGTGATAGGTTTTTTTGAGCTGGTAGCACATCTTTAAAGCTCATTTTTGTATTATTATAAATCAACACGCATGAGGATTTGTCCTGCCCCTTGTGCCTGTATAGATCCGCGAATCTCTGTAATGTCATCGGCACCTATCAAGCCCTTAAGTGTGTTATAAGCGCTATTTTCCGTAGTCTGTTAGCACATAACCTGCTAAGTAGAGCAGATCAGAGTAGTAGGCTATTAGAGTAGCTAGCAGTAGGTTAGCTACTCTAATCTGCACAGGACGAGCGCAGATTCCACATAGGTTCAGACCGTATATATAGTATCTCAACAGACTACGAACTTTTCCACGTTGATTTAGTTTTATTATGGACCGAATCTCAACATAAAATTAGTAAGACTTCGCACCGTATTGACACGATTTCCAGCTACAGTAGTATGCTAACGTTTTTGTTTTATTTTTAATAGGCATGATGCTTTTTTACCTCAAAATACTTAGTCACTGCTTACTAGCTTCCATACTTATACTAAATCCACGATTAGTTTACATTTCTTTATGCAATTTAACATGAATTTATGTGATGTCACTATTTGCAATTATTGTTTATGGTTCGCCTGGTAGCGCCTTATCTGAGGCGGGAAGCTAAGAAGCGCGTTACGCTCATGAATTTGAAAAAGCTTCTAGAAGCTGAAGTATTGTTTTCTTATATTTCTAGCACGCGCACCACTAACACACATGATTGTAAGAAGCACTGTTGTTGAGTCGAAATTATGCCATATCCCATATCATATTGAGGGTGAAAGTGTGTTTGTCGTTTGTATGTTTGTTACTTCTTCACATTGAAACGGCTAAACGGATTTGCATCAAATTTGGAGTAAAGATAGTTTTTTTTTGTTTTTTTAACATTCACACAAGGTTTGTCAGGTCCCAAACTAGGCAGAGCCTGTGCTATGGTACTGCCAAACACACACTGTGTTCGGAATTTGAAACTTGAAGATGGTCACTGACGCTCAAGGTGGACGCTACAGCACGCAGCAGTGGTGTTGTTTTAATAGCGATTGTTATTCATTGAGAATAAAAACATGAGGTGGGATTTCAGGACCGAAATTATCGTGGACTTACTCGTTTCTTGATGTTTTCCAATGCTCGTTTGACCATGATGCGCAGTATTGGACTGATCGAAGTATCGTCAGCTGTTTTCGATAGCTGAACCCTGGTCCAGCTCTTGGCACCTGTTGGTGATGGAATAATGGCATGTCCAAACACCTGAAAAAATAAATAGCAATTTACTCCGCAGCAGGTTTATTGTAAAACCTAACTTAGGTACTAAAATATCGGTTTCAACTTTCGTCAACGAGTAATCATGCTGAATTATGTGCTACATACGCCTGTAGATACAATTGTATTCGAACTGTCCTCTGGGATGGAATAAAAAGTCTCATATTTCTGTAATTTTTTTTTTATTTCTTTGCAGTACTTTCTCTTTTTTTAATGATATAAAAATTACATTACATTGCATGTGGATACATATAGAGGTAGAGGAAGGCCGAAGAAGGCATGGATGGGCTATGTGAGGAATGATAATGCTTATGAAAGGTGTGAGCACTGAGACGAGTAATGATAGAAGACAATTGAAGGGGAAAACATGTTGTGGCGACCCCGCCTAGTGTGGGATAAGGACAAGAAGAAGAAGAAGACCGCCGACAATGTGGACAGACGACCTGGCTAAGATCGCAGTAAAGGGCTGGATGCGAGCTGCGTCCAACCGGAGGCTAATGTCTAGCAGTGGCCTTCCTATGGCTGAGATGATGATGATGATGATTCCACAATACTTATGAAGAAACCAATAAAGATGTAACACCGCCCCATTAAACTGAAATGCTGAGTTCTTTGAGCCAAAAACATAATAAAAGCATGGGATTGTGCGTCGTATCGACCAGGCGTTTAGATAAGTTTTGGAAAGTTCGATGAGCACTAGGTAGCAACGGGCCGGAATTATCAAAATCAAACGGATTAAACAGTTAGCTATTTAGTTACGTGAACATATATTCACTGTTTCAATGGCATTGCCGAATAAGCCAAGGCGCCAGGTAAGGTGCCTTAACTTGCATAAATGGTAAATAAGTAGTTAACAACCGACGGACTGGTATTAGGTATAGTTCGTTGTTTACAACATAGTATACAAATAGTGTAGAGAAAGTGACATCAATTATTATATCACCTTGTTATTACTCATGATATGAGCCTTAATTCAATAGCACTTTGGTTTATTTTTGGGATGATTAGAATCGATATCATAGCAAAAGGTATTTATAAATAATTATTTGTTATATAAGTGGCTACCACTGTACTGCGGTGATTCTGGCATGTTCATGGAAGCACCGATCGATGGTGTTCATGTTATCATCCGAAAAAGATGTATCTCACTTTTGAGCACAAAGCTAGATTTTCCAACAGGCTTTTAAAAACGTTGGTTAAATTGAATGGTGGGAACGCATTGTAGAATACGACTACACTGTGGCTAGTTAAAACAATAATGAGGATTTTTGTTTTGTCAATTTTATATTTTTAGCTCTTATTTTATGGGTTATGTGTACTTACATAATATTATTAATAAGTACATAGATAAATATCTCACATAAAGGGTACATACCGAATTTTTTCCTTCAAATATAGGTCCAAGTATTAACCCAGCTCCTTCTTCTAAATAAGGTCTCAAAGGGTCACCTTCGGGAAGCCTATTAAAGGTTTCGTGTAGCTCGTTGAGGGGCCAAGTTTTTACCACTGGATACCCTTTGGAGCCAATGATCAGGATTGTCAAAATGAAATACAGTTTCATTTTAATTTTAAAGGCTGTAAGTAATAAAGCAAATTCAAACATAGACAATGAGCATCCTTTTGTTCCAGGACCATTTTTGATTAAATCCAACAGTGTATAAAATATAATAATCAATTTAATAAAATTTGATGAGATACTACTAATTTGAGAGATGGGTACATGGAGGGGAAAAAAATTTGAAACAGTTTTAAGGAAAAGAAAATCCCCATTCACGTATCTTTTCAATTTTATGCATGAAGCCTCTTTTTTAAAAAATAATTTTTGTTTTGTGCTAATAAGTATGAGAGCACGTTATATACTTTTTTAAATTAATAGAAACAGTTCAATATTAAATTTAACCTACCTTTTTGCTATAGAACGTAACACTTGCAAACTTAGACGTTTTTATGTACGTCTAATTTCGGCGCCAAGTTTGTAAACACAATTTCTCAGTGAGAGCACTCGTGAAAGACTAAAGAAAGTAAGAAAGTTAACCGCAAGCTACTAAAGAAATGGTCCACATTGTAAAGATAGGATCACACTGAGTAGTAATATTTCTATGCCAGTTTTAGTATGTAAGGTTTTGACGTGATAACGTTTTATAAATTGATGAATACCAGCAACACTCATGAAAAATAGTAACGTTCCGCGTAACGTTCCACCTGAGTTTTGTATTACATAAAATAATCAAAGTCGAAGTCGAAGTCGAAGTCGAAGTCGAAGTCGAAGTCGAAGTCGAAGTCGAAGTCGAAGTCGAAGTCGAAGTCGAAGTCGAAGTCCAAGTCAAAGTCATAAATGATTATGACGTCATCACGTAAATCTATCGTCCGTAAACCGACTTTACAGACAACCCATTTTTTTATAATCAAATAGAAAGGTCACTGCTATTGTATGCTATTATATTAAGTTTCAAATTCATATAACTTAATTTAACGCTATTTCTAATATAAGATGAGGTTTATTCAATTGCTGGCCAATTACGAACATAAATTAGCTGGCACCACATTATTGGCCACTTATTTTACTTAAAACTACCCGCAAATTTAATAACAAGATGTAATTTTGGTTTTATTATCGATAATATTATATACCATACTAGTTTGGACTTTATTGGAACCAATTAGAACTTATCTTACATAATAATATCTTATTTTCCAACATTTTAGCTTAGTTGAACAAGAGAATAAGTACCATTGTCTTTCTAGGAACCCTTCATAGAACCTCACAGAAATGAGGTCTATTAAGCAAATTCGGTCCCTGTTATAACGATGGAGTATTAACCAGTATGTATAATAGTAGCTCTTGTACTTGATAATTAAATGAGTTAGCGTTCGATAATCATCTCACTTGAATTCAGTGACGATGTGATCACGCTAGATGTAGAATATTCAGTGGCTCTAAGGTCTGCCTGGATACCTTGATTGATTGGTGACGATTTCTCAAAATTGAGGATGATAGCTGTGAGTGCCTTATTGAGGAAAGCTCATAATCTAAAGTCATGGAAAAGTATAAGGCAAGACTATGCTGAAATAAAAAACAATCTAGATAGAATCCTGGCTGAATTGGCTGGCCGGTTGGCGCAGTTGGTAGCACTCTGCCTTCTGAGCCGCTGGTCCCGGGTTCGATTCCCGGACAGGTCAAACATTTGTGTGCATGAACATGTCTGTTTGACCTGTGTCTGGGTGTGCATATGTATTTAAGTATATATATCAGTCATCAGGTTACCATAGTACAGGCTCTGCCTAGTTTGGGACCTGAAGACCTTGGGTGAATATAAATAAATAAAAAAACAAAAAGAACTGAGCCACGACGACATTGACTTTGGAACCGTGACCCATTTAATTAATTCAACCCAGACAAAGATCAAAGTAAGTAAGCTTATAATCAGTAAAAAAACCCGGGTTCGAATACCGGCTGGGGCAAACATTTTCGCGATGAACATGTTTATTCTCGGTTCTTGAATATTTTGGGCATTGTGCATTGTTATTATTTGTCTATGCTTTCTGCAAAATAGTAATTTTTAGACTTACGCGATTCGAACACATTGTTATTAAATCAAACGGGGCTTGATCGCGTCAAAAACATTATATTTATTTTTGCAAAATAGGTTATCCTACTGCGGGGGATGTGAGCATGAATGCGTCTGTTTGTTTAAACTAGGCTTTATCCTAAGGGTCTATCATCGATCGTCATTTTTCGAATAGATATATTTATTATCAATCGATCTGTCAAATACATAGTTTCATCTCTTTGAGGTAAATTTGGCTAAGTGAAAAATCCACGTAAGATGTTCATGCATGATGCATAACAAAATGTTATAATAAAGGCATTCAATTGATATTAATAATAAATAATTACATTTACTAAATAAGTGTGTCTGCAGCCTTAGATCGTGAGAGTTATTAATCATTACATTTAACTATCCGCTTTGAACCAGTCTCTAACAGTAAAATCTGGTATAATCCAGTTAAATGAAATACACAGTCGAACAAAAGCTTAGGTATATTATGCAGAAACCAGTTTGACTAACTTTGAAAATTGCACGCATTTGCATCGAGATTAAACTTCTCCTTTCACATTCCTCATGTGGATTCGGAATTGAGAATGATAACTAATTTAATGTTATTGTTTTATTGCCTTTTCAAATTGATTATAACTCAATTGATATTGTAAATATTTAAACTGAGACGATCACTAATACAAGAATTAACATTATTACATACATGTAGGGGTAGGCAGAGACCACAGCATTCACATAATATTCGGGATATTAACTATGTATTACCTCACGGCGGATACCGTGATTTAAGTATGTCGTGATGAAAATAGAGCTTTGCGTGGTTTTTCTGCTAGTGACAGTGGTAACACCATTAAAAGTGAAAGAAAGAAGTTAGACAGATTTGTCTGCTCTTAAGCTTCTAAACTTAATTTATAATTATTTCAGACAAAAATTATACAAACACGATACACGATTGAATAGTTCGATTCTTATCATTATATTGTATCAAAGAAATATTAATGGTTTTTTTTTTCTATTATTGAAAAATGATGGAAAAAAGAACATTACTCTCGCACAAAAGCGAGAATAAGAAGAAAACTGTCAAAATATCAACGTATTAGGTATGTTGCTTTTAAAACGAGACTGATAGGTCAATAATACATCAATAATACAATGAACATTCAATGATTTTATTGCCGCGTTCCAAAGCAAATAAAGCTGGGAAGAAGCGGTAAAAAACACTGCCATTCTTCTCAAATAGGTTTTACAATATCTTTATTACATGTTAATTTACATTATTACATTTATTACAGTACACTTTAACAGGTTAAAGTGTATAGTTATAGATATATATATATATAGTTATAGTTATAGATTGTAATGGTGACTTCGCAAAGAAGTGCAGCATGATAAGCACTTGTCTTCAAAATATGTCTTACAATCATCATAGACGTCACAATAAGATAGGAATCAATCAGGAGAAAAATCAAAGTCGAATGAATTCGGTTATTCGAAGTTTGGTCAAATAATAACTTATTCTTATAATAATCATGCCAAGACAAAACGGCCAAATAAGCTTATGCTATTACTTGATTTTATAGCCTTCTTACAATCTTATATCATAGACGTCACAATAAAATAGGAATCAGTCAGGAGAAAAATCAAAGTCGAACGAATTCAGTTGTTCCAAGTTTGGTCAAATAATAACTTATTCAAATTATTAATCATGCCAAGACAAAGCGGCCAAATAAACTTATGCTATTACTTGATTTTATAGCCTTCTTACAATCGTATATCATAGACGTCACAATAAAATAGGAATCAGTCAGGAGAAAAATCAAAGTCGAATGAATTTAGTTGTTCCAAGTTTGGTCAAATAATAACTTATTCTTATTATTAATCATGCCAAGACAAAACGGCCAAATAAGCTTATGCTATTACTTGATTTTATAGCTTTCTTACAATCTTACATCATAGACGTCACAATAAAATAGGAATCAGTCAGGAGAAAAATCAAAGTCGAATGAATTCAGTTGTTCCTAGTTTGGTCAAATAATAACTTATTCAAATTATTAATCATGGCAAGACAAAGCGGCCAAATAAACTTATGCTATTACTTGATTTTATAGCCTTCTTACAATCTTATATCATAGACGTCACAATAAAATAGGAATCAGTCAGGAGAAAAATCAAAGTCGAATGAATTTAGTTGTTCCAAGTTTGGTCAAATAATAACTTATTCTAATTATTAATCATGCCAAGACAAAGCGGCCAAGTAAACTTATGCTATTACTTGATTTTATAGCCTAAGTTCTAACCGCACGAATTTAATGGGCACTACGAAGAGGACCGCTTTAGTCGGGTCTCGGATGCCATATTCATTTAAATATGTCACTCAACCGAGCATTAGAAGGGATTAAGACTGGGGTTTACTCTAATTATTTTGTATTGTTGTTGACATTTATAACATGAATGTACATTCATCATCAGCGTTTTAAAGGGACCTCCACTGCCGACATATGCTTCAAACATATTGTCCAAACACAGTAGACAATTTATAGCTTGAGGTTATTGGTTGTATTGTAGGTACAATATTATAGTTGACGTAACCATGTTATAAATAAATAAATTTCATTCATTTATTCATTCATTCCTGGGGTAGACAACAAACGTGCTCTCTTACATCCGAAATAAAATATTTCATAAAAATCGATTAAACATTTCATAACAATAACAGTATACATTCATAATTAAACAATAAAAAAAGCATATGAAATATTTTGTGAGGAGACCATGAATTTGATGAATTTTCTTGATTGGATTTCACCATAGATAATCTATAAAGTCTATAGTTTATCTATGAATTAGACTTTGTTTATGAGGTGGTGGACCTCAAAAAACCAGTACAGTATGCAGCCAGCGCTGCCAGCGCCCACAAGGGGGCATCTTATCCCTTTTTAAGAAAGACTGATATACATATTATACAAAATTAAGATACACTATATAAACAAATACAACTCCATTAACGAGAATTTCTTCGAATTCAGCGTTCTTTTGGAGTGCTCGGCAAATTTCGTTGACAGGTGAACTTGTAGGAGCAGTTTAATAGTTATTCAAACAGAGGGCACTATCACCCACGTTCTGAATTTAGTCACCTGTTACGCCACCCGCGGGATGACGCGGTGTTTGAATTCTAGGCCTGTACGCTACGGCGCCGCGGCGCTAGTAAATTATCAAATTCTATTTTTCAAAACTCGAATTCATTAAATTGAAAGGCGTTAAAAAGAATGTATAATGAGAAAGTGTGTGACATTAAAACTGTAATTTGCGATAAATTCGAATGCTGTTTTTCACTATTTCACAAATCTGAAAAATAACGCCGTCCATTTCAATTTATTTATTATTTATTTGCCAAAGCATTTCAATTTATAGTAATAATAAAAACTTTATAACACCGAATTAATCTAATAACTGACAACTAAATAACAGAGGCCACCTTCAAACATGACTTAGCATTTGTATTTGTTAAATGTATTTCGTTATCACACCTTAAAATTAGAATACAATAATGTCAGCACGATGTGGTTCAATACTCATAAGAAATACATATAATCATATCTAAAAATACAATCATTATAGGAAATTATCTCAAACCACGTAAATATTTGGATAAGTACGTCTATAAATATTATCTTTAAACCTGTCCTCGAAAGACTATCTAGAGAAAATAAAGGGTTACAAGATATTTAATTTAATGTGACAAAATCAAAGGCAATAGAATTACAACCGATAACGATAAGTAAAGATTTGCTTACTTTTTCATATTTGAAAATTGTAAAACTTCTTTTGACGATTCGTTTTTCGAAAATTGTTCTTAAGAATAAAATATTGTACATGCACACGAACTGCGATATTTAAATGATTTCAAGCAGTATGTCAATTGTAGCTCGGCAAAGAGGGCAGAATCTACATGAAGATCACAGAAATTAGCTCAATACAGCAGACCGTCTTAACCGTTTCATTTGGAAATAGATGGGAGACATAATTAAATGTATAGTTTTCTTCAAAGTCTTTCTCGATTTACTTATTATAAATGTTGTTTCTTGTTCCAGACGTTCTGCGTGGTGTCAAAGCGGTTTCGCAAGAACTACATCCATCGGTTTACCGCCACGCGTTCACTATTCTGGTGGTCGCCGTGGTCTCCGGTCCGCCGCGCCTGCGTCTACCTCTCCACGAATCAGTACTTCGACTACTTCGTCATGGCTACCATACTGCTCAACTGTGTCTTCCTCGCCATGTCGGAGACTATCGAAGAAGCTGAGTAAGTACCAGCAATAACGAAAAAAAGAATTAAGAACTGTTACTATATTTTTTGGATTTAGACAAACGGATGGTGACTGAAGAAACTGAAGATTTGAGATACGTTCTAATTTTTGAACGAAAAATTCGGCTACTAATGTGATTTGAGCCCACGACACCATCCTATCGCAGCACTCCACTAGGCGTCCAAATGTATTTCTTTGATTCTAGTAATAATGAACAAGTTTTTTTTCTTAGCGCCATCAACCTTTGATTGTGTGAACTATTAATAGGACTGATGGACCAATATTGCAATGGGTAACATATCGAGCAAAGGCAAAGAGATTACAATATTTACAATACTACGTAACAAAGACACCATAACCTGATTCTAAGTTCCGCCTAGTACTTATGATGTTAATGCAATAAACCATAAAACTCTTTGAGATATACAATGTACACAATTTATAATGTAAGAAAATTCAAACATCATTAAGAAAACATCGGATGAAATTGGACGAAAGACCCTCATATTTGAAAATAAGAATGTAAAAACGTAATATTCAATTTCCTCTCGCAATAACACGGTAATATTATTGCTTTGCTCTCAATACCCAAGAGAGCACGTACGAGCACTGTGGCCCTTTATAGCCCGGACAAACCAAGAGTAAGGCCCCCTGTCAGATAAATGTATTGAAATTATATACCTTTTCATTGAAGCCTCAGGTTACATCAAAATATTTGAGCTTGGGGACTTACGGTGTTAAATGAAAATGGATTTATGTTATCTTTGTATTGGCTTAACATAACAAATTCTATTATGATCTTGTATTAAGAAACATAATAATAGTGACAAAAATACAATAAAAAAATACCTTTTTTTTATTATTAACATTTACACAAGGTCTTCAGGTCCCAAACAAGGCAGAGCATGTGCTATGGTAGCCTGATGACTGATATATATACTTATATACATATACACACCCAGACACAGGTCAAACAGACATGTTCATGGACACAAATGTTTGACCTGTCCGGGAATCGAATCCAGGACCAGCGGCTCAGAAAGCAGAGTGCTACCAACTGCGCCAACCGGCCAGTCGAACCTTTCGACATTATTAAATGCTGTTGTAAATTTGATATAATATTTAGAATTTATCTTGTCACTTGATCCAAAGGCAACATATGATAATTAATAACAAAAAACTTAATACCATTAAAATAAGATTATTTTTTGCGTATTGTCATTTTCACAAACTTACTTAGGTATGATTCCGATCTCGGCTGCACGCACGCATTGTCGCTGCTGCACTACAGCTGGTCCTTTAAAATTTCTTTAGATTAATATGAGATTACGTTCCAATCTCCACAGCAATGCCGCATCGTAATGCAGCAGCTGTACTACTGGGCGCCAGTCCCTCTCCGCTCACGCTGCCGCGACAGACCTGTGGGTCTAGACAAGATGTATCGCTTCAATGCGATTATCTTTTCCTAACCGTTGAATGTTCGTTCTCGGTGTTTATATCAATAATAGCGAAACTATAAATGAAAGGTGAGATTAAAAACATTACAACAAATTAAATACAAATTAAGCATATCAAAAACTTTCATTGCGCTGAACTCACTTACGAATGTATGTTTCAAGACATAGGATAACTGCGTAAAGTAGTTATTTTTTCTTTCTTTTATACATTATAATCTAGTCTTCTATATACATTTCAAAAACTCGATGTGAATGCTCACGTTATGTTATATAACCTATTTTAAAGCCGCCAAGATCTTTAATTGGCTTTCCGATACTTAAAAAATATGTTATACTGTTAATTGAGATGTTGGTGTTCCTATAGAAAATAAATACATAAATGTATCTATGAATTTTTCTGATTCACAATAAGAACAATTAACTTCGGGATGTTCTTATCCAGCCCTTTACGAACAGTCATACTAAGTATCGTACAATGCCGCCTTGTTTGGAATAATGCGGTATGCAGCACTAATGTGGCAGCACCGGCGCGGCAACACTGCTGCGTGCCGCCGGAATTGAAACCATACCTTTACCTTATAAAATACGTAGGATTACTTATAAGCTCTTATTTTAAATCATTGTTACAACTAAGATGAAAAGCAACCAAGTTAAAACTATATAGGTACGTTTAGGTCATGATAAAATTGATATAAATCAAATTATTGTAATTGGATTTTTGCTGTGCACTTTTGCAGTTAACCATCTAATATTGGTTATACATATTATGATCAATTTATATTTAGGTGATCTTTCCTAAGTACGTCCATTTAGATTCGTAAGTGAAATTCAAATACTCGTCCAAGTTGCTTAGAAATTGCGATAATTTAATTGACTTAACCTTTGTAAGATTCCGGAACAGAAGTGTTGAAGTTTTAATGTCAGACATAAATGTTTGGTACATTTATGTCCGGCAGAGACAAAATGTAAGTTGAACTCCTTTCGATGTATATTTTAACCAATTTCAAAGTTTTAGGGCTGGCGCCGCGGCTTATTCGCCGGAGCAATTGAAACGCCGAAAATATGCTAACCTAGGTGTTAGTGGTACATAGTGGTTACATAATTGAACCGTTTGGGGTCGAGATATTGGGCCCGTGGGGACCTGTAGCTCATCGGATTTTCCAAAATTTATCTGAGCGTTTGATCGACGGGTGACCAAAATGCTGGCACATATTTGGCTCAAGGAATCAAGGCATTACTATTCAACGTGGCAATGCTGCTAACATTCTGGGCACGCTGCCAGCCGGTAGCGGGGTAGAACATTTGAGTTATCTTTAGGCTACCAATAGCTAGTGGATTGCTCAAATGTTACTGTATTAGTTGCAGTATTGTATTAGTTATTAGTGTGTTTATTTTAAATTTCAAAGTAGCAAGCACTGAAGTTATTAATATATTAATTCAGGCAGTAACTTTGCACAGAAAGTTTTTATGTACGAATATAATGAATTAAATGAGCATTTGTCTTCGGTCTTAGTCATTGGGCTGTGCGAATGTGATAATTGAGACCCACACAGCAGTAACTCATATTGGAAATATGCAAGTAAACGAATAGAACCGTTGATATGTCCCATAGTTATCTAATTTTTATACAGCATACACTGCAAAACCAAGGATGCTATTCACCAAAATTTAAACGTCCGATTATAAATTAACCGTCGGTTAAACAGTTTAACTGTTTGGTATAAACTGTTTGACCGACGATGCTTAAATTGATAATCAAACGTTTTGAATTTTGATGAACAGCATCCTTAGGGTGGAGTTTACCAAAATATAAACGCCCGATGAACAATTACACCACTAGCTGCGTCCCGCGATTTTTTCCGCGTGGACTACGGGTTTGCTATTTCAACTATCCTAACAATTTCCTGCCGCCATTGGCGGGAGGCGGATAACAAGCCAACAAGCCTTGTTAGCTTGTTACTAATTGCTCTGTAAAGCCGAACTTAACATATCAGTGCACAAAATCAAGGTTAAACAAAATCCCAGTACTTACATCTTACTTCACCAAATTCCCATTACAGCTACAGAAACTTCGAGAAGATAATCGAATTAATCGAGATGAGATCGCTATAAGCCGCCAATCCGAGTCCTTCCGAGACATAAACTAGTAATTGGGAATCAGATCACGACCCGCCATCGTACCGGCAAAGTCAGTGATTGAACTTAATCAGACACGTCATAAACGTTTGTTTTATTTTATCGTACAGTTAAATGCATGTTGGTCACCATTCTCATTCATATGTCTAATGATGACATACTGCAGATATACATAAAGTTATGTATATCTTGAAGTATACCTTGCTATAGTATGCCTTGAAGTAAAAGCTCACGTATCTCATGAGCTTAAGCTCATTAGCTAATTTAATTAGATATTAATATCTAATTAAATGACGAGTAGTACAGCCTTATTAAATGTTTGTGTACGTATTGTGTACGTGTGTGTTGTGTTTGTGTCCATGGCTCCCGTGACACGAGACGACAATGTGAACATGAACGCGTAAATCGCCACTTATTTGTTGCTAACTAAAACTACCCGCAATTGGCCAGCAATAACACTTGTCTAATATTAAAGGATAGCGTTGTGTGGAGATGTATAAATTTGAATTTTAACGTAAATAGAACACGAGCTATTTCATTTTGTAGAATTTCAGTCAATTTTAACTAGTTCGAGTAATTAGCAGAATTAGAGCCATCTACTTGACTCTTACTTACATTACAAAAATAACAAGCTGCAAAATCAATTTTTAACGTCAAAGTTTAATTCCTAAATCTAATTTAACTTCATGCTTGGAATAATAATGTAAAAACATATAAATCGGTTCTTCGCAAGTGACGCGACGTAACATTTACTTTACAGAAATATTATCGAATTTCCTTAGGGTAGAGGAAAATCATGAGAATAATCTTATTTCACGGTTCAAGGAACACGTTCGTAGCAGACGATCTAAGGGGATATATGTTATTATTTCACAGAATTCCTGTTCAAAGATGTCAATCAATATATTTAATAAATATGTTAAGTTTGATGGTCGCCGTGGCACAGTGGTCATTGTCAGTGACATAACTTCTGTGTCTCCGGGACCCTGGGTTCGATCCCGGCAGGGGCAAACATTTGTGCGATGAGGGTAGATGTTTGTCCCGGGTCTTGGGTGTTTGTGTGCTGTGATTGTGTGTCTCCATGCCTCCCGCAACACAGGGAATCCTAGTGCGGGGGTCTAAGAGTGATAAATAAGAAAAAAATGTGTGATAAATAAAAAATCAGAGGGCCTATACTTTCGACCACTCTCAGTCTTCTTTTTCAAGGAGAATACGGAGCGCTCGCGGACTCGGTCTCGTTTCGTCGAGGCGAACTGTGTGAGTACGGAGTTATCCCCGTGTTCAAAACATTCTTAATGTGTCAAAACCACGTCAGATTTAATAACAGAATAGGTTGGGCGGCCGCAGACGTTCGGTTTCCTGATCAGAATCCAGAATCGGAAAAAATACTTCGTTTCACATTTTTAATTAATTTAATTTTAATAAGCCGCACATATTCAATATTACATTCTAGCTGCGCCCCGCGGTTTCACTTGCGTAACTTTAACGGTCACCGTGGCGCAGTGGTCAGAGACATGACTTCTGTGTTCTTGGGACCCCGGGTTCGAACCCCGGCAGGGGCAAACATTTGTGTGATGAGTGTAGGTGTTTGTCCCTAAGCTTGGTAGTTTGTGTGCTCTTTTTGTGTGTGAAAGCCTCCCGCGACACAGGGAATCCTAGTGAGCGGGGATTGAGTGTGATAAAATAAAATCTAATTTTCCAGTAACCGTATTTTACGGAATTATCTAATTTTCTGCAAAATTTTCATATATTTTCTTGTCGTAAAAACCTTTTACAAAGCATGTAGAGAACTTTTAAAATAATGAATGAATACGGTAGTTATTCTCGAGTTATGGTGGGACAAAGGAAAACAGATATCGATTTTTATAAACGACTATGGACAATAGTACTATTCTGATACGGGAAATTTTTACTAATAATTAATTGAGTTGGTTAATAATTCAATATCATGTTTTATGTTTTAGTTGAATTAGTTAATAATTCAATGTCATGAATTATGTTTTATGCGTTAGTTGAATCAGTTAATAATTAAATGTCATGTTTATGTGTTAGTTAAATAAGTTTATAATTTAATGTCATGTTTTATGTGTTTGTTGAATTAGTTAATAATTCAATGTCATATTTAATGTGTTACTTTAATTAGTTAATAAATTAATGTCAAGTTTTATGTTTTATGTGTGAGTTGTATTAGTTAATAATTCTATGTCATGTTTTATCCAACTGCATACAAAATAAAAAAGGTGATTTAATATGTTTGCTCATTATGGCGAACTCGATCTGAGAGACTCTAATTCCAATACAACTCCAATTTTCGGACCCAAAACATTATATTCGGTTATTTGCAATAGATCTAGAGTAGATACACTGTGAATCAAATTATTATTGAACATCAATATTAATGTTGGTTAAACACATGTTAAAATAATAAGAAAATATATTACCAACATCAATACTTCACTTATTCAGAAATAAGATTGTTTGAGGAAAAAGTCGTAAAAAGCCATTTACCGTCGTGGTATATACAAAAAGAAAAATACGGATGAAATGGACAGCGGTTTTGGGTCACCCGCGGTCAGGATACAATGGTTGGGATAATATAACAAAATGTGCAGATTCCTTTCGGTCCTTATTGCACAGGACAGTATGTAACGTTTCTTCAGTTTTCAGTTCATTGAACCGCGAGTTTGATTTAAAATTTAGAGCTTGTGTTCTTGTATCCGAAATATTTTTTTTTTCCCACACTCAAACCCCCGTCCTAGGATATCCTACGTCGCGGGAGCCATGGACACACACAATCACAGCATACAAATATCCAAGACCTGGGACAAACTCATATCGCATAAATGTTTGCCCCTGCCGGGATTCGAACCCAGGGTTCCCGCGGACCAGAAGTCAAGCTACTGACGGCTGAGCCACGGCGACCGTCGCCGTACGCTATATTGTAGTAAAGCCGTGGATATAAATGAATGGAATATTAAAAAGATATTAAATACACAAAATTTGGCGTTAATTTCGAGAGATTAATTAATCCCGGCTACCATGGTGTGACGCATTTAGTAAAATATTAAGCTTTGATGATTATTAATTGTGTTACATTCCGTGGCGACTGACATATAAATAAAATAAGTTCTTGTTATCATAGCAGGAGTTCAAGGAATAATATTTCTATGATTAGAATAATACAATTTTATTTGGTAATTAACTCATCGTCTTGATCGTTTCATTCAGATAAATTCCTATCTAGAATTTTTTTATTCGCGGTGTCTTGAATGTTAATTGAAAAATACTTAGTTAATATTTATTATGGATAAATGGAACTGAAACTGTTTCCTAAACCAATTCACTAACAAAATTTATTAGGATTGTATAATACTATAATCGAATTAAAGTGAGCAATCTGGATATTTAGATATAATACCTACCTAGCTATCATGCACAATATTTACATTACAAAGACAAAGTGATAAAAAAGGCGTGTTTCTTTTTTTCGGTCACCGTAGTTCAGTGGTCAGTGAAATGGCTTCCGGTCCCCGGGGCTCTGGATTCGTTCGAATCCCGGCAGGAGCAAACAGTGTTGTGAAGAGCTGCCACCATAAGACAAAAACTGAGCGAGCGGCAAAGTTATTTGTCTCATTATATATATATAATAACACAATTATATAAATATCAATATAAGTAGGTACTGAATTTAAGCTGCTTATGATTAGAACGTATACTTTAAGAACATCAAACACCAAAGCACTGTCACCCAAACAAAACTTTAGGTCCCCTTCTTAGTACATCATTTATGTCGTTTTTATACTGTTGCAAAGAAAGTTGTGACAAACCAATGGACCCATTGGTCCCTGTGACGAGGGGGATAAACTGGAGCCTTCAATCTGTCAAGATTTATTGCAGTACAATAGGCCTCGTAACTTGATCGATTTGAACTTTTGCGGCTTTGCGGATCGTGAATAAAAACTTTTTGGAGGTTTTCTTTCGGCTTTTTATTTACTACTGAATATTCTTGTAACTTTATAGCTTGTATACGAATTCAAGTACAAAATTGACCTTATGAACGATATTTCTAACTCTGGATGATAATGCGACCTCGCTTGTTGATAAGTGACAAGGCAATCTACGATGGATCACGCCAGTCTAAATTGTCTTTTATTACTATTTTTCACAGCTATATAGGCCGTACACGTAGGTACAAAGAATTTTCTATGTACTTATGTGCACCTTTTAATATAAAATATCTTATCAAGATAAGATTTAAGTAGAGTGTTCAATCAGATAAGGTGCTCCTTGTCTGTTCATCTAAAATTACATGTTTGTCGCAGTATCTGTATATGTCTGTATATTTTATATACATTTAATCTTTTTATATTGTATGTATACTATGTATACTTGCCTAGAATGGAGCCTTTTTATTATAACAAACGAGTAACTTATAAATCATTTTATTCCGCTTATTGTTCTAGAAGCAAATGATAATTATAATTAATTCCCCAAAGCTTCGGAAACAACACCGCCATGTGTGCCATTTGGAATTAAAATTACTTGTAACTAAGCCCTAGGGATGCTGTGTTAACATTACTAATGATTCTGTGTTCTTTTGTAGTATAAATCGTTCAACAACAGCGTAATCTAAAATATTATTAACAACGTAGTAATGCTATAGGCCCGTGGCTTTCAATAATAATTACCAATACATTATATATTAATTATGGTATATTGTTACCATAACATTACATAACATAACACATTCACGTCATTTTTATTCCATTTTTTGTATTATAATGATATTCGTCCTAAAAAAAAGATATTACATACACCTTTGCTAACAATTATAAAATAACAATTTAAGTATAGGAAGTACGTTCGTCTTTCTGTCTTTTCATTCATTTTAAATATTATGGACTCCAAATTTTTTGTGTCTATTTATCTATCCATCTAGTTTTGCAATATTAAGTGTATAAAAGTACTTGTAGTTTTCAATTCATTGTTCTAAATTCAGTGGTATTTTCCTTCATTCTAGTATTTTTTTCAATGAGTTGTGATTTGCTGCAAATAAAAACCATTATGGAAACCAATCATAGTTTAACCAGTGTAAAATTATATTACAAAAAAAATTGTAAATTATAATTTGACGATTAAAATACTATTTTCTAGTAAACTGTAAATAATAATAATAGCTGTAATAGTAAAGCACTTACATACATACATTAAGTTTCATGCAGTTAAGATCACACCAAAAAACTAATCTATAAATGTCCTTCTGAAGTTTTAATCTAACATTCTGAAACATTTGAGATCATCATCACTGAGTAACATATTTATGTTACTTAGTGATTATGCAGCATACTATTAAGATTTTTTTTTAATCAGTTCAGTGGATTTTGTTTTCATCATCATCATCATCATTATGTCAGCCATAGGACGTCCACTGCTCCACATAAGCCTTTTCCCATTGATTTTCACAAGGACCGGCAGGACGCGTAGCGCACCTAGCCTTTTTCTTTTGAGCTCATTACTTACAAAAAATATACCCAAAAATTTTTTTCAGTTTATAATAGTGTGCATATTTTAGATTCACGAATGTCCGTTACTTATAACCAACACTAGATGATTTTTGGTCATTGATGAAAACTATGGCTAATAAGAAATATTTCACGAAAAACACTTCTCAACAACTATAATAGGTAATTCGTTTTATGATGATGTGTAATATAACATTACAGTGTATGTTACATTATCTATGGTATTGCCTCCTCCATCACTATAAATCGGGTGTAAATATTCATCCATTTAACGTATGTCTTGTTGTAGTGATGCTAAGTATAAAACTTACTTTCCTATCTCGTTTTCCACATTCCTGTCTCTTTAGCAAGTACCAACCTACGCATAGTCATCGGTGCGAACTAATAAAGGCGTAAAATGGAATGCAGAAATTTCCCTACCAATAAAATAGTTTGCAAACTATAATTTCGCCGTAACTGCTGTGAAACTTGTGAAGGTTGCCTGTATTCCATTAAGTATACGTCAGGAGGGTGGGTGTAAATTACAGGCTTTACTCTACGCGGACAAGGGTTACGCTCAACAAGTGATGAGGAGAAAATAGGGTTTACGTTTGCTGATCAGGAATCTCTATGGAAATATTTTATGTACATTTCACCGTCAATGGAAATTAAATATTTTGTTTACGAAAACATGAAAAACTCATCTCGGAACTAACACTGTTAAGTATTCGACGATAACCTCAAACAAAACATACCTGCAAATTGTGTGTGTATTTATGTGTATTGTACGTTTGTATGTTGTTGTGTATTTTATGTGTATTGTCCGTTACATAGATAATTATTTATGTGTATCCTCCAACCTAGAGTCCTGAGACTTATGTATATTATGTTATATATGAGACGGGTTCCGAACCCGTCTAGGTTTCAGGTGTAGCATTCGTTACAAAATGTTACCTATTTATGAACATTAAAGATTTATTTTATTTATTTAATACGTTGCACACACTTATATAAGCATTTTCCAGGACATATTTTACAATTTTTTAAACTTGCCAACCGTACATTATATGTGAAATTTAGAATTTTGTAATCATGTTTAAGAGACTGAGCTTTCATTTTTCAGTTTTAGTATCTTTGGTTCAGTATAAAGGAGTGTTCAGGAGTTAAAAAACGATCAGGTATAATCCTCTTGATAGTTTTATGCTTCCAAAAACATGTTTTTAATAAATGAAAAAATATACATTATACATAATAATAAGAGAATTCGTACCAAACATAGTTTGTTCGGTCGATAATAGTCAAGAATCGGGCAGAATGTTTATTGGAAAATCCATAATAATTTTTATTATGATACGAATCTATTTTGAAAATTCTTTCCTCTCAGCTGGCTAGTCCACATCGCTCATTCTGACCACTCTCAATGTCGAACCTATGTTTGATCGCTCTGCTCTGTCCGATGCATTCCTATCTTATTTTAAACAGATATTATTCGCGCGAAATGTCCTAAACTGTCGGGAAAACCTCGTCTTAAGAGAAGTTAAGACATTACGGTCTCAATCGTATGTTTTTAAGCTATTGCATAGCTTCTATCGTGGGCCTTGAGCGTGGAGACCGAATCCAGAAATTCCATAACGAAAATAACCTAACACCCCCTACTCCGACCGACACAGCGGTAATTCTTTTTAGTTTTGCCATCTATCGATGAATAGCAGAACTTTTAATGACTTTTTTGAAATATCACGCTTGTCTGTTTAGTTCAGCAACTCGCCTCTAGGTGGCATTGATTGTATCGGCGTTACTGCATAAGTTATTAATATATTAATTGCATAAGTTGATAAAAAATGCTATGCAATAGCTTTACCGCGGTAGTGCCCAAATGCCACACGTCTTTTTTTTATAGTGTATAGATCTAACGTTTGAACTCTCTTGATGATCAGTGAAGATGTGGTCGAAGATGTTATCGCATGTTGTTTCGACAATAAGGTTTTGGCCATACAGCACTACATAAATGACTGACGATATTGTGAGCTAGATTGTATAGCTGCCTCGCTCAATTATCTACGAGTACTTACGTTTATTGCAGCGTCCGTCGTTCGTTTATCTCTCTCACTAAGCGATAAACTGTGTTACCGTTAAATACATGCTCAAAAATTCGCGCAAAGCCTAGCTTCAGACCTACTAAATACGTAGCAGTGTGTCAGGTCAAAGACATACTGAATATAAAAATAGTAAGTTAGTAGTGAGTTGAACGTACGCTGAGAGACGATTTTGGTCTTGCCTCGTCAAGATACAATCCTTACCAAGTAATACAAGAAAAGTTCCTAGATCCTTCGCTTCTAATATCCTTTTTACCTGTGCGTTCCCTTCGATGTACGCCATTTCGTCCATAAAACGTGTGAGTCTACTATATAATATTAGTATGGAAAGACTTAAACGTGTACGTCCAGGCCTGGGTCGGACCCAAGTCAACATTTTATTATTATTGTCAGGTCTGCGCGCCGTAGATAGTTTGAAAGTTATTTAGGTGTGTTGTGCTGAATTTCCAGAATATATAGCCCGCTTTTATAATGAAAACCCTGTAGTTCTGAGATAAAGGTTAATTAAAATGTATGTTTGATTAAAATACTTGCTTTGTTGGAAATAAAAGCAAGTTGCGAGGGACTGGTTTGAAGAACAGGAAATAAATGTAGGATTATGAACGGTGATTCTTGTACCTCTTGTATGAAAGGTCTGATGAGCGTGGTTATCCACGCTCATCAGACCTTTCATACAAGAGGTACAAGAGGGAAGTGTCTCAGGATCGTAGCAATTGGAAGGATGTGGTCTCTGCCTACCCTTACGGGAAAGAGGCGTGAGTAAAATGAATGTATGGATAGAATCACCGTTCATAATCCTACATTTATTTCCTGTTATTCAAACCAGTCCCTCGCAACTTGCTTTTATTAAACATATTTTAATAAACATTTTTTTTGTGAGTAGGTACGTCGCGTCGTGCTCAAGTGTGGAGGTGGCAGTGTTGCCCGGTAGGTTGCTTACGATTAGTACGATTGCTACGATTGTATTAATATTCTGTGCGACAGTTCAGTTTTGTCGCAGTGAATTAAATAATAAGGAATCTGCAGGGTTGCCGTTCGTACATTTTTTATTACAATTGTTGGACGGTAGCCAAATTTGCTTGTTCACTCTCAGATAATGAAACTCTGTAGACGAAGGAAAGTTCCTGAAAATGTACGAGGAAACGTGGAATTAAATTTAACTACTGAAATTTCCGTAATTAAATAAGAATAATAGAAGGAGAGTCCCATTGATATTATCATGAAGCGCCGAATTAAGGGTTAAAGCTTTTCCACTGCAAAATTTACTTTATGTATGATTCTTTTTAGAATCCTTAACCGTAAGGTGGTATATGGTAATTATGTTATACTGACTGTACGTGTCCTACTGACAAAAGTTAAGTTCTGTGGTTCAGCAATCAACAGGTTATATCAAATACCGGATACCGTCACACAGCCAAAATCAGCATTCGAATGAAACTGTTGGTCAACTGAATTAATATTAGCTTTGTTATTTAGTAATGTAGTTTTGTGTTACGATATGATAAATGTATTGCAGAGATTTTATTCATTAATTTATTTGAGACTTCAAAATTAAAGTTACAGTACACAAACTAGCGTAGTCGAAATTAAAAACTACGCTAGTCGAAACACACTCAGATTGCATCGAAAAACTGAACCTTTCTAGCTGACCGTGAATGAATTTCATACCGCGAGCAATAGAATTGAATTTCTATTAAATATCGTATACAGCGCTGTGTATCTGGTTGTAGATGAAATGGGAATAGATAAATTAAACTCTTTCTTATTTAAGTCTCATTTACGATCTCCAAAATAACACCATTGCGTCATTGCTCTTATATGCTAAAGTCATGTCTAACAAGTCTTTAAGATGCTAATTTAAATGTAAGTTAAACGTTTTCATGCACACCAGAAACCCACCTAAAGTGTAGTTTTACGTCCAGCACTATACCGTATACCTTTACTTAAGTTTAGTCCACTTAAAAGTTTCTCCTCGTTATTTGAAGCTATTTTAGCTTTACGATGGCATGCGGGGAGCGGTGGCGTAGCAGTCTGTGTCTATACTGATACATTTTTGATTAAAACGTTTTAGGAAACTACGAATATCTTTGAGAATTTAGAAACACTATTGATGTATGTACTTACCTTAATTATTTACACTTATTTTAGAATTAAATACTTTTCTATGGTAAATAGATACATGGTAATAAAATATGTGCCCCATTATTGGAATATATAATCACGAAAGTGTAATTATGTATTATATAATATTGTGCAATTATATTACGAGCGAGCACGTGTTATTCGCGTTCCTTTAATAAGTCACCTGATGTAAGAATTTACTGAATTATTTAACTAGGTGCTTGCAGATTTTAGCCTACTCCCAAAAATGAGCAGGTTCCCAATTCCATTCAATATTCATATTATGTTTGTAAGGGTATATGATTTGTGGTTCGTTACCTCAGATCACAGCTTTTCTAGGTGAACTGATATTGATGATTATTTTTATATTTGAAAACTAGTGCTTCTCGTGAGGTCCCATTTAAATTAGATCAGTAGTTTTTGAATCATATTTAATAATGCGTATACAATTGAATTCGACAACATTGATGATGTTCACATTAAACATGTTCCACGGATGAGTTGTGCAAGTCGGTTTGTTTAGTTTTATTAACTACCTTATTATTCAGGTACTATAAATATTTTTTATTTTATTTTGCATGCGTCTTAATCAAACTTATCAGCTTTAGCCTCTACTAGATGCATTGCGTAGAGCTATGGATAATCGAAGCAAAAATGAGTATAGCATTCGTAGTGCCACCGTATCGCAGTGCGAAACATATGAACAGCACTAACTGTAATTTATCGAGTACAACCAGAAAGATGATATCTTGTGTCATAGATGTCATCATCCTGAGTACAACGGTCACACAGATAAAATATAGTTTATACGAATGGCCCGTGCGTACAATTGTTCATAGTATTGCGATGCGATGATTGTGATGCAAGTTATTCTTGCTTCTGCTGTGGTTACAATTCTGACAAATTCGTTATCACCTAGAGCAACTCAGTATACGCAGAAATCTTGGAAATCTCTGTATCTTTCGCCATATAGAAAACGAGGAACCCTTCTGAAGAACGCTTCAATGTAATTCCGTCATCACGGTTGTTCCACCGTACTAGACGTCATCGTCTGATAGCTCATCTACACATTATTTATTTATTTAGAGTCACAAACTATGCAATTCTCGCGGCTGGGTTGCGTTCTTTTTTTAAATACATCTACACATACACAAGCGAACATAAACTGGCCGAAACCGAAACCGCAACCGAATTTTCGGTCAGAGCCTGTCTTTTTCAAACTATCCTTTGTGGAGGCACCACAATAAGTAAAATATTAAAAATGGGGCAGAATTGTAGATGATAAGGATTTAAAAAATTATAACAGTATTTGTTTAAAAGTGTGTCTGACATAAACGAGAGGTCACACATTAAGATCAATAATTGTAGTTTATGAAACTGTTTCACAATAAGGGTTCTTAAAATAGGAGTGTACATTAAAAAAACGAGCCGTAAGCGAGTTTTTTTATAGCATTACACGAGTGCGCTGCGTCCACAGATTATGTAGAAAAACTGCATTGCAACCTCCTTGGTCCCTTGTATCATAAGTAAAAAAGTTACATTATGATGCAATTGTCCATAGAAGCGCTGTATCATAACGTATTTTTTTTAATTTATTTTGATGGCTTGTCTGTAAAGACTATCATTCAACTTCGACCCAGATGTTTTTTTATGTTTGTTCCCTCATAACTTTCGACTGGGTGAACTGATTTTGATTGTTCTTTTTTTTATTTGAAAGCTGGTGCTGTCCGTGTAGTCCCATTTAAATTTCATTAAAATCGATCAAGTTGTTTTTGAGTTACACTACAATAACTGCAAATTGCTACGCATACGTCGATGATATAAGTTGCGGGTGGAGAAATCGGTGAACATACACAATGACAATTGTGACAATTGTCACAAAATGACAATGAAAATTCCGTGAGTAGCAAATGTCACTGACTTCAACAAGTTATTTCGCACCACTTTCGCACTTTTAGCGTTGAATTCGGTATCATGTTTTGGTATTTTTTAAAAAATCTTTATAATTCAATATGAGATTGAGATGAAATATGAGATAAAATATATATCTGAATGATTCCAACACAACGCTTTCTCTTAACCACAAAAACAAATCATATTTTTATTTCTGCGAACATAACGTAACGTCAATAAATCGTTCCGCCGTATCATCCATCATTGTTGCCACATATCATATTTGTTTCGGTTATTCTTTCTCCAATCCATCACGGAAAGTTTCTAAATCTTATATTCTGCGTACAATCTTACTTTTTACGCAAATTCAATAAATCTGCGTTCACATCGTATTCATAATGTTTTAAATTTTTAATTTAACATCATCGAACTTATATACTCTTTAGAAGCCTAGTAAACGCGTGACATATACGCCATTTTATGGAAGCTATTTATAGCTTCATTCGGTACATTATCATTGCGTGGTGAGTCAAGTAAACTGTCACACATAGCGAATTTGTAGCTTACGTCTGTAATAAACACTTTCTATAGACTATAAGTTCGATGGTTAACATATTATAAGCTATCGCAGAGTGGGCATGGTTGCAGTATGCTGCAATCCCCAACGTGAATGAAGTAAATAATGACACAGCACTGCAGTGGACTGCTTATGAACAACTGATTAAGTAAGTTAACGAAGATTTAGTGCGACTGTTTATTCGCTGCAATGAACGTATAAATAGTGCACCTTTCTGCTGAGTTAGGTTTAAAATCACAAGAATGATTACTTTAACTCTCTGTACCATAAGTGGGTAGGAGAGCAGAGAGAGACGGACAAATTATGATGGATGTTGATTTAAAATATTACATACTAGCATCTCCTCATCTCAGACTGGTCGGTTGGCGCAGTTGGTAGCACTCTGCTTTCTGAGCCGCTGGTCCCGGGTTCGATTTCCGGACAGGTCAAACAATTATGTGTATGAACATGCCTGTTTGACCTATGTCTGGTAAAGTCGGTCAGTACGGTAAAGTAATATCACCTTAATACTTGTTATATAATATAATATATAATTCTTCACTTTAGAAAAATGTTGCATGTTTCGTAAACGTATTTTTAACAAACGTGTTAAATAAAGTTTTGAAGTAACATTTTCATTATTCGTTGAAACAATAGCAGCTGCAGATAAACAGTGAGCTAAATAGAGGACAATGTTAATTAAAAACTGAAGACAGAAAAAAGAAAATGATAAAGCCAGCTGTGCCTCTCGCTCTAGTTTTCAAAGGTAGAAACGAATATTAGAAGACTTTTAGCTGAGTCAGAAATTTTCATTTTTTTTGTCAATTTTCTTTAATAATAATAAATTATCTATATAACATGCTATTCAGTATATTAAAACAACATGAATATATAATGAATTCATAAACAATAACAGACAATAATATATATGTAACAATGTACTACAACACTAAAAACATATCAATATCTATAATCCGCGATATCATATGCATATCTCTGACGGATAACTAACATTAACTGCTTTTACTATTAAAATGTAATAAATTTAAAAGGATAGGTTATTAAGGTTATAAGGTTAAAAGGAATGAATTTTTGCGAAGAATATTAAACCCATAAGGGATATATTTATCTATATCTAAATAAATGTGTTTTTCGAACGGAAATTTAATATAGAATATTTGTGCCTTGAACTCTATAATATAAAGGCACTATACTAAATTAAACTGCTAAGACACTATATTTAACTTTAAACTATATTATATATTCTAAATAGTTTAAACAGTTATATATTAGAAGACATCAACATATTCTCACGACAAAATAATTACATTCAGTCTGGCCGTCGCGACGACGCATAATGTTTACAAGTACATAATATTATATTTTCAAAAAAAATAAAGATGCTTGCCTAAATTGGAACAATGTAACCCAAGGTATCAAAATATTGCCTACAAAAATTTGCCCGCCGAGCGAAAAGTATTGACGTTTAAAATAAAATAAAAGAAACCGTCGTCTCCCATTTATTTAAGAAGATAATTATGTTATGCGTAAAAATGAATCCCTATGATAGCCCTTACGATAACTAACACAGTTTGTTTTTCATATTTCAAGCGGGCTCAATTCCAGTTAAGAAAGGCGATCAAAAAAAAGTCCGGCTCACATATTTAAAAACTCAAATCAAATGTTTCACGGAAATTTGCTAACTTCAATAATTATTACAGTAGATAACTTCCCAACGGTACAGCCGTAGAACGTCTTGTATACAATGATATTATATATTTATATGAGGTAGATGTCGCACAAGCGCGCGGAAACTGATGCGGCAAAATTAAGCCAATTGTAGTAATTTTCATTATGGCGCGTATTTCAAGCGCAAGTCTAAACATATAGCTATCCTGTTCTATATTATTTGTACCGTATTATCTGTCGCAGTAAGCATGTTTATGTCGTAAAGGATCAAAATCTGAGCACCGCGCAGTATGAATATGCGTAATATTTAGTAAAACATCATTGCTTGTATATGTATATCATCATCATCACCGTTATCTATGTATATGTATATAAATTAAACATAAGTAAAAGATGTTCCCATTAGCACATTGAAGGCTATAAGTAATGGGTAGCCAGCAATGGGTATGTGTAGCGGCTTTTACTAAGCCACATTTATTCCATATATACCTACTATGGCGTTACATGCAACACCGTCATTAGTATTCTTTTTTGTGTAATGAGTTATCTACAACGTTGTTATTGATTTCAGATTAGCACTAGCTCCATCTTTACTAGCAATTTTTATGCCGTACAAACTAACTCAAGGAAAAACTCACGTTTCGGGCGACACGCGTGTATCGCCGAATCAAACTACAGATATACATACATAGATACCAAAGGACTTTGAAAGTTCATTTAATTTATTCTTTTTACCGCATTTCAAATAAATGGCTCTGAAATAGCCATTAATGGCTTCCCTTAATGTGCCCAGAAGCTTCTGGCCGGAGTCTTGGTTTCTGTGACGATGCGAGCGCGGCGTGTGCGCGCTTCACGCAGACTGTTAACACGGGCAGCCGCAGACGATGTGTTCATGTTGTCCAGTCAAACTTTAGTTTTTTGACGTGATAACGTTTTATAAATTGATGAACGCCAGCAACACAAATGAAAAATAGTAACGTTCCGCGTAACGTTCCACCTGAGTTTTGTATTACATAAAATAATCAAAGTCAAAGTCAAAGTCGAAGTCAAAGTCAAAGTCAAAGTCAAAGTCGAAGTGGAAGTGGAAGTGGAAGTGGAAGTGGAAGTGGAAGTGGAAGTGGAAGTGGAAGTGGAAGTGGAAGTGGAAGTGGAAGTGGAAGTGGAAGTGGAAGTGGAAGTGGAAGTGGAAGTGGAAGTGGAAGTGGAAGTGGAAGTGGAAGTGGAAGTGGAAGTGGAAGTGGAAGTGGAAGTGGAAGTGGAAGTGGAAGTCGAAGTCGAAGTCAAAGTCAAAGTCATAAATGATTATGACGTTATCACGTAAATCTATCGTCCGTAAACCGACTTTACAGACAACCAATTTTATAAGTATGTGTAAGGCTACTGTTTCATATAAGGTCGTCTCAAAAAATGCACAACTCAAGGGGTAAGCAAGCAAGTTAGATTGTAGCTAATACTCATCCCTCGAAGAGATAGTTCCATGTTATAAAAGTGACAACGTAGGAAGAGTGTCCTTTAAAAAAGGATCTAATAATTCTGTAGCATAGTTATTATTATTCTTTGCGCGCCGCTTTGTGATACATGCAATATTCTCGTTAGTGCTGCACAGCGGTATGCGGTACTCGGATTATAAAGAATTCGGGAATTTTTTACAGCAGTAAAACGCGAGCGCGCCCGTGTGTTGTATAATATTTAAATAATATTATTGACTCAGCATATCTTAGTTAAAACACATGTAACGGATGCCACCGAACGTGCGTGCTGTCTATGAAAAAGTGACTCACAAAGTCATTAAACTGGTCGAGATTGACTCGGCTATTATATGTAAGTGAGATAATTATTAAACATACTAATATGACTCAGTATCCGTTTCATATAATTATATATATTTTGTAATATCTACGCTGAGGCACCGATCGATGTTGTTGATTCCTAATAAAGAGCATTGGCTACTCCAGGTATTGAGTAGCTTCGATACAGGATGTGATAAGAGTATGCTGAGACATGTCAGCTGACATCACGGAGGTAGGATATTTTCCTGGGTAGTTACCACCATAAAGCTGCTGTCCTAAAAAGTCTATAAAAATTATGTGTCCACCGAGATACCACTTTCGTTCACATCCTCGTCGATCATCCGTGAAATTGTTTTCAAAAGTTGGATATCGGACCTTTCAAGACTTCTAAAGAAATGCATTAGCATAATTCATATTATACCCTATGTCATTTCTGTTTCGTTCGTCGGCCAGGGACAATGTGAACGATAAGGTGAGACCTTAAAAGATAACTAAAATTTCAAGACTTCTGCCAGAACATAGTACCTATACGGTAGTGAAATTAAAATTTTAACCGCTATACAGAGTAAGTCAAATATACTTGTGTTGTGTAAAGTGTTTTTGGTTAGATTATGTTTGACTTTTCAAGATTTTTTTCTGATTATGCCAGTCAAAAGCACTTTTGATAAGAGTTTTGACTGTCACGTACATATCCTACTTTCAATGAAATTTGTATGGGACCAATCTGAAAGCGCTTATACAAATAATTGTGATTAATAAAGGGTGTAATCTTAACAACCTATTTTATAAAATCTATTCAAAAACATGTTTCGAGATTCGATATTATTCGGTGGACGCGCGGACGCACTGATAAATTGCAAGTAGGTGAATATTTAGTAAAAAAAAATGTATACCCTCTTTCGTATACGTTTCTAAGTTATTATGCCACTAATATTGTTCATTATTACTTTGAAAGGCACACACAAAATCAAAACGTCGATGTTGAGATCAAACCGAGGACAGCTCGATCAGAAAAAAAGAATATACAACTATTCAAAATCCTTTAATTTATTATCTCATTATGAGAACAAGACAATAAAAAGATATAAACTTACACTAAATGTTTTTAATAAAAATAGGAAAGCTTGACAAAAATCTGAGGGTGTTCAAACAGTTACATAGCAACTTTAACAAAACAGCAACGCTCTGTTATTGACATCCATCATATTCAAAAATCAATACCTTCATTTACATTCTATTGTTATCTAAGTATTTAATAATCCTTCACTCGCTGGTCGATTTATCAAAAGGCTCTAATGAAGGGGCGGGTCTTACGTCATTCGCATTTGCATTCAGATTTAATGACGCAAATTAAGATGGTTGGAAAGAGTTTGGAATATTTTAGACTAAATTACGTCTTTAATAAAAAGCTGATTTTACAAATAACCATGCCATAATTAACCCATAATGTTCCCACTAGTATACGGGTTTATTTTCAGATTTTTGGAGAGGAGTATGGATTTTAGGGGGGAAGTGCCTTATCCCTCGGTACTACTCTCCTCTCATCGCTGAAGCCCTGAGTTTTTGAGATATTGAATTGTTGATGAGGTTAATTTAATTACCTGAGTTTATATTTGGGGGAAAATTTTACAATTGGGGCGCAGGAATTAAGAGGGGAAGGGGGTATCCCTCGGTAACACTCGGCCCCCCCACGGAGGCTCTTAGTTTTTGAGATATAGATATTTTTTAAACATTATTTTGCTATTTTAGTTTATATTTTGTGACTGCTCCGGCGCTGTGACATGTGTAGCCCCTATGCCCTTGCATTGTCTGCCGTTCATACGACTGCGACACGATGACTCTGACGTATCTTATGCCTGTTTTGGACACGAGATCTGGAGTGCGGTTTCTTTTTGTTTTGTATTGACTGACTCAGATCAGACACACTAACGAACCAGAAACAATTGTACAAAATGAGTCAGCAAACACGCGATGTTAGTCGAACCCTGTCCTACTCAATTATGTATTTTCTATTTCGAGATTTTCAGTACTTTTTCCTTTCTTTCCAGATACATTTTTTTGGCGATCTATACGGCGGAGATGATAATCAAGTGCATAGCAAAAGGCTTCATCCTTAATAAGTACACGTACTTGCGGAACCCATGGAATTGGCTGGACTTCGTGGTCATCACGTCGGGGTACGCCACCATCGGAATGGAAGTTGGAAATCTGGCCGGCTTGAGAACCTTCAGGGTGTTGCGGGCGTTGAAAACTGTTTCTATTATGCCAGGTAATATTATAACTATATACATTTATCTTTATTTTAAGCGATAATAGATGTCAATCGTTACGATGTGCTATGTTTATATATTGTATATCGACTGAGAGAGTAACGAGACCGGTCAGTTGCATTGAAGCTAAGCTGTCCCCTTTAAATGGGCGCAAATTATTTTGAACTATGATATTAGCAGGTGAGTAAATAATCTACAGTAGTTTAAAAATTATGTACTAGTACACTAGTAGCGCCCCGCGGTTTCACCCGCATGGATCATGGATCATGTCTTCAAGCTCAAACGGCTACACTGATTTCGATGAAATTTGGTATGGAGATAGCTTATACCCTGGTTTAACACAGCTAATTTCCTTCATCACCATCATCACCGTTTTTCATCACCACGCGGGTACAACCGCAGGGCGCAGCTATTCATACGATAAATATGAACTGGATATATCCAGTTCGTTTATTATTTTGTAAACGAATGTGGTATATTTGCAATTACCTTCTGTATATAGAAGATCATTGTATATTAGTAATCAAAAATAACTTTTAGAAAAGAGCGAGTACTGAACGACTCTGACCTTAGTCGTTAAGGATTAATTATCTATGTAAAAATCACATTATATTCTAAACATACAAAATATAATTAATATATATTCCATTCTATGTTTTCCAAACGCATTGAGTGCTATATATGTATCATATGATGGTAAAACTGCCTTATAAATATATTCCCTAATACGTCGTCCTCAGCAGTTTCATATCCTGGGTCCTTCAGCAAATGAGTCGTTACGTAGATCGTATCGCGAGACCGGCGGTTCGCTGATGTACATACGTACGCAGTAGATACGTAATTTAGACGCATTGACGATCCTTTGAGTCTTACAAGTCGGTGAGATATCCAGAGTTTTATGACAGTAGATGGGAAAGGTTGGTTAGATATGCATAAAGTATTAGCGTTGCGTTGGCGTTGTATATTTCACGTCGCTCTTAAAACCTCGAGTGTATCCTTCTAATATTAGAAATGCGAAAGTTTGTGAGTATGGATATATGGATGTATATATGTTACTCTTTCACGCCTAAACGGCTAAAAAGATTTGGATGAATTTTAGTATGGAGTTTATAACCTGGATTAAGGCTAGGTCTTCCCGGAGAGGCCGCGCTTCTGAGTTTTTTAAAACCATCTCAGACAAAGAATATAGTGTTTTTAATTCTGAAAAAAAGATATGTATTAGTTAAGGATCTAATCTAGTCAAAGTCGCATTCAGTAACAAGATTTAATGAACTTCACTCGATAGAAAAAAATTCCAAAGTTACCTCTTTTTGTAATGTTTTTTCAACATTATGACTAAACTACGGATAATTTACATTTAATTTTTATGCCACATAGGCTTACTTTCATCATCACCGTTATTCATCAACACGAGGAACAAACCGCAGGGTGCAGCTAAGAAGTTTATAAATTCGATTTTTTAAAAATTATAGTTTGTATCTTATTTCTCTTTCTACCGTTCTATCTCTTTTTATCGTTTGTAACTTTGTATATTACCGGGCGATCTTCTGAGGATCGATCAACGCCCTAGAGGGACTGAACCTAATAAAATAAGGTTGTGGACTGCGCATTTCCTACACTCTATTTACAAAAACCGTTAAGCGCAGGAGTAAATGTTATTAACAAAATTATCGAACAATCGAACTTTGGAATGGAGGGTACTACACCCTCCATTCCAAAGTTCGATTGTTCGATACCACTAACTTATACATACAAAAATACTCGTATGTTTTAAATGTAGTAAGCAGGTTAATCTGCACACTGTCTAATAATTAGAAATTAGACTCTAGTTGGAGAGACAAAATTGTCTTGCAATGGACCTCCAATGGCTGTGGTTTGTCCCGCTATGTTAATTATCTCACGGGAACTATAATTTTTACGGGGTAAAAAGTAGTCTATGTGTTACTCCAGGGCATAAGCTATCTTCATTTTCAGCGCGAAGGAGTAACAAAAATATAAACTACAAAAAAACTTTCGCCTTTATAACATTAGTGTGACTTATTAGATTTCTTTACACTATTTCTATGGGTATAACGTGGTACTCACATGTAATCGACATCACGATCGACAATTGTTTCGGCTTCTTCCGGAAGCCTTCATCAGGATCTTGAGTGCGGTGCGTTCGTCGCAACGTCTCGTCTGGCACTGAGATTTCCCAAAAATACTTACAATACAATATATCTATCGAGTTTAATTAAGTTTGTGCACCATTTATTAGTTGATGGTACATTTTTATATTTTTCCTAGAAAAATGTTGGACTCAACAAGAAAGGTTCCCTAGTACTGTTTGTGTTTTATTTCAAAAGCCATTAGTTTAAGACAGGGATGCACAGACTACGGCCCGCGGGCCGCATGCGGCCCGCCGGTCGAATACTGGTGGCCCGCCGACAGCAAAAATGACGCAGAGCAACGCTCTGAAATGTGCAAGCTTATTTGGTTCTACCTATATATGTGAACAAACCTTTTCAATCCTAAATAATAATAAAACAAAAAATCGAAACCGCCTTGCAAATGAAAGTTTGGAAGCAGTTTTACGTGTTGCTACAAGTAAATTTGAGCCAAATATAAAAAAGATTGTAAGCACTATGCAGTGCCACGCTTCAAATTAATAAATTCTTTTTCAATTTGAATACATTATTATCAATTTTTCATTGTCTTTAATTACCTATACTTCTGGTGGCCCACCATCAGTTCATAATTTGCCCGAGTGGCCCCTAGTCTTAATAAGTCTGTGCATCCATGGTTTAAGATCTTCCGCCAAAGGAGCAGGATATGGCATTTTTATAGCGTCCATTATAAATGGGACTTTAAGGAGTGATTTCTATCGAAATGACTCATTCACCTCAAGTTTATTATAGTAGTTACCAATATGGATGCTTTCAAGGCTCCTGCATTCGCAATGTCTACCATAATCACTAAAAAAATTGTTACCAAAAAATGGAACCGACTTCAACACTCAAAAGTGTGAAATAACTTGTTGAAGTCGGTACCATGATAGTTCACAAAAGTAACTTTCATCATAATATTGTGCTCATGGTGCCGACTTCGACAAGTTATTTCACACTTTTGAGTGTTGAAATCGGTTCCATTTTACGGTAAAAAAAAAATTTCACCCTTTTCAGTGACGTTTGCTAGTCACGGGATCAATTGTCATTGTGTATGTTCTCCGATGTCTTTAACCGCAACTATAATATCGTCGAGGTATGCGTAGCACTTTTCAGTTATTGGAGATTAACTCAAAAACCGCTTGTCCGATTTTGATGAAATTTAAAAGGAACAAATGGGAAGTGTACTCTATCAAACAGAATCATTAAAATCGGTTCATAAACCACGAAATTATCAGCGAACAAGCTAAAAACAAATATATACGGTCGAATTGAGTAACCCCCTTTTATGAATTCGTATAAAAATATATCGCGATTAAATTTTGTGGGCTTTTTTTTAACTCTTCTGCGTACGTCCTTCACCTGACCCTCAATGTATTTCAAAGTATTTAAAAAAATTATGAAAGAAACTGAAACTATAAGTATTGCGTAGCATATGTAGAACTATTTCAACAATTTCCCCATTTAAAGTTTCGAGAATACAATATATGAAGTTGTGGTTACATTACCATAATATCCGCGGAAGCATATTCGTTTCAACTTTGAACATCTTCCCAGTGTCAGCTGCATAATATTTTCTTGGGAAATATACACAGTTTGATGTAAAAATTGGTGTGTTAAAGGTTTTGTTTTTTGCTCACTTTACAAAAAATAGCACCTTATCATTGGAGGTTGGATACAATACATTTATGACACAATTTAGAAAAAGTATTCTGTACAACATACGCACCATGTTTGTTCTTCAAACTACGAGTATCAGTAATCTGTAGCGTTTCGCAATAAATATACTTTATAAACCACTAGCTGTGCGCCGCGTCACTCGCTGTGTTATGATACGTGGGCTTTTGTGTCTTCCCGTCATCTCACGGGAACAGTCTATATTTTCGGGATAAAAAGTAGCCTATAATGTTAATCCAGGGTATAAGCTGTCTTCACTTCTAATACATCAATTAGACCATTAGGCCACACTAAAATCTCAGGTGACGTGTAAGTCGATAATGTCGAGGGTGTCTATTAAGTACATATCCACGGGAACAATTTCTTTGTTTGTAGTAGATATTATATGTAGTAATAAACTTAAAAAGTATAACACTCATTCTGATATTTCTTTAACTAGACAAAAAAAGTTGCCTTGTAGTGATGATATTTTTTATTCCTTTCTAACCGACTTAAAAAGGAGGTTCATCGTAACCCGTTCCACTTCAATGAAATCTTTCATTTCATTTTTATTGCTGTTCCTTAATGAGTTGAAAACGCCTGGACCGATTTGGAATGTTTTAGAGCAAGAAGATTGGATGGACATTGGATTAATATTGGCAATCCAATATTAATTTATATTATATTAAATATTATTTAAAATTATAGTTAGTAGTATACGCTCATTATTTGTTATATATTAGATAAGAATGTATTTTATTCTGCAATTCAATATTATAAAAGTTTTCTCGTTTCGTCACATTAATAACGCATTTGCTTCAGTTTCAAGTAGCTACCCATCTAGAAAACTCAATGCACGAGCTCTGCATCATATAATGAGTCTTACAACTTCTGCTCTAGTTTCCACGATAATGGTGGGAAGTACGAAGCCGACACATCAATTTAGATACTGCGTATACATTATATGTATGTATATAAGTAGAAGTACTGCAATATGCTCAGAAATTATAGTTTCCTAGTGTTTAGTCTGCTAGGCCATTTTTGGGTCAAATATAGTCGGTTGGTTACAAAATTATCATGTTACTGATTTTTGCATGTGCATTCAGTCATATCTACCAAGCCTATTTTAGGGTTCTGTGTCACTTCTATTACTTGAGTTTTGACATATTCAAATACCAGTGCCTTATTTTTTTATATTCAAACTAACACATGGATGTATTTGGCGTTTGAAATTTATCTGAAATAATCTGAACAGTGAACACACATAACAGTGAAAATTAAATATTTGGACACAGGTTATCCTAGTGCGGGGGGTCTAAGTGTGATAAGGTCTAAGTGTGATAAATAAAATAAAAAAAAATAAAAAAATTGAAGCGCATGATTAACCCAGTTAGATACTCTTAACTAAAAAAATATTTTTATAAAACGATTGTACAAGTTAACAATAAAGTATACCTACTTTATAAATTTTAAATAATTCTAGGTGTCTTATAAATGTAAATAAGTATCCCCATAGACAGAGATGACTGAAAATACGTAGCAGCTTCTTCCTCATTATCATGCAGAAAGTAAAATTATCAATCCTATTTAATTGTATTCCGGTACAATTCGAAAAAAATTTTCTGCCGAAGCAAGCATCTAAAATGCCACAAAATAATATCTGGAAAACGGTTCGGAAACTATATTTTACACAATATAAAACGTTACAATTTTCGAAACCTCAAACGTACAAGTAATAATAACAATCCGTTTGAAAAGATTGTATTTTTAAATTTTTGAAGCGATTATGCCTTCGGGGTTGTAACTATCGGCAATCAATTAGATGGTCGTGGATCGAATCCCACTTGGGGTTTTTCGTTGTTGTATGAGTAACATTTTTTTAAAACTGACATTGCCACTAATACAATAATAACGTTGTTACGGGGTTACGTTGTTATTTACCATGTATTTTATATGCTTTCATTTCCCGATATATCGACAATGTGTGTGTGTGAAATGTTCACGAGTAAACGTAAGATTCTGCGGGTTGCCAATGTCATTATCACAGCATTGCGTGGGGGACGTCGTCTGTCAAACTGACGGACACTGGTTCGATCCCCAACAACAGCTTGAGCTTTCGGTGAAGGTAACACCGTTATCAAATTCCCAGCATGGTGGTAGGGTACTTTCGAATACCCGCCTGCGGCTAGCTACCACCCTCAAGTTTGAAAAACTGTCACCAAACACATAGTGTGTTCAGGCAGCAGTCCTTGAGAGGCAGTGACCATTCTAGGTCTAGCGTGATAAAATCTTCGACCATATAGTCACTGACCATCAAGTGAGATAGTGGTCCAACGCTAGATTTATACAAAATAAAAAATAAAAAACACATTATAAACATCTACCCGCAGAAACTCCAGTTTATACTTGTGAAGTGGCGCATGTAACTGTGCCGAAATGTCGAGAAACTAAAACAATTATTATAACACATACGAAATATTCCAATAATAATGTTAATTCTTCTTTTTTTCTCATATTCAATTATTGAAGTTTTCAACTTCTTTAGCGGCGTTGTACACTTTTGTATGGGGAAAAATCATAAACTCGTGTCATGACATTTCGCGTCAGGACACGTGACACTGGTCGCAAAATTCTTGAGGCGCGTGACTTCGAACATTCGTAAGCCGGAGGGAGATTAGTTGCAATTTAAACTTAAATGTGTTACGAATAAGGAACATTTTCGTATGTTGGTAGGTGGCTACGAGCTTTTTGAAGCAGACCGCGCTCACTTCGCTCGCCCGTTTAACATGTTGATTTTGACTACATTCTATTGTATGCTCTATCGCCTTCACTATAGTTTATAATGTGTGACGATAGCGTATACGATATTGTGCATTATAAATGAATAAGTATAGTATTTAACCACATAAATGCAAGTTTTCACTTCTGCCGGAACTACCGGAGTGCAACCCGTTTTTTACTATTCTATTCTTCTCATTTCATCTATTATGTTCATTCTTAATGTAATATTGTGTAAATGCAGTAATGGACATAGACATAGACATAACTTTATTGTGGCAAAAAACAAAAAAAAATACATTACAGATGATGAGAAATTAAACTATTTATCTCTAGTTTTTTGCCACTAGCCGACCCCAACTCAGCATAAATGCTGGTTACTACAACCAGCGCTGGTCTTCCGTTGGGACCGGCAAAATGCAATGAATCAAAATATACCCATTGTGTTCAGAGAGTAAGGCTTGAGTGCAAGTTTAGAGTGATGTCATTTTCGACCACATCGCCATTGACCATTCAATGAGGCAGTGGTCGTGGAAATGGTAGGAGACGCCGCTGCTATATTTCTGTTGTGCTTCTCAAGCTATCGGAAAATATGCGCATGTTGCGCAAACTGTATTATGGTTACTTTCACAATATGATAGTTAAAAAGGCAATCTTGTGTATTACTAGTCTTATATGAAAAAAGGAATTACTATCAAAATATTCCTGAATATACCCCTAATATTGCTGAATAACTGCAAATGTTGAAAAACTGTTTCAAGTTTGTTTCATGGACTTAATCGCCGAAAAGCTTTAGTTACATGTTATTTACGGTCAGTAAATAACATGTAAATATGATAATAGCCTGATACCAGTTTCCCGCCAGCAGCGTTGCAAGGCCTAAAGTTCCGTTGGCCAGGACATCAGTTTGAAGAAGCTGCGGACGACGATACCCTGACCAACGGAACTGTGGGCCCCGCACCGCTGCTTGCGGAAAACTGGTATCAGGTTTTTATCGCGTGAAGAGTTAAGAAGAAGCACAGCTTTCTGTGTCTGACCCTTGATCAGTAGTACCCAGTAGAATATAAGGAAGTAAACAAATTTATGTTATCATAGAATAACTAGGTAATTGAATCTCAAGGTTTCGCCGCGCAAATAGTGATTGTCCCCTACATATAGGGCAGAATTTTAAAAATCAGTTCTTATCTATAATTTTCAGCCCAATTCGTTCAGCTGTTTGATTTTGACTTTCATAGATCAGTCAATTAGAATGTTCTTTTCTATATAAAAAACTGGCTACGCACCGCGGTTTTACCCGCGTGGTGATATGTAATGAAAAGTAGCCTATGTATTATTCCGGGACCTGAAGTATCTACATACCACATTTCATTCAAATCCATAAAAATTATCGCGTTTATAATATTAGTAGGATGAAAGATTACAACACCTTCTCCGTTCACGTTCTTGAATCAACTGAGATATTTTTAAATTAAATTTAGTTTCACTCCCCCCGGGTCACCATGTATTGTCAAGTTAAATCCACACCCTTTACATGACATATTTACAAACTCACACGCGTATGCACACACACATACAAACACACACACACCAACACTCACCACACGCACACTCACACTTTGTTTTTATTTATTAACCATACAGTATAATAAAGAAATAGATCTGGGCAAGAGCGAAATCTCCTATGACAAGTATTTTTTTACTTAAGAGGAGATTTCATCCATTTGAATACATTGTATGTTTTGTGAACGCAATAAAAACTTTTTTTTATTTTTTATATATATATTGATTATGTTAGATCTAGTATCGGTCTCACATGGGCAACCCAGTCGTGATATAGTATATATTTTGCGCACATTATGTAATACGCCAGTCATGCTGGTTTTGAACGGAATTGATTGATTATAAAGTCACGCGAAGTCTGACGTTCTAGCGCGACATTGCCATGACGTGTCGGTTAGCGGGACAATTAATTATCCCCTAGTGAACTTGTCACTTCAACAAAATTGCAATATGTACATTTGCAAGGCTAAAATCAGAACATAATTAGACTTCTTTGTATCACATACATACTTTGTGTATTATTTTCTTATTGTTAATTACTTTGTGATTGATGTGCGATAAAGAATTTCGTATTACACTATATGCAACCAATGATGTTTTACTAAAGATGACGTATATGCATACTGCGCGGTGCTCAGATTTTGTTCCTTTACGACATAAACATGCTTACTGCGACAGATAATACGGTACAAATAATACAGAAAAGGATAGCTATATGTTTAGACTTGCGCTTGAAATACGCGTCATAATGAAAATTACTACAATTGACTTAATTTTGCCGCCTCAGTTTCCGCGCGCTTGTGCGACATCTACCTCATATAAACTTAAAATATCATTGTATGCAACTCATAATTTACGCAGAAAGATATGTTCAGATAATATACAAATTTCAAATTTAGGTACGCCGATATATATTTCGAGCTTGATCCGGAAGCGTTTACGCATCTAGATAATGATTTTGGTGACATGTTTGTGAGCATGCCGAATTTTCATAATATTAGATATTATGTAAACCCGCCTTCGAAAGTCAAATTTATTTACATTTATCTGCAGCGAGAACGAAACGTTTATTGCAAGAAGGTACAGAACCGGGGGTGGAAAAGGGGCACCCGCCCCTCTTTGCCCTGAGGGTGCACTATGGTAGATATACATTATACACACATCATGTAAGTATGTTTTGGCTATTGGCACAGCCTTGGCCTGTACACTAAGGCCAAGAAATTTGACTGTGTATGTGGTTATCTAGATAAAGTTTATAAATAGGAAAATTTATTTGGAAAATTGAATATAATAATTTTGCCATCCTTGTAATATTTTAATACAAAGTGCATAAAAAATTGAGTAACTTTAAACTATAATTGTAGCACTAAAAAAGTATTAAAATAACTTTACTTGCTTAATTTAAGGTTAACGAAGACAAAAAAGTATTTTCTAAACAATCGTGTTCGTTTTTATAAATATATTCAATTTGGCATAACAGATCTCACAAAAAGAAAATACTGATCTGCTATAGAAGGTTTTATAAAATATACTATGATTCCTCATTTGGGAGGCAAAGATGCTTGAAATGCTCTACTTCGTTAAATATACCATATTGATGTATCTGAAAAGTATGTAATCCAAACACATCGCTTAATCTATTTAAGAAGTGTGATCCCAAGTTTCTAGTCTCTTTTTTTCAAATCATATCAGCAAGCGGCTTTGAATCTTTAAAATATTACTAAATTTTCAGACGTTGAAAGTGCGCCCTGGATACCAAAATGTATTCGATTTGACTAGAATCTTGTATAATAATTGCAATAGACTCATTGTATACGGAACAGTCAGGTCAATGTTTATTCTTATTCCAGGTTTGAAAACCATCATAAATGCGCTGCTGCACTCCTTCAAGCAGCTAGCAGAAGTAATGACGCTTACCATCTTCTGCCTGATGGTGTTCGCGCTCTTCGCGCTGCAGGTCTACATGGGAGAGCTGAGGAACAAGTGCGTGAGGAATCTCATCTTGTCGCAGGACGAGAACTTCACTGATGATGTGTGGTTTGCGTAAGTACTTCATATTAAAGAAGTAGTGAATTATGGCACACAGACTTTTCAAAATATAATTAGGTGTTATAAGCTTGTTCAAAGCTATGAATACATATATTTTTGTGTGTATATAACATTAAGCTACTTTACAATTAGCTGTTTGTTGTGTGTTAAATACGCTTTGAGGTTTCTGAGGCAAAATCGGTTTAATACGTTGATTTCCTTATCAAGGTTTATTGAATATTCTTGTTTTGTGACGTGTCACGCATTATCTGTACCTGAGTTTCCGGCAATTAATATTTATTTTATTTTATTTATTTATTTATTACTTTGGGATAGTGAATGCTAACCGTCATTCAGACCGTTGTTCGATCGAACTCAACAGAGTAATTTACCATTTTAGATAATTTTAGGGTAATTTGATTCCTCATCCATACTTAATAACTGCTCATATAGTTATCTAACCTATAAATGAAAATATGATATATGATTTTTTTTGTCTTAATAAGCCTCTATTAATACTTTCGCGAAAATAAGAAAAAAATATTCTCTACTTGTGCTTAAGTAAACCACTAACGAGCAACTCCATAAAATCATGTTTACGGTAATTTCGGTAAAACTTCGGTACCATCATTCATCGTTATCTTGTCTGAAGATACGTTTTATTGACAATTACTCCGAAGTTTAGAGCAGTAATTAGAACTGTATAAAGAGACATTAGTGATTTCCACGAACAGGGTTACGGGCGTACTTTGTATGATAATGTGAGGTCACATAGCTAATTTTAATGAACCACTTGCGTTACATTTTATATCTTCAGGTTCTTTATTCTGAGGGTATTCATTATAAAACAGATTATTGTAACTAAAGCATCGGTAATTTGGGTACATTTATATAAAATTGATTTACCTCGACCAAGTTGTATTAGCTGTGATCACGGAGAGATTTTGCGCCTTCTCGTCAAAATCAGTTGTTTTAAGTGTATCAATAATTTAGACACAATTTGTTATTCTTGGCAGCTAAGCGGTTAACAAGAAATTGATTGTTGTCAGCGGCCTGTAATAGTTATTTGTGATACTCAGCTTCATCTTGATCTTATCATTGTCTGATTGCGTATAAGTGTTTGCCAATTTTTGCACTTGTGTCCTGCAACGTTTTAAAACACATTTGCGAGAAAACAGTACTTGCTTAAAATAGGTAATGACTCATTACTATTGTGTTTTTGTCGCAACAATCTTTGATTAAAATTATGAAAATGGCGCGCATTTGTATATGGCGCCTTGTGCGCGTGGTACAAATTAGAACTACATCTTTTGTCTCATTTTCTCTTTTGCATTAAAGTGAGACTAAAGTATTGAGTAAAAGCGCTTCCAAGTGGTTTCGACCATTCAGCTTATTTATTCGCGCTATGTGAATCTCCTTGGTGGAATTCTTATATATTTTTATATAAGAATGTACACAAAAAACAACCGACCAGGTTGCTTTTCGTGTACAGGATACGCACGGCGCTATATAACGGAATATGTGTTAAAACAGGTAATTACATGAAATTACTTTACCGCACAATTGAAGTGAACTTTTTACTTCAATGTTCGTTATTTTAAAACTTCGAACAATGTATACAGGCTTCGTAAATGCAGTTTTTGAGCAAACGTGTTGATAAAGTTGTTACAGAACCTTGGTCTTTATGCCATTTGCATGACTCGATAATTGTAATAAAGTTTCGAAGTCTCATTCTCATTCGAACTTTTTTTAAGACTGAATTAGAAAACTTTTACATAATTTCTACGAGAGAGGTAGAATCTTCTACTTAAATAATCACTACCATCCCAGAGGGCCAGAGGATGACGTTACCTAATGAATTGTGTCCTAAAACAACTACATTGACCGGCTCGACGGCTTAACATGACATGACCTTTGAATTGACCTTTGAATTATCATTTGGAAAGGTGGTCATATTGCTTGCTCGTCTATTGATTGTAATTGCTAAGAAATATCCTTAGCGATCACAATTAATGGACGAGCAAGCAAGATGACCGCCTTTCCAAATGATAATCGCAGTTGGTCAACCCACTTGCTTGGTAAAAATGTAATGTTACCACTAAAGCTTCCATAAATTAATATAAAATATTATTAAAGAACTTAGACGTTATGTTATATACAAATTAATGTATATATTATATTATATATAAATACAATATGTACTTACAACTATGATAGAAATATTACATAGGCGTTTTAGCTTGTAAAATATAACAATAATTCCTAGGCCCTAATTCTGCTAATCAATCGAAATAGCTAAAATTCACGAACATTTTTCAAACTGACATAGCTTATATTCCATTTAAGTAAATTAAATTCAACTTATTACAACTCCATACAACGCTATTTCTAATATTGGAGACAGCGTGTGTGTTTTATTCAATTACAAGCCAGTTGCGGGTAATACTGTCGGCACCAAATAAGTAGCGACTTATTGTAAATTTTCTAGGTTTAGCATGATAACACCTTCGACAACATCGTCACTGACCATGAGAAAAGCCAAGATCTATAAAGTATTAAAAAAAGGAAAGTCATATTATTGACTATAGACTATATACCATTTAGTATCGGCCATGGACCACTTAAATGTGCTTTCTTTCCAGGTGGATAAACGATTCATCAAATTGGATGGTAAATGACGAAGACATCCCCATCATCTGCGGCAACCTGACGGGGGCCAGGCACTGCCCCTTAGACTGGACTTGCCTTTGCATCGGGCCGAACCCCAATCACGGGTATACCAACTTCGATAATTTCATGTGGTCCATGCTGACGACGTTTCAGCTCATCACGCTGGACTACTGGGAGAATGTGTATAACATGGTGAGTTAAAAATAATATAATAAATAGCTAGTAAGCTAAACTTTAATAGCAATATGGGCTTACGGCCCCCTATAGTTAACCTCCTAGCTTTGCACCATAACCCCTTGTTTAGATGAGCTCACGGCGCCCCAGTTAACCTCCTAGCTTTGCGCCATAGGCCCTTGCCTATATGGGCTTACGGCGCCCCAGTTAACCTCCTAGCTTTGCGCCATAGGCCCTTGCCTATATGGGCTTACGGCGCCCCAGTTAACCTCCTAGCTTTGCGCCATAGGCCCTTGCCTATATGGGCTTACGGCGCCCCAGTTAACCTCCTAGCTTTGCGCCATAGGCCCTTGCCTATATGGGCTTACGGCGCCCCAGTTAATCTCCTAGCTTTGCGCCATAGGCCCTTGCCTATATGGGCTTACGGCGCCCCAGTTAACCTCCTAGCTTTGCGCCATAGGCCCTTATCGACATAATTGATTATCGTTTAAGACAAAGTAACGTGCAAATCATTCAGCGTTTCTAGAATAAAGTACTTAGAGGTATAGTTAATGCCCCTTGGTATATCAAATACGACGACATCCATCGTGACCTAAGAATGGATGTCGTTATCGATATAATGAAAAAGTTTGAAGAAGCTCATGAACGAAGACTTCATCACCATGTGAATGTTGAGATCAACCAGCTCCTTGACGACACGGATATGGAATGAGATACACGTACAAAATGCATTTATATAAAAAATACTTTTACTGTAGCCGTTTAAACTGTAGTGCCTAAAGTAGTGATCATATAATAATTATACCTTATAAATAAATGATCAGTGAAGATGTGGTCGACGATGTATGTATGCAGGTGACTCGCCACCCATTAAACAGGCCTCACACTAAAACCACCAGTATTGGTGACGGAAGAGATAATGAGGGTACTTAAGGGTGTCAAAAGGTGAGCTGCTGTTTCAATTAACGCTGCCATCGTCATTATAGCTATAGCTTATCGGAAACTGCTTTTGCATCTCTGCCGTTGAACAGCTAATTAAGGTAAGCTGCAGGTCAGTAGCCCTAGACAAAGTAGCATTCTACAAGCGTTAACGCCAAGATAAATAGCGCGCAAACCTGTCAAATAAACTTTTTAAACTCCTAAACACTCCTTTATACTGAACCAAAGATACTTACACTGAAAAAATTAAATCTCAGCCTCTTACGCGTTATTTTAATTTTTAAGTGGTGATTTGTGTGTGTTCAGTGTCTTAATTAGTAGTATTTTGACTTATATTTTTTCTTATACATATGTATAAGAAATCGAAAATGTGAATACATACATTTTTATATCTTAATAACGTATATATAATTTTTCACGACATGTTTTTCCTCCATTATAACCTCTTTACGATAGGATCGTATAATAAATTCCAAAAAGTTTTTATATAACCCTCGGTAGTCGTAGCACGTAGTGTTGTAGCACGTAGCACTACAGCTACGAAATGGAGGAAAACGCGGTATCGGCTACGGAAAATGTAAAGCATTAGATATAAACTTATTATCTGGTTTGAAACTATTTTTGTTTGTAATAGGACTTGCTGCTTAACAGAATAATGTTAAATTTAACGGATACTGCTTCCGTTTCTAAGGGTAAGTTTTAATAGCGATGTGCTATTTTATAGCAATATAATGCCTTCATAACTGATACGCGGCCTCGCTTGCCAAGTTTACAAGGCATAAGTGCCATTGAAAATGTTATGTTTTCATTTTGGTAGGATACTAACAAGTCATATTTAGTCTTTGTTATAATTAAATCCATTGACCGTGGTGATACCGGCCTAGAATAGTACTCCCCCATCTCTTCCCGTGGGTGCCGTAAGAGTCGGCTATGGGATCACGTACCAGAAGGTTGGCAGCAGCGCCTTCTGAGGATCGGAAATCATACTGCGCTCGCCAACCCGCCTGCCAAGCGTGGCGAGTATTGGCAAATCCCCCTTCAATATGGGGGAGGCGTGTGTGTGGATGTCCTATTGCTGAGAAGAAGATAATTGAATCTAAGCGTGGCCAATAAGTTTATTTTAAGTTGTGACTTGTCTTCTCTATACCTATTTACCTATTTACGACCTTGACCTGGTCACATTGAATACTCTACTAATTATATCTTCTAATATACAAAAATCTCGAATCACGGTGTTTGTTATCAAAGTTGCCTGTTTTTTTTGTATATATTTGGTAAGCCTGAAAAAGGTCAGGCAACAACTGGGCTGGTACCAATGGCTTATCGTGCCCTCTTTGTACGTTACAAAGATCTAAACGCTGTCTTTATAACGACCATAATCTCACTTGATGGTTATTGACGGTGTGGCCGAAGTTGTAATCACGCTACATCTGATATATCTGATAACTGATTTATAATGTTTACTGGCCCTCAAGGCCTGCTGCCTAAGCTCACTATGTGTTCGGTGGCAGTTTTTCAAACTTGAGCTTGAAACTACCACTATTCTGGGCATTTGATAACAGATTTCTTTACCGGAAGCTCAAGACATTAGCGGGGTATCGAACCAACGTCCGAGAATGTTTTAGGCCAATTGTGTAATTCCTTAAATGCGACACAGGAAGTACCAATGATCTATGTCCATAGGTGCTGTCATCGTGTGGGCCGATGTCAGTGTCATTCTTCACAGTGGTGGTATTCTTCGGCTCGTTCTACCTCATCAACCTGATGCTGGCCGTCGTGGCGCTCAGCTATGAAGAAGAGTCGCAGATTACGCAAGAAGTGAGTTTTGGAAAATCCCATCCCACTAATATTATAAATTTCAAAGTTTGGATGGGTGGATAGATTAATGGATGGATGTTCATTACTCAATCATGCCATAACGGCTAGTAATGGCTCTTGATTAAATTTGGCACAGAGATAGATTGTAGTCTGGAATAGCACCTAGGCTACTTTTTAAAGGTACTCCGGTAAAATGTATGATTCCCGTGGGATAATTAATGTAGCGGAAAACCCGTAATCCACGTGGGTGAAACCGCAGGGCGCTACCAGTGAGATTATAATTATTTAAATCTAAAAATACTTTTAATTAAAATATACGACTTTTTTTGTATGACCTGTAATTAACTTTTTAAACACAATAAATTACTTTATGTACGGAACACGTTTTTCACATTTTACAATTAGACCAAACAAGTCTACGGTTCCTTTTTTGCAATATTTTATTCCACGGTGGATTTCACTTCAATTTCTTTAACAAAAATTTAACGCCTATGAAGGAATTTCTTCCATTCGAGAGGAGTGACGTTTTAAATAAGTTTGTCCGGAGGATAAATAAGGATTGTCTATAAATATTCGATAATTTATTAAAGTGGTTCGTTTTCCATGGAAAAAGCATCATGTTAAACAGACCAGCCTAACAGTAAAATTACTGAAATGTATTATTAACTTCATCCTTTATGGGATAACCTCAGATAACACATGGGAATTATACTTTTACCAGGATAAAACATATCTATGTCTTTTTTCACGGTCCCATCTACTTCTATACCAAAAGCATAAAAACGTAACAGTTACTTTCACATTATAATATTATATTAGGTTTTTATTATATTCCAGAGGAACGACGATTTCTTATGAAATAAAAAGCTCCTTTGTAATCCAGTCTATAAGATTACCTACATTCCAAACTTCATTCAAATCTATCAAGCCGTTAATGCGTGAAGAGCTAACAAACACACATACAAACATTCGCATTTATAATATTAGCGTGATAAAAAAATGTTACCAATTGTGTATATCTTGGAAACTCTAATGTTTAGTACTACTTATATTATGGCAAGGGGATAGTTTCTTTTGTTTGGAATAAGGTGACGGAAGCAAAGAACTCACAGAATGTTAAGGAGCTCACAGGATATTAAGTAGTATCCTCTGCGACTATAAACAGATACAATTCGTAAGCTGCACTGCACACGTCACCCTGAGACATAAGGTTGCTCATGTGCCTAGTGCGGGGGTCTGAGTGTGATAAATAAAAATAGCCTAACATGAATTCAGTAAGATGACCAACCTAGTAATAGTGAAGACTATTAGGTACTAATTTCCATCAAGATATCTTCAAAGCACAGAAACATTTCTAGACAACCTAGTGTAGTCAGTAGCTATGTGCTTCTTCACCTTAGCACATTATCTCAACTTGCTACGTGCAACAAACTTGCTGTTTACACGCTCGCATACGCAGGATATCTTAGGAACCTCATTTTCAACGAAATGTTTCTGCAACACTGCGAACTTTTCAATTTATACTGTTTACTTTATAAATCCTTTGTAAAAGCTTTATGTTGGCGTAAAAGGTTATAGGTGTTGTCAAACAGAACAATTTATTTTTATTTTTTTTATATCTTTGATACCTTTTTAAACCTATATGACGATTCGCTGTCGAGAATTTGGTTTACTTAAATATGTGTGAACTTCTGAATAGTTATCGCACATTTAAAGATTTAAGAGTAAGCATTTTGCTCTGCTAACAAAGCATTTTAATGTATTAAAAGTGTTTTGTGCAAATAAATATATCCTACTAATATAATAAAGGTGAAAGTACGTGTGTATGATTGTTACTTCTTCACGCTCAAACCGCTACACCGTTTTCGATTAAATTTGGTATGTAAATACTACAGGTCCCGGAATAACACACATAACACTCCCTCTGTTTTCATAGGCTACTTTTCATCATCATCATCATCATCATAATCAACCACCAGCTCTCGGGTAAAACTGCGGGGCGCAGCTAGTTGTTGTTGTAGTTGCAACAAAATTTTGGCTTATATTGAAATATATGCCAACATTTTGAATATTATTTTTAGTGTTGCGTTTATTTCAATTACAATTAATAGATATCTTCTGAAATAAACGTTCATTTATTATTATTAATTTACATAGCAAACATATATAATACAGTCAACACCAAATACATTTTTATCAATAATAAATTGACTCAGATAATATGAATTGTTTTTCTTAATACGACACCTCGTCATAATATCAGTCTTCCATTTATTCAGAGGCCACTGGAGAATTTATATATTAAATTAATCATTTATATATGTATAGGATACTGCCTACATGCAAGCCTTTTTTTGATAAATATAACTATGATAATCCTACATCTGCACTTATATCATTCCACAGGAGCGTAAAAAGGATCTTAACGAGCACCGCGACGACTCCACCTTCAGCTTTGACCCAACATCTTTGGCAGTGCGGACACTGGCCAAAGATTCTAAAAAGAGGATAGACGCCCGGAAGGGTCTACTGCTAGCTTCGTATTCACGGAAACGGACGAGACGACGTAAGAGAGGGAGAAGTGCTATACATCATGCAGCAGCAGTGGCCGCAGTCGCAGAAAGGTATGAGCAATAAAGGCAAAATTAAATAAATAGATTAATATTAGATGACAAAGTGACACGACGGTATTCTGTAGTCGTAGCATAGATAACTATATACCAATCTTAATATATATAAATCTCGTGTCACAATGTTTGTCCTCAATGGACTCCTAAACCACTTAACCGATTATAATAAAATTCGCACACCATGTGCAGTTCGATCCAACTTGAGAGATAGGATAGTTTAAATCTCAAATTATAGTCGCAATTTTAATTTATTGCTAATTATTTGTCTGTTATTATTTGACAGTCACAATTATCTGTTAACTCCAAATGATTCTAACAGATGTCGATACCTTTCGACTGGGTTGAGTAAGTAATCAATAGATGGCGCCACATGGCCACAGCAACGCGTGGCCGGGTCAGCTAGTGATATTATATGTTTATATGAGGCTATATACTGAGAAGTTGTGAGCTCAAGTCCAACGACTGGCCGACGTTTTTTTTTTCAAAAATGTATTGACAATTAATTTAAATATATACTTTATTTAAACTTTAACAAAAGAGCAAATATTTAAATTAAACACGATGGTATACGAGAAAGTTTTGTGATTAAGTGTTGCGAACACCAACGCCGTCCTCCTTAGTAACTATGGTACATTAAAATTCTTAGATTTATTGTCCTTACTTCACAAGAAAATTAATATTACATGAGATAAAAGAAACACATTTCAAGATTCATTAGTACCTATGTTTTTTTCAGCTGGTAAAGCCTTACATACCTGGTTGGTATTTTTGCGTGTGTGTTTGTGTGTGTATGCGAAAACTCATTGCTTTTGAGAGAACAATATGGTCATCATAAAAAGTAGCTAATGACAGTCACAAATATTGGTAATAGTAGTTTATGAAACTGTATCATAATAAGAGTTCTTAAAACACGAGGGTAAGTTAAAAAAACGAGCCGTATGCGAGTTTTTTTAAAGCATTACACGAGTGTTTTATAACCAAATTATGTGCAGTTTCACTACAGTTACACTACTTTATCTAATCTCTTAAAATAGGTAATGAAATTTACGTACAATCACAGCATATGTTGCATTTATTTGTGTTAAATGTTTAGCGCCAAAATACATTTGCTGGTCGCGCATGCGTGTTGCGCCGCATCCACAGACTATATGTAGAAAAACTGCATTGCAACCTCGTTGGTTCAGCTGAAGCTGTATCTTAATGGAAAAAAAGTTAACATTTCGATACAGTTTTTTTTTTTTTTTTTTTTAAAGATTATAAGCTTGCGTATGACCAATGTCTCACCTGATGTTAAGCGACGACGCGGTCTAAGGTGGAGCACGCAAACTTAGAAGGAACCTATTCACTCGCGACTTGAAGACTCCGGGGTTGTACATATCGGGAAACACAGACTCAGGCAGTGAGTTCCACTCTCTGGCAGTACGCATTATAAAACTGGAAGCAAAACGCTTCGTGCGTAATGGTGGTATATCTACCATGTAGCGGTGGCGCATAGTCGTACGTCTGGTTGACCGATGATAGAATGGAGAAGGTGGAATTAAATTATGTAATTCCAGTGCACATTCGCCGAAAAAAAAGTTGTTATAGAAGAGCTGTATCGAAATGTTAACTTTTTTAATTTATTTTAATATATTGTCTACTAGCTGCGCCCCGCGGTTTTACCCGCGTGGTGATGATTAATGACGATTATGATGATGAAAAGTAGCCTATGTGTTATTCCGGGACCTATAGTATCTCTATACCAAATCTCATCCAAATCCGTCGGGCTGTTTAAGTGTGATGGAGTAACAAACATCCATTCATCCATCCATGCAAACTTTCACATTTATATTATTAGTGAGATAAAAACTGTCATTCAATTTGTTGTTAAATTTTAAAACTTTATATTTCAGTATGAGATTGGATAAAAGAATTTTCAAAATCGGTTCAGTTGATCCAGAGATTCCCTACAACCTCACAAACTTTACTCTTTAATATTATATAGTATAGATGACAGTAATTTATGCATAAATTGTGCACATGTGACGTCATGGTTATTACATTACTGTTACTTCATGTGTATGACATATACTGTGATGCATTTCTCGCCTGCCTTGAGGCAGGAATGATGAATGTAGGTCCAATTAAGTAAGGCAATTGGAATGTGAAATGTGACATGAGATGACCACTATACATATTGCTATTTTTTTTTTATACTGTATGTAACATATTCATGTTTTAGATACTGATCTAGCGTTTGACCGCTATCTCACTTGATGGTCAGTGAGGATATGGTCGAAGATGTTATCACGCTATACCTAAAATGCTTACTGGCTCTCAAGGACTACTGCCTGAACATACTGTGTTTGGTGACAGTTTTTCAAACTTGATTGCGGTAGCTAGCCAGGCACCTAGGCGGGTACTCAAAAGTACCCAACCACCATACCGGGAACTTGATAACGGTGCTACCTTCGCCGGATGCTCAAGCCGTTAGGGAGGATCAAACCAGCGTTCGTTAGTTTGACAGCTGACGTTCCGACCGCTGAGCTATCATCGCGTCTATATACTTTTTATATCTTCTGCCTATACTATTAATTGAATATCTCTTCTATATAAGTCAACTATCTTGAAAATGATTAGATTAGACAACAAATTGGGAAAAAAAATGTATTATATAAAAATATGTTTTGAATACTGTCTATCTGTATTTTTGTAAAAGTAAGTAAGTAATTCTTTTAACAATGTCCCTTGTACATTTAGAGATTTTTTTCATTTTTTTCCCCGGGGCTGATGCCTTTATTAGCAGCATTGCCACGTTAAATTGCAATGCTGATTCGTTGAGCCAAATATGTGGTACTAATAAAAAGTCAAGCCAAACTCTGTAATATATTTATTTATATAAGCATTTACAAAAATCATGTAAGGGTGGCACTTATCTTCTACATAAAACCCAGTCACGAACCCTTGTTCTACGAGTTGACTATACATTTTAACGTACGTAACTAAATGTACTTTAGTAGCTTTAGACACGTTTTCGCTTCAGAGCTAAAATGTGCCTAAAGCTTAAAAAACAAAGCTATATTTACAACTATCAATCCACGATCGGGTATCTGAAATCACTCAAGCGATATGAATTGACGTCATACCGATACATCGCGGTCAACGCTCACTTCTAATGCTCTTTGTATCAGTCGCTGGACTACTTCTTTATTAAATTGGAAATCAGTAATAAAAACACTTTAAACACTTATTCAATTAAAAACTTTATTGCAATTTCTAATAGTACAAGTGGTATTACAATAAAATACAGTTTATTAGACCCTGTCGGGCATAGCAACTTTAGAAGAGAGGTATAACTTAACTACTAGCTGCGCCCCGCGGTGAAATGGTACTAAGTATTGACGGTTTTGGTATCTTCCCTCCATCCCACAAGGATCCGACATATTCTAAATGTGAAAGTTTTTAATTGAATTGTGTAAAAGTGAGTATGTGTGTATGTTTGTTACTTCTTCACGCTCAAACGGCTATTTCGATAAAATTTGGTATGGAGATAGTTTAAGCCCTGAATTAATATAGATAAAACTGAATAGATAAAACATAGGCTACTTTTATCTCGAAAAAACTACAGTTCCCTTAGGATAACTGAGGCAGCGAGAAAACCATAATCCACTCGGGTGAAACCGCGGGGCGCAACTAGTGTATTATAATAGTATACAGCACAGGATGGCCACCGACAGGGTGGACTGACGACCTGAGTAAGATCGCAGGTATATAAAGGCTGGTTGGGGGCCGCTTCCATCCGGTCCTTATGGAAATCATTGGGGGAGGCATATATCCAGTGGACGTCTTATGGCTGAGATTATGATGATGATGATAATAGTACAAAAAGATATATTAAAATAATGTTTAAAGCTAAAGTAACAGAAAAAAGGTATGAAAATCCACAATCGATCGCACTAGGTTAACCTGTGTCGCGAGAGGTGTGGACACACACAATCACATTACACAAACATTCAAGACTCGCGAACATACATCTATGTACATCACAGAAACGTTCACCCCAGCCATGATTAGAACCCGGGGTTGCGGTTCTATAATCAGTGTCAATGATCACTCAGCCATGAGGACCGATATAAATTATCCATATTGGGTTCACAGTGGACCGAGCACGTTTTTATCTCTCACGATTCATTTAACCGTACGGCTGCGATTTTGGCACATATTGAAATACCGTTCCCCTACTCGTAAATGGCAAGTTTAAGTTTCAACCAAGTGATTTCATAAAGGATATTTGACCCAATTTAAAATGCCTTTTAGTGATGCTTTTAAGCGACTTCAAAAAGGAGGAGATTCTCAATTTGACTGTATTTTTTTAAGTGCTACCTTAGAACCTTGTTGAGATGAACGGATTATGAGGATGCATTTTTAAATTGAAAGCTAGTGCTTCCCATGAAGTCAGTAGTGGTCCTATTTAAATTTTATGAAGATCTCTGACTGACTTCTCTCTCTGACTTCTGTGTATTTGTTTGACTTCAACTAAATTGATGATGTTCTTATTTTTTTAAGGACATCAGACATTGACGTCTGTGTAGTGGTAGTCGGTTTGTATAGTTTTTTTTATACCTCAATACGAAATATTGTTTATTTATTTATTGATATTTAATCAAGTCATCACAATTATTAAACACTTCGACGAAGTAAACTTATAAAGTAACAGATTCAAACACCACATCCGTGTTTTTTACTTAAGATATTTGGAAGTCACTAATATTCAACGTCCATTTTATGGATTGTCCTAACTACAATGATAATTACAATGATAGTCTTATAATAATAGGCAGAAAGTACGCGACGCTAACTCCAAACTGCACGCTTATGAAAAAGGACGTTTAACATACCCGAAACGCCATGGGCCGTAACTCGATATACAAAAAGTGAGCGTGTTCTTCGTAGTAGGGCTGAAAGTAGTTCACTGCCATCATTATCTCAGTCATAGGATGTCCACTGCTGGACATATGCCTCCCCCATTGATTTCCACAAGGTTTCCACCGCTTGGAAGCGTCCCGCTTCCAGCCCTTACCAGATCTTAGTAAGATCGTCCGCCACCTTGTCGACGGCCGTCCAATGCTGCGCTTGCCAGTTTGAAAGTAGTTGTATTTCAAAAATTCGACCGGTAAATCTGCCTAGAGTCATCGGTCACGCAAACGGCTACTATGTGCCGTTATAACTATAAACTAGCTGGCGGCTGAACTTCTATAAGGTTTTTCTAGAGCCGCCCTTAATAGAAGAGGAAGAGGAAGAAGAAGAAAAAGAAGAAGGAGAAAGCATATTTATTATGTTTATAAACTAATAATAAAAAGTAATATCAAAAACTGCAAAACTAGTGTTAGATACTAACAGTAACTGATTTTGTTCTTTAAAAATCTGAACCTCAGTTCTGCGTGGTCTACCTTGCATATAGTCAATGTACATATGCACCTTTAAACTCCGTTGTTTTACAATGGTGGTAAAAACCTTTACAATGGTTTTTAAGTTATACCTATAATTATTATACTATGAAATTTTCAATTAATAAGATTTCACTCGCAATGCAAAACCCTAAACAACGGTATTATGTATACCGATCTTTTAATCGTTTAGCATAAGTGCCTTATCCATTATCCCTTCTTATTGGACCCCTTCATTTCACAAGGGCTAATTCATTCTGATCCACTTTCTAAGGGTTAACAGATTAAAACAAACCCTTGAATGGTCCGCCATAGATTAAGGGCCTTTAGAATTAATGGCTTCACATTACAAGATCTCCAGAGAAAGTCGTTACTTCAATTACGTGTGTTTCTTTAATCGATAATTAGTGACTCTTATGACCATAGATCCAATTGATACTGTCAAAGACGTAGAACAACAGCGGAGGTCGAAAAATTAACTATGCTCACAATTTCATATTATTCCTAAAAAAAAGTAACCTATGTACAAAAAATAATTCTGTGAATCACACGAACTAGCCAAAGTTAACTAAAATTTTTCAAAATGAAATACCTCGTATTCTAGTTACGCTAAAATTCAAATTGGTAAAACACCATACAACGCAATTGCCAATTGCGGGTAGTTTTAGTGGGCACCAAATAAGTGGTGACTTAATTTAGCTAAAACTACCCGCAATTTTAATAAACACATTTAATTTTAGTGATGTTATTGATAACTCTCATACTAATTTAGACTTTATCGTCCCCTTAATAGGACTTATTTAGTTTTCCAAAATTTTATTTTAGTTCAATTTAATAAGCGAATCACATCCATTAATAAACTAGTCGATTGAACCACTACCAGTGGGCAAAGTTCCCAAAATGGTGGCGCCATTGTCGCGTAGTCGCAATGCTTTATTTAAAAATAAATGACCGAAAATACATAAATAATAACTCATAATAATAAACATTTGACACCGATGATGATCAATTATCTAACAATTAAATTTACGATCTGCAAATTAGGTCGTTAGTGGCAACTCCTAATATCAGCATGGTGGTATTGTTCTATCTAGTACCAGCCTGCCTAGCTACCTCCATCAAGTATGAAAAGACTGTCACCAAACACACAGTGTGTTCAGACAGCTGTCCTTGAGCCAGTAAGCATTCTAGATGTAGCATAACTCCACCTTCGTTCACATCAACACTGACCACCAAGTAGGTAGAGGGCGAACTGTAACTTTAAAAAACACTTTTTTTGCTGCTGGAAATTTGTAAAAATGGACTGACTACCACTGTAGAATATGTAGTTTAGCTAAGAATTTTGTCCAGTGTCTCCTAAGGGCTATTTCTGCCGTAAAACCATGTAGTTGTGAGGGTTTCTACATTTCTTGCAGTTTTACAATCGTAATTATGTTCATAGCAGAATGCAAGCTAATACAGCTTGAAAAAACATATTTCAATACGATCAACATGACTCTAACGCAATAAATGCAGAATACAAAACATAAAACTTATCCCAATAACGTATACAGCAGATTTCAATCGGGATAATTTGCATCAACTGCAAAAGGGGCATCGTTGTTATCTCCCTATTTCCGATTGTCATTGTTGATTTGACAGTGGATGTAGTTATCACGTGCGGGGTTGACGAGTCTGTTTTAAAGCTGTTCATTGAAACATCATTCTATGTACATATGCATATAAACGATTGTATCGTCAGGCAAGCGTTTAACGTGCATCCAGCCAAATGTACATAATATACTCGTATATCATCTTCGGGTGGTAGACGATATATTTGCCCGACTGTAAGTCAAACGTATGGTTGAAGATAATGTGACATCATTCAACAATAAGGTTGATTTTGCCATGCAATAATATTCTAACAATAAAATAGGTTCGACCTTATCGTTATTGTCATTACACACAATTTTTGCTTGAATTGGTAGACAATTATCTTACCCTTATTATCATTGCATTTGGTACATGTTACCAATAGTTGTAATATCCAAATTTGTAATTATATGCTAATTACGATGATTGGATTTATATTTTTTTTTTTTTTTTTTTTTTTTCCCTGTTCCTAAATAACCTTCCCTAAAAGACGCAATTGACTCAAGCTGCCTCAAATAAAATATTGTAAAGAAAACTAAAAGTGTTAATGGTTAAATTAAAATCCTGGCTTATCGAGAGGGCCTTTTATGATGTTGAAGATTATTTTTCTAATGTAACATATAGCATGTAATCAGTTAATTATTATTACCGATTTATACATTTAGTTTTATGTTTACCAATACTTATAACTTTTTTGCTTACCAATTGAACTATGTATTAATATTTGTTGCCTTTTGACATGTAAATTAATATTTACCAATAAATTGATTATTCCTGATTATCCATAGACAGTGTGCTTTCTGCCAATCGCGTATAATATATATAAACAAAAATATAATATGAACAATTTTCTATCTATATACTTTTATCTTTTGATAAAATTATAGAAATGGTAAAAGTAATTATATTTTTATGTAAATTTACAGCTTCGGTTTTTTTAAATTTTCTTTTTTCTTATCCTCGCACCACATTACGATTCCCTGTATCACAGTAGGTATGGACACTCACAAACATCCAAAACAAACAGTCATGATCACAAAAATGTTCGTCCCTGCCGCGAATCGAACCCAGGTCCCCGGGACCAGAAGTCAGGTCACTGAGCCACGGCTTTCGGATTGACTATTATCTACTATATATATAATTATATAAATATTACAGTATTAATACAAACTTAAAAACGTTATCATAGACTCATCTTTTATAAATTATTATTCGCAGAACGTCAACAATACTCAAAATTAACCCTAAAGCAAATAAGCCTAATGCGAACATTGCTAACGTGTTCAATCATAAAGGCTGCAAGTGCAACATAAAAGCCATAGTTCCATACATCATCTCGTGGATATTGGAAGAACCGTTCAAAACGTCAGCTGTGAGTAGTGACGTTAAATCTAGCTCTGCTTTATATCGGTTTTAGCGAATATCAGCGCGGATCGCTTGCACAGCGATCGGTAAACGACCTCAGCACTACGTCGAGTGGACGTAGCAAGGATTTCATGTTGGGGATATGACAGAGAATCACACATCCTATAAATAATTTTTCACGTGTAGTTAGTATAAAGTCCATCTTGGTGGATCCATAGTTTCATGTTGATATTGGTGTATTCCGTTCTGAACGGAACCTCTGCTAGAGGTGATGTCAACTGCATAGACTTACATCATGGATCATTAACTTAACGACCGGTCAATAATTCTCAATATGTAATCAAAATCTGGATGTAGTAAAGTTTTGATAATTATGTAAGAGACGAAAGGCAATTAAAAATCGAGTCATCTTAAATCATGTTCCTTAAAGCTTAGTAGATACATAGGTCTATACGTCCATACGAAAATGTCAGCTGTGTGAGCATAATTTGCGCGTGTTTCGATACATTCACATAATAATTAAAATTGTCTTTAATGTTTGAAATTACTGAAGATTAAACGACTAACAGCGCAAAAGTCAATGATTTTCTCAAGATTTTATATTATTATCGTGTGTAAAATAATAAATTGCATGGTAAAAACAAAAATGCGTTTTGTTATTTTTCGTTGCTCGATATTTCGGCACAGTTACAGAAAATGGGGAAGACAGCTTATAAAAGCCTACCCGTAGAAACTTCAGTTTACTCGTGAATATAGCGCATGCAATTGTGCCAAAATAGCTAGAGATGAAAACAAATAAAATACTCTGTAAATATCTCGGTACTAATGTTAGTTCTTGTATTTGTGACTGTGTGTGTCTACAAACTTATATTAATAGTATAGTCTGTTCATGGGATCATAGTTTCATACAGTACATAGTTTCATACCACGTCGATTAACCAATGAATCAGCGTGGTATGAATCTATGTATTGTACCTGCACAGAACGTCAGTCGGTTGCGAGTGATGAAGATAAATTTAGTTCGCATAATAGCGGAGCAAACAAATATCACAGGCTTACTGCGAAGCGATCGATAAAAGTCACCAGCAGCTACAATTGATGTATACTGTGAACGTACTTATTGTATCTTTCAAATAGTTGTTAATCATGAAATTCAAAAAAATTCTTGTAGATCATTATTGCCAAACGAACAAAAACAATCTCCACATTTATCACCTTCTCATTCATTCATTGCTTATACCTTGAAAATTTTAGTAGTATTTAACTTCCCATATTATCTATTTAAGCTCCTACTATTAAAACAGTTTTACGTGCATAATTAAACTTCCATCTGGGACTATTACTTCAAACTACAGTCAAAGGCACAAATAAGTACATCTCTCTATCTAATCCATCTTCCATTTGATCTATACCAAAGTATAAGATTACTATAAAAGACTATGACTTTAACTAAACTCTATCAACAGACAATCCATTTTGAAAAGACGTCCCCCTACTTCTGATTACGTCCACTATTCGTTGGTTCGTCGCCTGTCGGATTGGATGATAAGCCGATTATATGTTCATCGCAATAAATTCACGTTGAACTGAAAGCTGATGCGATCCATAATTTTTCGCCTCAATATCCAATTAGCTCAACATGTTCGGTTCACTCTTGCCATTGTACTTGATGAGATTGAAATGAAATTAAAACTATTTATTGACAATAACTTATTATTTATTTTTATTAAAATATTAAAACAATTCAGATACATTATAGAGGCTAGTTAAAGTGGTTAATTGGTAATAGTGTTCGATTTATATTATATTATAAATTCGGCACGGTGGTAGGGTACTTTCGAGTACCCGCCTAGCTATAAGCTACCACCTTCAAATTTTAAAAACTGTCACCGAACACTTAGTGCTCAAGCAGCAGTTCTCGAGAGCCTATGAGTATTCTAGGTCTAACATGATAGCATCTAGCATCTTCGACCACATCGTCACTGACCATCAAGTGAGATAGTGGTCAAACGCTAGATCTATACAATATAAAAAATATATATGAGGTGTACCATAATGATGGCAATTTGTTTGCATGCGAGGACTTTTTTGCATGTGAACTAGTTACATTGCATGCTTGATGGTCATTGTGATGGTTAGTGAATTAATTAGGGATAGCTACATAGTTAGTTAAGATTGGCTATCTGTTCCGATATTCTATCTATATTTTAGAGATGCAACATAGTCCTTTTGCTAATTCGTATTCCTCTTTTACAATCTTTTTCAAGCTCAAAACCGTTATGAAATAAGCAAAGCGTCATTTCACAAAATAAATCATGGCGCAATCAGGTACAGCATCTAAAGATATGAAACTTTTCAATTCAAGTTGAAAAGAAATTACACAAATTAACGTAAAACGCAAAGGTTCTGGAAAGTTTTCAAGCGAACACTTTTTAACCCTCGCTTGGTTCATTAGGAAAAGAGAAAGATATGAAGAAAAAGCTACACAAGTAAATAAAATAAATTAAATTCAACACAGCGAGTACTAATTAAATTATACAGAGTGATATCTTCAAAACAAAGGTATTATGCAGTCAGAGAGCTAACAAGATCCGAGATGAGAGGATAAGCGCCGGGATTAAGACGGGTTTACACGTGAACATTTTTGTAAGGGATATTGCTTAGCTACTCGTGGGATTTGAAAACACTATTTATTTATTTATTTATTTAGGCAAGGCTATATACCACACTAAGATACTACAACTACGACAACTAAGATAGCAACCTACAAATTAAGATAGCTGAAGTTAGATCAAGCATGATGTGGCATCATATTTTTTTTATTGGGGGTTTATCCGCAATCAGTTACCAGTCGTTCAGGATCCAGGCTCATCAGCCTCTCTTCCCTTATTATTTCAGATCACCAATCATGTGTTATTGCATTAACCAATAATATTACTCTTTGGGTTAATTTTTAACCAACTTCAAAAAAAGGAGGTTGCTCAGCTATATCATATAAAAATTTCGAATGCACCGTAATAGCATCAAAGTAAATAAAAAAGTGTCTACAGACGTGTAAACCAGCCTTCGGAGTAGATTAGGCTTACAACTGAGTATAAAATTATCTCAGATGAAACGCCACGGGGATTCCGATTCCACGCGGTGTCTCAGCCATGAGAAAAATAAATAGTCTTATTTCAAAGATTTTGTGTTTCACAGAAATGAGGGGAGTTCCGAGTTATCATAAGACATGACGATATTATTCCGCACAATAAAGCAGCTTTTGGAGTAAGACTTAGAACATGGTTTCCTTAATAAATGGATGGTAATAAGAATAACGTATCATAGAACTATTTTACATCTCCCTTTTATCCTACTTAGTAGGGTTCGTTACAATATATGCTTTTAACCACTCATCTGTTAAAAAGTTCTATGCTCCTATATAGATAGTCCTTGGGAACACCTACTTGTGTTCACACTCGTGAATATCGTGTCGTGAAAGAAAACAAAGATAGTATAGAGATTCTATGGAAAACGTATCTCATTGTAAAACATGCCGGCAAACACTTTTAAGCGCATTTTATCACCGCGAAATCTAAAAGGTATGCTTGCAAACTTGGCTTGTATGGCCAGTGTATACGTATCACGGGAAAATTGCTTTTAAGATAATTTTGTATAATGTAATATGGTGTGTATGTAGCTCTTTCGTCTTCAAAAGGTTGGTGATCTCTGATATATGTAAATTAAGCTCTTTTGCGTAAATGTTTCTTAAAAATATGCAGTGTCTTTTTACTAAGGTTCAATAAAATTTTAAGTGATAGGTAAATATCTAATCATTGCTTTTTCTTTTAATTATAGTATATGTTTGGCACTAGATAACCCAACACAATGTAAAGAAGTTAAAGTTGAGAAGAAAAAGTTGTAAAGAAGTAAAAAAAATACAAGTTAAAGTTGACGGGTTTACTTGCTTCTAAAATTTGTAGTTCGTGATGAAATCACATCGTATTCATAACTATACTCTGCTGAAACAGTTTGTTCAAATTTTGTAGTAGTTTTAACAAAATAATGATCTCAACTTTGTGTTCAATGACAATGGAAAAGTGTTTTGTTGTGTGTTGATCGTTTGATCGATGTCGAAATGTGTTTCATGGCGGAAAGTGAACCTTGTAAGCTCTAAAAACATAGCATTCACATTTTTATTATTAGGTAAAACGTATGAAACTAGCGTTTTATATGAAAAAAATCAACAGATGTTGAATTATATATGTTTGACTGGCCGGTTGGCGCAGTTGGTAGCACTCTGCCTTCTAAGCCGCTGGTCACGGGTTCGATTCCCGGACAGGTCAAACATTTGTGTGTATGAACATGTCTGTTTGGTCATGTCTATGTCTGGGTGTCTATATATAAGTATATATATCAGTCATCAGGTTACCATAGTACAGGCTCTGCCTAGTTTAGGACCTGAAGACCTTGTGTGAATGTTAATAAATAAAAAATATTTAAAAAAAATGTTTAATCAATCAAACTATATATCATTGTTAACTGTGCTCTTTTGGCATTGACAACGACTACTAACAAAACCATGAATACAATAAAGCATTTTACTGCGAGATATCGATGAGTAAAACTAGCGGTTGACAGCTACTATGTGTGGTCTGAAACATATACTCGTAGCATAATGTAATACACTTCATATCGGTAGGTCTCTTGAATTACAGCTTCATTGTTACTATCCATTAAGCGAAATTTCTGCAAACGCTATTAATGACGTATTAAAAAATAAAACCAACTCATTTCTAAAACATACATTCCATCCAGAATATCAACGTAAAAGCTTATATCTAATCTAAAGCTCGAACTCTAATGAAAAGGCTCATTTCATCGAAGATACTATCGCTTTGTTAAAATACTGGTTTATTGACTCGTTCCGCCAGATAACATCGACAGAGGTCTAAAGCCTCGTTTACACAAAGCGATTTTATCTTGACTTTTAGGGTTGCCTCGCTAATTTGGGAGCTTATAAATTGAATAAAAACACACAGGTGTAATACGTGTCTCGCTAATATATGCTACGGATGTTAACCCTTGCTAGAATTGGTAATACTTAACTTAAACAGGGTGGATGGACTAAGCAGCTACAACTAAATTATCTACATAGAACAAAAGCTATTAAAATATCTTAGCTATAGATTCATTTCTGTAACTTACGCAAAAAAGCAATTTTCTTATATAATCTACCAGTTGATTTTTAGTTGGTTAAATTTCAATAATTAAACATGTTTGTATCCGATAATTGTCCGATAGTGTTTCTACATCACATCGAAGGGTTTTGGTTGTTTTTTTTATTAACTTTAATCATGATTACCCTTCAAAAGTACATCAATACTAAATATTAGAAATACAAAATGGTACCGGTAATGTTACTGCAGTCTAAACAACCGTTGTTATAAAATAAAAACGGGCATTTTAACAAAATTACCACTGTCCTCACCAGTGTGACCAATTTCTGCATTACGACAACGAGTAGGTACAATATACATGATGATAAAGTTTCAATACTTAACAGTTTATTGCATTCAATTGCAAATTCATTGCAATATGCAGGTTTTAAACACACTGTAACGGGCCGATGCCTTAATTAAAATAAAATACTAATAATTAATTACAATACAACAGCTACTACAATAACCAGTTGGCAGCGTGCCCAGAATGCTAGCAGTAGTAATGCTGACAAGTTGGCTTTTGTGACCTGAGCATATTTCCGTATCGAATGGTAGACTTAGGCCCCTGGTAATATATAATTTCTGTAGCCTAAGCACCCCGTATATTTCGAATCAACGGGTTCCTTAACTAGATTTCCACTGTAGTCACTAGGGTGACCTAGTTCGGCCTCAACGCAAACAATTTACATGATAATGGTGTTTGCAAACCGATTTAGCATACCAAGCGGATGCTTGCCCTCATTAGGGAGATGATTTTGTACGGAGAAAGAGGTCGGCAGGGTTGGACACCTCTCACGACGCTAGAACTTAGTGCTGCTTTCGTGTTGTTATTTTGTACTAAAAATCGATGCAACGGTTTAACTTAGACATCACGATAGACACAATGTGTTTTTTATAATATATTTTTTTAATATACATATATAAACAACAAAAGGCACTGAAAAATATTATAAGCACTCCCCGTTGGTCTTTTTGACGAGAGATTATATATTATATTATAATATAGATTACATTAGGTAAGGATATATATATTACTCCGCTTGTGGTGGTAAATTCGAATGTCACATTTTTTTTCTTCGAGGTCATGACGCATTGTGCTAATTAGTAAGGATCATCACTAAGGTTTAACTCTAGGTAGTAAAATATTGTACATACCTACTTTATAAATATTTATTTATTTGGATATCCACAAAAGAAACAAATTATATATAAGTACCTACACTCATCATTTGTTACGTTTCAGTCATGGATATGATAATGGCTGGTAAAATAGTGAATAAGATTTCATAAAATACCAAATAGGTACGTCCATTAAAAGTGGGCGTTTAACGACTCCAAATGCATCTCACAAAGCATTAATGGCCGTGGGCGTAATGAACATTCAGCTTTGAGAGAAAATGCAGTGTGGAATGTACAGATATTATAGACATAGAGCAGGAATCAAAGCTAAGTTTTAAGCTTGGAGCACTTAGGTACAAAGTAGTATGATCATTTTCCATACTACGGTGGATCTGATAGTAAGTTTTATATGAAATGGAATTAAATTAAATAACTTTATTCATAAATTTCGGGAAATGCATGACAATTATGAGTTACTTTCTGCCAAAATCTGTCTTTATAGACATATGGATATAAGTAGCATCACTATTAAGTCCTTAATAATATACATTGTTTTCATCTAATCTAATCTCATACAGTAATACAAAGATTAAAAAATCAAAAACAGAACTTGAATGATAGTCTTTACAGACAATATAATCGAAATAAATTTACAAAGATACGTTATGTTTTTTACACAAACCGGCTCTAACGGATCTACCTCCTTATTTATTATAAACAGCACATAGGCTAATTAATTTTATCATTAGTCGGGAAACTCGATGAGTCAACCATGATTCGGTCATGAGTGATGAGGCACACCAAGATGCAATACAATACAAAATAGAATACAATCTGCATACTGAAGATCTGAAGATGTATCTTGCATAGTCTCGTTACAAAAACTTCTCAACTTTCAATCGCAATAGCTTAGTATATATATATATATATTAAAGAATATTTTAAGGAAATTTTCAGTGAAGTAAACCACAAATACACTATAATTATTTGTTTTACATGTGGGGAAAGTTGACTTTTGGCGTGAGTGCTTGGATTGAAACCTGAGCAAGCGAAGGGTTCCAGGATTGACTCGCTTCACTCGTGGTTCAAAACCTTGAGTGTAGCGAGGGTTTCAAAGCATGAAACGCTAAAAAACTTTACTCATGAGTGAAACACAACAATTTTCATCACACTAGCACTAACTATCCAGGAACTGGCAAGGCGCGTGGCGAGAAGGATTCCTTCACAGGATTATTTCAGACCGATTTTTAAACTTTGCCTCATCGATCATTAAACGGGCAAAAGTTTCTCCATTTTTGTATCCAACGTAAAAATGTACGAACACAAGAAATATAATATTATTTCATTCGACATACACTTACTGAAAACAAACAGCAAAGAATTTAAAAAAACAGCGCTCTTCCCTGATTGGTCAACAAGTTGACAATAGATTTGTTAGGTGCGTTCATTACTTCACATATTCTATAGTCTACCCAAAAGAGTCTAAAGAAATTATTTATATAAATAATATAATTAAATAATTATATTATTAAAATTTGATCAATTAAAAATTAATTAAGAAATCTGAGAATACTGTAATATTATTTATTTTATATTATTTATTATTATTATTTCTTTATTTCTTTATTGTACCTATTAAGGATAGCAATAAAATAAACAAACGGACATTCTAAAGTCAAATCACGTTTCAAAACGTGATTTTTGCGTATATACCTACCTACTATTTTTGGTAGCGCTCGAATTTTAAAATCATTTTTTACTCAATTGTGAATAAAATATCATTTTCCTCACCGAAATTGATGTATTAAACTAGCGATTGACAGCTAGTGTGGTGAAAAATAATAGATCATTTATATTAACTATCATCATTAATCACACAATATATCGCCGTTATTCATACATACAAATGATGCCTCTTTCCAGACGGGGTAAACAGAGACTAGATCTTTCCACTTGCTAAGACCCTGCCATACTTATATTGCTACTTTTACTTTCATAAGCATTTTCATAATTATATATGCTCGTCGGTTGCACGTAGGTACTCTAAGTCACAATGTACAAAATGCCTTAAATTTTATAAATTTCTTTAAGTACGTAATTTAGACAGTAAGTAATCCCTTAAGCTAAATATATAGCAGACTATTATCATAAATCGTCCAGTATTTGATCCTAACGACATCCAAAGTACCAGGAGTTCATAGATCGCGAAGAGATAAATCGTATTTCGAGAGCTATGCGAATAATGGACCATTATTGGCAAAATGGAGAAGTAAAGAAAAACTTAAACCTAACAATATGCTCTAATTTTTGTGTCAAGAAGAAATACAGTGAGGTGATTATTAAAAAGTGTGTAACATCATGTTCACCAATCACTTTCATCGTCATCACCATCTTATCGGCTACAGAATGTTCACGGCTGTACATAGAGTTCCCACTAATCTCTCCAATGACTAAAAGGAATAAACGCGCATACAGCCTCTCCCTAAGATCTATTTCAGGTTGTTTGTCCACCTTGTCGATACTCGAGAGCCTTTCGATCCGGCTTTTCGGCTTTCATTATCTAGTATGGTGTGCCCGGCCCATTTCCATTAACTTACCCCAGTGTATCAGTAGCACTGGGCTATATCAGCCGTTTTTCTAAGGATCTCCCAGCTTGCTCTCTCCATAGCTCACCTTGAGCTTGCTTATAAAGCTTAGAGTTAGAAATCTTTGTCTCAAGAGAGTGTCGAATTTCGGACGAGTACAAGTCGCGGAGTTTTACAAATGCTACCCAGCCTAGTGTGGATTGATAGACCTCTTTCTCGACGTTGGACCTGCTTAATAGGCTGTTTGCCCTAGGTTGACTTCCCAGGTGACACCTGTGTCGCCGGGGCCACGAAATTTGACCTGTCCATGTTCATTGCATCTGATGGGCTGTGGGGAAATCCCATTTAGATTCAGCCATGAACGCAATATTGTCAGCAAAATTAATTGGAATGTATTTATTGTTGGTGTTCATGTCGAGTGCTTGCCATTCCAAGAGTATGAAAGCGCTTCCTATCCGACAGTAAACATTTTCGGAGAGGTCTCCCTGTCTCACTCGCCTCACGTCTCTTGATGAAATCGCCCTTGAAATTTGCTCTGTTCTCGTAACGGTGACTTGATTGCAGAAACACTTCGATGATACCACTGGGAAGACTAGCACCACCTTCATCTCAAATGAGTGAAAGGCCTTTTTTCTACATCTAAATGAAATTCAACTCGTCCACAGTCGTAGCCCAGATACAAGCGACTAGAAGAACGGCGTTCCGTTTAGTACACATGTAACCTTACATTTGCCGAGTCTACCCTTTCTTGCACTAAAATAATACAAATATTTTGCGCAAGATATTGTTTGTCTATTATAAAACAATTAAAAACTAAAGCGGTGTCTCTAAATACGTTTTTAACGATCCTTCAAATTACGTTAGTTATGAAAGTACATTTTTTACATAAGTACCTACTTTTAATGCGGTTTAGTTTATAAGATGATATAAAAAAGCTCTCTTATGCCTAACAATGCTATTTTAGTTATAATTACATTATACGTCAATCAGTTCTTAATGCACATGATATCTCAAGATACCAGGAGACCATATATATCTCGAGGCGTAACAGCGCATGATAATTATTTACAGGTCGTCGCGTTCGCGGTCCCGGTCGCGATCGGTGACCCCGAGCAACTCTCCGCCACCGTTGCCGCCCCCCGCACCGCCTCCACCACCCCCGCATACTCTGCATCCAGACAACGCATTAGGTAAGACGTAGAGAATAAGTAATAAGTACACCCACCTGCTTCGTCTTATTCTAATCCGATTAGTAACTATTGAATGTTAGGACTTACTAACAAAAGAATCTGATACAAATTACTTACTAACTCCGCTGGCTCAGCGACCCAAAGTGAATATTGGCCTCTGACAAAAGCAAGCGCCTGCCTGCTCTATTATGGGTACGCTCCCGTCGGTCTTTCGTTTGGAGCTAAGGAGCTGCGGGAGAAAGACGAAACACCTTTAGCACCTCATCTTTCCTCCTTTATCTAGGTCTTCCAATTGAAAGACGCGACGGCCGGACTGTTGACCCAAATAGACCCTCTTCACACCTCGATCTTCACTTATTTCTTGCATGTTGCGGAGCCAGGGAAGTCTGTGAGCTTTCACTTTTCTGATATTATTGGGCTCGCCCACTAGTTCTTAGACCTCGCATTCGTAGCCTTCAACTGCTGTAGTCACTTTTGGCCGGTTATACAAATGAGCTAACAAACTACAACAATAATTGAAGTCAGTTCTCGGTAATCTGTTTCTCGGTGTTCTTGGTCATTGGTTATCTGAATTATCGGAAAAACCTGGAGCAAATCATCTTCTAAGACACATACAAATGAACAAACTGTGCCAGTACTACTAAAATAACAGTTTATTTACTAAATGCAAATAAATACGGATATACCACTTTTATTAATATGTATGTATTTATCAATCTTCCTGTGTCTTTATTCCCGTTATTCTTTGAATGAGCTAAACTATACTTTTTTCGGGATAAAAGTAACATATATGTTATTCCAGGGTCTTACCTATCTCCATACCAAATTTTATCAAAATCGGTACAGCTGTTTGAGTAACAAATTTTTTTGAATTGTTTGCTTATCCCCTGCGAACAGCAATCATTTTCGGAATTGAACCTATGTGCCTATGAGCCTATGTGTTAATCTAGGGTCATATAACTATATGCACACCAAATTTCATCAAAATCTGTGCAGCCGTTTGATCGTGAAGGAGTAACAAACATAGGCACTCACACTTACACACCTACAAAATATTAGTGGGATATTAGTGGTATTATTACAATATGAAATGTAAAAAATAATTAAAAACACCGTATATGTTTTCGAATATGTTTACTTGCTTCGAGTGATAACCCTTAAGTTAAACCAACCCTTAAGTTAAGTAGATACTTATACACACATACACCCTCATACGCTTTGGGGGTTAAGCTTTACATTTTTGGGTTGAATTTGCCAGTATCCTGTCTACTGCTTACCGGTCGTGTGGTTAACACTGTAAGCTGTTGTCGACAAAGAGCGTCAGATAGAGAAAATAGGAGCGACAAAAATCGGACGATCTATCAAGGTTTTAGGTATCACTACGTACTACGGTATAGGTTTACTACGGTACTCCTTGTACAACTTAGTACATATTTGAAAACATAAAGATACAATCACTAACCCTATTTTATTCGGACTTGAAAAAAGGTCCGGTCAGCTTATAAATTATGTCTAGGTATTTCCTATTTCGTCATGTTCAACACAAATATTAGTTGTTAGATCTTCATCTTAAATTATGGCTCCTTTGGCTTTTTGTCGAACCAAAATGCGCTTAAAAACAGCTGACAAAACATACAGTTATGGCCTACCCGACATAATTCATACTTAGATACTAGTTTGCGGCTTACACGGCGCTGACAATCAAGTAAGACAGTTCCGAAATGATACGAGTAACGTAATCTATGTTAATATAAAATTTTAGTAAAATGTCTGTTTCAAAGCTTTCTTGAATAATCCAACCCGCAGGCCGAGGTGCATTAAGTGCGGCTGGGCGGCAATTGAGCGATCACAGCAACAACCGAGAGTCTTCTTTGGACGACTCCGGTGTGGTTGACGATCATGATGACGGAGAGCATACATCTGATGACCAGGCACCGCATCCACATCCGCACCAACACCCGCATCCATACCTGCACCCGAGAAGGCCACATCTTCTACTACCGCCTCCGCCACCGCCGCCACACCCACCGACACCAATGCCTCCACAGATTGCGCAGACTCCACAAATACAAAAGGTAAAAATTCCAGTAGATGTTTTTCTAAATTCGAAATCATGAATGTTGTTTTAAAATGAGAAGTATGTAAGTTCTTGGATGTTAAGGAGTAAGGTTTACAATGGGACGTTGACACATGTTACAAATTCATGTAAAGCTATGTTTTTTACGTTAACAACCTAAAAAAACAATTTTAAAACCTAATTGACGGTCGTCGTGGCTCAGTGACACTGACTTTGGAACCGCGACCCCGGGTTGAAATCCCGGCCGGAGCAAACATTTCCAACTCCGAGTCAGAATCTCGGCCGGAGCAAACATTTCCGACCCCGAGTCCGAATCCCGACCGGGGCAAACATTTCTGTGATTAGCAAAGATGTTTGTTCTCGGGTCTTGGATGTTTGTGTATTGTGATTGTGTGTGTATATGCCTCCCGCGACACAGGGTATCCAAATGCGGGGGTATGAGGGTTGTCTTAAATTAAATAAAAGGAATTGAAATTTTGCTGCACCCACTATCACGTACCATGTACCAATCCGGGTGCATTGACGTCACTAACCGGGACACAAGCTGATTTATCTGTCAGACATAATAATATCCTAACCAAGGTAAAAGTATTAAAATAGTTTGAAAACAAACAAAACACAAGACTTGATTATTGGTCTATGACGTAGTGACAGTATGGAGCGTTTTAGCGGGAGTTTTGAAATCTATTTTTAATTTACTTATTCTTATATCAACATGAATTACCATATTACGATTATAGCTAAATGTTCATTGTATTATTATCATCGATAAACAATTCGACAATCACCCCTTTCAGGTTCAGGAACCCCAACCAACAACTACAACAACTCAGGAAAAGAAACAAAAGCAAAAGGATAAATGGAAAGGAAAGAAATCAGACAAAAATATAAAATCTGAGCCGGCCCCTGTACACGAGAGATATCCGCTGAACCCGGATTATCTGAACCAAATCGTCGTGCTGGGTAAGTTTTAGAATCAAACTGCACTAAAACATACCTTAATGTACTGCTATCAATTGACTTCAATCAAATTAATGGCATTACGAATAACGATTCCGTTAATAAGCACGGCTTTAACACTGAAAGCACGAAACAAATTAACACTTAATTTGATGATGCAAACACTTCAGAATGAACGCTTTGCAAACACGAAATCCATTATCTATGATAGAAAATGCAACGTTTTGCATTTGAGATAGTACAACTTTTCGATTTTCAAAATTTTCTTAGTTTAGAAATCTGTTTGAACAGTTTATTGGCTATTTGCATGGTACCATATAATAAAATTTTATTTGATTGAACTTGATCACAATTATCAGATTTTATTACGATCAAAACAATTAGGCGATATTATCGTAAGACCAATTTACGACCAGTGCTTGCCTGAAATGTGCTGACGAAATTATATACGTTTTCTATTTTGTAAGTTCGAGTAACATAACGATGTACAGTTTCCTTACAATAAACTTTTAATTTTTTTTCTTCTCTAATCTAATTTTACACTCTGTTTCAACTCTCGTTTGCATACAGATATCTTCTTTGGATGTCTGAATTATGTAAGATATCTCATAATTTTAATATCAAATATATGGACCGTTTGACACATTTTTCTTTCGCTGCAAATTTCAGTCGGCTCCATGCGATTTGGTAGCTTGGAGAATCTTACTATAGTAACGGAATCTATCATTTTAATAAGCGTAACGATGGATCCGAAATTCGATTTTTTCGATTAAAACCCAAAATCACAACAATGCCGTACTCCTTACACTCCATGAAATAATCTTTAAAAAAATATTTTATAAAATGAATATTCAAAAAGCTACCAAATATGTAGATACTGCAATTACATTTTAAAATTTAACAGCTATAGGTACTTCAAACGCCATAGAAGCAGCCATTGTCTAGACATTTTTTGACGCTCGTAGTCAGTTGAAGATTTATGGTAGTTTCTAAAGGCTGATAAAATTCACAAGTAGCTTCACTACTCGATGAGGAAACACTTCATTGAGCATTTTAAATGACACTGTTGCAATCTTGCTTCTACCCTCATTAATATCGTCAGGGGCGGACTGGCCATACAAGCGCGCGCCTGACCTCCCTCCCGCGGAGACGACGAAAATTAATGAGCTCAGTTTATTGGCAGCCACGCACAAAACTCATATGGGCAATTACGAGCAAAATTGCACTTACTTCACAGGTTAGTAAAACACTGACGCCAACACTTCTTACCCCCAGTCCACCCCTGTTCCCCACAGGAAGACTGCAGGGTCACTTGGCGATTGGTGCACTCAATGTTGTGACGTCTTTATCGCTGAGAATCGCATTCAAGTATTTTATATTTCTCCCTTTAGTTTCCTAACAAATTGCTTACGTACCTTTCTTGTAATAAATGTGAGATATTTTCAAACTTTTATGCGATTCATGTTTGGATACATCAAAATTTATATAATGCTATCCGGATACGTAATTTTTCACTTGTAAAACTCACCAATTGCAACTCGATACACAAGTACCTGATTATCTTTATTGATGAAAAAATTGTATGACCACGCGGTTTACCTTGAATTTCAATGCAATTTTCCTGCATATGTTTCGTCCCGATACTCCGCTTTCAAATTGCATGACTTTTTGTACCTACGTTATGATAAGCAATAGTTATAAAGTAGCTAACAAAAGCTTTCCATTGATACTGAATTGAATATGGCCCACGCTTTTGCTGATCTTTTTCTTCTTTAAGTTTTCTGTAACGTATGTAAAATTTGTTTTATTGTTAGAGATATTATTATTAATTTATTTCTTCATTTTGATCGCAGATGAACTTGTGGATAGGAACTGTGAATGCTGCGTAAGTTGCTGCATAGACTATGAGGGATGGCTCCAGTTCCAGAACTGTTTATATGGTATCGTGAAAGATCCATTATTTGAGTTGTTTATTACAACTTGTATCGTTCTCAACACACTGTTTCTTGCATTAGAGCATCATGGAATGAGTGAGAACGTAAGATCGGCCTTAGATATAGGAAATAAGGTAAACCATTATTACCACATTGAGTGCTTGTTTCGGTACGTGAAAACTTTAGTTTCGTTTGTATTTGTTAAAGTATCCCTTTTTGTTTTTAGGTGTTCACGTCAATATTTACATTAGAATGTATAATGAAAGTGATGGCGATGAGTAAAGATTACTTCGCTTGCGGTTGGAATATATTCGATTTGATCATAGTTTCTGCCAGTCTTCTAGATCTTATATTTGAGCTCGTTGATGGCCTATCTGTACTACGGGGTCTCCGTTTGGTAAGTTACTTTTTATTTATATTTTTTATAGTTCGTTCGGTCTATCGGTGTATTAATCTTTGGAACGTTTACGTTTTTTTGCATAAATGATAATAATGTTAATTCTTGTATTAGTGACCATGTCAGTATAAACTTATATTTTGTTCTGTTATTAATTGTAAGTTGCAGTTGTTATATTTTTCGAACACATTTGTTAATTTTCAAATTCATGTTTTTGTTGCAGTTGCGAGTGTTAAAGTTAGCTCAATCATGGACCACAATGAAAGTGTTATTGAGTATTATAATATCGACTATAGGTGCTCTCGGTAATTTGACGTTCGTGTTAGTGATAGTTATATATATATTCGCCGTTATTGGTATGCAGTTGTTCTCTAAATCCTACACAGCGGAAAAGTTTCTGCCGGATCCTGTACCCAGGTAACACATAATATTAAATAACTTTTGGTACATGTTGAAATATATATTTGAATTATTGTTAAACAATAAAATAGGTAAAATACAATAAAACCTAACAAAAGATTGTTTCAACCCCCCTCTATAGTGGGTTTTTAAACCATCCTACATTTTCGAGAATGTGCCCAAAATACCAGCTGCATTGCCCCACTGATTGGAACAGCCTATCACAAAGTGGGCGATTGCGCCCCTTGTGGGCGCTGGAGACCTGGAGGGGGTCGTTGAGGGCCCTAAACTGGTTAAAGTTATTAATGTAATTCCAATTTTTAAAACGTAACGTAAAACAAAGTTTGGTGGCGCTGACAAATAATCTATTTTCTAAGTCGGCGGTAGACGAAATAAGCCTGATAACCTCTGGTTTAGAGTAACCTAACCTAAACCTAAGGTATATAACTCTAAGTCCCATTGGATCGTCAGATTGATTCGCTGAGAAAAATACAGACCTACATTTTGGTCATGTGTCGATTCTTTAAGCCGCTCCACTAAATCCCTATGCACTTATTATGTTCCTACAGTACGCGCGCGATCTGAGTGCAGTAGGGGTATGAGGTGTGGCGCGGGCGGAACCCCCCGCCCGGCACACACCTCGCCGCGGCCGCCTGTACTGTAGTGCCGTACGACCTTGATGTCTCTCGCTCGTGCGTTTATCGATAGCTAAGCTATAGGCATAATATAAGCTATACCCGACTCTGCCATATCTGTGATGGTCGAAACTGATAATGATTAAAATTACAATATATATTTTTTACAATAGCAAACTTGTTTGATTAAGATTTTCGCCTTTTCCACACAGTTTTCTTAAAGTAGGGAATACATATGCATGATATTTTCTATTTTTAGTACCATAACTTTCAATGCAATAAAATAGTAAATAAATAAATAATAATATATATATATATTGGCAAGCGCCAATAAAATGTGTAAAAATACTAACAAATACAAGCAGTTTGAACATCCACTTTTAAGGTGCCAAAGAAAAATATCGAACTCCGTTCCTTGTCGCTAATTAGGTCCCATCACTAGCGCATTCCTCAGAGCTGCACTCAGATCGCGCGCGTACTGTAATTATATCAATATTTTCATAATAATAAATTGTGATAATGATTTTTTGGTAAAGTATAAATACTTTAGTAATTTGCTAATATAATATCATCAAAATTAAAGGTGGAACTTCAACGACTTCTTCCACTCGTTCATGATGATATTCAGGATACTGTGCGGCGAGTGGATTGAGCCCCTATGGGACTGCATGAGGGCGGAAGAGGAAGCTGGGGCGGAAAGTTGTTTCTTCATATTTCTACCCGCTCTGGTTATGGGAAACTTTATGGTGCTCAATCTCTTCCTTGCCCTGTTGCTCAATAGCTTCAACAGCGAAGAACTTAAAAATAAAAAAGAGGTACTGTTGCTATTTCATATTTGTGTTTTTATTGAGTATATAAATTTAAATAGTAAAAACGTTAACCCATCAACTTTGAAAAATGTTCAAATAAATATGATCTTTCTATTTGTAAACATGAACTACTACTTTTTGTAAAGATTTCAGTACCTTACCGACGCAAGCCGACTAATTACTAACTACTTTAATTTATTTTAATTAGTAGGTATCTAGTAACATTTTTGCTTTTGATGTGTTACTATATACAGTTTAGTTTTTACAGGAAGTGGGCGAAGATTCAAAAATAGCTAAAAGTTTCGATAGGCTACGTTCTATAGTAAGAAAAAAAGGTTTCCTTATATCGAGAAGCAAAGAGACTGAAAAAAAAACTAAATTAGAAGAGCTAGTTAATGAATTTATTTCACAAGAAAAAAAGGCGTCAGTACAGAGCGAGCCGAGGTACTCGTCATCTATACAGGAAACCATATTGTTTCCACATGACAATATCTATAGTCATAGTTATCAGGAAGCGTTAAATAGGTAAGAATAATATTCAATTATTTTCAAATCAGATTTGTGTAGGTACTTAGCGAGCAATACATATAAGTAAAAACTAAACAAATATAACGAAACTTTCAGGCCAATATCAGTGGGATCAGACTTCGCTTACCCTCCTTTGTACCAAACTAGTAACAACTTTAACCACGGCAGTCAGGAAACTTTGAAAGATGTGCGTGACTTGGCGGGCGAACATAAAATCACTAGCATAAGGGAAGATTCCAAAGAGAATTTGGAAGATACGTCACCTTGTGAACAAGTTGTAGCGCAAAAGTTGCTGAATCAGATGTCATCTGGTTATCACACGCAACCCTCGGATTCTAGAGGTAAATTGCAATTACCTTAGATATGTACGATCACGGAAAAATTTAAAAGTACTTATTGGAAATTTTTTTCAGATGAGTATGAGCATTATGAAATGGCACAATTTTCAAGTAAAACGACTCCAGAGAAAACAAAAAAGCATGTTAGCCTGGACCCACCCAATATTCTAAGTAAGGATGAAAATCAATCCGGCGAAGAAGCAATGCGGCATCCGTGGCAAACTTTAGTCTCATATGTGGATGAATTAACCGTAGGTGGGAGGAAAAACTCCAAGGGGCAGTACGCAGATGCGATGGGAAATTTTCCGGGATTTGGGAAGCGGAAAGATCCAAAAACACCACAGGACTGCTTCCCAAAACAGTGCTACGATATGTATGTACATCGTTATAACACAAAGATATAGCACACCATTTTATTTGATTAATTCATTGATTTTTTCAGGAGCTCATGCTGGGAAGCTTGTATTAAAACCAAATTTGGTCAGCAGTGGACGTTTATAAGAACTTTCACTTTGCGCTATGTAGACACTCCAGCATTTGAATGGTTCATATTAGTACTTATCTTCGCGTCCAGTATAACACTTTGCTTCGAAGACATTCACTTAGAAAAAAACAAACCCTTAAAAAGGATATTATATTGGACTAACCTTGGGTTCTGCATGATCTTCATAATAGAAATGTTTCTCAAATGGATAGCGTTGGGTTTCTTCAGATACTTCACCAGTTTTTGGACGTTATTAGATTTTACAATAGTTTTCGTGAGTATGACCCTTAGATATACTATAAATCTCTAAAGTCATATTTGCACACTAAATGTTGTCCGTTTCTTTTCAGGTTTCAGTATTTAGTTTGTTAATAGAAGAGAATGAGAACTTGAAAGTGTTACGGTCATTAAGAACTTTACGTGCTCTGAGACCGTTGCGTGCAATATCTAGGTGGCAGGGTATGCGAATAGTTGTTAATGCATTGATGTATGCAATACCCAGCATCTTTAACGTGTTATTAGTATGTTTAGTGTTTTGGTTGATTTTTTCTATAATGGGGGTGCAGTTTTTCGGAGGCAAGTTCTTCAAGTGTGTTGATGACGAAGGAGAATTGTTGCCACTAGAGGTAAGACTTCTGTTTGAAAATGATTCAGCCCTACCAATGTAATGATATCTTGTTATCGTTACTATATAAAAAGTTATGAATTATAACAATAGTGCATCACGACGACACAAAATATTAGCATTAAAGTTGGTTGGATTCAAAGTAATTTGTGTTTTCAACTAGCTATAAGTTTTTCGCTGCCGCAACAGAAAAGATGTCCTGAAAAACTGTCACATAAATGTGGCCATGGTCATATACATTGCCGAAGATCGTCATGTTGGTGACCTTAATCTTCAAATTATATGTTTTATACATTGCCGAAAATCGTCATGTTGGTGACCTTAATCTTCAAATTATATGTTTTATACATTGCCGAAAATCGTCATGTTGGTGACCTTAATCTTCAAATTATATGTTTTATACATTGCCGAAAATCGTTATGTTGGTGACCTTAATCTTCAAATTATATGTTTTGTTACTAACTGACGGTCAACATGGTTCGGCGACACTAACTTTAGACCGCGCGACCACGGAGTTGAATCCCGGCGGGGCAAATATTTCTGTGATTATCATAGACGTTTGTTCTCAGGTCATGGATGTTTGTGTATTATGATATGTATGAATTCTAGTGGATGTCAGTATAAACGCGTTTATTTGCGTTTTTGTGTCAAAAAACAAATTGAACGATAAAAAATAGGTAAATACGTTCAGAAATGATAGCTTTCTTGCCCCAAGCTGACCCTAACTCAGCATAATAGGCTCGTTGCTACAACCAGCGCTCGTCCTCCGTGGGATCGGCTAGTGCTGTTAGGTAACTGACTTGCACAAAAGGGATGTAAATGGACTTGTAGATACGAGGAATCTAATAATTATGAATTGAAAATGTGGATGTAGATGTACTGAGAATGTGTATTAATTAGCTTTTGCTTTCAGATAGTAAACGATAAGTGGGAGTGCTATTACAACAACTTCTCATGGATAAACTCAAAGATATCCTTCGATCACGTTGGTATAGCATACCTCGCGTTATTCCAAGTAGCAACTTTCGAGGGTTGGATGGAAGTGATGGCTGATGCAGTGGATGCAAGAGGAGTAGACTTGCAGCCAGCAAGAGAAGCTAACCTCTACGCTTACATTTATTTCGTTATTTTTATAGTGTGTGGCTCGTTTTTCACACTCAATCTATTTATAGGAGTAATTATAGATAATTTTAATATGCTCAAGAAGAAGGTAAGAAACATTACAATCGATTTGTATACCTACTAATAAATAAAGACAAAGCAATAAAGTTCCATCACCTTGGAAAATCGAGTAGTAAATGTCGCTAAGCATAAAGAAAGCGTAAAGCCAATCGTCCACTGCCAACTTAAGAAATACGTCGTAGGTACGTCCACCGAAAACTAAACTTAAACTACATCAGGTAGTGATATTAAGCTTGTGTTGAATGATTATTCTTTTTTTAAATTAATTATCGTAATTAGGTACATAGTGTACCAACATCGTAGCGTAGACTTTAACTACATTTTATATATAACTAATTATGTCTTACGTTAATTCGTTTACGTTTTTGTTATCCATCCATTTGTATGTTAACCAATTAATAAAATATGTCCTTAAAGTAGGTTATAGTTAAAGTTAATCACTCTGAAAACTAAAATTGCTAATTGGCTGCTTTTGATAAATCAAAAGAATGTTGAGCTAATAGGAAGTGATGGAAGAAGAGAAGGGCTACGACGAGAGGTCAAAGCGGGATTTTTTTCTTCATATAGGCAAAGAAGATTCATTATTGCTTATATCATTTAAAAATGCAAGCACGAGATAAACAAACAAATTCAATCATTCAAACGACACTGGCGATATGCGCCAGAGGGGTAAGGTAAGGAATGAGAGGATGAGAGGGGCTTAGTTTAGTTAACATAGTTTCCAATCCGTCTACACGTAAGTAGGTACCTACGTAGCTTAGCTGGCATAGTTTGCGGTGGACGCAAGTATGAAAAACTAGCTCAACTATGCGAGTTCATCTAAAATAAGTTTAGATGTTACGCTGCCACAAAATAATACTTTACAAAATTAGGTTGATATTCCAAATTTTGACAACAAACTTTGAAACAATATAATATAACGTACGTACATTTAATTAATTGGCATGACCTATTTCTATTTCAGTATGAAGGAGGAGTATTAGAAATGTTCCTTACAGAAAGCCAAAAGCATTACTATACAGCAATGAAGAAGTTAGGCAGAAAAAAGCCTCAAAAAGTAATAAAGAGGCCTAGAAATCAGTTTCTGGCAATGTTCTACGATTTATCGAATTCGCGGCGTTTTGAAATAGCCATATTTGTGCTCATATTTCTGAATATGCTCACGATGGGTATAGAACATTATGATCAGCCGCATTCAATATTCTTTATCTTAGAAGTTAGTAATGCATTCTTTACCACAGTTTTTGGCCTAGGTAAGTTTTATATCTACTATAAAAATGATCTAACACGTTTCATATGCATATAATGGTAAAATATAAAAGATAGTCACGCTAATATTATAAATGAGAAAGTTTGTGTGTATGTGTATGTCTGCTAACTCTGTACACCTTAACGGCTTCATGAATTTGAATGAAGTACGAAATATCTTATAACTTGGATTAAGATCAAAGTAACGTTTTTACGCCTAAACCACTAAATCAATATTGATGAAATAAAGTATAGAGATAGATGGGCTTTTGGTGAGACATAGGCTACTTTTTGTCTTGGATGAGGTGTTCACGTAGGGTAACTGAATTAGCGGGAAAACCGTAGTCCACGCGGGTGAAACTGCGGGGGCAGTTAGTAAATTATAAAAATATACCCAAGGTTTTATATAGTTTATTATATAGTTTATATAATATTTAGGTATATATATATATAGGTATTTCTTATATAGTTCAAATAATATCAGTACGACCTGGTTAATAACAAATATTTGCAGTAATACATAATAATTTTATGATTTTTTTTTTTTCTTCGGAAAACATACAGTATTATATAACTAATGTAATTGAATATAAGTTTCTATACACCATTAACACGTTTTCGCATATAATTTCATTCCATTTTCATTTCACTAATTATTACTTATTCTGATTTTTCAGAGGCTATAGTTAAAATAATAGGTCTAAGATATCATTACTTCACGGTGCCGTGGAACGTATTCGACTTCCTCCTAGTGCTGGCGTCGATACTAGGCATACTTATGGAGGATATCATGATAGATCTCCCCATTTCACCCACACTCCTCCGAGTGGTCAGAGTGTTCCGTATAGGGAGGATTTTAAGACTGATTAAAGTAAGTGTAGTTAGTGTATTGTTATTATAGGAATAGTGAGGGTAGACTCATATGTTTTTAGTTATAAGTAGGTGGAAGGTAGCTTAAGTTTTCATTGAGAAATACAGTTCGTACCGAGTGCTCACACAATTAGTATTTATTCAAATTCCCTATTCCCCGGAGAAATACTTCACAGTAAGTACATAAGGAACCTTCATGGAAAAATTATATTCAGTATATAAAAAAACTAGCCATCCGAGCGAACTGTGGAGCACTTATACAGGCTTGTGTTCGGCAGCTCGCAATAACATATCTTGCTCTGACAGTGGATATGCGGCGTTCACGAACCCCTTCGAGCGTTATTTGCTCCATTCGATATTTGATCATGCCCGTTCATTATTTTCACCACTAGATTTGATCAAATCTTGGTCGGCTGTCATAAGGGACATATGCAATAGTAACTATCGCGTGATCCATTATCAATCTCCATTTATTATCAATGTTATTGAGTTCTTTCTTTTCTCCATCATACTATTGATACCAATGATATTATATATTTATATGAGGTAGATGTCAAACAAGCGCGCGGAAACTGAGGCGGCAAAATTAAGTCAATTGTAGTAATTTTCACTATGACGCGTATTTCAACCGCAAGTCTAAACATATAGCTATCCTTTACTATATTATTTGTACCGTATTAGCTGTCGCAGTAAGCATGTTTATGTCGTAAAGGAACAAAATCTGAGCACCGCGCAGTATGAATATACGTCATCTTTAGTAAAACATCATTGATTGATTTGGATACAGTATGGATACAGTGAGCATGTACACACAAATAAGTACGTACGTGACTGACGTACGACATGGCGGTGATTGATATTTCAGTTTGCGTACATAAGTCACCGATCAGTCATTGGTGACTTGACGGTGACTGGACCTAAAGTTAATATTTGAATAATTCTTTAAAAAGTTTTTATTTTAATTAAGCCGCCTTTTGTTTTATTCTTAGACATCTACTACTTCTCAATTCAAATAAATTGTTTGTTTTCAGGCTGCTAAAGGTATTAGGAAGTTGCTGTTTGCACTAGTCGTTTCCCTTCCAGCCCTTTTTAACATTGGTGCATTACTGGCTTTAATAACATTCATCTACGCTATCATTGGCATGTCAGTGTTTGGACACGTGAAGGAACAAGGAGCGCTGGACGACATTGTCAACTTTCAGACGTTTGGCAGGAGCATGCAGTTGCTTTTTCGGTAAGCTTATATACTCTGTCTGAACTACATAATGTTGTTTTAGTTTGTCAGGCAACAGTCCTTGAGAGTCAGTGAGCATTCTAGGTCTAGCGTGATAACATCTTCGACCACATCTTCAGTAACCATCAAGTGAGATTGTGGTCAAACGCTAGATCTATACAGTATAAAAAAATAGTTAAAAGTTTGTATCCGCTTACGTTTCCACTGCTGGGACAAGACTTCATCACAGAGAAGTGTTGGCCATTATCGTCGAAGCTGTCCAAAGCGAGCTCGCTGAAGGACCAGTGGCGAGCCCGATGTTGAAGTTTTCAAACCGCCTAAGGCTCCCAAGGTCTTTTATATGTTATTAGAAGACAACACCCGGTACTGGAAACTTAACCTGACTCCCGATAGATGGGTGGGCTCCGTTTTACTCAGTTGAACGATTATTATGACACGGCCGCTGCGAGTGCTTCGACAATGTTGTGTACGAAGAATATTATTTTTACTTTAATTTGATAAGTTGTAGATTTCAAAAAAGTTTTATTATCCATATAGATACCACAATCTTTTCTGAAAGGCGAGTGTCGACAGTTTTACATCGAGAATCCTTAAACCGCAGCACTGGTTGTTTACAACTAGTATCATTCTGAGTTGAGATCGTTTTGTGGCATGGAATGGAACTGCAAGACCCGCTTGTGTTATAACCAATTTGTGTTTGTTGTTGCTTAATTTTTAAGTCATTTTTTGTATGTTTAGCCATAAAGAAGTTTCTATTCTATTTTAGTCTAAACACACATATATATATATATATATTTATATATATATATATATATATATATATATATATATATATATATATATATATATATATATATATATATATATATATATATATATATATATATAGTCCATATCTCGTCTGTTCTTGTTTGCGAGACAATGTACGTACCTAAGTTTAAAGCAAAATATTATCATACAGATACAAATTTTCATTTCTCGTTTCTTCACAGCCTTATGACGTCAGCTGGATGGAACGACGTTCTCGAATCCTTGATGATTCAGCCGCCTGACTGCGAACTTGGGGACCATGGCCATACCAACGGCAACTGCGGAAGCCCCCTGCTGGCTATCACTTACTTCACTTCTTTTATTATCATCAGCTATATGATAGTCATCAACATGTACATAGCTATCATCCTTGAGAACTTCAACCAAGCGCATCAGGAAGAAGAAATTGGTATTGTTGAGGATGATCTTGAGATGTTTTATATTCGCTGGTCTAAGTAAGTATTACTCAACAACGATATAATATTTACTTTTTTTTAAATTGGGAATAGGCACGCGTTTGACCACTATCTCACCTGATGTTAAGTGATGATGCGGTCTACGGTGGAGTACGCCTGCCTAGAAGATACCTATTCACTCGTGACTTGAATATACCCAGGTTGTATGTTTGCGGAAACACAGATTTAGGCAATAAATTCCATTCGTTGGCTGTACGCACTGTGAATGTGGAAGCAAAACGCTTTGTGCGACAAGTTGGAACGTCCACCATGTATGGATGTCGCATTGCCGTCCGTCTGGTCGTCCTAAGATGGAATGGGAATGGTGGAATCAAATTATGCAACTCCAGAGCACACTCCCCGAAATGTATTACTTAAACTATCTATATAGATACATGTAGTACCTACGAGATACGTGCCTACCCCTACGGAAAATAGATAGCGGTGACTATGAATTTATGTAAAACTTAAAAAACAAGAAAAAATCTTATCCAGGGCTGTCAGTACCTATCTATCCATAAAATAATTAATTCATCTTTAAAAGTTTCTTGCGTGTTTACATTTCAGATACGATCCACATGCAACCCAATTTATTAGCTTCGCACAGCTATCCGACTTCATTGCATCTCTAGACCCACCTCTGGGCATATCTAAGCCCAACACAGTTGCGCTCGTCAGCTTCAACCTACCGATAGCACGAGGCAACAAGATCCACTGTCTCGACATCCTGCACTCTTTGGTGAAACATGTTTTGGGCCATGTCGAAGAGACGGATACATTTAGACAGCTTCAGGAACAAATGGACATTAAGTTCAAGAAGCAGTTTCCAACTAGGAAAGAGTTGGAGATCGTGTCTTCTACTAGGATATGGAAGAGAGAAGACAAAGCAGCACGGACTATACAACGCTCATTTAGAGAATACGTGAAGTTAGTAATAGTGTATTTAAGAGCCTTAACGGTTTTAGATATTATTTTACTCACTTTACCTTATAGTACTGCAAGCCATAACATTTCTAGCTCTGATCTCAAAGGAATGTATGCGTAAGATTTTTTTTAGGTTACGTCACTTTTTTGTGGTAGCGACATATTATTTATTGCAATTTGAACTTTTCAGACGTAAAAATCGCAGTCCATCGAATGAAGAGGAGAGTACGAAATGGTCACCAGGAGGAGGTTGGGGTGGTCGTCTGAGCGCTTTGCTCCACGTACGAAGAGGTTCCCACGCTTCAAGTCGCAAGTCCTCCCGTGCCTCCGATGCTTCAGATGTTAGTGAGCTGGGAGGAGCGTGGCTAAACCTTCCCCTGCTTCTGTTACCGGGAGCCACGGGTGAACAGGTAATCAGGGTTTTACTAACGATTTTGTAGCCGTCAAATCCACGCACATACCACGAATTCACGCATGTTAATTGGGGCTGATGAACTGAACATACAAAGTTCACATTATAGGTATACACGGTAATTTCGTTATCACTATTATGAATACGTGATCATATAATTATGTTGGTGGAAAGTGCGGGAAGTCTTTTCCGCGTATTATGAATCTTCCGCAGTACCTATATAATACTACCTATGATATCTACTATTCATCGAATACAAACTTCTCTAAACAGATTTTTAGAGATTATGCTTGCCAATATCATAATGATATTTTTTCTGGAATGTTCTCAGCATATTTTTAAGGTTTCTTAGTAGGTAACTTTTTTTAGTATTATCTAAATTCGCTACTTTCATGCTGGGATTTATTATAGCGCTTCTTGTTGTATTTTTAAAACTTATTAATGACTTTCTAAACATTTCAAGATAAATCTTTAGATTAGAAAAGTTCTAGTTAACAATATGAGCATCCTTTTTTCTCTACTCTACTTTATCTTAGTATCATATAGTAACAAAAAGCACAATGCAAGTTTATAGAACAAAAAGACTTCCACTGTGTGATGCTAGATTAGTATAATTTATTAAACATGTTTATATGCTTTAAAATCGTCGACCTTCGTGCTACTGCGGGATGCTACCATCATAGTGCTCACCTGACTTACGTATGTATTTTTTGGACCACAGCCTGGTCACGGCACCAACACGTTCAATTACAAACAAGTGTAGATCCATCTGATACAAAAACCTAGTCTAAACATGTACTATAGGTTTTCATTGTATCAATTAGGAAACGCAAGTCTCATTTAGACGCATTTAAAAATTATATCCTTAATGCAATGATGTTTTACTAAAGATGACGTATATTCATACTGCGCGAAGCTCAGATTTTGTTCCTCTACGACATAAACATGCTTACTGCGACAGATAATACGGTACAAATAATATTGAAAAGGATAGCTATATGTTTAGACTTGCGCTTGAAATACGCGTCGTAATCAAAATTACTACCTATACTACTAAATTACGGCCTTAATGTAATAATCTAATCAGAGACGATTGTATATGACCACTCAGCTTTATCATTTCCATGTAACTAATGAATGAGCAGGGGGCGAGCGGCACGGAGTCAGCTCCGCCTAGACGGAGGTCGGCGTATGGTTTGCCATTATTTCTTCGCCACCAGGATGCTATGGACGAGGAATCCGGACCAAAACGCGCAGGTTCATATGTAATGTTATGCTTTTCGTGTCTCCTATTTGTTAGTTAGATGAATGTTGTGCACTAAGTGGTTAGAGTTAATATATACCTACTCTTAATATGCTTCCCATGTGAGTCTGATATTTAAATCAAGAATATAATCAACCTTACTCTATTGAAAAAACTTGTCTAGTTGAATTCTTCCCTGAACAAGAGGGATTATTCATATTTTATTTATAGTGCCTCCAGAGGTTAGAAGCGTATGCAAACCATTAAAATTCCATTAAAAAGTTATTTACAATAGAATAACTTATCTTTTCTAGAGGCGATATTGTCTTAAAACTGTTATTATATTCAGTAAAGCTATCCACTTAGTGCTAAACTATGTACCTACGTAGACAAAGATCCCAGTCGAACGGTTGATTCAAATTACTTCCTGTTGTTAAATAAATTGATCGCCTTTGGATGGTTTTTAACATCTAAATGTTTTCAGTTTTTAGATGGCGTGTTTATTCAATTGGCATAACCCAAGGGCATTTATACGATACAAGAAAACTGTCAGGCTTAGCATGTTTGCTTGCTGCTATAACGTATGTGTGCTTTTGTGGCTGGTGCCGGCATGGTGTTACCTTCTAGTGTTTGTGCTCCCATTTTATTCTCTCCTTCACTTTTAATGCGTCTCAGGAATTCGTAAGTAAGATTTCAAGTTTTCACTGCACCGGTTGATGCTATTGAACGTAGCTCTCGCTTCCTGAATGGTGGAATCCCTTGTGTAAAAAGTTACGCCACACAATCTTTTACTACAAACCATGTGCACATTAGGGAGCACTTTTAAATATTTTATAGATACGTACACTAAACTCATTCACACAATTAAATATATAAAAAGAAACACTGCAACACGAGTAGGTACAACTAGTCGCACAAAATCCAAGTACAAAGTAAACATGGTTTTACTGTGTATACAGGAAATCAACATGTATAAGGAGAAACAGTTTATATAGTACGCAGGCTTGTAGCACTGTCCACAAACCAACCATTAAAAATAATAAAATTTGGTAAATTATGACTCACGTTCGCTAAGTACATAATTAAATATTAGATTGTTTAATGCAAGAGCTGCACTCGATTTTAAGAGGATTATTCACATTAGTTATTTTTTATGAAAAGCATAAAAGTGGTCTGGCATCCTGCAGCGCTTATACTGAAAATTGTAATTCCTGTTTGTGAGTTTTCTAATTATAACATTAACATTTCAGGTTCCCTTCGTATAACCTCGCGTCGAAATTCGGCTCGGCGGCCGACGCCACCCGCCCGCGCCCGCACTCCTTCCCCCCACGCGAATAACAGCGAAGTAAGCATCTTGGTGACTGAAGCGTCGCCAGACGCCGCCCCGCCCCCCGCTGCACCTCCGACCGTCGTCCGCGTCCTAGTTCACAGAGAGAGCGACGAACAACCCAGCTGATCCACGACAATCGAGCCCAGCGAGGCTCCACAGAACTAACAGCATTCCCGAACGTTGCCGTGTAATGCCGAGTGTACCCGCGAGTGTTTTATGTGTGCGTGTCAAAACGATCGATCATTGTGTTCAATCGAGTGATTGATATCGATCGCAATTGTGATTTTAAATTAGTCGCGTTCAAGTTTACATTATTAAAAAATTGAAAACTAGAGGTGAGGTGAATAGACAATATCGTTAGTGTCTATGTTGGTGAAGCCCCACATATAGAACTGCCCTATTGGATAGCTGAGCGAATCGAATCGGTATATAATAAGTCCCATTATATTAGCTATTACAGTCGTTCTATATAACTATTTCAAATATTTCTTAGACAATTTGGTTAATGATAGTAGTTAAAATAGTCCATTACATTTACGAAATTTATGCAAATTAAAAAAGATCTTAATATAGAATGTATGAACAATATCGAATCGATTCCGTAAGTTTTCGATCGTTCTGAACCAGGGTTCAAAACAAAATTGTTGCCGAAAAAAAATTGATATCAAAACAATTTCAAACCTCTAGTAGTGAGCTCTCGGTAAGTTGCTTACTCGCAAAAAAAATACTTAAGGTAAAGTCAGAGTTATAAATATCTTAATATGCATATTAAATACATTAATATATTATATGCAGATAATAACATACTACAATATCTCTATCTCATATATCTCCGTAGCCAAACCTATCCAACCCTTCACTTTCATAGAATACCTATACTAATTAAATCTTATGTTAAGATTCGCGTTTTGTCTATTTACCTCGCAAGCTTAAATTTATGAGTACGTAATAGTAAAACCTGGGACTTCCAAAATTGCAATACATTTTTATGATATAATCACCATTGAATAAGCTTGTAATATTGAAATGTCACGGCTAGATCACGCTGTTATTTAGTTATTAGAAATTGTATTATATTTTAGCGTTGCTCTTATATGGGGTGCTTTTGATTTCATTCTTAGGTCTTTTTTAAACTACCCGCAAAAAGTGTGTTTCCTTTATTCCGTTCACAAATGACTCATTAAGTGTTATTTATGAAGCCGCTGAAAGCAAAATCATTATTCACAGTCATTTCCTTTTAACTGTAACACCGCGTTCTTTCGATGGATTTTTTTCTAGAAATGTGTAATAAATTAATAATAAATCCCGGGCAACTCGGTACCCATTGGCAAAATATAAAACACGAAAATTACATACGTGAAACTATTCATCGTGTTCTTTGTATCATCTAGGTAAAATTGACAATTTCGAGTCACTTGGTATCATGTTTATCCGTCTATATTATACAGGATGTTTGTAGTGGGTTATATAAACTTAAACACCGCTTGCTGCTGACCACTTATACGACCCGGCACCACATAACAAAACTGTGAGTCAGTTTACGATATCAATTTACTTTTTGGAAGTTTTTCTGAACCCTTCAAAGTGCCAGGATGATTTGTTTTCAATTGCTTGAATATTCAATTTGCCTATAGCAAGCTCTCATAAAAGAAAACAACAGATTGAAATACTATTACCAGCCCGTGATGGCCATTTTCGATTATGTACCTATGTACCGGATACATGTAAACGAACCAAAAATTGCCAAGACTAATTCATTCCAATATAAGCCATGCAACTATATTCCACGGTCTACATATTACATGTAAGTTACAAAGGTCTATCTTCACTTACATAAAAAAATATTTGGAACTTATCAGTCAATAAGTTGATTTTCCATTTAGATCTAAAACATTTTGAAAGGTTTAAGGTTCTTCAATGTGAAAAATAAATATTAGATATTTTACATGATTTAGAAATAAAATTGCAAAGGGCCACTGTGATGAGATTAGAATAATAAAGTCTCGAAGCAAGACAACGGTTTAAACATTATCTGCCCAATACGATCTCAATGCGCTGGGACGTAAGACTTTCTCGCAAAGAGACGTGTTGACTATAACGCACACGCTAGCCAATGCAAGGGAGGATCACTTATTTATGCCCAAAAAAAATAAAAATATAAAAATACATTCTTTTCTACCTCTATGCCAGCGCGACCAAAAGATTTAGTGTTACTCCTTTACTGACGCATTTCCTTACTATACCTAGATGACCCACCCCCTTGAGATCCAAGCTGGATCTGCCCTTGAGCCAATGGTCGTTGGCAGATAGCCTATTGGCCAGCCCAATGTCGGAGCTATTGGACCACGACCCACGGTAGAACGTACCCAAAAGCACTAAGTTGAAAATGTTACATTTCTTCAAACCCATTTTCTTCCACCAAATATATTCAGTAGGTAACATAAAATTATGATCTAAGAGTGGAATCAAAAACTTTTTACATAAAAACCTCACATTTTTACATATTGTTTGATGTAGACGCGCTTTGAGAATCTCAGAAACGGTTGTAAATGTTTTGTTGTAAATAGTTATTTATTTATAAAACTAGTTGTAACTAGTTTATATATAAATGTGAACGACTGATAACATCTCAATAAGTCTGGCGCACTATCCGAATAAAAGCAAAACGTTCGTTGGTCGGGAAAAAAACAAAAGATGTAGATCTAATAATCTATCTAAAATAAATAGATGGAAAATTATACAGTACGCACTCTATCACTAACTCTTGAATCGTTATAAAATAATAATATCAAGGCTGTGACATTATAATAGACACTGATATTGAAAACTCACGAAAATCATCTATTTATTTTAGCTGGCGAAATTGACAAAAAACAATAATAGTACCTCAATTTTAACTAGAATTTATCTTTCAGTATTGATCTTATTAGGCTTATAGCTGATGCCGAAGCTTTAAATACTATTTAATTTAAGAATACCTTTGCATTGTATTAAAATAAATTCCAATGGTAGTTTTTAGGTAGCAGATAGATTTATTAGAAAATGTTGCCATTTTGTGATGTTTTTTGATATGGCAATACTGGATTTTATCATAGAGGTGTTGTTATGTAGTATTTTACATACACGGGTAGTAATGAAATTCTATAGCAGCTACGGTCAGTTGAGTTACCTATACAAGGTTAAATTTATGTAATGTATGCACAAATACACATTATTTCGCACAAATTTACAAAGACACAAAGCGGGTCAATTAATGTGTTATTTTTAAACCGATATCCGTTTCAAAATTGTATACTTATTGTGCAAGAATTGGGTAGCAATTTCTTGCCACGTAGTTCTTGCCATGTAGCTAAAAGGGCAGGTTAGATTACTAATCTTACTTATGGTCAGTTACGCTTTTGTTGGTTGAACTAGACATAAAACTTCAACAAGCGCTCAACGGCAGCTGCTAGATCAATCATAAATACCCAATAGCACAATCAGTGAAACGCGAAGGGCATGGAATTTGTTTTTATAAATATTAACCCGTCCATTTGCTTGTTGTTTGTTTTATTAAGCATCGAGTAACTAATCATAATAATTTACTTCTTCTCTCATTGGTCAGTTCTGCTGATTGCTAGTCACTTGAAGGCCTGATTGGTCAGTTCTAGCATTTGTTAGAGCAAAATCACAATATTTCGTAAGTAACGGAATCTGGTAAACTCCTTTCCTTTTTATGCACATAGTGCTTTTTACTCCTTTAATTATTTACTAGCTAAACACGCCGAATGATAAAATCCTTATAATAATCGGTTTTGAGCTTAATTAAATGTAGAAAATAATTAGCAGTGCTTTATAAAAAAATAACAATTGTATTAAAATAAAAAATATAAAAACTATAAAATACCAGAACTGGTAGATTTTAAACCCCAATAAATTTTCCATTTAGCAAGGACCAAATAATTGTCGATTATTTTGAAATTTTCTCACATTTTTCTAAACCTTGACCAAACAATTTTGAATTAATTTGTAACGTAATTTTTCTAAATCTATATATATCGAATTAATGTAGCGATTTAGACGTTGTAACACCTTGAAATCTTTTTATATGAACCTAGATAAACCCATTTTCAGACAAATGTGAATAATATGAATAAGTAGAATTGTCAAAAGTAAGTAGATGATTTTTAATATATAGATAATTGATTTTTATTAGTTTATATTTCTAATAATGATCTTTATTTTTGTACAACTTTAAATCGCTGTCCTCTATGGTCTGCAATGATCTGTATTTCATTATAGGTACCTGTATTTGGTATCTACTATTAGAGATTGCAATAAATATTTGAACTGAATTTAATTCTGATGCAGTGTTTTAAGTTTTATGTTTATGTGCAATAAGGACCATAGTCATTAAAGTTTGTAAGTTATCGTATTACACATTATAAGAAGAAAACCACACACGTTTTTTATCGTATCGGATTAGTGCTCGACGCGGACTCCAAGTACTATAATAATAACATTCTGCTTGGTCGGTACTATGCATAACGATTGGTCGGAATTTTTGCATAACATGCTATGATTTATCATAATTATACTTAACGTGCTTTGATCAGTCGGTGCTATACATAACATGCTATAATTGCTCAGCACAGTTTAGAGTGATCTTTATTCGTACCGGAAATTGATCATATTAGTGCTTTAGTTCCAGAACCAGACTGATTATTAATTCATATCTTTGAATAAGTTAGCTCTTGAAGAGTTTTGAGATGCAGGAGCCGCTGAAAATGGGTGTATCTAGTGACATGCCTATTACTGTTCTTATTAACAAAAATATATCTCATATTTGCTTCACAACATCCATTAACTAATATTTTAATGCAAAATAATTAATATAGAAATAGTTCTCCAAATTGTTCATAAAATAATATTATGTACATAAACGATGAAAGTGGATGCAATAATTTTGTCATAACTCTATGTATAGTTAAATATCTCGAGGTTGTTAGCTGTTAATTTTGAATTGTATGGTTTGTAAATGTACGATGTACATGTAAAACTACTGTAGCTAGTCAAATTGCAATAATGAACATGTGTTGGGCGCTGTTCCGAATTGTAACATAGTAAATAATGTATTATATGTAAATAAAATTCTTTAAGTGAATCCTGCGATATATGATTTTCTTCCGAGGTACAAAATATAAAATTAACCATGTTGAAAACTATGATTAAATGAAAATATAGAAAACTTAGTGTTTCCTTTCATGTCCCACAATTATGTTAAACTAGTAGCGCCCCGCGGTTTAACCCGCATGGATTACGGTTTTACCGCTACCTCAATTATCCCACGGGAACTATACTTTTTCCTGGATAAAAGTAGCCTATGTGTTAATCCAAGGTTTAAACTATCTCCATACCAAATATCATCGAAATCGGTGTAACCGTTTGAGTGTGAAGAAGTAACAAACATACAAACATACACACAAACTTTCGCATTTATAATATTATAGTAAGATAATAAGCATTGTGACAAAGTGTGTAAAAGTTAAGATTAGTATCACCCTAGACATGTATGACACTCAAAGATAACTACCGGAGCGCACTTGTATTTTTGATGACAGATGACATACCCCACCACGCTGTGCAGTTGTTATAGTGTATCGGCGGTCATCGTGGCTCAGTGATCAGTGACACTGACTTTAGATCCGCTACCCTGAGTTCGAATCCCGAGTTTCGAACTCAGGGTTGCTGGAGCAAATATTTCTGCGATAAGCATAGATGTTTGTTCTCAGGTTTTGTGTATATTATACAATAATATATAGTTTGTGTATTGTGATTATGTGTGTCCATGTATCCCGCGACACATGTCTTCCAAGTGCGAGGGTGTGAGTGTGAATGCGTTCGTTCATTCGCATTCATATACCGTAAGTCAATTTCAAAGCAACAAGATCTACCAATCGTCGCTCGCGCACGGCCGCCATTCCCAACCATTTTTTTCTATGTTGAAAACATTTTACTAATACAGCCAGGTCAAAGTACGCACAATCCACGAGCAAGCATTCATCAACCAACTTGAAGCTATAGTCATTGAAAGGAGAGCATCAAATATATCATCGGCAGCGACTCTTTGCAAAGCCTTGAACAAAGCCATAGAGTTGCTTGCCATCGGTTTTCCATCGGATATAATGTATGATTGATTTATTTCTATGGTTTATTATGAATTTATGACATAGGACTGTTGATGGTACAAACCTAAAAATATTTACTTCCGTGGGTACTTCAAATCAAAAGCTAAATGTTCATTTGCCAAGACGCTATATTACGACCATTTAAAATCAACTAGATATTAAAATCTCTATATAAATAAAATAACAGAATTATACTAACAGTTCTACTTGGTCGAGACACGAGTGCGGCGATTCCAGTGAAAGTTGAGTCCATAACTCTTTGGCTTGTAGTCCTTCTCAATTTTAGGAGCATCTATATACCACATCCATCCATTCTTCTCGCAATGTTGAATGGCTTCATCGGGCGATGAGAACTGGACCTTCATGTTAGATAGAGGGTCTCCAGTGGAAGTCCAGCCCATGAGAGGGTTCTCCCATCGTTGGCGGTTGTCAAATTCCATTTCCCAATGGTGGATATTACTGGTGCCGCTCTGCATAGCGTTCTTTGGCGGCTGGTAGATGCGGACTTTGCGCGTCTTTACATGCTCATCCGGTACTCCGGTAATAGGACTTAAGTCAACCTGAAATTGATTAAGGAAACTTTTAATTATGTGTAGAATGTGAATATTTAAAACGAGGTTCTCCCGACATTTTAGGTAAATTATCTGTTTAAAATAAGCTAGGAATGTATGAGAGGGAGCAGAGCGACCAAGCAAGTCCCATTATGAATGTATAAAACACGGGAATTATTCACGTAATAAGTCAATGTTCCGACTAATAAGACCACCAAGTGTGGTTGAAACTATAGTCGGAACACTCTGACTTACTACGTGAGTATTTCCCGTGTTTTATACATTCATAATGTGTCCAAACCACGTCAGTAATAATAACAAAAATCCCACGTTGACAGTGGTTACGGTCAGAATGAGAGGGTGGAGGACTAGCCAGCGGGCTAGACCTCAGGGGACTAGCCAGTTGAGGTCACGTGATACAAGGCGGCAGTAGGAGTTTTACAATATAAATTTGTAATTCGTACAATTATGGATATTGCAATAAAAATACTGACCGTTTCTTGACTATGCCTACCCAATATACTAAGTTTTGTAACAATATTCTTATTATTTTGGAAGAAAAGTATACGTTTTATTATTTTATGCAAAGTATGTTTTTGAACGTACAAAACTATCGAGAAGATTATATCTAATCGTTTTTTAACTCTCTTTCTACTCTACTGAAACATATACTCTAAATGAAAAAAAATATATATTTAAAAGTTGCGCTTTGTGTATGTACATCGCCTTCACATACAAAGTTATTTGATATTGTGTCCCTCAATCAAGCACATATAAATTTGTTTGCATAAATAATATGCCAGCAAAATCTCACGACATCTCACCAAGGGGAGAGGGGGGGTCGAAAAATCGCCAAAATTAAGTTTTTTTAAAAAATTACCTCACCTATTTTAATTATATGGACGCCCCCTAAGATAGTTTGGTCATGGAGGATTAACGAAAGGAAATTGACTAAGCATGGAAACATGGGTGAAGTTAATGGTAGTGTTGGAAGAGGAAGGCCTATACAAACATTCTAAAATCAGATTGAGGAAGTTCTAAGAAAAAGCCAGGTGAAGAGTACACTAACCCGACACTCATGTTTCATACATACAGGTCAAATGATTAGACAATAGACAATATTTTTTTCTGGTAATAAAAATATTTCCTATTGTCTATTGAAAGGTCTAATTATAGTGGATGAAGCGCAAGAAGTGTTTGAATCGTAGCAACTAGAGGCTGTGGTCTCTGCTTACCCCTAATGGGAAGTTGCGTGAATATATGCATGTATGTATCACGGACTAAATACTCTAGAGTATTTAGTCCATGGTATGTATATACTAATATTAAACCTGTTCATGACATAATATTAAACAGTTTAGCATTGTTTAAATGTTTAGTTTTAAATGGAAACCTATTGTTGAGTTACTTATCCTTTAATTCACTAGTGATATTAATCAGTGTGAAGGTTGTTAAGCCCTTGCATACTGCTGAGTAGGGACTCATTTCCGGCATCATGCAACATTACGACATGTCCCTACAGGCTTCTTCATTAAATAACATACAATTGTAAGAAACAGTGATTTTTCGGGTATCCTTCACGATCAGCACTAACTTATATGTATATTACGTTGGTGATTTACTATACAACCTCCCTTTTTATTTTTACATACATAAATGTTTTCTATCATTTAAATGTTTAATTTATGAATTATTTGTACCACTATTTGTAATATTTTTGTCTTTTTTTTATAGTGTATAAGTAACATGTGTTTTCTTTCCTTTTATTAATCTATTAAATTTGTTTCTATAATCAGAGAATAACTTTACCTTAGTTGGCACACAAATAGTGTCGAGTGAATCACTCTGTCTCTGTTCAAATACAGAGTCATTGTCTATTTTCGGTGCCTCTTGAATGCAGGTAGGGTCCACATATCCACTTAAGTGCTGTGCTGTTGTAGAAAACGCAGGCAGCGATCTGTAAATACAAGATTAAAGTTATGTTTATTCTCCTTTACTCTATATTACATGCTCATCATTATCTCAGTCCTCAACAGTTTTTTATAATGATATTGAATTGATATACAGGTCTTAAAAAATTTGTTCTAAGTATTAGACCTTAGTGGGGTATAGCAATGTGAAGCAGGCAATTTGTTTGATGACTTGTGCAGTATAATGATTCATTTAGAATAATGCTTCACTTCCCGCAGTACTGCAGCGCATCTGCAATGTTTGCCTAAGCTTGCAAACTGGCTCTCAATGCAGATATTCAAGTCCAAAAATCGACATTTTTATCACTGACTGACCTATAGATCTGGTATTATTTTTGATAATTTGACTGTTTTGGTTTTCAATAAAAAAATGAACCAGTTCAGTCTCAGACCAATGTAATAGAAGGCTATTATTATAACACATTTTCAATGTATAATTATGAGTAATATTGCATCTATGTAATAACAACAATAACAAACTCTGTCTCATCCTGCTTACAACTTAGGATGAGGAATACAATCAGTGTAGCAGTAAAAAAGCAAGTATATCTGTCAGTTCATGAACTATCGGGGAACCGATTTTGGAATTGTTTTCACAATCATATCGACGTTTTATTTCAGAATGTTTGTATGTATTGTTATACATTATAATATAGATTAGTCAAAAGACAATCTGTCTTCTTAACTGCACCTGTGAAAAATCAGGCAGCTTCAGTAGTTGAACTGTACAAAGCACAGTATACACTTTCCACATACACAGGGTCACCTTAAATAGCACTGATATCATTATAACAAGGTATCTATATATCATCTGGGATACTGCAATACTACATAAGCAACTTTTTCCTTGAGGTCTAAATTAGTGAAAATAAGTGAAATTAGCCATAAATTTTTTTGTGTTAATACTGCAAACTACCTAATTATTAAAATTCAAGTGTATCTATCTAGCCTACCGTCATCTGGAAGAGATCGCTGTTTAGCGATAAGGTTGCCGAATGTACAATTTAAGTTATTACTTTAAAAATGTCAAATGTACATACAGTGCAATAGTGTTATCTATCTACATAATCATATTGTGAGTACACCTCTTAGTTTAGAAGTTCCAGCAACTTGTTGACCCCTGTTAAGAATGATGGCACTTCTCTTTGTGGGCAATGTATGTTCACAGTGCATTAACTGACTCTTTAAATGTATTATACCAATAGGGCATTCTTATTAATCAATATTCTTAATCTATTTAAGTACTTAATCATCACCTTCATGCTTTAGATGCTGGAAATGTTTTATAATAAAAAAAACTACCTGAATGTCTCTAGTGAGATCTATTCAAAATTCATCATAATTTTACTTACACTATTACACCACAGGTACACACCGACCACAGGTTTATGCTGTGGATGGCAGTAAATATAACAAGTAAATAGGTTTAGATTAGAATATATCTGACGTGAGAACACAGGTGTGTGTGGTAAATTGAACTATTTCAAATACGTGCAACCAGTCACAATTACCTCATCAACAAACTCAACTCTTCTTGTGTTGACAATTCAGCACAATTTCGTCAAAGTAAAGTTTATCATATTTAAGGTCGGTGGTCTATTCTGTCAGGTATTGTCCCACTAAATATTTCATGATCGAAGTCCTATGCTATTGAACTCATTCTAAACTTTACATTGGCTTAGGTTGTAATGTACGGCAGATTACCTTACCTAGACAACTGTGTCCGAGATAAAGCAGCCGATCGGGTGATAACTTTAAACATTGTATAATTTTATGTAACAATCGTGTAACAATCACTGATTTACAGAATGAATATTGAATTGAATAAAATAGTTCTTGCTAGTGTAGTGTATGTTATGTTAAACATCGATACACTATCGATGTGATATTCAAGTCAAGGAATATCGATTACTATTCTGTGCTATAAATAGTTTCAATACGAGACCTCTGAAGCTAACGTCATTCTGACATCTAGGGAATTACCGAAAAAAAAAAATGTTTCAGAACTTATCTCAGCTAGCTTAAAACCATCCTCTCGATTAAAATTCTTATGTTTTCTTATTTCAACCGCTTCATGTACGATTCTAGAGAAAAATATAATAAGAAAACATATAAATTTCAATCGATAGGTTGGTTTTAGGTTGTTTACATCTTGGAACTCAGTTATTTATAAAAGTTCGCGTCGCGGCAGTTTGAACCTGAGAAAACTGAAGATACTATGTATTTTGTGTGTCGTGACAACCCTGTACCTTTGCAGGGCTGTGACAGCCCTACAGTGTAACAAGATCAAGAGTGGGTAGTTGGAGAAACTACGCGCTCTCACTGATATTGCCACTCGCATTTCTCCAGTCTTCTCGTAACCACGACCAAAATTGGTCGAAACGTCGAGATAAATAAATTACTAAATCGCGACAAGCCCTGATTGATTTATTGATAATGTGTTCAAATCGCAAAAGTCTTAAAATTGAAATAATGTTCAAAAGAAAAATATTACTGTGCAAAGGATGCTTATCATTCCCGAAGCACCTACGTTATTTTCTTACAGTGATAATTATTACAGAAAACTTCGTACATTATATTCAAAATTAAACCCGAAGATAAAAAAAACAGGAACGTGTTGATATCGTCACATCGATGTTTTTCAGCTAAGCATCGATGTATATCGAGCATCCATAGATAAGTAACTATAGACGAACCTGACGAGCATCGGTCGGAGCATCCCTAATTAGTTGATCGTATTTGCAAATTTGTCGGGCCAATTATCAATTTAGAATCTTTGAAATAAATTGAATTTACTACAATTATATGCTAAAGAGTAGATAATATTCGTAGTATTCATTCGTTAGCTGAATGACCAGATATATAGATTTGTTAACGTGAATAATGGTGTTATTTAGAGTGTCCTTCGATGAGCGACTTTTCACAGCTGTTTTGATGTAAAGGTAGTTATTGCCAACATCCTATTTTGTTTTATCAGCCGGTCAACCGCTTAGCAACAATTTTGATCTGTTCGAATGAATCTAACTTCCCGTATACTTATTTTTGTAACTCATTATAACAATATCTTTACGCAATCGTACAAGATTAAATGACATTCCAAAAGCTATTTTCTATGGAGTATTTTATATGGTCAGAATTGCACAACTTGTGTGCAAGATCTTTTAATAAGATTTGTCCTGGCTCCATACCTAAATACTATTTTTATATTAAATAAAACGTACAAAATTATTTTCTTAATCTTTATTACTTCCTACATCTCTATATTTTACTCTATTTTAAATAAACAAACTTAAACTCTACCAAGGAATAATAGGAGTTAATACCTAACATCATGTTAAAAAAAAACTTATTGTGTTGAATATTTTCTTCTCTGTATAGATCTAATGGTTGACCACTTTCTCACTTTATGGTAAGTGACAATGTGGTCAAAGATATTATCACTTGTAGACCTAGTATGTTTACTGGCTCTCAAGGACACTGCCTGGACACACTATGTATCATTTAACATTGTATTGTATATTGTATTCGTTCTTCGATTTTCATTTAATTGTTACAAATAAAGTTTTTCTTTCTTTCTATGCCCTTGGTGACAGTTTTTCAAAATTTATGAGTTTACAAATGGCTAAACCATTTCAGAGTTGTGTGAATATTTTTTAGTGATATACCTTTAAATATGAATTATGTCTCTAAAGATAATTTTTGTCCTGTTTATGTACATATATATAAGCACATAAATAGCTTTAAATATTTTCAATTTCAGATTGCCACCAAGATCATCATGTCCTGTTAAAAAAGAAATCTGTAGCTCCTCCGGGGGCTACCCCTGAGCTTTTGGCTCTACTTGTGTACCTGTATTACTTAATTTTATATATATACATATCATCAAAGTATATATTTTTCATTTATTCAAGAGGACAATTGCAGCTGGCCTGCAGTTTTTGTGCCTGAATTTTCTAACGTTTGGGTTGAAGCTAAAACCTACAGCTCCGAACAAAGCAATTTAGGAGGATCTAGAGAGACATCTATTAATATTTAGGTTTTAAGAAGATGAGTAAGAATAAACCAGAAGTGGATTGCAATGGTCGCTGTCGGTCCCGGAGCCATGGACAGACAATCACCAGTGCCATTACGAAGAGATCTATTGGAGACAAAGCTCTTGCTGCTTTTATTAAAGGAACATGTTCTAACTTCATCAAAGCATTTGATTTTGAGGTAAGAATGCATAAGTACATTATAAGAATAGAACATAGTTAGTATAGTTATAGATTAGAATAGATTAGACAGAACAGCCTTACATATGTTAGCTTAAAGTCCATTCATGTTAATACCATGTGCATGTAGTGTTTATCGATATACTAACGGTCCGTTCTGGCTTCGCACGGGTAAAACATTTCACAATTAAAATTATAAGGATTCCTCCTCCTCCTCAGTCGCTCCCTCATTGATGAGAATCGTGACTTTTCCCATGAAGTGCGATGGATTTCACTGTGGATAAGGATCCCTAATTTTGTGAAAATATAATTTAGCTTATGTTACTCAGGAAGAATGTAGCTTTCCAATGGTGAAATAATTTTAAAATTGGTCCAGTAGTTTATCAGCCAATTCGTTACAAACATACTTACATACAAATCATTCCTCTTATTGATAAATTTCAAAACCATAATAAGCATTTTTATTGCGAGAATACACTCCACACAAAGTTCAGTAGTTTTTTGTGTGATTATCTCATTGGAAAATATTATTATTTGGGATAAATAACATCTGTGTTAATTCAGGTAAAAATGATCAAAATCAATAATAAATGTATATAATATCGTAATGTAACAAACCGACTAGGACTCACGTGGTAAACACTGGATAATTACTCTCCGACCAGTTTCGAACTTATTTGCAGTTCTTCATCTGGGAGTTATGATCGTATGAATATGAAGTATCGTTATGAAGTATTGTTGTAAACATTTTAGGTGAATATCAAGTGAATTATGCCTGATTCTTAGATTACAATGTATTGGTAAGTTTTAAAACTGTTGTATTAATTTTATTCCAATTATCATTTGAGATCTCTTGTTGCACATTTTCAAAGGAGAAAAGAGAATGAAACACTCTCATATTCTAAATCAATAAATGTTTCTTGGTTACTGGATTGACATATGCAAAAAGTATACTTAAAAACTGCAGTGATTTTATTATAGTTAAATGGTAAACTGGTACACATTCACATTTTTGACAGCCATTATTTCTCGACTGGTGTTCTGTCAGTACAGATGCCCATCCTCATGAAGCTTGAGATCTAGCAGCCAGAACTGTACTGCCAGAACACTAAACACAAGAAATAACAAATGTAAAACATTACAATTTGGCGGATTACCATTTGACTATACCAAAATGTAAAAGCCAAGTAAGAAGAAGATGACTTCAAAATGACCTAAGGACTCCTTTGGCAGCAGATAGAAAGCAGTGGAAATAGTTGGAGAAGCCTTTGCCATCAAGCACACCGAAACAAGATATATTTTTTAATATAGGTGTTTTTAATTTTATATATATTTTTGTACAGTGTTCAGGAAATAAAGGCTTTATTATTATAAATGTATATAATAATAAAAATAACTAACAGTTTAATTTGAACTTACATCTACGGAAATACCTTCATTTTTTCCACCAAGCTGTAGGCTGTTTTTTATTTTTCATCTTCATGTCATACATTAACTTTAAAATTTCAGATACATATTATGATAAATATGATATCAGATTTTTATAAGAGAAGACCATGCGAGAATTCAGTGGGGGAAGTACTGCCACCATATCTGTTTCTACCGCCAGGTAGTAGTAGGGTTTGCATTTAGTGTTTGCATTACCATGTTCTGGCTTGAAGGGTATGGTTTCCGGTGAAATTACAGTGACATAAGCCTTACCAACTTTATGTCTTAGGGTGACCAGGTCTTTTCAAATTGCATCTATCTATAGACAGAGGTTACCGCTTAACATCCTGTGGGCCTTTTGCTTCGTCAGCCGCCTTAATCCATAAAAAAAAAAAAAAAACAATATAAATGAATTTATAGGTCTTCCAATTTGTTTTGAATGAAAATTGCAACTACGATTACGATTTTTTTTACCTGGTTAACCACATATTATTATGATACTATTTATTCCAGAAAATGATAGTTTTCCGCGGTATTATTAGACAAAAATGTACTTAAGGTTGTTTCTTCTCTTCATTTCAGTCGTTATGTCATATTATATTCAGTAGTGCACTTATACAAGGAGCCGCCCACCGCTGATTTGGTGTGATTGGGTGCTTTTCACCTTGCTAGATCCAATCTAATTAAAATGTACATTTTATCGTTTATGTTGGGTAATTTTTCTCTCAATCCATGCGGATGATGTCAAGTCACAGGTAGAAACATACAACTTAATATAAACTATTTATACTTATATAGACCTAAATATGTTTCAGGGTCGAACAGCCCTTCACATGGCTGCGTCTCGCGGCAGAGTGCAGCTGATGGAGTGGCTAGTGCGTCACTCCTCAGAAGCCTTCGCAAATGCACGAGACAGAGAGTCTGGTTCAACATCATTGCACCGCAGCATATTCTATGGGCAGATCAATGCTGCTGTTTCACTTATGAAGCTAGGTATGCATACAAAAGTCAAACCGTTATCTTGGGGCTTGGCAGAGACCACAGCCACTTCCTCCTGATATGATTATGACATTTATAACACACCACATTTGCTTTAACAATCAATATTTTCATACATAGTGTCAGTTTAGTGTACACTTGCTATGGACTTTTATTATAACTTCGGTCTGATTTCGGAACGTTTCCCTAGGGATGTCCCTTCTAACACTTACATTCACTTACACTTTGTAATACAGCTTAATTAAATACAAAAAGACAAATTAGAAATTACCGACATGGCACAACCTAACCAATAATAAAATAACAATTAAACCAACCTAACCATGGCACACCAACATGGAGTCAAACGAATGCATAGGAAGGAACTTGGAAATGTGCATAGGTCTTGCAACCCATATGATGAGATAATGCTCTTTGAGATAATCCTCAGTCCTCTCCATCACGCTCTTAGGTTTTTTTTAAAATGCTTTTAATGCTTGACAAAGAGTAGTGTTAACACTACTCTTTGTCGTTGTCATGACTCCCGCGATAGAGCAAATCCTAGTGTGGGGATGTGAGTATGATAACGTATGCTTTGCGATGTACCAGACTAGCAGGGCGAAAGAATTGATTTAGTAATTCATTTATTGTTTTGCGAGAATAGGTGAAACCAAATTCTTTGTAGTCTTAAGAAGGCAGCGGAAGAAGTAGGAATGTGCATTGTCTGGAGTCTTGAACAGAATTATGATATAGATAGCAAAGCCCAATTTCCTCCAATTTGTTGAATAACACAACTACGTCAAAATTTCCTTTTCCAGGAGTAAACACTGATATAGTCGACAAAGATGACTACAAGGCCCTTGAGCACGCTCTGCTAGACCGCACATACATGTATAAGCACGATCCTCTACAACCGTGCGACGCTTATGTATGGGGCACCAACTGTAACTACACGCTGGGCACTGGATCTAACCAACCTCGGAACACCCCTGACTCTCTGGCTGCTTTCAATCGGGCCAACGTTAGTGTTAAACAGGTAAGAATATCGCTAAGGAAAACGATAAATATTTATTTACAGCTTACACATTAGGTTCGACAATTATGTAATTGGTATGGAATAATATGTACGTGTATTTCATACTAGGCATTGCCTGTATCGTGATGAAAAAACATGTGACAAATTGCTGCAACATTCGGCTGAAAAATGACGTATCCTTACTTATTATATTATTGATATTGCGATGACATTAACATCTAACATTTCCCATGGACACTGCATGGCAATTATTACATGTGTTTGGGTGGTGCGGCTTGCCGAAATGTCATCGTCATCATCATCTCAGCCATAGGACGTTCACTGCTGGAATTATTCCTCCCCCTTGATTACCACAAGGAGCGGTTGAAGCGGCCCGCATCCAGATCTTGCCTGCGATCTTAGTCACCCGATTCCGAAATGAAAGTATAATCATTTTTATAAGTTACTAGCTGCGCCCCGCGGTTTCACCCGCGTGCACTACGTTTTTCCCGCTGACTCAGTTATCCCACGGGAACCATACTTCTTCCAGGACAAAAAGTAGCCTATGTCCTTCTCCAAAGTCCCATGTATCTTTATACCAAATTTTATCTAAATCGGTCAAGCCGTTTTCATGTTATGTCGTGACAACGGAAAACGGGTTTCATTTTTATATATATAGATAGCAGTAAGGGGTTATCTCAATCAATACTTAATTTTCAAAGAAGCTTGGTTAGCTTTGGTGAAAGTGTCTTGGTTAACTTTCAAGATGAAATTACGAAAGTTAACGTTATTTTAGAACGATCCTCTGCTACTTGATAATTAGAGTATACGTTATTTTGGAACGATTGTCTGCTGCTTCATAATTAGAGTATTTAGTCAAAGTAAAAAAAAGTATATTCTTCTAATAATTACCATAGATAAGACACCATATAATCACCGTGACAGTGTCTAAAGTGACAAATATCAGACGTCATTGTATATAAACATTTTACTTTGACTTTACAAGTTTCTAAAAAGTTAAATTCTTCAGAAAATGCACTCCGTAAGCTTGCCGCGCACCTGCCTCGGATTTACAAATTTCTGTTTTTTTGTTTTCGGCCTCATCGGATGTTTTATTTGCGTATGGTGCGCTGTCAATACAGATTTTTTCAGAGAAGTGAACTTTACAATCACTAAAAGCTCATATGTGTCTTATATTGCCAACTTTATGAATCTCAAACTGTGGCTAACACCTGTCACTACAATATTGATACCTATAGGAGTCATAGCAATGCTGACTTCATGCTGCGGCATATTAGGGGCTGGGTGTCAGTGGAAATGTGCCCTAAAATCTTACATCTTCCTTGTAACCATCATATCTTCAGTTGCTTTCTGGCTGTTCTTCATATCAGGCGTTTACAACATCTACTCAAATAATGAAAGAACAAAAGGGTACCTCCAATTTTCCATCAAGAATTATTATGGAAAAGACAAAGATTTAATCACGGTTATATGGAACTATGTCATGGTGGAACGTGAATGCTGCGGCGTCATTGGTTACTGGGACTTCACTAACTCTAATTGGAAGAAAACAAATTCAGACAAACTGTATCCTGTCCAATGTTGTGTATTATCGAATGCAACCGCTCTAAAACCAGTTTCAGAGAATTGTACAAAGAATTTAGATCCTAATATACAGTCGTATAAAGACGTTGGTTGCATGTATGCTCTCAGGGAATCTATAGTTAGGAATAAAGGAATGCTTATATTCTACATCATACTCTTGTCTATTGCGTATGTAATGCTAACGCTATTCGCATATTGTATTCTTCGTGGGGAACCGTTGGTGAATACTATGACAGGTGCGTTTACCTTTGATACACCTGCAAGCCACCGAGGTGAAGTAAGGACGGTAGTGCCGTCTAACTCTTCATTAGAAAACATGATGTTTGTTGAAGAGCCTCCTAAAAGAGTCATGAGGGTTGTCTCTGCAGCGAATCCATTTCAAACTTACAAGTTCACACCTCCGGCTTACCATGGTGATCAGACTTATCCGCAGTGTTAGATGGTTGCAGATGTAGTCAAGATGAAATAAAGTTGTTTTCAAAAAAATATTTTTTTATTTATTAGTAGATTTGCTCAGGTACAACACAATTTGCTCCGGTATTTTTTTTTTTTCAAACAAATCACTCACTATAACCCCCTCCGTGTTGCGGGAGGCATGAACACACAATCACATTACACAAACATCGATGCTCATCACAGAAATGTTTGCTCGAGGCCGGATTCTCTGTCGAGGTTCTAAAGCCAACGTCGCTGATCACTGAGCGTCAGTCGTCACCGAGCCCGACGAATGTGAATACTTCGACGAATCGACGAGTATTACAACAGTTATTTCTATCATAGAATGTAAGCAATCAAGTAGTTAATAGTTATTTATGTGCGAAAGCATTTAATTGGTGTTTAGCTACATAATTTAGAGTTGTATTTAGTTATGTATCACTGTTTGGTTTCTAAATAAAATAAAATTAAAATTATCAGGCGGGGTAATAATTAAACTTTCTCTTTTACACAGGTGTGTCTAGGCAAGTTCCACACCGTATGGATATGCAGCGGCAGTGAAGGCGACACTGTGTGGTGCTGCGGACAGTTGGCCCGAGCGGGCGCTCCGCACAGCACGGCGCTTCGCCCCGCGCCCTTAAAACTCGCGGAGCCCTGCGCTTCGGTCGCTATCACGCTTAACTCTACTGTCATGCTATTAGAGAGCGGTATGGTAAGTCCCCAATCATTATGCATTCTTTTCTATGGAAGTGTATGTTGTTAATGTCTTTATGAGATAGAAATAATTGTAATCGTAAAAGTAAAATAAAATGATAGATTTTCTGTTGGTCTAATAAAGTGTATTACCATGAGACGGTTTCGTACAGACTGCAGATACATACCATACACACGCTTTAGTAAAAAATATTGTCCCATTCTGGTGTTTCAACATCAGCTTAGAGATATATAAATAATAATTGTATGTGCCTAAATTCCAACTTTAGGCAAAAAGATTACTCAACTCAAGTAACGTAGAAGTTAACATAAAATAAAACAAAAAACTGTGGACCTACTAAGGTGTTATTTTTTTAAGTTTAATTACTGCTACGAGACGGTTGTACATAGACATATGTACGTTTTTTCCGACGAAAGTTTGTCCTATTCATGACTCCCCCTGCTTTACTCATATTAAAACTGTCACCAAATACATAGTGTGTTCAGGCAGCAGTCCTTGAGAGCCAGTAAGTATCTATTGTCAGCGTGATAACTTCTTCGAGCGTATCGGCCTTGACCATCAAGTGATATAGTGTTCGAAATAGTATAAAAAACTTGATAGAATGTCTCGGCCTAGAGTTCAGTCATATCTGCATGCCTATCCTCAGGTGTGGTCACACTGCTCACTTTAAATGTCCTCCGTGTACTCTGGGCTGGATACTGGTCATTCATAGTATGAATGCCACCATCAGCTATTGAAGTATACATACTTGAATGTCAATACGTCATCACCTTGAGTGTATCACACTATTCCATTAGCTCTAACCTAATAACTAAATACTAATACTGGTAGTTAGTATTACCGAATATCAGATTCGTAGTAAGTGAAAATTCGTCGCGATGATAGCCTAGCGGTGGGAAGGTCGACTGTCGAACTGATAGACGCTGGTGCGATCCCCAGTAACGGCTTGAGTTTCTTGTGAAAGCAACACCGTTATCAAATTCTCAGCAAAGTGGTATGGTACTTTCAAAGGGGCCTGACTAGCTACAGGACGGTCCCTCAAGTTTGAAACACTGTCACCTGTGTACATAGTGTATTCAGGCAGCATTCCTTGAGTGCCAGTAAATATTCAAAGCTTAGCGTGAATACACCGTTGACCACATCGTCACTGCGTCACTGACCATAGAGTGAGATTGTAGTCAACAGTTAGATCTATGTATAAAGTATTTAAGAAAGTTCGCTTGTTTTTCAGCGGCAGGGTGCCCGGGTGGCGGTGGCGGCACCTTTGCCTCTAAAACTCATTCTTAATATCTGCACATTGCACTCATTTATATTTAAAGGGTAGACGTAATGGAAGTCTACCCTCCTTTTCACACAATATCTATTCCATAACTTAACAACAGGCAAGTCGAATCCCGGGCAGGGCAAATATTTTTTGTGATGAGCATAGATGTTTGTTTCCGGGTTTTGGATGTTTGCATTTTTTGTTTGCGTGTGTCCATATCTATCGCGACACGGTATCCTAGTGCGCAGTAGTGAGTGTGTGAATGCGTTTGTTTGTCGTTTATATATTTGAATATTGCAGGTATTACAATATACTTTAAACAGTACCGACAACGCGAGCCAATCCTGTACCAAGACCCCTACATCCATCCGTCTGCCTTCGGTAAAGCCCCTGATGAAGCTATCGTCTCCGCTTGGGGTCCGGGCGGGCAGGTCCCACGCCGTCGTATGGAATAAGAATGCCGTTTACACGTGGGGTATTAATGTCGGACAGTTGGGCCATTCACAGGAGGACAAAGTTGTTGCAACGCCGAGACGGGTAAGTACACCAAATGTATTTGTGATGTATGTAAGTTTTGAAGTCAATCAATTATCCGTGAGGACCTATAATTGGCCTTTTGTTGCTATATTGTAAAGAAGGCCGTTGGTCTTCCATGTAAAAATAAATAAAACGAAAATACCTGGGTGTCAAGTCTACTAATTTTGAGTTCATGTCCAGCCCAGGCCGGTTCAATGCCAATAAGTAAAAAATCCGTAGTCCGCTAAGTTCATAGCGTCCTGAATCAATGTTGCATCTAGAATTTATGCTCGGCCCATGTCGGTTTTGTATGAAATTGAGAAGTCGGATGCTAACAGACTACGAAAAATTGCGTACTTACCTCACTGAGTTTAAATTGACTCACTGAATTAAATCAAGATTGATTCAATATGTATGAATTATTATTATTTGTACTGTAACTGAAAGCGAGTGCGTAGGAACAGGCAAGGACCTGGTATAAGTGTAACTGTATACGTAGTAATATGAACTATCCTTTAATGGTCTTCACCATAACGGATCCTTTGTTCTGGCTATTCGTAAATTACCATACCTTGTGCAATTCTCCGAAGGTCTTTTGGCACATGTTCTACTTTCAACCAATAACAATAACAGCTTGGGTGCCACCAGGATTCCTTTCAGGGAGGTGCATCGGCTTCTAAACATTATACCTAATCACCGTACATGTCTCTGTATTTTTTGATATGTAAAAAAATACTGAGACACATGTATGGTTTTGGACTTTTGAACGATTTCCCTACACCATTCGTTTCGACGACGACAGGTGCGAGGATACTGAATTTATTGATGAAGTGATGAACAAATTTGGACAGCAACCTAGACGCCGTCAGCGTCTAGCTTTTCAAATTTAGTTTTTAGTGTCCCAAAAGCGAAGACTAATCTTCTTCAGTATGCCCCCTCGACAAGAGCCATATGTGTAGTCAATCAGATATCTTCCCATATTGACATTTTTCATTGTAGCATGGCGAAATTCACAGAAGTTGTGCAAAACTTGTTAGGAAATAATATATTATCATTATGATTTCACTGCATCGCATTGGTGAATACTGTAATGGTGTATGTAATTATTGATGTAATAAATAAAATAAAATAAAAAAATTATTCATACCGTAAAGTATGACGCCGTACCGCCGAACCGTAAAGTATCAGTAGACAGGGGGTGCAACTGCACCCTCTTGCACCCTGCTGCCGGCGCACATGAATAACTGTATCACAATACAGTTATCTTGCTGTTGTGAAATTTCTGCGTTTACATTATACACTTTAATCATCTAATCCATACAACCGAAATATATGACAATAAGTGAAACTTATTGTCATATATTTTCATTGGTTGGATGAGTTACAATATACAAATATTGTTTGACAGGTAGCGATATCCATAAATAACAAGGAAGAGACGGGCATGCAATTGGTGGACGCGGGTGACGCGGCCACCGTGTTCACAACGAGCCGGGGTGATGTGTACTTATTGCATAAGTATATCTGCAAGAAGATTGCTATCAAGTGAGCATATGCATATTTAAGTTTAACTTCCCTACTGTGCGGAACAATATATGAACAGTCACAAAAATATTGGCTTAGTTACGAAGGTCCGCACTCCGAGTATTCTTTTTTTAACTATTTTTGACAAAAATGGAACCCACCGACGTCATCAACGGTATTTTTTAAGATTTTCCGCGATATATATGAAATATATACCGTAGCAATCCTTAAAGCGATTGTGATAAAATAAAAAAAAGAATTATCAACATCGGTTAACAGTTGGCAGAGAAATCAGTGAATGAAAGTAAAAAAATATACAGTGAAACATAGAACGTCATCCTTTTTTGAAGTCGGTTAAAAAGACATTGCATTCGTTACTCTAATCTCTATGGCAATTCCAAGAAGGTTTTTGCTTGCTTTGGAGAAAGTGCTATGTGCATATATAGACTTTTTTATACCTTATAGATTTGGCATTTGACCACTATCTCACTCTATGGCCAGTCACGATTTGGACCAAGTTGTAATCACGCTAGACTTAGACTGTGAACTGAATCCTAAGAACTGCTGCCTGAATATGCTGCGGTTGGTGATAGTTTTTTTAAACTTAAAGGTGGTAACTATCCAGTAAGGTACAGGAAAGCACCCAACACCCATGCATTTCATAATAATGTTACCTACATCGGAAGCTAAAGCCTTCCTAATTTCTATTATTTTTAATTTAAACTTATGAAATTTTATTAGACATGTAGTACTTTCAACAAAATAAGCTGAAATGACTCAAAACTGTAAACTCTAAGGCTTTCACGGCTGGCGTTGCATGTTGTATGTATTGCTTCCGGGCTGTTTGGCCGTGGTCTAAGTGAAACTTGTGTTCCAGACGTTTCGTCGATCACTGCGGTCGACATCTTCAGTGGTTCAGGTCCGAGCGGCGACAAGAGCATAGAACTCTCCTTCGCGGCGTTTTCTCTGTTACTGATGAAGATGAACCACTGAAGATGTCGACCGTAGTGATCGACGAAACGTCTGGAACACAAGTTTCACTTAGACCTCGGCCAAACAGCCCGGAAGCAATACATACAACATGACTCAAAACTGTCCATTTAGCTAATGGTAGTATTAATAAGGGTAGTGTAGCCATATAACACACGAAGTGTACCCGGATGAAAAACACGGGCTTCGCGCTCCGGTATTCGTCACTTCTTTTTGACCGATCATTCTCTCATTTGTTTTCTATTCTATCCACACGACATTCGTGAAACTGTGGTAACCCCCACATGCCACAAATCAAGAAGTTGAAGCCCACCAATGTAAAGTAACCTACCCACCCTGGTGTGTAATTAATAACAATGCTACCTACAAAACTCAATCCGGTAGTTGCATTATTTAAGAAACATCGTTTATTTTACAGACAAATTAATTTACGTCAGGTGTGCGTCGAAGCGAAGGTGAGCGAACAAGGCGCTTACTCTCGAGTCACCGTCCTGCTGCTCACCAACGTCGGCCAACTGCTGATATGGCAGGATACAACTAATAAACTCACTCGGTAAGTAACAAGTCACTGCACACTGGTGTGAATCACCAATCACCTACCACATATACAAAATAAATAATAATTGTTTCAAATAATTCAATATTATAATTGCGAAAGTTTGTATATTTGTTACTCCTTCACGCTCAAACGTCTGCACCGATTTCGATAAAATTTGGTATGGAGATAGTTTAGACCCTAGATTAACACTAGGCTACTCCTTATCCCGAAAATAATTGTTGGTCTCTTACATTACAATTTTCGTTAGAAACGATATTTAGTTTTGTTATTAAAACTCACGTGATTTTGACACATTATAAATGTATAATACACGGGAATGACGTCGTAAGCCAGATATTTGTGATTATAGTTTCGACCCCATTTTGTGGTCTATTTGATAGAGAATAGGGGGTGCATGATTAAATGTTTTTAAGATTCAATCATTCGTTTCCGCGTTAAAGGTGTATGCCGTATACCTCCTTTGTTTAATATAACGTTACTATGTTTTTAGATGCGTGTTTGGTCTCGCCCATCAAACTGTTATAACGAACGTGGCGCTGACGCACGACGCTCTATACTTCACTACCAAACTAGGCGAGGCTTTCACTGGTACGTACTTCGACTATTATCGAAAAGAATATTTTTTACCACAAAATGCAACCGGCTCATTCAAAAGTGTTAAATAACTTGTTGATGTCGGTTCCATTTTTTGGTATTTTTTTTTCTTTTTACCCTTTTTGCCTCTTACGGGATCGATTGTCATTGTGTATGTTCACTGATTTCTTCACCCGCAATTAGGAAGTCGTCCAAGTAGACGTATCACTGTCCATTTATTGGTGTGTAACTCAGAAACCGCTTGTCCGATTTTGATGAAATTTAAATAGGACCACCTCGGAGGTACATTTTATCAAACAAAAACGAGACAAATATATTTTTTAGTATCGGTCCAAAAATGGGGAAGAAATCGGTGAAATTACATTTCAAAGAAATACATACAGTCGAACATATAACCTTCTTTTTCTAAGTCGGTTAAAAAGAAGAAATTGGAAGAAGAGTTTGGTTGCCTGGAAGAAATCGCTTTAAGCAATAAGGCCGCCCTTTGTATCACTGTATCTATATTTGTTTGTGTTCTTTATGTGTGTAGTTTTTAAATAGTGTGCAAATAAATAGTTTTCTATTTATCTAAGAAATATTTATTTGACACTACCGTTCAAATATAACTTTGAAGATACACAATAACTCAAAATTTATTACGCTAGACCTAGTGAAAAACAATCATATACACATAGTTAAACTATCTTAAAAGAGTGGATCCTGGTGATAGTTATGGACAATAACTTTAATATATATTGTAATTTACTTTTTGGAAATAAAATATTTATATATTAAAAAAAAAAAAAAAATAACTATCACCCGGGCCCCATCCATATATGTGAAGGAGTAACAAATAACAAACTCACTTTCGCATTTATAATATTATATAAGTACATTATTTCTATCGCACAGGTACAATATCCCGCAAGGCCTCAACAACAACTCAACCGCAGCCAATCAGAAAAGAGAAAGAAAAAGACGGCAAATCGGCACTTGTGAAGTTTTTAGAAAAGGACGACTGTACTTCTGTCAAGATAACCATGATACCAAACGTGCATCGCGCCGTGTCTATTGCTGTGGACAGCGAGGGTTTAAATTTTGCTTGCTTGCAGGTATCCTGATTTTTAAAATATTTTATTAACATACATAAAAATATTTTTTTTTGTAACTTGGTTTTTAGGATTTATATAACTATGGTTTTATTTTGTACTGTCATAGGGGGGGGTTTGCCAATACTCGCCACGCTTGGCATGCGGGTTGGCGAGCGCAGTATATAAAATACGACCCTCAGAAGGCGCTGCTGCCCATCCTTCTGGTACGTGATCCCTTAGTCGACTCTTACGACACCCACGGGAAGACATGGGGGGGTACTATTCTAAGCCGGTACCCCACGGCCAATGGCTGGATGCGGGCCGCTTCCAACCGGTCCTTGTGGAAATCAATGGGGGAGGCCTTTGTCCAGCAGTGGACGTCCTATGGCTGAGATGATGATGATGATATAACTATGACCTCAATCTTTAAATGTAAGTCATTATAAGCCTAAACCAGTGACCATTCTAGGTCAAGGATGTTCAGCATTTAAAAAAAGATGTGGCAAAAGGAGTGCAATTCTCAGTCTTTGCTATTGCACTTAATTTCTTTTAAGATAACAGCATTTTTAAGAGTGTTCAAATTGTATAAATAAAATAAACTAAATATATTCAGACTTATTTCGATTTCTTTCAGCTGTCAAAATGGGTGAACTTCCTCTAGACCTAATGGCACCTGCATCGAAATAAGAACGCGTTGGGTATATATATAATGGGAGAGGCATATGTCCAGCAGTGGACGTCCTATGGCTGAGATGATGATGATGATGATAACTTCATGGAGTCACAAGTGTGAGTGACTAATATATATTGACAGACGCCGTAGCTCAGTGGTCAGTGGCATTTTTTCGTTGTTCAGGTCCCAGAGGCAGGCAAACATTTGCGTGATGAGCATAGATGTTTGCCTCTGGTCTCGTATGTTTGTGTGATGTGATTTTGTGATATTGCGGTGGTGTGAGTGAAATGTTTAAAAAGATTACTCTCACTCATAATATTAATAAAACATTAAATGTATTTTGTACAGACTAAGCCAACATGCGGTCTGACGTCACTTCCTGAGCTGTCGCCGTCCTGCATGGCTAAACACATGGAATCTTTACGAGAAATGGCCAACGAAGATGATATACTTCACGATGTTGTTTTTCAGGTAAGTACAATCGTCACCCTGAAATACGCAACGGTATAAAATTTCCTGATCAAAATGGTTTTTTAAATAAATAAGTTTCTATATATGGTTACTATAAAGTCCAAATTGCTATGGTTTAGGTAAAAACAAGTCATCACGTTATTTGATGCCGACGAAAACTACCATTACTGAGGCTATATTATAGAAGCGTTGTAAGGAGTGTAGTAGGTACACGAATTTGAAGAATTTTAATTTTAGAGTAAATAGAATAAAACCATTATTGCATTAAATATTTTTAGAAAAAAATAACTAGTTCGAGTGATTACGGCTAATGCCATGCATATTTCCCAAAAGGGTAGTCTAGTGATAATCGCCTCCTTGTACACGAATTTGAAGAATTTGTTTTTTAGAGTAAATAGAATAAAACCTTTATTGCATTAAATATTTTTAGAAAAAAATAACTAGTTCGAGTGATTACGGCTAATGCCATGCATATTTCCCGGAAGGGTAGTTTAGTGATAATCGCCTCCTTGTACACGAATTTGAAGAATTTGAATTTTAGAGTAAATTGAATAAAACCTTATTACATTAAATATTATTAGAATAAAATAACTAGTTCGAGTGATTACGGCTAATGCCATGCATATTTCCCAAAAGGGTAGTCTAGTGATAATCGCCTCCTTGTACACGAATTTGAAGAATTTGAATTTTAGAGTAAATAGAATAAAACCTTATTACATTAAATATTATTAGTATAAAATAACTAGTTCCAGTGATTACGGCTAATGCTATGCATATTTCCCAAAAGGGTAGTTTAGTGATAATCGCCTCCTTGTACACGAATTTGAAGAATTTGAATTTTAGAGTAAATAGAATAAAACCTTTGTTACATTAAATATTTTTAGAATAAAATAACTAGTTCGAGTGATTACGGCTAATGCCATGCATATTTCCCGGAAGGGTAGTTTAGTGATAATCGCCTCCTTGTACACGAATTTGAAGAATTTGAATTTTAGAGTAAATAGAATAAAACCTTTGTTACATTAAATATTTTTAGAATAAAATAACTAGTTCGAGTGATTACGGCTAATGCCATGCATATTTCCCGGAAGGGTAGTTTAGTGATAATCGCCTCCTTGTACACGAATTTGAAGAATTTGTTTTTTAGAGTAAATAGAATAAAACCTTTATTGCATTAAATATTTTTAGAAAAAAATAACTAGTTCGAGTGATTACGGCTAATGCCATGCATATTTCCCGGAAGGGTAGTTTAGTGATAATCGCCTCCTTGTACACGAATTTGAAGAATTTGAATTTTAGAGTAAATTGAATAAAACCTTATTACATTAAATATTATTAGAATAAAATAACTAGTTCGAGTGATTACGGCTAATGCCATGCATATTTCCCAAAAGGGTAGTCTAGTGATAATCGCCTCCTTGTACACGAATTTGAAGAATTTGAATTTTAGAGTAAATAGAATAAAACCTTATTACATTAAATATTTTTAGAATAAAATAACTAGTTCGAGTGATTACGGCTAATGCCATGCATATTTCCCAAAAGGGTAGTCTAGTGATAATCGCCTCCTTGTACACGAATTTGAAGAATTTGAATTTTAGAGTAAATAGAATAAAACCTTATTACATTAAATATTTTTAGAATAAAATAACTAGTTCCAGTGATTACGGCTAATGCTATGCATATTTCCCGGACGGGTAGTTTAGTGATAATCGCCTCCTTGTACACGAATTTGAAGAATTTGAATTTTAGAGTAAATAGAATAAAACCTTTGTTACATTAAATATTTTTAGAATAAAATAACTAGTTCGAGTGATTACGGCTAATGCCATGCATATTTCCCGGAAGGGTAGTTTAGTGATAATCGCCTCCTTTGTTGAATTCAACTTGAATTACTATTCAGGTTGAGTTGAAAAGAGAACTCCAACAACTCGATTCATTACTGTATTTAAAAATAATTCAAACAACAGTAAATCCCTAAATTCGGCATTAATGGATTCGCGATGGTAGACTATGTGAGGGGTGTTTATTTAAAAATTAACCCAATACAAAATGTTTCTTTTGACCATGTGTCACCAATAAGTATGTGACGATCGCTGTGGCTGAGTCAGTGACATGACATCTGGGGCCTAAGTCTACTATTCAATTTGGCAATATGATCGGCTCACAATAAGCAATTTTGACAGTTGTGGTAGTCCGCTATTTTTAATTCGTCCATATTGAATCAATCTTGATTTAATTCTAGATTCAGTGACGCAGCACGCCTTGTTTCGTAGTCTGTTAGCATCCAACTTGTCAATTTCGTACAAAACCGACATAGGCCGAGCATAGGTTCAACATAGATTCAGGCCGTTATGAACTTAGCGGACTACGGATTTTTGACGTAGTCTTATTGCCATCGAGTCAGCCTCGCAGTCGACGGAATATGAACATGAAATTCGTAGACTTGACATCCTGATCCGGGAACGAAATCCGGCAGAGACTAAGATTTTAATGATGATCGTAGACGTTTGTCCCGGGATTTGAGTGATATGTTTTTGTGTGTCCATGCCTCCGGTGTCACAGGGAATCCTAGTTCGGTAGTGTGAGTGAGGGAAGAAAACTCTGTAATAAAACTATTTCGTCACATTTATAAAAGAAACCTATTTACAGATCGGCAATCGGTCGTTTCCCGCTCATATCTTCATTGTAGCATCGAGCAGCGATCTCCTCTACAAACTGTACCAGGATTGCATCAAAGTACCAGGAGAGAAGCCCACCATACCTCTAGAAAATGTCCATCCTGAAGCCTTTGAAAGAATCCTCAAGTTTATATATACGGGCACGTGTGACGTGGCAGAATTGGGTCTGTGTGGCTTGAAGATAAGGAAAGAAGATCTGCTCAATAGTAAGAAGAAAAAGGATGGCGATATTGATTTGGAGGAAATTGGTAAGAAATAGCTTACCAATTAAATAATAACAGAATATACGCTTATTGCTGCAAAGTTAGGTACAAGACGGTGTATGACCAATTAACAATCTATACGAGTATACATAAATATAATAATCCCTAATTCCCTTAGTCACGCCATAACTGCAGAACGATTTTACGTATTTGTATTACTGTGTGTTTTTATATTTTTTGCTGTTGTGGTGTTGCCTATGTCATGAATAAACGTATTTCTTTCTTTCTTCTTCTATTTCATTCATCTTTTCTTTTTTAAGTTTGGTTAGATAAGAAAACCTAAAAAAAAGTACACGTCTAAAAGATAAGAAAAAATTTGTAAATTTTCTAGAAAAGTGGACATCTCCGGAAAATATACGGTAACAGGAAAACCGTGGTCAACATTTGCGACACAGTGGGGCGCAGCTATATCCAGTAAATTAATAATGAAATTTAAAATAAGTGTAGTCAATGTGTCAATTAGCATTAAAAGGAATTGCCAAGGAGCACAGTCAACCAAATACCATCTATCATTAGTGGACCAGACGTACGGCAATGCACCATCGCTTTATAGTAGATTTAAAACCCATACACACCAAGCATTTTGATTCCACTTTCTTATTGCGTACTGCCAAGAATGGAACTCGTTGTCCAAGTCTGTGTTTCCTGATACAGACAACAGGTACAATCTTGGAAGTCTAAGTCTGCTCAGACCAAGTCATCACTTAACACTAGGTGAGACAGTGGTCAAACGCAAGCTTATAATCTATACTTCTATACTAATATTAAGAGGAAAGGTTGGTGATTGTTTGTTTGTTTGCATTGAAACTAATGAACCGATTTAAAAAGTTCTTTCACTGGTGGGAAGCTACACTATCCCCAAGTGATATAGGGCATATTATATATTTTTTTTATTACAGTTTGAAACTTGTAAACCGTGCGAAGCCGGCGTGGACCGCTAGGCCTCAATAAAAATAAAGTTACATTTATAACTATTGCGTTTTGTTCACAGATAACCCATCAGAAATATCAGCATTCGAAGTGTACAAAAAAGAAGAGAATAATAAAAACAAAAGGAACAATCGGAACAAACGGAACACTGAAACACCGCCGCGTGTTCATTTGTACTGCGATCCTGTGAAACTAGTGCAAGCGGCGGCCAAGCGGCTGCAAGTCATGGCTCTTCACAAGCTCTTGGACAAATTCTAGTAAGCAAAAGTAAAGAATAAACAGGTATAGGTATTTCAGGGTATAGTGCCATCGCTTGATATTGGTCTAGCATTCCTATTAATAGTTAATACAATAAAAGGTAGATGGCGCTAATAGACATCCCCTTAAATGTATCTATAGTGAAGTGATTGAACTGCTAGTGGAGTGCTATCTCAGTTGATAGTGGGGGTGATAGCTTAGTTGGCAAAGCGACAGGGACAGTATTCTGTAGTCGTAAGTACAAGTCCCACGATAAGCCATTTTTTTTAAAAATAAGATTTGTTCCGGCACATACCACAAAATCTCTAGGGATACTTGACGATTTAAAGCGCTCGACGAAATTTATGGGGTGAATTTGGCGCGTGTACAATCACGTTTAAAATTATTAAAGGTGACAGATTTTGGAAGCGATGACAGAGTAGTGGTGATAGCGTCGACCTGATAGACACTAGAAAATGAATATTTCACAGGGAGCATGTGAAAAATCATTTGAAATTAAATGTCATACATTTAAGTTTAATCAGATATCCTGCCACTTTTCACAGTCGATAAAATCATAACCTGGCTTCGGAATAATTTAGGCTTAATCGTCAATTATTCGTCTGTGATTTTTTCTGTAGTTAGCTAATATCTGTAGTACTTCACAGTACGTATTCCAGTACATACTATTTGAATTTATAGTATTAATATATTAGCGATATTCACCATATTTCATTGAAATAGCAAATAAAAGCAACATTGTGTGACATTTAGATTATAAATGAAAAATCATTGCATGTTTCAATCATAACAATGCTTAATAGACAATAGTACTAGTTAGATATCGATAGTTTGAGCTTCCTGTGAAGGTGACATAGTTATTAAACTACAGCATTGTGGTAGGGTACTTTCAATTCCAGTTCCTGCCAGGCTAGCTGGGATCATGAAGTTGGAAAGTCTGTCACACAACACAAGTGAACTTAGGCAGCTGTCCTTGAGAGCATAACGTTCTAGGTGTAATTCTTACCATCGACTATATTGTCAGTGACCATCATTATCATGGTCACGAGTTTTTAATTTAGTTTAAAGGACTTTATTGCCTTAAGAAAATTACTAAATTTTACTTACAATACAATTAATTGTGCTCATACATAACTTTTTATTCGATTTTAGAGTGAGCAATTGAGCATACAACAGTTGTTTCGTATAATAATATAGTCATCTCATTATGTTAATAATTATCATTTTTTTTTGCATACATTACTAGTTGCTTTTAGTGTCACAGTGTTAGCATGCGTCAATAAATGTAAATAATAAAAAAATGTCGTTATATGCCCGCAATATAATGACTATAATGACATAGACCTCGAAAACTGGTCGTATAGAGTGTCATCGAACTTGCACCCACCGGTTATAAACTATTCAGGTTTTAAGGTTTTACCACTAATCTACTGATAAATTATTGCATAGATCAAAGTATTAATATAATCTTTGATAAACATAGATAGCAAATTACGCTCAAGGTACAAAACTAATTCCTTGAAAGATTAAAGGAAAAACTACTTTACGAGATATAATTATATGGCTGCAGTTAATCCATATCTATTTATTATATGGATTTTTTATTGTGTACGTCTGCAGCAACGGCGCGCTTTGTGTATAATGATCGAATGATAGCGTAATCGATTGGAAAAATGTTGAACTTGTTGTTGAAATGTTGAGTATTTTCTAATTCAATTCAATACCTTATTGGCACAAATGTTGATAGGTTATGTGAGATTATGCTTCTTATTCGAGTTGGGGATGCTGAGTCCTACACTGACGTCCCGCTTGGGGTGTTTTGTGCAAAGAGATTATGCTTTTAATAATAATAACAATATTTTCAGTTTGCCATAACAACCTCGTATGCGGTATGCAAATTTCATTATTAGAGTCAAAAGTAAAATTATACAATGTCAAAATATCATTATAATATCATTACAAATATGGTTATTATTGGTGGGTTCCATTCGCAAAAACTTTTAAAATTTTGTTTCTTGCACACATATTCCGTGTCGTTTCATGGTTTTAGACAGGAAATGTGTGCAAAACAACGAGTAGGCCGCTCATCATCAATCTTTCTAACTTGACTGGCCGGTTGGCGCAGTCTGTAGCACTCTACCTTCTGAGCCGCTGGTCCCGGGTGTGTATAAGTATATATATATATATATATATATATATGTGTGTGTGTATATATATATATATATATATATATATATATATATATATATATATATATATATATATATATATATACACACACACATATATATATATATATATATATACTTATACACACCCGGGACCAGCGGCAGAGCCTGTACTATGGTAACTTGATGACTGATATATACATATATACATACTTATATATATATATATATATATACACACACAAATATATATATATATATATATATATATATATATATATATATATATTTATATATATATATATATATATATATATATATATATATATTTGTGTGTGTATATATATATATATATATATAAGTATGTATATATGTATATATCAGTCATCAAGTTACCATAGTACAGGCTCTGCCTAGTTTGGGAACTGAAGAACTTGTGTGAATGTTGTCCCATATTATATTATATATAAAAAGGTGTATAAAAATACAATTTATTACTAACACTGACGCTAGGCCATATCGTCGTGGACTTCCTATAGCTGACATGATGATGATGCATAGAATTATACAATCAAATGTTGAGTACAACAACTCAAACATAATCTGTTCCACAGTTACAAAGACGGTAAAGTGTGTCTGAAAGAGCACGCCGATTACAAAAAGACCGCGACCCATTGGGAGAGGGAATCGTACCCAGAGCTCGTCGATACCAATGTATGCTCTAAGGACGGTATGCTGATACCTGCGCATAAGTGCGTGTTGGCTGCTAGACTAGAGTACTTCAACGGGATGTTTATGCATTCTTGGACTGAGGTTCGTATTGTATATATTACACGTATTGTACATATTTTCAACACGGTTGTAAACTGAGCCTTGTTGCATCGCTTTGAGGGTCAAAAACCGAGCTATAACGCGTATGTGTTATAGCTCGGTTTATGGCCGGTGCGTAATAGAATTATCTCTACAAAGTTAAATTAGTACCTTACTGCAAGTTATATGCGAGTAAATTCGCTGTTTACTTAAATAATTGAATGACGTGAGCAATACATGTTTGATTTTTTCTCGTAAATGTATTGAAAAAAGGTGAATAGGTACCTTCAAGGCTTGCGTGCAACTTCTTAGACTGCATCATCACTTAACATCAGGTGAAGTAGTGTTCAAACGCAAGCTTCTAATATTAAAAAAGCATTTGGATTTTTTAATAATTTCAGTTAGTTTAATGGAATAACCAAATTAGCGTCAATGATAGTGATCCTCTTCTTCACTAACAACAACACTATTTAATTTTGATTTCGACTAAAACTACCCGCAATTGAATGAAACTCGTGTCATATGTTATATATGTATGGAGTTATACGAAGTTGAATTTTAGCGTAAATGGAATACGAGCTATTTCGCTGTGAAGAATCTCAATTAATTTTAGCTACTTAGAGTAACAAGATACGCACGGTCTTTTCCAAAAGGTAACACGTTATAATATTGAGGTGGTAGCTAGCCTGGTAGATAGATATTAAAATCAACCTTTGAAGCGATGATGGCTGTCAAACTGACGGACACTGGTTCGATCTCCAACAACGGCTTGAGCTTCCAGTGGAGATAACACCGTTATCAAATTTTCAGCACGGTGGTAGGGTAATTTGGAGTACCCGCCCGGCTAGCTACCACCCTCAAGTCTGAAAACTGTCACCAAACACATAGTGTGTTCAGGCAGCAGTCCTTGAGAGCCAGTAAATATTCTACGTTCAGCGTGATAACATCAACGACCACATCGTCACTGACTATCAAGTGAGATAGGTCAAACGCCATGTCTATACAGTATCAAAAAACCTAATCAATAAGAAAATCATTTATCATGCAAAATTATTACTATTCTTAACAAATGTTTTTAGATCAATATGTGACGCGCCATTTGATATCACCGTTATAAAAAGATATAGAAAATCCCATCATAATTGTTAATTATGTGCCAAATCGTGTGTAATAAATAAAACTTTTTATTACAGAGCAAAATGTTATCGAAAGTGACATTACCGGTCAACTATGGAATTTTATTACCTGTCATTAACTTCCTATACACAGACTCATGTCCAGAAGTCGATAGTTGCGAGAGTATCGACTTCATATGCAACATGCTCATAGTTGCAGACCAACTTTTCATTACACGCCTTCGGGAAATGTGCGAAGTATCTCTGGCCAACTTACTCACTCTCAAAAACTGCACAGAACTTTGTCAATTCGCTCACACATACAACGCAACACAGCTCAAACAATGCTGTATGGAGTTCATATCACTTAACCTATGCACAATACTAGAAAACAGATCTTTAGACTGTTTCGAAGAAGAGTTACTAAACGATTTCACTAAATATTACACCAAATTCAACCCTATAATGTCATCAAGAGTAATAACTCCGTTTTACAACGCTCCTTCTGATGAAGTTATTGAGGAAATAGATAAGAACTATCCAGTAGATCTGGACGTTATTGATGAAGATGTTAAAAGAGATGATAGCGTTATAGAGATACCTAAAAAGAAGAAACAGTCAAAAAAGATTGATTACACGGATAGCGAGAAGGAAAGAATGAGATACGAATCTGTTAGTTCAGTGACTTCACTCGATCTGTCTAATGAGACGACCGGAGACATTACATTATCGTTGAGTAAAATCAAACAAGAAAAAGGTGCGAAGGATAAGCAAGAGAAATGGATAGAGGTGCCTTCGGCTCAGCAGAAACAGCAAAAACTAGTTCAAGCGCGATTGAAGGCTATTAGCAGCGCCAAGGATATTCTAAACGAGAGCCCTACTGAAAGTTTTACTAAACTGACCAAAAACTCAAGTGCCATTAACATACCATCTCCAACGAGTCCAGGGACATCTTGGATGTCGGTTTCTCCGAAAGATTCTCCCATATCAGATATGGCTAAAAGCCCTCAGGGTAATTTGGTCATAAGTCACATTGGTCCTAAGCTATCACAAAAGCAACGCAAGAAGTTAGCAATGCATGGCAATGAGCAAACTTCCCAAAACTTGAGTGAGTATTTTGATAAGATGAATGTGGGCAGTCCACCAGAAAAGCCTAAGAACCCTTGGAAAGTATGCGAGGTGCCTGTGGCTAGTAGTAGTCCTAAAGCCAAGGCGATGCAGTTCGATCAGATATTAACAGATCAGAGGAAGCAGAAAGAGGACCATTCGAGAATCATGACGAAACCTTTGGCTTTGACTCAGGTAAGCTTATATTTTTCCTATGTTATTAGTATATTTTTAGTTAACTTATCAGAGAAAGCAAAAAGAGGTTCTTATGAAAATCATAATAAAACCGTTGACTTATTCGTGGATTAGATATGTTTACCTAGTAAAGTAAAAATAAAGAAACTTGAGAGAGAGAGAGAACCTAGAAATGTTTAGTTTTTAGTGCTTAAAGGTTGTGCATTATTTTTAGGTAAATTTAACATAGAACATGAATTTAATGATCTGATAGAACCATGGCCACATTATCTTTGACGCAGGAATGCTTTCATTTTGCAGCATTGTTGTCAGTAAATCGATCAGAGAAAGCAGAAAGATGAATATAAGTATATATCAGTCATCAGGTTACCATAGTACAGGCTCTGCCTAGTTTGGGACCTTGTGTGAATGTTGTCCAAATAAAAAAAAGTTGACAGTATTTGTATTATATTTTTAGCACTTCTATCCCCGCTCTCCATTTTTTATCGCTATTTTAGTATTTTTCTACGAACAAACTTAAAAGTAATTTGACCGTCGTCGTTCATTGATGTGAAGTCATGAAATGTCGCATCCCTTTGACATTTTGATAATGTATGTGGCAAAATAACATTTGCCGTGTCAGAAGATATGAATACTATGATGCATTATATTTTATCACATAAAAACTAATTTCATATTTTTACAGCTGGAAGATAAAGCTATAGAACAGCTGGAAAGGTTCTACAACGTCCATGAAGTAGACGATGAACTGATCACCATCAAACGCATCGAGCTTCAAGTATCCTCCCCACAGTGGATCCACACTGCCCCAAAGTGATATTTACATTATATTTTATATATTTTACAAATAATGTAAGTTTTAATATATGTATGGAATATGCAGCTTGAAGTTTTTATTTTAGCTGTTATATATGTAGGATCTTTTCTTTTCTATAGACCTTTTTTGTATAGGTATACAAATTAATTTTATTAATTTTTAATTTCTTTATTAGTACAACTCAACTTTACAAAGCTACAACTACCACTATATTCATACATAGAGGTAGACCATGAAAGGGTCAGGTCAAGAGTACTCTAGGTCCGAAAAGCGTATGGATGAAGCGATTGAAGTGTTTCGGGATCGTAGCTATTGGAAGGCTGTGGTTTCTGCCTCCCCCTACGGGAAAGAGTCGTGGGTATGTGTGTATCACGTACACACATACGTGTGTACGTGACTACATTACGTTTGTTGTACAAGAACCGCCTTTTAAAACATCCAAAAAATATGTTATTAATCTAGTTGTCATTAAATGACTAGTACAAGATTTGTTATATTTATGGGTACTTGCATTAAGCATACTTATTTTGAACCTAGATCGTAAAAAGCTATAACTTTCCGACTTCGCATGCGTATTGAACTACGCCGATACCTTTCAATTTATTTATTGTGATAAAAACGCAAGATAGCAATTACAATTACCACATCAATTACAATATTACATAGACAGTTACATAACGCAAAAGAACAAAAAAATGAAAAAACTCTATGATCAAAGTTCAATGATCTGTGGGTACCATAGTTTTCGTGCAATACCTTGAGCCAGCCGGGATAATCTTTCTAGCTGGCCCATTAATAATCTGGTCTACGGCTAAAACTATCATTGCTCCAATTGTGACGTTTGACATTTATGATTGAACTAATATTGAATTACCCTTTCACAAGACAGAATCTTATTCGAGGTTTGTGCCTGCTGTAAGAATGGACACCATCCTACACACCGATAAAGAATATGGCAACCGATGAAGAGACTAACACCGCCCAAGTATCGATTGAATCAAAGATCTCATAATCCTCAAACGCTAAACATAATAACAAGTTTTAACTCCGTTTACATCTCTGCTTTCTGGAAATCTTATTCCGTAAATGACTTCCGCACTTGACTGTATTATCTATCAGTGAACTCTATTATATATATTATATATATAATATATTATATATTTTTCACCTTCACCCTGGCAAATTGAGTTCAATTCAAATTTGATTTGAAAATGATTGATTACAGATTTGATTTACTATTTATTACTGGCCGGTTGGTGCAGTTGGTAGCACACTGCCTTCTGAGCCGCTGGTCCCGGGTTCGATTCCCGGACAGGTCAAACATTTGTGTGCATGAACATGTCTGTTTGACTTACCATAGCACAGGCTCTGCCTAGTTTGGGACCTGAAGACCTTGTGTTAATGTTAATAAATAAATTAAAATAATAAGAAATGATTGCAAATTCTGGCAATTACGTCATTATAAATAAATTTTTAGCATTAATTTTATGAATAATGCTTTTATCACTTCCAATATTCACTACCATATTTTATTTGTGTAGGGGTCCAGTACTCTTCTGAGTACAGCCAGTGATGCCTTTACTTGGCAATAGTTGGCAATCAAGCAGGCGGTCTCCCTGACTTGAGTGGATATCTATAACATTATGGGGGTATTACAATGCCGGTCTTTATGCCTATTAATTTTCTTTATGAAGACTGCCATGTCATGGGGTAATACCAAAGCAGAAACTCACTGACTGCATGCTCTCAGGCTAGTGGGGCTGGTATGGTGCTAAAGAAATAAGCTAGAATAAGATAGTATTGTTTTTCAGAATAGGGGTGGTAAGTACTGTAATAATTGCAGAAATTCAAGACAATGTTTCTGTGCATACTGAGTGGCTAGAAATAAGCTTGGGGGAGTTGACAATTCTGACAGCTCTGTGGTGCAATGCATCTAGACTGGAGACTAGCTGATACAAGCTGTACACTATTCTACTCTATGTGAGGCTTGAGTTGTGCTTTGTGGAGCACAAGCCTTTGCTTTAATGTTAAGTTATAAGTACCTCTTTTCCTTGAGTGCACTGCACTAAGTTTTATGATTGAACTTGACTTGGCATGCTTTACAGTTACATAATTGCATGTTCGCAGAATTACCATTTCCCAGAGTACTCAAACATTGAAAAGAATATTCTGGAAATGAGCAGCTACAACAAATCATACTTTTTAATATGGTATTTAACTAGGTTTCATTCATGGTTATGCATCCCCAAATTACAGAATCAGTTCAGGGGAGGGCTCGATTTCACATTACGTCAGTTACTACTTCCAGCATCAACTGCATGAGGGATGTTCCAAGCATTTTTTTATTACTTATAGATCTAGTATTTGACCAATATTTCACTTGATGAACAGTGACAAGACGAAGGTGTAATCATGCTAAAGCTGTTTACATGCTTTCACCTGCCCTTCAACGACTGCTGCCTGAACACACTGTGTGTTTGGTGACAAAATATATGGAAAGTACTCTATCAACATGCTTAGAATATGATAATGGTTATGTGATAATTATCTGCTGGGAATTTGATAACTGTGTTGATGAATTAAAGACAGGAAGCTCAAGCTGTTGGTGAGGATTTAACCAGCATCTATCACTTTGACAGCCAATGGTCCCACGACTAAGGCAATCAATGTGTTTCCCGATATGTACAATCCTGGAGTCTTCAAGTCGTGAGTGAATAGGTACCTTCTAGGTTTGCGTGCTAAATCCTAGACAGCGTCATCACTTAACATCAGGTGAGACAGTTGTCAAACGCAAACTTATAATAGTTAAAAAAAAAAAAAATTTGCTTCAAAGTCAAATAGATATTTATTTATATATTAACATTCACACAAGGTCTTCAGGTCCCAAACTAGGCAGAGCTCGTACTATGGTTGACGTAATACTTTTCAGTTATTGAAGTATAACTCAAAATGTGCTAGTCCGATTTTGATTAAATTTAAATGGGACCACCTTGGAAGTATATTTGATGGAACAAAAAAAGAATATTGAGAATCGGTTCAAAAACTACGAAGTTATCAGCAAACACACAAAATATATATGGTTGAATTGAGTAAGCTGCTTCTTTTTTTTAATTCGGTTAATAAACTTCTTTTATTAGAGTCAGTCAACAATCAGAATTTAACACTGCAGATTTTTGATGATTATCAACATATTATATTTTTATTTGGTATGGCCATAGCTATGTTTTAATTGACAGCAGTTTAACATTTAGCCTCTTTCTTGGTGGTCTTGTCATCATCAACATTTTTTAATAATACATAATAATCAATTTACTTACATCTGAGGACACACATGTTACATCTTTTGACAATAAGAATAATATGAATAAAGTATATTATGATGTGTGTAGTTATGTAAAGAGATCCTTGTACCCCATACTAGTATGCACTGTGTTACAGGGTAACAGTTCCTTCCCATTATTGTCACTTTGAAAATAATTAACAATTTTTTTATTATTTATTTATTTATAAACTACAATCAATATTTATCAGGTGCAGAGGGATTTCCCCACTGACAATGTCTCCTCGTTTTGTTGTTTTTTAACAATTTGCCGCGATTTATTGTCATTTTATTTAGTTATGAGAAATAATTGAGCAATTTGGTGTGGTTAATGTTACAGAGGCTAGAAAATAGGTGTGTGATCCGTATATACATATCAGCCATCACATCATCTCAGCCATAGGATGTTCACTGCGGAGCATAGATCTCCTCCCCCATTTATCTGCACAAGGACCAATTGGGAGCGGCCGCATACTCTTTCTCTCTCCGTGGTCTTAGGTCATCTGACTACTTTGTCGGTGGACATCTTATGCTGCTCTTGCCAGTCTATAGCCTTATGTAACTTAATAAGGAGCAATTTAGAGATAGCTTATTTAGCATTCACAATATAGCTGATCAGAATTATAGAAACTCCAAGTAGCAATGATTTTTTTATTTTACTAAATACACTAGCTTTATAACAACAACCTATTTACATTATTTTTTCGGTGGAAACCTCTTTAGTAGTTCGTTCAATTGTCTATGCGTTAGTTTCTTCTCTCCGGGAACTAGAATACCTTTTCTTCCTTGTTCACGCTGAGTGCTCATCTTTTGTTGATATCCTTTGTAACAAGTTTGGAAGGCCGTGATTTCTTTCAAACATTGCTGTTGTTCAAATTCTGTTTTCTTGAAACAAGCAAACATTACGGCCATCTCTTGCATGCAAGCAGCCTCGGTTGTTTTATCGTTTTTCCCTGAAACAGTCTTTTTTAGCTCCAGAGGAAGCAGTATCTGAAATGGCACAGGCTCTCTCTGGGGCCTCCTAGCCTTTTTGTTACTGTTGAAAAATATCTGGTGTAATCGCATTTTGATAAGCAGTCCCAATTATTAATTGAAACTGTATATAAAGTCAATTAATAACTTAAAACTTGCGAAAAATATTTTTTAGTTTTGTGGTTATGTTGTGTTACGCAAAAAAAGCATATTTGACATTTTGTTTTTGACTTGACATGCAATTCGTACAAACGTCTTTGCCCAAAGCTCTTTTATTTTTGGCTCCGCATTGTATGTGTATTATCAAATTCTTGAAGCATGAAGTAATATTGTTATTAGCTTAAGATTAACCCAAAAAGAAAACCAATTATATTTAATTAATTATTTACATCACAGTACAGTTCTAAATCAAATAAAGTTCAATTCGAAAATATAATTCAATTTCTCTGCTGCGATATAATTTTCTAACATTTACATAGTAGATAAATAGATTTTCAAAATCACTGGTAAAAAGAAACTGGCTCATAGTGTTTTTATTGCGAATTCCTAAGTTCTCTCAGATACCTAGGTACTCTAAGAATAAATATCTACTTGTCAAAGGATAACGAGTTGTGGCTATTCAATTCAATATCCTTATATAGGTGCCTGCCTGTGCTTAATGAGACCTAGAATGTTTACTGGCTGTCAAGGGCTGCTGCCTGAACACACTATGCGATTAGTAGCTAGCCAGTCAGGTACTTAAAATAGTTATATTTGTTATACGTGTGGGTAAAGTTGATTTTTGGCTTGAATGCTCAATTGAAAGCTGAATTTGAACTTGATTAACGAAACATAAAAGAATAAAAATGAAAATACAAGATATTCGGAAATAGATCTTGAGAAGGCCATAGGATACATTTTAAAAAAATATATGGTTCCCGTGCAAAAACTAATATAGCAGGACAACCGTCATAAACAGAGGCAGACTGACTTAAAAGCCGCCAGGGTTTATCGACTGTTTAGATAAATAGCGTAGGAACTTATCTGTTTTCATTAAGCTAGGAATATGATATGTCTTAATGAGACCTAAAAAGATGTTGACTTTGTTTATGGTTGGTGGAATCCCCGGATGGTGTATCAAACTTTCAGCTCTCAGTCGTGTGCAGAAATGGCGTGCACGGCCGGTAATCCTTAATTAGCTTTACTTTCCAAAAGGGCCTTAAATTCATGTGCTCCCAGGGGCCCCAGCACAGTTTAAGACGACCTTGAGCTGCATCTGTGGTCACGTTAAAAATGAGCGAGTGAAGAGCGGCGTGGACCAGCCAGTTGAGGTCACATGATAGGTACAGGGCGACACAGGGAAGGTAGGAATTTTACCAAATAAATTTGTAGCATTTGATACAAATGATACATTTTTTTTATTTATTTCATCATATTACAATATAAATCCGTTTTTTGACTATGTTATTACCTACCCCACAAACAAGTTCTGTATCAACATTATTATTTTGGAAGATATACCTTTTTTTAATTTATTAAAAGCATGTTTTGAAAGTATAAAAAGTTGTTTTCGCGATAATTCGCACTAAAACAGTGATATCTGTGTACCTATTCGTAACTACAGACGATACTTTAACTATCGGGCGAATGAATTTTTCGTCCCCTTTAACCGCGAGTACACATCGTGATCAATAGTTGGCATTGCCACATCCAGTTCCTTCCTCCACCCACCTGATGCTATAGGTATGTTTGAAGAAGCTTCTCAATGTTTAATTGCTATAGGTAATTTTTATCTGTAAGCTACTGTTTTACACTTATATCACACCTAATCAATATGTACGTCGGCGTTTTCAAATATATTTAGTGTTAATAAAAAATTGTTTGATTATGGAAAACATTTCGAGCTTTTCAAAATACTCATTCCCCGCAGACCCCTATGCACTTATGTATTCCAGTGAACAAGCTTTTAAAATATTTAAAAAACGTATAGGTATTGTGGGGTTCGAAAATAGCCGCCTTATTTCTTCGAAATTATTAAAAAAATTATTCGTGGGCGACAATTGACTAATTGTCGCCCACGAATCATTTTTTTTACCGCGTGATACAGAAAAAAATAGCATCTTAATCTGGGATGAACGGGGGATTCGGCAAAATTTATACCACGAAGTTGTTAAATAGTCCATGGTTCTAACAACTGTGTGAGCGTCATCCATAGTTTTAAAAAGAGTGAAACATTATGTAAAATTTAAGAAAAGAAGAAGAAGATAGAAGAACATAATGTTTAAAAATATTCAAAAACATAACTGCCCATTGATTTGTTTTGAAATTAGACATCTTATTTTATTAGACATTTATTCTGTGGCTAACGTTATTCGCGGAACAACTTACCTTGGTAAGTAGGTATACAACAATCTAATCACGGTCAGTAATATAGATATCTATATATTTTGCAGATAAATGTTACTATATAAACTCAGGACATTCAGCAATGATCATAGTCTTATAAACGAGTAACAAAAAGTAAGTGCTTTAGTTTTCTGTCTTCAGTACCTCGGTTTATTAGATAAGAGGTACCTAATATTAAAACCGTTTGTGGTCTGAGTTCGCTAATCGAATATTCTTTCACAGAACAACCATGAAATTCTTCATCGCCTTTGCACTGATCGCCGCCGTGGCCACGGCCACACCTCTTAGGCCCGTTCCGCTAAGCGGCGAGCTCGCTGAAATCGCCGAGATCGTAGCTGCCATCCAGAGCCCCAGCACCGACCCTGCCACCGCTGCTGCTCTTGAGACAATGCTCCTCGAAACTCTAGGACTTTCACCCGCCCCCATCTCCGTCGGACCCGCCATCATTGAGCCCAACCCTATCTCTGTTGGACCCGCACTCATCGACTTCCCCCTTCCCGACGGTGGTGAGGTGACCGCTGTTGAGCCCTCTCCCGTCGTCGTGCCTACCCCCGTCGTCCAGCCTTCTCCCGTCGTCATCGGTGAAGTCCCCGCTGGAGCTTCTCCCCTCGTCCAGATCATCGTGAACGTCAACCAACAGGAGTCTTCTCCCGCTGTCGTCGCCCCTGCCCCCGTTGAGACTCCCGTCATCGATGAGGTGTACGTGCCCGGCCCCGTCAACGTAGCTGACAATGTCGATGCTCCCGTTGTACCCGCCCCCGTAGTGATCCCAACCCCGGTACTCCCCGAGATCGTCATCCCCACCCCCGTTGTGGTTGGAACACCTATCATTCCCGAGCCCATCTCTATCGACAGACCTATTATCCCTTCTCCCGTTGTCGTTCTTCCTGAAGAACTCAACTAAATAAACAATGTATCTGTAAAATGATCTTACATGAAGTACAATGAATATATTGTTATAAGTAAAAACATCTGTATATTATTTTCTTACATTTGAATACTCTCTCTCTCAGCCATGTGGCGTCCACTGCTGGACATATGCCTCCCCCATATAGGGGGGATTTGCCAATACTCGCCTCGATTGGCAGGCGGGTTCTGAAGGTCTGCCCACCTTCTGGTACGTGGTTCCTTAGCCGACTTTTACGGCACCCGCAAGAAGAGAAGGGGTATTACTATTCTAGGCCGGTACCACCACGGCATTTGAATACTAACATAGTGTACTAAGGGCATACAAATAATCTTATCAAAGTCAACTCCAAACTTTGGAGTAGAAACGACTGCTACTGAAAGAAAAACCTAAGCCAAACCACTACAGGGCTCACGCAACAAAACAATGATATCAACCGTCGGTGTCATCTAAATCGATGAGGAGGTACAGGTATATTATATATTTTATAACGAATCAACGCTCTCCATGCGTACTATTCATGAAGCCTAGCGGAAACCTGTTGCTTTTTTTTTTTTTTCTAACGGACTAATGCTGTTTGCCTCTACCGGCATTTACAGCTTCACCGGAGGGGGGGCGAGCACAGATGGTGCTCAGCCCGGTATTTGTGCGGTCGCAGAAGGCGCACCGCCTAGTGAGGCTAGCGCTGACGGCGCTGTGCCACTAGGAGAGGACGAGGCGACTAGCTCAAGGGCACCACTGAGGTTCGGACCTCGGCTTGAGCTGTCGCCAGGACAGGGAGATATCGGATCGACTTGCCCCGGTACCAGAGTGGTCCGTAAGTGGGCCCTAAGGATGTTTGCTCTTTGACTATTTGGAGAGAATCTAACCAGGATGTTTTTGCCTCGAGCTCGCCGCCGAGCTCGGTGTCTGACTGAGTATACCAGGGACTCTCGACCTTGTATTCTACCGGGATGACCGTGGGACGACGCTAAAGCTAGCGACAAGGCGACAGCGATGGGGTCGCCCGGGTCATCCAATACGTGCCTAGGGCGGCGTCGTCGGGGGGGATATCCCCATGGAAACCTGTTGCCTTTCCAGCGTTAATATTATGTGAGATCTTTAAGTGGGTGTTCATAATGAATACGAATAGTATAAGCTAAACAATGAGGTATGGACAGATTTAACACATTTGACCAGCAGAATCATAATACTTTACTAAACAAAAACCAAAACCAAAATCTAACACATTAGCCTACTTATTCATGCAGACTAGAAGTAGGCCCCAACTTTTATACGTGAGACTCTTTTGTGCCTATCAATCATAACTACCAATAGTTTAACTTAACCTTTGAGATATGGATAACGTGACCATACGTCCCGCTTTGAGCGGGACAGTCCCGCTTTCAGGCAGACTGTCCCGGTGTCCCCAGCGAAGTCGACATAGTCCCGCTTGTGCAAACAGTTGAAAAGATTATTTAATATGTATATTTCCCGCTCGAAGAGACAACACGAACTGCAACTTTGGGGGAAATAAATTCACGCCACTAATGGGGTTTAGAGAGTCGTGCTTATTTAACTAGGTATATTTTGTGTTTAGTGCTTTGATTAATTTGTGTTATTCTGTCTTTTATAATAAAAATCTTGTAAAACACTAATAACTTTTTTTTAAATATATAATTCTGCAAATGTCCCGCACTGGCAAAGAAAATAAATGGTCACGTTAGGTATGGACGAACATATCAAAAATTATCTACTCAGTACCCAAAATAAGAATCACACTAGGTATTAGTGTACTTATAATAGGTATTATAAAGGCGATAGTTTGTTTGTCGTTTGCATGTTTGTTACTCGAAGGAGTAACAGCTGAAACGGCTAAACGGATTTGCATGAAATCCTGTGTTCCTGTATTCCTACCCTTTTCCACTTCTTAATTATAATATAGGTACCTATTGTAGCTAATATACCTGTCCTAGATTATCATTTAAATAAATATACTGTTATTGTTCTTATTTCTGTATTCCTCTTGAACCTTAAGGATTCCCTAGGTATCAAATAGATAGGGAAAGCGTATCTTCAATAACTGGTAACTTACGCTCACAGATACCTACGTGAACGTAACGTTACAACTACTTACTACGGTTTTTTTCCCCGCCAAGAAATTATCCAAGTTTTGGAAAAAGTAGAAGTCTGTAGGGGCAAGGTCTAGTGAGTACGGTGGATGACGGAGACTTCCAACCCCAGCTCTTGTAACTTGGAGACCGTCTGCTGTGCAGTATGAGATCGTGCGTTGTCATGCAGGAGCAGCCTGGAGCCGAATGATTGACCAAAGCTGGTGGGAGATGTGCGAGCTTCTCCGTCATTGTGTTCAGTTCTTCACAGTACACATCTGCAGTAAAGGTCATCCCGTTTGGTAAAATCTGTGGTCAGTTTTCGGCTTGGGGCATTGTTTAGGTGCTGAACCAGGATCTAAACAACTTGCTGAGCGCTTGCCATTATCGAACAGAATCCATTTTTCGTCGCAAGTAACAATGCGATTCAATATGATGCCTTCGTTTTTGTGCCTGTTGAGCAGTGCAAGGCTGGAATCGACGCGTACCTACTTCGCGCTGGCGATCATTTAATTCGTAGGGCACTAATTTTTCAAGCTTATTTACCTTGCCAATTTGACGCAAATGGACCAATATTGTTTTGATGTTAACATCGAAAGCTGCTGCTAATTCAGCTGTAGATTGAAAATCGTCAGATTCCACAATCACCTTTAGTTCGTCTTGTCGACTAAAGTTTTCGGTCGACCACGTGGTTCATTTCTTAGGTCGAAATTTCCAGAACGGAAGCGGCAAGCCAATAACGGGTGGTGCGGTCGTTAGTGGTGTTCGCTCCGTGTACGTCGTTGATGTTGCGTGTAGCTTCTGAAACTTTGCTGCCCCGACGATACTCATACACACCACCCGAATTATTAACGTATCCATGATGACGAAAAACGTACTAATACTAAACTAAACATAATACGTGAACGCGATGAAAACAGAACGCTTACCATTGAACAAATGACAAATTTTCAACTATTCCATATTTTTAGAATAAAAATAATTTGAACTGGAATTCTAAGCGAAATATGAAAAAAATTGACTTTAAATAGCTAATACGGCAGAATAGCAATTTCATAGGTAAAAACTTATTAATAAGGTTCTTATTTATATTATGTTATCACAGTCATATTAAAATAAAGAACATAAATTTATATGTTTTTCATTTTATTTATTTTTTAGCATTGCTTTCTTTTGCACCGAACATTTTCTAATATTTTTCAGCCTGGGGCACTTCAATACTTTCTAACCAGAAAGTTATTTCACACTTTTGAGTGTTGACGTCGGTTCCTTTTTAAGGTAAAATTTTATTTTCCCATAAAAAGTAATTTCACTTTAATTTTTATTTTACAAACATAGGTACGAACACTCAAACTTGCATAAATATATAATTATACATAATGCGCCCTGGGCCTCCAATTTCACCTAAGTATCAAAGGTTAAAGTTGGGCCTGAGCACGAGTTATCTCAATGTTAAGTATATAATTGTATCTGCAAGATTTACTATTTCCACACTATATTAAAATTAAATGTTATTTATAACCTAGGTATATTATTATTAACAACAATCTAATCACTGTCTAGAAGGTTTTTACAGATAACTGTTTTGCAGATAATTGTTACTATAAAAACTCAAGACATTCTGCAATGATTATAGTCGTGTAAACGAGTAACAAAAAGTAAGTGCTTATATAGTTTTGTGTGAAGTGTCTTCAGTACTCGGTTCAGTAAATCGGAAATAACATTGAAACCGTTAGTGCTTATTGAGTTCGCTAATTGTAATTTCTTTCACAGAACAACCATGAAATTCTTCATCGCCTTTGCCCTGATCGCCGCCGTGGCCACGGCCACACCTCTTAGGCCCGTTCCGCTAAGCGGTGAGCTCGCGGAAATCGCCGAGATCGTAGCTGCCATCCAGAGCCCCAGCACCGACCCTGCCACCGCTGCTGCTCTTGAGACAATGCTCCTCGAAACTCTGGGACTTTCACCCGCCCCCATCTCCGTCGGACCCGCCATCATTGAGCCCAACCCTATCTCTGTTGGACCCGCACTCATCGACTTCCCCCTCCCCGATGGTGGTGAGGTGACCGCTGTTGAGCCCTCTCCCGTCGTCTTGCCTACCCCCGTCGTCCAGCCTTCTCCCGTCGTCATCGGCGAAGTCCCCGCTGGAGCTTCTCCCCTCGTCCAGATCATCGTGAACGTCAACCAACAGGAGTCTTCTCCCGCTGTCGTCGCCCCCGCCCCCGTTGAGACTCCCGTCGTCGATGAGGTGTACGTGCCCGGCCCCGTCAACGTAGCTGACAATATCGATGCTCCCGTTGTACCCGCCCCCGTAGTGATCCCAACCCCGGTCCTCCCCGAGATCGTCATCCCCACCCCCGTTGTGGTTGGAACACCTATCATTCCCGAGCCCATCTCTATCGACAGACCTATTATCCCTTCTCCCGTTGTCGTTCTTCCTGAAGAACTCAACTAAATAAACAGACTATATAAATAATGTATCTGTAAAATGATCTTACATGAAGTACAATAAATATATTGTTATAAGTAAAAACATCTGTATATTATTTTTATACATTTGAATACTCTCTCTCTCTCTCAGCCATGTGGCGTCCACTGCTGGACATACGCCTCCCCCATATAGGGGGGGGGATTTGCCAATACTCGCCACGATTGGCAGGCGGGTTGGCGACCGCAGTATGATTTTCCATCAGAAGGTTTGCCCACCTTCTGGTACGTGGCCCCTTAGCCGAATTTTACGGCACCCGCAAGAAGAGATGGGGTATTACTATTCTAGGCCGGTACCACCACGGCATTTGAATACTAACATAGTGTATTAAGAGCATACAAATAATCCTATCAAAGTCAACTCCAAACTTATGGACTATCAACGACTGCTACTGAAAGAAAAACCTAAGCCGAGCCACTACAAGGCTCACGCAACAAAACAATAATAGCAACCGTCGCTGTCATCTAAATCGATGAGGTGCAGGTATATTATATATAACGAATCAACGCTCTCCATGCCTACTATTCATGAAGCCTAGCGGAAACCTGTTGCCTTTCCAGCGTTAATACTATGTGAGATCGTTAAGTGGGCGTACATAATACCTAAATATGAATAGTTTAAGCTAAACAATGAGGTATGAACAGATTTAACACATTTAACCAGCAGAATCATAATACTTTACTACTCGTAAACAAAAACCAATACCAAAATCTAGCACATTAGCCTACTTATTCATGAAGACTAGAAGTAGGCCCCAACTTTGATACGTGAGAGTTTTATATGCCTATCCATCCTAACTACCAATAGTTTAACCTAACCTTTGAGGTATGGAGGAACATATCCAAAATTATGTACTCAGTACCCAAAATAACAATCGCACTAATATTATAAAGGCGAAAGTTTGTTTGTTTTGAAACTGGTCGGAGAGTAATTTTCCAGTGTTTACCACGTGAGGCCTAGTTGGTTTGTTACATTACAGTTTGTTTGTCGTTTGCATGTTTGTTACTCGAAGGACTAACAAAAAAACGGCTGAACGGATTTGCATGAAATCCTGTGTTCCTGTATTTCTACCCTTTTCCCCTTCTTAATTATAATATAGGTATCTATTGTAGCAAATATACCTGTTCTAGACTATCATTTAAATAAATATACTGTTATTGTTCTTATTTCTGTCCTTCTCTTGAACCTTCTCCTTCTCCAGATTGCCCTAGGTATCAAATAGATAGGGAAAGCGTATCTTAATAACTGGTGACTTACGATCACAGATACCTACGTGAACGTAACGTTACAACTACCTCTCGGTTATTGAATATTTTCCTCGGCAAGAAATTATCCAAATACTGGAAAAAGTAGAAGTTTGTAGGGGCAAGGTCTGGTGAGTACGGTGGATGACGAAGAACTTCCAACCCCAGCTCTTGTAACTTGGAGACCGTCTGCTGAGCAGTATGAGATCGTGCGTTGTCATGCAGGAGTAGCGGAGATGAATGATTGACCAAAGCTGGTTGGAGATGTGCGAGCTTCTCCGTCATTGTGTTCAGTTCTTTACAGTACACATCTGCAGTAAGGTGCGTCATCTGCGTTTGGTAAAATCTGTGGTCAGTTTTCGACTTGGGGCATTGTTTAGGTGCTGAACCAGGATCTAAACAACTTGCTGAGCGCTTGCCATTGTCGAACAGAATCCATTTTTCGTCGCAAGTAACAATGTGATTGATATGATGCCTTCGTTTTTGTGCCTGTTGAGCAGTGCAAGGCTGGAATCGACGCGTACCTACTTCGCGCTGGCGATCATTCAATTTGTAGGGCACTAATTTTTCAAGCTTATTTACCTTGCCAATTTTACGCAAATGGACCAATATTGTTTTGATGGTAACATCGAAAGCTGCTGCTAATTCAGCTGTAAATTGAAAATCGTCAGATTCCACAATCACTTTAGTTCGTCTTGTCGACTAAAGTTTTCGGTCGACCACGTGGTTCATTTCTTAGGTCGAAATTTCCAGAACGGAAGCGGCAAGCCAATAACGGGTGGTGCGGTCGTTAGTGGTGTTCGCTCCGTGTACGTCGTTGATGTTACGTGTAGCTTCTGCAGCTTTGCTGCCCCGACGATACTCATACACACCACCCGAATTATTAACGTATCCATGATGACGAAAAACGTACTAATACTAAACTAAACATAATACGTGAACGCGATGAAAACGCTTACCGACACCCGAGATAATTTATGTCGTGGTTTTTGCCTTTGAAAAACCACGACATAAATTATCTCGGGTGTCACATCATAGGCCCGCTGGGACTACAATTTAACCTAAGTATCATAGGTTAAAGTTGGGCCTGAGCACGAGTTATTTCAATAATAGTATATAATTTTATCTGCAAGATTTACTACTTTCACACTATGTCTATATTAAAATTAAATGTTATTTATTACCTATATTATTATTAACAACAATCTAATCACTGTCTAGAAGGTTTTTACAGATAACTGTTTTGCAGATAATTGTTACTATAAAAACTCAGGACATTCTGCAATGATTATAGTCGTGTAAACGAGTAACAAAAAGTAAGTGCTTACTTATTTAGTTTTGTAAGAAGTGTCTTCAGTACTCGGTTCAGTAAATCGGAAATAACATTGAAGCCATTAGTGCTTATTGAGTTCGCTAATCGTATTTTCTTTCACAGAACAACCATGAAGTTCTTCATCGCCTTTGCTCTGATCGCCGCCGTGGCCACGGCCACACCTCTTAGGCCCGTTCCGCTAAGCGGTGAGCTCGCTGAAATCGCCGAGATCGTAGCTGCTATCCAGAGCCCCAGCACCGACCCTGCCACCGCTGCTGCTCTTGAGACAATGCTCCTCGAAACTCTGGGACTTTCACCCGCCCCCATCTCCGTCGGACCCGCCATCATTGAGCCCAACCCTATTTCTGTTGGACCCGCACTCATCGACTTCCCCCTTCCCGACGGTGGTGAGGTGACCGCTGTTGAGCCCTCTCCCGTCGTTGTGCCTACCCCCGTCGTCCAGCCTTCTCCCGTCGTCATCGGTGAAGTCCCCTCTGGAGCTTCTCCCCTCGTCCAGATCATCGTGAACGTCAACCAACAAGAGTCTTCTCCCGCTGTCGTCGCCCCCGCCCCCGTTGAGACTCCCGTCATCGATGAGGTGTACGTGCCCGGCCCCGTCAACGTAGCTGACAATGTCGATGCTCCCGTTGTACCCGCCCCCGTAGTGATCCCAACCCCGGTCCTCCCCGAGATCGTCATCCCCACCCCCGTCGTGGTCGGAACACCGATCATTCCCGAGCCTATCTCTATCGACAGGCCTATTATCCCCTCTCCCGTTGTCGTTCTTCCTGAAGAACTCAACTAAACAAAATAACTTTATAAACCGACTTCAGTACATATAATTAATGTATCTGTGAAATGATCTTACATGAAGTACAATATATTGTTATAAGTAAAAAAGTATTTTCTTTAAATTTACATTTGACTACTGACATAGTGTACTAATGAGGACAAAAAGAAACCTATCGGAGTCAACTCCATACTTTGGACTATAAACGACTGCTACTGAAAGAAAGACCTAAGCCCACCTACAACTCTACCGGTCAACTTTGTTGCAGCGCTTGCGATAGGATCTTTAATCCAAGTTTGGGATAGCGAGCTACTCGTACTACAGGGCTCAAACAAGAAAACAATGATAACAATAGTCGCCGTCATCGAAATCGACGAGGAATATATTTAGGTAATAGGTATATTTTAATCCAAAAACATAAATTTAAAAAGGAGAGCCAATTCCAATAAAAAAAATTTGCTTGGCTGTGGGCTTCGCCGCAAAAAGAATGGAGATCTAAATGAGTGCCAAGTTCTATGCAAAATCGAAATATGTATTTATAGGAACAAAATAACATTATGAACAAGTATTAAATTCTATTTCTTTTCTTTATTGGATACCTATAGCAATTGCTGTTATTTAAAAATGTGAGATCTTAAAGTAGGTTAGATCTGACTTGGCCAGTTTTTATCAGAAATAAAATGTTGAATAACTTTATAAAAATGACTGATGTAATGAAAACTGGCCAAGTCAAATCTAACCGTCGGTAACAATAAGACATCGCTATTGCCTTAACCTTGGTATACATACACATTTAACTTTATTTTAAGGTAGGTACAAAGAGTTCAAACTAACAAATTGATACCTTAAAATATTATTTCTTATGTTCAAAAGAAATCAGAGAAACGAACCTTGGGCACCGATCTTTGTTATTTTAGTGAGCCGTGGAATATGAAATCACTACCATGCAGCTAATAAACCTACCGACCCGCTAAATTGTAACCAAATCGCTACCGCTTATAAGTTTGTACCCAATGATGTTTTACAAAAGATGACGTATATTCCTACTGCGCGGTGCTCAGATTTTGTTCCTCTACGACATAAACATGCTTACTGCGACAGATAATACGGTACAAATAATATAGAGAAGGATAGGAAGCTTTATGTTTACAGTTGCGCTTGAAATACGCGTCGTAATCAAAATTACTACAATTGACTTAATTTTGCCGCCTCAGTTTCCGCGCTTGTGCGACAATATAAACATACAATATCATTGTTTTGTACCATTCGTCAGAGCGTGACGCTGATTGGCTGGGGCGACGGTGAACCGACCGCGTCGCTACAACATAAGTTTGCTGCTGTCAAATGACGTCAGTATAGCGTTTTCTCACTGGACTAGCACTGAGTGAGTGAGACAACGCTAAACGCGTGACAGTCTACAGCGGTAACTTTATAGCGAACGGGTTAGGTATATTTTATTTATTCATTGAATGTTATATATGTACTTCACTTTTATACTGTTATTGGTTTAGGCACGAAGAACGTTTGTGGTTATAGTATGACAATCATTTAATTCATCGTTGAGAAATAAGCAGGATGAACATAAATGTAATAAAATAACATAACTAAATCGGTATTCGTAAGCGATGCCTATGTTTATGTGTTGCCCGGGAGCGGTTCTAAGTAGATTTACTTCTGTTCTGTGTATAATTATGTGGTGCCCCGCGCCGTCGACGACACACCGTTGGCCGGTTGTTTATCGCGTATTACAAGTTTTTGTATGGGATCACCACTTATTTTTTGACTTTTTTTTATTTTTTGATTTTTTCCTACGCTTACATACACTTACCGAGCTGGATTCCAATTTTCATACTTCTAGGTCATCTGGAAGTAGGTTAGAATTAGGTACTATAATGTCAGTCAGTACTAAAATGTACGACTTTATGACTTTCATATCATTATAACCGTTTGAGCTAGGTTCATGAAATTTGGGCTTCTACATGTCCTTATGGATATAATTAAACACACGTATTCTTATGTGTTTACGTTAAAGATGTTTTGAGTTATAGAAGGGTCAAAAGTGGCACCAATTGGTTCGTGTAGTAATACACTCGGCGCTGGCTAGCCTTTGCTTGAACTTGGCTTGACACGCTGCCGCGTGTCCAGACGAATCAACGCTCTCCATGCATACTATTCATGAAGACTAGAGATCTGTTGCCTTTCCAGCGTTGATATGTTCTCACACCTACAATGTGCTCACATATCAACGCTAGAAGGGGGTATTCGTAATAAATATGAATAGTATAAGTTAAACAACGAGGTATGGACAGTTTTAACATACCTATTTGACCAGCAGAATCATAATATTTGTATAATAAAAACAAAACTATCTAATCAAACTAAATAAAAAAAGGGAAACCTAACACCGACTTATTTTTCTATTACGCCTACTTATTCATGAAGACTAGAAGTAGCCCCCAGCATGGTTCGTGCAGCATAACTACCAATAGTTTAACCTAACCCATGAGGTATGGACGGACATAATCAACCATTATCTGCTTAGCGAAATAATCTTACTAATATTATAAATGCGAAAGTTTGTGTGTATGTGTGCATGTTTGTTACTTCTTCACGCTCAAACGGCTACACCGATTTCGATATAATTTGGTATGGAGATAGTTTAAGACTTACTTATAACTATGAGCATTTTGAATGAATAACAGGTTTACCAGCCCAGAAGTTCTACTGTGTAGCGCTTACTAACGAAACAGACTCAATTTCCGTTGTCCGTTTGTAGTGCAAATTGGTTCAAGTCCGTAATTAGTCTGTCGCCAACCCCATTCCTGAGAATCTTTGAAAAATCCGTGCCACGTTTTATCTGTATAGGTGCACCAATGTCGTGTGACGATGACATGTTCTGGTTTGCAATAGCTCCTGTGCCGATAGACACCAATTCTTTATTATCAGAAAAAGGATTATAACCCGCAGGTCATAATAATAATATGTCCAATGTCACATTTGTTTCGACAAATCCGCGAGGGTTTCATGTCGTGTCATGTCACTCTTCGGTTGTAGAATAGGTAGAAAAGTATACCTAAGTGTATTCAATCAGAGATTTTTTGCAAATGTAACAATCGCTTAATGTCACAATAATTTTGAAACACGTAAGAAAGGGTAGTTTATACCTGACACCAAACCCAAACTAGAAGGTCGCTCTCTATAGCGGGACGCACCATTGTATACTATGCATAGCGTTGGGCGCTACATAGCGCTATATAACGATCCAGATGAACAATAGCATCAACATTTTCGTACTTATCTCAATGTAGAACAGTTATTGTGAAAAAAACGAATTTAAACCTCCTTCCCCTTTGAGCCTTCTCGGTTCACATGCATTTCGAACCTGTATAATCAGACGTAATAAACGTAAATTTGTTGACCTCACCCGGAACAAAAGTACTGAAACTAGTGGGAAAAAATTCTTTATTTTTTAAAAGATACAAATTCTGCTTGCATACATTTTCGAAAACTCGCTTGCAACACTAGGGAATAGAACCGGCTAAAATATAATAAAATAACACCTGTGCGTGTTTTTTTTATCAAATTTTACACTTTTATGACATCAATAATAGGGTTAATCATAAAGATCAAATGTCTGAAACAAACATGGTAAATTAAATTTAAGGAAAACCATTTATATACATTCAATGTGACTACAAAAAGCACCTTTACTCAAAGGTCCATGAGAATACTTATGTTTACATTATTAAGAATTATCTTTGACATTTAACTACTAAAAATGACGAAAAACTATTTAGTGTACAGTGTGATTTATCGGAATCATTGAACGCGATTTGCAACCCCTTCGAAACATCGAATTAATTTGACCAGTTAATAAAAACCCATGACAATGCATTCATTTTAATAGTTAGTCCATTATCCATAACATATTGCAATCAGGCGCATGATCTGTTCGGCCGCTTTCACTAGTAATATTCATGAAATGGGTCCTCTCCTCCTCTGCTGCGTCGTTCATGATATATTATATATGGTACCTATGATATGATATATATCTATGATGATAGATATATGATATTTATTATCACGTAAATAAGTTATCGATGTCATGCACATCGCGTGCCTGCCTTTTTTTTTGACCCAGGAAAATCCTTTATGGATACCACCGGCCTGGGGGGCACGGTGGTTATGTGAGAGTCTCCACCTGAAGGGCGGCATACCCACTAAAAACCCGGGGTGTTCCACCTACATCGGCTAGTGACGGGGGCACGGTTCCGCTTTCGCACTATCCGCAGCCCCCGGTCGCGTGCCTGCCTTTTTTTTTTTTTTCGTGGAGGAAATGCCTTTACGCACTTCCGCCAACCCAGGGGGTGGGGTTGGCGGGGTGTGTCGGACTCTGCTCGAGCATCACGACCATGGTGATGCTCGAGGGCGGCTTGAGAAGGCCCCCAACCCTGACTACACCCACAGCAGCCAGGGTCCCCTACCGACTAAAACCTACCACGGTGTTCTTCCAGGAACTGTAGTTCCAGGACTACGGGCACACTTTCGTACTCTACCGCGGCCCTGGCAGCGTGATCGTCTTACGCGATCCCATCCTGGTGGGTGTCGCGTGACTGCCTGCGCCAACCAACGAACCTGATGCTATCGGTAAGACTTCTGATTATCTCAATGCTATATAATGTTATCTGCAAGATTTAACATAGATTCACACTATATTAATGTTATTTATTATATTACTATAAACAATAATCTAATCATAGAGCTGTCACGGAGCTTTTTACAGATAACTGTTTTGCAGATAATTGTTACTATATAAACTCTGGATATTCACAATGATTATAGTCTTGTAAACGAGTACCTAACAAAAAGTAAGTGCCTAATTAATTTTGTTTTCAGTATTCGGTTCAGTAAATCAGAAGTAACATTGAAACCGTTTGTGCTTATTGAGTTCGCTAATCGTATTTTCTTTCACAGAACAACCATGAAATTCTTCATTGCCTTTGCCCTGATCGCCGCCGTGGCCACGGCCACACCTCTTAGGCCCGTTCCGCTAAGCGGTGAGCTCGCTGAAATCGCCGAGATCGTAGCTGCCATCCAGAGCCCCAGCACCGACCCTGCCACCGCTGCTGCTCTTGAGACAATGCTCCTCGAAACTCTGGGATTGTCACCCGCCCCCATCTCCGTCGGACCCGCCATCATTGAGCCCAACCCTATCTCTGTTGGACCCGCACTCATCGACTTCCCCCTTCCCGACGGTGGTGACGTGACCGCTGTTGAGCCCTCTCCCGTCGTCGTGCCTACCCCCGTCGTCCAGCCTTCTCCCGTCGTCATCGGTGAAGTCCCCGCTGGAGCTTCTCCCCTCGTCCAGATCATCGTGAACGTCAACCAACAGGAGTCTTCTCCCGCTGTCGTCGCCCCCGCCCCCGTTGAGACTCCCGTCATCGATGAGGTGTACGTGCCCGGCCCCGTCAACGTAGCTGACAATGTCGATGCTCCCGTTGTACCCGCCCCCGTAGTGATCCCAACCCCGGTCCTCCCCGAGATCGTCATCCCCACCCCCGTTGTGGTCGGAACACCGATCATTCCCGAGCCCATCTCTATCGACAGGCCTATTATCCCCTCTCCCGTTGTCGTTCTTCCTGAAGAACTCAACTAAATTAAGTAACTTAAACCAAAAATGATCTTTCATGAAATAATTACAAATAAATAAGTAACAAAAAATATTGTTTGAATAAAAAGGTATTTTACTACATTATTTTTGTATTTGAATACTGACATGGTGTACTAATAAGGGCATGAAAAGTAATCGTTTCGGAGTCAACTGCTCTTTAGCACTTTATGAACACTAGGTATTCATTCGGACTATTCATGAAGACTAGCGGGAATCCGCAGCCTTTCCACCGTTGATAAGTGTCGAACTATCCATAATAACTAGGAATGGTATGAGACATTTCTGACCAACGAAATATTTATATTCAGATATCTATAGGTTATAGGTAATAAAAACAAAACCAATCAATAAAAGGAAACAAATGGAAACAAAGCCAAATCCTAAAATTTGGAAGGTAAGTTACGTATAGGAAATGTTATTATACATCTAAATAATTCCAAGATCGACCCAACTGCATAGCACTTGAAACGAGATGCCTGTGTATAAACTGCGAAGGCCACCCTTACTCCAGTTAGGTCAATGATATCCATGTTTATATGAGGTAGATGTCACACAAGCGCGCGGAAACTGAGACGGCCAAATTAAGTCAATTGTAGTAATTTTCATTACGACGCGTATTTCAAGCGCCAGTCTAAACATATAGCTTTCCTTTTCTATATTATTTATACCGTATTACCTGTCGCAGTATGAATATACCTATGTCATTTTAGTAAAACATTGAGTTAGGTACAATACGACAACGAGAGAATAAACTGAAGAAAGTATTGGGCATCTTTAATTATATTAGCGAGTTCGTCATCATCATCTCAGCCATAAGAGGTCCACTGCTGGATTAAGGCCACCCCCATGGATCTCCACAAGCACCGGTTGGAAGCGGCCTGGAGCCATTCCACATACATTTGCTATGAAACTAGCTAACTTGTTGATTAATCTAGTACGAGCCTTTGTAATTTTGATAACCTTTAGCTAAATTTGGAGCTGTTACTTTTTCCAGAGTTTTATATTTAAACCCAACGATGTAATAAATAAAACAATGTTAAAGTTGTAAACATTATATTACATAACAAAACATCGTCTCATTATTTTTAACCGAAACCTTTTTTCAAAAAAAGGAGGTTACTCAATTTGACCGTATATATGTATTTTTATATGTGTGTTCGCGGATAACTTCTTTTTTTATGAACCGATTTTGGTGATTCTTTTTTTGCTTGATAGTGTATAGTTCCGTGGTGGTCCCATTTTAATTTCTTCAAAATCGGACAATCGGCGGTGAGTTACACTCCAATATCTGAAAAGTGCTTAACTTACCTCGACGATATTATTGTTGCGGTTGAAGACATCGATGCACATACACAATGACAATTGATCCCGTGAGTAGCAAAGGTCACTAAAAAAGGTGAAAAAAAAATTTGGACCAAAAAATGGAACCAACTTCAACACTCATAAATGAGAAATAATTTGTCGAAGTCGGTACCATGAGCACAATATTGTCAAGATAGTTACTTTTGTGAACTGTCATGGTACCGACTTCAACAAGTTATTCATACTTTTGAGTGTTGAAGTCGGTTCCATTTTTTGGATGTTTTTTACAACAATATACAAGAGACAAACAAGGAACAATAAACAAGAGTTTAGCCCATGAAACTATATATTAGTAACTTTATTCTTACGCACGATCAACAGAATTCAACAACACAGAAGGAAGAACATTTACTTAAATGTATATACAATATAAACTTAAAAAATAGAACTTATGAGCATAAAGTATAATTAACAATTAAGTTAAACATAAATTTATCTATTCCCATACTGAAATATAAAGATTAAAAAATCAAAAATAGAATTTGAATGAGTCTTCATAGACATTAAATCGAAAGAAATTTGAAAGGTTACAATTATGATACAGCTCTTCTATGCCAACTATATCGTAGTTACTTTTTTACCATTAAGATACAAGTTCAGCTGGACCAAGGAGGTTGTGAGTAGTGTATGAAACTGCACATAAATTGCTCTATATTGATGTTCCATTATATATGAGTTTATGAAAATGTATTTTATAAACTACTATATTGATGCCATACAAAACACCTCCTTAATTTATCATTTTAAACATATAAAATATTAAAGATGCCTTGCTTTTAAAAAATAGATACACTATACATATACAATTTGTATAAATTTTTAAACTTCAGGAACAACTAAAATACCCTTGGTAAACAAATCTGCCACATTATTATTTAACCCTGTATATTAATTTGACATTTGACACATTCACAATTATACATTGATATTTAATGGCTCTAATTCTGTTAATCACTCGAACCAGCTAAAATTCCCTAAAATTCTTCAAAGTAAAATAGCTTGTATTCTATTTTTGCATAAATTCAAATTCGTATAACTATCCATACCACGCTGTCAATAATATTAGACGAGTGATATCCATTTGCTGGCCATTTGCGGGTAGTAGACACCAACCGACTAGCGACTTAATTTACCTAAAACTACCCGCAAATTTAATAAAAACACCATCATTTTCAGTACAAAATGTACCAAAATGGGCTAACGTAGTTTAGATAATAATTTTGATATCAAATAAACATACTTTTTCCGGTTGTGCACAGAATATGTTGATTGTGCCAATGATCAGAATAATCATTATCATTTCAGCCTATAAACGTCCACTGCTGGACAAAGCCCTCTCCTAGATATCCCAGACCCATTAAGATGCTTAGCAACGGGCTCAATCTTAAAGAGTTTGGCCTCTGCTGAGCCAAACTCCCGTCCACGCATGTCCGCGTTGTTGACGAAGTGCAAGCAAGCATTTAGCTGTCTTTCGTCTCATCCTGTTCAGGATATGTGTAGTTTTATATCTCTCTGTCTCGTTGTTTTTCTGTTTTTTAATGTTCGTTTTTCATTTTGTTTTTATTATCTTAGTTTTCTACAATTACTGTAAGAAAATATCTTACTTTTGGTAAATAATATGCCATCCTTTGCACATTTTGATGTCTTAATTAATCTTCTTCGCGCACTATTTTACTTTTTCTATTTTTATTGAGCAAGTTCTCCGCTGAAATCCAAAGCGATACTGTCTTACTTGCAAAGGCTAGCAGTCGATTTAGACTATTAATGTTAGCCCGAGGCACAGCACAGCCTAGAACAGCCGGCTCGCTCTGCGAGCGTGACTGCTTTACTTGCCTAAACGCCACGCAGCCACTAGGGTTGGCTCGGCTTCTGCGCCCGCACATCACAGATATGGGTGATTTCTTTTTCAGTAATCATTGTGCTTACATATCAAGCTGTAGAGATGCGTAATGTTTTAGCCTATTCATTTTGTTGATTACTTAAGTGCTTTATATAAAATATGTACGGTCAGCATCTAACAATAATAACAAATTGGCCCAAGTTACATATTACGGGAAAGTTACTTACTTCTTACCATTACATCAATAAAGATCATTATGAAAAAAGTTAATAGTAAACAAACAAATAAGCAAAATCAGCCAATTGCGAATCTAACTAGCGCTACGAATTTAGATCAGAAACTACTTTTTGGTAGGTATACGTGCCTACCTATTACTTGGAGCGCTAGTTTGACTTGCCCTTGGACGGTTATTATTTATCTACAACCAAATTTACGTAAGTACCCAACATCGCCACAGGTTAAGGAGTAAGTACTCTTACAATTATTGGTTTTACCTGAGTTCCTTTAAATTTAGCTTTAATAATTCGTAGTATACAATTATCTTATTAATGCAAAATCAAAACATCGTCGTACTTACCTTAACTTATTATAGGGTTCATATTTCGCAATACTTATAAAGAGTATTGAGAAATATGAAACCACCCATAAACTCCCAATATCCTCGTTTTTTATCAGTATCAATGTTTACGAACAGCAACGTAGGCTCACTGTAGTCGTTCTCGGTCGCTGGTGCTAGCGATACTGATGCGTCGCCGTAATCGCCTTATTTTGGAGGTTTAATCTATGTTGTGCGAAAAGCGATTATAAGGGGGCCGTGACTACGGAGTGAGCTAGCTGTTCTTTAAGCGGCCGTGACCACGGAGTGAGCTAGCTGTTCTTTAAACTGTGCCCCAAGGGAAGTTGTAGTGCTAGTCAACAGGTTACATAATCATTGATAGGACCTAACCCGGATGGATAGGTATATAGAGACTGTTATTGTCGAACCTTTGTTTTTTTAAGTTGGGTAAAGGCTGCGCGTGACCTACAAAACTCTACTACCGCTACATTGATTTTGTACGGTAGAGAGTTTTGAAACATGTAAGCCTAACGTACGCTGACAGCCAAACGAAAAGCACACACGTATAAAAGATTACCTGTATTAAAAGAAAGGGATTGTTTTTAACCAAAGACCAAAATCCTACACAAAAACAGCACGAAGAGAGCTCTTTTCTCATGTCGGAACTTTAGAGGGTACTCACATCATCGCCTAAGATTCCGTCATCGAAACACGCCTAAAGTAAGTACTTATAGTATGTATATTGTATGTACTTACTTAGAAAATTATAAATCAATGAATCTCTCAACACTTGAGCAATGTTTTGTTGATCATATTTCATTACGAATATATTGGCATTATGGATCTCGGTACTTGACCTGACTGTTCATCGTGTCTCCACCTTCTTTCTTTACGGAACTGCATTACCGTGCACGCACAAGAGCGTTCTCTAGGGTAAAAACTTACTATAGGTATTTAATTTTATGAGAACAAGGCTTTAATATGATTTTTTTTTTAAATACAAGGTAGGTGTCCTTGAAAATCTAAACTGTTATATTTTACGAGAGCATTGTCTCACGTTCGACAGCTTCCTCTTATGATTAAATATCGATTTAAAATGTCGTAAGTATACATGACTACCTAATGAAACAGTTCATCGGTATGGCGTAAAAAAACAGTATTTTAATTTTAAATATTTTTTATATTATATCTCATGTATAATACATTTTATAGATACAATATAATTTTTTTAAAGTTATAGCCGCTAATCACAAATTTTTCGCTTAGTTGAGGGTGTCGGGGAGGACGACAGCAGGGGCGGGGATGATGGGTGTGCCGACTTGGACGGGCTCGACGATGACGGGAGTAACCACTTGCACGGGGTCGATGATGACGGGCTCGGGGGCGATGACGTTATCGGCTACGTTGACGGGGCCGGGCACGTACACCTCATCGATGACGGGAGTCTCAACGGGGGCAGGGGCGACGACAGCGGGAGAAGACTCCTGTTGGTTGACGTTCACGATGATCTGAACGAGGGGAGAAGCTCCAGCGGGGACTTCACCGATGACGACGGGAGAAGGCTGAACGACGGGAGTAGGCACGACAACGGGAGAGGGCTCAACAGCGGTCACGGCACCACCGTCGGGAAGGGGGAAGTCGATGAGTGCGGGTCCAACAGAGATAGGGTTGGGCTCAATGATGGCGGGTCCGACGGAGATGGGGGCGGGTGAAAGTCCCAGAGTTTCGAGGAGCATTGTCTCAAGGGCAGCTGCGGTGGCAGGGTCAGTGCTGGGGCTCTGGATGGCAGCCACGATCTCAGCAATTTCAGCGAGGTCAGCGTTCAGCGGAGCGGGCCATAGGGGCGAGGCCGTAGCCACGGCAGCGATCAAAGCGAAGGTGATGAAGAATTTCATGGTGATTCTGTGAAACAAAACAACATTTTGATGCTACACTAATATCAATTACTTATTACACATCTTTTTCATAATTTTCAGGTGAGTACTCACTTTTTAGGCGTTGTTGTGCAAGCGACTATAATTTTAAAATTTCCTATTCGCTATTTATACTGAAAATTATCTCTGAAATCATTGTAGGCATCAATGATGAATAATAATAGATATACGGTCATATCGCGACCATAAACTGTTATTATTTACACCTGGTACTCCATATGATGCGGTATGGTTAGTATGTTACAAACAACTTTATGTTATATTAATTGTACGCATCGTGTCATAATAAAATAAGCGTATCATATTCTTTTTATGTATCTGTATCTTCTATTAGGAATGTTATATAAAATTTAGAATAACCTACTAAATTAAGATTAATTATTATTACACATAGTCTTTTTTTTCCAGAAAAAGTATACTTCCCGTGGGATATTTGAGGTAGCGGGAAAGCCGTAATCCACGCGGGTAAAACGCGCTTCTAGGCTAGAATATCTTATAAAATAATCTTATCTAAATGTTCCTTATTATAAGCAATTTGTTATTTACATAGTAGCGTACATAAAACATGTATTGTTCAATTTAATTACGTACTATATTATCACCTATATTATATATAGCAGCTTCAAATAGTTAGATTTAGCTTTTGATAAAATCAGATTTTGTACTTAAAAAGTTTGTAGTCTTATATAAACTTTTCCACCTCTCCCTGGATCGGCTCTGAAACCAAAGTTCTGGTAATGTATAAAACCATTGCAGTTGCACATTTTTTTTAAAACGTTTAATTATATATTAAGAAACAATTTAAGCCTAACTCAACAAACCTAATCACAAGAAAGTAAATAAAACTACAAACTAAATTATTGACCCAAAAATATATTGAAATATGAAGAAAAATTAACTCGATAGGATCGATTAAACTCTTACACTTTGCGATTAAATTGATAGCTCAAACGATTCTTTATGACTGGCAACGTGTAAAAAATGATGGCCACATTGCACCGCTGGATAGCTAGACTTATTATTATATATTACTTAATAATAATAGACGTGTGCGTTGCATAGTTATTTCTCTTTCTTCTTTTTGAACGTATCCTACGCTAGATGTTATATCATATATATGTATCACTCTATACATATATCACTATAGACGTTTCAGTGCTCATACCTTTCATAAAGATATGATTCTTCAGGCAGTCTACTTTCTCTACATCCATACCTATTACCTACTCACGATTTGGTTAAATAGTTTTCATTCCTTCACACGATTGTTATCATTTATATATTTTTATGAGTGGAGACACAAGCATTATTAGTAGGTATAATGATGAAATAAATTACAAAAACATTTTATTGCATTGTTAATTCATAATCTAAGATAAAAAATGCGAGGTAGTTAAAATATTTATTAATATAATCGATGACCTCGTAAAACGATAAATAATTTTACGTTTTCACCGTTCGACGTCAATGTCAATGTCCCTAAGATATACTGACGTATACGAGTATATGCAGGGCGGATGCCTTTATTAAAATAAAATACTGGTAAGTAACAGTGTGTGTTACCAGTGATGACTTACGGATCTGAAACGTGGTCCCTGACTATGGGCCTTCTGAACAGGCTCAGAGTCGCACAACGAGCTATGGAGAGGGCTATGCTCGGAGTTTCTCTACGCGATCGAATCAGAAATGAGGAGATCCGTAGAAGAACAAAAGTCACCGACATAGCCCAGCGGATTAGCAAGTTGAAGTGGCAGTGGGCAGGGCACATAGCTCGAAGAACCGATGGCCGTTGGGGTCGAAAGGTTCTCGAGTGGAGACCACGGACTGGCAAGCGCAGCATAGGACGGCCACCAACCAGGTGGACAGACGACTTGACTAAGATCGCAGGCAAGGGCTGGATGCGGGCCGCTTCCAACCGGTCCTTGTGGAAATCAATGGGGGAGGCCTATGTCCAGCAGTGGACATCCTATGGCTGAGATGATGATGATGACTGGTAAGTAATTACAATACTGCAGCTACTACAATAACATTTCAGCAATCCACTAGCTATTGGCAGCCTATATACAACTCAAATGCTGTAACCCGCTACCGTGCCGTGTTAGCAGCATTGCCACGTTGAATTGCAATGCTGATTCGTTGAGCCAAATATGTGCCAGCATTTTGATCACGCGTCGCATCGATCAAACGCTCGATAAGTTTAGGAAAACTGATAAGCTCCCGATCCCCATGGGCCCAATGTCTCGACCCCAAACGGTTCAAATATGTAAACACTACCTAGGTTAGAACATTTTCGCCGTTTCAATTGCTCCGCCGAATAAGCCGCCGCGCCAGCCCTAACATGTGTCTCGGGATATGACATACTGACGTACTTTTGGTATACAATACCTAACTTACTTCCGCCATCAACGCATAGAGCATTTTCTTGAAAATGCTCTATGCGTTGATTGACGAAAATGCGTGAAGCATTTCCTTGACTTCATTTTTAGTACCTACTAAGCGAAATCTGAAAGTATATTCTTTAGAATAAAATATAAATAACAAGTATAAATAAATAATAAATATATATAGTATAAATTAACCAGTTGTAATGAATAAAATAGTAACTAAAAAATGAGAAAATACCTAACATGATTGATTTTGTACGTAGTGGTTCAATAAATAGTTGACGTTCCAACTTGTCGCACAAAGTGTTTTCCTACCATATTTATAGTGAAAATAAAATGAAGTTTGTTGACTGGGGAGCGACCCAGGGTCGATTTCAAAAGTCAACGGTTTTTAATGAATTTTTTTGTACAAACACTATCTAGAATACACAAGGATAAAGATATATTAAAAGTCCAGACCCACGAAACATTTTTTATTTGTTATGATTAAATTTCGAAAAAGGAACGATTTCGGCGGGACGTCTTGCTAAATTGGTTCTCGTTTTTGGTTAAAACTAAGTATGGAGATTCGTTACCCTACGTAAACCAAAGAGTACCATTTACTCGAAACTGGTAAAAGTTAGAGAAAAAAGCTCTGAAGAAGATTTATAGAACCTAAAATTATACATTAAACAGGTTCTATAATTTTTTTCCTCCGTTCAAAGTTAACCGAGTTAAGAAGATTTCCGAGTTTACAAGATGAACGTAAATTTTTAAAATTCGCAGGTAGTAGAAATATAATTAACATTTAATTAGCTTATATACAAACCAATTATTGCTTTTCAAGCAAATGGCTTGAAGGCTCAAGGGATGCATATTAAATTAAAGCTTTTTTCGTGTTTGAAAGTGTTCAGTCTGCTTACGCCGTTGTATATCTGTGGCTTGCACCCATATCCAACGTTCAAGTGGTCTTCTTGAACGACATTTTCAATAAACTAAATACATGCAAAGATGGTAAGGGTACCTAAGTGTACGGAGTTATCGAAATCCACTGCACAGGGATTATCTGGGCTTATTTAGGGACCCAGACCATTTTCAGACACATAACATTAATTAAGTACCTACATCTAAAAAAAATTCGCCAATATGCCGTAATTGAAATTTATCAAAGAACGTATAATCAAAGATGGCAATAAAGTATACAATAAATATTATCAAGAAGCGTCATTTTATCTTTTCGGTTAGATATCAAATTTCATATATAACATTAAGCCATTATTGCATGATCATAGTTTGATACCCTAAGACCAAGCTGGTAAGTATCTTATACATTTTATATATTACAGGCACTGCTCTTTTAATTAGTATTATAAAAAGTATTTGCTACTTGTAGTTAAAACAATAATAATATTATTAGGTATTATTAATAGTTACCAACTATTTTTTTTTATTCTAAATTTATTCTGAACGGGGTTTACGAAATCATTGCAATTTATAAATGGATTACACCAACGATGTAGCATACTTTTAGACACAAAATGGATCCTTGCACATTTAACTTATCTGCAAAGTTAAGCAAAATGTTGAAATACTAACAGGCAATATTCGTAGAGAATAAATAAACTGAATATGAACCATGGTGCCGAACAGTTCTATGTCACCCGACAAGTCTCATGTACAGAGGTACAATTAATATAAAAATCTATTTTATGTTAATTTTTTTACAGCCACCATGAAATTCCTGATCGCATTCGCCGCCGTCGCCGCCGTAGCCGTAGCAGTGCCCGTGCAGCGCGCGCTGGTTAGCCCTATCGCGGCTGGTCCCGCCCCCATCGTTGACGAGAATGGAGCCCCTATCTCCATCGGACCTGCAATCATCGACTTCAGTCCTATCGCTGTTGGACCCGCCATCATTGAGCCCAACCCTATCTCTGTTGGACCCGCATTTATCGACTTCCCCCTTCCCGACGGTGGTGCCGTGACCGCTGTTGAGCCCTCTCCCGTCGTCGTGCCTACCCCCGTCGTCCAGCCATCTCCCGTCGTCGTCGGTGAAGTCCCCGCTGGAGCTTCTCCCCTCGTCCAGATCATCGTGAACGTCAACCAACAGGAGTCTTCTCCCGCTGTCGTCGCCCCCGCCCCCGTTGAGACTCCCGTCATCGATGAGGTGTATGTGCCCGGCCCCGTCAACGTTGCCGATAACGTCATCGCCCCCGAGCCCGTCATCATCGACCCCGTGCAAGTGGTTACTCCCGTCATCGTCGAGCCCGTACAAGTCGGCACACCTATCATCCCCGCCCCTGCTGTCGTCCTCCCCGACACCCTCAACTAAATCTAAATGAAGAATAAGAGAATGAAAAATAGCAAGCACAACTTCGGTTAGGTAATGAAAATATTCTCCATGCTCAATGTGAATAAAATACATTTGATATCCATCAACAGATTTTTTAAACTTCCTTGTTAATTTTTATACTTCCTAACTCGCACAGTTTATTTCTTTACCCACTTGTGATTGTGCTACTATAAGTAGTCTATATAAGAAATAAAAAATAGGTAATGCCGTTTTTTACATTAAATTATTTCATGTCTAGGCATTATTTATTGAAAATTTAATCATTTATTTACGATGATCAGACTTATTTCACAACTCATACTTAAGCTTAGGTTTAAAAGGCTCAAAATTAATAGTGGAATAAGAAAAAGATAAAATCTTATTTGTTTATTCATTTTCAAACTTATATTTTAAATTATCCCAAAAAAAAATCATTACTTATTTGAATCATAGATATATGTATATAAATACGAGTTGGTACATATATTAACGTTAACTTTTCTGCTACCGCAATCATAAGTATTTGTAGAAATAATTTATTTAAATTTTACGATGAGTGCTGTTGCAAACCAACGAATCAAGACGATTATGAGTTATGCTGTTTTTTTTTTTCACCTCATGAACAAAGGAAAGGATTTTATAATTAAAAAGTTACATTTGCAATCAATGAAACAGTGTACCTGTTTATATGTATAAATAATAGATAAATAATGGAATAGTAGGTGTAAATAGGTACCTACATATAATTATGTGCAAAGGTAACTTGTAAAATGGCCAACGGCATGAAAAAGCACGAATGGGACGTGTCTTATGAAGTTGTACCATATAATCCCGCAAAGTATTAAGAATACTTTATTGCCCGAAATTGCCATGAAAGAAAGAACACTAATAATAAAATCATACATAACCGCGGCCGGCGGACGTGGCTTGCACGCGCCGCGGATTCCACGCTTACCTTCCGTCACAGAAAGCCGGCCACTTTCTTCCAGGCAACCTTTGGGTCTTACTGCGATATCGCAGGTATACACACAAACCACGTTTTATTTATCTTACGAAAATTGTATCAGTCATTATGAGTATAAAAGTTTAAATAACCTTTATATAAATCTAATTCTATAGAAAAATAATGGATTCAGTAATTTTTTCATTTCACAAAACTTGATAAATTAGTTCAAGTTAATTCTCTGTTAAGCTTGATGTTGTAATTTTCACCTAGCAGAACAAATACATTGACAATGTAATAAAAATGAGATATATTATATTAATATACTTAATGCGCTGATGGATATCGGTTCTGCAGTCATCGGTTATAAATGGCGGGTACCTTTTAGGTTTGCGTACTAAAACCTAGACGACGTCATCACTTAACTTCAGGTGAGACAGTTGTCAAACGCAATTTTATAATAAGTAAAAAAGTTAAAAATAATAGTGCCATTTTCGAGAGTTACAAGTCTGGGCGGCTTACATAACCAATTAATGTCGACTTTGTAAGTAGGAATCTTCAATACAATAGACTGCATTTACGGTCCAGATTTGTCAAAAATTGTGACATCAAAGGCTCCAAGAATAACCACCAATAACCATATAGACAGGGAGTGTCAATCTGTGTTTTTTTAAAAACAATAGATTTTTAATAGTGATAATGCCCTAATTCCTAATTTCTCCTTCCTAATCACTCGAACTAGGTAAAATTCACTAAAATTCTTCAAATTGAAATAGCTCGTATTCTATTTAAATCCAAAATTCAAATTCGTATAACTCCATACAACGCTCTCACCAATATTAGAGGAGTTTTATTCCATTACTGGTCAATTGCGGGTAGTTTTCAAAATCAATCAAATAAGTGCCGATTCAATTTAGCTAAAAGTACCCGCAAATTTAATTTCCTCCAAGAGGCAAAAAAACTATAGCTACTATCTTGTTATATCTCTGGGAAGCTGAGAAAAATGACTGTGTCCCAGCAGTGGTACTTATCGGGCTTATGTTATGCTAATAGTAAGGAGTATGTATATACTACAAACTACAACTAATCGTATTATTTATGCGGATATTACACACATTTATGGCAAAATTTTAAATACATTTCTTGGTTGGAATTGAAATCCTAAATATACGTATCAAAATAAATTAGCAAGTTGGTAAATAAATGTGGGCAAATAAACAAGGAAGTATAAAAATCTATTGATGGATATCAAATGTATTTTATTCACATTATACATAGAGAATATTTTCATTACCTAACCGAAGTTGTGCTTGTTATTTTTCATTCTCTTATTCTTCATTCAGGTTTAGTTGAGGGTGTCGGGGAGGACGACAGCAGGGGCGGGGATGATGGGTGTGCCGACTTGCACGGGCTCGACGATGACGGGAGTAACCACTTGCACGGGGTCGACGATGACGGGCTCGGGGGCGATGACGTTGTCGGCAACGTTGACGGGGCCGGGCACGTACACCTCATCGATGACGGGAGTCTCAACGGGGGCGGGGGCGACGACAGCGGGAGAAGACTCCTGTTGGTTGACGTTAACGATGATCTGGACGAGGGGAGTAGCTCCAGCGGGGACTTCACCGACGACGACGGGAGATGGCTGGACGACGGGGGTAGGCATGACAACGGGAGCGGGCTCAACAGCGGTCACCTCACCACCGTCGGGGAGGGGGAAGTCGATGATTGCTGGTCCAACAGAGATAGGGTTGGGCTCAATGATAGCGGGTCCGACGGAGATGGGGCTAGTTTCGGCGATGATGGCAGCCAATTGTTCTTCGAGCAGGGCAGCGGTGGCGGGGTCAGTGTTGGGGCTACTGATGGCGGCAATGATTGCCTCAAGCTCAGAAAGCTCGCTGGTAACTGGCCTGTTAACCTTTCCAAGAGGGTTGGCAACTGCCACAGCGATGAGGGCGACGAAAGCAATGAAGGATTTCATTTTTGCACTGGAATAAAAAAAAACAATTAAAAATAATACTTATTATTGCAAATCTATTATCATGCTTTTATGAGCTATGCTAAGATCGGCGAAATAAAAAATATTAATGCTACTCCTGAATTATTTACTGTTGAAACTTACATTGTAACCTTGACCATCTTATGTACACAGTTTTAAGCAATAAATATATTCTGTATTCTGAATACCCAGGTAAAGGTAATACAAACTTATTAATTTATTGCATTGTCTTTGGTCTTTGTGGGCAAAGTTTCAAATAATTCCAACATTTTGCAGGGGGTGAAAATCACGTTTCCAAGATTCCGTTACGTAATTCGTAGATACAGTTGAAAACATAGATTCTTTGATACATTAATACAGGCAAATTAAGTATCTGTTTGTGTTATTGCTTGAATAAGCTCTTCGATTAAATGTTGATTAATTCTCTTCTTAAATCAAAATCTAACAAATCGTATTTCAAGAGTGCAGTCAATTTAAAATAATAGGCACAATAATCTTTATTTTTTTTTACTTCTTATACAAAGAGTTGGTGGGTCCGTGCTTCCAAGGCTAACTTATAAGATTTTGATTTGTTGATATAAGTGTAACTAGTGTAAAATGATATTCCATTTAAATACAGGGGTAGTAAAAATAGAATAAAACAAGGCATTACGATAGTTACTTCAAAAGACAAGACTCCGAAGCAAGGAAATAAAAAAAAATCAACGTCATCACTTAACATCAGGTGAGACAGTTGTCAAACGCAAACTTATAATGGTAAAACAAAAAAAAAAAAAAAAAAAAAAAGGAAGCGCTATGTTAAATGAGCCACTAGCAGTCATCCATCCACGGTATGATAGAGAGAGAGAAGTATGAAGCTAGTTCAATACAATCGGTTAAGATTCCACGGGTAAACCCCACTACAAACGCATGTATTATGTTAAAAATAGTAATAGTTCTAAGACACTTACGATTTTGGATTACTCCTGATCAGAATGATGCCTTCCTAAGGCACGGTTGTCCTTTTATACTGAGTATTGAGCGATCGATACCTAGAAAAAGAGTAGTTTATAGTGCACATAAATTGATAAAGTAGTATAAAGATATGAATGAATAAAAAATCCCAGACATATAGTATCAGAGATTAGAATAATTTGGTACCAATAAAAATTTACAATTAAGCTACCTACCTCACAGAACACGTAAGTAATAACGTACATAATATATTTCTTGACATATTATTTAAGGGGTTAACAGGTGCCAATGACATTACAGAGCCTCTCGGGTGTTTACAGGCATAGAGGGGGGGATAAATCTACATGCGTGTAGATTTAATTACAATATAACAAAAACGTATTGTACAGATGATTACTTGACTTATAATAAGGGCCTGGTGTAATACACAGTTCAAGCACATTTAATTTTGTCGTTGTCGAAAGAAATTCTGATAAAGAATAAAAATATTTTTTTCACTTACAAATTTGCTAATCAAATCAAATTATGTTCAATCAGAATTTACTAAGTTCATTAGACACGTAGGACTTTTGAAAACTGTCACCAAAATACGTAGGTTAGGTGATTTTGGTTTTTTTCGTGCAATAGTCCTTGAGAGCCAGTACGCCGTCTAGGTCTAGCGTGATGACATCTTCGACCACATCATCACTGACTATCAAGTGAGATAGTGGTCAAACGCTAGATACAGTAAGATGTACACAGTAGGTACAGGTTATATGTATATATACCTACCAATGATGTTATTAAGAAGAAAGAAAGATTATCGATACAAAAACGTTCTCTAGATATTTTGTTTAATACTGTATAGATCTAGCGTTTGACCACTATCTCATTTGATGGTCAGTGACGATGTGGTCGAAGATGTTATCACGCTAGCTAGACCTAGACGGCGTACTGGCTCTCAAGGACTATTGCACTAATGGTAATAGAGGTAACAATACAACCGTAGCCCGCGCGTGTGAAACCGCATGACGCAGCCATTAACATATATTCCAGTAGTTTAATCGAACGCATACTCTAAAAATACACACACGTAAGCAAACAGGAAAACTAAAATCATCTTTATCAAAGATAAAGATTATAACAATAACACTTTATCTGTAGTGTAATAAACATAAGTTAACTTTACAATAGTACAATCAGCAGAAGTCATCAGTGAGCGTCGACGTGCGTAGGTAAGGCGTAATTATGCACCTACCCACATACAAACTGCTTCTATTAAAAAAAATATACTTATAGAATTTGACTTTTCTTCCATTGAGCCATTTGTAAAGGCCTTTATGATATGAATGACATTTTAAAGTTTATTTGATAATTATTTATTATTTAAAGTTTCAGTTTAATTAGTATTAATTTCTTATTATTGTGGTGTATGGAGTTAGGTAATGACGCCATGGTCTAAATAGAGGATGTGCGGTAAATAGTGGATAACCGTTCAGATACTAGTCGGGGGCAGCTCAGCCACACAGGAAGATTATTTTACAAAGTATTTTTAAAATAAGATTTTAAAAGTATAAATAAATATGGCCACCATCATCGTTTCAGCAAACCCTTTTAGATGAGCAAAACATCGATGAGTTTATCTGTTTTAGTTTAGAAGTTCCTATAGCCACCATCATCAGACCCTAGTTACCATTGAAAAAACAAACTACTCATCGAGACGATTCAGATGAGCCCAAACTCGATAAGACTGTGTCGTTTCATTGCCAAGTTCCTTTTGCCTCCTTCCAGCTCCATCATCAGATCAGTACCATGTCATCATATGCCATCATAATATTGCATTGTCACGCGATTTATACATACATTTTTTTGCATACATGTGGTATGCAAAATTTCAGCTCAAGCGGTAACCGGGAAGTGGATCAAATTTAATTTGCAAGATTTGATGCAAACATCGGGACGGGACTAATGATATTATATGTTTATATGAGGTAGATGTCGCACAAGCGCGCGTAAACTGAGGCGGCAAAATTAAGTCAATTGTAGTAATTTTGATTATGACGCGTATTTCAAGCGCAATTCTAAAAATACAGCTATCCTTTTCTATATTATTTGCACCGTATTATCTGTCGCAGTAAGCATGTTTATGTCGTAAAGGAACAAAATCTGAGCACCGCGCAGTATGAATATACGTCATCTTTAGTAAAACATCATTGGACGGGACAGATGAAACTAAATAAAAGCATAAAAAATAATTTACCAAAAAATCGAAGTGGGTGGAGTTGTTGAAGGAGGTTCCATTTTTTGGTAATAAATTTTTTTCACCCTTTTCATTGACCTTTGCTACTCACTGGATCAATTGTCATTACATGCCATACATGTATGTTTACCGATTTCATCACCCTCAATGGATCCTCCGATGGAAAAAAATAGAAAATGGAATAAAATGTTCAAATTTTTCAACTTTCTTACACAGTTTATTTGTCCAATTTCAAATTTAGAGGTCAATACTTGTACATAGACTTAATTATTAGGCTGTAAGTCTGCCACTAAAAATAAGATATATTTAGGTACACCATTTCCTACATTGGTCATGAACTACAAGCACAACAAATGCCGCTAGCGGTCACCAATTGAAGGTATAAAAGTAACGTACGTAGTGTTTATATATTTACTTAGACGGCATGTTCATATAAACAATAAACACGTTGCTTCACTGAATAGATCATAAAAAAAAAAAAAAAAAAAATAGATCGTATTGTTAAACTGCGCCATAAGCGCTTCACAGTAGAGCAACGAGTGACTAGTGAGGTATCACACAGAAATGATATCCGATGTGGACTAAAGGTTATCGAACGGAGTTAGGACCACGAGGAAACGTTTGTAAACGTTTGCACGACAAATGGCTGAATTTAGCTGAGCTTACTGTTTTATTATAATTTGTATTCAAAAACCTCAGTAAATTGGTCGATGTCTATATTTTAAACCGACTTCAAAAAAAGGAGGAGGCTCTCAATTCGACCCGTATGTTTTTATTTTATTTGTGTTTGTTACCGCATAACTTCCGACTGGGTGAACCGATTTTGATCGTTCTTATTTTATTAGAAAACTGGTGCTTCCCGTGTAGTCCCATTTAAATTACATCAAAATTGGACGAGCACTTTTTGAGTTAAAAGTCAAAAACTGAAAAATGCGTGCTTATACCTACACGATATTATAGTAGCGGGTGAAAACATCGGTTAACATACCTACACCACAATGACAATTATTATTGATCCCATGAGTAACAAAGGTCACTAAAAAGAGTGAAAAAAAAACTTTTTACCAAAAAATGGAACCGACTTCAACATTCAAAAGTATGAAATTACTTGTCGAAGTCGGTACCATGAGCACAATATTTTGATATCAGTTATTTCTGAACTATCATGGTACCGACTTAACAAGTTATTTCATACTTTTGAATGTTGAAGTCGGTTCCATTTACTGGTAAAAATTTTTTTTTTAATATTACGTGTCTCTGAAGAACGCAACTGGTTCTATAGATGCTACTCTAGTCTAATTTTTGTCTGTTCTATTTATCTGATTCGTGCCCGAATCCTCGTAGATGATTACAGTTACAGTAAATGGAATAGCTAATACAGTTATTTTTACCGGTTATCACGAGTATTACCTAATCTGTGATCATGTTTCGTAGTCAATGAGGCGGGTTTTCCCGCATGCCTATGTTAAAAAACTTGAAGTGTGAGTCGGGTCACGCCTTAACCAAGTTTGCATAGCTATGCTAACAACGAAAATGTTTGAAGTTAAAATTTCCAAGCAAAACTGTGTTTGCAGTTGTTTTTCATCCCAGTAAACTTAGGTATCTACTTCAGTAATCTACCTAATATTCACAAAGTTTCAGGAAGGTGTGAAACACAATTAAATTTTTAAAATGTATTTGTTGTGTTTGTTAGCAATGTTAGTGTATATATATATATAGTATTTATTATTCGGGCCAATGAGATTTTTTTAGTTTCTTCCCTGACATAATAATATAATAACAAATAAATAAATTTAAAAAAGCAGTAATTTATAACACTAAGCGTTTAGAATCAAACTAACTTTCTTTCTTAAGGCCATTTGCTAAATAGATTGTCTATTTAGCAAATTACCTTAAAAAAACTATAGGTACTTTTTCCGGGATGAAAGTAGCCTATGTGTTATTCCAGGGTCTAACTTATCCCGATACAAAATTTCATCAAATCAGTACCGTTTAACCGTGAAGGAGTAACAGAGGATTTTAAATTATTTTCTTATCCCACGGAAACAGAAATTAATTTCGAGATGAAAAGTAGCCTCTGTGTGAATCTAGGGTCTAAACTAACTTCATACCAAATTTCATCAAAATTAGCGCAACCATTTGAGTGTGGAAAAGTAACAAACATACGCACATACAAACTTTCGCCTTTATAATATTAGTGGGATATATCAGCAGAATCAGTGGTTACATAACCAATCATTAAGGAAATGTAAAGCAAAACCAGAGAGATATCTTAGCATGTTGTTTACTATTTCTTAGTAAAGTTAGGTATCATTTAATTGTCGGAGTCACAATATTATTAATTGTTAATTAATATAATCAGTTATTTCTAGTACATAAATAACAAACATAGACATTGAACCAATAACTAAAATAATAAAAACATGTAAACAATCTTTCACCAATAAATATCTTAATAATAAACCATTTACATAAAATTATGTATGACGCCTGCACCAATACTCAAAATTATGCTAATATCAAACTATTTTAAATTTTTCTATTGTATGTTCGTCTTCTTTGATCGTCATTGCTAATGAGGTAGTATGTGCCTGGAAATAAGACATCAATAGAGCCAGACGGCTCATATGGAGCTGTATGGTAGTTCTTTGTTCGCACATCCATTAAATAAGAAAATTTTGCAGGCTCCACACTCTCTCGTTTGTCTAACAATGAGACAACTTCATGCAAAGAAGTTATCAGTCTTGCCAACTTGGAACCCGCACTCATATCATCACAAATATTTATAGAGTACATTGTAGAAGCAAGACCCGAACCATATGAAAACAAACCAAACTTCTTTCCAATTAATTGTTCTGGAGATTTACTGATAAGGTATGAAACAAGACCTCCATACAAAGATGGTGTATACATGTTTCCAACATTACGAGCCAAGTGAAGTGAAGGCTTCGTCTTTTCATCAAATATACTTTGACTGTATGTCATGAATGCTTTCTCAACATCTCTGTCGAAGTATGTCTCTTCTAATTTATGGTTATTAAAGTTAGCCAAGCCCGGAAACTGTTCCTCCCTTTGTTCTGGTGATAAATTCAAAAAATCATTGAAACACACTCGAGCTAAAGACTTCTGAACTAGTTTGCAGTATGGCGAATGGAATAACATACCATCCAAGCTTAATAACCCTTTAAAGTCAGGTTCCACACTTCTCATTTTCTTACAGAATAAGTTATAACAATTATCTAAAGCACTGAGGTAGCATTTAATTGACAGTTTTCCATCTACATATGGAAACTCTGAGGCTAGATCTGGTTTGTAAAAGTCATACGCATGGGTCATATATGAGGCACGAACACCACAGTCCAAAACAAGTGGAGCATTTGGCCCTATTAGCATTGCAACAGCGCCAGCACCTCCTGTAGGCCTTGCAGGACCTTTTCCGTACACTGCAATATCTCCTGCAATAACTATGGCTTTCCTGCCATCCCAAGATGATGACTCCACCCAATTGACAGCATTGAATAGGGCAGCAGTGCCGCCATAGCACGCGTTAGTAGAATCAATGCCCTCAATATCAGTGGCGCCTTCTTTAGCAAACAGGGTCATGAGGAAAGTTTTAACACTTTTACTTTTGTCAATGATAGTTTCGGTTCCGACCTCGAGGCGTCCTATGTCGTGCAGGTTGATGTCGTTTTTCTCGATGAGACGGTGCAAGGCGGTCATGCACAGAGAGTTGATGTCCTCTCTATCTGAACAGAATCCCATTTTGCTCTGTCCAAGGCCAATAGTGTACTTGCCGGCGGATACTTCGTCGTATTTCTCGAGCTCAGTTTGATCGACGTACTGCGACGGAAAGTATAGTTCCATAGCGAGAATGCCCACATGTTTTGCTTTGCCAATCATGTTTTAATTAACCGAAAATTTTGATTTATCAATAACACTAATGTTCGCGGGATCTCTGCTGTACTATGACCACCTGCCGCCTCTACGTATGACGTATCAGTATAGCTAATCAGGCTACCGGCGGCACTTCAACGTTAGGTACCAGCTGGATCGAAGCATTGACCTATAGTGGGAAACTTTCTTTCCCTCTACCTGATTACAGAACACCAATTTGCCAGTGACGACGCGCTATGTCGTCAATGATGGGTGAAATCGGAGACGTATCGTAGGTATTTCTTTAAATTTTCAATTCGACATTCAGCCTATAGTTAGTAAGGTGATATTTTCACGTAAATTTTTACTTTCTCCAACGTCGGCAAATCGCACGCACACGACACGACACAATCAATCACAATAATATCTTATCTATGCAACACGGCGCCACCGACCGACCGGAACAACCACAGAACATTATTACTCACAGTCAAGTCACAAGAAGCCCACAAAAAGTGCTGCCAGCTGGGTTGGTATATTTTGCCCGCATCGCACTTCATAAGTAAAATACTACATACTAAGAATTTTACATTTAATTGATATCACAACTGTTTGGATTTAAAGATTTCAGATTTCAAACTTCTCTTCCACTTAATCTGATTCAATGCCTCTCAAACGTGGCTATCGACATACATGGATGAAGCATTCCATTTTCCTGAAAGTGTTTTTTTAAGTCCAGCTCAGTGTTGTTCAAGTGTCTGATATATACCACCCCTTTAGAAACCTGGTGACATGTAAGCGCTATCACAAAACTATATTCTGTTTAATAGGACATGTTTTCACTAAAATTGTGTTCACATTCTATACCATGTTAGCAGCACAGAATCAAACTTGACTATTCGTGCATCAATGTTGAAATCCTTGTAAAATAACGTCAACATGTTGATTGATTGACTGCTTTATTCGTAATAATGATAATTACAGATCAGACAAAAAGCAATACATGAGTACCAATTAAATCTACATTGAATATATAAGAAAAACATACATATCTAGAATATGTAATACAATAAATAAATTATTTATTTTCTCACAGTCCAGCTATTATATCTTATATAAAAGCTCCTAATTGGAAGCAATTGTTTTACATAATAACGATAATAACTAAATTACTTCTACTCGTAGTAGGCGTCTAAACTTGACTTATTCTATTTTATTATTCAATATATTATTACTAATGAGCGATCAGCGAAAAATTTCAAAATTAAAAATTATAAGGATCCCTAAGTTTTTGATAATATAATAATTATTAGTCTATGTCACCCGATGATAGTGTAGCTTCCCATCGGTAAAATATTTTTTTAAATCGGTTTAGTAGTTTCGGAGCCTATTTAATACAAACAAACAAACAAAGAATCAAATCTTTCCTCTTTATAAGATTAGTATACATTTGGTATTTTATTCTACATAGACCAATTTATTTAGTTGATGCCAAATCACCAACTTATCCGGATTGCGCGTAGCATAATGATCTATATCTCTATTAAGCACAAAGATTTCACTGCTTGTAAAAACATATAAATATGCATGGTACATAAAAAGGCCTGGATACAATCATGATCCTCTGGCCCTTAAAAATTTAATTTAGTAGCGTTTGAGGTAGAACTCAGGCTACTACAAGTATAGCTCATTTCTGCATGACAAACACACGATGCTAATCCGCAGAACGACCCGACGAGTCGATAACATAAGTAAGAAATAATTGGACGGTAGTGAAATAGCAGTCACGTACAGGAATAAAGTTAGGAAGCTTTCCAAGAGTTCCAGAGAGACGTCATTGTGAATGAAACTCTCCAATACCTACCGCATGGAAATGCCTTTAAGTTCGTGACATACAAATACTTGATATCAAAATCAACGGTGAGTACATGCTGAGTATATAAACCAGTTTTTATATGGTTTCGGTAATGTTCTATCAGCTATAGTAACTATAGTTATACCAATACAACAAAAATCTTAAATGGTCAACTTGTTAACCCTTAAAAATCTAGCTTTTGGCACGCATATTTAGAGAAAATAAATCATGTTGACGTTTTTCATGGGTGTAGACATTCACAAAAATGGTTGATTTTTTATTGGTTCCTTTTTGGATGCCACTTTAAAAATACGATCTAGCCTCTACTAAGGCATTAGGTAATTAGAATTAGAATTGGACTGCTAAGTATATTAATAATGTATTCAATAACACCTTATCTTACTATCTATATTTAGCTGAAGACACTTTGTTCTCGTATTCCAGGTGGATAGTACTCATACAATACACTGTGTATACTGTTTCTTCAATAAAGTTATATATCATTCATTATACTTCAACCTTTTTTTACTATATCCTATATAATATAAGCAATCTATAACTATAACCTATGTAAGCAACTTCTGAGTGTCTCGAATTTATTTGTTCTCAATCTTTTCGAAGCGTTTTTTAAAACTATGGTAGTGTAATTTATTTTTATAAAACTAACCTCATTCTTAACTAAACAAAGAGGTTACTTCAACTTAACATAATTTAATCAGAAATGTTGACATGAACCATGTTTATTTAAAATAGAAGCCTTATTTATTTCTTTACTCTAGTATAAAAATACATTATGTAACTACAGCTGTATTAAAATATTAATCAGAAAACTTTACTTACTCAAGTACAAGTTAACGTCTAGTGTAGTTTAGGACCTGCAAAAACTTACTGACTTATTTCACCTGAGACCCCTCGCACAAAGCTTTACGCAGCTTTACGCGATCTCATAATTATCACTTTATGTAGGTGCTGTTTGATCTAACACTAAATATTGTTACTTGTGCAACAAGTTACTTTACATACTTATAACTTGTAAAGTTTATTAGCTTATAATTTTCCTGCGAGCCCATACCTAGATATGTGTTGTTCATAATCAAGTAAACGACTAAAACATTAACAAAATCAGCCAAGTGAGTTGAATCGTAGTTTTGGTTTAAATTAAAATATTTAAAAAACAACATTATCCTATCTCCCGAAGTACTTGAGAAGACCTCAAATAGCCCCAAATCGCAGTTAATTTTCCTTAACTGGCAACAAAGCTCAGACTACCCAGTCGCTAATAAAGATTGTTGCGGGAAATTTAAATGGCTTTTCCATTCAAATTTCCCGCCACAATCTTTATACTTTTCGTCTAGCGTCTACTTTTATTTATTTACAAAATGAGTGTTTCTTCGCTTGGGATTTTTATAAGTAAATGGTAGATTATTAGCCGTTAAATGATTGTAAAAGTGCACGAGTGTAGGAAAGTGAGACAAAATGAATGATTTCTCGTCGTAACTCCAATTAAAGTTGACACGTAAATACGTGCCCTCTACTGAATTGAAAGGGATATGAGGATGGACTTTTTGAAGTTAATTTAAATGAAGCCTAAGGTCACGCTTAGCTCTCAACTTGATTCAAATGAACTTTCTTTCATTGTCCACCTTTTTATTCAAAGTGAACATGCATTGCTTTTGATATTTATCAACATTTATTATAAATACCTACCTATCGTCATTCGTCTGATGATGATGATGATGACGATAAATATACAACTTGGTACCTATATATTTTATATAACTACCTAATACCTATAGATGTAATGTTGTATTATACTATTTGGGTCAAGACGTTGGGCCTGTGCCGTGGGAACTGGGAGCTCATCGAATTTTCCAACACCTTGATCGATGCGACGTGTAGATGTAGTTACCGGGGCAATGCTGCTAGCTTTCTGGGTACGCTGCAAACTGGTAGCGGGTAAGAGCATTTAAGTTATCTATAGGTTAGCAAAAGCTAGTGGATTGCTCAAATGTTATTATGGTACTAATGTAAAATTGTAATAACCTATTACTAAGTATATTGTACATATTAGTATCGTATTTTAAGCTAGCTATTAGGCATAGGTATTCACCATTATCATCTCAGCCATAAGACGTACACTACTGGACATAGGCCTTTCACTTTAATTTCGACAAGCACCGGTTAACAACGGCGCGAATCCAGCCTCTTCTTGCGATCTTAGATTAGATCGTCTGTCTACCTTGTCGGTGGATGTCCTATGCTGGGCTTGCCTGTCCGCGATAGTTCGAGAACCTTTTAGTCTCTAACGGCCATCCAAATTTTGAAACATACGAAATAGTACGTTAAATTTAAAAGATTTTAGTTTCACCTAGATCTACCTACAGCTAATATGCTAAAAAAAACAGTATTTTACTTTTTTATATATAATTTATTTTACATTTTGATATTTGCGAGAAGGTACCTATCATAGGCATATCCGCATTAAATTAGTCATTCAATTAATTAGTCTCCTTTATCACAAGTTGTTCAACATAAGGTTCTTGAGGATTCATTGGTATAAACTTGTAGAACTTCACACCTGAAATATTGAAATATTTTAATTAGAATTGCAGGATAAGTATTTATCATATGGTATAAACCTTTAATGCTATGTTTTTATAGCACACACTAAAACATAGGTATATATTGTACCTAAAATGTATTTACTTACACTAAAACCCCCGCACTAGGATTCCCTGTGTCGCGGGAGGCATTCACACAAACAATCACAGCACACAAATATCCAAGACCGGGACATATCGCATAAATATTTGCCCCTGCCGGGATTCGAACTCAGTGTCCTCGTGAAATTACGCCACTGACGACTGAGCCACGGCGACCGTCTCAGTAATATTAGTTATTTGGTGTGATTCACAGAATTAGGAGCATTGCTAATTTTAAAAGATAATTAGTATGGGGAGTCCAATATAATATTTTTGTTGAAGTTTATTTTCATCTATCGTATCATTTAGGCAGCGCACCCCGGTAAATAAAGCACCAACCCAGTATTTTCGGAATTTAAAAAAAAAATATATAGTTAGCCTATGTCACTCAAAATTAATTTTGAAGCGATGATTCAATTCAAATTCAAAAAAATCTAGATCTAGCGTGATTACCTACATCTTCGACCACATTGTTACTGACTATCAAGTGAAATATTGGTCCAACGCTGGAACTATAAAGAAAAAGAAAAAAATACAACTGAAGCAGTTTTCTACTAGTAAATTAATTTTCAAAATCATTTTAGTAGTTCTACGGTTGACGGTCGCCGTGGCGCGCAGTGGTTAATGTCATTGACATGACTTTTGTGTCTCCGGGACCCTGGGTTCGAATCCCGGCAGGGGCAAACATTTTGTGCGATGAGTGTAGATGTTTGTCCCGGGTCTTGGATGTTTGTGTACTGTGATTGGATGTGTCCATGCCTCCCGCGATACAGGGAATCCTAGTGCGGGGGTCTGAGTGTGATATGTAAAAAAAGACATTACTTCCAACAAACTCACAAAGTTCTTTATTAATCAAAATATCAATATCTTAAGGTCAATAAACATTTTGTATTTGATTTATGATATTGGTGTAGGTAGATGGCAGAGATTTCGCCGAGTCGAGACTTTACATAAACTAATGCAAGATTTAGATCGTAAAATTTATGTTTTTCAATGAAATCGTGAAAGGATCAAGAAAACGGAGGTTGATATTTTGAAGCGCGATAATTATTTTGTTTACTATTGAAGAATGTTTTTTTGTCTTTTTCGTTTTATTTTATATCGCCTAAAGAGTGAAAAATATGGAAAACCGGAGGTTTTAGTCCGGGACACAATGGCCTTTTTTTGACTGAGGCGGCAAAATTAAGTGAATTGTAGTAATTTTCATTGCGACGCGTATTTCAAGCGCAAGTCTAAACATATAGCTATCCTTTTCTATATTATTTGTACCGTATTATCTGTCCCAGTAAGCATGTTTATGTCGTAAAGGAACAAAATCTGAGCACCGCGCAGTATGAATATACGTCATCTTTAGTAAAACATCATTGGTGGCAACGATAAAGTCTAAATTAGTAACAAACGAAGAATTGAAAGGTAAATTTAGTGAGCCCAATATGATCGCAATTTATTTGAACTTACCTGACGGATTTACTCGGACTTCAAAGTGATCCTCAGGCTCCCAAGATCGGACTGATTCTTCTCCATACAAATCCTGAAATAGATTGACGTACACGTATTGATTATCATTATTAACTGGTGTGAAATGAGAATTAACTAATATATTAAGGGTTTAACAGGTGCCGATGACATTACAGAAGCTCGCGGGTGTTTACAGGCAGAAGGGGCAGGACAATTCCTGATGCATATTGACACAGTTCAAGCGCATTTGTCGTTACCGCGACAATTTTTCATAAAGGAAACATAACGGTCTCGAAAATATTTTTTCCACTAATAAAGTCAAAGTTTTAAATATTTTTGTACATAAGTAGCATATTTTTATTAATTGATACACATGTACGACTTTCAAAATATGACTCAAAATCACAATTGTCTATTTAGCAAAAACCCTTTATAAGTTTGAAAGTTAAATTAATAAAAGTTTGTGTGTATGGATGTGTGGATGTTTGGATGTATAAATGTATGGATTTATGTTTGTTACCCTTTCACGCAAAAACTACTGAACGGATTTTGATGAAATTTTGAACACACATAGTTAAGTAGTGCCTGCCTGGATTAACATATATGCTTATATTCATATTTACCGTTTTTTTCACCATGCGGGTAAAACGGATTTGGATGAATTTTGGTATGTAGATACTTAGGTTCGGGAATAACACATAGGCCACTTTTCATCTCCATCATAATCATCATAATCATCAGCACGCGGGTAAAACCGTGGGAGGCAGCTAGTAAAAGATAATTAAATGAAGTACCTACCTATAATCGAGAAAGACGTATTCTTATTTAATAAATGTTATTGAGGTGTGTATACTGCATGACCTTGGACCACGGTGGTCAGCAGTCAGTCAGTGGTCGCCGCGATCTGGCAGCGTAAACTCACCTGAGGATGAGCATCGGACATGCTCGAAACTTAGGTCGAAACTCCGACTATAAACGTAAGTAAAGCCAGATACCACATATATATAATAATGTGTCAAACTCACGAGAATTTCCAATCAAAAAAAAAATTTCGATACTACTCAACACCTGAAGCTGCCGTGTGCAGAGGCGAAACATATGATGCTGAAACACATTTTTTTTCTAACGTAATAATGGTATTTGCCTCTACCAGCATTTACAGCTTCACCGGAGGGGATTGAAACACATGATGATGAACTCACTTTTATAGTGTAAGCTTGCTTGGGCACGTCCATATCTACGGCCGTGAAGTTTGCTGCGTAAGGTGCCCCGTCCTCCCTTTCACTCACGAAAGCCAATGCGTATGAGCCGCCAAAGAGCTCTCGTTTCCATATTTCCAAGCCAGATCTCTGAAAACAATGCACATTTCTGACATCAATACGAGCAACAGGAAAAATGTCAGGGATATAAATTTGCTTGATTTTTAACCGACTTCAAAATAAGGAGGTTACTCAATTCGACAGTATATATGGTTTTTTTTATGTGTGTTCGCTGATAACTTTTTCGTTTATGAACTGATTTTGATGATTCTTTTTTCGCTTGATAGTGTATACTCCCGTGGTAATCCCATTTAAATTTCATCAAAATCGGACAAGCGGTTTTTGAGTTGCACACCAATAACTGAAAAGTGATTCACTTACCTCGACGGTATTATTGTTGCGGTTGAAAACATCAAAAAGTGTTTCGTCTACTTGGATGACTTCCTAATTGAGGGTGAAGAAATCGGTGCACATACACAATGACAATTGATCCCGTGAGTAACAAAGGTCACTGAAAAGGGTGAAAAAAATTTGTTACCAAAAAATGGAACCGACTTCAACACTCAAAAGCGAGAAATAACTTGTCGAAGTCGATACCATGAGCACAATATTGTGATGATAGTTACTTTTGTAAACTGTCATGGTACCTACCGTCTTCAACAAGTTATTTCTCACTTTTGAGTGTTGAAGTCGGTTCCATTTTTTGGTATTTTTTTTAAATCAAGCAAGTTTATATCTAATTTTATAAACATTTAGTTTGTAATGCATTAGAAGTAAACCTCTGATGTTATCATAACACACACACACACACTATTAACATTATAACTATTGACATTACACTATTAAACATCTTCATGTTATCCTGCGATATTTGCTCATTTAGTTTGTATGTACGTACATATAAAATTTTGAAAAAAAAAAAGTGCATTCGTGCGTAATTCAAATTTTCTTATTGTGGTTTTTTATTCTTATGTGCCTGGACGTCACACATATATCGGCATCTATATCCAAACTAATTGTGTGCGATCAAAATTGAAAATCCGTAACTAATAAAAACGGTGAATGGACTGAACGTGCTCTGTGACGTCATCTGAAGTGATGAAAAGGTCGATTCGTATATGAATCAGTAGCTGAATAGATGCCTTGCGCGGAATTGATTTTTCAGCAAAAGTAAAATCGTGACGACAACCTGCATGATGCATCCAGTAGAAACACTTTCCAGTGGCCCCTTCGTTAGTTATCTACCACTAGCACCTCAATAATGAAGAAATGTTATCAACCCTGCGCCATAAGTTTTTGACGTGATAACGTTTTATAAATTGATGAATACCAGCAACACTCATGAAAAATAGTAACGTTCCGCGTAACGTTCCACCTGAGTTTTGTATTACATAAAATAATCAAAGTCAAAGTCAGTCAAAGTCAAAGTCGGTCAAAGTCAAAGTCAAAGTCATAAATGATTATGACGTTATCACGTTAATCTATCGTCCGTAAACCGACTTTACAGACAACCAATTTTTTTAAACTGACATGGTCACTAATACAATAACTAACGTTATAGTCGGGATGTTTACCATGTACCTATGGCATTCGGTTTTCGTTTCTAGATATTTTGGCACAGTTGTATGCGCCATGATCCCGAGTAAACTACATGAGAAACGAGCCTAGAATAAGAATTAATCAGCTCGCTACGCTATTCGGACACTTTACACATTGATAGACTTTAAGCAGCTGAATTTCACCTTCACTTTCGCCACTCCGGTCATCTTCCACACCCTCGTCCCTTGTTTCCCCAAACAATCCTGGTTAACAGCTATCACATCTCGGTTCAGCAAGATTTCTTTGAACTCTGGTCGAATGGTCGCTAGGTCTGTGCTGATGAGGAGAGGCGCAGCGAGGATAGCCCACACAGCCATTTGTACTTTTGCTTGGTCTACCGTCAAACCGAAGTTGCCTATTATCAACTGAAAGAAACAGTTTTACTGTTAGTGTGTTAATTGTGTGTTCATGTTAATGAATTCAAGAATATACGGTCGCGTTCGAGAAACTCCGAGCCTTCGCGTGGCTCAGTCGTCAGTCTCATGCCTTCTGGTCTTCGGGCCTCGGGTTCGAATCCCGGCCGGGGCAAACATTTGGGTGATGAGCATGGATGTTTCTCCCGGCTCTTGGATGTTTGTTGTGATGTCATTTCGTATGTTTATGCCTCCCAGGACACAGGGAATCCTTATGCGGGTATGAGTATGAAGAGGAATAAAATGTAATTAAATTTAGGATATAAACCTCGTTGTGTGACTTTGAGCCTACTCTCAAGGCCCATAGTCAGGAACCACTTTTGAGAAATCAGATCATCATTTTGTAACACACATTATTCGAAGACAAACAGATATAGGGGAGCGAGGGGCTTATTGTAACAGGGGTAAGTAGTAACAGGCTTTTTTCACTAAGATCTTAAACTTTATTAGCGTATTTCTTTGACTCGATTTAACCTATAAACCGCGCCGCATCTTGTTACCATAGCATAGTGTCCCGCCGGCCGGCGCAGGAGCGGAAGTGGCACGCGCTTCCTTTTTTGCCAGGTAATATAAAATTGTACTGTCGTGAAATTTTGGTTTGCGTTATTATTATCGACTAATTTTATACTTTCGATATCTTATTTACATTCAAATTGATCTATCTCTGATAATGTGTAACAGTTTTTAAGATTGCTAAATTGTTGAAATATTTATCTTGATAAATGTTAAAAATCATACCATGGGGTTAGTTGTAACAAAATCCTGGGGCTTGTTGTAACGTGTTACAACATGCCCCAAATTATGATGTTTTTCCTTTCGTCTAGAATTAGGGTGTATAAAAGAAAGTCAGAACGGGCAACACAAAGCCAAGAAGTGTACGAGTTAGCGGCAGCTGAAGTTTTAGAAAAAAAATACAGTATTTGGAATGCTAGTCAGACTTTCGGATTATATCATGTCTCTCTTTATAGATTCATAAAGAAAGAGAAGAATAATGAAAGTTTAAGAGTTGGTTATGTTAAGCCTGGACAAGTATTTACTGCAGAAGAAAAACTAATACAAATAGCAGACGCAAAAGAAAATTTACAGTATTGACGGATACTCCTGAAAAAGAAGTAAAAAGGAATATGAAGAAAGAACAGAAAAAATGACAAAATTAAAGGAAAAGGTAAAGGGAAGGGGAAAGGCAAAGGTAAATCACCAAAAAATAAAACCGGAGTGGACGGAGCTAAAAAAAGATTTTATGTTCAGGTTCTACTAAATAACACTGTTAATTACCTAATTTTTAGGTGTTGTTTACATAAAACATGTATTAAAGTTGATTTTTGATAAGAATTACATAATACTTACTTTACAAAGATGTCAGTTTTGTTAAAAATAAACAAAGAATAAATGATTAGAGGTATTGTTGTTGTTTTTTTTTGTCGTTACTACTTGCCCCGGTAGACGTTACAACTTGCCCCAAGCACGAGGTAAGTTGTAACACCGCACTTCTTCTAGAAAATAATTGATTGTAAAATAATGACCAATAGTTATGGTATTATTTTTACTTGATTTGGTAGAGGAAGAGTTACAGCATCCATCCATCTTTATTTAGTAGCAATTTAATCAATGGATCTCAAGATATATTAGTTTTCATGAAAACTGTTACAACAAGCCCCTCGCTCCCCTACAAGGCTTTAACTTATAAATCGTATTATTTTCACCGGGGTCAAACAAATGTTCGTACCATATCAGGGTCATTCCAATGTCCAGGGCCAGCGTGATCGGCGAACCGCGCCTGGTTGTCTCCAAACCAGTTGATTATTTTCTTCAAAGAGCTCCAGGAATCATCAATATCATCCCAGTTGCGCCACATGTTGCAATGTTTAGCCAAAGAGACGTAATCAGGCTGAAAACGGTGAATTGGTAAAGGGAAAATGAAAACTTATAGAATCAGGCATTACTTCGCAGAAATCCATATCAAAATCATATCAATTACATACAATTTAGTCTTAATTCCACGTGAATCAATCACGACGGAATCACATTAACACTACTAATCTATTAGTGTGATTAGTAGTGTTAATGTGATTCCGTCGTTATTATCCGTATTAATATAAAGGCGAAATTTTGTCTGTCGTTTGTACGTTTGTTACTCCTTCACGCTGAAACGACTGAACAAATTCGCATGAAATTTGGAATGACAAATACTCAGAATACTCATTTATTGGTAAAATGGTTTATTGGGTTAGCCGAATAAACGTAGGCCACGCGGGTAAAACCACGGGGCGCAGCTAATATTATTATAATAGAATATTTTAAAAGTAGTAATTTTTCTAAAGTAAGTAGTAGTAATTTGAAAAGTAGTAAGCCGTGGGATATTTGAGGTTATAAGGTAGCGGGAAAATAGTGCATGCGGGGGAAACTGCTGGCGCAGCCAGTATGTATGTATAGTACCAGCTACATAACAATCAAATTATCTTCTACTTTTTAGGCAGTAACAGAAGATGACAAGAAGTAGATAAAGCACTTGAACTCTAAATGAGAGAGAATAATAATCTTTTGTTTTTCATTCACATTGGCTTATCTTGTGGTTATTGATATACTATAGTCGTAAGTGGATAATAATATTTATTTTGAGAATGTGCCTCAGACTTATTAAAAATAGGTACCTGATCGACCTATAGTTTAGTTAGAGTTTTTCTAATTAAATCTCCTATATAAAAAGCAGAGAAAGCATAATTTTATTAACTTAAAATCTTTCATCAGAATCGTTAGAACATACAAGAATTTTCCGCTTAAAAGTACTCATTATTATTTACTACCACCCTCAAGTTTGATAAACTGTCTCCAAACACTAGTGTATTCAGGCAGCAATATTTGAGATCCAGTAAACATTCTAGGTCTGGCGTAATTTTTTTTTTTTTTTTGTTATTTAATTTTTGTCGTCTGTATGTTTGTTGATTCTTCACGGTGAAACGGCTGAACGGATTTGCATGCTAACTTATACCCTGGAAAAGCACAGACCTAGGCTACTTCTTATCCTGGAAAAAGCATTCTTCCCGTGGGATAATTGATGTAACGGGAAAACCGCAGTCCAGCGCAGCTAGTAATAGTAAATAATCTGAAGTTTTTTCTTTTTTCGTTTATTCACTTTTTACATTGTTTAACTTATACTAAAAATACTCCTAAAACCTAGAATAGGTATGTCTTGAATAAAATTTATAATAAAATTTGTTTATGTTTATGTTTATATAAACATAAACAAGACTTACGTGCATCCCTATAGGCTCTTGGTAAGCTGGCCAACTGCAAGAGTATAGAATGGGCCGACCAGTCTTGTTTAAAAGTTTGCCAAACGCGGGATATCCTGAAATAATTGAAAAGCAAAATTGAACCATCGTCGAATATTAAATACTCTTTACGGGACATTTTTGCATAAATTAAATCAACGGCTATGATGATAGACTAACAGCTGTCGTAATTAGAAAGAGGATGAACTCAGTTCTTTTAGTATCGTCTTACTGACTTATTATCTCGTGTATTGAACGCCGTGCGATTCAATAAGAACACACGCAACACACGCTCATATTAGTGTCAGATGAAGCTGTAATTTTTACGTTTCTCTTTACAAAAAGCAATCATCGAAATGATTCCGTTAGATCTTCCTGCAGACCTCAAAACCTATGAATGCATGTCAAATTTCTAATCTAAAACGTCCATCTGGAAACTATATACTATAACGGATAGTATAGATCTTTTAAGGCCCATGTTACACGCGCATAACTCGCCAAAAATTACATCGAATTTGGAAAATATAGACAACTAGTGTGGCCGAATATCGTCTCTGTCACTTTGCCAACTATGCTATAAAAGCACTTCACAATCAAGCCGAATTTATTCCTCCATTAACATTACATCTTAAGGGAAATGTTTTCGTCGTATCTCAAAGAGCCCCGAATTACCAAATTACATGGGTTGAAAGAAAATCATCAATTTAATCCTGACATTTACAAGACTACGACATTTAAAACATAGAAAGGTACAGGCAAAAATATTTTTTTAAGAAAAAAAAACAAAATTATAAAATTATTAAAAACATTACCTATAAGAACTATATTGTAGTATACATTGTGTGCGGGTTTGAAAACTTTTGCGCTGATTTTTAGTAGGAAACTATTGACTGGCATCACGAACGTAAAATTCATTTGATAAACATTAGGTTACTTACTTAAACAATAGGGTACAAAATAAATAATTTGTTTATACTTTAAAAAAACTTAGAGGATACCTTTGTCCATATCCTTAGGATCAATATGACAGCCGTCGAGCTTAAGGTAGTCAATCTCCCACTCCACCAGAGTATCTATATCGACTTCTTCATTGCCTAGCACCCCAGGGTATCCGGCACAGGTAAAGTTGCCATAGTCCTGATACATGCCGAACTTCAACCCTTTGCTGTGGATCTGCAGTTGAAACATTGTATTTCAATTATAGTCATCCGGCTGTTAAATCAATCGTGTACTCTCTCAGCCATGTGCGTCCACTGCTGGACATATGCCTCCCCCATATAGGGGGGATTTGCCAATACTCGCCACGCTTGGCATGCGGGTTGGCGAGCGCAGTATGATTTCCAATCCTCAGAAGGCGCTGCTGCCCACCTCCTAGTACGTGATCCCTTAGCCGACTCTTACGGCACCCACGGGAAGAGATGGGGGAGTACTATTCTAGACCGGTACCACCACGGCACCAGCTATACTGCATTAATCGTGTACTAGGATAGCGCTTATTAAGTTAAGAGCTATCCTAGATATAGCGATATAGAGAAAAGAATGACATTATTGTAACACACGGATGCAACCAGGTTCACTATCTGGGAGGTGCATCGGCATCTTCACCGTGTTTAGTAATAAAATACAAATTATAGATACTTATACATGTTTGTTTATACTGATCTAGTGTTTGACTACTATCTTGTGACTTTTAAGTGATCAGTGACGATGTGATCGAAGATGTTATCACACTAGACCTAGAACGGTGGGTCTCAAGGGCTGTTACCTGAACACACTATGTGTTTGGTCCCAGTTTTTCCAATCGGAGAGTGGTAACCAAGGCAGACGGCGGGCTAGGCGGATAGGTACTCGTGAGTACCCTATCACCATGCTGGGAATTCGATAACGGTGTTACCTTCACCGGAAGTTCAAACCGTTGGTGAGGATCGATGCAGCGTCCGTCAGTGTGACAGCCGATGCTCCCCACCGCTGAGCTATCATCGCAAGGTATATTCAATAAAGATGGGCAGAAACGTCATTAAAATCATATTTTATAAAGATATAAGGTATATATATATACTTTTTAACAATTGTTTGCCTATATACCTATAAATCAGAAATCTAGTCCTAAGGGATTAATAGGTGCTTGTTACAAAAGAACTTACATAATCAGCAACATACTTCATTCCATTTGGGAAGCGATCTCTGTCAGGCATCATGCGACCGTCTGGCCCCCGTTTCTTTTCGAGCCAGCAGTCATCGATGCCGAGGTACTCATATCCAGCGTCCAAGTACCCCTCGCTGACCAACAAATCGGCGGTCCTCTTGACGAGGTTTTCACTAAATTAAAAAGTAATTGTTAATGATAGTGGAATATGGAACTTATTTTCACGAACTTATCAAATGGTAGATAGGGACGATCTAACATAACGTTATTCAAACGAGGACTAGAAACAACCACAGGCAAATGGTCAACCAATTGTTACTTAGCACAGGAGTTATTTGTAGATTTTGTGATGGTACAGAATTGCACTATTTCTGCTTATTTATAAAAATATTTAGTGAGAAACATACATGCTGCATTATTGGCGGCCCGATTGCAACTAAAGCAAATAAAGTGCATGAACCTAATTTATGCTGTCTACGATCAAGGATCTAGAGCCACATTCCTTCTCCCTTTTTTATAATATTATAGCGTAGCACTATTGTATTGTATTATCATTGTGTAAGATAACTAAGAGACCGCCTATACTCCCATAGAATATGACGAAGTTTCGTACATAGTAGGTATATACTACATATCCATAAGACGGCGACGTGGGTTGCTCGCATATGGAGATGCTGCCTCTGTGCACCCTAAACTGTTCCTCAATATTTATGGTAGAAAAAACTACTAGCACTCTTTTGACACATCCGGAAATGCAAATATCAGAGCTTGCAATCAGTCGAAATGACGTCACTCCGCATTTAAAATTCCATCCTAAAAATTCAATCTTTTAGTTTGGGAAGACTGAACCATGGATAGAACGTCATCAGGCTGAGTTATGTGATGTTTAACTATATGTGGCATAAAACTAGAAACTTTCCCTGTGGACGGACGTATTGACGTCAAATATTCTGACATTTTAATTAAATCACTGCAAAAAAAAATAGTTTTCGTCTTTGGAAATAATATCTCAACATTTTAAGCTTTTCTTTCAACTCCATTGGTTTCGCTACGAAGCTACAAAGTTCATCAGTTCGTCACATATGGCAGGGAGAGTTCTTTTTTTAATAGTTTTAGATTGAGATTTTGATCAAGTGACCACTATGTCACTTGATAGTCAGTGACGATGTGGCCTCAACAGCCAGCGTGGATACTCGAAAGTATCCTACAATCATTTTACTGAGGTCATTGCCTACAACCAAGCATATGCCGGCCTTTAAGATATTTTATGTTTTATGGTACTTACTTGATTTATGGGAACATTTAAATAGATTACCTGATACATTCGTCAGGATATTTATTGCAATCAGTGATGCATCGGAACCTCTCCCAAGTTAACCAGCCCATAGGCGGTGTCAAGGCAAGACCATTGTTGAGACTCTCACCGGGACGTAGGACCACTCCCAGCAACAAGAAAACGAACAGCATCTAAAAGTAAGTAATGTATTTTTACAATAAAGTAATATTTGTTCACTAAAAGGTTTACGACAAAAGCCCTCCGTTTTGTCAAACGGAGGCGGAATTTAGGATCCGACTGAAACATATACGAGTTATATTAATTTCAAATACTAAGTATTATAATTTCCTGTACGATACTTTAAAACTAATAATTGAATATTATAAACATTTATATATATTTAGAAACTCTAGTTAGCATACAGTAATCCTATCCTATCCTACTAATATTATAAATGCAAAAGTTTGTGTGTATATGTGTATGTGTGTAAGTACGTATGTGTGAATGTTTGTTACCTCTTCACGCTCAAACGGCTACACCGATTTCGATGAAATTTGATATGGAGATAGCTTATACCTTGGATTAACACATAGGCTAATTTTCACCATCACCATGTGATTTACAGTACGTTTGTTACCTCTTCACGCTGAAACGGCTACTCTGATTTCGATGAAATTTGATATGTAGATAGCTTATACCTTGGATTAACACATAGGCTAATTTTAACCATCACCATCAGCACCGTTTTTCATCACCACGCGGGTACAACCGTAAGACGCAGCTAGTTAATACCACAATACAATACATTAATAAAAGAATTGATACCGAGATTAGCTCTTCTTTTTAGTTTACCATGCACCCATCACACTCACACCCCCACACTAAATTGTTTATATCACGCGAGGCACGGACACACTCAATCACATCACACAAACATCCATCACATAAATGTCTGACTTTGCCGGGATTCGAACCCAGTGCCCCAGAGACAGAAGTCATGTCACGGACCACTGACCCACAGCGACCGTCTGTATCCATAAAATCATAAATGAAGTCATAAATAGTCCAAAGATCCCAGAGGCCCCAGACGTGTTCCCCTTATATTTGTTGTGACAAATGAAGTAAAGTCAGAGGGCCCTGGGGGCATCGAAGAGATAGAGACACTTCATACATATGTATCTAAATTAACACCTCAGTTCACAGCATTTTTTTTGCATTTTTAGCGCTATAGGGATAAAAATGATGTTGCTTTGCTTGCCGCATTGTTTGGAATCAAAAAATATAAATCTTTAAACTACGCCAAAAAATTAAATTAAACCTTTTAATTAATCGTAATTTAATTTTGTTTCATATATTGCCTGAATGCTTTGGATAGTATCGGGCATAGATGAATATATACCTCGTATCGGGTTCATCCAAAAGTTGGAGCCCACAGACCGTTGGAATGCTTCGAAGGTACAGCGTAACGGTTGTTAACGCAGAATACACTGAATATCATTTAATTAATCCAACAGATGTACTTACTTTAGTTATTAGAACTTCTTTTCAGGTTTATTCAAGAACTATTACACTTGACGATTCTGTTGGTTAGGTTAGTAATAAATAAGTTCGGTAAAAATTGCAGCACCACGAAAAATATCAGCAAACGTCCGTACAATACGAGATTCAAATCACCAATGAGCGTCGTCGTCCCATTCAATTTATTCTAAAATCTGAAGTAAGCTAAGCATCCCACAGAACAGTGAATTGACATTTCTGGATGTGGTCTCAGATTAACACTTAGATAAATCGCTTTTTGAATTTTAGAAAAGATATTCAATAGGTTTTAGCCCAAGCATATCCATTTTTAGAAGTTAAGTAAAAAGTCATTATCTCTGGTTTTAAACATTTTATTGTTAGATAAAAGAAATAAAAGGGCATTATGCTTAGTATATCTGTATTAGTATATCTGCGCTTATTTATGTCTCGGTTACAGGAATCTGCGAACAAAAGTATATTCTATACGCCTCTGCTAACAAAATAGAAGACTTTTATCTCTACACTTTTTATCGCCGATGTAACCCATAGTCTGATGTCTAACTTCTAATTTGTGCCACGACGGTAGCCGTGGCGCAGTGGTTAGTGTCAGTGACATGACTACTGTGTCTCCGGGACCTTGGGTTCGAATCCCGGCAGGGGCAAACATTTGTGCGATGAGTGTAGATGTTTGTCCCGGGTCTTGGATGTTTGTGTGCCGTGATTGTGTGTGTTCATGCCTCCCGCGTTACAGAGAATTCTAGTGCGGGGGTCTGAGTGTGATAAAAAAAATAAACAAAAACTATAGTATCTACCAAACCTTTATTTTGAAAATATGGCGCTTGATGAATGGAGATTGGTTCCAACAGTTCAACATCTGCTGCCATTTTTCAAGTGTCGGTAACCGCGTCTCTGAATGCGAGTATGATTGTAATATTGCGTCTGAACTATTAATAGTAATGTGGGTACTGTAGATAGCAGCCAGGTCAATATACTAATCGGAATTGTTAACAGTAATCACTTCATAATAATAACAACTAAATGAGTACTTCGATATTTCTTTTATCTGTCGCTTACTGTAGCCTGCATTAAAAGCTATCGTTTTATCAGTAAGTAATTGAATTGTATGTCCTTGGCTAATAGTGCTACTACTCTCAGGATAACTACTCAATTTTATAAGTATGTAATGTGTATGTCTTCAGAACTATACTTATGTAGTGCAATACATTAGGAGCATACACAAATTATCATGGTAGTTAGGTACCTACATAAGGCAAGGCCCGTAGTATATGAGGAGTCCCACAGTGCCATATTTCATCTTGTAAGACGTCCACTGCTAGATCTAGGTGAAGTAATTCCGTAAAACATCGGGCGAGTATCTCCTGCGTGTCTCGCATGTAATGTAAGTAAGCGTATTTTTTTATTTCATTATCAACAGATATTTTTACCATTTATAATAGAACAATCTATAATAAATGGTAAAAAACCAATGATGTTTTACTAAAGATGACCTTTAAAATACTGCGCGGTGCTCAGATTTTGTTCCTTTGCGACATAAACATGCTTACTGCGACAGATAATACGGTACAAATAATATAGAAAAGGATAGCTATATGTTTAGACTTGCGCTTGAAATACGCGTCACAATGAAAATGACTACAATTGACTTAAATTTGCCGCCTCAGTTTTCGCGCGCTTGTCCCACATCTACCTCATATAAACATATAATATCATTGTAAAAAACCCAATTTTTTGGTAATAAAAATGTTCACCCTTCTCAGTAACATACCTTTGCTACTCACGCGATCAATTGTCATTGTGTATGTTTACCGATTTCTTCACCCGTAAGTCGTCCAAGTTGATGTAACACTTTTCAGTTATTGAAACTGGAGAGTGTAACTGAAAAACCGCTTGTCGGATTTTGATAATATTTAAATGGGACCACCTCGGAAGTACACTCTATCAAGAAAAAAAATTTGGGAATTGGTCCAAAAATGGGTAAGACATCTGTGAAAATACATTTTAAAAAATACATACAGTCGAACATAGATAGCCTTTTTTCAAGTCGGCAAAATAACTTTTATTTGCTTTAATATATTTATTACACTTTTATTGACCAGACAGTGTATTTCGTGTGATGAATGATGAGCACCAGAGAGGACCATCTCGACACCGCCCCCCGATTCAGAACTATTCGATGGCTAACCGAATCGATTTGGTAACAGATAAATTCCATATAGCCACACTTTCTCGCAAGACATATAAATATACAAATGCAAATATCTTTATTGAAAACTGTAAATATATCCACTTATCTTACATACACTGCTTTTTGTGTTTGTTAAAACTGTGGTACAAAAAAAAATACCAAGAAATGGAATCGACTTCAACACTCAAAAGTGTGAAATAACTTGTTGAATGATAGTTCAAAAGTAACTTATATCAAAATGTTGTGCTCATACTTAGACAAGTTATTTCACACTTTTTAATGTTGAAGTCGGTTCCATTTTTTTGGTAATTTTTTTTGTCACTCTTTTCAGTGACCTTTGTTACTCATGCGATCAATTTTCATTGTGGTGTAGGTATCTCTTCACCCGCTACTATAACATCGTCTACGTACACTTTTCAGTATTTAGAGCTCGAAAACCACTTGTCCCGGTTTTATGAATATATGAATTTAAATGGGATCACATGGGAAGCACCAGCTTTAAAAAAAAAGAATTATCCAAATCGGTTCACCCTGTCGAAAGATTTGAGGTAACAAACATTAAAAAACATAAAGGTCGAATTGAGAACCTCCTCCTTTCTTTAAGTCGGTTAAAAATGTTTCTGAGTAAAAAGGCTCATATCAAATCATTATTCATAGTTTTTTTTTTTTTTTTTTTATGGGACAACATTCACACAAGGTCTTCAGGTTCCAAACTAGGCAGAGCCTGTACTATGGTAACCTGATGACTGATATATATACTTATATACATACTTATATATATACTTATATACATATACACACCCAGACACAGGTCAAACAGACATGTTCATACACACAAATGTTTGACCTGTCCGGGAATCGAACCCGGGACCAGCGGCTCAGAAGGCAGAGTGCTACCAACTGCGCCAACCGGCAAGTCGATTAGTTAAGACAGGAGAACGTCTGTCGGGACAACTAGTACAAAATAAATTTAGTGGCAAGGTCAACTCTGCTCACAAAACATATTCAAATATTATGCTATCCATAATTACGAGTACATTCTGTGTTCTTTGCCAAGGCGTAACAGTCCATTCTCAATTTGTATTGTTATCCTTACGCTATTTAACAGTATACATATACTGTTGAATAGCGTAAGGATAGCAATCAATATTAGATACACAGTCTGTGTATCTACGTGATAGTGGAGATAAAAAGAGGAAGCTATTTCCAGTGGTGAACGTCCCATTGCTGAGGCGATGATGAACATTCCAAAACAGCGAAACGAAACGGTTGGTTGTGAAAAAAACAATCTGTATACATAAGTAATTGCGGTTTTGTTTAAAAGACATCGATATTATATACATGCGATAAGGTCACTAATAAGGATTGAATGATGAGAAGTAATGAAATACGAGGAAAAGATGAAGGAAATATTTGTTTTGAGAAACAACTTCATATTTTAAAGTAATGTCTGAATATATACTCGTACCTATTAGGTAAACCTCCTTGAAATGATCGAACCACGACGACCCCCACGACGACGTTTATTGAAGAAGATTGAGAACTTCTTTAGCGGCGTTCTGCATATTTCTATGGGGAAAAAATGTTTTTAAACATGTTTGTGCTAAACTCGCGTCAGATCGTCAGATCGTCAGGACCGCCGTTGAAATTTAAACTTAAAGGTGTTACGAATAAGGAACATTTTCGTTTATTGGTAGTTTTATTTATAATGTCGTTTTGTAAAAAGAATTATTGAGTTTAGTTATCGAAACGCCGATATCATAAAGAGGAAAGATTTCATTGATTCAAAATGCGTCATCATGTTTATTCTATGTGACCCACTATTATTATAAATCGGAACGTTTGGATGGATAGATAGATGGATGGATGTGTGTTACTCAATCACGCCAGAAGGGCTGAACGGATTTGGATGAAATTTGGTATGTAGATTCTTCAGGTCAATAACACATACTTTTCATCAGCATCATCAAACATGTTCAAGTTTTCACTTCTGCCGGCAGTTCCGGAGTGCAACCGGTGTTTTTTTATTGTATGTTGTGTGATTAAGGTTTTCTTTATTATGAGATATATACAATATCTCACAACTCTTTTTAACTTTATAATCTTGAGTTTGACAGCAGACCTGATGTTAAATGACGTTGCGGTCTAAGTTGTAACATGCAATCTATTATGTTACTTTTGTAAAACTTGGAGAAACAAATAAATAATTTTCTATCTATCTATCTATGCAAGCTTCGAAGGTGTCTGTTCACTTGCGTCTTAAGATTCGAGGTTATATTGTCATCATCATCATCTCAGCCATAGGATGTCCAATGCTGGACATATTTCTTTTCTCAGCCATGTGCGTCCACTGCTGGACGTATGCCTCCCCCATATAGGGGGGATTTGCCAATACTCGCCACGCTTGGCACGCGGGTTGGCGAGCGCAGTATGATTTCCGATCCTCAGAAGGCGCTGCTACCCACCTCCTGGTACGTTATCCCTTAGCCGACTCTTACGGCACCCACGGGAAGAGATGGGGGAGTACTATTCTAGGCCGGTACCACCACGGCCACCACGGCTGGACATATGCCTCCCCCATATAGGGGGAATTTGCTAATACTCGCCACGCTTGGCAGGATTGTATTGTACCTATCGAGAAACACAGACTCGGGCAGTGATTACCACTCCCCGCAGTTTGCACTAGAAAAGTGGAAGCATAACGCTTTGTATGAGGCGTAAAGATGGTATATGTAGCGGTGACCAATTGCCGTACATTTAGTTGACCGATGATAGAATGGAGATGGTAGAATTAAATTGTGTGTAATCAAAGATTCAGAGCATGGAACACTGGCGTAGAGTTATGAAGTTTTGTCTGTGTTAGACTGTCAATGTTAAAATCAAGGTTCTAAGCAGTCGCGAGTGAATAGCTACCTTCTAGGTTTTTGTGCTAGACCCTAGACAATGTCATCACTTAACATCAGGTGAGACAGTTGTCAAACGCAAACTTAGAATAAGTAAAAAAAGTCAAAGAGTTACAATGTTGCCAACGTGGAATTTCTAATATTGCAATAGATTTCGATATTTATGCGGGTGATCAAGTCTCCCAAGGGATCAAGTCTCCTCAGTCTCCCCCTATCAATTATTATTTTATAGGTACTTTAAGTATGCTAAGTTGGTGGAACCGCAACCGGGACAGATACATGTGTGTGTTTGATTCTATGATTAAATTAACTTCATTTTCGTATACAATGTAAGTCAGAACATACGTACGACTCATATCTAGGCTCATATAGGTAGTTGGTCATACCAGTTTTTTTATTCGCCCATTTGTGCAACCTAAAGTATTGGTGCCAATAAACATACCTATACAGCTGTGTAGTGCATTCCATAGATAACATTCTCGCAAAACTCCTATACAGCAAAAATGCTATATACCTAGTACTTACAGCAACAGCTAGAATACCGCTATGATGTTGTTTGCTTGGAATGCTTAATAAACATGTTAAGCACCAGTTTCGACCGTTATAAATACGAGGAATAAACCCGTTTTAGAATACGTAATTATTTGAATATAAGCCAATATTAGAGATGCACCGTTTTATCGTGAGTGGTACTTAACAATCCTATGCACATTAATTATGAAGACGGACATGGGACTATATTCTCTGTTAAACCTCAGACCAGCGACAACAGCAAAAGATTTCCAGCAGAGGATGTCGATGGAACACCTGAAAATCACCCACTATTAATCTTAGTTAATTAGATATAGGTACTCTGGTAACGTTTCAAACTAAAAAAAGATAATCTGGAAAGCCTCAAACCCACGCGACATCTTATTATATGACACGCATTTATAAATAGTAAGTTTAATAGAAGCGCAACACATCTGAGATTCTCTTTGGAGGTTGGGCTACTTTTCCTTACAGCCCGCAGACTATTTATATAAGTATTTACCTATTATCTCTATGTACAGGTACAGTAGAGATGTACTAGCAAAATAACATTTTATATCGTTATCTTGTCTGTACTGCAGTCTGTCTATGGATACCTAGTGTAGGTACGTTTAAATTAAAAGCAACGTGATACCTATGATTCCAATTCCTGTTGTTAATCCAGAACCTTACAATAGTTATCTATTATTCTAAGTCCAGGTAAGGATACGTACTGGCCGTACCGTCCACAATAAGCGCTAGATTTAGTATTCACCATCAGCTTAACACAACTAGGTAGGTAGCTATATTACTTTTTCTGCGTTTGTATTAATTTCGTAAATACCTTTTTTTATTTTATAAGCCAATGCGTCATCTCATTATGTAAAAACAAGAAAAATTGATGTATTTATTCTATATTGCGTACAATACCGTTTTTACGCCATCTAGAAGAATGATTATGATATCCCAACAACATTCCACGTGCCTACAAAAGGTCGAAGCAAATTAAATAAACTCCGCATGTAAACATGCTCAAAGTTTTATAGCAGGCACCATAATGATGGATTTAAGTAGATGTATACCATAAAATCTATAGATGCCACCTCTGCTTTGAGTCAGTTCACAGATCTAATCTGATGCACTACTCACAGCTGAGTCGTAGCTCATGAGACTTGTAATGTGGCGGAGCTGTATTCAGTTTATTTTGAACTGTAAATCCGCTCATTTATATGCAAGCTGCGGGCGGATACATCTATTAATTCAAATCATTAATCCTAGTTTATTGTAGTAAAATTGCAGTGGGAGAAGCTACTGGCTCCTGAAACGCAGTTACACTAGTTCCGGAAGCCTGTAATGTTCATATATTTTTCGCATATTTTTTATTTCGTATGTGATATGTCAATAAAATATGTTATTTGACAACTTGAGATAATTGTAATAATTTCTTAAATTCAATAAGTGACTATTGGGTACATACACTATCTAAGAAAATTGTTTCAGGTAAATCTGTGTTTATTCTCATAATGCAACCTTTTTTCCATATTAATTTTCTTCCTACACTCCAAATCTAAACAATTTTTTAGTGTTGATTCATTATCATCATCATCATCATCATCATCTCAGCCATAGGACGTCAATTTCAGAGTAATATTTAAAAGGGTAATTAATTGAAATAGGTAGGTGCCGACTATGTTAGAGATGGACTTTAAATATCAAGACACACTTGATTTATTATCTTTGTACTGTACTTCATTATAGTAGGGATGGAAGAGATGAGTGGAAGTGAAATATCCATATCCAGTAGCTATAAGTAGAAAATAATTCCTTTCTTCCCTACCACAAGGGATAGACCCAAGGGCGTCGGCAGCAGGGTGCGAAGGGGTGCACTTGCACCCCCTTGGCAGGAAATAAAGTACCTACAAACAAAAAAGGGGAGTTATTGTTTGAATAAAAACTGAAGGAGTCAAGTTGCTCTCCAAGTTAGTTCATCACCTTGTCAATTAATTCAGTAGGTATCCTTGCGCCCGTCGTCGTCGAAAATGATGGTGTAGGGATTTTTTTTTTATCACTCTCAGAGCCCCTCGCGGAAGGCATGGACACACACAATCACAACACACAAACAACCAAGACCCGAGACAAACATTTACACTCATCGCATAAATGTTTACCCCTGCCGGGATTCGAACCCAGGGTCCCGGACACACAGAAGTCATGTCACTGACACTGACTACTGCGCTACGGCGACCGTTAAAGTTCGAAATCGTACTGTTGCTTACACTTTTTCATGTGTGTAGTTTATACTACACACAGTAGATGTAGGCAGATAGATACACCTCCCTGAAAGTAGGTACTTAAGTTTCAGTTTCTGGCGGCGCCAGGATAGATTTATTATTATTTATTACATATTGACTATGTATCTTCTGGGCAGGCGTGCTCCATCGTAGACCGCATCAACACTTAACATCAGGTGAGATAGTAGTCAAACACGTGCCTATTCCCAATCCCACTAATATTATAAATGTGAATGTTTGGATGGATGGATGTTTGTTACTCAATCACGCCAGAACGGCTAGATACTTCAGGTCCCATAATAACACATAAGCTACTTTTTATCATCATCAATCATCACCACGCGGGTAAAACCGCGGTTTTATTATTAACCGCGGCCCCCGCGGGGCGCAACTAGTAAAAAATAAAAAAGACCAGTAGGGTTTTAAGAAATTTCGGTACCGTTTATTGAAATCCAAAGTAGGTACGAATAAGTAATATTTTTTTAACCTACTTGCATCGGTTTGCGAACCCATTCGCCATCTGCACATACCTACGAGTATCACAGCTCCACCGCGCAACACTTAGGTATCCTCATGAAGTCTCCCTTATACATGAAGTCTTGGCATCATCTAGGTACTTAGCTGGATTTGGTTCGCTACGGCATGCGGTAGGTACTACAAACCCACCGATAGGTTTGCAGTATTCAAGGTTTCAGATCAAGGCTTGTTTGTCAGATCTGTGGTTTGCAGCTACCAATTCTCATTGGTGGCAAGTACGATCGCCATTCGGCACTCAGCTGAATGATATGGGCACCCGGTGATTTTGACTTTTTGCGTCATATTTGGGACAGCTATCTATTTTTTCATTTTTCTGTCTTTAATATAGGTATGTATTTAAGACAAGAACATTTGAATTCCTAAGCAGCAGCTGTACGGCATGAAACAAAATAAAAATTACGAAGGTATATTATTAATTCGGCGAATTGCATGCATTTTGATTGACTGATTTACATAGAAATGTTCGGACATTTTGTTTAGCTAAGTTATTGGCCTTGACGAAACTTCTACTTATTTGGAGCATAAGATGCCCTTAAGCAAGTTGAAGGGCATTCATACATGTCCGAACTCACGGAATGCGCGTAGGATGCAGGCGCCGTTGAATAACAATAAATAAACTACCCACACAGCTGATTAACTTTCTCTGATTAAACTGGACAAGGGAGCATAGTTCAAATGGTCTCCATCGTTCATTGAGTTCAGTGGCAAACATTATTAGCTTTAATTTTGATCGTTGCATTGGATAATGCGTGATTGGACTTGTGTCGCGCTGTGTTCTTGAGCCTATTGAAGGACATACAGTATGGAGAATAAAAGTATTCGTGCATTAAGAGAAATATAGTGCTAATAGCAAAAACGTACATCATATTTAGTGACGCGAGCTCTTTTATACATAATACAAGCCCTTACCTTACGTAAGTATAATATAAGATAAATTGGTAGGTAAAATGGCGATTCTATGATTCACGGTTATGATGTATAGGTTGATAGCATTCTGACAAAACTTAACTGTAATGTGCGTGATTGTGTGCTTTTTGTTTTATAATGTTAAAGCAGTCCGACTGTGACGATTAAGGCTCGAGTGTTTGCTAAATAGACAATTTTGGGCCTTTTCAGCTTATTTTGTTGAAAGTCCTACATGTGTTAAGAACCATAAAAACCACTTATTAGTACATTTCATGTACATTTCATACTCTTGGTGTCTATCTATACACGTTTATATGATCTTATACTTTTCGACGGTCGCCACGGCGACCGTCGAGTTCCAGGTATAAGCTAGCTATCTACCATCCATTTCGGAAAACTTTAAACTGGTAAATGCTACCTCTGGCTCCATGACGTCTGATCGTGATTATACCTTCGACCACAATGTCAATGACCATCAAGTGAGATATTGGTAAAGCTAAATCTGTGAAGAAAATAAAACAAGCAATTCCAGTATACCTACTCGTATGCCTCGGAAATGGCTATAGCAATTTGAAAAATGTTTTATGGATAACATTGTGCTTATTAACAAGTTTACATTTCTATAAAGGTGTTTATAGGTGCCTTGTACAGGATAACGCCCTTCAAAGCTTGGTCACCCGCAGGTATTCTAAGGCCCACTTCCATCAACCAAATTATCCAAGATTCTCGGATCGAATTACAGTTTTTGTCTGCAAATGTGTGATGTAATCCGAGATTTTCGACTTCAATCTTTTGTTTTAAGCAGCCGACGTTTTCACTCCAACGTAGGCATGTTTATTCATCAAAACATTGTTCATGAATCTCATACAAGCCAATTACAGTAACAGTGTGCTTTATTCTTTATGTAGCAGCTGCTGTAGCAACGCTGCTTATAATTAAAATAAAACTGGCAGGTGCAGAGCGAACAGATGGAAACAGGATTTGTAAGAATGGTGATCTCATTTTGTTCTTAGTCCACGGCTGTAATACACCTCATCCGTCTGCCATGAAAACTACTTCGTGTATTTTGGAAGGAAAAACCCTTGATATTATGTAAGTACAACGTTTGAGAATAGTAAAACCTAACTTGAAAAAAAAAACTAATATGGAATGTTAATTTATTAAGATGATTTTCTGGATCTTGAATGTAAAAAAATATTTTTCTTATTTCAAACATAGTTGCAATTCAGGTTTCAGAGCAGTTTCATTAAAAACCACGCCATCTAGTGAAAACATTGCATCACATTTGCTCTGAATCTCGTGTAAAAATACCATCTGATTCACGCATTACCATTGATTTAATTTTGTTCATTTAATAATTTGCATCGACATATAAATATATATAATAATTTTTTTTTTTAATTTAATAACGTAAACATCGGTAACACTATGACAATTTCACAAGTTGCATCTTTCGGATGCCAACTTAATAAAAGATTCAAATCAAAGTAGTACATAGTGAAGTTTTTCAAAACGGAACGTAAAATCTAAATGTAAACAAACAAACCTCGCTTGTCGGCGCTTCTTTGTTTTGTTTGACGTTAATTTTAAAAATACAAACATGAAATAGTAATGAAAACAAAACAAGGAAGCACGATAAAATGATATAAAAGTGTTTTTGTTATCAGAATGTTGATGTAATCAGAAGTCTGTCTGGCTTGATACGATATACGTTGAGTGAATCAACAGCAAAACAGACTTGTGAATAGAAATTTGCAACAGGAAACCGCACAGGAAATGAATGGAAGTTGCGAAGTCGATGATTCACTTTCTAATATAAAATCATGGGAACAGCATACAAGGAACTTTTCAAACTATACGATTTGATACAAAACGGAAACTCAAGGTATGTAACGTATTCTTTTCGGTTTTATGCCTATAACTGGCTGTGCTAAAAAATCTATCTCAATTCGTGTATAACTTATTACTACTGTCGGGAGTAGTTAATACCTTATTTTGGAGACACGTAATAGTGCTCATGCTACAAGTTATTTATTACTGAGTAATCAATTGTTTCGGGCAGCGGACAGGATAAAAGCCTATACAGTTTTTATATCAGTTCTGAAGCTCTCTGCTGATCTAATTGGGTGTAACCTTTGCTGATCTCATACCAACAACAATTTATTATTAATTAACAATTTATTATAGTACATAGTATAGGGTCATTGCTCTAGTTTAAGGCCTTCTAATGCAAACATCAACTTTTTAAGCTACCAAAAAATATATATTGATATGTATGTCTAAGTACCCTTCTACGTACAGTAGAAACTCAATGATCTGGCCGTCAATTATACGGATTCGCAATTTTCCAGACTACTATTATCCTGACAGTGAGAAGTATTTTTGACAATATGAGAAGACTATGAAAGGCTTAATAAAAAGCTAATTTGTTTTAACTTTGATAATTGTTTCTAGAGTAACCATACCAACCAAGTCATATGGACCTTCCTCCCTAATTAACTATAGGAAAGTAAACAAAAACAAAAAAAATAGCAGGTAGCACATGTACAAGACTAGTTTAGGATATAGAGAAATGGTATTGGCAGTGAATAAATAGAAATAGTGTGGTGAATTGATTAGTGAAAATAGAAATAATTACTGATAGTCACATTATACTATAGTTAAATATTGTATAATGTAAATGATATACTGTCTGAATAAAGACTATTATTACTACTATTATATTTAATAGCTATTTTACAAAAGTTACATAACTGAATATTATAATATTTTTCCTTAACCTTATTATGTTTCAGCTCTGTAGGGGCTTTTCTCTACAACACACCAGTGGATATAAACATTATAATACCATGCAAGGGTGTTGGTATACTGCACTTGGCTGTTGGTGTGGAGCCCCTAGAGAAATCAAAAGAATGTACAGAGATACTCTTAAAATATGGGGGAAACCCTAATCTATGGTAATCTTTAAATATTTTAATTAAATTTTATTAATTAATTACTAAAAATAATTAATGAAGGCATTTAAATGCTGAATATCAAAATCAGATGAGTCAGATGAAACATCAAAATTTTAAATTAACTGCTGTTTTCCAGTAACGAGGATGGTGTGACGCCTGTCCACATAGCTGCAATATGGGGTCGAGTGGACAACCTCCGTCTCCTCCTGGGCTGCGGTGGTGACCCTTCCTTGCAAGACTTGGATGGACTGTCCGCGTTCGGGTATGCTGCAAGGGAGCAGCAGTGGGAAGTGTATGACTATCTAAAAAATGTCATAGATAGCAGTGATGACTCCGATGACCCACAGTGTGCTTACACTTTGGATTTAGGTATGTACTATTTTGGGCGGAGTTTATCGGAATCTTGGATCTTGAGTTTTGTATAAAACGAAATACAAAGTTTATTGTTGAGAATGTACTAAAACCGAAACAATTCATATTTCAGATAAAATATTAGTAACTACCGACCAAATAGTCGCAGAATATGAACACATTACCGATGACGACGGAAACTTGGCGACTAGCAGAAAATCCGAATCGATAAGAGACTGGTGTGATAGCAACAGTTTAGTGGTAAACAAACTGTATCCTACCATCCTCAGCGAAACATATATATTAGAAAACGAGTCCGTACCTTGGAACGACAAGAATATAACATTAGATCTCACGAAAAATTCCAAAGAAACCGACGATCTCTCAACGAAAACAGACATTTCAATTAACAGCTTTAAAACATGCTTGAACAAGTCTTTGGAAATTAGCGGAGTGAGGCCATTAGAAGCCACAGAATTGACATGTGACTGTGTCAAAAGAACGAGCGTGTATGAAAATTTCTCATTGCCGGGTTCCCCTCAGAACATCATTCATGTCAACTATAAAACCAGAAGCAATTTGCAGTGTAGGAAAGCACAAGTGACGGAGGAAAACTTATGTTTGGAGTTCAAGGATAAAGCGAGCTTGCAGTTGAGCTGTTCCTCATTGGACAAAGCGCTAGCTGTGGTACAGGTAATTGATACGCATTTATTAGCCAGTGAGCCAGTAAGCATTCTAGGTCTAGCGTGATAACATCTTTGACCACATCCTCACTGACCATCAAGTGAGATAGTGGTCAAATGCTTGATCTATACAGTATAAAAAATAAAATAAAATAATCTTCGCCTTTCGCGATCATTTTTTATTTAATCGCTGTTTTTTCTAAAAGCACTCTAAACATAAAATATAAATATTAATTCAGATTGTTCTCGATTGTTTGTGTAACTGTATTATCTGATAAAAACCCGATAAGCTAGCGACTTTATGTCAGAACGTCACTGATATTCATTCCATATTCATATATTACAGAATAGAACAAACGAGTGGCTCTGTGTGGATGGCAACACTAGAAGGTCTTCGGCCAGCAGCGGAGTCAGCAGCAACTACTCCGCTGGCTCCATACTGATAGCCAGTGTACATGAAGAGTACAAATACGAGGATAAGGCTGAACAAGTTGTTCTCATTGAGAAGAGATTGCTATTGCAACCTGTTGTGTAAGTATTTTTATTATTTAACTAGCTGCACCACATAGTAATAAACAATCTAAGTGCATAATTTGACTACAATCAGAAGAAGATAAAGTTAGGATTCGAACTGAAAAACTCAACTGACCATCAAGTGAGATAGTGGTCAAATGCTAGATCTAAAAAGTATATAAAACAAGTGTGATGTGTAAAAGACTGACCACATATAGGTTGTTTCTAATTATGTTTACATTTGTCAGGTTACCGGTTGACGATGCTTGCGACGGCAGCCCCGACCAGACCGTGGTCTCCATCGCGTCGTCACTCCCCACAGCCGTGAGATACGACGACATCACACTGCGAGCGGAACTAGTCCGACTCGGCTACACGCCTGGTCCTATACAAAACACCACGAGAACATTGTACCTGAGAAAACTGCACGAATTGAAGAAAAGCTCACCTTACAAACCGCCCACAGAACATAGAAAAGGTAAGTGAGTCAGAAGTATAATACATGAATAATAGTTTCACCATTCAAATTATTTGAAGGGAAAAATTCGACTATCAATGGGATTTGAACCCATGACTACAGAATACCGTACTGTAGAGTGCTACCATAGCTTAGTTGGACAAAGCGACAGGACAGTATTCTGTAGTCGTTGGTTCAAATCCCACTGGTAGTCGAATTTTGGCCCTTCATATAATTTGAACGTAAGTTCCGGCTAGCATGTTGTTAATGCAACAAACCATAAAACTCTTAGTTTCACTATGTCTGTAGCTTCACTTTATTCATTTTGAATTCTGGTTTCAATCTTGATAAAAGTTATGACATACCTTCTTTTAGTTGAAATGATTAAGAAAAGTTAAAAAATATTTCAAAACAATTTTTACACATTACAATATACAAAAAATAATGTTGAAACATTTTGGAATAGCGTTTGTATGTACAATAAGTGCATTATTCAATTATTATATGTATGTATTATTGGGCTTTACTCAAGTTTATAGTTGGAAATTTCGACCTAGGTTTTGAGCATGTCCGATGCCCATCCTCAGGGTATCAACTACTAACACATTGCTCATAAATTGTCAATGAATCGTCGTTTTTTTCTAGTTTTGCCATTCTACTAGGAGTATAATTGTAATGGCTACATAGATCTAATATCGCAATTCAATTGTCTACAATGCAATCGAATGCAATTGTTATTTTAGCGGAATATCAAGTTTATTTATGATAACATTTGAACGACTATTGCATTGTTTATGAATGGATTGTCTTAATAAATAAGAGAATTGGCACCCTGGTAGTTTTACGCAGCCAGATCGCGGCGACCACTGTTATTTACGCACGTTATCCAATTGTTTTTACGACTACACTAAGAACTTACTCGAAAGTAACTCGTTCTACAGGCACTGGTTCATCTCGAATATACCCCTAGCTCGATATGATTCAAGTTATTTAAAAAACCAATGAAATGGCTAGTTTGAAATTTGATTCGCAACAAAAGCCTCTTTACTAACCGTGTTGATAATTATATATTATTTATAATAACGCAAAAATGCTTTTATCATAATAATTTTTCATTATTTCCACACCCACTGCTGGATATATATGCCTCCCAATTAATGTCGATAATTACCGGATGCAAGAGACACGCATTTAGCCTCATTAGGTCGTCTGTTCACTTTCTTGCTGGTAGTTGATCTACGCACGCTTACCCTAGTCTATGATATGTTAAGTACCGCTTGCGCGGGCATAACATTTGATGGATATCCTTTAATTAAATTATTCCACACAACTTCACACATAATACACAAAACCTCAGACAAACAAAAAAGTATCTGCTACAAGACAAGATTGTTTATGTTATTGTCAATTTTGACAATTTATTTACATTTTATTTTTATGGTTATGTTGTAATTCTAGTTTATGTATATAAATATTATTCTGTAAATCGATCAAAATGGTAGTGAAACTAATCAAAATTCCAAGTAAAACATCAAAAATACTTTTAGAGAAAGGTATTTACCAAACCTCTACTTCTCTTACCTTAGCCACCGCCTCTTCACTTTGCATCACTAGCAATCTGTCACTCCTGGCAATGGGCACAAAATAATAGTATTAACATAATATATTCAGTAATATATGTATACATAAATTCACTAATTTCTCGTAGAGGTAAAGACCAATGGTGTTTTACTAAAGATGAGGTATATTCATACTGCGCAGTGCTCAGATTTTGTTCCTTTACGACATAAACATGCTTACTGCGACAGATAATACGGTACAAATAATATAGAAAAGGATAGCTATATGTTTTGACTTGCGCTTGAAATACGCGTCGCAATGAAAATTACTACAATTGACTTAATTTTGCCGCCTCAGTTTCCGCGCGCTTGTGCGACATCTACCTCATATAAACATATAATATCATGGGTAAAGACCATATCCTACGAATAACTACTAGGTACACACTTATTTCGCTTCATTCAGGCTCATCAGACCTTTCATATAAGAGCGTCGGTGTAGAGTACTCTTGAACTGGCCCTGTCTTAGAACTTTCTCAATTTTATTTCAGAATATTGGCCTAGGCCTTCCTCTTCCAACACTACCATTCATTTCACCCATGTGTACCTGCTTAGTCAAACGACTTTCTTTCTCTCCAAATGACCAAACTTTAAGATAGTATGGTCATTTCATTAGAGAACATACTTTTCTCAATCTCTCTGAGAGACCTCTCATTTCCACTGCATTTATTCTGCTATAATGCGTTTAACATAGTATCAATGAATTATGTTATTATTTATGATGATTATTTGAACTTTATAAATTAAATCCAATTGAACACCAATTACAATACTACCATTGTGCTTGGTTATTCGTAAGTTATTTTAATAAAGGCATTGGTCCGTGTAAAAATATTTTTTTCGCTGTCATTTTATGCATGATAGCTAAATTTTCTCAAAACGTATCAACATGATTACACTAATCCAAACTATATAATGGCATTCAAATAAAATGTACATTCCACAGCATACAGCATTGAAATGGAGAAATCACTCCGATCCGATGAATGGATGCAAGCCCTGACTCCTTACGAGGAGTTGGAGAAGAAAGCTCGGACAGACTTCGCGAACCCGGCGAGGGAATGGCGCGAGGGGAAGTTCAAAACCTCCTTCACGTATCTGTTATTGGACCCGCGGCTCACGGACAACCTTCCAACTAAGAACCAGAGCAAACTTGATATGTGGACTACGTTCGTCAAGTCTATTTTCTATGTGGGAAAAGGTGAGTTTGTTTTCATCTTAACCGGATTATTTCAATGCTGGTGATTCTTTTGTTCAATGAAACTAAAATTGTGTTAAATATAGTGTTTAAACTGTTACGATAAAGTCCAAATTCGTATGACACATATGAATGACATTACATGAATTTATTAATCAAAACCTATGAGGATAGTTGTTTTCTGGTGTAGATAACGTATTACAAATTGTTGAATTAGCATTACTACAAATTCATAATTATATAAGTAGTAGTAGTAATAACATAAAATTCATTAAGATTCCGTGCGTAAATGGGTACAATATAATACAATTATTCTTTATTGCACTATAAATGTACTTAAAAATTATAAGGCTGTGTCCAGACCTGACGAATGTGTCGTACGCGCGCCTTTCGTGAAAATGCTCGCGAACGGTGCGTGAATGGCGCATTCGTCGGGTCTGGACACTCCCTAGCAAAATTACTCTAAACTAAGATAATACAATAGGCAGGCGCCTATTGTATTATATGTGTGGTGGAAATTTGCGGTGGAATATTTTTTTATAAAACAGAGCCGAGTAAGGCTACTCGGCTCTGTTTTATAAAAAATATTCCACCTCCATAAACCAACATGTAATGCTAATAAAATATTATTATTAGCATAATTTGTAATAATATATGTTTTATTATTCTATAGATCAATCTTAAGTAAGTTCACTTAAAAAAAATGACATTAATATTGCGTTTCGTTACAGGTAAACGGTCGAGGCCTTACGCACACCTATACCAAGCACTCACACTATGGAAACGAGGCTTCACGACCTCAAGCGACAAAAAGATACAACATATCTTGGACATATGGCAGAATAAGGTCAGCTTCAGGAACTCATTTGTATTTATAAGACATTTTTTGGGTTTGTTTTATTATCAACTAGTAGCGCCCTGCGGTTTTACCCGCGTGGATTACATTTTTCTCGCTACCTCAATTATCCCACGGGAACTATACTTTTTCCGGGATAAAAGTAGTCTATCTGTTAATCCAGGGCTTAAACTATCCATACCAAATTTTGTCGAAATCGGTGTAGCCGATGTGCATGAAGAAGTAACAAACATACAGACATACACACAAACTTTCGCTTTTATTATATTAGTGAGATTAAAGTCTACGATTAAGTAAAATGTCAGGAACTCAACTCAGAACAAATTCCACTGGAATCTGTGAATATATTAATTAATTACGATAATTAATAATCATAAAAATTGTCTCACCGAAAAAACACAAAAATACAGTCAAATTGAATACCACCTTAATTATTTTTGAAATTTGTTGCAAAATAGTATATTATTAGTCAGTATAGTAGTATTAGAGAAAAAAATGTCATCTCTTTCACTCTTGTACGCGTACACATTTCATGTGTAGTTTTATAAGGTATCGTTTTGTTATGTATATGATGTAAAAACAACTTATTTGTCCGTTGCAGGTTGGCGTGGTGTGTCTGCATATATTCCAAAACGTCATCCCCGCAGAAGCGTTCACATATGAGGCGGCCATGATTGACGTCATCGGAATTACAAACTTGAAGAATTTAAAAAACGGCACGTACTACGGTCTTCCCGCCACTTGGCCGCACAAAGAAAGGAGAATGTTAGGACTGTACCTTTTGTACAAAGCCATGGGCATATTTATGAACGAAGGCGAGAGACAACTCAGGCCTGATGATATCTAATTCAACAGAATTGGAATAGAAATGTGATAATTTGAAAATGACTTTATCGGCGCCAAGAAGGCGCTACCTTTAGCACTTAACTTTATGTTGAATATTTTAATTACTTTGACAGAAATCTGCATTTTTTGCACTGCATACACAACTGCAGATTTTCCTGTGATCTCGGAATTATTTTTATCATTTAATCGCTAAATTCCTTTTGTAGTAAACGAAGGTTTGATTTACTTATTAGGCTAGACGAGTGAAAATAGAGATATATCACATCAATAATGTATACGACACTTTGCAACACTGTACCACACACTGCATGTTAGATTCGGCATTATAAAACTGTATGTTATATAATGAAAAAATGTGACCAACTATTTAAGCAAATTACAACTGCGCAAAATTTGAATGTGCTTATTCCGTTTAAATTACAATCTTTATTCCAAACATTTAAATGCTGAACCGGTAACAAGATTTTTCTATTCAATTGTGTGTATTTTCACGCAGATTTATCTAAATCATCTAAATTTGTGTCAACTAAAAATATCTAATTTGGTACAAATCTTCTTGATTATATTGCCATTCTTAAGTGAGTTTTAGTGTTAACAGAAAACGTACCTTTCGTATTACACCAAATTATTGTATGTTTAGTTTTTTTTTTTTAATGATATTACGGCCTTGGATACAAGTCCTTTAGCCATTGTATGTTTAGTGGCAAGCAGAGTTGCCAGTGAGTTACCATAGAAATGTCTATGGAGAAAATTGTATAACACTAGAAAAATAGCTTTCAAGACATCTTACAATGGAGAGCTAATGAATTTATTCTTCCCATTGAAGAGGACTGACAAATTATTTATTTATTTATTACTCTTTTACATTCTCATTATTTATAGTGTAGATAAGAAAGTTTCACAACGGTCTTGACTATGGACGTTCACTGAGAAGATAGAAATGCAACCAACTTCGAAGAAGTTGCTAGAAAGTGCTTTGTCCAGACCTTTGTGTAGTTTTCAGTCCAGCTTGAAACGTCCTAGAAACGATAATATAACCTAGTATTAGTACTCTAGTTAATAAATTACGCATAATAAAGTCGGTAAAATCAGACTTAGACAATATGTACAAATGCCTTCTATAATGCAAAGTTTACCGGTATAATAAAAGTATAACATACCAAAAATATTATTGTCATACCTTGTGGAAATATAATTATTGATGTGGAAACACTGTTAAGCGTTATTTTGACCGATTTAGCTAGAAAATAGAGAACCGAATGTCTGTTTTTCCCTCAGTGTAAATAAATACTACTTACGTATACATATTGGTTGTGATAATTCTTGCTAAATTATTTAAGATAACTTAAGTGTCTTTTAGTACCTAGACTGTGAAAATTTAGATTACCATTTAACTTTACATGAAGTAATTATGACATTACGAATTCGCCCGTTTTTCTGTAATATACGGACCAAAGAATTTTAAAAACTTTTTTACGCTATATATTTGATATTAGTAACTTTTGCTTGCACCCTGTTGTGTATCAGTATTTTTATTATTTATATTTTATTAAATACCTTTTACTTTATTTGTATTGCCAGAAATCAAAATGGCTCTTTGAGTATGAGTGTCAAAATGGCCATACCAGTACTATCAAATATAAATCGCATGTGGTCTTCGAAGGCTTTCTTTTGATAGTTGTTATGTAAATTAAGGTTGTAACCAAATTATTAACGAAATACGTCATACCACAACGTTTAAATCATACTGATGACATGGGTGTAGTGGTGACATGGGTGTTTTTGTAATGATTGCTTTATTATTTATAAATAGTAAATGTTGCTTTCATTATTTCTCTACTATCTCCAAGTAAAGTTACAGTAAAGTATCCACTAATTTATTGAATCAAATGCGAAACTTAGGAGTTTTGAGGTGAGCTATTACTTAGCCTCTTGAGGTGACATTTTTTACAGCGTACTTTGCTCTGACTTACCTTATGCAATGAATTCAACTTTTAGAAAATTAAAATTTATAATCGTAAGATTTTCGTCATAGGCTTCATAGACTTAGGGATTAAGGGGAATATAAATAAATAATAATAATAATGTTACCCGTATTCAAATAAGAACATAACCATATGACCATATTATGAACAAACCACACCAATACGTTTCGTTTTATCTTTAACAGATTAATGTGCCTTGCATAAACTTTAGTTCGGATAATACTTTATTACATTTTCTGCCAAAAACGACAGATATAATGTAACTTTATGAAAGTATTTAACTTTTGAACATGTGCCAACATTTATCTCATTTGTACTTTTGAAATCAATGAAAAGGAAATATTAATAGTTAGAAGCAAAATCGAAACGCTTTCCCCTATTTCCACAGAATAGAGAAAACAAGCCTAACTTGGAGATTGTTTTAACACTGGCTGGCACCCATGTCTAGAAAGTGTTACCAAAGTAAAAAATAAGCCATCGCTGATATTAGCCGAACGAAGTCCACAGCGATTGTGTATAGGTTACCATGCACTGTATTATTTTTTAATAATTTAGGTTTAACTTAATGCAATTAATTAAATATTTATTGAAAACATATACGAATTTGTAAATGTGTGTATTATATTATAGTAAGAAAACTGTTTATTTATTGTTGTAATCAAATGACATTGTGCACATAATTTATACACAGTACAGTTCAAAGAAGCAAACATTGCACACAAATTAATCGTTCCTTTGAATTATTTTTTTGTCAAAGTTCCTAGTCAACCAACTTAATGAATGAAACAGATGTAAATACTTGGGCGAGCTAGATAGACCGCCCAAGTTTGCAAATTAAAACCGAGCATATGTCATACTTTATTTGAACACTACAAAAGTGCTTACTGATTATGTATATTTACTGTCCTTGGAACAGTTTTGCAATTCATTATGTCGCGGCATTTTCGACAGCACGACTTGCTATAGGCAGGCTTAAACTGAAATAGGGCCTGTCTAGTTATTTCCAAAGGGGGAACTCTTCACTGTTTGATATACTTTTGGGCGTATTTGACGAACTGCTTGCGGTACCTCAGTGAATTTGAGCCTTGGTAAATTAAGATTTGTTTATATACTCAACACAATCATGTTATTTCCTTTGTAACCTAAATTACCTGATGTAATGTACCTATTAGTATAAGAGTAAGTAATATAAACACATTTTTAAATACTTAATGTATCCTGGTTGTCATTTTATCGTCTCAACTTCTTTTTTAAAACAATTGGCTTGCATATATCAGGTTATGAAAGTATGTTAGTCTTTTAATCTAACATATACATCCAAAAAAATACACAAATGTACATATAGTACGAATATATTTGTACATTATACATACAACGAACGGCTTGGGCTTCCGGGGAAAGTAACACCGTTATCAAACTCGCAGCATGATGGTAGAGTACTCTCAGGGTACTCGCCTGGCCAGCTAAAACCTTGAGGGTGTAAGCTTGAAGCTAGTTAAAAACCCTGTCACCAAACACATATAGTGTGTTCGTCCTTGAGAGCCAGTAAGCATTCTAGCTTTACCGTTATAACATCTTCGACCATCAAGTGAGATAGTGGTCAAACACTAGATCTATTTAGGTTAAAAAGAAGAGAGCTATGCTCGGGGTTTCTTTACGTGATCAAATCAGAAATTGAGATCTGTAGAAGAACTAAAAAATAAGTTAGCGACATAGCCCAGCGGATTAGCAAATTGAAGTGGCAGTGGGCAAGGCACATAGATATCTTGGGGAACTGATGGCCGTTGGGTCGAAAGGTTCTCGAGTGTAGACCAAGGACAGGCAAGCGCAGCAGAGGACGTCCTCCGACAAGGTGGACAGACGATCTGACTAAGATCGCAGGATGAGACTGGATGCGTGTCGCTTTCAACTGGACCTTGTGGAGATTATTAGGGAGGCATGTCAGCAGTGGAGGTCTTATAGCCGTACATGATCATGATGATTTTTAGAAAACGTTTTTTTGCTATCTATAAGTTTAAACTGAACTAGCACGCATCTAGTTATTTGAAAGAACTCCCGATTAATAAAAACTTACGCCTCTTTTGGGTAAAATACTCAAAACAATCATGTCATTTTGGAACTGACCTTTATAAAGTAGCTAATAAGGGATTGGAAAATAAACACATTTTAAGAAATAATTTATCTTTATTATTCCTTTTTTCGTCTCAATTCTTTTCTAAAAGACAAACAAATTGGCTTTGTTACATCCAAAAAATACACAAATGTTCATTATAGTACCTATATATTCGTACATTATAAATACAACGATCATACCAAGTTCGCACTGGTGATAAAGATGACAGCGTAACAGAAAATTGATAATCACAGTGGGGTAGGTATGCGTAAAAGCGGAACTTTATGAAAAGCGGCCGTCCTAAAGTAGAACGAAAGGTGCTGGGCTGCTTCAAATAAATATGCAAATTGAATTCAATATTCAATTTACAATGTTATTATCTTCAAAATTCAAAGACTGTATGTAACTATTGTACAGTGCACATAACCTCAATACTATATTTGATATGAAAGCGACGACCAAAAAGCTTCGAAAAAGAAATTTAATGTACCTTGATGAGGATCTGGGCCGGCGATGTTGTAGATTGACAAGCTAGTTAGGGCCATTTTTTTTAATAGTTATTTCCAACAATGGTTAAAAAATGAGTTAATTGCAGATTAAGAGTATACACTTGGGGACAAATGTCCTGCGACGTCCGGTGAAGAGGCGCGACGTTGCCGGACTTCAGTCAACATGTCTGGCAACATCGCTTCGCCTAGTGACTATGATGTCGCCAGGTATGTCAAGCGATATCGCTTGACTTTACTTGACATGTCGCCGACAGGTGTCTCGGAAAATTTGTTCCCTAGTGTATCCCTGGCTTTACTGATAAATACGGTGTCATCCGCAGTCAGACAACCGGTGGTCGCAATATTTTAACCACGAATTACGTAAAACGAGGTAGAAATTTAAAGGAAATTCTGCCGTTACTTAAATTACCATTAGTTACCTAAACTATAGAAGACCGGTCCTAAAGCAGAATAACCGTTTGTTCTTCGGTTGTACACACAGAATTACTCATCAACAGATAACTCAGTCTACTATAAATCATTAGAGACGTAGTATTCGTATCGCCTACATCAATAATTGAAAAAGACACCGCGCTATGTTACACAAACTATTACTAGTCTGTGGCCGAGGCACGAATCACTATGGCAATAGTTGTAATTTAACTGAGAACAAACTGTAAAATACCTTTTCTAGTACATTTGTTACACAGAAAATTGATAGTTTGTACGTGGAAATACTGCGTTCAATTATATATACGATGGCGATAATTATTTTGTAAATTATTCTTATGTTACCTGAAATACATATATTTGAATTCAATCCGATTACTGTACTTTTACAAATATTAGCCCTACATAGAAGGGACGTTTCCTTCCTTTGTAATTATTCTTATATATGGGTACCTACTCTCAGCAGTTATAAATGGCTCCGCTTATACGACGTACCCTCACTGATTTTAGTAATTTCAAAGGGGTAGCGGGTACATCAGTCTGTTAACACAGAGTGCGTTTTGAGATCAAGTTAGCTAGTACCTACACAACACATGTGTCTATTACATTCATACAAAAGAAAAATAAACTGTGCTGCGTTTCCATTGAGTGACGTCACAATGGCAGCATTATGAACTTTTATTGCCAATTTACGCCATTAAATGATTTAACTAACAATATATCGTACAATTAACTAAGAAAGCGTAGAATTTATGTGGTTTTAGAAGTTCACAAAAACGACAACAGTTTCGAAAAAAACCCGTTAAAAACCAGACACTAAAGGTCAGGGATCCGACTCAGTTTACAACTTTAGTTTTTTATTAAGTAGCGCTGTCATAAATTCCCCTTGATGTATGTTTGACCGTTTTTGGATAAGATTTCGTATCGTTATACGTAATCAAATTTCCTGAGCTTTCAGAAACGTATTAATATCTACAGGTTACGAGGACGCTCCCTGAGCCAGATGGGACGCGTACAGGTAGAATGACAGCCATCTATCGATTCGCCATACATTTACAAGCGCGATTTCTAATCGGCGTGACTCATCACATCGGTTCCGATGGAGGCCTTTGCTACTTCTACCCATACGAATGTCTGACCCAATAATGTTCTAATGATAGAAACTCGTCCATCAAAACTCAGCAATCAACATAAAAACAATATTTAAAAACAAGCATCCTTTATTGCTAAATAGTTTTCATTATACATTATTTTTACAATTAAAGTAAAACTTGAAGCGTAGATTCAGTCATTGAGCTTATGATCGCTCGCTCGATACTGGAGCCCTAGTAGATTGTAAACAAAACAAGCAGATATTAACAAAAGTACCGTGTTACGCACAACCGGAGTAATGTGATCATGTCTCATTGCATCCACGATGGAATACACCATGAGATTCCAAATCATTTTAACACGCAACAACAAAACAACCTTAAGTCTATTAGCGTCAACCAGAGGTGACTTAGGTTCAATAAAAATCGAAAGTATTTTTTTCTCGAGCACCATTAAATAATAACCGCTCTTCATAAGTTAAAGTACTGATTAGTCAAAAGAGCCAAAATATGTTTGTCACTAAACAAACAATACATCCAGGCAGCTGATGCAAGTACCAGACGACATCTCTAAGTTTAGTTTAGTCGACCACATAGCCGCTTAACATCAAGTGAGACAAATGTGGAAACGAGATCCTTTCTTAATACGAACTAAGACAGTTAGGACTTTCTTCAGTCTTGTTAGTCTAGGATTTTCTTAGTTCGTATTAAAAAAAGGATCAAATTTTATTTATAAAAGTAATAGGGTTACGTTTGACCGCTGTCTCACCTGATGTTAAGTCACCACGCGGTCTAAGGTGTAGCACGCAAATTTAATTTGCACTTTTATGACACTTTCTGTTGCTTTAATTGAGGTAAGTTAGTCGCGTTGCATGTAACACCGTACTTCCACGAATTGATTGTACACACCTGTTTTGAAAAGCCAAATGAAAACGCAGTTTGACAATATACAATTAAACCTCTTCCAATCAATATTACATTCTTTTCATAATCTCAAGAAACAATTCGAGTACATAAAATAAATTTACAATCAACACATCCCTAGTCCCTTCACAAAGGATAACTAAATATAACCAAGTAACGGTATTCTAAGTAGGATTGGCTAAAACATAATTTAAAATTGATAATCACTGGTTTTCAATCAATCAAAGAACTAGCATTAGGCCTTAACAGTATCTAAAAATAGGTTTATATTTACTCTATTTTGTAGTAATTCACATGAAACAGGTACGATCGTACTTTGACTAATGTCAATAATTACTCTGTTTGATATTCTTTAGATAGCAGATTTTATTCGACAGCTGTTAAAGAAAATGTTTTTATGATACTGAATACCATTATCCCACAAACTTCCCGACAATCAATATGCATAAAGAAGACTTGGCAATATGCATACAAAAATGGATGAATGGTTTGTTCATTCATTCTTCGTACATTTCTGTTTTTAACCTAAACATATATTTTTCTTTCTAGGTGAAAAAATATATGTTTAGGCTCAAAAAGAGTCTTATTTGTATGAAATTTAAATTGTTATATATCACCGGGTTCTACTATACCGATATATACTTTTTAATGACAGCTTGCAAAATGTCGTAGAGTGATGACATACATCTTAAGTGTGTTCTGATAATGTAGGCAAAACTAAATATACTTTCGTGGCACATATGCAAGGTTGATTTTGAGGTCAGTGTAATGTCATATATATGAGCATGTTAGCTACACACACAAACAAAATATATATTACTAGGCTTAGAATGAGTAAAATTTCGAGTCTGTGTAAAAGCCAAAGAACGGTAACACAAATACTATTTCACTCTTCAATTAAACTTTTCAACCGACCACATGGTATTATACACAATGTTTACTGTACTAACTGGTCACTACTGATATATGTAGATAACAGACGTACAGAATCACATTGTTCACCATTTCGCCATTTGAGAAGGTTTTATTACCACCTAGTTCAAAATATACCCAATACAGAATTAGTTTGCCACAGCCATTGTCTTTTAATGAACCTTTACAAAACGGCTTTTTAAATAACACAGAGCACAGTTAGTTACTGCCACGATATATTCTATGCTATCCTCTGTTAGGTCCAAAATACCACAGAGTATGGTAGGTGAGAATTAGTGTTGCAAGTCGTCATACCCATTGGATCGGTCTAGTTTATAACAAACTGAATATATTCTTAAATTCAGCAACGACATAGGTGTGGAGACTAAAATACATTCCTATGGGAAATGCAAAATCTTTATTACATTCATTTTCTCTGAAAAAGATTCAAGTCTAATCAAGGTAATTTGGCTCGTTATTGAACATATATTGAATATGGGGAGGACATCGTCAAATCATTGGAAGACTACTTTTTCAAACCGATACACTACATCCGATACACTATTAGGACATCGTGTACTATAAATGCGTTTTAAATAAATAGTGACACTGGCCGTGATTCAGTTACTCACACAAACTAGCTAAAGTTCTCCAAAATTATTTTACCTACCGCATATTTATAAAAAGAACAAATTTTAGTGTTGTCATTTGTAAGTGTCATACTGTCAATAATTTGAATTTTATTGAAACCAAATAAGAACATCTTCTTTAGCACAATTTTAGTTTGTTTGATTGAACAACAGAATTCACTACCATTATCAACCAAGGAGCCTTATCTATTGTGCAGATAGAGATAGTGTAGGAAACTGTAGAGATGCTTGTACTTGAGAAAATATCGGACGACATTGTACAGTTACCAATAGAAAGCCAGACAAGACATGTATACAGGCGCGTCCACACGACGACTATGGGATGCTCGCTACGATATACAATAGTTCCGACACTCGACTTGCGCCAAGTGCGGCGTGCACTCTACAAACCACATCGTAATCACATTGACGCATTTAAACTTACACACTAAACGCTTAATTACTAACATAATTATAAACTATAATATTCACGCTCTCGTTCTCGTGGAATGCAGTTTTTTTCATAAATTAAGATCATACGAGAATTGTTCATTCGAAAGGGACAGATTGGGAGACGGGGCTCGCGAACATCAGTACAACGCCCGAGGAGACGATTTCCAAGTATATATCACAAGGTGCCGGGGGAACGTCAACGGAACGGGTAATTTACACATACACTAATATTTACAGAGCTAGTTTGTGCTTTCTGTAGCGCTGGGGGCCAGGTCCTCGGCCCGCCAGCGCATTTAGAATCCTGGGGACACAACACTCGACACTAGGGTAACTATCCGGACACATTCTAAACATTCAAAGCGCACATCACATACACAGTTCGTGGGTCGGAGATCACAGTGTTACTTTATGGCTAGTAGCGTGGAGTGGCGCGACGATGAGACAGGCTCGGTACCGCTCGGTCCGGCTCGGCTCGGATCGGCTCAGCGCGGTTCGGCTCGGCTCAGCACGGTTCGGCTCAATTCGACTCAGTTCGGCTCGGCTCGGCTCACTTGGGCGGTGTCGGGAAGGAATTGACGACACCCTGCGTGCTGGCGAGTACCGCCGCCGCTGGAACAGACATTACGCTCCGTTACTCTCCTTCTCCTTAGCTCTGTCTCTCTCTCTGGCGAGAGCATCTCTTTGTCTCTCTCGCCGCACCTCCGCCGGCCGCTATCGAGCGCCTGTAACCAACCAGTTACAAGAGTTCTGTCATCATCTATTCATATTGCTACATGGATGTATTGGATACTAAGGCTGGCGGAGGGAAATTTAATAGTTACGCAGTTTAAAAACAATAAAAATCTAATTCTACTTGTAAAACCATGTTTAAATACTGGGCACATTTTTAACAATGCAATAATTTTAATATTTTGACCCATCATCCTTACCAGGGTCTCCAGGACTATCATTTTTTTTTAATTTGAACTACAATCGCGCGTTTTTTAGTTTCTTAACTATTATAGTTCCTCGAAAATGAAGAGTGAGTAAATTATATGGGACCAATCTGAAATGAAATCTTCCCAAATGAACAAGAAATGTCTTAAATCGGTTAACACATAACGGGATTCTCATATCTCGGAGTAACAAACCTCCTTATCATTAAAATTGTTGTAGCTAGCTCTCTAACCCAGTTTACAATTCATCTGTTACAAACATATAGGTAGACAGACGCTCTTTGAAGTTACTACACATTACATGTCACATTAGGTTTAAACTGTTTCAATCTCAGACCACATTGTTACTGGCCATAAAGAGAATAGTAATTATAAAACGCTAGTCAAATAGGAACAAATAATATGGTACTTGCAGTGCAGGTAGACAATAGACACATTGTGTAGACATTGTTCAATGTTACATACCAGGATATGGCGGCGGATAGAGCGGGTACCCGAGGCCTACGTGCGTATGGTGGTGCGTGTGCACATGGCGCTGCGGCGGGGGGGAGCGAGCCCCCTCCTTGGGGGGGTCCGTGCGCCCCCCGCCACCCCCGCCGCCTGCCCCGCCCCCACCCCCGCCCGCCTTGCCCCCCGCACCGCCCGCCGGGGACTTCGCATGCTCCTGCAACATGTTATATACACTCACAAACTGACCTCTCCAAGAAATCATATATTTTTTGTGTAAATATTTGCTCAAAGATAACTTAGAAAACATAGCAAGACACTAAATACTACTAAGTCAATCTACTAATAGTCAATCGTTCAGGGGAAGTCCCAAGAATGCTGGCGGCATTGCCAGATTGTTGAATCCCGATGCTTTATGATGATGCTAAATTAATGCCAGCACTAAAGTGAGTGCAGTCGACCCCCACGGATGCAACATCTCTTCCCCAAAAGGGAACAAACATGTAGGCTCGGTAAACAATATTATATAAGGATATTTTTCTAAAATCTATAAAAATGACCTGTAAATTATTCTGACAAGTTCTTAGCGGAGTCAGGCAAGTCATTGTAACCAGTTCCATGTAGTTGGAGCAATGTTATCATCGTCATCAATCAACTTAAATGGGTAACCCTCTATAAGCGCTTTTAAGTGTGCGCATCAGTGCCTAGGGGTCTCGCGTCCAGACGTCCATCCAGATTGCTGTCTCAAGATTAATACTAGTGCATAATAAAAAAGGTCGAAAAGTGCAATAATTAATTAGCTGTAAATCGTGTAATCGCGTTTTGACCTCGGGCGTCCAAAACTGTCGAGCAATATAGATAGCAATGCTAGATTTTTTTTCCAATCTTTTATTATCTAATCTATTTTGTGTAAGTTACTGTACCTGCAATTCATGAATCTTGTGGGGAGCTGAATGAGGCGGGCCATAATACTGCCCATGACCAGGAGGCAGCAAGTCTAACTTCGCCGGAGCTCCAGGTCTGGACAGATCCTCTGGTGCGTGGTACCGGGGCACCGACCAGCCGCCACCGAAGCCCCCTACCAGCATGGGACTGAGAGGGGCTCGGTACACAGGGTCGAAAGGCAAAGCCCCGTAATGAGGGGTCTGCATGTACGGTGGGAGGTAGTATTGAGAGGTAGGAGGCGGAGGTGGCCCTTGCGTCTCCGTTGTAGGCTTTTGACCTTCTTGTTTCACCTGTAGAAGTGTTTTGATAAAAATAAATTTTATTGTCTTAAAATACTAATACAAATGAATTAAATGAAAACACATTACAGCTAAATTATAACTGTACAACGTTTATCTACAACCATTACATTTCCACCCTCACAAAGCTAGAATGAATACATTTAAATAGAAAGATTGAATTGTTGAAAAATATACTGACTTCTAATGCGAGAGATTTTAGCTTAAGGGTGCGCCCAATGCCAAAATTACGCAAAATGAGTATTATCAAATGCTCACTATGATGGTAACGAACGTATATATTGCAAATATTAAAATATTGGAGACAGGGGAAAAATTGTAGAAGTAAAAAAGAAGAAAAAAATTGGATTACTTTATAAAAAAACAAAACCGCACTAAAAAACCGTTTTTATTCAAATGCTCTGAATTCTCAGCAACAACCCCACTTTATTATTTATGAATAAAATAGCTAGACTAATGTGTCAGTCCAATAATCGGCTAGATTTTTAATTTCTAGTTTATATTTTGAATAATAAATTAAAACGTGGCGCGTCCGCCTGGCCGTATTTGCTTTCACTTACTACAGCGGGCGACAGGACGTACGAGTGAAATCTGATTTTTTCATAGCATTGGGCGCACTCTTAACGATCTTGTTGTCACATCTACTTGTCTTACTTGGCATAACTCTTTTGCTTTATTTACCAATGCAGCATGCGAGTCTTCATTCTAAATTGGGTTCAATTCTGTGTCTAGACAGTACACTCTTCTATAACGTCCCGTGGCGCTTACCAGAACTAATTTCAACTATACATTTTAGCACTTCAATCTATTTGCAAAGAACTGATTTGATCTGTCCTCAGAAGATCTCCAAACAAAGTATTGCTATATTGATAGTGACATACCTTAACTTCTTCCTTAGGCTTCTCCTCCTTCTCTTTGTTGTGTTTAGTGGGGGGTATAGGGGCAGGTCGGGGCGCGGGGGGAGGTACCCCCACCGTGGGAGGTTTCGTCTCGGGGCCGCCCTCTTTGCGACGCTGCTCCAGGCTCATGTAGTATCTGAAATAGAGATGGAAGATATAAAACTACTGCTAGCGAAAAATAAATCATACGAGATTAGTTGTGAAGCGATGATAACCTCAATAGTGGCGCTCATCAATCAGACGGCCCGATTGGATCAATGCCCACCGTGCGCTTGAGGTTATCAAAAACGTCGAGTGCCGGTTTTAATATAACCAGTTCTAAATTTAAAATTTCAATAAAACGTGTATAACTGTTATGGTTTTTTCCTAAAGACTACAAGAACAAAGTGTCTATTCCTTAATAGAGACAATAAGGTTAATTAAGCAATTGAGACTACATAATTTATTTATTCCCTCATTAGCCTTAAATCTAGATCGTAATTGAATGAGGTACAATAAAAAATGCTTATAGAATAATAGTAGTACCGTGAAAAATAAATGGTTGGCCAAAGGCTTCAAGGGATTCCAAAAATCATATGTACTCGTATTTAGTGACATAGTTTATTTGATGTTGTGTTTTAGAGACATGGTAAAACGTCCTACCTATGTGGCACACAGACGGCCCAATAAGGGATACAAGACAAAATTGGGAACAGGTTTAATATAAACTTGTCAAAATTTAAATTGCCAAAAACGTGATATCATAATTTTGGTCAGACTGTGGCGCGATGAGGCCCCCTAAATCATACAAATATTTGTGGCGTAGTTTATAGATTTTGACCATCAGAACTAATATTTTAAGACATTGTATCCTAATGTGATGCAACTTCAGTGACTAAAATATAATGGCACAAAAGTCACACGCGAGAAATTAAAGAATAAAAAAGCTCACCTTCTCAATTCCTCTTCTCTGACATGCGGCGGCGGCCTTTGAAATGCGTAAGGTCCCATTTGGGCCTTCATTTCGATACTCTCTTTCAATATCTGATGGTTCTCGTTTGGTCTCGCCGGGTTCTCCTTCCCATCTGGCGGTCTCTGCTTCCCCTTGTCCAAGGGGCTAGGGGTTGTCTTAGACCGGTCTGCCTCTTTGCTTTTGTCTTCTAAAGGGGGTGGCGCTGACCCCTCTACGTTGTAAGAAAAATTTGGAACGTAATTGTAGGGGTAGAAGTGCTGAGGTATACCCTTTGGCGGGTTGTTGTCTGGTTTGATTTCCTGGAAAAGATAAATGTGGTGAAAATCATATTAAAACGCGTGTATAAACTCAGTTTCATAAAATAACGAGGGTAGTTCAATAAATCCAAAAATCAACATTTTCTATAACTACTTGCACCTAGCCATTCTAGCCGGACGGGCTCGGTCTTACCCGTTACATAACTTCTAGGTATTTTCAAAATCCGTTCTTAGCGGATGCCTATATGACATATATCTAATTATTATCTGTTTTGCAGCTGCAAATTATTCGATATTGTATTTTTATATATATTTAATATTTATAATATTGCAGCCTGTTATTAATCACTGAAAAAAAAAAGGCGGTGGCTGCTGGACTAATATTTTCAATCCTAATAATTACTAGTTAAAACTAGTTCACGAAAGGATTTCTGATCTCTAAACTAGGATTTCCTGTGTTGTGGAAATCAAATTACAAAACAGATTGTAGTAAACATATCCGTGACGTTACAAGCAAACAGGTTTTTTTCCACATAAATATTAAACATATTGAGTGAAAGTAAAATACACAGTGTAGTATGCAATTAATGTTTTTACATCATTCTCTAATTGAATACATACTGCTGAGAACATTAGAGGAACAAAATTTCATTTCATTTACACATCCACACACCCATAAACCAAGTGGAGCCATTGAAGTTCTATTTATTCTACTTACTTTGATGTCAACCTTAGGGTCTCCTTTCACAAGGTCTTCTTTGCTTTTGTCAGACGTGGGAGGAGCAGCTGGAGGGTGCGCGGGGGGTAGGTATGGAGGCTGTCCATAATACTGGAAGTAACAAATTACACACATCAATAATTATAGGCTACATTTTGACTGTTATTAAAAGTACCTGAGGGAGAGACTAGACTCCTACGACACATGGAGTTCTGATTCGAATATAGACTTTAATAAACTAGGTATTTATTTCTCATAGTATTAAGCTTTTTTATCCCGTTTTGTGTAAATAAATGTGAATTGATTAAAATGTGAAGCATGTAGTAGGTAGGCAGGATACCTTCCAATACCCGCCTGGCTAGCTATCTAAATATATAATCTAGTCTAAATATAGTTTTAAGAATAAATACAAACTTCATTTAATTCATTTACAAAAAATAACAAACCAGTGAGGATGAATATTCTTCCTCTACCCTTTCCCTAAAGTACAATGAAGTTTCTACTGATACATTCGTAAAAGTTCTTCTTTGTTAATTTCTTTACTTGTACACATCTTAACCAGCATAAGTAAGCAAGCATAAAACTTCTATATATCTTAAGTGATTAATTTGTGTGGTTTTCTGTTGGTCATTGATTAATATTTTAATTAAAGTTTTGTCGAACTAGGTGAATATATGACTATTTCGATACGAATCTGTGCAATCTGCGGAGGGATTATGTAATATACATATAGTGCACGCTTTCACTTTTATATTATTATAGTAAATATTATTGTATTTGTAATTTTTTAAAATAGATATGTTTATTTACTCGTTTTTTTTGTTCTATTTATTATATTTGTAGTCTGTCCACGACACTCGGGTCTTGGCTGAAAATCAGCGCTGTGGGACTATCCGGCAGCATTTTGCTGAGCCAAGTCCATTTTTGGACTACACAATGCAGAAATGATACTTTTACTATATATATTTATTCTAGAATTGTTTAATTATTATTTAGTAATTTATGAATCTGTATCTGTTTTTCTTCTTTATTTTTGTTGTTTGTGTTTTCCAAAATAAATGATTTTTCTTCTTCTTCTTCTATCATTCGCAAGTTTGAAGTAACCTCAAATGCACAGTGAGTTTAGGCTGTCATTGAGAGACAGTCAACGTTGTAGGTATAGCGTGATTCCACCTTCGACCAGATCGTACTGACCATCAAGTGATAGACCCAAGTCAAAAGCTAGACCTAAATTTATTGAAAAAGGAAATTATTATTACTGACAATCAAGTGAGACAGTAGTTTAAGGCAAAAAGATTACAACAAAAATCGCACATGGTTCATCCATCTCTTTCATGAACTCTTACTCAAAACTTTTTGTTACATACTTGCGTACGACCACTGCCTTACGTGATGTTCTTTTATGTGTAAGAACGGTCTAAGATGTAGTAAGCCTAGAAGGTAACTATTCAATCCTGACTTGAAGACCCCAGCATCATTGCTTAATGCAATGAACGATAAAACTCCATGGTCATGCTTGCATTCGGTTAATACTTCCCAATAGGCACAATGCTGGGGTCTTCAAGTCAGGATTGAATAGTTACCTTCTAGGCGTAAAATTTCATGGTATAAATGATCATGATGCTGTAACTTGTTACATACCTGATGATATACTGGGAAGGGTCGATGCGCTTCTGCATCTGGCGGAGCATCGCTCGGAGCCGCATCGTCCGATATATCCGAGTACGCAGGGGACCGCACTCCGGGAGTGGGGGACCGGCGGGCGCGACGTTTCCCCGGGGACTCTTCCGCGGGGGACTCGGTGGACTTCCGCTCCTCTGCTGGCATCAGCGCTGACCGGGGCTTAACCTGAAAACAGGTCAAGTTGAGGCCACCAATACCATAAAGAAGACAATTTAAATATATCAGTTCCCACGACACAGACCTTGAGCCTAGGCAATAGATAGATTTATACTATATTGTATCAAGCTGCTGTTTTCAAATCCTTGCAAATCACAACGTAAATTTACAATTTATACATATTATTAAATAAAAACTCAACACTGAGAAGGATGATATTTTTTGTACTCTTAGCTACGCATTTTATGTGCCAGTTTCATGTTTATATGAAGTATGAGTGCAGTTTTGCCATTTCGGCCATTTTGTTCCACTCTCCCGTGCACTTTAACAGGCACATTCACCATTATTATAACACATTAACACCCGAAGGAACACTAATTGTGGATCCGCGGCTGTGATGGACCATATTATATTATTATTTTTACCTTAAATTGCGTAGGTTGTGAGGTAGGCAATGGATCAGGCGGCGTGGCGGGTGGCGGCGGCGGCGTATGTACTCGCTCGGGCGCAGCCACGGGCTCAGGAGCCGCCGCCGGCTCTTCTGGGAACCTCGTCGCCGGCGCCGGGGATTCCACGGGAGTTTCCTTTTCCGGGGACTTCTCGGGGGACTTTTCCTTTGGCGGCGCTTCGGGAGACTTGACTGGGGCGGGCGATTTAACAGGGGCGGGAGACTTGACAGGCGTAGCAGGCGCTGGTGACGGGGGCTCCGGCGCTGCTTCATCGGGTTCCGAACTCGACCCGTCTTTCTCATCCTCGTCTGTTCCGTGTGCGTGAGATCTGTGGTACTTGAGACCATTCGCGTGTTTGTACTTCTTGGAACAATTTGGCTCGGGGCATTCAAGCAGGACCGGATCGGGCGGTGGGGATGTAGGCGTTGGAGGTGGTCTCTTAGCTTTCGGTGTCGGGGGACGTTCATCAGCCTCGGACGTGCGTTTGCGTTTGGAGTCTGGCCTTGGAGGTGTGAAGGGTGTTGGCGAAGGAAGCGCGCGTCGACCCTTTGCTCCGCCGTTGCGCAGTTTACTGTGCACGGAGGAGCGTGTCTCGGTGAAATTGGTCATGTCTGTGGGCGCAGCGCCACGGCCGCGCTTGCCCCGTCCTTTAGGCGTCCGCGCGTCTAACTCTTCAGTTGGCGAATCGCAAAACCTAGAATAAGAAACACAGTATTTTAAACACATCAATAAAAAGGAAAATGCAGATGGGAATTTTGCGGCGCACCGACATCCTCTGGTTTACCAACTCAGACACACTCAATTTTGTCTGTCCGCTTACCCTTTTCAGATTATATTATTTTTAACCGACTTCAAAAAAGGAAGCTCGCAAATCGACCCGTATGTTTTTTTAAACATATTTTTTATGTTTATACCTCAGAACTTTCGACTGGGTGAATCGATTTTGAAGATTCTTTTTTATTTGAAAGCTGGTGCTTCCCATGTGGTCCCATTTAATTTTCATCAAATTCGGACAAGCGGTTTTTGAGTTACACTCCAATAACTGGAAAGTGCTGCTCATACCTAGACGACATTATAGTTGCGAGTAAAGACATAGATGAACAGACACAATGACAATTGATCCCGTAAGTAGCAAAGGGTGAAAAAAAATATTTTACGAAAAATTGGAACCGACTTCAACACTCAAGTGTGAAATAACTTGTTAAATTCTGTTCCATTTTTTGGTAATATTTTCTTTATTGGGCAGAGTCTAGGTCTAGATTTTACAACTACCAGCTGCTCAGTTTTATTTGAATTATTTTAAAGCACAATCAAAACTGATTTTATAAATTGTATATTTAAATTACAGAATTAATAGAGGCAGAGGAAGGCCAAAAAGGGTAGGTATGGACGTAAGGCGTGAATAATGACACTATACTTCGTTCTCTCTTGTTTAAGAAAAGTGTGAGTAAGTAGTGTAGAGGAAAACGTGTTGTGCTTACCCCATCTAGCGTGTGATAAGGGTACCTGTCTTTATTTGATGAGAAGCTTTATATAAAGAAAATACGGTATGTGGCGACGAGCGAATTTCGTTTAGAGCGAGCCGCAAACAAGTACACCTATTATTGGATATTGTGTTAGTAGTAGGTAGAGGTTTGACATCAAATACGTATCTTTTACATAGGATACAATGACAAGTCGTTATATTGTCTAATCAAAGCAAATGATACCAAGTGGGTGGACTTGAGTCGTGGGAGGCATGGATACACACAATCACAGCACACTAACATCCAAGACCCGGCACAAACACTTACACTCGTCGCAAAAATTTGCCCCTTCCGGGACCCAGAAGTCATGTCACTGACGACTAAGAAACGGCGACCGTCATTGACTTAGTTATACTAACCGTGGCGGCGCCCAGTCGTGCCGCGTGCAGTCCAGCAACGTGCCTACGTATGTCTTCCCTCGCCACGTCACATTCACCACTAATACACCTGTAACAATACAACAATACAGTCTTAAACGTTAACTGTCAAACTCTCGCTTCGTGCGCTTCACGAGTCTCTGCTAACGCTACACAGATACAAAACTTGGGCGACGTTTTCTGCACTCAGAATTTGGATGGGCGATCGCTAGTGACAATTTGAACTGTTCGATTGTGTGCTTCGACGTTATACCGTCGCGTCCTTTACGGTTTTCTTCTAAATAAAACAGTTTCTAGGTTATGGCAAATGCACGTATGTAGTCTGAAAACTCTAACAATGGGCTTGCAACTATGTAACCAACACGCATTGATCAGCATAGTGGAGGCCAATAGTCATCTCTTCTTGAGGGGTCAAGTTTCAGCAGTGGGAACTTAATGAACTGATTATTCTGTGCCAAGCATCATGCAACATGCAACAATTATGAGTGCCTTAAGGTGCAACGTTATTCATACTAAACTGTTTTATTATTTCAGTCTGAAAACTATCGCGAGTTTCATCCATAATTGTAATCTAAGAATAATTGTATAATTTTGTATAGTAGTTGAACAGTATATACCACTTGAGCCGAAGTCGGTTCTTAGATTACAATTATGTTTTATTTCTGAACTTTTTACAAGTTTTTGAAGTTGACACGAATGAACATAGTTCTAATTGTCCAGTTCAGTGTAAAAAATGTTGCACATTAACTCATATAGTTTCTAATAGAATATTTCTACTGGGTAACTTTACATTGTTTTTTATCAGTTTAATCATGAACATTGTGTAAACAGCATTCGTATGCCGTTTACGTTTACTGTGGCGAAATATCACATTAAAAACATATGAATGAGAAAAGGACAAAGGTACGCGTATAATATCCAGTATAATATCCAGTATAATATCCAGTATAATATCCAGTAGACCGTAAGATGACTATAACTCTTAGTTTTTGTATGTATTCTCCACTCACTGAATTATTGTAGAGGCCCCCGTTCATGAAGGACAGATTTTCAGAGCGTTAGTACGCTCAGATTTGTCACGTTTAACATCACTACATAGTATAATACAAGTCGCTTTCTGTCCCTATATATATGCTTAAATCTTTAAAACTACGCAATGGATTTTGATGCAGTTTTTTTAATAGATAGAGTAATTGAAGAGGAAGGTTTATCACTACATAGTATAAAACAAAGTCGCTTTCTCTGTCCCTATATCCCTATGTATGCTTAAATCTTTAAAGCTACGCAACGGATTTTGATGCGTTTTTTTTAAATAGATAGAGTGATTGAAGAGGAAGGTTTATATGTATAATAACATCCATAAAATAGTGGAGAAATACTGTTATACCCGTGCGAAGCCGGAGCGGGCCGCTAGTTAAATATATTAAGATTTTCTTCAAATACTATTTAGTTAATTTAATTCAATATTGATTATACCATCGCATAAAGCTCATACTACCCATAGCTTAGCATTAACAGCTACAGATTATATGTACAGTATTATATTACGAAGCATAAAATAAAAATGTAACAGGTGGTAATAATATAATAATAATATTAAATCTAATTACGTTGTAACACACCAGGGGTAACTATTACTTTATCTATGCTACAGTTAAGTAAGTAGAGAAACAAACGCGTTACGCGGCAAAGTATGGCTTCTTGTAGCTGGTGGTCGCTCGATCGAGAAATAGGATTATTCACGTATCCGCCCAGCTCGAGGATGCAATAAATCATGTAAATGTCTTCTAACCTTCTACAGCTCCTTGCGTTCCCACTACTGGGACAGGGGCCTACCTCTGACAATAAATACATAGTATTGGTCACAATTCACGACGCTGACTCACACGATTGGTGGATAGGCTAGTGATTAGATTTCATGCTGCCCAAAGGCCTCCAACATGGCATCACGATCTGATACAACAAGAACGACAGCTTAACTTTCCTTCCGAAGCATGGAAGTGCTCATTCGAAAACGCCACTAGCGTGACATGATCGCGGCGGACGTTGCTTCACCTACCCCTCGATCGGTTAAGACCGAATAGGAAAACTCAGCTAACAGCACTTACTCCGCTTCACGAGTAAATTACTTACATACTTACAAGTCTTTACATATAAAGTAAGTAAACATGTACGTACTCACACTAAAACAACCAACAAATACATTGGATACTGTTGAATTGGAATCCAAGATACAGACATTGCTTTGTTTCGGGTCCGTTGAATTGAATCATTATGAGTTAGGTTAGCTAATGAATTGTAGTGTTCATTTTGTACATTCATTTACGTACGCTTTAAGGCCTTAGACACCGGCGGCGTTGACTTGCTTGTGTATCGACTTTCTATCAAGATACATTTCGGCCGATGTGTATTATAAATAAAAATATATTTTATTAATATTTAGTAATGCAAACTAGATCATTAAGCATTTTTTCTCCAAAATAATTTAACTATGATCAACTCAGTGAATGCCACTGAAAATCATCTATTGGTAACCCATTGCACATTGCAAACAAAACTATTTCAAGAAATGACTATATAACTGAATTGATCCCAAAACGAATTCTAAGTTGACATAAAACACCGAAGTTAATATGAAAAGATGAACAAACGAGGTCTATTCAGGTTGAAGCATAGTTAGGTTTATCAATTTGTAGCATCGAGCATCTAAGGGTAAAAAGTTAAATAGGTTTTTATTTGTACCCGAGAAATACCGTCTATTTATGCAGACATCATGAACTTTGACTGGTGGAAACTAGACATAATGTTGTCTTAATTGTTAATACTGCTTCGAGTGTTATTTATTTAAATCCCCAATTGTTCAATTTTAGCGTTTGTTTGTGCTGACGGACCAGTAGTTCCCCTGGATTAGTTGCACAAAGATTTGCGGATACAACTTTCAACATACATGTAACATCATCTTTTATAAGAAGCGACGGCGGTGTCCCCGCGAGCTACGGAGAGCTTGCCAGAACGTGACTTTAGCCGCATATTTAGAAGCCCCCGTCACGCCACACGCCACCCCTTGTCCGCTTATCGGGTGGCGTGCCAACTTATGCAAATTTAATTAATCTATTTCACCCTCGCATCCTCGACACTTTTACGCTTTTACGTGCATTAACAAGACACATTTTCCTGTAAATTCCTGTTGCAATTTTCATTGTTACTTGTTAGATAAGAAAAATGTTCCGAAATTTATTGTAGTGCAAACAATAATATTATTATTTAGTCTAGTCATCTTAGAGTTCAGACGAAAAACGGGTTAACCCCTTTATCTTGCGCTAAGGTATGTATGTATGGCTGAGCGCTCCACACTTTGCGGCCTCTATCATAAAAACGGTTTAACGTACAAAATGGCCCAAAATGAAATTTGTATAGAATTTTATTCTTTAAAACTTTCTTACTTAACACGATAGGAGGCAGAGAAAACGCGATATTCTCAAATAACTGATTTTTGACATCTTTGACCTTGAATAGTTAAGGATGGTTTAGATTCCGAGATGAAACGCCTAAATGACTAGACTACTAGCTTAGGTTCTTAGAAAAGGATATTCGATGATAATCTCCATAAGTTTCGCGCCCATTTAATAGATTGGTCAGAATTAATATTATCTGCATATGAGAAACAAAAGCGACAAGCTACTTGTGCTGTTCTGTATTCAATGTTAATACTTAGTCTAACTGAAAGTTATAAAAAAATAGGGCCATGCTAGAGTATTGTTCTTAAGTAAATAACAACTGAAGTTATCTTATTTCATACTAGTAAATAGATATAATGTACACACATGTTATTTCGTCGCATGACTTAATCTCTTTTGCCCTCGAATATTTTTTCGTAAACAAGTACAAATTGAGATAAAAACGAGGGGTTCGGCCTATCCCTTTTTAATCCCGGACGCCGCGCCGGGGTGGCTTTTAGACTCAATTTTTTGCTGCCGGCTCTTTCCCATTATACAATAAGTAAGTTAGACATTGAACTTATTTACAATAACAAATTCTAGAAAAAAAAATAGTGATATCACGCACCAATTTATAGCTAACTAGCTGACCTGGCAAACAATGTCAAATAAATCACCTAAACGTCAAAGTGACACGACAATTTATGTAAATGACTTCGCGTCAATGAACGACGGTTAAGTTATTTGGATATTTCTAGGGGATATTTGTCCATACAAAAAAATTCAAATTGCGATGTAAAATTTGGGGGTGGGGTTAGGAGCGTTAAAATATTTTAAGACCTATACTCGACCTAACAAATACATACAAAAAAATCATAAAATCAAGCGGATTACGGAGGAATTCGATAATAAAAACACTGTGACACTAGATTATATATATGTATATTAGATAAAAAGGATTCTGACTCTAACATTTCGGTGTTTGCAGTATAGCAATGGAATCGTAGGGATTTAATACGTGAAAGTTTGAAAATTACCTTTCCTTTCATCGCGTATATACTGGGCATATGACTACAGAGTGCGTAAACAAACTTTTCCACTACCGAAAAATTAATTCGGAAAGCCATAATCTAGCAACCATTAATTGCCGGACCAGTCAGCCAGCCTCGGCTTGAGCTGTCGGCAGGACGGGGAGGTATCGGATCGACTTGCTCCGGTACCAAAGTGGTCCGTAAGTGGGCCCTAAAAATTGTCGCATTGCCTATTTCTATCGTTATCCTGACACTTAAAGGCTTATGTGAGAAGCCCCAATAATTGGATATAATTATGCAAACAAACCAAGCTACAATAGTGACCAGTCTGTAGCCTATTTAGGTTGGTATATTTAGCTGCTTTCGTTAATATGAGTACACTGTCCCAAACCGCATAGGCCTTTTTTCGTATATATTGTAGATTCTATTGATATTAATGACTAATTTCACCAGTCTTATGGGTGATTCCGGTTTGCAAAACTACATCCAATTGTACTAATTTGTCACAAGTTCATTTAAGCTAAGTTTGCCAGTCTTTGTTGCTACATAAGTATCCCTTTTCTTTCACACGTATAGAGTTTTACAAATATATGTATAAAATATACATGTAGCAACTAAGTACCGATAATACATACGGAAGTAGCAGAGCGAATGCGACAGTTGGAATATTTATCGTCGAACAATGAACACATAAAGCATTTCTCTATAAGCCATTAGCATGAAATGACATGACAAATGAATGAACGGATTATTGTTTCATGAACGAGCTACTGTTGTGTTTATTGTAGTAGATTTCACCCGTCATCATTATTCTGAGATTATATTAATCGCAGAATCATTCTTTATGATTCTTATTCTAACATAAGAATTCGGTACTTTTAAGTTGTAAATGTATGCATTAAAGTTGTTTCTTAGTAGAGTTTCATACCGTGTTGTCTCGAAAGTTGCACAGGTTATAATGACAGTCTTTAGTCTTCAAAATATCAATTATCTTATTGACGTTCATGAGGTGTTAGAATTTTAATTTGTGACGAAATAAAAAAATCGTCAAGACGAACGTCGACATCGAGCGAATCGAGTCTCGAAGAGTTTTAATTTTTTTTTGTGATGCGATTTTAATAAAAGTTTAAATATTTTTTTCTTTGCTTGCTACATTGCTTCTTGCCGAATTTAATTATTTTAGGTTAACAGGTTATGCCATATAGGTTTTGATTCCCTAGCGAGTGTTAAAACATATACGGCCATATCTTTTGATTGCGTTGATAAGTTTAACTTTTTTAATGCACCAAGAGATTGCAGACCTGACTATTTGATATTAAATACAACTTAAATCCACGCATTCCGAAGAAAAATAAATCTTCAGGAATAGCCAGAGGGACAAAGAAGTTAGAGGATAGGGGGTCTGTTTTTTTCTTTGAGGTACGGGGCCCTAAATATGATCCGTGCCTCTACTAAGATAAAACAAGTCATAAACTTCGTTCGCCTATGTGGAACCTTTAACTTGTGTATAATCCTATTTTAGTTCCAAACCAAGACCTGTTAAAGTTGAACACAAGCGCATAAGTCCAATATTGACGTACACGGATTTCCGAGGGTAGAAACCGACGGGGTGGGTGGGTGAACAATGGAGGGGGGCCAGGGGTCGACAGCCATTAGGCCGCTGATTACTACGGCCAGCAGTGTAATTAACACCACATAAATGAACCAGTTCGGTCGACTGCTCTCCTGGTATGTCCAGAAATTTGCGGGAAAATATCAATACCTACGTAGTATAAAAGGAAGTCGCCCCTTGCGTCTGTCTGTCTGCAACTCCTCCTTAACCATGCCATAGTTTACACCATCATGTAAATCTTTTATGCATATGCTTTTAAAATTTCGTATGAAATAAAATGTTTTACGCAAGCGAAGGGAAGGATTTTTTGAAGAAATCGGCGTTCATATGTACATTGATTTATTAATATGATATCGGATGAGAGCCTCGGGGTAGAACGTTTCGACTCTTCAATCAGACGGTTTATGAATCGACATTCATCTTGAGTTTAAGACTTAAGATAAAATCGTTCCCATCATCGATCTATATAGATATCGTATCGCTATGTAGTGTGAGTATTGTTTTCTTTCTCGTGGATTTTGAAGTAAGGCCTTAATTTGAATTTAGTATATTTCTTAGGAAAATGGAGAAACCATTAACTAGTTATCCGTTTTATGACATAAATAACCTAGTAAACTGGTATGCATATTCTATATGTATGGTTTCCGGCCCATTTGCCCTATCTTCCTAGATGCTTGCTTATTAATTTTTTTCTTTCTGGATGATAATGCAGTAACCGATGTGCATAAGTATTTTGTGTCAGCTCCGTCCATGGGAATACTGATATTTATCTAGAGCCTAGAATGTCACCTAAAAATGTTCTTGTTTTATAAAAAGAATATCCGAGTGTTCCGAGTTAATTATGTGTTTCATAATTGTGGCATCTTGTTCAAATTATTTTGTGTCAAATTCATCTATGTGTTGGTGTAAATATAACAAAAACTAACCCCTAAATTTCTCAAAAATTATATATATTTCACTGTCTAGAAAATTTAATCGGCTGTCAACAGCCATATTCGTTTCATAGATATAAAAATAAAACACCAAATTACCAAACCTTAACGAGATACGTTTCAAAATAAAGCTATTAAACTTATGCGCTGACAAAAATCGAGGATTTCTCAGAAAACCATTAACTAAAACATAACATGGGCATATGAATCGTCAAATTATACACCGTTCTAAAAATGTGTATCAAATTATTCTTCATCATTGAGTTCGAAAACAAAATAATTAATTTGGCAATACCCACTCGTCGATAATGTCTTCCAAGAATCGAAAACGGACGACATAAAAAAGAATAAAAAAATACGAACCTTGTCAACACTGTTTCTCAGCTTTATTTTCAATCAAGTTCTTTGTTTTTTATTACATAAAATATTGTACTTATAGGTAAAAGATGTAAGTATACAGGTCGCTCAAGTTCGTTGCAGTCGCTTCATTTTTTTAATGGAGTTTTGACATATTTTGCTCCTTGAATTGGTTTGCGTAGGCGAGGGGCTGATGTCAATAATAATTACTAGTTAGTCTACCATCACTGACAGTACAAATCGTTCCGATTACACGCAAACAAACTGTCAACCCCTAATTGAAGTATTCCGTGACCGGCGTGGCAAGCCCCTATTAAAAATGTATAAGGGGATACCAGCCAACCCTGAATAGTATAGTAACGTAAAAGTGCGACCGACAATTTCTTTTCAATAGGGGACGTTGGATGCCATCTGCTCGAGTTTACTTCCTAGCATTGCTGCGACTCTGGTGGGTACATTGTTTTATATTAAACTAGCAGCGCTCTGTGGTTTCACCCGCGATAAACTGCGGTTTTCGCATTACGTCAGTTATCCCAAGGGAACCGTACTTTTCCAGGACAAAAAGTAGCTTATGTTCTTCACAAGGTTCCATCTACCTCTATATTCAAAATTCATCACAATTTGTTTCAGCGGTTTAGGAGTAAAAACGTACCAGCCAGATTGCTACTTTCAAATTGATAATGTTATGTTAGGTCTTTGTCGTAGCCCAAAGGAACCATCAATGTTTTCAAGTTCATAAGGGGCCCATGTGTTAGTCCAGGTTATAGGGTACCCACATTACAAATGTCATTTAAATCTATCAATCCGTTAAGACGTGAAGAAGTAACTAACACATTTACACACATACACACAAACTGTAGCATTTATGATATTGGTGTGATTATATAGGACAATCAATAGCCGTATTCCTTTTGATGATGAGCTATTGATAAACAACAACATTCGGAAAAATAAACAATAAGAGAAAATAATACTCCGCAACACAACCCGCCCACGTCTTCGCACACGAATGTTTCATCACAATCTGATAAATTATACTATATAAAAGTTGCTCGTAAAAGAATAAAAACAAACAGTTACCTACTTTCTAAAGCTTCTATAGAAAAGCTATCATTTAATTGTGTTCGGCTCGGCTCATTCACATTGCCAAATCAATATGTCATGTATTCAAATATCTCGTCTTAATGCGAAATGAATGAATAAAAATGTATATGTCTAGTTTTTTAAATAACAATGTTAGCGATTCTCTTAATCAATCAAGCTAACTTAAATGGTGTTAAATAAGATTTGATATGGTGACGATAAAATCCAAATTAGTATTACACTTGTGGTGACTAACCAACTAAACTTAAATATGTTTATTAAAAATTTGGTGATGGTTTAATCTACCGGCAAATAAAACTCGTTTAATATAAGGCGTATGGTGTACTTAATACAATTTGAATTTGAGCGTATATAGAATATGTGGTTTTTATGTTTAAGAATTTAGCTAGTTTAGAGTTATTGACAGGGCCAATATTTATTTGGAACTTCCACCGCCAACCATGTTGACCATCATGAACAAAATGCTCCCGTTTCTACTTCTTCTCACAACGTACACATTGTTCGTACAATTTAACATTTAATTATATTGGTAAACAGAGTTTACTAAACTCAGAGGCCAGGATAACTGGATGATTAGTCGGAAGTCAAAGACAATGTACCAATGACAATGTGTTGACTGTTGATGGCCCTAAACAGGGTCGCCTGATATTCCTTGAATACACAAAAACTGTTTAGGATGCCACAATGGACAACGAAGGTTATAAAATTACACAAATATAAAAGCGATTTGCGTGAATTTCTTGACAGTTGTGGAGTATAGATTCCCGCGTGGGCGTAGATTACATAATAGCTGCTAAATGTGGGCGCGAAGCCCATGTCGCGAATTAGATAATTTCAACGCAACTCTTAGAAATTGTACCTAGTATAGGTACAAAGTACATATATAGTTACATTCTTTAATGGTTGTCAGGGTAACGATTTTTCCGCCATTAAGTAACTGTCCATAGAAATTAAATTATAGTAAACAGCTGTGCATTCAGATCAATATTCTTTGTCTGTCGTTTCGCTATACCCTCTATCCACTATCTGGTAAAATCTACGTCAACATTATTTCCATCCGTCCCCTGATTTGGTACACCTGGCGCGGAGGTTATAAAGATTAAAATCAGCACTACTAGGCCACGGTAATATTAGATAGATAATACTACCGTGACTAGCCGGCCGGCGCAGACTAGGGTTACATAATAAATATATAATAGAAGTACTAGGGTTGAGACGTGTCTTCTAGTGCGTGTAATCCTTGAAAGCAAGTATGTTTATCTTGCATGTGATCAGCAAGTACCTATGCTTTCTTTCGACAATCTCGAGTTCTGAGACTAATGTGCGGTGCAAAGAAATGTCACTATTGCTTACTGATTTGGTTGTTTAGACCAATGGCTTTCCTCTTGGTTTTTACCAATATATACTCGTATATAATTTCTCGTGATGAGGTACAAAACAAATTTCTAAAGACAAAATTATATTTTACACAGCACTTCTAATACGAATTCATCGATGTATAGATATAGATGTTTAACTAAATTCTTTATTATAAAACTAAATCCTTTCGTTTGAAGCCATAAATGAAATTTAAAAAAAATATTTTTTTGACCTGTCGTTTTGTACGTAGCGACCGTCCAAATGTTTCAAGAAGACCACCAATTGGAGGACGCAGCAAATCACGTGCACTAGCAAGGTGGGCAGACGACAGGAACGACAATTCATTATTTGTTATTTGCTCTTTATATTCCAATCCGAAATAATATCCAGTAACATATTTATAAAAATATCATGTTACTGTGAAAAGTATACAAGTTATAACTGAAATTGATATAGAAAATATTTATACGAACAATTTTCATATTAACCTGGGACTTTGCACTTCTAGGCTGTCTATCAAATCAGATCTCAGTAAATAAAGAAAATATGTTACGTATTAAGTTATAATAAAATGAGCTTTAAATCTTACATATGTAAATCTATATTTTGCCAGATATGATCTTGCAATCGACGACAATTAGTAAATTATAGATGACCACTTTTGCTCCTACTCAGCAACGTCTACGTTCATAATTACGTCATAAATTATTTTTATAATATCTATGATAATAATTCATCTATTAAAAGCAATATAAATAATTTCAAATTAGCCAATAATTCCAATTAAGCATCATTCATAGGTTTTCAATTACTTCATATAATATCACGTAGATATTACCTTGACCGTAATTGAGAGTACGTAGTCAATATGATCATACGCGTGAAGGATTCCAATTAATATTGACATGATATTTTATGTACCTAGAGTACACTAGCTACCCGACCCGGCTTCGCACGGCGCAGTTTAAATTGCATACGAAATTTTAATCACGGTATCAGTTTATATAAAAAAAACTGTGATTAACTGATCTATCAACATCAAACCGCTGAACGCTGAAGCTAAAACTTCACACACGGATAGTTATTAACTAATTTCTGACTCTCAACAGCAGCTGCCTAGGCACACTGTGTTTGTTGACTGTTTTCCAAACATGAGGATGTTACCTAGCCTACTAATATCTAATTTGAAAATAGAAAACAGAGGTTTGTTTAATATCGGGGAAAGTCATTCGGTTGTAGTCGGTGTTGACACCGAATCACATTTTTACAAACAGACGGCACACACAAAGAACAAAATTATAACGCGGAGCGAGTCTCACGTAAAAAGTGATATCGTTGAAACTCCTCGGCCCCATTAGCCGAAAATAAATAAGCCCGGGAGAGGTAGGGAGGTAAAAGCTTCCCCCAATATCGCCCAACCCCGCTACAGAATAATCAACAGTAAGATGGCTTCAGAGAAAGCTCCCTCTATTGTTTACGAGTTTGAATAAAATAGAAGTATTGTTTGAATTTTAAAAGGGTTGAGGGTTGTACAAAGTTGAATTAAATTGTTAACAAAATACGCGAAGGAATTTGATATGTATCTTAAGTATTTTGTTATCTGTGGAATCTACATGTAAAGGGGATTGGTTTTGCTTTTTTAATGTAGTTTAATTTCGGCGTTTTTCCAATAAGATACCAAAATGTTAATTTATATTTGCTGAAACTGTTATGTGCTTTTTGTGTACTATTGAGAATCATATCATCAGAGTAATAAAACCTAAAGTAATTATGCACCTCGTGTCGAAATCAACTTCTAGTAAGTACTACTTTTTTGTGAGGAGCGGCAACAACAATTTTTAAGTCCCGCCTGATTGTAAGCGATGAGACCATCGCGTATGGACAATTACATTATCGTTGTAACTTTCGATGCATAGCTATAATATTAATAACGACAAAAGTGTACATTTACAGTATTTTTCTACATAACATACCGAGCATCAAAATGAATATATAAACGACGAGATAATTTTAAAAGATAATGGCCCTAATTCTGTTAATCACACGAACTAGCTAAATTTCACTAAAATTCCTCAATATGAAATAGCTCGTATTCTATTTATGCTAAATTTCAAATTCGTATAACTCCTTACAACGCTCTCACTAATATTAGACGAGTTTTATTCCATTGTTAGCGAATTGCGGGTAGTTTAGTAGGCACCAAATAAGTGGCGACTTAATTTACCTAAGACTACCCGCAAATTTAATAAATACATTTAACTTTAGTGATGTTTATTTATAAGTCTCATTCTAATTTAGACTTTATTGTAACCGTATAAGAACTTATCTAATTTTGAAACATTTTAGTTTAGTTCAGTTGAATAAGCGAATCACTACCATTCATTATATAACGGTAGCGTGGACTTTTGTATAGAATTGCTACTTACGACGACTTACGCTGTAGTTCTATACACCCATGATATATCTAATTTGTTGATGAAAACGTGTAATTGGCCATCTGTATTTTATTTGATTATATCACCTATATTATTTTGCCGATAGCTATTGACTTTTCTAAGATTGTAAAATCCCACTACATAAATACGTAAATGCGAAAGGTTTATGTGCGTGTATGTGTGCATGTTTGTTACCACGTGTCCATAACTATTTAACAGATTTTGATTATAGTGCGAAAGTTTGTGAGTATGGTGTATATTTGGTACTCCTTTACGCCTAAACGGCTGGATGGATTTGGATGAAATTTGGTATGGAGATAGCTTATACCCTGGATTAACACATAGGCTATTTTAATTATCACCATCACTGTTATTCAACACCACGCGGGTAAAACCGCGAGGCGCAGCTATTAGACTATTTATTATTTTTTTAAATCATAGTCCACGCGGGGGCACCACCGCAGGGCGCAGCAAGTAGGCAAACATATATTTAACGCAAGATATTTTGTTGAAAATTACTCACCCTAATCAAACCGTTTAGTCAACGAGTTTAATGTAGCCTATGTCACTCAGGAATAATACAGCTTTCTAATGATAATGAATTTTCAAAATTTGTTCCAGAGCTTACTTCGTACATGTGGTTTTTTTTAGTTTGTTATCCCATCACTCGAGCGATCGATTTTTTAATTATTTTTTATCGAATATTTCAAAACTAAAACTAGCTGGTGATCTTCGCAGCATGTCGTCGACTATGCCAACCTCTTAGAAATATTTGTGTCTGAAAACTATCGCGAGTTTCTTCCATAATTGTAATGTAACAAATCGACTAGGACTCACGTGGTAAACACTGGAAAATTACTCTCCGACCAGTTTCGAACTTATTTGCAGTTCTTCATCTGGGAGTTATGATCGTGCCAGGCGGCGAGCGCGAGCCTCAGCACGTAACTGAATCTTAGAAATCATTACGGATAGAATCACTCTTAGAAATATTATGTACGGCATCCTTTTTCACATCGGCGACATATCATAGCGCACAAAGAAAACCTATAACACCTTGAAGGATACAATCACGTAACTTTAAAACCAGAATGATTCCATAATTTATACAATTAAATTCCAAATGTAAAGTGAGAAACTTGCATTAGTTTATCAATTAATAGTTTCGATATACAAATCCAAATAATTTATTAATAACACCTATGTTATTATTATATTCTTATAAAAAGTATACGATAATTCTTATCCTTTTATTATTATAAATGTGAATTTGTTTGCTTGTTATGCTTTCACGTTCAAACTGCTGGACCAATTCTGATGAAATTTGGTATGGAGGTAGCTGACACCCCGAAATAGCACACAGGCTACTTTTCATCATCATCATCACCACGCGCGGGTTTAACCGCGGGGCGCAGCTAGTATGATTTAAAATTCCATATATGAGCATATAATGTTGATATTTAAAGACATTCAATATTTTAATAATAATATCGTTGGTGAAACCGAATTACGTTACAGACACATAAAAATATACGCGGTTCATTTATTTATTAATTTTTAATTATAAAATTGTTAGGTGCAAGCCGTTCTGTTGGGAATAATTATATAGATTCACACCAACGTTTCAAGTTGGTAAACTATCTTGAAAAATAAACAATCACATATTTATATATATATGTTCATAATATAAACTTTAGGGACAATAGCGTGTGAACTTTTTTAAAAAATCCATCTTCGTTTATTTATTTATTATATTGACATTCCTTTGGATGTGCATTACAGTTACCCAATGCGCAACATCCAAGGTACTTAAAACTATAAAGTACAATATATACACATACAACTTTATCATAATATAAATTATATTATTACTAACAATAAAAACTATTATTACCTATGCCTAAAAATAGCTATTTACTTCTTCAATTTACATACCTCGGAAGTTATATGCGGCAGTAAAGCCGCCATGTGAAACTCAGTGTCAGAGCAGCTACATAGGTTATACAAACAGGTGCATAAACTAATCAAAATTACTGTTAATGTAAACCGACAGTGAAACGTTACTAAAAAAATATTATTAGTATATAATCATTTTTTAGCCACCATTCAAGCTGGTATTATTGTCGATAAAGCAAAAAATATTATACCATAAAACAAACGATAAATTGAACACTGGCAGTTAAGAATTGATTTCATCGTAAACATAACAAAATGAAATACTACATTGCGGAATTTATTTATCCACCCTAACGAGTTGCGCGACATTTTATTACCAGGCGAACATAAAAGGGCGTAAAGGTTCTCGAGTTTAAAATATTAGGCTGGGAGTTTAAAATATTTGGGGATATTATCGAGAAACAAATAGAGCCCTGAAAATAATTATATTTATAAGCATTATGTATAGTCATCCAAATATATCGTCTACCATCATACGGTTAAAGATTATTTCACATCATAAAACAACGGTTCATTTTCTCGTGCATCTCTTTCCTTATTAGAAAGGTTCAACCTTATCTTATCAACTGTTATTACTCAGAAACGTTTGTCAAAATTGATGGACCATTTTCATTAGTTCTGTTTCTTTTTCTTTCTTTCGACCTTACCTTATTTCAAAAATGGTTTATTTACACAACAGATTTTTTGCATAATCATTAAAATATCTGTTAATATGGTAGTTTTAAAATCATTCCAGCAGATTTTTCATGAAAATGAAGGTACCTTTAGGTGAAGGATCGAAAATGGCTTCATAAGAACCAAAATGATTGGCAGTATATTACTTTCAGCTTGAATGTAGGAGTCTAAGCTTTGGAACAACGTATATTATGTATTTGCTTGCCTCTAAATGCAAAATCGCCGGTAAATGCTTGAAGTCTTGGGCGAATAGGTAAGTACCATTCAAAGCTTGCTCCTTACGTTACTACTTAATTACCAAAGAAAAGCTTATATTTACTAAAAATGCCTAGGTCCATCGTTGTCGCGTCGTCATTGTCCCAATAGCCCCCTAGCTTTATCTTCACCATTAATATTCAAATAGAATCGTGAGCCGAGACAGGAGCTTGTTTGTACAGAACCTCGTAAATATAGCTCCAGAAAGGGCACTGGTTTATGCGCCAATGAAACACGAAGCGACAAAAAAGGCTCTAATAACTAGAGCCAGGTGTAATAAATAAATAATTATTATAGCTTCTGGCCGCTGCGCATGGAACGGTACCTTTATACGGGCTTAATCATCGTAGCAAGCACTGTTATTATTGCTATTGATCATATATCATTTTGTGGTTTACGATTCAGTATTGTGTTTTATAATTGAATTGTATAAAACTATCGTCGACTATTCAAGCGTTTGTGAATTAAATAACACCCATGTATATGTATATTCAATTGCCGTGGGGTACCGGCCTAGAATTATTGTACTCCTCCAATCTCTACCCGTGGGTGCAGTAACAGTTGGCTAAGGGATCACGTACCAGAAGGTGCTTCTTCTGCGGATAAAATCAATATCCTGCGCTCGCCAACCCGCCTGCCAAGCGTGGCGAGTACCTACTGGCAAACCACCCCTAAATAGATTATAAGGCTGAGACCATGATGAAGATGTATATTCAACTTGAGGTTAAGGACTAGGTATATAAACTATATTTTCCGGCAAATATCACGTGAGTCCTAGCCGGTTATTACATAATGATGTATATTCAACTACGAGTCGTCTATGCTAAACATGATAGTTTAAAAACAAATATCAATTTTGACTGTATTGAATTGTTTGATTGAGCATATTATAACATAATAGCCTGAACATTATCATAATCAGGGTAATCAATTGAAAACGATAGTATCCATTTATTGCCAAGGTATTTCAATTACGTCATTGTGAAGAGCACATAGAGTGAGAGAGAGATAGAGAGAGACCACGGACTGGCAAGTGCAGCATAGGACGGCCACCGACAATGTGGACAGACGACCTGGCTAAGATCGCAGATAAGGGCTGGATGCGGGCCGCTTCTATCGGTTTTTGTGGAAATCAATGGGGAAAGCATATAATATATAGTATACAAATAAATAGTACACATAAATAGTATACATATGCATATTATGCTCAGCAGTGGACGTCCTATGGCCGAGATGATGATGATTGTAAAGCGGTTTTCAATTTAATCAATCAAAAGCCAAAGAATTATAGTAACTACTAAATCATTTAATATGAAACATAAGAAAAACATGTAGGTAACATGTTACATTTAGGTTTCGTTTTTTTTTTCGTTTTTTTGCATCACACTCAGACCCCCGCACTAGGATTCCCTGTATCGCGGGAGGCATGGACACACACAATCACAGCACACAAACATCCAAGACCCGGGACAAACATCTACACTCATCGCACAAATGTTTGCTCCTGCCGGGATTCGAACCCAGGGTCCCGGAGACACAGAATTCATGTCGATGACACAAACCTCTGCGCCACGGGACCGTCAACGTTATTAATTTCATCATACGTTGTAGAACAAAATGCATATTTTTATTAGCCTATAATATTTATTACAGAAACATATAGCTTAAGATGACAGCAGAAAATGACCATCGTCAAACATAACCCGTTTCCTATATAAATATAAATGATTGCCCTTGGTCACGCCATCACGCGTGAACGGCTGGACCAATTTTGCTAATTCTTTTTTTGTTGTTTATTATTGTCAGAAGATTCTTATGAAAAAAAATATTAGAAAGCAACGCAACATTAAAGATTTTAAAATCATAATGACCATATTAACTTTTCTAATGTAACCCTAGTGCTTTAGACAATATAGTTTTCTAAAGTGAACCTTATAGCACTTGACATATAATAAAAAATATGTTTTCGTAATATATGCATACTTTTGTATTAATCAAATCAATTCGAATTCAATATTATTCAAAGTTAACACACGGCAATGTCTGCAGGGTCAGCTATAGTTATTTATAATTCAAACGACTTCCAAAATAGGAGGCGGTTTTCATATATTTATTGAGCAAAAGCCACGGATCTAAAACTGAAATTAGTTAAAGAATTGTACAATACTTGCGGCCACTAATAGGATTAATATTCGTTAGCAAATACCTATTGCTTTGACAGTCATCAATCACTTGTCTAAAATTCGTCTCGTGCACACTTTTCTCTCTTACTGAATATGTAAGTGTATTAGTGATATGTATGTAAGTTTATGTTACAAAACGATTGCGTGTGAGTGTATTACTTCAGAACCGTTTGTTAACCTTATACAAAGGATAAAGTTAAAAGGGCCAAGGGTAATAAACGCGTAATCTATATGTTTTATCAAAAACTTTGTTTTGCAAGAAATCAATTACTTTACGGTAAAATATTGTTATTTTTGTGGGTTAACTGTTGGAGTTTGCTGTAATATAAAAATTAACCGTGTTAGGCACTATAGAGACTGTTCGTTTGAATTCATCCCCGAATAACCAAAACTAGGGTATGCCCTCTACCTATGATTGATGGGATATATTTTGAATGTTTTTAAATAAACGTTTAACTTTAGCTATTATATAATAATATTTTCATTTCAGGTATTTACATTACATTAGTGAAGTATTTCCATAGCTTACTTAGGCATCAGTAACAAATCCTGTTTATGATAAAAAATGATGTACCCAACTTGATCGATGTATTTGGAACAATTATCGCGTCGCAATCCAAAATTAAAATTCACGTCAAGCAACGTCGTCCACCGACGTTAAGCGTCGGTCGTCAAGCTATATTTCAATCTAAACTTTAGATCAAAGTGAAACTTGGAGTCTTGTAAGACCATGATGGCATTGATAGCAATGATTATGTAATTGAAAAGTTTAGGCCAACAAACCAGATTTCTATACTATGGCAGGATGCTAGTTTTAACTTGGTAAAACACCAACACAAGAGGATTATCCACCTTATGGTAGTCGGTTTTAAAACTAGTTTTAAAAATGATGTGCTATTCGTATTGTTCCAAAACATTTCACGAAAGGCATTGCAAGCGTTTACTAGTACAAGGCGTGCATAAGCGTGCGAAGATGATATGGGGCGCTACGGTGCAGCGTGCGCTAGTACAAACTCACCACCTTCCGTCTCATGCCACACGATGCCTTCCAACGTGACCGAGGTACCAGGCTCGCAGGGCCCCAAACAGTCTGGCTCTGTGATCGTGCCTACTGATGTGCCCACGCAAACTTCTGCAGTCTCCTGTAACAAGAAGAAAAATTTTCCATGTTATGATTGTACTGACGAAAGAAGGGGGGTTAGCATGCTTTTTCTATAAATGCTGTCATTAGTTAGGAGTGCGGTAATATCGATAGTTTCAAGACTTCCTTTTGGTAGCGTTTGTTTGAGGGATACAGATCAGAAATATTATAAATAGGAATGACCGAGATGTACAGCGGAAAATAGAGTGAACGTCGCTAATTCACAGAATAAAATAATAGTGCGGCACTGACTTTCCAAAGGTTAAAGTCATTTTGTCAAATATCAATTTCTTCAGACAGAATCATCCAACGTGCTTAAAAGTTCAAAATTAGTCTAAATATTCAAATTACTAGAAGCATTCTTTATTTTTAATTTATACTTCAAAGCTTCGTTAGCGTAAGTTCAGAATTGATATAATTCCACAGTTATAAATAATAATAATTAAAAATATATAATTTCAGGTTTCACATTAAATCATCCAATTTATGCGCATGTCAATCAAAAGATTTAGATATATTTTCCCTAGAATTATCAAATAAAATCATCATAAGATATTATTATTTAATAATCCACATAAAGTACCAATATAAATAAGACGATTAAGCAATAATCGGTGCATACGTTAACAACTAATGTTAGTTTATGACCTCTGAATTACAAAAAATTCTATCATGAAGGCCAGGAAGATGTTTCAAATAACGTGAAGCACTTGTATATTTAAAAAGGTTCATGAAAAACTAAGCCAATTATCCCAATACGTCCCCTCTGCTAAGGCACTACATTTCCGAGAGACAGGCGTATTGACAATTAATTGGTCAACAAAGGGTGTCAAGTCTACTAATTTAATGTTAAGATTCAGTCCGGTGCGACGCAGACTCGATGCCAATAATAAGACAACGGCTAAAATCCGTGGTCTGCTAAGTTCACAGCGGCCTGAATCTATGTTGAATAAATGCTCGGCCTATGCCGATTTTGTACGAAATTGACAAGTCAGATGCTAACAGACTACGAACAATGGCGAGCTTTGTGACTGAATTCAATCAAGATTGATTCTATGGACGAATTAGAAATAGCAGACTACCAACGCCGTCTAAATAGGCCTATCATGTGAGGCGAGCACATCGCTACATTAAATAATATATTTCATAAAGCCACTAGTGGTCACCCGTTTAAGATGTGTCCGAGAAGTACGTTGCTTAACCCAGATGACCGGTTGAAAACACATGACTAAACTCCGTTATGAGTATTTCATTAAAATTATACAAAACAATTGCGTAACCCAAAGTGTCCCAAAGTCTTCAAATGTGCATTACCTTGATAGTCAACCAATAACCTAACCCAACAGAGTATCAATATTTCTTGTGCACTAATAGATAAAATTAATAAATAATAACCAGCGAATGGAATGGTTCAGTTTGCGGTTGTGATCATAATTTACAACGCCGATGATTGTGTGGGTTGAATGGATAATAATTTATAATGGAAATTTCATTTATACCCTGAACCGTATTTGGCAGCTGCTGAGCTTCTTGTAAATTAGCTTTATTTGAACATGATTAATTGACAACTATTTTTAAAAAACATGACGTATACTATGTTTTATTATATATAATACTAGCTGCGCCCCGCGGCTTCACCCGCGTGGTTATGAAAAACTATGGTGATGATGATGACGAGCCTATGACACTTACGAATCACGTGGCTGCCTTTTGGTAAAATAATCTTCAAAATCAGTTCATTAGATCCAGAGATTTCCCCCTATAACCTCACAAACTTTACCGCTTGAGGGTAGTATCTAGCCAGGGCACTGGGAAGTGACCATTCGGTAGGTACACGAAAGAACTATTACTGAAATCAACACATTCGCTGTATCACGAGCAAATACAACAAAGGCTTACCATTTATTTTTTTTAAATATAATTATATACTTTATTATTTGAGAAACTCATGTTTGATGGTTTCTCAGATATGTTTGTAAATCTCAGTAATCATCATCTTAGCTATAGCATGTCCACAGCTGGACATATGCCTCCCCAATTAGGCTGCATCCTTTTGACACCAACGTTTATCGTTTTTCGATCTATGTGCCCTGCCCACTGCCACTTTAACTTGCTAATCGGCTTGGCTATGGCTTTGAGCCTGCTCACAAGTCACTGCCCATAGTCTAAATCTCAAAAGACAAATTATATACAACTACAATCTTATTTTTTTAAAATCTGTCAAATGCAGACAAATTCTTACAAATATGTTTAATGTCTTTATCAAAGTAACTTGCCTGTAAGCGGCCTTCGATCAAGATTATATTATTATGTGTTTAAGACTTTGTTACAACACTGGGTGTGTTAAAGTCTTAAATTGCTTGAAAACGCGTTTTATAGGTTTGATTCCCATTTTTATAGATTACAAATAATACAATTATTTTTACATATTCCTACTTAGAAGTAAAAGGCAAAAGCAGCCGCGGTACACCTAGACCAACTAAAGGCGTTTGTTTTTGGCTTTCAGTAGTATTCGTGAGAGTACGAAGAGGCGTTTACCTACCGAGTGTAAAAATAGTGTACAGATAAACCACCACCACCAAAAGAGCCCAATATAATGACGCATTCCAGTCTCTTATGAAGCTACCGCGGTATTGCAGCGCGTCGAGTATGTTTGCTGAGGCAGGGGTTTCTGATTTTTTTGCCGTCATAAGGTCAAAGGTTGCCTCGTACTAGCAGCGATTCACTCGTTCTAAAAACAGAATACTAGTAGCTGTCTCTGACAACATTCGTAGTCTTATGCAGGAGCGTTGGACTTCCGTTCACATGAACGCGAACAATAAATGACACAACCATGTATTTGACTTGTCACTTTTATTTTAACACCTCTTTACAGTGTTCTAGGTAAAGTTTGTATTATTCTGGGTCTGATGCCTGCAGTAAATGACTTTAATTTATTTATTTTATAAACATATTCACATTTATTTATGTGTGTGACTGAGAATATATTCATGTACAGAGTACAATTATAAGTATTCAAGTACCATGTTTTCCCGCTGATTGTTTATTTATTAATTAATCCCCGGCTATGTAGTATATGAAAACTCGATAAAATTACAGTCGGCGTTCAATTACAGAAGCAGTGAATAATTAATCACATTGTATGCGCGTTCGTTTCATTGGAATAAACAATTTGACTGGATTAATAATTTACTTATTACGACATCATTTATTCTGTAGTTAATTATTATATGACTTCTGACATCTAACGATAAATTGTCTTATAATTTGTCACAAGAACAACTAAAAAGATAAAAACCCATTATTTCTTTTTCAATTTACTCGGGGACCATTCAGTTTGGAAACCTGGTGAGGCCTCGAGACAAAACCCCTTGCTTCTATTACTTTTTAATAATTATAAATCTAGCGTTTGACCGCTGTATCACTTGGTGGTCGATATAGACGGGGTCGAAAGCGTAATCATGCCCTGCATAGAATCTTAACTGGCTTTCAAGCATTGATGTCTAAGCAGATTGTGTGTCTTTATCAACTTGAGAGTGATAGCCAGGTGGGTATTAGAAAGCACCCTACCACCATGCTGCGACAGATCGTTTTGAAGAACTCTTCAACCTTATTCCGGCATCAAGGTTTCACCACCGTACTTGCCGAAATCACCTAAAAGCGCATCCACACAAATAATAATTGACACATGGGATTCACACACTGTACGATTCAACCGATTGTTTTTGCCATATGCCTGTAAAATGTGGAACGAGCTTCCTCCCTCGATATTCCCGAGTAGCTTATGGGATTATTCAAAAGGAGAGGTAGCAGACTCTTAAAAAAGATTGGCAATATATTGTAATACCCCCAGTGGTACAGATATCTAAAGACAAAGGTGATCTCTTACCATCAGGCGGCCCGTCTGCTTGTTTACCACCTATTTTAAAGAAAGAAAAAAATGTGCACTAATGTTGTCGTGTTCCACTGTAATGGTAGTGATTCGCATATTCAACTGAACTGAACTAAAATTTTGGAAAACTAAATCAGTTCTTATAACGTTACAATAAACTCTAAATTAGTAAGAGACTTATCAATAAAATCACTAAAATTAAATGTGTTTATTAGATTTGTGGGTAGTTTTAGCGAATTTAAGTCGCCACTTATTTGGTGCCTACTAAAACTACCCGCAATTGGCCAGCAACGGAATAAAACTTATTTAATATTAGTGAGAGCGTTGTATGGAGTTATACGATTTTGAATTTTAGCGTAAATAGAACACGAGATATTTCAATTTGAAGAATTTTAGTGAATTTTAGCTAGTTCGTGTGATTATTAGGGCCATGTAAATGTATTTTATCTATCAGTATAGCATATTCACACAAATTACTGTATTTCCCGATGTTATGTATATCGTCAGTTTATTTTTATACCATCGGACAAAGACAAATACCTAATTAAATTTTTGTTCAGTGCCTCAATTGCGTCTAAAACAACTATAGAAATACATTATAAATTTTTCATGGTTCATTGCATTAACGTTATGCTAGGCGGATCTTACGTTATTCTTTTTATTATTTTCTTCTTTTAATAATCTCAGATGTATATGTCTAAGATAGATATATGTATATGTAATGAAAGAATACATTCTGACTCTTATTGGACTACTACTATAGCTTAGTTGGCAAAGCGACAGAACTGTATTCTGAAGTTGTGGATCCAAATCCCAACAAAAGCTATTTTTTTCCTACATATAGATTTTTTTTCATTGTAGAAGATAATACAGCAAAATGTTATTTTTGTGAATATAATAGAATATTGTGAACGGATATTATTAATTGTAATAATACAAATTAAACGTGTAGGTATAATATCGCTCCTAATCTATTGTTCAAATAAATAATAATTGTACGTATTGGATCTTTTGCAGCGCTGCGCACGCGAACGTCCGTGGCGGCGATGAGGGCAATTGGTTTTCATTGGGTTGTTAACCCTTTGTGTCTCCGGTCGGGCGGGTACTTACCCTTACAAAACTACTACATACTATAATATTCATAACATACAGACATCCACAACGAGCTAAACACAGAACATTGTTGAGTTTAAACTTCTTCAACAACATCTGGGCCTGACTATTGCTTTCCTTTCATACAACAAACGGGAAATATGCGACGTGCCTTCTTAATCACTGAAGCACTCAGTTGAAAATGTCTTAAGGGGCCACACATCCAAGTAGCGACCGCAAGAGAATTTGCTAAGCCAAATCGATTCTTTTAGTACCTACGGCATGGAAAGTTTAGCAGGCTGTATAAATAAAATAGACGATGTATTCAAACCCGGATATAACATCTTTCATGGCAGTTGCTCCCGGGAAATACTTGTAACGATTGCGGTATCCAGCAACTGGGATTGCATAAATGCAAAGAGCGTTTACGGCACAGAATATAATCAAATGAAGCCATTTACATTCAGCGCCTAGTACTAAAAAGAGACGTGGATATAGGGCCGTCTCCTCCACGCACCCGCCTAATGGCATCACAAATTGTGAAGTAAAGCACTCGAGTTGGATCCGAGAGATTGTCGACTCCGAAACCGTAATATTGGAAAAATAACAAAATTTTATGCGATCCGACAGGTATTATTGCCGCACGATAATCTTTTCATGTTTCATGCTCGACAAGGAGAACAATAACAATAATGCTTTGGCATCTGTTCATTTGATATTGGAGACTTTCTAAGGTTTGTTGGGTAACTTATCTTTATGACATCCAATAACATTCGACGATGATGAGACATAATAAGTGCCTATTTATTTGAAATGAGATGCTGCATTTGGCGTGCTTCTATAAGATAAGGCAATGTATAAACATTCAAGTGAGATAAACAGATGATCGATTACAATAAAGCCCACGCGCAGCCTATAAATAAAATTAAGCGCTTTATTGTTAGTGGAATGACAAATGCGCTATCTTCCAACGCCCACAGACTGGCGCGGCAGTTACACGCGTTAAGACAATTCTCCTTTTGATGTACTATCGCGACAAATATTATTATAAATGTTTCGACACGCTATATCGCTATTAAAACCTTTATGAGTGGTTCGCAACGTCATAAGTACGCCGAGAGGGAGGCGCGCGGAACTCGGAGGGGTCGCTGAAGTTATGAACGCGGGCTCAATGCTCTCTATTTGGCTGCAAACAAGAGGGGCACCCGGCCAGCTGCCGTTTTAACTCTCAAAAGATCGCTGTGGCAACTTAGAAAAAAGTCTACTCCGATTCAAGTTTCAATAAAACGAACACGTAGGCCGCCAGCGGGCATATCGAACGCAAATAACAGGCATGCCGAGGTGTCGGTGCCGTGAACGAAAACAATAGGGAGTAAATCAATTCAGAACCGACAGGAACAAAAGAGCAGGAGAGGTTGTAACGAGAACCCGACCGCGTGCCTCCATTATATTAAGACGCCGCGCCGATGTGATTGTTTGAAGATCTTTCGCAGGAACTAATTTGTAGTCGTATGGCCGACTCGCACCGCAAAAGGAGAACGTTTCGCTCACGACACCATCCCACATGCCTAATGACTCGAAACGACACGTCTCCTCCATTCGCACGCTGACTCATAACAGCGTCGTTTCCAAATGTTGTAACAGTTTAGAATCTTACTCGGCCGGGAAGGAAAGGATCCGTTTGGGAATATTTGGCAGCGTTCGGGTAACGATTTTCAACTGTGTAACCGAATTACAATCCACTAAACCGGGGAAACATACATCATTAAAATAATTTAGGGAAATAGCACGTTTTAGTGCTCGCATTTATGGCGGTGGTGGATGACGGCCGCGGCGTGCCAGGAGCAATAAATACCGGGGCGGGGCCACCCGGCACCCACCATCTTGTTTATACACCAGCTACCCGGGACGGAACATTAATTTTCTGCTATGCGGAATAAGTGTCGACAAAGAGTATGCGTGTTGGGTAATGGGCCATAACATGTAGACATTGCGATTTGTAGCAACTTATGCACGCCAAAAGAACCAAAACGATTGTTGCGGATGCATAAAGATTTCCAATAAGATAATGAGAACATTGACAACGAATCGATTTAGGAGCCCTTAGCCCAAATAGAGGTCATAACCAAATTTAGCTTATTTTAATTACGTGATTGTTACTGACCTTTTATAAAAACAATTTTTAGAGGACGCTGTGCGCTTGATGCACGTTTAAAATTTTAAATTGTTGTGAACACTTTTACTGTGTTTTTGCCGTATGCCATTACGCGAGAGGCTTCCGCAAATGTTTGTGGCATACATAAGACTAAACTTCGCTAGGTCGTTTTTAACGCATCACGCGTTTATACAATTTAAAATAGTTGCGAACACTTTTACTGTGTTTTTGTTTGGATTATTACTTGCCGTTTACCTTTACACGAGGCTTCCGCAAATGTTGATCTGTGGCCATACATAAGACTAAACTTCACTGCGTCCTTTTTAACGCATGACACCTATAGGTACATCAAATCAATGAATTTTCTAATCTAATCTATCACTACATCCGGAATAGGCACCGGAACAGCTTTCGAGATAGCATGGATATATACAAGAACGGCTCGTTTAATTCTATCAGATAAGATAAAAGGACGCCTCTCATTGTTTTTGGCAGTGTGACGCATTCTTATGTTATGAAATAAGGAGACGGAACAAGCAAAAGGCCCAGAGGATTTTAACTGGTAACCTCTGCCAATAGAAAGATACAATTTGTAAAGACCTGCACTGTAACTGTCACCTTAAGGCATAAAGTTGGTAAGTCTCATCATGTGCCTGTAATTTGACCGGAAACCATACCCTTCAAACCACCGTTTGACGGTCGCCGTGGCGCAGTGGTTAGTAGTGTCATTGACATGACTTCTGTGTCTCGGGGACCCTGAGTTCGAATCCCGGCAGGGGCAAACATTTGTGCGATGAGTGTAGATGTCTGTCTCGGGTCTTGGATGTGTGCGATACAGGGAATCCTAGTGCGGGGGTCTGAGTGTGATAAAAAAAAAACAGAACACAATAACGCGAACACTACAGCCTGGCGGTAGAAATAGATATGGTGGCAGTACTTCCCCGAACGAACTCTCACATAGAGTTCCACTATTCTTACTACTGTCCAACAAAAGGAGTTGAAAAACTTGCAAATGTATTATACATAGATTTGAGAAAGAAATGTGTGTTTTTATTACATTTTCGTCCCGTATACTGATAAAACTCCATAATTATATTAATGTCATATTTTGTCTGACTACGGATTAAAAGAGTATGTTGTCAGATTATTAATGATATGTTTTTTAATAATTAGTTGCCTTAACTAAATATCAAAAAACCGGTCCTCTAAGCCAATTAAAATCTTCCTTTTTACGAGTATATAAGTGCTTAAAATAGATTGGATTTAATTGTAAGTTTAGTCTTTAAACAAAAAAATCTATCTTGATACCGATCTCAGAAAGCTAAATCAAAGTCACGCATAATTCTTACATCTTATAATATATTGTTATAGCTTGATATAACTGCCTAAAATAGACTGGACCTGATCCTAGTATCTTTAATCATTCTACGGAATAGAAATATGTAGATAGGTTTACCAAGCACTTTGACTAGAATGCCGTCTATAACGCACTCAAAATGTCAGGTAAAAGACTCAAATTTAATTGAAATAGATAGTAAAATAGATGACTAGATTTATTTATTTTATTAACATTCACACAAGGTCTTCAGGTCCCAAACTAGGCACAGCCTGTGCTATGGTAACCTGATGACTGATATATATACTTATATAAATATACACACCCAGACACAAGGTCAAACAGACATGTTCATACACACAAATGTTTGACCTGTCCGGGAATCGAACCCGGGACCAGCGGCTCAGAAGGCGGAGTGCTACCAACTGCGCCAACCGACCAGTCAACTAGATGGTGATGGTGATAGACTAAGTTTAACCCTTCTACAAAAATAACGATCAAATACCTAAAATAGGCCCCCAGAGGTGGAAGACTTTCGTGCTATCGAATTTCGAATGGCGTTACACACTTCTCTTCCCCAATTGCATTGAAATGTAAACAATGCCTTCGGACATTTGATTTATTACAGGATGGAGCCATTAGTCTCGTCCGCATTATGAGGTATCGCGATCCATTACGCGCCTTTCAAGTCGCATTTTAGAATACAATAAAATGGCTGATGAAATTGCCTTCACGTTCAGTCGTAAAGAAAAGAAAGTATCACGACGAAAGCAAGGCTCGTTGGACGCGTCAACTGTGTTATTTTCCAAATAAAAACTACATTACACAGCCTCCGAGTTCCGTGCAACTAATTGTTTGATATTTTTATTCAGCGATTCTTTCAGATTCCTGATAACGAGAAACGTTATATATACGTGGCAAATGCAATTAGACAAGAAACTATTAGAAATCTTTTTCTTATGTGAATGAAAAGGTTAAGAAAATATGTCATTACAATGAATGCTCATTAAGGGATATCCCTGGACACCGCTCCTTCGCTTGATTTATACACTCGTCGTCTCGTTGGCCTGATGGGCGAGGTTGTCGATTGAGGCAGCGTTGAGTTCACGCCTCAAAGTATTTACGGCGTGGTCGTGGCACTTTTTGATGATGTAAAAAAACCACGGCCAAGGATATGAGAGCCACCGCAGCGATGAGTAGCCCTTCTACTATGTTTGTAGACTTCCATTCGGCGCCGGCGGTGCAGATCCATTAGTATTTTGTGCGATGACGACTTCTTCCTTGGAATATGTCTTGCCCATTGTGTAGAACTCTTCTTTTGGTTTTTCGGCCTTCAGTCTTAATACATTTTGATCTTGGCAGGGTCGCCATGAAATATGTTGTCTTCTTTTCTATATGCAGGGTAGTTATAGAGTCGTCGTAGTTAGCAAAAAAATATGTTGCTAGTTCAATCGTTGTTTATTGAATACTCGCCGTCACATCTTCCCGAGACACATGTTAGGGTTGGCGCCGCGGCTTATTCGGCGGAGCAATTGAAACGGCGAAAATATGCTAACCTAGGTAGTGGTTACATATTTGAACCTTTTGGGGTCGAGATACTGGGCCCGTGGGGACCTGGAGCTTATCGGATTTTCCAAAATTTATCAGAGCGTTTGATAGATGCGACGCCTCACCAAAATGCTGGCATATATTTGGCTCAACGAATCAGCATTGCTATTCAACGTGGCAATGCTGCTAGCATTCTGGGCACGCTGCCAGCCGGTAGCGGGTTAGAACATTTGAGTTATCTATAGGCTACCAATAGCTAGTGGATTGCTCAAATGTTATTGTAGTAACAGCAGTATTGTAATTAGTTATTAGTGTTTTATCCTCCGTAAATGTACATTAATTTAACATGTTAACTAAAATGTGTTGAAGCCGCACAATGTGAACGAGCCGCAACTCGTGCGACCCAGTTAAATTGGTAATTCATCAATATACTTCAACATACCAAATGTAGTATTTTGTATACTCGACATAGTTTTCTCTACTAATTACATCCTCATACACTCCACACATCCACATTCTCTTAAGACGTAGTTTCTATCTCTTTCAAGGGCACACTAAGTATCTTAGGTTTTTATGATTCATCATCATCATCTCAGCCATAGGACGTCCACAGCTGGATGCAGTCAGGTTGCCTGTCCACCTAGTCGGTGGCCGTCCTATGCTGCGCTTGCCAGTCCGTGGTCTCCACTCTAGAACCTTTCAAACCCTTTTATGATTATCTTTTTTGTTAAATATATACCGGGAGCACAAACTTTGATATAGACTTTCTGAAAGGCTTTCAATAATTTCTTATTTTACGCATCGGCGGACATAAATTAATTCCAATCCAATGTTCGCTTTCTACCAATGTTTGTATATTTTCCAATACTAATACTACTAATTTGAGTTTGAAAATAATAAAATATAATACTAATGTATTAAGTTCTTGTTAAAAACGCTTAATATTTTGATTTCAGTTACTTTTGAACTATCATGGTACCGACTTCAACAAGTTATTTCATACTTTTGAGTGTTGAAGTCGGTTCCATTTTTAGTAGTTTTTTTTATTATATGTATAATTTCAATCAAAAACGAGCGGCTCGTCCAAGCTTAGCACGATTACATTATTGTAGTTTAGTATGGTACCCTAAGTTTTTCTAGTTATTAAGATATCTACATATTACCTATAAATACATCAACATGTGCGTTACTCAGGAATAATCATAATAATGGTGAAAGAATTTTTGAAATCGGTTCAAAGGTTTTTGAGTTTATTCGTTATAAACGTACAAAAATATAAATCTTTCCTCGCGTTTCACCCGCCGGGTGATAATGTTGAAAAGTAGCCTATGTTATTCAGGTCAGGTACCAATATAGGTACCAAATTTCATCAAAAATGGTCCAGCAATTTTTGCGTGAAAGCGTAAAAAAACAAACAAACTCACATTCATATTACCAAGGATATAGCGCAAGTGTAATGTAGATATCATTGATAATTTCCGTATCTTTATTCGCAATCCTACCCGACCTATATATGGCTATAAGAAATTTTTATTTATAAATTAGTCTTCCCTACATCACGACCCTACTCAGGTCTGACACCTAGTAATTAACTTTGTACGATGGTATTGGACAGCAAGGGCACAACTGCTACCAACCCTTGTTATTTAGAAACGTTATTATATTTTATTATATGATCCGTGTATCCCTTTTTTGATTATGTGATATGAATATTACATATCTATGGCATTTTTTTATCTCGCTGAGTATGAAGCATTCTACGTTTCAGATATTTTATTGTTAACTGAGTTACAAACATAGATTGTATCAACATTTACGTCCATGGTGGTATACAATAGAATGAAAATTGAGATGCATAAAGGTTTTTTTGGGTGTATTACATACATGTATGTACTTAACTAGCTGTTTTGAGATTGACTAGACCACGCTAAGGGTTGATGTGTTTGTTATTACTTCTGTCGTCAAATCCTTTCTTAGCGGATGTCTTCACTCTAGAAACACATGTTAGGTTGCGAGTTTGTGGATTATTTTTTGATATTTCACTCTGAAGACAATTAACATAGAAGTTAGATTAATAAGTAAACGCAAACAAAACCTAAATATTTTAACTTAGTGAGTTTTGCCTGATTAATTTTAATAACTCTTACTACAGGCCACAGAACTTCGCTCGGCGTTTTCCTGGGCTTGACACCTAGGAAGTACATATATTAACATATGTACAACATGACGTTCTTTTACATTTTCTACGAATCGTTAGAGCTGTGTTTAATATAGCTTGAAGATATACACATGCACTGTAACTACTGTAAGCAATAGTATATTTACAGAGATAATAAACGACAGGGCCGAGAAAATAAAAACGATCGGTCGCTGCAAACAAAGGAGTTGTGGGATTTTGTTATTTAAATGTACTGAAAAATGCCTTCGATCTTCGAATTAAAATTGGTGGGTATACATACCTCTATTCTCTATTTCAAAAGCAACGGAATAAAATATATTCGAGTCTAATTAATGAGTTTCAAAATAACATTCGAATTTTGAAATTTAAATGAATATGCTCAAAACCGTCCAATCTGTAGTTGCTTTTATGGTTACTTTTTTACAAAACATATTAAAAGTACAATAAACTAATTTTAAGGGCGTTTATGAATAATCTAATCATCAAGTTAGATTGTGGTACTTATCATATTTCCTTTAATAGTGAAATCTATCCTACACCCACCCATATTAACACTTGTTATCAATCTACTTACGCTACGTCAAAAATACGATACCAAGCAATCGCTGCATGCACATACATGAAAACGCTCACATCAAGTTCAATAAAATTAAAAATATAAAAGTAACCCTCGATGCGAAAAATCTTGATACAAATACAAATATATTTATTGGCACAAAACACTTTCAATACATGATAGCTAGCTATAACATATGATACATAATTATGTATATGAATACAATATAAAAGGCCTTTAGCAGCCGTGCTAGGGTCACCTGTGTTACGGCTGCTAAGCTACTTCCTATAATCAAAGAAATAGATAATAATATGCAACGAGCATCTTGACTATCACATACCTAACTTAATAAATATATTATTAAAACAACATAGAACAGATACAATGAAAAGCCAGGATACAAAGCTAGGAAAGCTCTTGACACCTATCAAGCCGAAAAAAACTGATTCAAAGTCGGCTCATTTTGTTTAGGAGTGAACATGCTACACAGTTTACACACAGACACACAGATGCATAGATACGACACTTAAAACTTATAACACCAATGACAATTTTATTAATATATAATCGCATAATACCCCTCTTTTTAGAGGGGGTTTAAGTAAGAAGAAAAATAAGTAATGCAGGATTACATAAAAAGGAAAAACACGAAGTCTCTATTCATGTACCTATAATCTATAACATAGATATCAATTATTTTAATTCGATAGAGACACCAGACGATCGCACTACCACCATAGATACTGCAACATTTTGATAATAATTTAATAGTTATCCATGAATTTTTTGTTTATAGAAACGATAAGAGAAATTTTGTAAAGACGTAACAAACATAAAGCTGTGCAATAGTAAAATAAATATAAACAAAAAACTAAAGATGAAACGATAAGTAGAATTGCAAAATTAAAACGCTTCATGGTAGGTACGAGTAGAAGAATGCAACTATGTTCCGGTGTCCTTTCTTTTGTGCACGTTCAGCGTCCGGCCACAGAACATAATATAGTTTCTATAAAACCGCTTCACAGAATAACGACCAGTTTCTTCGGAATCCGAGCTCGGAAGCGGGATATGCGACGTGGAATGCCTCGGGTGACACACGACGATATTGCATCGAATCTGGAACGCTTTTGCCTTTGTAGCTGCAAAAGAGCAATGAAACTTTTCTTCTATTTTTAAAACGTCCCATTATTTTCTTTATAAAGTTTCTGATTAAAACTTAATAGAGGCAAGTAATTACACTTTCTACACAAGGGTTATGAATGTAGTCAAGTCTTTATTTTTAGTTATTTTGTCCCCACCGGCGCGGGCGACGGAATAGAGATGTTCTCGCGGTAGTAGACTAATGTCAGTTTGAAAGAAGAATATATACAATAGAGCACCTAAATTAGTGGCAATAAACGTTTTGTTTATTTTAATTAAGCCCAATGCCTTTTATGGTTCAAAATGTTAGGTCACTTAGGTACGGATGTGTGTAAGTTGTACATGTGGTACCTATTAGAAATATGATCGCATTTTCAAATACAGAACTCTAATACGTTTAAGCGTTTTAATTAAAGTTGAAAAAGAACCTTTCCAATCCTACGCAGTTTTAAAATAATTCTAAAGATGAGATACAAAAAAAAGAAATCATATCTAGCGGCTTTTTTAGTGTCATAAAGATTTTATGTTATATGGTTAATTATTGCGATCAAACGCTGCGATACGACACAACATCTTCGATAATTTTCGTGAGCTTACCACAGTAAAGATATATTCAATACCTAATACCAGAATGTCTACTGGCCTCAATCCCATATCACACCGGGCGCTTGTTTTACTTGTACCTACAACCTAACAAAATCACAAAAAGCTCCAACGCAACTAAGCGTTGATAATCATAATTAATTACAAAACGATTAGATCTACGCCTAATTAGAATTTAACGGAAGCGCTAAATGAGATCATAAAGCACCTCCACACCAATATATTCTCCTCTTCATAAAACATTATCTGACTAATATGTAAATTAACATTTGAACGCAGGCACGTTCATCAAATAGTCTAATTTAATATTATAAATATTAAAGGTCTACACTGTGAAAACCGGTTGTGAAACCAATCAAATTCGAGTAACATAACACGATGTATAAAGCAATAAAGGAGACGTTGATTGAGATGCCGTTCAAGATCTGAGGTTAATGATACAGTATACATTGAGCACAGACACTGGGAAAAGTCATTATTAAAGCTGGCACGTCGCAAATTAAATATTATTGTAAAAAGTGAGTATCTTTACTTTTCTCTCAGTTCTCGAACGACATGTGCTGGATGCGGGCCGCTTCCATCCGGTCCTTGGGGAAATCAATGGGGGAGTCGTATGTCCAGCAGTGGACGTCCTATGGCTGACATGATGACAATGATGATGATGATGATTTTGATGAGATGATAGGCTGACAATAGCTAGTGGATTGCATGTAGCTGTAGTATTGTAATTAGTGATTAGCATTTTATTTTAATAAAGACGTTGACCGATTGAAAAAAAAAATGTGAAGAATCATACCAGTTGAGAAAGTACATACTAAGATAGATTACCAATAAATTGTAATTATGATGGAAATAATATTCGCGAGCGATATTTATTACGAAAGCACTAATAATACCAGTGTTTTGTCACCCATAAGTTGCTTGGAAGAGATCGCTCTTAGCGAAAAGGTCGCTTATTTTACTTCGTTACTTTTATCTAAATTATCTGTTTTTATCTAAATCCTTCTCAATGTTTTGGCTATAAACGGCTGTGCTTCAATTCTACAAAGACTTACCAATCTTAGCCCTGGCTATCAATTCTTCTAACACATTGCTATTGATTTTTAATTAATTTTCGCTACTGCTAGTTTTGTTATTCTACATGGAGTATAATTGTAATGACTACACAGATATAATCTGTACCGCAATACAATTACACAATGCAATCGGAATGCGCTTGTTATTATAGCCGAGGTTTTTAGGTACATATTTTTGTATTGACATAATTGGATCACTATTTGTTTATGAATTGCTTGTCTTAATAAATAAGAGAATTGGCACCCTGTGTTAGTGTAATAAAAACGCTTCATATAAAACATTTATAAAATCTCGTGTCACGATGTTTGTCCGGGCTAACCTCCGAAACTACTAGATTAAATTTGATTAAATTTCACACAGATATGTTACTTTGTGGAACTTAAAATATAGGCTATATTTTATTTAGATTTTTTTATTCATTTATATGGCAGAACACCGTTTTCCAGGTCAACTAGTAATATCTATATACTTCAAATTGTTATCCTTACTTTCTGTATTACATATATCTAATCTAATCTACATAGATACCTTTGTTACTTTTTCCTTATCACTTTTTTCTCTCATTGCCTCTGTAGGTTATTATTATTATATGTGTTATATGTCATTATGTAACAAGTTAACATTAAATTGAAGGCCTGTTGGTTAAATTGAAAATTGGAAGAGGCTGACTCTCACAACACAGGATCTTCCAGGTTCACTGCTCTGTTTTTTTTAGTTTCTCTTATTTAGTCCTAGTTTTAATAAATCTGTGCATTAAAGTATCCAAATGTTAGGTACAAAAATGAGCTCCCATTTAGGTATATCAGCTTCATGAATTCAAATGTCAATAGGTACGGTGTGAAATATCACAGCTAGCGTACAAATAGCAAACGTGCTATTTGTACGGTGTTGAAATATAGGTGTTTATTGGACAAATAACAGCACCGTTTCCTTTCGAAACTGCTAATTATGACAGTTGAAAAATAAGCATTTGAACTGAAATTGTACATTAAATAAAATGTGTCTTAAAGCTTCTCGACACTGATAAATAAGAATAAATAAATAAATATGTGATTAGCTGTATATAAGCATACGGTCCGCCTGATAGCAAGCGCTTAGCTTCGCATACGGATCTCTTGGTAGCCGAATTTCGAGAACTCAATCGAATCTCCTTAGAGATGACCCCATCACATAAATATGTGATGGGATGGATGTATAGATGTTTGATCATGTCTGCTACTGTTGTACGCGACAGCGGCTGAACTAATCTGGATAACATTAATTGTCGTAGTTATTCCTACTACATAGTACATACACTATGACGAAATATTTACTAATTCTAAGTAGCGTATATGTTTCTACTATATCCAGGGACTATTGTGTGCGTCTAAATTGTGATTTTCTGTGGAGGTTGGTAATTTTTGTGTATGACAGTGGTTTGTTTACCTTTTTCGTCAAGTAAGGATGATTAGACATACGTAAGAATCTATTTCTACATTATTATGTTATTGACGATGTAAATAAAAACTGTGTATGTGATTTTTAAGGATTATTACATTAAGTGTCCAGGAAAACCATGTTTATATGAAAAAACGATTATTAAATGCCGAGCTAAGCTCAATTACGCCCACGCACAGTATACGTAAAGCACGCAATGTTACAAACTTATTTCAAAAGCTGCAAACAATTAAAGTATTATACAACGTCATTGACCCCAAATCAAATAATTCTAGGACACATAAATGTTTTGATCAACACGGATCCAAATGTCCGATATTAAAACTATATTCACACAAATGTACATAACATTTTGATACAAATGTGATGTCATGGCTCATGACGATTTATATAAACTGTATACAAAAACTTTCAAAACGAAAATACTAAAACTAATAACATGATGAAATATAGCGCGTCATAATCTGCAATTTCAACGTAGAATACCATTTTCCACGAAAAATATTTCACACTCAAATAAACAAAAATATTTTAAGCCGTTGGAAAACATCGTAATTTCGTTCAAAGCCATTTAATTTAAGCGCAGTGGGCCGCGCCGGAGTATAATCTGATTTATATGTGTAGGCCGTATTTCTTCTTTATACGTTTATTCGCTCTTTCACGCTCACACACCCACCGACTCGCTCGTAATTCGCACTGAAACACGAGAATTCAGTTAAGTGCTTTTCCTTTTCTACTTTTACGACAATCCGTGTTTCATACTTATCCGATAACGAACGTCTAACACGAGAACTATATTTTTGTACAAATCGCAGTCTAGTATCGTTCGACGGTTTAGTATAAATAAATGTACAAACAAGGTACAAACGTCACGAAGTTTGGCTGTAGTAAGCAGTAGGGTTTTAGATTTAAATTTGCAAGATTGCTATGTATTCTATACCTCTTGCTACCGCACCTTTTTTACTGCATGTACTTATAATGCTTTTTTAAAACCGAAGATCTTTGGCCACATTGTTTCATTTATATTAATTAAAAAAACTATAGATATATCGATTTTAAGTAAGATTACGGTACTCCATTGTTTTTCATCAAAGTTTCATTACATGAATCTACCTAGCCTTTAAATAGGAAAATTCGTTATTACTGATTAATATGGAATCGAATTATTATAAACACATCTGTGTTTGATCAAGCCTTAAAGCTTGTAATAGATTGTGTTCGTAGTAGCGTTATTTTTTATTGGACGCTGCTCAAATTGGATTTGTTAGTATCTATCTATAGGTCTGCCAGAGGTCCCTCCCGTCGTCGTGGAGTTATTTATTCCCCTCGGAGCGCCCTTTACGAGCACAATATCGACGCTCGATTCTGCGCCTCGAGGGCTCTCGCCTATTGTATCTCCCCACGAAATAAAACTATCAAATTAAATAACAATACACTTCGTTTCGACACTTAAATTCCCGAGAAACGATTCATGATTGACGATGAAGCCATAGAAAATAATATACAAAATCATTTAAGCGCTAAACAAACGAATACTGATTTTATCCATTTACAAATAAGCCACGATTAAAACATTTCATCCAAATTTAATATTAACATTGAAAGAAAGTCCTCGTCACAAAGCGACAGCAGCATTGTAAATATTCATGATCCCGCCTCATATAAATATTATTACTCGAGACCGTTAATGAAACAAGATGCTAACTCCGAGGGGCTCACCAAAAGCTTAAATTATTCCAGTGGCGCCTCGCTCGTCTTTGTGCCTTTGCTATTATTTCAAATTATTTTTAATTGTGTAAAAGCAAACGAAAACACAATAACATCTCGGCGAGTTAATTATCCTCAGAGCGTCAAGAGTACCGAGACGGTCGCAATGTGAACGTTCAACGGCGAAATAATGTTCGCTTTGTCGGGCGCTTCGACAATTTCTTACAAACAAAATGGAACGTGAAAATCATAACGCAACAATAGGCCGTAATGAAATCTCTTTTTTACGGCTCACGGGTACGCGGGCAGAGCAATTTTAACCTCGTTTTCATTGAAATTCACATTTCATCCGAGTAACAAAAGGGTTTGGCTCTTTGCGAAATGTCAATTGTGAGGAGGGTGTACGGTCCCGTGATGTTATCCTGGTACTGGTGGACACATGTACGCGGCGTGCTGTGACAACCACACGCACACACACATAGTTGTGTGTTTTGCACAAGCGTGTGTACTGTGTACGGACACCCACTGGCTCTCTTGAATAATGCATGAGCAGCCACGAATGCTTTTTAAAGTTAACAAGGTTTTCCAGAGCTTTTCTTTGTTCTGTAACTCGCTGGTGGAAAAACAAATTGCTTCCGCTAGAATTCACTGAAAAGAATAACTTATTTAATGAATATATATGTTTGTCTTGCCACTTAATACTTATTAAACATCCACTTAACTCAGCTCCTAAATACAAAACAAAGAATAATTTTACGTCCAGATATTTTCGGACTTATCCAAAGATTTTATAGCTCATATTTCATGAATAAAAAATAGGATCCACATTTTAAATGAAAAGAATAATAAAAAGCAAAAATGTTCAAGAAAAAGGAATAAGCCCAAGGATTCATACAGGGATCACACAAGATAAATGATGTTTCAATTTCAAGATGAATATATGAAATTCTAAGTAGCTTTTTTATAAGACATCAAGCAAAAGTCAATTCAAGCAGTGAAGAAAGTTGAATAAAATTAAGAAACGCGTGGTTTTCTTAAACGATTACGCCAAGATTTTTTAACATTTTTGATTTTTGAACATAAGTAGTTAGCCGAAATGTCGAAATTTATATAAATTTGTTTTCACTGTTCTTAATGGTAAACTTTTAGATACAGCTATTATTCGCTAATCAATTAACTTAGATAATATCATTACCAAGCTATCAAAATAAACCATCAATCAGTCAGACACATTGATATTTCGGTGATGTTTCTAAGAACAACAAGAAGTGCACAGCAAACAAAAGTTACTCACGGACTAGACAGAGCTGGGTTACGGCAATCCGTAGTTACGGTACGGATACTTCTCCGATAACCGGATTAACACACCCCTCGTTATTGCGGGCTAATTCACACGCCAACTTCGAATTCGAATGCCGTACGTCTTCTACACGTTAATCCTCTTTACTTGAGCTTATTTTCACTTACTCGCCTTTTATTTTCGTCTGACTTGGAATATTGGAAGTTGTCACTCTCACTTATAAGAATTTTGGCTGTTGTTTTTTTCTTTCTATATTTGAACCCTTCGTAATTAAATTATAATGACGTAAACATGAAACAGTCAAAAGCGTTAACTCTGAATTAAAAATGTTGACTTTCCCCTTTCCTTACAATGTTCCGGTTTTAATTAGCATTTTTTAAACCAGCAGCTTCAGCGTTCCCTTGGGTTGCTTTTCGTCCATTAAATATTTGCAGTCTCTTTGAGCTGAAACTTAACATTCCTGCTGATTTCATTATCTCGGCTAGCAAACAGCGGTGGTAGATGAATATTAAACCGGACTGAAAGCTCTTATTAATCTCAAAACTTTCTAACTCAATCGGGCGATTTTAATTTTGTAATTAAAATAAACTTTTAACAGTTGACGGGAGTCGTGAAACGTTTATGACATTATAAAATTGTAATGGATTAAGTCGATCGTCGTAGTCGCCCCGTTTAACGACCGACCTGGGTCGGCTTCCTCAATAAAATTATTGTCTGTCATCATCTGCGCCGCCCAAGGATACAAGTTGTGCGTTTAAAATAATATATGAGGGTTACATTTGAAATAGACTCATCACTAATATTTTTAATGAAAATAATATATTATACTTACTTTCGTAACAAATATACATTCATCCCAAATTTCGTATTGAATAATTTAATAATATCTAATCTCTATCTCTAATCTAATCTAATATCTAATCTAATCTAATATCTATCTCTAATCTATTTAGAACGACGACGAACCAAAAATTTAGTGTACCTAAAAATGGAAAAAAAACACGTAGCTACAATTAATCAAATCCAACCCATGGGAAGAAAACCCGCATTTCTGATTTTGATAATCAGAAATGCGGGTTTTCTTCCCAAATAGGATTAACATGAGGTAATGTTAAAAGGCTTTGTTCATTCTTAAGCTAATCGTGCTTTGTGATTTTGGTTACAATAAACATATTTGTATTTGTTATTTATATACTTCGATAAATCTTATATAAATATTAAAAAATCTAATACAATGTCATTGCTTCATTCACGTATTTTTTCCTGTTAGTTCGAAATTTATAAGTTACCATAAACCCTTCTTTCTACTCTACGTATTAATCGTAATTCAAAAGGGTCCCTCGCTTAGGAAACCCGATATGAAAACCATCAAATCTAAGGGCTGCTTCATCACAGTTGGCAAGGCAACCAAAACGGATTAAATAGAAAAAAATATATATTTATCAAAAGGTGATGAAGGAGATGTCCTTCTTCTTTTAATCATTTGTTCCCTTAACTGTGAAAAACAGTATTTTTCTTTTACAAATTGTGTATTATTTGTTTGTGGTTCTTTGTGCTATGGATATTTAGTACGGGACACAGTAAACATAATATATTTTTTATTTAATTTATTTTTTATAAATGTCGCCCTGCGATTACACCCGCATGGACTACGGTTTTCTCTTACCTTACATCAGTTACTATAGTATACGGCGTAGCGTGATGTTATATAGCCTAAAGCCTGAACCATCCAACCCAAAAATATTTTATCAATTCCCACCAGTAGTTCCTTTGATTAAGCGTTCAACCAAACAAATAAACTCTTCAGTTTTCTAATATTAAAATTTAGATGTACAATAAGCGTTATCTGTGTCGTTCTCTCTCCAGTAGATTCAATTAGATTATTTATACACCTCATGACAATTATACGTTATTTATAGATAATTACTATAAATAAATGGGTACAAAATGAAATGTACAATATTTCATAGCGTCACATCACAGTAACAAAAGTAATAACAGTCGAAGCGTCGTAACTTATTAATTAATACAAATAAAACTCCGTCTGTTCGTAATTAAGAGTCCATTTTGTGTCAGGCTTTTAAAATTCAGCCCACGAGCGCGCAGTGGGTTCAAAGGAGAAATAATTAAAGCGGGCTATATAAGAAAATACCGGGAGCCGGGCGCCGCGATCAAAGAGTCGAAATTCTCCTTTGCTGGTGAATATTATAGAATAGTCGAATTTTGTACTAAATACGTGGAATTGATATCATACATATACATAATGTATGTATACATAATTTTTTGTTTAATTCGTGTTCAGTGATTCATCTATTTTATATTGATATTTTGACTTTTATATTGATTTTGACGGTTGCCGTGGCGGTAGTGGTGAGTGTCAGGGACATGACCTCTGTGTCTCCGGGACCCTGGCTTCGAATCCCGGCAGGGGCAAAACATTTGTGCGATGAGTGTAGATGTTTGTCCCGGGTGATGGATTTTTGTGTGCTGTGATTTTGTGTCCTAGCCACCCGCGATACAGGGAATCCTAGTGCAGGGGCCTTAGTGTGATATAAAAAATAAACAAATTAAGCATGTAATAATAATTGTTTCATTTACATGTGTACATTATTTATTTCTCACGATTGTTCGTCACCAGGCTTCGGTTTAAAAATCAGGCTGATAATAAATGTTTAACCCCAGACCTTTTAGGCATAACTATTAATGACGTGTTCTTTGTATGAGTTGAGTATGTCTAATTAAAATGTCATGATATCATCTCAGCTATAGGACATCCACAGCTGGACATAGGCCTCCCTTATGGATCTCCACAAGAGGACTCATCCAGCCATTTCTGCGATATTAGTCAGGTCGTCTGTCCACCTTATCGGTAGCCGTCCTATGCTACGCTTGCCAGTCCTTAGACCTTCTCAATTCGAGAACCTCCTCGCTTGTATCCAATTATAATTGTGTCAACTTTTAATTATTTTCTATTTGTTTGTATTTTTGTTATTGTTCGCCTAAATAAATGTCTTCTTTAAGATAATTGAAGGCCTAAAGCAGGACTTTTGTATTTAAGTGTAACATATTTATAATTTTATAATTCAGTCGGTCTATCTAAAATTATTTAAAATCTAAATACCTTATAAGATAAAAGAAAAATATGAGTTTAATTGAAATTAGTGTAAGGCTTCTGTACCAACTCATCCTCGTGAAACATAAATTATCTTACCTGATCTTTATAGATCTAACATTAATTGATAAATATTTCACAAGATGGTCAGTGACGGTGTGGTCGAAGGTGTAATCACTCTAGATCTAGAATGTTTACTGGTTCTACTACTATGTATTTTACAATTTGACATTTTAATGAAATGCTGGCCCACATTACATAGCATTTGTTTCCTAAAGTACCTTTCCCTAAGAAGTAGTTTTAAAAATGTCATTGTAACATCTAGAGACAAATAAATACTTTGTGTTTCTTGATTTTCTTTCGCTCCCTCGCTCAAGTTATACAGAGTAGGCAATAAATCACAGAAACTTTTGCGTAAATCCTTTAATAAGGAAAAAGTGTAACAAAACTCAAGTCTTTTTTGGTGTCTTATAAATAAAGTAAGCTTCCTGAGTAAGATCGGGCGGAAGCTGCTCTCGATTCTGAACTCTTCGATAACTAACCGAATCTATAAAAAATGAACCGATCGATTAAAAGAAGTTCTATATACAAAATGTATGAAGAATATAAAATCGAATCGATTCGGTTAGTTATGGATCGTTCTGAATCAGGAGATTGGTCAAATTTGACACAGATTAATTAGTAGGACATTTTAGTCGGACACAGACCCCCGTACTAAGATTCCCTGTATCGCGGAAGGCATGGATACACACAAAACATCTACACTCGTCGCACAAATGTTTGCCCCTGCCGGGATTCGAACCCAGGGTCCCGGAGACACAATAGTCATGTCCTGACACTAACCACTGCGCCACGGCTACCGTCAACTTAGTTGCTTACGTCGTCACTTTAGTCTCTTACATCATTCATGAATTTCATTATGTATCCTCATTACCCCACTGCGCAAAAAGAAAGGTTACGTTCTAAGAGTGGATGTACATATGTATATTTCTCGGGCATTCTCCGTTGCGTAAAAGGGCTGATGAATCTTAGCTTGAGAGATATAATTAAATTGATATTAATACATATATCAAATTTAAAATAATAAATGAAAATAGATGATTATTGGTGCCTAATTAAATATCTTCAATCAATTTTTTTCCATACCTATCGGGTGGGGTATCTAAATTAAGGTTTTTATAAAGGGAAAAAGATTAAAGATTACAAATATGTGTATACATATATACCAATTCTATCTTTTAAGCTTTCTTATTAAATAAATTTTACGCTATGAATTATACACGCAATCAAGTATTGTTCTTTTTTTAAATCGTGAATTGTTTAATAATTACTAGTTAAATGGTTCGATAAGCGATTAATACATGAGGTTGTGCCATATACCTAGATACAATTTTTATGTTATCCTCTCATTCATTATTCTGTTAACTGCTATATGAAAACTCAATAACTATACATTTTTTTCCTTCAAATATTTGAACGTAAACTATACATTTGTACTGGATATACGCGTTATTACATGGGTTAATTCAGCTAATTGCTATAACAGGTTTTCAATGCTAACAATGTTCTCGACGCAAGACAATTTGTTACCAATATGGATTCATTAAAATACGAATTGGTTGTGTCAATTGAACAAGTAGTTTAATCGAATAGCGAATCGAATATTAATATATTTCGATTCGCACGATTATAGATCTTTTAGTGGTAAATACTGGTGTATAATGAGCAAAATGAAAGTATTTTAACTGCGTACGATCTTTTACAGGTATAAACTGCGGGTTTATCTAGAAATGTTATCCACTATGAAAGAGAGAAAGAAAGAAAGAAAACATATTTATTTCTGACAAAAGGTAACACTACAATACACATACATAGACACTTAAACCTACAGACCCCTACAAACAAACATCAAAAAAAAAATAAAAAAAAATAAACATAAAATAAACACAAAATTAAAACAACGTTAATGTAGGTATTGCAGTGATGCGCGATGCCAGAAACGAGTCCCTACTCAGCATATGCGAGGGTTTGACAACCTTCGCGCTGTTTTTCAGTAGGAACTCATCAACTATGAAATGTCACATTGTCTCCACACTTTGAAAGTATGGGGAGCCTCCTTAAATTTTTATTTTATTTTGTTTTTTTTAGTATTTATTGTTATAGCGGCAACAGAAATACAGAATCTGTGAACATTTTAACTATCTAACTATCACGGTTCATGAGATACAGCCTGGTGACAGACGAACAGTCAGACGGACGGACAGCAGCGGAGTTTTAGTAACAGGGTCCCGTCCCGTTTTACCCTTTAGGTACGGAACCCTAAGAATATTATTTCATTGCTTATGTTAATTTAAGCACATCAAATTTAATTCAATCGCATAAGTAGATAAAATAAACATAATACTATTTGATGAAGCGATGTGTTTGACACAGTAACGACCTCGTTGTATATTATATGATTACATTGATTACATCTGAACGCACACAATTAAGTTCATTGATAAACTCGAGACATATATCAAAGGTTACTGAAAACATCAAATTATGCAAACTTATTATAAAATAACGCCGTTTGAATAATAAACAAATAAATATGGAAATATCCAACATTTTGACTGCACAATATATTTGAATGCCTAAACTTACCTTTGATACTTCAAGCGAGTTGTCAAGCGCGAAAAATTTCGACGACTTACCTGTGAAATAAGAAAACTACATTCAAACGTAATTCATATAAGACTTCCACTAATAGTCCAACTTTGTACCTACATTACAGATCTGAGGGGCTATTTTTCTTAGTGCCGCATATGGTTCATACAATTAAAGATAGATGGCACTAAGAAAAACAATACTACTGGAGTGCTGCTATAGCTTTGGCAAAGCGACAGGAACTGTATGACATAAAACATGTTTGTCTGTTTGTTTGTTAGTCATATTCAAGCCATTAGGTGCATAATCATAAACTTGTATGCTGTTATGTAATTGCTAAACATTAAATTATCATAAACAACATTGTTACAAATGTCAATAAACGTTATCATTTTTTTTTAAATAGTTGGTAATATTTTTTTATTTTTTTTTACATATTATATGTTTGCGTTTGACAACTGTCTCACCTGATGTTAAGTGATGACGTTGTCTAGGATTTAGCACGCAAACCTAGAAGGTACCCATTCACTCGCGACTGGAAGACTCCAGGATTGTACATATCGGGAAACACAGACTCGGGCAACGAGTTCCATTCCTTGGCAGTACGCATTAAGAAAGTGGAAGCAAAACGCTTCCATATGCTATATAATATGTAGGTACTTAACATGAATGTGGATGGATATAAAGGGAGAGGAAAGCCGAAGAAGGTATGGATGGACTGTGTAAAGAAAGATATGTTTATGAAAGGTGTGAGCACTGAGACGACCAATGATAGAAGAGAATGGAAGAGGAGAACATGTTGTGCCGCCCCGCCTCATGTGGGATAAGAAGAAGAAGAAGAAGTTGGTTATAGGTAAGTACTTATGCCGTAATCAGCTCATTATGTCACCACGGCTTGGACATAGGTCTTCCTTTTAGGAAGTGGTGTTGTGTTGATTATCGCTATACTACTGACATATACTAAAAAAACATTATTTTAGTATTATTATATCTCTTATATCGCAAATAAATGATTTACCTATTTTACATCAATATAGGAATGGCATGTGCGCCTTTACTAACTACACACTTACTGATGAACAGTAACATTACACGTGAATAATCAATGAAACACTTTAGGGTTATCTCAGTTTCTATACTTTCTATATAACTTTCAGTTTAAGACATTTGGGCTAAAATTCACTAAAATTCTTCCAAATGAAATAGCTCGTATTATATTTACGCTAAAAGAAAAATTAGTATAAGTCCATGCAACGCTATCCCTACTATTAGACGAGTTTTATTCAATGACTGGCCCATCGTGGGTACTTTTAATAGTTTTAGTCGGCACCAAATAAGTGGCGACTTATTTTACCTAAGAGTACCCGGAATTTTACGAAATAGATCTAATTTTAGTGTTGTTATTAATGAGTGTCATATAAATTTGAACTTTATCGTAACCATTAAGAAGTTATCTTACTTATCTCATATACCACAATTATATTTCAGTTCAGTTGAAAAAGAGAATTACCAAGTAGCATTGTTTATATTCATTACATAGTCCAAGATATTATGTATTTTTTCATAGAATAAAGATAATGAAGGTCAATGTTGTTTGATTCTGATAGAATGCAACTAACAAAGCGAGGTTTGCGTCGTAAATTCGTTTGAATAGACGAGCGCCTACGGTACACAATAATCGTAAAATCGTATTACAACGTCAACCTCCACCGAGCGTGAATCTGTAATAAATGAGCTACAGAATTACAAATTCAGCAGACGCGCTTCAACTCATAACAAAGTCACTAAACAGTCTTAAATTGTTAAAAATTATCATTCAAATTGGAGTGCTGTTAGTGGAATTAGTGCGAGTTTCACTCATAAATCGTCTGGAGAGGGTGGCATTCGGTTTATTGGCTCCACGTCGACATTCACTCGCTAATAAATGAAGCAGAAAACTTCTACTTGTGCAGAGCGCCTGTTTGTCGAGGGCGGAAGACATCTCGAAGTGTCTACGTAACCGAAACTGCGTCTACGTATCGCATACCATAAAGTTCAAACTTCCACGAACTAAACTTTTATAACTTTATTCGTCCTGCTCTTACAAGGCGTGTGAGAGGAGGATGCCATCAAGCGCATTATGGGTTATGAAATGAGCTCCGTTGCCGCATGTTACCCCGAGACGGAGAAAATGAAATTATGACCGTAGCGCGCGCAAAGAAAGCGGACATGACATCTCTAATTCTTCATTGCCCGGATTGTACGGGCGGGCCAATTTGGAAACAAAAATTGTAGGTACTTGTACGAGATTGGAAAACAACATTTTTATAACGACGGCTTTTAATACAATTACAGTATGATATCAACTAATATAACATAATCAACGTGTTGTCACATCACCTTAGCTTGACTTATTTGTGTTTACATAAATAGCCAATTAATTTAATCATAATGTGACCCGAGTTCAGCATGTTTGTTTAATTTATACATTTATGTCGAATCCACATACATTTAACTATAATTAAATTGTAAGGTATTACAAATTTACTATATATATAAAATAATATATTTTTGTGTATACACAAAATACATTAATTAGTTATGTATTCATGCGTATAAAATGTTATTATGTATCCTTATTAATTTTGGTAACCCGTAATAATGCCTATAATACATTAAAGATAAAGAATTGCCACGAAACCTTTCGTTGGCAGCAAAGCGGAGGTCATTTTATCAATATGTAGTATAACGATATTTATAAAGAAAAAAAAGTAAACGCCTATTATTATGTTAAAAGAGTTTAAATAAGAACTTTTTTGAATGATGAAAATAGAAAGAATGTTGAGATGGATGTGTGGTGTGACTAGAATGGATAAAATAACGAATGAGTATATCAGAAGAAGCTTGAAAGTAGCACACCAGTGAATGATAAGTCGAAAGGGAATAGATTGGCTTGGTATCGGCATGTCATGATGAGGGATGAAAAACATGTAACAAAAAGAGTACTTAACCTGAATGTGGATGGATATAGAAGTAGAGGAAGGTCGAAGACGGTATGGATGGACTGTGTGAGGAATGATATGTTTATGAATGTGTGAGCACTGAGACGACCAATGATAGAAGATAATGGAAGATAAAAACATATTGTGTTGACCCCATCTAGTGTGGGTTAAAGACAAGAAGAAGAAGGTCAGTGACGATGTGGTCGGACGTATAATCACACTAGATCTAGAACTTTTACTGGTTCTCAAGGACACATGGCTAAACACACGGTGTGTTTGGTGACGGTTTTTCATACTTAAAGGTGGTAGCTAGCCAGGCAGTAGTGTAAAGTAAACTGCCATCATGCTGTGAATTTGATAACGGTGTTGCTTTCACTGAAAGCTGAAGTCCTGAGAAGGGATCAAACCAGGCGTCAGTCGGGTTGACAGCCAAGCGACGACGGACGCAGCACCGGTAGACTATCATCGCTTCGAACAAATTAAATGTAAGGATGAAAGTAATTACTATACCATAATATGGCCTATAACCAGTGATACGTTCTTTCCTCTGACTTTATACCCACTATTTTAATTTCAATTAAATTGTAAATTGAGATCTTCCGATTATACCAAAGCTAAAATAACAAACTAAGTACCGTGACCAGGAAAATACTTTCAAATAAATGTGTAATCCTACGCTAGGACATAAATATTTATAACATAATATAATACGTAGGTATTTATATTATTTCAACGCTCCATGATCAATATTCGAAACAATAATATGGCGTATCGCATTCGTGTCTACTTACCAAAAGTATTGAAATAAACTTATGTAATTAAGCAAAATATTGAAGATTAATTAAAAATAATGATGAGAGATGGTTTGTAAATTTGTATAGTATATTGTAATTTATTTTAATCTATATCTACTTAAATAAAAGTACATTTTTTCAAAAGTGTAATCTAATTTTCAATTAATTATGTTTAAAAGTGTTAATAAATATAATTTATAATAAAAATAATAATTTAATAATGTAAACAGCTACATTTTATCGTTATTTTTAACATATACTAGATCCAAGTCCCCACGCCAGCTGCCGTTCGAAAGCGTTCAGACAACGTCCTACTTTATCAATTACTTCTTTCGTAGTAGGTAATATCATGTACCATAAAAAATACACTGCGAACACTTTATCTTAATTCATCTCTGGCCCGCGTTTATTTTAAACACGAGTTTTAAACGAGCGAAAGGTATAGTCAAATCACATGTGCTAGAAAGGGACAAGTGGTTAAGAGGTTCTCGACATGTCGCGCTAAGCGGTGTTAAGGTTAATAGCGATATTTGTATAGCAAGTGGAGATGTTATCGCTTTAGAAGCTGCGGCTAAGACCTACCTACACGACCAGTTTATTGTCTATACAAGGACCGGTGATAGATATTATTATTCCACTTTACGATATCCCGCTGTTACTGTCTCATTATTCGTCTCGAGATTTCTCTTATTATGCTTCGTGTGAGTATTTCATTAAACGTAATTGAATTATTCGCGATTTGATGTAATTGCAATTTCAAGGTACGGATATTGGGTTGGGTTTGCAAGTTTATATCTTCTTTTTTTGTAACCATTGAAAGATGCAGTTATACATAATACTTGCTAAGCGTAAAATTACACTGCTTATTATTATAAAAACTATCGTAAGGTCTCATAGGTAAACTGGCCAACACTGTGTTAGCCAGTTTACCATTAAGCGAGTGTGTTTGAGAGTGTTGGCAACACTCTAGAAATTGGCAGTCCCGACCGGTGTTTGAGCAGTATAGACGCCCATCCTCAAAGAAAGCGAGGTCTAGCAGCTCGGACTCGAACACCTGTCTAAAATAACAACTGTCAAAAACGTGAGCGTTTGCTGGTTTACCACTTAACTACGTATAAGTACTGTTTATCTCCAACATACGCACTTAATAATCAACGGAAATATACAACTGATTCGTATACTGGCTATGAGTCTGTAAAGTATGATAGTTTTGCCGCAAATCATTAAAAGCAATTTGTGACAGCGAAAATCTAGGTACTCTTAAAACTAACGGAACAAATAAACATAATATTTATCACATCGCACGAACATACGACGAAGCCATTACGTAAGCTATTACTTAGCACCTCAAACGCATGTACGATAAGGTTAGCATAAACATAGAGCTAATAACGACATACCTACTTTGTAAGAAAACAGGTCAACACAATGTTTACAGAGTTGGAAAACTATAAAACAACATCGGCAGGCTATATAAAGATAAAATACACAAAATGTACAGTGTACACAGCAAAACACGCTTGAAGCATAAACAATCCGCAAACCGCAGAGATTTCTGAGCTAACACACCTATAAATCAAACAGTTTAATCGAAAAAGTATCACAATATTAAAGGCAATATAAATTGAGCACAACAATCACATTATAAAAACATGTTTATTATACGCAGATATGTGGTTATGCTAATGCAACAACACCGTATACGGTAATGACACTGCAATTAGGTACTTGTGAAGTGTTATTATCATCGCTCTTGACAAGCTCGAGAAGGCAAAAAATATATATCTCCACTCAATAGGATGATTGGCATTTTTGTTGCTCCCAGACTACGAGACGTACTCGTAGAACCAGTTTGGGTCGGGGCTTCTCAATTGTGTTCGACACACACAATACATTCATGGAACAGGCACCAGCTGACACGATCGATGTAACACTAAATATCGTTTCATATCCTAACAATGTTCCTTCACGGAATCGATGCTCGAACAAACATGATGTCATGCAAATTTAATGTGAGCGTAGTTTAATAGCTACAGGGACACAAATAGACACTAATACATCTGTAACCGGAGCATCGAAACTCCCGAGGGATCTTAGAGGCTGTGTAAGTACCATTAAGCCGTCTGTAATACAGCAAATAAGTATTATGCATGTATACGACGAGATATTTGCATATGCAAATTGCGTTCTGTCTTTATTTGGGCCGAGGACGTTCACACGGCGTCCTTATGTAAATGTACACCGATGAGAGTAAGTACCTTAATAGTCGAATCTTCAAAAGCTTATTACGGTAATCTTTTTATTCAACTTGTTTTTTAACAACCAATCAATGTCACCGTTTAAGATCGAAGACGAACAAAAACGAGACATGAATAGAGCGTTAACAAGGCAAAAACCGAGGCCTATTATGGCGTTTATTAATGCTATTACAACGCAACAGAATCAGCTACGAGAAACAGCAGAACGTACCGAACACAAGAGCCGAGTGAACAATAACGACATAGCCGCTCATTTCTGTAGTTTCAAACGAAAACAACAAAACAAAGAGAGCGCAAAAACGGCGAGGAGCACGCAAGCGGGCTCTCGAAAAATAGCAGCGGCTCACACGCGACGTCCCGCGGTGCCCGGCCCCAACTCTGTAAGCTTGCCACACATGCACGAATACAAACACGGGCAACCGCACACGAGCTCACAACACCATGTAGCCAGCTTACCCTCCGCACTTGCAAAGGCATTCGTGCGTGAACACGCCTGGCTCGGCTCTACGTACGAGTCGACGGATACGTACTTATTACCGGTACGTGTATGCCTCCGCGGTACCCATTACGATGTGGAAAAGCGCGATTCGTCGGCGTGTGTAATTGATTAACTGTTTAAAAAACCTGTCGGCGACCGGCGACCGCGGTGACGGTACACGAACTCAACCCCTTATCCATACAGCAAGGCTGGTTGATCGGTTAAAAATCTTAATAAATGAGTGTCATTTCACTTCCAGCAGTTCTGTTATGATAAACGATGCGAGACGCGCGGTTTCAAATTACGTACTCTCCAGTCGAAACGACTGTTATTTTTATAATGGACTCTAATAACACGTTCATTGAATACGTTGCATGTTTTTTATTATTCAATCGTAACAATTTCGAAGTTAAATTTTAATGCACTCTTTACGACTTCCCTTGGCACGATTTCAATTAAGTGTTTTATTGGATAGCTAAAAACGCCAAAGCTTAATAGTAAGTTGTATAGATTAGTGGGTATATTTGAAGTTGTATGGGCACTTGGGCAGTAAATGTGATGAGATGAGGGCTAATAAAACGGACGAATTGTATGATGTTGTAATAAAAATGGAGAAAAGAATAATTTATCAAAATGGAATGGTGTGCTGAAATGTCACGATTCGCGGCGGTCGCGTCTGCTACAGTGTGCATCAATAATTCATGGGGCATCACACCATTGAGAAAGTGCTCCGTGAACGCCATACTAATTCAGCCTTGCCGTTGAATACACATTTTCTCCTGCTTTTCGATGCGCACAAAGCGTTTTGAAATATGTAGTAAGTCCTTATATTGATGTAAAATAGACTTCACTAATAAGTACGCAAAGTGATAAAGATGAAACAAAGTTTGTAACTGAAAGATGAATTGGTGACGTACGCTGCCTTTTATTTGGCGATCATAATATACAAAAATAATAAAACTCGAATGCCGTTGTTGCCAATTTTTAAATGGAATGAATATCTTTAAAATTAGTTGGCCTCAGCAAACGATTGGGTGAACTATATAAAAAACAAATATTAAGGTAAACTGCACAGAGATACAAATACAAACAATAACAACCGAACCAATGGACAAATATATGTACCTATGTAAAGATCTGTGTTACAAATCGAAACCAAAGAAATAACATTACTTATACCAAATAGGTGCACTTAAGACTTGGCAAGCAAAATATCGTACGATTTGATGGATACCAACACTCATTCCGGAGAAGAAAGCCGCCTGGATTAATAATTCCTGTAATTTCAACTCCAATACCAAGAGAATACGATACTGAGGAGATATAAAAGTTGCAGACGAGCGTTTCAATCGGGGGGATCATCGAACTATTTGACATGTCAACACAAAAAACAATCAATACAAATGATTGTAACATGAACATTATGCTATACACTACAATGTTGGCAACATAAAATAAATTAATATGCATGTGTGTGTTTTAAATGACACCACGCATGCCAACTATACATAATTAGTATTTTTTATGAGTGAAAGTCTCTTTGATAACTAGAAAACAATAATGAAAACAGGCAATATCGACGGTTAATTAACGAATAGACTCCGTTCGTTTCGGACCATCTTTACTAGCTGTCGTCATTTCGACTCTCTGAATGAAACGATATTTTCATCAGCGGACGTATATATACATAAGTATAGATCTTGTTAGAGGCAACTCAAGTTTGTTAATGTTTTTAAAGTTTGATTTGGAGCCCAACTGAATGAGATTTCAGGGACCGGTGCGTGCCGAGCGCTCGTCGGTCGAGAGCTCGAGCGCGAGGGTGGTGAAGGGAGATGGCGTTTCTGCAGCCGTGTGGAGTGAGGGAGAGGCGGATATTTCATCGACTTCCACTGCAAGATGGCAGACGTTTGCGGTTGATAGTTTATAGTTATTGCCAGTGAGCGCGTCGTGTCTCGAGTCGCTTTATCACATTGTTAGCGTTGTTATCCGACTCTGACGGATCAACTTGAGCCTTACTTGGATTCTGCCTTCCGAAATAGCTGTGGTAATAGCTTTTAGCGCTTACACAGCTTTTATTACCTCGTATCCATCATAACCTGCGCTTTATCATTATTAACTTTTGTTGTAAGACTCATTCGAACAGCTATAAACCGCGACGGCTCATAGCGTTTTAATTAAAACCAATGGTCGCGCTCGGAATTTATTCCCCCATCAAGCGACATCAAAGGGCAAAGGTGTCGCGCCTGAATATAAATCTCGCCGGGATAAAAGTGGCAAAGCCCGGGATCTGTATAAAGGTTGCAAACCATGCGAGCCGCGTCGTGATCGATTGCTCCACTATCGTCGCACTATTTCAACTACAAGACGTCTCATTTATTCCTGTCATATTCGAACCGTTTCATTTCGCTCGAGGTTTCCGAACCAGCGATAAATATGATGGTTGTTTTTTTTTATGGACATATTGCGAAGCGTAACGTATAATGGAATAAAAGCATTACAGTCAGTTGTTTATTTGTATAATATCGGCTGAATGCAATGAATGGGTGTATTGAAATAAAATGGCATTGTTATAGGCCCGCTATATGATTCCCGGTAATAGCAGATGCGAGCGATACCAGGGCAGCCCAAGGAGATACACAAAACATAGTCGACCCTTTAGCAATAAATTTAGGAAAGCTAAGAAAGCGTTAACTCTGATTTACAGACAGACATTTGCGTCGGGCGTGATGGGACTGAAGAAGTCGAACATATGCTAGCTGCTCACGACTAGCTAATGGTGCCAGATTATAAAATGACATGAGAAAATGATAAATTATTTTGAAGCGCGTTACAGACAATATCGCGACGGTACGTTCAAGTAAGCTATCATGCGGAGTGCGGACTCACAAAAGCTCTAGGCACCTGTGTCGAAATTAAGAGGATCACGGACATGGTATTTTAGTAAAAAATTCCAAGCTTTTTATGCAACTTTTAAAAATGATTTACACTAAGGTTTGAGTAAATCTTATAACCGAAAAAGGTGCCCCCATAAAGCTTAAATACTGAAAAGACCTAAGTTGTCATCAACGTAAAGTCTCTTTCAAACGAATTCAATTAAAACTTTATTAATTTAGTAAAGATTCATTAAACAAACTTCAATCCGTTGGAGATGGTACTTGCCAAGTATAATACAACTGACACAATTTATGCACAGATAAAATCTGAAACGGTCTTTTGAGAAAAAGATACGAAAAACAGTAGCAACAAAATGAAAATAAGTTAGTTACACAATTATGCTAATAGGCACAAAGTAATGGGCTCGCACATTACCAATCCCGGGCATTAACTCTACTTGAGGCTCAGAATACACAAGATTATGTCAATATTACAGAAAAGTAAAACCAATCCTACATTTTGAGTGTATATATCTTTCAAAAGTGTACACGGAAGGTGTAATTATTTTATTTTTTTGTTGTGAGTTTAAAAAGTATAATATATGTACACACATTATTATAGAGTGACATTCAGATTATTTGACTGGCCGGTTGGCGCAGTTTGTAGCACTCTGCCTTCTGAGCCACTGGTCCCGGGTTCGATTCCCGGACAGGTCAAACATTTGTGTGCATGAACATGTTTGTTTGACCTGTGTCTGGGTGTGTATATGTATATAAGAATATATATCAGTCATCAGGTTACCATAGCACAGGCTCTGCCTAGTTTGGGACCTGAAGACAGTGTGTGAATGTTAATAAATAAAAAAAAATATATATTATAGAGATATACTTACATATACGTATGTATATGTTGTTCCCTAGCACTATGAAGTCAACTATTACATCAATAAACGCCAAAAAAATATGTACATGATGTATGTTGATGTTTTCGTCATCACGATAAATGTTGATCAAAATGTCGAGTTTAGTCAACATTTTAATACTTGATATGAATTCGATTCGCTAAAGTGACACGTTCATTGTTTTATATAGTTGACAAGTTCAGCTCTCATTTGATTTTCAAAATGTGCGCGTACAGTAGATTTACCGCAAAGGTGTAGATTTCAACTTGATTTAGACATATACTTTCACATTAATAGCTATAGGTATGTTTTAACTTTGTGTTTTGCTATGAATTAATATTATCTGGGATTGTATGGCCGATTGGAGTCATTGGGAACACACTCACTATGAAAGCTTCACAATATAACAAAGTATAATATTTATAATTTACAAAATGATATTGGTGCATACATAAATAGAAAATAGTTGTTACCATTTAGAGGAAATCAGTAATATTACGGTAATTACGTTGAAATCAAACGAGCAATTTGTGTAATAACATGCCGTTATTAGTAGCAAGTAGGGCTATATAATTAGAAGCACATTCAGTAAGGCGGGGGCGGCATGCCATGTGTCGGCCGCATTCATTAAATAATTAAAACATACTGCACTTAGGCTAATAGCCATTTAAAAGTATAAGTAAACACCTGCTAAAATGTAAAGAGAAAATTACAAACGTGACTCCGAGCTACTACAGTTCAGTTAGTTTTAAGTTTGCGACTGCCATCCACAGGCAGTTCGTAGTTCGAAAATTGCGGTAGTTGTATTACATTTTAAAAGCGACTTTATAAGCGATTATATTTTATTAAATATTGTAGTTATGCGACGCCGCGCCAGCAGAGTTGGCTCGCAATCTGAGGTTCACAACGGAATGCAACCCAAGAATCTGTATTATGCCTTAAAAATCTAACAATAGTTAATTTTGAGTGGAATGCTACATGGTCGTTGAGGAACTTCAATGTATAACTATTATAATATAATGTAGCAGCTGGTTATACTTTTTTTTTTAAGTTTCTTTGTAAGGTGTTTCAATGAATTGTTGATCTATCTGTCTAGTATAACAACCCACATTAGTAGGTATAAAAATAACGTAGATTGCAATTTGCGCGATAAGTAACAATTATGTACTAATAATTAATGTTGAATATTTGTAGTTCCTTTGACTAATTGACTATGTAACTTTTTAATGTGTTTTTAATATGGGTACCTAGTTATCCTTTTTGTGTGGAATTAAGATTTTTGTGTCATTAAGATTGTCTGTTCTCCGCGTAGGACAAACTATCGATAGATTTTTTAAGATCTTTTATCGAAATGGTTTAGACAATAAAGGTCATTTGATTTACTTTAGTCATTTCATTTCGTTCCTTTCTTAGAACACAGAATATTATTAGAGGGCTCATGATTTAAACTGGAATTATCTAATACTATCAAAATCTTTGTCCTGACTGACTGATCTATAGCCTACGACTTTTAGTTTTGGTCTTATACTTACGTCTTAATCATGGAATAATTTAAATATTTTGTTTATTAAAAATTAAGAGTATATGTTAACTTTCAATTTTTCCACTCCTCTTGCCACACTTGCTTTTTTGGTTCAAGACAGAACAAAGTGGCATATTTTATTTTGCTGCGGCCAAGACTCCATAACATCATCATCTCATCCATAGGACGTCCACTGCTGGTCTAAGGCCTCCCCCATATATTTGGACCATAGACTCCATAACGAATGACTGTTTTTTTTTAATCACACTTAGACCCCCGCACTAGGATTCCCTGTGTCGCGGGCACGGACATACACAATCACAGCACCCAAGACCCGGGACAAACATCTACAATCATCGCACAAATGCTTGCCCCTGCTGGGATTCGAACCCAGGATCCCGGAGACACAGAAGTCATGTCACTGACTCAGAGTCACTATACCACGGGGACCGTCGAAAATTGAAAATTATGAGAAGTACAGCTGTGGGCCTCTAGATAAGATGCATCGCTTCATAACGATTCTCTTTTTCTACCCGCTAACAATGAATATTAGCGTCTCGATCACGTGATATATCGCTTTGAAGTGTCAATCGAATACATGTATTATGATTTCTCTCAGCGTTAACGCTTGTAGAATGTTACCTTTTCTAGGGCTACTGGACTGATTTTAATGAAATTTGTACAGGACATTTTCAATCAGTTCATAAACGACGAGAGTTCTGAGCGAACAAAACAAACTGCTATAAATCCAATGCAATGATTTATGTATAAGATATGGGAATGACAATAAACTATTACAATATGACCAGTAATCGGCTTAGTAATATTTATAATCATTCTATTAACGATATCGCTCCACGATTGGCTAAATAAACATAAGGTTAAGCGGCGCGGAGTATTGGTAATTTATATTCATACAAATCCAATGAGATTTATGTTGCAGGCTCGTTGGAATTTAAAATTTAAATTTAATATTTTGAACTCGAAGATAGCAAATAAGAGATATGGATTGGAACTACTTACTGTTGAGAGTAAATCGAAAAGTTATTAGAAACACGAACCTTGATTTGGCTCAAACATGACATAAATAGACCTCATTTATTCACGTATGATTCACATCACGCGGACACCTAGTCTTGATGCCAGTTTTATACTCATTCAGTACCTACCTATGTATTGCCAGTCAGTTGATAAAAATAGTAAAATAAATACAAAAACACTTTATGATCAGTACCAAAAACAGAAATAAAATTGATACTAAGAAATAAACTCAAATATTAATAACTTTGGTACGACATTGGGCGACCTTATCGCTTATAGCGATTACTTTCAGGTCACCTTTGGATGGACAGAAACAGAGAAAGGATCAGACGGTAGGTGTAGTGCATAGATATATTATTATTTGATTATTTAGATCATTATTCAGTTTTTTATGTTAGTTCTAATACTTCAAAACTTTTAATATGATAAATATTTTATAATGAAAGTGAAGAACAATTATCAAAAAAAGTAGACTGTGAAATTTTTTTGTTGTATAGTTGTCGTCAAATAAAAAGAACATTGAACGTGGTGTGAGTCTGTAGGCGAGTGTGTGAGAGAGTAGGAGACGGTGTAGGTCCTGTTACCACGTATATGACTAAGATTATAACAGAGCTCGACAGAGTCGAAACTTTGATTAAATTCTCAAGTAGGTCATTTCACCTATTTCGCGCTTAAAGTTTGGAATCACACATATACTGGAAACGTCATGACACGGACGGTAAGATATACGTACATTACATACAATTCCACTAATATTATAAATGAGAAAGTGATGGATGGATGTTTGTTACTCAATCACGCCAGAACGGCTGGATGGATTTGGTTGCATACATACATACATAGGCTTCTTTTCATCATCACCATAACCTTTATTCATCATCACGCGGGTAAAACTGCGGGGCGCAGCTAGCATACAAATAAAATCGAATAAATGTCAATAAGTGTTCTGTGGTAATAATACCGTTGAACGCTCGGTCGGTACAAATCGGTTACTTGATAATTTCAACAGATAAATTTCAAAGTGGGTACAGATCAGATCAGATGGATTTTATCGGGTCGAATTAAACTAATTGCGTTTTGTAACGTTTTCATCAAGACATTATCGATGTAATCATTTACACAATTATTTCTGCGGTGTTGCCAACTCGACTTTGCTCCTTCTTATTTAAGGGCTTCACAGGCGCCGGATGATATTACAGAGACTCGCGAGTGTTTACAGGCGAAGTGGGCGGGACAAGTTGATTTAAAATATGTAATTTACAAATGACCATGATACAGGCTCAACAAAAAATATGATCAATAAAGTTTTATACTTTAATTTTCTTTCTTATCGTGTAAGACACATTCAAGCGCATTGGTCGCTACTGTGACAATTTTCGACAATATTTGTGACTAATAAATGAGCAGATGAAATCAATTTGGTTCAATAAGAATTAATCTTCATGAACTATTACCATAAGTTGTATTTTCAAAGGTTTATTGATGTATGACTTTCAACAAAATAAGCTGAAAGGATTCAAAATTATCTATTCAGCAAGTGGTCAAGCCAAACTAAAAATTGTAGCTGTATAGTTATTTATGATATTTTTAAAATAATGACATGTTTCCTAAGGGCTCAAGAATTTTAGAAGAAAATGTTACATGAGTATAGTTTATTTGAATCAACAAATCGTCGACCTCTAACAGTTGCCAAGGCAGAATTCAGCTAAAAATATGCTAGATTTCAAGTAATATTACTAAGAGCACAGACATTTATTCAAGCACATTAACAATATTAAGAATTAGGCATACTTGTAATAATAGATTAAATGTGGTTTAGCAATATGTTACAAAACTTCATAGCAACTTAATAGCATTACAACCTACTTAACGTGGAAAACATTCAATATTTTCTTGAAATTCGAAAAATATTGATCCAATTTTATCTATCTCAATAGAACCAATGCCCTCGACCCGAGATAGATATGTATCTTTTTTCCTGTTCGTATAGAAGACTAATTCTGATAAACAAATATCAATAGTATCATGAGGTAGTAATTTATTTATATGGATGACATCTACACAAACTTTTATAGCAGTATTATGTAAACACAAGAAGCCAATTATACGACTTCGCATATAGCTACAGAATACATATATAAAAAGTAAGACACATGTATGCATGTATAACGCAAGCATATATTTTAAAAAACCCTGAAGCAATCGTATTACCTATCGTCATAGAATACAATGTATGTATTTTATAGTGATTATACAATTTCTTAAGCGAACGTAAATTTCACATCTTGCTATCATTTAATCTTTCTGAAAAATGTGATAACAGAACGCTCACATAAATCCAATTATAAAGCAAACACGATCCGGCACAGATATCTTTGCTATAAATAACGGTACCTCGGAATGTTATCTAGTTTATCATTCTAAATATATCTCATACACACGAAACTGTGCGAAAGTAATAAATTCGTGGTCGAATATATTACTTCAAATATGATCAATAAATATCTGAAGCCATTAGTGATGGAATGCGTCGGCGCGAAAATCGATCTCTTTAAATCCCCTTCCCTATATCTTTATATCCTACTTAAATCTTTATATCCTCGTCGAGACAATAAACCTTTGTCGTAAACCCTGTCTCGAGAGGTGTCTTTATCTCTGTTCCAATAAATCATTCAGTTATCAGCAGCCTCACTCTGATTCCAATTCTAAGTTTTCGTTGATTAATCTTTCGTCTACAAAATCAACAATGGTAGTAATTCTCTTGTTCAACTAAACTAAAATTTTGGACAAAGTCTGAATTAGTGTGGAGCGTATCAATAAAAAACACTAATATTAGGACATTTTACTAAAATTGCGGGTAGATTTAGATGAAATGAGTCGTCACTTGTACATTTGGGACTGACTAAAATTACCCGCACTCGGTCAGCAATTGAATAAACGTCGTCTAATATTAGCATTTTATGGAGTTATACGAATTTGAATTTTAGCGTAAATTAAATAAGAGCTATTTAATTTTGAAGAATATTAGTGAGTTTTAGTTTTGTTTTTAAATTAGGGCCATATTATTACATTCAGCTCTCTGATTCAGAACGATCGTTATCTAACCGAATCAATTCGATATCGTTCACACAATTTATATTTTGACATTAATTTCGTAAATCTAATGCATATCTATGTATATTATCATTGCCGAAATTGTCTAACAAATGTTTTAAATAGTTGCATAGAAAGTTTGTAATACAGGAATGATCCATAGCCGAATCGATTCGGTTAGTTACCGAAGAGTTTAAAATCGGGCGGCACGTTAGATTCGAGTTAACATACTTTTGACTATATTTAATTTTGTATTTACCTAATTTGGCTTTATGCATACCAAGTCTATGGATACTAATGTTTTTTGTTGTGAATAGTGTGATAGGCTATGCCGCAGATAGGAATGGTCTTTGTGATAATCGGAGTGTAGAATCTACGCTGATGAAGCGAATAAATTTACAAGTACTTAATTCCTTCGAACAGTATATGTTCGAAGACTTAATTTATAAATTGTATTTCTTTATTTGCTTTTTGTCATCATCTTATCTGTGTCAAATTATGGATAAAAACCTCAAATTATTCTACCACATTGGAACGGAATAATTTAATTATGCACGAAAAATGAAAAATCCGACATCATATACATAATTGGCTTCTGTACCATCATTAGGAGCCGAGACTTTACTAATTATGACATCTTTATTATACTTGGTGTCTGTGAAAGAATTTTAATAAAGATATGTTAATAAGTTTAATTTCGATGTATATCTATTATTAACTGATACTTTTTATATCATATTTTATTTTAATCTTTACATCTCGTTTATCGTGTAACTATCTATAATCGTTTGATCACAAATCATTGATGATGATTTGATGGTCATTGACACATCAGTGATACTGTCAGTGGTCCAAGGTGAAACCAAGCTAGATCTTGAATGTTCTCACAAGGGGCGGTCCAGACGAACGCCAATTTTAGCAAGAAAGTTCAGAACTATTATTATGATAATTTATGTATTATTGTTGTTCCCTTCGAAATAAAAAAATTGGCTGTCTGTAAAGTCGGTTTACGGACGATAGATTTACGTGATAACGTCATAATCATTTATGACTTTGACTTTGACTGACTTTGACTTTGACTGTGACTGACTTTGATTATTTTATGTAATACAAAACTCAGGTGGAACGTTACGCGGAACGTTACTATTTTTCATGAGTGTTGCTGGTATTCATCAATTTATAAAACGTTATCACGTCAAAACACATTTGCATTATTTCCAATTAAAAAGTCAGAATATTGCGATGGTGACATTAGATGTCTTACTTTTTAATAAGTAATTAAGTTTCAAGCACTAGTGGGACAGTTCATTTTGCTCACAGTAGTTGCGACCCGAACGGAAAATGTGTGTTACAATAATTACATTTTTGTAAATTATTGCGAGCGTAACACAACCAAGGACAAGTGCCTGTGGTTTGGTGACAGTTTTCCAAACTCTAGAGAAGCTATATTGCTAGCTGACGAACCTACGTCATAAATGATTCATAATACTGAGTAGAGGTATTTAAACATGTTTCATTATACTCAGTTATCCAATAGGCGTCAGGTGCTTTGAATTGAAATGAAGTCAACAAGAAGTAGAAAAAATGATTGTGTCGGGAAAGTTTGATAGACTTCTCTGTACATTTACGTGTTTTATTTTCAAATGAGTGTTTCGTTGGGGGTTAATGTGTAATAATGGTGAATTATTATCTATTAAGTGTCTGTGAAAGTACAGAGTGTAAGAAAATTGTCTAAATGGCATATATTCACTTCCTTATTTCTCTCTGCAATCCCCATGTAAAGTGCCCACTCTTTTGCTAAATCATAAAGGAAACGGCAGGGACTTCCAGTCTCCAGACATTAGTCTTAATTTTATCTAACCCCTCAATTTGATCCAAATAAACTTAAAGAAAATATTAAACTTGATATTGACTACATACAAATGAAATGCGGAGCCAAATCAAAAAAAATCATGAAGTAGGAAGAGATATAGTTAGAGGGTTATATGGCGGGGGGTTATATAACAAATGTAACTCGTATACACGCGTAGTAAATACCGATTCGCCTCACACGACCGTTATTGTTATGAGCGCTAATGCTCCCCCGTAAAGCCTAATGTCGGAATAATGATTCTATCTCAGACTGAATGGAGGTTGATGTCAGTCATTTAAACGTTTTGTTGTAACGTTCAAACAGTATGGGCTAACATTAAAATGACGTTAAGTACAACATCACAATACAAGTCTCAATAAAATACCTGTAAGAGCGACTCGCTCATGCGTAAGCTGATAATTTAAAATAGTAAAGGAATAAGTACACACATACACAATTATTAGGAAACACGATAAGAGCGTGTCACATTTACCACAATGTGGTCAATAATGTGTCCTGTAAAAAAGGCGAGTTGTGTACTCAGCTCGGACCATAATTTCTCGGAAATGTATCACAATACTGTAACATATACTGTCAAGTATTGTTTTACACTTTCATGGCTTTTCATAATAAAAATATTGTTTAACACGGGATACGCACCATGAAATATCGGGAACTCAATCAAAAATAAAATCATGGTGCGTATCCCGTGTTAAACAATATTTTTATTATATACTGTCAAGTATAGAATACTGTAAATCGAGAACAAACCGCCAAAGTAAATAATATTGTAAGATTTGAGTATAGTAGAAAAAGAAACGTCGTAAAGAATGCTGACGGTCGTCGTGGCTCAGTGATCAGCGACACGGACATTGAAACCACGACCCCGGGTTCGAATCCTGGCTGGGGCAAACAGTTATGTGATGAGTATAGATGTTTGTTCTCGGGTCTTACATGTATGTGTATTATGATTGGGGTGTGTCCAAGCCTCCCGCGACTGTGTATCCTAGGCTGAAATCTATAGATCGTACTTGGACTTAGTTCAGTCTTTGCTAAGCAAATACTTAGGCTTCGAATTTATAGTCCCTGTGATGCTATTTGCTTAGCATTAGCTAACCAGGTAAAAAGTGTCAAGGCACAGATATTTCACTCTATTCTGTGGTGTGACGGAGAAATACATAAGTGAGATAAATGTTGGCACATGTTCAAATGTGAAATACTTTCATGAAGTTTTATTATGTCTTTGGTTTTTATCTGAAAATGTAATAGTTATTAAATTATTATTAATAATTCAGTTATTCAAGTATTTATCATTATTCGGATAGAAGTTTATATAAGGCATCAATTTGTAAAAGACAACCTAAGGCGCTGGAAATACACAAAGCGTTACTTTAAAAAAATTATGAATTTATGAGTCAAATTTTATTTTTTTAGTTTATTCCTAAGCTATCAGGAAAAACGAAACGCATCGGTGTCTTTTGTTTATATTAGGGTCATATTATCATATTTTATTTTTAAACAGGAAACATCTAAGTATTCCCTAAGTCGTCAAAAATGACAACTTGACTTTGCTTAGCAAATATGCTTAGCCTATGACGAAAGTCATGTTTATACATTTCAAATTTCTCAAAGTTGATCTTTGTGCCTAAGCTAAGTCAGAGCAAAGTCAAAGTTCGCTCTATAGATTTCAGCTCTAGTGCGGGGGTGTGAGTGTGAATGCCGTTAAAGGCGCCTCGCATCGCGCACATTTATTTTGTTGTCACTCATCGGTCATCGGTCTGGTATTGCGAGAACTTACGTAAACACATCTTAAAATTCTATTATATACACTACATACATATATTATTTAGTGTTCATTCCGCAAGTTTTTTTTGTTTACGATAAATTTGGAAATCTAGGTTGTTCTGAACTTTAGTAAGGTTTAATCCAAAAAGTGAAGGGTATGGTTGCATCCTAACTCAAGTTATAGGCACTTAATTTTGGGATGGATTTGATTCAGTCTATTCTATTATCAACGTAATATTTTTTTGATGTTTACTAAGATAACAGAAATGCTAGTCAGTTTTCGTGGTCTCATTACAAAATTATTGTTCATTACAATGTTAATTATATGAAGTTAGCAGGTCAGAACTTTTAGGCAACATTATTTATTAAAACATTTACCTATAATAATATATAAAAAATATAATTAGCGGAGATGTATAGGTGATACGTCCATACTGTTTGAATAATCGTAAAGAGATTGCTATAAGTAATTTGGCTCGCAATGCAGCGAACAGTGCGGCGGTCCGTGTGAACTACACGGACTGTCTGTTCGGTAAACAGCGAGACCCCAACGTTTTTACATCGATTGTAAATTACGATAAATTCACTGTCGTAACGCTGGCCATACGTGTAAATTTACTTTGCGATAACGTAAGTATCATGCAAATAAGCATGATGCTACTATAAACCTTTTAGACGTGCGCTTACAACAAACCAAACTCAGCAGAGACCGATAAATATTCACCAATCGGGAGTTCATAAAAACAAAATGAAACTGTACATTTCAGTAATGATAACGGTGCGATCCGTTAGCTGTGAAGCTGACAGTAGTTAGTTCGATCTTTATATCCGGCTTGAGCCTCCGCTGCTCGGTGGAATATTTTCATCGTTTTCTTGGAAAAATGAGAACATTATCAATGTAGTCCAAGTAAATTACGTATCTACAAATTATTAAGGATAACACAAATAGAACTAGTAACATTTTGAGCAAAAATTTTAGAGAAAAAAAAGGACCTTTGAAATCAGTTCACAAAAAAAAAACGGTCGACTTGAGCACCGGCTCATTTATTGTCGGTTTAAAAGCGGATGATCTTACGAATGAAGTTTGTACGACAAATAAATTAAAAAATTCTCTGGTGTGTTATAAGGTACTTTCTCTAGTCATTTCGCGTCATCACATTACCTACAGGCTACAGGTTTACAGCAAGTACACGGGCAAGGGCGAAATGTCCGCTGAGCATCGTTTCTCCGAACATAAAGCCGGCTATAATAAAGTTCACACATGTTGTCCGGGGACCGCAAACAGAATAAAAACCTCACCTGTTTGGCCGGTTTCTTACCTGCAAACATAAAAAAGAGCACAGTTAGTGTACAAAATTCGAGTGTTTATAACGCGTCTTTTAGCTCAAATGCGGTAATATTATAAACGCGCAAGTTAATGAGGACAGATGTATGGATGTTTGTTACTCCTTCACGCCAAGATGGCAAAACGGATCTGGATAAAATTTAGCACGGACAAAAAATAGTCTAGTTTAGCACATTGGTCACTTTGTACCCCGCAAATATATCGTTCTATTCGGATATATACAAGCTTATATATACCATCACCTTTGATTGTCTGTAGTTAAATATAATTAATAAATACGTAATATAAGAATGGAATAAATAAAACCAAAAGTATTGTTTAGTATAGAAACAATGATATTATCCTATCCTACTAATATTATAAAGGCGTAAGTTTGTGTGTATGTGTGTATGTTTGTTACTCTTTCACGCAAAAACTACTGAACGGTTTTGGATGAAATTTGGAACACAGATAGCTTATACCCTGGATTAACACATAGTCTTATTTACATCATCGCCACCATCACCGTTTTTCATCACCATGCGGGTAAAACGGATTTGGATGAATTTTGGTGTGTAGATACTTCAAATCCCGGAATAACACATAGGCTACTTTTCATCATCATCATCAATCATCACTACGCGGGTAATACCGCGGGGCTCAGCTAGTGGTGTAATAATGATTGACATAGAAAATCTATGTATTTATTGCTTAAAAGGTCTTTAAAGCATTCCACAATCATCGCACTATATACATATGTTTAGTGTTTAGTAAAACGTACCAAACAAATAATGTCTTTCCAAGATACTTATTGTTATTATCTCTGAAGGCAAACGGTTCGCATTTGTCATTCGTTAATAATTATATCCAAGACATTTGACTTGAAAGAAAAACAAAAAGCAGTGTTCAAATTAAAGTGACCCCGCAGCAGTCGACAATTAATTCGAATGTATTCAACAAATGGCTATAAAAAGTCTGATATGCAAATTCTTCTTTTACGACCACTACGAAGTGAGTACCTAATTTAAAACGAAAACCGTCTGTACCAGGCGAGCATAAAATCCGAAGAGCGCAGTTGATTTGCCGTTTGCATCCCAGGAGGATATTGCCAAGCGTGCTAGAAATAAAAGAGGACGGCGCCTTCTGGTCCAGGAACAAATGCGTTGTTTGTACGAGGCAAATTCACTATTTGAGTATTTATGGCAAAGCTTTTAGTATTTATTAAAGCCCGGTCGGATGACAATATGAGAATTTCGGTAAAATATAAACTTATAAATGTTAACCTGTGCTTGTAGCAGGAGTGAGTTGCGTCGCAGTCATCGCATGGAAGTTGTATAAACAATTGTCGTACCTATCTGTTTTGAGTTCGTACCGTCCGTACAAACTATAATTTCTCATAATCATAGTTGTACCAGATAAAAGACAATTAGTGCTGAATTCAATTATTTCACTCTACGTTGCGTGACAACTGCGATAGTAGTTTAAAATAAAATAAAAAAATTACCAAAAAATGGAACCGACTTCAACACTCAAAGGTATGAAATAACTTGTTGACGTCGGTACCATGATAGTTCAAATGTAACTGATATCAATATATTGTGCTCGTGGTACCGACTTCGGATAAGTTATTTCATACTTTTGAGTGTTGAAGTCGGTTCCATTTTTTTGGTAAAAAATTTTTTTTTCACTCTTTTTAGTGACCTTTGTTACTCATGGGATCAATTGTCATTGTGGTGTAGGTATGTTCACCGATGTCTTCACCCGCTACTATAATATCGTGAAGTATAACTCAAAAAGTGCTCGTTCGATTTTGATGAACTTTAAATGCGACCACACGGGAAGCACCAGCTTTCAAATAAAAAAAAACGATCAAAATCGGTTTATGCAGTCGGAAGTTATGCGGTATAATATTGTGTAGGTACAAGCACGCATTTTCCAGTTTATGACTTGTAACTTAAAAAGTGCTCGTCCGATTTTGATGAAATTTAAATGGTTCACGCAGTCGGAAGTTATGCGGTAACAAACACAAATAAATAAATAAAAACATACGGGTCGAATTGAGAACCTTCTCCTTTCTTTGAAGTCGGAAAAAAAATAAAAAATAAAAATAGAAGAGACTACAGTTAAGCGTCATATCATGTATATATATCGTTGATTCGTGGAGCTTAGAGTAAACTTTTATTAAGGAAGAATTCGTTGTTCCAAATAAATAACTTAGTATTTACAGCAACAAGTGAAGTGGTTATTATAATATAGGTACATTTCATTATATCGGTTTGTGCAAAACTGAAACACTAGCCTCCAGCACAAAACAGATACGTACAGAAGTCAATCACATGTATGTGCTTCACTTTTTATACCTATACACGGCGGTCTTTACGTATACCTGTCCACAATGTTAATAAAAAGATTTAATTTTAGCGTTGTCATTAAATAGGAGTCATAATCTTTTGGACATTATCATAACCGTGTACGAATTTATCTTGCTTATGTTATTTTTCAAAATTTTAGTTCAGTTTGGTTGAACAAGTGAATCACTACCATAGTATACTTTGTACATATTCTAAGAAATCGGATGTTTCTTAGTTTGTTGAGGGCATACGGATATTGATGTAATATAAATAATTTAAAAACATTAACTATCTAACCCTTGCATTTTGATGTCAGTCAAAGAAGAAAAGGCCAGAAGAGTTATTATGGACCGAATTCCATTGATCGTTAAACACACAGTTAAAATAAGCGTTAATTATGAAGATATTATCTATAATTAACACTATATATCCATATTCCTAAATGCAAATTGGGGCGTAAAACCTCTTGAGATGGTTTAATTACCTACTCGATGATATCATGCATGTATTTAAATAGAATTTTAGCATAAGTTATTTAACTCGCAACTTCCATTATCTAAATAAGCTGATGGTTTACAGGCGCTTGGAAAGATGAGAGATGAGATGAGACACCAAACGAATTCTATTACAGTCTATTACAGTAGTATTACGGGGTTATATGGGTCGTATGTCGGGGTGTCAAAGTCATGAAATTCGGGTGAAGTAATTTATGCATTACATTACAAGTATTCATACTGTAAAATACTGATAATTGACTACTATTTTCAGTCCCTGGGTACTGACTCCACCAGGGAATCATGGCGGAACAGTGGTCACAGACACAATTGCGGCGAGACGTCAGCTGTGATTTATTTAGTAATGGCAAATGCCTACATTGTATTCATTCGGAGATGTGGGCAGATAAACTATTCTTGACGTTTATGGTGGATTCTAGATGATATCATACATGGCCAGATAGTATCGTCTATGGGAACGATAGAATTTAGTAAGACTCTTACACAGAGTATCTACAGTTTTTCGAAAATACGTGTTTTTCGATTTTTATAGCGCTTATACTAGTTTATGTATACTATATATTATAAATATATTAATCATGAATCACTAAATGAACTTGAAAAATCAACATGACCCTTTTTCGCTTATATTTCGTACACAGATCTTATCTTTAAAACTGATACATAGAGAGTAGCTGGATTCCTTTCAAGCCATCATTCAAAAACTTCCGAGAACATTATCGATGATATTTTTAATGTCAATAACTCGATATAATCATTCGCACGCAATCTGGCGTATGTGGCCTTATCAAACTATTATACCGATCACTTTGCAGTCTTCAAAAGAACGTAGATCATAAATAATTATAGAATGCATTTAGACGTTTGCGGTTTTTTGAATCGTGCGATGGAAACCTCACTAATTCCAGGTGAAGCTAAGAATTGTGAGCTTTTCCGGTCTGTAACTTGTAGTTATTCTGTGGAATGATCTAAACACCTAGAAACGAACTGAATTTTTAACGCTAGTTTCTATTAAATGTATGCAACTCACAGACAAATTATACTTCGCTATTTTGCTATTTTTATTATAAAATCAAATAAAAAAAGAATTACTTCAAACGACTGTGATAAATTATATCTAAATATGTTTTCTTTTTTATTTAAATTTAATGTGAAGTATGATAAACCTAAGGAACTTATTGTGCTTTAGTTACTAAGAAGGAGGGCGTTAATGTTTGCAACACAGTTTTTCAAAACACTTTTGCAGACATCATCGTGTTTTCTTTATCATTTCTTCTTTTGTTAAAGTTCGAATAAAGAATTTGTTTGAGTCTGAAAACTATCGCGAGTTTCTGCCATAATTGTAATGTAACAAACCGACTAGGACTCACGTGGTAAACACTGGAAAATTACTCTCCGACCAGTTTCGAACTTATTTGATACTTTTTTATACCACGTGAGTCCTAGTCGGTTTGTTACATAACAATTAAAGAATTTGTTGTTGTTGTTGTTGGTGTATTTTGTTTTGATCAATAAAACTTTTAATTCAGCCCATTATGTTCTACTACTACTATTATTTTTTTTGTGTCACAGTTGTACTAGATAAATGATAGTGTTGAGTTCAATTGTTTCACGCTGCAATACGGCTGCACTACGACTGTGATAGTGATTTCTGCTTCGGCCACAGTACCTACAACTTATAATTACAGACAATTTACACTTTAGATTGATTAAATATTAACCAACAATATCTAATACATAAAAATATCGTGTCTCCTCGAACTCTCCTCAACTCCTTGTTGAAGCCGTTTTTTGGCTTGCCTGATTTTCATGACATTTTTTGTGTATATTCAGGTAGGTCTGACAACAGGTCGTAAACTATTTTTCAACCTCCCACCCAGACGCCCCTTTTTATTATCGTGATTTTATTATTTTTACATGAACATATATACAAATAATTTAACCGTTCGCGTCGCTCATTGACGTGTAGTAATTCAAATGAAGTTTCGTTACACTTTGACATTTCGATAATTTATATGGCAGAACAGGTTAGCTAGTAGACGATAAGATATGCTCAAGGCTGGAAACCCCACGAATATAAATGGAGTTCCATTAAAGATTGAAGTTATCCATCAGTGACTAATTCGGAATGTTGGTAACGAAAACATTGAGATGCTACGACCTCCCACGCAATCGCACACGGCTATTTCCGAAATGTTTTCGAAAGATACACACAAGCTAATTGTGGAGTCGCTACCCTGACTTCGTTTCTTGGACAAGTTCCAGATGATCGCCTCGCGGTGTGATCGTCAGCTGTCAACCTGATGGTGACCGGTTCGAATCTTCCATGTCTTTAGCTTTTGGTGTAAGCAACGTCGTTACCAAATGAACACCATAGTGGTAGAGTATTTTCCAGTACCCGATTCGCAAGCCACCGCGCTCATTTGAATAGCTGTCCCTAACACACAGTGTGTTAAAGTAGTTAACTTTGAAAGCCAGCCCACATCTAGGTTTAGCGTGGATCCACCTTCGATGAAATCGTCACTGACCATCAAATGAATGAATGGTAAAACGTAAAAAAATCATAAAAATCATTCAGAGGATGACGCATATTTTAGGTAGTCATGCTGATGGTTACGATATTGTTGAAAGAATCCTAACTAATTAAATGAGACCTTTACCATTCAGCAATGCGCATGCGTATCGATGGATACATATAAAACAAACATTTCCAAGAAACGTAGATCTAATCTTCGTCATCATCATCTCAGTCATAAAACGTCCACGGCTGGACATGGGCCTCTAATCTTGTGTTTAATATTTTTTCTTCCTGTTAAGCCCCGCTGCCGGTAGCAATAGATTTCTCGAAATGAAATAATCTTAAATGCGTACCATGGTCCCGTCGGTCGCCGTATTTAACTTTCTCCACACTGATAAATCAATATTTACAAATATACTGTTCGAAGCAGGATTCTTAATTGCTTTACTAAGTTTACTTAAATATAAATGCAAAATAAAAGAAATACTTGTAAAAAAATTACCTATCCGCAGGCGTAAACATTTACTTTCTCAAAAAAAAACATTAAGTTATATTTATAAAGAACACGAATTTTTGAATTTCAAATTTTTGAAGTTCTCAGATAAAATTACTAAGAGAAGAAGTCTCGTCCGACGAAAAGGATAAAATAACTCTGTAAAAATCAGATTTCTAAAATTATTTCATAAATTGGTTTTCTAACAAATCTGGTTTATCAAATATGTCAAATAAACTTTCAAAAAATACCACTTAAGAGGACAGTTCATGATGGTGAATTCTGATTAAACAAAATTCGATTTCGTTTGGTAATTTTATTACTAAAAAAAATTTATTGAGCGCGATATTTCTGCTTCATCAATACTTGCAGTAAAGACAAATGCGCTTGAACTGTGTGTGTGTGTTATTTTGAGTCCGTAGATCATCTCTAAAGTGGTACCTTTTATAATGTTTAACCGTCCCAAAATAAAAAATAAGATCCAGATAATCGTAATTTTGCTACAACATACTGATAACCTATACGAAAGTGTCAGCAACATTGATACCATTTTTTTGAAACAATGCCAACTGATCAGTTTCTGTTGACAAACGGCTTCTAAGTAAATAAACTCTGATGATATATCGTGACTCAAATCTATATTATATTGGATTGGAGCACACATGGCATTTTGCTTGTAGAAGTTTATTTTTCAATGAGGGTTAGATTTAGTACAGTTTGGCGGGAGATTGAGATGAAATAAGATTGTAATTGTACCGTTGATTTCGAAGAAAAAATACTTTATGTGAAAACGCAACGACGTACTCGTAGACGGAAGAATTAGTCGTTGTTAAAATAAATGTTCTAAATAATAATAGACGATGTGGCGACGCGTAATAGTAGGTACTTAGGTACTAGCGTTTTTGTAAAAGGATTCTACGAAATTCATAATATAACTAATATAAGTTAATCATTAAATTACCTAATAATATCGTTATTTTATGTTGATTATTTTGATGATTGAATTTTCGATATTGATATTAGCATTGTGTTGTACATATTTATTTTCGATGGAGATTTGAGCAAACTGAGTCCTGAGTCGGGAAAGGTGTGGTATTTAATAATATACGGATTATGGTCTATTAATTATTATCGTTTAGACTTTATATTTGCGAGTGAGTATTGTTAATTAGTAGCGGGTCTAGCGGACAACCGTGCCGCTCAAGGCACGGGTAACAGTTATTGTCGCTAAAAATAAACATATTCAAGAAATGCACACAAAAATCACACCTCACCCCACATGTCTCCCAACACACATACATATATTACGGACAATACGCAATTGTTCTAACAATTTTGTATTATAGACACAATACACATATGTATATATAATTGTTTGCTCATGCATTTTGAATCTTTCGGCCTAAATTATATAAATATATTACTCTGTCATTCATAATTTAGGAACATGTACCTGTACAGTGGCATATTTACTGCTCCATTTGTTATTTATTAGTGTGTGTATACTACGCGGCTAGATGCATGCCGATCTACTTTATGCATATATTATAAGGTAACATAATGTGGTTTGAATCTGGCTCATGTGCGGTCTAACAATTAATAAGCTACTTAAGAATTATTAAAGCTGTGAAACTGTAAAATAATTTTAAAAAAAATATTTTTGCTTCGGGCAGAGATTAAAACACAATATGCTTTGATCTTTTTTTTTTACTTTAAAGCTTCATTTTGTCTCGGCTGTATGTAAAAGGTATTCCATGCACGATCGGACTTATGCTTGATACGAATCGATAGATTTCACTCCGTTTGGTCGAGGAAAAACACCCATGGGTCTTAAGTAGCGTAGAACCTTACTGGATTTGCATCGCCTTGCGGAGCGGAGACTGCCTTCAGAGCCCTGTTTAAACGGTCAACCATTGTCTGAGTTACCGGACCTGTGAAGTATTAGCCCGAGCTTTGGATGTGTAAATATCTACAACTTGATATCATTTGAACAACTGCGCCGTCGTACGTTTAGACTCAAAGTAGCCGCCTCCAAAGTTCAATGTGGACGTAAGGGAACGTACCCATACTACGTGACCCATTTTTTATCCCCCTCCTCCGCCGAATGATCATAATGGTTGCCGAGCATAAACCACGTATTGGCAGGCGTATTTCTGAACTTCAACGAAAAGGTGGACAAACTTCTTTATAAAGGTGACTGGTACACTTGGATGCAGATCCCTTCCAAGCGCTCTTTATAGTGTCTTTACTAAGCAAGAAGAACCGATGCACTTCTGGGTATCTGGAAACACCACGAGTTTGTTCTAATCATATACCTGCGTATCTGAATTCCAGAAGGCATAAGTTTTTTTTTTTATATGGAACAACATTCACACAAGGTCTTCAGGTCCCAAACTAGGCAGAGCCTATACTATGGTAACCTGATGACTGATATATACTGATATACATACTTATATATTTACTTATATACATGTACACACCCAGACACGGGTCAAACAGACATGTTCATACACACAAATGTTTGACCTGTCCGGGAATCAAACCCGGGACCAGCGGCTCAGAAGGCAGAGTGCTACCAACTGAGCCAGCCGGCCAGTCATACGTAGAATATAACGGATCAAAAGTAAAACGCCAAAACACCTCCTTGAGATTTTGATGAGAAATCATTAACCTATTACTATTATATTATGTGTTAGACAGTTAGATAATGAATTGATAAAGAAGTAAAAATGTACCAATATCTAAAATCATTGGCTCTTTGATAAAATACCCTAGTGAAGACACTGTGTCTTCACTGTTAATTAACAACTATTGAAATGTCTGTTGCTATCTTTATTTTATTTCAGATATTATAGTAAGTTTTAATGAATACCCAGCAAAATTGTAAAGATCCTTCAAGTTTATATTGAGGGTTCATAAACTTCGAGGGCTGTGAGCCGAAACTCAGGTGCAACCAATCTTATAACTGCTTCAGGCATGAAAGTTACAATATCTGTTGCTTCTTTGTTTTGATTTTGTTCAAGAATTCTATTATTTCGAAACAGCATTTATAATACCTAGTATGATATTGTGGTCTGTGTTGTATCGTTACTACAATGCTATTATGTATTGTTTTGACGATATAGTATTCGCATATGTATTTCTATTCCCAGATTTACATAATAGTTCCCGTGAAGTATTTTGTCTGCGACGGGGAACATAAGCACGGATGTAGTCTGTGATTTTAGAGGTCCTTGTATTTTTGAAAGTATATGCGGTACATTTTTATGAAAACACCTTTTTTATTTATGAAACTTACCGAATTTTTTTTTTTAACTATTATAAGTTTGCGTTAGACAACTGTCTCACCTGATGTTAAGTGATGACGCTGTCTAGGATTTAGCACGCAAACCTAGAAGGTACCTATTCACTCGCGACTTGAAGACTCCAGGATTGTACATATCGGGAAACACAGACTCGGGCAACGAGTTCCATTCCTTGGCAGTACGCATTAAGAAAGTGGAAGCAAAACGCTCCCGCATCGCCGATTTTATTGGTGTTGACATAGACTACTTTTGATTTAGGATTTATATATACGGTTTCGGGTAAAAATAAAACCCATGCGCCGCTGAAGAAGCGCGACTCAATTATAGTACAAAAATATATATTTAGACAATGAAACCTCCGAAGTGTAAGGTAATCACTTTATCAGTCTATTTTACTTTGAATCGGCGAAAAAAATAATGGACAAATTACTAAACTATATAAATAGACCGTGCTATAATTAAAGACAAATTTCCAAGCGAACTAAGTCGTTGCTAGAAAGTTCAACTTAAGATCTATGCAGCCATTCAAAATCAAAATCATTCTAAAAAATTACAGCCTTTGTTCCAATAACAAAAATGTACACAACAATGGTCATTAAAAAAACTTAACCATAGTACCTGTTACAAACGTGGTAAGCGAAAATGTTCCCTTAAAAAAATATCACGAAAAAGAAAGGATGAGAATGAAACTATTCGTAATTATACTAATGACCGACATGCATACCAATTCATATTGTTTATTTACAAAGGTGAAGGATGCGCAATCGGGCAATAACGCCGATGGAAATAAAATTTAAACAGAGAAATTCAGTTAACTACAGAATATGACAAATCTGCCGAGCTGCGTTCTGTTTTATATTTTTGTAGAAAATTGAATATGTTGCCCTGCCATTCCACTGGTTGTACACTGTACCTCTGGTAAAGTAGGGTTGGCAATTCGGCACCTTGTTTTACAGCGGTCAAACAAGCGGATTGAGCACGTAATGGTAAATATGTATTTTATAAAAATATATATTTATATTAAAAATTTGTTATTGTAAAAATTTGTCTGTTGGTATTGTAAAATGTATATTAAAAGTGGCCAAAAATTTGCCCCACCCTGTATAATTGTCGCGTATAAGGAAGAGTATTTAAAATCACATTAATACTAAAAATGAAATAAACCTTGACAATGGTTTTATTAGTAATGTCTTGTCAATTTTGGAATTTCGAATTCATATCTATGTAGTGTGATAATTTCTTATGGTAGAACCAAGGTTATTTTCACTAACTTCATTAGTCACAGACTAACACAGCTACCACGAACAAAATCCTTCACCTAAAATTTACCACAATGTGTTGACAACTGTAGGAATTTACAGGCCGACAATTTAATTATTTAGACTGGAAACAAACGTAATCTGGCCTTACTGGTTTTACACTATATCACCGAAGTGTTAAATTTATCCGTCTGTATAAAATTCCCGCCTATTCCACCTAAGTAATTATTGATTTGTGTGTCAGAGTTTTACAAGATGGCGCTAAAAAGCAATATTTAGTTATTTTTTTTTATAAGTAAAATAATCTTAAAATGCCAAAGATTAGCTATGCACAATATGTGATAGCTTAATACGGCCAACGTGTTACTGCATAAGTTTATGACATGACTGTTCATTGATATACTTGGCAATTCAGGGCGCGAAAAAGTATGTTTTGGCAACAGGGCCAAACTTGAGGGCCGAAAGGGTGCGAGACCATTTTTTAACATCTCTATCCTCAGTACCTTAACTGACATACTAATACATCAAATTATGTACATATGTATTTGTGTACCTACAATATTTTTTTACGTTATAAAATAAAGTGGTGGTAGGTAACCCTAAACAGGCGTGATACGTGGACGTGAACGTTTGCGTTAAAATAAACTCCATGTTTTATTTTTATCAACGCCGCGCGCCACGACGGGTTATCAGATAAACGCTCTAAATAAAGCAGCTTGTACTGTATCTCGCTCCAACAAATTGACCTAGCCACTTGCTTAACTAAATTAAACTTTTTAATCGACGTACTTGAATAGCTTTTTCATCACCGCGACAGCTACTAGCATCTGCCTTCACAATGGATACTTGTTTAAACAACTAACCACGTCTGTGTATTTAATTGGAATCTATACAAATGAACTTAGGATATTCAGTATATATAATGACAATTCTATAATATAACAAAGATTTAATAATAATAATAAATGCTAATGTCTTTCGGGGTTTCTCTACGCGATCGAGACAGGTATGAGGAGATCCATAGAAGAACGAAAGTCACCGCATAGCCCAGAGGATTAGCGAGTTGAAGTGGCAGTAGGCAGTGCACATTGCTCTAAGAACCGATGGCCGTTGGGGTGGAAAGGTTAACGAATGGAGACCACGGACTGGCAAGCGCAGCACAGCACGGCCACATACAAGGCGGACAGATGACCTGATTGACATTGCAGGAAAAGACTGGATGAGCTCCTTCTACCCGGTCCTTGTGGAAATCAATGGAGGAGGCTTATAAGATGATGATGATGATAATGATGTCTTTCAATGAATAAGAATATTGTAATAATGTAGGTATAATCTACGGCTTTACGTAAGTCACTAGTAGATCAACTCGACCTAGGTTTCAACTTACAAGCATGTCCGATGGCAGCATAACCTCATCCGATAATTGGGCATCGGGCATGCAATAACCTAGGTCGAAGTATGTATTTGAATATGTTTCATCGCTCGAAAACTGGTGTAAATTTTACGTAAACCACATTGAGGTTTTGACACGAAACTGGTAATTTGTAAATATAAACGCACACGTATCAAAAACATTTTGTAGTCGCGAATTTCATCGAGTACGTATTTTAATGTTTCGAGTCTAACCTAAGTCTTTTTTTTATTTACATCTCGAAATTGTTCCATAGTTAGTTTTAATGTTGCTCTGCATATCTATAGCCTCATTATAGCTTCCGCTTGTGTATTGTAGCTAATATAATGTTTTAACAAGCTATATTTGACAAAAATTGGATCAACTTGTAAATAATAAAAAAAAAATTGGTTGTCTGTAAAGTCGGTTTACGGACGATAGATTTACGTGATAACGTCATAATCATTTATGACTTTGACTTTGTCTTTGATTTTGACTGACTTTGACTTTGATTATTTTATGTAATACAACACTCAGGTGGAACGTTACGCGGAACGTTACTATTTTTCATGAGTGTTGCTGGTATTCATCAATTTATAAAACGTTATCACGTCAAAAAATATCATTAGAACTACTACACATAAGTGTACTCCTTAAAAAGAAAATAATTAATTTATGAAATCTTTCAAATGCTGGCAGACAAACCGGTGAAAATACATAAAAAAATTATTGTGAAACATATAGCCTCCTACTCTTTCGAAGTTGGTTAAAAATTGGACAGCTCTTAATTCGTATACATTTATTATGGGAGTTATACCTGAACTCAAATTACTAGGAGAGCAGCGATTATAAGGCATCACGTTAATCCCAAACGGTGTTCTACATTGCGCTCTGAAAATAATTCAGAAACTGTTACAGCGCAGCGCAAGATTGAGAGACGCTTTCGCACGTCCATTCAAAAATTTTAATTCTTACCCAAATTATTGTTACTGTAACTAGAAACTCATTATATAAATAGATTCTATTGTACGTCACACATTCATGGTCACACGACACAATATCTCGTTCGTTCTACAAAGAAACTGAGTTTATATGAAACAAAAATATACTGTCAGAATGGTTATCGCATGGGATTATACAATTACTATTACATTTGTAACCAATAAATAGGACATTTACAATAAACAGACAATTACAATTATACTAGTATTATATGATTTAATTAATTACGGTTAGAAGTATGCCTTTATTAAAAGCAAGTAGGCAGCTTTGATGGGTATCGTGACTTAGTCACGTTTTTATGAAAAGCAATTATCATATCATAATGCAAATTACCATTGACGTGTACTGGTCAATTCTCTTTGTCTGACTATGGGAGAGGAAACTATTTGAAAATATTTATTTTAAAATCATCGCGGTTTCGTAATATAAACTTAAATCCTGGAACAGCTTTCATAATTTCTGGAATATAATTAAATTTACGAAGCTGTCAACTAACTAGGCCCTCTTGAAATATATTCATAAATATAAGTTAGGTACATTTGGTTTCAGCTAAAGGAAAACTATCGTGCATCTACATAATTAAATCTTGGCATTATTGTAAGTAGGCGATATACTCGTAGGTACACATAAATTAATAGTGCCCACAATAGGGGATTACTTAAAAGGATTATTTAATTTAGTACACCGTCAAATTAATTGTAGTCAGAGAGAATCAGAGTCAGAGTTATTTTTTATCAGAGTATTTAAGATTTATACTATGTATTTGTTAATTTTGTCACTGTAGAATCAACACAAGCAGGATGCTAAATAGATACATGCAAACTGAAGGACGCTGGTTCGATCCCCACTAACAGCTTGAGCTTTCGGAGCATGGTGGTAAGGTACTTTAAAGTTTCTGCCTGGCTAGCTACCACCTTCAAATTTGAAAAACTGTCCCCAAACACATAGTGTGTCCAGGCATCAGTTCTTGAGAGTCAGTAAATATTCTACGACTGAATGATTCCAACTTCGACCCCGACTTCACTGACTCTATAAACTATTTTTAAAAAAAACTTTGGTACCTATCTGAAATTTACAGAACTTTAATCTGTAAAATCCGAATCCATATGATTTAAAGAGGTTTAAGAAGAGCTGTCTTTAAATCCTGACAACGCATCTTCGTCATTCTTGGTGACGCGGATGTCCGTGGGCGACGGTAATCACATACCATCAAGTGGACCACCTGCTTGTGAAAGCGAAAAATACTAAGAGGGGGAAGTGACAGCAGTTAACATTCTCTGCAATCAGAACGATATCCCTTTTCCTTTTCCCCGGGAGTGTACGAATATCTAAGTAAACGCTGCAATTCAGTGGAACGTTTTAATGAGTCGGCGTCTATAATGGAAATACCGGGGGCATGCCAGGGTAGGTCTGAGCCGCGACTTGGCGTGCCGAAGATGACTACAATGGCGGATTTATCGGTGTTTAGTGCTGTTTTCTTTTATGGAGCTTTTTCTTTTTTCTTAATTGGACGCCGGGATGGCAAGAGCTTGTGTAGCTTTTAGAAAGTTTAAGGTTTATGATATCAGTGATATTTGTACGTTTTTCCGACTTCCTATTAAAAATTATATCAACTACCCACTCTCGCTGTTACACCTGCATGGTTTTCCGTTAATTCTAATTTTTACTAAATTTTTCAATTTACATTGTAATTTCCTTAACTTTTCTTTACGTAATACTTTCTTCTAAGTATTAGATAACTTAAGAAAAACTATGAATTAAATCGGTATATAATATGTGTATATCAATTTTATTAATATATCTATCTAGAAGAACTGGTATTTTGCATTTTTCTATATATATGTTTACTTGCACTCAATGACTGATGCTTTAGAGGGTGGTACTTATCTAATCTAATCAGGCAGGTACTCGAAAGTACCCTACCACAATATTGGTCATTTTTATAATGTTGCCTTCACCGGAAGCTACAAAATTATATTTATACCTACTTCATTAGAATTCAATCAAAAGAGAAACAATAATTCCAGAACAAATAAGATCGTGAGCCGCTCCGATATCAGCCAAACTCTCATCGTATTGAACTACGTCTATAGTCAGTCTATATCTACCCGTATCCGAAACAAGTTAGTCCTACCCGTTGAGTGTTAGTGTGGCTTTGTGGTTTGCCGAGCGAACTAGCTGAGAATTCGTGCTGCTAATACTGAAGGGACATCACTACGGGGACATGCCCAAAGCGGTTACTAAGTGTCGGTTGTTACTTCCCAACATAAAATAAGACATATATGCAGAGATATGTTTGTAATTTACAAGTTCTCAGTCTTAGCGGGAGGCAAAGATTTTATAGTAACTCTGCGGGTTACGGACCCATTATCGAAAGTTATAACATCGATTGTCTTTTCGCAACATTGCCAGATGAATGGTACGTACCGATCTCTCGATATCTCAGCAACGGCTCTTTGCCTTGTAACTGACTACATTATAGTACTTGAGAAGTTGAAGAATCATTGGTCAATGTAGAAAAATTTGGCCCTAGAACTGCTACGAAATCGATGATATCGATTTTTGTATAATACGAATTACAGAGTAATACAATATTTTACGCACATGTAATAAGATACATACCTATTACAGAAGAATACATGTAAAACAATGTACGCAATTAATAGTACCTATATTAGATTATTTAATGTTAAGTTATTCAACATTGTTATTTGTACGTTTAAAAAAGGACGAACTGTAGAAGCCTAACCATATTTAAGAAACACACATAGCAATGCAAGAATAAAACGATTTATATTCTATAACTATAATATATATATATATATATATATATGTGAGGCTTGATAACATATATAGTATAATTTAATGTTCAACTATATAGCGCCAAGTAACGCTCCTTCAAATGCATTGTAATTATATTTGTAATAAAATCATTCCTTCATTCGATGTTATAAGTTTTCGAAATCGCGACCAACCCTTTAAACATGTAGCTACTATACTATACTATCGATAATGTGACCCTATCAGATATTTAGTTCCCGATAACGAGACAATCGGTGCTACAGCTTTAGATAATATACCTACATATAGGGTATCGATCGATTAGTAACAGAAAGGAAAACCTACGACGAATATTTCATATCATGATCATAAGTCATTTGATCTATTTGAATCTAGATAAAAAAAATGTAATAGAAGTTATTGATTACGATTAAAAATACTGAAAATAGACATGCGTAATCAATTATGATTATAGTCTGATCAGAAAGAGTTAGAAACTAAAAAGTGACTCCTCATTGTGTATGCGCGGTTACTTAACTCTGCCTGAGGCAGAAATAATTTGCTTCGAGGTCATCGTATTGCATTCGTATAAACAATTGAATAACGCACGTGCAGTCTGTACAAACTATCATTTCTCTGTATCACAGTTGTATTACTCGTAGACAAGTGACTTAATGCTAACATTCATATGTTAGAATTAGGTTAAATTATTTCACGCTGCAATACGACTGCGATTGTAATTGGTGCATCGACGGTTCTAAAGTAACTAAACGATTTACACCAATAATTGTTTGAACGTATTCTAGACGAGGAGTCGGGATGCCTTTAAAACATCTCTACTGCACTGAGAAAAAAGTCATGGAGCAAGGTCTTTTCGTTATGCTTGTGCAGTTTTATCTATAATACGTATTCTGGTACCGTAAGAATGTTGAATAATCCAAATTAATCGTACCTATACGTACGTAATCTACAGAACACTTCTTTCTGTTAAGTACTTATCCATTTCGCGGATCCTTAATCAAGACGAACATCCATACGTAACTCCAATACAAAACAACTAGTCCGTGTGATCATGGCGCTGGCAACACTGGCGAAATATCGAGAGCCAAAAACATCAACAATACACGGTAAATATCCCGTATCTAAAGTCAACTCTTAAGTTACTGATTGGGACCGTTTAAAAACATACACTACAAACAATATCATTACGCATATTGTTGTGACATTTTTAAGTACGCTAGGTACCTACGTTTTAAACACGTATGTGGAGTCTAAAATTACGTTTGCTCATGCCTTTTTTTCTTAACGTATTGTTATTTTCTATGGAAGATAACCTATAAGAGGCTAAGTCAGAATATTATCTCACCTGATGTTATAATATGCCCAAATTCGAGATGAGTGTCGCACCATTAGTAGGGCGGGCCTCAGCCACACAAAGAGTCGGGCCCCGCGCGAATCGATAACCGGGGACCGCCACCCCGCGCCCGTTTGGGGATAAATTTAAATTATTCACAGGCTGTATAATATAACTGCGTGCCGTCTTTAACAAACAAATTACGTATGCGCACCTAATAACGATACATATGAGGGCGTAGCCTGGGTTTTGATTAGGGCCTGTTGGGGTATCACGGCAAACTTGTTTGTTCATATTGGTTCATCGTTTTCAAATATCAAATTAAATACGGACACGATAGTGGTCCATTTCGCGATAAGGCTTCTGATAAACAGCCCGTAATATTTATACTAAATAAATAGTGTGACATATACAACTGTCAAAGGTGTAATTACGTTAAGCCTTGATGTTTACTGGCTCTCAAGGACTGCTGCCTGAACACACTATGTGTATGGTGATTAAAAATATACGCGGATAGCGAAATTTACAAATAGAAGAGAATAAGAACATATTTATTAGCAATGCTACATTTGTTCCATGATTTTTAAAGACCTTTGATGATTTGTTTGGTTTGGTTGGTATTTAGGTCACAGTGAGATTTAGTCACTGATTTCAACTTTTATGTACAAAATGGTCACGTAAAATTTATAAAGACAATCATTAAGCAAAGATAAACAAAACATAATATGTATTAACAAATATTTTCTGATAGTATTTAGGTACTAGAATATTTGCTAGAAAATGATCTATACGTAAGTAAGATCTATACGTACGATGTACATAAGTAAGTTTAATGTACCTAAAAGTAATTTATATTTAATGCCTTACGATCACTGTTCTGATTGTATCCATGCTGATTATGATATTTTTTTATATTGTGTAGATCTAGCGTTCGGCTACTATCTCACTTGATGGTCAGTGACAATCTGGTCAAAGGTGTAATTACGTTAAGCCTTGATGTTTACTGGCTCTCAAGGACTACTGCCTGAACACACTATGTGTATGGTGACAGTTTTTCAAACTTCAGCCAGGCAAGTACTCGAAAGTACCTTATCTCCATGCTCATTGTCGTTAATCGTGACTATTTTCTAGACCCATCACTTCTTCACAAAACTCTGCTCTTTAGGTTAGCATTCCGATATATACACAGTACAATAGGACTTCATTTTTATTGTGAGATTTGTTGTCAGCCATTCTCTTTTTTCTAACAGTACGCATCTGGCTCCCCTTTTAAAAAATTTAATTCCGAACAGATTACGAATAAGGACGGTGAGTAATTACCTCAAATATTCCAACAGAGCGGTCCGTTGATCACCTCAACCGTGTGGCAATTAGAGCTCGCTAAACGTGCTATAAAAAGCTTCTAGCTTTATGAATGCGCTTCGATTCAGTCGGTCAAAGTATAATGTTAAGTTCATAATGATGAACTTATAGGTATTTATCTAATCTCATACTGAAATATGAAGATTACAAAATCAAAAATTGAACTTGAATGACAGTCTTTATACATAATATATCGAAATAAATTTAAAAAGTTAACATTTCGATCGAAGTGTTTGTACAATAACGCCACCATGTCGGTCCGAGTACAAGAGCAAATGTCGAAGGCGAGTCCATTGCAAAGAGGCGTGAGACAGGGAGACGTTATCTCTCCGAAACTGTTCACTGCCGCATTGGAATACGCCTTCAAGCTCTTGGAATGGCAAGGATTCGGCATCAACATCAACGGCGAGTACATCACTCACCTTCGGTTTGCCGACAATATTGTGGTCATGGCAGAATCCATGGAAAACCTCAGCACGATGCTCGAAGGCCTCAACAGAGTTTCCCTAAGGGTGGGCCTTCAAATGAACATGGACAAGACGAAAATTATTTCAAATTAGGTAAGTCCAACTTTGAGAAAGAGGCCAATCGTCGAATCCAACTCGGCTGGACAGCGTTTGGGAAGCTACGAGACGTCTTCTCGTCCAAAATAACGCAATGCCTGAAAACGAAGGTCTTCGAACAGTGTGTGTTACCAGTGATCACTTACGGAACCGAAACGTGGTCTCTGACTATGGGCCTTCTGAGCAGGCTCAGAGTTACACAGCGAGCTATGGAGAGGGCTATGCTCGGGGTTTCTCTAAGTGATCGAATCAGAAATGAGGAGATGCGTAGAAGAACGCCAGTCACCGATATAGTCCAGCGGATTAGCAAGTTGTAGTGGCAGTGGGCAGGGCATATAGCTCGAAGAACCGATGGACTTTGGGGCTGAAAGGTTCTGGAATGGAGATCACGGACTGGCAAGCGCAGCATAGGACGGCCACCGACCCGGTGGACAGACGACCTGACTAAGATCGCAGGCAAGGGCTGCGTATATTTCATTATCTATTTTATGAAATTAGATAAAATAGTGTATGGAACTGCACATAATTTGTTCTTATGATGATACAGTTTCATAAACTACTATTCATCGTTATAGTTTTTTATTTCATAAAACTTATTTACCTATCAAGTAATAATAGTAGTTGTATGGTTATATCAATTAAATAGTTTGAAACAAGTGTTTCAATCCCTTTTGCATAGACAATAGAATAACGCATCTATTGCTTTTTAAGGCTTGACGACCAATTGCTAAGTACAGAATTCTAAGACCTCAGCTTATTTTGTTGAAAGTCCTGCTTGTCTAATATATCTTATAAAATGTGCGGTTGTGGTAACTTTCGAATAACCGCCTGGCTAGCTACCGACCTCAAGTTTGAAAAACTGTCATCAAACACATCGCGTATTCAGGCAGCAGTCCTTGGAAGCCAGTAAGTACATAATTCTAGGTTTAGCGTGATAACATCTTCGGCCACATCGTCACTGACCATCAAGCGTGATAGTGGGCAAACGCTTTAAATTAGCTTCCTTAGATATTATGCATTTAATTTCATTATTGTTAAATCAGCTGCCTGTATGTACTTGTATATTCTAGGTCTTAAAACATCTAAGCTGAATATGCGAATAGCAAACATTTAGACACGAGATCTCAACAAGACTTTTGACATTGAATGACATTCGTCAAGTGCGATTGGTTCTCGAAATAGATTGCTCAAATGCATTGTGAGAGCATTAAATTATTTTTTAGCAACCAAATGCTTTGGCAGGTTATTTTATAGCATGTTTATGGGTTATAAAGTTACAAAGAAATATGAATATTAATGACGCGTTTCGCGTCGACGTCGAATGATTCAGGAGGTAAATTTATATTAGTGTATAATACAATGTTTTCACTCCTCTTGCTCAAAACGTCCGTGATTGTAGCGTACCAGAGCGGGGCTTAAATGTCGTATTTAGCTGTAGTCTTTTTTTATATACTCTAGAGTATATTTGAAAAAAAAAGTGTACCAGCTAGTCTCCAAAACAGATAAGGTCTTTACACGTTACACATCGCAACAAGCGCCAATAACCGAACAATTGGGCGAATTTTGTAAATGTTATGTATCTCATTGTAGGTGAAATTTATTACGTATGAATAAAGTTCTTTAATAAAACTACCTTACAATTGTGTCAATTTAACCCGATATAATATTTAACTTATAGGTTTGTAAGAATAGTACAGAAATATATACATACCATTGTTGTTTTGAAACAAATGAGACTTGACACTGCGATTAGTATAATTATATTATAATATCTTCAATCAATAAGGCCAGGCGAGTTAGTCGGCTTATTTTTTACGAATAATATATTGCTCATGGCTTAGTTACAATCCTAACCGGATCGAATCTCACTCGAGATTAAACTTTGAAGTAGAAAAAACCATTTATTTCGAATTACACAACAAGCGTGAAGAAAAAGCAAATAGCGGTTTTGAAATTCCTAATATGAAATCGTATTCACTAATCATATCAAACCATCCAACTACAACAAAACTAATGCACTTAGGTAAATCTAAAACACGAATAAAGCAATGACGATAGATTAAATAAAAGAGAGGTGGCCGCAAAAGCCCATCATCTCGTAAATGTCGACACAAAGTAAGAAAGCGGGAGTGTATAAAACGTCAAAAGAGATTGAATATCGATTGCGAAGCCGATAGCAATCTGGGGGATACCAACGTCACCTCCCGAGACAAGCCGTTCTCGCTTGTTCTTCACTGCTAAGACAGACGACAAGATTTGTGAATTTGTGTGTAATAAAGAAGACATTCCTTCTTTTGTCTCTAAATGAAAATAATTCTTAACACTTACACTAACATACATGACATCAATTGAAATCAACAGAAATCTATGTCTCAGTACCTACCGTCCTTTTTAAAATATAGATTATTTCTCTGTTTTGGTGACAAGCATTGTTAAAACTTACAAAGCAAAAAATTACACGGCTTACATTTTCTTATATATAAACGTCATTATTTACAAAACCGTTCCCTACACAAACATCCCACATTATAGACTCAAATTATCGTACATTTCGTTGGTACACTTTTAATCATCCCGGCTATAAAGCCGGCGTAATGACGGTCCTTCCAAGTTCACACTCTGTCTTTCGGGAGCCATATATCTGTGGTAGGGTCCGCAACCGAGGGGCACTTCCGCCCCCGCGACAATTTATGTTATTGGCAGAACTGGCCTCGCCGATACCGACCCCTCGTGTAATTGTTAGTTGGAACCGCAGGATATTGGGGAATTAAACCAGAGCTGTGATTGATTAAGCGGCGATAACCATTACGGATATTACGGTGGCGTGAAAAATGAGACATAGAATACTTGTAACAAAACACCATTTGTAAAATAAACATAGTCACTGAAAGTGGATCGGCAAAGCGAACAGAAATAAAAAACCAAAACGCACGATGCATGCATGATGCGCCTCGCTCGGGCTTACAGATAAAGCCGAAAGATCAACAAATATATTTTAATCTGTCCCAGCGCTCTTGTATTTCCGGAGGCAAAAAGTCCGACACATGGCGAGAAAACCCAGAGTTATTATCTTAAGTCGAACCCAACAGAACCATTAGTAAACAACGCGGGCACAAAAGAGGGTAGAATAGCTTAAAAAATGTAACAAAAAATAACCTTTTGATCCTTCTACCTCTCCCCTTATTTCGTTGACGTTTTATTGGGAGATGAACTAGTACTTTGATCGCTTTGTAAGAGAGGCTATGTTGCGTGTCTACCTATTTTTTATTTAAATTTTTCGCATTATAGTGCATTTGGGAGATTTTGATAAAAGATTTTCACAAGATCAATAATAATCATGTAGTTAAACAGAACATAGTGATGATTATCTTATCCACGATGATGACATTAGAAGAAAATAACAAATGAATAAACTTTTGCAATACAGCTCATATCATCTCGGCGGCAAGGAATCTGTTTGAAATGTTTGAATTGGCAAGAACAAAGGGATGATCAGGTTACGTATGCACCACCGCGCGGCGTGCCACCGCGCCGCGCCGCCGCCGTCGCGCGCCGTCCACGTCGGATGGAGATTAATGCCGCAAATAACACGACTGCATCTACCCGATCAACGTCTGTCTATGTCTATGTCTAATCAAACAAAGTATCAAAGAGAAAAAACAGACAAGCTACTCTTTGACCTTATAGGACTGTGCAAGTTTCGAGCGTCAATTAAATGTTCATTTAGTAGCAGTGAAATACTAATTGGTGTTATAATAGCTGACGTGCGCTCTTAATATAACTGTTGTCAATTGGCCAGCAAACAAGACGAGAATAATTTTCAGTCACTCAGCCAAATGGAACCGTTAAATGAGTAACTGTACTGTATACATTCAATGGAAATTATGGAAGTTGGCGCGCGAATCGCACGGATAGCCGCAATTAATGTCGAATCAATTCGCTTTGCAGGATCGTATTCATTATAGTTTCAATTGTTCACGACATAATAAACGAGAGTTAACAAACCGCAGCCCGGTATAAATGTGAACCGGATATAATAATAGCATTTGTTGAAGTCGAGCTCGGAGTTGCCCTGTCGGCGCCGCGGGGCGAACGCAAGCCGCACATCCTAATTACGCCAATAATAATTACACAGTAGCAGGCAGCTGCCTTGAGCTTTTCGATTAATAACATAACTGTACACATATTAAAGTTGAGCTCGTTTGGTATTTCAAAATAAATTACTTGTTGATAAAATGTCGGCCCATCGCTTTACCTTCTTGGGATAAGGTCACTTTGATATACATCTCGAGACAAATAGGATTACATTCAGCGTTATTCGACCGAGGCTATTTTCTACACTTTCCATTTGTCAGGATATTGATTGGGTGTATTTATGGGCTAAATAATACGTCCGTGATCATAAGGGTATTCGTTTAATTATTGCGATTCGTTCCACGGCTCGCGAGTTATTGCCGCCACGTCCGGCGAGAGGCGATTTATTTTATCGCGTCAATCAATTACTTTGGAGTATAGGTTATTAAAATTTTAATTCATGAAGCGACGGAGCCGAGTCGAGTTTTGGCCAAAGTATTAAAAGCTATCGAAATGAATAACGATTCGCCTCGGGCAGATAGCGTGCACGCTGTATAAATAAAGTCGTTGATGTGAAAAATTCATCAGAATTTATCGCGCGATAGCTTTCGGTTTACACGCTTTGATTTTGTTCCGAATAGCATTATTGATATCAGATGTCCAATCATTTATAGCAAATCAAATATGGAATATATGAGCGCCTGAGCGCCGGTTCCCGTTTCGGCCTTCGTTATGAATATCTTTTCCTTTATATAACCGGTATGCAGGAGTCGAACGCTTAAGGAAGAGCCGTATAAGGAAGCTGAAATTGATTTTCAAATTCCTGTTCCATGCGGGGCGCGATCGGAGGTATTTACTGATTGAGTTAGCGCGCCGTAAGCCGGCACCTAGTTAGCAGTTTAGTTTAGTGAGAACACTGATCAGGGGCATCAGAATGTAAATTTATTCAGACCGTTGCGGCGCTATTAACCTCATTCATGTCAACGTCTACATGTTAAACATAGTCCTCCACAGATCAATTTGATAGAATTCTGTTTTATTAATAACATTTTGACACGGTCTTTGTATTTTAAACTAGCAGTCACATTATTGGAAGTTTAGTAGGGATCCTTCATGTATCCTAATGTGTACTAATAAATTTAGCCTACGCAACTCAAGATAATGTAGCAATCAAATAGTGAAAGAATTTTCGAAATCGTTTATAATCGTTTTAGTTTCGGGTTTATTCGTTACAAACATACAAAAATACATGTATTATCTCTCCATAATATACCGCCCCGCCGCGGCTTCGCATGGGTGGTTATAGGTAGTTATTTAATAAATGTTTAGGAAATTATGAACTTACACACATTTAGCAGACTTTCCGTGGTTAGATAGAACACTCGCCCAACTTTTAAACAAAACAATGTAAATTAACGTAGGAAGCCGACCGCTCGAGTGCAACTTGCAAGGCATCGCGCACTAAGACGGCGTTTATTTTTCTCTTTGATATCATTTTAAAATTAACGTTCAAATTATATAATTTAAAAGGCAATCTACGGGTACTGAAACAGCCCTGATTATAACTACGAAATTCCTATCAACTGTCAGGTTTGTCCATTTATATTGGCAACATTGGCTGTTATTGCATAGAGTAGATGGTAAGAAGTGTTGTTCATGTAATGGCGGAACTTTATTAAATATATAATTAACAAATGGGTTAGTGATTTTCATTCTTTTTTGATTTTCATTTTAAAATGAGCTCACAAGGAATATATTAACAGTTTTGATACAAAAAAAAGTGTTAATAGTGACGTAACTACAGTTACGGACATTAATATGGTGTCGCGGAGTTTTTTGTACATATAGACATATTATTTAATGTTGTAGAACATGTTTTTGACCTTTTATTTCACCTTCAGTTCTATTATTCAAGTTTTAGTAGGGATCCATAATATATTTTAGTAACAAATATATACTATACTCTCAGGGATAATGCATCATTCTAATGGGGAAATATTGTTTTTAAATCGGTTGAGTAGTTTTTGAGTTAATTCGTTACAAACATACAGAAATAAAAACAGACGTGTGACACTCGGCGACTGCCGCGATAAAGCTATTGCATAGCATTTTTTATCAACTTATGCAATTAATATATTAATAACTTATGCAGTAACGCCGATACAACCAATGCCACCTAGAGGCGAGTTGCTGAACTAAACAGACAAGCGTGATATTTCAAAAAAGTCATTAAAAGTTCTGCTATTCATCGATAGATGGCAAAACTAAAAAGTATCACCGCTGCGCCGGTCGGAGTGGGGGGGTGTTAGGTTATTTTCGTTACGGAATTTCTGGATTCGGTCTCCACGCTCAAGGTCCACGATAGAAGCTATGCAATAGCTTAAAACATACGGGTCAAATTGAGAACCTCCTTCTTTTTTTGAAGTCGTTTATAAACACAAGAATACAAATCTTTCCTCTGCATTATATTAGTCTAGAAATGTACATTAGTCTAGCTACATGAACCTCATAACATTGTAGTGAGGAAGGTGGTGATTGAGTTATAGAAAAGTGTTAAGTTTTTTATTTTTTATACTGTATAAGATGTTGTTAGGGATCGAACCAGTGTCCGTATAATTAAAAAGTATAATTATAGCTCGGTGTGTAGGTATCCTTAATCAGAAGATAAAATCTTAAACCAAATAAGCGATGGCTTAATAGATGTAGATAGTGGTAGCCCGATAAGGAATAATAATATGTAAAAAATAAGTATATTATGTAGGAATATAACAATATAATATTTTAAGAGACAGCAATTGTTTATCACTACTCAGATAAGGTGAATGAAACACGGTGTTATCGAACTGCACTACCATTGTACAGAGACTCAAAAATTGATTTCATTAGGGAAACAATAATAGGCAAACATAAAAAAGGAAATCCAGCAAAAAGGTAGTGGGAATCCCGTAAACGTTCAACAATTATTTCGGCTGCAATAACAAATGGGGACAATTTAAATAATTAAATAAATACGTCTGCGACCAACCAACACTTTTGAAGCGATGATAGCTCAGCGGTGGGAACGTTGGCTGTCAAACTGACGTACGCTGGTTCGATCCTCACCAACGGCTTCAGCTTCCGGCTACGGTAACACTGATATCAAATTCCCATCATGTTGGTAGGGTACTTTCAAGCCTAACAACCCTCCTGGCTAGCTACTAACTGTCACCAAACACATAGTGTGTTCAGGCAGCAGTCCTTGAGAGCCATTAAATATTCTAGGTCTAGACATCTTCGACCACATCGTCACTAAGCATCAAGTGAGATAGCTAGATCTGTGAAGTATATATCAAAATACGTACAATTTTTAGCAGACGTTTGTCAATACTCAGTGAATGCAAATAGCCATATTACCGTTGCGGATTCCATTGAAAAGGATCCGAATATTATCGGGTGTGTCGTCACCCTTCAAAACATGGAGACCCACGTTTGTAATAACTGTTATCTAATCTGGGTCGGTATAATAATACTGCATTATGTGCCAGCTGGATAGGACAGACAATGGTGACGAAGAGTGTGGGGCCTTCAGATAGATAATAATGGAGGATAGATATAATAATATAAACATACAAACCCGGCTGCAAGAATTATGTCGATATTTGTGCCTTATAGTTGGGAACAAAAATCAATATTTGATTCGGCGATACGCACGTGTGCCGCTATAGAGAAAACCTAATCAAAAAAATACTTATCACATTTTTAGACTTTTTTAATCTCTTTACTTCTAGTGACTAGTGTAAGACATAGTTCAAGCGAATTTGTCGTTACTGCGAGAATTTATGATGAAGTAAAAATATGGTACCACGAAAATATTTTTTTAGTAATCAATTAGCAAATAATTAAAATATTGTTTTAAATCAGAATTAATCTTCATAAACTGTTCTCATGACTCACATGTGTTTTTAAAGTTTATTAGACATGTAGGACTTTCAATAAAAAAAGATCAGAAAATGTATATCTATCAAATGCCTTTAGCCAGACCATGTTACGTTTTTATTAGACTAGATTTTCATTGTGTATGTCATGACTCGATTTGTGGTCAGCATGTGTCCAGCCACGCAGGCAACCTGATGGAATTAATTATGCTGATTTTCCAATTGAAGTCTTGAATTTTGTTTAAAATTCTTAATGTTTCGTTGAAGTGTACTTACGTACCTGTAAACGCACAGCAAGGAATTACAGTCAGAAATTGAGCGCGACAATAATCACTGCCTATACCATAAAATGGCTTTCATACAATTTTGCAATTCCACAAGTTTCATTTCAAATAGGTAAGATTATTTTAGCTTTAACAACCTCGAATGAGGTGAAAGTCGGTGAGCTGACGCGAAGCAAACCAAGTACCGTACTCGTACCTACATTGTTATAGAAGTGAAGACACTGAAATTGATACCTCGTCTTTAATTATCGCGCTCGCAAAGTTTCCCAGTTAGGGGGCGAACGTTAAATTGATTCCACAAGCACTTTAGAAATTTTTAGAGCCCTCGACAGTGATTAATGAAAGGAATTTTGGAGACTGCGATCCAATTGCGTCTCGAGTCTGGAGCCCTTCGAATAATAACAGGATAGGGGACGGCCGGACGCCCCTATCTTTAGACTTGCCCTGAGCTTTTACGGTTCGCAGTAATCTTGAGTCGTAAAATATTGCGGCTCCGATATTACTTAAGCAGCTGTCGGCTGTTTGATAAAACCCCGAGGTGTCTTCGAGCCATAATTCGCTGCGATCGTGATGAGTTCATAAGAGTGGTTTGCATAAACTTTTGCCAATATGTTCAAGTCACGTTCAATGATTAATGATCCGTGTCATGGATTCGTTAAACGTTGCGAAAGACGTTCGCTGAAGCACCGCACGTGTGCGCCCGCAACTGCAGGTTCTCAGATATTTTACTAATCGAATAGCTTTGCCATTTTATATGACACCGAAAGCGACTGATTGTGAGTTAACTACGCAATTTCCATGTTCTCTACGGTCCCCGCAGCGTCGTTAGATGTTTTATTCGCCTTTGTCACACGACCACGACATTCCCGCCATTGAATTTCTGCTTTAGGAAAGGTAACTTGAAACCTGTTGTTTCTGCGCGGACAGCTATATTGGACATCGTTTTATTTAGAAGGCACTTTCTGTGAGTAATATTTTGGATATCAAAGTTGTGAATTCATTGAAACGAAGAAGTAGTTTAACGAAATTTGTACGAGGCTCATTTGGCGAGGTGTCCACAATCGCATTAATTTGCGGAGTGCAGCGGGTATTGTGATTGTGAGGTGGGGCGGGTGTGAGAGGCTGTAGCCGCTGTAGGGGTGATTTAATGAACCGATGCGGCGGGCGACAGGCGCGGATTACACCCCACGAACGTTTGCACTCAATCAACCTCGCAAACAACCCTAAGCCCGGACAATTAAATACACTGCTACGAAACAATTTGATACAAGCGCGATAAGACCAATCACCGATTAGCATCCGATTATTGTGATTTGACAGATAAATGTGACTAATTTTCATTTAAAGGAGAACTAAATAGTTTCAAAAAAAAAAATAACCTAGTACGATAAGAGCCATATTCACATCGAAGTAACTTTAAACATAATATTCAAGGTTTGAAATTTTTCAATACCCATACCATAACATCCCACTAATATTGTAAAGGCGAAGGTTTGTGTCTATGCTTGTTACTCCTTCACGCTCTAACGGCTGCACTGATTTCGACGAAATTTGGTATGGAGATACCAATATACATATAGGCTACTTTTCATCCCGAAAATAACTGCCGTACCCGTGGGATAAGCGAATGAATAAAAAACTCCTGTTACTCCTTCCCGCTCTAACGGCTGTACCAATTTCCGTGAAATTTGGAATGGAGATAGGTTAGACCCTGAAATAATACATAGACTACTTTTATCCCGAAAAAGTATGGTTCCCGTGGGATAACTGAGGTAGCGGGAAAAATCAAAATTCACGCGCGTGCAACCGCTGGTTTCTACTAGTTGACTATAAACGACCACCTGGTCATAGTAAGGATTCGAATAGGCACAAGCCTATAACTCTAATCAGTAGACCAGCCTAATTTCAGAGTTTGAACTGACGACAGGAAGGGAGGGTCTTCGATGTGACCTTACGACTACTACTACAAGATTGTGACCGAGATGGCTTAATGTCCTCGCCAAAGCACGGAAATGTTCAATTTTACGAATATTTTTTTATTTTCTCTTTATACTACGAGTAGATCTAGCGTTTGACCACTATCTCACTTGATGGTCAGTAACGATGTGGTCGAAGATGTTATCGTTACGCTAGACCTAGAATGCTCACTGGCTCTCGCAATATGGCACTAGCGGGTACACATCCAAGTTTAGACGGCTAAGTAGGGACGAAGCAATATGCGTGATACATACATATATACAACTATTATATATTTAAGTAATTTTGAAAACAATTTTTATTTATTAGGTACCTAGTCAATGAGGTATACCTACTTCTACTCAGTAAATGAATTTTTATATGATAATAAGGTAGACATATACATTTTATTTCTAATCTAGCAGTCCGCCCCGGCTTCGCACGGGTAGAAAATTAAAAATTATAAGGATCCCCAAGATAAAAAAAAAGTTATAGTGCCTGTCACTCGGAGATAGTGTGTGTTCCCAACGGTGAAAGAATTTTTCAAATCTGTTCAGTAGTTTCGAAGCCTATTCAATGCCAACAAACAAACAAATAATCAAACCTTTCCTCTTTATAATATTGGTATAGAATAAGTAATCATGTTCATTTGAATGTAAATTTCTAATTGTTCACGTATTTTAAGAATAACCATTAATATAACTGTCATCAGACACGTGAAAGTGTGGACAAACATTATTCCATAACTTACTACTCGTACAATGACGCAGCAACCCAAAATGAGTCTTGGTCTCCGATAATAAAAGCCGCCACTTAGGTCTCTCCTGGGCCATGTCTTGCCACTGCTTGACCTGCCGCCTGCATGTAATGTACCTAATGCTGTACGTAAAGATTGCACAGCTAAACAGATAGGATATGGCGAACAAAATAATTTTAATGACTGTAACCTTTGCACATGTACCCATATCTAAGGAAATATTTTTATGTTTGAATAATTGATCTGTTAGGAACGTTTGACCAAGCTCTGCTAAAAGTGCTTCGTGGACGATAGGGAATTTTATAATGTTATTTAAACCAAATATAACCACAGAATTAGTATCTAACATCGAATAAAAACGGAGATCTTACCTTAGAGTCCGTTTTTTGTTTCTTGGTTGGAGGTTGTGATGAGTGTGTTTCTTGCCGAGAGTCGTCTGGTTCAGGTTTGCTGGCAGGCACGAGCGCAGGCGCGGGTGGCGGGGGAGGGAGTGGCGTGGGGGCTGTAGGCGTAGGCGCCGGCGCCGGTGCCGGTGGTTTTGCGTCAATGCGTGGCGCGGGTACCGGCCGGGGCTCCGGTTTCGGTGGAGCAGGTTGCTGCAGAGGTGCAGAAGGGGGTGGCGCAGAAGGCGCAGGCGCAACGGGCGGACCGGGCGCGTTAGGCGGCGGTGGCACGCGGGCCACGCCGTTCACGTCGTGCGGCGGGTGGGGGTGGTGATGCTTATCGCGGGCTTTGTCCCTCCGGTGACCACCCGAGCCACGCTTGACAGCGGCAGAAGCGGTGGCGGGCGCAGGCGGCGCGCCCCCTATTCCAGGCTTAGGCTCTCCGTTCATTTCGTTCGATTTCACGATCTCGTGCTTGGCCTCGGAGCTCTTGGTGCCAGGCTTGGTGCGCTTGATCTTCATCTTGAGCGCGGTGCGCTGAGTGTCCTGTTCGGCGCGCGCCGCCATGCCGCCCGCCTCGTCCGTCTTCTCTATGTCGGCATCGAGGTCTATGATGAGGTCGCCGATGCCGATGTCCCATTCGTTGTCATCGTATTCGAAATTGGCGGGGTGCGCGTGGGGCGCAGGGCGAGCTCCGCCGGGCGGCGCGCCCTCCCTCATTGGCGCCGCCATGCGCGCCGCTGAGCTCCGCCCGCCCCCCGCGCGCCACCACACGCACACACCATTGTAGCCCTGCAACAATGCAACACTACATCACCATCATGATCAAACTTAGATGATTTTACGATGATTATTTTTTTATGATTTTAACTTTAAGACTATCACCAAAGCGTTTTTAGAAAATCCTTTATCATCATTTTAGCCATAGGACATCCACTGCTGGACATGGACCTCCCGCAATGATTTCCACAATGACCGGTTAGAAGCAGCCTGCATCCAGCTTTCTTCTGCGATCTTAAACAGTTCGTCTGTCCACCTTGTCGGTGGCTGCCCTATGCTAGGCTTGCCAGTCCGTGGCCTCCATTCAGAACCTTTTGGCCACAGCGGCCATCAGTTCTTCGAGCTATGTGCCCTGCCCGCTGACATTTTAACTTGCTAATCCGCTGAGCTATGTCAGTGCTCATTCTTCTACAGATCTCCTCATTTTTGAATCGATCGCATACAGAAACCCTGATCATAGCCTGCTTTATATAAATGTGTAAAGACACGCTTATGTTACGCAATATTTAATATGCCTCTAACACATGATTTCATTGGAACAATTAAAAATTGTAATATACTAATAAATTTAGCAACAGCGTGAGTAAGTTGAGTTGTGTATCATGAAGACTAAGTTTTGGTTTAAGTAAACCTAACCACATGAGCATCCCACTAATATTATTAATGTGAAAGTAATAAAGTTAATGTGTAATGTGTTTGGATGGATGGATGTTTGTGACTCACTCAGGCTCAAACGGCTTGGTGGAATTTTGGTATGTAGGCACTTCAGGTCCCGGAATAACACATAAGCTACTTTTCATCATCTTCACCACGCAGATAAAGCCGCGGGACGCTGCTAGTATGTCATAACTGTCATAATAGTAGTATCAAGTACTAGTAGTACAAAAGTAGTATCAATAGATAAGTTTTATTATTAAGTAAAAGTTTTTAGTGCATAGTAAGCCTTTGTGTTTTAACAATAACCCCTAACCACTAACCAATCGTGGCACGGCAGGGTATAGCATTCTGATACTTCACCCAAACCGACAAATGCTTATTATTACGTTGTCTTATTTTTATTTTTTTTGCATGAAAACAAACCGCTACTTATATAAATACTATAACACTTATGATAACGGTTACATGAAAGCCTTACACTGTTTTCACTGATATATTGAGTAATGTTTTAAAAGGGTCCTTGAGACTTAGTGTAGTGATTTCAAGTTTTCAAGATATATAATATTGTATATCAAAAGATCAATACAAACAGAAACTTACTTTGTTCAAACTTAAAAGTATGTTATTAAAACAGTTTAAAGTATGCGTGGGTAATCGGTATTAAAGAAACTAACCAAATAATCCTACTAATATTATAAATTCGAAAGTTTGTGTGTATGTTAGTCACTTCTTCACGCTCAAACGGCTATACCGATATCGATGAACTTTGGTATGGAGATAGTTGAACCTGGATGAACACATAGGCTACTTTTATCCCGGAAAAAGTATAGTTCCCGTGGGATAATTGAGGTAACGGGAAAAGTGTAATCCACGCGGGTGAAACCGCGGGGCGCTATTAGTATTACATACAGGTATTATTAGGTATATATTATCCGGCTTTACCCACGTTTATGTCGAAGTATTTGGACCTAGGTTTCGGGCATGTCCGATGCCCATCATCAGGTGAGTTTACGCTGCCAGATCACGGCGACCACCTATATCTGGCGATCTGAGGAATGTATCAATTACTCACGAGAATTTCGAACCGAAAACCCAAGGTAATAATATTAATAGTGTATTGTGCATGCACTGCACACATAGTATGCACAATACACCCCAAGCGGGACGTCAGTGCAGGCCATATCGCCCCCATATAAATTAGAATATTAATAGTTTTATCATCAACAAGATAGCGATCATTATAAATCCATGCGTTTTCGAAGAACAGATAATATTCTAACACAAATGCTAAATCCGATCAAGTTTTGATTCGACCGATAACAAACCAAAGTTAAACCACATAAATGAACATGTCCATTTTAAAATTATATAAGTACCCACATATTTCTTTATAGAAATTTCATATCGTCGAATGTTATAAACTTATAACCGATTCAGAGGGCCATAATCGTAAAACAGTCATAAAACAGCGTAGATAAGCCCGGTTACTCGGCAAAGCGTAACATAAACCCGGCATAGGCGCGTACTTAGTGCTGAAGCTGCTCTTTATTTATTACTGTTTACAACCATGCAGTAAATTCATGTAAGCATTGCCCATTGAATTAAAACATGCACATCTAATAACATGATTGATGATTAAAATATGGTCTGCCACCCGATTCAGAACTCTTCGACAACTAACAGAATCGATTCGGTTATGTATAAAACCCGTATTATCCGACTTTTCATAGAATTTATCTTAAACATTCCTTCGACATTTTTGTTAATAATAATAATAATAAGCGTTCTGAATCAGGGGGCTGACAAGACTCGGAAACGGAATTTATTTGTTAGGACAGACAGTCTCGAAATTAATTCTTTTACAAAATTGGATGATTTCGACGGCAGTATCGACATCTGATTTCTTTACTGTAGGTACTAATGATCTACAGTAATGGGCGAATTAATTTGAACATAGAATCGTAGATGGTCAATTTTAAGTCTTCTTAAATTAAACGATGATTTTTATTTTAAACTGTCCCTTAGACATTCTAAATAGAAGAAAGAATTGATAGAATTTTTCAGAATCACTCTCAAGCTCTATAACAAGACAATGCAACTCGGATTTAGTCTCTCTTGTTCTATTTAGGTACTGGATGAATCCAATATCTTCTCTTCCTTTGCTTTATTAGATTAATTAATGCATTTTTTGTTCATTAATTACTAGCTGCGCCCCGCGATTTTACCCGCGTGTTGATGAAAAATGGTTGCGATGATGATGATGAAAAATAAGATATGGTGTTCTAGAATGTCAGCTACCACCATACCAAATTTTATCAAAATTGGTCCACCAGTTTGAGCGTGAAAGCGTAACAAAGAAACAAACTTTCATTTACATTTATAGTACATATTAAGTAAGGATAACTACACACCATTTCAATAAATATTCTTAAATACGCTTATGATACATAGTTACCACAAGCAAAGTAAGCATCTACTTAGTGCTCAGTGCGACGGTTGACACTCGTGCTATAAGTATTTATTTTGGCAAGGACCTATTATAAGTGGTACTGGTATAACAATCTTTTCCTAAAGGTGTAGGATTGTAGTAACCTATCATAACACCGTTCAGGGCACACAATTTCTGCCACTGACCGTCAAGTGAGACAAACTATAAAATATATATATATATATATATACTTATTACTTTTACAAGTATCAAGATTGTGTGTAATGAATTCAAGGGCCTTAGATGTTTAAAAAGTTATTTCATAGTTTTGGTTTAAAGGAGGATCAAAATAATTGCATATCTTCTTCATAATCTTTTCAAAACATTGCGAATGTGTAAACTCTCTGAGAGCCAAAACGTACCTAACTGATTAAAAATGCATCATAATGAGTCATAATATAATAGATGTGAACAGTGGCTATCACGAGCATCGCGACCACGGAAGACTAATGTGAACGCAGCCTTTACTTTTACATTTCTAAATTTAAATAACCCTCCTTTTTTCGCAGTCGGGTAATAATGATATACCTTACTTTAATCCTCTCGAGTTATATTATAATAAAATCCAAATTCCTTTTTGCTATTATTCAATTAAATTATGTATTTATATAATCTTTCAGAAAATTTCATGCTTCTGAACACCCGGTTTTGGCTGTGCGTTGATGGATCAGTCAAACATGCACTCTTTCATAATTGTAGATAACACAATTAATATATAATTATGTCATATATATATAGTATATATGACATATTCATGACACTCACAACATCATTATTACTCTGTTCTTTATTGTTTTTGTATGTATCTCTTGTGTAATGTGTGTTGTGAGTGTCTTGAATAAATGTGGTTTCTTTCTTTCTTTCTTTCTTTCTATAACAAAGTCACAGTGAATGAAGTTTGTTTATGGTTTTTTGAGAGTCGTTTGGCAGCAGACACACCTTAAAGAACTCAATTTAATTTACAGACTGAACGAAAATAATAATTATCGAAAGGAACATTAAAAAAACAGCATACATAAAATATATATAGGTTATTTCAGGTGTCTTTTTATTTTATGTTTGCTTCACTCCAGTCATCTCTAACAGTCTTCAGGGCCATCTGCACTACTAAATAACATACATATTATAAGAGGTTTTTCATACTTTGTTTTAGGCATGTAGACATACCATAAATGTATGCTTAAACTATGCATATATGCATAGTTGGGGCTGTGTATTCTATTTTTGTTTATGTAATTGGAGATACCTGATATATGCCTTACAGGAAGCAAACACGTTTTTCCAGGTTTTTTTAAAAATTTACGTAATTTTCTTGGGGATTCAAACAAACGCAATTTTCCAACTTTGCACTATCGTCAAAAACTCGGTAACATTTTCACACACCTCAGGGACCACTTTTCTGTACTTACACCTACTCCAATGTAGAAAAGTTAGAAGTGGTGCTGATAGCGAAGTTTGTGTGTTAGTAACTATTTAGTAATCTGTGGCGTAAGTGTTTAGCAGGATTTCCAGGGCTGCCAAATCTATAGTTATAAAATCTTGACAAATAAGTTGACAACACAGCAGCTATAGTGTGTAAAAAATTACTAAATGTTTTGAAGTGGTCAAATCCCGATAGATTCATTGGATCGCGAAAACTGCAATTCGAATGTTATTGTAATAGCTGTAGTGTTATAATTCGTTTGTAATCGTTTATTTTTAAAAAAGTGTCTTCATCCGAAATCTAAAATATGCCTAAATAAAGAGTAGGTATTTATAACATACACTATAGCATTTACGCTTTCGAAACATATTTAAGGCCGTTTGGTAGTACAAATCGCATTTTTGAATAAAATTCAAAATCATGCGTTAGATTGGAGCTTTGATTTTTTCACATTTGGTAACTTTGGTTCACTATAATAAAGGCATGTTCATGATTCAAAACACGGTTACTTACGTATAATTTAATCGATAGTTTTATTTTTTCCAATACATGCTCTTATAAATTATTTAAAGGTGTATACTCGTATCTTCGATTTAGCGTGTTGGGTGGGTAATGGTATAGTCTGGAAACTTTCAGGATTATTGTTTTTTTTTTTATTATTATTGCTGGATTCATGGTTTTTGTAAAATACGAATTAATTTAGTTAAATTACTGATGCCGCGCAGAATCACGATACTTCAGCAACCTAGCCTAGGTTAGCCGGCATTGATTCCTACAGCCTGCAACAAACTCGGCATATTCATGGAGACTTTGCAAGTCTGGCAACCTTGCATCCACTGGCCAGTTTACGGCGCCAGTGCCCGTTGCCAATTTTATGGCGCCCTTTTGATAACTCCTCGTAACTTTTTTATGAGACGCGTGCTTATGGGAGCCTGGTACTGAGCCGATGTTTATACAGGAAGGGATACAGACATATATATAAGGTACATGACGTCATATGATAAGTACTTAGATATTATAAAGATGTTTAAATCGTTCTAAAAGACAATCATACGTTTTTGTGCTTGTTAAAACAGGTTAATCTTACATTGACGTAAACGAGATGTAGTTTTGTCTTACGTAGGTATTACTCGATCGTCTGACTCCGTTATAATGATAATAATCAAGTTCATAGAACTTTTGTATACGGAAGATTTCGTACCTACTACTCGTATTAAAATACCATTAAGTATCAATTAAGAGGTTTCTTTATTTTATTTGAGGACAGAGAAGCATGTAGGTAGGTACCACGATAATACATAAGGGTCAGAACATACTGCTGTGCCAGACGCCTAGTCACTAACTTCTTTTGTATATAAGGACTTTATCAACAGGCAATAAGATCACTCTTATTATTAGCGTATTTGGAAGACGCCTTTGAAATTCCAAAACTATTACATAAAATCCTACTAACATGCAAGTCTACCTAATATATCATTGTCAACAGAAAAAATACACAATTTGAAAGAAAAAAATACGGTTATATTTTGTTTTTATTCAAATTGCGTTTTTTATTTATTATTCACGTCAATATCACCTAAAATCAATATTATTATTTTAGATTCGCACTGCACTTCGAGCGTGAAACGCATGGATGAATTAGCATCATGCACCTTTGTTTAAGGAGCAACCAGGGTATAAATTCGACTAAGCCGATAGAGATTGTAAATAAATTGCGGATTTGTGCCAGAACGAGCGCTAGAAAAGTTGCATATTTGCATTCGCAGCGCATACTATATATACTGTATATGCTGTAATATAGATATCAGGCCTCTGTCCTTACAACTTCGTAATTGTTCCTCCCCGAACGAGGTAGCCTGGAAGAGATTGCTATGTATACTATTATGTATTATATGTGCCATAGACCATAGATTAGGTATATTTATATTGAAGTACTTATATCTTTCTAAGCCATTGTTTAGGTTATTATTATTACCTACAAATTCAATTATAATTTATAAAATACCTCATACCTGTAGGCATGTGATAATAATTGTCCAGGGTTTTACCCAATTCAGAAATAAACTATAATCCTTCATACTACCTCCCACCCTCGCTTACATACCGTTGAGAAAAATACTTAAATAAAAATATTGAGATATACTCCACGTCCGTTTTTTGTACTAAAATAACTGACATTTAAATAATGACCACACCATTAAACACAAGCCAATTAACTAGAACATTTCCTATAAATAACTTGAGTTATCGGGTTTCGTGACGAAAACCGCGTTGGCCACTCTGGGGTATACGTTCGAGGGAAGACTTGGACGGCAAACAACCACTCCTTTCGACAATAATGTAAAGGATAATACGGCGATTCGAAATAGTGCCCATGAAGGCGTTACTGACTATTTTTTGCTATGCCTTAGGCCGTGTACATTTGTTTTTTTTTACCTTATATTCATCACCTCTCACTTGATAGTCAATGGCTATGTGGTCGATGATCTGCCATATAAATCATCGAAATGTCAAAGTGACACGACACTTCATTTAAATTATTACGCGTCAATGATCGACGGTTAAACTATTTGGATAATTGTTGATAAAAAAAATATATGAAAATGCTATAATAAATGGGGGTGGGCTAGGAGGGTAAAAATACTTTAGAAACTATTTTCAGACCTACCAACCTATATAAAAAAAAACATTAAAATCAGGCAAGCAGTTTCGGAGGAGTTCAATAACAAACATCGTGAAACGAATTTTCATATATTAGAGGTTTAATTAATTATTTATAATAAATTCTAGATGCGGGCCGCTTGCAACCGGTCCTTGTGAAAATCAATGGGTGAAGCATATGTCCAGCAGTGGACTTCCTATGGCTAAGCTGAGGATGATGATGATGATGAATAATTCTAAACAGATAAATTATAAATACGTCGTTTGTTCCATAGTCAGACAGCCAGTGGTCAAAATATGCATCCATTACTCAATATTTTTAACCACGACTGAGGAAAAAAAAGGTATGTATTTCTCAGAAATTCTACAATAAACTACCTTTAATCGACTCAAAACAGGAGCAAGTTCTCAATTCAACTGTATTTTTTTTTATTTGTGTTACTTCAGATTTTGTTCTACGTGAACCGAATTCTATTATTCCTTTTTATATGAAAGCTTGGGCTTTTCATGTGGTCTCATTTAATATGATCAAGATCTGACCAGTAATTTGTGAGTCTCTTGGCTTAACTAATGTAATCTTCACAACACAGGTATCGGGTGAAAAATAAAATGGACCCGTATCGATATACAAAGAAATCCGGGCGTCCTATCCAGAACCCAAAGTAATTTCCCCTTCAATAAGCCACGCACCGCCCTTTCGGCAGTCCCATAGACAACCCTAATGGCGGACGGGACTCCTAAGATAAACAACGGATCTACCCGTGTCCCTCGCCGATTCAAAACTCTTCTGTACTTCTGTAGTCATTAGAATTATTGATATGAGTTATTGAATAGCTATTACTAGCTGCACCCCGCAGCTTCACCCGTGTGGACTATGGTTTTCCTGTTACCTCAGTATCCCAAGCGAATCATACGTTTTTTCCGGGTTAAAATGTATGTACGTCGTCTGTGTGCCATACTATGTAGGTATATAGTCTATAATCTATCTCAGTTTCAAACTTTATCCAGAGACCATACATGTAAACTTTCGATTTATACTAGTTAGTAAGATTACATTCAAAACTATTATCACTGTCAAACATTTATTTCTTTAAGGGCGAGGTGTCGTTGACATAAAAGAGGCTCACGGGTGTTTACAGGCAGAAGGGGCGGGACAAATCTTGGCGCGTCTTTATTTCAAATACTACAAAATGTACTACACAGATGACCTACGGGCCCAAAAAACTAATCACATATTTAGAATTATCTTCTTTCCTTCGTGTAATTCACGGTCTAAGCGCATTTGTCGTTAGGCACAATTTTCGATAAAGATATTCGCATAAAAATATGTTTTCAGTAAGTAATATATTAGCAAATCAATACAACATTTGTTTCATCAGAATTAACCTTCATGAACTGTTCTCGTAAGTGATGTGTTTTAATAACGTTCTTGTTATAGGACTTTCAACAAAATAAGATGAAAAGACTAAAAATATTTATTTTTAGCGAATAGTAGAGCCTTAATTAAAGGCGCGTTCTATTTGCAATCTTTTTCAAAATTCAGGTAATTTTTCACACATATATTCCGTTTACGATTAATCGTTCTGAACGTTCTCGGCAAAATTGGCATTCATCTGAAAGGCACCCTAAATATATATTTTAAGATTCGCGGGACCCCAATTCATACAATATATGAGCATATTATGCTCCAAGGTACTTTTTTATCACTATCCAATAATATACAGTAATATTATTTGTTCTGTAATCTACGTCTGATCAAAGCATTCATTTTATGGATACACGTGAATAAATAAAGGCGTTTATTTGCTTATGAAATTTAAACGGCACAACATATAGTATTTCTTTAACTCATTAGCATTTTTATAAATGATTGCAGTGATAAATCTCGGACTTTCCCGGTTTTCAATTCAGTAGAGAATCTGAGGAAAGCGATTGAAACTCAACGCAACGAAATAAAACATAATAAATAATTTACTCTATGGAGTAATATGTAATTAACAATAATTAACTGTTTTTTGATGATTTGTCGATTGCTCTTTAGAGTCATGTTTCTTTTTTGCATATACTGGTTATTTTTTTATACTTTATAGATCTAGAGTTTGACCACTATCTCAATGGATTGTCAATGACAATGTGATCAAAGATGTAATTACGCTAGACCTACACCTTACTGGCTCTCCAGGACTGCTGCCTAAACAGACTATTTGTTTGATGATAGTTTTTCATTGTGCAGGTGATCATTTTATTTAATGTAATATTTTCAAGATCTAGCTTTTGACAAATATCTATGTAACGTGAAAGTCAGTGAAGATGTGGACGAAGGTATTAAACACGCAAGGCAAAAAACACATAGTTCAGGTTTATATAAGAGAAAAATTGCCAAAAAGTTGCATAAATGTAAAAAAGTTAAATACCTAGTCAGGAAATACAATTTATCAGCGGAACATTCTGGCAAGTTGTTTAGTTTAGTTTAGTGTCGTCATGTCCAATAAAAAAATCCATCCACCGCCTGTAACAATAGCTTTCCCGGAAAGACACACTACTAAGACTAGACAAGTTTTAAAAATTACCACAGGCACTACTACGAGTAATCGAATTATTTAATCAAATATCGTACACGGTTATGGTTTGAAACTAACATTTATACGGAATAATGCAATGCCGTGAGTTATAATTACAACGATACAGTATAATTCTGTGATTTTGCATTTGTATTTATTGTTTACTAGTGGCGCCTCGCGTGTTCACCAGCATGGGTTACGGTTTTCCCGGTACCTCTATTATCCCACGAGATTTACACTTTTTTCAGGATAAAAGTAGCCTATGTGTTATTCCAAGGTCTAACTTTCTTCATACCAAATTTCATCGAAATCGGTATAGCCCTTTGAGCGTGAAGGAGTGACAGAGGTTTTTGAATTATTTACTTATCCCACGGGAACAGCAATTATTTTCGGAATTAAATGTAGCCTATGTGTTAAACTAGGGTCTACACTATCTTCAGACCAAATTTCATCAAAATCGAAACAGCCGTTCAAGCGCGGAGGTGAAACAAACATACGCACATACAAACTTTCGCCTTTATTTTATTTACTAGTTGCGCCCTGCGGTTGTGATCACACGCGTGGTGATGAAAAACGGTGATGATGCTGATGATGAAAATTACCCTATGTGTTATTCCAGGGTCTAACCTTTCTTCATACCAAATTTCATCGAAATCGGTGTAGCCGTTTGAGCGTGAAGAGGTAACAAACATACACACAAACTTTCGCATTTATAATATTAGTAAGATTAGTGTGATTTCCGAACTATCCCAACAACTGAGTTCATATCATCTGTCCCGGAGTTCGAAAGTCGATACCTGATACACGAATGTTTCTCTTCGGTACTTATCTAGTGGCCATAAAACACGATACCTCAAATATAATGTTACAATAAAATAAAAAAATGTTAAGAATAAACTCGAACGCGCATTATATTTTTTAAATTATTTGTATCACTTTCACAACACGAATCTAATGACATCTCTTACTAAAAACCCATCAAGCCACATAGCGTGCCAAAGAAAAATATAATACAAAATACAATCCTCCTTCTCCACGCAGTCAGCTAAAAAGGCATTGGTATGTTTGGGTCAGAAAAACAAATGTGTTTTAATGTTATAAAACTTATAATTTACATGATTTTTTACTTAGTTATCATAAGTACTTATCAATAAACTGTTAAGTGTTTACACACGAAAGCACTACTTTATTAATTAAATTAACGATTAGATAATGCGGCACACACACGCAAACAGTGCTAGTTAAAAGCAAGCATAACGTGGAATGTTAGGTTGGTTATGTATAATCATCGCACTATCAGCAGCAAGAGCACATTGCCATAAACAAGCCCATTAAATTATGATTAGATATGCAATACAGTTGTTATCAGTAAACTATGTAAATTAAGCTCACCGTTCCCAAGTTGATCTATCGACGACTCGCGATGGCAATCCAAATGATACACAATCCATTCAGCACTTTATAGCACTACAGTTGACACTAACACTATTCAAGGTACTGGCACGACCTCAATGCACCATCACTAGACACACTGGCATCCCGGGAAATCCTGGCAATCTGGGCACACCTACGAAGAGACAAAGGACATGAGTACACAGCACACCAGAACATGAACGATGTGGTTGTATCCTATACACTATTCTACACAGTACAGTTATAATAAAGAGAAGTGAATATAAACAGACGCGCGTCGCAATCGCACGCTACACGAACACTGACTTGGTTTGGTCGGTCGGTTTCGGTTCGTTCGAGCGCGCCCCAGCGGGCGACCACTGAATTCAAATCGTGATGTTTCTGTGCTCGGCTACAATCATTTCACGCCTCACTAAGTAGGATAGCAAAGTGTAAAATCACACGCAAATAGAAACAAGCATTTGCAATTCATTCGACGATATCGGCAAACTAGCTTTCATTTGAAAACTTCATAGGTAGATAGCCTCAGTAATCTCAAACAATCCTCTTTGGCGTTTGAGATCAAGGTTAATGAACTCTATTACTATAGGAGGACATGTTTGGCAGCAATAAATATAATGAAGTTCTATCGTTGTAGAAGTCTAAACCGGGAACAAAAATAAAATATACGCCGAGCATCAAACAGATAACGCAACGTGGCACGCACGAGGAAACAAGCCCGTGCGTTGTCGCCCGCTGTGGCACAGCGTGAGGGGGAAGGGAACAAATATGAATATAGTTTCCAAATTATCTAAAAAAAATTATGCATACAGGATAACAGCTTGTTACTGCTGTTATACCAATCATATTGGATTGATTTATTTTGTAGTGGAATTATGATGGATCACCGGCAACCGCCAGCTGACATAATGGACAAATTATGGGACGACGTGTAACGAGGCCGTGTGGTCGTCGGCGCGCCGACCGCGCCGCCCGCCACTCGCAGCGACCGACTCGAGCGGACCGCGGTGGGTGATAAAATGAATATTTCCTCCGTGTTAGTAGAAGGAAACATGTGAGATAGTAAAAAGTAATGTTTGATTAAACAGTGCACTCGTAAAGTTTATATTTGTGTAATACATTCTTTAAACAAACGGATAATTACAAAGCGTTTATAGATGGTAGTACGGGATCGACAGCACGGCGGCAGGTTCTAATAAATTATTGCAACGGATTGCCTGTAAATAATCGGGGCTTAGAGGCGTAATGTATCGCTTTATCTTTCCGGGAGCTCTGGCCGATTTACGTAAACACATGAGTCAAACTGAGGCGCTGAGTTTGTTTCTTATTCACAAGATAAACAATGACAAATAATACCTAACCAAATTCAAACAGATGGACTATAAAAATGCTAATTATTATAAACATGTACTTTTAGTTGATTTGTATTTGCATTTATTACAGGTAAAACATGGAAATGCAAATACCAAATGGGTTTAGTACACAAATATTTCAATAATCAATGTGGAATCTAACATAATGCAGATGTAAGTAGAAGTTCTTCATTAAAACTCAATTGGTGCCGTTACAGTCCTGCACGCCAGGCAGTCAAGGCAAAGTGCTCTCTGAAATAAATTATCCTTAGACGACTGCTTTTGTGTCGCATCGCAATAGAAGTTAATGACAACAAAGGGCTCCTTGAAGCGAGAGATATTTAATCAAAAAGCCAGTGAAAACTTTAATTATGAGCAGTTATCATTCTATTTATTACGCTTATACTAATAGCTTTTAGGTCGACTAAAAAGAAACAATAATAAAGCATTAGCACATTCTGTTTAATCATTCCTTTTAAGTCTCAGAGGCTGCATTCAGCATCAGATACGCGGCCGAGAAACAAGAAATATTTTCCGATTCAATCGAAGTAGCGATGCGATTGGGATTGTAGGGGCTCAGTTATTTCTCATATTCTTTTGTCGAAATTTCTGCGGTTGGCTCTTTGTTATGAAAAGACTCGCCGAATAAGAAAAACCGAGGTATTACTCAAGAGTCGCTCCCGCGGCCGGAACACTGACTAGGAAACTTTCTCAGATATTTTAAAACGCGGAACGTGCAAGGAGAATGCAAACAAAACTCATTATACAAATATAACGAATGACAGTACTGTCTTTGTGTCAAAAAAAGAAATATTTAAAACAAAGGTTCAAAGCATTAACTTCAACGTGATTGATGCATAGCAGAGGTTAGAGTAACGAAATACAGTAATCCACGAAACCATTTGGTGAGGTTGCCTGTTGGTTTTGTACTTTCCCAAGCCAACAATGTAATGGCCGAGACAGCTATTGACATTGTAATGTACCAGGCGACGAGACAGAGAGCCGGAGAGCTTTGGGAAGTTCGCGTCGACGACAGCCCGCTTTCCGAGAAGCGACCTTACGGATACCGGATGAAGACCGCTCCCAGCCAGGACCCATAACAATGCACACAATGGAGCGTAACAGATACCGGAAACTATAATAGACATGGGCTCACTTTTAAGCCCGGGATTGTCACATCCTTTAATGCATAATCTAAACCTGTCGACATTTCAATTCGAATACGACACTCGTTGTGCAAGCGTTTTACACGATGTTTTGAAATGGTTCGTGCGATTGTGAACGCTGACTCCGAGTATTATATTACTGGTGCATACGCGTTACATTGGATCGTGTGTTGACGTTCTATTTCAGACGTTTGTTTTGCATTGTCAGATATGTTATGGGTTTCTGACATGCCGAGTCACGCGTTGTTAATCACTGAATCGATAGCAGTTTGTACCCGATAACCGCAACTGCAAAATGACACTGTACATTTGGGCGGGGCGGTAAAGCTCGCTGATAATGATTGATACTCAATTATCAATCTTACCTATTCGACAAAATCCAATCAATCCTCAATCTCAATATGTATTTTCAATATTATACGTTCTCATTAGTAGCTTGTATTAGAATTCCATTTGAATCGCACTTAATTCGTTACCGTGAATATGAGCCTATACAATATACCCATGTTATAGAATTCATGAATTGAGATTCACATCCCGATAAGATCGGTTCGACGATAAAATAAGTTACAAGAAATAATTTAAAAGCGCGTGGGATAATCGATTCAATGAACAAAGGCAACAGAGCTGATAATGATCGTGTTTATGTCTTATTTTAATTTATAAATATTGTTTGTTTCTTCACCTACAAGGGTCGTCGGATCGATAATATTTAATTGTTAGTAATCAAATTCGGATACATACGAATATGGTATGATTGTATCATGATGAAATCTGCCCTGACCCGAATGACGAGCAACAATTTAAAAATATAAATGTTACCCGCGAAAATAACAGTCGGCGACGAAGTGAGGCGTGTGACGAATTATGAACGCCCCAAACAATTTGGACAATACACAGAGCAGCTTGTCCTGTTTCGTTCCCTCTCCCCACGAAATATTCTCACTCAACACATTTGTTTTCACTAGAAAGCTTTGTTAAGCTCGCTGCCTGAGATAAGACTCGTAAATACATACCTATTATGTTTTATGTTATTTTCGAGTGGTTTCTAAAAAACAGAAACGTTATTTACCTTCAAAAGGTTTCACTTGACCAAATAATAAGCGTTTGTTATTAATTAAAAATAAAACGTAATGTATTCGCAATCTGCGCTTTTACCAGACCACGTTGTAAGTATACAAATAGGTACATACATACAACAACGCCGCAACAAATACATACAACATTTTCATTTCACGGTGTTAACTCCTTCTTTACTTTTGTATTGCGGCGTTAATAAATATTATGACTTGATTGTGAGATTTCTTGTGAAAATGCGCACGTTGAAATATAAATTATTGAAATAAAAAGTCGAATGCCTCTTCAATTTATTAGGTAAAGCACACCAGTTTCACCAGTACACTATACTATACTCAATAAAACTTAATAAATTTTTATTTTAGTTTGGTTTGATATTGGTTTTAGGGGACACTATTCATTTGGTGTTCGATGATCTGCTATAATTATTCTGTACTTGTATGAAATATATGACGTGTTTTTATAGTTAGCTAAAAGTTTTATAATTCAAAAATAAACAGATTATCATGGAAACGTTGAAAGAGAACAGGTCCCATTCATGCCTGTCCCGTGAAAGGAATCAATTTATATGCTTAATATAAAGAAAGCGAAGACGTAAAAACTCCGACGATATTACGCCCAAAGCCATCGTAAAACGTATTACCTATATCTGAATTCTGTATTCATGTTAGATTACAATATTTCCGACGCGGCGCGGCTATAACATATAAGTCAACTCATAACATCAATGCGGGGGACTCGATAAAATCCCTCGCGGTTCTTTTTCCCCGTTCTCCCCTACTTCTATATTCGCCTCGTCGTTCGCGGCGTACTGCGACTGCGAGCACTTTTGATCTTTCTTTTGATATAATATAAATATTTTTTGCGTCTAAAGCTGAATTTATTTGGAGGAATGATATCAACGGAATGGAAAGAAAATTTCTACACCTCTATATTTCAAAGTCAATAGTATAGTAGTATACAATATAGAAGTTATCGTCACTTATTATCCACTTGAAACTTGCCCACGAACTATTTATTAGAGGTATTACTTGCACGCGGACCAACAGCACCTATCCGTGTAATTGTAATAGTATATGTACAAAAACGTATTATATTTATTATGTTTGGTTGGTTGGTGGTCTAAAAAGAAGTTTATTTGTTAATGTTCCACCTGCAATCCTATCTTTTACCAATATTACAGCCGTATTATTTTGTTTCGAAAATAACACCAATTAGTATAATCCTTATATTTTAACGCAATACAAATCTTACCCTAATACAAATGTTTAAGATGTATTTTTGAACATACCGGTATATTAATGTTTTATTTTATAACTAATATCCTTGCGTTCGAGATGGGATATCGAACAGTTACTGTTAAAAACGCCTAAAACGCTCTCGTTCCGCGTTCGTTTTGGCACAGGTGGCGTTTTGAACTGTTTTTGTTCACAGTTTGAGATGCATGAAGTGTTAAAAACGTTACCGTGGACTGCCACTTTTGACCCACCTCCGAGGCTGGGTCTTTTGACAGCTGAGAGATTGACAGCTACAGCTGATTTGAGTAGTTAAACAAACTTGAAATAATGCTCCAGTGTAATATTTTCTTTCTATTTTCATTACGAAAATGTAATTCTCGTTCAGAGAAGATTCAAGTTAATATTAAAGGTATTAAATTATTATGTAGGTATGAAAATTGAATTTTTAAGTCATGAATATTCAAATGAATCGTCGTACTTGATAGCTCTCGTGTAAATGACGTGTATGCGTCGTTCGAGTTGGGAAAGATCGTTTTTGCCACCACATTCCAAAATCGAACGCTTGTTCAGTTCTACACTGCTAAAAACGCCACTGGTCCATCTCGCCCATTATGTGTGTGTTTATCCTCCATTTAATCTTCATTTTCGTTTATTTCGTCCGAAAATTTGATGTGAAATAACATATGTAACAAGTTTAATGAGATGTCAGCTTGGCACATGGCTATCAATTTAATTTATATTTATACTTTTATTATAGCACTGTGTGATAAGCATGTTGGTAATAAACTAATAAACAGCTGCTTATAAAAACAATATAGATATATCATCTCTTTTTTTGGGTGATAAGGAGACTACCGCGTTAAAACAAAATTTATTAAAATATAATCACAAATATTAAATATAATAGAATGCGCCGTTAGTCTTTTTGAATGTTAGTACCTACATTTTTTATAGATCAAAAGTGAAAAAAAATAGAATAAATAATATTCAGTGCGAGTTTGATACGTCATAAAAAATAAACGGCACCATGTAGTTTTTTTAAAAGGCCCACAAGTAACTAAAAAAGTGTGTAAAAGTGATTATTATTTTTTATTTTTATATTTATTCTAACAATTACTACATTCAACGGAAGCTTATGTAAAAAAACAACTAAAATGACTACAAATTCCTTTTCTTACAACTTCCACAAAATATTCGTTTTATGTAAGGATGCCTACTTATCAGTAAAAACCGGCTCACATGTTTGATATGTAGTCTCGTCTTTTTCTATTTTCATAGAGATTAGATACGCACTGGAAAGGATAATTCTTATCTGAGATTTTATGTTTAATTTAAAGCAATTTATAAAAGGGATAATGATCGAATTTATCTATGAAAATATAAAACTACATATCTGTTTATAATACTGCCATAATGAGTATGCCTCTAGAGTTAATATTAGGTATCTCTATGTTTGTTTACGAGCACGAGACAGCGAGAATTCACATAACTGTTTAGTAAGTTTCTATTGAGCGAGGCTTTCAAAGCACGTTTTGAAAGGACGTCAACTTCGCATAGTTACAACCGCTAATGCTTTTAGAAGAGGTAAAAGTCAAGTAATTATCTGAGTGGATGCTCATTGTGAGTCCATCAGCCTTTAGCAACATGAGGGCAATAATTCCAGGTTCCATCACAGCACGTCCGAGGTCGAACAAAAGCAATTTGTGTCCGCACGAAGCGGCTTTGTACGTGCGTTGCTTCGTAGGTGTTTATTAGCGCCCTCTAGCAATGTTAATAGGAACGTGTGTTGCGCGGTTGGCGGTAAGCGAGCGGTGTCGGTCGCGCTTGCCCTGCGATCCCCTGACCTCACTATCATTCTACTAATCACGAATTCCCGACGGCAAACACGTGCTCCCACGGCTGACCGGTTCATTTGATAACAATTACCGGCCAATTATTTAGCTCACTAAATAAATAATGTAAACTTTTCAATCCAGCTGTTCACTTTCGAACCGATCGAGGTATTTTAATTAATCCGATTATTCCGAACAGACAAAAGCCGGGCTCGTTCCGTGCGAAAACGATACGAGTTCGCCAAGACAGCGATACCGTATTTCGATTAGGCCGAGAACACTCGGATAGTTGGAAACAAAGTAACATTGGCGGAAATCCAACGTCATTTACAATTCTGATTTAGTGTACTGCATCATGAGGGAGTTAGCTCGGTGGGCGGTTATTTCTATTTTATTTAGGAAACAAAAGTGGACTGTGTGGTGTTTTGTTTGACATGCGTATACAATGTAATAAATGAAACAGAAATGAATCACGTCGCCCGGTAAAAAACGACTTCTTGAGAATGTTCGTGGAAGGCGGAGAGGCTGGCTCGGCTCCAAACCTCGTCAGTATCACGCAACGCAGACATCATTTAGCGACAAATTTACTGTGTCACAGAAAATACCGATCACAAGAGCTATTTATTATTCGAGGGGCAATACACGCGGTGAATTCCGATTTCATTGTGATGAAAAGTGGATGTGCGATGTAATGGGGATCTTTTGGTTCGTTTGTCTCATAAAGACTGATGGAATCTAAAAAAATAAAGAGCGAGGGGAGATGTTTGTCGATATTGATAAATATGATTTTTAATAGTCCAGTGCCCTTTCTTCTTCCCTTATTTATTACATACACCTAAATTATAAAAACATAGTAATATTTGCTAAACATATTCAATGATGTCTTTTGTATAAACATAAAATATATTTTTCGACTGGCCGGTTGGCGCAGTTGGTAGTACTCTGCCTTCTGAGCCGCTGGTCCCGGGTTCGATTCCCGGACAGGTCAAACATTTATGTGTATGAACATGTCTGTTTGACCTGTGTCTGGGTGCGTATATGTATACAAGTATATATATCAGTCATCAGGTTACCATAGTACAGTACAGTACCATATTTTTGACCTGAAGACCTTGTGTGAATATGAATATATATCAATAGATGGCGCCACATGGCCACAGCAACGCGTGGCCGGGTCAGTATATATATATATATATAATAAGAACTGTGATATCCATAACCATATAAACACTTGCTTAATTAGCGTAGCGAAAATTAACAGTACTAATTATAATTATAAAAGAGGAAATAGAAGCTGATACATAAGTGATAAGTACATCATTCATAAGCCTTTTAACATAATACATTGTATCTTCAAAGTAAATTAACTAATATAATAACTAATTCTAAATTGGTGCCCAATGAAACGTGCTAAATTTGTACGCATAGGTACGCACCAATCCACAAACAAACTATTTGGGGACGCTGTTACCCTAAGATATGTAAGTCTGTGTTTCCCGATATGTACAATCCTGGAGTCTTCAAGTCACGAGTGAATAGGTACCTTCTAGGTTTGCGTGCTAAATCCTAGACAACGTCATCACTTAACATCAGGGGAGACAGTTATCAAACGCAAACTTATAATATGTAAAAAAAAAATATCCCGTAACTTTCGCGAACACATTGCCAATGGAGCTATACAATTTTATGTTTATGAAAAAACGAATACTTTTTATTAATTTAATTTGTATTAAGTATCTGTGACACAAATCCTATAATAAAGTAAATTAACACAGGAAGTGCCTAAATGAATACTTGATCCTCACTGATATTATATGTTTATATGAGGTAGATGTGGTACAAGCGCGCGGAAACTGAGGCGGCAAAATTAAGTCAATTGTAGTAATTTTCATTATGACGCGTATTTCAAGCGCAAGTCTAAACATATAGCTATCCTTTTCTATATTATTTGTACCGTATTATCTGTCGCAGTAAGCATGTTTATGTCGTAAAGGAACAAAACCTGAGCACCGCGCAGCATTAATATACGTCATCTTTAGTAAAACATCATTGCTTGATCCTTTGTGGGTTTCTGCTGTGACGGATTAATTTAACGAAACGCAACAGTGCCCTTGATACATTTTAGAAATAAAAATCAACGAAATGAGTTATTTCCGGCAGTGGAGGTTTAAGTTTTAGTAATTAAATAGTATATTTTAATTATAATTAAATATTTATTATCAACCATATTTTATTTAAGATACTATTTTTATTAAATTAAAAATAGTATCGAGATGGTATTTCTACAAATGTACTATAGATTCTAAGATACAATCTTTGAGGCCTACCTAATACGGTTGTGGGGCTAAGTGTATTCCTTGTTATGTAACTTAGAAGGACCTATTATATTGTTCGCATGAAATTTTAAATGAAATTAGCTTATTATAGCTTGTAACCTGGAATAACACATAGACTACTTTTTACCTTAAAAATATTAACACATCCCGTGGGATGACGGGAAGACAACAATTTAGTTTTACCGCGGATCGCAGCTAATATACCTATGATATTATGTACCAATATAATAATAATATTTTTTTACCTTTACTACTTTGAACTTTATTCAAGTCAACTAGGTCAGTTTATATTGCGCTGGTAAAACCGGGCTGCTAGAAAGGGGTCGTGGCCAGTCAAAACGGTCCTTTTCAATCCTGAATGTAATGTAACGAATGTTACTACTGTGCTAAAACAACGGTTCGACGTCACAGTAAACTCTGGGAGTAAGTACGTTAGCTCTGATTTGAATATGACAGTAACTTACCCAAGTAACTTGAGTGATTAGTGAAGTTAACTATAACCGTAAACTAACCGATCAACTAGGTTTAAACATGATCAGCTGTAGTGACAGTAAGATCGGTTAAGATCTAATGCGGGAAGCATTAAAACGTATCAGCCACAGCCCTAATACGTGACAAAGGAAAGCGCGGGAATGAAATTAAAATACTATTACGGCATACAAAGTTGATTGAGTCGGTGAGCATGCGGCCAGAGCTTCTCTCGCTCCTGTAATTTGATTTGGAGAGGAGCGGGGAGGGTCTGGATCGATACTGCGAGGGGGGAGGCAGGAGGGGAGGTGGGAGACGGAGGGGAGAACAGCCAGGCGCGAGTTGTTATGGCAACCGTGGCTCGGCTACCCTCGCACCTACAGATTTTGCCGGTTGTCCCGGCACATTAAACAAAGGAGATTTGCGATATCATTTTTCAAGTGCAGTCGGGATATAATTGACAAACGTAAATGTTTCGATTTTGAATTTCTTCATGGGCTCAACAATTTAAAGAATTAAACACAATCAGAAAGAGGGAAAATTGTAAATGATGTATCTTTAACAATTATTATCTAAAATTAAAATATCCCAAGCTTATGAAGTCACGGGATCCTGTATCTTACAGTTAATTAAATATCACACAATTTAAATTCCGATAAGTGTGCTTAATTATCATACGAAGGTTAATGAGATCTAGATGCTATAAAAGGCCGGTATTGACTATAAAAGTACCAAAGTACATACATAAATAACTGAGTTATTACTATTAGACATCAATACAATTATAGAGAAACAGGAAAGTATACACCTAACTCATTAAGTACTTAGGTAATTTTATTAAAATCTTATAACGGTTTTTAATGATCCGTTACTTGCTTTATTTGTAATACAGTTAATCTGCAGTATATGTACTAAAAAGAAGTTGATTGTAAATATTCTTCTTCTTGTTCTTATCCCACACTCGCTGGGGTCAGCACAACATTTTTCTCTTCTATTATATTCCATCATTAGTCATCGTGTGATGTTCATAAACATCATTCTTCACACAGTCCATCCACATTCATGTTGATAATAGAAATTGGTTGAAAATACGAGTATGCGAATAGAGAAGTTTGAATTACTATTTATAATGAAGATACAGCGATAATAATATTAAAACTCACGTTCATGATTACTTTACACTGTTTTTAACGGGTATAACGTGGTACTTACGCGTAGTCGATATCACGATCGACAATTGTTTTGCCAGTGCGAGACGGGACGTTACGACTAACGCACCGCACTCAAGATCCTGATGAAGGCTTCCGGAAGAAGCCGAAACAATTGTCGATCGTGATATCGACTACGCGTAAGTACCACGTTATACCCGTTAAAAACAGTGTGAAGATACAGCGATTGTAATATCATACTGTAGAAGAAAATATTGAACAACAATGTATGTTAATCTTTTAAATTATGCACAACCAAAGACTAAAGATTACGAAGTTAGTACATAATCATCTACTACGTAAATGTTTTGCCACGAAGCCGGAAGAGACATGGCGTTCAAAGCTCAATATCTAAAACCATAAAACTATACAGAGAATAACAAATTCCAAACATCATGAGTCACAGGAAAGTTTTCATGTTTAAAAAATACATCCCATCTGCCAGTTCAATGATTAATTCCAAGCAGTTTCCTTTGACGTGGAACGGACGAATATATCCGAATTGTCAAATTTTGTAGTACAAATGTTTCTCTTATCTGGTCACGTGAGAATCAAAAGAACTCCATGAAAACTGAGGCACAACTCCCACTTTTGGAAACTGTCCAAATCAAGTATTTTAGAGTCGAGTTAGTCAATAAAACGTCCACCAAATAATCAAACCGTCTTGCAAGTAATTGATTCTCAAAGGAAAGAATTAGATTATTCTAGAATAAACCAACATGTCTATTTATAGCATACAGTAATATCACACTTCTAATATTATAAAGACGAAAGATTGTCTATTGTTGTATTTTTGTTAGCTCTTCACGCTGAAACGGCTGAACAGTTTTGCATGAAATTTGTATCGAAGATAGTACTTATACTATGTAGTACTAATAACACATACGACTGGCTACTTCATTCCCCGAACATATGGACTGTTCGCGTGGGTTGACGGGAAGACACACAAATCGTCAATACCATTTCACCGCGGGCAACGCTGCGGGGCGCAGCTAGAATAGTATCTATGAATATAATGATTTAAGATATATTGAGACATAACTGATTTAAATTTATAGCCTATTGCATAAAACTTAATTAACGATCCTATTTAAGGAACTGACGAAAGAAGTCTTGTACCGATGGGCCAAGCGTAACAAAAAGTATAAAAATGTACTAATAATGAAGCCATCACATAGGTAACTAGTACAATGGCATAGAACACGTGAGACGAAAAACGGCCACAGACTTTTATTACGTGTCACGTCCGTCAGTGGAGACTGTTATTCAATTTTATTGTTATCGTTGACGATGCGAACTTTACAAATCTTGATGCCTATAACACAAAACATGCAAAGTGAAGATATACAATGCCAGTTGTCAACATTCATCATCATCATCTCAGCCATAGGCCGTCCACTGCTGGACATACGCCTCCCCCATTGATTTCCACAAGGACCGGTTGGAAGCGGCCCGCGTCCAGCCCTTGCCTGCGATCTTAGTCAGGTCGTCTGTCCACCTGGTCGGTGGCCATCCTATGCTGCGCTTGCCCGTCCGTGGTCTCCATTCGAGAACCTTTCGGCCCCAACAGCCATCGGTTCTTCGAACTATATGCTCTGCCCACTCCCACTTCAACTTGCTAATCCGCCGGGCTATATCGGTGACTTTCGTTCGTCTACGGATCTCCTCATTTCTGATTCGATCACGTAGAGAAACCCCGAGCATAGCCCTCTCCATAGCTCGTTGTGCGACTCTGAGCCTTTTCAGAAGGCCCATAGCCCATATGTTATTCCGACTTTCTCTCTCGAGGATATACAGATGGTATGTTTGTTCGTTAAATGTCCAATCCAAGGGAAAACTTTTCAGGTGATTGGCGCGTGAAAAGGCACCTGCTTGAGACCAATCAGACTTCTTGTCATCTTAACAAAAGCCTTTTCATTGACGGTTGGTGATGCTGATGCAGCTTTCTGCATCTTAAGTTCTCCGAAATATTAACCTTCATCATAAGGTATAAAGTGCCTTATGATGAAGCTTAACCTTATGGCCACCTACTTATTTTTGTTATACAAATGATCGGTCTACTAATTGAAAAAGAATGTCCATTCTCTTTACTTGCTAATCAAGACAAATAAGTACTTTACGGATATGTAGGCAAACGATTGAGCAAATGTAATCCGATTCAACACGTACAATAGATAGACAAAGTATAATAGAACACAATTTACATAAACTGCCCTCGAAAGCAATTAACGCCACGCTAATGCGGTGCGTGGCAAAGTCGGCCAGCAGCAACGCATTTCTATTAGCTTGATTAATTACATTTTAGTGGTAATTATAAGTATAATAAAGATGATATCTTAATAATACATTTTCATAATTTATTCGTTTTAGGTTTATCGTTATCGGCTTTAGTCGCCTGACCAAAATATTATACCTACCCGAAAAAATGTACCAAATATAAACATGGCATTAACATACCCATTGTTGTTGCAACGTGTCGCTATTATATCGACTTGTTTGGTTTACCTTTAAACTTGTGATAATAATGATGACATCATAGATTTTATAAGCCCAAATCTATGGGTGACATGTATTAAAGTGACAAAGTACTCCAGGAAGTAAACATACCACAAGTTTAATTAGCTCTAGGGCAATGCTTGCTTAAGTCTTAATCACAAAAGATACTAGTATTATAATAATAATATGAATAAGTAAAATAGCCATTGTAACACAAAAAAGGAAAAAAAACATACGGCTCGAATTGAGAAACCTCCTCCTTTTTTGAGGTCGTTTAAAATAGGTTTGAGCTTGAAAACTAGGCGCGAGTCATCCATCCTTGTAATCTAAGAACCCCGATATACTACCAAACTAAAATAGGTTTATCTGGACGACAAAAAACCTGCAAAAAAACTCATCAGTGGCAAATGCAAGTCTAAGCTTGCGTGATCCATCTTAGACCGCGTCGACATTTAAATCAGGTAAGACAGTGGTAAAACGCAAGCTAAACATTAAATAAAAGCTACGTTCAATAGGTAAACTGACAATGGATCACAAACTTTGCGTTCTAATTTTATCGACTTACTCTAAAGCTACGTCGAAACGATAATGTAATCTAATTAGAGGCAACATAGAGGTATTTACCCTTGCCGACCAGCACCAAGAACATTAACTAAAATGTCATGCCTGCCGAACCATAATGATGTGTCGGGAGAGGCGAGCGCTCTAGGCGTCCCCTCTACGCAGCAATTCAATAGACCCATTTAAATCGCTAGACCAGGAGATAAGCAGACATGAAAGGGCGGCGCTGATGCTAATACAGTGCACTTAACCTGGCCCGCGGCACCTTGCACCGTCCAGTCAAACTGGTTTCGGGCACGACCTTCGTCGTCTCACTGACTCGCTCCACGCGGTCATGCTCCCCTGGTCGCTCCGATCGCCACGCTCGATTGATTTTATTCTGATATTCATCGGAAACACATCGATTTCGACGTAATAAAATAAGTAATAAATTGCATTGCCTTGGAAACAAATCACGTTAAAATTGGAATGAAACATTAAAATGATCAATTTTTTTAAGGCTTACGTTTGACCGCTGTCTCACCTAATGTCAAGTGACGACGCGGTCTAAGGTGGAGCATGCAAACTTAGAAGGTACCTATTAAATCGCGATTTGACGCGTCCACCCCGGAATAGGTAGGATAGGTACAAATCTATCGGAAAACACCCTCAGGCAGTGACTTCCACTCCCTGGCAGTAAGCATTATAAAAGTGGAAGCAAAACGCTTCGTGCCCAACGATGGAATATCTGCCATGTAGCGGTGGTGCATAGCCGTACGTAAAATTATAAATTGAATAACATAAATAAATTGAAGAAATACTTCCAAAATAAAGTCCAATTATTTAATGCAAAACTGACTTATTTATATGATATATATACTTATAGGCTTAGACTTATATGAGAACCAAGATAATTTAAAAAAGTAAAAGTGGAACTATAAGCTGTAAGTAAACATAATAATTATTCCAGAGACAAATTCAGCGTAAACAATATAAAATTATAACGTTCATGACGTTGAAACTTTCTTCATTCAGTCTAACGTAAATAGATTCCAAGCAGCATTAAACCGGTTTAGGTAATATACCTATGAATTTTTATTTGTTCTTCTGTCTCGAACATTTAAGTGGATGAATATAGGAGCTCGTTTATTTGGAAAAAGAAAATGTTTTTTAAGTCAATAGGAAGCCCAGCGCGTTCATACGTTTTATACATAAAATGAAATACCTATTGTAAGTTGATCCCAATTTGTATTCACGATAAGCAGGCGCGTTATCGCAGTGATCTGGGGCCAAGCCCTTGTTCGGCCGTTGAAACTAACATAATCATATATAACTAGTACGCCAATAGTGAATTTTTGTACTCTAGTCGCTTATTTATGAGCTCTGTTTTGGTTTTATTTGTAAACGGTTTTTAACTAAAGGTCATTAAGTAAATCTTCTTCTCCATAAACGTTGACATTATTGTAATTTGTGTTGCAAAACGATGATCATATAGGGCAACTATTCAACTAGTCCCCATTCGTGTTATTATGTTTTCTGACATATATAAATAATGGTATGGCAAATCATGGCACTATAATGAAAAAGCCGTCTGTTAAAACGTTCGGGTTATCCGTAAATCGCGTGAAGACTATAATTGGCCTTAATCAAGCGAGATGGCGTGCGGCGCGGTACCAATATCGGTTAGCTATGTTCTATGTTCAGCCATTTGCAATCGGTAATTGTTAGGGTTATATTATTCAATTGATAGCGCGGATCGATATCTTAGAATCTTAGCTTCTGTTTACATACTGTATACATTTACGAATAGTAATATCGTGCGCAAGAAAACTTTCCAACTGTCAACTTGTCTTATGAAAACAAAAGGCTATTTGTTCATTTCTGTTTCGCAACCTCAATAGTGACCAGAACAGAGAAAGGTATGATGAACGGCCGAATATTTATCTGAGAACGTAAAATGACGAAGAATATGTACGTGTCGTGGAGTTTGAAACGTAGGAACACACGCGAGTGGTAGGTAATTGCTAGTTGCGTCATGCACGGCGCGGTAATGTCGCCAAGAAATTTCTCTAGGGAAATGGGAAAACAAATGAGAGAGCTGTTATCTACGCATTACGGGCGCACAGTGATTTACTGCGGCTACCAACCTGTGATGTGAGCTTCACATGCGAGGCGAGTGTGCGAGAGGTATTATGTTATACCGGTCGGAGCGTCAGACAACCCGCCCGAGACAGACGCGAATTGAGTGTTAAACACGCCGTTTGAAAACTTGCAACATAAAATATAACATTGTATGATGCTTCGCAGAAATTGCAAACATATTCACGGGCTCCCTCCGTATACGTTTCGAACTAGACGACTCATCGCACATTGACACAGACAACGGAAACCTTTCAACGGCTGCAAAACCAATTTGCCTCGATTAAATATTTACCATTCGACGTATCCACCTCGGTATAAATGCGGTGGAAACGCTAATGCTCGAATGGGTACGTCAAACCCGCAATTACTTTGAAAACGACACGATAAGAAGGAACGACCGTTCTTGGAAGATCCATTGTGAATATGGCAGGTAGAATCATCGAACGAACAAAAAAATAAAACTCCAAGCAATCTGTTTCTGACTCATTAGTGTTTTTAAAATATGTGCCGATGATATATCACACGTAGGCAGTCTGATTATAAACATTTACAATATCGTAAAAAACGCTGAGCTAAATTCGAAACTGATATGTAGCAATACTCGTCAGCATTGCAGACGCAGCTGCGATAGCAGCAGTTTAATAAGTCAAATGTCTAATAAAGTTGCTGGCACAGACATCTCATTGAAATTAGCCGGAGTCGTGATCAAATGGAGCCCATTACATTAGCATAGCGTTTAGCCGAGCGGGATATCTTAGATAGCAGAGCAGAAAGCGAGGTCCGCCGCCACCGCCGCAAGCTCACGGCAAATTGCCTGTGGGCGGCTAGATGTGATCCCGCGACCCCTCCGATAAGTACATCCAGCGCGCAACATCTCGTTCCTCGCGCGCACAATAACGACCACTAACTTCCTCAATGCTATTTTGGGAACAAAAAACAATCGAGGCAAATTTAAAAGTGTTTGAATTTAAATGAATCCATTTGGAAAACAAACGGAAAATGAAAGAAAGTAGATAAGCAGGGAGTTGCAAGAAGCAAAAAGCACAAACAAATGGTATATGATAACAGGAATTACGTAGCTCTATCTGGTTCTGCCTCTGTTAGGAATATAGCTGCCTGTCTGAGCATGCTCATTGCTCGTGTATTGGACTCTATTGATGCTATTGCACAAGTAACACGGTTTGGATACCAGGCGCGCATAACTGGGTGCTATTAAATCGTTCTCGATCTAATCAAGTTTGATTATAATAGAGTGTTGTTTACTAGAATGTATCGAGCAAAGCGGGCATGTTCGCTGTGACGTAACGGCAGCTGTGTAGCGGCGCGGTCAGATACAAGTTCACTTGACACTATATGGAATTGTCCAATTTAATAATGTACATTCGATATCTATCAACAACAACAATCACGATACCGTTATTCAGTCGGGCAGGAGCGGTGCCTACACTGATCGACGATAACAATGACTAGTAAAAATGCAAAAGCGCTGATTAGCGCTGTGTTCGAAGAAATCACACAAAAGTTTGAAAGTCTCCAGGCGATTCAATTATATTCAAGCTTCCGGAGCACCAAAGCGTTTAATACTGTGGTGTGGTGTACGTACTTACAATAAATATCGCCATGAAGGGTTACCCTGAGCAGGCAGAGCCAGGCTCGTGCATAAAGGGAATGTTTCGCGAATCGTTCGGCGCAGTTCTCGTGGCAATGGAATCGCCGAAAAAACGGATAAATTGTAAGCTAGGAGAGTGCTTTGACTTTGAACGCACCACTAACGAGAATCAATGTTACTTGCTTGCACTTATTAGATTCGTATTTTTATCGCTCATTCTAGAATCTTAAGAGTAAAAACTAGACGACATCTAATCTGATATATATATAAGTATTGCACGGAACTGATAAGTAATTGCATTCTACATTAGGCTAATAACTAATCTGTACATTGACACATTCATTACTTTTTTGCTTCCAATTGTATGGATTGTGAATGGTTTCTTACGTGAATAATTTTTATAAGGTAAGTATGAAAAACGAGGCGAAGTAGGAATGCTAGTACTACGACAGCCTCTGTGTTTTTGTAGTACAACACAATGCTTAACTGTATTTACTATTTTAAAGAACAAATAAATAAATAAAAATATATATACGGCTACCTAAACTTTCTAAAATTATTATGAAGTCATATCCTAACGTTTTCTAAACACACTTCCTTGGAAAGTAAGCCTTATTACATCGCTCTTAGAGACATAAGTTGAGCTATAACATACACGTGTGCAATAACATTACAAACTAGTGCGTTCTAGAATTATCCATACAAAGTTGAATAGCAATTTATATGCGAGTAAACAGAGTATCGATATATATATAACAAGATATACGATAAGAACTCATGTGACTTATTTAGGTATTTTCCTTCCTCTATAACTGCGCATATACGCACTTAAAAATGTAAACCCTACAATCAAATTTTACAAAAATGCTATTAACAGTTTGTTATTATCATACACACAAATATGCCAAACACATAAAGATAACCAATGCGCTCAATATACCACGAAAAACTGTCGCTTCGCTCAGATAAATAAAGTGATGGTTACTTTTTTTTTGTTAAGAATAGGCAAGCGTTAGTAACCTAACTAACCTCTTTTCTGTCTCTCTATTAATTAATTTAAATCGTTTCTGAGAACTAAACGCCATAAATCTTAGCTCATCATTCACTCAAACGCTACTTTACATTAAATTTAAGCGCTAAACCTAAATTGCTTTTCACATGCAATATTTTAACTCAGCTAATTTGAACGGCGACATCTGATACTGACAGCCGACGCCAAGTAAATAGATACCGGTTTTCAACCTTACACGCAATATTCGCAAAACATATTTCTCAAAACAATTTGTCATTTTATAGAAGTACATGCCATCGGAACAGTTATTATTGCTTATTATTAAATTAAGGCTTTACCATGGTAAATTCTGATTGAACAAAATTTTATTATTTTGCTAATTTATAGATAATAAAATATTTGGAAGCGACCATATTTTTCCTTTATCTAAAATTCTTGCGGTAACGACCAATGCGCTTACACTGTGTCCACCAGAAAATAACAAATTAAAAAATCTTAAAATGTGATTAGTATCTAATTATTTTTTTGAGCCCGGTCATCTGTAAAGTACACTTTTTGTAATATTTTAAACCAACACGCACCGAAATTCGTCCCGCCCCTTCCGCCTGTAAACACCCGCAAGCCTCTGTGATGCCATCGGCATCTGTTAACCCCTTATAGAACGCTCTTGTTAAATTTTGTTTACAAAATGACACAATTATGCAGGAACGAACTCGGTCACCGATGGGCGGGGAATTTTCAACAGAAAAGTTGCGGTGTTTAACGAGCACCTAAATAAACTCGCTGAGGACGTTTTATACGACGTAAAATGCCACTTCATAAAAGGAAATGAGAAAACGGCACTTCCCACACTTGCTCAGTTGTCCGGCCATCAACTTGCCAGGCAAGCCCAGGTTACATGTGTTCTTAACCGTTTTACCCTATTATCGAGTGGGGTGAAGCATTGTTTGCATGACTGTTTCGTTATACATTACTATCCTGCGGTTGAATCTCAAAAAGGTAGTTGGCGGGTGAGCAGCGAGTGTTTACTTATTATTTCAAAGTGCTATTGAGCTCGAAAGCGCGGTTTAGAGCCCTCGAGGCGAGGCTCTTCAATATCCTTTGTGAAACGTTGAGTTAATATCGTTAGGATTTCCAGAGGTAGGTAATATACTATGCGAACGTAAGTTTTTCATATCTTTGGGGACCTTTAGTCTATTGCAAATAATAAACTATCTTACACGCGCAGATGAAATAATATATGGTACCAGGCTAAGGTAAGCAGCAGATGACAAGTTGTAAGGTGTTTTCCATGTAAGTACTTAAAAATATCATAAACACCAGCCCATATAATTGTTGTATTACTTCACATATAATAGGTTAGCTAGTGGATACAGTAAATTGAATTGTTCTACTTTCCGTTTTTCTGGAATAACTATTTACTCTATATTAGGATAGGTATATTTATAGTAAGACAGCGTGTTGATTGACACGTCTGCAGAATTAAGGATTCTCAACGATGTCAATCTGGAATTAATTGAAAACGATGAAACTTGAATTATTCATGATATAGGACTAAAGATACACACGACTAGTAACAACATTGTTCTTCTGAAAACTCATTCCGCAATAGAACATGAATGAACTAAATATTGTGTAGCGTACGTACAATAAATACAACAATGTCTTGGACGCCGGACGCCCAAGAGGTCCGTGGAATTGATCTGCCAATGCGGTAGCATCTTTTATAGGTGATGCCATATGTGGGGCTCATAAAAGCCGTCAGACTAATATAACATAGTTTAGAGCTGCGTTCGTCAACCCCATCGGTCAAGCCATATTTTGTACTGACTGTGGATATACGCCGTCTACCCACTCAATTCGAGCATTATTTGCCGCTCAACATATGATCATGCCCGTTTACACCAACCGGAACCTGTCAGATCAAATCATTTTCGAAGAGCCCAGAATTTTTCTGCCTCTGAAATTGGCTAAATTAGGTCGACAGACGAAAGATATAATTTATCATCTTTGTACGTTACTACTTCTTCTCTGTTAACCTCAAATATTGACGTAGAATAGGAGCCGTTCGGGAGATATCGATTAAATAAGAGTTTTATGCTTTATTGCATTAACATCATACTATGCGAAACATACGTCTCCTTTCAAAAAATTGATTGATTAAATAGTATACTCGTAATAGTAGAGATGCCTTCACAAACTGCTGCACTATTCCACCGGGTAACCCAGATGCCGATTGGCGGCTCTTAAAGCTAGAGGCTTTGTCGGCTCCCTGCCTAAATGGTAGGCAAACAATCAGTCGTACGGTCATTGTTGACACGGCGCGTTTCCACCTCTGCCTTATAAATATTTCTAACGCGGTACGGCGGACGGCGCGCGTCGTGCCATTATCCCATTAGGGAAGGGTATTACTCACTCAGAATGTGAAGCTATTAGCCGATGTTCGCCGCGACGACAACGTTCGGAACGTAAGTTAGGTACCACATGGATCCGCGTTGTCACTTTCGGCTACAATTATTTGGTAATCTTAAAAATTACCGAAGTTAACATTCTGTACTTTTATGGTATGAAACGATAGGGTCAATGATATGAATTAAATTTATCTCATCTCACAACTTTGGTGAATGAAATGAAGGGAAAACCATGAAATCTAATGTTATAAATTCAATGTGACAAGATAAAGCACTTTTACTCAAAGGTCCATCAGATTACTTATGTTAATAACTTATTAACAATTTATCTTTGACATCATTGAATTATTAAAATTGACGAAGAAATATTCAGCTGAGAAGATTTGAATTTGGACGAGTTTCTAATGCAGTCTCTTTATTATATACTAGCTGTGGCCCGAGGTTTCACCCGCGTCGACTACGGTTTTCCTCTTACCTCAGAGTCGGTTGTATGTCGTAGCGTGATGTTACATAGCCTAAAGCCTTCCTCAATAAATGGATTTTCCAACACATAATATTTTTTCAATTACAACCTGACATGATAGCGCTTAACCGAATTTCTACCATTAGGTAAGCTACTACTAATTCTGACGTAGTTAATGTCATAAATACAAAACTTTCAGCATTAACTTGCAACCTCAATGGTATCCCCCTTAATGAACTCCAGGCAAAAGTTTTCATAATTTTATTTTAACCATTAAATGAACTACTAATACAATACATTTTAGGACTTCAACTTTATAAAGAATGTTCCATATACATTTTCAACCCTCATTGCACATCTTTAATGCACTCCTGGCATAATTTTTTGAACATCCTTTTAGGTATTTTGAATATACTACACATATACACCAAATTTCATTGCTTGAAGTTCAAAAAACAAACAAGTGACATACTAACTTTTATACCTTATTTTACCCCTTTAAGGATGGAATTTTCAATAATCTGTTCTTAGTACACATCTACATACTAAAACAAATACACTTTCAAAATTTCATATCCTTAGAACCAGCCGTTTGGGCTGCTCGTTGCCTATAGATCAGTCAGTAAGTACATCAGGACAAAGATTCTTATAGTATTAGATTACTGAGTGAGGCACGAGTAATTTAAATATGGAATGTAATATTTGAAACTGGAATTCACATAGTGAAATGGGACGCCCTGCAACTATAGTCTTTATTATTCACATTTGATTGTTTTTCCAAATTATTTCATGTTTGTCAGCGCAAACATAGCTAACCATAATAATGGCTTATCAAGAACAATTTGCTTTAATGGAAGCTTATTTTTTTAAACACAAAGATGCAAATTTACCTCTGCGGTGATATGGAAAGAGATATCAGGACCGACAAGTACCAATTCCTCTACCGATTCAATTCGTTTGAAGAAAATTATAGATTATTAATTATATTATATAGATAATTCAATATAATGCTGTTCGCCTATAACTCAAATAAATAAATAATTTAAAATAAAAACTGGTATTTACAAACAGGGACAAGTACTTCCTCAGCAGGATGATTATGATGTAAGTGTTTTAACATACTTCTAAGCATATCCAAAGGCTTTAAGCAGGGAATCTGCCGAAGAAATAGGAACCACCTTACTCTGCAAAATTAAAAAAGGGAGATGGGGAACTAGCTTTTCAGACTTGGACTGCATTAATTAGGTTCATGCACACAATTTTCGTCAGTTGCAATTAGACAGCAGCTGTGCAGAAAATGTGGGTACCAGTAAATATTTTTAAAGCTCCTAAGTATTAAAACCTTATTTCCTAAAAATTCTATTGAATGATTTTTGCAAAAAAGGATAGAATGATATGTGACTTGTAAGAGTGTGATAAGGCAACATGTGATAACACAATAATTGTTTGAGAACTGCTACCTATCAATGTCAAATTACAATGTAGTCTGTGAATATATTTCTATCTTTATTGTTGAAGCACATGAAGAACGACATTGTAAGGGTAAGTTATGTTTTACATTCAGTTGCTAATAAGGTGGTTTTAGAATAAACCTCTTAACTTTATACTTTGCTATAATAAGATAAATGACTAACAATTTGGTCAGCCTGGCCTACTTAACTGACACTTGGTGCAGAGTAACAAATGTACAAACTGACACTCTCAAACTACAATACATTAATATACAGAAACAAATTAAGGCTATGGTACCATTGAGGAAATTCTGAGAGGTTTTTCTGAGAAATTAGTTAGTCACTATCAAATGATAGACTAAAACCTCATATTAAATCCTATAAAACATACATGGTATTAGCTAGATGTGATACATAAGGAAGTACTCGACCAACATGTTGTGGATTTGATAGCCCAATATCTTAACTTGAAAGTTCACTGGGACTGACTACTATGCAGCTAGTATCAGTTTAAACCTTAGACCGTGTTGTCACTTAACATCAGGTGAGATAAAACTTAAGATTGCAATCTTAAAAAAAAGTCTGCAGTTACTCCGTAAACTGAGTCTATCATAGTTTTGAAATCTAATACTGCTACAATATCTAATACTGCTCAAGGTTCATTACAGAAATGAAATTCTTCAAAATTAATATATACAGGAAGCAATAGTTTTTGTTTCTTTACTTATTATAAGCTTGTGCTTAACAACTAACAACTGTCTCACCTGATGTTAAGTGATGACATCTAGGATGTAGCATGCAAGCCTAGAAGGTGCTTATTCACTCGTCATATCGAAAAACACAGACTCTTGCAACAAGTACCATTCCTTTGTAAATCACTGCAAAAGATTAGGCTAATTATGCAATGTCTAATCAGTTTGTGTAAATAGGTTAATGAGTTAAAACATGGTGTAGGGGTATTTCAACTGTTTATAACTGCAGCTGTAGTGCAGCAATCTTCCATACCTTTTTTTTTCATGTTGGCAACACTTTTTTTAACATTCCATATATTTTCGTTTATTTTTATTCCATTGTAAGAAGTAGTTATTCGAGAAGAAATTATATTTTACAGTGATTATAACAAAGTTACGTAATTGTTTTTATGTATCTCTGTTAGTAAACATTAAATAAAATCCATTTTTTGTGTCCAGCCCTCCACATTGAAACAGGAATTTTTATCCTAGCCTAGGGCTTTGTGAAAGTAACAAGAATACTAAGGGTTCTGGTTTGATAAGTTATTGCACAAATAAATAAGTATGGCTATGGAAATACTGAGTTTTGAAATTTTGTCCCACTCATCACTGCAGCAGGTACGACATATTTAAGCTATGATGGACTCAAGCTCATATACTTTTATTTATTAACACTTGTGGAAATAGGTATTCATAAGATAGTCTACATTGTTGCTTCTTATTTATTTTCATGGATGATTTGTCAATTTTGACTTATTGCACCAATTTGCTTTGGTGTTTGTTTTGGTACACATGGAACACCACTTGGTTTTGGCGTTCATGGCTTTTCAGACATGAATCCAGCAGAAAGTAAAATAAAATCAAGGGAAAAATACAGTTGCATATGGCATGAATGTTTAACAAAGGAGAGGATAAGAGATGCCAAAAGGAGAGAAAAATGTAAAGAAAGTTTGAGCCGAAATTAAGAAGCGATGACACTTTGTATGGGAGTTCTAAGGAAAATAAAAAATGTTTCTGCACTTAAAAATCTTGAATACTAGGGATTCTACCAGATCTTACCATGAAAGCAACCATGGCCTGATTGTGTTAAAAAATCTATGATTCCATTGACATTATAAAAAAAATAGTATAATGCCTGTTTTCATGTTTCTAAGTTGATTTTTTGTTTCTGATTTTCAAAAGATTATTTAATTACCAACTTAACAAACACGCATGTAAAACCAGAATTCATGTGCAATTTATTCAGGAATATGTACCCTCAAAAGTATTCTGTATCCTATCGCAAGATTAATGAATCATTACAAAAAATATATGATTTTTTAGCAATGCAATTAAACATAAAAATAATATACATTAGTCTTCCGGTAACAAATATCTTGCTACATTAAGTTAACATTTTGAAACTGATTCCATTAAAAGTTAGAGAGAAATAACTTAATGTTTGAGCAAAAGGAAATTACAATGTCTCACACTTCATTTTAGAATTGCCCGATTGTTTTTGTACACCTATTGAAATAAATGTATTGCAATGTTTTGATCACATGTTTGGATGCACTTTGTGGTCATTATTATATAATTAATAGTAGTGATAGATCTATACTATATAATAATAGGAGTATGTTACCTATGGTGGATTGGTAAGTGGTATTGACAGACAAACTTTCGCCAGTTTAATATTAGTGTGTATCCCAGAGACGCCTTCAATTTTTTCTAACCTAACTTAACATAGGTGTTTATCCATAATCCACCTTTTTCGAATGTTTAGTATCTCGGCGAACAACCCATACTGAGCGAGCATAACCGTTTAACTTTACGTATTATTTTTTTGTTATTTCTTTGTATGAGTCTAGCGTCTAGTAGCCTAGGATCTACTATCTTTGAATTATTTATATGAAAATAAACGAAATTACCTTTCTTTGAACCTACTTCATTTCGTTATTCTGTAATCTGTGACCATATCAGATATCTACCACAGCTTGGGCGCCGCACCGCACCGATCGCAAAACTACTTGAGCGAGCAAAGCTCGTTCACACCGGATAAGTAAAGCAATACCATGACATCTGGACAGTACTCACCTCGATCTGACAACTGCACCAGCCGTCTCCCACGCTACAATCCAGTCTTTCAGTCTTCCAACAAGATCGATAACAACCGACTTTCAACACAGTAAAACCAAACCAAATTACTTTTAATCACCATTGAACACAAACGAACACGGCCGACGATCCGTTTCACAATAGTAGTCGCTTTTTACACAATCGTGTAGATACAGTAAGTACACTGCATACTCGCAGTCATTAATTCCTAGATATCTTAGTGCAATCATCCAAAAGCGAATGTATCCATAAAAACAAAACACTAGTTATTTGACCAAGTGAAATAAGAAACAACAACGTTTTGTTTGATAGTGTTTCGCACCTCAGCGCCGCATCGAGCCGTCGGACGACCACGGAACTCGATTGAAGTTGCAGCCATAGATTATACCTAAAGTTGTAGCGAGGCACGCTAAGTTATGTGTCTCTGTAAGAAAGAGTAGGAGACGCTATGAATAAGCTTTGGAGCCGTACTTTGGAGCCTAGAGAATGTAATACTACCGTGACTTTGGAGATAGAGAGAAGCAGCCCCCCTCGTGGGGTGACCATATACATATTGTGAGCGTAGAATGATTCGGACTAGATAGACACCTAGGAATTTTAGTTTTTTTTTGGCTTCGCATGTCATGTGCATTAAGCAGTGTAAAGTTTAGTATTTTACAAGTTTCGTTGCATCAAATTGTCGGCATAGGCTAAAAGCTACAACACGAAATCCCTTCTCATTTCTCCTACTAAATACTTTTACGGAAAGTTTATTCAGAGATTGCGGAGTTATAAAAAAAGTGAAGATTTGCCATTTAGGCCATCCTGTTCACGAAAGAGAGAGACCTCTTCCGTGATCCTGTTCCTTTCCTTCATGAACTCTTAACCACTGATCAGAAAGCGAAACGCTTAACAGTTAATAATCCATCATTATTACACATTCCCTACCGAAGAAAATATATGAATTGCAGAAAATAAACCAAACGTAAATCTTGTGAGTTAAAACTGAACTGGGGCCGCTGCCTTTCGAGCGGGTCTGGGTTGCTATAACTACGCTTGAGGCGTTCTCGCCGCTTGTTTTCGTTAAGCCCATGCCGTCCTTACTCATCCCGTGATGAGTAAGGAGGCTACGGTCTTAGGGGAAGCCCAAGTCGTGATGATTCTCAAGGCAAGTCTGGCGGTTGCCTTCTCGCGGTGCTGCCTGTTTTAGTTAATTCCTTCTGAATTAGACGCAACAAGACATCGTCAGGTGCCGCGCGTCTAGTATAGGTATGTAAGTTTATTTATGTTTGGGACTGAGACTGCTCCTGACAGACTTACCGACAATCCGACAAGGAGCGGTCCACTTGACGGTAGGTTGCGATGCTGTAACGCGCTGCAACTGAGGCGGGCAGCAGTGCCGTGTACCGTGGCTGCTATGGTTGCAGTCAGGGTTGGGGGCCATGAGGCCCCCCAGGGACTGTCGCAGACAGTGATGCGATGCTCGAGCTAGCCTGACATACACCGCCTATTTTCCCCGGTAGGCGGAAGTGCGTCAATGCATTTTCCCTAAGAAAAAAAAGGCCGATGCTTTTAATAAGAGTAACATACCAATGCCGTGGTGGTACCGGCCTAGAATAGTACTCCCCCATCTCTTCCCACGGGTGCCGTAAGAGTCGGCTAAGGGATCACGTACCAGAAGGTGGGCAGCAGCGCCTTCTGAGGATGAGAAACCATACTGCGCTCGCCAACCCGCCTGCCAAGCGTGGCGAGTATTGGCAAATCCCCCCTATATGGGGGAGGCATATGTCCAGCAGTGGACTTCCTATGGCTGAGAAGAAGAACATACCAATAACTATATACCTACAGTAGGTAATACAACTACTACAATTGATAATGCAAATTGAATTGCAATGTTAATTCGTTGAGACAAATATGTGCGAAGATTGTGATCACGCGTCGCGTCAATCAAACGCTCTGATAAGTTTTTGAAAATCTGAAGAGCTCCAGATCTCCACGGGCCCATGTCTCAATGTTCAAACATTTAACTACTACCTAGGTTAGCTTATTTTCACCGTTTTAATTTACATCCACCGCATGTGTCTCAGGAAGATGTGACGGCGCTAGTGTCAGCCTATGTAGCGTCTCACATTGAAGGCCACCCTATGTTCCAGGGAATAAGTGTCACGCACGGAACCTTTTGGTTATATGGTATAACCTGCAATAGTAATCAGAAGAATTTACCTGTCTATTAGTCAGTGGTGTGTGCGGTGCCATAAGTATATAGAGTTAGTAATGTTTATTTGATTGCCTTATATAATAAAAAAATGCTATTTATTGTTTACTTTATGTTGTTGTCTAAGGGTATAACGCGACACCCACGTAGTCGACATCACGATGGAGTGCGAGACGGGACGTTACGACGAACGCACCGCACTCAAGATCCTGACGAAGGCTTCCGTAAGAAGCCGAAACCATAAAAAAACACAAAAGGGTCAAAATATTACTACCAAATACATCTAAAATAAGGGCGTAGATCATATAATAACATTACTTTTTATTTCACTTCAATACATGCAGTATTTCTGAAGTTATAGGTAACGACGAGAAGTTTAAGCCCTTGAATTTCCGAGATTACGCGCGCCCATACTATTACGTCACGCCACGGTTCAGTCCGCGACCGCGACACGGCGCACTATGGAAAATATAGGTCTTCGTACAGATTTGCAGTTCTTCATCTGGAAGTTATCGGGCCAGGCAGCGCGCGGGTGCGTGCCTCAGCACGTAACTGTGTAAAAAATTTGGTTGTCTGTAAAGTCGGTCTACGGACGATAGATTTACGTGATAACGACATAATCATGTATGACTTTGTCTTTGATTATTTTATGTAATACAAAACTCAGGTGGAACGTTACGCGGAACGTTACTATTTTTCATTTTGGCATTCATCAATTTATAAAACGTTATCACGTCAAAAGCTGTCTTATATCTCGGGTATAGAATCTCTATGGATGTATAAACTTTGCCCTAGTTTTATGGCCATTCGCGGATAGCTAAATGTCATAAGCCCATTTAAACGACTCGGCTTCCACCATACTAATAAAATATTCAAATATGGGCTTTATATCGTTGCCTGTCTCCATCGTAGAAAAAAGTACACTTCTATCTACGGTCTCCATTTATCCTGTTCCGTACGACACATTCAATATTGCCAACGTTTTGGATCATTGGACCATGGTAGGCACCTAAAATCGTAACAGATTGGTAGGGTTTACACTATGGCTAACCCTGTATACTACTACTACATGGAGATATTACTTTCATTACTTTTTTCATGCTACCGATTTCAACGGATTTAATGGTTTTTTAATTTGTATTTTATTTCAAACCTACTTGCAAATTTTAAAGGTACTCTCTATGTACCTATATTCATATAAGACTAAAGGATCTCGTTCTGAAACCAAAGTCCAAACGGATAGTATATACTAATAATAATGCAGAACGTAGACGATAACATATTCAACAATTTAGTGATACAAAACAAATATTTAATCAGGTATTTACATTTATTATAAACCTTAACAATAACATACAATCATGTCGATGTAGCATGTTCATTCGACACAGGTTTCACGCTATTCTACCTTGCACATAAATAAATAAGGAATCACGTTATTTGCATCATCATGAATGTAAGGAAATAGAAATTAATTTAATCTATATTACACATAGTTCTAAAGTAAACAAACTTCTAAGATAATATACCACCGCTTTCGTGTATTACACATATTACGGATGATTGACAAATTACAAAGAACATCAAAATATATGTTCGTGTGAACTTTACAATATATAAATAGGACGTAAATTACAGATATTTTACACTCAGATTAACGGACAAAGTACCATAAAACACAAAACGAAACTATATCTCAGGCTTTCCGATTAGTCGAAATGCTCATCATTGCATGGCAACATTGACGGCTTACGAAAAAAAAAGTCCCTCGCGCATGCCTACAGAACGTATGTACAGTCTAGTCAATCTGAGTTAAGGTACAGGAAATAATATTCACTATACAGGTATATATTTTCATGTTAAGGAATATCATCAGTTCAGGTTATCGGGAAACCAATTGTCAAATTAGTTTCACGCGTATGGCGGGACGTTTTTGTTAAGAAGGAATTGACTGTCGAACGAAAATACCTAAGCAAGAAATAAATTAAAATCGAAAACAGAAATGTGCTCCGTCTATACTGTAATTGCAGAATCAAATCTTAGTTAACTTGCCCGCTGCTGGGGACAACTGCTTTCACACAAGGACATTATCTAAATTTTACCATGTAATGAAAACGTATGTAGTTTAAGCTTAGCATGTTTGATGCAATAACCAATAAAAAAATCAAGATATTACGTTATCAAAATTTTGACTAGGTACCGCATGTGTTTTTAAATTTTTATTATAAGCTTATGTTTGACCACTGTCTCACCTGATGTTAAGTGACTGATTTATGTGAAATATCAAATAAACGCAGCACTCTCTGTGTCATATGGTTTGTATACATCTAAGTATTCCATTCATGGATTTTTACGCCATTTGATCTTCATACATAATTATATCGAAAGAACAGTGAATGCAAAACGTGAAGTAAAATAACATTAAACATGAGAATATTTCATAGAAAGTTAAACGTCAATATAATATTGTGTACAAATGATATTAAAGTTACGAGCCAAACCAATAGAACCGTGTTTATTTATGTCTATGGTAAAAAATATAAACTTAGGCATCAGAAACAAGAAAAAAATCAATTTCTTATTGACACAAATATTCCTACATATTTTACACAAAAATACTTATATCCTAAAATATTCTAAGCAAAGTACGTGTCACACCGAGACAATAATTATAATCTATTTATTTTTCCTATGTACTCACCATATGCCTAGAATGTAGGATGGCTCTCCAAAACAATAGTTGATCAAAATAAATTACCATTTCTACTGAGGAAAACATACTAAAAAGATTTGTCCCAGTGTGTCCCGTGCTTTGAGCCTACAGATTTCCTTCAATTGAGGGTAGTCTGTGGATAACACAATGTATCAACTTAAATACAGATTCTCTATTGACAATAAATTCATCTTTGGAGGACAATCACTCAAATAATTTTGTCCTTTCCGATGCTTATTTGCCTAAAGATAATCACGCCTGGAACACAATTGCTAAAAGCAGAAAGCATGATTAAAATAATAATTATTATAGTCATGGGATAAGGACAAAAAGAAGACTTCATTACTCGATATTCATCAATATGCAACTATGTCCCCGGCATCGTTACACCCTTCATACAAACTCATATCTCTTTTTTATAAATTTTCACTCAATACATATTTTAATTGCATTTGAACACAAAAGATTTACACTGAAAATATGAGTCATGGTTCAACCAGAATCATCTGGATTATCGGACCAGCTACCATTATATTATACTAACAAAACACCGATATGAGCAATTTGTCTAGTTGTTTTTACTCAAACGTACTATGCGGCTCTATGGCTTTGCAGTCACACGCAAGTACCACTATGGTAACTATTTTATCAAATTAAATTCCAAGCACATCCAGCAAGAATGTATTTTTACTATGGTATGGCATATAATAGCAAATGTATTCCAGCGACCGGGCGACCTGTGTCCCTTTTTAGGAGGGTGCCATACATAAATCCAGAATAGCTGTAAATTTGGACTAATTCCTAATTTTTAGCCATCGATGTTTACAGACATGTTCAAAACTATATTTTGTCATAAACATTTTATATACATTACATAATTAAACCCATATTTGGTAAAACAAGACTAAGCTAAGTTCTTGAATATTTATCTATTGCTGAATTTATTTTTAAGAGTTCTCCCAAAGGGAATTTATATGTTGTGGATGGAATGAACCCGTAATGATTTAATAAGTGTACAAAAGCGCTATGGGTCTTCTGAACAGGCTCAGAGTCGCTCAACGAGCTATGGAGAGGGCTATGCTCGGAGTTTCTCTACGCGATCGAATCAGAAATGAGGAGATCCGTAGAAGAACAAAAGTCACCGACATAGCCCAGCGGATTAGCAAGTTGAAGTGGCAGTGGGCAGGGCACATAGCTCGAAGAACCGATGGCCGTTGGGGTCGAAAGGTTCTCGAGTGGAGACCACGGACTGGCAAGCGCAGCATAGGACGGCCACCAACCAGGTGGACAGACGACCTGACTAAGATCGCAGGCAAGGGCTGGATGCGGGCCGCTTCCAACCGGTCCTTGTGGAAATGGGGGAGGCATTTGTCCAGCAGTGGACGTCCTATGGCTGAGATGATGATGATGACAAAAGCGCTGTATCTGTCATGAAGCGCAAAAGTGTAAGTTACGCTAAATATTTCTTTATTCGCTTCTATTTCATTCTCACAATATTTTACGAACATTTATAAATGTGATCTATAGCCTGGGAACGGCTGGTAGATTGCTCAAATGTTATTGTGGTAGCTGTAGTATTGGAATTAGTATTTCATATTAATGATAGTTTGTATGGAGAGATCATGCGTCAATCGACTGCTTATATCATGAAAGCGATACGATGATTGTGACGCAAATTATTCCTGCTTCTGGCATTGAAGCCTCAAACTCTCAAACATATTTCTTATTTAATGCGCAGATGCTTTATTGGAACAAACTATTTCCAACATCTTGCATTTACCAGATAGAAATGAGCAATTCCGAGACTGCACGTTTTAAGTACAGTTTACGTTTATAATACATGCATGTATTAATTTTAGAAAAGACTAGCTGTGCCCTGTTATGTCACCCACAGTGAAGTGGAACGTGATATTGACGATTTTTGTGACTTGCCGTCATTCCACAGGAACAGCCAACATTTCAGCTTATGTGTTATTCTAGGGTATAAGCAATCTTGATTCCAAATTTCATGCTAATCCAATCAGCCGTTTGAGCATGAAGAAGTAACGTAACATAAACTTTACCACCAATATGCTGCATTGCAGGTGCTTGCAGGGCATTTTAGAGTGAGCACTTATAGGATGTGATCAAAGCTTACTGTAGGGTGTTACAAACCTCCTGTGCATATCTCCTTTGGTAACATCCAATGAAGGTATCTTTTTCGAAAAAAACTTATGTTTCCATCCCTCTTGGCAACATTCAATGATTTAATTTTAATATATAATCAACCTTTAAAATAACAGCTTCATCTCTATTTTTGTTCATATACATACTGGGTTTAAATTAGCCATTTACATACACATAAGTTAACGAAAACTGCCTACCTTAGTATTTTAAATTGTACACCCATGACAATCATTATGAAATTGACCAATACATATTAATAATTTCACAACTCTTCTTGCAACATTATTTTATAAATAGTACCAGTATGTCTGGTAAGCTTTCGCAAACATCATTGATTGCCATACCTTTACTTTGTGAAATTTTGTTTTGTTTTTGTGAATTTGTGTAATGCTGTTGTTGATGGGAATAAATTTATTTTCTTTCTTTAGTTGTTAAATTGCGACTTCTCTATTTCAGTTCACTTTCGTATATCAGTTGATACTACACAAAGTAATGCTGAAAATGATCAAATGTGAATTGTGAAGTCATCAATGTATATCGATCGCGATGGATGTTCGCTTTAGATGATAGGGCCGCAGTTAAGTCTTGTATGTATTTAGTGAGTCGCGTCTATGGGTTAAGGACGGGCACCTCTGCGTAGTCGTGCTCGTTCTGTTCCTCCTGGTCGCATTGAGAAGAATGACCGCTGTCGCGTCGCGTACGGTCATCCTTCTCCCTCAGTCAGTACCTGTACAGAGAATTATAGTTAAATGAGATACTCATTTTAACATAACTAGTCACAGTATAAGTTTGGAACTCTGAATTTGTCCGTTGAGCTACTAGGGATTGGCCTTTTTTACAATAATAATTGTCGATGATGAAAAATCATTCTAGTACTGTGTGACTTCAGCAGTACTATCGATAATCGTATTAGCAATAGCTAGATTGAAGCGCATTTGAATAAACCTGTTGTAAAATTTAATTGAACCTAAATATTACAAATGCAATACAATTGCAGTATTGTTTTTTATTGGATAAGGTGACGGAACAAGCAATAGGCCCACAGGATGGACTTAAGAAACATAGGTGGAAATATTTCAGTAATTTGACGATAAAAAAAAAGTGTGATACCACGTAAGAAACTTCATGAAGTCGGCATGTACACCTGTGGGCTACGCAGGTCTCTATAAGTTTTGTTATACCACAGGTCCTCAAACTTTATCATTAAAAAAAGAAAACTCTAATTTATATTTTTAAGTATTTAAAAAAAACAAATTATTGCAGCTAGCCACCCTCAAGTTTGAAAAACTGTCACCAAACACATAGTGTGTTCAGGCAGCAGTCTTTGAAAGCCAGTAAGCATTCTAGGTCTAGCGTGATAACATCTTGACCACGTCGTCACTGACCATCAAGTGAGATAGTGGTCAAACGCAAATCTATACAGTATAAAAAAAAGCTACAATTTTTTTTTTACTCGCGATAACAAGGCCGACTATTCACGGTTATTCACAGAAAACAATAATTCATTATTATTAAATTTGTAGCTGTTGTGCCCCAAAATGTGAACAAAGGAATCTAATTTCAAACATTACAACAAAAAATTGGTTGCCTGTAAAGTCGGTATACGGGCGAAAGTTTTACGTGACAACGACTTTGAGTGGTAAAATAATTTTAATGTGAATATTCATTCGTATAGTAGGAAGAAGGATGAAATAATAGTAACAATTTAAAACATTTATTTATACAAAGAATTATATTTAAAACATTAATTTATACAAAGAATCTCGCACTGAATTACATATTAACAAAATTTTATTTTTACCTTTACACATACATACGTATTTATATACAAATATACATACAATAACTTGCAATACATTTGCGTACAATGAAACAGCGTTTACTACAACTTAACTTGTTCCTATCTGAGTGATTTTGTTGAGGACAGGGCGATGATAGGAGAAATATGAAATGAAAGGAAGTGTTTCTGCTGTAATGTGCCTAGAAAATGTCAAGTCAATGGTCGTTCCTTTTAACGTAGTAGACTTAGACATATCTGATACGCAATCAAGATTAAACGTATCTTTAATGAATTTGAGAAACTTGTCATCAGACTTCACGTTTTGGTTGAAGTCACCGCATAGAAGAATCGGCATATTAGGATCAACTTGCAGGAACGGTGGCACGTACTGGCTGTTATGCACGTATGGAAGAAGTGCCTGGTGTAGCAACATTCCGATGTCTTGTACACTTAATCCTGGATGAATATAAACAGCACCGAGCACAAATTTAAAGGATGTATCAGCGGTAAAGCAAGTAACTTCAGCCAAGCACAAGTCACCGCAGGTTTTGATAACTCGAGCAGTGTCTGTGACCGCAACATCGATCACTTTTCCTGTTGATATTGATGATAACCTACGATAGATCGCTACTCCACCTGCTGCGTTGGTGTCTGAGTTTTTTCGATTATTCTTCCTTGATATGCACTCATAATTCTTGATTGGATGTGGTTCACAAGTGTCGCGCATCCACGTTTCGGTCAGTACTAAATAGTCAGATCTTGGAATCACTGTATCTGTTTCAATGTCTGTGGCATGAGCACTCAAACTTTGACAATTGATGTTCGTCACGATAGTTTGTCCAGCACTGGTAGCATCGTCACAGAATTTGACTGCCTTTTTAGTGGTGGTTTGCAAAGTGTGTCCTTGGAGTCGAATATATTCAGTGCGAATATCTCGTGTAGTTTGTGAGTCGTTTCCTTCGCGCATGTTTGAAAATCAAAGGAGAGTCCTTCTCCGTGATGATATACAATCCGTTGATACTCGTTACGCGGCTCATGGCTACATATACTAATTGTTGTGGTTGCTTGGAGGAGTACTTATACACGATTACATCAAACGTCCCACCTTGTGATTTGTGAATCGTAATGGCACAAGCAGGTACGCAAGGAAATTGTTTGCGTTTGCATTTCACTGTTTTTGTCAATGTGATGTTGACCACTTTTTGGTACACCGGCACCCAATCAACGGACAAAGTGTTTGGTTTGCTGAGTACATGTGGTCGACTTTTGAGTTTTGCACTGGCACCCGTACTTTTGTCTGGAAACTCGAACCAAAGAGTGATAATTTCATCTTTTGTGGGCGGTGACGTCGTGCTGGTCGATGGTCCTGCTTCGGCTGGATCGGCTGGCTGACGTTCGATGTGTCGCAAGACTCCAATAGCGCCGTTTACCAATCCATCTCCTACGTTGATGTTAGACGTTATCATGTAAGGGTATCCCACTGCTAAGGGCAGCATGTAAGGCAATCCGTCTGTCTCTGCAACCGACATCTTGTGAAGTTTTCCTTGCTGTTGGCCCCTCTCAGAATTACTGGAATATCCGAGCATGATATCAGTGGCAATACAGTTGTGTGCGTTGTTAATTGCTTTTCGATTGTATGAATCAACCTCAAAGTTACTGTAAAACAACCGAACAGCGTCAGGTACGTTCTCTTTGCACCAGGACTCTGACTTATGTCTGGATTCTATAAGTTTGATGTTATTGACACTTAGTTTAAGTCCATCTCCAATTTTAGTCAGAATTCTCGAAAACAGCTCGTCAGTTTGTCGTACAACACGGACCAATGGGAAGTAGTCGATGCTTTGCCACAGTATAGGTCCTCCGAGTTGGTTGATTGGCACTGTGTAACACGGAGTAGCGCGTACAGGCGGCAGCTGTCTGAAATCGCCGCATAAGATGATGTGAAGGCCTCCGAAAACTTGGTCGTATATGCCGGTTATCTGTTGCAATCGATAATTGATTTTACCGAGGATAGCTGCACTCAACATGCTGATCTCGTCAATGAAAACTGCTCTCACGCCAACGAACATATTTCTATAGGCTTGCAAGTTTTCAGCTGATAGAAGTCTTGTAACTCGAGAAGTTGTTAGGCGAAATGCTGAGTGAACTGTTGTTCCACCAAGAGGTACAGCTGCTTTACCTGTGCTTGCACAAGCAACGTAGGCGTTGTTGAGTGAGTTGTGGTTCTGAGTGTAATGATTGTACGTTTCCATGAGGGCCTTCAATGTATACGTTTTGCCACATCCTGCTGGTCCGGTGAAGAAGATTTGTAGAGCCTGTAGGAGCTCATCTCCGCAGCCATGTAAACGATGTATAGCCTCAAGAACCACCTCACGTTGTTCAGCATTTGTAGTTCGTAGCAGCTCACAATATTGTTGTTTTGGCATCACGTTGCTCCGTTTTTTTTACAACTGACAATCCGTTTTGCGGCACGATTTCATTAACATCATCGTTATTTTCAGCTCCCTCTCCTCCTAACAGCTGTTCTACAAACACTCTTCTTGACTCTGTTTCCGTTGGTTCTGTGGTGTCTGAATTTTGCAAAATCATCATTGCTTCTAGCTCTTGCATCACTTTGTCGATGTCAATATTGTTCTCATAAAGTTTTCTGCGTTCCATGATAGTTTCCTTGTTGTCATTGAATAATTGTATAAATTTATTACAATCAACAATGTCAGCGACTTCGTTGCGAAAGGGCAAGTACAGCAGTACCATCTCACGTTGATAATTGACAGTTTCATCTATGTCGTAGCATCTGTATCGTATGATTCGACCGATCAGACGTTTGCGATATCCTCTCGATGTCGTTCTTTCTCCAGTCGGCGGTTCAGGATCGTCATCTTCATGCACGTTCAAGTCGTCTTCATTGTCAATGAAATCACGAGAGTTAGCATACCACGACGCAAACTCGGCCAAATATACATCTTGCAAAGATGGAGGTCTTTCTTCATACCGCTGAATGATGTTTTTGGTCCACACGTCTGTGCTGTCCTCTGCGATTCCTTCGCGATCCAATTGTTTTCGACGTTTGCGGCAACGTTGTCTCTCTGAGGGCCACTCTGTTGGTATGTACACAATTTGACGGCTTGCTTCGCTCATCGGCTGTCGTAACAAATACCATGCTGCTTCTTGCGCCGACATTTCAACTGCATTGAGAAGTTTGACACTCAATGCTTTTAATTGACCAGTGTAATCGCGGTCAGGATGTTCTTCCATCATTTTAGTCAACTCTCGATTCAAGTTACCCATTCCACGAGCTGATTTGTTCACGTATTCCACGACGTACTGTGCGCAGCTGTATTCATCTAAGATAAACTGAATATCGATGTTGGAATTAATTTGACCAGCAAGGTAAGGGTTGAACGTGTTTGTCATAAGTTGATCGAAGTTACGTTTAAACAACAAAGTTGGCCTGCGAAGGGTTGAACGTACTATATCAAGATATGCATCAAATGTCAGACCATGTTCCCTCAAAAAGTCATTCATGCTAGGGTATGTACGTTCGCTGAGACACGTTCGTAGCTCCTTGGATTTTTTTTGGAATGTTGACCGGCGTCCATCAGTCTGAGGCATTGGAACCAAGACTCGAGTAGCAGGCATTGGCCAGTACGGGATCCCAAATCTGCAAGTCGTCTCACCTCGCTTCGTGCAGGTGAAAGTGTGCTTGTGAATTTGATTGGCGTAGATGGTCTCGTTGGGCATATCTTCTTTGGCGACAGAACTCAGCTTCTCCACGAGCTCGATGGTCATTGGCATATTTTCTGACACGGCCTCGTGTGGATCATTATTCAACCACACCAAAATGTGTGCGTAGGGGCTTCCTCGATGCTGGAACTCAATGCGAAAGAAATAATCTTTAACAAAGTACTGGCCAAATGGATTATATGATTGTTTTGCCTTCAGCATATTCATCAATGTACCGACGAGTTTGTGGAAATATATGCAGCACGTAACTGGATCGTCGCTCACTAAGTTGCACCGCTCTGACGTGTTTAGATCTTCAGCAACTTTTCCAGGATACTTGTTACTCAATTTGAGGAGTAAGTTCAGTAATATCAACCAGCGTACTTCGTTTGCACTTAAAGTGAGAAATATGGTCGGTTTACCTAGTTGACGGAGCATCGCAAACAGATCTCGTTTGCGAGAGGCCCAATACTGGACGGAATTGGGTACTGACTTCATGAAGGCAAGATTTTGAACGACAAATTCTTTAAGAAATTCCGGGTCCTCCAACATGCGTCGAGTTACGTTTTCCGTGGTTGACACATTCCGAAATGTGCTGTAAATGCCATCCACCATGCGGAGACGTAGAATCTTCATAGCAACGTACAAGACTTTTTGAGGCGTGGCTCCGCGTCTGTCACTTCGTCGTAATTCACTGGTTGCCATCATGTAAGGTGTCACTGAAACTCCCATGTGGAAGCGACGAGGCTGGCCGTAGTATATTGCAGGAAATGATAGTTCTTCAGCATGACGGTCGTAAATGATGTTCAGAGGCATGGCCCGATGTCCTGGTGCGATGTCGAGGCAATCCTCTTCGTTCCACAGTAGTGTATGCTGCCTGGAAGCAAGAATTTCTGACTCCGGAGTACACTCGGCGGCGATTGTTTCGATTCGATGAGCCGAGTCATCCTGCAAATCTTCCTCTGGTGGCACGACAGTTTGCAGCCTTGACAAATCTACTTTGATATCGTACAAGCGATATAGACTTGAATTTTGAAGTACATCCAACCATTCTTTGATTGTCCTTTTGGACATGTAGCCACTGATGTAATTTGTTTTGTGTGCGAGATTCCGTTTGATGTTGACATTAATGACGTCGTCCTCATCTAAATGCCGGGGCAAGCATTTTACCATGTCTTCTACGTTGACTGGAACGTTGATCACTTGACCAATAATTCCATAAGAGAAGTCATGCCGCAGACGACGCACTTGCATGAATGGCAGACGTGGTGAGATTAATCGTTCACTAATTGGATCCAGTGGCGGTAAGCCAGGAGGTATTTCTGGATATGAGAAGCCATTCACTTTTGCAAGGGTAGGAAGCTTATGTTTGTTCAGCGAAAATCTACAGGTGTTGCAAATATGCGTATAATCCTCCTCGCGTAGTTGCCTATTTTCCTTAACGAACCAATCCGATATGACCTGTAGTTGTGCAGCAGTGATGATTTTAAGGTCATTCTTGAACCACAATCGGTCGCAAACAGAGCAAGCGTGGCCAAATTCGTTGTCCAGAAATGTAGTTTTAAACCTCTTTATTGACGACGACCATTTGATATTCCAGGTTGATTGTTCCGGTTGCACTGCTGTGTGAGTCGGTGGAGTACTTATTTGTGAAACAATTTGAGCAGCTCTACGCTGTCTGTAAGCACGTTGTCGCTGAGCGCTGGTCTGGGCAGTAACTGTTCTTTCCACAACCACAGGAGCAGACACTGTGGCTGACTCTAGTGTGCCGGTGTCAAGAGCTGAGTTGGCGAGTCTACGTTGCTTGCATCTACGTTGTCTTTCGGCGGCTGCTTTTGCAAAATCTGCTGCCTCTGCAGGAGTTCTTTCCGCGGCCTTACGTTTTCTATACATACTTTGTCGTTGCGCTTTGGCGTTATGGGGTGTGTGTGGCACAGCGAAAGGTATGGCAGACGTTGGTGGCACGATATCATCAGTCTCCATCGGTGTACTGGACGTTGAAGGAATTTGTACATCTGGCTCCATTGTACTAAAATTGAACAAATTAGAAATTATTGTTTCTCATATTTTTAAATGTTTTCAAATACAGTGTAAACTCTTTATAACATCATTCTTTATAACGATAAACTCTCTATAACATAGAAAAGATCACAATTTGGTTGGTTTAGTTTTAAAAAGTTACTAATATAAATAATTAATTTGAAATTTCACAAAATTTGTGTATGTTAAATTCATTTTTTATTTCAAATTTTTGCATAAATTGAACTTTGTTGAAACAGTTATTAATATAAATAACAAATTCGAGAATTCACAAAATTGGTTTATGTTAAATCAATCAGTTGTTATAAGTTATTAATAAATTTAACTTGTTTTACATTGTTATAAATATAAAAACTAAATTTAAAAGTTAGAACATTTATTTAAATCACATTAATTGTTAATATCAATCGATTTTAATTCAAAGTGTATTTTCTAAAAGGAGAAAACTAATTCACATTTGATCTTTGAATTTGTAAATCGCGCGCTTACGACCTTGCGCAGTGATTAGTCGTCTCGGTTTGAATGTTTGAAAGTTTCGATTTGACAGGTTGGAGGTTAAACATTGTTATTTCAATTTTTTACATAGCAAGTCGCGCTCATTTTTTCAAGTTAAACAAATTATTATTGGTTGAGAAACGATTTATACTACTTTTTTGATTGAAAACTACCACAACATTGTGATTACTACAACATAACCTATTCACTTATGTCTTAGTCATTTATTTCATCATGTTATATTATCAGTCTGAAATTATTTACCTTTGCTGTTTGAATTGTTGCGATGGACGAAACTACCTTCACATTATCACTACACAATCGTTTTACAATTAACTGGCAACGTGTAAACTTGTATGCAGGCGCCTAAGCGAAATAGAAGCGCAAGACATGAACCGGTGTGTATGCCTATCTCTCTCACTCTCTCTCTCTCTCGCTCTGTCTCTCTCGCTCTTAGGCGGGCTAACTGTGCTCGAGTGGAAGGGACGCGTGCCTTTCACTTTTTATGTCTGTCTCTCTCGCTCTTAGGCGGGCTAACCATGCCCGAGTGGAAGGGACGCGTGCCTCTCACTCGCTCTCATTGTGAGCGCATAACGTGAGCGGAGCGTAACGCAGTTTCTTGAAGTGTCACCCGGCAAACCAATTTATAAGACGTTGTCACGTCAAAAAAACAAGACTGCTGCAGATAGATTTGAATTTTTTTTCTGTGTTACCGCTGTGGCCCCCACGAGTACCTGCGGGGTTATCCATTAATTAACAGACACCTGTATATTGATTTGTGCTCCTCACTCTCAGAGCAATAGTTTGAAGTGTCTTGGAAAGTGTGCTACTCCAAATGCTTTCATTGTACTCTGAAGATGCAACTGGTCCAGTATGTCCCTAATGCTAGGCGGAAATCATCTTCCTACCTTCTTGTTGGACATCTCCATTGTCTATTTCCATCTCTTGAGTACCAGAGTGTTACCTGCTTCCTCCATATCCTGTCCACCATTCCAAATGGTCAACTCAAGTAAGTACTTATCTTTGGTTTTGTTCTTTATATCCGTTTACATAATTCTGTCCTTATGCTTGGTAGCCAAAATTCTTCTATTACTCGCTGACACTTGACTAGTTTCTCTGTTATTCTGGGTGAGAGACCAGTTCTCGCTCGCCTATGTTATACAGGTAATGAATGTTCTCCCACCCCTAGCAAATCTCTTGTTTATTCCCTTTGACATTTGGTTCATAGTGGTGAATATATTTTTATGCATATGTGTCCTAAATAATAACTCTTGCGCATAATCAAGCTTAATATAATGGAATTATAAGTCCTCAAAACAAGGATTTCAATTTCCAAAGTGAACAAGTAAATGGGTGAATGTGACAAGAACATATATTATTTATTATCATATTATATATATTATCTATGAACAAGCTATAACAATAAACTCACTTTCTAAAATTGTCATCCTCATTATCAGGATAGGGAGCCCAATGTGCTGGAGCCAGCTCGCTCTCGTCACGGTCAACATTGTTGCTAGTGCCTGTAATTTTAAAATAAAATAAGTTATAACAAGCGTTTTCCAAACATTTACACAATTGCCGATCCAAATCATTTTTTGTGCTAATTAACTTGATTTTGGACTTTTTGTGTTTCAACTCATAGTCATCCTTTTGTGTGTGGAACAAATCCCAGTCCCAAGTAAGTGTAGGTGTAGGTTAAGCTTTGGTTGATATTTTTGTCAAGCAATGTACACTTCCCGTTTTTGCTTTTGGTTGGTGGGATGTATTATTTTTAAATTAACCTAATCTTTTGCACATTTTTGCCTTTCTTGACTATAATGTGCGGAATTATAATACAACTTATGTACTACCGTCAGTCTCGGTTGTTGTCTTAGGATAGCAGTTGTAAGGCCTTTATTTTGTTTTGCTTGGAGAACCTCAGACCTCGTGAAAACTTTGATATTGGGGTGGCCTATCAACCAACCTGCAAGCGTGTTGGATTATGTTCAACGCTTCTAAGGATATTGATCAATGACATAAAGAACTTACAGTTTACACAACTAAAGCTTACCAATGTTTACAGTTCAATATTATTTCTACTTACGAATTTAAATAATAGATTAGTGATAAATAAAATTAGACTATATATAGACTATAAATAGATTAAAAATCAATATGAAAATATTATAATGATATTGTAGTGTAAACTCAATTAGTTTGTAACTACACTTAGTTGTTATTTAGTTCATCTAGATTAATTTCACACTTGTTGCATAGTACGCATACTAGTAAAAAATCAAATGTAATCAGAAAAAGGTACGGACCGTTGAGTCTGTAGTGTGTAGTTTTTTCAATTAAAAAAAAAAAAGATTAGTACAGAAACTAAATAAGGTTTTTTTAGATTTGATGGGTTTTAGAATTAATAAAATAATATTGATGAAGAACTGACGAAAAATGTTCATGCTTCCTCCGTCAAGGCAGACATGGTGTGATCCCTAAGCCTTTGTTTATCTAAGTGAACTGGAGTACAAAAATGACCCAATCAAGTCTCAATCAGTCTTTCACCAAACACATAGTGTATTCAGGCAGCAGTGCTTGAGAGCCAGTAAACATTCTAGCATGATAACATATTCGATCACATCGTCACTGACCATCGAGTGAAATAGTGGTCAAACACTAGATTTATACAGCATAAAAAAAGTATTATCTGTAGTTAAGAAAAGTGAGATAAGTTGTTATGGAGTAAAATGATTATATAGTTAATTTCTTTCAAAATGATGAAAAATAATATTATGATCAAAATGAAAAGTGAGTTATTTGTAGATGAATAGTGTGGGGTACTGACATCTGTCGACAGGAGTGATGGAGAGGTGCGGGTTGTCCGGCAGGGGGTCGGGAGGCGCGGGGAGCGGCGACGCGGGTGCGGGGGGCGAGGGGCTGTCCAGGGAGATCACCCCCCCGCCCCCGCCCGCGCTCGGGGACCGGTACCCGCTCGATGATACCGCCTCCACCGCTGGAATGTACGCAATAATCATATAATGAAATCCCATCAAATACACAATTAGGAAATTCTTATATTGTATTTGTTCACTTATGCTATCTTTTTTATTTATTTGTTGTAAAATAATAGAAAGTTCATTAATATGTTATATATTAATGAACTTTAACTTTTTTTTTTTATTATTATCTCTGTGGTGGGGTGATCGATGGTGACATTTTCACCTTTTTCTTATAGTTCTATGTTTTAGAGGCACTACAATGGTTTATTACTGAAAACAACAAACAGGCGCGTTGGAGACACGTGGCTAGTGTGATGATATGGGACACAATCTTTTCAATGATCCTCCAATCTGCATTGGTCGAGAGGCAGATGAAGGCTAGTTTTAGTTTTGATTAATAAGCTAACTATGCTTATGCTTTTCAATAAAATCCTCACTCAATCAAGTGAATCACAAAGACTCAATTGACTTAACCACCAACTTATGGATGCAAAACATCTATATGGTGTTTGTTTAATATTTATGTGTACATCCATTCGACGAAGAAATCACACACACATTGGGATTTGTTTTGAGACCTATGTAAAATATAAGACAGTGAGATACAAAATTTGTCGAGTTCTTACCGCTAGAAGATGAATAGTTATCATCACTCTTCACACTGGATTCAGAAATGGGTGGTGTTGGCTTTGGCTGTGGGATCTTTCGCTTCAGAGGAAGCTCATCTTCAGAGTCAGACGTCAGATCTACTAGAGTTTCAGCCACCTTGGGCTTGCGTTCATCGCCCACAGCCGCACGTTTACCACCGCCGCTTTCTACTGGTATTACTTCTGTGGACAAAATCATGGTAGTGAAGGTTACCTATTACACAAGCAATATCATTATTGATACTAGTTTGTTACTTTTTAAATCGATAGGTCTAGTTTGTCTGTGGATATCTTAACAAACACCTGTTTACACTAGGCGTTATGGACAGCCCTGTGTGCATGCATAATAAGCCCAACACGTTCTCACTACTGGGACACGGGTGTGCCTCTCAGAGACATGCCAATCATTTTGATATAGCCAGAATCATTTAACTTCATGACAGATTCTGATTCTAGATAATGCTAGCTGACAAAGAGATAGTGCTCACGCTATTTATTATAGGAACAACGTCAAATTGTTTCTGATTTTTTTGCATATAACCTACTTACCTACGACTTGCCTTAATTATTGTATTACTGCCTTGCACAATGCCTTACGTTTTTGGAACCTTCCTATTTCACCTATCCTGCTCGAAGTTAAACAGTTTTATCGGTACTTTCATTACATGCGCAAATTTCCTTTGGACCTTCAGAGCTATTAGTTGCGCCTATCTATCTTATTTCTTTCATGATGGTGACCAAGCAAAGCGAGTTTGTTCATTCTAACGTTATGTCACCAAAGAGGTGGCGCCATACTCCTTTTGGATCTTGTGGGTAATATTACAACTCATTACATCTCTTACCGAGATCGTCGGCTATCAGCGTGACTGACTCGTTGGCTTGCTGTTGCTGTTGCTGCGGTGGCTTCACCACGGTGTTGGCGGACCAGTTGCCGTCAGCGTGCAATTGAATTTCGTTACAGTCCGTGGGAAGACGAGACGAAGCGAGGACTTCTTGGAAATACCTGTGAAGAAGGGATTCATGCGTTAACGCGTTATTTAATGGGGATTGGATTTAATTATTTTATAACTGTCTCGCTCACTCGCTTACAATTTTACCATCTATCTATCTCCCTTACTTTGATCGATGGCAAACTGTTTTACTTGTAACGTACATGCGCATATGTTCACAGAGCCTAAAGTCTGAACCACAAAGATTAGCTGAGCTAACTGCAATAATTATTATCCCAATATTATTAATACCACTTACCCATCAACTACTAGGGAGTCATACGGCGCGGGGCGATCGCAAACAGGACATAACCATGTTGGTTTGCGTTCATTCATTTGCAAGAATAGTGAAGCGTCGAAGCATTGCAGATGCGGACAGTTTCCAGGCCGACAAGGGCACGACATTCTCATCTTGCCGAGCGGACACATTAGTGAAACTCGAAGCGATGTCGTGGCAATCTCATTATCATAGTCTTCGGATAGTTTCTCTTTGACTGTGAATAAATGTATGACAGTCTGTTTAGAACAAATGTAGTTTAACAATTGCAACTTTATGACTTTTGTTAGGTATTGTTCAATACTAAAATTAAGTAGCAGTATCATGCTGGTCCGCAGATTTAGCCGATATACTGATGGACCATGCTAAGATAAGGCTCTTTAAGGCGTATTGCCAGGTACTGTACACGGGCGCCCATCCACAGAGCGCTATCTGATGACATAGTGTACAATGTATGTAAATAAATTCCTTTAAAAAATATGTTCAGTTTGCGCCCAATAACATACATATTATTATAAGTGCGTGTTGAGATTTTATATATTATGTAAAGTAAGCCTAAATTACCCCCAATAGTGAGTAGCCCACTCATGCATATATTATATATAGGTCTGTGGTGAGCTGAGGGTGCTCTGTGGCGCTCTCTATCCTTTTCCGGTCATGAACCCAATAAAGATGGTGTGTCTCAGAACCAATCTTTTATTACAAATAATTCAATAGTGCGTAATAGTATTATTATTTCATTTTTTAAATATGAATAAATTGTAGTCTGCAGTAATAAATGAATTAATTTGAAGTAACGTTTTTGTGTACACAGCATAGCTATGACAACCAACCAAATTACCACTGACTTAAAGATGTGTTCACATTGTATGACAGATATGTAGAATGGCGAATTTTAATTAGTTATAAATATAACATTATACATATATTACTATTTGTGCATATGTGAGGGCAATATATATAGGGGACAGCCATAGTTGCTATTAATCAATGGAAACTATAGGTGGTGATCTTCACATATGATTGATTTATTATACATCTTCACCGAATTGGAGCCTTGTAAATAAGGGAACATACCCATACTACGTGACCCATTTAGAGGGGGGGGGGGGGGGGGGGGGGGGGAAACGCTTGGTCACAAGGACGGGGGTCAATATCGATGAATTCAACACGGTGGAGACTATTACATTGATAGACTAGTAATGAATACGTCTGATAGTGACAGTGATATTGACCCAATGAGAGCACATATAGTGGAATGGAAGGAATTGCGAATTGGAAGAAGAAGATAGAAGAGATTATTATAAGATAAAACATATTTTTTATTCTTCTTCTATTCTATATTTCGGCAACATAGAAAAAATTATATATAGAAATTATATTACATTGCTAATATTTTCATAATATCCCTCAGCAAGCTTCGTGTTCTGTCAGTCGTCAGATAAATATTCATTATAGTGGCAAACCGAACTTAAGAACCTCCTATTTTTTTGAAGTCGGTTGATAAAGTATTATATTTTTATTAATTTCGTTAGTATACTGTGCAGTACACAATACACATGTTAGTATTACAGCTCTATATAGTTGACGCGGGAATCAAAACAACCAAGTACTTGATTCTGAATTCAAGTTCTGATAAACGATAAATGTAATAATTTACCGCCGGTACCCGTATTAACCATCTTATTATTATACTCACTAAGAGATCTGGTATAATCTGGATTCTTTGTTCCCTTATTCTTCAAACGCTGTAGCAATTCCGCTGAGGAGAGTTTCCTGACCATGAACACGCTCAGTACGTAGGCTCGTGAATAATCCGACGCCCACGTCACTTGGATTTGGTTGGGGACGGTGGGGGAGAGTTTGACCAGTGAGGAAATATTGACGGGCCTTGGTGGTCGCTTTGGTTCAGGTGTTGGCTTGTTTGTTGGTATTGGATTCTGTTGAAGAAATATGAATGCAATACTGATATCTCCTTTCCTCTTTTGAAGCATAATCATATTGCATTTAACCACCATCTCACATGATGTTAAGTGATTACATGGTCTAAGATGTTGCACACAAGCTTAGAAGCTACCTTTTCACTTGAAAACTCCAATATTGTACCTATCGGGAAACACAGACTCGGGCAACGTGTTCCATACTTGGCAGTATGCATTAAGTGGAATCAAAACGCTTTGTACGTATAGGTGGTACATATATCTATTATGTAGCAATCGCGCTATGCCCTACATCTATATACCGTAATCGATTGATGATAGAAAGGGGAAGGTGGAATGAAATTATGTAATTCTGATGCACATTTTTCGAAATGTATCCAATAAAAAAGGCGATATATCGCTTTTGTCTATAAACAGACAACTCTATGCTGGTGTTTAAGGCTCTGAAGCTTACGTTTTACCAGAGACTAGCAGTTGAGAGTCACTGCTAATTATATTTATGGTAAGCCTCTAGATTGACCGAAGAGTACAGACAACCTGACCAAGATTGCAGGAAGGGGCTGGATGCGGGCCGTTTCCAACCAGTACCTGTGGAGATTGATGGGGGAGTCCTATTTCCAGAAGTGGATGTTCTATGGCTAGGATAGTCAGCATTGGGAGCTGTCAAAGTGACGGATGCTGGTTCAAGCCCCACCAATGACTTGAGCTTTTAATGAAGACAAAACCTTTATCAAATTCCCAGACTGGTGGTTGGGTATTTTCGCGTACCGCGTTAGCAAGACTAGCTTCCACCCTCAAGTTTGAAAAACTTTCACCAAACACATAGTGTTCAGGTGGTAGTCCTTAAACCAGTAAAACATTCTAAATCTAGCGTGATTACATGGTTAATCACATTGTCACCATCAATCAAGTAAGATGGTGAAATGCCTGATCTCTAAAGTATAAAATGTTTAGGCTCGTTTGTTGGTATTGGATTATGTTAAAGAAATATATATATTTACAGCAGAACACAAAACGAGTGATTTGAGTGAGACAGAGATTATACATATGTACTTAGGTTTTTTACCGACTTTCAAGTTAACGTAGAATTAGGCACTTACTGGCAGTGGACACATTTTGTTGTTCACCTTGACATTAATACTGGGCGGGAAATGGTCCTCTTGTTCACACGATGTTTCCAGGAGGCAGAATCTTAATTGTGCCTGCAATAAAACATACACTTACTATTATAGAACAAAAGAACAGAATAATATAATGGAATAACGTTTATTGTGCACTATTAACTAGATATACATCTTGTTGGGTATGTACAAAGATAATACAATGAATGTATGACAATATTTATACTTAGTTATTTAACATCTAAGAAAATTATGTCGAGAGCAGTGCACTAAAGGAGCTTGTTCAGCATAATGTTACAATCACAAGTGTTGCAGCGCTGATTTTCAACTTGTTCCTTAAGATACTCAGTCTTAGTCTAGTAATCTTAATAAGTTCTATATGTAATATGTATAAATGTAAATCTTAGTAAATTGTATATATGTATACCTGTATAACAAAGTCCAATTTGTTACTTGTCCCCACAACGTCTTTCCCAGAAGCTATTTCCGTGGCTTGCTGTGGGGTGAGGTGGAACACGTATGTGCCTTCCTGCATACGCCCTCCCGCCATAGGCATCATTGTAGAGGGCTTCATTAATTCTGCTAAGACATCGTAGAAAGGTAATCTGGTAAAAAAGGGTATACAATTAGACATAATGTCAACAATTTCGAATTGAAAAAAAAAATCATACCGCTCAAGAGAACCACTACATGTTTTTTTTTTAATACTTGCAATTACCGTCTTTGTAATAGGGTCACATAAGTCTTACTTCTAAGCAAATATGGAACATGATGTTTCAAATTTATATTTTTTTAATCATGAACTTATACTACCATGCTTATGCCTCCTGCTTTAACAATGCAAACCAGCATCAGAGTAATTCGGCCAAAAAACTCATCATCATCTCAGCCATAGGGTGTACTCTGCTCGACAAATGCCTCCCCCATTTATTTCCACAAGGACCGGTTGGAAGCGGCCCGCATCCAGCCCTTGCCTGCGATCTTAGGTCGCCTGTCCACCTTTTCGGTGGCCGTACTATGCTGCGCTCGCTTAGTATGTATGTATGACTATTATAGAACAACAAACTATTTTAATATCTACTATTTTTTTTCCCTCTAAGTGTGTGTTTATTCGGTACTAGCTGCGCCCCGCGTGGTGTCCTGGTCTGTGGTCTACATTCGAGAACTTTTCGACCCCAACGGCCATCACCTCTTCGAGCTGGAGGCTTCGAGGCCGAAATATTATCAATGTACTTATTTACCATTACTAAAGAACGTAAAGTTGGTGTTAGATTATCTCTATTGCAATGGTGAACCATATCAACTTAATTCATGTGAGGATGTTTCTGCAAGTCTTACTTACTTACCTTCTTTAGCGACCTAGTGAAGAGAAGTTCTTTGGGGCATTGTGGCCCGGTAAGTTAGAAAATTAACAATATTAGGGACAATTTGTGTACCTTTTAGATGCTTTTTCCGAGAATTATTTTCGTTTACTTTAGCTAAGGGTATAATCGCTTTTAAGGGCAGCCTAGGAAGAGCATGAGCCGACATACGACGAAGAAATTGCACCTACCGCCGTATTCTTCAATTATCATTATCTCAGCCATAGGACATCCAAAGCTGGACATACGCCTCCCTCATTGATATCCACAAGGACCGGTCGGAAACTTGTTGAATGTTAATCATTGGGATTTATATCAGTGCAAATGGTACATTTTAAATGTTTTTTCAAATCACCCTTTTCGTTTGCGGAAGCGGAGGGTAACGTGGCTTCTAAGAGCAGCATAGTAAGGAGTACGAGCTGGCGGCATACGACAAAGAAATTTCACCGCCCGCGTCGTGTTCTTCAATAACCTTTCATATTGAGAAGACAGCCTCAACATTTTTCACGTGCGTTTTCATATCGCTATGCGTATAATTGCACAAAATAATTTACAACAAAAACCAAATTCTAAGTAGGTACATAAGGTGACTTCATTAAAACACAGCAGGACTCTTTGTTGACTGAGCCAGAGGGGTCATAAACCCTTCTTGTAAACAAGCAGGCCATAGTATTTTACTAAGGCTGTGGTGAGGTAGGACAAATCGCAATTTTTGAAAAAAAAAGCATAAAAAAGGCATAGTGTAGAATCATTTAGAATTGCCATTGCTAACCTAAATGTATACCTAAATGACGGAAAAACCTGGCATTAATATTGATGATAGAAAATTTGAAAAAATTGAGACGTGGTCAAACGTATGCTTATAATCAGTAAAAAAATACAGCGCCGAAGAGTAGCAGATGATACTCACTTCTTATACTTAACATCCGGATGGACAGGGTAGGGCGGCAGTGAGGCCGTGGGTGAGGGTGATGGCATGGGCGCCAGAGTAGCGCCCCCTGCGCCGGCGCCGTACCCGTGGTACATCCCGCCGGCGTACATTGGGTTCTGACGCGCCTGCAAGTGTATTTCTGTTCTATTTTGTCTATGAACATCTATATAGTTAGGCGTTCCATCTACGCTGTTGGTAAATCTTGCATGTTGATGAACATTTACTCGTACAAACCATTTTTTTCCCAGACACTACGTCATTTTCCTTATTTTTGGCTTAAATTACAAGAATACTAGCCGCAGCCCGCCCGCTGTATCAAACGCGTGAACTATTATTATACCGCCACCTCTGGTGAAAATCTAGTCCACTGTGGGACTACACCACAGGATTTGTGGGGTTTTTATAGCGCCATCATATGGGTTTTATGGGATAACTATGGGTTTTATTCTAGAATCTAAGGAATCTCAGCATAAAATATAATGAAAATCCACTCAATCGTCTCAGCACTGAGTGATAACAAACATACAATACATAACAACAAACACACACACACCAACATTAAGATTTATATCATTAAAGTCACGCGACTTTTCATATTTTTATTCTATTTTATTCAAGGGTTTTGTGATTATGTTACCTAACACTCTTCATGTTACATCCACTCAAAAAAACCCAACTTATATTTATTAATAAAATAATCATACCGAAACGGGCATAGCCTGTCCGCGGTTGTCCTGTGTGTTATACCCGCTGACTGCAGGATGTTGGTACATGCCAGCAGACCGGGAGCCAGGCAGTGCTGGCGCCAGCGGGTCCTTACCCTGCCCCTGCCCGCTGCCGCCAGATGACATCGACTGCCCGTTCCTAAAAATATATATATATGCATATAAATAGGACATTTGAACTTATATTTCATATTACCATACTATTCATTCACGCACATTTCAGTATTAAAATGTAATTTAGTCAAACCTCTGTTTCATTGGTCACGAGAAGAGTTGAATCGTGGGTAGATACCCACGATTCAACTCTTCTGCATCTTGAAAGTCGATTGATTTTCAAAACACGCATATTTGGTTTTTACATTTCCACAGAATCACTACCCCCACACTTAATACTGACAGTGTCAACGCCAAAGAGTGAAGGATGAAGCGTTGTGAACATCTATTTTTATCACTGCATTACACGAAGAAGATAAAGCCATCTTTGTGCTAGTCAAAATTACATTTTATAATTTAATTATGTGCATAATTATAGAACAGATATATTAATATTAAACATATACATATACTGGTTTTCATATTGACTCTAACATTTTAAGCTTAGGTAGCACTCAATACACATGCAACTTAACATCCAAACAATATGAGAAAGGTTCTCCCATAAATTGACATATTTTGGAGCCAACTTTAAACATAACAAATGACTGTGAGATTAAACTTAATTTGAAAATGCATTTTTTTTCGTAATTGAGTCCATATGTGTTATTATGGCATAAGTATGTAACAAGTTTCCATGGTACATAAAATCTATTAATAAATGTGTCTCTTAAAACAAACTCGACACATTCTCTACATCAATATGGAATGTGTGGAGTTAGAATAACCATCACCAGTATGCATTACCTTTTAACAGTGCAGTTTTATTCAGCTTAGTTTACAATTAGACGTTTGAAGAATTTTGCAAATGGAGCCAACATTTACTAAATTAATTAATAAAATTTGAATACAGGACCATCGGTACATTGACATATTTGTCTATGATAAAGATGATTGTAAAAACTTAATTTGCTAGTGAGGCTACATTGACCCACTGACTCAATATCAACTAATGAACAATATTCTAGATTTACTTATCATATAATTGTCACACCCCCCAAATTCAGATATTGTACCTGATAATCTTTTATTCAGGAACTACTTTCAGGTTTCATAAGGTTTTATGAACATTAAATGACAATTATTGATAGATCTGTTTTCGTTTTCTTGAAAATTCATACATAACTAAATCTGGGGCCTATGTCTACTATTCAATATGGCAATATGATCGGCTCACAATTAGTGAATTTGACAGCTTTGGTAGTCTGCTATTTTTAATTCGTCCATATTGAATCAACCTCGATCCAATTCTAAATTCAATGACACAGTGCATTATTTCCATAGTCTGTTAGCACATTTAATGTCAAATGCCCTACCAAATCAACATAGGCCGAACATAGATTCAACATAGACTCAGGCTGCTATGATTTAGCAGACTACGGATTTTTAACGTTGTCTTATTGGCATCGGCTTGGCCTCGCAGCAGCCTGAATATGAACTTTGAGTTAGTAGACTTGACACCCTGAAATAAATCAATATTGAAAATATTCAAGCTCAATGTGAGCTCTAATTAGCAGCAAATTAGTTGTACTTACATCACCTTTGAGGAAGAATTGAATCAAAGACAATGCATCGATCACCCTGCACATTCCATTGGAAAATGTATTATCTACTACTATCTTCATTACAATAAGCTGTGCCACATGAAAGTTGTATAATATATGAAATTAAACATAAATAAATATGTAGCCCGGAATACAGCACTGAAAGTAGAAATAGGTCTTTGAATCTCCATTAACAAGGTTATAAACCTACCTCTACAGGTCACCTATTTGCCTCCTACTTATTTGTGTAATTTTGAAGTTACAATTTCATGCTTTAGAGAGCATGCTCCTTTAGGGCCCAACAAAACTAGGCCCCATTCTTATCTTATTCTTATTCGGACTGGGGGCGATAAGTCCTGCACTGACGTCCCGCTTGGGGTGTATTGTGCATTTCCCCCGCCAACTACCCTAACCATCCCAGCTCACTACCCTAACCATCCCAGCTCATAGGCCCCATTATTTAAATTATATTAAATAAAATTATGTTAAATAAAATTATATTAAATAAAATTATATTAAATATAATTATATTAAATTATTGCTTAGTAGGTGTTTATTTTGAAATGTTCGATAGTTTCGTTTACGACTCTTAACTTGTATTTTTATAAATTTTTTTGAAGATATAATGCAAAAGAATGATGACTGTTCTTGCCAAAAAAAATTCTAGAATTAATGTATATATATACATCAAAGTGAAATACCTAAATAAAAGGGCGGCAAAACATAATCTTAAAAAACATGATCTTGTTAGAGAGCATCATAACTTTCAATTGGTTACTATTTATAGTTCTTTAATTTCCTAGCTAAACCCTTACATGGACTTGGAGACAAAGACTCTGGAAATATGATGCAATTAGTGGGTACCATCGAACTTCTAATTCTGTCGAGATTAATAATATCCCATCCCTCATGTTTAATACAATTTGCAATAAATGATTTATTACATATTTGATGTGCCTAATAACTGTGGGCAGCTCATTGTAATGTGATTAGACTTATAACATTGTGGCATGGGTATACCCCATGCTTTTCCAGAAGACAGATATGATGTCAATATTTATGGGTATATCTATGCCAGTCATGCTCAAAGAGTGAGGCAATGAAAACGCGACAAGACACTTGCCTATTACTATTGGGCCTTTGTGAGCGGTGGCCATTTTCTGTAGCTCTGAGTCGGGATCTAAGTTCAGAAGGTGTTCCATTCTCAGCGGGTGCATTTGGGGCCCCACTTCCTACTCTGGCTGAAGAACGTGTTTTAACCATTGTTGACGAGCGACCATGTCATGTCAACTGAAATTCGGCAGTCCGTAAAATGGACAAACTAACATAAGTCACTATATAACAACCATGTAGTATGGTTTTCTGGAAAATTTCTTTGACTTTGCAAAAGAAACAGCATCACAGGCCACCTTATTTCTCTTAGAACAGCTAGACGGCGGAGCAAGGGTCCCTAACAAATACATCTGCAATTGAATAATTATCCATTTTAGTCGTCAATGGTTAAAACAAGTCTTACAGCTTTTATTTACAACTAGTTACATAATACAGTCCGTAATGTTGATTTGGAACAAATGTTGGTGATCCTTTAACAATTTTTTTGTCAAATTATTCCACTGCAGCTGTGAAATGGTATTGCTAAGGAGAGAAAATCAATTAGTGTATTTGATTTAATTTTGACAGAACCAGTAAATACTTTGATAATTGGATTCAACAGTCAGAGAAATAAGGTAAACAGTCCTGTCAATGAAATTTTCCAGAAAAATGTTTATCACAATAGAACACAGACTATACTCAACAGGATCACAGAGTAGTAAATTTCTGTATTATGATACAGAAATTTACTACTCTAATTTCTGTATTGTGATGCAGAAATTTACTAATCTGCTCAAACAAATAAACATATTTAACTAGGTTTTTTATAATTGAAGAAACACTTGCTGTTGCATTTTCAAGTGTTACATAGCCTATCTGGTTAGTGGAGACCACCCAAGTCACAGTGGAGTCACACAAGAATGACATGCGAGATATTTTATAATAATTATTACATTACAGTAGAACTCATTCGTACACATGTACAAAACTTGAAATTTGTCTAAAGTTACAACAGTTCTTGAGATTATCTCATGTGAGAGAGAGAGCCTGTTATAACAGTACTTTACTACTCTAAAAATTTTAAAATACTGTTAGGTACTACAGGTTGATTTGATTTTAAGTTTAGCTTGCTTTAAATGAATCAAATAAGTTTGATAGGGTCAAGCTTGGTTTGTAAAAATTATAATTTGATAGTACTCAATTATACAATTCTCGATTTACCCATAATTTCCATAAAGACAATTGTTGGCAGCAGCGGAGTCTACGTGAAAATAAGTTATTCAAGTAATTGTTTTCCAATATGAACAATCCTGGAGTCTTCAAGGCACGAGTGAATAATACTTCTAGGTTGCATGCTACATCCTAGACAATGTCATCACTTAACATCAGGTGAGACAGTTGTCAAACGCAAGCATGGCACCCTGGATGGTTTAGATTCATAAATCAGCCCGGCAGATGGTGCTGCAGTCGGCATGCAGGAAACAGTCTGTTGGGTCCGCTAGTTTATAAATATACTACTTTTGATTTTCAAACACGATTGCAGTAAAACTGAGACGGCTTACAAATATAAATGCATTATTTATTTATATGTAATTGCAATATTTATTTACCTATATGTTGTTTTGGGCATTGTTTGCAATGTTCAATGATGATAAGAAACTGCATCTAACTCCATTATTTTCTCAGTTGATTTATTTATCTGCTAATTAAAGGAGGTAATTATAATCCAGCTTATTCTTTTTTGATATATTTATATTTTGAGGCTGGTCTTATAATAAATATTATTGAATCTTTAGCTCCTTTATAATGCACAAATTTTAGATATAGCACCTGTAGTCTGTGAAACCAAATACCTTTCAACAATTGTCTTGATGTTTATGATTTTTCCAGCGCCAAATAAAGAGCATATTGGTTAATTACATTTAAGCATCCAGAGGGGGAACTTAGGTACTCAATCCCACTACCCCACAAAAGCATCTTGATCCATTCAGAAATACAGTTTCTACTTTATGTTAAAAATCCAATGATATTAGAACACTCACTTCTCTGATTCTCAAAAGTAATAATCAGAATCAGCTGGGACAAGCCCCATCAACTCCAGGATCCTGGATAAACACTGGTTAGTATAACACATTTCATCATGAAACTGTACAGGAATTAGCCATAGGCTAAGGACTAATATAACAGTATATTAGTACTAGACTTATTGTTAGAAATTTGTAATTTATAATGTAGACTGTACAGGCTCAGGAATGAGTTGCCAGTGCCATGACACAGTATAACTGGACTAGCAGCAATAGTCACATATATGACACACTGGACATATATTCCAAATAAGCCATGAGATCCGAATATCTCAGACAGAGCTGTGAAACATTGTTGGAGAACAGACTGTAAAGCTATTGAAAGGGAACATTTTGAAACTATATTAGCTTTGTTATTCATTCAAACAGGACTCCTTCCCCATTCTCAAAAGAAACTACAAGAATCCTACCCTCCTGGGCCAAGCCCCGGCACCAGAATCTTATTATGCAGATAAAAGCTAATTTATAGTTAACTTTTCGCCAACTGTGTGCAACATAATTGTTTAGTAGGTAAATGCTTTATTTTAAAAATATTATTTTATGGTTGATATACTTGTACAATTAAGTGTTAACTATCTATCCCTGTTCACATAAGGGTCTAATCTATATGGGTCTCTATTTTGAATGAGCAACGCCATCATAACTCCAAAAATCGATAATGACTAAAATAATATTGTTGTGTACCTGCTACACCTGTTAGATGTTTGTAACTACTACTTCAAAGTTAGTATGGTGTTCTATTGAATAGGACCATAATGCTAGATTGAACTGTTCAGGAATTGGTGTAGGGCATAACACCACGTTATATTCGGAGAGAAGGTAGGTTGAAAACGTAGTTATAATTCAAAATGATACATCACTATCCTACCAACTTTGTATACTTCAAAAAGAACTTATAGAGATAAACAGTTCTAATTAATGCTGTAAGCAAAATACGTTAGTTAAATTACAAAATATTAAAAAAATGATAACGTATACAAACGCTAAGCAATATGGTTGTCAGGTGTAAACTAATAAAATTAAAGGGCACTCACCATGTTATCCCGTTATTATAGTCGTAATATCTACTCATATTATTTTTGTCACAAAACTACAGTAAATTAATCTTCTTTTGATACACAATACAAATTTTGATTCACGCCATCGTTTGACGCTACTCTACTACTCGGAATCGGCCGCCACATTGACCATAGAGGCTATGATAGAGGCATAGAGGATGTCTATTATCTATAGGACGATTAGGAGGGCTGCCCGGCCCGGCTGCCCGGCCTGGCGCCGCCCGGCCGAGGCAGTCGGTATCCATTGTTGAGGCTTGGCGCGGCACATTCCACTTAACTTGGAAGGAGCCATAAGACCAGGGGCCTTACTATCAGCTTTATAAAATCCATTCAAGTTCCGAGCAGTTCTCATACCTGGCTTAAGATGCCAGAGACAACAATAACCGTTCAACTTTGAGAATATCAATGTTCGAACCGTTCACTTAAAGGAGCGTAATGCCGTGGTGATGGTATGACTTTACACTAAGCGGTCTAATCCAGGTTTTAAAACTGCTCGGAACTTGAATTGATTCTACAAAACTTATAGTAAGGCCCCAGGAACTGCATAAGACCTAGGCATAAGACGTTGACGCTCCGTCAACATAATGTCATGTTCCTCTTTATAATGCACGGGTCGTCGCGTAGATTAAGCTATTGCAAGATTAGCATCGTGGCAGTCGTCGCATCCTGTGTAAATTTTTGACCAACTAGTAGGTCTTTGTGATGAGTCTTACTATTAAATCAAATTTAATTATCTTATTTTATATTCATAGACTTTAAATATTATCATAGTAACATTTTGTCCTATTGTGCTGTCATTTGTCCATCGAGAACAACAAAAAGAGGACTAAATGATGAATAATAATATTATCATTAATTTATACATAAACCGTTAATTCCTATTCCACGCTTAAAAGGCTAAACAGAATTGTGGATGTAGTAATATCGGTGTTGATATGTCTTCTATCGATAATAGCATTTTTTCTCGAGGTTGTAATTTATTTTTGTAGCGTGTGATAGTTTGTGTTATACCAGTCTCTGCATAAATAAAAATTATGCTTAGGCGTGAAAGAGTAATAAACATTAATACATACAAAATTTCGATATCAATATATCAAATATGTATGATTTGAAACATTTCTGCACTTCTAATTTTCGAAATTGCTTCGAACGTTACTACAACATTTTTATAGCCGAAAAAATACTTTTTCTAGATATAGGTATAGCCCGTGACCATAGAGTAGTATAGAGTGATACTACTCTATGGTGTACTGTTATAGTCTACACTTAACGTAACCCTAGCAGAGAGTGTAACTTACAGAGGGCGTAAAAACTCTTTTCCACCCGCTGTCCACTGATCTTCGCAGCGGGCGTAAAGGTGTTTTTGCGCCCTTTTTAAAACTCTCTAAGAGAAAAGGCCTACCTTGCTCGCACTTATAGACGAACCAATCATTGCTTTTCGAATAGAAAGGATGAAATATACTTTTTCTAGATCTACGTACCTGTGTATAGATAAATGTATAAATAATGAAAAGTCAGTTGACCCATAATTCGTTATACTATTTGTTATCTTTGAGTTAGTTCTAATCTAACTATAACTACCTATACCTCATTTTATAGCTCCCAATGGGGAAAAAGAGTTATGATTTTAGGCAGCCAATCAGGTGACCACAAATTTAATTTACCTCGAGGTTCGAGCTTTTGATAAAAGGCAACATAGTGATTATTTCATCACTATGTTGCCTTTTATCAAAAGCTCGGATCGCTATCCCAGAATTATCGCAAAGAATTTTCTAGAGCTTAAGTGGCCAACTGACAACTCTAGTTTTAATAAAATTAAACATATCGCCATTGACCATTAAATTTTGTGCTCAAACGCCAGCTTATGAATACGGGCAATTATAAAAAGTATTTACCTGGGTAGAGCCTAGCTAAAAGCTGGTGAATCCGGTTTAGATAGACGATTAGAATGCATTTTTTTAATCACTGAAAATCTTGTTTATTCACAAAATTTAGATAGGTAGATATTGTAATCCTGATCTAAGAAAATATAGAGGGTAGCTAGGTTGTATGCTGATTTTGCAAAAAAATAAATAGTACTTAGTAGTAGGTACCTAGAACAATAATATTATCGATGTCTTCCTGAAATTGCGAATCGCATAACAAAAAGCCATAGTAAAGATATTTTGTAATAAGTAGGTGCCTATTGGTAAATTATTGAAATTAAATTACTTTATAATTTGAAAACATAATTGTTGATTGGCATAAAAATAAGACCCAAGCACTTAGAACCTAAGTTGCAAAATGAACAACACAATTTTCGTAATTAACTGCAAGTGTGTGGATTTTGTGTGCACCAATAGGACCAAATAGGTGCGCATTGAATACCTCGCATCACTAAGCGCCTACGATGGATATCAAGACGAGCATGCACGGTGCGCGTCGCACCCTCAGCTCGATCTGACCAAAGCCGCTCTGCCAAAGCGGCAGCTCTTGGCCACACTCGAGCATCTAGCCCTCCCTCGCTTACTGTCCACGACCACAAAGTCGCTTCACCACCTTCAACGTTATCTCTGCCACTCTTAATCCAAGGTCTATGCTCATAAAACTTTTGCCATGAATTATACACTTCTTTGCTCCTTTTTTCGTGCCAGAAACTTTGGCCATTATTTAAATTCCATACGTCTTCATGAGATATGACTGTTCGTAAACAGCCTGGTTTTCTCTTGGACCATGTTGCGTTTCGAATCTGCAACCCTATGTGATAACTTATATCTTTCAAATCACTGTTAATATGCTGACACAATTGTGATGACCAAAATAGCGTAAGGTTAGGCAATTTTCCATTAACGAATTCAAGGCGTTGTAAAGCTGTTCGCGTATATTCTAGCCACAGCACTATAGGATTAGACCCTTCGAGTTTAGTTCCCCAACAAGTTTCAGAGACATCATCACCTCCAAGATGGAATATATCGTCAACCTGAGTAAGCTGAATTATATCAAAATAAATGCTTTGTAATACGTCGAAAACATTTGGATTCAAAGGGTTTAATTGACCACATGGTGGGTCCTCACAGTACAAGTTCCATGGTTCACTGTCGATGCATTGGACCAAATCTTCGTATTTAGTCGAGACCCAGGACCAAGCGAAGCCAACATGTGCTGGCGTGTCTATCTCTATAATGATCCGAATACCGCGTAATCGAGCTCGATATACTATTGCTTTGACTTGGTCAGATGTGTAAAAATCTGATGCGCCATTTGCTCCCCATCGAACTAATTCAGGCACACTATTTAATCGTATTGAAAACGCCTGAGAATCGCTAGCATGCCAATGCAATGTATTCAATTTCGATGCGGACATAGCGTCAACGGTGTGGAGTAATTCACCAAAAGGAATATGATTGCGTGCGGTATCTATCATCAAACCTCGATATCCAAATACAGGTTTATCGCGTATCGTAGCTTCTTGTAATATAAGCAATTTGTTCGTATAATGATCAAACCAAATGAGCTGTGACAAAGTTTCTAAGGCATGCCTTGCTCCACAAAATGAAGAGGCTATGATTTCAACTGTTAGAGTCATTGAAGTTGAATCGACAAGCTCAAGTGATAATTGATAACTTTCATCTGTATCTAGATGCATACCAGGTTTTCCGTTATCATTGACTGTTAAACGGACGAGTACTTTGTGTGCATTTTCGGAGTCTCGAGATTTACCTTCCATATTGCGCAAGTCATGTTGAAATAATTTAAATGCATCCCTTAAATACTGTCGTATAATGTTTGAGGACGCCCTAACTATTTCCAAATCGAATAACTTAGAGCTAATCGGTACTGCTTCCCGAGTTAAGCTGACTTGTCCAGTTGGAAAGGGCCACAATATGGCAGCAGAGCAAAGCATATTGCAAGTATCAAGTGACTGGAGCTTGTCTTGTGTTTGTGATGCTTTAAACGGTATGCACTTCTCGTTTTCACATTCCCAAGTCCATAGCGGTTGTTTCGGCCTGAAAAATGTAAATGTTCCTATAGTGAAGATCAAGTAAATAATAAAATAGTCTCACATTACACACGCTTAATATAATCAAATAATAAAAAAACAGAATGCCCTGATCATAATAACCGTAAGTACTAACTACACGTACTTACATACATTGATCATAGTTACCAATAATAAATATTAATATAATATAAGTAATGATATAAAATAAAATTAATATAATATTAATAAATACTATCATTGTGATATAAATACATATTAGTAGAAATAAGAACATAGTAGTAATGAGTAATACTTACGTAAGGATGCTATCGCTATCGCTGTTGATTGGAATTATGTTCAATAATAGTATTAAAGTAGTTCCTTGTAAATATTGCATATTAATATGTTTTCATGTAATAATGGCATACTAAAATACACTTATATTCAATGCCTAGTTAGTTGAGTTTTATTTGTAATTTTTGCAGCATATTGTTGTCTGTTTATTATAATTAAAACCAAGAAGTATCTCTGATCAGTGTATCACAGATAAAGCTTTTAAACTTGTGTTCCGCATAAACTAAGCCCAAAACCATTACAAAGTTTTTATTCCTGCACGAAATGTGTCAATGTGTACAAAAATTGAGCTGCATAACTAAAATACGTGTTAGGGTCCCGCATCCAGCATTCTGTACCTATACCTATATATGCGTGTGTCCGTCTGACTCCTTTGTCAGTTATCTTATTCTTATTCGGACTGGGGGCGGTAGGTCCTGCACTGACGTCCCGCTTGGGGAGTATTGTGCATTTCCCCCGCGAACTACCCTAGCCATCCCAGCTTTTTCACATAGCGAAGCATGGCTTTAGGTTGTTGGCACAGCGGTTCCAGTTTTGGGCGAGTATAGGTGATTTTGCATCCCTCGACTCACCTTCTTTCGAAAGTGATTTATATTTGACATCTTCATGTAATATGGGTCTGCGTCTTATGTCCTCTATGCCTGTCCATTGCAAAAGGACATGTTCCACGGTTTCATATTCCTGCATACAGCCCCTACACAGAGGGCTATCTGTTCCACCCGTCCTGTCCAGATGGTAGTTTAGGTTGCAGTGACCAGTGATTAAGCCTACGATAAGGGGTAGGTCCTGTCTCGTAAGCTTAATCAAATAATTTCTTATAGTTTTATTCGAAAATGAATACATAAGCTTTGCCTGCCTGCAGTCTGCTCATTTGGTCGACAATTTTGGGTGTTTATTTTGCATATGGTGAACTAGTAAGTTTCTAGCTTCCATTGCCGTTGGCTTGTAGAACTCCGTCACACCATTGCCGATGTGTTTCTTGGCTCCCTCTTTTGCAAGGGCGTCTGCTTTTTTGTTGCCAGAGCATATGTCATGACTCGTTGTCCATTTTATTATGATTTTGTATTTATTTGACAGACTTTGCAGCGCAGTATGGAACTCCGAAATAACCCTAGCCCTAGTTATGGATTTTCTGAGTGCGTTTATAACAGCTGCACTGTCTGTGAAAAGGGAGAGAAGTTCACCATTTTGCTTTTCTTTTCGACTACTCGCCGTGTCTATATTTGTAGTGTAGTGTTCTACAACATCTACACTATACGTGTAGATGTTGTAGTCATCGACATCGTGTCGCCTCGAAAAGCCCCGAAATCATGATGGCCAGGTCATCAACATACCCTACAAATCTTCACTATTTAATCAAGTTATGTTGACCGTGGTTAATAAAAATCTTCACGTGGCCATGGCGATATACGCAATCAATATATGAAGTGGCATTTTTACACGTTACATAGTAATCAGTGATTTTTTTGTTTAATTATTTGAATAGATATGCTGATAAATCTTAAATATTTAAATGCCTATAAAACAATGTACCAACATCTTTGTACACAATGTTCTTACAAATAAATATATTTAATTTAATTATATTTTAGCACACGGCTGTCTTGATATAAGAATTTTAGATTAAAAACCAAAATAGCTATGTTTTTGCGTACATTTCTAATTACACCTACGGTACCCTATACTAAGCATAGCCCAACTGGCTCTTTCTTGTTGAAGAAAGAATTTTAATGACATTCATAATTTTTGACAAGGCCCATAAATGACAATGAAATCGTCAAAGCAGTTGTAATATTTAAATTTTCAGGTCACTGCTTTTTGTTTCGTCTATTTTGAGTAAAATCCTCAGAATTCTGTAATCTAAGATAAAATCTATGGAATATGGAAGAGGATTTACCTAAATATCCATAAAATGATCTTACAAAAAAGGTTACAGTATAAACCGTAGAACTTGTTCTAAAGTTCTACGGCTATTAGCCGATATTACGCCTAGCTATTTTCGGGGCCATTTTAATGCCTTCCAGGGTGTTTGGAGCTGATGAAATTGTTCTCATCGGAGATGCAAATCAGTTGTCTTATATCGATAGAGAAAATCTCTTCGAGCTAACGTACAACCGTCCCAACCTGGTAACGAACATCAGCCAGGAGTTGTTGTGTACGCATCGGAACCCAATGGATGGCGCATATGCGCTGAGGGAAATATACTCAGGTATATATTCTCTGCTCCCCGTATAAGGTCCCTACAGCTGAAGCAGTAGACGGGTGCGAATATCCCCAAAAACCTCCCTAACGCCCTATTCCTGGTCCACACTCAGGAAGAAAAGGAAACCCTGATCCACCAGGGCTACGGAGGAGGTCCAGGATCACGTACCCTTATTAACCATGAAGCGCAGGGGCTGATGTACAAGTCGGTGCATGATCGTCATTAAAACCAAAACCAAAATGAAGCTGCACGACAGCGTTCCGCAGTCGTTGCAGTCTCAGATCACACCGGGACTTTTATCTACTACGCCGACGACGAAAATGATGCCATCGGTCGGTTTCTGACAAAGACAATGGTTCTTACACCCGAAAGAACCATCCGAGACTACAACCTCAAAATGGCAATCAGAAGTCGAGACAGCGCGGTGGTAGAGGCCCTGTCAAAACTAAATGTAGAAGATTCATTTAAAAAAAAAGACGTGCTTAATGTAATTTTATCCTGTTTTTTACTAACGCAAATTTTAATGACGCATATTTAAGAATGTCAGATTTGTGTATGCAAACAGACCAGTCATGCTCACGAAAAGGTGTTGCCAAACGGTGGCATCGTATGTCGGGTCGCCATCTTCCCACAAATACGGTTGAGGAAGGCGATGTCTGGCACGCGTGTCAACTCGTGAACGGGTGCTGTTTGCGGACACCTGTCTGCTCTTCATGCATACGCAAATCGGACTTAAATATCAACTACTTTATTAATAATATTGTATTATTTTATATTGTTTATGAATTGTGTTCCTAACTGTACGTAAAATGTCTTTGTCTTATCTATAAACTTGTCAAGCTACTATCAATTAAGTTTACTGTTTAAAAATGGCACGGACCCTGGAGTCTGTGGAGAGTTATAATGTTTCAAATAAAAAAATAGCATATTTAAATCTATTAAATCATAACTCCCGGAAAACTTTTCAGGTAACCCCCATTTTGAACACCAATAATGACTCTAGTTACTATATTATGTAATTTAAACAAAATATATGGGACAAAATAAACAACTGATTTAAAAAAAACTATCTATTTTGAAAGTCGATTAAAAGGATAGAAATTGGAGCATCTGATTGTTTAATATCTGTTACACAACTTAAAAGAAATCCGTATCACCGGGTGTCTTAGTAGCCAGAATTCTAATATAAATGACGTATGCACTGAAACCTACTCCGAACACCCAAGACGTCATCCCTAAAAGGATGATCAGGAGATTCTTGATGAGCCAAACGTTACATTTTCCGTAAGGGCCAGGATACATTAGGCATAATTGCATCATGGCAGGGAACACCAGAGCAAGCATGGTCGTGCACAAGTTTCCGACGAATGCAACAAAAGGGGCTTGAAACGGCGCCAGGTATCCGATTATAACTGTAAAAAAAAATGCATAGCGTATGTTACATATAAACTTTATGATTAACTAGCTGCGCCCCGCGGTTTCACCTTAGTGGATTAACACGCGGGTGAATCCGCGGGGCGCTACTATGATATATAATTAAATAGATGGGGCATTATTGCTTCGGGTGTGGGCCTCATAAAGTTCATGCAAACAATTTGCTACAACTGTCAAACAGTCGCAATCGACTATACCGTTGTGCAGTGCAGCACGTGTCATGCGAAAACAGGCCAGTTCTTAATCATAAATATAAATCGAACCACATGAGGACTTCCATCATTTAAATAAAAACAATCATCAGATTAGTTTATCTTAAAAAAAACACGTTCAATGGGAACACACATAAAAAATATATAGCCGAATTGAGAATGTTCTTGCATTTTGGAAGACGGTTGAAAAATAGATTTATTTATATTCTATTTACTTCGGTGACGCCATTACTTGAGAACATCTACCTATACAATTGTCTAATTAATTTGTTGATATCCAATATGATGCAGAAGGATCTTCCGGGAAAAAAAGTAAATCGGAGATAATTTGGAATTTCAGGGTGAATGTACGGTAACGAATAACCCCGAAGTGGAATAAGAGATTCCACGCGTGTGGAACCGCGGGGTACAGCTAGTAACATCATAAAAATTAAAAATCTTATCAAAAACAATTTCATTTAATAAAATAAGTTACGCCTCAAAAACGCACCAGGAACGTCAGTTAAATGACTATTAATGTTTCAAAAACCCTAGTATCCTAATATTGTCAATGTAAAAGTTTATAATATGTTTGGATAATTGTTGGCCAATCACCCCGAATAGGTCCAAGAATCAGAATGGAATTTGGAATAAAAGACTACATTCCGAATTTCATTCCAATATATTAGCCGTAGGTGTACCCACACACTTTCGCATTTATATTATTAGTGTGCTGTACCTATACTAACATGTCATGACAACAAACGATGGCCTTGATATTCCTTCGATCGTTCGCAAGGTCTCTGGCTCAGGATCAACCAGCGGGCTATGATTTTTGATAATCTCTAAAATGATCTGGATTGCAGGATAGCACTGGATTGGGTATGTAAAGGCTACGGCAATCATGTACAGTCCTATAGAAGCCATCGTTGTACTGAAAATAAAAATTAATTTGCTTTTGAGACGCGTAGGCAGGGATATGATCGAGTAGGTATAACGACTCCCGCCTGGTAGGCACGTAACGGCCGATGACATAAATTCTCTCATTCAAAGAGCGTGTACAGATCTGGGGAATTCATACGCGGAATACGTGCCCCGCGCCACCTGGGTATCAATTCTACTATAGCACATTGCTCATAGATTGATAAGGAATGTTCGTTTTTGCTAGTTTGGCTATTCCACTTGGAACATAAATTAGAATGGCTACACAGATTTTATTATTTAGACTCGAAAAAGACACATAATATCTGATGATTTGTTTACTCTAGGAATCTAATGTACACTAGATATAAGCTAAACTGTATTTTATTATGATTTAATAAAGAAACTTTGAAATTGAAATTGAATTGACAGATTTTATTCCTACCGCAATACAATTACCTACAATGCAATCGAGATGCAATTGTTGTTTTAACGGAATACCAAGCTTTATTACAATAACATTTGAATCGCTATTGCATTGTTTATGGATTGTTTGTCTTAATAAATAAGAGAATTGGCACACTGTTCGCGTACCGGGTGCCAATCCATTCATAAACAATGGAATAGTCGTTCAAATGTTATCCTATATAAACTTGATATTCCGCTAAAATAACAATTGCATACGGTTGCATTGTAGACAATTGAATTGCGCTACAATTTAGATCTGTGTAGCCATTACAATTATACTCCAAATAGAATAGCAGAACCAGAAAAAACGACGATTAATTGACAATCCAAGAGCAATGTGTTAGTAGAATTTATACCCTGTACGCATGCTATTACTGCAACTGTTTAGCACGTGCCGCGCCGGCCGCGCGCGCCGCCCGCGGCGTTTAAAATATATAAACAGCGGCGCGGCGTTCGCGTGCATAGTTTGCGCGTTGTTAGCAAGTTGTTAATAATTCGTGTAAAACTGAGAGGCTGTCAATCTCGCGAAGTGATAAAGCTATATAAGTTTAATTATTTACTCATCGTCATATGGTAAAGCTCTGATCACGTTTTCGTCCATTACTCCAAAAGACCAATATCCTAATGCTCCAAATACACTGGCAATAGCCGTCGGCACCAGCATTCCGATAGTGATCACTCCGCACCGCTTAACCATTATAGCCGGTTTTGGAAGAGCCTTATCTATAGTAAGGATCTGAAACCATTGATAATTAATACACCTTAAATCCAAATGTATTTATTTCGGCAAAATATATCACTTGTGACTACTTATTCATATTATATAAAGCTGAAGACCCACTGATTGATTCACTCACTGACATCATTGTTCTCCCAGAAGGAGTATTTTTGGGTTGAAATTATGGTGTGGACTGTATAGAGAGTGCTCACGTGACCCCCAGAAAAATCCGAAAAGTGGCATTTTTGGTTTCCTTTATGGAACAGGTGTAGGGATCTCGGAAACTATAATCGATGAGGGGTAGGTGTCAAAACTAAAAATGACTAAAACCCTAGGAATCTTTTAGAAAAATTAAAAAAAATTACCCTCCCGAACAAAAAAGAGGTTCTCCCATACAATACCAAAATCCAAGTTGCTCCGATCTGGCTGAAATTAGGTATTTAAGGAGATTTGGGGTCCCTGATTCGAAATATGAAAAAAGTTTTTTGATGACGTCATTTGTTTTTTTTTTTACGGAATGCGGAATTTTGGTGGCGAAACCACATTCCCTTTGCGAGGCCGTAGGCCGAGCTGCAATCGAGCGAGGCCGCAGGCCGAGCTGTGGAGGCGAGGCCGAAGGCCGAGCTCCACCCTAGCGAGGCCGGAGGCCGAGCTGTAGGCCTGCGAGGCCGCAGGCCGAGCTGGCCGTCATTGAGAACAGCTTATAAACATTCCCTTTGTAACTTGCGAGGCCGCAGGCCGAGCCTTAAACACCGCGAGGCCGAAGGCCGAGCTTCAAACCTGCGAGGCCGGAGGCCGAGCTTTCGGCCCGCGAGGCCGAAGGCCGAGCGTGGCCTCCGCGAGGCCGCAGGCCGAGCCGTGTTAGTAACTTACGAGGCCGAAGGCCGAGTTCCGAATGGGGTGTACCTCATTAACGCATCCTATGGAAGTCGCTAACGAGGCCGAAGGCCGAGTCCCGGATGGGGAGTTTTTTTCACATCTCGAGCTGGTCTCCAATGTAACTGCCCACGTTATTTACTACAATTAGAGGTAGGGTCCCTTAACAAAAGTCGTTTAAATTCTTTGTGCGATTTTACCCCGACTAAAATTTTAATGAAAAAAATAAACTTGCATATGGTAACTCTGTTCTCACTTTGTACTGAACTTGAAGAAGCTGTCTTTACCACCGCGAGGCCGAAGGCCGAGCTTCAAACCTGCGAGGCCGAAGGCCGAGCTTCAAATCTGCGAGGCCGAAGGCCGAGCTCGAATGAGGTGTAACGCTTCAACGTACCATATGGGAGTCTCTAACGAGGCCGAAGGCCGAGTTCCGGATAACGAGTATTTTCACATATCGAGCTGGTCTCCGAGGCAACTGTCCACGTTAACCACTGCACTTAGAGGTGGGGTCCTTTAACAAAAGTCGTTTAGAATCATGGTCCGGTTTTACCGCGACTAAAATTTAATTTAAAAAATCAACTTGCACATGGTAACCCTGCTCACACTTTCTACTGAAATAGATGTAACTGTGAGTTATTCGATTTGCATGAGAATTTTATATCTTTTTAGCAACTGCAACGACATTTTTGTTAATAATACTAATGCACATCGATAACGCGGGCTGCTCGCAGCCCGCGCGCCACCCAAATACTAGTTTTATATAAAAATATAGTACAGTAAACTATTTGGTTTATGGTCATGAAAGCACCTACCAGCATAGCGCTTTGGTCGCGGCCAGAGCGTTGTGCTAGGTTAATTAAATGTAATAATGATAGGTAGGTACTTGTTAGCTGGCCAACACCCCAACAATATCTGTTCATTGGAGAATTCAGCTTAATGTCTATTACTACTTTAAAAAGTGATTGATTATGTCTATCAAAGTAAAGCAAAAGCCTCTGTGGGTAAGGCCTCTGGGTAGAGCGAGAGGAGCTCTATAGGCGCCAGATCCGAAGACGCCACATGCGAAAAACAAATTCGAGTGAGAATGACGCACATATTGGTGGAGCACCTTCAAAACTACGGTACTGCCCAGCCGGAAAGTATCCAAAGTACAAGTGGGCATTATTGATTTATGTGCTATCCCAGACCATAATATAGCTCTGTGATTGAGTGAAAAACATCCATCCACCCAGACTTACGAATTTAAGGGGATACGCGTGGAGGCGTTCGTCGCATCCCCTACCAAACCTTCCGAGGGTTGCAACTCGTGGTGTTGGGCCTCTAGAGGTCCGCCTGGAATGTTACCATCCTCTCACTAAAGTGTACCGTTAAACAATGCAATGTGTTTCGGTACTAGTGTGGGAGAACCAGCCAAGACCTAGAGCCAGTCAGTACCCGCAGAGACATTGACTCTTTGTGTATTTTCTACCGTATATACAACGGAGAGTGTTCTGAAGTACTCTTCAACCTTATTCCGGCATCACGGTTTTACCACCACCCTAACCGGCACCGTTTGAAAGCACATCCACATATTATTGAGTCATGGGAATCACATACTGTGCAATTCCATGGATCGTTTCCGCCACACACCTGCAAAATGTGGAACGAGCTTCCTCCCTCGGTATTCCCGAGTAGCTACAATATGGGATTCTTCAAAAGGAGAGTTAACAGTCTTAAAAGGATTGGCAACGTATCGTAATGCCTCCAGTGTTACAGATATCCATAGGCGACGGTGATCGCTTACCATCGGGCGGCCCGTCTGCTTGTTTGCCACATATTTCATATTAAAAAATAATTAAAATACGTAGTAGTAAGATCGAACATGCTTACAACGCCAACAGCGCTGAAGTTAAATAGGTAAGTGCCGAATGCGATGAGTAAAAATAAGGCATCTGTCGTTTCATACTCAAATTCCTTTTGTGGATCCAAGAAGATGTGGTAGAATATCAGTATAAGACCCGCAATGTTCAAGAAGTTGCCTGAAAGTAAGAAATTAATTTAAAAATTCCTCCAATAGTGGAGACCCTGTAGACGTACCTATAAACGTGTTATGATTTATTTGACTAGCGGATAAAGATGGGGCCATGAAGCTTCTTAGTCCCCCACCCCGTCCCTTTCCATAGGAAGTTTCATTGTGATTTAAAAAATGTAAAGTTTTAATCATTCAATTAGAAAATAGAGCACATTAGAGCCCCCTTCACCCCCGTTCTCAAAAGTAACGACAAGAATACTACCCTCAAGCCAAACCATGCCACTTAGAAAAGCTTACGGTCGCCCTTAATATTAGTAACTCAAACAAGTAATATGAGATATATACTGGTTGTGATTCTCTTGGTCCGCAAGCCAGTCAGTTTTGGAAAATAAGTAAGATAAGTTCTTATAAGGTTACGATAAAGTCCAAATCAGTATGACACTTATCCATAACAATACTAAAATCAGATGTTTGGTGACGACTCAAACTACCCGCGATTGACCAGTAATCGAATATAACTGGCCTAAAGTCGTGTGAATATATACCAAATTGAATATTAGCGTAAATAGAAAAGAGCCAAGTATTTCATTTTTAAGGATTTTAGTGAATTTTATCTTTACCTACCCTGTTCCAAAATCTTAGACATTTTATGTAAACAAATGGAATAAACAGTGCAAAACATACCTTATATAGTGGTAGTTACATATGGTAGTTATACAATGGTACATATTTGACCAAAAGAATATTGAAATGCTTGTTTCTAGTCATAATCTGCTCAATTATAAAATAAATATCATCTTGTACTATTTACTTAAACGTAATAGATATCTAATGTAACCATAAACATTTTTAATATAAATTAATTCCTACCAGTACAATGGTACTGGTAGTATATTAGTAATAGTAGGTATAGATTATAAACATTTTTGCTCCCGTCATGTCCCATTTGAATCATTTTTGTTTTGTCGAACTCCAATATGCTTCTCCCTACGTTTGTGCAATTATGCTACGTTGTAACACTTAATAGTGTTTATCTTCTTGTTGTTACGGTTTTTTTAGAATTATCAATTTCTTTAGGATTTTTTTTCACAATGTGGAACCTCATCCGGGTCCCACGAGCTCAAGGGTATTGTCAACAACAAATAGAGGTGCATGAGCTGGCCGCCCAGAATGATGTCACCATTCACAGATTGCCCCCTTATAAGTATTATAATAAACTCAACCCTAATTGAGTATGGTTAAGAACGTTAAGGTACGTCGCACGAACTAACAAGAGATTAAGGATGAATGAAGTAAAACAATTGTTAGAAGCAGGTTGGTTTCAACGCAGATATACCTACCTATAGGGTGTCATGTCACGTCAACTAATCGGGCTTTGAATCAAAGTTTTTCAGAATTTTCAAAATCATTTATAAGGTGATAGTATTATTATTAACTCAACCCTAATTGAGTATGGGCTCAGGTTAAGGACGTTAAGGTACGACGCACGAACTAACAAGAGATTAAGGATGAATGAAGTAAAACAATTGTTAGGAGCAGGTTGGTTTCAACGCAGATATACCTACCTATAGGGTGTCATGTCACGTCAACTAATCGGGCTTTGAATCTAAGTTTTTCAGAATTTTCAAAATCATTTATAAGGTGATACGACATCAATTCCTAAAAATAAGTAATGTATTTTAATGTGTCATTTTCGTTTGCATATCCTATCTTGCTTTTAGAAAGTATGCTTGTTAATCAGTTACGTTGTAACTTTTAAGAAGCATAGAATTAGACAATACAATAGACCACAATAAACATGCAATAGACTTGAGAACATTTTTTACATAATATGTAAAATGTTTTGGGTAACTGGCATGTGACATTAAATAACATTTGGTTCTTTACAAAAAAAACTATCTAAGATTGTGGAACAGGGTATCGGGTTCGAGTGATTGCAGAGTTAGGTTAGGGCCACTATCACACAATTATATTGACATACACAATACTATTTACATATAAATAAATATATCGCAGAGGTAATAATGTAAATAAACAAGAACGAAAAATATTAATTACCAAACAAAGAAATGTAACTGACGATTTTCAAATTCTTCATAAAATATTCCAAAAGCAGGTACGGAACCAAGAGAGTTAGCATAGCTAACCGTGAATTATCCCAATCCATCATCTGAAGGTAAAGTTCGTATGAAAAAGGTTCTGAATTCGATAAGTGAAGACTAACTAGGTACTTACTTTACGATATTATATACTATACTTATTTATATACCCATACTTTTGTACTCAAATTTATTCCAAATATATGAAATTTATGTTATTTTTATATTGTTATATTTTTATTATTTATTTTATACATTTATGATCTATGGAGTTAAAATAATAAAAATATTATTGGCCTTCACCGCCATTATAACCACTGTGTTTTTTATAGTTAAAAAAACGGATTGTTATTAACGTTGCACATTTTCCCCGCGCGGTAGAAGGAGGGGGGATATTACTTCCTCTCCAACGCCACGCCGGCGAGCGGGCCGCTGGCGGCGGTCTACTCTCCCTCCGTCTTACGAATTTTCGATCAAGCCACGTGTCCTGACGCGAGTTTAACATATTTTACCCATCCCAAAAAGTGCGCAACGCCGCTAAAGAAGTTTTCACTTCCAAAATATTGTCTTATAAAATGGAATACCTATGTCAAAATTCCAATAACATAGTTAATAATAAGCACTGAATAACGGGTAATTTTGAAAGTTTACTCTATCCTTAATAAATAGTGTAGGTACGAATGTTTATTTTTCTATAAAGTATTGTCATTCATAGTAACTACAGTTACACCCCTCACTCACTGAATACACTACCTATCACTATATACATCTTTAGAACTTCACATACTCACAGGCGCCTCACTTCACATACACACGTCACGTCATAAACAGTTATTTTTAAGTGGTTTGATTGTCAATTATCTTATTTATGAAGAGAAGCAATTAAACAATGCAATATAATGTAAATGTAATCATACTAATATTATAAACGCGAAAGTTTGTATGTATGTTTGTTACTCTTTCACGTCTAAATGGTTGGATGAATTTGGGTGACATTTGAGATGGAGATAGCTTATACTCTGGATTAACACATAGACTTATTTTCTTCATCACTATCATCACCGTTTTTCATCACCACGCGGGTTAAACCGCGAGCAGAATAAAAAGGAGCATATGTGTTATTCCGGGGTATAAGTTATCTTCATACCGAATTTCATGCTAATCTGGGTGCCAATTCTCTTTTTTATTAAGACAATCCATTCATAAACAATGCAATAGTCGTTCAGACGTTATTATAAATAAACTTGATATTCCGCTAAAATAACAATTGCATTCGATTGCATTGTAGACAATTGAATTGCGGTAGAAATTAGATCTGTGTAGCCATTACAATTATACTCCAAGTCGAATAGCAAGAGAGAAAAAACGACGATTCATTGACAATCTATGAGCAATAATATATGTTAGTAGAATTGATACCCTGTTTAGTCCTTTCAGAGTGAAAGAGTAACAAACGTCCATACATACAAACTTTCTCGATTATCTATAATTCTATACTATAATAATATAAAAAGGAAAGATTAGATTGTTTGTTTGTTTGATTGCATTGAATAGGCTCCGAAACTATGTACTGAACCGATTTAAAAAAATCTTTCACTGTTGGGAAACTACACTATCCCCGGGTGACATTAAAAAATTAGGGATCTTTATAGTTCTCACATTGCTCGACAAAGAGTAAAGTGTTTTAGAACGCAACGCAACCTTAGTAAGGATTACCTATATTTGATAAATTATAACATCACCCAGATCTACTATTTGTATTGCTATATTTACATACTTACATCTCGTAAACTATCAGATGTGAACTGGACAAACACAGTACATATACCGAGTTGGCTAAGTATCATGAATGTAGCGATGATTGTTCTGGAACATAAATAACTTTATTCTGAGATTTTAGGTAATCATTAGAATTTAAACGTTTCAATCACGTAATTATAGCATAATAAAAACCGGTTGCACTCCGGGCGGGAGTGCCGGCAGAAGTGAAAACTTGAACATTAACGTTGTGTATTTTTGAATACTTTGGAATAGTTATGTAATAATTTCACACGAATTGCTTTATTCATCAGTATAAAAAAAAAATTACCAAAAAATGGAATCCACTTCAACACTCAAAAGTATGAAATAACTTGTTGAAGTCGGTACCATGATAGTTCAAAAGAAATTGATATCAAAATATTGTGCTCATGGTACCGACTTCGACAATTTCATACTTTTGAGTGTTGAAGTCGGTTCCATTTCTTGGTAAAAATTTTTTTTTCACTCTTTTTAGTGACCTTTGTTACTCATGGGATCAATTGTCATTGTCGTGTAGGTATGTTCACCGATGTCTTCACAACCAGTCGGAAGTTATGCGGTAACAAACACAAATAAAAAAAATATAATAAATAAAAAACATACGTGTCGAATTGAGAACCTCCTCCTTTTTTAAAGTCGGTTAAAAGTACCATCATTTATGTGGTAAAATACAATTCATTTATTCCGCTATCGTAGACAAACATGACAATAGGTATTTAAGATTTATTGATTTACCTACACATAGAATTTACATGATGACGTTTTGTTTGAAACAATGAAATCTTTCCTCTTTATAATATCGGCGTTTTGATAACCGAACTCAATAATAATTATAACAAAACGACTTCCAACAAACGAAAATGTTCCTTATTCGTAACAAATTTAAGTTTAAATTTCAACGGCGATCTACGCTTCCCCCGTCTTACGAATTCGATGACGTCACGTCCTGACGCTCTGACGAGAGGTGTCCTGACGCGAGTTTAACATTTTTTCCCCATACAAAAGTGCACAGCGCCGCGAAAGAAGTTTTCACTTCAATTCAATAATTATTAATAATAAGCGTATTATTTTATTTGTTTATAAGCGACTTCAACAAAAGGAGCATTTCATTATTTTGTCACCTGTGTCACCTCAGATTTTATTTCTAGGTGAACCAATTTCGATGTTTCTTTTTTTCGAATAGGTAACTAAAAAGAAACACTCATAATAGTCTCGTTTATATATATTTAATCAAGATCTGACGTGTAGTTTTTGAGTTATTCTTAATAATGATAATAATAGGTATGTAATTGACTTCATCACGGTTATCGATACGTATTATTTATTATTAGGAACTATTTATATCTAGAGAATAAAGTAGATCTGATACTTATTGATCTAAGTAGGTACGTCTCAGAGTTCTGCGACCACAACTGCAACGAGTTATAAGAAGTATAAACCTAAGTACCTAGTGTGAACCTTAATTCTAGTTTTTAAATATTACCAAAATCAAATAAATAGATAGAAATAAAACAAGTAGATGCTGGATGGCTGGATGCGGGCCGCTTCCAACAGGTCTTTGTGGAAATCAATGGGGGAGGCTTATGTCCAGCAATGGACGTCCTATGGCTGAGATGATGATAAAACAAGTAGGTAGGTACACAACTTACGGCCCACATCTCCCCAAGCGATGCATAATTCTTGGCCCATGGAGCAACGCAATTCGAAAACCATATCTATACGGAATGTACGGGATTTCTAGATGCCTGCTGATTTCATTTAAACAATTTAACTGAAAATATTTAAAAAATGTATAGATAAACATAATATAGATAACAAGGTCTAGTAGTTATGGTACTATCTACCATTATTCTATGTTAAGGAAACCTTTTGGTAAAAGTATTTTCCAATTGTCAGCATTTTTTTATAGTAAGTACATTACTATTGGTTAATCTTCCAACGATTCAATTTTAAATAGTAAAATATGAAATGGAGAATTCCTATACAGGGTCGTAGTGCAAAACAAAAGAAACAGGGGTAGCACATTCGTATAAGTGCAGCACAAGAACCCATTTTGGAACACGGCCCCAGTCTCGAACTCGCAAAAGGTTCATATATATATCCACTAGCAAGTGTACCATTTTACGCTTCTTGAGGTTTTCCGCAGATTTAGCCGCAAAACCAGCTTTATTTAGGTACAGTCTCAGAAAGATGTGTCGGCACAAGGGTCTCCACGCAAGTAGCATACCATACCAAAGGCTATTTAAGCTTCCAAGGAATATAAGTCATTCCGTCAGGTCTTTTACGTAAGAGACCATTTGGCTCCAAAATAGCCGCACAGTTGGCGATGGTAAAAGCCCGACGGATAACATCAAAGAAGCATTAAGTTGATATAAGAGTTTATATTAAGAATACTTATAATCAATATTCATACCAGCATCAAATGCGTGTACATGATAAGCATTCCGGTGCACATCGCCAGCATCGGCCCAACGACAATGCCAACCTGGCTTACGGCGAGAGGGAAGCCCAGAACTCCTGCTCCGAAACTTATTCGAATCAAGTTGAAGTACGCCATCCATAACCTTTCCAAAGAAATTAGAAACAGCGGCGTATAATACTGAAAAAACTTTATTAAATTCACACTGCTCGTATAATATTGTTATCTACTTAAAGTACTCGTTTCGCTTCCACTTTCTGAATGCGTACCTACTGCCAAGGAATGGAACTTGTTACCCGAGTCTGCATTTCCCAATACGAGTAAGTACCTACATTCCTGGAGTCTTCAAGTCACGAGTCACCTTATAGGCTTACGTGCTACATCTTAGACCATGTCATGTTGAGACAGAGTTCAAACGAAAGCTTATAATTATATTAAAAATATGTATTAAAAATTGCCATAGGATGCGGGAGGGATTGGTATGGGGCCCAAAAGCATAAAGTAATTAGATTTACATGAATTGGGTTGATAAGTTTTTGCGATTAACTTATTTACTATCCAAGACATATCGACAAAGCTATTGATTTAACATCCATCATTGTCAGCTGGAAAACGTCCACCGCTAAGCATTTGCTTTCCCACATAATGCACGCATAAAGTCACTGACATGAGTGCCATGCACGATGATTGTACTCGTAGCAAGCCATAACGAACCGCACAGGCTATAAATACTATATTCATATTTGTTGTGGTTCTTTGGGTCTATCTAAAATTTTCTTTGTTATCAGAATTTGCGGTTGCCTGATTAAAAAAATTAGGATATGCGATTATTAGTTCCTTGAATGAATTATAATCAACATTTTAATATTATCCTCGTGGAATTTGTGCGTGTCAGGTCGATAAAATCTCAGCATGACTGCGTGGACAATAGCGTCCCATTCCCCTGCTCCTCCGCTATCACCACGTAAGCAACCGCCTACAAGTTCGGCACAGACGCAGATATTTTATGGTACCTTATCTTAGTTATTTACTTACTTAAATTAATTTATTATTATTTTAATGTTAACTTAACCAATTGAATTGTAGTCCATGGAAATCGGTTTTGGTTATCATATAAATCATTGAAGCGTAATACGAAAGGGTTCAACTGAGATATAAATCCATAGTTTATACCCAACACCTAAATATTGAATCGCCTTAAATTAATCCTACTAATATTATAAAGGCGAAACTTTGTGTATTTTAGGTATTTATTTTACAAGCTTACGAATATTTAGAAGCCCCTTTCACTATCGCAGATAGAATTTATGGGTCTACTTTTTTATGGCAACAGGATTTTTTGATATCAAAAGGTATAGTTTTTGTTTGTTGCTCCTTCACGCTTAATACGACTACACTGATTTTGATTAAATTTGATATGGCGATAGTTTAGACCTTGGAGGAACACGTAGGCTACTTTTCATCCGGCAAATCATAGCTGTTCCCGTAGGATACATAAATAATTTAACAACCTCTGTTACTGCTTCGAGCTTGGCTGTACCGATTTCGATGAAATTTGGTATGGAGATAGGTGAGACCCTGAAATAACACATATGCTTCTTATATCCCGGAAAAAGTATAGTTCCCGTGGATTGAGGTAGCGGGAAAATCGTAATCCACGCGGGTGATACCGCGGGACGCTACTAGTATTCTCCTAAATATTGTAAGTTGTCGGGCAATTTTTCTCTTATAAGTACTAAGCTAGTGGAGTCTTCAAACCGAGTGAATAGGTACCTTTTTACTAAATATATGTTTACGTTTGACAAATGTCTCACTTGATGTCAAGTGATGACGTTGTCTAGGATTTAGCACGCAAACTAAATGGTTTAATCTATATATATAAAAATGAAACCCGTTTTCCGTTGTCACGACATAACATGAAAACGGCTTGACCGATTTAGATAAAATTTGGTATAAAGATACATGGGACTTTGGAGAAGGACATAGGCTACTTTTTGTCCTGGAAGAAGTATGGTTCCCGTGGGATAACTGAGTCAGCGGGAAAAACGTAGTGCACGCGGGTGAAACCGCGGGGCGCAGCTAGTGATATATAAATATTATTATATTCAATATAATATTAAATATATTAATTATTAAGTATATTAACTATTATTTAATATTAATTTAATTTAATTTTTTTTTTGGTGCCTTAAATGATGGGCGGGAAACTTTAAATAATTACGATTGATGATACCATAATTCGTCAATACACACGTATGAATATGACACACTAGTAGCGCCCCGCGGTTTCACCCGCGTGGATTACGGTTTTCCCATTACCTCAATTATCCCACGGGAACTATACTTGTTCCGGGATAAAAGTAGCCTATATTCAAAGCCTTAAGCTTTATCAAGGCATTAAAGCAAGTAACTTTAAATATAATAGCGGCGCCCCGCGGTTGTACCCGCGTGGCGATAGGAAACGGTGATGATGAAAATAAGTATATGTGTTAATCCAGAGTTTAACCTATCTCTATACCAAATTTCATCAAAATCGGTGTAGCCGTTTGAGCGTGAAGAAGTAACAAACACACACAATACACATAAACTTTCGCATTTATAATATTAGTAGGATTATCTTCATCACGATATGTTGGACATCACAAAGAGGTGTAATCGATCAGTTAAATGGGCGTGATATATTATGATGTGATGATATATTGATTGGAATGTTTACTTTATAGGTTGCTTAGGCTCTCGATGTTCCCGTGGATCATAGTCACCTGGCTGATGTGGTTCTAGCCGGTTGGGTAGCCTTGCATATCGAAAATCAATATACGATGATCGGTTGTGAGGACGAATGGTCAGTGCGCTTACATTTTCAAAGGCAGCCCTGGAATTGAAAAGATGTATGCAGGCTCAAAGCAGGTTAGGGTTGACTGTATTGCCTATTATCTGTATATATAAAAGCGCCGCAACTGGCTGATCAATCAACAGTACATACAACACATAGCTTAAACCACTAGACGGAATGGGTTGAAATTTGCTAGGTACACATATCGTTTCTGACACCTGACGCAAAAAAGGGTGTTATAAGTTTGACCAGTATGTGTGTGTGTATCTCTGTGGCATTGCGTGGCTCTTGAACGGGTAAATAGATTCGGATGCATGAAAACTTCTTTAGCGGCGTTGTGCACTACACAAAAGATGTTTACCAAAAAATGGAACCGACTTCAACACTCAAAAGTATGAAATAACTTGTCGAAGTCGGTCGTCTTCCAACCACTAAGCGGATTAGGGTGAAATTCGCATCCAGATAGCTATCATGGAAATAAAGCCGCCCGCGGCGGTTTATTTGGGGCCTATGGACACGGCGTATTTACAATGCGCTGACGACGTGCAATGTCGCGCGCTAGCGACGAAATTTAGAAGCAATAACCTTTGCACAAGTTTAAAAAATTTGTGGCGCCCCGTAAACTGTAATATATGTACATAATATAGGTAAGTCTGCGTTTACTTTACCTACGCGAAACTTCTCAACAGTGGTTTTTGAGAGTCGGTCGAGACAACACGGGTTACGATGGCTTTTTGAATAAACCCATTTACGAACGAAAGAAGATTTAGTCGTCGCTTTGTACTTGCGATTGAATTGTACATTCTTCTCCTACAATCTGCTTTTTTAGGTAATCTGCAGCGCATTCTAAGAATGATTCAGTTTCTGATCCACAAAAGCTGATCAGAGAACTTCAGTAAAAATTTTCATCCAAAACGTAAGGACGCTTCGGAGATAGCCAGGCAGGTGCACTGAGCATGTAATCACTCCATTTGCTAGGTAATATCGGGAATTAGGTAGGCTATATAATAAAAAATAATTGCTTGTCTAATGTTCAAGTGAAGTGTGTAACCTGCATTAATTTACTAACATGTGTGAGAATGTCACGCGATTAGAAATTTGTAATATATCACTGATATTCTTTCCTATTAAGTTTAACGTAACTTGAACTTTACAAAAAGACTGCAAGTATTTCACAAAGAAAATATAATTCCATAGATAAGTAATATACTAGGTATATCAATCTGAATTTGATTCATAGCACAAGACACTATATACCATGGATTTATGTCAGTAAGCTGATATAGGTTCTTTAAATCAGCTCTATTTTGATATTTTGATTGTACTGTTCCTTCTACGGTTCTTTCTGACCATAGAAAAAAGTTTCTGCTTCCAAGACCAAGCCAGGACTCTAAAGAAAGGCGAGCCAAAAAGATCATTGGTAGCGACTCTCTAGTCGAACATAGGCTACAGAGCCTTGAACACCGACGTAGAGTTGCTTGCCTATCGGTTTTCTATCGGATACATTTCGGCGAATGTGTACTGGAATTACACAATTTAATTCCACCATCTCCATTCTATCATCGGTCAACCAAAAGTACGACTATGCGCCACCATTACTTAGTAGATATACCACCGATACACACGAAGCGTTTTGCATCCACGTTTATAATGCGTACTGCCAGCGAGTGGAACTCACTGCCTGAGTCTGTGTTTCCCGATAGGTACAACTCCGGAGTCTTTAAGTCGCAAGTGAATAGGTTCCTTCTAAGTTTACGTGCAACATCTTAGACCGCGTCGTCACTTAACATCAGGTGAGACAGTGGTCAAATGTAAGCTTATAATAAGTAAAAAAAAACACTATTGTAATGTAACAAACCGACTAGGACTCACGTGGTAAACACTGGAAAATTACTTGTCGGAGAGTAATTTTCAGTGTTTACCACATGAGTCCTAATCGGTTTGTTACATTACAATTATGGAAGAAACTTACGATAGTTTTTAGACTCAAAATGTCACTATGTCAGTGACTTCGCATGACATTACTATGCTTACAAAAAATATTTAATAACTTGGAACAACGTATAATATTGTGCTTATTGTCTATGAGAAGCAAGTATCGATATCGATACTTTTTGTTTCAACCCTATCCATAGCCGCCATGTTTTGGGCCGGAATACTGTAGGTATGCACGTTTATTTTGTAGGTATTTCTTGTTCTTGTCCTTTTGGATAGTGTACTGTGGTCTGTGTACTCTGTGGTGAAAATTATTAAAAATAAAACGGAGTGAATAAATGCTCTTGCTCAGTGATTTAGTTATTTCTAAAAGGCGGAATGTAGAGATATCCAATACTTTCATGTTCTGTTTTTACCATTCAATAAAACGATTTGAGGATGATGTCGACAACAGAAGGAGAATTGGACATTGAGGTGTCCCATGAGCGCGAAGAAGGGGAGGTAATAACACTGTGTTGGTGACCATATTTTACTCCCGTGTTACTTTCCGTTTTTATGTATTCTCAACACATTTATGTACTAAAAACAAATCTCTTCATCATTCTCAGATTACTACTATACTATGCCACTTGAAGCTTACGTGTGTACCCGGAAAAAATGCGTCAAATTGAGTCCGCAAATGTAGTGTCATAAAGGGCGTTATTTGCGTCCTAATTAATTCTTTCGTTTTTAGTTACCTGATTCTGATGTTGAAGATGGGGCTTACATTCCCTTGGCTCGACCAGAGGCTTTCAATCCGCCGTCACTTGCACCAATGCAGATTCAAGATGAGCAAAGCGACGAGGCATCCGCACAGGAGTCCACTTGCTCCGATTCTGATGAAGAATTGCATAGACGTGCAAAACGTACGAAGCTAAGACCTCGGCGACCTCCACCTCCTCACCAACCAGACAAAAAAGAGAAATACAATGTGTGGTGCAAAGCTTTGCAGGTGAGAATGACTAAACCTTAGATGAGATGTCATTGAAATTCATTTATTATTTATAGATTTTTCACTTTATTTGTATCTAGTATAAGTTGAAAAAAGATGTTGCCTGACATTGCCATGGTTGTGGCTCAGATAAACCATTTGCATCTTTCAGGAGGAGCTTCTTACAGATAACATGGTCAGCTGCGATGTATCTAAAAAAAGCAGATATGGTGTTGAATCTTATGACTATACAATAAAGTATAGACTAGATGATAATTATGTATCTAAGAAGGTTTTCACTAGTGATAACAATGTTAATCATACATCTAACAAAAGACGTCATCAAGACAGAGCTAATGTGAAGCTAAGACTTGGAAAAAGGGTAAATAGTCATAACTTTAGTCAAGTAAAGCAAGAACCTAAATATTTGGAAAATTTGACTGTGACACTAGAGGACCCTGCTGAAGTAATTGCTATTGATATGGCTGAGAAGTTAAACGAAGAGAAAAAGGAATTGATTGGTGAGTTCAATTACTCTTCTTATTTGTTCTTGAAAGTTGACTGGCCGGTTGGTGCAGTAGGTAGCACTCTGCCTTCTGAGCCGCTAGTCCCGGGTTCGATTTCCAGACAGGTCAAACATTTGTGTGTATGAACATGTCTGTTTGACCTGTGTCTTGGTGTGTATATAAATATATATATCAGTCATCCGGTTACCATAGTACAGGCTCTGCCTAGTTTGGGACCTGAAGACCTTGTGTGAATGTAAACAAATAAAGAAAAAAAAAAGTTCTTTATTATATTAATATATAACTTACTGTGCATCCCCTGTATGCCATGGACCACTCTCTACCCTTGCCATTCTTACCCAATGAATTATGTTATGTTCCAGCAGGATTCTTATTTAAATACCACACATTACTTAGAACCACTGTTTAATCAGTATCCTCCACTACAGAACTAACTTTTATAATATAAAAGTTAAAAATATAATATATTTGAGGGTTATATATGTTTTTTTTAAGTTATAAGGTTACGTTTGACTACTGTCTCACCTGATGTTAAGTGAGGACAAGGTCTAAGGTGTAGCATGCAAACTTAGAACACTTGAACACTCCAGGGTTTTACATGTTGGGAAATTATTAATGAAGTCACAACTACCCTCCATTACTATTTTTACATACATAATACCTCCCCTAGAAGATCATTCTAAGTATTTACAGTTTTATGTTCTTACAGGATTCTTATTTAAATACCACACATTACTTAGAAACACTGTTAAATCAGGTATACTCCACTACATAACTAACTTTTATTTATTAATAAAGTTACAAATACCCTCTATTACTATATTTACATACATAATAAATTGTAACGACGACAGCCCTCAGTATGCTATTCTCGGAATGTCTCAATCGATGCCAAAAAGATGTGATTCTTAACCTGATGATTGCAAAAAAGTCAGGGACCCCGCTTCTGCAAACATGCTCGACACACTACAATATCTGGGTAGCTTCATGAGAGTTCAGTAGGCATCGTTATACTGGACTCTTATGGAGCTGAGAGTCTTCTTTGTGAAGTTCCACCAAAGTTGGCAGGTGTAAGTGGGTGGCAGGTAAAGTGAATATATAATATTCTGAAATATTCTGTGAATATTTCAGAACATTATTCATTATTATTTCATCATTATTTCAACATCGAGCAAAAACAAGGCAAAAAAATCATGTTTATTGTATGGGAGCCCCTTAAATATTTTCTTTTTGTTTTTTAGTATTTGTTCTTATAGCGGCAACAGAAATACATCATCTGTGAAATTTTCAACTGTCTAACTATCACAGCTCATGAAATACGAACAGACAGACGGACAGCGGAGTCTTAGTAATAGGGTGTCATTTTACCCTTTGGGTATGGAACAGTTTGACAGCCGATGCTCTCACACTCAGCTATCGACTTTCATATATATATATCTTATATTGTACTTGTACAATTTCAGAAAGGATCGTGACTGTATTAGGTGCCAGCAAAGCTATTGAAATATACAAAGAAACACAAAGAGTTGAAGCTGATGGCGGCATGTTGGTCATGGTAAGTAAAACTCTAATACTGATCATTTCTTGTATTTAGCTCTAAATTGTTTGGAAAACATCAAATTTTCGATGGATATGTTTGTACAAAAATGATACATTGTCTTATAACATATTCATCGAATTTGTCTCGACAAGTTTTTATTTATACTGATATGTTGTCCGAAAAGCGCAGCCTATTTCAGGACATTTCTACTACATAACTTGTATTAAAAACTATATGTAAAAGTGGTGTACATACAGAAAAAAAATTCTATGTTTCTCAGTTTCTGTTTTATATAAAACTAAGTGTATTTATCTTTTAACTCCTTAATAACTGAAGCAATTGTGATTCCGGTTTCCCTATCATCTTTTTTTTTTCAGACGGTGTAATATGTGAAATGAATGAAATGAAAATGAAATGAAAAATATATATACATATACATGATAAATATTTATTCCTAATGCAAATTTTCTTTGAAATCTTAATTGCATCCGTATTATAATAATGGATTATAAATTATTAAGTGTCCGTGTAAATGCAATGCTGCCCTGTTGTGAAGGAAAGTAGAAAGAAATGACTTAAATCGCATATCTTTATTTTTAATCCACAATCTCTAATAAAAGTTTAATAAAACAGGAAAGTGCCACACAGCGTTTTTCTGATTAAATAAGATGGACTTTGGGCTAAGCTAGAGCAACAAAACTCGGAAATCATTTCACGGGCCTTATGTATGTGCCATGCACAGTAAAAAATAAGTCGTGGTTGACTGTAACAATTTTATAGAGTAGCACATTACAACATTTTGCTGGCACTTGGACTCTGCAGTAATATTGTTTTATAGATTCTGAAGTTGTTATTATGTAGAAAACTGTAAATCGTCATTGTCTCAATGTCTACGATCCCGGCACATTTATTTCGCTTCATCCACACTCATAAAACCTCATACAATTGGCATCGGCTTAGACTACTTTTGACCTGAATATTTTTAAAAACTTCCTCAATCTGATTTCGGAATGTTCTCCTAGGCCTTCCTCATTCAACATTACCATTCACTTCACCCATGTTATAGTTATACCTGCTTAGTCCTTTCGTTCATTCTTTCTACATGACCAAACCATCTTAACATACTTTTCTCAATCTTAGTCACTACTTCTTCGTTTACACGAAATATGGTAAGCCCATATTTCAACATTCATATGGGTTGAGCGTATTTCACTTTCACCTAATAAAAATAAACAATTATAACAATTTTAACCTACATAAGTTTCTGTCAGACTTCTCTTCATCATCATCATGTCCACTGCTGAACATATGCCTCCCCCATGGGGGATACTCGCCACGCTTGGCAGGCGTGTTGGCGAGCGCAGTATATTTTGTGACCCTCGGAAGGTGCTGCTGCCCATCCTTCTGGTACGTTATCCCTTAGCCGAGTCTTACGGCATCCACAGGAAGAGATGGGGGGTACAATTCTAAACCGGTACCACCACGGCACTTCTCTCACTGTACATTAATTCATAGCTAGTCTCCACTCGAAAATTTTTAGGTCCTATTTATGTAATTTACAGGTCACTTGGTTGACAACTATCTCACTTGTTAAAAAATCGAACGAGGCTTGATCGCGTGAAAATATTATTGACCTCGACGTTTCGACCTAGTTTCAGTTTAGTTCAACAAATTACCCCGCTCAATTTATTAACAATGTATTCGAAACGCGAAAGTCTAAAAATAACAACTATCTCACTTGATGGTCAATGACAATATATTTTTTTAAATAATTTATATAATTTAGGCGTTCCATATCTCGAAGAAGTAACAATACACTTGGGGCATCGTTTTCATATAACTTATCTGTGTGTTTATTATTTACTTTACATATTTAATTAAATAAGCCTTGATATGGTGACTTGTGAGAATGGGACCATTCCGAGCATCTTTGCTTATAAATAATGTCATACTGCTTAGATCACAATATGCTTTGAGTAGAATGTTTACTGGCTCCCATGATATATTTATTTATAAACTGTGAGAGAGAGTATAGCTAGAGCTACAGTGATAGCTATACAGGCACCCACTAGGAAGTAAACTACCACTATGCTTTAGGCTTTTGATGACATTACCTACACTGAACACTTTCCAGACCAATTTTGTGTACTACTTCATCCTACTAATATTATAAATGCGAAAGTTTCTGTGTAAGTGTGTGTTTGTTACCTCTTTACGCTCAAACGGCTACACCGATTTCGATGAAATTTGGTATGGAGATAGCTTATAACCTGGATTAACACATACTTATTTTAATCATCACCGTTTCTCATCACCACGCGGGTACAAACGCGGGGCGCCGCTATTATAATATATTTAAAGTTACTTGCTTTAATGCCTTGATAAAGCTTAAGGCTTTGAAATGTTTATTTTTGTCATTATAAAATACTAGTAGCACCCCTCGGTTTCACCCGCGTGGAATGCGGTTTTCCCGCTACAACAATTATCCCACACTCTGACTCTGTATTTTTGGTATGGAGTGTCAGACCCAGGAATAACACATAGATTACTTTTATATCGGGAAAATGCAACCTAGACAACGTCACCACTTAACATCAAGTGAGACAGTTGTGAAATGCAAGTTTATATTAAGTAAAAAAAGAAAAAAACATATCTTAAATCAAAGATTGTATCTTCAGAATGGTACTCGTCGCCGTACACCGGGCGGGGTGTACTTCTTTCTTCTGAAGCGGGACGACGGCGTTACCCAGGAGATGTCGAGCCAGATCTTCACCGAAGACAGAAGACAGCAACAGAGGAAGATAAAGAGGACTCGACAAAGTCGGCAGAAGGTAGTTGAGCAGCTGAAGCAGAGTCTTACAGGTGAGATAATATAATATAGAGCTGTTTTCTTCAAAAATGACATCTTTCTTCACTGAATGAGTGTGTGCATGTATATTTCAGTATGTATTATATGCATGAATATATGAGTTTGGGTGCATGAATTATTTAATTAATTGGAGTGATTTATAACGGATCTGCCTATTCCAAAAATATTGAGACATATAAATATTATTCATACTGATTTCGATTTTTTGTTATGTATATGAATGTTGTGGTTATTGCATCGGTACACGATGTAAATTGTTGTTGAAGTCTGCTATTAATTAAAACATTAATCATATAATCAACTTTCACACCAGGCCTCAATTTTAGTGATGGTTAAAAACAAGGAAGAAGTTGGGAATAGGTTCCATTTTTTGATAAAAAAAATTTTTATCCGTTTCAGTGACCTTTTCTACTCACGGGTTCAATTCTCATTGTGTATGTTAAGATTTCTTCACCGGCAATTAGGAAGTCGGCCAAGTAGAAGTAACATTTTTCAGTTATTGGAGTGTACCACCTCAGAGGTACACTAAGACCAAGAATGGGGAAGATTTTGGTGAACATAAATAAAAAAAAAAAAAATACATACAGTCGAACATATAACCTCCTTTTTTGAAGTCGGTTAAAAAGTATATTAAAGGAAAAAATAAAGTGAGTGCTTCCCGTCAGGACGCATGCTTGTTTGCCACCTACTATATGAAAAATAAAGTAATTAAAAATGCGGTCATAAATCAGGGGGAACTTTTCATAAGATATTATCATCAATATTTTAGCTAGGCGCTTGTCGTAATTGCATGCATTTTTCATAAGATATCATCAGTGTTTTAAATAAAATGATTTAAAAAACAGGTACCTTTAGAAGTTCGATAATAGCTAACAGACGTACATATGATGATGCTTTTATAATCTACCATTTAAGCAATTTTTGGCATTATATACGACGTTATACAACTTTATATGTAGGTGTATTGTCGGCAGATTCGGAGATACCGTCTCTGTCACGTGGTGAGTCAACGGTCCAGTCCGAGCACGGTTCGAATCCACCGCCGTCCCCGGCGACCGACGCCCGTGAGTGCTCGAGCGACACTGACGTCACCGACGCACACTCGCACAACGAGCGGCCCCCCTCGCCGCGCTCCCCACCCCCGCACCGCGACCCCCGCGCCTTACAAGACTATGACGATGGGGACTACTTAGAGGTGACGTGCAACGATGATATGGACCTGTTTTAGATTGTAAGACGTAGTTGTAGGCCAGTATTTGGATGGCTGTGCTCTATTCGGCCTTGGAGTGAGCTCGGGGGTCCGTTCGAGAAAGATTTCGGCCAAATATTACTCGACCAAAATTTGATCGATATAAGTTTTACGGCTTTTTATCAATGTTTGAATTTGACAGAGTACGAAAAGATGTGGTGGATAAAGTTGATGCTTTATGTAATAGTTGACTGTCGCCCTTGACAGCTGATCAAGATTTCAGGGGAAAAGACATCATATGTTGAAATTGTCTATAATAATGGATCTGAACGATGCAAGCTGAGTAATATCGTCTATTGGAATGTTCATACACTGGATATCATCGATCTGAGCGAAATATGTCTTGGCCGATACCTTGCTCTAACGCACCCCAAGAAACCGTTGGATCTTATAGTTTTGAGAAAGGTTTGTTCCTAAATGCCTAGGCTAGATTTCATGTGAGACAGAAAATTTCTGTCAGACTGATTGCTTTAAGTCGGGCCTAGAGAGCGCTAAAATTGTAATATAAACGAGAGTTAAGCTTTAAATTAAATGTACATGTAGTAATGTGGTGCCCTTGTGTAATGTTCGCCCTAATGTAATGATTTTTACACTAGAACGCATCACTGTAGTATCGTTAGTTTGATATATGCCTATCTTAAGTTGGGCTTTTGGATTGAAGCTTGTTTGATACATGTTTCACGTGTAAAGGGCTGTTTTAACGAGAGAGAGGGAAAATGGTATTGAGTCTGTTGTTCAAACAGACTAACTAAAAAAGTGTTAAACAAGATAGTTTTTATACGGTTACGATAAATTCCAAATTAGTATAATGACAACACTAATATCTTTTTTTGGAATACGGGTAGTTTTATGTAGAATAATTCATCGGATTATTTGGTGCCGGCTAAAACTACCCTCATTTGAATAAAACTCTTCAAATATTAGAGATCGAGACACGTTATATAAATATGAATTTTAGCGTAAATTGAACAAGAGCTTTTTCATTTTAAAGCTGTTTTAATTATAGCTAGTTTGTATGTTTAACAGAATTACGGCCAGTCTTGTTAGGGAGGAATGTATAGTAAATCAAGCCTACGAGAATGAATGTGTAAGTCATCAATGTTTAAAATTCGGTTGTAGAATGCTGGTAGTGGGCTAGTGGGAGACGTTACACAAACCCATAAATGAATTGAAGTCTAGAAAATGGGATCAACTTAGTATGGTATGAATTGTTATTTCCCGTGTGAATTGAATTGTATATAATGGGCCTTCTCAAAACAATTGGATGCAAAACCGGTTGATTTTTTGAGCTCTTATTATAAGTTATCCATCAGCAGACTGTGATTAGTCATTAGTCGCCTGGTGCTCAGTCGTTCCTGCGCCCGGTATACACATTTAGTGGGCAAAACAAGATACAATGGATCTATTATGTGTATTTTAAATATTTTTAGGTCTCGTATAAGGAGGGAAGGCGTAGTGTATTCTGTGTAAAGTTGCGTATAGTAGGTGCGACCAATGTTTTGTAGCTCTGGAGTTAGGAACAATGGAAGGTTTGAGCATGTATTAAAAGTCTAGGTTGGTAAAGGTGGTAAAAAGTCTATAGGTTAAACAGATTATCTTTGAGCAGAGCTTTAACGCTCCGGTGGGCTAATGAATTTGTGCTTATGATATATGTAATGACAAGCGCTACGCTTTACGCTCTTCCCTCCTTATTCAGAGCCCTTAGTGTATGTATAGTTTACTGGTAAATTATCTTAGAATTAAAAGAATTCTAGTTTTGTAACATATGAACCTATATCATGGTTATGTTTAAGGTTTTATCCCCTAAATATCATGTATCGAGTAATAGAATCCCATTTGGATTGTCAGCTTAATTAGCTAATACGTTGTATGTGGCTATTATTGTTTATCGATATTTATTCATGTTCAGTAGCGATGGAGCATCGTTAAATGCAGAGTGCATTTAACGATGCTCCATCGCTAGTTTTCAATAAAAAGCCATTAGTATAGCCAAACACGTTATCATAACAGTTGGTACAGAAAGTTACAGTTTGTTTTTGTAACTGCTATTCCGGGTTATAGTTTAATGTCGCAAAATTGATAGCTCAATGTTATTAATATGCTATTAGAGTTTATGCTGACCAGTGATCGCGCGATTAGGGGCCATCAATAAAGGATATCCACCTTTAGGAGGGGGAGGGGATCAGCGAAGTATGACATACTGTAACAGGGGGGAGGGGCTTAAGTTTTGTGATATCACATGTCAAGTTCTTATTCTTAAAACAGTCCGCATTTAGCGCCAGTACGAGTCGTACGCGACGATGTGAACGAAGACGAAAAATTAAAACTTAAAATTAGTTATCTCAGAAACTAAGAAGAATCTATAATTGAACAAAAAGACGTCATCATCAGTAATAAAACTGATTGTATTGATACATTTTGAGATAAAAAAATGTAGGGGGGTGGTCAGGACTCACAAATGTGACTACCAGTGACAAGGAGGAGAGATGGTTTTTGTTGATGGCCACTTATCGTGTCTGCTCGTAGGTTCCGAGATCGAAAATTAAACTCTCATCACGGGTTTTAGGTTAAGTTTTAGTTCATAACAGTGAAAGCTTAAACAGTACCGAAAGTCTCAAGTTTTTTGTTACCAACTTTACGATGCATAAATTTAACAAATCATTATTATTTATACGTACAGTATAATCTCACTAATCCGACACTTCAATAGACCGATACGTCCAATAATCCGGCACCTTCCGCCCGCACCTCCCTCGTCCCTCCTCCCTCTACGCCTATGCGGTCCGTCACCGCGTCGTCGTCTAGCAATCTAACCTCAAATCTTATCATGAGATATGTTACAGTTACAATAAAACTTGTCGAACAAGAACACAAATATGTACAGACATACATTATATTCTCTTTATGAAATGCTTTTTTTCTTTTTCTCTCTCTATAATCCATTATTCCGAACATTCCAATAATCCGGCACCTTCTGGTTTTTAATAGTGCCGGATTAGTGAGATTTTACTGTATATATTAATCCGTTTTATAGTCGAAATATTTCAACCTAGGTATTGGGCACGGCAATGGCCAAAATGGTTGCCTGATTTCTGCAACATATGCAACCACCTATGTTGAAATACTGACTAAAGTAAGTGAGTAAAGCCGCATAATATATGTAAATACTACTGTTAGTCCAGTTAAATTAGCCCGAAATATAAGGATACCCTTGCATAAATTCCCAAGAAGCTGTAAATTCACAAGGGTGAATATCTATTTTGACTGGACTATGTGTCAAACTCACGAGAATTTACAATCAAAAATTGTTTAACAAAACAGTTGTAATTTTGATAATAAGTCTCAAAATTCTAATATTAGAACAGTTTTATGCGTTTATATTATTTTAACAAGTCAACACCTAATTACATGACAACTTAAAACTTAAATGAACTCAAAATTCAATAAAAGATCTAAATTTTGAGATTTTATTCATGTATTTGGGCTTTATCGAGAATGTGTAAGAACTTACGCATTTGACACAATTTTCAAATGATTTGAAAAACTACAGAATGATCGCCAATATTTAAATAATGAGCTTATAAGCGATGAGTTTTCTATATACCTAAAAATGTAGTTTAAGTTTAAATTGAAAGTTTACGACAAATCGACCCGTAGTTAATATCTGTCTGTTATTATAAAACAATAACAAACAAAAGTTTGTCGTAATACTGAAATGTGTGTATGGATATATATCCATCACAACTTGATTCTTGACTATGTAGTCTAGAGTCATTTTCCAGAATACTTAATGTGAATTTCAAATATATTTATACAATCATTAAAATTATTTATTTAAGATTTTTTGACACCCGATTATTCCTGAGTATGATCGCGCAAGGCCGTATGGGTCGATGCGCTCTTGCCTGCCTCTTAAAATCTAAACCTCACCCGGAGCCCCACACACCATCTCTCGCGCGCCGCGAACACTGATTAGACAAATGTTACTATGCGTAAAAGGGAAACGATACTTGCGGGAATTGTCCCGCCGATAGCGACGCAGCTGATGTTTGCCCGAGCTGTACTAGCAACGAAAATAAATATAGTTTTTGATCGACTTGCAAAAAAGAGGTATAAAATAATAATTGTTATGTTTGTTAATTAAGATTTCTTATTTCGGTAAATCACTCTTGACTAGATACCCAGACACTAATATCAATATTACTACTTGTTTTTGTTAGACATTGTATGATTGTGGAGTTTGGTACTTGCATTCTTTTTGAGTTTCGTGTTTTGATCGCATGGTTTACAGCAACTTAGTCGAAACATTGATATTTATAAAAAACTAAATACCTATGTTCCACGCGATCATGTCCCAATAAATCTTACATGATGACATTTCGATTATTAGATTTTTATTTCTGCTTGTAGACATTTCAAATATTGATTTTAGTTGTACAGACAAGCATCGAAGACACAATTAAAAGTAATAGTTACCATAATACATAATGTAATAAAAATGAAATATCTACAAAGTGAACTTGCTTAAATCATACAAATAACTCTAAAATAGCTGTTAAGATTGGTACCCTTTGGCACATGTTTTGCTAAACAGCTGATTAAAAAACATTACTTTTTCTTGGGTCAATTATATTTATAATAATTTATGTAACTTCAGCGCTTGTACTGTAAATTCCCATTTTTGGACACCGTTTACCAAAAACCACAGTTGTAGTGTATAATAGTACCTACTTTAGTTGCATTATTGTGTTTATAGACATGTGTAACTCAACATAGAGTCGGATCAAAGATCAGATTCAGAATCACTTAAAATTGAACTCCTGATCTGTGGCTCAAATAATATTTATAGTAAGTTATGTAAACTTCAACGCTTGTATTGTAAAATCCCATTTTTGACACCATTTAAATAGCAAAAACCACAGTTATGTATACTAGTACTTTAGTTGCATGTATTTGTAGACATGTGTGACTCAACATAGAGTCGGATCAAAGATCAGATTCACCTAAAATTGAGCTCTTGATGGTTCCTGTGGCTTAATTGCAAAATTCAAGACTTAGCTCAGTTGTGACTCGAGACTCACGCGAACTGTGATTTTGCGGAGCTGTAGTCAGATGATTTTGAATGTTGTTTATCCTGGAATACGCTGATTCATATACAAGCTACGGTCTGACATCTATTAGTTTGGTGATTTGCACTCTTGTCTATTGACAACTTGAGATAATGTGCATCTTATATTAAGTAACTTTTAGGTACCCTATGACAATATTGTCAGATAAATCTGTTTTTGGTCTTAGAAAAGAACCGTTTTCTCAACATCCTTTCTTTATTAATTTTCTTCTTACATGCTACTTCACAAAAATTATCGATCTCTACGAAAAATAAGATATTTTCAATGTCATAAATATTTAATAAAATAATATGCAATAAAGAAGAAGAAGAAATACATTTATTTATGACATGGCATACATTGGTAAAAGTAAAACAATACAGACATTAAAAGTGCATGTCATAATCCCAATTCTATGCAAGGGATACGTTTTAAGTAAAAATCAACTCAGCACAGAAAAATTAATAGTTGAGCTGACCTGTGAACTGACTCGAAAATCAGTCTGAAACGCTTGCTTGTGCCGTAATTTGATACACAGCTCATTATTATTTGGTGAGTCACCCATGATGAGTATATTTTTTAAGTAGCCTAGTTCTCTATGTTTTTGTTAAGAGTTCGGTGCCAGGTCCTCCACTCCAGAATATAATTAATATAGCAAACTTTGGATTGATTATGGATCAAGACTTCAAAAATCCATTGTCATTAATCTGGTATGTGCAAATTTTGTTATTTAATTATGGCAGCCATCATCGAATTTTGTAATAGTACCCAGCCGGTTTGGGCACATAATAAACAAGCCGTCAATGGACGTTGTTCACTATCGGCATGATTGTTCTGTACCTAGTTAAGTTGATTGAAGAATGCACAAATAATTGTACATTAGTCAATCAATCCACGGTTCTTTCAACGACGCCCACGACTAGAATTATGCAAAGCCCAACCACCTGAGTAAAAAATATTTGAATAAAATAAAATGTAAACATTGATGTATTTATTTAGTTATGTAACAGTGTGATTGCACTAAAATTTCTATATCGACGACAGTCCCCGACAAGGATCAGTTTTCACTAGTCAGTGATTTAACTGTTGGTCCCTGAGGCCCTGGGTTCGATTCCCAGTAAGGGCAAACATTTATGTGATGAGTATGGATGATTGTGTGTATGCTTACCCTGACAAAGGGAATCCTAGTTTAGGGTGTGAGTGTAGAAAAAGACCCATAAACCCATACCAACTTATCTTCCCAAAGTAAGAGAAACATTAAAAAACTCGCCCACAAAAATGAAGGATCACCTTCGAAAACAGCATCTTCAAGGAATGATCAAGAAAACTGTTTTGCTGAATATGATGAAATGAAACCAAAAGAAGATAATAAGCGGACTGTATGCAACCCTTCATTTAACATTTTATTTACTGTAATGGCATAAAATACGCTTTTTAAGTAAGAAACCTGTTTTCAAATTGCGATTAACTATTTCATTTTTTGGTATTCGATAATGTATAAAATGGGACTTGAAGTAATAGTTCGAGTAATTTGTGCAAAATCATAATTTTTTTTAAAGAATGCACAGAATTATCACCATGTTAGTTTGAGTTATTAAAAATTGAGCTAGCTCGTGTGGTTTCAAAGTTATTTGGACTTAACTAGATGACACTTTATTTTTGCGGGCGAGTGTAGGAATATGAACTGCACTGAGTAAGAATATATTTTTATATCACATGGCGGTTCGCACGAACTGCGGATTTTTTAAACTTTTATAAGTCTTGTAAATTAAAAATGAACGCACGGTCTTATTCGAATAACTTAAAAGGCAATTTACAGGTGAACATTATATCAGTCATATATTATAAAAATATTTTTGTTTTTAAATAAAATATATATTATACAATAGACAACGCTCGATGCGCCGCACCACCATATACGATACAAGATTCACTCAAAAAAAGTCATGCATATTTATATTTTATATTATGACCAGCAAACACTTAAATTATGAACAAGTTATCCTTATATTACAACTTTTGGAATGTTTATAGGTCCAAGCATACAGGTGCTAGCAGCATCTAGAGTTTTCAACTCCTGCTCTTTTGATTCGAACTCAATCGACTCAGAAGTACTATTCAATGGTCTTCTTATATTAAATACAGAGTCTATAAAGGAACATCTTAAGTGTTAAAAGGTATGCGATTTTTTGAGTTTGCGATAATTACTGATTGGAATATTATTTCCGGTTATTTCTCGAATTTCAGAAATTCGAGGGCTGTAATGAACAAAAGTGAAGGAATATGTAGTATAATTTAGGATCCTTTGTAAACTTGACTTACTACAGACATATTTTTTGCATGAGCAGACACAGATTTTAAAGGAGGCATTATTGATTATCTTTTTCAAAATATTTCAGCACATTATTGTAGTAATTTGTATTTTTATGGAAAGTCCAGCATCTGAAACAAATAAAAACTAATATTTCAATTTGCTTTAGCAAATTGTTATTATGGTTTTAATTAATCTGTCATCAAACACCCTGTATGTTCACTCAGCTGTCCGTCCCTGAGTGCCGCTCTAAATCTATCACTATCATCATCTATCAATGACGTCACCTCGGTAAAATGATCACTGACGATTTAGTTCTCTATACCTGTGTAGCATTTGCTCTGGGCTGCATACGCACTTCATTGGTCAAATATCGCATGAACTAATATTTGATTAATGTGTTTTCTATATATATATTTGTATATTATACTCCTTTGTCTATTTGTTATTTATAGAGAAGAAACACTTAACTACGATGATGGATTACGTAGCATAATTTCAGCTCCGACCGCTGGGTCACTAGTCGCTGGTCGCCCTAATCTAACTTGCTCTTCCTGAATGGCGGGATAGTCTGATGACCAGACCAATATCAAAGTTTACAAGCTGCCCAAGGGTCTTCGACATGGCCTAAGGCAAAAACCAGAACCGATGGTTGCCTGCCGAAGCAAGTAAAAGCTGTGTTATAAATACCATTGGTGGTCACCCATCCAAGGTTCATATATTTACAAGCAACATACACCGGTCGTCAAAGGAGCTTAAGGCAGTTGATTGGTTAAGATTGCATACATAAACTCCGCTGCGAACGATTCATGCGTAGTTACGAATTAAGATTGTGACTTCGAGAAATGCTACCAGTAAGTAGGTTGGTAGATTCATTGATATGGATTGTAGTTACATAAACTAGGTAAGCATAATTTATATCGCATGCATATTACACATTCACACATAATATGAAACATGAGGAAGTAAACTGATATAGCTCTAGTTACAACTGAATCATGACAGGTAGGTACTAATTGTAGCAATTTGATATGTCATCTCTAATCATTACAAATAGCCACAAGACATACTAGTCTTGTTATACAAGTCTAAGGTCATTATCATCTTAGCAATAGGACATCTGCAGCAGGGCATAGCCTGCTATTCCCCTATTGATCTCCATAAGAACTGCTCGGAAGTGGGTCAAATACTGCCTCTTCCTGATATGTTTGTATTTTCATCTGTCTGCCAGTGACGTGAGTTTTAACAATGTACCAATGCCTTAATGATATGGACCTAAAAACACCATTACGACATTTAAAATCTTTAAAGCCGAAAGAATAAAGATCTCTTTGAATCACTCCGAACACCCTTAAAACATATTTTAATATGCTGTAAGCCCGGCACAAACATCCTGCTAAGGTTTGATTTCATCTTGATTGTAGCAAGAGACAATTTTTGCAACAGGCAAGAGGTTGAATATGATATATTACCGACATATTACATTTTATTGTTTTTTTAATAACTAGTGACCAAGATCAATTAAGAATTTATAGGAAAGTTCATTTAGGATGCTTATTAAATATAAACCTTAAAGAAAATAATATTTACATGATGTAAACCATAGTTCAAAATTTTAATGTAAGGTGTACAAAATAATTGATTAAGGAGTTAGGCAGATAACCAGACTGAGCATAAATCTTTTCAATACTGTATGTTGATTGATCTTTGGTTTAGTATAATTACTACTTTGACTACTCAGTTGTGCTACTCAGTTGGTAGCACTTTGCCTTCTGAGCCTCTGGTCCCGGGTTTGATTCCCGGACAGGTCAAACATTTGTGTGTATGAACATGTCTGTTTGACCTGTGTCTGGGTGTGTATATGTATATAAGTATATATCAGTCATCAGGTTACCATAGTACAGGCTCTGCCTAGTTTAGGACCTGAAGACCTTGTGTGAATGTTGTCCCATATTTTGTAATAAATAATTTATAAATAAATATTGTAATATAATATAAAGAAAATAAAATGATTAAATATAAATGCATAATAGTCTGATATATTTACCAGTTGTGGTAAGCACTTTTCAATGTGCTCAATATCAACTTTATCACTATTTTCTCTCAAGGCATGAGTAGAGGCGCGTAGGCATGTCTCAGTAACGAGACACTTGGCTATCTCCACTACCATTGTCAATGCATCATTCCCCAGCTTGGTCTTGTTGTCTTGAAAAGAATTGTGGAGTAGCTCTTTAATCAGGTCCTAAAAAAATCATAAGTCAAGCTGTTACTGCTGCTAGCTTGTCAAGAATGTTATTTCTAATTAACTTATAATAGTTGAAACATACCTAGACTTCAAAGTATTGGTGGTAACTGACATGACAGCCTAAATTTATTTTTTCAATATTAAACATTCTCATACTGAAAATTATTTATGTAATTTAAAAACCCACCATGCACTTATAAATGTCAGAAAATGTTTACATATTTAAAAAGAAAACACAGCATTTCAAAATAAATAGAGCCAGTACTGAGAAGTAGCAAGAAACTCCAATAGCATTTTTTTGAAATATGTTGATTAAAAGTGCATATTCCAGTACTTACTATAAATAGATAACAAGTTATTATGGGGATTTTGCAGATTTTTTATTAAGTAAAACATTAATTGATTATAGAGACCATGTGGTCGAAAATGTAATCATGCTAGACCTATAATGTTTACTGGCAAAGTGGAGTATTCCAAACATCTTTGTCCTCTTAATAATGCCTTACATCATAGCATGCTTTTTTTATTAGAATGTTTTTATGGCCGGTTAAAATTGTCTTTCTTTCTCCCTCTTGCAACAACGACGACAAGCTCTTATAGACCTGTTTTCATATTAAATCCCAACAGATTTAAAAAGTGTCATTCAAAGTACATATTTGTTTCTCTTTGCAAATCTAAAACCTTTTGGTACAGTTATTTTATTCTTATTTCTAGTGCTAAAACTGTGATACTCTAAGCAAATTTATTAAAGTTTAACAAGTATGCATTATATTTTGAAAAACGTACAAGGATGGCAAAATTAATATATTTCTTAAAATAAATCTCATAGATTCACAAGATCCCATTTCTCTCTCTCTCTCTCTCTCAGCCATGGGGTGTCCACAGCTGGACATATGCCTGCCCCATATAGGGGAAGATTTGCCAATAATCGCCACGTTTGGCACGCGGGTTGGCGAGTGTAGTATAATTTTCAATGCACAGAAGGCGCTGCCGTCCACCTTCTGGTACGTGGTCCCTTAGCTGACTTTTACGGCACCCGCGAGAAGAGATGGGGAAGTACTATTCTAGGCCCATACCACCACGGCACGATCCCATTTCATATATAGCTAAAACAGAATGCTTTTGCAAAACAAAAAAGTTTCCATATCAGCAGCTGAACCCAAAGCAATAACTCCTATGACATGATGGTGTAAAAATATGCAAAGTTAACTGGCCATGCAAGAGAAAAATCTTGAATTTTTTCAATTCACTCATTTTTTGAAAAGCATATGCAGCAGAACTAAGTATTTTAGAGAGATATTTTTGGGCCTTCATTATAATGACCAGTTAATATTAATACCCAGGAAAACTGTGACCAACTCAATGTCACGCTATCTAGCAAAATGCTAGTTTCTGAATATAGAACAAAACGTAAGAAGGCACTTTAAACATTGTTTTTGGAATTAAGGGACTTGGGTAATTATTAAATGAGAACCATTTAGATATGCGAGATATGATAGTTAGAAGTTTGGATTGGAAGGTCTAATCCATTCAGACTTATATGTATGATCATGGGCTCACTTAGATATTGCATCTGCATAATTAACCCCCATGGCTAACCCTCTGAGGATAGTGTGTTCCTCATGTTGTATTGAATCGTAAGATTTTGGAACAGCTATGGCACTCTAGGAAGGTTAGCCTCTCAGTCCTTGCCGACAGCAGGGTAAGGCTGCATCTCTCTCGGAGCCTCCAGTTCTTACAATCTAAGGGTGTGACAGATAATGACTAGGCTAACCTTTCTTATTTTAAGTGTGCAGAATTACAAATTTTCATAAGTAACCTGTTACTGTTACTTAGCATAAAAAATAACCTATCGAACCACATTAATTTTGCGCACTTAACCTTAAATGTACTTATTAATTTCGAAAAATTTAAGTGATTACTTCTTCAGAGTGTTTTGTCTTACCTCTACCCTACCGGCTCTGCACCCTCCCCACTCTCTCGCTACAGTGTCTAAGCTCGTTTTTTAAATATATTAAATTGAACAAAAATGTAAGAACTGTGGGAATGTATTGTACAAAACAATATCTGCTTTCTGAGTTTGTACAAGGATTCTTTTCAAGCTTCTTTAATTGTATTCTACATTGCAGGCTCTAGTTGAATTCCCAATAGTTTTATCCTGCTTTAAATTTAGCTTGTTTAGTAAAAATAAATATTTTATTTACCGGTTTCAGAGAACTCTTCAGATTAGTTACTATAGACGCTGGGTCGATGTTATCTTCATCGGTTTCATTACAGTTTCGTGCCATTTTTTTTTTAATTTAATTTATTATAATTATTTATTTACTAAATACAAGGTAACGAATTATCTTTCAGTTCAATTTTATTTTTATAGTTCATTTATCTAAAACCTTCCGTAAAAAAATAAATGCAGTGTTGCCAAAAGACCAATAAATAAAGAATCTGCTAAGCTGGTGGTAAAGTATATCCTATTTCACTTCAAGGAAGGAGGAGAGACACTCTATCTGAAAAAATCTATGGTGTATTGAATGCAATTTGGTGGGGAATCCCCGCAATACCCATACTTCCATTAAGTTGTTACCGGGAGCGCCAACAATATAACAAAGGAATTTATTCTATATGGAAATATTTATGTAATTTTCATGGTTAAACTTTTATTTTATATGCTAACCAACAAATAAGTTAATACAAGCAACATGAATTTATGCTAAATTGGCATCACTGAGTACATGGGTGTATCCGAATCCGATCTGACTTCGTTTCCCACTTTCCGTCAGTATTGCCAACTCGGATTTTAAAAAGCCGTAGGCCGGATTAGACAAATACGTAATTTTGAAAGTTCGTAGATCTAAGTTAAGTCTGTAAGGAACACGATTCTTATTATCTAGGAACTAACAGCCAATGCTGCCATTATAAATGTACAAAACTGACAGTGCTAAATAGTCTTCAAGCCACGATTGGTTCAAAATGAAATAGCTCGTAGGTACGAGGGCGGAGTGATAAGTCTGGTAAAAATTAAATAAGGAGTGATATTCATTTTTTAAAAATATTATTTATATTTCAACATAGTTTCCTTCTACCTCAATACACTTCATCCAGCGTGTCTCTAACTTTTCGATCCCCTCCATAAAATAAGACTTAGGCAACCCTTCGAAATAGGCGTTGGTTTCATGCATGATTGCTTCATTGGAGCTAAATCTTTTTCCACCAAGCCATTTCTTTAAATTCGGAAACAGAAAATCATCACAAGGGGCTAAATCTGGCGAATATGGTGGATGAGAAAGCAACTCATAGCGAAACTCATAAAATTTGGCCATGGCAATCGCGCAGGTGTGCACTCTTGCGTTGTCTTGGTGAAAGAGGATTTTCTTCTTTGCCAAATGCGGTCGTTTTTCAGCTAAAATTCTGTGAAATTGGTCTAATAAATTGCATAATAAGCGCCATTAATCGTTTCACCCTTCTCTAAGTAGTCAATATGGATAACTCCACGGGCATCCCAGAAAACTGTAGCCATAACTTTATTGGCCGATAAAACTGCTTTGGCCTTCTTCGGAGCTGGTTCATCCTGAGCAAGCCACTGTTTCGATTGTTTGGTTTCGGGTGTATGGTGGTGGATCCATGTTTCGTCTACTGTTACAACACGTCGCAAGAATTCCGTCGAAACAACGCCAAACCTGCTTCCGAAGTGGTCACACGCACTTGTTTTTGATGAACATTTAGTAAACGCGGCACCCATCTCGCGGATAGTTTCCTCATATCTAAATGTTGGTGTAAGATACTGCGCACACGTTCGTCTGAGATCCCTATTAACTCAACTATCTCGCGCACTTTTACTCTTCGGTCGTTTAACACAATGTCATGGATTTTAGCGATCATTTCTGGAGTAGTGACCTCAACCGGACGACCTGGACGTTCGGCATCACTTGTGCTTATACGACCACATTTAAAATCAGCAAACCACAAGAATCATTTTAATCGACGGAGCGGAGTCCCCGTAATATTTATCAAGCTTTTGTTTTGTTTCCGTAATAGTTTTTTTTCTCAAAAAGTAATGTTTGTTTAACACGAAATTCACTTTTCTCCATCTTTGCGAAAATGTGTTAAATTGTTTTTCTTTAATGGCTGTCAAAAAAAAAATAACCAGCGGTACTGGCTGAAATATTTAATTTAGTCCTTCAAGAGTGTTTAACATGGAGGTTTTATGCAATTTGCGATAACCTTATTCCAAACTATTTTTTTACCAGACTTATCACTCCGCCCTCGTATACTATTTACGCTAAGATTCAAATTCGTATAACTTTATAAAACGCGCTATCTCCAATATTAGACAAGTTTTATTCACTTTCTGGCCAATTGCGGGTAGTTTTAGTCGGCTCCAAATATTTTACCTAAAGCTATCCGCAATTTGAATAAGATATTTTTGGTTCTGGAATTTATTAGTGTCAATAGTATAGGCGTTATTATAACTGCATAAGAACTTATCTTATTATCAAGAGTGTTAGTTTAGTTGAACAAGAGAATCAATACCACTATCTTACATAAGCAGGCCCTATCATTTGTCTAAGAGGTAAACTCAGACTAGATTTATTATATCCGTTATAATTATACATGTATTGTACTAAGGAGTAAATAGCTATTATATTAAATACCCTACTCAAATTACAAATTGCGAGTTTGTAAGTGCAGCAGTTAAGTTTATTTTTATAATGATAAAAATAACAGTACTTACTAATCTCATATTTGGCATCGCCACCCTACCTCACTCAGTTATGAAATAAAGCGGACAGTACTTGAATAAATAAAAACCAGAACAAACATGTCATTGTTTACTCCACATTATCAACACTTAAAACTACGGTTAACAAAACTAGTACTCTATCTTTTATATCTGACAATGTCTTATCCATCAGACACTCAGAAAGTATTCTATAAACATTCTTCTCTTCTAATAGCTGTAGAATTTCTAGAATTGTCTTCCCTTGTCGCTCTTTTGGAGACAAATGCTCCTTTATCACCTCTAGTATTATTTTGTCTTCCTCTCGTATCCATTCGGTTGCTTCATTTTCAGATTTGATGTCATCTGCCATGATAATATACATTGAAGTGTCGCATTCTGTTTTTATAGTAGCTTCGGAAGTTGTTAATGTGTCTCCTTCAGGCGGATCCTGAAAATATACTCGTAATATATCATTTTTATCACTACTTTTCATAACGGTAACATTCATCAGCAAGAGTACTTTGGCGTTGTCCCAGACAAGACAATTTTTACCCGAATAAATCGCTCACAATTTATTAGTAGCCTGCTGTGCGAGTATGGATCGTCGACTCGATAAAATCTTATCTTTGTACTAATTCTACACAGTAAGTGCTTGTTCAGACATGGCGATCACGCAAATCATGCGTCATATGATCAGGAAGAACTTCTTCGCGCTACTATAGCTTAGTTGACAAAGCGACAGATTAATATTCTATAGTTGTGGGTTCAAATCCCATTAGTGACAGCTTTTTTCTTCAGAAATTTGAACATAAGTTAATATATCAGTAAGTTATGACATATTTATCAATAATAAGAAAACTAGTTTATTTTTTCATTATATAGATGATTTAACGTTCTCAACGACTTAAGTGCCAGCTAATTGACATATTCCTTTACATTTATTATTTATTGAGACTTCAGTGTTTTGGATATTGTTATACTAAAAGTCTCGGCCAACATATTATGTGCAATCAACCACAATATGAAGTGTTCTCAAGAAAATCTAACAATACGCATTCAAAACTATATTAAGCATACTGTATGTATTTTTCTAGAATGATATTGGAAGTTAATTCAAACACAATTCAACTGATGACTAATTAGAGAAAGAGGTGTTTATGAATTAATAAAAATACAATTTGTGATGAATTCTATTCAATTCATTCTATTCAATATTGGGGAAGAGGTGTGTTTGCTTACCAAAAATATGCTTACAAAATTGCTTACAAATCATATTGGTTAAGAATAAGTTTTCTACAACTATTGCCTGAATATATAATAAGTATATTATAGAATAATGTGAATTTGAAGGATATATTATAGTCATAGATTTTAGTCGGCAAAAATGGGTGAATAATGTGTGTCTCTTACCATTTTCATGGGAACATCAACTTCTCGAGTTTCTTCAACAAGCGGCTCGTCAATATCCATAGATAACGCATCCGAATCCTCGTCACTGAAATCAGAACATATTATGACTCCACTTTTGAAAACGTGCGTATCAGTTGAGTTTGAAAACTATCGCGAGTTTCTTCCATAATTGTATTGTACTAACCGATTAGGACGCACGTGGTAAATACTGGAAAATTACTCTCAGACCAGCATCCAAAAGATGATCGCTTACTATGGCCCTTGTAGGCAAGCTCAGTCGCACAGCAAGCTATGGAGAGGGCTATCCCAGGGGTTTCTCTCCGCGATCGAATCAGAAATGAGGAGATCCGTAGAAGAACGAAGGTCACCGAAAAAAGTGGCAGCACTCAGGGCACATATCTCAGAAATAGGATTGCCGCTGAGGTCGAAAGATTCTTGAGTGGAGCGTACGCGAACGAAATCATGATGAAAACCTGAGTCATAGAACTCAAATACTATACAGCGCCATCTATGTACATTTTTGACCTTTACATACCAACACAGTTTCTCTTTTTATAGAAAAGGCCTTATTCATATCTTATTTTCAACACACTTGCTCGTAGTGAGCATCGATTATAAGACCATAAAGCAAGCTATAGCACACATGTGCGTAATAACATTTCACACGTGTGTGCGTTTTAGAATTATACCAACAATGTTAAATTATTACCTTACTGCATGTTAAATGCGAGTAAACAGAGCATACTCGATTTAATCATTTAACAATACATGATTGTTTTTCCTCTTAAATGTGTTAAAAAATGTCATATGAAACTCGTAAGCTCTCCTCATTTGTATCATAATTTATTATTACTTACGAGGATTGGTCAGCTTCATTATCCGTGACAGTAGGAAGTTTATCGCACACTGTGTTGTTCGCGTCGTTTGAGTCCTTTTCGTTCTCTCCTACTATGGCATCCTCTACTTCTGTCATGTTTTTTGCGCCTTTAGGTTCTTTTAAATCTTTATATTCACTTGGTTTGTCAGAACATCCCACAGGCTCCATTTTTTTGCACACTTTTGCACTAAAATGAGAGATAATTATATTTTAAATGTTTGGCGCTAATATGTGGTTTTATATTGTTGTAACTTAATAGCTTTAAAATATAGCTTGATTACAACTATATAAAAAATACAACTATATATTATGTTACAGTTAAATAGAACATTTAAAACGTTTGAAAATAGAATCCAGCCGAATTTTTTCTTTCAAATATTTGAACATAAATAGAATCCATGTTTTGAATTAGACTATCAGGTTAATTCATGTAGACATACAAATACCAAATTTTGGAAACAATTTTATAGCCTAGCAGCGGGAGCGTCAGCTGTGAAAATGACGAACGCTGGTTCGATCCCCACCAACGCGCAACGGCTTGAGCTTTTGTTGAAGCAGCAGAGTTATCAAATTCCCAGCATGTTAGTATGGTATACTCCTCAACTTTGAAAAACTCACCAAGCGCAGTGTATTCAGACAGCGGTCGTTGAGTCAATAATAATTCTAGTTCTAGCGTGATTACTGATTACATATTCGACCACATCGGCACTGACCATCAAGTCAGATAGTGGTCAAACCCTAGATCCCATGAAATGTATGAAATATATATTCCCATGAATTAATCCCGTTAAAAAAATGTCCAGTTTATTAATCCCTACCTATTTTCCTTTCTATGCGGGAACAAGCCGAAGGTGTATCTCGCCAGCGAGGGATATCCCACCATCGTCTCCAACAATCCGCTGCACATTTCGCAAGCTGTTGATTGGCTGTCAGTGAACACACTCTTCAGTTGGGCGAGTATTTTAAGACGAGCCTCTTTGTCGTGGACTTGATCCTGAAGAGATGAACAAAATCTGTTTTATCTTGATCACTGGCATGTTATCACTTCTTCCGACGCTTGGGTATTTGTCTCCATGGTAACCAAAGCACGGTAACGTTATCTATCAGTATTCTATCTCCAAACAAACGCTCGGAATGCGAATCTTAGGACGACCAGACGGACGGCAATGCGACCTCCATACATGGTGGACGTTCCAACTTGTCGCACGAAGCGTTTTGCTTCCACATTCATAGTGCGTACAGCTAACGAATGGAATTTATTGCCTAAATCTGTGTTTCCGCAAACATACAACCTGGGTATCTTCTAGTCACGAGTGAATAGGTATCTTCTAGGCAGGCGTGCTCCACCGTAGACCGCATCATCACTTAACATCAGGTGAGATAGTGGTCAAATGCTTGCCTATTCCCAATAAAAAAAAATCTTACGCGTACCTACGCGCCTCAAAATCGGTACCTACACAACAGTCGCGAATGCACAGCAGTAGTGGCATACGAACGGTGTTCAAGGTACCGCAACTGTAGTAGGAATAATTAACCAACTTTTTTAATAGTATCCAATGATGGTTTCTTGGTATATGTAGAAGAAATGGAGGTAATATTCCGCACTTTCATCAAAACACAACTAATCAATTGTAAAGTTAAGCTGCATTTCTTTCACTTGATTACATGTACCTATAATCGAGTGACAGATATTCCTTTTTCTCCTCGACCATGTATCTAGAAACTATTTTTAATGAATACTTCCTATTTCATTCCCAACGAATTTCATTTCTTTAAATAAAAACTTGAGAGGTGTCGAGGGACACCCGGATGGAAGGTAGTTCCTTTCGAAAAAAGGGAAAAAAATTGTACATAATATACATAATCTCAGCGATGCGGCGTTGCCGTTCAGCTCTGACCGGGCTAGGGCTCTTGCCGCACCGACGCGACGCAGCGACGGATGCCATGCGATGTTGCCGTTCCGTCAAAGTAAATATAATACTTACAAATTGTGACATCCCTATCGCGTGTAAGTTTTCGTAGCCTACGGCTATACGTAATTATTTGAAAGACAGGACAGAGTCACAATACTAGACAGATAACATTTAAGTGTCTAAAGTTTATTTTTTTGTCCATTTTGTAAGCCGCGTCTTTTTTACGGTAATAAGTCATTACGTCAAATGGTCTTAATACGAAATCTTTATGAAACGTCTGTATACAATAATAACAGGTAGAGTGCTAGTGACATGCCCTTCAATCCTTTTAGGAAAACACTGACTTGTCTATACTAATATTATAAAGAGGAAAGATTTGTAAGTATGTTTGTAACGAATTGACTCAAAAGGTGCTGAACCCGTTTTAAAAATTCTTTCACCATTGGAAGGCTACATTCACCTTGAGTAATATAGGCTATTTATATTTTAAATAAAAATATGATCCTTATAATTTTTAATTTTGAAATATTTACCCGTGCGAAGCCGTGGCGAACCGTTAGTAGGTAACTAATGAAAAGAAGTAATATGGCTCCAAGTATTCCACAGGTATACATATAGGACTTGTAAAAATAGCGCCGTTTTATCCACATCATAAATTTCTCCAGTGTTGGGACAAACTCCAAAGCTGACAATATATCCAATTTCTAAAGGTAAGTCTTATGATACTGTGACAATTTAAAAACATAAAATCTATCAAGCCGTTTACGCCACAGACGGACAAATACACCAAAAAAAAACACGTCTTTAGGCTCAATCAAGTAAATTAGGTTGTTTGTACAAAAATATATCGCACCGTGATCCTCTCCATGAGATCATTAGAACAATGTCTGGTGAAGTAGTCCTTGAACATGTGGATTCTGTCCACTTGGTCCGGCGTCAAGAAGGTTAGGAAGTCCAGGTACAAGTCGACAAGCTCCACATCGAACGCAATGAACAGAGCCTTCGCCAATGCTATGGGATCGCCACTCTCCGTGTCGAAGTGTGAGAGCAAGGTGTTCACACGGTTCTTAACGTATCTACGTCTAGATATGGACGCCTGGGCGCACAACTTCACTTGATAAGACAGGACATGTACTGAAACCAAAAAAGGTTTTGATAGACAATAGACAATATTTTTATTACTAGAAAAATTATACTTAGTTATAACATAATAGTATCGGTAATTACATTTTGGCAATCACCATTAAATTAACAAATTAATGGGCCCCAAAACTAGGCAAAGCCTGTATTTTGGGACCATAAACTTCGTAGTACGGTTATATTGCGTGGACCTATGGCTGTTGTATCCATATATATATATATATATGTATATATATATATATGTATATGTATATATATATATATATGTATATGTATATATATATATATATATATATATATATATATATATATAATATATATACATATATTATATACTATACTATATTGCTGTGGCTAATGGTTTTTTTTTTTGTATATATATATATATATATATATATATATATATATATATATATACAAAAAAAAAAAACCATTAGCCACAGCAATATAGTATAGTATATAATATATGCAATTGAGAGCAGCGATGGATGCAACTTTTGTTTTATAAACTGATTTGTCAAATTTTGTGTCTGGTTTGGCAGTTTTACAGCATGTCAAAATAAAAATCTTGTATGATAACACAAGTTTTAGTGTGTGACAATGATTGCCGTCCTGTTTGCAACAACAAACTGATATAGCTTGTTAACTTGTTGGCCTTGACTCTGTCTTAATTAAATCGGTTCAATTAACATAAAGCCGGGGTCCGTGGGGTACCGGCTTAGAATAGTACCCCCCCATGTCTTCCCGTGGGTGTCGTAAGAGTCGACTAAGGGATCACGTACCAGAAGGATGGGCAGCAGCGCCTTCTGAGGGTCGTATTTTATATACTGCGCTCGCCAACCCGCATGCCAAGCGTGGCGAGTATTGGCAAACCCCCCCCCTATGACAGTACAAAACAAAACCAGGCCCCCAGTCCCCGGCAGCTCCGCTAATGCTGGCTCCGGTAGCGGCCAGTGTAACGGTGGAGCAGGGGGTGCTAAGAATCTCCGGCAGATTCCCGGCTACCACTCCCTGAAAAAACGACCTCTGGCCCTGGTAACACACAATATAAGATCTTTGTTGCCGGTTTCCGAAAAGGCTACAGCACCATAGACCACATCCATACGCTGCGGCAAGTTATACAGAAGACCGAAGAGTATAACTTGCCCTTATGTTTAGCGTTTGTGGACTATGAGAAAGCCTTTGATTCGATCGAGACGTGGGCGGTGCTTGAGTCTCTCCAGCGGTGCCGTATTGACCATCGGTATATCGAAGTGCTGAAGTGTTTGTACAATAACGCCACCATGTCGGTCCGAGTACAAGAGCAAATTTCGAGGGCGATTCCATTGCAACGAGGCGTGAGACAGGGAGACGTTATTTCTCCGAAACTGTTCACTGCCGCATTGGAAGACGCCTTCAAGCTCTTGGAATGGCAAGGATTCGGCATCAACATCAACGGCGAGTACATCACTCACCTTCGATTTGCCGACGATATTGTGGTCATGGCAGAATCCATGGAAGACCTCAGCACGATGCTCGAAGGCCTCAACAGAGTTTCCCTAAGGGTGGGCCTTAAAATGAACATGGACAAGACGAAAATTATGTCAAATGCCCATGTTGCGCCCGCCCCCATATCAATTGGGAACTCGACTCTCAAAGTTGTTGACCATTACATCTACCTAGGACATACAGTCCAATTAGGTAAGTCCAACTTTGAGAAAGAGGCCAATCGTCGAATCCAACTCGGCTGGGCAGCGTTCGGAAAGCTCCGAGACGTCTTCTCGTCCAAAATACCGCAATGCCTGAAAACGAGGGTCTTCGAACAATGTGTGTTACCAGTGATGACTTACGGAACTGAAACGTGGTCTCTGACTATAGGCCTTTTGAACAGGCTCAGAGTCGCACAACGAGCTATGGAGAGGGCTATGCTCGGGGTTTCTCTACGTGATCGAATCAGAAATGAGGAGATCCGTAGAAGAACGAAAGTCACCGACATAGCCCAGCGGATTAGCAAGTTGAAGTGGCAGTGGGCAGGGCATATAGTTCGAAGAACCGATGGCCGTTGGGGCCGAAAGGTTCTCGAATGGAGACCACGGACTGGCAAGCGCAGCATAGGACGGCCACCGACTAGGTGGACAGACGACCTGACTAAGATCGCAGGCAAGGGCTGGATGCGGGCCGCTTCCAACCGGTCCTTGTGGAAATCAATGGGGGAGGCCTTTGTCCAGCAGTGGACGTCCTATGGCTGAGATGATGATGATGATGATGATGATGAATTAACATAAACGCTAAATCTAAAAAAGTAACTGAATGATAACCACGTCGTCACTTACATCAAGTGAGACAGTGGTCAAACCCAAGCTAAAAAAGGTTTTTTTGATTTTAATCGAGTATCTGAATCGATTTTATTTTAACTCGATTAGATTAATAAGTGGACTAATTGCACATTTCAAATATTGGATACTGTTCCCTCAAAAATGTAGGTAGAAATATTTCATCAAATACTTACTCATATCTTTGGTATCACAGTCTTGGGTTTCAGTCTTTTTGTTTCTCCCGCCATTCTCCAACATCCTTTCTAACTCTTTAAAAACTAACTCCGACGCCTTCTTGTGATTCCTTACCAGCAACCTTAACCTATTTGACACTTTTGGGTACTTAATATCACTACAATCACATTTCTTGACTTCATTGTTATATCTAAAGTAATCAGTTATCATCGTCTGCCTTTGTTTGTATATTTTTCTTAGCAAAACACAGCATGTACAATGATCGTTATCTACAGACACTTTAGGTCTAAATTCCGGGAGATCATTAGCAATTATTGTCGATGATATTTCGGCTGGTGTAGTTATAGGTCCTGTGTTGCTATCGATAGTTTGAGTGTCGACTGTTAATGGTACTAGGATTGCTCCCGTGCTGGTTTGAACCAGTTTGTACAAGTTTTGAGCTAATAGCGTTTGATTTTGAGGTGTATTTGTGCCATGCGTTGTACTATTGACGTCTAATCTTTGTATGTTAATGTCGATTCTGTTAGTGAGTTGGGATGCTTGTGGTATGGTGTGGAGTGTTTCTCTGTGGCTGACGATTTGTTTGGTGAAGTCTATTGGAAGTGGTTTCTTAGTGGAGTCCGGTGTTACGCCAGGGTTTATAGGAACGCCATCTGGTTGTCGGCCCGTGACATTATGGCGTTTGTATATGTAGTTCTGCAATGGAAATGAAAAGTGCCCTGAGCATTATATTGCATGTACACACAAAAAGAGTTATTAGTTATCAACCTGCTTATGAGCGAGGACTCATTGCTCAACTCATTGATTTTGAATATATATATATATACCATATTGGATAAGCGACATAGGGCCAGGTTTTTTATACTGTATAGTTTAATAATAATAATAAATCATTTATTCAGGTAAAAGCGACAAATCACGTGAAAGGAATCACCTGGTTCCCAAACTAGGCTCGTGAAAGCCCGTGATATGAGTTCCAGGACTCTTCCGTCGATGACAGGAGGTTAAAAAACATTTACAGTCTACAATTTATAGTTTACAATTTAATATACATAGATTTATTACAATTTCTTACATTTGATAATTTATATAGAGTGTGTGAGTGTGTGTGTGTGTTTGTGTGTGTGTGTGTTTGTGTGTGTGTTTGCGTGTGTGTTTGTGTGTGTGTGTGTGTGTGTGTGTGTACATGAATGAGGGTGCATATTTGATAATATACTGTATATATATATATAAAGTTAAAATAAATGAGGTTCATAGTACCGAGGTAATCAGATCTTCTGTTTGACTATAATTCATTTCAATTAATTTGTTAAAAAGAATCTTTTTTATTTCATAGGATGTTAATGAAAAAATTTTACTGATTTTGTTTACTTTATTATACAAATTACCGTTTGACCACTATCTCACTTGATGGTCAGTGACAATGTTGTCGAAGATGTTATCACGCTAGACCTAGAACGCTCACTGGCTCTCAAGGGCTGCTGCCTGAACAGACTATGTGTTTGTTGACAGTTTTTCAAACTTGACTCATAGTTATTAACGTGACAAATGTACATACGCTTTGTTACACAGTACTTGTCTGTCTTACCCTAAATCGTTTGCTGGTTTTGGCAAGATATCGCACCCAAATCTTGGGCATTTCATGCTCAGGCTGTTCGTAAAGCGTTATACTCGGGTTGTACGGAACGATACTGTGCTCGATCTTGGGCAGTTCGTTATTTTTGAAGTATTTCTGTAACAAATACGAATTAAAAATAGTTTAGGTACGTTAGATAGGTGTATGGTGAAGCGTCACGATCACAACTGATTTTCCGGTACTTACAACTAGCTAGGACAAGTTATTAAATTGTAAACAATTGCGGGTATGAGTTTTACAGAATAACGTCCTGTAGTCGTGGGTTCAAGTCCCACTGGTAGTCGAATTTTTTCCTTCATATAATTTGAAAGTAAGTTCCGCCTAGAATGTTGTTAATGCAATAAACCATAACACTCTTAGAATAAGCGTAGGTGCCTTTGCTTGATACGATATCAACTGTAATGTTGGTCTATCAGTCCTATTAATTAATTGTTCATACAATTAAAGATAGATGGCGCTAAGAACAACATCCCCTCAGATGTTAAAATGAAGATATAAATTCGGACCGCCAGTGGAATGCTACCATAGCTTAGTTGGACAAAGCGACAAGACGGTATTCTGCAGTCGTGGGTTCAAGTCCCACTGGTTGTCGAATTTTTTCCTTTATATAATGTGAACGTTATAGCGGATATGTCAAGACTTAACGGTTTTATTAACAAATCCATTGATTAGTTTAGAACTCCAATAAGGTATTTCTTCATTTTAATTGTGAGGATTTTTTAACGTTTCCACTAGATGTCCTCTACCTCTAAATATTCATCCATCCACGACCATGCTCTGTATTATTTTCGTAATATTTCTTTCACTGGTTTCACTTTCGCTTTCAACTTTCCTCTAATAAGCTCATTCCTTGTCAAGTCTATTCTCGTCACACACTTCTTGCATATTCCTCATTTGCTGCCAAAAAGAAGATCCATACATCACAACAGCTCTTACTGAAGTACCGTCTTGGAGGATACATACGTCGCTGTATGGATGACAGTCGCCGTGTGACACGGTGACACTGACTTTTGAACGGCGACACGGGATTCGTATTCCAAAAAAACATTTCTGTGATGATCATTGATGTTTGATCCCAGTTCTTGGATGTTGGATAAAAACGCAAGACAGCAATTAGTATTATTATCACATCACTATTTAAAATATTACATTACATAGTCACAAAACACATGCGAGTCAAAATTGACATTAATACTCATACCTTCCACGATACCGAATACTAGTGTAGAAGAGGAGAGCGCAATGTGAATATGTTTTAAAAAAATACGACATGATGACCTTGAATAGCTTCTTACACAGATAGGGTTATTTTGGTCGGGGAGTCCCCTGACGGCCTGCACGTGTCCGTTGAGCGTGCGCGAGTTCATCCAGGGGAACATGTGCTTGGCGACTAGCTCCAGCGTCGCGGAGAGCCCACGTCGAAACCGCCCGTGCGTCGTGCGTAGCTTGAATAACAGTGGGTTGTTCTCCACGTACTTCCAGAACTGATCCAATCCGAGGACTATTAATCTGGGTAAAAAACAGTCAAAACAGCTGCGTTGCAATTAATTTGGCCCTAATTCTGTTAATCACACGAACTAGCTAATATTCACTAAAATTATTTTTAAACTTTATCGTAACCGTATAAGAACTGATTTAGTTTTCCAACATTTTAGTTTAGTTCAGTTGAATAAGCGAATCACTACCAATGTATAACTTTATGAGCCATAAAAAATATTGCTATTGAAACTGACGAGGTTTTGACACATTATGAATGTATAAAACATGGGAATTACTCACGTAGTCTGAAGGTTTTTTTTTGGCGACTAGCTCCAGCGTCTCGAAGGGCCTGCGTCGAAACCGCCTCCCGTGCGTCGTGCGGAGCTTGAATAACAGCGGGTTGTTCTCCACGTACCTCCAGAACTGATCCAATCCGAGGACTATTAACCAATGGGAGGCATACGCAATCACGGTTCCGACTATAGTTTCGACCACATTCGGTGTTTCTGCTGTTATTCTCTTTTTCAAAAATGAAAAGCGCTCGCGGCCGCGTTCTCAGTTCGCCTACTCGGAACCCTCTGACTTACAACGTTACATTCCCGTGTTTTATACATTCAAAACCATAAAAATGGTCACTGATACGAAAATTCAATAAACTATCCGGATATCTAAGACGGTAATAATCACTTACATTCTGGCGGCCCATCTGTTTAATTGCTAAATATTGCATAAATTAAATATTCTTAAAGACTGTAAGAATCTGGTGAGAGACCGAGTCTCATCAGCCTCTTGCAAACTCAGAGTCAGATAACTGTGCTAAAAACCTGTATTTTTCTCACCCTTTGCATACAATACAACTAGCTGACCTGCATTAACTACGGTGAATGTCAAAAATTCTTAATTTAAAAGTACATAATAGATTCATATTGTGCCTGAGACTTTTAGACCTAACATTTAGAACTGCTAAAGAATAACATTTTTGTTGACCATTATATTCAATAAAGTTTTTGAAGACTCCAGGATTGTACGTATCGGGAAACACAGACTCGGGCAATGAGTTCCATTCCTTGGCAGTACGCATTAAGAAAGTGGAAGCAAAACGCTTTTTTATCGAGGCAAATCCATATCAAAAGTAAACTCACCGCACAGCCCGTTCTTCCCCGACATAACAAAAACTATAAATCCCAATATTGCCATAAAGATTATAGTCTCTCGGCAATAACGTAGCTTTCGACTGGTGGAAAGAATTTTCATAATTAGCTCAGTAGTTCTGATGGTACTTCTCACAAACTAGGTCAAGTTTTATAATAATATTTTTTTTTTTTTTTTTTTTTTTTTTAACATTAACACAAGGTCTTCAGGTCCCAAACTAGGCAGAGCCTGTGCTATGGTAACCTGATGACTGATATATATACTTATATACATATACACACCCAGACACAGGTCAAACAGACATGTTCAGGCACACAAATGTTTGTCCTGTCCGGGAATCGAACCCGGGACCAGCGGCTCAGAAGGCAGAGTGCTACCAACTGCGCCAACCGGCCAGTCATATTGTTGATGCACTTACGTGTCCTCGGAAGGCAGGTACGAGTACCGCCTTATCTTGTCCGGCCGGTACGGCATCGCGGGCAGCAGATACGGATATAGAAACACCGGACTGTTGGATATCACTTTCAGAAACGTTTCGTGGAATTCGCCCACGTAAAGGCAATTGTTGGCCATTCGACGACGGCTGTAAAATGACCACACATATTTATATCTATAACTATAGTGTGTATCTTATGTTTTCAACAAATTGAAGATTCATAAATAGAATGTGTTCTAAAGTCTAAAGCGTATAATTTAGATTTTTTTGCAATGTTTAATGTCTTTATAATTAGTTTTAGGCGCGCACACAACCAAAGATTTGGGTGGAGGGGGACCACTCAAATCACCACCAGGGGGTCATCCGACTAAAAATAATGCTTTGACTATTACTATAGCAATCGACTTCTTTCCTTCTCTTCGAATCTAAAAGAGCTTCTACAGTTAATTATTTATTAATAAACGAAATATAAAATTGTTTTTTTTTTTAATTAGTCAATTGTTGAAGCTTTTTAAGTTCGAAAAGACGGAAAGAAAGTCGAAAGCTATAACAATAACGAAAGCAATATTTTTAGGCGGATGACCCCCAGGATAAAGCACGAAGAAAACCCATTTTTATCTTCGTGCTGCCTCTAACCGGAGGTTAGAACCTCAGAGATTTATCAATGTGATGTTAACACCACTCAGTTTCAGATAACGAATGTTAAGATTATGTACCCACGGTAAAGGTAATGGACTGTAACTGACTGTAACTGTAAAGCACATCCAAAGGAATGTGAATAATAAAATGTATAAACAAATGTTATTCTTCATTATTTTGATACTTTATACAACAACAATAATTATTAGACAATTGGCTCATGGTGTTAGATATACGAAGTGATGCAATAACAATCATAGCCTTCGGGTTGCGAGTGGCAGCCGGTATTTCGCGGTCGCTGGCTGGATCCCCACACTCAGCCTGAGCTTTCGAATACACAGCATGGTGGTAGGATACATTTCAGTATCTGCCTGGCTAGCTACCACCCTTAAATTTGAAAAACTATACTACTCTTAATTTTACTCCACAATAAACACAGTGTTGATTCAGACAATATTATCCTGAGTCCACGTTGCTACCGTGAGTGAGCTAGTGGTAAAAAAATAATACAAATATTGTCTTTTTTAATTTTTGTTAGATTTTACAGCTGTTTACTATAAATATACATATTAAAAGTTATAAATATATAATAATCTAACTAATAATATGCCTTATTGAACGAGGATATTTAACAATAAAAAAGAATTAGTTTCGATTTAGCATTAAAAAAAAAGAATAGTATGAAATTTTTTCTTATTAATACTTAGGTCTTTTTTTCATGTACTCTTTTATTGAGAAATATCCTCGTTTAATAGAATTCGGTATTACAATTATAATTATAAATACATCTTACCTTCTTGCAACTTGGCTTTGAATAAAGCTGAAACAAAAAAAATAATAATACATTAACTTAATATTATTACGTTCAGTGAACAAAAATATTTCGGCTTCTCTTACATAAAAAATATATAAAACTAACTCCGGTTCGCCTTAGCCACCATTGATACCTTCGCGTCGTTGAATGATACAAGAAATGGATGAAATTCGGATTATTTTAAAGAATGTTATTAAATAGTTTCTTTGGCATTATTAGAATAGCATTCTAATGTCATGGGTTAATTTTTTATTTAATTATTTTCATCATCATCATCATCTCAGCCATAAGACGTTTACTGCTGGACATACGCCTCCCCCATTGATTTCCACTAGGACCGGTTGAAAACGGCCTGCATCCAGCCCTTGCCTGCGATCTTAGTCAGGTCGTCTGTCCACCTGGTCGGTGGCCGTCCTATACTGCGCTTGCCAGTCCTTGATCTCCATTCGAGAACCTTTCGGCCCCAACGGCCATCGGTTCTTCGAGCTATATGCCCTGCCCACTGCCACTTCAACTTGCTAATCCGCTGGGCTATATCGGTGACTTGCGTTCTTCTACAGATCTCCTCATTTCTGATTCGATCGCGTAGAGAAACCCTGAGCATAGCCGTCTCTATAGCTCGTTGTGTGACTCTGAGCCTGCTCAGAAGGCCCACAAGGCATTATTTTATTACCCCCTAATACCGTAAGTTCATGTTATAGTTAGGTATGTAAATTACTCACTCTATCATTTTCCTATTTTCCTCCGTATCTTCAGAGACTGACGCCTCCCAAGTAGTCACAAGTTCAAGTGCTACTTTCAAATTGCAAACATTCACCACGGAGTCTTCCTTCTTTTCAACTAATTTAGTTAGCGATGTCTAAAAGAAAAAAAAAGAAAACAGTGCTTCTAATTATGTTAATCACACAGCCTAACTAAAATTCTTAAAAGTCAAGTCGAAAGGCTCATATAATGTTTGCACTAAATTCAAATATATTAGACGAGTTTTACTGAATTGCTCGCCAATAGCTTTTAGTACAATTTTATATTTTTTTTTAGTCGGCACCAAATAAGTGACTTATTTTATGTAAAACCACCCGCAGTTTTAATACAGAGATATAATGTTAGCGGTGCTTTAGGATATAATTTTTTGATACTACTAGATAGGGTTAATTAAACATATCTGATACCTTTATACCAACTTATAGCTTACAATGGTTTTAATGTCCTGTTTATATATAAAGAATAAAAGTAAACTGCACCCTTTTTCTATAAAACTTGTTTTTTGTTGTAATGTACACTGTACTGGAATGTTTTTATATAATAAATTTCTTATATATCTTAATCTTATTTATATAATCAATTAGTCTTATATATAATCTATTAATATTCTTAATCTTACTTTAAGTTGCAAATAAACTTAATGCTGACTTACCAAGTATTCCTTATAAGTCGGAGCCAGCTTCCAGTGAACGGGGTGTACAAACAACTGCAGGAAATTGGAAGTCGCAAGCTGTATGTGTTGTCTTAACTGTTGCTGAAGGATAAGGGTCTGTTCTGGTGTCACCTGGAAATTATGCAATTGTCTATCCTCTTTTAATTTTCTAGATACTGACACATTTCTTGTAGAATATTTTTAATCTGTTGAATAGTGGATAATTGTTGCAAGACATTTCGGTCGATGTTTCGATGAGAGAAATGCTCGAGTTATATTAAGCTAGGTACCGTCTTATTAACAGTCTTGTGACTGACTCACCTGTGTTTTTGAAAGATTTTCTTCGATGTAGAAACTACTAAACCAATTTTGATAAAATTTAAATGAGACCACCTGAGAAGTATATTGACAATATGAACCAAAAAAAAATTTTTCGCAGTCGGGTAAAAACAGAATATGGAAACACACATTCGGTTGTTTCTACAAAAATGTTGGAACCATTTTTTTTATACTGTATAGATCTAGCGTTTGACCACTATCTCACTTGATGGTCAGTGAAGATGTGGTCGGAGATGTTATCACGCTAGATCTAGAATGCTCACTGGCTCTCAAGGAGGCTGGCTGCTCCTGAATACACTATGTATTTGGTGACAGTTTTTCAAATTTGAGGGTGGTAGCTAGCTTGACGGGTAATCGAAAGTACCCTAACATCATGCTGGGAATTTGATAACGGTGTTACCTTCACCGGAGGCTCAAGCTGTTGTTGGGGATCCAACCAATGTCCGTCAGTATGACAGGCGACGCTCCCCCCGCTGAGCTATCATCGCTTCAAATCCACTAATTGATTTATTGACACGCAATCCCAACAATATCCTAAGATTGTTTGTATATCTCGCTCGGGTTTACTGCACTGTCCTCAGTCACTATGCTCGATGAGAAACTGTTTTACCTGTAGACTCGCTACATTTTTGGAACATACGTAATCGTTCTTATACACCGAGTATATAGTCAGCGATATATTTTCCAAAAACATCCGCAGTATCCGAATTAACTTGCCATTTTAAAGCACTCTTGCCAATTCAAATTACAGGCAGTGAGATGCAGAAATCTCTTTCTTTTTGTGTTTTCGTGTTTAATTATTACGTGTATATTAATTAATTTATATATAAATCTTGTAATATATAGTTCTTTTTACTGTCCAAATACAATCTTGTAATAGAACTACGTCTGTCACGGAATGCATTGTCTTCTCTTATTACTGTAATATATTTTATTTATTACTATCCAACTAAATATTTATTTATTGATTTCCACAAGGACCTGTTGGAAGCGGCCCGCATACAGCCCTTGCCTGCGATCTTAGTCAGGTCGTCTGTCCACGATGATGGCGATTTATTTATATATTATTTAGGTGTGTGAAAATTTATTTTTTAAATACAACTTTACAGGTATAATTAGAGTAATATTCATATAATGAGCAGTTTAAGTCAAAATCGACTTACTGTTGGCCTGAAGGCTAGATTGTAATTTTAATGTGACGACGAAAATGGAAACACATCTTAAAAAAAGCATTACAGGGCCACACATCAGTTCTTCAGAACCATACTGTGGACTCATTGTTTTTGTATCAATGCTTTTCATAGAACTTACTTAATAAATAAAATACTTACAGTGACTGCACTGGAATCAACTTTGATAGAGACGGTTTCCGAGACCGGTTGTATTTTGGCGCGGAGCGATGGTGGCGCCTCTTCCACGAGACTTGATTGATCTGAGCTGCGTTCTTCTATTGATATCTCAATCTTTCTGTTTTTTGTGCTTATCCTGAACATGGGACTGTAAATAAATAATACATTATAAAGTATCAAATATGTATACAAGACATTTCCCATACATGTTTAGTAAGGTGAAGCATCTTTCACATCATTGTCACTTCATGGACGGTGGCCTCTCCCCAAGGATCTCCACTGACCTACACAAGGAGCTCTTGGAAGCTCCCTGTATCCAACTGGACAATCTCAGTTCTGAATTATATAACTGCCCCAATTTGCTAATCCGATGGTGGATGGAAGTATGTTGGTGACTTATGGTCTTCTATGTGACTCAATAGATTTCGTAGAGTAAGCAGCTTCAGTTATCGTGGCTTACAGCTTACTATTGTTAGCCTCTCCGCTGGCGGGAACAATAGACGAAATATACAACACGTGGCACCTTTACTAGGACTTGCCGAATTGAGACCGCAGTCAACCAGTCTGCGGTCTAGTCTAGTAGAAGGCAGGGCGCAGGGAAACGAAGTGCTGGAAGGAGGCGGTATCCTTGTTTAAAAACCCTACAAGAGTGGTTTGGCTGCAGGACCACTTTACTTTTTAGAACAGCAGCCTCGAAATTTACAATAATTGCCCTTATGCTGTCCAACCTCCGGTAGGAGTGGAAGAAGGATTATAATTACAATAGGAAGATACTAGACTTCCATAATCATAGTAACTTTATTAATAACATTTCATATGTTACAGGTCCAATAAAAATACAATTTCCATCAAAAAAAATACAATATACAATTATTCTTAATTAAATAGTCATTATTAAAATTCTAAATAAATTAAACAATACAATTCAATAAGTCAATTAATGATTTAAATAAGAAATATAGCGTATGTAACTACATATATAACAGTATACATGTAACAGTACTTTTTAACTTGACTTATTTAGTCATCAAATTTATAGAATGTTTGGTCTATAAGCAATTTTGTTAATCTACTTTTGAAGGAGTTTCTTGAGGGTGAATTACGCATATCCTCCGGCAGTTTGTTATAGACACCAGGTACTATTACGTGGATCGGTTTCGCAGTCTTTGTAAGTCCACACACACAGTATCCGATTGTGGGATCTAGTGCCGCTAACTTTAGTTAGTGATTTATTTGTTAATATTATTATAAAAATAGAAACTTACGTTGACGCTTTTTGTTTCTCTGTGTCATTACGAACTAATTGTGTAGGAGTATTTTCTTTCCCACTTTCTGCTATACTTTTCTCCGTCTCTTCTTCTCGATATGCTTGAAGTTGTTCAAAATCTGCTCCATCTTTACCTATAGATATGCGTGAGTAATTGGATTTTTCGAACGTGAGTTTTTGTGAGGGGTTATCTCTATTTTCTTCATCTGATAGAGGTTCTTGCTTACACTGTATAATCTGAAATTTTATAATATATTAAGCCACATAGCCTATAAATAAATTAAAAAATAATTGGCAACTTAAAAAACACAAGGTTTTATAAATAATAATGTGTACTTAAAAAGAAGTAGGATGGTATATTGTATTTTTGCGTTCAAATACAAGATGCACGCGAATATTTTCTTTCAAAAAATTGAAAGTGAGCCTCGCTCAGCCGTTCGTCAATGCATTTACCTACCTATACAACAATTTTACAAAATACTTAACATAATTATTGTACTTCTTTCTACTGGATAGTCATTTTATCTAAGACCACAACAATCCACCAACTCAAAACCATGTAAACAGATACAGGCTCTTTTTTCCGCGGTGCCTATCAATTACATTTAAATATTTATGTCTCTACTATACACTCGTTGCAAGCCCACTGTGACTGCTGCTTAGCGAGAAGCCCACCGATAATAGTATTTTAAAGGTTGTATTTGTACACAATTATGTATATATGTCTACATATATATTATCTCGGCAATGGCGATTTACATGAAAATTTGTAGATGGATAATATTTATTAATATATAACTATATAATATTTTTATATATATATTTGAATTATTTACATTTTTATTATAAAAAAAGGTTCGAAGCATATCTAAGTGTGTGCCGAGGCCAACGCCATGCAAAGCTCTAGAGAAACAGAAGGAAAGGTATTATTTTATGCTGTATCTACATGGATTCCATGTTTCGTTCCATGTAGTTGTATGATTGTTACGAATATGATTTTTTTTGTTTCTTTACTTATTTATTCAGCAAAATATTGGGCAGATTACTAAAACTTTAGTTGAGGATTCCAGCGAGAAATAAAAGTAACAGTTTGGCATTCCAATAGCCAATGAGACTTGGTGTTTGGCCATAAGTTAGCTAATAAGTTATTTTGAAGGATGTATTCATAGCTCTCACCTGTGCATTCCAAAAGATAACCTCTTGAAAATACATTGAGCTTATAATAACCTCGGAAAAGCATGGTTCTGCACAGAGACCATACCCATGCAGAAAATTTAAATATTAGGTTTTAGAAAGGACGATAATTGTTAAGTGATGATGCATTGCGATGGATAACGGATAGATCATGCTTGCCTAAAAGATACTAATTCAATTGTGAATTGAAGACAACCTGATTATATGAGGATTAGGGCAGGGCACATAGCTCTAAGAACTGATGGCCGTTGAGGTCGAAAGGTTCTCAAATGAAGACCACGGACTGGCAAGTGCAGCATAGGACGGCCACTGACTAGGTTGACAGACGACCCGACTAAGGTCGCAGGTAAGGGCTGTATATGGGCCGCTTCTACCTGGTCTTTGCGGAAATCAATTGAGGGGGCATATTTTCAGCAGCGGACTGGTCCTGGCTGAGATGATGATGATGACATTGTATCAATGAAGAAAAGAGACTCAGGTAGATGGTTCACAACTCCTGTGTCAAAACACAAAGTGATTTCCTAGTTCAACCTTTTACATATTGTAACCAATCCACAAGTTTTATGTGTATAAGTATCTTACAAATCTATCTAAACTTACCTCAGAGTGAGAATTCTTGGTGATCACAGAGTTGGACAGGTTCGGCGTGAAATCTGTTTCTTCACTTTCTGGTATTATATTGAACAGTTCAGTTACAAGATCATTCAATTCTTTCTTCGATATTTTAATGAGAGAACGCCCCAGAGACTCCTCATCTTCATCCTCTGAAAATAAATTATAAGTAAAGAACTGCAAATAAGTTTGAGCCTGGTCGGAGAGTAATTTTCCAGTGATTACCACATGAGTCCTAGTGGGTTTGTTACATTACAACTATGGAAGAAACTCGCGATAGTTTTCAGACTCAAATTATAAATAAGCTGAGATATTGAGATGCCTGGTATGCACAGGTACACAGGAATACGGGTGTGGAGATATATTGAATTAAACACTTTGCCTTTTAATCCACTTACATTATAACTAGTAGTCCCTTACATGATGTAGCCGACATCTTGGTTTTGACCCTCTCTAGTCTATGGCTTATACATGAGAGATATCATACTTATTGCTGAACAGCAAAGAGTAGTAAAAGTTTTTAGCTTTGCATTTTATGTGCTAAATAGTGACAATTATATACATTTTAATATTATGTTGCATAGACCATTAAAAAAGCTAAAACTTGGCAAAAACTAGGGGACAAATGTCGTGCAACATGTGTCGTCAGTGACGTCGGGAGTAGTGGCGCAATGTTTCCGGACTTCACTTAACATGTCTGCCAACATCCTTTTATCTGGTTATCAAGATCTTTTATTATCATCATCATAACAAATTACATAATTAATCTTCTCTCTTCACATACTTAAAGTTCTCAACCTTATGTTAGTTACATATGTATCATAAATAAGCGTTGCACGCTTCCAATTTCATAGCCAAGCTGCCATTTAGTGGACCTATAAGTAGCTATCATTACCTAATCTATGACCCAATTGCAGTATAGCTTTCAGTTGTGGAACAAACAAAATGTGATGTCGCCAGATATGGCAGGCGAAGGTTTGCGAAGTCGCACGACGCCTACTGACATAATTGGCGCGATGTCGCCAGATATGTCGAACGAAATTACTCGACTTCCCGAGCCCGAAACTACCTCCCATTTGGATCACACAAAATCATGCACTTACACACATTTATACACACGCTCATTTTTAAGTTATGTCTTGTTCTTTAACACATTATTGCACTTGTTTTGTAAATAAATGGGAAGTTAATGCTGGTATCCATGAAACTGGGTAAACTATTTTAAATGCCAGTCTTGCACATGTTTTCGAAAGACGAACACGTGAAACAGAAAAGGTATTATTTTATGCTGTATCTACATAGATTCCATGTTTCATTCCAAGTGGTTGTATGGTTGTTACGAAATATATGATGTTTTTTCGTTTCTTTACTTATTTATTCAGTAAATTATTGGGCAGATTACTAAAACTTTAGTTGAGGATTCCAGCAAGAAATAAAAAGTAACAGTTTGGCATTCTGGAAATTTTGTTCCACTTTCCTAGATTCGTGCACTTTCACTGAAACTTAACGGTTTAAACCCACCAATATGATCCATTCCAAAGAAACACTCATTATGGATAATACAACAATATGTAGTTTGAGTCTGAAAACTATCGCGAGTTTTTTCCATAATTGTAATGTAACAAATAAGTGATAATAAAACTGCAAATAAGTTCGGAACTGGCCGGAGAGTAATTTTCCAGTGTTTACCACGTGAGTCCTAGTCGGTTTGTTACATTACAACAATATGTAGGTCTTCAACTATTCTCGCCACAAATTAACTAAAGTAAAGTAATGATCATATGACAAAAAAGATAATACATTAAAGGTACCAAGCCATACCCTATGCTGTTTTGCCTCAATAAATGAATATAATGATGCTATTTAATCCTACCACAAGCCAAAACTAATGTTTTGTCATAATTTGAAATCACAGGTTCAAATCATACTAGAAGTATGTTTATAATTTCTCAATTCGTCCTTTGGATAAAAATTTGAATCGTCGCTGTATGCTAAATTTATATGTACACACACCATGGCAATTTGAATTTTCTTCCCAGTAAAATAGTAATTATACAACTTTTATTGAGAATATTTTATAAATTTTGGTCACATCGTCAGTAAATTTCCAGTAAATTGGATGACATTTGCCTTATATCTCTCTTTTGTGCATTTGCCTATGATAAAGTTATGAAGAAATTACATTGACATCTATAGCTATATCAGATATTTAAATCAAAAGAGTTGTTGCAGTATTTTAAGCTATGGTGGCCTAGTGTCGGCTATCAACATGGCGTCCGCTGGTTCGATCCCCACCCTTAAATTGAGCTTCTAGTGACGGTAACATTATTATCAAATCCACAGGATGTTGCCTGTTTCTGTAGCTACCATCTTAATGTTAGAAAATCTTTTACCAAATACACAGCGTTTTCATGTAGCTGTTCTTGAGAGAAAGTTAACATTGTAGGTCGAGCGTCATACTAAATTACCACATTGTCATTGAACTTCAGGTGAGGATATGATCAAACGCTAGATCTAAAAGTATAAAAAAGAATACCTCAATTTATTATTCTTACGTGCATCAGCATCAGTAGCCACATTGTACTCAGGATCGGTTTCGTCATCGTCTTCATTTCTAGAAGTATCAGCTGGATTCAAACATTCATCCAAGAACTGGCTCCACAGATCATCAACGTCAGGCACTGGTAAATCGTCCGGGGGTACGAAGGTGCTCTCAATGTGCTCTATGGAAGTGGAGGAAAGACTCAGTTTCGAACGGGTTCGGAGCGCGATGGTAGCTGCTTCTTCGTCTACTTGAAGCTTGCGACGGACTGAGGATATATCCTGGTAGTACAAATGTTCTTACGTGAGCACTAGGGTATAGTAGGTGCAACCGATCTTTACGGCTCTGAAGTTAGTCTGTGAAATTCTGAAAATTTACCTGTGAGACAGTATGTTATTGAGTAGAATAAGCATATTCCGGAAAAACAGACTAGCGAATAAACAAGTTGATATGACACTAGGCAGGGCATCACACAAACCTGTGGATGATATGACCGAAAGACTAGAGATGACAGACATATAAGGGCAATGGAGGACATCCACTAAATTGGTGCACACGACCTGAGAAAAATCACTAGAGGAATCTGATTCAGGTTCAACCGGTCTTTGTAAAGATCTATTGGCATCTTTCAAAACGGCAAGAGGAAAAAGTTTATTAAAAAAAATTTATTACAATTATTTTAAACTAACTTGCTGAAAAATCATATTATGACATAAGTTTATTTACAAATGAAAAGAGTTCTTTTAAGCTATCTAGATGACACAAAACATTAAAATTATCAGTATCACTAATTATTAAACATTTTATTTTGTTATTAATTAAATAATGTATTAATATGTATTAATGTAAAAATAATGTATCACGTTATATTTTCAATTCTATTGTGATCAATTATGTTGACTTAATTTACCTAATTTATAAAGACAATACAAAAAATCATGCCTGTGTTTAAACCTTATATCTGCGACCATTGTAAACTAATGTTTATGATAAAAATTGCTAAATGGGTGGTTGCTTTCATTAAAATAAGATACTAATTACTCAACTCAATAGTATAGCTAGTACACAAATATTTGATCAATCCACTAGCTGTTGCCAGGCTATAGATAGCTCAAATGCTCTAACCTGCTACCAGCAGCTGGCAGCGTGCCCAGAATGCATCATTGAAATATATGAATAAATATCTTCATCCATCGGTGGTTACTTTGGTGGTCCGAGTGGCACAGTGATCAGGAAGACTGACTTCAAATCCGCGGCCCTGGATACATAGAGCATAGATGTTTGTTCTTGGACCTTGTATGTTTGTGATATGTATTTGTATGTGTCCATGTCTCCCGCGATACTGGGAATCCTAGTGTGGGGGTGTGACTGTGATGCTTTCATTTATTTATTACGGTACAATATGTACTCTATGACTGACATGAAGATGATGAGTAGAACATGTTATTTCCAAGAAGTTTCACCTGTGGCACTTTGAATGGTCCATCCAAAACGACGCGAGGACTGTCGGCGTGCAGATTGGCGGGCGTGACCGGAGTGCGTGGTTGCGAGTCCAGATCACTGGAGGACTCTATGTGGTCGTCATCACTCTGAAATATATAAAAATATATGCCATATTGGAAAGCTTATCTCATTTATACAGGCAAGTGTTTGCCCTGCGAACGCCGGACAAGAGCTATGCATGGCCGCCTTGATGGGTATCACAGAAGTTTCTTCTTTTGTTAACGGCTGATGATAAACGCCACACAATGCCAGTCACTCACGCCTTTTAAATCGGCATAACAGTTCTGTAGCGTTTGCTTATTGGTAGAAGTAAAACAAAAGAGTACAACACCGCGACTCGCTTGGCTGCCGGAGAGTTCAAGTACGATTTATAGACGGTTTTTTTTGACACAGCAGTTAATTAGTTTAGCACTAATATGTAGAAAATATATCGATAATCAAGGTGTCTAGCCTACAAATATTATAACTGCGCAAGTTTGTGAGTATGGATTTATGTTTGTTACTCTGTCACGCTCAAACGGCTGGACGGATTTAGATGAAATTTGGTATGTAGATACTTCAGGAATTTCCATCATCATCATCAATCATCACCACGCAAGTAAAACCGCGGAGCGCAGCTAGTATTCCATATATATGTGTATACTTGTGGATGACAATGGATACATTTTGGAAGTTCTTTATATGTACATTCAGAAATGAACAAACAAAGAACTTCAAAGTAATTTTTATTTTCCAACTTTATTGACATTCTTCCTAATTAAATTAAGTAATCATAAATTAATTAAGTACTTGAACTTGAATGTTTGGACTAAGGAGGTAAGGAATGTGATATAACGTAGACCAGGCGAGTGAATCCATCGGCGGAGTTATGAGTAAGGACAGAATTCTGTTCATCTTGGAAAACCTGCATTTTACTCAATATATTACTTGATTTTGAATAGAATTAACAATGAATTAATAAGAATGTACCAGAACATCTTCATTAGTTGGTTCATATTCCTCATCATCTTCATCTTCCGGAAGCTCCTGAGCGATGAGGGCTTTTACCTCGGGCCTAGTCTTCACAGGTATGTGTTTGATTGGAGTCAGCTCCAGGTTCTGCACGTTCCAAGCTGCCGATTGAGGCAAGACTTTCTTCAGCTCCCTGTAACACATTAACAAGCTGGAGTTTAAGAAGTGCAACATTTAAAATATTAATAACTTAAACAAATTGACCTATGCATTTAATCATAACAAATCCATTTAGAGTTACATATAATAATCCAATAATAAATATAATAATGAAATAATATACATCAATCAAATTCAGGGCCATTATGTCAGGATTATGTTTTTATATGGCTTCAAACAGAACAAAGCCATTGGCGTTTATGTCGTTTTTATAATTTACCGTTTCACCGGAATTTTACTTGATGGTCGGTAACGATGTGGTTGAAGGTGTAATCATGCTAGACCTAGGATATTTACTGGCTCAATTATGCTTTGCTATAATACAACCAGCACTGGTGAAGACCAGCTCTGGTAGTAGCATAGCAAAGTACACTGCAATTAAATTTGAATAATGGAATATTGCACAGGTTTGAGGTGAGGCAAGGACAATATGATATAAGAAATACATGAGTTAAATTGAATTCCCTGATCTCCCGCATACAAGATACATGGTGGCTTTCGAGTATGGCTTCTCGGGTGTAATTCTGTTTCTTAGCTGTCTATACTAATTCAGTTCAAAATAATACTCACTTGACTTTAGATCGAGTTAGTTTTGGTTGCATATTTTTAACACTCATACATGCATTTTCCTCTTCCTCCCTCAATTTGACTAGCGCTAACACATGATCATTTGTTACCACTTTCTGAAACATGAAAATATTTGTTACTAGAATGGTACAAATTTAACTACCTATTATATAGGAAATTACTAAACATGTTGCACATATGCTGTATACATGCAAAAAGTTATTTCAATTATCTAATTAGATGAAGCCAGTTAATTGCATGTCTCTATCAGTAGCTGTCTATTCTTTAATTTAAAATGGTCAGTTTATTACATGTGACATATATTTATAACAATCAAAATTTTAAAGGAAATCATTCTGCTACTTCAGCTATTTTTCATCAAAAATCTTCATTCCGTCTAGCTCGAAGTTAATGCAATGAACCATACAACTCTTTATTCATAACATAAAGCAAAACTGAGGACATATTTATAAATAACTGATTTATTTCTTTTTTATTTACTTTCAGCAAACATCGACAATGTTGATTGTTGACACTATTTTGACATAATTGTTTATAGTAGCAATGTATTAATAATAAAAATGTAATACTTCCCTGCCTATTTTATCTTTGGAACTAACAAAAAATGTTTTCTACTTTTGTTAATTGAGGCTTCAAAATAAATTTGAACATAAATACATTTTGCGATCTTATTGATGGGTGCTTTCTAGATAAAATAGCATTCTATAGTTTTCATAAGCGTGATTGTGACCAAAATACCTTTAAAGTTGGCATCAGTGCACCTGTATGGGATGTTAAATTGTAGTGAACCACTGAGTGTATTTGGTAATTAAAATTTTGCCTTTTATATTTTAAATACACCACTTATAAAAATTTTATATATTATGTTAAATTTTATATAAAAGCAAAGCATGTATTTTTCCCATTTCTGCTGACATTCAAGTGAGATAGTGGTCAAGCACTAGACAAAAAAGGAATGGGACTTAGTTCACTACCTTTATTATTTTTCTGACACTTGTCTCGTCCAAATTGTTTTTGATTGCTGAAGCATGTACATTTCTTTCAGTCTCCAAGGCATTATCGGGAAGGATAATTCGATCTTCATTACTACTGCTACTGGAAGACCTGAAAATATTAGTGAAGAATATTTATATACTAATAATATTGGATTAAGTAGTATTCAAATTTGGATATTTACGCATTTTATTCAACTCTTCCTACTCTTAATTCTGTGTTTCTTATTAAAATTAAATTCTAAAAGTCATAAATTAAAGTGTTACTTTAATGTGGTTATTATTTTCAAATCAATAGTTATTGTCCCCTTTATGCATTAATTCAGAACTTTGTATATTATATCACGTTTAATGATATATATTTTTTTGCCATTACCTACTTCTCTCCATTTGGGCTGGATAACAGAATTTGACTACTTCCGAAAAACATCTGGTAAACATTTATGTGATAAGTGCCAGTGTGTTTGTTCCGGATCGTGGATGTTTGTGTGCTGTGATTGTGTGCATCTATGCCTCCCACGACACAGGGAATCCTAGTGCGAAAAAAATTGAGTAGAATAGGTAAGGTTCTTATGGTCTCTAAACTGAACCGCAACACTCCAAATAGGATACTCAGTTACTATCAGTCCAAAAAATGCGATAGTAATAACAAGGCACCGCGCCCCGTTTCTTCAGGAAAGAGCCAGGGTAGACATAAAAAAATTGTACCATAAATTTACTATTAGGGTCTATTAAAATTCATACCGTTTCCGTTTTTTTCCATGTTTTTTCTGTTTATTCTCTGAAGATGATCCTTCTAAACATTTAGTTTCAATACCTGATTCCATGAAGCCAAGGTACACCTATTTATTTTTCAATTGGTTATGAAAATATACCTAAAATCGAATGTCGAATGTGGAATACCACATTCTAATAATATGCCTAATAAGGCATCAGTATTTCACTTACAATCCTGCCTGCGTATTTACTTCTATTTATCTTATTAACCCTTTATTCAAAATTTAAACCGTTTTATTTTGATCAAAACTTTGATTGATAGTAGGTTTGACTGAGAATAATACAGTGGATATTTATGCTAAACATATTTACTATCACACAAGAAGTTATCGCAAAGGAATCAATAACAGACCGCTAAGTTTCATTTGGACAGTTACTTATTTTTTAATTTTTGACAATTGGTTTACGCTAGGTACCGATATCCCTAAATAATCGATAGCCAAAAATAAAAAAAGTAACTGTGACATGTATTTTATTCCTGTCATGTTCATGTGTTATAAGTCCTGTTAGAATATTAATACATTGCTCTTTTACTATTGCTTTATTCTCAGATTCATAAGCCTTACATTTTTTATGACTTAACAGCCTGAAACACTACATTTTCTTAGCACTTATTGTGTATTTCACTGTTTCACGTTTGGGAAATCGGAGGAGTTTAACATTAGTTGATTTTCGACTGCTAACACAATATTAAGGAATTCAGCTAGAACCACACATGTTTAAGATATTCAGGACGCATTATCGATTTAAATGTGATAGGATACGTATAAGCACGCGACTACCTCCAAGTTAGCTTTAGGGATGTAACGGAGGTGGTTTTATCGGAACCGGAATCTGAGTCGGAGGTGAAGGATATGTAAGAAGAGAGGTGTTGAGGACATGCTTAATGTATGATAACCATTATTGAGTCAGTTTCTTTAATATAAATTGAAAAATAATAAACCAACTCAATACATGCCTTAAAAATAAGAACCTTCCTTATTATGTTCATACAAATCGTAAGCAAATCAGATTAAATGAATTGACTATAAAAATAACAAACTACCTATACATAATTTATAAAAACAAAAGCTTCACTGCTTTGTCTCCATCCAATCTATTATAGGAATATAGGCCAGCACCAATAAAAAGTTGTTCACGTGCTGTTGAACCTAGAGGAAATTTTATATAATATTAAAGAGCATAATATCTACATAAAACCAGGCGATACCATGTGTCCAACTAATGTAGTTATGTCACTTTGACTACTTTTTACATTTTATGAATTAAGAGTTTTATGGTTTATTGCATTAACAACATGCTAGGCGGAACTAACGTTTCAATTATGTGAAGGAAGCCGGATTTTTTCCTTCAAATAATTTGAACGCAAATTTCGCCTAGCATGTTGTTAATGGAATAAACCATGAAACTCTTAAGATAAGGGTATGGTGACTTCTTTTGATACGAAATGAACTGTAATATTGGTTACCACACCACTGTGGGCTACGTCGAGACCTCCGATTTAAAAACGGAGCCGAAATCGGAACCGGAGCGGAGGTGTAATATCAATAGAAAGTTTTAGACATATCGGAGTCGGAGTCGAAACTCCGTAGCATTCCTAGTTAGCTCTACTCGATCAACAACCAAGTTGCCGTGACGACAACCGTCAACTTGTATGACATGTAATCCAACGTGATCTATATAAATCAAAGTGGTGATTTGGCTATGGTCAAAAATAAGGGCGACTTGTTTCAAGGCCATGCGTTCTACATTAATCTGTGGGGTAGGTAGGTAGGTACAAGGAATTTATAAACTAATAGAAATTCCTTGGGTAGGCTTATTATGTATTCTATCTATCTGATCTATGGTAGGTATCTTTCCCTTCTTCTAATCTATACTATAAATTAAATTTATGATCATACACACGCGTTTCGCTTTCTGATCAGTGCACACGCGTCACGAACTTCGTACGTATACATACGAGATACGAGACTAAGTATGGCACGACAGTCTAAAAATCTACGAAAAATCTGTTTATTCAAACAAAATTTTGAGATAATTGACATACGTTTTTTAGCTAGATTTCTAATGTGATGTGATACCAACTTCAACAAGTTATTTCACACTTTTGAGTGTTGAAGTCGGTTCCACATTTTATTTAAAAAAAAAATTAAGACAATACGTGCTTTTCAATACATTTTTTTCGAAATTGTATGTTGGTACTTTAGTCGTAGTAGTAGTAGTAGTTAATTTTAAACCACACTAATAAGTAAGTACATTGGGTGACATCAGATAGGTTTGCACAGTCAGCATTGCACCCGTCCGAATCGTCGCTAGTAAGTAAGTAGATAATATTCCTACAACTGAAAGGCGCTTTAACGTGACGGTACGAAATTGCCGTTGCGTTTGTAGAAATTACTACAAGTTTCAATAAAACTATTTTAGTCCTTTCGAAGGTACCTAACTGGGTGAATAGCAGCAAAGGTTTTATCAGTATACAAATGTGCATAGACGCCAGGATTACTTTCAGGGCGGTGCATCTGCATCTACACATAAAAAAGTCTAAGCAACATGTACGGTTATATACATACCTATATTTTGACACTTGAGAGTGTAATACCATGATATACTACTAGTAAGGAAAAGTCTGAGAACTATACATTTGTAATTAAATCGTTAAAAAACATGGTCTTTATGTAAGGAACGGCGGTAATATTTAGAATTGAGTTAACCGTGTCATGTAGGGTATCGTAAGAAAGGGCTTCATTGCCACAAGCTTAAACAGATTTTTAATTATTTCGTTTTCGATTTGACGAAAAATGAAAAAAAAACCTTTTAAGTATGTAAAATCTATTTTTGATATAATATATATTTTTGTATAATCGGTACCTACAAATTTGTACGGAACCCTCGGCGGGCTATTTCGATTAGCACTTATCTGGTATTTAATATTGTAATATTACATTACTGACTAAAGAAACAAAATCGTTTCTTCTTTACAATACCCACCGATAACATCACTGTGGAGCCACGGTGCACTTTGGATGCATTTCAGCTTTTCTGGAACGATGATACATTCTTACCCTTCTCGTATCAGGCCTAAATCCAAACCGGGACTTATGGCAAAATAAAATTTTATCACAATCTCATTGCTCCTGGGTTCATGTCAAGTGTTCCCTACGTCATTCGTTTATAAGACGACGGGCGTGTAAATACTGAATTTATTGACAAGGTGATGAACGAACTCGATAGCAATCTAGACGCCTCCAGTTATATATATATCCAAGTCCAGAAAGCTTTCTTGAGGTCGCTATATAAGAAAATCTATGGGTATTATCCTTATATGTACCCGACAAAGTTTCTAATAGGGCAGTTTGGATATAACTCTTTGGAAGTGAGGAGATTGATGGACCAGCTGACTATTTGCTGCAAAGTGCTTAGAGGGTCAGTCGACTCTCTACACCTGCACAATTTATTATGTATGTATGTTCGTACCAGATAATCCCTGGGTTCCGACAAATAGCCGAGGTAGGTCACATGATCTATTTTACGCAGATAAAGGTAGAACTGTGGCGAGATGTATGTCTCCTCTAGTACGTGCCCGCTGCCACTTCAATACGCTTTTGGCCGCTAACACTGATCTCGACATTTTATTCGACAACTGGAAAACGATTATAACCCATTTTTTGCATTATTGTGAAAGTTTGACTGATCAATGGGACAGGTGCAATAAGCGCGACAGTTCAATTGACACTGACGAAGTTTATGACTGATATAGGACATCATTATTTTATTGATCATCATCTCAGCCATAGGACGTCCACTGCTGGACATAGGCCTCCCCCATTGATTTCCACAAGGACCTGTTGGAAGCGGCCCGCATCCAGCCCTTGCCTGCGATCTTAGTCAGGTCGTCTGTCCAACTTCGCTATTTTATTATTGTAATTATATTATTCTCTTTATGATACAACTATAATTGAAAATTTATTGAAATAGAAACTGTGTTTATATTTGTAATAATTCTATGGTTAAAATTGTACATTAGATTTAAGTCCTTAGATATTAGTTAGATAGATATAGGTTTTTGTGACATAAATGTAACTGTTTAATTCGTTTTTATGTCAATAAATAAATAAAATAATATATATATATTTAATACAGTTCTTCAAAGAGTGGCGTATTGCAGGGACGTATAGCGTTCGGGAAGTGGGCTATTACATACTCGTGCTTTTTCTTTACCTTTTCCGAACACGTGCGTTCTCTTTCCCAACTGTCAAAATAATGTCTAAGAAAAAAAACAACCACGAAGTTTTTACTAAAAACAATTTCTAGAAGGTTTTATGATTCATGCAAATATTTCTAATAAGAAGCTACTAATTTGTTTCAATATCAGATTTAATGAGTTTGGTTAGGTTTCATTTCATTTCATCCCATTAAATTACTTTTCCATTTCATATCAATAAAAAATTCTACTGAAGACTTAGCTGTATGGGCATAGTACCCTTCGCCTACCCAGAATGGGAGAAGAAAACAAAAAAAATATTCTTTTAAGTTTGGCGCCATTTTCCATAATTGTTTTTTATTTTATTAATTTAGTTGTTTGTTGCACAAAGTGAGTAATTTCGACGATATTTTATTTGAATTAACACCACCGGAACTCAGTATAATTGCACAAAATGCTTCGGAGAACATTTTACCGGAAAAGTCAAAGTCGCTACATATCTACATACGACGAATTTATTGCGTGAGAGAAAAGAAGAAAGTGAGTTTATTGTTTTTATTATTTTATTAAATTGCTTAATTTTTTCGCAACTGTATTAAGAATAGTCGTTCAGTACACGTGCGAAACCGTCATTGCAAAAAGTTCCGACAAATGTCTACCCGAGCCGAAGGCGAGGGTTGACAGTCGGAACTTTTTGCAATGACAGGCTTTCCGCACTCATAATGAAATATACTATTTCTGCCAGAGGGATGCAAGTTACTGCTGGCGCCCACGCATGTGTGTATACACTGCCACGGTTTCTCACAACAGTTACCTTTAAAAACTGTATATTTCTTGCGTCATCATCATCTCAGCCATAGGACGTCCACAGCTGGACATAGGTCTCCCCCATGGATTTCCACAAGGACCGGTTGGAAGCGGCCCGCATCCTTGCCTGCGATTTTAGTCAGGTCTCTCCATAGCTCGTTGTGCGACTCTGAGCCTGCTCAGTAAGCCCATAGTCAGGGACCATGTTTCAGTTCCATAAGTCATCACTGATAACACATACTGATCGAAGACCTTCGTTTTCAGGCATTGTGGTATTTTGGACGTCTCGGAGCTTCCCGAACGCTGCCCAGCCGAGTTGGATTCGACGATTGGCCTCTTTCTCAAAGTTGGACTGTATGTCCTAGGTAGTCATAATAGTCAACAACTTTGAGAATCGAGTTCGGATTGATACTGGGGCGGGCGCAACAAGGGCATTTGACAAAATTTTCGTCTTGTCCATGTTAATTTTGAGGCCCACCTTTTTACTGTACTATTCTTAGCCGGTACCCCACGGCACCTTGCTTTCTTGCGTAATATCTTTATATTGTTAAAAAAGCGCCATTAAAATTTACTTACGATCATATCATTTCCAAGAACGTGTTAAAAACTAGCTAATAACAAAATAAATTATCAGGTAAATATCCTAGTATTTAACGCTAGTTGTTTTTAAAATAAAAACTCTTATGGTGACCCAATTAGAAAGAGAGGTTCTTGCATAATATGAAGGCAAATGACAGTGTTCAATAACTTCCTTTTCCTTGTGTAGCAGATTTATTACTAAAGGTCGCGTCGTGTCGATAGCGTCTCTTATGATTTAAATACGTTTCATTCAAATATCACAAATTCATATATTGTACTTACTATGTTTTTTTACAAAATTTAGAAGGCCTATGTACCTATTTTTATATCACAACATAAACTTCATAACAATTTTTTTTTTTAATAAACTATGCATGGACTATTCTATTTTAAATTTAGCCTTTTCGTCAAATTCCTGAAGGAGTTGTTTCATATCTTCGTAACCAGAAATCTCCTGCGCCTGATGTAAACTCAACCATTTCACATCTTGATGCTCATCAGACAATTTTACATGTTGATTGGGATTTTTCAACTTTGCCAGCCAGTACACAACAGATTTTGGTTTGCCTTTGACTTCATAGTGGAGAGTTTTAGATATGTTTTTGTACACCTGAAAAATGTATGGTACACTGAAATATACCAACACATGTGACACTGACAATGTCAATAAAATAATAAAAATAATGATGGTGGGTCAATAACACATCTAAACTCTAGTATGGGTTTCCTGTTTGTAGATTTTGTGTCCTGATTTCTAAATCACCATCATACAAATCTAGATACAGTAAACCACTAGATATAGATATGGGCTCTAATGCTAGTATGGAGAAGAATGGTTGAATTGAAGGTATAGATAGACCAACACATAAATATGCATGTAGGAAAGAAAAACCGGAAGAAATGGCCTCCTGAACTGACACAATATTGAGCATGTGATTTATACAAGTGGTCACTATGCTAGGGTAGCTAGACGACTGCCTTAAATAGCTTTCAGAGCTGAACTGAGCCGAAGCTATTTAACTGACATGTTCTATTTTTATGCGATATTTAGGGTCTAATAAAATTGTGAAAGTTTTTGAATGGTGTTAATAAGGTTACAAATGAGGGAACAACACATTTTAAGGCTGATTATATATTATTGTATAGAAAAAACATATTGTATAAAAATTATCTTAATTTCAATTTAGCACATATCCATTTTAGCGGGTCCCACCACTGAAGTGACTCAGGTACATACTTTGATTTCAAAACACACATTGGAAAATTTACTGCGAACACCAATCCGAGCGTGTTGACGTTACTGACCGGGACACAAGCTTGTTTATTTCGGTTCGATGGTTTTGTGACTCAACCGCGCGGTCGCCTATTACACAGCCTATAGAACAGCCGGTTTCCTCTGCGAGCGAGACCACGTTATTTGCTCAAACTCTACGCACCCACTAGGGTGCTTTTCTTTTTCAGTAATTATTGTATTTCATAGCAAGCTGATTCAATACATAATGTTTTAGCCTATTAATTTTGTTGATTACTTAAGTGCTTAAAATAAATTATGCACGGTTAACATCTAAAATTAACAACATATTGGTATGGAGTAGTTTTTTCATAAGAGTAACAAAGATACATCCATAAACCCATACATCCATACTCACAAACTTTCGCATTTAAAATATTAGAAGGATTTACATCCACATTTTCGTAGATACCTAACTATGGCACAGGTTAACAAGCACTGTTACAATTATTGCTTTTACCAGAGTTCATATAAATTTAACTTTAATAATTCGTAGCAGGCAATTAAAAATCAGTATCATACATTGGTATGTTTATACTCATATTTATTAGTATTGAGAAATAATATATGAAACCACCCATAAGCTCCGCAAATCTTAGTTTTGTATCAGTATCCATTTTTATGAACAACAACGGGCACACAGTAGTCCTTCTCGGTCGCCGGTGCTAGCCACACTGTGTCGACATAATTGCCTTATTTTGATCGCTATTTAAGTCTATGTTGTGCAAATCGCGATTATAAGACGCCCGTGACTATGTGAGCTAGCAGTTTTTTAAGCTGTGCCTATTAATAACTAATTATAGTTGATATTATAATGTTTTGAGATGGTAAAATTAATAATTTGTTTTTTATTATGTACAGAGGCAATTTTTATCCCCTGCCCTCCATTAAATTTCACTGACTTCCATGACTAGCGAAATTCCCTGACTTTTCTCGGTTGTCCCAGTTTTCCAGTAAGTGGTCACCCTGGTATTCATTTCCTAAGGGGTGGGAATTGGTGAGAGTAATCACAACCTTAACAAATTGTGTTTATCTTATTATTAAATATTACCTCAAGGTCATTTTCTGATAATCCAGCTTCTTCTTTTGTCTCTCTTAGTGCTGTTATCCAGTCTGATTCTCCAGGATCTACATGACCTGAAAAATTACATGATTTCATGCATGGACATGGACTACTTCATTTGGCCAAAGGATTAGCCAGAGTTCTCAATCCTAATTCTAAACGCAAGAATGCTTTGGCGCTGAAGGCAATGGTCTCGCGTGGTTTTCGAGCTGTCTGAGCTAGACATCCTGTAAAAATCATTAGGTAAAGAAACAATTTCACTACACACATGTGTTAAATGTTACCGTAAAATAAATGTCCACGTGAGCGAAATGGTGAACAGCTAGTGCTACTTTCAGTAGGTAAATAAACCACAAAGCTCCTCGAAGGTACCTTTTGGAGGCGTCCAATGGTTTTGTCCATATGATGTTTGCAGCATAAGATACTCCACAACATGATTTACTTTGCGAAATATTACTAAACCTGCCGCTTTTGTAGGAGACATGGTATCGTATTATTATTTACAATCCAAAACAAATAAATAAATTAGCATTATTATTGTACTGATCTATTAAGATACAGATAAGTAAATCAATAGGAGCTTCCGTAAGGCAGTTCCTGTTTTGTTTGCGAGTTTAACGTTGTTAAAGCACACTTAACAGTAATTAAATGCAGCCAGTTTCACATTGATAAGACATTAAATACTCTAAGTTAAACTGAGACTGATACACATTCAGGTTAACTAATTATTTAATTAAATCAGTGAATTTTGAGTCTAGTACGGCCAACTATTCCAAATATTCCGTGTACAGTACACCCATAGACAAAGCTTCGTTCACTGGTGGTTCACTGCTTCGTTTGCACGATTCAGTGCAATGAGCAATCAACTAATCGTAGGTAGAAAACAGTCTATAGACATGGTCTTCCAGAGGATTATGGCATGTTACCAAATCAATTTAGAAAAATGCTTGGAGGTTGTATGCATTGAGTTTAGATTTTGTGACTGCTCCGGCGCTGCGGGAAGTGCAGCCGGGCGAGCTTGGTGTGATTTTCGCCTGCTACTCGCATCAAGTGAAAATCTTGGATAATTTGGTTGGCAAGACGGCCATCAATGTTCGCCTCCGCAGCTTCGGCGATCAGCCTCAGGCGCTACGGCTCACTTGATGTCTGCGCTTTGTTATGGCGGGCGGGGGCTGCTCTCCCACCGCGCCCCCGGCTTTTTATATACACTCTATTGGTAGGGCAGACAAGTACCAGGTAGAGTCGGGGTTGACAGATTTAGATTTCATATCATTGCAAACGCGAACTGAATATCATATTTATCTGGAAGTCTGTGGCTACTGGCACAAGGCAAAGGAAGCATCGACTTGCAAGCTGGGAATTCTATCTTAGTCTATGGGTGTACACGAACTCTTGGCCGTGCATGTCTCCATAGAATTACATACATGTTACATTTTTGATTTTACCACAGTGAAACTCATAGAATTAATATGTACTTACTACGTTATTAATTCTATGGTCAAACTTTAAGTACACAGGCCCAGACAATGCATTTTATCGTACAATAAACATTATAGGGAGGGCGGCTATCAACAAAGAACAAAAATCCCGGTATAAATATATAATGATATTTACATCCACAAAATTTTCCAAGTTCTGTAAGTGAAAGTAATTTCATAAGGCCGTCTTGCCAACCAAATTATCCGAGATTTTCACTTGATGCGAGTAGCAGGCGAAAATCACACCAAGCTCGCCTCGTCTGCGGTCTTCCTGCCCGCGCAGAGCTAAAAATTCAACTGATTAATCAGTTGATTTTGTCTTCATTCTATTGTATGTTCTATCGACCTCACTATAGTGTTTAAATTGCTGATTTGCTGTATGTAATATTTTTATAACAAAGTAAAGTGATATTTTAAACAAATAACGAATAGTGCGATTTGTTGATGTTGACACTTGTTTTTATTTGATAGATAAAGTCGTTTTGTTAAAAGTATTAGGTATTCAGTTCAGTTGTCAAAATGCAAAGATGGAATGCGGAAATTTGAGATCATTTTGATAATGGTGTTTGTGGTGGGAGTCGAAAAAAAGCTACTTTCAAATATTGTATAATATATTTCTCTTAATAAATCAAATCATTTCTAAATGTAATAAATTAAAATAAACAAAACATACAAATATGGAAAAATAACCACTTGTACTTAAATAATGTAAAAATTTTACTATAGAATAATTTAATCATATGTAATCATTAACATTTATATCATTAACAAAAAACCAAGTCTCGTTCTTGATAAATAATACAACTAATATTTTGAACCGATAAAAATATCGTTATATATTTTTATCAATTATCTCTTTTAATATAAAATTTCAATCAATATTGCCATCTCTAGTGCAAATCGGCCAGGGCGTCTTCTCGACACTGGCAGAATGCGCATAGAGCGTGATGCCAAATTTAACAAAAAAACATAAAAACTATGACATTTTAAATTTCAACGGCACGTTTATAAACAACGTTATTTTTATAATTAAATTTCTGATGGGTTAAGAATTGTATTAATCTAGTAAAACGAGATAGGTTGTGATAGTGTCTCAACATAGTCAAAATGTTACAAAGGTGGAAACTGATTCTTTCAAATTGGGTGAGCTAACACTAAATTCAACTGTTATATACAATTCGTGTGCTAGATCAAAGTACGTACTTCAAAATGTTGGCGAAATGTACGATATTACAAAATAAAAAAAAAATATTGTTATATTCAGATCTTTTAGTACCTACTAGTAGTAGAAAAATCAATTATCCAAGCTGTTACAAAGCTTTCGCTGAGACTTACCAATAAGTTTAAATTCTTTACCCTACTTACTTGCTTTTGGTTGCTTGAAGGTAATCAAAACCATATTTAAACATACAAACCAGTATAAGTGAGAGCTTGGAATCTTTAAGGAATAAACCCCTCAGTTAAGAGGAAGATTTGATATCTGTAGAAGACAATCTAAAATGTACCAGCTGGCAGTTTGTTCTGCAGGCTGCTTGCCTATGGAATAAACTGCAGCTGGAATCATGAACAGAGTCAAATAACATTTTTTAGAAATAAATATACTCATAAGCTGTTCGCGAAGCTTGCTATATCCCTAGTTATATAGTAGATATTTATTATTTAGTTGTTGTATATGATGCACTTTAGTTTATGTAAGTATAGTACATATATTCAAGAATAGATCACAAACAGGCCCCCATGATGATGAAGTGTAGTATGTGTGGCAAATTGCAGCAATTAATAATGTAGGAAAATCCTTCTGTTTGGATTCCTGGAAGAAATTGCTTTAAGCGATAAGGTCACTACATTTATACCTATAATTTCTTAATCTGTGTCTTCTAATTCGAATTAGGGGTTCTGAGCCCTGCACAGACGTCCTGCTTGGGGGGTTTTGTGCAATTCCCTTGTCGGGCACTAGCTGACAGGACGAGCATGGCCCTGGTTCGCCAACATAGCTGTTCCCTTGGTGCATGTGTTTGTTCCTGAGACTTTAGAGTCAGCCTTAAATCCCACTAATGTTATAAATGTGAAAGTTTGGATGTATGAATGGATGTTTGTTAGTCAATCACGCCAGAACAGCTGAACGGATTTGGACAAAATTTGGTATGTAGATACTTCAGGTCCCAGGACCTGAAGGCATAGGCTACTTCTCATCATCATCACAATCATCAATCATTACGACGCGGGTAAAACCGGGCGCAGCTAGTAGTAAATAAACAAGGTAAATAGCCCTACCAGTAGACAAAGATCCTGTAGTAGCAGTTTTAGGAAGTGGTTTATCTGTGTGTTTTGGTTGTATAGTGAATTAATAAGAAGTGTTACATTTTTTTAAAGAACAAACATTTTAGATTGTCATGGTTGCTACATTACATTTTTAGAATTACACAAGAATTAGCAATTGTTAATTTGTAATATTATTGCTGTCACTGAATCAAATTTTCACTATACTGAAAGTTAACCTTTCTTGCGAGCAGTATTGATTGTATGCTTTTGTATTCTGAACTTTCAGATAAACTGTTACTTCAATGAATCCAGCAAACATGAAAAAATAGTTAACATAGAATCACTGCTTAATATCATATCACATCTGCGAGAAAACCTTAATTTGGACGAGTCAAAATCTTCCCTTCTTGAAGCACATACAGTTGAAGAATTCCTCCGGGATAAGTATCCCCAATTCATATTTGATAATGGTACATTTGAAGCTAGGACTGAGGAAGATTTATGTCTATCTGCTTCATTGCTTCTTTTCTTTGTGTGTGTCAATTCCAAGAATTTGGACATGAAAAATGCTATGTGCAACAAATTAAATTCTGAAGATCAAGAAACCATTCTCAAATTCAGCAAATGCTTAATGCAATGTCCAGTAATTACTGTTGGGGAAGTGCAATCAGCAATAACAGGTTTGTTATGAAAACAGTTTGAATATTATTATTACTTTTATTGAGTTCAGCACCTGCCCTTTTGCATAGCAGCTGCTTGTAACAGAACAGATGTTTGCTTTCTATTAATGGGGTATGTTGTAATGGGCGCAATGTTTAGCTTAAAATAAACTGTATGTTTCATCAACCACCAAAAAAAGGTGGGGGTTCTCTATTTAAAAAAGTATATTATTAATACAATTTAAGAAAAGAATGTTACTTTATAACTGAAAAAAGATGTAATCAAAATAATGCTCTAATTGGTCATCTAGTTTCAAGTAAATTAAAATTATAAATAAAAAAATTCCACAGTTTAGTAGCTCAGTACTGTCAGTACTTTTTTATAGTTTATATGTGACATACAAAACGTTTTTAAGCTTGTAATCATAGCATTAATATTTAAAAATACTTTTTGGAACCTTCCTCAATGAAAAAGGACATTTTTGGCTTTAGGCTATGTTTTTGATAACAGGAATTGCAAAATCTTAAAATAAACTTTATTACATTATACCCTTCTTTTTGATTTGTTAAACCTTTTCTGGCACTTAATTTAGGAAACTTATTCAATTATAAATATTTTTGGCTCAAGTCTATGCTAATATAATTTAGAAAAAACTTGCTATACATATATCCAATTAGTCAAACAGATGCACTACACCTACCGTCTGCTCCTTTCTCCGTTTCTGTCCATCCAAAGGTTGCCTGGAATTTCTTCCAGGCCATCGTTACAAGCGATAAGGCTGCCCATTATCGTATCCAGTATGAAAATTTAAGTTTAGCTTTAAGTATGATATGTTGTTTTTGGAGTTTTTCGATTCTATTCTATTTTAATATAGTAAAATTCTGAATGTGAGTTTCTTTGTTTATATTGGCTTCTCCCTTATCCTCCCTTATAAGCTAAACCTAAACTTATTACACTTTTTTCACACTAGAAAGATATAGAAAAGTACATAGGTATCCAGTTGATGATATGTTTACTGTGATCAATGAAAATCTTTTTTGTAAACAATTAAATCCAGAGTTTTGCATTTGTCCACTGTCCATCAAATCTCATCAAATCAATTATTTTTCCAACTAGTCCTTGTGGAAACCAATGGGGTCTCCCCCATTGGATAATGGCCGTAATCTATTTTTACTCCACCCCCCATTTTTATCGCAATTTTTGTTTGAAGAAATTTCCATATGGTAGAACAACATTTGACAGGTCACCTAGTAAAGTAACAAAAAGAATCCTGAAATAGAGATGTGAAGGAAGTGTATTGGGATCGCAGCAATTAAAAGGCTGTGGTCTTTGTCTACCCCTAAGGCATAGAAGTTTCACTATTAGCCTATAATCTATGTATGTTACAGAGGCATGCGGCCAAGACGTAGCCGCATCAGCACTCCCTTGCCGAACATCTGTGATGGAAACTCCACCCATCATGCGGTCACTCCATAGCGAAGTGCGGCGGCTACAGGCTGCTCTGGATGCAGAGAGATTTGACCGCAACTATCTACAGGAAGAATTGTCACGGACTAATTGTAGACTTGAACGGTTATGTGAGTATTGACTGGTTATAAATGAAATATTATTTATTATTGATGTCGTTAAGCGAGCCCTGGTATCGATCGTGCCTCCGCGCTTATCGCGGCAAACGGCCGGATGGATTGAGATTGATTTCAAAGCAAAGAGAGTGTTGCTCATTTGCTCGCGACATGTGTCAACACATTCGCAACATGTCAAATCCCTGCTACTCAACAACAGCCTAGGTGCAGGTACTCTTGATAGAAACAGACATTACATGCCTGGAATCAGTGGAAACAGCTGGACCATGGGGCCCTGAATGCAAATATTCTATTGTAAAATCCCAGTCTACTACATAAGCCGCCGCCTGAGAGAGAAATGCTGCTACTCTCAGTCTAGCCATTTCCTTCATCAGCTCATATCACCGAAATAATTTAAATTAACTTATCCATCATATACCCGAAGTTGCTCTACTGCGTTCAGTTTATAGATACTGTAGCAAATATCATTTCTATATCCTATTAGAGCTGAATATGATGATGGATTTTTTGTGGCAGAGCATGCATTGATCTCTGCTACGACCTACGGTTTGATAAAGCTTGATTTGAAGCGATGATAGCTCAGCGGGGGGAGCGTCGCCTGTCAAACTGACGGACACTGGTTCGATCCCCAACCACAGCTTGAGCTTCCGATGAAGGTAACACCGTTATCAAATTCCCAGCATGGTGGTAGGGTACTTTCGCATACCCGCCAGGCTAGCTGCCACCCTCTAGTTTGAAAAACTGTCACCAAGCACATAGTGTGTTCAGGCAGCAGTTCTTGAGAGCCAGTGAGAATTTTAAATCTAGTGTGATAACATCTTCGACCACGTCTTCACTGACCATCAAATGAGATAGTGGTCAAACGCTAGAACGCAGTATAAAAAAATAAAAAGGAAAAAGCTGGATTTTGAAGAGAAACGATTTTTGTGCCGCGCAAAATCCGTGAGGCTATAGGGATTAGTCGTCGTCGAAACTATTATAGGGATAAAGGGTGCGTACTATCACAAAGCTGGAAAACGTGTCTTCATAGTACTATGAATAAGGTGATGGAGGGGAAGTTAGTTATGCCTGTATTACAAGAATCCTTAATCTATGTATTATACTACAAGGATCCGCTCCGAAGAAAGCAGTAACGAAATATAGGGATCTTCACCGACTGATTCGATGACGTATTAGTCAACGATCACCCACCACTACAACCCACGGCGTCCTCTCGTGCAAAACGAGCGGCAGCCCGCAGTGGTACACGGGAAGTGGCGACAAACGCAGCGCACCCAAAATGTTGATTAAGGCTTCCGGAAGAAGCTGAAACAGTTGTCGATCGTGATAGCGACAACCCGTAAGTTTCACGTTAAACCCGTTTTTAATAGATATTATACAGTCATGATGAGCGTGAGTTTTAACGAGATTATACGAGCAATTGAATGTTAGGTAGGTACTTTCTTCCAGGACATATGGTCTTCTATTGCTGTCTCGCCTCGTCTGTAAAGCTATTCAATTGGAAACCTTACGCTGTGCGTGGCATGGCTTATTCGCCTGCACTTGTGTACTTTTTTAAATCAAGAATAATACTTTTTAGTGAAAGAAAAAGAACAACACAAGCTTGAAATACTAAACCTTAAAGGCAAGATATCTTTGTGTTGCGGGGAACACTCCGATAATAAAGATGCAGAGGCAGCCTCAGATAAATCTGGTAAGCTCGCAAAGCAACTGCAACACCTTGAAGCAAGGCTGGAGGAAATCGAAGGACAGTTGGCCGATGCACAGTGTGAAAGAGATGCATATAAATCCAAGGTAAGTATTGCAGTTTGTATCTTATGTGTTACACTTTGGGCTTTATTTTTAAGAGAAATGTGCAATGAACTAATAATAATTATATTTTAGAATACAGTAAAAGTTCCTGTATTCGCGGCATATTTACGGAACGTATGCCCTCCGAAAACAGAAACCGTGGATACGGAACGGTAATTTGTGTAGGAATGTAGGGGATACGTTCCATGAGGTCGAAATAAATGAAAAAATCATAATAAAAATCAATTTAGTCACATAACGTTACTCGTTTATTTAACAATAACTACTAATTATTATCTGGCTTAGACAACTCAACATCGTAAATCGCAAAGATAACAGAAGAGAGGCATCTAATTACATCAAAAATAGTACAATGAATAACAAATTGAATTGATAACTCACTGACCATCGTAAATGCGGTTTTTCATAAAGGACAGAAGCGGCGGCAGCATTTGACAACGAACTTTATGCATAGCGGCAATAAGACTTAATTTTCTTTTTATATTTGTTCTTTCGGTGCAACCGCAAAAGCCTTTATAAAGATGCACCGGCAGTGCTCAAAGGAGGCCGGAGATAGGCCGGGGAGGCGTTAATAAAGGGACACCGATTTCGATGTAATGTACTGACTGGACCGCGATTAGCGAAACCGCGAATAAGGGAACCTCAAATAAGGAGTTTTTACTATATATATACTATATATAATTATTTTAGGCCCACTTGCGCTAACCAAATTATCCGAGATTTTCGCCGAAATATTAGATCAAATCATAAATTTGCAGGCAACAATTTTGTGATTTGATCCGAGAATCTCGGATAATTTGGTTGGTGCAAGTGCTGGGCCTAAATATGTAAAAATATTTTTTATCGCGATTTTAGTATTCTAGTTCGAACACAAAATAAAATATTCATATAATTTAACCGTCGTATGACGCGAAGTAATTTAAATGAAGTGTCGTGTAACTTTGATATTTCGATAATTTATATGGCAGAACAACGTTTGCCAGGTCAACTAGTTTTTTCATATACATTATGGGATTCTTCAAGAGTATAGTTAACAGTAATAATTAATACCGTGTGGAATCGGTAGCATAATAAGCCACTTTTTACCCGGGTAACACCTGTAGGGTAACGGAAATACCGTAGGCAAAGCGAGTTAAACCGCGGTACGCTACCTGCGTCTTTAATAAGTGCTTTAATTACTTCATGGATGTTACTTGCCAGTGCAAGTACAAGCTTACCGATATCACAAAACACGAATTTATTAATGTAAAGAAATAACGCGCGTTTTTTACATATTCCACATAGCCATACTATATGGCTTTCCCTTATTAATCCATAATTTAATTTTATATCAAATTATTAAATTATAATTATATATACGATGTTAACCATTCAATTGCAATAAGCTATCTGCTTCTCGGTCATATCTTAGAGGGTAATTGCTATGTCATATTTTGGCATATTCAACAGAGCACTTCCAAAGTATCGGAGGGCATGTTAGACTCTCAGTCGCCATTGTGGTCTTAGGATGACAATACAATACTTCTTCTCTCTCAGCCATGTGCGTCCACTGCTGGACATATGCCTCCCCCATATAGGGGGGGATTTGCCAATACTCGCCACGCTTGGCATGCGGGTTGGCGAGCGCAGTATGATTTACAATCCTAAGAAGGCGCTGCTGCCCACCTTCTGGTACGTGATCCCTTAGCCGACTCTTACGGCACCCACGGGAAGAGATGGGGGAGTACTATTCTAGGCCGGTACCACCACGGCACAATACAATACAATTATTCTTTATTGCACTTTACCATAAATGTACAAATAAATTATTAAAAAATTACTAAGATATTATGGTCTTATCGCTTAAAACGATGTTTTCCAGGCAGTACAGATGGACACTTAAAGAATAGAAGTAATTGGTGGTGCAACATAACTGAAGTAATTTTTTAATATCTTGATACACATTTGAATGCACAACTAATCCACGTGTTTGATTTAAATAAATAATAAACGATAATACAAAGTTATTTTAGAGACAAATAAACCATGTTTTTGAAGATACCTGGAGAATTAGCTGATAACTGTCGCTAAGTTAGATCGAAATTCCTTCGGCAGCCTATAAACTCCAACATTTGGCTGGCAACTAGCATTGGCTAGCATTGTAAATTATAACCAACACTCCTCTCTGAGAGGAAAGCCCATGTTCTAACAGTGGGAAAGTATTGGGTTATTATGTATGTATATATTATTCCCAACTATGAGTTACAATAAAGGGTATTTTTCCCAGATGGATGAACTGAAGCATGAACGAGATAAATGGCTCTCATTAAGCCAGCAAGAGAATGCTCGAGTGTCACAGCTGTCAGATGAACTCGACGCAGAGCGTCGTAACGTCCAATCCTTGAAGGACTTGGTTGCAGAGTTACAGCAACACAATAAATTAAACGGTCTGGATACCAGCTCTTTGGAATGTGATGATCCTGATGCGAGTATTCATTCACTTCAGCATAATTCTAGTAAGTTAATGTCAAACCCTATTAATGTCCTATCTATATTATTTCATGCATTGCAATAACTAGGTGTTTCATATCGATTAAAATTCAGTGAGAGTACTGACTGTTGTACTAAATAATGTTGATTAGTTACAGTTTTCGTGTCAATAACTTAAATTAATTTTTTTTGAAATACAGTCAGTGTCAGTTTTGATTCAAGGCACCAAGCAGACTCCTAATTCCTATCCAAAATAGTATCAAAGTTTTCCCCATAATTAGTCTAGTTTATGAGTAATGATGTGAGCTGTCTGGTCCCATTCCCCATTGTTTTTTAATTATGTCCGTCTTTAGCAATCCCATGCGAATTCGCTTCGATATCATCTTCAAGGACGTCGCGTCGTCGCACCCGCGGACTGCGTCGACGCCGCCGTTAGTATCGAATTGACTATAACTTGTATCACTTTTATCTACAAATTTGGCTTAATATTTTTATTGAAATTCTGTTTTACAGCTGTTTGCAGCGAAGTATGTGTAAATGTAGTTGAGGTTCAACTTGGAGAGGAAAGAGCGAAGAGTGTACTGCTGAAACAACAAGTTCAAACATTACAGGTAACAAAAACTACATTATCTTTATTAAAAATTTAATATAATATGTTACTGTTATTGTTCTTTTCAATCTTATTACTTGTACAGATTTTTTACAACTATTGAAGTAAAATTTAAAATGATGTTTACATATTTTTTCACTACAGGATCAAATAGTTGAACTCAACAAGAGGGCGGAATCCAGAAAGCAAACGCTTGAAAATGTTGTAGCGCAGAAAGAAAATGATATTTTCAGCCTAAAACATAGAATAAAGGAGGAGATTGAGGAAAAAAACAATCTAAAATCACACTTCGGTAATGAAATGACAAAACTTAATAACGAAATAAACGAATTGGAGCAAAAATTAAAAGATAATAATGAGTACTCAAGATCCATTATTGAAAAGAAAATGGCGGAAATTCAAACATTACAAGAAGAGAAGCTCTTATTACTTCACAGTCTGAATGATGAGACCACTAAACTGAACGAAATTATAAAGGTCCTTAAATCTGAATTGGACTCTGAGAAGCAGGCTCGAGCAAGTATGAAGGAAAGTTATGAAAACCATATCATGAAGCTCAATGAAAAAGTATTAAACCGCAATAATGAACTTGTTGAATTGCAAAACAGAATTTTTGAAAAAGGTGAACAAATAGAGACACTTCAAGTTGAACTGAGATGCGCAAAAGATGCGTGTATTGAACTTAAAAATGAATACCAGGATTTAGATGAACAAAAAAATGCAATTGAAACCGAATTGCGACATAAACTTGATGAAGTTCAAAATCTGCATGTAGAAATGCAACAGCAAAGCACTCAAATTGAAGATATGAGTGTAGAATTTCACGAACTAAAAGCATTAGCTTCATCACTAAATGATGACTGTAAAACTCTAGAAAATGTAAAGGAGCAATTAATTAACGAAATAAGAAGTCGCGATTCAAAAATCAAAGAGACACTTAAGAATACAAATCATATGAATGATGAGTTTCAAAATGAGAAAAAGAAGTTATTGGAAGACATGGATGAGAGAAATGCTACCGTTAATTCTCTTCAGACTCAATTGCAAAACGAGATACAATTTAAAATTCAATTACAAGATGAATTAACCCAATTACAATGCGTAAAATCAACATTGTCAGAAGAATATGAAAAACTTAATTCTCAATTCTCGAAGTTAAGACTTGATATAGAAGAGAAAGATAAAACTGTTAATGCCATGGATTTATATATTGAAGAAGCAATGAAGCGTAATGAACAAAATAATGAAAAAATACAAAATCTGACACATTACATTCATGATAAAGAAAAAGACATAAAAATACTTACTGAGAAATTAGAAAGTACTACAAAATCTTTACAAGACGATATACAAAAGAATGTACACAGTACTGAAGTTCTACGCATAAAATTGCTTGATGAAACAGGAGAAAGAGAAGCTCTACAGTTACAATATAAGTCGTTGTTAAAAGAGAAGTCCCAAGTAGAAAAAGACCTTTCAGTAAAATGTGAAGAGATATTAATGCTACGGGATGAGTTTGAAGAACTTTCTCAAAAACTAGATGAGAATGAATCACGTGAGTAGCTCTTAGCACTAATTACAACTAAATTGATTACATTTTTTTAAATCTACAAACCTGGAGGACATTGTTACCAAATTAAAATTTTCTGAAAATTGATCAGTTTAGTTGTATTTCACATTACGTTTGTTACCTCTCTGAAAATTATTAACCGTATTGGAAAATTATTTGTTCATTTATAATATAAATTTTTCGGATCGTGTTATATTCTAAAAGATACATAACATAACTGTTAATTTTTCTCTCTAATTGGTGGTTTATACTTTAAAATCCTCTTCAAATTCCAAGCTGATTTTAATTTACATTACCTAGTTTTTATCTTATATCTGTTTAATGCCTAACGATCACTGCCGCCGCAAATAAGGTCTCGTTATAGCCTACCGCAATTTACTTATTAACCAATAACATTATTTCATAAGGTTGCAATATTTCAATGTTTTGTGTACGTTAAACTAGGCTTATGCTATTTGCTAGGCTTTACAAAGCTATGTTTGATACATCTAGACAGAGGAGACTATTGTTGCTGCTCTTACATTTCAAAGTTTGCCTATAACTTAAAGATAGATCTAGAAAATTCATAAATATTATAATAAAAGTTGTCTGAAACACTTGTACGACTTGGCTGTCTAAATAAAGGGTACTTCATAGCTTATTCTATACTAGTTAATATGAAATACTAGCTGCGCCCCGATGTTTTGATCCGCGTAGACTTCGGTTTTCCCACTACCTCAAATATCCCACGGGAGCATTACTTTTACCGTGATACAAAGTACCGTAGCCGTGAAGTATACAATAGTAGTATGTGTTTTTCCAGGGCAAGCTATCTTCACTCTGAATTTCATGATAATCTGTTCAGCCGTTTCAGCGTGAAGGAGTAACAAAGGTTTTTGAATTATTTGCTTATTTCACGGGAACACTAATTATTTTCGGGATAAAAAGTAGCCTATGTGTAATCAAGTGCCCATGGTCTAATCCATCTCCATACCAAGTTTCATCAAAGTCGGTGTAGCCGTTTGTGCGTGAAGAAGTAACAAACATACACACTAACTTTCGCTTTTATAATATTAGTGTGAAGTATGATTAATATCCTTTTTGGACTCACATTTTGCACTTTTCCATAGGTTGTCTGAAACAGGAATCTAATTTTAATAAGGAAATAGATAAATTAAATGGGACTATTGAACTTCTACAAGAAGGTTTAAAAAATGAAAAAGATGTTGCTATGAACTTAAATATAGAAAAAAGTGCTTTAAACGAAAAGTTAGACAATCTGAAATCTTTGAACAATAATATGGTAGAAGAAATTCAGTCTATAGTCAACGAAAGACATGAATTGAACAAAGAGTTGGTAAAGGCCAATTCTTCTATACAAACCCTAAACACTGAGAAAGAGTCCATGGAAATATGTTTACGTTATGAAAAATCAACGCATGATAAAATCTACTCTGAAAAAAATATCCTAATCGACACATTACAAATAGAAATACAAAGAAAGGATGAAAAAATAAAAATAGCTTTAAACAAATATGAAGAACTGAAAGAAAGATTTGAAGAAAATAAACTATTATTAGAAGATCTTGCTAGTGAGAAAAATCGTAACGTAGAAAAAAACAGAAGATTACTTGAAGAATTGAAGTCCTTAGAGGACGTGCTTGAAAAACACAGACAAGTCCAAGACAATCTCGTCAAGGAAAAAAGCATTCAGCAGGAACAATACGACAGGCTACTTGAAGATTATGAGAAACTGAATAAAACATTCGAAGATAGTGAAAAAGAAACAAGTGACCTTATGAAAGAGATAGAATACGAGAGAGAAAAAAACAAAGGCTTTCTCAAAGATTTGCTCGAGTTAACGCAAAAACTAGAATACAAAGAAATTGAATGTTCGACAATTCTTGATGAATATGAGAAATTTAAAACCAAATTTGAAGAAAGTAAACAAACACACGAGACCGTTCTACAAGAAAAAGAATGCCTTTTACTACATATAAAAACTAAGCTAGAAGTATTGATGGCTGAGAAAGAGTCACTCGATAAAGCCCTGAATGCTGAAAAAGCGGTTCGTGATCAAATACAATCCGAGAAAAATGCTTTGGCCATAAAATTTGAACTAGACTCAATTGATAAACTGGAGGATAAAAAAACTTTACTTCAAGAAATTGAAAAGTTGAAAGGCAATTTAGTTGCAGTCAAAGCCGCACAAAATATTTTAAACGAAGAAAAAGAAATAATTATTGCTGAAAAAGACGCTCTTGTTTCATCTCTTAGCATTGAAAAATGTGCCCGAGATGAAATTGAAACGGAGAAAAATAATTTGAGGTTGATGCTGGAAGACTTGTCGTCCAATCATCAACGTGAGTAATGTTAGATTTTGTATAAATTATTAAGATTAACATAACAGTCATATCTAAATTAATTATGATATCTCTTGCAGACATAGTCGAAACAAATACAAAAATTGCAGTGGCTATGAGCGAGGGTCTGGTTAAACTTGCTCATAAAGTAAGAGGACGAGACTTAAGCAATAAAATGTTACAAAAACTTACAAACGATAACGATTTCAAAGACATGCCAATAAATGAATCCTATACCTTAATCTTCAATATTGCTGATGATTTGGCAGCGACAGTATCTGATTTGCAGAAGTTAAAAGTGGAGCAAACAAAATATTATATGGATCTAAACACATTACAAGAAAGCCTAAGACAAAAAGAAAACAAAATAATTGAATTGGAAAATGATATTAAACAACTGCAACAGGTCGAAAATGAACATAGGATCGGTAAGTAAAAACTATATGCAGTAATTGACAAAACTCACGCTCATTATAACTAAAACTTTGAATACGGCTTAAACGTGAAGACTTAAGTGTTGTCGTCGACAAATATAGTTTCGTTAACGAAACAATATGCACTGCACTGTACACAACTGAAGTCTTAGAAGACGTAACGACGAACGCACTGCACTCAAGATCTTGATTAAGGCTTCCGGAAGAAGTCGAAGTAATCGTCGATCGTGACATCGACGTACGACGATAAGTCTTCCCTTTTGTCGTCGTCTTAGCCATAGAACGTCCACTGCTGAACATAGGCCTCCCCCATTGATTTCCACAAGGATGTGGGGTGTACTAATACTCGCCACGCTTGGCAGGCGGGTTGGCGAACGCAGTATGGGTTTGCGCTCTCCTCAGACGGAGCTGCTGCCCACCTTCTGGTACGTGGTCCCTTAGCCGACTCGTACGGCACCCGCGGGCAGAGATCGGGGAGTACTATTCTAGGCCGGTACCACCACGTCTTCCCTTTAAACCTGTATTAAATATTATAAATGATATATTTGATATTGTGAAATAACCGATCCAGTTTGTTTAGGTAATTTATCAATGTAATGCTCGCTTCTTGTCAGCTATTACGTAGCATAAGTTATTGAAACATTCATGCTAAATTTGCATTTCTAGTATATAAATATAGTTTCATTCTGTAAATTAAAAAGGTGTGCTTTATTCTAGAACAAGCAAAGCAATCGGAGACATATGGTACTTCAATGAATTCCAAAATTAAAGATATCCGAACTTTACAACAAGAAAACCAAACTCTTCACAATGAATTGAATGATGTAAAAGTACAGTTGGAGGTCAAAGTACATTCACTGACCGAGAAACTTAATGAAAATGAGAATTTGACTGATAAACTAAAACAGAATTACGAATGTCAAATAAGTAATTTGAATGTCATGATCACTAAACTGTCAAACTACTTAAAAGATAAAACCGTAGAGCTTGAGGCACTTAGAAAGGACAAAGAAGCATTACAACAAACTGTTGCTGATAGTAAAAAAGGTATTTTTTTATTATCATAATATGTTTTTATTTCAATTTTTCTATTATTTTTATTAAGATGTAAGTTATAGTTATTATAATCCAAACAAAAATCCTCCATAAGATATTTTTCATTATTTTGATTTACACAATGTCACTCACAAGATTAATCTAACCACATTTCTCGAGCGAAAATCTATCAAGCTGCTTACGCTATAGAACGTACAAGACATCGTTACATCTCTTCTTCTATAATTGCTTTTTTCCCGCCTGCTCAAGATGAGCAGGCGGGGAAAAAGCAATTATAACTTAGGGTAGTGAGTGTCTATCGGCGGTTTTCTGGCGGTCGTTGTATTGGTCCTCGCCTTGAACTTGAAGTTTTAATAAGAGTAATATTGTTATCAAAACCACAGCCTAGCGGTATGCTACCTTCTACTGTCCGCCTGGCTAGCGAACACCTTCATGTTTGAATATATGTCGTCAGAACAAACAACATATCCAGAAGCTGTCAGAGAGCTAGCAACATTCTAAATTTTTAAAATACTTTATAGTTGTAGCCTTTGCCCACTACTGGACTCACGCTACATCTAGAATGTTAGCTGGCTCTCAAGGACAGCTGCTTGAACACACTGTGTGTTGTTGACAGTGGTGGATTTGAATACGATTTTGCCTTCACCGGAAGCTCAAACGACAGGGATCAAACCAGCGTCCGTCAGGTTGAAAGCTGACGCTTCCACCAGGTTGAAGGCTGTCATCGATATCTCTTCTAGATTAGTGTTATAAATTGTGTAACACAAATTATAGATAACTATATGTATATACCATGTGCAGTGTGCATGTGTCTGATTATAAAAGGTACTGTCATATATATATACTATAATCATTATTTGATTACAGTGATAGAAACGTTGGAACACGAGGTGAAAATAGAAAAACAGAATATTGATAAATTGATATCTGAATTCGATTCGGAACGTCAAGTGCTTAAGAATATGGTATCAGTCACTGAATCAGTTATGGAAGATGAGAAAATTCGTTTGAATAACATTATCACTGAATATTTGTTAGTAAAAGACAGTTTGGAAGTGGAAAATAAAAGGCTGAAGAGTGTAACAACAGATTTAGGAAACAAATTCCAAACTCAACAAACAGTAAACGCGTCTTTGCTTTCACTGTTAAGACTGGAAAGAAATTTGAAAACGGAAGTTGAAAAGGAATCTGAAATCATTCGAGACTATTTTGATGAACTCATTCATTATCTCAGCAAAGAGAGGAACACAAATTTATCCGTGATAAGTGCTTTGGAGTTCCAAGAAAAAGTTTTGGTTGAAGATTATGAGAAGATAAAAAATGGTAAGTTTTTTAGATTCATACTTATCAATGGTGATGACAATGGTAGTGACTCTCTTGTTCAACTAAATTAAAATTATGTAAAATATGATATGTAAGATAAGTACTTACATATATGTTGTTAATAAATCAATCAGGGCTTGATCGCGAGAAAAACATTTAATAATTAATTTACCTCGACGTTTCGACCAAGTTGCATTGGCACGACCAATGCAGTCACGAGAAGAGTGGAGAAATGCATATATTACTTACATAAATGGTTACGATAAAGTCCTAATCATTATGACACTTATCCATAACAGCACTAAAATTTAGATGTATTTATTAAAATTGCGGATAGTTTTACATAAAATAAGTCGCCACTCATTTGGTGCCCACTAAAACTACCTGCAATTGGCTAGCAATTAAATAGAATTCTAATATTAAGGATATCACAAAAGAAGTTATACGGATTGGAATGTTAACGTAAATATAATACGAGCTATATCTTTTTGAAGAATTTTAGTGAATTTTAGCTAGTTCGAGTGATTAATAGAATTAGGGCCATTGTGAATAAATCGAACGGGGCTTGATCACGTGAAATACATTTACGAGGCCCATATTAACATTGTTTATGAATCGTTTTAAAATACGGACAGCTTTGTTCACCGTGAGAATAAAAAGCGAAAGATTCGGTGATTCGCATGCATTTCGTCAACACATCTAGTTAAAGAATTTCCTGTTAATGCTTTGTTGTAGGCGTTCTGGATTATATTAGTATATTTTATACGCATTTCCTGTTCAATCACCACTATTATGTATACGTATTCTTTACTTTTGCATTTCAGATAATGATAATATACAGAAGGTTAATCACGTATTAAAAATCGCTGCTATCGAGCTAGAAAATGAATTGAAAATTCAGAAAGATAAATTAGAAATAGTATTACAAGAAAAATCTTACACTCAAAATGAGTTAACAAAAATATTAGAGGAAAAAAGTCAATTGCAAAAAGCTCTTCAAGAAAAATCGCAAACTCTCACCGTTGTTCAAATAGAAATCAAGGAACTGAAAAATGAAGTAATTGATCTTGGTCACATCAAAACCAGCCTAGAATTGGAGAAAAGAGAAAATATTCATAAAATTAACGAATTAACATCTAAAATAGATTCAATTGTCTCGAAAAATAACGAAGAAATTGGAAAATTAAAGACCGAAATTCAACAATTACAGCAAACAATTGAAGAAAACAAACTTGGTGAGTAGAAAATATGATGTCAACAAAATATTGTTCAACAAAAAGTTTGTTTTCATAACTGCAACCCAAATAAAAACTAATAACCTTTAAAATTGTTTCAGTGATCACAAATTTAGAAAAACACGTAGAACACAATTTGGAAGAGAATAGCAAGCTCCGCAATGATCATGAACGCGAAAAAGTAAGCGTCATTAATAAATGTTCCCTCCTCCAAAGTGAAGCAGAAAACCAATTGGCCGAAAATTTAAAAGAAATCGCCTCATTAAAAATGGAAGTCGAATCATTAAAAAGTCAAATAGAACTTTCCCAACAAGATTCAATAGAGAAAGATGGCCGTATCTCTAAAGTCAGTAAAGAAAAAGATGCTGTAATTAGTACAATAAGCAATGAACTTTCTGAAGAAAAAGCTATGAGAGAAAAGTGCGAGAACGAGTTGGAATCACGAAAGCATTTTGTACCAGATTCGAATAATGACATGGAGTTTAGGGTTTTGAGGAAAGAAAATGAACAACTTATTAGAGCTATTGGTCAACGAGAGTTGTGTGAGTACTTCATATACGTTCATACTGTGCCAGTTAGACTCTGTGTAAGCTTTTGACTTGTCTCTGTGCTAGACATTTCCTTTTGGCTTTATATTCTCTATATATATATATATACTGTTTGCAAATATTGTTTGTTTTTCAGAGAAATGTTATTTAGAAATATGACTGCTCTTATATTTTTTTCCAGTAAGTCAAAAAGCTAAAAAGAAACACATTTGTCAAGTGGAGAACAATGACCATCACCAGGTAGATAACTCATCATCTGATAACATGCATTCATCGGCTGAGAGCCTTAAGACCATCACAGACTTAGAAATAATCATACAAGATAGAAACCGCACAATAACATCACTTCAGACAGACATTACATATCTTAAATCCATTGTAGCTGATTCGGAGACCAGTCTTTTAGACGTAAAAAAAGAATTAGAAGTGAATAAAGAAAACTGTCAACAGCTCTCTGTCCAATTGAAGAAGATAGTTCATCAGAAAAACGAAGAGATCGCCGATCTGAAAAGGCAAGTGGCCAAACTGAGTGCGGCTGAAAACCGAGCCACTCAAATTATAAAAGTATCCGCAAAATATCAGGCAATGATTTTCAAGAGAATTGCGGAAATCAAATCGAACACCATCTTGAAGGAGTTGACGAATTTCGGAAATTCGAATGACAACGAACTTAGACGCAGTTTGAACGCGGGCTCAATAACGATGGAAGACTTGGAAGTCTTTTTAGAAACCACCGACAGACACTTGAAGCGGTGTTCAGATAAACAGATTGCTTTACAGAAAGAGAGGGACAGACTCATCGAAGTTCATAAAATTAATGAATCGGAGAATATAAATCTGAAGAAGTTTTTGAGTGAACTCTCAGTGAGTTTCAATACATTCAGCACCGTGAAAGACTTGTATGGGCAAAAATTGAGCAGAGTCGTCTCTGTGCAGAGGACAGTAAGACGCGAGATTTTGAACTTAGACGGACGCATCGCAGATGGTGTTATGTGTAAATTAGAACGCGGTTACGGGGCCGCAATGCAAGATCTATCCGAATGTGCATTAAATTTTGAACGTTGGTTTGAGCGGTGCATCAGCAGAACCGTGTCCGTTGAAAAGATAAAACAAGCGTTTACCAGTGACAGCGAGAGATCTGCCCTCTCTTCTCCGTCTTTCCAGAATACTGGCTTAGAAATACAATTAGGCGAGCTTGAAAAGTCGTTCCAGAAGCTTTTGGAAGAGGTAGCGCGTGCCGTGAAAGGAGAGGTGGAGATTGAAACGCAATCTTCAACCATCATGGAAGTCCGTGCAGAATACGAAGACAAACTCAACCGAATGAAGGCTAAAATGGTCAGTATCATACCTACACTGTTAATTGTTATAGTATATCAAATAATGTGGTGGTTTTACCTTAAGATGGACCATTGAGATTGCTTTTTATTACACTGTTATGACTTTAAATATTATATATTTGTTGAATAAAATATGTTTTAATGGATGCTTATTTTGTTTTATTTCTTAGTTTTTTTCAGTTGTGTTTTGAGTGTTCATTAAAACATAGTTAGTATGCTTTTATTTGAGGCTGAAATAAGGTAATTTTCATTAGATTTTTTTGCATGTGCATGTGATTGATTGCTTAAGTTTGGCATGGTCTTTAAGGAACTGTTATTTTGTACATGAAACCTTAGATACATTTTAACTATTGCATAACATAACACTTCACTTTGCATAACATTTTAAAATATAAACATTATACAAACTTTTAGAAAGACTTGTTCAACGAACAAATGGCTGTGTTGAAGAACAAGCAACGCGAAGAGGTCGAGGTACTCGAACGGGAGTTGCACAAGACCCGAGACCGAATGGAAGAAATGAAGCGAGCTTATGAGAGTCATATCAAGGACCTTACGAAGGAGCTCTGGAACGTTGGTGAGAAGTACTTGGTGAAGAATGACGAGGCGGAGTGGCTGCGAAAGAAACAACGTTCTGGATCGCTTATGTCGCTGCAACATGTACATTCTGTGAGTCTACACAAATATTATCCTAAAATGATATCTGTATGAGTAGAAAATGGGAAACTGAAATCCGAAGTGAACTGATTTCTTAACTGACAGTCAAACACAAATTTACACATCCAAAACATAACATTTAAACACGTATATATCATAATAATTTCATTCAATTCATAAAATCACATCAAGATAGTTCACTGGGTTTCCTCTAGTAATTTATTTATCAACTGTCAGTTATAGTTTGTTCTGGTGATTACTTTGTGTGCACTCACCCAGTTAAGTAGCAATTTTCGTTATGTATATTAACCATTTAAAGCTGAGTCACATAGATTTTTCTTTCTAAATAATATAAATTCTATTATGATGATCATACTATTTGGAATAAGATTTAAGATCTTTAAATACCTCGTGAATTCAATCTGTAGACAATGTACAAACTGTGTACAATCTCTAATTTCATGCGCTGGCATAGATAATCCGGAAGACGCACAGTCAGAAGATCCGCCAATTAGAATTTAAATCACAAAATAACTGATGACTGCCAGAGGCTATGTAATTTATATGTGACTACAAATATACGATTTTTACTTAGGAGAGTTTTAGAAATAAAGATTTTCTGTAAACTCATTTGACTTAAGACAATACATGTACAAACTATTCTACTTATTAACTTAACTATTCTTTTACTCAGGATGGCCCAGATATAAGTCTACAAGTTGCTTTAAAACGTGATTGTGATTTTGTGAACAGTTCCTATAGTAACTTTTTAATTTTATTTCTAGTCTGGCCTGGCACCACCGCCTGAACCGCCGTCCCGGCCGTCCGACGCGTATTCTCTGCGCTCCCTGCCCGTAGTTACAGAAAATACTAAGAACAATCGTGGTAAGATACTCCAGTGATGATAAACCAAAAGTGTCTTTATTGTAAGATCGACTTCAACAACAGAAGACAAGCGGTCACTGATTTGCATTTGCTATGTTCTTGCTTCTTTCGCTCTCATAGTATGTCTCAACACTGCGTTCTGTTGAAATAGCACTGAAGACCTGGGTATAAAGTCTACTAATTTCATGTTCATATTCAGTCCAGTGCGAGGCCGACTCAATGCCAATAAGACAATGGCCCTAATTCTGTTAATCACACGAACTAGCTGAAATTCACTAAAATTCTTCAAATTGAAGAAGCTCGTATTCTATTTACGCTAAAATTCAAATTCGCATAACTCCATACAGCGCTCTCCCTAATATTAGACGAGTTTTATTCCATTGCTGGCCAATTGCGGGTAGTTTTAGTAGGCACCAAATAAGTGGCGACTTAATTTCGCTAAAACTACCCGCAAATGTTATTTATAAGTCTCATACTAATTTAGGCTTTATCGTAACCTTATAAGAATTGTATTAGTTTTAAAACATTTTAGTTTAGTTCAGTTGAATAAGCGAATCACTACCAATGTCAAAAATCCGTAGTCTGATAAATTCATAGCGGCCTCAAATTAGGTTGAACCTATGCTGTCATATGTCGGTCTTGTACAAAATTGATAAGTTTGATGCCAAAAGACTATGAAAAATTACGTACGACGTCACTAAATTTAGAATGGAATCAGGATTGATTCAATATGGACGAATTTAATATAGCTGACTACAGCTGTCAAAATCGTCTACTGTGAGCCGATCACATTGCCATATTGAATAGTAGACTTAGGCCTCTGGCCGTTACAACGTCTCCAATCTAATTATCTGTATACATTCGTCGAGCTCTTCCATACCCACCTGTACCGCTTTAATTTTATCTTAGGTACATTGCATTTAGAGAGTTACAACACAAACGTGCGTCATAACCTTAAACACTGTGCGTAATAGAATGATCCCTACAAAGTTAAATTAGTACCTTACTGCAAGTTAGTACCTTACAGTGAGTAACCAGAGCATTCGAAATTTGATAAATTAAATAATATAAGTAATACCATGTTTGTTTTTTCCTCGGAAATGTGTTGAGAAAACGTCGTATGTGACTCGTGAGCGCTCGGATGAATTGCGCCCTCGCTTGCGGCCACACTGCGGCTCCCACTGGAACAAACAGCGTCGTGTGCAATGAGCAACTTGGCTCACTTGTATCATAATTATATAGTACTAGCTGCGCCCCGCAGCTTTAACCGCGTGGTGATGTTTGATGACGATGGTGAAAAGTGTTAAGCCTATGTGTTATTCCGGGACCTGAAATATCTACATACCAAATTTAATCGAAACCGGTGTAGCCGTTTGAGCGTGAAGAAGTAACAAACAAACTTTCGCCTTTATAATATTAGTAGGAAGTAGGATTATAATATAGACAGACATAGGTACATTACATCCTAGGATGACCTAGAGGTAAAATATTTTACCATAGCTTTACTTGTAAATTCCCTAATTTTTTGTCACCTAAAACTTATCTATAATTCTGGCTTGCACTGTCCTGAAAGCTTGTGGTGCTTACCATCCAATGCACAACTTATCCCTTTCACTTATTTTATGCCAGTTTAATGTGATTACAGAAGGTCGTGGTCTCCATATGTCCGACGAGGAAGGCGAAGTATTCGACAACCGTTGGCTGAAGGAACTGGCTTCGACACCGCGGCGTGAGCCTGCGCCAGGACAAAGACTTTCAGAGCTGAAGTGGAGAAACTCACTCTGTCCTCCACATTTGAAGAGTTCCTACCCAGCCGAGACTCAGTTCGCACCGATTTTGGATGAAGACGAAATAAAGGTATAAAAAAGGATGAGATCATCCATAATATTTCTAATTTATCCATATATATATACCAAATCTTTATGTATAACACATAAGTATGTATGTAAAACTTTAAATGCAGGAAATCTAGAAGGTTTTGGTATAAGTACTATTTAGAATGACCTTAAACCCCACTCTAGGTTACCCTTTATTGTGGGATTTAGACTCTTCTACAGAAATATTGAATGTGATGCCGCAAAAAAGTCTTTTCATATTAATTTCATCTTTAGACACACTCAAGTACACGTTACTGTTATTTATTCTGTGGCCGAGGCATGGTTCAGCCGCCATTCTTTCTGCATAAGAAATGCCACTTTTATATGACTGAACAGAAACGAAAGGAAAAAAAAATTTCAAATAAGATGTTCATATTCATATTAATAAAAGCGTCTTTTTATTTATTGTTGTAATGAAATCATCGTGTCAAAACAAAAAGATTTCACTTATTTCTATATTTATATTGAAATTAACTTTGCTTATTGTTTATTTGAAACAGGTTACTCAAATATGTGTTTTACACAGTTCTTTGCGGCCCAGTGCGCAGAGATGAGGGGGAAACATTTCTTTAACTATTCGTAATTCAAAGTATATTGGTTCATCTGAGAGTCTATGGGATGGATTTTTCTCATATCGTCTTTATGACGCATTTGCTATGAAGCATGAGCTTTAAATCGAAATGATATTGAGAATTAATAGTGCTTTAAAAATTAGCCTCGTTGAAATTAGCTAATATTTAATTATCTGTTCACGAAAGGATTTAATTGGTTGATTCAATCAAAGCTTGCCGTCCAGCCACCATATCAAACCAATGCCATACCATACTATCTTATTCGGTGAATCGTGGTCATATATTATACGTTTTCGTTAATAGTTTGTGATAGTTTTTAGAGTCAATGGTTCCTTTTTTCTATCGTTTATGTGACGAAGGTTAAATAAAAAAATATAGTTTAATAAAATTAACGCATAGGCTACTTCTTTATCCCGAAAATAATTGCTATTCCCGTGGGATTCGCAAATAATTTAAAAACCAATGTTACTTCTTCACGCTCAAACGTCTGTACCGATTTCGATTAAATTTGGTATGGAGATAGGTTAGACCCTGGAATAACATATAGGCTACTTTCAACCCGGAATAAGTAATCCTGTGGTGTCCCACAGGAACTATACTTTTTCCGGGTTGAGGTAGCGGGAAAACCATAATCCACATATTGTATATATATCAATATATATCCATATATTTTCCTGGCGCGCTTGCGTGATAGCCTGCTGTTGGGTGCTTGGTAACAGTAACAAAGTACCGAAAATGGTAAAGATTTGAGACTTGAGAGATTTGAGAAATTCTATATTATTAACAGGGCTTTAAATGGAGAGAAAGGTAACAGAAAGATACATTACTATGGTACGAAGTTATGTGGAACAATCGGGTATTTTGTGTGATCTTTAGAGACAACGAAAATCGGACTCACAAACATTTCTAGAATATGCCATCCTGTTAAATTAATAATTACATATAGATACAGCGAAATAATTGTTTCTAGAACAAGCATATTTTTTACTAAATAGTAATCATTGTCGTGTTCATTATTTTATGTAGTAAATAATTTAAAAACTACGTTTTGGTTTTAAGACATTTTTATGATAGGTGTGTGTGACACATTAAACTGTGTTCGCCACGATGATGGCCCCGTACTCTTCTTCAGCCTGAATCAATTTATATTTTATCTGCAAGTAAAGGTGTTTCTTTTCTGGCTCTTGGTCCCTCTTACTTTTGACTTTTTGATAGCTCGGTGGCTGGACAATGGCTGCAGACAAATAATATAATATAATATGGGACAACATTCACACAAGGTCTTCAGTTCCTAAACTAGGCAGAGCCTGTAATATGGTCACCTGATGACTGATATATACTTATATATACATACTCATATATATACATACTCAAATATATACTTATATATATACTTATACACACCCAGAACACAGGTCAAACAGACATGTTCATACACACAAATGTTTGACCTGTTCGGGAATCGAACCCGGGACCAGCGGCTCAGAAGGCAAGTGCTACCAACTGCGCCAACCGGCCAGTCAACAAATTCAGCAAATACGAGTACATAATGCATAAATATTAACCGAAGCAATTTAAATACGTAACATTTAAATTTACACGCGTGTGTCAACTAATTATAAGGTACTACAAAAACATTTGAGCAATCCACTAGCTATTGCAATTAGTTATTAGTATTTTATTTTAATAAAGGCATCGGCCCTCAGAAGAAAAAAATTAAAAAGACAACATTGTTACCATTTTTTTGCAATAAAGAATATTGATTGATTGATTGACTTATGAATGGACGTTGACAGGCGAAGTAATTTAATTCGGCATTACATTAAGATTTTGAGTTGATGTTTAATATCACATTTATTTTGTTGTATGAAGGTTTATTTTATGCAGGCGGGAGCAACGGGCCCGGCACGGTCGCAACGGAAGGAAGTCGGCATCACAGCTTACAAGAAGCCCGGCCCACCCACGCCGAGTAAGCAAGCGGGACGTCTGTCGGCTACAGTACGTAAAAAATTTCTTAGCAAAAAATGGAACCGACTTCAACACTCAAAAGTGTGAAATAACTTGTCGAAGTCGGTACCATGATATTTTAAAAGTAACTCCCATGTTCGTGTGTTCGCCTTATGTGAAATCGTTTTAATTGTATTAGCTGAACAGTAGACAGAACCGACTACCTAGATAAATCTCACTAGATTTTAAGACGATTATTTGTTAATTTATGTTGGTTTTAGTAAGGTGATAAATAAAAACATCCAAATCTCTACATCCTCTCTTCGCAAAGTTCTCGTGATGCGTGTTTTTATACTATGTAGCTTTTAGCGATATTATTAAATCGAAGCATAAAAAGAATAAGCCTGTTATAGGCTATATATAAAGAGGTGAGAATCATGTATGTATATTTATTTGCTTTATGATAAATGGAGAAAACCAAATAACATTAGCTAGTATTCATGAAGTCTTCAGGTTTCATTGTGTGTATGTGATTTGCCAGGACTCAGAGCTGCGCGAGTCGCTTCGTGTGGAGAATGATCCGCACGCGCATGCTGACCGCAAGACGGGCACGCCGAGCCGACTGCGCTCCTTCTTACGGTTCAACAAGAATGATACCAACGAGGTATGTACACACTACCCGCAAATGTACTTTATATACTATGCACGACGTAAGTTTGTAGCTCTGGACTTGCTTACACGTAACCGCAGTGGCTATTTTAGAGTCGCTAGCCACACATAGCTGCGCACGGCAATCAAATGTTTCACACGTGTTAGCTTTAGCTCCTGTGTTGAATACTGGCAGCCATACACAGCCGGCCGCGCACGCTACCCACGGTGGCGTCGTTAGGTTGTTCATCGATTAATATAAGTATCTATTAAATTTGCCATGAAAATCTCATGTGTGGCTCTCAATAACAAGTCTCCGATGTTTTTGTTTCCGATGATCGAAGAAGCAATCAACTTTGTTTTCGGAGTCGTCGTCTGATAAAGTATCCAGCAAAGAAACAGGCGATTCTGCTTAAATACCACATGTGTTTCAGCAAAATGTTTACATTCTAAAACTACCGTTCTTGTCGTGATGCTGGCTAGCTGCTGTCAGCTTCAGCTAGTAGTGCATGTCCGTGTCGCCACTTGACGCTCATATGTGAATCGTGGGCGTTTATAACAGCTATATTAATTATCTAGAACAGCGTGTAGAAGTGAAAAAAATAGTAAACATAACTTACGTTAATCAATTAGTGTACAAAATACATAATAATATACCACACCTTAAACAAAAAAAATTTTTACCAAAAAATGGACCCGACTTCAACACTCAAAAGTATGAAATAACTTGTTGAAGTCGGTACCATGATAGTTCAAAAGTAACTGATATCAAAATATTGTGCTCATGGTACCGACTTCGACAATTTCATACTTCTTCCAGGTTCCATTTTTTGGTAAACATTTTTTTTTTCACTCTTTTTAGTGACCTTTGTTACTCATGGGATCATAGGATCAATTGTTATCGTGGTGTAGGTATGTTCATCGATGTCTTCACCCGGTACTATAATATCGTGTAGTATAAGCACGCATTTTTCAGTTTTTGACTTGTAACTCAAAAAGTACTCGTCCGATTTTGGTTAAATTTGGGTTCCGTGGGACCACACGGAAAGCACCAGCTTTCAAATAAAAAAAAAGAACGATCAAAATCGGTTTACCCTGTTGGAAGTTATGCGGTAACAAACACAAAAAAATAAAAAAAACAAAAGAAACATACGGGCCGAATTGAGAACCTCCTCCTTTTTTGGAAGTCGGTTAAAAACGTACTGAAAGCGTTATATCGTGAACTAGAAATTGAGATGCACACTCACTCACAACTTTATTTATAACATTAGTGCGACTACACTAAAAAACCTATGGACTCATTTAATATTAAACGAGAAACTAACATGTATACTCACTCATAAAACTTACGCATCTTTTATATCAGTGCACAGGAATCTTTTTTAATACAGAAATGGTAGGCGTTAAACCATTATCTCACCTGATGTTAATTGATAATGCGGTCCACGATGGAGCACGCCTGCCTGTAGAAGATATTTAAGAATCTTTGGCACATTGACGCCGTAATCAACCAAAGCTATATTGTGTATCAATTGTAAACATTATTTGCATGGCATTAAGTAGGCGTTAAAAATGACTGCCAAAACGTTATATTATTTTGTTATTAAAGCTGACGTGGATTTGATAAGTACTCGTACATTATGAATGTATAAAACACGGGAGTTACTCACGTAATAAGTCAGAGGGTTCCGACTATAGTTTCAACCACATTCGGTGGTCAGTGCTGAGTACTAGGCGAACTGCGACCGCGTCCGCGAGCGCCCCGTATTCTCCTTGAAAAAGACCACTGAATGTGGTTGAAACTATAGTCGGAACCCTCTGACTTATTACGTGAGTAAGTCCCGTGTTTTATACATTCATAATGTTATATTATTGTTGTTCTGTTAGGAAAACAAACCAAGTTACCTACAATAATCCGTACTTATGATATATTGCAGGGGACCCCACGAGCCCGGAGGCTGAGCAACATCTTCAGGAAGAAATAGTGAATGTTATGGAATTTTGACATTATTATTAACAAAATTGTTCATTAAATAAAACGTACTAATTTATTTATTTTAACTGTCTTTATTTATTCTTATTTCCAGTATCTTTTATCATTTTCCAAAATTATGTCAGGGTCCAGGATTTTGTTAATTGATTAGATTTGCAGATCGCCTGATCTTGAATGTTATTTCTTTGTGGACTACCTACAAGGTACGTGCTCACTACCCTGATATTATTAAAAAGGAAGATCTTACGCTCTCAGATCACGTCACTAAAAATGACTAGATTCAACTACAGGCACACTTATTTGTAAGTTTTTATAACAGCTATTCTATTAAAATAGTTGTTTATATAATCTCGTACTTAAATATAAAGATTAAAAAATCAAAAACAGAGCTTGAATTTATAATATATTGTCTTTATAGACAATATATTATAGAAATAACATTTCGATACAGCTCTTCTATGACAACTATCGAAATGTTAACTTTTTACCATTGAAATACAGTTTCAACCGGACCAAGGAGGTTCCAATGCAGTTTTTCTACATTTAGTCTGCGGACGCGGCGCAACACGCATGCGCGACCAGCAAATTGATTTTGGCGCTAAACGATAAACTACTATTATGAAACTGTTTCATAATAAGGGTTCTGAAAATACGTGTGTAAGTAAAAAAAAAGGAGGTATAGGCGAGTATTTTTATAGCATAACAAGAGTGTTAAAACACTCGTGTAATGCTATAAAAATACTATTAAGACCAAATCATTTGAAGTTTCATACACTACTTTATCTAATCTCATAAAATAGATAATTAAACTTACGTAAAATTACAGCATATGGTGATTGCATTTATTTGTAAAGGTTTAGGGCCAAAATCCATTTGCTAATCGCGCATGCGTGTTGCGCCGCGTCCACAGATTATGTAGAAAAACTGCATTGCAACCTCCTTAGTTCGGTTGAAGTTGTATCATAATGGAAAAAAGTTACATTATGATACAGTTGTCCATAGGAGACCTATAACTAAAAGAGAAAAGTAGTAGAGCTAAAAAGGTATCGATTTCAGAACTCTGACAGCCATTAGTGCTATGTTATAGTTATCGGTACTAGTACACATACTTATTTTGAATCTAGATCATATGGTTTAGCTGTTGCAGTTATCTGCTAGAAAGACATCTTTCTACCTGGCCCAGACATGTGTTCTAACTCGGGTAATATAAAAGCTGCATATTTGCGTCTTTGCATGCGTATTGGAGAAACATTGCATTACCTTGACTTACATTTTAGTGATCCGTATATTTTCGTGCAACAAAATTAAAAAGCGTCGAAAAAGTACACAAAATGCAAAAGTGGAGATGGGCAGGACATATGTTAAGAGAGATACAAGACACGTGGACAAAGAATGTAACGGAATGGTACCCAAGAGATGGCCATAGAAGTAAAGGCAGAAAAAATCAAAGATGGGAAGATGACTTCAAAAGAATAGCTGGCGGAGAGTGGCTGAGAAAGTCAAAGGACAGGAACTTGTGGAAGACATTAGAGGAGGCCTATGTCGAGAGACAAGCTGTTTCCTAAACATACCGGACGTCGATACTTAATAATATATAATAAAATTCTAGAAAATATATATATATAATTAGGTATCATCATCATCATCTCAGCCATAGGACGTCCACTGCTGGACAAAGGCCTCCCCCATTGATTTCCACAAGGACCGGTTGGAAGCGGCCCGCATCCAGCCCTTGCCTGCGATCTTAGTCAGGTCGTCTGTCCACCTAGTCGGTGGCCGTCCTATGCTGCGCTTGCCAGTCCGTGGTCTCCATTCGAGAACCTTTCGGCCCCAACGGCCATCGGTTCTTCGAACTATATGCCCTGCCCACTGCCACTTCAACGTGCTAATCCGCTGGGCTATGTCGGTGACTTTCGTTCTTCTACGGATCTCCTCATTTCTGATTCGATCACGTAGAGAAACCCCGAGCATAGCCCTCTCCATAGCTCGTTGTGCGACTCTGAGCCTGTTCAGAAGGCCTATAGTCAGAGACCACGTTTCAGTTCCGTAAGTCATCACTGGTAACACACATTGTTCGAAGACCCTCGTTTTCAGGCATTGCGGTATTTTGGACGAGAAGACGTCTCGGAGCTTTCCGAACGCTGCCCAGCCGAGTTGGATTCGACGATTGGCCTCTTTCTCAAAGTTGGACTTACCTAATTGGACTGTATGTCCTAGGTAGATGTAATGGTCAACAACTTTGAGAGTCGAGTTCCCAATTGATATGGGGGCGGGCGCAACATGGGCATTTGACATAATTTTCGTCTTGTCCATGTTCATTTTAAGGCCCACCCTTAGGGAAACTCTGTTGAGGCCTTCGAGCATCGTGCTGAGGTCTTCCATGGATTCTGCCATGACCACAATATCGTCGGCAAATCGAAGGTGAGTGATGTACTCGCCGTTGATGTTGATGCCGAATCCTTGCCATTCCAAGAGCTTGAAGGCGTCTTCCAATGCGGCAGTGAACAGTTTCGGAGAAATAACGTCTCCCTGTCTCACGCCTCGTTGCAATGGAATCGCCCTCGAAATTTGCTCTTGTACTCGGACCGACATGGTGGCGTTATTGTACAAACACTTCAGCACTTCGATATACCGATGGTCAATACGGCACCGCTGGAGAGACTCAAGCACCGCCCACGTCTCGATCGAATCAAAGGCTTTCTCATAGTCCACAAACGCTAAACATAAGGGCAAGTTATACTCTTCGGTCTTCTGTATAACTTGCCGCAGCGTATGGATGTGGTCTATGGTGCTGTAGCCTTTTCGGAAACCGGCTTGTTCGGGAGGCTGGAAGTCATCAAGCCTACGTTCGAGACGATTCGCGATGACTCTTGAAAACAGCTTGTAAACATGGCTCAGAAGCGAAATGGGTCTGTAGTTCTTAAGCAATGTGTTGTCACCCTTCTTAAAGAACAACACCACTACGCTTCTGTTCCATGCTGCCGGCGTTGACCCTTCGAGGACAACGGAATTAAAGAGCTTCTGAAGGACTTTCAGTATCGGTGATCCACCCGCTTTCAGAAGCTCTGATGTGATTCCGTCGTCACCCGGTGCCTTGTTGTTTTTAAGCTGCTTCAGAGCCATCCTAATCTCGTATAGGCTGATGTCCGGGATGTCTTCGGTATAGTGCCGGGTCAGCTTGGCTCTTGGGTCTTTGGCCAAGTTGTCAACAGGTTTAGCGACCGAAGTGTATAGCTGTCCATAGAACCTCTCGATCTCTCCAAGCACCTCTGCTTTGGTCGACGCTATACTGCTATCATATCTCTTCAGCTTAGTCATCTGGCTTTGCCCAATAGACCTGTCTCTTGCAAACACTTTGGAGCCTTTTCTCCGTTCGATCGTATCTTTAATACGATTTGTACTAAAGGTACGGATGTCGTGTCGCAAGGATTTCCATATTTGTCTATTGAGCTGCCTATATGACGCAGCATCATCGGATGATTGCAGTTGCAACGAGCGTCGTTCAGCCATGAGGTCGAGGGTATGGCTGGAGAGTTTTTGAGGTCTATTTGTACGGCGGGGCTTAAAGAACTTAGACCCCACTTTGTGGACAGTTTCTACAAACCTGTTGTTGGTCTCGTCCACCGACGCAAAGTTCTCAAGGCAAGCAAAGCGATTGTATAACTCAAGTTGAAAGCTCTCGGGGTTTTGGATATGGACATTTTGAGGTCGGAGCGTGGATTTCATCAAACGGGACCTCTCAAGTTTAACATTAATATTCAATGTGCCTCTTACCATGCGGTGATCACTACCGGTTTTGACCATGTTGATCACAGAGACATCATTGAATATTTGTTTCTTGGTGGTCATGATGAAATCGATCTCATTTCTTGTGGAACCGTTGGGGCTCAACCAGGTCCATTTCCTTTGAGGCGGCTTCTGAAAGAAAGAGTTCATCATAAAGAGTCGCTCTTTCTCCATGAAGTCGGCCAGCCTCTGTCCCCTAGGGTTCCGTTGTCCATAACCAAATTGCCCCACTCTCAACTCTCCATCACTTCTTTCGCCCAACTTTGCGTTAAAGTCCCCCATAACAACATTGTAATGGGTCTTGGAGGTATGTATGGCCCTACTAATGTCCTCATACATAGCCTCTACCTCCTCATCGGTTCCGAGTTTCGAGGTCGGTGCATATACCTGAATGACCTTCAACGAATATCTGCTTGATATTCTGAGTATTAGGTATGCCACCCTGCTCGAAACGCTGTCGATGGTGATGATGTTGTTAGCGAGGGACTTGCGAACGAGAAATCCGACACCACCTTGGGACTTTTGGTCGCCTTCCCGGTAGTAGAGCAAGTTACCGGATTTGAGAGTTATGGTGTCCTCACCCTCTCTACGGACTTCACATAACCCTAAGATATCCCAGTGTAACTTACTCATTTCTTCTTCCAGTTCGACGATCTTCTCGTCTGCCAACAAAGATCTTATATTGTGTGTTACCAGGGCCAGAGGTCGTTTTTTCAGGGATTCATAATTAGGTATAAGTATTGTAAATTTTTAGCAGCAATAAAGGCTTATTATTATTATTATATTTTCGTGCTACAACTTGGGCCAGGCAAGGTAATCTTTCTATTTGGCCCACTAACAATCGGATCTACCGCTTAAACTATGATCGCACTTATTGTGGGGTTCGATATTTATGATTGAACTGATAGTGCGTCACCGCTTCATATGAGAGAATCTTATGCGGGGTGTGGGCATGCTGAAAGGATGGACACCTTTTATTCACAACAATGCCGTATACAGACCGAACCCAAAATGCAGGCAAAATACCTGTTTTATAATTACAAGAAAATAATCCCAATAATTTCGAGTTCATGGTGGGTTAGATTAGAACATTTTTAATACGGTAAATATAAATCTAGCGTTTAACTATTTTGTCACTAGATGGTAATTGACGATGTGGTCAAAGATATTGTCATCACGCTAGACCTAAAATGCTTACTGGCTATCAAGGACCTGAACAGGCCTGAAAGTCCTGAACACACTATTTGTTTGGTGACAGTTTTTCAAACCTGAGGGTGGTAGCTAGCCAGGCGAAAGTACCCTACCACCATGCAAAACATAGGCACTGCAAAACTAATAAAATAAGTTACTTAAGCAAGTTTTAATTTATCGTCGTACATTATAATAATAATATGGGACAACATTCACACAAGGTCTTCAGGTCCCAAACTAGGCAGAGCCTGTACTATGGTAACCTGATGACTGATATATACTTATATACATATACACACCCAGACACAGGTCAAACAGACATGTTCATACACACAAATTTTTGACCTGTCCGGGAATCGAACCCGGGACCAGCGGCTCAGAAGGCAGAGTGCTACCAACTGCACCAACCGACCAGTCATGTCCATTCAAACATACATACAAATATCATTTAGCTCAAGCTAGCTCTGAGACCTGCGCTTCGCTAAGTTGATTAGGATTTCTTTATGAGATTGAAAAAACAAACGGGATATTTTTAACACTTTTTTATTTCGTAATAGGTACACCACAAAACCCCTATAGCACCAAATATTACATATAAAATGTACAAAAATTGTGCCGGTTACGATCACATCTATGACAATCATTCATAATAAATTAACTAATACTAAATTATATTTTCGGCATCTCAACCAATCAATCAATCAGTATGCGGATTTGGTAAATTTTGACCGATTATATTTCGTAACGATTTATCAGTCTGCTATATATAAAAAGTATGGTAATTATGTGATATCATTGGAATAGCTAAATAAGTGAATATTATTATGCATCAGGTTCTGCATCAGTCGTAGAGAGGTAAGCAGTTACATGATACATCAAGTAATACATTTCTACTTAAATGTGATATAATAATTTGATTGTATGGCAGACGTTATAAAAACGTTTTTACAAAAAAGACGTTTACTCCTTATAGTTATTTGTGTTAAGACCAATTCACAACAATGAGGTTCCATTGAAAATAATCTTAACACCAAATGTAGACTTTAACAGCAATAAATATAGTTACGCACATGTTATTTTATAATATTTTTTCTTGATAAACGATATTAGAAAACATTGTATATTTTAGACAAAATTTAGCTCATACCTTACTGACGGCAATATAATATGCGCTAATTTTGTCTAATGTGTTATATTGATATTTGAATGAGAACAAATGAATGACTATGTAGAGTACTGAGTCCTTAGAGTAGTAGTAATATTTGGGCCTGTTAAAAGTAACAATATTTGTTTTATTATGTTCCCAAATTGGGATGTAGATGTAATGCAACAGAGAAACAGCGACACTGAGGATTTATTTTTGAAACACACATGATTATGTTATTATTTTCAGGTTCGCGTAAAATAAAATAAAATATAGCGTCAGTTTCTAAAGGCCTCATTGAGCAAAAATATAATTTAAGCATAAAAATTACAATAATACACACAGGCAAAACATAATTATTATAAAAAGGCAAAATAACTTGACCCAAAATAATAAATATTTTTTAATACATTTAACACGTACGGTACATATTTACAAAATAAAAATAATTGTATTTTGAAATCAATTTAAAAAATAATGACTTTATAGGTACTTTTACACAATTTTAACACAATTTAATTTTGCAATAATTTGCATGTAAAATAAATAATAAAAATATAATGATGAAAGTAGTACATAATCTTTTGATTACAGTAAGTAAGTGACGAGTTTCTGTGTAATCACAATTACAGCATAAGTTTCAGCATTAGGAAGCGCATGAAGCGATGATAGCTCAGCGGGGGGAGCGTCGCCTGTCAAACTGACGGACACTGGTTCGATCCCCAACAACAGGTTGGGCTTCCGGTGAAGGTAATACCGTTATCAAATTCACAGCATGGTGGTAGAGTACTTTCGCATACCCGCCTGGCTAGCTACCACCCTCAAGTTTGAAAAACTGTCACCAAACACATAGTGTGTTCAGGCAGCAGTCCTCGAGAGCCAGTGAGCATTCTAAATCTAGCGTGATGATATCTTCGACCACATCGTCACTGACCATCAAGTGATAGTAGTCAAACGCTAGATCTATACAGTATATATAAAAAAAACAATATTATAGCACGGGAAAATTAACATTTTTGTTTTACAATGGCAAATGATCTTCAACCTTATGGTGGTAGATATATAGTTATATTTGGCCAACTGTACAGACTATCGATCATCGCTGTCAATGTTTCATAGTTTGTACTATTATCAATTGCTACGATGCAATCAGTATTTCGATAGTGCTTCGTACTCCGCCCACAGTTCTCACAATCAGATGAGAGATCAGAAACAATAAAAAAAAAAATCAGATACATATTATTTACGGAACATTATTAAATTAGATAAGTATATATTGCTCAACAGTTATTTGCATTGTACACACAACAATTAGTCTTTTACAATAAAACAGTCAATATCTTAACAAACACGTTACATACAATTCTACTACATAAAAACTAACAAAATCCTTTCTTCGTTTGCGAATTAATCTTCAAAGGATTTTAAGAAAAGTATTAAAGAAAAAGTCAAAGCGTTTTAAAGCAAAGAACATCATTGGTATATTTGGTGTGGTTAAAGCGTATCTATATAGAAGATAATACAGTGTGGGCCATTTAGATAGGTCAGTATTTGCAAGTCTGAAACACATAAAAAGATCTGTTCTTAGGTACCATGTCTTCGATTTTAGTGACAAGAAATACAGCAATCACATACTTAAAAATGCCTAGTACTCATTTCAGAATTCGAAACCTGTCGTATTGAAGAAAAAACCTTACTATATTTCTGTTTCTCTGCAATAGTGTAGGTAACAGTTAATGTTACTTACTATAAAACAGAATATCGTGTTTCATTGACATCAAAACAGTATGCCTTACAGTTTTAACCTTTCCCATTCTGATCCATCTAAATAGCCCAACCTGTATATTTTAGAACTTATTAATTGATAGTATACTGAAGGCTCAAAGTGAAATTCACATATAATGGTGGACCTTTTGAGACGAAAGAGTCAAAAGATACAATTCACCAACTTTTGTAGTGGTCAAAGAACCGCTAAAACTTTTCGTTTCAATTCATCATTCATCATCATGGCGCAGGGACCCAAAATGAGACTTACCGCCTACGATAATAATATGTGCCACTTTCTTCTATCTTGAGCCATCTCTTACCAGTTATCGGCTGTTTTTTTCGTTCCAATACTATCTGTTATAAAAAACACGCAAAGTTTTAGATATACTAACCAAAAAATCAATGACCAACTTGAATATACTCTATATCCGCTGTCATTCGACCCCAAGGTGTAGTGTGTTTCATCATATAGTTCTTATACCGTCATGTTGGCTCCCCTGTCTGTCAATGTCATAGCGACGCTAAAACGTACTCTGCTAGTTGGCTGATACAACTTATTTGCATTGCACCAACATAACAGGATGGCAAAAGAGGTGTTGGCAGGAGAAAATTGTCGTGGTTGCGGAACATAAGGGAGTGGACAGGGATCAAAAGTGTTGAGGAACTGTTTAGGTTTGCCCTGAACAAGGAAAAATATCAAAAGATGACCGCCGACCTTCAGTGATGGAGAGGCACCGGAAGAAGAAGAAGAACATAACAGGAACTATTTGATGAAACGCAATCTACCAAAGTCGTTGCAAAACAGACGTACACTTATAGAAAAAGATAACTCTATCATTGACACTATAATAAATAGGCTTACTAAAATTATGTCAACTTCCAGCAATAGATACAATACAATTATTATATAGTTAATTCAACTACCTACTATAAGTGTCTGTATAACTTGTGATGAAAAAGATTAATTATAATCAGAGTCCTATATATCAAAAGCTTCTATAACCAGCTCGTACAAAGGCAAGCTCTGTACAATTTCTATCTAAGCTTAACGATTAGTCAATTTAATACTATTATGTACAATACAAGTACTTATGTAATCACGTGCGAGACGGATGCTCGCATTACAAATCTCATTCGTTATCTACGTGTGGCGAGTTACACATCGCTATTACTTCACATCCTGAATCCTTAATATCGGCTCGTTTAGATGATTCGTCTTTTTTTAGATTACGTCAGATTTTCAAAAACAAATGCTAGAACCATAGGTTTGTTTTATGTCGAGGTTCAAATAAAGATCACCCAAATGGTATCGCGAGAGATCGTCGATAGTAAGAGCGCGATACATCATGACAAAATGGCAGGATTCATCCCCGTGAATTCCGCCATTTTTAAACGAAAAGTCACTGTATTTCAATGGGTTAATCGCTCGATGGTGATAGACGGTCAACGGTACTCATATGTACTTCGCGCAACCGAAATCAGGTAGGATCGAGCGCGTCATGAAGGTCGTACACTGTGATGTGGTCGGTGTGTGGGCTCGCTAAAGGCACGCATGTGGGTTGTGCGAGCACCAGCGCGGCCAGAGCGGCGCCGCGTGTACTCCGCGTGCCACTAGCCGCGCGCGCTGCGTGTCCAGCCGCAGGTAGACGTCCGGCGCCGCGCCCTCCGCGCGGTCCGCCCACAGCCGCTCCGCCAGCGCCGCACCGCGCGGCCACACTCGCGCGTCCAGCCCGCCCGCGCCCAGCTGCTCGCTCCACATGCACGCCGCGCCGCCCTCCACGCGCCAGGCCGCCGCGCCCGCGCTCGCACCTACCCCAGCACCACCCGCAGCGCCACCCGCAGCGGCACCCTCTTCGGCTACCGGCGCAACCGGGATCGGCGGCGACTCCTCCACCCACGGCCGGTGCTCGTACACCTGCTGCCACGAGCGGTACGGGCCGCAGTGCCCCTCGGAGCTGTCGCGCCACGACCCGAACCCGCAGTCGAGGTACCATGCGTCCACGTGCGATAGCACAGTTCGGAACCCGGCGTCGAGCACCGCGCGGGACTCGGGCCACCGCGACGCGCCCCACGCCTGCACGCCCACGCGCCGCGCGTCAAGTCGCTCGAGATACGGCGACCGCGTCAGCCGCGACGACCACAGCAGCGTCAGCTCCGGCGCGCGCCCGCCGTTGGCGCGCTCTAGCGCTCGCATCGCGCGTCGTGTGAACTCCAACCAGAGGTCCATGGGGTCCGTATCGTTGAAATGCTGGGTCCAGCACCGCTCGGATACCTCGTCTCCGCCGAGGTGGAACAGGTCGTCGACCCCCGTGAGCCGGATAATTTCGGCGTACACGCGCTCGAGCAGGTCGTACACGTGCGGGTTGCGCGGGTTGAGCTGGCCGCACGGCGGCTCGCCGCAGTACGCACTCCACGGCTCCTCCTCGACGCAGTGTGCGAGGTGGCCGAGCCCGGCTGCGGGGCCCCACGAGAACGCGCGCCCTACGTGCGCCGGCGCATCCACCTCGATGAGCACGCGCACGCCGCGCACGCGCGCGCGGTTCACGACCGCGCGCACGTCCGCCTCCGAGTACACAGCGCCCGGGCCGTACGCACCGTGCTGCGCCAGTTGCGGCACGCTCTGCAGCCGCAGCGGGAACGATTGCGAGTCGGACGCGTGCCAATGGAACGTGTTCATTTTGTTTGCCGCCATCGCATCGATCGTGCGCAGCAGGTCCTCGACGGGGAAAAAGTTCCTGGCGGTGTCGAGCAGCAGGCCACGGTACGGGAAGCGCGGCGCGTCTGCGACGGTCGCCGCTTCGAGCATGAGCAGCGCGCCCGCGTACGGATCGAACCACGCGAGCTGCGAGAGCGTCTCGAGCGCGTGTCGCGCGCCGCAGAACGAGCGCGCTGTCACGTCGGCGACGAGGCTCGCGCCGGCCGGCCGCAGCGCGAGCCGGTAGCTCTCGTCGGTGTCGAGGCGCATGCGCGGGTCTGCGCTGCCGTTGACGGCGACGCGCACGAGCAGGTCGCGCGGCGCGCCTATATCAGCGCGACGAGCCCCCGCCGATCGCTCGAGCGCTCGCAGTTCCTCCCGGAGCAGCGCGAACGCCTCGTTGAGCAGGTCGCCTACGTCACGCGAGGGCGCCGCGAGCACCTGCATACGGGCTGCGTCCGCCCGCACCGGCACGGCGACCGTGGCGAGCGACACGGGCCCGGTGGGCTGCGGCCACAGCTGCGTGGATGCGCACAGCATGTTGCACGTGGGCAACGACTGCAGCGTGGCCGACTCCGACGCCGGGACCCTCTCACATCGCTCGTTACGACAGATCCATGACCACTGCGGTTCCGCGCCTCTGCAATGACAAATTGATGACAAACGGTTTTATATTGAGTTCTGTAAATATCTGTATTACAAAGTAAACAAAACAGTTAGTGCAATTGAAACGTTGACATTTATTAGAACACACGTATCCGGTGATATGGCATTCTCTCTGTGTAACTAAGACCTAACAGACACCAAAGGCGTTAGTGGACTCATTACCCTGGGATGATGTTTTACATGAACGACTTTATGGATTATGTTCATATTTATTAAGTTCTCTAATATTTTGAAGAAGGTTGTTACAATTCAACGGGGCAATGCTGTTAGCATTCTGGGCACACTGCCAACTGATAGCGGGGCGGGCTAGAGCATTTGAGCTATCTATAGATAGCTCTAGCCCTGCTAGTGGATTGGTCAAGCGTTACTATAGTACAGCTATAGCCTATTGTAAATATATTTTTAAGTATTTTATAATAATAATAGCATCATTTGGTTCCATTACTCACGTGAACATGCTGTGCATGGGACGATGCGCCGTGTCGTCTGTCTGCTGGCGCCAGTAGAGCACGGCGGCGGCGGTGCACGCCAGCAGCGCTAGCACCAAGAGGGCGCGCCGCATACGCCCCACTCGAGACAGGTGCATCGACGCGCTGCGCCCGAGCGCTTCGCTCCACAACATCTTGGTCATTGGTGCTTCATCTGCAGACAAGAACATAAAAGATTTTAAGAATAACATATTTGGAGGAGTCCGCAACAGAATTGGGTTCAAGATTCGATTTGCTAATTCGAATAATAATTTGCTAATCGATAGATTTAATGATTTCTGTATGAAAAATTGCATAACGTGTGACACCAGAATGAGGGAGTCTCACTAAATGAGTCCACCTATGACATAGGGCGTAATAATGATTAAAGGGCTAGTCGTGAAATTCGTGTGACCGAATTTGAGAAAAGCTCCTAATTAGCGAATAAAGACCTAGTTCTATTAGCCGAAGAGAAAACCATTGGCGGGTTCTTAATCTTTAGAGTAATGTAATATGTCGGATAATATCTTTGCGCGGATTCACGGGCGCTTGTTGGACAACAGACACGTGAAGAGATTATAGATTTTTTAAATGTTCATTTCGTAATTAAATTGGGAATACGTATCTGTTTCAATATTTGGCGATCCCAAATAGCGCCGATCAACAAGCATTCAAACCGCCGTCGTATCGTATAATTTGCATCATGTAAGTGCAAAATACTTCTTTTTTAAATTACACTCATACTACTAGGACTAGGATTCCTGTATCACGGGAGGCACAGACATCCAAGACCTGGGACAAACACCAATCGCATAAATATTTGCCCCTGCCGGGGTTCGAACCCAGGGTCTCCGTGGACCGTGGCCGTGGCTCAGTCGTCAGTGGACTTCTGGAGTCACGCCACTGACGACTGAGCCACGGCGACCGTTATATGCTGAATCATATCATACATCATATTATTATACTTGGGAGTACATAAATATATACAGACGGTCGCCGTGGCTCAGTGATTAGTGACATGACTTCTGTGTATCTGGGACCCTGGGTTCGAATACCGGCAGAGGCAAACATTTGTACGATGAGTGTAGGTGTTTGTCCCGGGTGTTGGATATTTGTGAGCTATGTTTGAGTGTCCATGCCTCCCGCGACAGAGGGAATCCTAGTGCGGCGATTTGAGTGTGATAAATAAATAAATAAAAAAGTAGATATGGAAATCGCTAAAATATAATAGTAAAAGAAAATATAAATAATAGAAAACAGAGAATTTTTCTATAATTCGAATATCTTTCACGTGTTTTAATCAACCAAGTAAATGTGAAAGGATTCACTCCATTCTGATAAATCACCGATCCGTAAGGTAAACAAAACAAACCAGAAATACAGAGTAAAGTTCCCCGACATCGGCATTCGTTTTACTAAAATGGAGACGCGGGTGTCTATTCCTGAAGTGAGTTTAAAGGCGCCCAGACGCTCTAGCTTTTAGGTCACTTCACTCGGAGAACTACCCTATAGTTAAGCTCGATGATCACTGTACGATATACTTTTTCCTGACAAAAACTATACTTTTTACAGGTTTGACCTCATACTCAGTAAGGATGTGGTTGCAATACTTGTAATTGTAATCACTCGATCAAGACAGTTGCCTGAACACCCTGTTATTGATGACAGATTTAAACATAAGGGTATACCCAGCCTTGAGTTTGGAAAACTCTCTAGCATGACTGACATTAGAAAGAATCCTACCGCTATTGTGATGATGTGACTGCGATTTCTGTTTCACGGATCAAACAAGCTCTGGGTTCAGTCAGCAATCTTTTGAAACGGAAGAGCCAAACATTACATGCTCTAATAAATTGAAGTATTTAAAGATCCTCTAAAAGTCTTTCTTTTCAATATTATAGTAAACATTTGTGTAATCATGTTTTAGAGAGCAACAGAAACTCCCCCACGCCCCCTTCAGTTACAAGTGGTAGTCAAGTGGACAACCTGCCATATAACGCGGGCTGTGAGCAGACCGCGCACCACGCAAATACCTAATGTATCTATACAGTTAGGACAACTACAGCATGGTAATTATGTACAGGTTTTCACGGTTAAAAGCAAATAAGGCGATGAAAATATGTGAAAAAGCAACTCAGGCACTACCCTTAATTAATGCTCATATTCTTTCCCTTCTTTATAAAATCCTTTTTGACCCTGCCACTCCTTCCTTCCTCAAAGAGAATTTCACAGTTTTTCAATCATCTCACTCCTCATCCTTACGATCAATGAATTCTCTTAAACTTCGAGTACCCATCCATTCTTCACAGTACTTTGATAAGTCCTTCACAGTCCAAGTTGTCCTACTATGGAATACTTTGCCTTTGGAAATTAGATGTGCCAAATCCGTTGATATATTTAAAAATATGGTTAAGGAACACTACCTATCAATTGCATCACCCAGCCCAATATTATAGTTATTTCCATATTACTGCATATATGTATAAGTCTAGTATTTTATGTATTTAAGTATTAGAATTAGCATTATTACCTATACTTTTAAATTGATATTATTGCATTATTCTCCGTATATTACATATTCTTTCTGACACTGTCCATCCAAAGGTTGTCTGGAAGAAATCGCTATATGCGATAAGACCGCCCATTGTGCTGTACCACCTTAATTATTATAGATTCTTGTTACATTTTTTTTTTAAATTGTGTACTTGTGCCATTAAAGAGTTATTGTATTGTATTAATTTGCTGAGCTTAATTCCTGTGAGGTACATAATTAATGGCACATGTATGGTTAACCATACAAATACACATATAATGGCAATACCACATAGTTGTAACTAGTTGTCGCTGCTTATAGCTCGCATGTCAGTGGAGGGCCGGTTTTTATAAACTCGGGCGTCGTGTCTAGCTTCATTCTTGGCAGATTATGTTATTGTGTTGTATGAGTAACTTTAGATTTATACCAGGTATCTACGAGTATAGGTACGTTCCTCTAGTAATCAAGTTTAGTTCTTGTGACACGGAGAAAACTATTAGTAGTTATTAGTAGCCGAAAAATAAACTATGTGTTTTGCCTGCATGTCGGTCGTCGTGCTTCAGGGATCAGGAGCGTTGACTTTAAAACAGCGACCGCGGGTTCGAATCCCGGCTGGGGCAAACATTTCTGCGATGAGTATAGATGTTTGTTCTCGGGTCTTGGATGTTTGTGTATTGTGATTGTGTGTCCATACTATAGTCCATACCATCCTGCAACACAGGGTATCCTAGTGCGGGGGTGTAAGTGTGAATTTAATGAGTTTGCGTTTGTTTGTTTGCGTCAAAGAATTTTACACAGGCTTTTTTAACTTTAAAGATCCAGCGTTTGGCCATTGTCTCACTTAAGTCTCAGTCAGAGACGGAGTAGTCGTAGATGGAATCACGCTAGACCTCGAATGTTAAATGGGTCTCAAAGACAGCTGCCTGAAACACACTTTGTGTTCGATGACAGTTTTTCTAGCTTTAGGGCAGTACCTAGCCAGGTGAGCATAGAGAGCACCATCGGATGTGGATTTGTTACATAGTCGTTACCTTCACCGAAAGCTCAAGCCGTTGATGTGGATACATGCACATAATAATCGCTTTATTTTTAACAATTATAACCACCTTTTTATAATGCAAACCTAAATTAAAATAAACTATTATAACCCTGGAGCGAAACGATTAATATTATCAACCGCTGCGCTGGGGAGCAGTGTGATTTAAATGTGGAAACTTAATTTATGTATGAACGTTTTTACTGAATAGTCACAAAAATATTTTATTTAAGAATCGAGTAAGGTCTGTGGGTCGAATAGTCTGTTCGCTGTAGCGAACAGAACCGGTACCATCAGCCTTTTTGCTTAGATCAGAAGACAATTTACGATTAAAAAGGCGCTCTTAGTAAAACGCAAACTTATAATATGTAAAAAAAAAATCGTCCGTCAAATACATTGAATTATATGTATAATTAATTTATTTGACTTATTTTCAAAAAACTTTCCAAATTGGTCCATAAATGATGGAGCTCTTAGGTAACCAACACACATAAAAAATACAACCGTATTGATGACGTCCCTTTTTGAAATCTGTAAAAGCAAAGTATTCTCCTTGGCTACAAAGCTATACATAGACATTTTCGTATTGGACTAGTTACAATCCCATGCACTCGATATTCTTGAATCCCGAGTGAAAAATCCTTCGTTGTGCGAAGGTATCACGTCAAGTAAGACACCTCTATATCCCCTCTTGGTACAAATTCTAATACATTTCTATACAAGGTACACAACCCAATATTTAGGTAGGGTTTCATGATTCATAGTACTTAAAGTAACAAATAAAATAAGCAACAAATCGTCGAACTGTTTTCGACATTCAGTGGTCAAAATCTTGGATACTTATTAACTAGCGAAAAGAGCGAATTCAATATTAGAAAATTATGAACCACCAATTTGAGTCGTTGGTTCCCTTTACTATGGAATGTAAAATGGTATGTATAGTAAAACTAGAGAGATGGATAGTAATTATTTTTTCAACCTATATCCAAAAAGGATGAGCTCTCAATATTGTTGTATTTTATTTTTTCATGTTTGTAACTCAGAACGCCGTCATTTGTTTTATCCATTAGAAATAGTCCGTGAGCCCACTCTAAATTACCTACGTCATTTTATTTTGACATGATAAAATGCATGGCTTACGGTCGGGAAACTAGTGCTGAGCAAGAATCAGAAAATTATAGCACCTAAAATTGGCTGGAAATCCTTCACTCCCGGTTTAAAAACTTTTTTAAGGACATCCGATCAGATATTGCTAAACAGACTTATTTATTCTTAAAGGCACTATTATTTAAAAACGTTTGTAATCATTTTAATCAAGATGTTACATGACGTAGGAAAAGGTATACAGTGACCATCATTGACATCGTCGCGAGTGAATAGGTACCTTCTAGATTTGGGTTCTAAATCCTAGACAGCGTCATCACTTCAGGTGAGACAGTTGTCAAACGCAAACTTATAATATGTAAAAAAAAAATCGTCTGTCAAATACATCAGGCCATTTCAGAACTGACAGACTTATGTTTATTCGCTGCACAATTACAGGGCTAAATGCCATGTATGTCTTCTTGATTTCACATGACGTAAATGTAACCTAAACATTTTTAACGGCCAATTTTAGGTGGTATAATTTTCTGATCCTCGCTCAACACAACTTTTCCGACCGTGTGCCATGCATTTTATCGTTATGTCATATGACGTAGGTAATTTTGGAGTGGGCTCACAGACTAAAACTATATTTTTTCAATTGAAGAATATTCCTACTACATGTATAGTTGTTTTCAAAATAAGTTCAAGGGGTTATGTTTCAGAAGAAAATGTAGTTTTTTATGTTTTTTACCTCAGACGTCTGTTGAAAAGGAGCCCTTTAGCCCTTTAGTAATGTGACTGCCTATATTTACCATCGTCCACAATTATATTTGTGTTTAATTTTGTATTGTAAACGTAAGCCATATAGAATATTGTATTGCATTTTTTTATATAAGGATATGAGTATATTAACTAAATGAATACATCAACAAAATGCAAATTGTCATAAAATTAGAACGCGAAAAGTACAGAACGCGCCGACAGGATTTCTAGGCTTTTCAGTTTCCAAGGAAGCGTGACGAGGACGCTTAGCGCACTTCGGGTTTAAAATGTGCCAACCAAAGAGTTCAAATGGAGATAGAACATTCGTGAACTTATTTTAAACTATTACACACGCAATTCTCGTATAATTATGATTGTGCTATACTCTATGTAGAGTAATGTCTACCTGTATATGTGGGAAGTGAACATTCCTATATTAGCTGTCAGTTGTTGGTCCGCCATTACAAAACGTATAGTCTTCGTTTTTTTTCAACAATTTAGAATAGAATTTAATTATGTTTATTCATAGCAAACATTTTCAAAGTTAAAATATATTGTGATAATAAATTAATTAAACAGCTAAATGCTTTGCAGTTCTTTGCTACAAATCAGCCCAAACTCAGCGTTGTGCTAGTAATGAATAACCAGCGCTGGTCTTCCGTTCGGGTCGGTAAGTGACGTCACGCACATTCACACGTACAGCTTATTTTTAACCGACTTTAAAAAAAGAAGGGAGTTCTCAATTCGACCCGTATATTATTTTTTATTACAATATAATATAATGACCTTAAAATATTTTTTACATACATACAAAATAATTATAGATACAAAACCGATTAGGTATTAAATTTCTTCAAACAATGACCGATTTGTACTTTATAGATCTAGAGTTTGACCACTATTTCAAATAATCGTCAGTCACATTGTGATTAACGGGAAACCCCGAAAATACTGATAGTGAATGATTTACTTTTGCAATGGACCTTTTGTTCGATAGGTAATTAATTTGACATTTTGATCAATCTTTTTATTTGATTTTACTATTTTAATTTGACATGAATATAATTTAATTTTAAGACTGAAATTATGCGTAGTTAAATTATGATATTTCTCAAGTCTAAAAATGTGACAAGCAATATATTTTTTGGGCCGTAGGTCATCTGTACATGTACATAATTTATATGGTATTTTAAATCAAGGCGCATCAGGATTTGTCGTCTCGGCCTGTAAACACCCGCGAGCCTCGTGATGTGATCAGCACCAGTTTAGCCCATAAGCGATGTTGCTTGGTATAACTCTGTGATACAAAATGAAATGCCACATGCCGAAGGCTAAAGTGCAGCCAGGGGCTGTAATTATCTATCACAAAGCAAGTAATTACCGCAGTTTAAGAAATCCTCTAAAAATCTACGACGAGTTATTTATATTCTTGAAAAAAAAAAAGAATACACATATAGTATATTTTTTAATGGTTTTCTACAAAACCTTTTGAGTGAAGAGTTTTTTATAGACTACGTAGACCTCACCCCAATTAACTTATTTTTATATCATATATTATACGACTCAAAAGAAGTACTTCTTATTACATAATATAGATAATTGAAAATTATCTTATCGTAGTATGACTGCTAAAAGAATGTTTTTGGGTGTTCACGCTCGTCTTATCGTGTGGCATTTGAGTAGTGTGAAATATACAATAAATAAACTTAGGCGTATAATATATGCTATGCCTGGCTCATAAATTAATTTTAATTGATTGATGATTGATTGATTTAGATTGATGGTGAGTCTGACGTAACACCAGAATAATATATAATATAAAAATAATACAATAAATGGTTGTACTTCATCCCGCACGTGTTGTGCTGAGTGTTTGTTGTGTTGTGTTAAGCTTGTAAGTAATTTATTATTAAATTATTGAAAGTGCAACTAAAACTGAACTAAACCTTGCAAAATTATGTGACACACATGTAGATTATAAAGTTTGTGTTGCATCGCACGTGATGTGCGTTGAGATTTTTATGAATTATTAAATTAATAATAATAAAACCAAAACTGACATAAATCTCGTTCAACTATAAAAATGTATGTGGTATATGTGAATTCAAACATTTTCTGCCCACTGCCAATTCAAGACTAAATTATCGCGCTTTTACTTTTTAAGTAATGCCATAAACGTATTTTTGTGGCTAAACTAAAATGAGAATGATTGATTCATTTCAATAAAACATGATTTCAATATACAAGAAATTGATCGGTACTTAAAAACATAACAACTATAAGGTTTGAATAATATTAACACTAACATGGATATAAAGCCACACAGACATAAAGGCGCCTGACCTACATTTTACCAAATGGCTGGTCAGTTGTTCACCTGTCGGTACATAAATTCATCGTAACATTTCAAATACAAATTCGTTCCGAAAATATGAAATGGAGAAATAATCTATCTGACGTTCATATTGTTGGAATAAAATATCGCTTGCATGCATCGCCGGCTAATACTACGTCATTACTATGTAATGTATACACAGATCCCAATGTTTGCAATTGGTATAAGTGGTTGGGCTGAATCTACGAAGTTGCATATTTGATAGCAGGATACAGCAGGAGAATCTACACTATTCACAGTATGGGTACATCAGCTAGGGATACTACAGAAAGCACAAGAGTCCACAAGTTTGGAGAAAATCTTCAACAACAATCTTCAAACACTTCCGCTGGCGCAAACAAAGACTTCTTCGCAAAAAATATCTAAATTAGACCATGGGTACCTGGGATTTACATGGGAAAATTCAACTCGTAAATACAAGTTGAGTTTACTGCTTGGAGAATTTACCGGGTCTTGTCTTGTCACCTTTTACTAGTAACAGGAAATTATAGAATAGCTGCAAGCCAGTAACAGTCTACAACTTGATCTACTAGAAATAAAGAATACGTTTTACAGAAAATCGGCAACGATGGCATTTCATGGATTAAAGTCAGCCCTCCACTACAACTACAAGATTTAGCTTTATGAAATAGGCCACAGCTGACATTTCTTTGTCAAAAAAGTGCCGCTAACTCGTATTGAAACTGAGCCAAGAATCTCATTATAGTGAATCTGTTATGTAGACAAGATGTCCGCCATCTTCATCACACAAATTTCGTCAATATTTGCTAGGTCGCTAAAACCTTGTTATCGAGTCAGGCACGTAGAATTATAGGCCTGACGCTCATGTTGGGTAATCTTTCAGAAAATGAGGGGCCGAAACAAAACGTCCCGTTTAAAAGTTCGGCCCCTCATTTTCTGAAAGTACAGTCAAAGTACAGTCAAATGAATTAGGTGTTAAATACCTATGTATATTTTATTTGCTAACAACATATTTTACATATATGTTTTTTGATAGATTTGATCTGATTTGTTTACTCATTATTTTGTAGTGCAAATAACACTTCACATTTCTGAAAGTAATATTGTGAAATATCGTCTTATATAATCTTACTACATATTAAAATTTCGCTGAATGCTTCAAGCACTGCAGCACTACTAGGGATTGTTCGTAGCATTACTTTACTTCACACTTTTTCACTTCTAACTGTACCTCATCACCGCATGGCACAGACTCTTGCGAAAGTAGAAATGCCGCAAAGCATTCCAGTTCAAGTGTGTGTGTACGTGTGTTTAGAGAGAAAAACGCCCATACTGTTTATAAAGTTCGCTGTCGCATCATAGTCTGTAATATATCAACTTATACACACTACTAAAAATATGAATTTTAAACCCTAATGCATTGTAATAAGATATTTTTCAGAAACATTAAATATTATAACAGAGGTTCATTCAATTTCATGTAATTTTAAAATTATGAAAGTATGATTTATGAGACATTAATACCGGGTGAGAAATCCGTATCCGAACTAAATAACTGTGTAGTTACTTAGTTACTTGTGTAGTAGTGTAGTTTAGTGTTCAGTAATGTGTATGCCATATATATTATATTAATAGAATTAGGCTACACAATACAAGTTTAAGCAATTTTAATTTTGATTTATTATAAAGTAACAAGTTCTAATTAACCTACAATTTAAATGAATTCAGCACGCAGAAATCTTGAAGTATACCCAACGGTCCAACGTCTCGACAACACTCTCGATTAAGACACATTTCAAACAATAGCTGATGACCTTTAAACAGCTGAAAGCGGTTTTAATAAAACATGTCTAAGAAGTTCTAAGAAAGGACCAGGGGCCTTACTATGAGCTTTTTAAAAACCATGCAAGTTCTGAGCAGTTCTAAAACCTGTATTAAACTGCTTAGTGTGAAATCATACCATGACCATGGCATCACGCTCCTTAAGGTGAACGGTTTGATCACTTTTAAAATTGATATCCTCAAAGGTTTAACGGTTATTGTTGTTGTCTATAGCATGTGTAGAGGTTTTAGAACTGATCGGAACTTGCATGGTTTTTACAAAGGCCCCAGGTCAAGAGTACCTACTCTAAACCGAGGCACTTGTATGAGAAGTCTGATGAGCATAGATGCGACAGATCGTATAGCAATGGAAGGCTCTGCCGACCCCTACCGGGAGGATGCATACGAATGTGTGTACATATGTCTAAGAACCACCGTTAGAAAAGATGTTTTCCAATAAAAAAACGCATCAAAATCGGTTCTCCCGTTTAACAGCTACGTCGAAGTTAATATCGCCAACTTTTCCTGTGCTTTTCGAAAAGGATGTGGTTCATTTTGATGGATATTTTACAGCAACGTTAGTTTCAATTTCTCTGAAGGCTTTTTAATGCAACTCCAGGAGAAGTCATAAAAATTTAAAACCCATGAATACGTTTACCCTTTCTCAACTTACCTATCGCATAATAGAATCTCTCAAGTTTTGTCGAGCTACCAGTGAGCATCAAGAATGCAGAGGTTAAGTTTCGCGTGCCTGCCAAGAGATGACGTTTACATAAATATAACATCTAAAGCAAATTATACCAAAGGTTTAAAAAAAAATGCATACAACAACTAATTAAATAGGACAACTTTACTATATTAATACCTATCTATGCCCCGCGCCGATGATTGATGATAATGATGATAGTGATGAAAAGTACCCTATGTGTTATTCCGGGACCTGAAATATCTATATACCAAATTTCATCTAAATCTATCCAGCCGTTTAGGCGTAAAAGAGTAACAAAACATTTATATATACATACATACTTACAAGCCTTCGCATTTATAATATGAGTAGATATTTTTATAAATATAATATCGAGAGCCGATGTCTTTATTAAAATAAAATACTAATAACTAATTACAATGCTACAACTACTACAATAATCTTGATTCTAGGTCTAGCGTGATAGCATCTTCGACCATATCTTCACTGACCATTAAGTGAGATAGTGGTCAAACGCTAGATCTATACAGTATATATATATATATAAATAACATAAAGAAAGATTGCAACATAACTGAAGCTACACGTGAATTGTCGAAATATTTCCACATGCAAAACCATTTCGGCCATTTCTTACAGCTGTCCCATACCCGATCACATTTTGTTCTACACATACTCGAACATTTTTTCAAATGCGTCTCTATTTCGTTTCCGTTCACATGAAATTTAACATACCATCAATATTATAATATTTAAAAAAATCATATGTAAATGAACTGTGTAGTTTATATCATTTTTAAATAAATATACGTACGTGTGAATTAATATTAACTTACTTCCGGTTTTAAATTTATTATACACACGTCTATAATCTATAAAGATCTACATAAACGTTCGCGGTGGTATGCAGGTTAACAAGAATTTGTCTTGGTGCCCGATACTGTACCCAGAAAGAGGAATGTGCAGTTACTATTACTGCAAAATGCTCTAGAATGTCGTCTTGTAGTTGCTTAATAGTAATGATGTGTCTTTCATTTATTTGTTTATCTTAGCGTGCGTGGTATATTTACATATATTAAGGTCGATGCCTCTTAAAATACCTTCATGGCTTAAGAATAACTTAAGGTGCTAAATAAATTTATTCACAAAATTCACATGTATTCAGGCCGATAACATTTACAATACTTTCTACTACATTCACGGTTAGGGAGCAATCAATTCATAGGGAGCAATATAACTATGATTCTTACTTAGAAAACACTTAACCTGTTGCCCGCTACGAACAATTGTTTAGGTGGAAACATTTAATACCAAAACTAGTCGTCCTGGCAGAAGTTGCTCTTCCGGGTCCAAAGGATTTCCATTTATCTTCACACATACCGATAAACTATCACCAAACTCGGTCCATCATTTTAAGAGGAGTTCAATAACACACGTAAAGAAAAAAATAATAAAATGAGAAACTTGGGCATACAACATCGAGGCGCCGCCGCGCTGTGTAAATCAAATCTAATCCATCCAAAGTCCTAACGTAGCTAAATGTCAGTCAAAATTTAGGGATCGTCGGGCTTGTTTTTTTATAAATGTATCAATTGCGCGTCGTATCAACTACTAAACACATATGTATACCAGTCCACGCTGAAATTCAATTTAACAAAGTTTTATTTCCTAGATAAAACTGGAGCGAGCAGGGACATTTATCGGGCATCCGACGGATACATCACGTTTTCGTACTAGCACGACTGGTACTAGAGGTACCAGGCGAACATAAACTGCGTGGAGCCGACTGATGTTGTTTGATATGATTATTTTATACGTTGGCAGCTTAGGGAGCTTCTCTACACAACTGACAACTTCTTCTAGTCTTTAGGTTAATCTATTCATGATGCATGACTATTCTTGTCAAAGGCATCCTTTAACAAATTATTGGAATAAAGATTAGCCCTTCTTAGCGGCGTTGAGCACTTTTTTATGGGGGAAGAAACGTTAAACTCGCACCGGCTACCTCGCGTCAGAATGTCAGAGCGTCAGGACACGACTTCATCGAATTCGTAAGACGGAGGGAGAGTAGACCGCCGTTAAAATTTAAACTTAAAATGTGTTACGAATATGGAACATTTTCGTTTGCTGGTAGTTTTATTTGTGTGTCGTTTTGTTAAAAGTAATTATTGAGTTCAATTATCAAAACGCCGATATTATAAAGAGGAAAGATTTCATTGTTTAAAAAAAACATGTTAATTCTGTGTCCCACTATATGATATACATCTGAAAGTTTCGATGGACGGATGGATGGTTGTATGTTTGTTACTCAATCACACCAGAACGGCTGAACGGATTTGGATGAAATTTGGTATGTAGATACTTCAGGTCACGGAATAATAACACAAAGGGTATATTTTTCATGATCATCATGAATCATGTTCAAGTTTTCACTTCTGCACTTCCGCCGGCACTCCCAGAGTGAAACTGGTTGTTTTTTTCTTCTCAGACTCACATCCCGCACTCGGATTCCCTGTGTCGCAGCAGACATGGGACACACAATCACAACACCCAAGTCGCAAAAAACAGGAATGATCGTCATATAAATGTCTGTCCCTGCCGGGAAGCGACCCCAGGGCCCTGGGGACCAGAGCTATAGCGACCGCCAGTTCACTCTTCTTTTTTTAGTTTATCTATCTATAAGTATATATCCTCGAAAACAAGGAGTTTCTTACAGAATAAATTATGTGATGATTGCTCGGCGGTGGACATCCGTCGAATCCATAGTACATTTTCGTAAAGGCTCTAAATCACCAAGCGAACATAAACAGCGTTGAGCCGACAGTCGTGGATCGATATTTATACCTAGCATGACGTGTGCCGACTGGGAAGGTTCTCCAGAGAATATACATCTGTCTTCTAGTCAATATATTCATGATGCACGACTATTCATGTAAACAAATGATATTATACGTTTATATGAAGTAGATGTCGCACAAGCGCGCGGAAACAGAGGCGGCGAAATTAAGTCAATTGTAGTAATTTTCATTGCGACGCGTATTTTAAGCGCAAGTCTAAACATATAGCTATCCTTTTCTATATTATTTGTACAGTATTATCTGTCGCAGTAAGCATGTTTATGTCGTAAAGGAACAAAATCTGAGCACATCGCAGTATGAATATACGTCATCTTTATTAAAACATAATTGATGTAAACGTCATCTAGTTATGAAAACAATTGACTTGATTTATGAAAATAATTGACTTAAGAATGTTGAACCGGGAAAGTGTATTCAAAAGAAATGTGCATTTTGAATATCTCCGCACTATGGTATAATATTAAATTGAATATTGCTTATTTTCTGTGGAGACCAGAGTACAATAACACTGTACCGTAAACCAATTACCTAGGAGTTATCGTTGATGATCAGTGCAAATGGGATGCTCAGATTGACCTCATAACTGAAAGAGTACGGAAATTGTCTTGGGTCTTTAAAAAACTGAGACTTGTTGCCTGTAAGGAGCTTATACTTATGGTTTATAAATCCATTTGCCAATCAATCATAAGATATTGTATATCTATATGGGGAGGAACTTATAAAACATTACTCTTAAAGTTGGAAAGGGCACAACGTTGTATATTAAAAGTTATGCTGTTCAAGCCGTTTAGGTACTCGACACGGCAATTGTACAATGATTGCAAACTGCTAACTGTTAGAGAGACTTACATCTTGCATATTGTACTTAAAAAACATAAAATAACACCTTACCACAAAATACAAACGACAAAAAGACGCAAAGAAAAGGTTTGTATACATACCCGTCCACGAACAGCTTACCTTCAACGCCAAACAACATATATGTCTAACTTTTTATTTAATAAAATTAATAAATATAATAATATTTACGCACTTAATAGCTCGGAATGTAAATTCCAGATTTACAGATTGCTATCAAATATGGACTATGAAAACCCGAAGAATTTGTAGCCGTAAGTAATTCAATATTATAGTTCATCGCGATCAGTCTCTCCCTTTATCTTCTCCATATATTTTCTTTCTCTATAGATTCTCCTTCTCCACTTTTGAACTTGCACACACACACAAACACACCCGCATATGTACATAACCTCACACTACCACCAACACACCACACGCTTCCTCACACACAAACTCACGCACGCGCGCACACACACACACACACTACCGTGGCATTGTAAATACGTAACTATTTTTGTATTGTAAACTTAGTTAAATTAAACAGTTTTAGAATATATACGTTCTTAAAACTTAGTAGTTAATGTTAAATTAATTTTTTGAAAAACGTGATTCAATTACATGTTATTAATAAATGTATCATATAGGAAGGAGGTCCCCAAAATACAGGTTGACCTAATTTGGGGGCCAAAAAATACTTAATTTTGTAGCAATGTAATATACCAATAAACGTTATTATTATTATTATTATTATTAATTACATTATATGTAAAACCTAAGTTACTTAGTTTAGTGTTCAGACTCATTTGTAATGTTCTTTAATAAATTTCATTTAATTTCACTTTGTATATTGCTGTGTCCGTACCAGATCTAAAGATATCGATAAAAAATAGTAATTTGCTATAGCGATTTGCCTATCAGATTAATCTAGAATGTCTTTATAATTCGGTTAATAACTGAAACCAGCTAAAATATCCTTAAAGTGGAAAATATCTTATTCTATTTCCGTTAAAATTAAAAATTACCGTAAGTACTTACAACGCTACCTCTAATATTAGACGAGTTTTTTGGGCTTGCGGGTAATTGTACCCGGCACAAAATAACGCGACGACTTAATTTATCTACAACTACCCGCAATTTCCATAAAACGATCTAATTTTAGTGTTATTATTCATAAACGTTATACTTGGACTTTACCGTAACTATGTAAGAACTTATACGCTTTTAGTGTCACACTAAAAGCGTATAAGTTCTTACATGGTATACCAAGTATTACAGTATTTTAGAGTAATCGTAATAATATAGGTATGTCCTTGCATTTTACTACGCTATCGTTCTATCTCTATCTTTCCGCCAGCCGGGAGCAATAGGTAAACAATAGACAAAATTTAAAATTGTCACTTTTACGATTTGCTGAATTCACTAATTTGGCTGAGCATCTAAATTTATATCAATGTCATTTCTATAAAATGACTAACTCCATGTCGTGTTATACTTATAAATAGATACGAAATTCAATGACAGGATGCCCCTGATCTGATAAAATTATTATATATGAAGAGAACCCTTGTCCCCTAAGGGAGATATCCAAGGTAATCCTGGACCTCGATTCTGTATTTAGCATTTAAATTATTTTTAATAGCATCTCCAGATATGCTACACATAGAGATAATGGACATTAGGAGCCATTCATTATCTTTGACAATTAGCGACAACTTCATCTTCAGAATTTATAAATGTTGTTGTAGACGATATATTGATTGAGCGCGGGACTGGCATCACGCATTCGTGATGCCAGTCCGCTATTTCGAAGAGAATATTCTTTCCTAAGAAATTGTTGTTGTTTTATGGCGAGTGCAGGAATACGATTTACAGCAAGTCTTTTTGAAGTACCATTGCACGGAATTCTAACCCAGTAGCCGTAACGGGGAAGATTCAAAAGATCCAAATATGGAAAGTTTAAAGTCAGGCGTTACTTTGCGAAAATCCATTTTAAAATGATATTAAATACACAATATTAAGTGTTAATTTCGCGAATTTAATTTATTTCAGGCTTCATGCAGTGTGCAGCGCCCGCGCCCACCCGCATAACTTGCATGAAGGTAGTATCTGCATACTACCGATACAAAATTTATACTACGATATACACATGCAATCTTCGTAATCGGAAAACATAACGAAGATTTTCCGGGAGAGCCGTGCGTGTGTATATGTGCACATATGCACATATGCATGATAAATCGCGGAATTAACACTAAATATTGCGTATTTGATATAATCAAAACATGCCATTGCCATTTGAAAGGAAAAAACCCTAACATTTGGATAATTTAATAAATTAATATTTTAATTTAGTGATTTCTTATTCATTTTAGATATCTCTGAGAAATGTACTTTTCTGGGAACTAAGAAAATTAAAGTTCTCTCCATATCTATCCATTTCTATTTTTACGGACCATTTTCTTTAAAAACAACATTTACAATTTTTTTAACAATTAATGTGCAAACAATGTAGCACATGTAAATAAAAACATAAATAGGGTTATATGACTATGATATGATATGACTTCTTAAAACAGAACCCATGCATTCCTTTCTGCGTTTAGCTTTCCCGGATACGGGCTAACCACAGCAGTCCTATACAGTCCTTTTTTTACAGTAGACGGCAGAGGTTTGACCGCTATCTTACCTACGATCCAGCGCCCTCTATAATGTTTCCTGAGATCACTACACAAAGGTATGTTTATGCGAGAGCATAAATCTCCTATTACCCTCAATCTGTGTCGGGTTGTGTTCGTCAACTCCATCAAGAAGAAGTACTTACTTACCCACTAGGTGATATAATATGTAATACAAGTTACTAATACATTATTTCACTTTAGACAACGGACTGACATTGGTTAGATTTTGCCTCTTGATTCGAGTGGTCAAATTGATCGTGGTCGCCGCGATCTGCAAAACAAACTCACCTTTTGATTGGCATCGGCCCCAGACCTAGGTATATTATGGAAACATTTGTATTATATTTGCAACCAAATATACATACCAAGTGTTAATTTTTTGCCAATAAAAGTTTATTTATTTGGTTGAAATACTGGACTATAAATTCGAGTAAAGCTATATATTATTTGTATACTATATATGTATATAAATAAATAAAATGTTCGAATGAGACGCGTAAACGCAGCATATCCGTAGTGAGAGTAAAATACATATGACTGGGCGTTGCAGTTGGCAGAGATATGTAGATATATAAACAATAACACTATATATAACCAAAAGCTTCCCGTCAACAGAGCACGAAAAAAAACGTTTATGGATAGTTTTACACTAGGTATACAAGAAAGTAAGGAATTCGTGCGTTTCACTGAAATGTTTTACTGAACTGGCAGCAATATGACTTTAAAAGCAATTCAGAACATACTAAATATCCAAGACAAAAAGAGTGTGTAAATTTTGGAATCCCGGTATTTATAGCAACATATATCGCTGGCAGTGCTTTGTAGATTTGTTTGGGGTTTGCTCCTAAGTCAGCAATATTCATTGTGTAACAGAACGCAGCCCTGGAGATAATGAAACGGGCGCGTTTAAATTTACCTGGTACGTTAAACAAATGTTATATAGGACGGGACCATTAAATTGGTTTATCTGTACCATCATTACTCTCTCTTTCTCTTTGCTATAAAGGACAGAATATTATTGTTTTCAGCTTTTAAAGATAAAGGTGAACGTGTGAGAGCGGTGGAAGTTTCAGGTGTGAAGATCGAAATGATGTTATATTTTTAAAAGTGCCAATAATTTTAAAATGTATACCGAAGAAATACTAATAAGAGAAAAAAATTGTTACATTGAGCACGCGATGAGGAAAGTATAACATCATGACAAATCTTCATTTGTATATTTCACTCAAATATTGATTCCTTCTCTTTCTACAAATTTCTACGACACAAAATAAAGTTTCGCTAAACTGTCTACTATATATACCTATATATCAAAAGTGTAGTAACATCGGGCCACTTGACGTGACAAGACTAAGGGCCTCAGGTAAATGAAATACTCAAAGCTAAGGGCAGGTATTTCGCATCCAATGGTTAATAAAGGTAACTAATTGTTAAATTTCTGTCAAATATATACTTCTTCATCAGTCATGGTTGAAAATTACCAATGGTTGCATAGTCCAACCACTGAATGTTTGACTTAGGTTAGAAAATCGTATTTATCAGAAATTAAAAAAATATATTACTTCTTTCAACAAACAAACGCATAACCAATCATACTAGGCTCACCCCATGTCGCGGGAGACAGGTCACACTATCACAATAGACAAAAATAGTAAAAAAAAATTTTCTTCAGCCAGGATTCGTACTCGGGGTTGCGGTTTTAAAGTCTACAACTATGAGACTACTACTAAAAAGGCACCACGACTGTCTTTAATACCATAAAGAGAAAATATAAATATTTATTGCCTTATAATGAAAACCCTTCTACATTAAAAGTTTTTCTCATTGACACTCTATTAATGTACAGATCATGCGGAGTCTAAATGAAACAGGTAATATAGATATTTACAGCTTCGCTATACTTAGTTATAATAGAAAATAGAAGGGAGATCACTTCAAGAGCCGTCAATACGATAGTTTCCAAACCGCGTAACTACAGCAGTCAGATATTTTTTACACATTTCAATCAACACTATCCTGTAAATGTGATTTTATACCGGAAAACGTGGCTTCGCTAATACTTTTTCGAACCGAAAACATAAATTATAATGCACGAAAATGTGAGCGTCAGAACATTAAAATTCGTTTTAGTTATAGAATAGAGTTTAGTGTGCATCAATAACTAGATATACATTTACTTAGGTAAAATAAACAGAATACAATAATACTTAGTTATTTAACATCTAATAAAATAATGTCGAGAGTAGTTCTTATGCACAAAAGGAGTTTGATCAACATATGCTACAATTACATTATCATTAATTCTTTCCACGAAATTACATAGTTGTATCTGATACATTTATAGTATGGAGATCAATTTTTGAACATAGCGGAAGGGGATCGATCATATCGATACGTGCCGCTTTCAATCGGTTCTTGTGGAGATCAATGGAGAAGGCATATGTCCAGCAGTGGACGTCCTATGGCTGAGGAGGTGATGATGACTTTTGATGCAAATTAGTAAATGGTGGATCGTTAGGTAAGGTGAGGGGGAGAATGTGCACAAATGTAGAAAATTCGATCAGAGAGATTCGAGAAAAGGAGATTTGCCCTTTTACTCTCATTAGAATCTCGAGAGATTATACGATTAAGCTATGGTTTGAGTGTTCTATGTTCTTAATTTATCAAGAGAGCAACGGAAAACGTCTAATACCACCGGGTCTAATTAAGTATGACGCTTCTCAATAACAATACGAAGATTAGTACTTTCTATTAAAATTGCGAGTAGTTTTAGGTGAAATAAGTTGTCACTTAATTGGTACCGACTAAAACTATCCGCAATTGGGCAGTAATTAACTCGTTAATATTAAGATAACGTGGTAAGGACCTATACGAAGTAGAAATTTCAGCGTAAATAGAGTAAGCTTTTTAAATTAAAAGAATGTTTAGTACTTTGTGTTAATAGAATTTGGACCATTGTTTTATATGCCACTATTCCGCAACTCATAGTCTATTTCATATAGTTACTGAAAAACAGGGTGTAACCCAATGAAATGTACTGCTATATGGAGTAAACTGCTATAGATAGATGTATAATAATATTATCGTACAGCAAACATGTAAGTCAGTCATGGCTTTTGTTGTATAATGAGTGCTTAGCCTCAGTCGGCCCAGCAATCTCGCATTTCAATTAAGATAATGGTGTCCGACAGTAATTACAACCAACTCCGTGTGTGACTGAACAGATACATGGTCTGCATATCTGCACCTACAGAGATTTGATCGTGTTTCTAATGGCAATTATAGTGTTGGTGGTGATTTCATGCGGGCGACAGTAAGCAATGTTAATTGTGGTTAACCACAAACCAAACCAAATTATACATATATTTCTTAGAATACATAGGTGAGATGGTGGTCAAACGCTTGCCTATTCTCAATTTAAAAAAAACATACGTTCAAATTATGTGAAGGATAAATTCAAACAGGAATTCCGCCTAGCAGGTTGTTCATGCAATAAACCCTAAAGCTCTTAAAAACATGTTTTGAAAATGTAGGTAAAACATTTTTATGTTAGACAAAAATCGACCGACTTTATTAGGGCTCAAAAGAAATAAACTTAAATAACACTAAAATTAGGCATATAATCTATGTATTGTACAAGTAGGTTTTTGAAACATCAGTGCCTCTTTTATTTTATATTGTGGTTACGAGTCATCTTGAGACGAAACATTGCATGCAAGAAGTGCTTCAGTACATACGCTTTAATGTAGTCACTTTTTCAAGGGGCCGATACTTTATTAAAATAAAATACTAATAACTAACTACAATAAGATTTGAGCAATCCACTAGCTATTGGCAGCGTAACTCAAATGCTCTAACCCACTACCAGATGGCAGTGTGCCCAGAATTCTAGCAGCATTGCCACGTTGATTACAATATGCTGATTTGCTGAGCCAAATAATTTGCCAGCATTTTGGTCACGCATCGCATCGATCAAATCAGTCACAACTTTTATCCTAATTTATAAAAGAATTAGAAAAAGCAAACCATATTTTGGATTCAGTGAAATACTAACAATCAGTCTACGTCATCGGTAAAACATAAATACTCACCTTAAAAATTAGCAAATTACCATAGTATAAAATTAAATGTAAGGAATGAAGTATGCAAGGCAAAGAGTTAAAAAATAACTAAGCCAATGGTTGAGGATCGAACCCTAAAGCATAATATAAACTACAGATAAACGAATTCACGCCATTTCACACCGACATTTAGAATCTGGTGACATTTATGAAAGGCCGTACGTCAGTAATCTTCACAAACAACGCCACATAGTGGTTCCTCTATTACGTAATATTCAAAATTAAATAATTGTAACATGAAAATGTCAACGAAAAGTCTCACTTCGGAATGAAAACGTTAAGCCTATAGTTCTAAGGATGAAATTTACGTGAAAGCAAACGCACAACTACGGTAGAAGCACTCAATAGATGTTATTGTAATGAAAATAAGGTGGAATTTTGCGTAGCGATAAAGTGAAGAGTGAATACAGTGTTTTACGTACCCTGGTCGTGGCGTTTGGCGGCGGCGTCACGGGGCGGCCACGGTCGACGTAGTGACTGAAAATACAAACTGGCGCCCAACGTGGAACCATACTGGAACCAACATTCGGTGTCAGGGGTGTGTATGTGTGTATGGACGAAAATATAACTTCACTGATTCAGAAATAAAATTGAGAAAACTTATTGATTTTTAATCTTTTATATTAACATTTTATAGTGTAGATTTAAAAATATGTTTCATCAACTTCTGCTAAAGGTGTAATATTGATGGTAATAGCTCTCACCTCTCTCATATGAACTGTCTTTATCGTTAGCGCTTATATAATCGTGTCATTATTGTGATTTGTTCTCCCTCTGCGAGAACAATATCAGAATTATGGCACATTATGATTATTTATTTCAGATATTTGATATAAGTGGAGTTTAAATGTAATTTTTGAGCTCTAACAGTGAAATTAGCAACGGTTTTTGAGCGATGACAGCCTCGGTGTTGGAGGTCGGCCGTTATGCGATGGTCTCCGGTTCAAACTTTCTCGGTTCGAGCTTTTAGTGAATGTAGCATTGTTATCGAATCCATAGCATGGTGATAGTGTACTTTCCAGTACCCACCTGGCTAGCGTTTTAAAAACTTTCACTAAATACGCAGTGTGTTCAAGCAGTTGTTTTTGTGTGGCAGTTAATTTTCTAAGTCTAGCGTGATTGTACCTTTGAACATATCGTAAGTCACACGAAGTCAAAAACGTAAAATCGGTATCTAAGTCATTAAATCGTCGAAATAATACTTCAATAGTTCCGCTACCGTAAACTAAAGTCTACCTTGGAGGATTATTTTTTCTAAATCTGTCAATGAAAACTCCGATAAATAGACAAATTGACATGATGCATATGATCGCATAACAGATTATCGAATAAAACGGTTTCTAGTTCTCCAAAGGTTATTACACAAAACGGAGCTTGTTTCATAAATACTTAAATGAATTCATGTAAAGTTTGTATCGAATCAAATGCCACCAGACGGAAAGTTCACAAGTCTCATTGATTGGCTGAAAATGGCCAATGTTGGTTGACATTGGTGAATGTTTGTGAAACTAAGGCGGGCGTAAGCCACCCACTGGCACTCCATACTCGGTCGGCTTTCGTCTAGGGCGGACGACGCTACCCGCTCAGCCTCATAAGTTACGCGCTAACTACGTAAAAGCAGCGAATGGTTTACAAGATACTTTGGCATCGGTCAAGTTTAAAATAATGTGTTCGATATGTAATAAAATATTATATAATTAAATGGAATATTTTGAAATGAACTAAAGACAAAGTTTGCAAGACATTTTCAAAGTATAAATAATATTAATTATTAAAGTAAGAACAAAATGACTACCAAGTGACGATAAGTGAGTTTTAACTTCATTATTTAGTCCAAGTTTTGCTGTATCGGTAAGTATTTTCAAATAATTAACGTAAGTTTTTACCTACAGGTAACACTTGAAGGCAAAAAAAAAGATGCATAGAATTATTGATTATCCATTTATACAAAGAAAAAAATGTTTACTAACCAACTTCCATAAACTGTTGAAGTAGGTTTTCATAAGTTTAAACCACCTTCGTACCACGTAGGTACTTATTGAAGGAATGAATAGGGAATTTAAATTAATTTAATATATCTAGAGTCCCAGATATATTAAACATTTACTGTATCTATGGCAGCCCCGCACAAGTTGTCGATCCTGGAAGAAGTTGTAGCATAATATAAAGTTTCAACTAAATTTGCCTTAACGGCGTATAAATATCGTTATTAATACCTTTTCATTAAAAGTGTGTTATCTTTATCTTTATTTATATCCTTTACTTGAAATATCCCGTAAAGTTGAATTTGAATCTAATGAAAATATAAAAAAAATATTACTCGTTTATTTGTCTATTAATATCGCCATTATCTAACTTTATGTCAATATATGATACATTAACCATAGTTAATATAATTATGGTAAAAAAAATATATAAAAGTATAGCTGTTATTAAATAAGTAGTAATATTCTTTTATATATATGTATTGTTGACAAAAGCTGTTTACTTCGTATCACTGTTTATAATTCATATTTATAATGGTCTTAAACGTAAGATAACATTTTACACACAAAAAATGGGAAAGTTGTTTTTTTTAATATTATGTACTCAAGCTTTAGTTTTTGTATACTCTTAAATTATTAAGGATTTGAACCCTTGACTGTCCCATCGTTTTGCTAATTAAAGTATAGTTTCTATGAGTATTTGTGGTTCCTCAGTTTTTTTTTACAGGAATGTTAACAACTTCGTAAATTTAAAATTAGGTAATTTGTAAGAATGCACAATAAAAGCGTAAAAAGTAACCCACCGCTGCCAGACTTGAAAAAATTCATAAGCTGGACACTGATAGGAATAGCTCTATACAAAAAACTTTGCAAGAACGAGTTTCGTTTCGAGGAAGTGTTGTTATAAACCTACAGGTCAGCGATGCGCATGTGCATCGACTGTCAATCGACAAATTTTAATAAATTATTTCCTGATATTTTTAGGAAATGGTTTACATGTTCGGAACCTATTTGTTATCAAAACAATATGTAGCGTACGTTACCATCTACTACTATCTGTTCAACCGTTATTGAGTTTATTTATTACATAGATACGAAGAAAATCTTTTCTCTTTATAATATTCAGACAGGCAGATGTTTGACCACTCCTTCACTCGATGTCAAGTGATAATACGGTGTACGATGGATCATACTTGCCAAAAAGTTACATATTTGTGAAAACAAAGTTTGCATAAAAAGTACCCACTTCTCTAGCAACTGTCTTTCAAAAATTACTCGTGATAAATTGCACTACCATAGTGGTCAGAGCCATCAACTAAACTAAGGCCTCATAAATTATGCCTTAGTAAGTCAGTTACAAAACATCCGTCCAGCTGTCAGGCGGTCCGACTCAAACTTTATAAGCCAACCTGAATCATTTATGATTTGCTCTAACAATGATAATATTTTTTATTGCGAAGGTACCTTGTTTTATTGACGGGCCCGTTGTATTTCTATAATAGTCTGCAATCTGGTTGATCGAATTCAACGAGTTAATTATTATTAAATATGTAAAAATAAAAAATATACCAAACGAAAGTTTTCAAGAATTGAGTGCTTAGCTTAGCTGTTATTTTAGAAATGACTTCAGAAATGAGTCAGTCATCGTCAGCAATAGTACCTATAAACAATTAAATAACGCGCGTACCGTCCGTACAAACTATATTTTTTGTGTCACAGTTGTACGATGAGGCAGATATGCGAATGTTGAGATGGATGTGTGCTGTAAGTAATGGATAAAATAACGAATGAGTACATCCGTCCTCTGATGCACTTGAAGTAGCTTGAAGCTTGAAAGTAGCCCCAGTAAATGATAAGTTGAAAGGATATAGATTGGCTTGGTATGGGCATGTCATGAGGAGGGATGAAAAATATGTAACAAAAAGAGTACCTACCTACCATGAATGTGGATTAATATAGAGGTAGAGGAAGACCGAAGAAGGCATGGATGGACTGTGTGAAGAATGATATGTTTACGAAAGCTGTGAGCACTGAGACGACTAATGATAGAAGAGAATGGAAGAGAAAAACATGTTGTGTCAACCCCGCCTAGTGTGGGATAAGGACAAGAAGAAGGTTAATTTAGTAGTTGTACCTTGATCGGAAATAGTTAACGGAACACTGATATTGTCACCGCCACGTGATCTCTGCTTTTGAATCTCACGCTCAAACTTTATTCACGCAACAAACTATTCACACAAAGAGCCACCTTCATCATACCGTGCGATGATGGAAGTACCTTATATTATACCTGTATCTCATAAAATAATGACAAAACTCGTAATGTATTTACCATTCAATATTTATCTTTCTTCGAATATACAATGGACACACACCGGCTTTTTTAGCTGACGTCGAATAGAGGCAGTAAAGGTCCCCTCACGAATTTCACTGCTTGTTTATACCTATACCTATCTGTATGCCTCTTAATAATGAAATAAAGTTGACAAAACAGCGAAGATTTCTATTTATACCGTCACTTATTTACATTAAATATTCCATTTAATTTCCCGAAACTAGATTAACAAACACCAATCGAAGAAATGCTAATTGACTCAGAAACTTCGGAATTCGTTAGAATCCATTTAAATTAGTTATTGTTTTTCTTTAGAACGGAACAATTTTCTCTTTAAACGATGTTCAAACGAAATGCGTTTTTTTGTACCATAGACACTGCTCTCTATTTCGATCGAAACCATGCTTTACCCGCAGATTGTGGCGGGAGATTAAGATGTCGAAGATCTACATATTCTTTTATTTTCGAACACATGTGCTTGTAAAATGGGCCGCGATTTTTTGCTCTGGTTGCGGAACCGAACCCGCCCACCAAGTACCAAGAATATACCAAGTACTAAGCCTTCAGGTTCTAATGTAATATATGGTGGATTATTAAGCGTTAAGGGTCCATGAAAGTGTACAAGTGAACGAAAGTGGTGCAAAATATCCAAATGGCCAATCTTCGCTTCTCAATCTTTCCCCAATTGCCGAGTATAGCTTAAATAAAATGCTTCTACTTTACTGAATCCAAGGAGAAAAAGGGAGGAAATTCCGAGCTAAGCATTTTATTTATGGGCACAACTTTATGCAACAAAATATACTACTACTACTATACTGTACTTTACATTTGCTACAAGCACATAAAATGTAGAGCCAGGGGCCAGGGATTAGTCAACATGACAATATAATCGGCTCATAATGGGCGATTTTGACAGCTTCGGTAGTCCGCTATTTTTAATTCGTACATATTGAGTTAATCTTGATTCAATTCTAGATTCAGTGACGTAGTACGTAATTTTTCGTAGCCTGTTAACATACAACTTGGGGACTGAATATGAATGTGTGAAGTTTGACATCTAGGGCATAAGTTAGATAAAAAAACCTCTGCACCGCGAACTAGCAGGTGAAGTCGTGGTACGGGGAAAAAACTAGCGAGAGCGACCTACTACGAGTAGAACTACAGAACTATTGTAAAAACAGAATGTATGTTATCTGTGACCCGAGCTGCACGAATCACTGCCGGAATCGATAGTATCACAGCTAAAAACAATGGGACTCGGTACCTACAAACTGTTATTTTTCTTGTATTAAGGACGCAACCCTGTTTTGTACAGGCACAATTTAGATTTCATAAAAAAAATTGTAGGTATATAATATACAAGGAATATTCCAGGAAAAAATATACATAAAAGTGAAAACCGTTTGGCTAACTTTAAGCTTACGTGTCGTGTCACGGCGATGCTGATGCAGGAGTTTACGAACGGAAACTTATCTTAAAACTGCGTTTAAAGCGCTTTGGTTTGCTTCTAAGTACATTGATAGAAATCTATAAATATATACCTACCTTATATAAACCACCCCTTACTGATTCTTATCAGTTAGATCACGCACATAACAACACTGAAACACGTTAGTGCGGGGAGAATTGCCTAACTTTCGGCAACTTTTCCTTGGTTAGACGAAATTTATCCATCATTATATCAGCCATAGGACGTCCACAGATGAACATAAGCCTCCCCCATCATATTCACTAGAATATGATATCCCTATTTAAAGAGGACATTTTGTGCGATAACTAATACCACGAAGCATTTCTTTGCCGTCCTTTTTAATTAATTTGTTTTATTACAGATGCACATTTCTCATTTCAAAAGAGAAAAGGGATGCCGAGGCGATAAAATCTACTAACTCAATGCACTAGCTGAAAAGGGCGCGCTGGAAGCCAGACGACGAAAATAAAAAGCAAAAAGTTTGTAAAGACTCTACCAACAAAGAGGCCAAGAATGTGAGAATGCAAAAAAAAAATGAGTAGGTACTGAACTGCTGTCTTTTTGCAAGATACTGGCCGGAAAGAACCGAAATTGTGTGCATAGGCATACGTTTAAAATAGTGTATTATATGGTTCCTTGAAAGTTGTGGGGGCGGTGCGGGATTGCGGTGCAGCGGCGGTGGCTCGCTGGCGCCGCTGGTGCGTGGTGGTGGCGGCGGCTGGAGTGGGCGCACAACGAAGCCCACTCGGCTGGGCCATGGGCGCTACTCAGCGAATGGCCGCCGTGGCCGCAGTGGCCCATTCGAGGCACTATTACAACCGCACTGCACCAGAAGTGCAACCGACCGACTCTTCGCCTAACAACATCAACTTCATTTTAGCCAGGTGCGTACTAAAACATTTCGAATGCGTGTAGTCTGGCTAACATAAGTAAAACTGAACATATTCAAATTGCATTGACATTTTTATTACTTCTTTACTTAGACTCATTTAAGAACTTTGTCTTTGTGTTTTGAGTTTCTACTTTCGCAAGGCTCTACAAGTTAAGCACAGCTGAATTTATGACGGGAGCTTGAAATGTCGAGATTGCAATTTGCTTTATTATCCAATATTAGTACGTACTTATTCGATTGGTAGTGTATAATATATAATAGTGGTAGATACCATTATTATATATAATACAATAACAATCGTTTGGCTCCATTCTTCATTCGATCGTTTGTTTCACAAGGCGTTTATAACTTTCGTGAAATAAAACGAAAAATTAATATATTCTAAGAAATAATCTAAGCGTTCCGACAGACACGCGTATTAGTAGTGTGTGATTTCGTATTATACATTTCAACTGGTATTTCCTTAGTATGTATACTGTCCACCACTATACTGAAACAAATAAACAGATAGTGAGTTTAGGGATAATTATACAGTTATCCTACTTTAAGCAAGAAAACTTTATCATTTTCTTGACACTGGCAGAAGTCACTGACAGTGCGCAGCCTAAAAAAAATAACCTGTCACCTCGATACCTAACTTTGAACATCGAAGCATCGAACATATCGAACGTTATTATAACCTTCAACTAAGGAACCGCGACGTCATAACTTAATTACTTATTGGTTCCATTACTGCTCGAAATAGAACGCAAACTTATTAGTTTTATGAAACGAACAACATTTTAGCGGCATCAGCTTTTAGTTAGGCTTCCAGGAAATATATTTTAAGATAGACTGTAACCGGTTTTATTGTTTCTATTTCGTTTAGGTTATATTGGTCCAGTTATATTGGTTTTAGAATTATTTTTAAACGGCAGACTAACCAAGCTAATTGAAAACAATTGATGAAATACTTGATCTAAGTGTTTTGGTAGAAACGCGTGTGTAGCAAATAAACATTTTATTTTTATTTTATTGTTATAAAATTTCACAGCTTATAAATAATTATTAATAAGCTAATTAATCCTAATACATCACAAGAGCCAGTTTAAACCACATGTTATCTTCACATTATGTTACTTTCTATTATAAAATAATCAAACACAAAAGTAATTTTACTTATTTATCGTAACAATAGCAACATGCCAATTTGCGACGCTCCCATCGCTGAGCTATCATCGCTTCATCAGCGTCCAGCATGGACGACATTTCCCATATGAATCAGTAGGACACTTTCTTGAATCTTTACTTGAGGATTGCAACTAGAAAAAAAAGTGCAGATTACCCATTAAGGCTATTTGTTCAATTTTTTTACACTCGTGCACGTTTACAGATATATAACGGTTAATAACCCACGAATATTACATATGAACACCCGATGAAACACTCATTTTGGAAAAAAAACAATAAAAAAGTAATTAATATTCTCTGTCAAACTTCCTGCCACACAACTGTTTTTTACAGTTATATTTATATATTATATTTGACCTTCATATTACGTTACATTAACATAACCTTATACTCAGTATATTATAACCTTAGTCATTATTATATGACTTATTAACCATTAACCATATTATATAAAGCTCGATTACCACTCACTGACTGACTCACTGACTCATTGACATCATTGTTCTCCTAGAAGGAGCGATGGGGGGTGTTTGTGATGTAGGAGAAAAGTGTAGAGGAGGTTCCCGTGACCACCAGAAAAATCCGAAAAGTGTCATTTTTGGTTTCCTTGATGGAACTGGTGTACGGATCTCGGAAACCATAATCGATGGGGGGTAGGTTTCAAAACTAAAAATGACTAAAACCCTGGGACCTTTTTGGAGAGTTGAAAAAAAATTACCCTCCCGAACAAAAAAGAGGTTCTCCCATACAAATTTAAAACGACCGCAACTCCGAAACCGTTATAGGTGGGTATGGGGGGTTTCAACAAATGTTATAGAGGGTTTGTAGGAGAATTTGGGGTTTTAGTCGAAAATTGAAAATTGGTCCTTCGACCCGGATACCAAAATCCAAGTTGCTCCGATCTGGCTGAAATTTGGTATTTAGGGAGATTGGGGGTCCCTGATTCCAAATATGAAAAAAATTTTTGGCTGACGTCATTTGTTTTTTTTTTACTGGATGGGGATTTTTGATGGCGAAACCACTTCTTATTTGCGAGGCCGCAGGCCGAGCTTCAAACCTGCGAGGCCGCAGGCCGAGCTTCAAACCTGCGAGGCCGAAGGCCGAGCTTCCAGGGCGAGGCCGAAGGCCGAGCTTTCGGCCCGCGAGGCCGAAGGCCGAGCGTGGCCTCCGCGAGGCCGTAGGCCGAGCCGTGTTAGTCACTTACGAGGCCGAAGGCCGAGTTCCGAATGGGGTGTTACGCATTTACATTCCTTAGGAGAGTCACTAACGAGGCCGAAGGCCGAGTTCCGAATGGGGAGTTTTTACCACATCTCGAGCTGGTCTTTGATGCAACCGCTCACGGGAACTAAAAGTATCTGTCAGGTGTTCGACTTGCATGGAAATTTTTAAATCTTTTTATATACTGGATGGGGATTTTCGCTGACGATACAACGCCACGGTTGCGAGGCCGCAGGCCGAGCTTCGAACCTGCGAAGCCGAAGTCCGAGCTTTCGGCCCGCGAGGCCGAAGGCCGAGCGTGGCCTCCGCGAGGCCGTAGGCCGAGCTGTGTTAGTCACTTACGAAAGGGGTGTTACGCGTTTACATTCCTTAGGAGAGTCACTAACGAGGCCGAAGGCCGAGTCCCGAATGGGGAGCTTTTTCCACATCTCGAGCTGGTCTCCGAGGCAACGGCCCACGTTAACCACTGCACTTAGAGGTATGGTCCCTTAACAAAACTCGATTACAATCTTGGGGCGATTTTACATCGACTAAAATTTTATCGAAAAAATCAACTTGCACATGGTAACCCTGCTCACACTTTGTACTGAACTAGAAGAAACTGTCCCTTTCTCGACTTGTATGAGAATTTTTAAATATTTTTTTCAACTGCAACTACAAATCTTGATAAATATTACTAATGCACATCGATAACGCGGGCTGCTCGCAGCCCGCGCACCACCCGAAATACTAGTTATATTATATAAAGTTCGATTACCACTCACTGACTGACTCACTGACTCATTGACATCATTGTTCTCCTAGAAGGAGCGATGGGAGGTGTTTGTGATGTAGAGGAAAAGTGTAGAGAATGTTCCTATGACCACCAGAAAAATCCGAAAAGTGTCATTTTTGGTTTCCTTGATGGAACTGGTGTACGGATCTCGGAAACCATAATCGATGGGGGGTAGGTGTCAAAACTAAAAATGACTAAAACCCTGGGACCTTTTTGGAGAGTTGAAAAAAAATTACCCTCCCGAACAAAAAAGAGGTTCTCCCATACAAATTTAAAACGACCGCAACTCCGAAACCGTTATAGGTGGGTATGGGGGGTTTGAACAAATGTTATAGAGGGTTTGTAGGAGAATTTGGGGTTTTAGTCGAAAATTGAAAATTGGTCCTTCGACCCGGATACCAAAATCCAAGTTGCTCCGATCTGGCTGAAATTTGGTATTTAGGGAGATTGGGGGTCCCTGATTCCAAATATGAAAAAATTTTTTGGATGACGTCATTTGTTTTTTTTTTACTGGATGGGGATTTTTGATGGCGAAACCACTTCTTATTTGCGAGGCCGCAGGCCGAGCTTCAAACCTGCGAGGCCGAAGGCCGAGCTTCCAGGGCGAGGGCGAAGGCCGAGCTTTCGGCCCGCGAGGCCGAAGGCCGAGCGTGGCCTCCGCGAGGCCGCAGGCCGAGCCATGTTAGTCACTTACGAGGCCGAAGGCCGAGTTCCGAATGGGGTGTAACGAATTAACGTCCTTTAGGTGAGTCGCTAACGAGGCCGAAGGCCGAGTCCCGAATGGGGGGTTTTTTCCACATCTCGAGCTGGTCTTTGATGCAACCGCTCACGGGAACTAAAAGTATCTGTCAGTTGTTCGACTTGCATGAGAATTTTTAAATCTTTTTATTTACTGGATGGGGATTTTCGCTGGCGATACAACGCCACAGTTGCGAGGCCGCAGGCCGAGCTTCAAACCTGCGAGGCCGAAGGCCGAGCTTTCGGCCCGCGAGGCCGAAGGCCGAGCGTGGCCTCCGCGAGGCCGTAGGCCGAGCCGTGTTAGTCACTTACGAATGGGGTGTTACGCGCTTACATTCCTTAGGAGAGTCACTAACGAGGCCGAAGGCCGAGTCCCGAATGGGGAGTATTTTTCCACATCTCGAGCTGGTCTCCGAGGCAACGGCCCACGTTAACCACTGCACTTAGAGGTATGGTCCCTTAACAAAACTCGATTACAATCTTGGGGCGATTTAACATCGACTAAAATTTTATCGAAAAAATCAACTTGCACATGGTAACCCTGCTCACACTTTGTAGTGAACTAGAAGAAACTGTCCCTTTCTTGACTTGTATGAGAATTTTTAAATATTTTTTTCAACTGCAACTAAAATTTTAAAAAATATACAAATGCACATCGATAACGCGGGCTGCTCGCAGCCCGCGCACCACCCAAATACTAGTTATAATATATAAAGCTGCTCTACCACTGATTGACTCACTGACAGAATTGTTCTCCCAGAAGGAGTATTTTTGGGTTGAAATTATGGTGTGGACTGTATAGAGAGTGCCCACGTGACCTCTAGAAAAATCCGAAAAGTGTCATTTTTGGTTTCCATCATGGAACTGGTGTACGGATCTCGAAAACCATAAGCGATGGGGGGTAGGTGTCAAAACTAAAAATGACTAAAATCCTGGGAACCTTTTGAAAAAATGAATAAATTTACCCTACCTATTAAAAAAGAGGTTTCCCCATACAAATTTAAAACGATCGCAACTCCTAAACCGTTATAGATAGGTATGGAGGGTTTAAACAAATGTCATAGAGGGTTTGTAGGAAAATTTGGGGATTTTGTCAAAAATTGCAAATTGGTCCTTCGAACCGGATACAAAAATCCAAGTTTCTTCGATTCGGCTGAAATTTGGTATTTAGGGAGATTTGGGGTCCCTGATTCGAAATATGAAAAAAGTTTTTTGATGACGTCATTTGTTTTTTTTTTACTGGATGCGGATTTTTGGTGGCGAAACCACATTCTCTTTGCGAGGCCGTAGGCCGAGCTGCAATCGAGCGAGGCCGCAGGCCGAGCTGTGGAGGCGAGGCCGAAGGCCGAGCTCCACCCTAGCGAGGCCGGAGGCCGAGCTGTAGGCCTGCGAGGCCGAAGGCCGAGCTGGCCGTCATTGGGAACAGCTTAAAAACATTCCCTTTGTAACTTGCGAGGCCGCAGGCCGAGCCTTAAACACCGCGAGGCCGAAGGCCGAGCTTCAAACCTGCGAGGCCGGAGGCCGAGCTTTCGGCCCGCGAGGCCGAAGGCCGAGCGTGGCCTCCGCGAGGCCGCAGGCCGAGCCGTGTTAGTAACTTACGAGGCCGAAGGCCGAGTTCCGAATGGGGTGTACCTCATTAACGCATCCTATGGAAGTCGCTAACGAGGCCGAAGGCCGAGTCCCGGATGGGGAGTTTTTTCCACACCTCGAGCTGGTCTCCAATGCAACTGCCCACGTTATTTACTACAATTAGAGGTAGGGTCCCTTAACAAAAGTCGTTTAAATTCTTTGTGCGATTTTACCACGACTAAAATTTTAATGAAAAAAATAAACTTGCATATGGTAACTCTGTTCTCACTTAGTACTGAACTTGAAGAAGCCGTCTTTACCAACGCGAGGCCGAAGGCCGAGCTTCAAACCTGCGAGGCCGAAGGCCGAGCTTCAAATCTGCGAGGCCGAAGGCCGAGCTCGAATAAGGTGTAACGCATCAACACACCTTATGGGAGTCACTAACGAGGCCGTAGGCCGAGTTCCGGATAACGAGTATTTTCATATATCGAGCTGGTCTCCGAGGCAACTGCCCACGTTAACCACTGCACTTAGAGGTGGGGTCCTTTAACAAAAGTCGTTTACAATCTTGGTCCGGTTTTACCGCGACTAAAATTTAATTTAAAAAAATCAACTTACACATGGTAACCCTGCTCACACTTTCTACTGAAATAGTTGTAACTGTGAATTGTTCGATTTGCATGAGAATTTTATATCTCTTTAGCAACTGCAACGACATTTTTGTTAATCATACTAATGCACATCGATAACGCGGGCTGCTCGCAGCCCGCGCGCCACCCAAATACTAGTTATTATAATATATAAAGCTGCACTACCACTGATTGACTCACTGACAGAATTGTTCTCCTAGAAGGAGTATTTTTGGGTTGAAATTATGGTGTGGACTGTATAGAGAGTGGTCACGTGACCCCCAGAAAAATCCGAAAAGTGCCATTTTATGTTTCCATCATGGAACTGGTGTACGGATCTCGAAAACCATAAGCGATGGGGGGTAGGTGTCAAAACTAAAAATGACTAAAACCCTGGGACCCTTTTGGAAAGTTGAATAAAATTACCCTACCTATTAAAAAAGAGGTTTCCCCATACAAATTTAAAACGACCGCAGCTCCGGAACCGTTATAGGTAAGTATGGGGAGTTTGAACAAATGTTATAGAGGGTTTGTAGGGAAATTTGGGGATTTTGTCCAAAACTTGAAATTGGTCCTTCGAACCGGATACCAAAATCCAAGTTGCTCCGATCAGGCTGAAATTAAGTATTTAGGGAGATTTAGGGTCCCTGATTTGAAATATGAAAAAAGTTTTTTGATGACGTCATTTGTTTTTTTTTTACGGGATGCGGAATTTTGGTGCCGAAACCACATTCCCTTTGCGAGGCCGTAGGCCGAGCTGCAATCGAGCGAGGCCGCAGGCCGAGCTGTGGAGGCGAGGCCGAAGGCCGAGCTCCACCTTAGCGAGGCCGCAGGCCGAGCTGTAGGCCTGCGAGGCCGCAGGCCGAGCTGGCCGTCATTGAGAACAGCTTATAAACATTCCCTTTGTAACTTGCGAGGCCGCAGGCCGAGCCTTAAACACCGCGAGGCCGAAGGCCGAGCTTCAAACCTGCGAGGCCGGAGGCCGAGCTTTCGGCCCGCGAGGCCGAAGGCCGAGCGTGGCCTCCGCGAGGCCGTAGGCCGAGCCGTGTTAGTAACTTACGAGGCCGAAGGCCGAGTTCCGAATGGGGTGTACCTCATTAACGCATCCTATGGAAGTCGCTAACGAGGCCGAAGGCCGAGTCCCGGATGGAGAGTTTTTTTCACATCTCGAGCTGGTCTCCAATGCAACTGCCCACGTTATTTACTACAATTAGAGGTAGGGTCTCTTAACAAAAGTCGTTTAAATTCTTTGTGCGATTTTACCCCGACTAAAATTTTAATGAAAAAAATAAAACTTGCATATGGTAACTCTGTTCTCACTTTGTACTGAACTTGAAGAAGCTGTCTTTACCACCGCGAGGCCGAAGGCCGAGCTTCAAACCTGCGAGGCCGAAGGCCGAGCTCGAATAAGGTGTAACGCATCAACACACCTTATGGGAGTCACTAACGAGGCCGAAGGCCGAGTTCCGGATAACGAGTATTTTCACATATCGAGCTGGTCTCCGAGGCAACTGCCCACGTTAACCACTGCACTTAGAGGTGGGGTCCCTTAACAAAAGTCGTTTACAATCTTGGTCCGGTTTTACTGCGACTAAAATTTAATTTAAAAAATCAACTTGCACATGGTAACCCTGCTTACACTTTCTACTGAAATAGATGTAACTGTGAGTTATTCGATTTGCATGAGAATTTTATATCTTTTAAGCAACTGCAACGACATTTTTGCTAATAATACTAATGCACATCGATAACGCGGGCTGCTCGCAGCCCGCGCGCCACCCAAATACTAGTTATTATATTATATAAAGCTCGATTACCACTGACTCACTGACTGACTCACTCATTGACATCATTGTTCTCCCAGAAGGAGCGATGGGGGGTGTTTGTAATGTAGGGGAAAAGTGTAGAGGAGGTTCCTATGACCACCAGAAAAATCCGAAAAGTGTCATTTTTGGTTTCCTTGATGGAACTGGTGTACAGATCTCGGAAACCATAATCGATGGGGGGTAGGTGTTAAAACTAAAAATGACTAAAACCCTGGGACTTTTTTGGAAAGTTGAAAAAAAGTTACCCTCCCGAACAAAAAAGAGGTTCTCCCATACAAATTTAAAACGACCGCAGCTCCCGAACCGTTATAGGTGGGTATGGGGGGTTTGAACAAATGTTATAGAGGGTTTGTAGGAGAATTTGGGGTTTTAGTCGAAAATTGAAAATTGGTCCTTCGACCCGGATACCAAAATCCAAGTTGCTCCGATGTGGCTGAAATTTAGTATTTAGGGAGATTGGGGGTCCCTGATTCCGAATATGAAAAAATTTTTTGGATGATGTCATTTGTTTTTTTTTTACTGGATGGGGATTTTTGATGGCGAAACCACTTCTTATTTGCGAGGCCGCAGGCCGAGCTTCAAACCTGCGAGGCCGAAGGCCGAGCTTCCAGGGCGAGGCCGAAGGCCGAGCTTTCGGCCCGCGAGGCCGAAGGCCGAGCGTGGCCTCCGCGAGGCCGTAGGCCGAGCCGTGTTAGTCACTTACGAGGCCGAAGGCCGAGTTCCGAATGGGGTGTTACGCATTTACATTCCTTAGGAGAGTCACTAACGAGGCCGAAGGCCGAGTCCCGAATGGGGAGTTTTTTTTCCACGTCTCGTGCTGGTCTTTGATGCAACCGCTCACGGGAACTAAAAGTATCTGTCAGTTGTTCGACTTGCATGAGAATTTTTAAATATTTTTATTTACTGGATGGGGATTTTCGCTGGCGATACAACGCCACGGTTGCGAGGCCGCAGGCCGAGCTTCAAACCTGCGAGGCCGAAGGCCGAGCTTTCGGCCCGCGAGGCCGAAGGCCGAGCGTGGCCTCCGCGAGGCCGTAGGCCGAGCCGTGTTAGTCACTTACGAATGGGGTGTTACGCGCTTACATTCCTTAAGAGAGTCACTAACGAGGCCGAAGGCCGAGTCCCGAATGAAAAGTTTTTTTCACATCTCGAGCTGGTCTCCGAGGCAACTGCCCACGATAACCACTGCCTTTAGAGGTATGGTCCCTTAACAAAACTCGATTACAATCTTGGGGCGATTTTAAATCGACTAAAATTTTATCGAAAAAAATCAACTTTCACATGGTAACCCTGCTCACACTTTGTACTGAACTAGAAGAAACTGTCACTTACTCGATTTGTATGAGAATTTTATATATTTTTTCAACTGCAATTACAATCTTGAAATAAATACAAATGCACATCGATAACGCGGGCTGCTCGCAGCCCGCGCACCACCCGAAATACTAGTTATATATATAAAGCTCGATTACCACTCACTGACTCACTCACTGACTCACTGATTGACAGAATTGTTCTCCTAGAAGGAGCGATGGGGGGTGTTTGTGGTGTAGGGGAAAAGTGTAGAAGAGGTTCCCGTGACCTCCAGAAAAATCCGAAAAGTGTCAGTTTTGGATTCCATCATGGAACTGGTGTAGGGATCTCGGAAACTATAATAGATGGGGGGTAGGTGCCAAAACTAAAAATGTCTAAAACCCTGGGACCTTTTTGGAAAGTTGAAAAAAAATTACCCTCCCAAACAAAAAAGAGGTTCTCCCATACAAATTTAAAACGACCGCAGCTCCGGAACCGTTATAGGTGGGTATGGGGGGTTCAAACAAATATTATAGAGGGTTTGTAGGAGAATTTGGGTTTTTAGTCAAAAATTGCAAATTGGTCCTTCGACCCGGATACCAAAATCCAAGTATGTCTGATCTGGCTGAAATTTGGTATTTAGGGAGATTAGGGGTCCCTGATTCTAAATATAAAAAAATTTTTTGGATGACGTCATTTTTTTTTTTTTTACTGGATGGGGATTTTCGCTGGCGATACAACACCACGGCTGCGAGGCCGCAGGCCGAGCTTCAAACCTGCGAGGCCGAAGGCCGAGCTTCCAGGGCGAGGCCGAAGGCCGAGCTTTCGGCCCGCGAGGCCGAAGGCCGAGCGTGGCCTCCGCGAGGCAGTAGGCCGAGCCATGTTAGTCACTTACGAGGCCGAAGGCCGAGTTCCGAATGGGGTGTTACGCATTTACATTCCTTAGGAGAGTCACTAACGAGGCCGAAGGCCGAGTCCCGAATGGGGAGTTTATTCCACATCTCGAGCTGGTCTCCGAGGCAACTGCCCACGTTAACCACTGCACTTAGAGGTATGGTCCCTTAACAAAAGTCGTTTACAATCTTGGTGCGATTTTACAGCAACTAAAATTTTTTTAAAAAAATCAACTTGCACATGGTAACCCTGCTCACACTTTCTACTGAACTAGAAGAAACTGTCACTTACTCGACTTGTATGAGAATTTTTTATATTTTTTTTAACTGCAATGACATTTTTGTTAATAATACTAATGCACATCGATAACGCGGGCTGCTCGCAGCCCGCGCACCACCCAACACCTAGTTATATTATATAAAGCTCGATTACCACTCACTGACTGACTGACTCACTCATTGACATCATTGTTCTCCTAGAAGGAGCGATGGGAGGTGTTTGTGGTGTAGGGGAAAAGTGTAGAGGAGGTTCCTATGACCACCAGAAAAATCCGAAAAGTGTCATTTTTGGTTTCCTTGATGGAACTGGTGTACGGATCTCGAAAACCATAATCGATGGGGGGTAGGTGCCAAAACTAAAAATGACTAAAACCCTGGGCCCCTTTTGGAAAGTTGAAAAAAAATTACCCTCCCAAACAAAAAAGAGGTTCTCCCATACAAATTTAAAACGACCGCAACTCCGGAACCGTTATAGGTAGGTATGGGGGGTTCAAACAAATGTTATAGAGGGTTTGTAGGGGAATTTGAGGTTTCTGTCAAAAATTAAAAATTGGTCCTTCGACCCGGATACCAAAATTCAAGTTATTCCGATTTCGCTGAAATTTGGTATTTAGGGAGATTGGGGGTCCCTGATTCCAAATATGAAAAAAAATTTCGGATGACGTCATTTGTTTTTTTTTTACTGGATGGGGATTTTCTATGGCGATACAACACCACGGCTGCGAGGCCGCAGGCCGAGCTTCAAACCTGCGAGGCCGAAGGCCGAGCTTCCAGGGCGAGGCCGAAGGCCGAGCTTTCGGCCCGCGAGGCCGAAGGCCGAGCGTGGCCTCCGCGAGGCCGTAGGCCGAGCCGTGTTAGTCACTTACGAGGCCGAAGGCCGAGTTCCGAATGGGGTGTTACGCATTTACATTTCTTAGGAGAGTCACTAACGAGGCCGAAGGCCGAGTCCCGAATGGGGAGTTTTTTTCCCACATCTCGAGCTGGTCTTTGATGCAACCGCTCACGGGAACTAAAAGTATCTGTCAGTTGTTCGACTTGCATGAGAATTTTTAAATCTTTTTATTTACTGGATGGGGATTTTCGCTGGCGATACAACGCCACGGTTGCGAGGCCGCAGGCCGAGCTTCAAACCTGCGAGGCCGAAGGCCGAGCTTTCGGCCCGCGAGGCCGAAGGCCGAGCGTGGCCTCCGCGAGGCCGTAGGCCGAGCCATGTTAGTCACTTACGAATGGGGTGTTACGCGTTTACATTCCTTAGGAGAGTCACTAACGAGGCCGAAGGCCGAGTCCCGAATGGGGAGTTTTTTTTCTACATCTCGAGCTGGTCTCCGAGGCAACGGCCCACGTTAACCACTGCACTTAGAGGTATGGTCCCTTAACAAAACTCGATTACAATCTTGGGGCGATTTTACAGCGACTAAAATTTTATCAAAAAAATCAACTTGCACATGGTAACCCTGCCCACACTTTGTACTGAACTAGAAGAAACTGTCACTTACTCGACTTTCTATGAGAAATTTATATATTTTTATAAACTGCAACTACAAGTCTTGATAAATATTACTAATGCACATCGATAACGCGGGCTGCTCGCAGCCCGCGCACCACCCAAATACTAGTTATATTATATAAAGCTCGATTACCACTCACTGACTCACTCACTGACTCATTGACATCATTGTTCTCCCAGAAGGAGCGATGGGAGGTGTTTGTGGTGTAGGGGAAAAGTGTAGAGGAGGTTCCTGTGACCACCAGAAAAATCCGAAAAGTGTCATTTTTGGTTTCCTTGATGGAACTGGTGTACGGATCTCAGAAACCATAATCGATGGGGGGTAGGTGCCAAAACTAAAAATGACTAAAACCCTGGGAACCTTTTGGAAAGTTGAAAAAAAATTACCCTCCCGAACAAAAAAGAGGTTCTCCCATACAAATTTAAAACGACCGCAACTCCGGAACCGTTATAGGTGGGTACGGGGGGTTTGAACAAATGTTATAGAGGGTTTGTAGGAGAATTTGGGGTTTTAGTCGAAAATTGAAAATTGGTCCTTCGACCCGGATACCAAAATTCAAGTTGTTCCGATTTCTCTGAAATTTGGTATTTAGGGAGATTGGGGGTCCCTGATTCCAAATATGAAAAAATTTTTTGGATGACGTCATTTGTTTTTTTTTTACTGGAGGGGGATTTTTGATGGCAAAACCACTTCTTATTTGCGAGGCCGCAGGCCGAGCTTCAAACCTGCGAGGCCGAAGGCCGAGCTTCGAGGGCGAGGCCGAAGGCCGAGCTTTCGGCCCGCGAGGCCGAAGGCCGAGCGTGGCCTCCGCGAGGCCGTAGGCCGAGCCGTGTTAGTCACTTACGAGGCCGAAGGCCGAGTTCCGAATGGGGTGTTACGCATTTACATTCCTTAGGAGAGTCACTAACGAGGCCGAAGGCCGAGTTCAGCATGGGGAGTTTTTACCACATCTCGAGCTGGTCTTTGATGCAACCGCTCACGGGAACTAAAAGTATCTGTCAGTTGTTCGACTTGCATGAGATTTTTTAAATCTTTTTATTTACTGGATGGGGATTTTCGCTGGCGATACAACGCCACGGTTGCGAGGCCGCAGGCCGAGCTTCAAACCTGCGAGGCCGAAGGTCGAGCGTTCGGCCCGCGAGGCCGAAGGCCGAGCGTGGCCTCCGCGAGGCCGTAGGCCGAGCCGTGTTAGTCACTTACGAATGGGGTGTTACGCGTTTACATTCCTTAGGAGAGTCACTAACGAGGCCGAAGGCCGAGTCCCGAATGGGGAGCTTTTTCCACATCTTGAGCTGGTCTCCGAGGCAACGGCCCACGTTAACCACTGCACTTAGAGGTATGGTCCCTTAACAAAAGTCGTTTACAATCTTGGTGCGATTTTACAGCGACTAAAATTTTATCAAAAAAATCAACTTACACATGGTAACCCTGCTCACACTTAGTACTGAACTAGAAGAAACTGTCACTTACTCGACTTGTATGCAAATTTTATATAATTTTTCAACTGCAACTAAAACTTTCATTAAAAATACAAATGCACATCGATAACGCGGGCTGCTCGCAGCCCGCGCACCACCCAAATACTAGTTATAATATATAAAGTTCGATTACCACTCACTTACTGACTGACTGACTGACTGATTGACATCATTGTTCTCCTAGAAGGAGCGATGGGAGGTGTTTGTGATGTAGGGGAAAAGTGTAGAGGATGTTCCTATGACCACCAGAAAAATCCGAAAAGTGTCATTTTTGGTTTCCTTGATGGAACTGGTGTACGGATCTCGGAAACCATAATCGATGGGGGGTAGGTGTCAAAACTAAAAATGACTAAAACCTTGGGACCTTTTTGGAAAGTTGAAAAAAAATTACCCTCCCGAACAAAAAAGAGGTTCTCCCATACAAATTTAAAACGACCGCAGCTCCCGAACCGTTATAGGTGGGTATGGGGGGTTCGAACAAATGTTATAGAGGGTTTGTAGGAGAATTTGGGGTTTCAGTCGAAAATTGAAAATTGGTCCTTCGACCCGGATACCAAAATCCAAGTTGCTCCGATCTGGCTGAAATTTGGTATTTAGGGAGATTGGGAGTCCCTGATTCCAAATATGAAAAAAAATTTTGGATGACGTCATTTGTTTTTTTTTACTGGATGGGGATTTTTGATGGCGAAACCACTTCTTATTTGCGAGGCCGCAGGCCGAGCTTCAAACCTGCGAGGCCGAAGGCCGAGCTTCGAGGGCGAGGCCGAAGGCCGAGCTTTCGGCCCGCGAGGCCGAAGGCCGAGCGTGGCCTCCGCGAGGCCGTAGGCCGAGCCGTGTTAGTCACTTACGAGGCCGAAGGCCGAGTTCCGAATGGGGTGTTACGCATTTACATTCCTTAGGAGAGTCACTAACGAGGCCGAAGGCCGAGTTCAGAATGGGGAGTTTTTACCACATCTCGAGCTGGTCTTTGATGCAACCGCTCACGGGAACTAAAAGTATCTGTCAGTTGTTCGACTTGCATGGACATTTTTAAATCTTTTTATATACTGGATGGGGATTTTCGCTGACGATACAACGCCACGGTTGCGAGGCCGCAGGCCGAGCTTCAAACCTGCGAGGCCGAAGGCCGAGCTTTCGGCCCGCGAGGCCGAAGGCCGAGCCTGGCCTCCGCGAGGCCGTAGGCCGAGCCGTGTTAGTCACTTACGAATGGGGTGTTACGCGTTTACATTCCTTAGGAGAGTCACTAACGAGGCCGAAGGCCGAGTCCCGAATGGGGAGCTTTTTTCACATCTCGAGCTGGTCTCCGAGGCAACGGCCCACGTTAACCACTGCACTTAGAGGTATGGTCCCTCAACAAAACTCGATTACAATCTTGGGGCGATTTTACATCGACTAAAATTTTATCGAAAAAATCAACTTGCACATGGTAACCCTGCTCACACTTTGTACTGAACTAGAAGAAAATGTCCCTTTCTCGACTTGTATGAGAATTTTTATATATTTTTTTCAACTGCAACTAAAATTTTAAAAAATATACAAATGCACATCGATAACGCGGGCTGCTCGCAGCCCGCGCGCCACCCAAATACTAGTTAACCATATTATATAAAGCTCGATTACCACTGACTCACTGACTCACTCATTGACATCATTGTTCTCCCAGAAGGAGCGATGGGGGGTGTTTGTAGTGTAGGGAAAAAGTGTAGAGGAGGTTCCTATGACCACCAGAAAAATCCGAAAAGTGTCATTTTTGGTTTCCTTGATGGAACTGGTGTATGGATCTCGGAAACCATAACCGATGGGGGGTAGGTGCCAAAACTAAAAATGACTAAAACCTTGGGACCCTTTTGGAAAGTTAAAAAAAAATTACCCTCCCGAACAAAAAAGAGGTTCTCCCATACAAAATTAAAACGACCGCAACTCCCGAACCGTTATAGGTGGGTATGGGGAGTTCAAACAAATGTTATAGAGGGTTTGTAGGGGAATTTGAGGTTTCTGTCAAAAATTAAAAATTGGTCCTTCGACCCGGATACCAAAATCCAAGTTGCTCTGATCTGGCTGAAATTTAGTATTTAGGGAGATTGGGGGTCCCTGATTCCGAATATGGAAAAAATTTTTGGATGACGTCATTTGTTTTTTTTTTACTGGATGGGGATTTTTGATGGCGAAACCACTTCTTATTTGCGAGGCCGCAGGCCGAGCTTCAAACCTGCGAGGCCGAAGGCCGAGCTTCGAGGGCGAGGCCGAAGGCCGAGCTTTCGGCCCGCGAGGCCGAAGGCCGAGCGTGGCTTCCGCGAGGCCGTAGGCCGAGCCGTGTTAGTCACTTACGAGGCCGAAGGCCGAGTTCCGAATGGGGTGTTACGCATTTACATTCCTTAGGAGAGTCACTAACGAGGCCGAAGGCCGAGTTTAGCATGGGGAGTTTTTACCACATCTCGAGCTGGTCTTTAATGCAACCGCTCACGGGAACTAAAAGTATCTGTCAGTTGTTCGACTTGCATAAGAATTTTTAAATCTTTTTATTTACTGGATGGGGACTTTTCGCTGGCGATACAACGCCACGGCTGCGAGGCCGCAGGCCGAGCTTTAAAACTGCGAGGCCGAAGGCCGAGCTTTCGGCCCGTGAGGCCGAAGGCCGAGCGTGGCCTCCGCGAGGCCGTAGGCCGAGCCGTGTTAGTCACTTACGAATGGGGTGTTACGCGTTTACATTCCTTAGGAGAGTCACTAACGAGGCCGAAGGCCGAGTCCCGAATGGGGAGTTTTTTTTCCACATCTCGAGCTGGTCTCCGAGGCAACTGCCCACGTTAACCACTGCACTTAGAGGTATGGTCCCTTAACAAAAGTCATTTACAATCTTGGTTCGATTTTACAGCGACTTAAATTTTATCAAAAAAATCAACTTTCACATGGTAACCCTGCTCACACTTTGTACTGAACTAGAAGAAACTGTCACTTACTCTACTTGTATGAGAGTTTTATATATTTTTTCAACTGCAACTAAAATTTTGATAACAATACAAATGCAAATCGATAACGCGGGCTGCTCGCAGCCCGCGCACCACCCGAAATACTAGTTTATATTATATAAAGCTCGATTACCACTCACTCACTGACTCACTCATTGACATCATTGTTCTCCCAGAAGGAGCGATGGGGGGTATTTGTGATGTAGGAGAAAAGTGTAGAGGAAGTTCCCATGACCACCAGAAAAATCCGAAAAGTGTAATTTTTGGTTTCCTTGATGGAACTGGTGTACGGATCTCGGAAACCATAATCGATGGGGGGTAGGTGTCAAAACTAAAAATGACTTAAACCCTGAGACCTTTTTGGAAAGTTGAAAAAAAATTACCCTCCCGAACAAAAAAGAGGTTCTCCCATACAAATTTAAAACGACCGCAGCTCCCGAACCGTTATAGGTGGGTATGGGGGGTTCAAACAAATGTTATAGAAGGTTTGTAGGAGAATTTGGGGTTTTAGTCGAAAATTGAAAATTGGTCCTTCGACCCGGATACCAAAATCCAAGTTGCTCCGATCTGGCTGAAATTTGGTATTTAGGGAGATTGGGGGTCCCTGATTCCAAATATGAAAAAAATTTTTGGATGACGTCATTTGTTTTTTTTTTACTGGACGGGGATTTTTGATGGCGAAACCACTTCTTATTTGCGAGGCCGCAGGCCGAGCTTCAAACCTGCGAGGCCGAAGGCCGAGCTTCGAGGGCGAGGCCGAAGGCCGAGCTTTCGGCCCGCGAGGCCGAAGGCCGAGCGTGGCCTCCGCGAGGCCGTAGGCCGAGCCGTGTTAGTCACTTACGAGGCTGAAGGCCGAGTTCCGAATGGGGTGTTACGCATATACATTTCTTAGGAGAGTCACTAACGAGGCCGAAGGCCGAGTCCCGAATGGGGAGTTTTTTTCCACATCTCGAGCTGGTCTTTGATGGAACCGCTCACGGGAACTAAAAGTATCTGTCATTTGTTCGACTTGCATGAGAATTTTTAAATCTTTTTATATACTGGATGGGGATTTTCGCTGCCGATACAACGCCACGGTTGCGAGGCCGCAGGCCGAGCTTCAAACCTGCGAGGCCGAAGGCCGAGCTTTCGGCACGCGAGGCCGTAGGCCGAGCGTGGCCTCCGCGAGGCCGTAGGCCGAGCCGTGTTAGTCACTTACGAATGGGGTGTTACGCGTTTACATTCCTTAGGAGAGTCACTAACGAGGCCGAAGGCCGAGTCCCGAATGGGGAGTTTTCTTTCCACATCTCGAGCTGGTCTCCGAGGCAACTGCCCACGTTAACCACTGCACTTAGAGGTATGGTCCCTTAACAAAAGTCGTTTACAATCTTGGTGCGATTTTACAGCGACTAAAATTTTATCAAAAAAAACAACTTGCACATGGTAACCCTGCCCACACTTTGTACTGAACTAGAAGAAACTGTCCCTTTCTCGACTTGTATGAGAATTTTTATATATTTTTTCAACTGCAATTACAATCTTGAAATAAATACAAATGCACATCGATAACGCGGGCTGCTCGCAGCCCGCGCACCACCCGAAATACTAGTTATAATATATAAAGCTCGATTACCACTCACTGACTGACTGACTCACTCATTGACATCATTGTTCTCCCAGAAGGAGCGATGGGGGGTGTTTGTTGTGTAGGGGAAAAGTGTAGAGGAGGTTCCTATGACCACCAGAAAAATCCGAAAAGTGTCATTTTTGGTTTCCTTGATGGAACTGGTGTACGGATCTCGGAAACCATAATCGATGGGGGGTAGGTGTCAAAACTAAAAATGACTCAAACCCTGGTACCTTTTGGCACTTAGAGGTATGGTCCCTTAACAAAAGTCGTTTACAATCTTGGTGCGATTTTACAGCGACTAAAATTTTATCAAAAAAAACAACTTGCACATGGTAACCCTGCCCACACTTTGTACTGAACTAGAAGAAACTGTCCCTTTCTCGACTTGTATGAGAATTTTTATATATTTTTTCAACTGCAATTACAATCTTGAAATAAATACAAATGCACATCGATAACGCGGGCTGCTCGCAGCCCGCGCACCACCCGAAATACTAGTTATAATATATAAAGCTCGATTACCACTCACTGACTGACTGACTCACTCATTGACATCATTGTTCTCCCAGAAGGAGCGATGGGGGGTGTTTGTTGTGTAGGGGAAAAGTGTAGAGGAGGTTCCTATGACCACCAGAAAAATCCGAAAAGTGTCATTTTTGGTTTCCTTGATGGAACTGGTGTACGGATCTCGGAAACCATAATCGATGGGGGGTAGGTGTCAAAACTAAAAATGACTCAAACCCTGGGACCTTTTTGGAAAGTTGAAAAAAAATTACCCTCCCGAACAAAAAAGAGGTTCTCCCATACAAATTTAAAACGACCGCAGCTCCCGAACCGTTATAGGTGGGTATGGGGGGTTTAAACAAATGTTATAGAGGGTTTGTAGGAGAATTTGGGGTTTTAGTCGAAAATTGAAAATTGGTCCTTCGACCCGGATACCAAAATCCAAGTTGCTCCGATCTGGCTGAAATTTGATATTTAGGGAGATTGGGGGTCCCTGATTCCAAATATGAAAAAATTATATTTTTTGGATGACGTCATTTGTTTTTTTTTTACTGGATGGGGATTTTTGATGGCGAAACCACTCCTTATTTGCGAGGCCGCAGGCCGAGCTTCAAACCTGCGAGGCCGAAGGCCGAGCTTCGAGGGCGAGGCCGAAGGCCGAGCTTTCGGCCCGCGAGGCCGAAGGCCGAGCGTGGCCTCCGCGAGGCCGCAGGCCGAGCCGTGTTAGTCACTTACGAGGCCGAAGGCCGAGTTCCGAATGGGGTGTTACGCATTTACATTCCTTAGGAGAGTCACTAACGAGGCCGAAGGCCGAGTTCAGAATGGGGAGTTTTTACCACATCTCGAGCTGGTCTTTGATGCAACCGCTCACGGGAACTAAAAGTATCTGTCAGTTGTTCGACTTGCATGAGAATTTTTAAATATTTTTATTTACTGGATGGGGATTTTCGCTGACGATACAACGCAACGGTTGCGAGGCCGCAGGCCGAGCTTCAAACCTGCGAGGCCGAAGGCCGAGCCTTCGGCCCGCGAGGCCGAAGGCCGAGCGTGGCCTCCGCGAGGCCGTAGGCCGAGCCGTGTTAGTCACTTACGAATGGGGTGTTACGCGTTTATATTCCTTAGGAGAGTCACTAACGAGGCCGAAGGCCGAGTCCCGAATGGGGAGCTTTTTTCACATCTCGAGCTGGTCTCCGAGGCAACGGCCCACGTTAACCACTGCACTTAGAGGTATGGTCCCCTAACAAAACTCGATTACAATCTTGGGGCGATTTTACATCGACTAAAATTTTATCGAAAAAATCAACTTGCACATGGTAACCCTGTTCACACTTTGTACTGAACTAGAAGAAACTGTCCCTTTCTCGACTTGTATGAGAATTTTTAAATATTTTTTTCAACTGCAACTAAAATTTTAATTAAAAATACAAATGCACATCGATAACGCGGGCTGCTCGCAGCCCGCGCACCACCCGAAATACTAGTTATATTATATAAAGTTCGATTACCACTGACTGACTCACTGACTCACTCATTGACATCATTGTTCTCCCAGAAGGAGCGATGGGGGGTGTTTGTGATTTAGGGGAAAAGTGTAGAGAAGGTTTCTATGACCACCAGAAAAATCCGAAAAGTGTCATTTTTGGTTTCCTTGATGGAACTGGTGTACGGATCTCGGAAACCATAATCGATGGGGGGTAGGTGTCAAAACTAAAAATGACTAAAACCCTGGGACCTTTTTGGAAAATTGAAAAAAAATTACCCTCCCGAACAAAAAAGAGGTTCTCCCATACAAATTTAAAACGACCGCAGCTCCCGAACCGTTATAGGTGGGTATGGGGGGTTTGAACAAATGTTATAGAGGGTTTGTAGGAAAATTTGGGGTTTTAGTCGAAAATTGAAAATTGGTCCTTCGACCCGGATACCAAAATCCAAGTTGCTCCGATCTGGCTGAAATTTGGTATTTAGGGAGATTGGGGGTCCCTGATTCCAAATATGAAAAAAATTTTTTGATGACGTCATTTGTTTTTTTTTTACTGGATGGGTATTTTCGCTGGCGATACAACGCCACGGCTGCGAGGCCGCAGGCCGAGCTTCAAACCTGCGAGGCCGAAGGCCGAGCTTCGAGGGCGAGGCCGAAGGCCGAGCTTTCGGCCCGCGAGGCCGAAGGCCGAGCGTGGCCTCCGCGAGGCCGCAGGCCGAGCCGTGTTAGTCACTTACGAGGCCGAAGGCCGAGTTCCGAATGGGGTGTAACGAATTAACGTCCTTTAGGTGAGTCGCTAACGAGGCCGAAGGCCGAGTCCCGAATGGGGGGTTTTTTCCACATCTCGAGCTGGTCTTTGATGCAACCGCTCACGGGAACTAAAAGTATCTGTCAGTTGTTCGACTTGCATGAGAATTTTTAAATCTTTTTATTTACTGGATGGGGATTTTCGCTAGCGATACAACGCCACAGTTGCGAGGCCGCAGGCCGAGCTTCAAACCTGCGAGGCCGAAGGCCGAGCTTTCGGCCCGCGAGGCCGAAGGCCGAGCGTGGCCTCCGCGAGGCCGTAGGCCGAGCCGTGTTAGTCACTTACGAATGGGGTGTTACGCGTTTACATTCCTTAGGAGAGTCACTAACGAGGCCGAAGGCCGAGTCCCGAATGGGGAGTTTATTCCACACCTCGAGCTGGTCTCCAAGGCAACTGCCCACGTTAACCACTGCACTTAGAGGTATGGTCCCTTAACAAAAGTCGTTTACAATCTTGGTGCGATTTTACAGCGACTAAAATTTTATTAAAAAAATCAACTTGCACTTGGTAACCCTGCCCACACTTTGTACTGAACTAGAAGAAACTGTCACTTACTCGACTTGTATGAGAATATTATATATTTTTATAAACTGCAACTACAAATCTTGATAAATATTACTAATGCACATCGATAACGCGGGCTGCTCGCAGCCCGCGCACCACCCGAAATACTAGTTATATTATATAAAGTTCGATTACCACTCACTGACTGACTGACTCACTCATTGACATCATTGTTCTCCTAGAAGGAGCGATGGGGGGTATTTGTGATGTAGGGAAAAAGTGTAGAGGAGGTTCCTATGACCACCAGAAAAATCCGAAAAGTGTCATTTTTGGTTTCCTTGATGGAACTGGTGTACGGATCTCAGAAACCATAATCGATGGGGGGTAGGTGTCAAAACTAAAAATGACTAAAACCCTGGGACCTTTTTGGAAAAATGAAAAAAAATTACCCTCATTAACAAAAAAGAGGTTCTCCCATACAAATTTAAAACGACCGCAGCTCCCGAACCGTTATAGGTGGGTATGGGGGGTTTTAACAAATGTTATAGAGGGTTTGTAGGAGAATTTGGGGTTTCAGTCAAAAATTGAAAATTGGTCCTTCGACCCGGATACCAAAATCCAAGTTTGTCTGATCTGGCTGAAATTTGGTATTTAGGGAGATTGGGAGTCCCTGATTCGAAATATGAAAAATTTTTTTGGATGACGTCATTTGTTTTTTTTTTACTGGATGGGGATTTTCGCTGGCGATACAACGCCACGGCTGCGAGGCCGCAGGCCGAGCTTCAAACCCGCGAGGCCGAAGGCCGAGCTTCGAGGGCGAGGCCGAAGGCCGAGGTTTCGGCCCGCGAGGCCGAAGGCCGAGCGTGGCCTCCGCGAGGCCGCAGGCCGAGCCGTGTTAGTCACTTACGAGGCCGAAGGCCGAGTTCCGAATGGGGTGTTACGCATTAACATTCCTTAGGAGAGTCACTAACGAGGCCGAAGGCCGAGTCCCGAATGGGGAGTATTTTTTCCACATCTCGAGCTGGTCTTTGATGCAACCGCTCACGGGAACTAAAAGTATCTGGCAGTTGTTCGACTTGCATAAGAATTTTCAATTCTTTTTATTTACTGGATGGGGATTTTCGCTGGCGATAAACGCCACGGTTGCGAGGCCGCAGGCCGAGCTTCAAACCTGCGAGGCCGAAGGCCGAGCTTTCGGCCCGCGAGGCCGAAGGCCGAGCGCGGCCTCCGCGAGGCCGTAGGCCGAGCCGTGTTAGTCACTTACGAATGGGGTGTTACGCGCTTACATTCCTTAGGAGAGTCACTAACGAGGCCGAAGGCCGAGTCCCGAATGAGGATTTTTTTTCACATCTCGAGCTGGTCTCCGAGGCAACTGCCCACGATAACCACTGCACTTAGAGGTATGGTCCCTTAACAAAACTCGATTACAATCTTGGGGCGATTTTACAGCGCCTGAAATTTTATCGAAAAAATCAACTTGCACATGGTAACCCTGCCCACACTCTGTACTGAACTAGAAGAAACTGTCCCTTTCTCGACTTGTATGAGAATTTTTAAATATTTTTTTCAACTGCAACTAAAATTTAAAAAAATATACAAATGCACAACGATAACGCGGGCTGCTCGCAGCCCGCGCACCACCCGAAATACTAGTATATATATAAAGCTCGATTACCACTGATTCACTCACTGACTGACTGACTCACTGATTGACAGAATTGTTCTCCTAGAAGGAGCGATGGGGGGTATTTGTGGTGTAGGGAAAAAGTGTAAAGGAGGTTTCCGTGACCTCCAGAAAAATCCGAAAAGTGTCATTTTTGGTTTCCATCATGGAACTGGTGAAGGGATCTCGGAAACTATAATCGATGGGTGGTAGGTGCCAAAACTAAAAATGACTAAAACCCTGGGATCCTTTTGGAAAGTTGAAAAAAATTTACCCTCCCGAACAAAAAAGAGGCTCTCCCATACAAATTTAAAACGACTGCAGCTCCGAAACCGTTATAGGTGGGTATGGGGGGTTCGAACAAATATTATAGAGGGTTTGTAGGGGAATTTGGGGTTTTTGTCAAAAAATGCAAATTGGTCCTTCGACCCGGATACCAAAATCCAAATTTGTCTGATCATTTTTTTTACTGGATGGGGATTTTCGCTGGCGGTACAACGCAACGGTTGCGAGGCCGCAGGCCGAGCTTCAAACCTGCGAGGCCGAAGGCCGAGCCTTCGGCCCGCGAGGCCGAAGGCCGAGCGTGGCCTCCGCGAGGCCGTAGGCCGAGCCGTGTTAGTCACTTACGAATGGGGTGTTACGCGTTTATATTCCTTAGGAGAGTCACTAACGAGGCCGAAGGCCGAGTCCCGAATGGGGAGCTTTTTTCACATCTCGAGCTGGTCTCCGAGGCAACGGCCCACGTTAACCACTGCACTTAGAGGTATGGTCCCCTAACAAAACTCGATTACAATCTTGGGGCGATTTTACATCGACTAAAATTTTATCGAAAAAATCAACTTGCACATGGTAACCCTGTTCACACTTTGTACTGAACTAGAAGAAACTGTCCCTTTCTCGACTTGTATGAGAATTTTTAAATATTTTTTTCAACTGCAACTAAAATTTTAATTAAAAATACAAATGCACATCGATAACGCGGGCTGCTCGCAGCCCGCGCACCACCCGAAATACTAGTTATTTATATATATAAAGCTCGATTACCACTGACTGACTCACTCACTCACTGACTGATTGACATAATTGTTCTCCTAGAAGGAGCTATGGGGGGTGTCTGTAATGTAGGGGAAAAGTGGAGAGGAGGTTCCTGTGACCTCCAGAAAAATCCGAAAAGTGCCATTTTTGGTTTCCTTCGTGGAACTGGTGTAGGGATCTCGGAAACTATAATAGATGGGGGGTAGGTGCCAAAACTAAAAATGGCTAAAACCCTGGGACCTTTTTGGAAAGTTGAAAAAAATTTACCCTCCCGAACAAAAAAGAGGTTCTCCCATACAAATTTAAAACGACCGCAGCTCCCGAACCGTTATAGGTGGGTATGGGGGGTTCGAACAAATATTATAGAGGGTTTGTAGGAGAATTTGGGTTTTTAGTCAAAAATTGCAAATTGGTCCTTCGACCCGGATACCAAAATCCAAGTTACTCCGATCTGGCTGAAATTTGGTATTTAGGGAGATTTGGGGTCCCTGATTCTAAATATAAAAAAAATTTTTGGATGACGTCATTTGTTTTTTTTTTACTGGATGGGGATATTCTTTGGCGATACAACACCACGGCTGCGAGGCCGCAGGCCGAGCTTCAAACCTGCGAGGCCGAAGGCCGAGCTTCAAACCTGCGAGGCCGAAGGCCGAGCTTTCGGCCCGCGAGGCCGAAGGCCGAGCGTGGCCTCCGCGAGGCCGTAGGCCGAGCCGTGTTAGTCACTTACGAGGCCGAAGGCCGAGTTCCGATTGGGGTGTAACGAATTAACGTGCCTCAGGTGAGTCGCTAACGAGGCCGAAGGCCGAGTCCCGAACGGGAGGTTTTTTCCACATCTCGAGCTGGTCTTCGAGGCAACTGCCCACGTTAACCACTGCACTGAGAGGTGGGGTCCCTAAACAAAAGTCGTTTACAATCTTGGTGCGATTTTACAGCGACTAAAATTTTATCAAAAAAATCAACTTGCACATGGTAACCCTGCTCACACTTTGTACTGAACTAGAAGAAACTGTCACTTATTCTACTTGTATGAGAATTTTATATATTTTTTCAACTGCAATGACATTATTGTTAATAATACAAATGCACATCGATAACGCGGGCTGCTCGCAGCCCGCGCACCACCCAACACCTAGTATATATATAAAGCTCGATTACCACTGACTGATTGACTGACTCACTGACTCACTGATTGACAGAATTGTTCTCCTAGAAGGAGCGATGGGGGGTGTTTGTGGTGTAGGGGAAAAGTGTAGAGGAGGTTCCCGTGACCTCCAGAAAAATCCGAAAAGTGTCATTTTTGGTTTCCATCATGGAACTGGTGTAGGGATCTCGGAAACTATAATCGATGGGGGGTTGGTGTCAAAACTAAAAATGACTAAAACCCTGGGATCCTTTTAAAAAGTTGAAAAAAAATTACCCTCCCAAACAAAAAAGAGGTTTTCCCATACAAATTTAAAACGACCGCAGCTCCGGAACCGTTATAGGTGGGTATGGGGGGTTTGAACAAATGTTATAGAGGGTTTGTAGGAAAATTTGGGGTTTTAGTCGAAAATTGAAAATTGGTCCTTCGACCCGGATACCAAAATCCAAGTTGCTCCGATTTGGCTGAAATTTGGTATTTAGGGAGATTGGGGGTCCCTGATTCCAAATATGAACGTCATCCAAAATTTTTTGGATGACGTCATTTGTTTTTTTTTTACTGGATGGGGATTTTTGATGGCGAAACCACTTCTTATTTGCGAGGCCGCAGGCCGAGCTTCAAACCTGCGAGGCCGAAGGCCGAGCTTTCGGCCCGCGAGGCCGAAGGCCGAGCGTGGCCTCCGCGAGGCCGCAGGCCGAGCCGTGTTAGTCACTTACGAGGCCGAAGGCCGAGTTCCGAATGGGGTGTTACGCATTTACATTCCTTAGGAGAGTCACTAACGAGGCCGAAGGCCGAGTCCCGAATGGGGAGTTTTTTTTCCACATCTCGAGCTGGTCTTTGATGCAACCGCTCACGGGAACTAAAAGTATCTGTCAGTTGTTCGACTTGCATGAGAATTTTTAAATCTTTTTATTTACTGGATGGGGATTTTCGCTGGCGATACAACGCCACGGTTGCGAGGCCGCAGGCCGAGCTTCAAACCTGCGAGGCCGAAGGCCGAGCTTTCGGCCCGCGAGGCCGAAGGCCGAGCGTGGCCTCCGCGAGGCCGTAGGCCGAGCCATGTTAGTCACTTACGAATGGGGTGTTACGCGTTTACATTCCTTAGGAGAGTCACTAACGAGGCCGAAGGCCGAGTCCCGAATGGGGAGTTTATTCCACATCTCGAGCTGGTCTCCGAGGCAACTGCCCACGTTAACCACTGCACTTAGAGGTATGGTCCCTTAACAAAACTCGTTTAAAATCTTGGTGCGATTTTGAAGCGACTAAAATTTTATCAAAAAAATCAACTTGCACATGGTAACCCTGCTCACACTTTGTACTGAACTAGAAGAAACTGTCACCTACTCGACTTGTATGAGAATTTTATATATTTTTATAAACTGCAACTAAAATTTTAATTAAAAATACAAATGCACATCGATAACGCGGGCTGCTCGCAGCCCGCGCACCACCCGAAATACTAGTTATATTATATAAAGTTCGATTACCACTCACTGACTGACTCACTGACTCATTGACATCATTGTTCTCCTAGAAGGAGCGATGGGAGGTGTTTGTGATGTAGAGGAAAAGTGTAGAGAATGTTCCTATGACCACCAGAAAAATCCGAAAAGTGTCATTTTTGGTTTCCTTGATGGAACTGGTGTACGGATCTCGGAAACCATAATCGATGGGGGGTAGGTGTCAAAACTAAAAATGACTAAAACCCTGGGACCTTTTTGGAAAAATGAAAAAAAATTACCCTCATTAACAAAAAAGAGGTTCTCCCATACAAATTTAAAACGACCGCAGCTCCCGAACCGTTATAGGTGGGTATGGGTTTTAACAAATGTTATAGAGGGTTTGTAGGAGAATTTGGGGTTTCAGTCAAAAATTGAAAATTGGTCCTTCGACCCGGATACCAAAATCCAAGTTTGTCTGATCTGGCTGAAATTTGGTATTTAGGGAGATTGGGAGTCCCTGATTCGAAATATGAAAAATTTTTTTGGATGACGTCATTTGTTTTTTTTTTACTGGATGGGGATTTTCGCTGGCGATACAACGCCACGGCTGCGAGGCCGCAGGCCGAGCTTCAAACCCGCGAGGCCGAAGGCCGAGCTTCGAGGGCGAGGCCGAAGGCCGAGGTTTCGGCCCGCGAGGCCGAAGGCCGAGCGTGGCCTCCGCGAGGCCGCAGGCCGAGCCGTGTTAGTCACTTACGAGGCCGAAGGCCGAGTTCCGAATGGGGTGTTACGCATTAACATTCCTTAGGAGAGTCACTAACGAGGCCGAAGGCCGAGTCCCGAATGGGGAGTATTTTTTCCACATCTCGAGCTGGTCTTTGATGCAACCGCTCACGGGAACTAAAAGTATCTGGCAGTTGTTCGACTTGCATAAGAATTTTCAATTCTTTTTATTTACTGGATGGGGATTTTCGCTGGCGATAAACGCCACGGTTGCGAGGCCGCAGGCCGAGCTTCAAACCTGCGAGGCCGAAGGCCGAGCTTTCGGCCCGCGAGGCCGAAGGCCGAGCGCGGCCTCCGCGAGGCCGTAGGCCGAGCCGTGTTAGTCACTTACGAATGGGGTGTTACGCGCTTACATTCCTTAGGAGAGTCACTAACGAGGCCGAAGGCCGAGTCCCGAATGAGGATTTTTTTTCACATCTCGAGCTGGTCTCCGAGGCAACTGCCCACGATAACCACTGCACTTAGAGGTATGGTCCCTTAACAAAACTCGATTACAATCTTGGGGCGATTTTACAGCGCCTGAAATTTTATCGAAAAAATCAACTTGCACATGGTAACCCTGCCCACACTCTGTACTGAACTAGAAGAAACTGTCCCTTTCTCGACTTGTATGAGAATTTTTAAATATTTTTTTCAACTGCAACTAAAATTTAAAAAAATATACAAATGCACAACGATAACGCGGGCTGCTCGCAGCCCGCGCACCACCCGAAATACTAGTATATATATAAAGCTCGATTACCACTGATTCACTCACTGACTGACTGACTCACTGATTGACAGAATTGTTCTCCTAGAAGGAGCGATGGGGGGTATTTGTGGTGTAGGGAAAAAGTGTAAAGGAGGTTTCCGTGACCTCCAGAAAAATCCGAAAAGTGTCATTTTTGGTTTCCATCATGGAACTGGTGAAGGGATCTCGGAAACTATAATCGATGGGTGGTAGGTGCCAAAACTAAAAATGACTAAAACCCTGGGATCCTTTTGGAAAGTTGAAAAAAATTTACCCTCCCGAACAAAAAAGAGGCTCTCCCATACAAATTTAAAACGACTGCAGCTCCGAAACCGTTATAGGTGGGTATGGGGGGTTCGAACAAATATTATAGAGGGTTTGTAGGGGAATTTGGGGTTTTTGTCAAAAAATGCAAATTGGTCCTTCGACCCGGATACCAAAATCCAAATTTGTCTGATCTGGCTGAAATTTGGTATTTAGGGACATTGGGAGTCCCTGATTCCAAATATAAAAAAAAATTTTGGATGACGTCATTTGTTTTTTTTTTTACTGGATGGGGATTTTCGCTGGCGATACAACGCTACGGCTGCGAGGCCGCAGGCCGAGCTTCAAACCTGCGAGGCCGAAGGCCGAGCTTCGAGGGCGAGGCCGAAGGCCGAGCTTTCGGCCCGCGAGGCCGAAGGCCGAGCGTGGCCTCCGCGAGGCCGTAGGCCGAGCCGTGTTAGTCACTTACGAGGCCGAAGGCCGAGTTCCGAATGGGGTGTAACGAATCAACGTCCTTCAGGTGAGTCGCTAACGAGGCCGAAGGCCGAGTCCCGAATGGGGAGTTTTTTTTCCACATCTCGAGCTGGTCTCCGAGGCAACTGCCCACGTTAACCACTGCACTTAGAGGTATGGTCCCTTAACAAAAGTCGTTTACAATCTTGGTGCGATTTTACAGCAACTAAAATTTTATCAAAAAAATCAACTTGCACATGGTAACCCTGCTCACACTTTGTACTGAACTAGAAGAAACTGTCACTTACTCGATTTGTATGAGAATTTTATATATTTTTTTAACTGCAATTACCAGTTTGATAAAAGTTACTAATGCACATCGATAACGCGGGCTGCTCGCAGCCCGCGCACCACCCAACACCTAGTTTCATTTATAAAGGTTATAGGTATTTTGTTCGTAAACTATTTCTAAGACTGATTTCTCAACCTTACCCCAAAACTCCTCTACACTAAATCATAAACGAACGTCAAATTAGTATCTAAATAACAGCACAGAGTGTATAAAACTCACCTACTGGTAGTGATTCTCTTGTTTAACTAAACTAAATTAAAATTATGTAATATTTGATATGTAATAAGTATTTATATGGATACGATAAAGTCCAAATCAGTAGGACACTTATCAATAACAGCACTAAAATTAGATTTAATAAATACATTAAAATTGCGGGTAGTTTTACGTAAAATAAGTCGCCACTTATTTGGTACTCACTAAAACCACCCGCATTGGCCAGCGATTGAATAGAACTATTCTAATATTAAGGATAGCACTAAATGGAGTTATATGAATTGTAGCGTAAATATAATACGAGTTATTTCTTTTAAAACAATTTTAGTGAATTTTAGCTAGTTCGAGTGATTAACAGAATTAGGGCCATTATCTACTGACGTGCACGAGTGCTCGCGCATTACCACGCAAAAAATGTAATATTTATGGATATCGTAATCTTAATTTTATAACTTACGTAGGAGTTAATATTTTACAATGCCATCATGTCACTAATAATTTTGATTGGATGGGCTGTTCTTGGAACTATAATCAGATAATAGCCTGTAAAACGAGGATCTAGCTACTCGTAAAGCTTTTATTATGATAACATGACGCTGTAAAGCGGGAAAGTATAAGAGTGGGTACTTAACACACCTCAACTTCTGATCCGCATATGGTTTTAGTTGGCTCTACCTACAGGTTAAACGCAATATTTCTTATTAACAGTAATAGTGCAAGAGCGCACGATGACCAGACCTTCGTTATTTTATAAGAGCTGAAAATGTCTCAGGGCATGTCCCCAACACCTGTAAGAACGATCAGTGATATTGGAATTGAGATTGTGGCTACTTGGGCAGTTATCAGGTCGTAAAGGTGTATAAAATAGTACCTAAAATTCGTTAAAGCAAATAGGGTAGTAAATAAGGCTTGATATTTTATATATTTTCTTCGCAATAACATTACAAATTGTTATCCATTGCCGGACACTTAGCACGGTTGCAACCCCCTGCAAGACACCCCTAAACTTGCACTGCTGGACGGGTGTCCTTATATAGGCGAGTTCTGTTGCGGCTGTAGGCATGTTATTATAAAAATAAATACTGATGGATTTATTCTTGTTTCATGTGAAAAATATAAAAGTATCTGGGTTCGAACAGTGTGTTTCGAATCGTAGTCTCTAAGTATGGGCCTTGCAGGCAAGCTCAAAGCCGCATAACGAGCTATGAGAAGAGCTATGCTCAGGGCTTTTCTATATACGCGATTGAATCAGAAATGAGGAGATTCGTAGAAGAACGAAAGTCACCGATATAGCCCAGCGGATTATCAAGTTAAAGTGGTAATGAGCAGGGCACATAGCTCGGAGAACTGATGGCCGCTGGAGTAGAAAGATTCAAAAGTTGCGACCACGGACTGGCAACCGCAGTGTATCACCGACAAGGTAGATGACCTGAATAAGACCACAGGAAGAGGCTGGAGGCCGGCCACTTCTAACCGATCCTTGTGGAGATCAATGGGGGAGGTTATGTCCAGCAGTGGACATCCTATGGTAACGATCTTGATCTGGATGGATTTTGAGCAATCAGCAGGGCGTTCTGTAGGTAGACAGCCTGAAATGTGGGAACGTGTTGGGCGGATTGCGTACTGTTACACAATGAATATTGCTGACCTATACCTAAGTGCAAACCCCAAACAAATCCGCAAAGCGATGTCAGCAATATATTTTCGTAAAAATATCGCCTTATTCGCCTTGGATCATCACAGTATTCCTTTGCTCCTAAAGTCGCCTTATATTAATATATAATGAGGATAAAAGTTTATGTGCGTGTGCGACAAATTGTTTTCTTTAAATAACTCAATAGGGCTACACAACAGTACGTACTTTGCGTTCTTCTAAAGGCGCATTCTCTTAATATCGGCAAACTACCTTAAGATAAAGAATGGACCCAATTGAGCATCTTTAAAAGGATTCTGCTCCTTAACAACTAAACATATTATACAATCAAAAATATTATATGTTATTTATTCATCTGTTATCTTTACATTCAACATTTAAATTAATTTTATGTATCCCAAACAATGTGAAATATTATTAAACAGATGTCGTTTTAAGACATACAATTTGATTCAACTCCTAAAATAAATTTAAATTAAATTTGGAACTTTAAACAACCCATGCGAGGTATTGTTCCTCCAAGGTTATTGGGTCTTATATTCCTTTAAATTCCCTTAAATTCTAAAGTTGAATGCACCCAAGTCGTTACAAGTGTTCTGATTTATGTAAGAGATTACCCCGCAGGCAAAACAGGGATTGCGGAATTAAAATAACGTTAGAAACCACCTGCACCCCGCGACCTTTACCAAATTATATTCTCCACTGGGAAACTTTAGCGGGAATTTATTGACGGAACAAAGCGAGTCTTAGCATCAGCTTGGGCGAATAGGCATTTGTGTTAGCATTTACAACACTCAATAATTTATTGCATAAATAGACAATTAGACAATTTATTCATAAATAAAGATTTACACGTCACATCAGGAAAATATAAATAATAATTGACCTTACTATATAGGTAAGACTATACATATACATGTATTTAATTTGTCATATGCGTATCTGTATTACATATCAAAATAAAATTTATGTCAAATATGATTTTTTTAAAAAGTCATCGTATGCATAAAATGCTTGTTCTATAAGCCAATTTTTTGTTTTATTTTTAAATGCGCGTATTGAGTTAACGCTTCTAATTTCGTTGGGTAGTAAATATGTAAGGTATAAATGTCAGCTTACCTACCTCAATATTTGATGTCAATAAATATAGGACCCTAGTAGGAGTTGGAAGTCAGAAGAGTTAGTTTCACCCGCGTGGACTACAATTTTCCCGTTACCTCAGTTATCCCACTGGAACTGTACGTTGTTCAGGATAAAAAGTTTCAATCAGACTATAATCTATCTGTGTACCTAATTTTATACATATTCTCTCAGCCGTTCTGGCGTAAAAGAGTAACAAGCGTCTACACATCTTCCATCTTGTAGTATTCAAGTTATTTAATGTAATGTCGAAGCATTTACTTACTTAGTATCGATTTCTCGCATATGAGAAATGTAAAATTTATTGTGGAGTAATGAGATCTCTTTGAACAGGACACATCCATGCTCGCAAACTTTCACGTTAATAATATTAATGCGAAGTAATTATACGTATATATCGGTATATATGCAGTACGTAATGTGTCAATTTCAAGCATGATATAATTAGTGAACACTTAAGATGATGATTTCAAATCATTGTTCTGAGCCCTATTGCCCTAAAAATAAAATAAAAAGTACACTAATTTTAATACGTTACATCTAAATTAGGCGTATATTATGTCAAGCGGTGATCAACTTGTACTCGGCTTAACAGCGAGCGCTTTACATTTGTTTCTCGTGATATATTGAGGTATCAATATCATTTTTTTTTTCTCTCGGCGTTAACCCTTGTAAAATGTTACTTTGTCTAGGGCTACAGATACGTCAAAGTTCAACTGACACGCGGCCCAACTGAGCACCACTAGGCGAAGGGCAGACAACCGTATACAACAATTACAACTGTCATAAGTTCACTGTGATTGTGACACAACACGGCATCGCCGTTGGTTGTCACATTTACAAATATCGTGACAACCGCACAGAAGACTTCTCTTGTTTAAACAATTATCAACAAACCTCCTGAAAACGAGATGGTTTTACCAATTTGAATGAGTTAATGAATATAATAAGTTTATTTGCTATAAATATGATAGATCGTAACTAAAACAAAACTAAATAAATATATAAATTAAATTTGATTGTATTTTATTTTATTTATTAATTTATCTATCTGTGGAAACTGCAAGAGAATCCGTTCAGTAGTTTCAGATATCAGATAAAAATCGACAAAAACGTTTTCTTGTTATTCTGTTTTTGTTTTGTTTCGCGACAGACACAAATTTTAAACAACCTCTAAAAAAAGATGGAGTTAATCCAATCGGTTGTATTTTTTTAACGTTTCTTCCTCAGAACTTCATTATTTATTCACCTATCTGCAAAATTATTGTTAATTTCAAAAGAAATATACCTACATACTTCCTGTGATGGGAGGGTTGGCCTCAGGTGGTACCTGGTTTCCATGCCAACTGCGTCCCGATCCTATGCGTGTTCTAAAACTGCAAAGGGATCTTAAGGCAAACACCACAATCCGACTGTATATATTTATTTAGTTCATGTTCGGTTTATATAATGGTATATAATATTCTACCGCGTAGACGTACACAGCACGATCGTATACAGCCTGTGACGCGACGACCGCGATCACTAGTATAGCGACAACTGAAGAGGAAAGGGAAGGCGAGCGGTGTGCCAGCGCAAGCTGCCGCAGAAGCGTTTCCTTGGTCCCACACTTCCAAATCATCTTCATCATATCATAACTTAACTTACATCGTTTCAATACTTCTCTACATTTCAATATATTTCGCAGAATACAGGTTAACCTAGTTTGACAGGCGAAAAATATATTAAAATTGGAACCAAATGTAAGTACATCAATCAAGATGGATATCAATCATCGTTTGTATTATTTATCTTTCAAAAACATTTTGAAAGTTTTTCCTTAATATCCCTATATCTATATAGAGATAGATATATATCTATATCCCCAGCCGGGCGGGGGAATATTTTCCTCAAACCGTTGTTTCGTTTTCACAACCGTTTATTTAACGATTTCTAACCATTTTATTAAATTATAATAATATAATTTTATTGTTAATTTCGCGAGATAAAATTATTCCAGGCTAGTGTGCAGAGTGAAGCGTCCTCTCTCCCGCATAAATTGCATGTAGGAAGTATGCAGCATGATATAAACATGTATGCATTATGAATGTATAAAACACGGGAGTTACTCACGTAATAAGTCAGAGGGTTCCGACTATAGTTTCAACCACATTCGGTGGTCTTTTTCAAGGAGAATACGGGGCGCTCGCGGACGCGGTCGCAGTTCGCCTAGTACTCAGTACTGACCACCGAATGTGGTAGAAACTATAGTCGAAACCCTCTCACTTATTACGTGAGTAACTCCCGTGTTTTATACATTCATAATGTGTCAAAACTACGTCAGTTTTATAACAACATATATTCATGTATGCGGAATCAACACTAAATATATAATACAATCGTAATTTTTAGACTTTCGCGATTCGAACACATTGTTATTAAATCAAACGGGGCTTAATAGCGAGAAAAACATTTAGTAATTTATTTACCTCGACGTTTCGACCAAGTTGTTTTTAATACAATCATTTCGATATGGATTTCCGCAAAGTAACGGCTGAATCTATAGTTACTTTATTATATGTTTAGATGATTTAAAATTACCACTTATGAAGGAATTTAAAAATTAGTTCTTATTCGAAATTGAATGGGTACAAGTGGTGAATAATTCAGAAGCCGGCCGATGACACCGGGTTCATAAGTACACGTCACAAGCGGCCGAGCTCGGAGCATCAGACCGTATACAACTCATTACAACTGTCACAAGTTTACCTACTGAGATTGTTACACAACACGGTATTAACGTAGGGTTGTCACATTCATAACTGCCCCCAGTTCGATAACTAAGCGAATTCATTCGGTTATATATATACCTATTATGCAGCATTACAGAATGGTTATAGACGGTGGCCGTGGTTCGTGTCACGTCAATAACACGTGACTGCTGTATTTTCGGGACCCAAGGTTTGAATCCCGTCAGTGGCGAACATTTGTGCGATTGGTGTTTATGTGCTGTGATTGTGTGTCTCCATTCTTCCCGCGACACAGGGGATCCTAGTGCAGGGGTTTGTGCGTAAGAAAAAAATATTTTAAACCTTCGTTAAAAAAATTAAAAGATAATTGTAGGGTTATGCTCAGCATGATTAGCGTTCACACTTGCATGCTTACGTTGCGCTGTTTTTCAGCATAACCTCGCTCAGTAATGTCACTAGAAAACAAGTGTATATAATTATATAATAGCAGATTACTTGAATACAATTTACGAAATGTATGTATGCGAAATAAAAATGTTAAATACATATAAAAAGTATAAACAATTTCGAATCGATTAGATTATATATATATTTCAATGAGTGGGAGAATTAAAATTCTAGTATTTAATGTAAAAGTTACGCTGATGAAACTTTCAAAAGAAAACTAACAGCCTGGCAGCCCTACAACTCGGTTCCAATTCCGTTAGCGACAGTCTCGCTAATGCGACGCGTGAACCCTAATTTGTAGGGCATTTGGCTCTGCTCAGGCAGATTAGGCAGGAACTAACTAATTTAATTATCTATGATGGAAACTACATTTGGCATTCGATTGATTTTGAAATTTAGTGCTAATATCGATATGCAGATTGAGGGACATTATTCAGCGGTAGTTACGTGCCTTCACTTAATTGAAATAGGTGTCATACTTGATATAAAAGGCCTCATAGCATTACCGTGTCATAGCAGACTAAAACGCTCATTGCGGTGGAATGCTGATAACAAAGTTTACAGAAAGAAACTCCGCAATCTTAACCAATCAACTGGGTGAAGCAACTTATTCTACGGTCACATCTTGGATCTGTAGACGTAATTCTTTTTAACCGACTTCAAAAAAAGGAGGTCCTCAATCTGGATTTTAATGATTCTTTTTTTATTGGACACTGGGGCTTCCCGTGTGGTCCCATTTCAATTTCATAAAAAACGATTTAGCGGTTTTTGAGTTATACTCCAATAACTGAAAAGTGTTATCTCTACCTGGATGACTTTCTTATTGAGGGTGCATAACTATCGATCCTGTGAGTAGCACGGGTCACTGAAAAGTGTTAAAATTAATTACCAAGAAATGGAACCGACTTCAACACTCAAAAGTGTGAAATAACTTGTCGAAGTTGGTACCATGCGCATAATATTTTGATATTAGTTACTTTTGAACTATCATGGTACCAACTTCTACAAGTTATTTCACACTTTTGCGTGTAGAGAACGGTTCCATTTTTTGGTATTTTTATTATACTTTATGCTATTCCGGGCTTTGTACGGTAAGAACATCAGTCGTAAGGTATCATTGAGGGCCCTTGGACGGTTGGAAAACTCCGACATTGGTTTCTCACTAGCTTATCTGCCGCATTACCAAGCCTGGTACATAGGTTATAGGCACATTTAGGTAATCATTTTCCAAGATCTTATTTGCTTGTGGAGGGTATAATGTCAATCCCAGTTTAATAAGTATCTACTTTGAATCAATTAAAGACACTGGGAAGTGAGTGTACAGCCTACTATTTATTAGAGGGGTTTGAGATTATGATGAATGCAAAATTGTTAGTGAAAAAAACAAACTCTAATGTTTAGGGTTGTTGTTGCAGTTACCTTGGTCCCACTAAGTGAACTGCAACAACAACAACCCTAAATATTAGAGTATGACTGAATTTGTAGACCTCTCCATATGTTTGACGTGGCCTAACAAAATTTGTACAGTGGTACAGGGGATCGTATGAATAGAGGTATCAGGTGACGATAACATGTAATGAAATGGAAATAGAAAGATGTTTTAAGATGTCTTAGGATAAGGGTATGGTGCATTCGTTTGATACGATATCAAACTGTAAATTTATTAAAAAACTGTCTATCAGTCCTATTAAATCGTTCAAACAATTAACGGTAGATGGCGCTAAGAACACCATCCCCTCAGATGTTAAAGGAAGTAATTGCTGCTTTAGCTTAGTTGGACAAAGCGACAGGACGGTATTCTGTAGTCGTGGGTTCAAGTCCCACAAGCTGCCGAATTTTTTCCTTCAAATTTTTTGAGCGTTAGTTCCGCCTATCATGTTGTTAATACAATAAACCATAAAACTCTTAGAAAGATGTTGTTTGTCCATCAGGTGCCGCAAGGAGTATGATGCACTAAACAAACGTTGTTTTGGTTTAGTAGTTAAGTTAAGCTTAACTTTTCACCGTAATGAGTATTGTCTTAGCTGCTAAACGAATAGTTAAGAGCTAGTTTAAGACGCAAGACGTAAAATACTAGTTTGTTCCGCGTTCCAAGTTTCTTAAATGCAAAATAACTTTTATAAATTGAACTCACGAGGAAAGCAAACAACATTTTAGACAAAACTTAATTATTTCGAAACTCAGCGTTAGAATCTTTAGAAAATATTTTGCCCCGTGTAACATGTTTTGACTGGCCAGTTGGCGCAGTTGGTAGCACTCTGCCTTCTGAGCCGCTGGTCCCGGGTTGGTCCCGGGTTGACTGATATATATATACTTATGTACATATAGACACCCAGACACAGGTCAAACATTTGTGTGCATGAACATGTCTGTTTGACCTGTGTCTGGGTGTGTATATGTACATAAGTATATATATATCAGTCATCAGGTTACCATAGCACAGGCTCTGCCTATAGTTTGGGACCTGAAGACCTTGTGTGAATGTTAATAAATAAATAAAAAAATGTGTTCTTGCATTATCCGACTGAATTTGATGCTTTATTAGATTTATTGACTTACGGTAAAAACTTCGTTGGGATTCAGCTTTGAGACCACGACCAACTGTAACAATGAAGAAGAAGTTTGTTATAAATGCTACGTACCTGTGTGTTGGTCATAGCTTCTGATAAAAATGATTTTTTTGTCGAATTTTATTTATTTATTTAATTAATTGTTGCCACATACATTTAAACGTTGACTTAATTAACATAAGTATATCTTTAACCTTGCCTTGCCTTGAGTGCCGTGGTGGTACCGGCCTAGAATAGTACTCCCCCATCTCTTCCCGCGGGTGCCGTAAGAGTCGGCTAAGGGATAACGCACCAGGAGGTGGGCAGCAGCGCCTTCTGAGGATCGGAAATCATACTGCGCTCGCCAACCCGCCTGCCAAGCGTGGCGAGTATTGGCAAATCCCCCCTATATGGGGGAGGCATACGTCCAACAGTGGACGCACATAGCTGAGAAAAGAAAAAGAAAAAATCTTTAACCTAACGAAAAGATAGATATTTAACTGGGCACTCTGCCTCGTGAGATGTCTATCTTTCCAAAGTAATTTTATTTACTGTTACATAATTCAGTAAGATTGACGACGGGCCAAACTAGGCTATGCCTGTATCTTGGGTGCAATTTAAAAGGTGTTTCAGAATATGTTAATGTTTACAAAAATTGCAACAGACGACTTCATTCACCTGTAGTTTTGAAGATAAACCTCTTTATTTAAAAAAAACTACTTGAAAAATTTTGATATAATTTATATGGGATGGTAGCAACTCTAAAGTACTATCAGTACCAAACAAAACAAAGACTCATCAAAATCTAGGCCTCAAGAATCTACCAAACAAAATAGAGAATAATCAAAATCGATTCATAATTGTCGAAATGATCTTGTCATATACATAATAAAAAACATACAGTCGAATTAAGAACCTCCTCCTTTTTTGAAGTCAGTTAATAAATAAAACTTTATTTCAAGTTACAAGTCTCATAAAAAGATAACTCAACAAATAGGTATACATAACACACACCGTTAAATAAAATTTTAGACAAGTATATAGACAGAGATTAACATTATAGAGTTACTTTAATTTCTCTCCGACTAGGCTACACATGTAGACCCTGCCAGGATACTGCTAGGCTACACATCTACATCTGTCATCGTTTTAATAATATAACCAAAACAATATGTATATAGAATTAGTTATGGCGTAGGAGATAAAACATCCCATCCCATCGAACTAATATTATAAAGGCGAAAGTATCTGTGTTTGCTTGTTACTCTTTCACGCTCAAACGGCTATACCGATTTCGATGAAATTTGGTATGCAGATAGTTTAGACCCTGGATTAACAACAACATAGATTACTTTTAACCCGAAAATAATTGCTGTTCCCGAGGGATACGCAAATAATTCAAGAACCACTGTTACTCTCTCACTCTCAAACGGCTGTGTCGATTTCTATGAAATTTGGTATAGAGATAGATTAGACCTTGGAATAGCTTGGAGTATGGTTCTCTTGGGGTAATTGAGGTAGCGGGAATACCTTTATCCACGCGGGTGAAACTGCAGGGCGCCACTAGTTATAGCATATACAATGCTTTATGAAAGTATATAAACGTATCTGAACCCTTATAATATAATCACCGAGCAAGTGCATACGTCAGTGTACCTGAGTAATTATTCATATATCTTTGCCATGATAACCTGTAGGAATGTAGAGTAAAAAAGTAATAAAGATGATGTGATTATGAGTTAAATCATGTGCAAACAAATATATAGTCACGTCTTAAACGATAATTTCATTACCGACCGTAATGAGACTAATAGGGATTATCCTATAATTCCGTCGGCGCAGAAATTAAACACCAAATTGAATTTGTCACCGCTCCTTCGCCACGTATTCGTAATGAGTTTAGACAGAGTTTATTCAGGCAGACTAAAATGTCTAAATGTGTACCATCGCAGTAAGATCAATTCTACTTATGGACCTGAGTGCTGTGCCTGCAGCAGGAAATACTTGCGTCACATCATTGTATCGCAATCGTATAAACAATTTAATAACGCACATTCCGTCCGTACTAACTCTCATTTCTCCGTGTCACAGTTATGTTAGATAAATGACAGTTAGGGGCTGAGTTCAATTGTTTCACGCTGCGATTGTGATTCCTGCTTCGGCCACTGTTCTGTTAAGGGTTTAAGAGTTGTCAATGACATTACAGAGGCTCCTTAATAATGACATTAAATGCATAAATGCAAATGATGAGATAACCATTCGGTATGACAGAATTTCTTTCGTTGGCAAATATTCATATCCATACATTTGGACAGGTCTTATGTTATGTAATTAAGTACCTATTCAGTCATTTATAAGAATCACGGTCCTGGAACAAGATCTTTTCTTTTCAATTTCATTGTAGTTTTGCGCAAATTAGGAAATAAAAGTACAAGTATATTTTATAACAATAATATTTTATAATTTAAACAAGTATTTTTTATTATTTATATACAAGTCACAATTGACAATTGAAGTTGAAAGTCTTTTCAAAATTTTGTAATGTATGGTTAACAGAATAATACCTTTTTTTTTTCCACACAATTTTAAATCAATGTTATAGGACAGTTGTTCTACACAGTTATAGAATATCTAAAATATGTTTTTCATAAATTACAGTTTAAAGGGCAATGAACTCGCCCTAAGTTAATGGGCGTAAGAACAAAGTAATACGACGACGCTTCGACATTTGCACGATTTCAAAGCGATAGAAATCGTACAGGTTTCTATCGCTTTGAATTAAAGGAGTGATGATATCTTTGTGGATTATGTTTGGGGCTTGTGACAAAAACAAGGCGTAGGTATGACGATATTGTGGAAAATGGCTGCACTTACAAAGGGTATATCACCGGAATGTAAGACACAATCGGATTAAGCCTGTACTTGGACCATGTTTTTGCTTCTTAGGCCGGTGGATTCATTGTATCCGAGTTGCTAGTGAATGTACATTTATTCACGATTTAGGGCCTTCAAATTCGTAGTTAGGGTAGCCAATTTAATTACTCATTAGCCAATTAAATTAAAATATTTTTTAAATTAAATTACTTAATTAATCAATTTCTGTGAAATATCTACTTTTTCTGTAGACGTGGGTAATAGTTGAATATTTTGAGCATTGGTTGTCAAACTACGGATATAAAACGTTTATATTAACAAGTATAGATATTTAACAATTGTTACTTTTTTAACCATACTGTTTTAACCTAAAAGTGGTAAAATTAGGGCCTTTTAAAGTACAATACCGCGCAGATTCGACAATAAACTAGCACAGGAGATACTAGGAAATAATATACGAAAGATACTTGCAAAAGTGCCTTTCCGTTCGCTTGGTTCTTTGTCATTATTATGACTTTTTAGTTTCTGATATTTTCGCAATGACTACCTATATAACTGGAAATGTTAAACGATTTTTATTCGATTATATTTTATTTATTTTCCACTCGACGAGTCTGCTCGAGGGAATGGTTATTGAAAAGTCGTTGAAACATAATAATATGTAGGCAATAGAAAGAATATCATTGCATTGTTGAGACTTTTCTCCGGACAATTCTCTGTGAAAAGAGAAAAGAAGTCATAATATTTGTTTTTTCATCCCAGATACGTATCTGGGACGAAGAATTAAACAGTCTACATAGACTGTTTAACTCTTCGTTTTATCAGTGAAAGACTACTTTATGTATATATAAGTATGTATATCAGTCATCATGTTACCATAGTACAGGCTCTGCCTAGTTTGGGACCTGAAGAGCTTGTGTGAATGTTGATAAATAAAATAAAATAAAAATAAATAAAATTAACCAGCTTTATTTGCCCCCAGTGCAACATTATGCGGCGTCCTGGTGATGATCTGCGCGGCTTGCTGGAGACGGAAGTCTTCGTACAGTAAGCCAGTAGTAGACGTGGGGGTGTGCCGCGGCGTCTACACCGTCAGCGCCGACTCTAGGCTTAGTCAGGTAAGGTACAGGTAACACTTGATACCGTAAATGAAGTTGTGGGTTTAAGTACTACGAGTAGCCGAATTATTTCCTTGAAAAATTTGAACGAATAATTTATTTTTATACTGTAAAAATGCCTTAAACTATCTTTAAGTTTGACCACTATCTCATTTAATGGTCAGTAACGATGTGGTCGAAGATGTTATCACGCTAGTCCAGGAATGGTTCCTGACTCCCAAGGACTGCTGTAAACATAGGGTGGTTGATAGTCAGGCTACTCGAAAGTACACTACCACCTTGCTGGGAATTCGATAACAATTATTACCTTCACCGGAAGCTTAAGCCGTTGGTGAGAATCAAACCAGCGTCCGTCAGTTTGACGCTCCCACCGCTAAACTATCATCGCGCCGAATGAAGATGATAGTGTCAGTATGCTGAGAGACTTACACGTTGCAAATGGACATAGTGCAGTAATACTATAAATTGAACTGAGAACCATTAAAATGAACAGCCATTTATTCAGTTTGGTAGGTGTCCTTGCTTCAGCAGAAACGTGTCGAAAGTAAAATTGCAATTATGTGACGAATAACTAACCGTCTGCAAGCGTCTGACCAGAATACTCAATGAGTCAATGCAGGTCCATATATTCGCAATTCGCAAGTTTTAGCTGTGTCATTCCTATTGTTAGATCTTTCTAGAATAAACTACAACTGTCTGAAATTTCCAAAGAAGTTAATTTTAAAGTCGTTTACAGGCCTCTGCCTGTAAACACAATTTACAAATGAAATACGGGCTAAAAAAATTACTTATCACATTTTTAGACTTTTAAATGACGTTTCTTCTGGTGCAAGATACAGTTCAAGCGCATGTGACGGTCGTAGTGTATCAGTGGTCAGTGACATAAATTCCGGTTCTCCGGGACCCTGAGCTCAAATCACGGCAGGGGCAAACATTTATGCGATGACTGGAGGTGTTTGTTCCGGATCTTGGATGTTTGTGTGCTGTCAATGTATGTGTTCATGGATCCCGCGACATAGGGAATCTAGTGCATGGGTTTGAATGTGAGATAAAAAAAATGTCGCTACCGCGAGAATTTGTGCTAAAGGAAATGGTCGCTCTAAAATATTTTTCTCTAATAAATCAGCAAATGAAATCAAATTTGGTCAATCAGAATTAATCTTCATGAACTGTTCTCATAAGTGGTATTTTTTAAGTTTATTGACAGACGGCCCGTCTCGGCTTCGCAAGGGTAATAATATCAATATTAAAAATTTCCCGGGGATAATGTAGCTTCTCAACAGTAAAAGAGTTTTTCAAATCGGTTCAGTAGTTTCAGAGCCTATTCAATGCGGACAAACAAACAATCAAATCTATCTTCTTTACAATATTAGTATAGACGCAGAACTTTCAACAAAATAAGAGAAAAGACTCAAAATTGTCTATTTAGCTTATGGCCAAGCCTTAAGCTATTCGTCTAATCGACGAAGAAAGGTGCTGGGATAAACGAATATAAATCAAATAAACACATTTCATTCGCGTAACAATAACAAACATTGTACTGGTTTTCTTTCCCAAACAAAAAATAAACGAACTTACGTAGACAAGGGTGGCATTCCTTATTAAACTGTCCAACTCTGGACGAGACCTATGTCATTTATTTTTAAAGTGGTCACCTTATTAGGTACTTTCCACTTGGAATGACCTCGGGGAGTGTAATGTTAAAACGCAAATTAACGACTTGTACTTTGTATGTGTTTTTCCAGATATAAATTACTCCAATACCTTAAGATAAAGATCTTCGCCCAAGTGTCTATTACTACTGATTACATTTGCAACTCAAACATGGTCTCTCACTCTGGGTCGCATATGGAAGGTCAATCTTTCAACGAGCTACGAATAACTTTATGAAAATTAAGAGTTTTTTTTATACTGTATAGATCTAGCGTTTGACCACTATCTCACTTGATGGTCAGTGACGATGTGGTCGAAGATGTTATCACGCTAGACCTAGAATGCTCACTGGCTCTCAAGGACTGCTGCCTGAAAACACTATTAGTTTAGTGTAAAAGAAGGAAAGTTTACAAATAATGCCCTTCAGTTGGTGAAGTAAAGTGGCAAAGGCATTTACTTGACATACCTCTTGTTCGAAGCAGCCTAAAAGGTTAATTATGCCACCTCATAGTTGTAAGTTAAAGTGACCGGCCCAATGAAACTAATTATTTATGGTTACCTATATAACAAGAGAAATAAAGTTTATCGAGCTTGTGATCAAAATTAAAAGGGCAGTAAATATAGCATAAAGGGTTTTAGGGTTAGGTATTCGATATTTAAAAATAGAGGACGACGATATAAATTGAGCCCGACGACCGACCAGCATTTTTTTATGGAGATAACTTTCTAGTGTCCTGATTAGCTATCACCATTAAGTTTGAAAAGCTGTCACAATGGGTTTCAGTAACTTTTCGTTTTTATTGGCTTGAATGGCTGTACTCAATAATGCGTATAACCTTGCTTTTGACGCACTTCATGGGTTGACGACAGTGCAGAATAAAATAAACAGCTATTCACCGAAGTTGTCATTCATAGGGCTTGTACTCCATGTAGACACGTAAAACAATGTGTAATTATTTGTGTATTTTCGTGCGTGACATCACTAACCGATCCTAACGGAAAACCAGCGCTGGTTAAAGTTACCAGCGCATTATGCTGAGTTGGGGTCGGCTTGTGGCAATAAACTAGAGTTAGTACACATACCTAATATAACGTATCAGTAATACCTAATGGAAGAGATATAGCATTATATCTATATCTTCTAATGCCTTTTATTCGTTGTTATACATAATGCTATATCTATGTCGTTTAGTTATTGTGCAATATTCTAAGTCAAGTAATAACAGTTAAAGTCTTCTAAAACCTACAAACAAAACACTAGCGAGATAGTAATGAATTGAACTACTTTGTAATAAATAAAATTGGAGCGTATGTTTGTGATGTCATAATAGCACCTTTTTTGGTATATGCTTACGACGATATATGTATATGTATACCAAACACAATAATATATAATATATAAAGTGTGTTTGTTCGGCTAGACTAATTGTAGACCGACATTTACTGCCGGAAAGCCAATTTTATGACTAATATAATTATATAACTAAAATAATCTAACTTAAAATAAAAACCTTAAACATTTAATAAAAACTAAATTAAATCTAAAACGGGCCCCTGCGGCATTGTACCCTAGATGCTGGCAGCGTTTCCTCTTTGTATTGCTAGGCTAATACGTTGAGCGAGGAAGCTGCCAGCTCTTCGGTCTCCTGAGACGTCAACCAGTATAGTATTTTATTGCTATTCTAAATTATTTTTAAATTATTTTAATGTTACCTTGTCATTATCAATTATGTGCCATTATTATGTATTTGTCATTAAGTTTACTGAAATATTCATTTTGAATAAATAGCTATATACAAAATTATATAACTCTAAAGTAGTATAATTAATTATAATATTAAAGTAAAATAATGTGGGTCAATTGCTATTACGTTAGTAACCAAGCGAACTAAAGAATAAATAAAACATTTTGATCTTAACACGCTGCGGCTTAATTATGTTAATCCTTTTTTTGACATGGCGCCACATAGCTGGTCGGAAAATGAACCACCACCAAAAATGTCCTAACTATTTGAGTTTATATGTTATGGGTTTCTTAAAATAACAGAACTCATGTTACGCTAATTGAACTGAAGTTTAAATAAATAATCGTGATCACTGGGTCGTGCCATAAAGCCAAACAATCCCAACAACTGTTTCTCGGGTTTCAGTAATACATTATCACACTAATAATATAAAGGCGAAAGTTAGTCTCTGAACTTTTTTCTATATGCCCAATTTTGATTTATTCGAAAGCTAATGCTTCTCATGTGATCCAACTAAAACAATGATCAAGATCTGGCTAGTAGGTAAATAGTTTTTAAGTTGGCATTCGTAAAGCGTATTTAATTGAGTTTCATTACATTGATGAAGTTCTTAATTTTACCCGACTTCTTTTAAGAAATCAGTAAGTCGAATGCCAAGATATCCTATATTGATTAGCGATAGACTTGAACTCGAGTCAATCGACACATTATGCGTACTAATATGTCTTGTGTAATATTAAAGTTTAAATAACCCATGCCTCCCGCGACACAGAGAATCCTAGTGCAGGGGTATAAGTTTGAGTTAAAAAAAAATAGACAGCAGTAATTTGATCGATGAATAAAATTTCTAACGCTAACAGTTGATTTATCAGAACAAGCATCACTCGTGATATTGTATACGAATTATATATATACCTATATATTTGTGTGCAGTAAGGGTGGCGCGACCTTCGCTTTATGGTTCCGGGCGCCCTTACATACATACCCAAACAGTTGATTACTTAGCAACATCAACAAGTTGCGTGTTAAACGTTCACAGTGTTTGGTTAAAGTTATTTGTAGTCAACAGTACGGGATGTTCAAGCATAAGGTTCTCAAACAATCACATCCTTAGCTCATCTCATATTGTTTTCTTGCTGACGTCGACTCTATCTAAGATTGGTTCAAGGCACATTGCCTACATAATATAAAATAGTTTCCACTACGATAATATACCAAAAAAATAAATTATATTTTAAAATATTTTTTATTAGAAAAAAGTACGTTTATAATATTTAATATATTATATATTGGTGATTTTAACAAAGACACTCGGAGAAGGTGAATGTTTTACGTATATGTATATTTAGAGAGATAGTCTGCCAGACCAAAAAATTAGTTTAATTATTCGTTAACTCGTAATTGTGCTAATGTTCCTTGCTTTCGTTGCGGTCGCTCCAGAGGATAAATACGGACACACTCGTAAGAGTGTTGATCAACACATATAGACAATTTTCAGTTTTTTGCAGCGGTGTAAAGATTAAACAAAAGCTTCCATTTGAGAACTTTCTTTATGCACAATGGGCCAACAGTTATAGATATAAAACAATGTCTACTTTGTTTGTTTAAAATACGAATTATCGAGTCTTCATAGCAAGTACTCGAGTATTCTTTTCAATTATGGGAAGATAGCGTTTATTACCAGTAACGAGCTGTATAATACTTAATAGTGCAACTACAAAAATGGTTAGAGATGTACGCAACAAGCCGATAGGTGCATTTAAAGTTACATAAGAGAATCTTTGGTCCAAGTCTTATTAGCATATTTAGTTACTTAGTGCTAAACGTCATAAGCCTGACATCAGGGCACAAGGTATCATAATTTCAATAGTATGGAGTATACCGGTCACACACCTTAAATATTTTCCTAGGTACCTCTCTTAGGTTTATTTTTTTATACTGTACCTATCGATCTAGCGTTTTACCACTAGCTCACTTGATGGTCAGTGACGATGTGGTCGAAGATGTTATCACGCTAGACCTAGAATACTCATTAGTTTTGGAGATGAATGTCCTATCATATTAGATAGTGAAATTACCGTTTACGGCCAGTTCCATTCGAGAACTTTCCAAATCAGCACTGTGACCATTAATTCTGATATAACTTGATGGCTTTCATTTCTATGATAAATCGCGAGTTTAGTTGTGGGGCCCACAATAAAAGAGCAAGTTTTCATCTCGAAGTGTTTAATATTTAATTGTATGTATATTTCCTGCGTATATAACGACCAATGTCGCGATAAACACACTTCCATTCACTTCCACTTCACCTATCCATTACCTGATTGAGAAATAAGCACCCAAAAACAGTAATATACTGTATACAATTCCTTAATGTAAGTACCATAAAAATATGAATTTTGAAATATGTTTCGGCAGCCCATACTGCTCGTACTACGCTTTTGTTTTAAGCGCAAATATACAGATTAAACAATAGTTAGTTTCTAAGACTTCGTTCACACAATGTTTATACTAGTAGTTAATCCGGATTTCGTTACAATTAATTGTGGGTTGTTAAATTCACAGTTCAGTGCAGTGTTATGTGGTCCAAATAAATATTTAATGATCAAATCTATTACATTTCTTTTGATATATAATAGAAGAGGAAACTTATAACCATTTTACACCATCACGGACAAAATATTTTTTGAAAATTTTACCTTAATGTGTCCGTTGACACGCGTGCAGTTTACAGAATTAAGCATTAGGTAACATTTCTTATCACTATACATATATAAATACAATACAAATACATTTTACTAACAAATTACAAAAAAAAAACATACATAAAGGCCAGAATTAAACATTTTATAAATGACGAAATAAATTTTTTTAAATAATTAATGTATAATAAGCGGTCTTATATTTTGAAACGATCAAGCCAGCTTTTTGACGAAGTTTATACAATAGATGATCTAGGAAGGTGGTGTGCGACATAAAGATATTGGCATTGCAAGTAATGCTATATAAAATCTCGCCTACGGCTCGTTTTTTTAACTTACACTCGTGCTTTAATTTTTTATGATATTGTTTCATAAACTAATATTATTCATCTATTTCAAGTTATAGTTACATTCACCGCAACGCCAACTCAACTAGTCACAATAATATCACCACAGTTAGATGTGTCGTAGATATCTAACGCATACTGTATAGTATGTATGTAACACTAAGTTTTCTGTACATCTTACGTTACATACATAATGAAATAGTATAATGTCAATCATCTGATTCAATTCCATTAAATTATTTCAATTTCGTGATTGTTAGCAAGAGATCCCTTCTAGTGATAAACCACATTAGGTAGTTTGGCGTTTGACATTAGGATTGGAAACTTGCGTACAATTGTTGCCCTTTCAAGTTGACTTACTTATTAACAAAGAATTCGTCACACATATTAATATATCTTCCTTTATATTACAAAGGTTTACACGAAACACAGAAAATGATAGATAAAGTTAATTTTATAATATTTTATAGATTTCTCACTATCTCACATGATGGTCAATGACGATGAGATCGAAGGTCATGCTAGACCTAGAATGTTTACGGGCTTTCTAGAACTGCTGCCTGAACCCACTAAGAGTTTGGTTGACTCTACAACCATGCTGAGAATTAGATCACGGTGTTACCCTCACCGGAAGCTCACGCCGTTGATGGGGATCGAACCAGTGTCCGTCATTTTTACAGCAGACTTTCTCGGCAGTACCTTTATTAATTTTGGATAGCAGTGTCAGTCTAACTAAAATCAGTATGTGCAGTTTAAACACCAAAGCGTTTGGTCTGATTGTATTGCCATAATTAATCGAATACCAGCTAAAAAACCCACTGCGTCATTTATTTTCACATGACTGGCCGGTTGGCGCAGTTGGTAGCACTCTGCCTTCTGAGCCGCTGGTCCCGGGTTCGTTTCCCGGACAGGTCAAACATTTGTGTGTATGAACATGTCTGTTTGACCTGTGTCTGGGTGTGTATATGTATAAAAAAAAAAAAAAGTATATATATAAGTATGTATTTAAGTATATATATCAGTCATCGGGTTACCATAGTACAGGCTCTGCCTAGTTTGGGACCTGAAGACCTTGTGTGAAAGTTGTCCCATATTATTATTATTATTATTATTATCAGTTATGGACAGAGGAGCAAAGACGCGACTTTGTGATGTGGTATGTTGGTTGGTATGCAGACCTTAACGCCATGTTAACCTGAACGGAATGGGAAGCATTCCGTTTCAACAGAATTCTTATTAAAATATCCTTCAGCCTTTCACTACCCTCTCGAAAATTTAATTATTTTTATTTTTATTTTATTTTGGTTCCGTATTTCATGTGCATTTAGGCTGTGTCAAGTTTTATACTCTTCGAGTTTATTTGAATGAGGTTGTTGGCTTAAGCAAGAGGAAGGAATGACCTCGGCGGACGTATCCTGATCGAAGAACTTCTAATAAAAGTCCAGGGTATGAGTAGGTACTCTTAAGATGTGCATGAAGATAAAAGTTTGTTTTATTACAAACCTTATGTACCAATGCGTTACATTCCATTCGTGTCCGTCCATATTCGTGATTTCTGTCTACCCCTCACTGAGAAAAAAAAAATGTGTGCAAACGTAATTTGGGACTCCACGCGAAAATGCAAACGCTTCTGGTTGAGACACAGTGTACACTGTGCACCACTCTCACTCTTTCAGAAAAGATAATATATAGAAAGTATGTATCTAGAGCACATGGAAAGCCACAAGGCAATTCACTTCAGCGAAACTTCTTCGTCAGCCGTTTCATACCCATAGGAGCTGTAGTTGCCTCAGCGGATGCTGCTGGGACGGGAATGACGGGAATCGTCCGCCGACAGTTAAATAATAGAATAGGTAAATAGCGCTAGAAATTATTTATTAAAAATAAGCTAGAAATGTATGGGAGAGAGCAGAGAGTTCAAGCATAGAACCGACGTTGACAGTGGTCACGGTCAGACTGAGCGGGCACATGATGCAGCGTGGCACTAGTAATTTAACAAAAGTAAATCGTATACAAAAAAATTGATATGGCATTAAGATCCTAAACGTTTCTAGACTATGCCAATACTTACCCAACAATCAAGTTTTGTATGAATATTCATATTATTTTGATATTTTTTTAACAAGTTTTATTAATAATGTTAATAAAATTATAAAAAACTATCTAGAAGAAACCTAAGCGTGGTTTGATTTCTAAGCATGTCTGAACCAAAGTTACTAAATGTGCAAAATTAATGCTGTCTTTTACATATTATGATGTTTTTTTTCATAAATGCGATTTGCAGGACAAATCACACGCCCTTAATGCTTTTTATAAAATGTAGGTAGTATTGATGTCAGAAATAAATAATTTTCTTTCTTTCTTCTTTATGCAGAAACTTTCTTAGGGCGGTGCACACAGCACCTTCATTAGACACATTTTTATGTGAAATTATTTTTATACATAAACATCACAGCAAAATTCAAAAATGTGCTGTATTTCATGAAATTCGTAAATCGAAAAGAACTGTTACTAATTGTATGCGAATAAAATGTTGCAGCAGGCCGTAGCAAGACAAAACAAATATGAGGTAACAATAAGTTACGCATTGTTTGTGATGAAAATATTCAATAGAATTGTGTTTCAATGGGCGTGAAGTCATGTGACAAAAACAGCATTCAAAACAACAATACTCAATTATCTATTGTTACAGACACACCACTATAAAATCTACGCTACTATTAATAGTAACTGTAGGTAGTAGGTATCTTTTTTTTTTTTACTTTTAGGTTTTCAAACTGAGCGAAGCAGCATTAACAAATCAAAATTTAGGCACAGTGAGAACATGAATTACTGAACGCCCTACTCTGTGCGAGCACAGCATGCACAATGATAGTTGTTTCTAAAACTAAAGAATAATAATTTGAACAAAAGAAATTTAAACAAAAGAAAATCGATTTAAACAAAAGCAGAAAAGAAGAAAATCAACTTATCAAAATTTGAAATAATTTTCTTTTAATGCTTATAATAGTAATAGAGTATTTTTATTAGTTTCGGGCACTGACACATTCTTAGGGGAGGGTTTATGCCTTTTAGGTTGAGAATGTAACATGTATAGTGCGAACTGTAATGACGTGGTTTAGTGTTGAATGAAACGCGGCAAGTACGTGAATATAATAAAAAATTAAATTGTATTAGATTATTAGAATTGTATTAGAGGATGCACTAAAGTCACAACAATTACTAAACTTTTTTGACGGAACTTATAACTATAAAATTTTTATAGTCGTCCCGAAGCAAAAATAAAGCTAGTCGCCTTCACAGAAATCTCATAAAGCCAGTGGTGGGTTTCGATCTAAGGATCGTCTGATTGACCCTCGACATTCACTTCCTCCTATCATAGCTTTATCAAATAAGTATATTCCCAAATGAAATTTTAATCTTCTTAAATGCCTTTTAATGGTATTTAATTAAATTTTAGTACGTGATATGACACACGTTTATTGGCTGTTAAATACGTTTACGATTTTAGAACGTTATTAATTACAACCATTATAATAAAATATAATTAAGTGTTTTACGTATACATATTTATGACTTTCTTGTTGCTGCACCATAAAAATGTATGAAAATCTGATAAGAATCCAATAGAAGCAGTCATTCGTTTGCGGAAATTCATATTGAAATACAACGACTTGCTTGACGCCTCTGAATTATCAGCATTGTTATATTTTTCAGCTTCGACAAGAACACCTCGGTTAAGTAGTTACAACTTGCTCGAGTTTGTCAATTAAATCTAACTTAGGCTTAAATGCGCCACTCAGTAGATTGGTTAGAGAATAATTTTTAGTTCAACGTATTAAACGACAGACTGGACCTATTAGTTGAAACTATTGGCAGATTTAAATTTACGATCAAACTATCCTGATTCGTCTTTTGTACTTTCTTTAACTGAATTCTTTTCTAAAATTGTATAAAATGTTATTCTCTTATATATGTAAATTGATGATCAACCTATCAAATGTAATTGTACAATCATTATGATAATTGTGGCGGTGGGCTTCAATAACTATAATATATGTACATGATATATCAGCATACTATCTTCCCATATGATTATAGACACTTAGCACTTTTTATATGGAATTTTTGTAGATTCCTCTATCGGTGTACATTATGTTGCGGTTGAAATAAATAAATAAACAATACAATGTAGGGACACCACAGATAGTTTTAAAAGGGACAGAAAAGTGACGCTCTAGCATATCAGACGCTAAAGCCATGTTTAGCCTTTGAGATGTTTTGACGCGCCGACCTGATCAGCGCTCAATTACATGCACGGAAACGCACAAATCTGTAATCAGTGTATTTACAGGTAATCGCTTTCAGTTATTTCGATAGTCAAACAAGGGTGCAGAGACGTACGTAGACTTCGGGGAGTGCTCTCTAGAGTTACATGCTTTTTCCTCCTTCCCCATCCTAAGAACGATCAAACGGATGGCAAAGTGACATCTGTACATAGTATTAGACGTTCTAACTTGTCGCACGAAGCGTTTCGCTTCCACATTCATAGTGCGTACAGATAACGAGTGGAATTTAAAGGCTAAACCTGTGCTCCCGGCGAAAACTTTCCGCATTTGGATGTCTTCAAGTCTTCAACTCACGAGTGAATAGGTATCTTCTAGGCAGGCGTGCTCCACCGTAGAACGAATCATCATTTAACATCAGGTGAGATAGTGATCAAAAGTTTGCTTAATCTCAATAAAATAAAAACAGAAATGAATCGACCATAGACCGCATCATCATTGCAAAAAACAGAAGTGATCCCATCATAGGCAAGATTTGTCAACCACTCGTATATTATATTTTAATTGTAACAATTTTAATCTAGGTAATGTTCATTACAAATCGGATTCTTGTTATTGTCTAACCGCTGCAACATCTATCCGGGAGCTCATAAGTAAATCAGAAGTAGGGCAAGCCGTTAATCTATTTAGTTCCTCTGAACTGCAATTTGCAATCAACGCAATTTAGTTTCAAACTAGTGGTATATATTGATTAGGTAAGTACTTCCTAGGTAGTAATACTATATAGGTAGAGAATATCGATATAGTCTTAATCTTTCACACTTGTCTTGTCTATGGGGGTGGGTGTACCTACATTCATCGAGTTTTTTTAGGTCATTCTTGTTTCACTACTATATGTAATACTTGCCAAACAAAATAAAAAATACAACACAATCTTTGCTTACTCATTTACCTTACAGTGCATATAAACTTGCTTATCGCTGCGATCGCTCCTGAAGTGTTCTGTCTGTTTAATAAGTACTATTTGCCGGTTGGCAAACTTATTAACTGCTTCCCGCTATCACAGAACAATTAATCTCATGGAAATCCTTTATCTAAAATGTACAATAGTCACTATTGCGAGTCGAAGAATTAATAATAATTTCAGCTGGTAACTTTCAAGAAAACCATTGAATATTCAACACTTGGTGTGGCGGCTAATGTAATTTATTGTAATTCTGCAGCCGTTGTGAAAAGTGTCGGCGACTTCACCATCTGAATGCCAAGTCTTCCGCTGTCGTTAAACACCATTAAGTTTACACCTAGAGGGATTTTCATTTTAAACGCTGCATTCTGATCTTATCTTTTTTGTATACATAAGTACTATTGTTAACCGACTTTAAAAAAGGAAGTTACTCATTTCGACCGATTCAGCCTATGTTACTCAGAGTGAATGTAGCTTTCCAATGGTGAAAGAAGTTTTGAAATCAGCACAGTAGTTTTTGAGATTATTCATTACGAACATACACAGACACAAAAATACAAATTTTTCCTCTTTATAATATTAGTGTACATGTAGATTAACTGTACTCATTCTGTCAAAACCATAATCGTGAATTTGAGAGCTGAATTCAATGTCTGAACTAATATACTAAGCTGAAGAGTTTGTTTGCTTGAACGCGCTAATCTCAAGAACTACTTACTGGTTGGAATTGAAAATTTCTTTTTTTGTTGTATAGACTCAGGAACTCAGGCTATACAAAATAACGCTACGACGTATTACTGAGATAAAGAGAAAACCGTAGTTCATGCGGGTGAAACCGCGGGATGCAGCTAGTTAAGAAATGCGTGCTCTTTGACTTGATCGACAAAATAATTGAGGTCCGAATGGGTGCAAAGTTCCATAGAAAATGTGGGAATTATTCAAAATTATTAGAGTAAATTTAAAACAGGTTTTTGAAGTTTTAGTTTTATTTCAAATTATAATTTACACCAGATTCTACATAACATTAACCTTCAATATACCTATGCTGTAATGCTGCTAGCATTCTGGGCACGCTGCCAGCCGGTAGCGGGTTAGTAGAACATTTTGAGTTATCTATAGGCTACCAATAGCTAGTGGATTGCTCAAATGTTATTGTAGTAGCTGCAGTATTTGTAATTAGTTACTAGTGTTTTATTTTAATAAAAGCATTTGAAAAAAAAAAACCTATAGGTACATTATTAATGAAACAGCATTTGTGGGATTACCCCGCGAGAAGTTATAAGGTATTCTCGACCATCGCAAACAAAAAGCTTTCAAGAAATATGTCAACAAGTTATTAATAAAGCCTTCTCGTTATTTCATTGTACATACACTTTTATGTTTACTCTAGTTTTTCCTGTTTTATTTACCTACGTGCGTGACGTTCGGACTACTATGGACAACGTGACGTCAGGCAATTTATTTTTTCATGGCACGTGACATGACGGTAACGGGCAGCAGTTGAGACGTTACACAAATTGAATGGAGGATAATATCCACTACTGCTCTCAATTCCTTCCGAGCTTTCATGCCCCCGTTTGGGACAAAAATCTCATAAGGACCAATAAAAGTTCTCAAGATTGTAACGGGAAGTTGTGCTGGAGACCTACATTTGATTTCATTTGGTTTATAACACAGAATTAGTATTTCTTCGAGATCCTAATAAATATCCATATACTAGACTAGTAGCGTCTTACGATTTCAACCGCGTGGATTACGGTTTTCCCGCTACCTCAATTATCCCACGGGAACTATACTTTTACAGGGATAGATTTTAAGAAGCCTATGTGTTAATCCAGGGTTTAAACTATCTCCATACCAAATTTCATCGAAATCGGTGTAGCCGTCTGGGCGCGAGGAAGTAATAAACTTACATACATCACACAAACTTAAGCATTTATAATATTAGTAGTGGATATAAAAAAAAGTTTTAAAAATTTAACAACATCCTTGTGGAGTTAGCCAAACTAAAAAAATACAAATTCTGTACAAGTTAGTCCTAGTTAGGATAATAGGACAAACTATTTAAATTATTACATCGTCATCGGTAGGTACTAGATAAGTTAGTGAGCTTTGTCTATGCCTCAAATAAGAGCCTGATACTTTTTTCACAACGTCCGCGTCGCTCGCCGCCGAGGACGATCTCGACACACGCGAGGAGATCCACACGTTTGGACAAGTGATATTATTAACCACATACCGGTCAATAATATAACCCTCCCTTCGCCGAAAATAGAAGACAATGTACGCTCTAATTATAAGACCTTCTAGGTTTGCGTGCTAAATCCTAGGCAACGTCATCACTTAACATCAGGTGAGACAGTTGTCTAACACAAAATTATAATACCTATGTAAAAAAAAAACTAATTATAAATTGGACTAGGTACTACTACAGGCAAACGCACACCTAGTTATTTATTTTACACCAGCTATTTGTGCATTTTGAGAGAGCACAGAAAGTTATTAATTTTGATAAGTTATAACTGAGAAGTCATCGATGTAATCCGAGCCAAAAGCGCGCGAACGCCAGCTGTGAGTGCCCGCCATCTTGTGCCACCAGTGAACAGCAGCCATTGTTGTTTACGAATCCCAGTTGATGGTATAGTGAGAACCACACGAGCTGCGCAATTGCTGGCCCGATTCTGACTATAACAAATTAGGTACATGAACTTAATATTATAATAAGCGTTCAAATATTAAAAGGAAACAATTCGGCTACTGGTGGGATTTGAACCCATGACTACAAAATACCGTCCTGTCGCTCTGCCATCAAAGCTATAGTAGGAGGAGCGAGGAGCTAATGCCACATATACATTTTTTAATAATGTCATTGAATTAGACGATTTTTTTTCTGGAGCTTATTTGTTTGCTCTAAGAAAATTATATCCACACAGTATACATATGAAGGCCGTAACGGAAGGCCTATCTTTAATCGCGGATCCAATTACACTTAATGCGATATTTATCTGCGATTCCGAGATTGTACCCCTCGGGAGGGTAGTTATCGGGACCGAGGGAAATCTTGGATAGCCGCGCGCGATGCTATCTAATCATAATTCGCACTCACTGCTGTGTAATCTGTGTCATAACGCGCAATTCATTGTTTTACTTAGGTACATAAGTAATTACATATACGTAAATAGTGCCCATTCTATAGAGTATTACTACGTTCACGAGGGCTACAAATATGTGTATCAAGGCTGTAGGCGTCAATCTACAATTTATGCCTCACATGTTAATAAAAATATGAGAGCCTTTGGTATTCATATTTAAAATATATATATATCAAAAAATATGCCAGGGGTGTATTAAGGGCGGGGGTTGAAACTTTAAATGGAAAGTTCTTTATTTATACATATGCCGGTTTCCTATCCTCAGAAGGCACTGCTGCCCACCTCCTGGTACGTGATCCCTATATATATCCCCCCCCCCCTCGAAAAATATGGACTGTTTCCGTGGCATGACGGTAAGAAAAATTTCACCTCGAGGAACGCCGCAGGGCTCTGCTAGTTAAATATTTAGACACTTTATTTGACATTGACAAATGAGTAGGTATTTTTCGATTACCCACACTCGTTAACGATTTCTTTTCTAGTTTTATTCATTTCTTTTCGGCTGGGTTATTATTGTGTAATAAAAGTGAAAGCTTGTGAAGTAGTAATTGCTTTACACACTTAGTTTGATAAGAAATACTGATAATGTTCCAACACAATAGCAATAGTTGTTTCAACAAACTCTTGCTTTTGATATCGACAAAGCTATTATGGTTTTTAGGTTTTCAAGTGGTACGTCAAAGAATACTCAGAATAGTACTCATTAAATACAATCTACAAACACAAATACGAGATACTAAAAAAATAACAAAGTAACATAGACATATATTTATGCATAATGTGCATGAAAGTTTATTATAATTAGTTTCTAACATTTTCTTAAAATTCTATACTTAATTTAGCGGACCCGAGAGACGTTGTCCTGCATGATATTCCGATATGTCCGACTGCAGCGCATTCTGGCTGATTTGTGAATCTAAACCATCCAGGGCGCGATACAAAAGTACCATTCGAATCGGTCAAGCCGCCTTGCTGTTTAGGAGGAGTTTAGTGACATACACACGTACAGTAGAATTATATATATATATATATATATGTGTATAAAGATATAGTGCTCTTACTTGTAAAACGTTAAACCAACGTACGGCACTCATCAAAAACATTAAAAATTCTAAACAAAAAAAAAATTTACTATTGTTATGATATAATAAAATAGAGAAATAAAGGAGGTGCTAGTTAATTTACTTTTTTAAGGTCTACCAACTCTTCAAAGCTATAGACACCCTGCTAGAACATTCTCAAAAAAGAATCATAATGATTGATAAGAAAAATAATAGATTAAAGCGACTGTTTATTATAAACTATCTGCGCCCCGCGGTTTTACTCGCAGTGAAACTGTTCGTGGGATTGACACCTTTTGTTTCTTCCCGTTTTCCCACGGTCAATATTGTCGGAATAATAGTAGCCTATATGTTATTACAGGGTATAAGATGTCATAATTCCAGCGCATTTCAGCGTGATGGAGTAACAAACATTCAAACGACAAACAGACAAACGACAAATAACCTTTACAATATCAGTGTGATAAGAATTATTACATTAAAGTAAACACGCCTTGATTCGTACGGATTCAATTAAGATTAATACGATATTTTAATTAGGAAAAAGACAAAAGGACAATTTGAGCTTTTTTTAATGTATAACTATATTTACTATACATTAATAAACCCGAAATAACGTTCATTTAATTTAATTAAGTACACAATTATTACTCTTACTATGGCTACTTTTGATAAAACATACATCATCAAAAGTAAGTTTAATGAACTCTCCCCCCAAGACTGCCTACGAAAATTGTAAACCTCTTTTTAAAAAAATGTAGTAAGTATATTCTGCATCTTCCATGCGTATGTATTTGCACTTCATTTGTATAGTTAAACTTACCGTATTTTTCGTAAGCAAGTCATTACTTTTATTTTTAAGTTCTAGCGTTTGACCACCCGTCATTGACCAATGACGATGTGGGATCACAATATTCTTAGAACTATCATACTTTTTTAAATGATATGTGTCCTGGTACCGAGCGTCCAGATAAACCGAAAAGGCAGCGAGGCTGACGAAGCCACTTCTAGCCGACTTATATCAAGGAAGTTCGGGACCTGAGTTTGCTAGATTTAATAGGATTATATACTTGTCCATACAAAAAGAAAAACCTTTTTTCTACCTTTGAATATTGTTCGATTTCGGTTATTTTTTTAATATAATCTACACATCATTTACTAGGCTTATATGTCTTATTTTATTCCAGTTTTTTATATCACTTTCAAGTTATAATTAACTCAGTCAATTTTGCGCTGAAACAGAAAAAAGAAAAAAAACAAAAAACTTATTTAAGGTCAATATTATTCAAAAACCACAAACTTTTTGAAAAAATTAAACCCTGAAGTACTTCATACTCAAGCGATTGACATCAATAACAATATTTTTTGTTACAATTTACATGGGGAAAAGAAGTTTACCTCTCAGAACGTAAATTCTATCAAAAAATATACCTATAAATCTCTCAAGCAGCAACTGTCTCTATCGGTTGTATGGGGGGTTGGAAGGAACGCTGAGATAGCAATATACGTTTGCTTAATACCTACAACGCGAAAACAGTGTTTGGTATAGAATCCTCTTAAAGCCTGGGCTAATAGAGACCTCATATGGGTACGTTGCTTGATGATGATTTTTTGAATAGTGGCCGCGGCGCTTCGTTAGGGCAGTGCAGCGTGAGAACCCATACATGCATATGCGGAACAAGAACCGAAGTTAACGGCTACCACGGTCTAAGCTGTGCGCGCCACCATACACAGAATACTGTGATCAAGCGTTTCCTAGTATCAGCCGAAGCTCCCTGCGAGTTAGAACCCCCGGGTTTATCGCGCAGACGGCAAGCCGTGGGTATAGGGATCGAACTAGCGTCCGTCAACGTGACGGCTGACACTGACAATCCCTAGGCTATCATTAAATAAAACATTCCTTACTGTTTAATTATAAGGCATAATTTATACTATAGCTCTTGCCCGCGACTTCGTCCGTGTGGAATAGTTACTTCGAGAAGGATTATTATGCAAGTAATATAGAGTAGCGACATCATTTACGTGTATATGCTCCATATATTAGGACCTAGCAAAAACGGGAATATCATAACTAGTATAATTATGAATACCCAACTCTACAAGCCAATAACCCTTGTTGATGAACCGAAACTATTCAAAGGTTTGATCCAAATGCCACAAAACATTCCTAGAATTCTTTTTCAGCTCATGTTAATAAACTATTTCGGGGTTAGAGTACACCCCAGATACGGGTAACGATCGTATTGTATACTAGTTGCCCGCCTCGCGATTTCACTCGCGCCCGGTTTTTCGTGGGTATTGGTACTCACGTTTGTTTCTGCTAACGTGTAGTTAGTTCCGCGAGCTATGGTCTGATTTACTGTCCTATGATATAATATATACGACATACTATTACTATCTATAGTCACTGATCACTTTAACCATGAAGTAGGGGGTTGTCAGTAAATCCTTACGACTTCAACAGTTTTTGACCCGTTGCGAAATGTAAATTGTAGCTTTTTAAAGACACTGCAATAGGAAAAAATTCGGCGAAAGAAACGTCTCGCTTATCATGTTACTTTCTGCCCCTCGGAAGCAATACTAAAAAAATGGGGGCCAAAGTCACAGCTAGCATCAAGCTAAGCAATATAGTGAGTAGTAAATGAACATTTTTTTTATACTGTATAGATCTAGCGTTTGACCACTATCACACTTGATGGTCAGTGACGATGTGGTCGAAGATGTTATCACGATAGACCTAGAATGCTCACTACCTAGACTAGAACCACGACCTTAGGACATGAATGCTACAAGCGAACGTTCAAGCTATAGTAATCAAGAGGTGTTGCTTATGTTGTCAGTCCAGGGGTTCATCATAATTGATTGTTGAAGCTTTCTTAGGTTCGAAAAGACGGAAAGAAAGTCAAAAGCTATAGCAATATTGAAAGCAATATTATTAGGCGGATGACGCCCAGAATTGGAGACTAAATACATATGTGTATATGCAACTCGCCTCAATGTTAAAAAGCGAATCGATACTAAACAACTATGACATAATTTAATAGTCCCCTGAATAATCCTGAAAATCTCATATAAACTAACTGCGAAAAAGCTCCTTCATCGCATCCTCTTGCATAACATTTTGATGTTTATATATACCTCTCATTTATAAACACACATCCACGCCACACACAACAACCACACCACACACCCCCACACACGCACGCACACGCCAATCTTACACACACTCACACATAACCAAGCAAGAGAGAAATAGTAGCTAACATACTGCTCAAATTTATTTCTAAAGGAGGATGGCAGACTCCCATACATTTGCAGCCTAGAAGAAAGCAACCGCGTTCATGAATGAAACTTATACGTATTGGTAAAGCAATAAATACATTGTATATTGTATATTCAATCATTTTCCTAGAAGTTGGGAGTAAAAAGATATCAGGGAAAATCATCTGTATCAGTATGCTAACTACAAGTCCATATGCGAACCATTCAATGGATCGCTATCCATCTATAGCATCGTAGACAGAGAAAGCAATATTGCATGGATCGCGCTACAGATACAGATTACTTATTATATTCTGGAATAAAAAAGTTGTGTTTATGAACGCAGTCCGGGTGTACAGAGCAGCTGACTACAGATTATAGAGTAACAATAACAATTAATTTCAGAGCGTAAGTATTCGAACGCAACAAACATAATGAGAAGTAGAGGGTGCGTTCGAAAACTACAAACACCACATAAATAAATAAAATAAAAGTACTGATTCCCAACTTTATAAATAATGCAAATTATTCACGGAATCCACAAAAATATAATCTAAATTTTCATGTATAAAGAATACATGAACGGGTTGTCATTTCGTTTTTTGGGAGCAAGGCTGGTTCTGCCATCCTCCTTTACCAATATCTTTATTTAATAAACCATTATAAATTAATTATAAGTATAAATAACTCTAAGAACTAAATTGTTAATTTAACTTTTGATTCAAACAACAATTTAAGTTTCTTTTGAGGGACATAATTATAAACAAGAATCTACTAATATTTACACTATCCAAGGAAAATATTTACTTGTATAATCGCACTCAGAGTCTCAAGACACAGGCTGTCGCCTACTTTGAGACTTCCTGGTAACTTATAACTTAATCACATATTGTTATACTCCATATATCTTGTAATTTTAAGTGTTTTGTGTTAGACAATGTACTTTTTAGAAATAAATATTGATTTGATTTGAATTACATTTGTCTATTTGTCCTATGTAGCAACAGTGAGTGGTTAGAAAACACTTGTAACTTACAAGTGTCTATTTTTTCCGCAGTACCTAGTGTAAATGCGGTCTTTTTGACGACAAACCGGAACCAGAGTCATTCCGCAACGGAAGCCGCGCCGCGCTAAACGCATTACTCGTTCCATCACGGGTTCACGGGAGCAATACAACACAAACACAAAATAGCGTTCACCGCTACAGCTTCTTTCATTGGCGAATATAGCGTGCTATATGCTAATGCCCGCTGCTTAATAGAACTTGTATTGTAAATTTACAGTTTTTTGCTCTTTAATAATTTTGTAAATACATATTTGTACCCGACACCGTTTGAAAGCTCTTTCGCATATTATTGAATCATGGAGTCACATACTGTGCAATTCCATATATCGTTTCTTCCCGAGTAGCTACAATATGGGATTCTTCAAAAAGAGAGTTAAGAGTCTTAAAAGAATTGGCAACGTATCGTAATGCCCCCAGTGTTACAGATATCCATAGACGACGGTGATAGCTTACCATCAGACGGCCCGTCTGCTTGTTTGTCTACTATTTCATTAAAATATTTACGTTCATCTTTTGAATTTAAAACTTTTTAACTCGGTTAACTTTGACCGGAGAAAATAATGTCATATAATCTTTTTTGTGCGTATCATTTGTATGTACAATTTTATTTTGTATAAATTTTCTCCTTTTATTACATGCTTATATGAAAGTAGCCAATAACTATATAACGACAATCAATATCCCGACACCTTCACAAGGTTATGTATAACCGAATAGATAACAGTATAACTAATAAAAACTACATGAAACATTAACTACTTCAGTAACCAAACACTTCACTTTGTCCAAGAACATGATAATCGATTATTTTAAATGGCGATGAACGTTGGCTCTAAAGAGTAATAATTTCGTGTATGAAAAGGAAAGTAATTTTGTATACTAGATTCAGGTTTTCGTTGTTACCTCTAACAAACAAAGGCCCGTTTCGGCTTCCGTATTGTAGTACCTAAAGCGATGAAACCTTGTAAGTTTGTTCTGGGTTTCGTCGTTCTATTCGAAGCAATTACAGGTTACAATTTAATATTTTTTTTAAAGGTATTTATTAAGCTTACGTTTGATCACTGTTTCACGTGATGTTAAGTGACAACGCGGTTTAAGGTGTAGCACGCAAACTGAGACGGTACCTATTCACTCGCGACTTGAAGACTCCGGGCTTGTATCTATCGAGAAACAAAGACTAGTGATGAGTGACAAGTGAGTATAGCTTAAATGGTAATCTCGATTTTTAATTTGAATAGTGTAAAATTTGGGCACAATAATGAATAAATGGTACGCGATCGAATCGTTTAATTGTAATAATAATTAATAAAAATTGGTATTGCGGAGATTTTCAATAAAAACATATTTTTTTACATGTCCCATATGAAGCCCGCATGCCCTCAAATAGGGCTAGAAAATGATGTACATTTGTATAATATCACAACCATCATGTACATCAATTGTTGTAGTTCCGGGGATCGGTTTTCAGATTCACGACGCGACTCGACGTAAAAAATCAAGTTTATCCGTAATTGGGTTCTGGTTGGATAACCAAATCAGCATGCACGGATTGGTAAATGAGTGTTCTACGCTGTGCTGGATTCTACCACAGATTATATGTGATTTCGAAAAAGTCTATAGACTTGTTCTGTGAATATATTTTGCATGGTGGTAAGATACTTTCCAGTCCTGCCTGGCTAGTACCACGAGAAGGAACACTGTCTCTACCCACACAGTGTGTGCAGAGAACAGTACATGAGAGACAGTACATTCTCGGTGAAGCTTGACACCATTGCTCACACCGTCACTGACAATCAAGTGACAAAAAATAATAATAATAAAAGATTTTTTGAAACACTTTGTTGATTATATTAGATCCTTACATATGAAATTTGCATATATATGGAATAAGCAAAAAGATTCAAAATCCCCTCGTTATAGTGACGGTCGAGTAATGTAACGCAGCACTCGAAGTTAAATTTTTGTTGGTTTGCTTCCAATGACCTTATATAAATATAAAAAATATATCCTATATTTATATTATATACATAAAATCATATTCTACGTATATACATAAAAGATCATTGGTTTGCTTCACTCAATTCATACGCTACCTACCCATTGTCAACTAGAGTCTCCGGTCGTCCAGGGGGTTTGTTCTGTCGGTAGAAATTTCCAGGACGAAAACTTTAGAAGTAAAAACGTACCGCGTTTTTTTAACGGTAGCTTCCCAATACATGTCAATAATTCTTCGTCTTCTTTTTGCGGTGCTGCAGGCCAGCGCCTCCAGGGAACCACAACGATGTCGTAAAAAAATCAAATGGGACGAAATCAAATGAATCAATAAATTGGAAACACAAATACAAGCCTTTTGAAATAAATTTAAATTTGGAATTCCTAACCAAACGCCAAATGTTTGAGATCAAAGTGGCCAGTTAACAAAACGCCATGCAATTTCATATTTATTTCAATTGCTAACTTAACATTTGCTATATTATTTGTTTCATATTTAAAAATATATAAAAATATATAAGCATTAAGGGTTTTATTTATTGCAGTTCTTTAATATTCCTCCCTTATTATTTACATTCTTGTTTTCAGATGCTATAAAAATCCAACTAGAAACACCTCGTTTTAAAAGTGTGTGTAATTTTGTATGTTTCATTTGTGCCACCGTGAAATTAAGGTCTATATTGCATCCACTGATGAAATTTTTAGTAATCGGTGTACTATTCTCTATACTAGGTACGAATACAATACAATAATAGGTACGAACCTTCGGATTAAAAGCCTATTCCAAAACTAGGCGCAAGTCGGCTAATGGTTCAAGCATACAGCCGCGATATTCACCTATTAGTCCAGTCATCTTAGACCAAACAAATGACCTCGGAATCTAACGGAATAAGCTGAATTTTGGTTTAGACTTTTATTTTAGCATCAGAAATGTTTTTTCAAAAGTGACACTATCACTATATTATATGCACTTATCACTTTTGAGACCACATTTATTATTATGCCAACATTACAACATATTGCCAACGTGTGAGCGTCCTTAGATATTCAAGGTCAAATGTATTAAAAATGAGTTATTTTAGGATGCCTAGATGACTGGACATTTCCAATCCTTTGTATGTAGCCGTGATTTTGCAAGAATATAAAACTTCTCTAGGATATTAACCAGGAACAGGTAGGTTTTTAAATAACGGTACGTACATTAATTAAATATCAATTTTTATACAAAGTATCTTCTATCATTTCATAGATTGGAATTTTTTAAAGGAATGCAACATCTTTTTCCAAATATTTTAAAAAAAGACTCTGCAGGTTAAAGGCATACTTACATAGTTATATGTATTCTTTTTGTATAAATAAACTTATTTATTGAAGTACTTTGACAATCCTTTATAAAGCTATATTTATAAATTTAATATTTTTCTGAAAGCTTTGACCTAGCACTGGCGGTTTTTGTCGTGGGTAACAATTTGTATTATTTTGTTGTTTTCCAAAGGGTCATTTTGGTTTACTCCGCAAGTTTAAGTCATTAAAAGCGCCCCTCGGATGTTTCTTGAGAAACAATTCTCCAAAAACAGTCTTCTGTGGTCGCATCACTCTCTATACTACTTTTTATATAAAAAAGTAACCCGTAACTGCCACACAAAATAATCATCCTTTTTTCTCAAATAATGTATCAGATCTAGCCATCGCAAGAATCGCAGAAAATGTCGCGTGAATGTGACAGCGGCCTTAGGCGTTGTATATTAAGTGGAATACGGAATACCTGCCCTTGATTCCATTACCATCAGATGCCAGCTCAAATATAGCCCAACCTTCAAGTTGCAATAGCTTAGTCTGTATTTCCCTTGGATCATAACTACATGGGCCATATTTGGACTTGATTACGGTAAATAAAGTTGATTTTAGTAAATCCCTTTTAAAACTTAATTTATCTGCAAAATAATATTGTGATCGATTGGTACGTTGCGGTAGATTGGTCTAATAAATTAATCAAAATAAAACAATACAACGCAACCGTGACTGATCGACCATGACACACTAAGCGGTTATCAATCCAATGTTTGCGCATATATAATATAATACATTGCTGCAACTAGTTTATTTATCAGTAATTGCCGTATTAAGCTCAATGTCACTCAACGAGCTATGGAAAGAGCTATACACGGTTTCTCTACTAAGATCGAATCGGAAATAAGGAGATCCGTAGAAGAACGGAAGTCACGGAAATAGTTCAGCGGATAAGCAAGTTGAATTAGCAGTGGCACATAGCTCGAAGAACTGATGGCTTTTGGGGTCGAAAGGTCCTCGAGGGGAGACTACGGACACGCAAGTGCAGTTAGGACGTCCACCGACAAAGTGGACAGACGACCAAGATCGTACTCGGGGACTGCCGCGGTAAAGCTATTGCATAGCATTTTTTCATCAACTTATGCAATTAATATATTAATAACTTATGCAGTAACGCCGATACAACCAATGCCACTTAGAGGCGAGTTGCTGAACTAAACAGACAAGCGTGATATTTCAAAAAAGTCATTAAAAGTTCTGCTATTCATCGATAGATGGCAGAACTAAAAAGTATCACCGCTGTGCCGGTCGGAGTGGGGGGTGTAAGGTTATTTTCGTTACGGAATTTCTGGATTCTATAATTCAAAGATTCAGAGATTCAAAAATTTATAAAAATATAACAGACTAGCTGCGCCCCGCGGTTTTACTCGCGTAGTGATTATTGATGATGATGATGGAAAGTAGCCTATGTGTTATTCCGGGACCCGAAGTTTCCACATACCAAATTTCATCCAAATCCGTTCAACCGTTCTGGCGTGATTGAGTAACTGACATCCATCCATTCATCCATCCAAACTTTTACATTTATAATATTAGTGGGATATCAAGTAGATTAATAAAATTATAGCTACATGTAATGAACAATGCTATAAAGGTTATCGACACAAGTGCGGCTTATCAATATTGAAGTATAACAATATCGTATTACTACCGTCCGTAACGTAGTAATTATTTTTAACAGCTTTAGATAAGAACTCATAAAAACAAATACTTACAACATTACTAATACTTAATGACACCAGATATTTAATTGTTTTCACGTATGTTTGAGAACTTGTAAATTTGTAATATGCTCTTTTAGTTCACTATTTTAGTCATAAGAGGTGCGTGAAGTGTAAGCCTCCGTATATAAGAACTAGATTGAAGTTTCGTTTTTTTTAAGCATTAGAAATTAATTAGTTGAATCTACGATTTAACTACCTACTCAACTAATGGATGTAAAATTAGTCAAGTAGGTATCCCGACCGGCTGTAAGGTCCATCTCCAATCCCGGTTGATAAGGTGGCGATCGATTTCTGTCGCTTCACGTACTTTCCGCGGTGTCAGGAACTTCTCCTTTTCTAAAACGAAAGCCTTGTCGGACCTAAGGAAATGACTCGCCTCTTAAGCATGCTCTGCTACGGCCAATGATATTAAATGTTTATATGAGGTAGATGTCGCACAAGCGCGCGGTAACTGAGGCGGCCAAATTATGTCAATTGTAGTAATTTTCATTATGAGGCGTATTTCAAGCGCAAGTCTAAACATATAGCTATCCTTTTCTATATTATTTGTACCGTATTATTTGTCGCAGTAAGCATGTTTATGTCGTAAAGGAACAAAATCTGCGCACCGCGCAGTATGAATATACGTCATCTTTAGTAAAACATAATTGGCTACGGCGGACTGTATTGTGCTTTCTATTCTAATTACGCCGTAAATAATAGGAATACTTTTTACACACACACACACACACACACACACGCGTGCGCGCGCGCAAAATTGTGACAAACTTATGTGACAATCTTAGAATATGTTGAATGGCCGGTTGGCGCAGTTGGTAGCACTCTGCCTTCTGAGCCGCTGGTCCCGGGTTCGATTCCCGGACAGGTCAAACATTTGTCTATGAACATGTCTGTTTGACCTGTTATTACATGTATTTGTATATAAGTATAAATATAAGTATGTATATATCAGTCATCAGGTTACCATAGTACAGGCACTGCGTAGTTTGGGGCCTGAAGACCTTGTGTGAATGTTGTCCCATATTATTATTATTAATATATCATTGTTTCATTTTTCTCTTGTAATTATTTTTAACCAGCTGCACCCCGTAGTTTTACCTGCGTGGTGATGATTGATGATGATGATGAAAAGTAGCATTATGTGTTATTCCGGGACCTAAAGTCCCGGACTATCTATATAGGTACCAAATTTCATCTAAATCCGTTTTACCCGCGTGGTGATGAAAAAGGGTGATGATCCAGCCAGCCGTTTAAGCGTGAAAGAATAACAAACATACATCCATACCTCCATTGGATACTTACAAACTTTTGCATATATAATATTAGTAGGATATGATTATAATATGGATTATGATAAACACAAGTAACTCGAAAAAATAGAGTAGGTACTTTAGTTACTAAGGAACTAGTATTAGTTGCGAACACCAACGCTCTCCTCCTTCACAATACTTTCACGGACATCATCGTGTTTTCTTTGTATATGTTATTTTGATAATATTAAACAAAAAAAGTTCCAATTAACAATTTATTTACCTATTTATAATTATAATTCTTGATACATGTTTAAATAATTTGAGTATTTGGCCATGTAAGGTGAGAAGGTGAAAATGAATTACGTCATCGAGCGCTATTTCACAATTAACTGGCCGGTTAATTTGACTGGCCGGTTGGCGCAGTTGGTAGCACTCTGCCTTCTGAGCCGCTGGTCCCGGGTTCGATTCCCGGACATGTCAAACATTTGTGTGTATGAACATGTCTGTTTGACCTGTGTCTGGGTGTGTATATGTATATAAGTATATATATAAGTATGTATATAAGTATATATCAGTCATCAGGTTACCATGGTACAGGCTCTGCCTAGTTTGGGACCTGAAGACCTTGTGTGAATGTTGTACCATATTGAATTTAAAAAAAAAATGCCTAACCGCATTACACAATGTCACAAACAGTATAATCAAACATATCGGTAAACAGGGTTAAACTATTTTAGCCAGATTACGGGTTCAGTCAGTCTAGTTTGAAATCAATTTTACGCTTTACATTTTGAAATTCCGGTATTATATTCCAAGTTGAAAATGAAACAGGGAGCTTAACAATAACTTTATAGGTATATATAAACATATAAATTCACATTCTCGTTTATAGGTATACATACCAGGTACCACAAAACTCTATACTATACATATATGAACCTATAATGGAATCCCTATCTCCCTTGATCTAACCATATCTTGAGAACGCCTTTAACGATTTTATTAATCTTTTTTTTAAGTTTTCTATTACGTTGCAGAAAATTCTTAGGGAAAGAAAAATTAAGTAAAGGAATTTCGCAGAAAATGGAACAATTCCGGTAAAATGTACAGTAACGGGAAAATCGTAGCCTACGCCAGTGAATTCTAGGCACGTAGATATTTAAAAAAAAAATGCCTACAAACTTTCAACATTCATAAGATTGTAGCCGTTCATTCATATATATATTTGGACGTATACTTGTAATAATTTTGTGTTAAGTAATGAACTCATCTAGGAAGTGGCCTAGCAAAAGGTAATATTGTGTATTTATTAATATTGTTACCTTTTATTTAATTTTTATTACAATTTTTCTTTCACACTTTGGTGCCGTCACATCTTCCTGAGACACATGTTAAGGCTGGCGCCGCGGCTTATTCGGCGGAGCAATTGAAACGGCAAAAATATGCTAACCTAGGTAGTGGCTACATATTTGAACCGTTTGGGGACGAGACAATGAGCCCGTGGGGACCGGGAGCTCATCGGATTTTCCAAAATTTATCAGAGCGTTTGATCGATGCGACGCGTGACCAAAATGCTGGCACATATTTGGCTCAACGAATCAGCATAGCAATTCAACGTGGCAATGTGCTAGCATTCTGGGCACGCTGTCAGCCGGTAGCGGGTTAGAACATTTGAGTTATCTATAGGCTACCAATAGCTAGTGGATTGCCCAAATGTTATTGTAGTAGCTGCAGTATTGTAATTAGTTATTAGTGTTCTATTTTAATAAAGGCATTTTTATTTATTTTTAACATTTTAGGAAGACTAATATCAACTACATTGCTTAGGCATAAGGCATAAAGAAACTAAAATTTAAAAAGTTATTTACAAATCTTCACTGATAAACATGGATTATTTAGATAATAGTCCTATTTTATATTATACAGATTACATAAGACAAAACATAGGCATCTGCTCAATGCCTCATGAACAAACACGTTAATTCAACTAGTACTTATGATAAATTGTACTAATTCTATTGGAACTAAATGTTACAGAGTGTGTAATGTTAGGAATAAATGCGAGGTTATTACCATGGCTTTAGGGGGATTTCATTCCTCCTTGTATAGGTGTATCTAATGCTGCTCATGATCTGCTTATACTATTTATCTTGTATCTTAATATGTTATGCCAACATTACGGCTAGGCAGGCTACTAGCACTTTTTATAATGGTTTACAACAATATAAAATTTATGTAACACTAGTAGCGCCCCGCGGTTTTACCAGCGCGGATTACGGTTTTCCCGCTACGTCAATTATCACACGTGAATATACCTTTGCCGGGATAAAAGTGGCTTATATGTTATTCCAGGGTCTAACCTATATCCGCACCAAATTTCATCGAAATCGGTGTAGCCGTTTGATAATAGGTAGAAGAATAGTAGGATAGGATCATTAAAGCGTATTTATTACTATACATAACTGAATTCACTTTGTACAGCGCACATTTATTGCAATACATACAATTTACACTCCTGATACGTACACTCAGATGAGTTACACACCATAGTTATGAAATAATACTATTCTAAATGTGGTACAATACAACAGTTCAAAAACTAAGCTGCTGGCGGTTACAACAAACATCACGCAAAATGAGTCGCGCATGGTCAACCTAAGTGTCAAATCTACTAATTTCATGTACAGATTCAGTTCGATGCAAGGCCGATGCAACGTCAAAAAATCGTTGTCTGTTAAGTTCATAGCGGCCTAAATCTATGTTGAAACTATGCTCGGCCTATACCTTGTTAATCCCGTTTTAGTAGGGCTTTTGACATTTATGCGGTGCAACCTATCGAAAGTATCATTGAAATTAGTATGGAATCAAGATTCATTCAATATTGACGAATTAAAAATAGCGAAATACCAAAGCTGTCAAAATTAGCCTTTTTGAGCCCAGCAATGTTGCCATATTGAATAGAATTAGTTCCAAGCCCTATTCAGAACTCTTCGATAGCTAACCGAAACGATTCACTAATGAATACATTCCGAATTACAGACTCACTATATTTTTTTCTTACATATTATAAGTTTGCGTTTGACAACTGTCTCACCTGATGTTAAGTGATGACGTTGTCTAGGATTTAGCACGCAAACCTCCATCCAGGACTCCAGGATTGTACATATCGGGAAACACAGACTCGGGCAACGAGTTCCATTCCTTGGCAGTACGCATTAAGAAAGTGGAAGCAAAACGCTTCGTACGTATAGGTGGTATATCTACCATATAGCGATGGCGGATTGCCGTACGTCGAGTCGACCGATGATAGAAAGGATGGATGAAAGGATATAATATAAAACTATTTAAAACTTTTGTTCGACAACTCTGTTAATGATAGCAGTATAGATCAGAAAATTTCATTACATTCACGAATTATGAGCAAATTGACGGTTGCCGCGGCGCAATGGTCAGTGTCAGTGACATGACTTCTGTGCTTCCGGGACCCTAGGTTCGAATCCCGGCAGAGGCAAACATTTGTGCGATGAGTATAGATGTTTGTCCCGGGTCTTGGCTGTTTGTGTGTTGTGATTGTGTGTGTCCATGCCTCCCGCGACACAGGGAATCCTAGTGCGGGGGCCTGAGTGTGATATTAAAAAAAAGTAATTAAATAACTTCAAAATTCGGTTAGTTGCCGATCGTTCCGATTCAGGGAGCTGGATGCGGGAAAAGAGCCCGCCCACCAATGATAATACCGATAATCAGCTTTACAGGAACCTTTAAAATTTTGCAAAATAGGCCTAAGAAACAATGAACCATGTCATACCATCTACACTCAACAGCCCACAAGATCACACAGTCTCACACACGCACACACACACACACACACACGCACACACACGCACGCACACACACACACACACACACGTACGCACGCACACGCAAGCACCACCAACAAGAATATAGCCTTTTTTTCATTGAAGAATATTTTCTTTAATGCTATTCTGCACATTCTTGGTTTTTCATGTTATGTTAATAGTTTTTTTGCAATTTTATTATTATATGTATTAGATTGAAATGTCCTCTAAACCTTTATCTTTGACTGTAGCATGAACCATGTCAGTCTGTTCTGCAATTTGTAATAGCCTTGAATGATCCGCCTTTTACACAACTTTTCCTCCCGGCAAACATCTGTCCGGGAAGGGATATGCTGAAAAACAGCGCAGTCTATTTTCACCCAGTGAATTTAAACTCTGCACATGCTGAGCATAGCCCTTTTGCCTTACATGTAATGTTTCTGTCATGTCTTTGTAATTGTGTTGTAATTTGTGCTAATATTTGAGGCAATAAATGAAATTTTATGTTTTATGTTATAATAATAATAATAGGCTGTATTATCATCGCCGCCCACCTAGTGCCCAGAAACACAATCTAAAATGTATCTATTGGCACTATTCCATGTCGCCAAATTCAACAGCAGTGCTAATGAACATTAAAGGTTAATTTTTCTATTAAGATTTATACATTATATAATTGTATAGTTATTTAGGCAGTCTCTGTTATCTTGAACTGGAACAAAGAATGTCGTAGTATTATTGACACCATTGGTTATTGGCACAAAAAAAATGTTGCCCTATTCAAAGTTCTATAGCTCCATTTAAGAGCTGGAGTAATAAATGCCTGTTTATAAGTTTTTAACCCTAAAGCCAAAGTAAACGTCCAATAAAACTCCTGGAAATAACAGTAACCCACCACATAACCATGAAACGTGAGAACGAACATCTGCGTACCACTTTAATATTTATCCTGTCCTGTCATTAAATCGATTTGTCAAGAAATACCCTCGTTTACTTACCGTTTATATTATTTTGAGTTCTTGTTAGGCTTCATTCAGACTTCATACTTTGGGCATCTGAAAATAAAACATATGAAATGAACATTACGTCATGTCATTTAAACAAATGTAATATGTTTATAATAAAAATAACTATCTATGAGGGTAGGTGTGTATAGTACGCACTACATCAGCTTATGTATCTAAAGTCGCGTATGTGTAGTTGAGTAGTAGCTCGGTAAGGAGTTAATTATTGTATAACTAACTCGCTCACTAGCTTACGTTTGCATCTTACTATCTCGCTTACTCTGCTCAATGACAAATTGTGTATTTGATTTACGTTAATTGAGTTATCATAGATATCCCTATTTTTTTAATAAATGGCAAACATTCATTGCCTCCATAGACACAGACATATCAAAATCAATTGTTTGGCAACCTAGACACGATGCAGATTTCAGGAAGGTAAATTTTTTTTTTCACCCTTTTCAGTGACATTTGCTATTTACGGAATCAATTGTTATTGTGTATGTTCAATTCCTTCACACGCATCTATAATGTCATCCATGTATGGATGTAAATAGACGTAACACTTTTCAGTTATTGGAGTGCAACTTAAAAACAGCTTGACTAATTTTAATGAAATTTTAATGCGGCTACCTCGGTAGTGTATTCTATCAAACAAAATACTCTTAATAATCGGTTCATGAACGACGATGTTATCCGGAAACATAAGTCCTTGAGTTAAAGTGGTTAATAAATAATAATAAGTTATAAAATAATATCTTAATTGTTACTCTAGGGTTTACACAATTTTACAGCCTAATATTTCTCAGGGGAGAAACCCTTAATGTAACTAAAAATGATATAAATTGTACAACAATTTTAGTACTTTAGTACGTACTAGTTTTTTAATTACAAAGATGCATACAAAATATACCAACCTATTTTTCTATATAATGTTAGTCTTGCTAGATGCATCATTGAAAGTCACCCTATTAAATTACATCGTGAGCACATTGTTAGAAACTAATTAAGTCTGAATAATTACTTAATTTAAGTTAAATTTATTCCGGTGGTAAATTATATTTTAACATAATTTATATGTTAATTTAGTCTATCATTGGAAGAAGCTGCCAATTAGTAATTACCACTCGGTATCCTAAAACAACACAGAGAAAATTGCCTATATTATGCTTAGTCCGAAATTAACACAGAAGGAACTGACCTCCATATTAAATATATGTTAAAAACTTATGACAATAGGTGAAAATAAAATTTTACTATTTATAAATAGTCCGAAATAAACAATTATTTTATAAGTATATAGGCTCACTAGCTGTGCCCCGCGGTTACACCCGCGTGGATTACGGTTTTGCCGCTACCTCAATTATCCCTTCCCTCAACTATCCCAAACTTTCTTAGGGGAAATCTCAAAATCCTTTCATATGGGATGCCTACGTCATAGTAGCTTTATGCATGCAAAATCTCAGCACGATCGGTTTATAATTAACAAAGTTTCATACAAACTTTCGTCCCCTATTTTATCCCCTTGGGGGTAGAATTAATCAAAATCCTTTCTTAGCGGATGCTTCCGTCATAACATCTACCTGCATGCCAAATTTCAGCCCGTACCGTCCAGTGGTTTGGGCTGTGCGTTGATAGATCACTATGTCAGTGCGACAGTCACTTTTGAGTTATATATAATTAGATAAATAATATATGTAGAAGGCGCGCCAAGCGCCAAGGCGGCCGCGGCGGTCACAATCAGGATGGCATGGTAGTACCATTATTATAGCAATAACCTAGCAGTAACAGTAAAACGCATTTCATTTCCTATTCTAATAACGGTAGGTAAATAAGGTCTAAGATCACGCTTTCTGTCATTTGCCGCAAAGACCAGTATCAAAAGCGACCACAGTTTAACCAGTGTAAAAATATACTCATAAATGGAAAAATACGTTTGTATGGAAATCGAAATAATATGTTCGGTATTTAGATAATAATAATGATGTTCAGAGTTTTGAAAGTGTGTTATTTTGTTTTGTTTCTTCCCGGGCGTTTTGGTCTGTCTCTGTAGCTATTATAATGCCATAACATTTTAAACTCTATCTAATCGGTCGATGGGCCAAGCTTGTTTATTTATTGTTTCTGAACAACAAACAATTTCAATCACTCAGAACACCATTGAATTAGGAATCGTGGAAGTTTTTATTGCTTCCGACCTGATTTCTGCTTTTCCCAGTAGCGGCGGCGAATGGAACTCAAATATTATTGGTAAACGCACATTTCCCACTAAATTTAAACACCAATAAATCGAGGAAATGGTAAGATTGCTCCGATTTACCTTTTCCGATTACAGGAATATGAATGTCCGTAACATTTGTGAATTTGTCGGTTTCAGGTTGTTTTTTTATTAACATATAAAAGATGCCATAAAAATTCAACGTCCCCGTTAAGTTTTTAAGATGATATTACACTCAACTGACTCCAGAGTCCGTGCCATTTTTTATATAAAACTTAAGTTATTATAGTAGACATTTATATAAGTTATACTATAATTAAATACTTACGGTTGGTCGTATTTTTTATGGTTTTGGAATTTCATTTTATATACCAATTTGAAAAAATACAATTTTTCATTCAAACGGAATGCTGGCCGAAATGCCTCCAACTGGGACTGGCAATCCGACTTCAAATACTTTTTTCCATACAAAAGGCACTACTTTCTATAACTTTTAGTCCTCACTCATTCCATCAAGATATGATGTACTTGTACGTCTTCTAAATGTAATGAATATTTCGGGACTGACATTATGTAAACTATGCGCCCTGCACATAGAACTCGAAGAACGATGGCCGTTGGGGTCGAAAGGTTCTCTAATGGAGACCACGGACTGGCCAGCGCAGCATAGGACGGCCACCGACACGGTGCACAGACGATCTTACTAAGATCGCAGGTAAGGGCTGGATATGGGGCGCTTCCATCCGGTCCTTGTGGAAAACAATGGGGTAGGCGTATATCCAGCGGTGAACGTCCTATGGCTGAGATGATGATGATGATGATGATGATTATGTAAGGATTGCCCGGGAGGCACGGTGTAGTGTCAACGGTATGCTCAACTTAAAAGTGCATATTTTTACCAAGTGAAAGACTGGTCATTTTCTTTGCAGGTCCAGATGGACCTGCCTGGTCCTCCTCCGGCCTACGAAACTATCGTCGACACACCTATAGACCACAACAAAGTCTCCCCAACTTTAGAGGTAAGTTAGACTGTTACATATATATAATAAGCAGACTAATTTGATGCTACTAGGACACATGGCTTCGTACCAGTAGCTTAACAGCATCTCGATCGACATTCCAGAAGATACAAATGTTATCTCAGGCCAAGGCTGCGATCCAAGGCCAAGGCTGCGGTCTGAGAATAAGTCGTAAAGTATTTTTCACCCTCCTACCCCCACCCCTAATTTTTTCATCGCGTTTTAGTCGGTTTGTTAGATTACAATTATGGAAGAAATTCGCGATAGTTTTCAAACATCCAAATATTTTGTTATTAAAACTTGACGTAGTTTTGACAAATTATGAATGTCTAAAACACGGGAATTACTCACGTAATAAATTACTGTTCCGACTATAGTTTCAACCACATTTGGTGGTCTTTTTCAAGGAGAATACGGGGCGCTCACGGACGCGGTCTCGTTCGCCTCTGACGAGTCAGAGTACTTAGGCGAACCGCGACCACGTATTCCGTATTTCCGCGTAATTCCCGTATTCTATACATTCTTAAAATATCCAAATAATTTAACCGTCGCACGTTGGAGTGAAGTAATTTAAATTAAGACCCGTGTCACTTTGGCATTTCTATAATTTATATGGCAAAACAGCGTTTCCCAGATCAGTAGTAGCCATCAAAACTGTTTTCAGCTTAATAAGTTCTCAATAGGCATCCTCCTCTGTTTTTTTGAAGTCCCATATAAATCCATTCTCAATACAGATACTGCTGTTTTTTTAAACAAATAACTTTAACACTTCAAAGCAAGGAAGCTGTAGCAAGGAAATAGCTACTTTCTTTAGCTACAGACAGGTAATTCACAATTTATTAAAAAGAGTTTCAATAAAAGGCGAATCTAGTTGAGTATATCGTGACGCATATGCGAATAGGGGAATTAATTTATCGTAGTATGGTATCATTACTATAACCCATTTTTATTAATTTCAGGAAGTAGTAACAGAGCCGCGCCCATCGCTATGCCGCGCCTCTGCTCACCGCGACAGCGAACTACCCTCGTACGAGGCGGCCGTGATGCTGAGGGACACCAAGTTATAGAGCTTTCATAGATTTAATTACACTAAATTAAATATCGATGTGATTGCAGGATAGGCTATCTTAATGTTCATAACATTAAATATCATCAAAGTAACAGCACTATGTACTAGTATATCGCAGCAATTTATGAGTTTATTATTCTATGGATACCCATTTTTTGTGTTTTATGGCAAAAACAATGTATATAGAATATAATGGCATTTTGTTGATGAATGATTAGGATAGAATTATATTTTTCTATCGTATTCAACATAAGAGTTGACAATAGAAACGGAAATGTATCGTGTATTGTATATATTTATACAACAGTACCCAAATATCGAGAGTCACAGTAAAACATCAACAATAGACGAAAAATTTCCAGTTTCTAAAGTCAATTCATATGTTAGTTGCGTGACGTTTATTTTGCATGTTTTAAAGCGGGCAAATCTGCCTCTGATAGTCAGTGTTCCACACCTTACCTTTCGCCTCAGCTATCTCGTTGGGTTATGTTTGCCCACTCGGCCAATATACGCTGAATACACTGAAAAATCAAGAGGAAAGAAAACAGTCAAGATTCAACCCGCGCGGTTAAAGTAAATATATCGCTGATACTTCTTAGAAAATAAGATTGACGTTTGCGCATAGTTTAGCAATATACTATGTGTGCTATGGTATTATTGTGTATATTTTTTATTACACATATTTGTATTGCATGTACGGTGCATGTTGAATTACGATGTAGGCTTACTACTACTAATGAGTAATTTAATTTGCTAAAACGAGTTTAATTAAGAATGTGTCTATCAAACATCTATTTTATGATCTCTATTAAGAGGAATACACTTTGTTTTATGTTCTATGTTCGTTATATTAATATTTGTTTGGCAATTAGCACACGTGTGATTGACCAACATTCATATAATAGTTTACTTAGCATGTGATTCATTGAAACAATATCATGCAGAAATATCTGCGTGATAATGTTTAAAAATAAGAAATTAACAACAGACTCAAAGAAAGTGGTACGATTCAGGTGAAGATTAATAGGTTCGTACTACGCGACGGTTGACGAGTAGTCATTATTCTTACTGAAATAACTAAACAGAACTATTGCAGATTACACGCCAAAATCAGTGATTGTTAACAAAATCAGGCAGATATTTCTGCCCACTTCAAAAGTATTGCCTCCAAGTATAAACTAACTATAAATCTATAAAATAGCACATGCTCCCCAGACGAGTTATGCCTACTTACATCAAAATATGCCTAAAGAGCTTAAAAAGAATTTTCTCTCTAAAGTTCAGGTAGCCTTGTAAGCCTGTTTGCGAACAGTTTCATCTTAAGCGTGCCCGGCAGACACCTCGGCTATTCATCAAACATGTCAGATTTGGGGAGATAGAGGAAATTGCGTCTCCACGATGCATTTTGAATCCTTTATTATCCCCGCAATCACGTGAACTGTCTGCTCGTTATGATAGCAAAATAAGCTGTGGGTAAACGCGTATATGTTTAAACATTTATTTTGAGAAAATGTTACGCGCTCTACGTTTATTTTGACAACTAGACTCTGCTTGAAGCCTGGATTTAATATTTATAACCAACCAAGTCAAGTAAAGTATTTATTTCGTTAAAAAATACCACTAAAGGAGTCGTCAAAATAGGGTCACGTAAACAATAGGGCGCCTCGGATTAATCGGAGTGATGGCAGGAATTCAATGCTGTTTACAAATATGAGGTAGGACGTAGGTATAGCTGTCGTACACTTAGCACATCTGATTTTTTTAATTTTAAATACTTTAATAACAGAACGGTGTGTTCTTTCGAAATAAATTAGTAAGAACCTATGGAATATTATCATCCTAGGAACTTATTCCATAATTCAGCTTGACACAGACAGAAGTGAATTGATTTAATTATGTTAGGGTCACTAACCTAAATGTCTCAGATTTATAAACACGTGTATTATGTTGCACATGTATTAATAACACATTGTTTTCGTGTGCGAATTTTCATATTATTTATATGTTCTTGCCATTGTTAATGGTTGTCAATATAGTCACACCCAGATATTTCATTTAGTTCGTATGCAATAAAGCACCGTCACAATTTGATTTATTAGCTCGCATATGAGCCTTAATATCGAATTGTTTGCATTGGGTTGAGTTGTTTCTGTATGCTGACTGTTATATATTTAGTTTTAGTTAGATTTAGTATCAGAACATATTTCTATTAATTTTTTCAGAGTGTGCATTAAAAAGTATGTAGGTGTCGTCAGCAAAAGCTATAAATTGTTCACAAAATCGGACCAAGGACACTGCCTTGTGGAATGCCATATGACATATTATATGTATACACTTATGTCGAATGTAAAATTACGCTTATACACTGATTATTTTTTTCTCAGTGTGGAATATAATTTGCAGTAGTTTTGAGTTTGTTGTTTAAACTTGATCTAATCCTGACGATCATCATCGGTGAATATTTAATTAAATAAACATTTTACTTAGAATAGTGCCTAAAATCCTCAAATCCCTACACTAGGCTAGAAACTTGCATTATAGGGTTATGTAACATATTTTTAACGAGCAAGTGCTAGTAACGTGAGCCTTATTATATAGCTTTTAGGACCTAACACAGACGTGCGGTGTGTAACGGTATTACCTTTACACACTAAGGTGTAATTGAACTATCCCTAAAAGTTAAATTACCTTACTAAGTTATATGCGAGTAAACAGAGCATTTCCAATTTAATAACCATAGGATATAATGAATATGTTTGATTTTCCTCGCAAATATCTTGAAAAACGTAGAAACACGTGAGCTCTGCTCAATGCATACTGGGCTGAATTACGCCCTCGCCTGCCGCTTCCACTGCAACCCACAGTCTCGTGTGTCATTTATGTGTTTTGAAGCGATGATAGTTCAGCGGGGGGAGCGTCGCCTGTTACACTGATTGACACTGATTCGATCCCAAACAACAGCTTGAGCTTCCGGTGAAGGTTCAAGGTTCCGTTATCAAATTCCCAGCATGGTAGTAGGTTACTTTCGAATACCCGCCTGGCTAGCAACCACCCTAAAGTTTGAAAAACTGTCACCAAGCACATAGTGTGTTAGGCAGCAGTCCTTGAAAGCCAGTGAGCATTCTAGGTCTAGCGTGACAACATCTTCGACCACATTGTCACTAACCATCAAGCGAGATAGTGGTCAAACGCTAGATCTATAAAGTATAAAAAAGTCATGGTTTCATTATTATTACATACATGTTTAGTATGAAGCTTTTGAATTATGTAAATAAGTAAAGAAATAATATTAGTTCACTATTATCATATTATATAAAATAGATATAATAGTAATACGCACTTAATCAGAGGTACAGTGTAGTTGTTTGTTTTTCAATCACAGCTCTATAAGTCCCGGTCAATGTCCGCGATAATTAACAGATAAGATATGGATAAAATAAGATTGATTATAAGCAGTACTTATTTAATGAGTTCAGTCGGGTCTTATGACTAGGATAAGATAAGTAAGATGTAATAGTATGGTAGGATGTATGGTAGATGTAATAGTATATATAAATTATATAGTATATACATTTATTGTAAATTTATAGATAAAATAATATTAATTCGTATGTTTTCAAACAAATGATCGAACAAGCCTTTTTATTTTGTTATTTTTTGTGCACAGGAGTTTGAACTGTTGACGGAAACATATTTCACACCGCATCGTGTGGATAGTGGTACACTTTTCGCAATATAAATTGAGTTGTCCATTTTCTCTTTTGTTTTATTTTATGACCGCATTTAAATATGATATAGACTGTAGAGGATATAAAAAAAAATAGTATGTTAAGTACAATGTGAAGCGTTTGTGAGAATGAGAATACCTATGAGATCTTAACCGATCAACGTTAAGGAAGGTACTCCTTGGACGGGTGACCGCTAGTACCATGTTTACCTAAGCGCTTCTGTGCTTCGGAGCGCACGTTAGGGCGTCGGTCTCGGTTGTTGATTTAGAATAACAGTGGTTAGGCCATGTCTGAGGATCTTGGGCGGTTGGAGAACTCCTACATTGCGCTGGCCACTAGACTATCCGCCAACCCGCATCGGCCAGCGTGGTGTATTATGGCCAACACTCCACCCGCAGAGGAAGGGCCTCATCACTGTTATTAATACTTATTATATAATTAATTTATATACTTACATACTCAATAGATAAATATAATCTTTCATTATATCCTAACGCCTAACCTCTTACCTAGTTACACCAGTATAAGTTAAGCCTAAAATTTGTTCCAATTTCCATTTTTTTCCTCGTCTAACTCAATAGCTAGACGAGGAAAAGAAATGCAAATCAGAACGTCAATATGAACTAAGTTTAGTTCCTTTTGTACTCATGTATCAATCAAGATGGCATTAGCAACATCGTTGACACCGAACCTCTTTATAGGTAAACCTTTTTTATACCGTATAAATCTAGCGTTTGACCACTATTTGTATTTTGTATTTATATTTCACTTGATGGTCTGTGACAATGTCACAAGCTGTTATCACGCTTGACCCAGAACCATAGAACCCTGTGAAAGAATCCTTCCTGCAGTTCGCCCTACAATTTCCTTGTTAGTGCTAATAAGACAGGGTTCCTTTTATGAACCACTCGCTTTGCTCGCGGTTTAGTACTTCGTTTGCTCAGGTTTCAATCCAAGTACTCACGCCAAAAAATGTATTAATATGATAATACCCACATGTAAAACAAATAACTATCTTGCGCATTCAAGCCCAGATTGATTTATTATAAAAAACAATGTTTTCAAATCACGAAAGCCTAAAAATTATAATTGTAATTGAAAATTATAATAACCGTTACGGGTTGAATGCTTTAATTTAAAAATACATAAATAAAGCTATCATAATAAACAGTTCATAGTTAAAATAGAGTTTATAGTTAATAGGTATACATGCGTGGTTTCATTCGCTAATGCGCTGCTGCATTGAAACTTCAACGCAACGAATGCGGTTACCTTACATGCGTAGTTTATGTTTAATTATTTTAATAAAAAGGTATTGGTTATGCTGGTTTTTCATTAAAAGTACAAAGTAATATGCACGTCAGCGAGGTGTTGAAGGCTACGTGTATATACCCTAGCCGCTAGGGAATAAGGGTCACGAGAGTTTACGGAGACGGTTACGTAGAGGCAGTTACTTTATAGATCTTTAGCGTTTGAATACTATCTCACTTGGTGCTCAGTGACAATGTGTAATCACGCTATTTCTATAATGTTAACTAACTCTCAAGGACAGCTGCCTGAAAACACTGTGTTTCTGGGAACAGTTTCTACAACTTTGAGTGTGGAAGCTAGCCAGGTGGGAACTGAAAAGTACCTACTTTGTTACCGACGAAACCCTCACCGGAAGTTCAAGCAGTTAGTTCAATATAATTTAAGAACGCATCCAAACGTACCGAGGCTACAACAAACTTCATAATTATGTTTGCGTTAAGTACTTACAGTCTAATACTGTACGCGGACCATATTCGAGAACGTACGCTACGTATGCAAAGGTCTGTATTTAAATTCAAAATGACTACCCCGCGGATATTTATGAAATTAAACTAATACCGTAGTTCTTACGCGTAAGAACATGTAAGTCTTTACGCGTAATGTTGTGACATCTTTAAGGCCATTGAGCGTTTGCTAAATAGACAGTTTTAATTTTTTTCAGCGAACTTTGTTGAAAGTCCTACATGTCTAATAAACTTTAAACATCTCTTATTCTTCTTCTTGTCCTTATCCCACACTAGGCGGGGTGGCACAACATATAAAGTTAGTATATAGTTAATAACATGAAATGTTAGTAATATATGTTTAAGCCCGTAGGTCATCTGTAGAGTACCTACAACTACATTTTTGTTATATTTGAAATCAATGCGAATCAGGAATGGTCCCGCGCGCCCTCACTGTCTATAAACAACCACGAGCCTGTGTTATGTCATCGGTACCTTGTAAGCCCTTAAGTACTCTAGACACGTATTAAACATTATGTGGAGTCTAAAATTACATTTGCCAATACATTACCTTTTTTCAGTGCACTCAAAGGTCTGTATCGAAAATCGGACTGTGCGATATTAGGAAGCCACTTACTTGCTTAGATACTAAATATTTCGATGTTTCCATCCTCACATGCAGATTTAAATCCTTAGAATTTAAAACACTATTTTCTATGTTTCAGATGTTCTTAAAAAACTCAAAAGTGCGGCCTCTGCTGGAATACCTAGCCTTAATCTCGAATAGATTCCAACAAGAGCAACAGGAAAACGATCGTTGCTTCGACTAACCTTTCATAGCTATAACAAGCTTTTCACTTATCAATACATGGCATCCTAGTCAAAGAGACTGCCCTCCGGGGCTATTTTTGCTCGAATCGCATTTCGGTATCGAGCTTGTGAAGGCGGTTTTGAAAATCACTGACATAGATAGGTTACTATATTATTATGCTGATCATAAAGTAATTTGTGCGTTCTGATCCCTGTCTTTAAATATCACTTGACGTCGTATTATGTTTACTGGCGATTGTATGCACCTTTATTGTTTGAGATTCTGATAAAACACTATGAATAACTTGAAAATAAGCCCTGACATGTTCTAAGAAAGCCGGCAAGGTTTAAAAGCTGAGAGGCATAGGTACCGATCCGCCCTCGAACTCACTTGACTTCCCTGAGGGCTGTCGAGAACTCGACACAATGTAAAGCGATCCACTCACAAGGCTTCTACCATTGAGTCTTCATGTCAAGTAGGAACGAATATTCCGTTATTAATATAATTTTAGCGTGTTAAGTACATACGAAAAGAATACAAAATGAAAGCTATGCGATATAGGGTTTTGATGTGAACTAAAAGTAGCAAGGTTAAATTATTTTAGCTTCTGAAGGTGTATCTCACTCCGAACTCACTCGACTAGATTGAGCTCTCGAGATTTCGACACAATGTCAATAAGATCACTTCTTTAACCTTTAAACTTTTAGAAATATATAGAGCAAGTGTCGGGCTATGACAACTTTTCCTTAACTTTTTTTGACTTTAGTTTTTCTGTGCCTCAGTTTCATCTGTGATCAGAAACTTTAAATGTACATGTGACCCTGAATGACGGGTAGATCACATTGAAATCAATTACCACTTAACCTCTCCCCTGCAGAAAACAAAAAACACTTAGGTAATCAAATATCGTAAATGTAGGTATAATGGACATTAATATGAGGCTCCGTAGAATATGGCAAATATAATATATATTGCCATCATTAAAATCGAGCAAATCACGCAAAAGAAATCCCCTTCTTAATAATAACTCCTTTTAAGACTTTATCATTTGCTAAATAGTCAATTTACTGTTTTCAGCTTATTTTGTTGAAAGCCATGTCTAAACTTTAAAAAATACAACTCACGAGAACAGTTCATGAAAGTTAATCTTGATTGAACGAAAATTGATTTCATTAGCTAATTATTAGTGGAAAAATGTTTAAGAGTGGCCATATTTTTCCTTTTTCAAAAATTCTCGCGGTAACGACAAATTTAATGCGCTTGTACTGAGTCTTACACCAGAAGAAAGGAGATCACAGTCTAAAAATGAGATTTTTTTTATAAGCCCGTAGGTCATCCTTATATGACATTTTGGTAATATTTAAAAATCAATACTCGTCAGGATTTGTCCCGTGGGTGTTTACAGGCAGAAGGGGCCTGTAAACACCCACGACCCTCTGTGCATAATGTCATCGGCACCTCTTAAACTATTGTATTTTTTTGGTTTTACGTGCAATAGCAGTTACACATTCTGTCAAAATTTCAGCTTTCTAATTGTGCTTTATGGAATGCAGCCCGCTGACAGCGGACGGACAGCGGAGTTATAGTTTGGACTCCGTCCGTTTACCGTCCGTACCTTTGGGTACGGAAACTTTAAAATATTTCGAAATTTTATCATTACATCTTTTCAAAATATGTTGCTATAATTTCTAAGCGAAAACCATTCTCTTATTAAAAAATCTTGCCAGTTTCAATATTTGCTGGCTAATGATTACAAGCATGGCGCTCTTTGCTTAATTAATTATTTTAACAGTGCTTTCATTTACAGCATCCCAAGGAGAGTTTTAATTAAAATGTTGGGATAAAAAGAAATACGCTTGATGATGACGATGGTTATTATGTTAATGATTTACATAATAACCATTAACATTTACACTTTGATTTTGATGTTAGGTGCACTTGCACTGGACGATAGCGGTAGTGTATGGAATTTTATAAGTCAATCTTTTCAATTTCAGAATGTGTGCTTTGTACTTCTAACAAAATATATCGTCTACCACCGCACCGGTCGTGACTACGGTCATGACATCATAAGCACCGACGTATAGTTGCTCGCCTGTCGGTTTTTTGTCGGTTAAATTTCGGCGATTGTGCACTGGAACAACACAATTTAATTCCACCATCTCCTTTCTATCGTCGTGTATCGGTCAACTAGATGTACACGGCTATGCGCAGCCGCCACCGGCAGACATACCACCTTTACGCGCGAAGCGTTGTGCTTCCACTTTTATAATGCGTACCTCTTGCCGTTGAGTGAAACCCACTGTCTGTGTTTCTCTATGGTTACAACCCCGGAGCCTTCAAAATTAGAGTTAGATTCCTTAAAAGAGGAAAGAAAATTGCTTAAACATATTTGGAAATAAGAGAGATCGGCGGCTGTGGATGGGCCACTTAAAACGACATGACAGTTTCACAAAAAATCAACACAAAAGGAGCAGGTGAAGATGTAGGCCAAGGAAAAGCTACATGAGCGGCAGTCATGTATAAGGAGGCAAAAAATGGAGGCAGGAAGAAAAATATGGACATAAGACGTATTCTTTTTCTTCTTCAACTTATAACTAGCTGTTAAACGCCATGTAGCGTTTCTCTGCCAGTGTCCAAGATCTAAGAATTTGGAATGGAGATTACTTGTAATTGTACTATGTCACCTGTCACTGTAGGTACTCACATAAGCCTTATTCTTATTGGCAAACTCAGCTGATTAAACACAAACCAAAATATACAAATTTACTTTACAGAATGTAATTGTTATACTCTAAATTGAATAAAGATATAATAAAATTATTACATTAATTATTTTTTATTGTTTTATAATGTACCTATAGATCTAGCGTTTAACCACTATCCCAGTTGATGGTCAGTGACGAAGAGTTTTCGTTATTTATTCAATTTAAATTGTTTAAATAATTAACAAAAACTCTCACGGTAGCAGAATACGTTTATAGATAAAACCGCACGTGAAATACGCAAAGACGTTGCTCCATGACATTATCTTTTCAGTGTATGAAACTTCTACATCCATTTTTTGTAGGATCCCTGAACCAGAGTCACGGTAAAAATCCTGAAAAATGACGTAAAACCCCAGTCATCATTTTAATGTTTTTTTTTCTCAACGCCAGGCTTTCCCGCATCTATTGTGTATTTTACTCTGAGGGTAAGAATGCGTTTGAGAACTGCTACGTGCCGCTACTCTGTGAAATAACTTCAAGTTTGCAGCTACTCAAGGAAGCGTCAAGTATTCGCCCGCATTTTAGAATTAGGATGCTCTTGAACCAAAATATGGCAAACATTTAGCTCAGTAGGTGTAACCGGAAAATAAGAAGGGAATGCACTCTAATACATTTGACATGTTTTTAAGGGCCGATGCTTTAAATTAAATAAAATCCTGAATAACTAATAGATAACTCAATTGCTCTGACCCGCTAGCAGTTGGCAGCGTTTTCTACTGATCGCAGCGTTATCTCGTTATATAAGTAATTAATATGTTTAATATAGTTAACCGTTGATCGAGTGATATATATAACTGACTCTCTCTAATTACATATTGACTCGATCAACGACAACAATTCACCGTTAGCGGTTAAAGAAAGACATCGCTATGAAGCGATGCATCTTGTCTAGACCCACTGCTACATTAACAAAACTCCGCATCTTCAGTATTCAGTGGTCTGTAGATACACCATATAGGTTGTGTTCTGTGTTAATTGGTAACTAAAGAGAGGTTCGAGTAAAATGTTGTTCAGTCAGCTTGTCAGCTTTTTTAGTAGAGGAGAAACCCATTAGTACCGACTGGAGGGCCCTTTCACGGGAACTAACGATGCCTAACACATACAATACTGTACGGTCCGTTCGATGCACGTCCGGGCTGGGTTCAACTCGCGTACGCGTAAGTGCCTAGTAATGAAACAGTGCTTGTTGCGCTGCCTTTTTACGTGTATGCTTATGAAATATCTATTTATTTGAGTGAATAGAATTGACGATGGGAATTTCATTGAGCTGAGAATATTAGGATCGAACAATTTACACGGTTATTTGCTGATTTAGCTCACTCCCATTTTGAATACGGCAGTGTTGAATTTAAATTATTCATTTAGACTTCAACAAAATTTTTTTTTCTTAGTTAGGCACACTTGTCGGTGTGGTCGTGGTTGTGAAGCTGGTGATGGTACACGGAAGATCGTCATCGGCGCCACTCTTCATAGCGGGAATTACAGATCTGGCAAAGCCATTTGTGTCGGTTGGTAGCGTTCCGTTGCGTGTACATTCTGTTATGGCAACCCAGTCCGGGTTGCCGTTTTATTGAATCATTTTAGCAGGTAGATTAAGGTAGTAAAAAGAGGAAGAGGTTGTTGACCTCTTACTTGCTAGTCGATCCATCGAGGTCGTTTTTAGAGATGTGACCGAAATACTTTAACATACGAAATTGAATAAGCGCAGAAAGTCTTCTCTTGTCTTCTTTTCGTTAACACAGGATTGATAAGATTTAGAACATCTCGCTCATCTCAAGAACACATGATCAAAATATGTATAAAATTAAATTCCATATTTTTACACATTCATAAACCTATAGTTTCAACACTTGCATCGTTCGACGTGGAACTACGAGTTAATCTGCTTGTCAAGACAGTTAATATAAGAATCAGTTGAACTATTTCAATCCTATGATGTACCTACTCTATATAATCTCATTTATCCGAACCGGCTAGGCAAAAATATTTTAATTACATATAGATACATAACATACGTACATATGCTATTGAGGATAAACTAAATCGAACCTTTAATTTTTTTCAAGACTATACTGGAGGTGAAATTGTCTAAAAATCATCAATTCAATCATTTATTTTTACTTTTAATCAGCTGGAGTTAAGAGAAATCTGATAATTAATAATAATTGTAAGGTTCCTATATCAGAATAAATTAACGGTGGTACGTCCTCATCGGCCATGAGTTATGCGTGCTTTGTCTCATGCTTAAAGCAATTTCATTGCTAATTCGCTGGGCTATGTCATTGACTTTCGTTTTTTTACGGATCTTCTCACTCCTGATTCGATCTCGTGAAAGAGCCCCGAGTTCTCCATGCAGCTCGTTGTGCGAACTTGAGTTTGTTTATAAGGCTCATAGTTGAATACCAAGTTAGGTGTTTATATGTCATTACTGGTTGAAGACCTTTGTCTTCAGGCGTTGTGGTATATGGAACGAAATACAGCGCGGAGATTCTATAATGCTGCCCAGCCGAGTTGGATTCGAGGATTAACCTATTTTCGAAGTTAGGCTTACCAAATTTGACTGTTTATCCTAGTTTTATTAGTTTGAGTTACCAATTGACACTGGGGTGAGTTAAACATGGGAATTCGATACGATATAAATTTTGCCTTGCCCAAATTCGTCTTAAGGCCCACCAGTAGGGAAAATCGATTTAGGCCATCGAGCATCGTGCTAAAGTCATAAAATTTTTAATATAATTAGAGAGATCCTACTAATATTATAAATGCGAAAGTTTGTGTGTATGTGTGTTACTTCTTCACGCTCAAACGGCTACACCGATTTCAATGAATATTGGTATGGAGATAGTTTAAGCCCTGGTGTAACACATAGGCTACTTTTATCTCGGAAAAAGTATAGTTCCCGTGGGATAGTTGAGGTAGCGGGAAAACCGTAATCTACGCGTGTGAAACAGCGGGGCGCTACTAGCATAAAATAATATCAAACGTCATATGATCGAGCATGTACTATAGGTATTTTTATAGTATACACGTTGGACGGCTACATTAAAAACCGCTGACTGCACCTGATGATAAGTGATGACCGGTTTACTACGTCTGACGTCTGTCTAGAAGATACCTATTCACTCGTGAGTTGAAGACACCCAGATTGTATCTGGGAAAGAAAGACTGGTGTATCGCCAGATGTATCGTATGGATGGGGTATCACCCCATTAACGGATTTAGGAAATTAATTCCACTACCTGACTGTAACCAAAACGCATTGTCGTCCGCGTGGTCTTTCGTAGATGGAATGGGGAATCAAATTATGTTGCTCCAGGTACGCTCGCCAAAATATACTTACTAGTAGGTAAAAGTAGGTACTGTCATGTACAAGTTTGGAACTCGGTACTGGCTCGCTCGTTTATTGCCAATTTTCTATACCGGTGCACTGCCCTCGGACATCCCGAAATTGAGTGTCGGGGATCCCTTGTAAACAGAGCGTTTGTTCTCAAATTGCTCATTCCGACATAATCGCGGAGAGCATTGTTCGATCAATGGAAGATAATAGCTTTTTTATTTATTTTCCCTTGAACTGCCTGTGACTGATGATTAAATTTTTCACGCGGTGTCTTCTTTATCCATTGGTATTTTTAAGCGACTTCACCTTAATACAAATACAAATATCTTTATTGAAAACTGTAAATATGTCCACTTATCTTACGTACACTGCCTTTTGTGTTAGTTAAAAACTGTGGTACAAAAGGCAGGCTCTTCCTTGATGCGCACAGTTTTACAATACGTGAAGAGGCTACATTAGTAAAGGAATTTAAAAACAATAATAGATTGCACTAGACTATTAGTATTACTTATTATATATCAATAATATATTAAAATTTCTACTTCTATGAGGTGTGTGTGTATGTGTGTTGTAACAGCGTGTGGGGAGTGTATCTTCGTAGATACGTGTGTGACTAACTTGATCAATAATCAAGTCACTTATTCGGTTGTTGGTTTATTATCTCAGAACTATAATCATTAATATATTTTTTATTTTAATTTAGACACTATCAACGAATTATCGGTTAAATATTTTCTTAAAAATAAAGATATTAATACTTTTTTTTGCTTCTCGGGGCGTTGCGCTTCTTGCGCATTTGGCAGTATCAAGTTGTTCTTGTCTGCTTTGGGTGACTTCTCGCTTTTTTATCAAAGTCACTAGAAAATATGGAGATAACTTACTCTTAACCAATTTTAATGAAATGTCTAACCAATCTGCAAGTCTTGACACAGAGCTACCAATCCTATTGGATTACGATATACGTTTGATTGTATTTTTTGTCTAACATTGCACAGCGCTCGTCGTCACCTCGAAACGCCGCTATTTAATTCTGTTCAACCCATACCTACCTTAATTATGACTATGATAAACCTTAACACAGTTATAGGTGCACACTGGTGCTCCGAAACATAATACTACCATATAAATACAGCATAATATCATCAGAGAGTAACAAATAAGTATCTCACACAAGATGGCTTCAACCTAGTCAAATAATGTATTTTATGTAACCCAGTAAATTATATCGTTTTTCAAATGCGCTAACATTTCGTTATTTGCAGAGTGCAGGTAATTTCTCATATCCCGTCAATTTCCGGGCCCTGCCGTTACTTCCCTCGTCACTCCACATACTCACCCACATATTGAGGAAATCATAACTCATAAACGGCGAGGCACAGATAATATTATAGTTGTTATTTGCGAAGGAGGTTGTTATTGCTACTGCAGAGATTTTATGAACTCTTGGTGTACGTCCATATCTTCATATTCCAGTCCATAACTGTTCTTTAAATAAATAGCCTTAGATACTAAAAAATCCGTGCAAGAGTATCACTCGATGGCCGTGTTGATAAATGGTTAACTATTACAATGAATGCACTCATCAGGTGTAAGATTATGAAAAAATTCAATAAATCCTACTCCTACTAATATTATATACATGCGAAAGTTTGTGAGTATGACTGTATGTTTGTTACTCTTTCACGCCTAAACGGCTGGATGGATTTGGATGAAATTTTGTATGGAGAGAGCTTATACCCTGGATTAAATCATACCTATGCTTATTTTCATCATCACCACGCAGGTACAACGGATTTGGATGAAGTCTGGTATAGTGTAATGTTTGTGGCTTCTCGTAATCCCATGGGAATAGTACCTAATTATTTTCGGGAGAATAAGGCCTATGTGTTAGTCCAGAACATAAGCTAACTCTATTCAAAATTTCATGCAAAACCATTCAGCCGTTTCACCGTGAAAGAATAAGAAACATACAAACAAAAAAAAAACTTTCGACTTTATAATATTAGTGTGAATTAGTGTATAGCCTTAATGAAGTTTATGAACGATTTTCAGGAGCTCTTTAGTAGGTAATTGGATGCAACGGCATCAATTCTGCTAGCAAAAATCTCGTTTGCAGACGTTCCGAGTCAACTTAGCAAATGCATCGCGCATTATGCCCGTTTACAAAGATGCTCTCGACTTTCTTTGATTGAAAAATTCGTATCTCAAAGCGTTGAGACTAGCTCTTAGGAGCTAAATTCCTTTGCCCTTTGTAGTTTTTGAACCATTCAGATTATTTCAGATGCATCATAAGTATTATTAACTCTTGTGCTGCTAGTGCACACAATGACGTAAGCCTTGCTTTTTCCGCATTGAAATCTTTTTTTAGTTCACAATATTATTTTTATTTTTTTAAACGCTCTTATGGGTTCTCACCATTATTGCCCCGCCTAAAGTTTTCCATAAGGCAGGCAGGCAGCGTTTCCACCGCTTTCGAAGCCCACGGTCCTGCCGCGCCGCCACCTCAACGATAAACGGAACAAACGGAAACGCGCTATATATTAACTATTGCATAAGCTGTATCTAATGTGCTAAATATACCAAACTACAACACAGTTTTCCAAAAAAACTCGTTACGTAAAAACTAAGCTTAAAATGAGGAAATGAGGTCGCGGTCGTGTCACCGCACCGCGCAGCTGATCTCGTAGATAGGGGAGCTATCAAGTTAATGAGCCATTAAAAGTTGTACCCCGCTTAGCGCAATGATTGCCGACGGTCCGACGGTTGCCGACGATGGCAGTTCAAATTGTGCGCACTCAATCTCATGGGTAATTACCGTGTGTTCGCTGACAGGTGAAATTAAATCAGAACTAGTAGTTTTCGGTTAGGCAGCAACTGCACTCAGCAGCCAGTAATTCGTTCTGGTAAAGTTGCATTTACTCATTCTCATATCAGATAGCTTTGTTGCAAACATAATCGATTAATAGAATTATTATGTTATATTTTTATTCAGTCATAACATTACAATTATTCAATAAAATTGCGATGATAAATAATCACAGTTTACATTAAATTGAAATTAAATAAATAAATAAATTGATGTCATATACATGTAACAAAATATAGAGATATCAATTAATTATAATTATGCACTCTAGATAGCAATGACCCAAAGTTGAAAAGAAAAATCAAAGATAAAAATATCGGTTGGATGACTATTCGCTTAACTTTCTCATTACGATCTATTTAAATAAAAACGTATGAATGTCGTAAAAACTTTCAAACGAAAATAGTTCTTGGGACAGATACAATAGTAACAGTCTAACAGGGTAGGTATCTTATTATACGACTCTACGACGTGGAAGGGAGTATACGTCATGTGGCAGAATAAAATATTATATCGTGTGCCGCGACCCCACAGACGAGACAAACGATTTATTTCTTTCCTTGCCATCACAGATAATAAAACAATCTTTGTCTATTTTTATGCTAGAGGTGAACGACCGCCGAGGTTATCTAATGACAACATAATGATTAGACAGTAGTTTTCTTGATAAACGACTTTACAAAAATAAATTCATATTGAATGAACGTAAATTAAGTTTTTACTTGTTTTTTTATTGTCAGTAATCTATTCTAACATCGCTTTAGGTACCATAATCAGTAAAGTTTTCAGAAAGCATTTTCCATATTTCCCTAGCCGCAATATATTTATTACATATAGATTAGATTATTAAGATGATATATAAAAATATTTACGAATTATCTACATTTTCTATCCGTTTTCTCTCAAAGGCCCGAAAAGGTATAGTTTTGAATTTTACGCTTAACATAACTTAAGGATCTAATCTAGTCAAATAAAAAACAGAAACACGATTGGTTCAGCTCTATCCAAACACTTATTACGATTTAATTCAAAAGTATGAAAAGATTATCAGCAAATTTTTATACAACTTGTTAGGCAATCATAATAACTAGACAAATAAAAAAGGATTTCAGTTTTAGTGTCATAGTTTCTATGATATTAATTATTTTCTTGTTTGTCGCTTACGTAATTTACTTTCGGGCATCCTGTGATCAACATCCAACACAGCCATGTATCTATCTCTTTTTGCGTTCAAGACTCTTTAATTATTGCATCACTTTCTCGCATCTTAGGCCACACCCCGGCATGGGTCGGCAGGCGGCCAAGAATTTTTTGTATATCGCCTTAATTAGATAATAGTATACACAATATATCAAACTTGCGAGAAAACAGAACATTTTCAAAATAATAATTAAAAGATAAAAGCAATATATGTTTGTTTCTTCCTCGTAAATGTGTTGAAAAACGTCGTATGAAACTCGCGAGCTTTGCTTATTACACACTCGGCTGAATTACGCCCGCGTCTGCGGCTTCCACTGCAACTCACGGCCTCGAGTGTAAGTAGCTTAGTTCATTTGTATCATTTTACTTGAGCGCTGCTAATTTACATCCAAAAGATGCATAATAAGTAACTGTTAAAAAGCAATGTTTACCGGCTGGAATCCGGACCTCTGGACTAAGGATCAGTAGGTAGTCAAACCACTGAACACAGCAACCGTCAATTGTTGACAATGGTCATTATATCAAACGAAATTCGTGCCATTCATCGAGGCAAAGAGGCTGTCAACCGATACGCTTACGATTTACCTAATTAACAAATAAATAACAATTAAAATAAAAAACTGACAATGTATGCGAGCGAATGCGATTAAAAATGTACCTTGGTATTTTATCAGGTACCCATTTGTGGGTTTTTCAGAACAACAAAATCGTGTCTTAATTCAAATGATTTGTTTGAGCCCATAGGTATCTTTAATATTTTTTAGTGGTAGCGGAAAGGTAAGTAGGTAAGCTCTAAGTAAAATTATCTAAAGTGGAATAAGCATTACTGCAGGTTCAAAGCGGAGTTCCGTGTAATTAGGCTAAATAAAGACTCAGTGCTGAGCGTCACTTTTGCAGCGAGCTCCGAAGACAACAGCCATGCATTTCACTTTGCACTGACTTTTAGATGCTTTACGCAACTTCATAATGGGCTAATGTTTTTTGTTGCCAAGGAGCGTAGCTGGTTGAGATCACGTCGGTGTTTATTTTAATATGTGTTTTACTTAGCACGTACCACAGTAAATTTAGTGCGGTCGAGCGTCATATTTTTTTATCTAGGTTGTAGGGGGTAATCCCCGGATCTAAAGAACCGATTTTGAATATTCTGTTAACAATTGAAAGCCACGTTATTTGTGAGTGTCATAAGCTAATTTCAACATCATCATCATCACAACCACGCGGGTGAAGCCGCGGGGCGTAGCTAGTTGCCCACTATCTCACGTCGATAGTATTGGCAGCGTTCGGGAGCTCCGCGACGTCTTCTCGTCCAAAATACCGCAATGCCTGAAACGACGAAGGTCTTCGAACAGTGAGTGTTACCAGTGATGACTTACGGAACTGAAACGTGGTCTCTGACTATGGGCCTTCTGAGCAGGCTCAGAGTCGCACAACGAGCTATGGAGAGGGCTATGCGGGGGGTTTCTCTATGTGATCGAATCAGAAATGAGCACATCCGTAGAAGAACGAAGTTCACCGATATAGTCCAGCGGATTATCAAGTTGAAATGGCAGTGGGCAGGGCACATAGCTTGAAGAACTGATGGCCGTTGGGGTCGAAAAGTTCTCGAATGGAGACCACGGACTGGCAAGCGCAGCATATGACGGCCAACAACCAGGTGGACAGACGACCTGACTAAGATCGCAGGCAAGGGCTGGATGCGGGCCGCTTCCGACCGGTCCTTGTGGAAATCAATGGGGGGGAGGGGAAAGTCCAGCAGTGGATGTCCTATAGCTGAGATGATGATGATGAGTATCGATATAGGTACTATAGAAGAAATCACTAGACCTATAATGTTTACTGGCTCTCAAGGGCCGCTCTACTTGAACACACTATCTTTTCCAAACTTGAGGGTGGGTCCAGGCGGGTCAAAGATACCTTAATACCATGTGCTGGATTTGATTTGTTCTATTTATGTTCAAAGTTATGAAAAGCATGGACGAAATGAATTAGCTTGTTAAAAACAAGCTCAAACTGGTCAAAGGGGTGAATATGGGCGGTGTATGATGAGCTAAAATTCCTCGGTCGCCGTTCGCGAAAATGCAAATTTATAGTGACGCTAAAGCACGTCTATTTCATGGCTTGTGCTTACGTTGTTTCGCTAAATACCTACATGAATAATAATACATTGTATATTGAGCTCAAATACTGAACATGAGATATGGTGGTAATTCTCAGGTGAAAGCCTAATTCTAATCCTAATATAACTTTTTTAACCGTGTGCCTAAAAACGAGGAGGTTATCAATAACCTTTTTTTAATGTATGATCAAACAACTGAATCGAAAAAAGGTTTTTTAATTCGATACGGCAAACTTCCGGATTGATCCCATAATTCCCATACTTTTAACACGAGATGGTTTATACCATTAATAATTTAATTACTTATAGCAGTACCAAAAATAAAATAAATCCTGTCAAATTACTATAACAGTAGTCTGAATTAAGTAGGATGTCTTAAAATTAGATATTAATTTTTTTACCAAAAAATGGAACTGATCGTCTCTCAAAAGTGTGATATAACTTGTTGAAGTCGGTACTATGCGCACAATATTTTGATGGATATTATATTTTCAAATCAATGAAACTGGTCGGAGAGTAATTTTCCAGTGTTTACCACGTGAGTCCTAGTCGGTTTGTTACATTACAATTACATTACAATATTTTGATGTATATCATGTATATTTATATTTCACTAAAATACAATAGCTAATTACAATACTAAAGCTACTTTCAAAATATTTGAACAATCTACTAGCTATTGTTAGCTTATAGATATAATTCAAATGCTCTAACCCGCTACCAGTTGGCAGCACTATATAATATTTTAAGGAGGGAAGATTTGTATTGTGATATTGTACTATGATCTATTACATTGTACAGAATTACTACACAATTATCAAAACTGAGGTGATCGCGAGTTACAAAACAGACTACCAGCTGAAGTTTTAATTAATATTCAATGCGGTGAAACACGAAACAATGGTCACTTTCCAATTGACACCAAACCGCAGGGAATCGTTGAACTGCACTTTCAAAACAAGTTTAATAATTTGCGGTTGGGGACCCGACCTCAAGAACCGAAAACGGTACATTTATTTGTCACAAATGGCGCGGCCACGGCTTATTAGTTTTCTTGTTTTGTTAGATTACATAAAACACTTACTATGCTATTTAATATTTCGAAATATTATAAATAAACAATTTAATTCCATATGTCATTAACTGATTACACTGGTATATTGTAACATAACTCCTCTCCATATAATGGTTGTCTGCAAAAGATAGCTTCACTGCGAGTTATAAGTATCCATTGTAAATTGTATTTTGATTAGTATAAATAATATTAGGTAATACAATATAAACTTTACAGTTATTGTTACATGATATAGATTTTCTTCAAGTAAATGAGCTATCTATTTATTTCCTGAATAAACTATAACACTTTTATTTACATTAATTTCAGAAAGCATTAATGGCGGCATGTTTATTTGCGATATACGCCCAGCAGGGGCACAGGAGGTGATCCAAGCGGCAATTTCGATCAAGTAACAAAAAATTGTACGAAGAATGCCTTTAGAAATTGTTCTGTTAGACATATGAGGAGATGAGAGTTCCTCATCCAAAAGCACCTGGCACCTATTACACCCGCATCCCATTTCAAGCAATTTTTTGTTTTATTACACTCAGACCCTCACACTAGGATTTCTTGTATCGCGGGAGGCATAGATACACACATTCACAGCACACACACATCCAAGACCCGGGACAAACATCTACACTCATCGCACAAATGTTTGCCCCTGCCGGGATTCGAAACCAGGGTCCCGGAGACACAGAAGTCATGTGAATGACACTAACCACTGCGACCGTCGATTATTACATCTATTGCCTCAATATAATCCATGGACACCTATTAGTAGGCAAATCACAATCCGAATCTGGTTATTATTAAAAGCATTTCATTTCTTTGATAGTTACCATATTAAAAAATTGGGTTATGATTACCGTCTTTTTTATCATTTGGTCCTCGCTCGTCTGCTGCCATTCTAGTGCTAAGACCACTGGATGGAATCTGTCCAGCTCATGTGATTTAAACCCGCAACGTGAGAAAGTCATTAAAAGTTTAATTAGGAAATAAACCCCTAGAGCGGTGCAATTTTTGGAACTGCCAACGAGGATAAACATTCTAAAAAGTTATTGCCACGCTTCAGCATAATATAAGTATGTATACAGAGGTATATTATCGAAGAAATCATTAAGAATCTGGGTACTTTATGCTTAATAGTATAAAGTCTATATATATACTTATATATATATACGTTTATATATATATAAATAGCCGCGCCCTGCGGTTGTACTCGCGTGGTGTTGAAAAACGGTGATGATGGTGGTGATGAAAATAAGCCGGTGGTAATATGTGGTGGGCCGAGATCTCTCGTTGCTAAGCGTGATGCGAGTCATGTTCGTGAGCGACAGATCTTGGTAGGCGGTGGTATCTTTCTGCAAAGACGTGATTGCGCAGAAGGAGATCGTGGAGAGGGTCAGAGAGGATGACGCCCACGCTGAGCCTCTGAGACGGACACGCACGGAAGGGAGGAGGGGGCGATATGCGGTTTGCCTCCTCGCCCCACCTGTGTAATAGGGCCATCAGAGAGGGCTTGGGGAGAACCCTCCTGCCGACCATACAAGTGGTCCTACCAGTATGATGGCGGCCTATGTTGATCCGGGTCACCTCGCAATGCCGGAGGTAGGGTTGATGACACCGGGCCGTCTACCGAGGTTATATGGTGAATGCTAACCGGATCCCATATCTCCCCGACAGCCATCAGACTGCGCATGCTGCTCACCGTGGTTGGTTTAGTCGGTATGGGCCCTGGACTATGCTGCTGCATCCCACTAGGTGGTACAGTGACACCATCAGGCGGTCCGTCTGATTGTTTGCCATAGAACCATTAAATAAAATACTGATCAATTATATAAATAAGTTGTAACAAAGGCATCGCTCACTATCACAACATACGGGAGATATTCAAGAATGCCTCCCGAAGCAGCCTCGCGTTATTATCAAAACTATGTACTTAGTTATTATTCTGAATCACACATTGTATAAGCCGGAGTTAACCTATTTTTATAAAATGAATTGCGTACATAATCTTTACTTCTGAACTTTCGATGTTTAGTGCATATGATGCAACATACACCAAAAATATAAACAATCTGTAGGTAAAGGAAACAGCATTGTGCAAAATCTAAATCTGACAATTTGTATAACTCTAATACTTAATAGATGTCTCACCATCTCTCTTGTCATTCAGTGACGATGTGATCGAAGGTGTAATAACGCTGAACCTAGATGTTTTACTGGCTCTCAAGGAATGCTGCCTGAACACAAAATACGTTTAGTGGTAGTTTGTCAAACTTGAGGGTGGTAGCTAGCAGATACTCGAAAGTACCATGCTGGGAGTTTGGTTACGGTGTTGCATTCACCCAGAAGCTCAAGCCGTTGCCCCGCTGGTGGGGATAGAACCAGCGCTCGTTAGTTTTACAGTCAGTCACCGCTAGGCGCTAAAAATATTGAAAAATTTAAAAGTAATACCAAATAAACAATCTTATAATTAACGCATTGAATTACACACTATTGTGTAGGTACCTGGGTAATGAATAGAACCCCGAGGTTAAAATATGTGAAAACGTTCTAACTGCAATAATTTCTTCCGCGCCATCTACTTGACTCCCTAGCTAACTACATGTAAAAGCCGCGCAAAGCAAGCTTTCGTCTATAAGCTTGCGCGGTGTGCTTTAGGACGTAAAACGTGAAAGAAACATAGATGGCAGCACATTACCAGTTTGGTAGCTTTTACTATTACGTTGGTATTTTTTTCTATGGCTGCTTGTAGGCTGTGAGTCCGGTCCAAAATTGCTTACGTCACTGACATAACGATAAAATGCATGGCACATAGTCGGAAAAGTTGTGCTGAGCGAGGATCAGAAAATTATAGCATCTGTAATTAGCCGGAAGTCTGAGAAAATCCTTCACATGATGTCATATATATATATGACATATGCAATTTTGAAGCGGGCTCACGGACCATTAGAGAATAAATAGTATGGTTGTGTGTTGAGATCACTTGAAGTCGTCAAGTCAACGAGTGGATACGACTCGACTACATATACAGAACAATAAGTTTAGCGCCGTCGTAGTAAAATGTCACATCAATCTAGCTAATAACTGGCTGCATAAGTCTCGAAAAACTTCCCGTCGTAATTTTAGGACATTTTTTTTAACATAAGTATAACAGCAATGAAAAAACCCTAATAATGTAGGTAGGTGCCTGAGCAAAACACGGGTTATGCACCACTTATATTTTTTTTACAAACATGCTACGCAAAACTTTAACCAATGTAAATCGTAAAAGTCGTTTTCGATATACCTTGGAAACTAGGTATACATATGTATTAAGAATTACAAAAAAGTCCAATATACAAAAATAACATTAGCTGTATCTCACAGTATACACGAATACATGACAACAATGATAGCACCGAACCGACAGCAAATCTTGGAATGAACATAATAGAGAATAGTCCAGTCAAATAAACTTTTAAATCAAAATTTCAGTCTAAAGGCTGCATTTTTGATACTATGTAGTTTTAATCGTACAAAAAAAATGTGTAAAACATTTATGGGTGTGCAAACACCGGCAAGAGTTGAAATTTTTTTAAAAAAATTTCTTTTCGCAATTACTCGAAAATAGTAAAAGGTAGAGAAAAAAGTTTTGAAGAAGATTTATAAAGCTTAAAATTTTACATTAAAAGGTGCTATGAATATTTTTCCTCCGGTCAAAGTTAACCGAGTTAGGAAGATTTCCGAGTTTAAGAGGTAAACTTAAATTTTAAAAATCGCAGTGAGTAGAAATATTAAAAAAAATAATAAAATCCTTAATTTTAGTAATTATGCGATATTTAGCGCCCATATTACGCCCCTTAACATTTAAATATAAAATCCTTTCTGTTCAGTTGTATGGTAAAGAATATTTTACCGAACTTTGGTCACTATATTTCTAAGTATGCTTTCTACATAGTGTGCAAATAAGGAGTTATGCAGCTAATGTTAACACATCTAGTTGTTCTCAATAAACATTTTTTTGGCTTTTTCACTTGGCCATTGGAGACGCATTTAAATACCCAATATTGAGTCCTATTATGTTTTGATGAGTTTGATTGTATTCTGAGATAGGCAAGATTAGACGTTAGGCAGTGCGCTGCGAAACACGCGAGTGCAAGTTGAAAATTTTAAATAAGTTCTTCAAACTTGATAATGTTTGACATCTAATTGCGGCGTCTGACGTGGATGTTTTCGCTTACTTCACCAGGTAAAGTATTTTGATCAGACACCTGGCGTTTCAACATTCCAATTGATAAGTAAAATGTGTTCATGCCCGATTACAGCAAGTGTTAGATAAATTAAACTATGTCCGATAAGCAAAATATGCCTCGGTCGGTCGAGTTTGATCGTCGTGCTTCCGTTTACAAAAAGTCTGCCTCATATGGAATTTATAACCGCGCATATCAGACTGTGACGATTTTACTTAAACATCCACGAAAAAAATATGTAATATATTTCATTCTATTCTTTAAAGTTGATACTTCCTGGGCTGCGTTCAGGAGCGGCTTCGGTCAAATATTGATCGATGTCTCACGAACGGCTACACGAAGAAGAAGAAGTCACTTACATTGATCATAGATCACGTGATAGTTACCACTGAATATGTCACTTTCGACAGCCGATCAAGATTTGATCGATTCTAGAGGTAGAAAGATTATGGTCTAGTCGACCATAATTTGGTCTGGCAGGTTGACGTGAACGGTCATAATCAAATATTGGGTGGAGCAAATAATGGTCTAATTGAGCTCGTGAACGCCGCATGTCAGAGCAAGATATGTCTTGGCCGAAGCCGCTCCTGAACGCAACCTTGAAGCCCACAACTATAATCAGCCTATTTATTCGTCGCTTTGTAATCCGCACCATGTCCACCGTGGTAGGTACCATGGGTACATATTTTGATAATAGTTACTTTTGAACTATCATGGTACATGGACTTCGACAAGTTGTTTCACACTTTTGAGTGTAGAAGTCGGTTCCATTTATTGGTAAAAAAATTTTTTCTCCCTTTTCAGTGGCCTTTGCTACTCACGGGATTAATTATCATTGTGTATGTTCACCGATTTATTCCCCCGCAATTATAATATCGTCCAAGTAAACGTAACACTTTTCAGTTAGTGGAGTGTAGCTCAAAAACCGACTTTGATGAAATTTAACATTTAACATACGGATCCAATTGAGAACCTGCTCCTTTTTAAAAGTCGGTTAATACATTGAAATGAAATAGGATACGTTTCGATTTGAGTGGCAGAGGCAGATGATCAAACCACAATCTTAATGACAAGTACGATAATATCGAGTAGCGACAATTAACGGTTCGTGAGCTCAATTACAGAAAATTATACACGGTAGGTACGTTACGTTATCATCAACTAGTTGGTGTCGGATGACTAGTTGTTGTGCTAGTTCTACTGCAAAAAAGCTTTATCATTTGACAGATAGGTGTTTCCGATGTGGTGTGGTGTGGTGGTTTCTGTTTTGTATGTGGTGGATGACGATAAGCACTTGTTTTCCATTGCCTAAATCCGTCTATAATTATACTTCTCACACTCACATTTTATATTTTGTGGAATATGCTTGCGATGCGACTATGTTTGTCTAATCTAAAGGTTCAAAATCCCATATAATTCGCCGTTAGTCTATTTTATACGCCTAACCTGTCAGGGAGTAGATTACGGCCAATGTGTTTACTTGTCGTGGAGGAAGGCTTACTCTCAGAAGTGGACACGTAATGGGGTGATTATTTATTTTATATAGGTATTTCAGTTTCTCCATGGAAAAAGTAGATTTAATGCCTACATTTGGCTTGAAGTGCATATTAAAGAGTGTATACTATATTGCATAACTAAATCCCAACTGAACTTGTTCTTGAATTCTCGTAAAAAGGCAATTTTGATTTCACCTCTGTACGCGGTGCCATTTTTACGTTAAGTACCGAAATAAGTGACGTAAACTTCCAAACTCAGTCTTTTATGGTATATACGAGTATATACGCTATGGATACGGACCGAATGTACATATTAACAAAATTGAAGGCTGCAGTTCAATGCCGATGGTTATCGAAATAAGAGCATAATTTCTCTTGTAAATGCAGTTAGCATTCATACGCAAGTCCTTATCAAAGGACGTCATTGTTAAACATTTCACATTCTAATAAAAATATTCTGATAATAGTTATACATAATATATGACAAGGAATTGTAGCTAATTATTATATACACAATGAAAGAATCAGAAATCTTATCGAAAATCATATTTTATATTCATATTGACGTACATACATACCTTATGTACATTAATTGGTGTTTAGGCATATAATTTACATTGTAACTAAGATAATAATTGTATATCACTGTAATTAGTATTTCACTCAGTACTTCACTGTCACTTTCCAAATGAAATAAAATAGCTATAGTCTATGTATCACACTAATATTATAAATGCTAAAGTTTGTTTGTAATATGTGTTTGCCTCTCACCTCTCTCACCTCTTTACACATTCAGTATAAATTTTAATGAAATGTTACAATAATAGAGCTAATACATTAAATTAACACATAGGCTATAATTTACAAAGAAATAAATTTGGCCATAACGTAAAAATGTTTCACCTGTAAGCTATTTTGGTGCACGGTACAAAGCTATATGAGTTACACGAATTAAATGTATGGTGGAAATATTCCTCCTGAATATTTGAAAAAAAATCAGCAAAAGTATTCCAGGTGGGCCATTTAGTTGGGTCAGTATGGGCAAGTTGATAATATATAAGACATGCACAGAGATCTGTTTTTATAGGAAGCATGTCATGGATTTAAGTGAAAACATAATAGTAGTAGCATTCATAGATTTTTTAAAAAACTTGTATTTGTATTGTTCGTAAGCAGTAAATAATATGAAACATGATATCTAAAATAAAATTTGTCAAAACTGATCATCTCACATTCCGGCGCCAAGCCAAAAGATCGATGAGAAGGTTGTTGGATCTGGACATTCTTGGGATATCGTTTTATGTACATTATTTCCGTCTGTTGGACCACCAAGTCGATGGTGGGCTGCCTCTACATTTATTTGTTTTAATGTGAATTGTACGACACGGTCTTCTATTCGAATTGTTACTTGTAAATAAAGTTTAAGTATCCCACTAATATTATAAATGTAAAAGTTTGGATGGATGGATGTTTATTACTCAATCACGCTCAAATAGCTGGACGGATTCGGATGAAATTTGGTATGTAGATACTTTACATCCCGGAATAACACATAGGCTACTTTTCATCATCTTCATCATCATCTGTCATGACCACGCGGGTATACCGCTGGGTGCAGCTAGTGTATACATGTGCGATTCTCTGTAAACTAGGCAACTCATAGTCTTAGGCTAATTTTGTTAAAAAAAATAAAAGATTGTAAATACTGCAGCTTATTGTTTTTTATATTTTGAAGTAAGTTATTTGTTGCCCCCAACCTGGAACACCTTTGAGCATTTATTGATAAACCAAGATTACTATTAAGTACTTAACATTAAAAAGGCATGAAAATTAATAATATTTGTAATGTCAAGTATATTCTATTTTTATTGGGTGTTGAAGTGTTTTAAAGTGATTTGTTTATAATTCAAAATTACATTATAAGTGTGAAAGTAACTGTGTTATGATTTCACCCCTGAACCACTGATCCAAATTTCATGAATTTTGGTATTGAGATTGATGAAACATTGGAGAAGGACAGAGTTCACTTTTCCTGTTACTGGGGAAAACCATAGTCCATGCGGGTAAAGCCTCAGGTGCACCTGAGGTTTTATCCGCCTGGGTGGCTAGTATAAGATATTCTCTATTTTATATAAGTTGTAATCATATATATGAGGCACATAATTAATTCAGGATACTTATTTCTATTACATGTATTATTGCAGGAAGACTGGTTTGCCCTTACATTCAGCACTGCTGACATAGAACAGTTGTGCCAGGAAGAATCTGATATTATGTATTTGTTTTTATTATTGTAGCATTCATACATTTCGATTATAAAATATGTGGCAACACTAATATATTAATAATAATAATAAAGATTTCTTTAATTTAATGTACATTTCACTAAATATTTTACATGATTGTGTAAGTTATGCATATCCATCATTTAATTTTTTTATGTACCTAACACTATTTTAAAACCAACAATTTGTAAATGGATACACGAGCTGTTAAACAATTTATATTCGAAACAACTACAAGTTATTCAAAGAAAATTTAAGTTAGATATACAAATCTTTATTGAAAAGCTGTAAATATGTCCACTTATCTTGCATACACTACCTGTTGTGTTAGTTCATTGCATTGGTGTCTGTCATTGCCAAGCACAACTTACATGCAAATTATGACAGAACAACTTTGGCTTCTAGTGGGACAAAACCAATAACTACAGAATACTACCCCTGTCACATTGGCAACTAGGATATAGTACATAGCAGTCTACTAGTAGCCCGCATATGTTCCTTAATTATAGTGACATCTGAGAGGATAGAAGAAAATGATAAAAATATACCCTCAAATAAAAGTTACCTAATAGTGTATTCTTGTTAGTTTTCAAATTTAGATCAATACGTTTATTGACATTTTCATAAAGTACCTATGATGCTAAGTCATTTAAAGATGACAATTTTTGTTTCTTGATGACTAGCAAATTTCTGCAGTTTTTACATCAGGTTTACATGTAGTACCAGGGATGAAAGACAAGGTAACACCTTCAATTTGAATTTTTGAATTAAGGGCCAAAGGACAAGGATGGGGTAGGGTCTGGAATTATATCAAGTGTATGAAATACAATGTAAATATTATTTTATGTGTTCAAGACAGGACAATAAGCTAGCAACTTACCATAAAATCAGATCATAATATTGTGCTCTCCTCTATACTGATGTACTTCGAACTTTCACTGAATTCCACACTTGAATTAAAACTAGCATATAACACAACCTATCAATTTTTATCATAAAAACACAAACTCACATTGTCAATTATCGTACACACAGTAGCGTTCAGCTGTGGTTAGCATTGAATTACATATTTCCCGCAGCGATTCAGTTGTTTTGATTACATATATTGCCTACCTCTCAAAAACAATAGAATGAAATCTAATTATTTTGACATTTGATTTGACAGAGATTTAAAATATTACATACTTCCGTTTCTTTAATTACCAGTACACCTAAGTACAAAAGTGAACGCCAATTAAAAACAAGGTCCAAGGCATTCCTTGCTTGTATCAGCGATAACTACAATTACTGCGAAAAATTGTGTAAACAAACTATTTTTTTAAAACAATTCGTAAAGCACGAACGCCTGCGAGGCACTCTGTTTTTTTTCTTTCGGGCAAGTCAAGTGACAATGACATTTGACAAGTCTGACAAATCTCAATCATTGCGATTGTAGAGATTTTTTTATTTTTGGTTTCATACTCTTCGGTCTCAAGTTTTTTTCTTCTTCTTTGGCATCGCGCTTTTAGCGCATTCTGCCAGTCCGCCAGGGTAGATAGTTAGTATTTGATTTAATGGGACGCGTTCCAAACCTACGTCTACGTTAGAGTCGACTGATAGAGTAGAGATACCGGCAGATGATTATGTTCCGTCCATATCTTCGAGCGACTTACAGGAAAATTTCACTTCGTAATAGCTTAACCTATGTAACTGTACCTAAAATAACAGGATCCATGATAAGTTGCTTTATAAATGGGCACGCGGACCCTAATTATATTTTATGGTGCTTACACTGAATATCTAACAAGTGATTGATTATAATACTGAAAATAACTCAGATAGCAATAGAGCTGGAGTAACCATCGGATGAAAACGTGCATTTTGTTTTATTGCAGCCTTTGCGGTGCCATCATTATTGTCAAAGTCGTGTGGATAAAAGAAGGAAAGAAGAAGAAAGAATAAGTTTTATTTGAGACGTTGCACAAAAGTTCAATCCTATTATTTAATAAAATAAACACCGGTAAAAACTCATAAAAAATAAAGATAGTAGGTATTATTATATTAAATAGTATAATAAAATTAATAATAATAAGATAATATTGCTTGCTGATGACTAGCACTTTTGAACATAAATTCAATTAAGTTCTAGATGTATTGAACATGACCTTCTGGCTTTTCCCCTATTTAATTTCAAAGATTTAATGCAAGTATTACCTTTGTGCAACGAATATACTCAAACTAATGTACCCCGCGGTTTCATCCGCGCCGACTAGGGGTACTATGGTAACGCAGTTATCCCACGGGAACCGTAATTTTGCCAGGACAAAAATTATAGCCTATGTCTTTCTCTAAGGTCCCATGCATTTTTTATCAAAATTCATCAACATTGGTTGTGGCTTAGGCGTACCTAAATACGTATCAGACAGGCAGATTATCTGTCACATTTATAGTTATTATATTAGGTTTTTCTCGCATCCAATTGGAACCTTTATATTTTTCTTGTAAAATGCATTTTTTTTATTATTCAGATAATCAGAAGCTGGGTTTTATGTAACGGGGTCTCTATCACTATTATTTTGCTATTGTTCGAGAACTCCTCTCGACCGAGGATCTTTTCAATAATTGCTTTCACTGGCAGTAGCATATTCTATGGCCACAGCTGTCACTGTCTCAATATAATGCGGTTTCATGTAAAAATCGAAGGGGGGCCAGCACAAACTAATGTACGAGTACGATGGCGGCCAGCCGCAACGGCACGCCATCACGCCGCCGCGCCGCGCCGCCGTATCGTGGCCAGATTTAATGCGTTGTAGGCCTTCATGGACTTTGTGTCTTTGGGCTAGTTGTTCGCTGGATAACGTTTGACAAAGCATCTCTTCAAAGTTAGGGTAAATAATAATTAATTAATAAAAAATCCAGTGCAATTTAAAATCTTTACTTATCACAGCTAGTAGGTGAACCAACTTTTATGTGTTATCATAATAACATTTATTTAGCATTATACTAAGTAAATAATATATTTTTCACACAACGGTGCATTATTTATTATACATGTATATCACCCGGAATTAACCACGTAAATAAAATTAAAATTCGAATATCTTGAGATGTTCAGGTAATATTCGTAATCCGCCGTAATCTGGTATTTTAAACTCATCTGATGATTAGGGCTTAATAAGGCTGAGGCTTAATTGTTTGTGCATTTATTTAATAATAGGGTGTGTCTGGAAGGTCTGATGAGTGTGGATTAAGAGAAGAAAGTGTGTCGCGAACGTAGCAATTGGAAAGATGTAGTGTCTGCCTACTCCTACGGAAAAGAGGTGTGAATTTATGTATGTTTGTACAAATATATTGTTTTATTCCTTTAATTGTGCCATTAATTGCTTAGGTAATTAAAGTCTACAATGATTAACTTAGGTATAGGCCGGTAAAGTTATTCGAGTTCGACATCCATAGGTTTAACGTTGAGTTTCTTGGCAAGGGCAGCACTTGATTCAATCTGTTGTTTCACATATGATACAGTTCCATTTCGGTCCGTTTCTAAACATGCTTGCTTCTCTTTGTCACCTGGAGCTAGTACTGGCAGAGCGGGATCGGTCTGCATAAAAAATAGAAAAAGAGCTTTAGAAAATTCATACATGAACTTGTTTTATATATTAACTGCACCCCATAGTTTCATCCACCTATAGACTACGAAGTACAATTTGACCCTTAGGTACCTTACGTTTTCCGGAATAATCATTTTTCGAACCATCTACAAAGAAATAGTAAAATCGATAAAGTAAAAGTAATAACCTGAACAAGAGAAATAGGGATCATTTTTACATATACATATACTAGTAGTACTAGTACCGTCACGCAGTTTCACCCTGAGGGATTACGGTTACTCCGCTACCTCAATTATCCCACGGGAACTATGTTTTTCCGGAATGAAAGTAGTCTATGTGTTATTCCAGGATTTAACCTATCCTATACCAAATTTCATCGAAATCCGTTACCGTTACCGTTTGAGCATGAAAGAGTAACAGAGCTTTTTGAATTATTTGCTTATCCCACGGGAACTGCAATTATTTTCGGGATTAAGAGTAGCCTATGTGTTAACCCTGGGTCTAAACTATCTCCGTACCAAATGTCATCGAAATCGGTGTGGCCGTTTGAGCGTGAAGGAGTAATAAACATACACAAAAACTTTCGCCATGTACTATTAGTGGGATGGAATGGGTTGTAACATTTGGCGCTGTTACGGATAGCCGTCATAGATTACATTTTGTTTCTAAAGCTACGGAAATTTCCTTACCGGTTCCAACTGTCTCCAATGGGCCATGCTTTCTGCTAATCGTTCACCAAAGCCGGGTGCAAAACATTCTGGGTCCACAGCTATGAAACAATGGCCCAAGTTTGCGGGACCACCGGCCCCACTGTGAGACCACGAGCGGACGTGATGACCGTAGTTAGATCCTGGAATGAAATATGTTCCAAATTATTATTTTTTTTCGTATTGCCCCCGCATTTCGGCTGCATTAAGCTATTGTCGAGTTTAATATTCCTAAAAACGTAAATAGTATTATAGGTTTCCAGCTTTAATCAAGTTTTGGGCGTACGCTGAGCATAACTTTTTTTGCCTTACATATCATGTTCCCATAATTTAAAAACTTTATGATGTGCTAATTATTTTTACAATTTACAAGAATATACAATTATTTTTAAGGCAATAAATGACATTTTATCTCTATCAATAATTATCTTTATATGCTTAGCCCGAAAGTCCCTCCGAGTTCCACAGTCCCACTTCACTGAACGTTTACTGGAAGATTACCAAGAGAAATAAAGTACTGAATATTTTTCAATAGGCTATTTTTTTCTACTTCCCTCGTGTACGGAGACTTAACGGGTTAATAATCCACCATTACGGTAGGTACAAAGTGTATTAAAAAAAATGGAGAAAACTGTCAATAATCGTGCCTGAGGGATCAAAAAAATTATTAGTTAACTCTGGTAGTTTTACTTTAGTTTATAAAACGTGAGAGGCCATTTATATTATCACTCCAACACATAGATTTGGAAAATATTATTATAGCTGCCTCCCCGCCTCCTAAACCTGGAGCCACTAAAGTGCGATAAAGCGGTTTTAGTCAAATTTTTTTTTTTTTTTTTTACATATTATAAGTTTGCGTTTGACAACTATATGATCTCGCCAAGGAAGTGTGTATTTTTTATTTATTTATCACACTGACAACCCCTGCAATAGGATTCCCTGTGTCGTGGGAGGCCTGGACACACAAACATCCAAGACCCAGGACAATTATCTACACTCATAACACTTACTCCTCTGTTTGGATTAGAATCCAGCGCCCGGGATCAAAAATTTTGTCACTGACCAGTGAGCCACAGCGATCGTCAGGTACCAGATATTTGGGTCTATTGGTTCTTCCGGAAAATTTTCTACAAATGTAAGATTATACTTAATGTAACTCCACCAGTATCATGTAAATGTATTTTAATCTGTTAATAAACTTGTACCCCTTACCTGATGATATTCCACAGAAGAGCTCTACCATGGCTGCTAGTCCGAAACCTTTGTACCCAGAGGTGTTCTCTCCGCCCCCCAAAGGCATCAGACAACTTGTCTGAAATGCCTGAAAACCAGTTTATGGATATTTAAGTTAAGACCCCAGACGGGTTTCATACAAAAGAATGATAATCCTGAGAACCCATATAATGTTTTTGCTTTAAGACCTAGAGTTTGATCACTGTATATATCTAATATAATTTGATCGCCAGTAAAGCTCTGATCGAAGGTGAAATCACGCTAAGCCTAGTGACAATTTTTTTAGAGGGTAGGTATCCGTACGGGTGCTTGAGAGCAACCACCGTGCTGTGGATTTGATAACTTAATCTTATCTGCACCAGAAGATCAAGCTGGGGGTAGGGATCAAGCCCACGACCGTTAGGTTGTTAGCCGTCGCTGACATCGCTAAGCTAAATTAATTTGATAATTTTCTCATTTAATAATGACCTACTTATATCAAAAACTTGTGTGGTAAAAGTTTTTTAAAATTGAGAGCCAGCTGGATATTGCAAATTAGACATGAGTAAATCCATTTTCAATTTCTCACTTCAACGTTTATGGTTGTTTTTTATGATGATGGTAAAAGGTACATACTAGTTCAGCGTCAGTGGTTTCGTTGCCGTCCGGTGCCTGAGCCCAGCCTTGAGGTAACTGCTCTCCTTTTCGTCGTTTCATTTCTATCTGAAAGTAAATCGTAGTATTAAATACATTTTTATGGCCAATGGGGTCGGAACTTTTTTGAATGGAGAACACGGACAGGCAGGTTCACTATAGGACGTCCACCGACCGAGGTGGAAACGACCGACCAAGTTAACAAGGGGCTGGATACGGGCAGCAGCAGTCCTTGTTGAGATCAATGGGGGAGTCATATGTCCAACAGTGGACGGCTGACATGACTATGATGATGATGAAGATGATCTTATACGGATTCTGTTTATTTTAATCCTATAAACACTATTAATTATAATCCTTGTTTAATCGAATATACAAAGCACATAAAAGAAACTTAGTATGTTATAATATTATTTTCGTATTTTGCGTTGACTATTTTCTTACTAGATGGTCAGTGAAGATGTGATCGAAGGTGAAATCAGGCCAGACTTGTAATGTGAACTAGATCTCGAGGACTGCTGCCTGATCACACTGTGCGATTGGTACCAAATTTTCCAACTTGAGGGTGGTAACTAATACAAGTGGTAACAAGAAAGTATACCCCAACCACCATCATAATAGATTTGTTATCCATGTTTTTTAACTTAAATTTGTGGACTGGGTGCCAATTCTCTTATTGATTAAGACAATCCATTCATAAGCAATGAAATAGTCGTTCAAATGTTATATAAATAAACTTGATATTCCGCTACAATAAAAATTGCATTCGATTGCATTGTAGACAATTGAATTGCGGTAGCTATTAGATCTGTGTAGCCATTACAATTATACTCCAAGTCGAATAGCAAAACTAGAAAAAAAACGACGATTCATTGACAATCTATGAGCAATGTGTTAGTAGTTGATACCCTGATCCAGCGGCTGAATGTCGACCAACACTCACTAGCCCGAGCTATCATTGTTTAGATTGGGTTACTGTGGAAGATACAAGCATAATATGCGACGGTCAGTGACTCTGACTTTCCAATGGCGGCCTCGAGTTCGGATCCAGGCTGAGGCTAACATTTCGGTGATGAGCATAGATGTTTGTTCTCGGGTCTTGGATGTCTGTGTAATGTGATTGTGTAACATAATTATAGGATACTCTTGTATGGGGGTGTGAGTGTCAATGTGTTTGTTTTTTTTTTCCATCACACTCAGACCTCCGCACTAGGATTCCCTGTATCGCGGGAGGCATGGACACACACAATCACAGCACACAAACATCCAAGACCCAGGACAAACATTTACACTCATCGCAGAAATGTTTGCCCCTGCCGGGATTCGAACCCAGGGTCCCGGAGACACAGAATTCATGTCGATGACACTAACCACAGCGCCACGGGACCGTCACGTTGTTTGTTTATATATAGTATACAGACGTCACCTATAATGCCACTTATATCAGTATGGTATTTCTGTTTAACCGGAACTTGTATACACATATTAGGTATATGTTTTTTTTTTAAGTTTCTCACCTTTCCCACGGAAACAGCAGTAGTGGCCATATCCAGATAAAACGTTTCACCGTTCGCTGCCGGCGCCACCACTGATATGGGGTTTGTGCCGAGTGCCGGCTGCAACACGCACGTACATAGGTACATTGTTCATTATACACACACATACATACATTGAACTGTTGCTTTTACTACTTGCTTGTATTTAATCCTAGATTAGCCTTTGACCATTATAATTTTAATTAATTAATTTATAAGTAGGTGTCACGGGGTTCTGCTCGGCATATTAATGAAATATGATATTTTTTGTAGAAATTTGCATTTTTCTCGATATGTATTGTTCTAAAAATATTATTATTCTTAATCGTTACAGCTATATCCGAGATTAATTTAAATTTTATAATAATTGAAGGAGGACTCTTGGCCAGCTAAAATAGAATAATATGAGAGATTCACAGACATCCAGAAGGCAAGGGTTAGCCTTGATACTCGATTCCGATCGTAAATTGTGATTTCGATCGACTTTGCGCAGATTGGTACTTTTGAACGTAGCACTAGCACAAGGTTGGAATCGAGTTCGATGGAATTTTTCGGAACTAAACGAAATCGACGTCATTCATTTTTTTTCGTTCTCCTGACCTGATTTTGACATGAATGGCGTATTGACTTTGGAGTCGGGTATTGGATCGCAGTTTCACAGCTTTGGAGAAATGTTATTTGTACTAGATCTTGTTCAAAAGTAAGCCAGCAGTTAATAAAGGAATTGTAAAATTTGCAATGAACTTGAATTTAAATTAGCATAAAATCTATTACCGTGACCATTCAATATTTAAAGGTTACACGGCAATCACTCCGGTTTTTTTTTTCGACAAATGCGGGTATGTCGTAACTTGTAGACCACACTCTCGATGTAAAATAACGCATGTGAGAAAAAACGGGAGTATTTGCCGGTTTACGATGGTCAGTGGCGTGATCGAAAGTGCGCTAGACCAAGTACAGCGACCGAATATCTTATTAAAAATCTGTAGTGCTCTGATATTATTTTATTACAATCCAGGTTGTGTTCATAAATAAAAATAATAATAATATTACGACTGACTGAAGTATAGCTGCCGAAATAAACTTCATATGTTTAATTAACCTTTTTTAAAGTATTCCATCGAATAGAGACTGAGTTGCTTAGTCCAAGATAAGTCCAGGTACAAACCTGTTTACTTCTCGTTGGCGCCATAAGAGGCGAGGTATTGGTAAACGCCATACCGATGAGGCCCTTATCTGCCGCTTTGCTCGCCCACCACCCAGCCATGCCGTTATGGTTGGACCCTGGAATAACCGGATTACGAAACTGGTTGAAATTCCCAAAAGCTAAAGTAGTTATAAGGTCCTTACGGTCAATGTAATAAAATCACGTTAAGTGCAATAAATTAAGTATGTACTTTATTACTTATATACGTACTTATGTGCTTAGGGTTTGCTCTAAACTTCTGTCGAGTGTATCTTTAAGGAGTTGCGTCAAAAAATCTCCTTCTTTCTTGCATATTTCCCCATTGAACATTTACTTTCGCTCAATACGTTTTTTTATTATTAAGAATAGGCAAGCATTTTACCACCATCTCACCTGCGGTCTACGATGGAGCACGCCTGCCTAGAAGATACCTGTTTATTCGTAAAGTAATTATCGATGTCGAGGGTTCAATTCAGTGGTAAATTAGACCGTAGCTTACGATTTGCTTTGTACGCAATCGGGCCGGCAGTTGTGCAGATCTGTGGCATTTATTAAATGTTTTTATAATTAGATATGCAAAAATAACTGGGTTTGACATCTAGTTAAGTTTATAGTTACGTGATCTTAGAGTGTTCACTAATATTCTTCTTTTTTTACAGTACAAGCGGGTACTGTGTTGTCTGTGCCTGTGCGGCTTGCCTGAAGTTGTAAAATGATTACCGAAAACACATATTTGAAACATGGTAACTGTCAACTGTTTATATCAAACTGATTTATTAATTACAAACGCAATTTATTTTTTACCTGTGTATTTATACACGTAAAAAAAATTGCGAGTACTTACACTGTTATCTGAAAACCAAATACCTGTACTGAACCTTCCCTCTTGCACAGACCTGTTTGTTTGTTTTACGAAAGAATTTATGAATAAAAACCTAACCAAAATATAATTGATAGAAGAATTAATTTAAATTAAGTATATGTGTGAGTCTGCGTGTGGTTAATGTTAGGTGGGCAATTCGACATAATAAAATGTAATTTTAGGATTGTTCTTCTCAAGCGATCGGTAGATATACTAAGTTAAACTCTGTCGGGAGTTAATTAAGAACTTGACGGTCGCCGTGGCGCAGTATAGTTAGTGTCAGTGACATGACTACTGTGTCTCCGGGACCCTGGGTTCAAATCCCGGCAGGGGCGACATTTGTGCGATGAGTGTAGATGTTTGTGCTGTGATTGTGTGTGTCCATGCCTCCCGCGATACAGGGAGTCCTAGTGCGGGGGCTGAGTGTGTATTAAAAAAAATCTAATTTACCCGATTTTAGTTAGTTTTTTTGAGAAAACAAGAGATAAGTCGTACTAACCTCGAACAGTAACCCAACCCACGCCCGTCTCCCTCGCCTTCTGTATCGCGATGTCCATGGCGAAATGGCTCGCAGTGGCACCCAACACGTTATTGGCATCGACCAGCGCCGTCGAAAGGTTCTCTTTCACTATGGTCGGTTCATTGTTCGGCATGCAAGCTCCCGATATGATGTCGTTCACGTACATTTCTACAAAACGTTTAGTTACCGGTTTCATAAAAAGGAGGATATTCCGTTTCAGTTGTCTTTTCAGCCGATTTTAAACAAACGAGAAGATGCTCAATTTGAATGAAGTTTTACGTTTGTTACCTCAGAACTTTACCGCTTATAAGCCAGTATAAAAAAGAACCTACCTAATTTAAAAAACATACTCGCAGGTTGGTTCCGTAATATTAAAAAGGAACGCTTCAATACTTCATTACATTTAAGAAATAAATAATGTCCATATCTTAAGCAGTATCGAAGAAGTCGGGTTATGTAAATATGTATCATTATAAACTGGATGTACCTGCGCCTTGCCGGTGGTTGAACTCGCACAGCGCCATCTAGTAGCGAATTGGAACAAAATGGAGAGTATACAAATCTTGTGAATTCAATACTTTTAGATGTATCAACTCGCACAAGTCTGCCTGTGTCAAAATTTGATGTAACCACATTTTTAACCGACTTCATAAGAGGAGGAGGTTCTCAATTCGATCTGTATGCTTGTTTTATTTTTGTATGTTTGTTACCTCATAACTTTCGACTGGGTGAATCGATTTTGATGATTCTTTTTTATTTGAAAGGTGGTGCTTCTTTTCTGATCTGGTTTTATAAGAATCGGACAAGCTGTATTTGAGTTACACTCCAATAACTGAAAAGTGCTACGTCTTTCTATAGATGACGTCCTTATTGAAGGTGAAGTCAACACTCAAAAGTGTAAAATAACTTGTCGAAGTCTCGGTTATTATTATGTGTATGCTAACGTCTAAAATATTATAACGAAATCTTCATAATAATAATACCGTCAGTCATTATAGACTAGCAGATACATAAAAAAACATTGTAAAGCATATTTGAATACATTGGCCCCGAGTCTCTTGCCGTTTCTATTCGGAGTGTGGTAGGTAGTAAGTAATGTGGTAGGTCTGTTTATTTTGGAAGGTAGCATTAAGATTGATGAGGCCTAAGTTGAATAAATATTTTTGAGTCTGACTTTGATTAGACCTTATGTTATGACTGTTACAATAAAGTCCCAAGGCAACCAGACCCACGAAGTCTCTCATCCAGGACGTAGTGACCACAGAATACGTTTCTCAACCTAGTTCAGGGGATGGGCAATCTCCGCCTCGTGGGCCTCATTTGATATAAAGTTGCGGCTTCGAGTTCCACAGGCAATAATTATATATTTTTATTATATTTAATACTCAAAACCTATGAAAGACGTACAAGTGATTTATTTATATTATTTACTTATGAAGCATGTCTATCTCTCAGCCCTATCCACTCGGACCTAACACTACATTATCCGTACTACATTACTACTTTAACAAAACAGATCTGTTTTAAGTAGTACACGTGCCTGTTTTTAAGCATTAAAATATTACATGAATACCTAACGACAAAGATAGCCCGAAGGCAAACTTACAGATAAAAATACATAGAATGGAGGCTAAATACATTATTACAGACAGTAAATAATAATACTTTAGTGCTACCAGAACCAGATCAGTGCATACCAGAAAGCTAAGGAAAAGAATAAATAAAATTAACCTTGCCATAGTTATGACGATGATATTGTTTAAACAAAATGACGTAACGATGAGAAATGAGGACATCTAGTACACAACTAAACAATCGCTTCAGTTATTTTTATTGCCCATTTTTATAGGTAGTGCAGTAAAGCGTAACTCAAAAACCGCTTGTCCGGTTTTGATGAAATTTAAATGGGACCACCACGGAAGTATATTCTATCAAATAAAAAAGGAATCATTAAAATCTGTTCATAAACGGCGAAACTATGCACGAAAATACATAAAAAAGAATATAAACTGTCGAATTGAGTAGCCTACTTTTTTGAAGTCGGTTAAAAAGTGTGAAAGAATTTGTCGAAGTCGGTACCATGCTCTTAATATTTTGACAATAATTACTTTTGAACTATCATGGGACTGACTTCAACAAGTTATTTGAGACTTTTGAGTGTAGAAGTCGGTTCCATTTTTTGGTAAAAAGATTTTATACGAATTCGTCCAGCCGTTTCAGCGTGAAGGAGTAACAAACACACAAACGACTAACAAACTTTCGTTAAAGTGTGATAATCACACTAATACTAGGTACCTATACCTAAGGCGTAAGTGTGACTAATCACGCCAGAATTATTTCTAATTTCAAAATATCTTTACTATATACATTTCAAATATAGCATGCGCAAACTGTTTTGTTAAAGTAATACTGGGTCACCAAGATACAGGCCAAGTCTTGTGTGGGACCCACGATTGTCAATCTATTTGTACCTACACAAGAGTAGGTAGGTATACGTTCTGGGTACGGCATAACAGCTCAACACCATGTGGGTAAATTTGCCACAATGACAAGTTATGATTTTGTAAACGCACACAGACGCAGTACCTATTCCAAAAAAAAAACAGTTCCGTTGGTACGGAAAAAAGTTGAGAAACCGCGTGGCGCAGCTAGTCAATGTATAAGTTGAAATTCAAAGTATTACCAATGTATAAATATTTGGGCAGGGCACATATCTCAGAGAATTAAAGGCCGTTGGTCGAAAGGTTGTCGACTGGAGACCACGGACTGGTAGGCGCAGCATAGGATAGCGTCCACCGACAAGGTGTACAGACGACATTAGCAAGGTCGCAAGGAACGAGCTGGATGCGTTCCGCTTCCAACCGGTCCTTGTAGATATCAATAGGGGAACCTATGTCCAGCAGTGAACGTGTTATGGCCGACATGATGATGATTATGATGTATACATATTTATATAAATAAAATATACCTAATACATTGAGGGCATTAATCTCAATATAGCACTTTATTTTTCTGTATCTAAATAACAACAAATGCGTAGATAAACACAGATAATTACAATGTTTACTCAATGTAATCAATGTGTAATGTTTTCTCATGTCTATTAGATATCTGTTTTATAAACACATATAATACCTAGCTAATGAGGCAAAATATTGACTAACCTTTGACTGTTTTGTTAATTAAATTACTGGAATACCTACACTCGGTAGTAACCTTACTTGGATTAGGAAAAAAAACAGCTAGATTGTGACTTGAACCCACGACTACAAAATACAGCCTCAGTCGCTTTGCCAACTAAGCTATTTAGTATTCCACTAGCAGTCCCAAATCTTTCATTCATTCTACGTCTGAGAGAATGTTCTCACGTGTGTTCGTTCGTAAGTTCCGCCTAGCATGACATCAATGCAATGCACTATGAAACTCTTTGAGAAATGGTTCCCATGTCTCGGAAATTTTTGAATTCAGTATCGACGTACAATATAACTACATATATAATGTAATATACTTCAGGGAAGGCGTGTCTGGCAGCAAAAGCGGCACAAGATCTCATAATGAGGATATCTTTGGGTGTTAATTACATATTTTTTCCTTTTGGGGTGGATCCATGGGTCTAAGGGGTCGTAGAAATAACGGGTGACCAAAGAGCTGACGCTTACCTCAGCCAACGAATGAGTTTGGCTTTGAATAAGTTACTCAACGAGGATTTTGAGATTAAATTTTTTTTTACCAAAAAATGGAACCGACTTCAACACTCAAAAGTATGAAATAACATGTTGAAGTCGGTACCATGATAGTTCAAAAGTAACTGATATCAAAATATTGTGCTCATGGTACCGACTTCGACAAGTTATTTCATACTTTGAGTGTTGAAGTCGATTCCATTTTATGGTAAAAATTTTTTTTTTCACTCTTTTTAGTGACCTTTGTTACTCATGGGATCAATTGTCATTGTGGTGTAGATATGTTCACCGATGTCTTCACCCGCTACTATAATATCGTGTAGTATAAGCACGCATTTTTCAGTTTTTGACTTGTAACTCAAAAAGTGCTCGTCCGATTTTGATGAAATTTAAATGGGACCACACGGGAAGCACCAGTTTTCAAATAAAAAAAAAAACGATCTGAATCAGTTCACCCAGTCAGAAGTTATGCGGTAACATAAAATAACACAACACAAAAAAAACAAAAAAAACAAAAAAATAAAATAAAAAAAAACCATACGGGTCGAATTGAGAACCTCCTCCTTTTTTTGAAGTCGATTAAAAAAGAAGAATTACCTCGTGGGACTCGTTCCACAAATGAGAACAGTACGAGTAATGATAACAGTATAGGCAAGCTAAAAAAGGCTCATCAAAAATGACCCTCTAGTCGAGAAGAGACTTCAAAGCCTGCAACACCGACCTAAAGTCGCTAGTTTATCGTTGTTTTTAACCGACTTCAAAAAAAGGAGAAGGTTCTTAGCTCGTCCCGTATGTTTTTTTATTTTGTTACTTCAGAAGTTTCGACTGGGTGAACCGTTTTTGATCGCTCTTTTTATATTTGAAAGCTGGTGTTTCCCGAATGATCCCATTTAAATTTCATTAAAATCGGTGAAGGGGTTTTTGAGTTACACTCCAATAACTGAAAAGTGCTACGCACACGTCGATGATTTAATAGTTGCGGGTAGAGAAATCGGTGAACATACACAATGATAATTGATCCAGTGAGTAACAAAGGTCACAGAAAAGGGTGAAAAAAATTTTTACCGAAAAATGGAACCGACTTCAACACTCAAAAGTGTGAAATGAGTTGTCGAAGTCCATACCATGGGCCCAATACTTTGAAAATAGGTCCTTTTGAACTATCATGGTGCCGACTTCAACAAGTTATTTCACACTTTTAAGTGTGAAAGTCGGTTCCATTTTTGGTAAAAAAAATATTTGGATACTTTTAGGGGAGTGCGCTTTGGAGTTACATGAACACAATATTTTGAAAATAGGTACTTTTGAACTATCATGGTACCGACTTCAACAAGTTATTTCACACTTTTGAGTGTGAAAGTCGGTTTCATTTTTTGGTAAAAATATTTATCGGATACTTTTAGAGGGAGTGCGCTTTGGAGTTGCATAACATGATTCTTCATCCCCATTCTATCAAGAACGATCAGACGAACGGCAATGCGACATCCATACATGGTAGACGTTCCAACTTGTCGCATGAAGAGTTTTGCTTTCACATGCATAGTGCGTACAACTAACGAGTGGAATTCATTCCTCATCCTAAATCTCTGTTTCCGCATGAGCACAATCTGGGTGTCTTCAAGTCACGAATGAATAGGTATCTTCTAGGCAAGCGTGGTCCATCCTAGACCGCATCATCTCATAACATCAGGTGAGATGGTAGTCAAACGCTTGCCTATCCCAGCATAAAAAATATATGCTCACCTAGTCTATTAAGTCCATGGCTGGGGTGTCCCAACTTGTCAGCCTGGATGAGCAGTTCCGCTTGCTGTTCAGCTGCCTTTGCTGCTGCTCCAACAGCCTTCAGGCAATCCGTCATAAACCTGTACGCTTCTGTTGTTGCCACTCTGCCCATTTTGCTATCTCTGGAAGTATTTTAGATAATATTAAAAAGCTTATGTCCCAAACTAAGATATCATGATAACCTAACACCCGAGGTATGTACGAATATTTCTATCTTTTTTATTATGTACATTTTGCGTTCAAAAATAGAAACAGAATATAGCAATTATTTAAACTATCCATTTTGGAAATGTCAACGCCCGTGCCGCGGCCGCGGGGCGTTGTGGCGGGATTTTTTTTTTTTGACAAGACCTACATTATGTTCTTCGGTTGATAACGTGAAATGGTTGCATTAAAAACCTTAAGGACGCTACATATCAAAAAATAATTAAAATCATGTGCTGAGTTGAATGAAGACTGACTAATTTTTGATATCCATATTGAGTATCTTTTGTTCAGTATAATATATATAGTGTTTGAGTTAATTATTATACGTATATAAGTTTACCCTGTATAGTTTTATACCTTCAAAAACACGCTTTTATTAAATTAAAAAACGTAGGTATATCTTCTACCATAAGAATATTCATACAAAACTTACGTTTGATGGGTAGGTAAACAACACAGACCAATATTATTCGTCTATGGTTATAAATAACATAGCCAAGAAAAAGGCAGGGTTTTATACGAATTTAATTTTTTAAATTCCTACTGCCGCCCCGTGTCACGTGATCTCAGATGGCTAGTCCACGCCGCTCTAATTTTTTGTAAAGTACCCACCGCTTTAAATATTAAATCATATGCGAAACGGGGAGGGAGTTTCGAGCTAGGCTATTAGCTGTGCCTGCAACTTTATACTACATAAATATTACATAAATTAGAAATGTGGAAATTTATTATCAAGAACGTATCTTCGAAAGGAAGTAAGTATGAACAAAAATAATAGTAAATAAATTCATAATAACCTTTTGCATGTAGGGAACAATTATTTATTTATAACGTTTAACCTACTAAGCGTAGGTATATACTATTAGACGTAGCCGTATTAAATACATGATCATTCAATCCTTCCCTGCCGCAACAAGGGTTTCGTGAAATCCCTTTATATTAAATGTACCACTGGATCTATTGCGAGTCGCCAAACTAATTACAGTTATCAGCCTAATTGCTACTATAATGTGCTATGACAACAACTAACAGCTATTTGAAGGCCGATTAATTAAAAAGATTATGTTAAATTTTAATGTGTACGCAACTACGCGCTAATTGAATACTAATCGCTTATAAATGCTTACATTTCAATTGGTTCTAAAAAGAAACATAATAAACTCATGTAGAGATGGGATCTAATTGCAATCAAAATTTGTTTAAATAATATATGGAACTGACTTCAAATCTATTATGTTTGAAATAACTTTTTGAAGTCGGTATTACATATATGATAGTTCAAAAGTAACTATTGTCAAAATATTGTGCGCAGGACACCGACTTCGATAAGTTATTTCACACTTTTGATAGTAAAAGTGGGTTCCATGTAAAAAATAATTCTTCACCCTCTTCAGTGACCTTTGCTACTCCATGGATCAAACTTTATTCTCCCTCAATAAAGTAGTCATCTAAATAGACGTAACACTTTTTAGTTATTGGAGTATAACTCAAAAACAACTTGAACAATTTTGATGAAATTGAAACCACTAGACCATACGGGAAGGACCAGCTTTCAAATTAAAAAAGAATCATCAAAATCGGTTCACCAGTCGAAAGTTCTGAGGTATCAAACTTAAAAAAAAAACATTCGGTTCGACAACATACCTCCTCCTTTTTTTGAAGTCGGTTAAATACTATGAGTTCTAGAAGGTTAACGGAAAAGGTATATTCCGCGCGATTGAAACCGCTTTCAGAACTAGTCAGTGATGATAAAACAGAAATTAAACGTGGGGTCGGTCACGTAATCACAAAATTACTCACGGCTAAGTAAGGTATGTCTCCTTTCCTTTTCTAGATTTTTAAAGAAATGTATACGTGCTACCCTGCATGCACAGCTCTACCGCTCCTTAGCGCGTACATGTTAATTATACATACTTAGATACTAGAATACATATGTGTATTGTTTCGCCTATGTTTGTAGGTAGAATGATGATTATTAAATTTAGCTAGAATTGTTAAGCTGCTGTCTATGGGTGTTCGTTTTTTTTTTCCTTTCTTTTTGTATATCTCGGCCAAGACCATAGCCCGAGCTTAGGGGTAGGCTGAAAAACAGCGTTATGGTCTCTACATTGTGGGAACATGACACATGCTGAGCCTATCCCTTTTGCCATAGATATTTAATTAATTAAGCATGTCCTGTATAAATATTTCTTTTTTTGTGGCAATAAATGATTTATTATTATTATTATTATTATAAATAGGTCGTCGTTTTATTCTACACTGTGGCCGCTGTCAGAACGCCTTTAACAGAACGCTACTTTCACCTTCGACTATTTCCGACAACTATCTCGTAAAGCCTGTATCAGCACCCTGCCTGTCATAAAAGCACCTGTTGTGTATGGCAATATAAGTTTCAGCATCCTTGGCTCCATGCTTATCGTCGGGTAAAAGTTCGGAATGCGTTGACGCGGAAACGGATGGAAATGCCAGTCGAGAATGCATTTTAAGTCCTGTTGTCTGGCGTATCGTTTTTTTTTTCAGGGCGAATGTCAATCCACTGCTACGCCGAAATACATCGCTTATAACTAGCCTGAGTCCGGTGCTCATAGCTGCAAGGCTAAGGCGTGTATAAGAAGAAGAGAGGCAAAACAAGGCGGCATAATTCTGGAAGAACGCTCTAGAATAGCTTAATTAAAATTTAAACCGCGCCAGACAGACATTATAGGGCGTGCCGAATATTATGTTATGGTACGTAATTGAGTCAGAAACATTCACACATACGACTACGTCGTCATAAATTTTTACGTTTATATTATTAATAGAATAGTACAAAAGCCGCTAGTTCTACGCTACGGATTCAGAAACGGTTTTCGCCATAATGCTAGATTTTTTTTTTATGTGGAAGATTTATATTTAAATTAAGTAACTAATTTCTATATATTACATTATATTTAAATTTTATGTTTATTATTTGCATTTTTTTCACAATGCACAATGAACAAAAATATTTTTGTATCTTGAATCATGAAACTAGAACTGAGGGACACTAAAAACATTAAATAGATATTCAACTCAACAGCGTAAGTAACTTTCATGTGCCTATTATAATAATAATTTTTTTTATATCATTTATATATGTAGCTTTTTGTTTGAAATTGAATAAAAATAAATAAAACAAAATAAAATGAAATTGTGCATGCAAAATCTATACTAATATTATAAGGAGGAAAAGTTTGTATGTAAGTATGTTTGTAATGAATAAACTCAAAAACTACGGTGCCGATTACAAAAATTCTTTTACCATTAGAAAGCTGTCACCAAGCACATAGTGTGTTCAGGCAGCAGTCCTTGGGAGCTAGTGAGCATTCTAGATCTAGCGTGATAACATCTTTGACCACATCTTCACTGACCATCAAGTGAGATTGTGGTCAAACGTTAGATCTATACAGTATAAAAAAGCTATATTCACCCTAAGGCTATATTAATTTTTTTTTTAAAATAGAGATCCTTATAATTTTTCATTTTCAAATTTTTTACCCGTGCGAAGCCGGAGCGGACTGCTATTATTAGTATATAGGAGTATTGGATGTAGTATGCAGTATTCTAGGTCTAGCGTGATAACATCTTCGACCACATCTTCACTGACCATCAAGTGAGATAGTGGTCGAACGCTAGATCTATACAGCATAAAAAAATATATAAATTGCGATAGCGCGAAGCCAGTTTAGTTATATGTGACAACAGTTTGTTATTTATCATTAAACTTCAAACGGCATTTTCACTTTAATAAGGACAAATTTAAATTCAAAATAGCAGGAAAATGCTGCGAATAAACCGAATGCCTAATTACATACTGCATTATTTTGGTATACTTACATACCTACTACATAATTCTTGCTGCGTGTGAATGACTTGTTCCTGCGACGGCGGCCGCAGACGTTCGGTTTCCTGATCAGGAAACCGAACGTCTGCGGCCGCCCTTAGTCAAAAGGAAGACCGACTTTTAACCGACTTCAAAAAAAGGAGGAGGATTCAACTGTATTTTTTTATGATTGTTACCTCAGAACTTTTGACTGAGTGAACCAATTTTGATGATTCTCTTTCTATTTGAACTTCACCAAATTTCTTTCCGTGTGGTCCCATTTAAATTTCATCAAAATCGGTCAAGTGGTTTTTGAGTTACACTCCAATAACTGAAAAGTGTTACGTCTATTTGGATGATTTTATTATTGAGGGTGTATGTTTACCGATTGAAGAAATCGGTGAACATACACAATATTGATGCCGTAAGTAGCAAATATCATTGAAACGGGTGAAAAAAAATATAAATAATGGAACCGACTATTATTTCAGTTATAAGTTATCTGTTAAAGTTATTTCACACTTTTGAGTGTTGAAGTAGGTTCCATTTGTTCGTATTTTTTAAAATGTAAACGTATATAATTTGATATTGCGAGAGACAGTACAATAATATTTGAGTGTCGATTATTTTACCAAATAAAAAGTGGTGTCTGGAACTAATTTTCGGGCTGATCGTTGTGAATCAAAATTCAAATATCAATTCTTTACGCATGTACCTATAACCTCGAATAAGTAGAATCAAAAATATATGAGAGCAATTATAGCTATATATATAATATGATCACAATATTCATTTTAAATCGCGGACCGGAAACAAGGTAATATTTTAAATTTTTTTTCTCAACGTGTGCCCATGGACATGCATGCGCATCGCGAATTGTGTTGCAGAATACTTGTTGGCTACTACTGAAAATAAACACAGTATAATAAATACCCAATAAACGATATGCAAAACTTTGGCTCAAAAATGCTCCCAGTATTTGCAAAAACATTAGAAACGTTGGACGACCTTCACGCCATAATAACACCAACATATATATGGATACTCGTATTTTGCAGACCCATTTATAAATCATGTGTCATTAGCATAACATCACTAAGTCTAATCCGAGGTAATATCACGGTTACCGTGGTAATCGCCTCAACATAATTAATACTATGCATGAGTTCTTTTATAAAACATAGACTTACCAGTTACGTATTAAAATTTTAAACATTTAGTTTGCGATCTTTCTTTAGTCGTCCTTATTAATACAACAACTCCGTTATCACATATTGCGCGCGCTGCTCTTAAAAAGGCGCGCTATACTGATACGATAACACAACCAGCATGTTTGATGAGAACAGTGCTGCCAACTTAGCGCAGTATGCACTAGATATGGCGAGTTCTCGTGATATTTCAGTGTAGATAATTTCAATGTGCATATTCACAATCTACCAAAATTTTATTTAGCGATTTGCATACTGATAACTCAAACACATTGAGACTGTACAGGAAACATATACGGAGGATTAAATAAAAAAGCACTTGTTACAGATTTATTTTAAATTTCGCATGAGAATATGAGTGTAGGTCAGGGAAAATGTTTACCTACAGTAATTGATAGTATATGGTGGACTATATGTATATGAACTAATCTGCCCTGTAGCACAGAAGATATCATACTTATTTCATCTACCACTAACTTTAAAAATCAATTATTTTACAGCGCCTATTTTTTTACTTAACATATTTATTTATGTTATAAGCCACAGTGAGATTCAATCACATATTTAATTCAATTATAGTGTGCTCATTTGCTGGGACTCCTTACCGCTTCCCTCTAGGTTTCCAGTGCCCACAAGGGACCATTATCGCCAATTTTGAGAAAGACTTCTGTAGTTCATCGTCAGCATAATATATAGCGTTTGCCTGGCTATCACCAAATAACTCGTTTGTCTAACAACAATAACAACTTCCTTCAGTACCACTTGACATTATTTAGTCATATCTTCTCCTCCCTCCGTCACCTCCGCATGAATACTGGCAATAGAAGGAAATATTGGTCAAACGTAAGATCTATATTATATAAATAAACTGTTATACCATAATAGGTACCGCCTTGATTTTTGGATTTATGTATGTTGTATTATTTTGAATTGAGTCTGCAGTTTAAAAGAATGTATAATATGAATGGTCGAAGGCTAAATTTATGTTACGTGTGCGTGCTTGCCCATTAGAGTACATACTTGCCTAGTGACTCGTAGTTCACTCACTAAACGTAATAACGTATATAGGCTGTTTAACAAAATGTGTAATCTTAGTTATATAAGTTTTACTTTAAATCATTCTAGCGCATTTTGTTATACAGCTGTTGGCAGCACTGACTTAACTCGGCGCTATGTATGTGACGCGGCGGTGTAGCAGAACTAGCAGCATTTCAATGCCGGCGCAACATAAATTATTTATTTCTGTAGTTTTAGGCTTTAAGTGGTTATATCGTGTATTTTTCGAAGGGCAGAGTTTTTAGAACATTGAAGTTTTTGTTATTTATGGATTTGAATTTAACTATCGTAGTTAACCTAATATATCTACTGAGGCGCATTGTATGACTAATAAGCGTAGGAAATTTAAGTAAGTTTATTATTTAGATATAACACATAAAAACTTATTTTAACAATGTAGATTTAAATGACAATACAATAGATACTTAGAATACTTTGAAACGCCTGACAATATTTTGTAGGCACAAATTAAGTTGAGATTGCTATAAAATTTTCTAACGATTTTTCAACTACAGTGAAAAATAATATAATTATAAGTTAAGATACGTAATTACTTTAGGCAATTGAAATAATTTATCTTACATTTCCCAGTAGCAGTAACTTCGTTTTAATAAAACGGAAATATTGTAGGTACAGTCGATATCACGATCGTCGATTGTTTTAATCACTAACCTTATCACGGCGGTGTCGTTTCACGAAGAAAAACAATTGATCTCAGACTGACTGCTATGCCACTGAGAATTGATGGTTCGTGTAGAGGCGAAACACGTGTTCAAAAGGTTTTTGGTTGAGTAAAATTGGAATAATTTATCTCGCGGAATTAACACTCAATATTTTGTGTACCTACTTATTTAATTTAATTTTAAAAGTATAGAGTATTTCTTTACGTCATGAAATCATTGAGATTATATGATAGCAATTTTAAAACACACCGTAATCTTATTTAGTGAAAGGTGTATTTCATAAGTTTTCTCATTCATTGAATTTCTCATATTATATGTATTTAACTTGCACTTATATACGTAAGTGTCGTATGTAGACATTTAATATGTTTCTTGCGCATCCACCAACGGCATGAGGTTCCCATGAATGCCATACCGCTACCAAATTCACAGCATGATATAGGGTAGTCTCCATGCAGCAGCTGCCTGGCTGTACCACCCGACGAAAACTGTCACCCATCACACAGTATATTCAGGAAGAAATCCTTGAGAGCCAGTAAACATTCCAGGTCTATAGTGCTTAATTAATTGTCGTAATACGTGTTTACACCTTCGACCAAATCGTTACTGACCATCAAGTGAGATAACGGGCAAACAAGTATGTATAATGTCGGGGCGAATCGCGACCGCGTCCGCGAGCGCCCCGTATCTCCTTGAAAAAGACCACCGAATGTGGTTGAAACTATAGTCGGAACCCTCTGACTTATTACGTGAGTAACTCCCGTGTTTTATACATTTATAAAGTATGTATAAAGTATTGAAAAACCTATGATCACCGACACTTGGAAGTTGCACATCATATGAACAAATTGTTAGCAACCATATAATATTGTCATAAAGTTAATCGTTTTATATAAACATAAAGTTAATTTGGTATCATACAATAATTACAAGTAACGCGATATAAAAAGTTGATAAATTAATGAAGTGAACAGTCGAAATACAAGACTGTTATCGCTGGATCGTACACTGCACTGACTAAAATAGTTAACATTGGGTTACATGAAATTTTCTTATATTTTAAAGCTATATATATAAAAAAGCTTCATATTTAAAATTCATGTAAAACTTACAGCTAGGCGTACATATACTTAGAGTAGAATACTTGTATGGACATCTACATGCACTGATAGGTAGCCACTAACAAGTTATATACATTATAGTAGCAAAAATGATACGTTGAACGAATAGACTGTACAATAATTATTATTTATAATCTACACAATGTCAATTTAGCGCACTAGTGCACAAAGTGAGAAGTAGTGATCATAAAAAAAATCGAAATAATGGAAAAGAACTTATTATTCAGCATTTGTTGAGGCTTGCTTATAAAAGTGTTAAAAATATCGAAGGCATAATTTACATTTGATATATTATGTAGTGTGCCGTGGTGGTACCGGCATAGAATAGTACTCCCCCATAGAGATGGGGGAGTAGGGGAGGGGGACGGGAAGAGTCCCGCGAGTGCCGTAAGAGTCGGCTAAGGGATCACGTACCAGAAGGTGGGAAGCAGCGCCTTCTGATGATAGGAAATCATACTGCGCTCGCCAACCCGCCTGCCAAGCGTGGCGAGTATTGGCAAATCCCCCCTATATGGGGAGGCATATGTCCATCAGCGGATGTCCTATGGCTGCGATGAATGAAAAATAGTTATTGTATTACTAGAAATCCTAATAATATAGGAGATAAGTAAATTAGATGTCATTTACACTAAAGTGGCTTCCTTACTTGCCCTAATTCAGTGGCCCATTTTCTTAGCCTGTAGAGCAGAGCAAACGCTTATAATTGTCACGTTAAGAAAGCAGGGATTTGCACTTAGTTAACACTCAGTGTGGGGATATCACCAATCATTGGTAACGTTATGGTGATGTAACTGTGTAGTTTAACTAGTACCTAGTACTAAGTAATACCTGATACTATTTACTTGAATTTCATATTTTACATTATCGTACCTAAATAGTTTCTCGGTATCCTCATAGTCAAGTTACTTTAGCCAATTACATACAACGCAGTTTTCGCTTCCTTGTTATTTTAACTAACATAGTCTCTGATATGCTTATTAACGTTGTTATGCAAATATGGATCTACATATAAATGAACACGCTCTGTCGTATTACATTTTAGTATTTTTATTCGGTTTTCTTTTGTTTCACAGACATGGTAGATATACCTCTAAAATGCCCCTTAGGTATAGATCGGAGCTTAGCCTATAGCTTCTACCAATAAGTTTACTTATGAGGTGGGCCTCATAATGTCAACATACTTTGTATATACACTAAAAGATAAATTAAGAATGTAATAACTTTTATCTAATCTCATACTGAAATATAAAGATTAATAAATTACAACATAACTTGAATGACAGCCTTAATAGACAATATATCGAAATATAAATTTAAAAAGTTAACATTTCGATACAGCTTTTCAATGACAACTTTATCGTAATGTTAACTTTTTTACCAGCTATAGCTTCAGTTGGACCAAGGAGGTTGCAATGCAGTTTTTCTGCACATAGTCTGTGGACGCCGCGCAACACGCATGCGCGACCAGCAAATGGATTTTGGCGCTAAACGTTTGCAAATACATGCAAACTATTGCAAAGATATGCTGTGATTTTACGTAAATTTCATTATCTATTACATAAAGTAGTGTATGTAACTGCACATAATTTGGTCTTAAAACACTCGTGTAATGCTATAAAAAAATTCGCGCTCGTTTTTTTAACTTACACTCGTGTTTTAAGAACCCTTATTATGATACAGTTTCATAAACTACTATTAACTTAGGGATCAATATATTTTGTCCTCAAGTGTACAGTGGAGTTTGTTTTTATTATTTTATGTAAATGTGGGACATTGTTGACAGTAATTACGTAATATGCGTGTAAAATTGTCAGTACGGTTCTAGTTATCTTTCAGAAGGTTACCGTGGAGAATATTTGTGGTATTTGTTTGGTTAAAGTGTTCTATAGACATTGAAAGGTAGAGTGTTCTGAAAATGATATATAAAATGATCCGATATAAATGTCCAGCATACGTTTTGTTAAAAACGTCGGGACATTTCACGTCAAGCCGTCTAGAAAAAAAAAGTGAGGTCGCGAAATTTGTTTATATTCCGGTCAGTAGAGTAGACCCACTAGTAGAGCCCAATATAATGTACACACACTTTTTTTCGTGTGATATTTATTTGAGCCCTCTGACGGTCGCCGTGGCGCACTGTCAGTGTCAGTGACATGACTTCTGTGTCTCCGGGACCCGGGTTCTAATCCCGGCAGGAGAGCAAACATTTATGCGATGAGTATAGATGTTTGTCCCGGGTTTTGGTAGTTTGTGTGTTGTGATTGAGTGTGTCCATGCCTCCAGCGACACAGGGAATTCTAGTGCGGGGGTCTGAGTGTGATAAAAAAAAACATATAAATAAGTTGTTTCAAACAGTAAAAAGGACGCCATTTTTAAGTTTTAGGTAAAAATTACGGGGGGGGGAGGCCATTATTTTGAACTCCTATATCAAGTTTTATACTGTCTTCTTAAATTTTCATACAAACGTGCTTTTCCATATAATTGTGTGAAAAGAGAGTTTAATTTTAGCTGCAGTTGGTTATACTGTTGATATTGGTGTTTATTTGCGGCAAATCAGATTTTATGGAAGAAAATAGTAGAATAATAGAAAAAATTAACAGACTGAATTAACAACATATTAACAAATAGCTATAGTTATTATAAGGGGTTTAGAATACATACAAAGAGTAGATAATAAACTAAGAAAGTATTGTGGTTATAGATTAGGTAACCTTATTTGACACAGTCTCTGCACTTTAAGGTTGTAGATTTTATAAAGTTATATTTATTATATTATTATTCCCGGACAGGTCAAACATTTGTGTGTATGAACATGTTTGTTTGACCTGTGTCTGGGTGTGTATATGTATATAAGTATGTATATCAGTCATCAGGTTACCATAGTACATGCTTTGCCTAGTTTGGGACCTGAAGACCTTGTGTGAATGTTGATAAATAAAATAAAATTAAAATTAAATTATTAAAGGAGGATTTGATACTCAAGATTCCAACCTATTAATGATTTTGAGTATTTATAGGATAAGCTGAACATTGTAAAAAGTAAATAAATAAAAATGCGTAGATGTCGCTGGCTCGGTGCAGATATGATATTAGCACCTGGGTTTGCGGTATGGGAAATGCGATCATGTCAAAGTCAGTAGTGTACAGGGTGTTATATTATGAAAAATATAATAAAACGCTTCTTATTACATACTTTTGTATACTTTATAAATCTAGCGTTTGAATACTCTCATAAGATGGTCAGAGACGACGTGGTCGAAGGTGAAGTCAAGCTAGGGTTAAAATGTTGACAGCAGAGCTCAAGGATAGTCGCTTATACATTCTGAGGGCTTAGTGACAGTTTTTCAAATTTTAGGATAGATAGGCTGGTACTAAAAAGTACCCTACCACCATGTAAATCAGTCCATCACCTACGCGTAGTAAATACTTTATGTAAAAGTAAATCAACTTTAAGATTGCAGAATAACCTATACCTATGAAAAAAAAACATTTGCAATTCAGTAGTTTAATTATAGCTCACTAAAATCCTACATAAGAGGATTTTACCACCGACGGTTACTAAACACCCTATATGTTACAGTTGTCATTTATAAATAGACTGTGCTTACCATAAGTTCACTTTCTCTTAGTGTCCACAATGCCGGAGGTCCGCATAGAGGAAGTCAAGAGGTTCATGGAAGACAGCTTGAAAGCAGTGGGGACTCCAGAGACGGAAGCGAAGGCCCACGCTGCGTTGTTGCTCCACGCTGACATCACTGGACATTTTAGCCATGGTTTGAATAGACTAGGTACGTATTCAAAATTTACGGTGGCGTTTGTATACAACCCTAATTTAATTATTGCATGTTACTAATTGTTTACTTAGTAAATTTATTTATTTTGAAGAATCCTTTGTCTCTTATGTTGATCCTTCCCTGATTGGATATTTTACCGTTACATATTTGCTTAAATTAAATTGTTTATTGACTGTAGAAAGATAACATATGTTATGCTGTTTTTTGCTTATTGATATTATGTTTTTATTGTTTATGTTGTATTTAAATTTCGATCCTTCCCCATCTTATGTGCGTCATATGACATTGGATTCAATGGTGCCCTAAGAAACCTCGTTTTCGTTAGTGAAGTGGTTATGGAGGACATAAACAGAAGAGAAACTAGATTAATCTAGTAAGATTATACAGATTTTTTCTATGAGAAATTTTTGTTGCAGAGTTTTACATAAATGACATCAAAGCGGGTTGCACAAAGCCCAGCGCGGAGCCTGTCATTCTCAAGGAAGCTGCCGCATCAGCTTGGGTGGATGGAAAAGATGCACTTGGGGCCACAGTTGGACATTTCTGCATGGAAACTGCTATCAAGAAGGCAAAGGTAGCAGGGATCGGTATTGTTGCTGCAAAACGTGAGTTGTGACTATGATATTTAAGGTCTATATATAGTATAGGTATATCATAAGTGAATAAAAGATTTTCAGCAATTTTCAGAAGTAATTCTGCCTATGTATATCCCTTTCTGGTAAAAAGAAGGTACTTATACGGAAGTAAGTCCCTAAGGATTCAAGAGCCTGTATGTACTTAGTACACTCGGCTTAGTGAGTAAACTCATAATTATGTCATTTTTTCTTTCCTTAAGAACATTCTACAAAGTATATGAGATTTAAAAAAATATGCAATGTTATGAAATATTAGTTCTAAGTTATGGCGTGAGCAAAGGAAATGAAGATACATATGTTTTTTATACTATAAGTGGATAACGCAGAATGTAAATAAATTATTCAATTTGGTTTTAGGGAGCAACCACTATGGCATGGCAGCGTACTGGGCACTGCAAGCCGAAAAAGAAGGTCTTATAGGCATGTCGTTTACCAACTCCTCACCTATAATGGTGCCAACGAGAGCTAAAGATGTGAGTGAACTCTTTTTATGGATCTTTATGTTAACAGCATTCATCAACAAGCGTTTCATACAGATTATATACCTGTATGGTAAATTTGCACTAACAAATGCTAGACCACCACATCAGAAGTAAGAAGAAAGAACTCTTTGTTATAAATACTTTATAGATCTTGCGTTTGACCACTATGTCACGTGGGGGACGATGAGCTCGAAGGTGTAATTACGCTAGACCTCAAATGGTTACTGGCTCTCAAGGGCTGATTGCGTTAAACGCATTGTGTGTTAGGTGACAGTTTGTCCAGCTAATCAAGCAGGTAAGCTTAAAAACCATAGCACCATGCTGTGAATTTTATATCAGTGTTGCCTTCAGGCTTGATGGGGATCGAAAGAGCGTTCGTCAGGCTCACAGCTGACTCTAGCACCGCTATGCTGTCATCGCATAAAAATTGCTGTTTTTGCAACTTGAACTCAAAAGAGTACCTACCTACTAACCAATTAGAACTCATTATGCTTAGTTTCGACCGGTCAGCCAGTTTCAGAACTCTTCGATAGACAACCGAATCGATTAAGTTGTATCAAAATCCCGTAACTATTCATCAAGTTTTAAATGCGGCGTCACTTATGATAATATTGCTTACTGGAATATACCACTCATTTACGAATGTTCGTTTTAAAAATTCTCTGATGTATGTAACATATCTATGCAAATCGATTAGGTTAGTTATCAATTGTTTTGTACTTATCATGGGGCAGAGCGCGTTATATCTTGGTGAAAATTGGTGGAACTTATTTGGTACAACCAATAGTCATATTTCATCTCTAAGCCGCCGAGGCTCTGTGGTTAGGGACATGAGACCCTAACCACAGAGCCTCGGAGGCTTAACCGATCTGTCCGTCAAGAAACGCAATTAGTATATGGACTCTGAGCTTACAATTTGGATAGATGAATTGACGCTTCCGTGAGGGCAAGTTGAACTATAGGTCTTATGACCCGGCTGTAGGCCAATCTAAGGCCACTGCAGCGAAAGCTTGTTGCCATCAGAGCGAGACTTGTCGCCATCTAAAAGCCTCCCTGATTACCACGGTTGCTTCAAATACTCATTCGAAGACTCGCAGTAGTGGTCATGGTACAGTTTAGATATAGGATCTCCACGAGATCAATTATTCGCGATAACGGAGAGGTAAATGTGATTTGACCATGCATAAATTACAGAGAGCATTAGGAACCAATCCCATATCGATGGCGGCACCGGCCACTGGGGGAGATTCGCTGGTGGTGGACATGGCTACCACTACTGTGGCCATGGGAAAAGTAAGTCCTTAAATCTATACAACTTTTTTGATGTTATTAACCTTTAGCTAAAGAGTTAACGGGTAATTAATATGCACTGAAAATTGACTCACACCAACTTGACCTGTGATTGTTTGTCCTGTATACCCTTTGGGCGGTATAGTGTGCTGGTTGTTAAAAAAGGTGGCACCCTTATAAACCATCACCAAACGGGATGTGTCTATTACTCACGTAAAGTGCGGTCGCGGAGCACGAACGTTTAAGTACATTAAACTGTCTCTTTCACTCTTGCGCAACGATATTCCTGGTCGATATCTTACGTTATATATTATCAATAAAAACTCACCCGTATAATATTCTGATGAAGTTGCATGCGATGAAACATATAGATTTATGTATAGGTACATTAGATGTGTCTTATTTATTTTTATCATTCGATTATGTAATTTGTCTTGTTAAATATAATATGTATCACCTATATTTTTTACAATACAATAACTTACTCTGGTATAAATAAATCAAAGGTTTTAAATTTGAAGGCAGTGAATAGTGAAGCTAGTCAGACGGGCATTAAAAAGCACCACACTAACGATGTGGATTTGATAATGATGTTATGCGCACCAGAAGCTCAAGACTGAAAATCGATCCAGCGACTTCTATATACCTGGTAGCCGACAATCCCTATCCCCAGACTACCATCGCCTTTAAAACTTACCTGTGTACAGCTTTATAGTCTTTTACTTTATGGTTTGGTAAGCGATCACCATCACCCACTTATTAATATTTGTCACACTGGGGCATTTCGAATACGTTGCCGCTCTGTTAACTCTTTTCGAAAAATTTGTTGCGAGCTTCCTTCGTCGATATTCCTGGGAAGCAACAACATAAAATAAAGAATCCCATTTTGTAGTTTCTGTGGAACATCGACGAAGGAAGCTCGTTTATAGAAGCTTGGTAAAATCGATCAGGTGAATGTGACTCCTATGAATGTGTCGCTTTCTGGGGATGAAACCTGGTGCGTAAATAAAACACTCTGACGCCGGAATAAGGATGAATTTGTCCTGGAATTCCGTTGTAAATGTGATAGAAGATACAGAGAGATCGTTATGTGCTAATGTTACTCCATAATTAGTGCTAATTTAGCAACATACTATTTTATAGATCGAAGTTCAGATCCATAAAGGCGAGCCCCTACCTGAAGGTTGGGCATTGGGGATTGATGGAAACGTCACTACTGATTCGAATGAGGTACGTATAAAAGCTTTTGGGATCCGGAATTTAATTTTAATAATATAGTTCTAAGGATTGTATAGGTGATTGCATTGACAACAAGGCGGAATAAGCTATCAAATTTTTGAAGACAAAAAATGTATTATTCCTTCAAAAACTTTTTGATTTTATATTTTTATACTAGAATTTTAGAGGATCTGAAGCATGTCTAAAACGAAAAGTGGTCTTGGAAACTTGGTCCGTTTTTAATGTTACACCAACCTCTAGCATTACGACATATACTGACGCCCATTTTAACAAAAGCCATGACTTGATTGATCTTGTACATTCTTCGGGTGAGAGTTGTTTACGAGGTGTTTATTCTTTAACTTGTAGATCAAAATGAATCGATCAAGAAATACATGTGAAAACATATACAGAAACAAAAAAAGTCAAATGAAAAAAAAATGTGAAATTTTTTGAAAATGAAAGTCGTGTATATGTATAAAGCTCAGCATTTTCTCAAACGAAGTTAGTCAGAAAGAAAATATTTTAAGCAAACACCACAAGTACCACTGCAGTAGATTTGCCGGCGGCCCAGGGCCATGCTCTAGAAAGGTAGGATAGCTTGGGTAGCGGCTGGGCGTGAGGAACGCATAAAATAGCCCAATTGCGGCATCAGTGCACCTCAGCACCTCAAATTTGAATAAGAATCCTTTTACTTCGGAAATATATCTTAGTATGTACCTTTATGTACCCTGCCGTGGGGTACCGGCTTAGAATAGTACCCCCCCATGTCTTCCCGTGGGTGTCGTAGGAGTCGACTAAGGGATCACGTACCAGAAGGATGGGCAGCAGCGCCTTCTGAGACTCACATTCTGTACTGCGCTCGCCAACCCGCCTGCCAAGCGTGGTGAGTATTGGCAAACCCCCCCCCTATGATATTACAAAATTCGACCAGGCCCCCAGTCCCCGGCAGCTCCGCTAAAGCTGGCTCCGGTAGCGGCCAGTGTAACGGTGGAGCAGGGGGTGCGAAGAATCCCCGGCAGACGCACGGCTACCACTCCCTCATTAAACGACCTCTGGCCCTGGTAACACATAACGTAAGAACTTTGTTGGCAGACGAGAGGATCGTCGAGCTGGAAGAAGAAATGAGTAAGTTACACTGGGATATCCTAGGGTTATGTGAAGTCCGTAGAGAGGGTGAGGACACCATAACCCTTAAATCCGGTAACTTGCTCTACTACCGGGAAGGCGACCAAAAGTCCCAAGGTGGTGTCGGATTTCTCGTTCGCAAGTCCCTCACTAACAACATCATTACCATCGATAGCGTTTCGAGCAGGGTGGCATACCTAATACTCAGAATATCTAGTAGGTATTCGTTGAAGGTCATTCAGGTATATGCACCGACCTCGAAACTCGGAACCGATGAGGAGGTAGAGGCTATGTATGAGGACATTAGTAGGGCCATGCATACCTCTAAGACCCATTATACTGTTGTTATGGGGGACTTTAACGCAAAATTGGGCAAAAGAAGTGATGGAGAGTTGAGAGTGGGGCAATTTGGTTATGGACAACGGAACCCCAGGGGACAGAGGCTGGCCGACTTCATGGAGAAAGAGGGACTCTTTATGATGAACTCTTTCTTCCAGAAGCCGCCTCACAGGAAATGGACCTGGTTGAGTCCGAACGGTTCCACGAGAAATGAGATCGATTTCATCATGACCACCAAGAAACAAATATTCAATGATGTCTCTGTGATCAACATGGTGAAAACCGGTAGTGATCACCGCATAGTAAGAGGCATATTGAATATTAATGTTAAACTTGAGAGGTCCCGTTTGATGAAATCCACGCTCCGGCCTCAAAATGTCCATATTCAAAACCCCGAGAGCTTTCAACTTGAGCTATCCAATCGCTTTGCTTGCCTTGAGAACTTTGCGTCGGTGGACGAGACCAACAACAGGCTTGTAGAAACTGTCCACGAAGTGGGGTCTAAGTTCTTTAAACCCCGCCGTACAAATGGACCTCAAAAACTCTCCAGCCATACCCTTGACCTCATGGCTGAACGACGCTCGTTGCAACTGCAATCATCCGATGGCGCTGCGTCGTATAGGCAGCTCAATAGACGAATATGGAAATCCTTGCGACACGACATCCGTACCTTTAATACAAATCGTATTAAAGATACGATCGAACGGAGAAAAGGCTCCAAAGTGTTTGCAAGAGACCGGTCTATTGGGCAAAGCCAGATGACTAAGCTGAAGAGAGATGATGGCAGTATAGCGTCGACCAAAGCAGAGGTGCTTGGAGAGATTGAGAGGTTCTATGGACAGCTATACACTTCGGTCGCTAAACCTGTTGATAGCTTGGCCAAAGACCCAAGAGCCAAGCTAACCCGACACTATACCGAAGACATCCCGGACATCAGCCTGTACGAGATTAGGATGGCTCTGAAGCAGCTTAAGAACAACAAGGCGCCGGGTGACGACGGAATCACATCAGAGCTTCTGAAAGCGGGTGGCTCACCGATACTGAAAGTCCTTCAGAAGCTCTTTAATTCCGTTGTCCTCGAAGGTTCAACGCCGAAAGCATGGAACAGAAGCGTAGCGGTGTTGTTCTTTAAGAAGGGTGACAACACATTGCTTAAGAACTACAGACCCATTTCGCTTCTGAGCCATGTTTACAAGCTGTTTTCAAGAGTCATCGCGAATCGTCTCGAACGAAGGTTTGATGACTTCCAGCCTCCCGAACAAGCCGGTTTCCGAAAAGGCTTCAGCACCATAGACCACATCCATACGCTGCGGCAAGTTATACAGAAGACCGAGGAGTATAACTTGCCCTTATGTCTAGCGTTTGTGGACTATGAGAAAGCCTTTGATTCGATCGAGACGTGGGCGGTGCTTGAGTCTCTCCAGCGTTGCCGTATTGACCATCGGTATATTGAAGTGTTGAAGTGTGTGTACAATAACGCCACCATGTCGGTCCGAGTACAAGAGCAAATTTCGAAGGCGATTCCATTGCAACGAGGCGTGAGACAGGGAGACGTTATTTCTCCGAAACTGTTCACTGCCGCATTGGAAGACGCCTTCAAGCTCTTGGAATGGCAAGGATTCGGCATCAACATCAACGGCGAGTACATCACTCACCTTCGGTTTGCCGACGATATCGTGGTCATGGCAGAATCGATGGAAGACCTCAGCACGATGCTCGAAGGCCTCAACAGAGTTTCCCTAAGGGTGGGCCTTAAAATGAACATGGACAAGACGAAAATTATGTCGAATGTCCATGTTGCGCCCGCCCCCATATCAATTGGGAACTCGATTCTCAAAGTTGTTGACCATTACGTCTACCTAGGACATACAGTCCAATTAGGTAAGTCCAACTTTGAGAAAGAGGCCAATCGTCGAATTCAACTCGGCTGGGCAGCGTTCGGGAAGCTACGAGACGTCTTCTCGTCCAAAATACCGCAATGCCTGAAAACGAAAGTCTTCGAACAGTGTGTGTTACCAGTGATGACTTACGGAACCGAAACGTGGTCTCTGACTATGGGCCTTCTGAGCAGGCTCAGAGTCACACAACGAGCTATGGAGAGGGCTATGCTCGGGGTTTCTCTACGTGATCGAATCAGAAATGAGGAGATCCGTAGAAGAACGCAAGTCACCGATATAGCCCAGCGGATTAGCAAGTTGAAGTGGCAATGGGCAGGGCACATAGCTCGAAGAACTGATGGCCGCTGGGGCCGAAAAGTTCTAGAATGGAGACCACGGACTGGCAAGCGCAGCATAGGACGGCCACCGACCAGGTGGACAGACGACCTGACTAAGATCGCAGGCAAGGGCTGGATGCGGGCCGCTTCCAAAAGGTCCTTGTGGAAATCAATGGGGGAGGCCTATGTCCAGCAGTGGACGTCCTATGGCTGAGATGATGATGATGATGATGATGTACCTTTAAAAATATTACAATTAAATAAGTGGTACCTACCAGGTTTTGAAGGCCAGTGTACAAGAGAATCGTCATAAACTTCATTCTTTTTACTTACGTTTAGTTTTTTTTTTCATGGTCATTAATATTATTATTGGGATATTTACCCTGTAGTTTATTTTGTTTTATTTTCTTCATATTTCGGCACAGTTGCATGCTCCATATTCACGAGTAATCTCGGTCTGGTTTTATTAATAAGTTACATATACTAATTCTTCCAGGCCTTTAAAGCTGGTCGCCTTTTGCCATTGGGTGGTTTTGAAAACACCAGTGGATACAAAGGGTACGCGCTCAGTGCGTTGGTGGAAGTATTATGCAGCGGACTGTCTGGTAAGTTCTAGTTAGCTTCACGATGTTTCTAAAATTTGCCGTACTAAGATTCTCTCTGTGTCGCGGGAGGCATGGATACACACAATGACAGTCCTAGACAACGTCATCACTTATCATCAGGTGAGACAGTTGTCAAACGCAAACTTATAATATTAATAAAAAAAAAAAGACGTCACATCAAACATCCAAGACCCGGAACAAACATGTATGTTCACACATAAATGTATGGCCTGCCGGGATTTGAACCCAGGGCCCCTAGACCAGAAGTCATGCGACTGACGAGTGAGCCTCGACGACAGACGGTCGCCTTGGCCTTTATAATAAATAAATTTCTAAATATTAATGATAATGGGTTGATACCTTTATTAAAATAAAATACTAATCTAATTGCAATACCACAATAACATTTGTGTAATCCATTAGCTGTTGTTAAGCCTATAGATAACTCAAATGATTTACCTACTTTTGCTACCAAGTTGGCAGCGTGCCCTGAATGCTAGCAACATTGCCACGTTGAATTGCAATGCTGATTGATTGAGCCAAATATATGCCAGAATTTTGGTCACGTGTAGAATCGATGTAACGCTCTGCTCAGTTTTGGAAAATCCTATGAGCTCCCGGTCGCCATGGGCCCAATGTCTCGACCCTAAACGGTTCAAATATATAACCACTACCTGGGTTATCATATTTTGGCTCCACCGAATTAAACGCAGCGCCAGCGTTTACATGTGTCTCTTGAAGATGTGACGGCGCCAAAGTGACAATACAATTTTTGTCTCTTACAATTTCCAGGCTCAAACATGTCGCAAGAAATCCGCAGTTGGGAGGTCAATTCGGCACTTGGTCCTCCCAACAACGGGCAGTGCTTCATCGCCATTAACCCCGAGTTCTTTGCACCGGGCTGTGGGGACAGGGTTGCCAGCTGTCTTAATCACTGGAGGAGCATGGAGCCGGTAATAATACCGTCATTTTAACCGTGAGACTTAAAATTTCTTGGGTGTAATAATAATTATTACATTATAGCTGTTGTATTTCTGATAAGTGCAATACAAGATCTGAGGAAGGAAGAGGATCAGTGGAAGGAGAAAGGGAAGATTAAAATGTTGGACTAGGTATGCACATGGCATTTAGCTAGTGTTGAATATATTAAAACAATCACGTTTTTATGCAATAAAAATTGTGGGATTACATAATATAAAACTTTAGCCCGAGATACCCCGTCGAATCTTTTAACCGTATAACTGAAGAGAGAGAGATAAATAAATTCGTGGAGATTTGTTATTTAGTCCATTTTGTTTCACTTCACTGCACTCGTACACTATCAAGCGCACACCTTTAAATCATATCAAAAATAAGGTAAACACTTACTTTAGAAAATTTATAATTACATTTATACAAAGAAAATAAAACAATGAATAATCATGTCATCTCTTTCAAAATGTTCAGCTACCCCACAGTTATAATGGCACATTTAATCAATTCTTTTTGTGCAGGTGTATTACCCGTTGAAAGAATCGTAAGATTTTTTGCTCGTACCGTGGACATTTTTTTTAACGTGTATACTTATTATAATGGATCTTTGGTTTAGTTAGAACGATCACAAGCATTTAGGCAAACCTCCGCTAACAACTACGCAACTCCTCTGCGGTAAATTCAATTTATTGAAATTTAGTCACAAAATATGCTTGATTATCCTCAGTCAGTCAGAATCGGAGGTAGAAGGGCTTAATCGCATCTCACTCATATAATAGGTACCATTAAATTCAAAGTAATTTTATTTCTGCTCAGGTCGATCCATCACTCCCAGTCCTGGCACCAGGTGACAAGGAGCGCATAAGCGCTGAGAAGACCAGAGCTAAAGGGACTATAGTCTACTCGCAAGGTCAAATCGACTCCTGCCTGGAAATGGCGGCAAGAATCGGTGCGAAACCTATACAAGTTATTAAGTGATCGCGGTTTTAAGGAAATAAATTGTATTTTAAACCACTGTGTTTTATTTGGACTCTGGCATCTCCCTCGTTCAAGTTGGCAGTAGGTACAGTAAAATTTACGCCTAACATTGTTACTGTTACGTTATTTTATCGAATTTTAGCCGGTTCGATTCCCGAGTGTGACAGGCGAGTTTTCGCAAATAATTGAATGCTGATTTATATATATTATATATATACATACGGTCGAATTGAGTAACCTTCTTTTTTGAAGTCGGTAAAAAATGTAACTGACAGTTTTCACTACAGTTCTAGGTATATTATGTATTTCTAAATGTTAAGGACGAGAACTTTTATGAATCGGAACGAGCATTTACATTGCACGTTAACCTTGATACGATACTAGATAAACTACATTCCGTGTAATTTAATGCATTTGCCGAGAACAAAGATTATTATAAAACAAAACAGAAGATATGATTCATTGATTGGCTAACGCTTTATTGAAACACCGTTCAAAGAAAGCTTATTAAAAATATAATAACAATCACGTTTTAATAAAAAAATATTTATAGTTTTATCCTATCAAAAACGTAAAAGTGAAAATGGTAGCCATATTTTCATCATAGTTTTAAAATATTGAACTTGGCTCCCATTTTCATCATCTCATAGTGGGATGAAAAGTAGAATGTATCACACAGTCGCAAATCATATTTTCCTCGCGCGAATTATATTACAATTGCAACCCTCTACTTAAGACTTCGCTCCGCTCTGGATTCAAAATAGTGCCCTCGCCGTATAAATGTTATATTTTGCCCCCTTGTGGTACAATGTACTATTTAAACACGCATACCACAAGCCTGTGAAAGAATCCTTCACGCACATTGCACTTTACAATTTTCTTGGCTCGCTAGTTAGTGTTAGTGTGGTGAAAATTGTTGTGTTTCGCTTATAGAGTTCTTTTTTTGAACAACGAGCGAAGCGAGGGGCTCAATCCTAGACCATTCGCTTGCTCCTGTTCTAAATGTTCTAATCCAAGCACTTACGCCAAAAACAAATTTCACCCACACATAAAACAAATAACTATTAATTAACTGTTATAGTGGTGCTGGATAATAAACAGTTTGTGTTGAGTTCAATTTTTTTACGCTGCGCTACGATGCAAATAGATACATATTATGTTACAGTTTCCTTAATTTAAAATACAATTAGGCAGCGTCAGTTTATAAACCGAAGATGTAGGCAGCTACTTAAAACATTTCACTTCTTAGTCTGTGCCCGCAGATAGCACTGCATCGTGTTGGTATTCAAGTAAGTAGAATAAGAGAAGGCTGAGAGCCTACTTAACACGAACTTTCTCTGTGGGTACTTCTGCACGTGCAACTGATATAGAAATGTTTGCAAATACCTGCCTCTAGAACAAAGTTGCCACCAAAGTGAGTCATCCAGTGACGTATATCGTATGGATTGTTATGTTTATGAAAGGCAAAAAATAAGGGATATTTGATACATTCATTTGGGTGTAACAAAAAGATGTAAAAATACGTGGAACACCCGGTAGGTCACCTGTAAGTCTTGGGACAAGAAAAATGTACTTATGTTATAAAAAGCATAGCATGTTTTATGAAATGTTTTGAATGAACACATTGAACGTTATTTTTCTAATTTTTTAAACACTTTTACAATCCGCCTCAGAAGTCTCCTTCACTCTCTGCAAGGCGCACAGTGGGCTGAAAATCGGCTTTCATAGACATAGGGACTTTAATTTTCAAGGGTCTTGTTTTTGGCTAGAAATGGATTCTGCTGATCATAACTATGCTATAAAATTTCGTATGAGGCGAGGCGGCGGCGGCGCAAGGCGGGCGCGGTGCAGCGCTATTTACAATAATTCCGATGCGCCGATAAAACTATGAAAGAACTGTATGCCTAGACAAAGTAACATTCTACTAGTGGTGAATGAAATAGTGGTGGTGAGAGAAACAAAAAATGTATGAACTTCACACTTCAAAGCGATGTATCACGTGACGTGATCGACGAGGATAAAATTAAATAGGTAATCATCGTTAGCGGCTAGAGAAAAAGAGAATCGCTTAGAAGCGAAGCATTTTGTCTAGGCCCTCACACACGCCTTTATAACATATTAATTATTAATATACCATATACATAACCATTACGAAAATGTACAAGACAGGACAGGACAGGACTGAGCAAGACTGCACAAAATTAAATAACGGTCATAAGTCTTTGCATGTACATGTATAAATACATGCCCAGTCCAGTCAGTGTATACAAAACAAAAACGAAGCATTTTGAATGAATATGAATTCAGCGACGAAATACTTACTGCTACTGTTGAATTTTTACTCTGCTGCTTACTTGTAGTAGAATGACAAAAATATTATTTAACCTTTTCTGATTATGACAACCTACATGCAAGTTAGCTTGGAAGCCAAGAAGAAAATAAACCAAATAAATTACTATAAAACTCAAATTGTATAAAAAATAACTAAATAATTAAAGGAAGAGTTAGAAACTTCTACGGACCACTTTAGCCCTGATCGTTGAATTAATTTAATATTTTGACAAAAATGAGTTTTGAAACTCATTAATTAAATTACTGTCTGGGTATAGGTGAATTCGCTCCTAACACAGTTCTACGGAATGTAGGTGCAAATGGGCATTGGTGCAACAAGATAAACAAAAAAACTTTGTTTACTATAGTGGTAGTAGATTTGAAGTACATAATTTAACAGTTAAGTATCAGATAATGTTTTATCATCATTAACTCAAGAATTTGACCCTCGCTTATGAAACAAATGAGCACAATATTTTAACTGTACAAAGTGACAAAAACTACTTAAATAGTGACATTGACGAGGTTGCTCAACTGGTTCCAAATTATAATTGCTTTTTGGAGACAACAGATTTTATGTATCTCAACGGACTTTCAAAAAACAGAAGTGTTCTTTGCAAGATCAATATCTATGCATCAATTTTAAAATTCTCTTTTTTCAATTTTTTTTTTTTTAATATGGGACAACATTCACACAAAGTCTTCAGGTCCCAAACTAGGCAGAGCCTGTACTATGGTAACCTGATGACTGATATATATACTTAAATACATACTTATATACATATACACTCCCAGACACAGGTCAAACAGACATGTTCATACACACAAATGTTTGACCTGTCCGGGAATCGAACCCGGGACCAGCTGCTCAGAAGGCAGAGTGCTACCAACTGCGCCAACCGGCCAGCAATTTTTCATCATACCCTTTGTATTACTACTCTACCAAGTTGGTAGTAATGTAGGTAGAGTAGAACTTACTACATCGCTTTTATGCTCATAATTATTTTATTAACCCCACGTACTTTTTTACATAAACTTACGAGTTAAAATCACGTAATGTACGTGTACACGTAATATAAATACAATAGCCTATGTCACCCAGGGATAGTGAACTTCCCAACAGTGAAAGATTTTGTCAAATCGGTTCAATAGTTTCGGACCCTATTAAAAACAGACTAACAAACAATCAAACATTTCCTCTTTATAATATTAGTATAGATTAATTCTAGTGTTCATTACTTGTGTTAATTTTTTTTCTACAGATGAAGACCTTTTTTTTATACTTAATATAAGTTTGCGTTTGACAACTGTCTCACCTGATGTTAAGTGATGACGTTGTCTAGGATTTAGCACGCAAACCTAGAAGGTACGTAGGTAAGGTAGGTAGACCTGTAATTGGCTGTTGTTAATACGAGTAGCTTGAAGGTATATGAGAAGGTAGGTACATATTATGTGTAATGCTGTTGATCGTATTCTTAAGGATAAATAAATATAATTATGTCTGTAACTGTACTCTTACAGAAAATAGTACCCCAGTGTCAAGGGCCCCCATTATACTAATGTGCCCAGGGCCTGTAATAGGCTAAAGATGGCCCTGATTATTGCTAGTACTTCACTTTTCTGTGGCAGGAAACTGACAAATACGAAATGGTTGTGTATTGTCCAAGAATAGACGAGACGGTTTGCGTAACGACATCGATTAAAGTAGATAGTCTATTATTAGTTGTTACAGCAGAATGGATGTGCTAATTGTGTGGTAATAATTGGTTGACGTACCTCATTCCTCATTACAGATACCCGTAGTAGTACCTTCGTTATTTTCAAGTTCAAGGGCAACTATCAAGCTTGCACTGCTGTTTATAAATTACTAAAGATGTAGCGCATATATTCTATATCGTAGATATTTATTCATTTAGACTTATCTATCGTTAACAAGTGCACTATTACATCTATATACCTACCTACTACATTTTAAAAGTTTAAGATCCGGAACTAAAGATAGTTAGACCTAGAATGCTATGCTCACTGGCTCTCAAGGACTGTTGCCTGAACACACTATGTGTTTGGTGTCAGTTTTTCAAACTTGAGGGTGGTAGCTAGCCAGGCGGGCATTCGAAAGTACCCTAGCACCATGCTGAGAATTACATAAAGATGTTACCTTCACCGGAAGCTCAAGCTATTGTTAGGGATCGAACCAGTGTCCATCAGTTTGACAGGCGACGCTCCCCCCCTGCTGAGCTATGATCGCTTCGTTATATTCGTGAATAAACATAACTATTTCTTTCCTGGCCTTTCCGCTTACACTTATGTTGGTAGAACGTCTCGGCTGTGACGTCATATATTATTCTCTTAAATGTCTTCTTTGTAAGATGCCATGTGCAATTGCTCTAAGCGAGTCGGTAGTCCAGCTCGAACTTGATTCATTTTCGGGTGACTTTGCCCATAACTTATTTTGAATGCTAAATCTGCGCATGTTCAAAACATGGATGCCTTGGGCCTTGAGGATATACAAGACACTACACTACACACTGGAGTGTGTACCCTTGTATATCCCTAATTAAAGCATGTTTGTAGATAGTTTTATGGTTTATTGCATTAACAACATGCTAGGCGTAACTTACGTTCAAATATTTTAGATATTTGTTTTTTATACTTTATAGGGCCCACAGAACAGTTCGTTTCGTCACCCTTTCACATAAAAAAACAAAATGTTCTATGATGTTTATAACTGACACTTTTACATCGAAGAGAAAGACACTGTTACATACCTAAGTAAATAGATTCGCGGCTTTCACTCGAGGAATTTGCGGTATTATGATTGTATATTCAATTAGTAGGTTATCTAATATTAGTGTTAGGTAACCTAAAAATTGAAGTCATGATTATGTCATCAAGTATAAGATATAAGTTCAATAAACTGACACAGTTCTACAAGAAGGGTATAGAAAACTATCAAATAATATCAACCACCTGTTTCAATGTAGTGTTCTATAAAATATAATATATCTGTCCCTATAAAACATGTCAATAATAAAAAGATATACAAAAAATTAAGATGTGTATTATGCATATATAAAGATATTGTACAAATTATTATCAGTCTATTTGGCAATATGATTAAAATTAAAACTATGAGCAATTTGCATTTCACTTAATATGATTATCTATATCTATCTATATCTTATCTATACTTCTATTTCCGATTTCTAGGATTTCCAGTTTAAGCTTTCTTTTTTTGAGTGTATAAATCTCTGCTTCATTTTTTCGCTTCATGTCATAATATTTTGCCATTGCCTGGTTTCGCTCTATTATTGATTTTTTTAAATCATCAGGCATAGCTTTTTGTTTCATTTTGTCTGTAAAAGAAGAATAAACATATAAAAAAATAAGCTACAAGATAGAAAAATTATAAAATTCCAAGCAAAAATTAACACTACACACCATACATTACACACTACATACCATTGCTTGTAGATGAAAACATATTTTTTTGTTTATAGGTGTTTGACAAGATTCAACGCTTGGTATGTCAGGAGCCAAGGTTTTATTGACAATAAAGGCTTCTACAAATTCTGTATTCCCTGCCACCTCCTCTAATACTTCCACAAACTCAACATCTTCTTCAGCATCACCATTAAGCTGGACATTGTAGTCATTGCATGTTGCACTGAGTATACAGGATACTTTATCTAGGATTTCATTGGATGGTATACACTCTGGTTTTCCATCTCCTGTCTGAAAATAAAGAGTAAATTGATAATAAAAAATATAATATTACTAGGTTGAAAAGTTCTGAAGTGAAAATCATTTATTGGCAAGCAACATAGTGGAAAGGGAATCTTGTTTTGGTGGCAGGATAATGTTGAATGCAGGCCACTTCCAGCCTCTCCTTTTAGAGGTCATGGTGAGGCCAATGTCTAGGTTTTCTTCTCATTGCCTGAGACGATTAATAAAATTATACTAAAACTATGAAAGATGGCAGTAGTCATCTTAACAAATTGAGGATTAATTAAATCATGGATGCTTCAGTACCGGATTGTCAGCGTGGGGCCTGTAGCAAAACTATCAAGGGGACCTTAGAATGGTAGGTTTGCTAGGTATCTTCTTGGTGGGGCATACTCCACCGTAGACCACATCATCACAACATCAGGTGAGATGGTGGTCAAATGCTTGACTATTTTCAATAAAAAAACCAGGCCTTAGGTTACCAAGTCTTTAGACTAAATAAAATGAAACGACTTTTACGACGAAAAATTGTAGTGTTGTTCGAGCAGCTCGATGATAGCCACCGTAACTTTTACTGTCTCAATGTGATACGTAATACGAATAGTACGCTAATTTCGGTTGACATCAAAGTTCGGCGTACAACCGGGCCCGTTTGCCACTTCAAATGCTAAAAATACGTAATAACCCCGCTGACCTTCGATCAAGAATACAACTCTTGATCGAAGGTCCAGACTTAAAATGTACTCTGTTTTTTGCAGTAAGACTACATTAAGACCTTTTGATTCTATAATGTGTTGATCCACCCCTGTTTCTTCGTCGACAATTCCTGAGTGATCGATTTTTCTTCCAAGCGGCTCAATTTTCTTGTCATCCAATTTTGAATAAACTTCAATCTCTATCTTACTTGGTACACTCATCGGAATACTGGCGCCACAGAGGGCCATCTTGTCTTTTGAATTCTTTTTATAAGCTCTCTGATGTGCCTTTTACTTTATTTCAATTGCCCATTCATCCTATTTTTAGCGTTCCCTATGAATGTTTAATATTTAGACCAAATATTCTTTTACATTTTGGAATTGATAAAGGTTCACCGGGTGCTGATAATTTTATTTCATGACATCGTGAATCGGAAGTGGCCCAATTGGTTGACTCTTTATACAGATGCGTCTAAATTGACTGGTGATGGTCTAGTTGGTACAACAGTTTGGATCCCCAAATATAGAATAGTTTTCAGTCATAAATGTCCTTCTTAATCCGTATTTTCTGGTGAATCAGTGGCCCTTTTAGAAGCAGTAAAATATCTGGAGTCACATAGATTAAGCAAATTTTAATCTAATATCTTCTCTGACTCTCTTAGTTGTTTACAAGACATCAACAAATTTCCATTTAGATGAAAAGAGTTTTTGCTTATTATATCTAAATTGCGAAGACTACCGGAAATGTAACGCCGTAACAGGCCGTAACAAAAGCAAAATTATTTTGAATTGACGGCTAATTACAATACAAATGTCGTTGGTGAAAATGATTGGCACTTATGCCTATTTCCATCTTGGAATATTTTCAAATATTATCTACTGTCACTCATCTTTTATCTGCAACAATGGACTTCTAGCGGGAAGCGCACACGCTTGTGAACGGGCGCGGTTCTAGCAGCTGTGTCAGCATGGAGTATTTGAAAACTTCTGGTATAAATAACAAATAAACCCATCCTCGGTACAACCCAGATTTAGTTCAGGTGAATTTTGGCGGTCATATTTTAAACTCCGGCAGACACGTATTTCAAATGTTTTGAAAGCAGATTCACCCGAATGCAAAGGCATAAGGGTCGGCGGAGAATACTCATATTGAAAAGTCATCATTTTTTATTATATTTAGGCAATTTTTCATTTCACTCTAATTGATGTGTTTTTTATTTTATAATACAACCCTTATGACATATGGTTTAGTATGCGTCTTTTAGCGATGACCTAATTATGTGACCTAGTTATGTGGCACACAAATAAATACTATGCTTTTACTCGTTCCGCATTACAAGTTGACAAGTAACATATTTACAAAGCGGAAACGATTTCTACTCGAACGGTAAGCTAAAGCGGGTCGGGTCGTGGTTGTTAGTTCATTATCAACATTCGGTGGCATAGATGTTTACTAATAAATACAGAGTCACCCACAAGTTATGAGAAGGGGTATGTAGAAGGGACGGACAGTGTCAATAGCACGATTTACTTGCGTCATGTGCACGATTCGTAGTCGTACAAACAATTAAATAATGCAACTAAATTACATACAAAATATAAATAAGAGTAAAGTACCCTCGTGAGTCTGTTCCCTGCACTAGGTCACTGATGAGCATGTATAGCTGGGTTATAGCGACAGCAAAATAAGTGTTGAAAATATTACCTAAGATATGTTATGTACTTGTGTAATTCTCTTAGTTTTACTAAATTTATCACGGTTTATGATGTGATAACTTTGTTAATAGTAAGTGTGAGTTCTAATATAAATTTACGTTGCACTACACTCGTCGAATGCCTACCTACGATACCCCCGATTAGAAATTATATATGGATATTAGACAACGGATTTTTTTCGGAGAGCTTAAGAAAAATAATTGATATATCACACCAATATTGTAACGCAAATCTATTAGTTCTTTTGTTACTCTGTCTATTTTGAAAACTACTCTAATAAATTTTGCAGTTCCTTTATTTGGTTCATCTTTATGAAATCCACAAGTTGTGTCCAATGTTTTTATGTACCTACCCGCCTGGTCAGCTACATCCCTCAAGGTTACCTTTGTAAGACTTTCACAAAACAGGCAGTGGATGACCTAACAATCTAACAGCTGATTTTAAAGTCAGTCAACATTATACGTACCTGTGGTGCCTTCGACCAAATTTTCACTGACCATAATGTGAGGTAATTGTCACACTCGAAGGCTTTGACTATTAATAAAAAGGTTTGGAATCAATGGCACATTTTATTTACCTCAATCCTAGATACAGCCGCCACAAAGTATTTATTTAAGGCAGCGTGGGAGACTACAACAATGAGGCACTATGTCTCGTGAAAAGCAATTGTATGCGTATTTTAACTAGCATTGTAAGGAACCTTATCGTAAAAAATAAAGAGATCCGTACTGTGCGTCCTTCACGAAGACATGCATTGTGGGTCAGGTCAATAGCTTGTGAAAGTTGGCAGCCAATGCTGCAGGAACATGATACTAACTAGTTGTATACATTCCTAAGTTAAATATGATAAATCATATTTAACTTACGGGCCACGGCGAGCATAGGTTGATCGAAACTTGTGCACAAAATTGTAAGTGTAAAGAGTAGAAGTTTTGCGATGATAAAAATTTCAAGCGATGATACTACAGTATGTATGGAAGACTGAAACTAGAATTAGACTGTTGCCAGATATAAACCCTATTCGAGGAAAATGCCTTTATTAAAATAAAACACTAATTACAATACTGCAGATACTACAATAACATTTGAGCAATCCACTAGCTATTGGTGGCCTATAGATAACTCAAATGTTCTGACACGCTACCGGCTGGCAGCGTGCCCAGAATGCTAGCAGCATTGCCACGTTGAATTGCAATGCTGATTCGTTGAGCCAAATATGTGCCAGCATATTGCTCACGCGTCTCATCGATCAAACGCTCTGATAAATTTTAGAGGTAAACAATTTGTTGGACCACATCGTCACTGACAAGTAAGATAGTGGTCAAACGCTATCACAAACAAAGTTTTGTGTTCGTGCGGTTGAGGAGTTCTCTCGTCCCTCATCACTATGGGTTCAGTAGACAGCTGTTATTGGCGTAATTTGGAACTGGCAATAACATATCTATAAAATTGGAAATTAAAAGGAAAATATTGGAAATACAGCAAATTAACATATATCTATATAAACAAGAACAAATGTGAATCCCCAAATTCATTAACCGGTTCACACACGTCTGCTTTATTAGTTACATGGAATGGGCTGTACCATGCGCAACTTTGGACATTACACGCGAGTTGACGAGAGGAGTAACAAAGACGTGACTTCCTAAAGCCTGCATCGACATGTCACGTTCCGCCTTTTATTTTTAAACAATTCTAACATGTCTTTGTTTTTTGGACCCGGAACCATTTAGATAAAGAATCAAGGATCGACACCACTTAAATGCATGGCAAAGAGACCTCTACCATATTTGAAACATAATACAATGCAATAAGATATACAAAGGAAATTGAAATGGACGTATTTTCCTCACTGCCCGTCGTGCTTTGCTCCTTTTGTTTGCGAAGACTCAGCACGAATGCGTGATTGAGCGACACTGGAAATGTAAGTTTGCCAGGTAACTGATTTGCTACCATTAATATCATAGAATTTTTAAGGTTCCCTCGAAACAGTCACTCTGTTCTGTGGTGTAGCACAGCAGTCACTTCTAAAATATTTTTTTAAAATTTTGAGGTACCACATTTCATGGCGATTTCGTGTCTTTAAGGACACGGGGAAGGAATTTGAGCCAAGCATAATATTTTGCCAGAAAGTCCCTCCCCGCCACAGATCATTTTCATTGTCATTGCTCCCCGCTTAAGTTAGTAAAGAAATCGGCAATTTACTATGAGATTGCTGAGAGAAATATAGCTGCGAAGATTGTGTTCCACTTTTCTAAACTCAAGAACTCAAAGCACTTTCACAGACACAACACAATCCAACAATATTAAACATTAACCACCGAAGAAACACTCGTCCTAGAAAATAAAACATCATAGAAAAGTATTGAACAATCCAATTCTATATAATATCAAATTTTATTCACCCTCTACGTCCGCTAACTCTTCTCACCTCTCTTTGTAAATTATACACGGCCCAAGCCGGGAAAGGACGTACTAGTAATATTATAAGTACATAAGTAGGTACTTCGGGGATGGCGTGTGCAGTAGCAGAAGCGGTGAAAATTTAAAAATATATGCAAAGTATTTTATTTTATTTTCTTAGGGTGGCTTACAGCTAAAGTTTCAAATTAGCACAACAAATATTATAACTAAGAGTCATTTACAAGCCTCCACAGATAATGGAGATACAGTAATAGTAGATACATAAAATCTAGAAAAATAGATACAATTTACAATACATAAAAACTAATGGCTAATGTCGTAAGGTACAACGAGAGTGTTGGTTAGTGCCGTGTGTATTGACGCCGAACTACTCGCAAATAAGTCGATGATGGTTGGATTAAGTTTGAGAGTATCGTTGAGAGCCATTGTTGAGCGTATAAAAAATGAATTTTGGCGATAGTTGGTGCGTGCGCTAGGGGCATGAAGGAGATTACTCAGTTGCCGGTTTTGGGGTCTCGGTGGAACTTTTAATGCTAGCATAGAAACTAGTTCTATACAATCTACTTTTGATTGGGCCACTTTCGTAAGGTAACGCATGTCGCTTAAATATCTTCGGGACTTGAGCGGTAAAAGGTGGAAGCGAGAACAACGGACATCATAGCTCGAGTACGGGATCTTGAACTTATAGCCAAGATATCTCGTAAACTTACTTAGTAGTAAGCATGCATCATTAAGTGATGCATGCTTACTAAGATAAGTGAGTTACATAATATTTTTTCTCAACTGGCGCATACCTCGGCCAGCGATATAAAATTTCTTTATTTTATTGATAATACGCAAGAGTTTGACTACTATCTCACATAATAGAAAGTGATGAAGCTGTTTACAATGGAGCACGCGTGGCTTTCAACTGGGTTCTTCAAGGAGGAAGTGGCAATCATGGGCACGTCACTTGCAGGATGCTAATGACTTAAATCTGTAACTATTTATTTTCACCATAAAAATTAGCTTATGTGATTATGTGCTGTTCGAGCATAATTCTATATATCTGTGCCAAATTCCATTCCGACCCCTGATTCAGAACTCTTCGATAACTATCGATAGTTATCGAAGACCATAACCGAATCGATACGGTTATGGATACCTAGGTACATCACGTATTATAGACTTCCTATAGAACTATTCAAAACATTCTTTAGAAAATTTGGCTAATGATAGAAGTACAGATTAGCATATTCCATTACATTTACGTACTTTATAATATATAAGCTAATTAATAAAGTTCTAAATATCAATTGTATGGCAATATCGAATCGAATCGATTCAGATAGTTATCGATAGACATAGGCACCTGAGATTCTATGTATATTCAGCAACAATGTTATTTGTATCAATTATGGTCTAGAGTGCAACGCAGACAATTATTGTAAGATTTGGCGTCTGACCGGTTGGCGCAGTTGGTAGCACTCTGCCTTCTGAGCCGCTGGTCCCGGATTCGATTCCCGGACAGGTCAAACATTTGTGTGTATGAACATGTCTGCTTGACCTGTGTCTGGGTGTGTATATGTGTATAAGTATATTATATATCAGTCATCAGGTTATCATAGTACAGGCTCTGCCTAGTTTGGGACCTGGAGACCTTGTGTGAATGTTTAAAAAAATAATTTAAAAAAATTACTAGTGACAATACAAATAATTTAATTTAATCTGATTTCATTTGATCGTACTGAATCGGGGGGCAGATCCGGTCAGCTATTACTTGCGTGATTGAGCAACATACTACCAAACATAAAAACTTTACATTTAAAATATTATATAATACCTACAGTAGGAAGGATGTGACATAGTTCTTTTTTTTAATTTATGCCCACGTCTTTGGATGTGTGAGGGTCAAATCTAATGTTAATTTTATTATTATTATACTACTAGATCTCCTTGATATAAAGATTGAAAGTTGCTTAAATTTGCATACAATGAAAATATTTTTATAAGGTAAAAAACGTTCATAAACATTTGATACGTGCGTATCAATTAATTTCTTACAAAGTTTTTTTGCACCAAACTCGACGAGAGTCAAACTTGTATTTATATAACTGCTACAAAAGAAACCATTGGAGATACGGTCTATGAAAGTTTTAATAAATGTTGATTAACACCCCTCCGAATCACCGGAATGTAAAGATAATCCGGTGATTCGGAGAGGCAACAATCGACACATTTAATAAAACTTTTCATAGACCGACTTTTCTCTAACCGCTTTTTGTAACAGTCAACAGTGTCACATCTTTCCATTTTGGCTGGCCGGTTGGCGCAGTTGGTATCACTCTGCCTTCTGAGCCGCTAGTCCCGGGTTCGATTCCCGGACAGGTCAAACATTTGTGTGTATGAACATGTCTGTTTGACCTATGTCTGGGTGTGTATATGTATATAAGTATATATATATATATAAGTATATATCAGTCATCAGGTTGCCATAGTACAGGCTCTGCCTAGTTTGGGACCTGAAGACCTTGTGTGAATGTTGTCCATATTATTATTATTACTATTATTTTGCAAACTAAACGCGTCATTATTTTTGGGACATAATTATTACTAATTATTTCTTGATATTATGTTTTAAGGAAATGTCAAATAAAAGGAAAATGCATACAACCAGTTGTACAATAATGTCAAGGTTTTAAGACTTGTTTAGCTACTAATTTAGATAATTCATTGTTTGTACTATGCAAGTATACTGTCACAAACACATAGTGTGATAAGGCAGCAGTCCTTGAGTGCCAGTAAGCATTCTAGGTCTAGCGTGATAACATCTTCGACCACATCGTCACTTACCATTAACTGAGATAGTGGTCAAACCAACAACTACAGTTGATAAACATCAACGATAGTGGTCAAACTAGATCTGTACAGAAAAAAATCCGTCCAAGTGCGAGTTGAACTCGCGCACCGAGGGTTCCGTTCAAACCTGTAGGTATATATTAAGTAAAATTTATGTTGTTTTTATTGATTTAACTAAGAATTGATGCTTTTCGCAATTTTTCCTTTATCTGTGCGAGAAAATAAAATAAATAAATTTAGACGTTGCTTCGTACCAAATTTCAAGATTCTGAGTTCACGGGAAGTAGGTAACTTGTAGATTTTAATTCCTTTGCGAGTGTCGAAAATTTGCAGCATAAACGGATGTATCTTTTGCGTCGGCTTGCGTTGGCTTGCGTTGGTTTAGAAGTTTGATTTTTTAATAGCTCCAAGAGACAGTAGACCTGAGTATTTGATATGAGTTTCAGCTTCATACCTCCACGCGTTCCTGTGAAAAAGGGTCTTGACAGACAGATGAACGGACAAAAGTGATCCTATTGGTTTGGTTTCGTTTTTAACCGACTTCAAAAAAGAAGAAGGTTTCTCAATTCTACCATATTTTTTTTATAACTCCGACGTTTATGAACCGATTTATATAATTTTTTGTGTGATAGAGTAGGTAACTTCCGAGATGGTCCCAATTAAGTTTCATCAAAATCGTCAGGTGGTTTTTGAGTTACATTCCAATAACTCAAAAGTGTTACGCGATCCCGTCAGTGGCAAAGGAAAATAGTGAAAAAAAATGCTTACCAAAAAACGAAACCTACTTCAACACTCAAAAGTGTTAAATAACATGTCATAAATGATAAATCATAAGGTTATTATTATATTAGTACATTAATATACACTGGGACTTTCAACAAAATAAGATGACAAGACTCAACATTTTATGAATTGCTTTCTATAATTTGCTGCACAGTACAAACGTACAATAGAACACGCACCGCTCATACAAACTATATTATTTCTGTGTCACAGTTGTACTAGATAAAGGACAGTTAGTACTGAGTTCAATTGTTTCACGCTCCGATACGGTAGGTACTCTACGCTCACGAGTATTTCCCGCCATCTCGCATTGTTCAATTATCCATGATTGGATAAATAGTAAGTGTCCTAAGCAGTAGGTACGAGGTTGACCACACAGAATTTTCACGATTTAAATTACCAAAGTACATACAGAATATCTGGTTCAGCCACAGAATAAGTGTTGGATACATAATCATAGATCGTAGTTCTAGCCCATTCACAAGCATCTCTGAATATTTATAATTTATATATTTATAACTGTAGCGGGTTACTAACTATTAATTAACTTCAAGCAAAGAAATTGCGACATATCGATATCATAATTTAATCTAAGCTACGTATGTAAAAATATTTTTAATTATGGACTATAAAAACTGCATTCATTTGATATCCTACTATTGTATTAACGCCAAATCCTAAGTAATTCCCACTTCTTTTAATGTTAGTCATTTCTACCCAAACATTAGCAGAACACCCAATACGATCTGTCCGATAATAATAAAAAAAACATTTTTTGGGTAAAACCAAATATGCCAACCTAATAGTGCCGTGGTGGTACCGGCCTAGAATAATACTCCTCCATCTCTTCCCGTGGGTGCCGTAAGAGGCTAAGGGATCACGTACCAGGAGGTGGGCAGCAGCGTCTTCTGAGGATAGCAAAACCATACTGCGCTCGCCAACCCGCCTGCCAAGCGTGGCGAGTATTGGTAAATCCCCCCTATAGGGGAGGCATATGTCCAGCAGTGGACATCTTATGGCTGCGATATAATATGCCAAACTTAAACCACCCGATTAATATTGGTTGAATCAATATATTTTTCATTATGTGAGTAGGTACATACCAGGTACAAAATAGTTATGTATTTGTTTTTGTGGCTAGTTGATGGTGTGAGTGCTTAGAACCTGAATGATGAAAACATGAAACGCTAAAAAACCCATGAGGGAAACACCAAAATATTCACTTCACTAGTAGTATAAGACTAACTAGCGAGGAACTTGCAAGGCTCGCGGCACGAAGGATTCTTTCACAGGCTTCTTTCAAGTGCTCTCTGATTGGTCGGTGGGTTGACATAAGCAGTATCAGTGGCGTTCTCGAATTTTTAAAAATGTTTACTCGTTTGTCAATAAAACAGAAAAAAAAGTATTCTATTACGGAATAAGAACTTTCTAGGAACAAAATAACCTTGCTGTGTGTTGCTATATTACCTATACATAAACGGATCAATTGATTTCATGTCTATTGTTTAAATTAAACAACTCATTGATGTTAAAGTGACATTTCGTATTACATTTTATATATTGTGTCTGTAATATTTTGAATAATTTACATTAGTTCGTGTTGTAGAGTAATTTATAACTTAGGTATAAGTGATGATTAAATAAACATAGGTTTATTTAAAATTAGATATATAAATATTCATACAGACGCTAATGCGCCTAAGATGCCACACTTAGACCTCCAATTCGCTCAGACGATTATTGTAACGGAAATCAGCCGCAGGCAGAATCTACCTACAGTGGGGCTTCAGCGTTCTGTGAGAAAGTATTTCCGAATAAATATTAATAAAACAGTTCGTTTTATTAATATTTATTCCCCAGTTCCAGGTGTTATTGTTTCAGAGCATTTACATATATTATTATGTGAAACATAATGATACAAGCCAGAATGACAATACGAATACCAACTATCAAACGCATTCTCTCGCGGGCCGGATTTCACTAGACGTAGTCCTACAACAATACTAACAATTTGTACGCGTAGTTGATGGTATATTATTAAGATAATTTTTTCATACTATAATAGTTAAATGATGCTAACCTATAATTTTACTCTTAAATAGATAGGTAATTGTCATTGACAGAGTTAAAAGCGAGAGATATGTGACGTTCTAAAATCGCCTGCTCCTACTCAAGTGAGTCCTGTGATCTCACTTACGCTCAGTCGCGCGCTGAACGCGGTCTTGTACGCTTGTAGATACTACTTCAAATACTGCAGCCAGTTATTTACATTTTTGCTAACGATACGCATCATAACGCCCTCTTGAGCAATTTTATAAGTGTTTTAATCACTCTAGGAAGAAAATCTTTGCACTTACTTCTTAGTTGTACATCGCTTACTTTTCACTGTTAAATACAATAATAATTGTTGATTGCAATAATATTATTGGTATAGGCTCATCACCATCATCACCACCGTTTTTCGTCACCACGCGGGTGAAACCGAGAGGCACAGCTATTGTGATTTAAATTAAAACTATGATTATAAATTACTATTAGCTTTCCTTAAATTTCACTTCTTGTGCTTCATTTTAACATGTAAATATCTTTGTTCTGCACTAGCGCGGCATAGTACATGTAGAAACTAAACGTCTTCTATGTCTGCGTTATTCATATAAAGACTGAGAGCCAAACACTGAGGAAATGAAGAGGAAGCAGCTTATATTTTGTGTTAAGAAATTTTGACCCGTTTTTAAATTGTTTTTTTACATATTGTAATTTTGCGTTTGACAACTGTCTCACCAGGGGCCTAAGTTTACTATTCAATATGGCAATGTGATCGGCTCACAATTAGTGAATTTGACAGCTTCAGTAGTCCGCTATTTTTAATTATTCCATATTGAGTACTTGTAACTTGTTAGTTCCGCCTTTGTCTTCAAATGTGTCTCACTCGTACATTGAAAGAGTACTTGCCGTATTGTCAAAATTAGCTTTCCAATACAATAACATCTATTCTGTTATTAAATCATACGAACTAACATTGTGCTCCATTTAATTATTATTAATCACTTGCAATCAAATCTAAATTGGTATTGTAACAGTTATTATATGTATAACATATGAATTCAAAAATATTTACATTTCATGTTTTTAAAACTACAGTTACTTTTAGTAAAATAATCGTCACCTCATTTTCTGCCAGTAGTTAGTGCTATTAGAAACTGCATTGTTTAGTGTTACACGAATTAGAAGTTTTAACTTTAATCAACTTCATTTACTTATTTTTAATTCAATTTAGATTAATTTCATTGTTTAAAAGGAAATTTCCATCGATAACTGCTTAAAATCAAGTGCACATTAAAAAAGTAACAAAAAAATTAATCTTCTGCCATGGAAGTTAAATTTCAAATACAATACACGTTATCACAGTCAACTCTCAGACTAAATGTAGCAACACTGGTTCCGAATGGGCGACTCTGCACAATGGATTTTCTCGTTCGTCCCATCTCGAACGATTAACGGGCCAGATTGAGCCGATGCAAATCGACTCCATTTATGAACTTATGATTATTTCTAATGGCTCTGTGTAGCAACACTAAATCACCAAGATGGAATCGTCTTTGGCACAGAAAACTTTTGTCGTAACGGAATAAGTAGTCTTAGTTTTCAGTACCTACATACAACATAATCAGGGCTCAGTATTAAAAATAATAGTATCTCGGAGCGTCAGTCCTCAGCTAGCAGGGGCCTATTTTACAAAACAATCATTCGTAGTAAGACTACCGTGTCCTACCGAATCCCGAAGTTAAATGACTTATAAACAGTTGAGTATTTCGACCTAGGTTTCGGGCATATTCGATGAGCTTACGCTGCTAGATCGGGGCGACCACTGGACACCACTTTCAATCAAAAATATTTTTCTCAATATGTAAACTAAATATGTGTAAACTTGGGCTATAAAAGGGAATCGTTAGAATTGACAAAGGTTAGCGAGTATAATGTACGTAAATGTGGTTACATATTGCTATTATGTTCATATGGAAGGCCTTGTGATCGGATGCCAAGGTATTGCATCTGAGATAAATTCCTTACATTATTGAATGAATTATCCAAGCTGGTATATATCCATACATGTGGCTTTGCACGTAACCAGATAAAATTAAACTTAGTGTTATTTACCCAACAATACGAGTATAATATGACAAAATATTCGCTGTTTTTTTATCTTCTTCTTCTTATACTAATATAAAAATCTCGTGTCACAGCGCTTGTCATCGGACTCCTCGGAAACGGCTTGTCTGATTTTTATGAAATTGTGTATATTTGCTAGCTCTGAAAATCGGTTGGAAAGTATTTTTCATTCTTCTGACCCTACCCCCTATTTTATCGCGATTTTATTTTTGTGTGAACAAACATCCAAATAAATATCGCTCAATCAATGGGGGAGGCATATGTCCAGCAGTGGACGTCCTACGGCTGAGATGATAATGATGAAATATATAAATAATTAAAAAGTCGGCGCAGATAATCAGAAAAAGTTTGTTTTGTCGAACAAACTTAATAAAGATGAGGAAGAGGATTGAAGGAAGAGACGGTACTCTCTAAGATCACGTACCTAATTAAAAACTAATTAGTACAGCAACAGGCAAACGCACACATAGTTTAAATTTACACGAGCGTAAGAGCGTTTTAAGCACGAGAAGGCATTCCAAAAAAGAACATTTTATAGTTCTTTTCCGTGTTATAAGCTTGCGTTTCACAACAGTGTACCTGATGTTAAGTGATGACGTTGTCTAGGATATAGCACGCAAGCCTAGAAGATATTTATACAATCGCGACTTGAAGACACCAGGACTGTACGTATCGGGCAACACAGACTCACAACTGTCGACCCGAACGCGATTAAGCTAAGTTATGTGCATGCACCTAATGTATGGCGTCCACGCAGCCGAGAAACTATTGCTGCATCTATCTATTTTAATCATACCATTAGTTATATGTGTCTGAGTCTGAATAAAGCTGATATTAAACCAATATAGATCCTATGACTGTGTGAATAATCTGTATGTACATACTTATTTGTAGATCATTGACAACGACTCTGATACAATGTAGGTATGTTGCGGAACCTTGGTCACTGGCGTAGAGTTGCTTGGCTATCGGTTTACTATCGAATACATGCGCATTGGAAATACATAATTTAATTGAACCTTTCCATCATTGATCGATAAAGCGTTGAGCCATATGGTATATGGTACCTAAAAACGAAGCCCAAACGGAAGACCAGCGCTGGTACGAATCAGCCCAAACTCATTTGGGCTGATTCGTAGCAAAGAACTGCAAAACTTTTAGCTGTCTTATTATCTTATGTAATAACTTTGTATTTTTTTTTGTTACGAATAAATATAATTCTATTCTATTCTATTCTATTCTAAAAGTATCACCTTCATCCACGTTTCGCTTTTCTGCTATCATAACACGCATTTCTTTTTTAACCTTCTTTTTTGCTTTACTCTGAATTTTGGCTCCTACATCGAGTCAAAAGCTCAGTTGGCAGCCAAGAAGCTAGGAATACTCGCAAAGGTGAAGCAGTACTTCACACCGGAACAACTGCTCAACTTATACCAAGCACAAGTCCGATCCTGTATGGAGTACTGCTCTCACTTGTGGGACGGCTCGGCCAAATATCAGCTTGAGGCTCTTGAGTCCATAGAGAGGCGTGCTAAAAGGCTCATTAACAAGGATTCTTTAGTCGAGACACGACTTCAAAGCCTGCAACACCGACGTAGAGTCGCTAGCTTATCGGTTTTTTACCGGATACATTTCGGGGAGTGTGCTCTGGAGTTACATAACTTAGTACCTCCTTCCCCATTCCATCAAAAAACGACCAGACGGACTGCAATGCGACATCCATACATGGTAGACGTTCCACCCTGTCGCACCAAGCGTTTTGCTTCCACATTCATAGTGAGTACAGCTAACGAGTGGAACTCATTGCCTAAGTCTGTGTTTCCACATCAATACAATCTGGGCATCTTCAAGTCACGAGTGAACAGGTATCTTCTAGGCAGGCGTGAATCATCGTAGACCGCATCATCACTTAACATCAGGTGAGATAGTGGTCAAACGCCCGCCTATTGTGAATTAAAAAAAAAAAAAAAAAAAAAACCCACCTAAAAAGAAGGTTATTTAACCGAGTTCTAAAAAGGAGGTTACTCAATTCGACTGTATATTTTTTTTTATGTGTGTTCGCGGAGAACATTGTCCTGTAATAACCGATGTTGATGATTCTATTTTTGTTTGATAGAGTAAACTTCCGCGGTGGTCCGATTTAAATTTTATCGAAATCGGAAAAGCTGATTTTGAGTTGCACTACAATAACTGAAAAGTGCTAGGCATACCTCGACGATATTATAGTTGCGGGTGGACACATCGGAGAACATATATTATACAATGATTATTGATCCCGCGAAGGCACAAGAAAAGGCCACTGAGTGTAAAAAATATTTTTTACCAAAAATGTAACCGAATTCAATACTCAAAAGTGTGAAAGAACTTGCCGAAGAAGTCAAGCCATGAGCACAATATTTTTAAAAATAGTTATGTACCCTTGAACTATCATGGTACCGACATCGACAAGTTATTTCACACTTTTGAGTGTTGAAGTCGGTTCTATTTTTTAGTATTTTTTTTTACTTATAAGCTTACGTTTGACAACTGTCTCACCTGATGTTAAGTGATGACAATGTCTCCACGTTTCTCTCTTCTGCTGCACTTTTGATAACACCCATTTCTTTTAAGATTTTTATAAATATTATTTTTTCATTAATATTATAAAAGGGAAGTTTTATGAGGGATTTAGGATGGATGTATGGATCTTTCACGCCAGAACGGCTGAATGTATCAGAAAAAAAATTGATTAAAAAGGTTGATAGTCTGTAATAGCTCTTTATGCTACTTTTTCTCCGAAAAAATTATATTTCCTTTAGAATAAATAAGGTAACGGAAAATCGTAGTTTTTCCTTATTTTTTACACTCCTACGCAAAATTAACTACTCCGATTTTTATGAATTTCGGTACATAGTCAATCAGGACCGTGAAGACTGAATAAAGCACTGTTCGGGAGAAAAATAGGTGGTCATATTTTTATGAACTATTTTTCAAGTCTATTAAAGTCTTAACATAAGCAAAACATCAGAAAAAAGATAGTAAGTAATGTCTATGTCATTTAACATACTTTGAAATATGTTTTGAGTTCTATGTACTATATATCTTGTCTTAAACTCTAATTTGTCATGAACACTTGTATTCGTGGAATCTCATTACATAAAATGTACCACGGGCTCTATTACGAAGTGGCGAATTCATTTTATATGTGAGGATTTGTTTTTATTTAAATGTGCCGTAACGTGATGTCATAACTGTAATTGCTCGCGCATAAATACAAAATAACTCCGAGCACTCAGTGACGCATAACAAGCTCATGTGATCAAGAAAGCTTGTCCACCTCCAACGCGTTATCAGGATCATTCAAGACCCATCTTACCTCGCCCTTGATATACCTGTCTCCAGGGCAACTTCAGAAGGAAAGCAAAATAAGAACACAAGTTCTACTTTACCTTAATATTACTGCTCGTGAACTCGCGCTCATTTTGCAATCACGCGCTTACTCCGACGGTGCGCACACGCGAGCTAAGGACGCGGCGACGCTAGGAAAAACGCGCGAAACTTCTACGTAACCTATCGAACGGTAAAAAATAACAGAAGAAAACCTCGTGTCAATAAAAAAGTTTTTAATCTTGCTAGTGTTCACGCGTAAATACTTTTTCGTATCCTAAGTTAGGTGAAATACTTTTTGTGATTATGAAAAAGTGAATACAGAAAAATGCGTGCAGTGTTTTGTATATGTGTGTGCGTTTGTGCGGTGGTATGTCAGGACGTAACAGATATGTCAAAAATGCCTAAGTACGATTCTCGATATGACTATTTAGATGTGGATGCAATTTTTACGAATAAAAGATTAGTGAGGAACTATGTGGACTGTCTGATAAACGCCAACAGGTGTACGCCTGAAGGGAAGGCGCTTAAACGTAAGTGAAGCATAATAGTTTTAGACCTGTCAATCGTTTATTTATTACCGAAAATACCATACACTGATAGCGTAGTGACATCAAATTAGAATTTTAGAGTAAACAATCGATACCATTTTACCTAATATCATTGAAGCGATGTATGTTGTTTTTAAAGTAATTAAAAGTAATTCATGGAGTTGTGTATCGCCCAATTCTGCTATTAGCAGATCATTGTCTTAAAAAGGAATGTCTACAAATGAATCAATTTGCGTAGTAACGTCATATCATAATAATTAGGATAACTTATGTAAAAATACAGTGCTCAAAACAAATGTTAATTTTGAAGGTTGCGTTAAAATTTGAGAGACCTTTTATTAGTACCTGGTCAACAGGGTGTAATCATTCAGGAAGTTCAAACTGTTCGTGGGGCCTTTCAAAAAAGCTGCAGGAAAGCCACAGCTTTGTTTAGATTTTCCAAGCTCGAGGGTGGTAACTAGTCAGGCCGGTTCTGGAAAAACCTTACCGCCATGAGAGTTCTTGAATCATGGTGTTTTTCTATATAATAATCCCTATATCACAATACAGCGATAATCATGTCACGACGGTATTTGGAAAAAATAACTCAGTACGTATCATTATAATTTTATTTAGGCAAATTGCTCTGAGCATATTGTATTTTATTATTAAGATGAGTCACCTGATCATAAGCAATCACCGTCGCCCATGAATATCTGTAATACTCAAATTAAACTAAACTTACAATAAAGTTTGGAAACTCGCGTGGCCATTATACATTATAAGAAGATTGGGAAGAGAAGCCAGGAGATAAGAAACCGGCTACAGTCACGTTTTTTATCGTATCGGATTAATGGGCGACACGAACTCCGAGTGTACGTCTATGAAATAGGAGGTGTTAAGGTTGGAGTTCGCATCGCGTCGCGGCAAAGACAGGAGACTGAGACAAGAGACTGAGACGGGAGACTGCGACAAGTGTCTTGGTCTCTTCTGCATGTAGTGTCGCGACTGAGACGGGAGACTGCGACAAGTGTCTTGGTCTCTTCTGCATGTAGTGTCGCGACTGAGACGGGAGACTGCGACAAGTGTCCTGGTCTCTTCTGCATGTAGTGTCGCGACTGAGACGGGAGACTGCGACAAGTGTCCTGGTCTCTTCTGCATGTAGTGTCGCGACTGAGACGGGAGACTGCGACAAGTGTCTTGGTCTCTTCTGCATGTAGTGTCGCGACTGAGACGGGAGACTGCGACAAGTGTCTCGGTCTCTTCTGCATGTAGTGTCGCGACTGAGACGGGAGACTGCGACAAGTGTCTCGGTCTCTTCTGCATGTAGTGTCGCGACTGAGACGGGAGACTGCGACAAGTGTCTCGGTCTCTTCTGCATGTAGTGTCGCGACTGAGACCGCAACCAAAGCTTAATTCAGTATTCAGTCTCCCGATGGCGTCAGTTGTGTAGTACTTAGTCAAAAATTTACGCTGTAATGGAAAGTCAAGTAGAACTTGCCTTGGAGGATGAACAAGACGTTTTTCACGTCCGAAATGCCGCGTGGTCAGCAATAATTTGATAGTATAAAATACATGAATGTAACCGGTTCTCTTATAATTACACACAAGCAATTATAATTACAACACTAGCTGCGCCTCGCGGTTTTACCCACATGGTGATGAACAACGGTGATGATGAAAATAAGCCTATGTTTTAATCCATGGTATAAGCTATCTCTATACCGAATTTCATCCAGATCCGTTCAGCCGTTCTGGCGTGATTGAGTAACAAACATCCATCTATCCACTCAACTTTCACATTTATAATATTAGTGGGATATATACATGAATGTGGATGTAGGTATATAGAGAAAGCGGGAGGCCGAAGAAAGTTTGGATGGACTGTGTGAAGAATGATATTCTTATGAAAGGTGTGAGCGCTGAGATGACTCATGATATAAGAAAATGGAGGAGAAAAACATGTTGTGCCGACCCCACCTAGGTGTAAGATAATGACAAGAAGAAAAGAAGAAGACGAATATAAACATGTTCTTTTATTTTATACATTAAAGCACTGGTAGAACAGTTACTTAAATAGTATTTTTTTACTTGTGTAACAATTGTATTATTATAACAATTATGATATGCTAATAATGCTCTTGCTGTTTTATTTAACACTTTTTTGTGCTGTAAACGTACGAAAAATCGTAGTACGTATAAAACAATGATTCTGTTATATCTAACTATATTATTATTGTGATTTAATGAGAACTTGTCGAACGGATTGTTTTGTAGGTTTTAAAGGGCGGTTAAACGGCGGTAAAACGAATATTATGTAATGATAGTTGTAAATTAGACAGGTCTGACTAGTTTAAATATTGCGTATTTATGACGAAATAAATAAATCAAAAAAAAATTACCATAAAATGGAACCGACTTCAATACTCAAAACACTTCAACACCGACTTCGACAATTTATTTCACATTTTTGATTTGAGTATTGAAGTCGGTATTGGTCGGAGTATTGGATTATTAATAAAATATATATATTTTTTAAATTACCCGCGAAAATACATTGAAAGACGGTTAAAAATGAATCAAATCAATACTGAGAGATTATATTATGTAATTACTGTTCCTTTATTATCACACGGTAACATACGCCGGTTATAGAACAATATTGTTCTAATCGCTTTTCGTGAGTGAAGGTCGAATAGAGATAGATTTTTTTTCTTATAACGTTATGATAACTTGGTGTTTCATTGACTTGGCATTAACCTTACGACCTTACACACCTAATTGGTCAAGCTTGAACTCATTTACACATATAAGGGGTATTCGAAAAAAAAAACAGTGTAACTAACCATTTTTTATAGTTATACAAATTGCCCTTGTATTGTTTTGTACACCAAGTTGCATACCAAGTTTCATTGCATTTTTTATGTCGGTTACCTCAAAACTTCAACATTTATATTGTTTTAAGTATGGAAATATTTTTCGTTAGCAAGCCTTTTACGACCACTTTTTGGCCATGCAGTGTCTTTATTTTGAAAGAGTTCTACCCCTTAGTAGTAAAGTACCTAATATTTTTTTATTTCACCTACGTTAATGTGTTTTCATGCATTATATTTTACTTTAAATAAATAAATTTGAAATTTGAATTTGATTGATATACATTCCAGTGTTCCAGCAAGACCAGTCAGTAGCAGTTTTAAAAAAATATAAGCTTGCCATTCGCGCTTCTGGCGCTGTATCACCTAAGATGTAACACGCAAGCTTTTAAGCTACTTATTATAATCACGAACTTATTTGACTTTTCCTCAAAAATGATTTATGGTACCAAATTATATTACAATTATATGCCGCAACCAAATTATACATCTTCATTGTTTTCCTAAAAACGTAGTGCCGCTTGCTGATTGGCATGCGTTGCAGCACGGCCCAGTAACTCCGAAAGAGCTCATTCTCGGATCATTTTCTTAAACGCTTTCATTTTGCATTTATTTGTTTCACCAACATAGTGTGGAGTTCCGATAGCAGTTTTTACCATACAGTTAACCGACGTTTAATTGATAATCGGACTTTTTAATTTTGGTGAACTCCACCCATATTCTTGTTTGTTTTTTGATTGACTGGGGTCTAGCGGTTTTAAGACTATTTCAGTTTCTCTGTGCTTGCTTTTTGGATGACTCGCATCGAAGCGAAGAACAGAAACTCCTAAGTAATGAAGAAAAAAAAAGTCATATATACAATTATTATAATAATAACAATATTAATAATGTAATATATTTTTACAAAGACCACGTTTTTCATTTACGAACGACATGCATCTCCATATTAGATAAGCGCAATTTCGTCCTAATTTGTTTCTTCTTGAAAGTAATTATAGGTATAACAAAGTAGTCATAAGGTAAGGCTTCTCTTATTTTCATAATTTTTTTATAAGGGCTTTTGAACTACGTGTTCATGCCCTAAAGAGCCTTAAAAATCACATAAATATTGGTTAACAAGTAATACAATAATAAACATTTTAGTACTGTCTCAATTTAAAACATAATTATATTATTATATGCAATATCATAAATAAAATTCACTGCTTTAAAGTTTGAGAGGAGACAAGAAAGTATGAAGAATAGCTATATTAAGTAACGTGATGTTTAAGCTCAACCAATTTCTTGTTTTTGATTGACAAAAACAAGAAATTGGCCTTTGTACCGGAGAATTACAACTCTCGAATCTAAACGAAGTTGACAGTTACTAAGACTTCGCTGTCCATCCGTCAGTCCACCTGTAAGCATACTGTATCTCATGAACCGTAGTTGACGGTTGAAATTTTCACAAATGATGTATTTCTGTTGCCGCTATAACAAAAACTAAAAAACAATAAAATAATTATTTAAGGGCGCTCCCATACAACAAACGTCATTTTTTGCCGTTGTACGCAACCGTTCGTGCGCGAGTCCGACTCGCACTTGGCCGTTTTTTTATTGGCATGCAACTGCGATGCAGTTAAGTATATTTATTTTTCAAATTTCTCTTTTTTTGTAAATAATATAACATTTCTGGTATGCCCAACTTTCCTTTCAAGTGTTTTACAAATAATTGCGCGCTTGTTTTTATGCCTGACTTATTTCGATAAATATGTACATATTGAGTTGAGAATAAACGAAAGGATATTGACAAAGGTGACATGGGTAAACTTAATGGTAGTGTTGGAAGAGGAAGCCTAGGCGAAAGTTCCGAAATCAGATTGAGGAAGTTCTAAAAAAGGACCAGGTCAAAGTACTCTAAGCCGACGCTTTCAATTGTATGAAAGGTCTGATTAACGTAGATGAAGCGAAAGAAGTGTGTCGGAATCGTAGCAATGGGAGACTGTGGTTCCTGCCTACCTATACGGGAAAAAGGCGAGACTTACCTATGTTATGTAGGACGCTTTCAACCAGTCCTTGTGGAAATCAATGGATAAGATAAGATAAGATAAGATAATATTTATTTGCATAAAACATGAGTATTATACACACACACAAGGTATATATATAAGGATGTAGGTTGTCATGTCCATAACATTTGGAGTTCGTCATGTTTTGCCCCTAATAGGCGTACAAATATTGTCGAGATGGCAAATAAAATAGTATAAAAAAAGTATCTTAATAAAAATAAAATAATTAATATGTTTGCCTAATTAAATAATAATATATAAAATGTCAGATAGTAAAGCAGTCAAATTTATAAAACAATGTCATTCAATTCAAAAAATTCCTGTCATCAAAAAAATCACTTACACTATAATAACATTTTGCTAGTAATATTTTTTTAAGTTTATGTTTAAATAAATTTGTGTTGAGGTCTTTTAAATAATTAGGTATTTTGTTATAAATCATTGGTCCCATACAAAAAATGCTTTTACTCATAAGAGTCTTTTTGGCAGTGTGCATGCAGAGTTTATAGTTGTCGCGTCTGTTACGCTTAACTTTCTCAGACAGTAACGGAAAGTAATGCAGGTTTGATTTAACAAATGAAGCTACCTCAAAAATATAGAGTGACGGAAGTGCCAGGATTTTGTGTTCTATAAATTTTGGTCTACAACTGTCAGTTGTTTTTAGTCCGAACATTGCCCTAACACATCGTTTTTGCGATTTAAAGACAAATTCACTGTGAGTTGAATTGCCCCAAAAAATTAACCCATACCTTAATGTTGATGCTACCAACCCATGGTATGATGTTAGTAGTGCATCTGTTCTTACAACGAGCGCAAGTCTGTGGAGAGCATATGCCGAGCTACCTAATCTTTTACAGAGAGTGTCAGCATGTGCCTTCCAATCTAGTTTATTATCAATTATAAGACCCAGAAATTTAGCTGTATCTGCTTCGTTAACTTTTTCATTTTCATATTTTACATTTATGTCACTTATATAATTAGTTCTTTGAGTAAATTGCATTAAATTTGTTTTATTTATATTAATTTTTAATTTATTTAATTTTAACCAGTTAATTATTGAAGTCAGTGTATCGTTAATATCAATTTCATAATAATTTCTATTTCGACAGGCAATTGTCACAGTGCTATCATCAGCGAATAGTGTCATTGGATGTTCAGTTATTTTAGGCAAGTCATTAATATATATTATAAAAAGAAGCGGACCCAGAACACTACCCTGAGGCACCCCAGACTTAACAATGCGTTCGCAAGAAGTGTACGTTTCTTCTTTTCTTGTGATATAGTTAAATCTTTTTATTTTGGTTACTTGTGTTCTACTTAACAGGTATGATTTAATAAGGTCCAAGACGTTACCTCTAATACCATAGGCTAGAAGCTTACTTAGCAAAATATCATGGTCAACATAGTCAAATGCTTGGGTCATATCACAGTAAATGGCACACACTGCGTTATTTTTATCCATATTTAACATTACTTTATGAAGAAATTCATATACTGCCACATTTATGGTTTTTCTTTGTCGGAAACCTTTTTGTTCGTTACACAAAATACTAAATTTTTCAAAGTAGTCATATAGCTGCTGATAGAAGTACTTTTCGAATATCTTTGACATGATAGGTATTAAAGCAATTGGTCTGTAGTACTCCATCAGTGTTTTATTTTCTTTTTTATATAGCGGTATAATAACGCTTTTTTTTAAACTATCTGGAAATGTTCCTGTACTTATACATAAATTGATTATGTGACTTAATGGACTACAAATGTATTCTTTTACTTGCTTAATTATTTTTGTAGAGAATTCATCATATCCTACACTGTTGGTATTTTTTAATGTATGTATGACCTTTAGGATGTCCTGTGGTAAACATGGTGCCATGAACATCGAATTGCTGGTACTTTTTATGTGATGTGTTACGTTGGGTCCTGAGCATGGTAAGGGTGTAATTTTATCCACAAAGTAGTCATTGAAAGTCTCAGCTAAAGAGTTTGGGTCGGTAATAGACTTATTATTGACCATAATTTTTTCGATTGGAATGTTAGGTAAGTTATGCCTTACTTTATTAATAATTCTCCAAGTGGTTTTTGATTTGTTGTCTGAAGTTCTTATTTTGTATTCATTTTGTGATTTTTGAGTCAAATTTATGATTTTTTTGAAAAGTTTACTATATATCATGTAGCTGTCTTTATTTTCTTTACTGGGTTTTTTTCTAGAAATGTTAAATAATTTTCGCTTCCGTAAACTGCAGATTTTTAATCCGCGAGACACCCACTTAACTTTTCTGTTTACTCTTATAGTTACAAGTTTGTAGGGAAAACAAAGGTCATACAACAACTGAAAAATATCAATAAAAGTTTTATAGGCTACATTCGGATCACTTAAGTTGTAAACTTCTGAAAAAGAAAGATTTTTGATGCAGTCATTAAATTTCATTATGTTTTCAGTGCTATAGTCTCTACGTCTTTTCCGCCAATACTTTAGAACACATACTCTTTTTATAGGGCAATGTAGCAGTTGAGCAGTGTGATCAGACAACGCGAGTCCGAGCACTTCCGCCTTACATTTGTTCTGAAAATTATGGGCAAAATTATCAATACAGGTCTGGCTTATAGGTCTAGTCGGTTGTCTTATAGCTAAAGTTAAATTGTAATTTGTCAATAGATTTTCAAAAACTCGTGAGGTCATGTCAGGTTTTAATATATTGATGTTAAAGTCTCCTGCCATAGCAATCTGGGTACAGTTTTTCTTTATTAAATATTGTAAAACATTTTCTAACTTAGAGAAAAATAATTTTAAATTTTTAGCTTTTGGGACTCTATAAACACATAATATTATAATTTTGTAGGCAATAAGTTTTATAGCACAGCACTCTATCACACCAAACACAGAAAGTTTACTTATTTCGGGTAGATCAATCCACTGGTTTCCGTTTCTTACTAGAATGCAACTACCTCCTTTTTTTTTGTTTGGTCTGCTGCAGTAGGCTGCCAAAGAATAATTAGGAATCTGTAGATATTGTTCATACCCTGCCATCATATTATGCTCTGTGACACATATAACATCAATAGTCACTTTTTTTTCAGAAAGTTCTTCAATGCAGACTGTTAGTTTTTCGGATTTTTTTATTAATCCTGCTATATTTTGATGCATAATCGTCAAGCATTTACTCTCGAAAAAACTGCAGTTTCAAATCACCTTCACTTTGAGTGTTAACTAACTCATTGCAATAACTAATATATGTTCGATCTATTTCTTCCAGTGTTTTATATAGTTCTTCGAATATGTCTCGTATTCCATTGTAATTGATTGTACCCGAATATCTGTGTAGCATACTAGACACAAAAGTCACATTCTTATTGGGATCAAAAATAAACACATGCATATGATTTTTTACTTCTATCTCCAATACCTTATTAAAGTTTTTAACCCTCCAGTTATAATCATCCATTGCAGTTGAATACTTTAGTGTTGGAAGGCAAATAATAACGTTTGTATTTTGAACCTTTTGTAGCATCTGTTGGATGTGAGATGATATGTTAAAGTGGTCAGATGGGTTTCTAAAGTCTTCTTCGCCAATTAAAATTATGCAGTAATCGTTTCTAGTGAATTTTAATAACTTTGTGTCTAGTCCTGATATCATTTGTTTAACATCAACATGTGGTGTAAGATAGTGGCATATTTCATATTCCTTGTTATAAGGGACTTTATCTACCGCTGCTGACAATATTTTGTGTTTTTTATCAGCACTAAGAATACATATTCGTTTTTTATTTATGTTGAATGGTTCTGCTCTTTTTAAAATTGACTTATCTTTTCTTGTTTCTATTTGTTCTAATGGAGTATTAGTAATCTTGCCTGGCACAGTTTCCGTCTGTGTATGTGTAGTTGACTTTGGTGGTTTTGGAATTGGTTCTGTTTGTATTTGCGAATCTATACCAAAGGTATACTGCTTCTTTTTAGGAGTATTTGCTTTTGATTTAACTGGGCTTTGAGTAACTTTCTTGTAAAGATCAATTTTCTTAAGTAGTTCTTTATTATTGCATTTTAAGTTGTTATTTTCAATTAATAGGATTTCTATTTCATTATGAGCACTTTTTAAGTTAATTTCTAACTCGTCTATTCGGTCTTGCTGTTGTTTTAATAGATCGGATTCGTTGCGAGAGATATCAGGCATACTACTAGCGGTGCCATCAAGTACTTCCGATGAAACGTCACTCATGTTTGCCTTAGAGTCTGAGTCACTGCGCCGGCGACGAAACGTTATGTTTTCGAAGAAGTTCATTTTTGAAGAATAAATCTCCTGCAAAAACACAAAATCTTTCACGGTGACACCAAGGTTTGAACCAGGGTACTCCCGTTCGCAAGTCAATCAGTGCTACCTCCACACCAAAGTGACTTAATTCCTGCGGTTGAATTTTGTGGACGTATTCAATGTGTGTCGTCGCTCTGTTTATTTATCTAAGTTCGCATTTAGCAGTAGTCCAAAGGTCAAAATTTGAATTCGTTGTCAAAGTCGATACAAATTAACGTTTATGTTCGCTTTTGTATTTTAGTTATTTCAAATTACACATATATTACAGCTTTTTAGTACTCACTGTTTGTATTGTTGTTCGTTTAAATGCTTTTACTGATCCTGTGGTAGTATTCGGGGTAATATTTTAGCGTTATTTTGCTAATTACTATCTCTTCACAATCAGTCTCGTTTAACTAAGTTTTTTGCAGATAAAAAACTGAGATAACAATCCCACGCGGCACTAGATTAATTTCACACTATTGACGTACATTTTATGCAAAGAAATTAACGTAATATGATTTTTTAGAATTTTACGACACGGGAGTTAGTGTTTACTCGACGGCAGCGCCATCTCGACTGTGACTGAAATGGGGGAGGCCTATATCCAGCAGTGGACGTCCTATGGCTGAGATGATGATGATGATTTATGTTATATATATGGAGTTCTATTGTATAACACTATATATACACTATATACTATATATACTATTACGAGTCGCACATTTTTTATTTTTCAACTCGTTACCGCTAAATGTTTAATGCACTACCATTTATTCTGTGACTACGCTACCGGTATATGTTTGTAGTAGTTAGCGTCGGTTAGGTCATGTTCAACTTCCTACAGGCACATGTCAAGGAAGGTTTTTGATCTTTACTTAAATCGACTCATTCATTTAATTAGATTGATAAGAAATATTTTATTCGTATTGCCTTGAAGATACCTCTTGTTTGCTTCATATAAGATGAATGAATTGACGCATGCAAAAAAAATACGAATCTAATCTATTAAATTAAAATTTAATAGATTAGATATAGATTTATTAAAAATACTATCTAATTCTAAATTTAATCTATTAAATTTAGAATTAGATAGTATTTTTAACCTTCTGATAATCAAAATCTTTAAGATGCTTAATGGTATAGCTTTATTTAGTTTTACGAGTTTACTAAATTATTTAAATAGTAAATTATGCTTAGAAAGTAAACGCTTAGAGGCTAAGCCGCAGAATTGAATCCAAAAGCGGCCAGAGCATGTGTGTAATCTGTGAGTCAAAGTATTAAATTTGACACATTAATTGACAATATTATTATAAAAGGGAGATGTGGCGTGGGCTTGGCCCCTGCAGCCATAAGCCTATATTGTGTTAATCCAGGGTATAAGCGATCTCCATACCAAATACCGAAATCGGTGAAGCCGTTTCAGCATGAAGAGGTAACAAACATACACACTTAGGTACACACACATACAGACAAACTTTCGCATTTATAATACTAGTAGGACTAGCCTGCGCCCCGCGGTTTTACCCGCGTTGTGATGAAAAACGGTGATGATGGTGATGATAAATATAAACATATGTGTTAATCCAGGGTATAGGCTATCTTCATACTGAGTTTGGTGTAGCCGCTTAAGCGTAAAGAAGTAACAAACATACAGACTAACATTCGCATTTATAATATTATTAGGATTTGTTTTTCCCACCGAGTATCCTTCCAGCACTTACAAATATATTTTGTTGCGAGTTTACAATGAATCCTTCAACAGGGACTGAACTAATATATCTTAGTACTCTAGGTTCTATTATTAGGTACTAAGTATATCAATTAATTAAACATGCAATTCATTAACTTCACGGTAATGATTTTATAATAATTGCAAATTTATTAGGAAAAATTGCTAATTGCCTCAAAATTATGCTAAGTACTCGTTTTGATTGAAGTTTAATTAGATATAAATAACTACCCAAAACCACGTCTTGTTGAGGTATGTTTTTGCTGTCTAAGAGCTGGTTTTTTGTTATAGATGGTGAACTAATGGTTTAATTAAAAGAAAAAAAACCCAACTGCGTCAATATCTGCCACCTTTATTAAATTCATTGTAAAACTGAAAAGATAGATACAAGATTTTAATTTGAATAATTTATTCTGGTTTTGAATTATCTTAGTTGGCAGTGTTCACAAACGCAGTCGGAGGCATTATCTGCTCACTTTTAGATTTTGTGGCTCTACCTATATCACCAACAAAATTATGAGAAGTGAGCGTAGCGTACGCTTTTTAGTTTTTAAGTACCTTTAGCACAAAGACCGAGGTTCGAACCGAACAAATTAATTTTAACTCGCAATACCTACCATTTTATCGTCAATATTTGATTTTATTAGATTTCTTAACTGCTTGTTTCACATTTTGACCACTGATTGGTTTCCGCCGATGAAAAAACGTACAAACTTAACATTTATCAATACGTTATTTTTTACATATTTTCGCTATTTGGCCTGAACTTATATACATCATTAAAGCTCAGCAGCTCTCATAGCTCTCAGCTATGAGAGCAAGCGTTACACAGTCCTTGTAAATTAAAATGTTGCCACCAATAAAAGCTGGCAATTTTTTTCTATGGTAACGAATACCAAATTGAAAATTATTTCAAACTTAAGCTTATTTTGTATGTATTTCCCGTTAGAATTTAGAGGTTTATCTAAGTTTTTATGTCTGTGAAATTGTTCATTTCACAAAATATAATTTTTTGCGGTATCAGTTCTACCGTTATACGGTAGAACGCAGAAATAACTCGTAGAATTAATGGTGTGTATGGCGAAAGTGCTGCAAAAAAACATTATTATTCTGTTATTAGTTTTAACGTTTTCTTTCTTGAAATTTTGACGTACACATCACGCCTCGTAGACGGCTGCAGACTCTAGTTGATAATGAAGATTTAAAGGTTTTCGTGGAATTGGATTCATCGCAAACTACATCAGATTAGGTGCAGGCCTTGGTGTGAATGATAAAACTGTTTTGAAACCTTTGACTTTGATCTTTGAATCCATTGGAAAAGGACCTATTACATAGAGATCCAATGTCTCGGCGCATGCTGCACATAGTGGCTCTCGGTCTTCAGTGAGGTCATTGACAATTCTGCTCTATGCTGCAATGCATCCAGAGGCTCAAGCTTACACTTGGGTGATTCATTCCAATGATGAGAGCAGTAATCCACGTGAGCTGAGACTTGCGCTTCTCAGAACAAAAGCCTTTTCCTAGACGTGAAGTACTGCTTCTCTTTTTTTTTAGGAGAATTTCTTTGGAATAGTAGTTAAAAAAAATTAAGCACATACATAAGCACGTACTTATTTGTAAAAAGACCTTGGTCTTAACGGTATCGTTTGACCCTAAACTGTATATGTATACCAGAGTAAGTTGACATTACCCCATTAGAAGTTTGCATACTTCTCATGGGCAATGCCGATTCACTCTGGTTTAAATGCCAAGCGCAAATTTTAAGGTGACCGTCGACAGGATAATGCTATTAAGTAATATATAAATAAAAAAAATAACGTTGTATATATGTAACGGTGAAGTAAAATTACCACATATTATTGAGTCATTATTATTATCCGTTGGCGACGGCGACCGCTTACCATCAGCCGGACAGTCTGATCGATTAAGAGACCGTGGTTTTGCCAGCGTTTTACCATAAATATAATTTAGGTGATTCTACTGACAATAAGGCACCGACAATATTGTTAGACGACCTAAGAACGCAGATAAGGGTTGGATGCGGGCCGCTTCCATCCGGTCCTTGGGGAAATCAATGGGGGAGGCCTATGCCCAGCAAAGGTAGTCTTATGTCTGAGATGATAATGATAACAATTAAGGTGTCCATTCCTTAGTGAAGTCATTTACACAGGCATGATCCGTTGAGTCCGACTTCTGAAATATGTAGACCCAGACACACCCATGCCAGTTAAAAACCGTCTTTGAGAGTCACTGTGACTTAGTTACTTAATAAATTTAGCCTCTACTTATTTTTCAGTTACAAGCCAAGGAGTTAGACTTCCTAATACCTCAGTGAGACATTTTTTTACCACGGAACAAAGTTCACCTCTGTTTTGAGCATTAGAATGGTCTAATATCTGTGGCATTTTACTGGTCCCCTAAATACCAGCCTACTTTTCTTGTTAATGCAAGTTGACATGCGAACGAACAATATATTATTAATGGCTTAATCTGATGATACTTATATGTAATGTTCATGTTTTTGTACTTATACATCTAAATGAGCAAGAAAACTAGCTAAGGAATCCATTAGCATTATTACACTTGATTACGCTGTAAATGGAATGGCTTTATGGTGTGTCTTAGCTATTTTTTTATATTATGTAAGATGGTAAACGAAGTGAACTTCTTCCTAAGTATGGCCTGACTTGATCTTGGCAGACTTTTTATAGAACAATGTTGAAGGTCAAAAGCTATTTTGCTGGCATGCAATTGAAATCTTGTCTCTCCATCTAAGCGAGTATAATTTGGGGTCGTGGAAGCTTCTGCGTAGGACATTTTTGGAAATTGGCACACATATATTAAAACGGACGATATAAAATCAAATGCACATTAAAACTCGACATTTTAAGAATGAGCATTAACCTGGTTTCGAGTCCAAAACATATTTATTTTGGAGTAGCGTTTTTGTGACATTCAAATATTTAAGTAAAGCGGAGAGGTCACTGCCATATTGAGAGATTAAAGTGATTGTCCGGTTCGCCAAAAAAGCAGATTATTGTTGTATTATTGGTTTAGCATTACCCCACTATGTTACTTGAAGGCCAACGATAATGTGATCAAAACTGGTAACATTGAGCTAGAAAATATACTATGACACCTGTCCAAGTGAACAATTGCGCGTTTGTTGATAGATTTTCCAAGTTAAGGGCTATCAAGGTGGGCTACAACATTTACAATTCACATATCCTACCTAAAATAAAATAAAAAATACAAAAGGAAATATTACCTGTTTCTTGTGCTATACTTTGTTTCTCTATTGCTTTCTGTTCAGCATAAGTTTGCATTTATTTGTACACGTTTATCGCCAAAATCCATTTGCTGATCGCGGTGTTGCGCGATTATGTATAAAGAACTGCATTTCAATTGAAGCTGGAGTTGCATGGTAAAAGTTACATTATGATACAGTTTTCCATGTAATTTTTAAAACTTATTTCTATGGCTTGTCTGTAAAGACCATTATTCAAGTTTTGTTTCTGATTAATCTTTATATTTCAGTATGAGATAAAATAAAACTTTTAAGTTTACAATTTTATAGCAATCGGGTATTTTCTCGTTCTACCAATAAATTAAATTGTTACTAAGTTATTGGACATAAAAATGCGTTCGAACTGGTTTGAAACCTTCGGGAATATGTATAATGAAATTAGGTAGCGGGTTAGAACATTTGAGTTATCTATAGGCTACCAATAGCTTGTGGATTGCTCAAATGTTATTGTAGTAGCTGGAGTATTGTAATTTGTTATTAGTGTTAATTAAAATAAAATTTTAAAGAAATGAAATTATACGTCATTTGGTTTTACGAATTGGATTTGAACGTAAGCGTTAGAGCTTTAAATCCAACAAGTGTTCTATTCTTTTTTTTGGTTAATGATAATAATGTTCATAGGTTTATAAATATACTAATAGCACCCCGCGGTTTCTACTACCTCCATACCAAATTTCATTGAAATCGGAGTAGCCGTTTGAGCGTGAAGAAATAACAAACATACACACACACATACACACAAACTTTCGCATATTTATAATATCAGTGGGACTCCAACTAAGTAGTAACTAAGAAGAGTTGTTTTTAAAGTATTATCCTATAACAATATTTTGAATTAAACAACTCTTTAAGTACCTACCAATTTACCTATTCCTACAATAACTCAATCCGATACAGGTCGTTCAGGAAGTTCTGATAAGGAAATATTATGTTTACTTTAGATACCTACTTTACTTGTTTCATTGAATTGTTTACAGCTAACTTTCAACACACCAAAATACTGCGAAGGTTATTTTAGTTTCCTATTTATTACATTACAATATTTCATTATATAACTTATTAATTGACTTTAAAGTTAACAAGTTTGCAAGTTGTTATTTCTTGTATTTATTAAATATTTTGATATCTTCTTCTTCTTAGGGTGCTTCTCCAACTAGTGATGGTTGGCATTCAGCTGGTCATATTTTAATTAATCCCTCGCTAGGCAGAACCCATGCTCCAGCAGTGTGAACGTAATGGGTTGAATAGATATGCTAAGTATACTAGACTTTTGTATGAGAACACATGTTTATTTTCATTATCATTCTTATCATTATTTTATTTTCATGGGGTAATACCAAGTACATGCCTGGCTACACAGTGTGTAGCCAGGCGCGTACTTGGTAGTCTCAAGATTGAAAATACTGTCACCAAACACATATTACTATATGTTTTGATTTGATCTATAGACCCCGAGCATAGAGCAAATGAATCAAAACGAAGATTCAATATTATATATGTTATAACTTATGTACCTACGTAACCATGCGTTAGCATCCTTTGGTTCGTGTAAATGTAACCAATACAGAAGTCTTTCTGATGCACAGTAAGGATGTTGGTACGATAAGATCTTGAATTAAACCGTATAATAATGAGAGTTAATTATATTTTAAAATACACGCCAGACTTCTCAAACAAAACACTTTTATAACCTTCGGTTAACGAATTCTAGTTACTTGAACGACTGTAAAATAAATTATCGGCACAAAAACAAAACCATTTCGCAATAACAGTTTGCTAATTTAAGACATAAAGAAAAAAAACCCATGAGAAAAACAAAAAATGGATGGTTTATATATTACCAAATTGCGCTTGATAAAGGGTTGAACAAAAACTAAATGAGCATTCTATATTCGTATATACTTCTGGACAGAGGCGTGACAGGCGTACTAAAATTTGTACAGAAAATGGGCAGACGCGATGAAGACGCGAGCGACGCCTAGTTATTTTACGGGAATCTTTTCGAGAATCATTGTACGTATGTACCAATCTAGTTGCTACACAAGTGTTTCATTTTTTTGTCTCATTGTTTTTTCAGTTAAGCAGTTCAGTTCTCATATCTTGCCATTTCATTTAGAGCTTATATTTTTTTTAAATATCTACTTTACTTCTCTATAAGGTTCACTTAAAAGGTAAGATACAAAATAATTACGTCATTAGCCTCTGACGATAAGAAACTTCTTCCTTACTTCCTTATAGACCTTCCATAGAGTTTGAATTTAATATATATATTTCTTGTTCTTCTTCTTGATTCCGCATGTCACCTACATTTAGCCAGTGTCAATTAAAACCAAAAACTATCTTAATATGTAATCTTCAAGTTTTTTGCATCAACCAATAAAAAATTAAAATATGTTCATTTCTATGGTAACATTGGCTTCAGATGTGCATGGTGATAGGGTCCTCTCGAGTACCCGCTTGGTTAGCTACCAAGCTTGAAAAACTATCACTAAACACATAGTGTGTTCAGGCAACAGTCCTTGAGAGCCAGTAAGCATTCTAGTTGTAGCGTGATTACATCTTTGACCACATCGTCACCGACCATCAAGTGAGATAGTGATAAAAAGCTAGATCTATACAGTAAAAAAAAGACGTAGGAAATTCCTTACAGTCATTAGCATCTTTAACACTATGATTGCCCGTTTTAAATTGCATCATAACCTGACTAACAATTGCAGTCAGGGCTAGCTCTCCAAGAGCTTATAATAATACATTGCTTATAATACATTCGGAATCACAAGCCGTTATGAACGTAATTTTATATCAACTAGAAGGATAGTTTGTACAACAGCAACTCGATATATTTCCTTGTTCTCCGAGCCTACCACGACGACGACGCGAGTCGGTCACCATTGCGACCAGTTGTTAAATTGTTCTGGTTTTAACAACTTCCTATTTGTGCTTGATTGTTAATACGTTCTGCGGTTTATCGAATAAAGTACTGAAATAGCATCACAGACGAGTGTGATATGTTAATAGCTTATTTGTTAAAATAACAAGTCTGTTAAAAGATGTTTGCGATTAATTCCTGTATATATACTTCTTACTTTGTTTTAAACAAAGTTACGCACTTTCAGTGTGTCCGTTGTTTTTATACAAAGTATTATAAGAGACAGAGATGATTGCGTTTTAAAAATAAAAATGATCATGAAAGTGTTCTTTGCTTTAAATTTCATAAGTATATCTATACATATTCACTTCCTACTTGAGCTTAAAGTATAGTAGGTAAGCACTAAAATAATAATAGGTGCGGGTTTAATATGTTAATACTTTTTCAGCTACTTATTTAAAATAATAACAGGTTTATAAAACGTTATTAATTTTTAACTTCTGCTTAAAGTCACTTCCTAGTTGGGCTTAATCTAAGTACTGAAATAGCTTTAGGTACAGGTAAAAGCCTTGTTTGCAGTTTATTGTTAAAATAACAATTTGGTTCAAAGTGTTATTTATTTAACTACATACCTATATACATTTTTCCTGTTCGGTCTTGACTGAGGATTTATTACGTGGGACCATTGTGTTAGTGAAAAATTAAAATAATTTAATCTCGTTAAAATAACAAGTTTATGCTCGAAGCATTTCGAATCATATTTTTACATGTTTAGTAAATAATGTAGCAATTAACGTTATAGATTCAGGCATTACAATCCATATCAAAATTATATAAGACACACAATATATATAGTGGCCCTAATTCTGTTAATCACATAGACTAGCTAAAATTCACTAAAATTCTTCAAATTGAAATACCTCGTATTCTATTTACGCTAAAATTCAAATTCGTATAACTCCATACAACGCTCTCACTAATATTAGACGAGTTTTATTCAACTGTTGGCCATTTGCGGGTAGTTTTAGTAGGCACCAAATAAATGGCAACTTAATTTCGCTGGAACTACCCGCAAATTTAATAAATATATTTTAATTTTAGTGATGTTATTGATAAGTCTCATACTAATTTAGACTTTATCGTAACCGTACTGATTTAGTTTTCCAAAATTTTAGTTCAGTTGAATAAGCGAATCACTACCTATGTTAATTTAGCGAAACCAACAGTAAATATTGTGTTTTTAATATCACTTAATTATTATTTTGTAATTCTTAAATGTAATTTGTATATTGAGTCGGTTTTTAACGCATCTTTATTCGTCTTAGGCGAAAGTTTATCGTTTGTATGTTTGTATCTCCTTCACGCTGAAATAGCTGAACTGATTAGCATGAAATTTGGAATCACGATAGCTTATATCCAGGAATAACATATAAGCTACTTTTATCCCGAAACTCATGGATCCCATGGGAATACGAGATCACACAAAAATCATCGATACCACGTACCACTACACCGCGGGTGGCACCGCGGTTGCTAGTTGTTATATAGAGCATAATAATATAGCATCTTCTTGAGAGCGATTCGCTAATCTAGACCTGATTAGCCCTTAATTACTAGGTAAGTAATTCCCGTGTTTTATACATTTATAACATGTTTTATAGTTTGATGGTGAGATAGCTCGATACAGAGACCAGACTCCGTAAGGGTATAGTCATACTGGAGCAGAGCAGGCAGCAACGAGCATGCGTAGCTCTATTTAAACTTCGACCACGGCGTCACGGACCATAAATAAACAGTAATAGCTCGTAGTACAAGTACTGAGTAACATTAAGTCTTTTGTATACTGTATCGATCTCGCGTTTGACCACTATGTCACTTGATGGACAGTGATGATATGGTCGAAGATGTTATCACGGTAGACCTAGTATGCTTACTGTTTCTCAAGGACTGCTGCTGAACAAACTATGTGTTTGGTGATATTTTTTCAAACTGGAGGGTGACAGCTAGTTGGGTGTGTACTCGAAAGTACTCTACCGTCATGCTGGGAATTTGATAACGGTTTTACCTGCATCGGAAGCTCAAGCCGTTGGTGGGGATCGAACTAGCGCCGTCCAGTTTTACAGCCAACGCTCCCACCGCTTAGCTATCGTCGCCTCAAAAGTAGTGGTCGGACTTAACGATTAGAAAGAAATTAAGTAAGCCAGGTTAGAAGGCTAAATGCCTAATATATGGAGCATGGAGCTCCCTTATTAGGACTATCAAAATGAGAAAGTTTCATGTGAGCAGCATTATTGTATAAATATAGGTACCTAATTGTTTGGCTTTGTTTACGATTTCACTTGCTACTATTTGGTAAAACAATTTTACATACACCGTTGTTCAAGTTTTTCGCACCTACACTACACATTGGAGAGTGTATGTTTATGTATAGTTGTTTATTTTTAAGGAAGATGCTATTTTTTATAATGCATATTGAAATGTGAGTGTATTTTCTCCAATAAATACTCACTTTTTTGTACAAATGTGATAAAAAACACAGAGCAATTTAATACTAGCAATCGGTAAGATCATAAAAACTAAGTTATATATTAACTACATTTAAAAGAAACGATTCGACTTATTGTATGTATGGTGTATGTTGTAATTAATAAACTCGAAATAACAGGATTCATTTTTAAAAGTCCACCCAGTATAAGGCACTTTTATCACGGTGTAATATTATATACTTGCTATCAATGATGTTTTACTAAAGATGACGTATATTCATACTGCGTGGTGCTCAGATTTTGTTCCTTTACGACATAAACATGGTTACTGCGACAGATAATACGGTACAAATAATATAGAAAAGGATAGCTATATGTTTAGACTTGCGCTTGAAATACGCGTCGTAATCAAAATTACTAGAATTGACTTAATTTTGCCGCCTCAGTTTCCGCGCGCTTGTGCGACATCTACCTCATATAAACATATAATATCATTGCTTACTATATTTTATTTTCAAAAAGATTTACATCCTTGCGATAATGTTAACTATGTAACCCAGATATAAATTCATAGAAAAGAAAACCAGCATACAGTAAGTAAAAGTACTACTTACATAGATTGGGCTGAAATTTTACGTATGTAGGTACATAGATATACTTATTATGATGTAGTCATCTGAACGAGTAGATATTTGTAAACTTAACCTTTCAAGGGGTATTACGACACATATTATAGTCGTGGATGAAACCGCAAGGTTCCAGTATTCCAAAAGTTATATTATATAACTAACTTTTAAAGTTGGACGCAATTACACTTTATGCTTCCTGCATCTCCAGGCAAGATTCAAAAGCTCTAATCAACATTCAATTGAATGTAAACTCTAAGGCTTTCACGGCCGGAGTTGCATGTTGTATGTATTGCTTCCGGGCTGTTTGGCCGCGACTCTCGCGTAGGAGTTCTACGCTCTTGTCGCCGCTCGGACCAGAACCACTGAAGATGTCGACTGCAGTGATCGACGAAACGTCTGGAACACAAGTTTCACTTAGACCACGGCCAAACAGCCAGGAAGCATTACATACAACAAACATTGAATTGTTTTATTTGTGGATACATTACGGCGTGTTACTTTGTGACGTCACATGTCATAAAAAAGTGAGTCAAACTCATTGTTGACATTTTCACTGCGCACCCGTTGAGTGACACAGATCGTGTGGAGGCCGCCATTAGGTATGCGTGCCACGTACCAATCGGATCCATTGATCGTATCGGCGGATTATACAGCACAGATATAACAACTTTTGCTCAAACATGTACACCGATAGACTAAAATAGGCGGATAAAACTGGTTCCACTTTATTAAAAATTAGAACCATTCTGATTAAAGAAGCCTATCACTTACAGAATCCTTCATGAAAAATTCACAGATCGTGATAAAAGTTTTTAGATCTATCAGTGCTAAACTAACGAATAGTTTGGGTTCGTATAGTGTCGTACACCGCTTTTACATAGTATGCCGTACACGAAGGATGACGAAATACAATAAGAAGTATCAAAGACTTTCTCGCAAATTTTCGGCCACGGTATCTTAGTCGAACTCTCGAATTGATGCCAGTAACATTATGATTAATCATAATTTAAATTCAACATATTTGTTTGATAAAACATACTCGACACTCCTATCATTATACAAGAGAAATTGTAAGTAATATATTATATAATCACGCGTGATGTTAGATAGATCAGAGCCATATTTTGGATATACATTATATCGTTCTTTTATAAAGTATAATCGATAGGTTTCCGTTGGACACTGTAACTTGATGGTTAGTTGTTGAACGTTGTAAGCTAGTAGAAATTGAACCCCAAGTTTTACAACAGTGGTCAAGTCTACAGTTTAAATATTATTCAACGATTTCAGAATGTTATTGGGTCAATAGAATTTCCTCCTTTAAAAATTCAATCTAAAATAAATATTTACATCTACATCCTGGGATCGTATATCACTGTTATTATTTATTACAATATAGTCAATAAATACTATTGAAGGCGATTCCTGGTTATAAAACAGCCGTTTCGTAAGTGCAATGTCTTTATTGAAAATTATTTCGGCAACGCTATTGGCCACAGTTGGTACTATAATAGAAGAAGAAGCCGAAACATTTACTTCGGACTACACAATAAGCGAGAAGAAAGAAAAAAAAGACGTGTGGCACTCGGGGACTGCCGCGGTAAAGCTATTGCATAGCATTTTTTATTAACTTATGCAATTAATATATTAATAACTTATGCAGTACCGCCGATACAACCAAAAGCCACCTAGAGACGAGTTGCTGAACTAAACAGGCAAACGTGATATTTCAAGAAAGGCCTTAAAAAGTTCTGCTATTCATCGATAGATGGCAAGACTAAAAAGTATCACCGCTGTGCCGGTCGGAGTGGGGGGTGTTAGATTATTTTCATTACGGAATTTCTGGATTCGGTCTCCACGCTCAAGGCCCGCGATAGAAGCTATGCAATAGCTTAACAAAGTAACTAACAGATACTAATTAATATTTTTATGATCAAATCGAAAAGTGCAGTCTAAAAAAACCTTGGTTCAGCAACATGCTACGGGTGGATATAATAATATATAGGTTAATATATGTATACTGCTGTATACAGCGCTGATTTTCAGCCAAGATCTGAGTGCCTTGGACAGGTAAGAGCTGATAGAATACGTAGAGAAAAAAAGTCATCAATCTAATAGTATTTACCTACTGTTAAATATAATATTTAAAAAATACGTGCGTAATATATGTATTTACACAATCACTACCCATTTCGAGTAGATTTGTGTGTGCTTAGAAATCTAATAGGTATAAGCTATTAGGCTACTTTTTATCCCGCTTTCAAACCTGGAGTCCACCCGAGTGGTGCAAGTAATTTTTAATATTATTAGGATAAGCCGCACTTTCCGGTGGCGCAGACGCGTTATCGGAACGAGTTTCCCGTTATGGCTCCAGAACTCACCGTAAACTTTCTGCCTAGAATACACCTTGGGAGTCCCTTTTTTTAATATTAAAACGTAGCCTCTCTTATGATTCTTTCTTTTCATATATCATATTTCTTGTACCAAATTCTGAGCACAATGTGAAAGTTAAGCCTGAAAGTGTCTTTCTGTTTCACCTATGGTTTCCTAAATTAGTCTTTTACAATATTGTTATCATTAGAAAGAAAGAAATAAAAAATATTTACGTTACTTGTAAATTGCTGAGAGAAATGGAGAAAAAAGTTTTGCCATTTTGTCAATTTGGTTTTACTTTCCTACCATTATCCACAATGACACATTGTGGATATGGTTTGTATAAAAAAAAAATAATGTAGGTAAATCTTCACCATCAAATTTTCCCGCCTTAGTTACGTCGTGATAACATACCATTCTAGTTGTAAAATAAATGTATATAGGTCCAGTATTTTTGGGGTTATTTACTAGAATACAACAAACAACAAATACATTTCTTTTAATAATAATAATATATACTTTATAATAATAATTACTACCTATAATATATACCTAATAATAAACGGTATAGGTTTCACATATCGGCCAGTCTGCGGACCTTCTGTTGTATTCTCGGTGATGCATTGTTGGAATTACCTTCTTTGAGATTAACTACGTACATACGAACGTAACTGAAAATAGAAATTGATTGTAATAAATGTGTTTTTTTTTCTATGACCTTAATTATGAGAAAGTTTGACTTGAACTTTTATAAATAACTGACTCTATTGATGAGAGTAACATTATGACACACGATAGCTTTCTATTGCGTTCGCTTTCTTTGTTTGATATACAGTCAATAACCATTGCATAAATTTGAAAATGAATGCTGAATTGCAAAATTGAAATAAATAGACACATTATTTTAGCATAGATTAGGAATATCAGTAGAAGAGCAGATCCACAATTCGGTGGTACGTACCTAATTATTTTATTTCTCATTAATTAATATACTGTAAATGCAAGTACATTTGATCGCTATCACGCTTCAGGTTCACGGTTCAGTTTTTATAATATATGATAAATAATATGATACGTAGATACCAATAATAAAACACGAAATATTTCTTTTCTTTTCATGTCCATATCCCAATTTAGTTGGGGTCAGCATAACATGTTTTACTCTTCCACTCTTTTCTTTCTCTAGTTCAGGTCGTCTGCTTGGCTTCTGGCCCGTTTGAATCCCGGCAGGGGCAAACTTTTATGCGATGAGTGTAGGTGTTTGTCCCGGGTCTTGGATGTGTGTCCATGCCTCCCACAACACAGGAAATCCTAGGGCGGAGGTGTCAAAAAAACCATACAGGTAGGTATGTAAAAGTATAAAGATCTATATATTTAAAAGTATTAATTATTCACTCAGTCTACGCTCATCTTCAGCATTTTTTTATCCATAATGCTATTTTCGTTATAATTATTAATAATAATGTTCATCTCTATTTTTGATACGCTCATGCAAAAGTAATCTACTGCTTTTCAACCTTTAATTCACTGCCACTTCTTTCAAGCTTCCGCTGATACATTTATTCCATACTTCAGTCCATTAGTTACGTCTCACATCCATTTGAAAATTGATAACATAAATTTTACATAACATAATTTTTTTATAAATTATATAATGACTACATCATCAGCGCTAGTACTGCTGAACGGATTTACATTAAATTCGTACCGAGATTCCTTGAAACTTGGTACGAAACATATGGTGCCGGATAACTAGTTTATGAGGAGAAGTCACGCGAAATCGTTTAATCCACGCAAAACCGCAGGGCACAGCTAGTTAAGGGTAATAAGTTCAAATTCCTATGCTTTTATAACATGATTTTATGTTTTAAGTGTTTGTTTATTCTCGGTTTTTTAGTGTTATTATTATGCTTATATAAACTTGACTTGCAGTTCACGAGTATATCTTCCTAGTCATGAACACTTTGATTGTCATGCATGATCATATTATTAGTATGAGTACGTATATGTATGTAATGTGCATGACTTCCATAACAATACTATATTATGTACTTCTAGTTCATAACGAGTAAAAACCGGAAAAAATATAAGATTGCGATGGCATAATAATATGGCATTGTTGCTAATTTTTCTGGTTCATATTAATGAAATAGATAAGTTAAGCATGAACGTCTTCTGAGCTTCAGTTCTTTCAGTTATTTTGGAAGCGATGATAGCTCAGCCATGAGAGCGTCGGCTGTCAAACTGACGGACGCTGATTCGATCTACACCAACGGCTTGAGCTCCCGGTAAAGGTAACACCGTTATCAGATTACCGGCATGGTAGTAGGGTCAGTCTTCTCGTGACCACGACCAATGCAACTTGGTCGAAACGTCGAGGTAAATAAATTACTAAATGTTTTTCTCGCGATTAAGCCCCGTTTGATTTAATAACAATGTGTTCGAATCGCGAAAGTCTAAAAATTACAATGGTAGTAGGGTATTTTCGAGTAAGTACCTGCGTTACTAGCTACCACCCTCAAGTTTGAAAAACTGTTACCAATCACATAGTGTGTTCAGCAGTCCTTGAGCGCCAGAGAGCGTTCTAAGTCTAATGTCATGACATATTCGACCACATCGTCACTAACCATCATGTGAGATAGTGGCTAAAAGGAAGTTCTTACAGCATAAAAAGCTTAGTCTTCAGATTTACTAAATTGCCTGGAATAGGCTCCCTGAGCTCATTATTATCGCGGTACGGACGTTCACGGAAGTTCTTGACAAAGAGTCCATATAATATGATATGCAGTACAGTGTCGACCTACGATCTATCATAGTATATATAATCAAAGTTGGAGCCATATGGCTCCAACGATAGATATACTATTATAATAATTATAATACGACGGTTGACGTGGCGCAGTGGTCAGTGTCAGTGACTTGACTTCCGTGTCAAGTTGGAGCCATATGGCTCCAACTTTGATGGAGAGAGATTTGATGGAGATTGAAGCAAGACCTGTTATAAATATATAGTTTTGCTATTATTCCGATAACAGGTGTACATATTTCACGTTTCCTGTTTATACGGAAGTGACACTCCAAACAGAAGTAAAAAATAATCAACACATACACATACACACGCGTGGCAATGCTGCTAGCATTCTGGGCACGCTGCCGGCCGGTAGCAGGTTAGAACATTTGAGTTATCTATAGGCTACCAATAGCTAGTGGATTGCTCATATGTTATTGTAGTAGCTGCAGTATTGTAATTAGTTATTAGTATTTTATTTTAATAAAGGCAGACACACATATATACCTACATACATGCCCTATATATCTAAAATCCTTTAGGGTCCACAAGCACCCCGTGAATACGTATTTACGACCTGTTTCAGGGTATTTTTTAAGAAGAAGTTTTTTATATATTCAAAATAGGCAGGCGTTTGATTGTTTTTTATACTGTATAGATTGCGTTTGACCACTATCTCACTTGATGGTCAGTGACGATGTGGTCGAAGATGTAATCACGCTAGATCTAGAATGCTCACTGGCTCTCAAGGACTGCTGCCTGAACACACTATGTGATTCGTGACAGTTTTTAAAAACTTGAGGGTGATAGCTAGCGAGACGAGTATTCGAAAGTACCCTACCACCATGCTGGAAATTTGATAACGATGTTACCTTCACCGGAAGCTCAAGCTCTTGTTGGGGATCGACCCAGTGTCCGTCAGTTTGACAGGCGACGCTCCCCCCGCTGAGCTATTATCGCTTCATTTGACATAAGATATTAAAGCTTAGTAGTACATTCACTCAAGCTAAAAAAAACGGTGACATCGGAATGAGACACATGAATATTTGTAGATAATGATTACACCCCATTCACCTCAGACTCGAACTTGTAATCTCAGAATCCCATCCCGCTAATATTATAAAAGCGAAAATTAGTTTATGTGTATGTTTGTTACTCATTCACGCTCAAACTCCTGCACCGATTTTGCTGAATTTTTGGAAAAAGTATAGTTCCAGTTGGATAATAATAATTGAGGCAGCCTGTTGGTACTATCTTGGCCATACTCGCGCTAAGCTGACACACAAGCAGTGCTTCTGGTTTATTATTATTATAAACCAGTGGCACTGTCTGTAAACATAAGTTGTCTGAGCTGTTATTGTATATACCTATCTTTATTTATAGCATCCTAAAAGAGTGTCTGGGAAAGTACCATGACATCTCCTTGCTGTGTCTCATTTATCAAAGAGCAAATTTCAAGGCCACTGAAATGTATTTACAATATTAAATAATGGAATCTTTGTTTAAAATACCAAAAAGGTTACCAGATTTAAGATACCTACTAATAAAAGTACGGCAAGTATATTATAAACTAGCATTAAGATACAAATGGAAAGGAGGTTTCAAACTTGTTAGCCTTTGTGAGGAGACTGGAATGACCGCTTTATTCTATTAGTAGCCTGCGAGAACCGCTAGATCAATGGACTGATTTTTATATGTGCACTGATAGTACTTACAATAATATGTTACATGTTTTTAATGTTTAAAAGCATATTACTAGCGGTATAGGCACTTAGGTCTTCGGCAAAAAACACTACAGATCATAATAGCCTTATGATTATATTCACCGTTGTGCAGATTTTTTTAATATTTTTGCTAGATCCAGTGTTTGCCTGCTTCTCACTTATTCCATACTAGTAGCGCCCCGCGGTTTCACCCGCGTGTAATCCACGCAGGTGAAACCGCGGGTTTTCCCGCTACCTCAATTATCCCACGGGAACTATACTTTTTCCGGGATAAAAGTAGCCTATGTGTTAATCCAGGGCTTAAACTATCTCCATACCAAATTTCATCGAAATCGGTGTATCCGTATGAGCGTGAAGAAATAACAAACATACACATATACACAAACTTTCGTATTTATAATATAACAAATTATTTAAATAAATTATTGTAAGGATTCCCGGCTTTAAAATATATATATTGCTGTGTCCAGCTGTACTGTGTGATGAAAGAAAATAGATATATGTAATTTCCAATTCAGTGATAAAACAAGTAAATTACCAAGATAAAGACCAAGACTAGGCTGGAAGAATCAGCATTGCGCTAATTTGCTCTGTCTACAGGTTGACACAGCTGCTCGGTTCCTCGGTTTCCATAAATTAATTAGTACCTGCAGCTGAAGCAGTAATCACTATCGCAGACGTAGCGCAGTCGTATCGCTGCGTGAAACAATTGAACTCAGTACTAACTGTCATTTATCTAGTAAAACTACTCACTGTACAGGGCATTAACGCTACTAAACGTGATTGTCAGGGATTATTCTGGCTATATATTTTTCCACTACGAGATAAAATTTTTGGACATAGCCGGCACATATCTCGAGTCTATTGTCACACCTACAACTGTGGCTATTTAAAAAAATAAATGCAAAGAAACTCGTATGTTTAGTTTTACCTGTTAGTGCAAGTGTTACTTTATTGAAAAAAAAAAATGTGGCACAGAAAATACGATTTTTATACGGACAGCACGTACGTTATTCAAATGTTGACTTCTTTATGATGATTATCACGCAAGTTATTCTTGCTGCAGGTACTCTAGTAAATTTACTAGCGGCAACCCGCAGTTGCACTACGATTTTTCCGTTACCACAGGGAACCGTGCATATTTTTTTGTTAAAATGTAACTTAAATATATGCTATTCCTTTTTACTTCCATTCATTTAATCATCGCAGCCATAGGACCTCCACAACTGGACATATGCATCCCCATATAGGGGGGATTTGTCAATACTCGCCACGCTTGACAGGCGGGTTGGTGAGCGCAGTCTCGTTTGCCTATCCTCAGAAGGCGCTGCTGCCCACCTCCTGGTACGTGATCCCTTAGCCGACTCTTACGGCACCCATGGGAAGAGACGGGGGAATACTATTCTTGACCGTTACGCCACCTTTTCCCATTTTTACCACCTTTTTACTTATAAGTTATATAAATACATTCAGTTGTTCTGGCGTGATTGAATAACAAACATCCATTTAAACTTTTTTATTTATGTACAGAATACTCGGAAAGACATCCGCCCGAGAGAGATTAAAGATTTGCAATGTTTTCTTGTATCTAATAAAAGCATTCGCCCGTTAAAAATATACAATAAATCAAAGAAGCCATAATCCGTCTCGGTTGAATATTGCAATACTTATATAACGTGGATGGGTTTAGAAAATATTTATCACCGACACGGTCAATGCACATCTACTTTATTTGCGGGTTTTACAATGATTAGGAGATAGTAGGATATAATCCAAATCAAATTACCTAGTTTCTAAGAGACTTCAGAAACTCTCTAAAAATAGATACATCCACGTTCGTATTTATATTCTTGTATATATATATATATATACAAATATATATATACTTTATAAATGCATAATAAACTTTTAACCAACTTTCAATTAAGGACAACGGGATAGTGGTATTTTTTTACGATTCTTATTTGAAACTCCGACATTTATGGACCTATTTATTAAATTTATATATTTCCAATGGTATGCGTGGTACCATAAAATTTGATTGAAGTTGATTTAGTACTTGTCTTAACATTCAAGAAATTTTTGAATATTTTCCTGGCTAAGCAATGTAAACTTTTTTAAATTTATATTAGGCAGATGTGTGACCACTATCTGATGTGATGATGTGGTCTACAACGGAGCACGCATATGATGAGGTATTTATTAACTATTAAATCTATGAATATGTTTAATTATGTTAACGGTCTTAAGACCGCCTAAAGTCTCACGCGATAAAGGTAAATACAGTTATAGTCAGTACTAATGTTATGTAAACGTTTATGTATAAATTATAATATGTATCTATGTTGTGGTCTTGTGCGGTTTCTCTCACCATTTTGTGGTATGTCTATTGGTGGTCTACATCTACATAATTAATATATTATGAGGATATATGATAATATAATTTAATATTTTTTTCATATAACTTTGACTATTAATCATGGGCTTATGCTTTTATTAAAATAAAATACTAAGAACTTATTGCAATTCTACAACTACTACGAGGGCGGAGTGATAAGTCTGGTAAAAATTAAATAAGGAGTAATATTTATTTGTGATATGGCACCCTTAAGTTGACGTTGCTGTATAATCGTAATATTATGAATGATATCAAACTCAAACTTATGGCACATGATATTGACAATTTTTGTATCTTCCCGTCATCTCACGGGAACAGTCCATATTTTTGGTATAAAAAGTAGCCTATATGTTATTCCGGGGTATAAGCATTCCATGCAAACGCAGTCGGGTAAAAAGGCATGTAAATCCGTTCACACGTTTTAGCGTGAAAGAGGACTAACATCAATGCATACATACAGACTTTCTCGTTTATAATATTAGTAGGATTTAATAACGGATTAAGCGTAAAATTTACGCGTAGCCGATATCATCATCATCATCTCAGCCATAGGACGTCCACTGCTGGACAAAGGCCTCCCCCATTGATTTCCACAAGGACCGGTTGGAAGCGGCCCGATATCGATATCGTAGCCGATATCTAGATCGACAATTGTTTCGGCTTTATTCGGAAGCCTTCATCAGGATTTTGAGTGTGTTGCGTTCGTTGTAACGTCCCGTCTCGTACACTGCGCGAGATCGTGATATCAACAACGCGTACGTTACGTGTTAAACTCGTTTTTAAATATTATAAATTTTCCATTATCGCCCATCAAAGTTTTAAAAAGTTACAAGCTAACAAATAACAAATTTGTTATAAAGATGTTATAATTATATAGGTACCTTCATTCCATTGGCTAGCGTGCTAGTAATTACGTAATTATATATCACTTACCAATAACACATAATAGAACCTAACGGAAAATCTTATATAATACCTACTTACCTACACGTACTTGAGTCCAAGAAAATAAAAATAAAATTATACATAAATACAGTCACCAATGGGAACTTATAATTGGGAGATGAACTGGCAAAAACTAATGGTTTTTGACACGGTCGTAAACGGCTGCGATTTGTATGAGGGACTAGCAGCGCCCCGAGCTTCTGGACCGAGCTACATTCTCTGGCAGTACGCACTAAGAAAGCGTATCTAAGTCTACTGCCAGAACACCGACTATAGAAACACCGACACAGTCACCGACATAATCATAATTTTAGCCATAGAACATACACGCTACGCTTCTGATGACGCTCTGCCTTTGATGTCCACAAGAACTGGTTGCAAATGGCCTGTATACCAGCATCCTCCTCCGAAATATATCCGATCATAAATCCACTTTGTCGGTTTTCGTCCTACGCTGCTCTAGTGTATAGTCTCCATTCTAGGCTATTCCAAATATCATTCATCAGTTCTATGAATGATACCATTGTAAAGTGCGAATTTCTGGATCCGATGATTTTCGCTCTTCTATGTATTTCTTCACTTTTTTCTCTCGTAGAGAAGCCGGTCACCACAGCTTACTATTGAGCTTGTTTATGAGGTACCTACACGGTTATATAGAGACCACGTGTCGTTACTGTATATCCTCACTGGTAAACAGATCGTGATTGGGTGTCATAAAGTACCTACCTAATATTTTTACAATAAATTCCGATGAAACTTATAAATGCAAGATGGTTTTGTCCAGATGATATTTTCCTGTGTTACGATACCTACAAATATGTTGTGGTTTCACAGATTAGCAGCAAAGTGTTCATGTGCAATTATCTTTTATATGATCGCATGACTCCCTACGTCATATGCATCGGTCTACAACCTATGATAAATCTGAGCAAAATGTATCCATATGTTTTTCAGCATGACTAACACTTAGGTATGCGTAATTATTATCCTATATATGTACCCACTGTTGAGACATAGCATAGGCCTTCCTCTCAGAGAGGAGTGTTAGCCATGATCCACCACTCTGATCAATGTGGGTTGGCGGATAGATTGGTAGCCAGCTCAACGTTGGATTGTAGTTTTCTGACGATCATTACCTGCAAAATGGTCTAACGACTGTGATCTTGAATAAATACCAGGACCGAAGCGACGGCAACGTGCCCTACGAATCACGGTACCGTTCTGTTGAAAACGCCACTGGCGGTCACCCATCCAACCTAGGCGAGGAGTGCGTTAAGTATAGTGTCCAACCGAAACAGGTATTCATACCGAATCCGAAACCGAAACCTACAAACACATACAAAAAAAAAAACAATTTTATTCTGAAATGTAGTGTATTTTTTACATATTTATTTGCAAATAGGTACATACTGACAGTTAAGGAGTGTTAAATAAAATAAATAGACAACCATGAAAGTACGTAACAAATGTATTTTTTAGGCGTTTGGCGCGGCGCGGGCGAGCTTGTGTTAGCCACGAAATTGCCCGAACGACCACGATAATTCACCAACACTTCAGTTTCGGCGAGGCCGAAAGTTTTGGCATTTTTTCTACTGAAACCGAAGCTACGGCTGAAACTAGATTCCTTGTCCGAACAAATAGAAACCGAAACCAAACTTGGGGTCGATTGCATGACTCCACTCCCACCGTTTCATACTTAGGTAGAGATTAAAATACAAGTGAACTTACATTCATTTAACAGCAAAACAGTAAATACACAATAAACTTATTAAAAAATACATATCACTAAAAGTCAAAAGCACAACAAACCCTTATCCATTTTATAATCTAATGTGTTTTTTTTAATTTAGGTGGTAGCTGCAAATACACGTATAATTTATATATTACGTTGTAAACAATAATGACTGATGATGCTAATGAATAGGTGCTCATTGATTATGCTTTGAATAATGTCTTATGTATTACATAATTTTATGTGAAAGTCAATTATGCAATCGTATAAACATATTAGGTATAGAATAATATGAATGTATTATTCTACTTATTTATACTTCAACTCTTAAACGTTCACTTTCCTTGAAGGCTTTTATTATAGCTAACATAAAAGTTAACACGCTTCTATTTTCGGTAAAAATACGGCCACGGCGACCATACGGCACCACGGTGCCGTGGTGGTACCGGCCTAGAATAGTACTCCCCCATCTTTGCCCGCGAGTACCGTAAGAGTCGGCTAAGGGATCACGTACCAGAAGGTGGGCAGCAGCTCCTTCTGAGGACCAACCTGCGCCTGCGCCAACCCGCCTGACAAGCGTGGCGAGTATTGGAAAATCCCCCATACATGGGGGAGGCATATGTCCAACAGCCATGGGACGTCCACGTCCCATGGCTGAATGAGTTTTCGATAAAATTTGCCAGTGTTTGGATGTGTTCTATGACGCGTTGCCGCTTTGAAACCCAGCTTCATTGCTCTTAGTCTACACAACTATTACAAATAAATAAGTATATATTTTATTTCATCATGATAGACTTACACAATAATATGTTTTGTGTAGTTTGCTCGACCTACTAATATAGGAAGTGCCTTGTCGGTCAGTTAAAATGGTTATAGTTTTAGGTGGTACATAATAAAAACATCTAACTACATATTTACACAACTAGATTATTGAATCATTGTAAAAACCACATTTTGGCAACAATTAGGATCTGAAATCATTTTTTATTATTTATCATTATTGAAAATAATTATATTTAAAAGCTATTTCATTCGTTAGGGATTTTTTAAAGTGTTTGTGATATTTCAAATTGAAGTCGATACATTATTAAAAGGTTTAAAATTAGTCATTATTTATAAACAAGGAAATGGCTACAGTGAAGCGTCATCCAGCATGTAAGAACGGCGGCGCGCAAGTCCGATGAATACAAAATGCCTAGTTATGACGTCTGTTTTTTACTAGAAGACGTTATCTTAATCTGCACGTAGCTTTTTGTTTAAGTACTACTTAAATAATTGTCGTTAGTATTGTCAGGTGTTGCTACAGTAACTATTGCTTTAATACAAGAGTTAATGTATAATTATCGGGATATTTTTATGACATGTATTTCATTTGTTTTAAAATCGATTCATTCGGTCGAAAGTTCTCAGAAGTAACAAACATTAAAAAAATGGGTCGAAATGAGAACCTCCTCCTTTGTTTTGAAGTCGGTTAAAAAGAGCCTTGTAGGTATCCTTCTAGTATGTATCTACAGACTATCTAAGAAATCGTAAATATGGTATAGATAAAATTTCATAAATGGATTGTTTTATGCTTATCTATGTAAGTATGTAGTTTTTCATGGGAATACGCCGCGCGACGCTCGGTCACGCAGATACTAAGCTCGTGAAATGCTACATCTGCTTATAAGAACTACTCTGGCTTTCTATATAGCACGGCTGCCAGAACATATTGGCAGCCGGTGAAAAGTCCCCTACCACCATGCTGTCGGTGATAATACCTTCATGGACTTAGCTCAAAGCTGATCGCATTCAACATCCAATCAAAGTATGAAAAAATTTCAATAGAAAAGAAGAAAATATAGAAGTAAAGCAAACCGCCAATAATTGTACAGGGGATAGGTTTTTTCATAGGTAGGGTAGTAGGCCAGGTGGGTACTCGAAAGTACACTACATGCTGAGAATTTGATAACGGTGTTACCTTCGCCGAAAGCTCAAGCCGTTAGTGGGGATCGAGCCGACGTCCGTCAGTTTGACAGCCGGCGCTCCCACCGCTGAGTTATCATCGCTTCATATTAGTACATAATATTAGCGTAAGAATTTGTATGAAACTTCTAACGGAGGTTATCCGTCCGATCTCAACCTGTCAACAATCAAAGTACTCCTTGGTTACTCCACTCCTCGTACCTTGGATGTTAACGCGAAGGACATGGAAGCCGTCGGCTGTTGCGGCCGAAGTTGTTCTAGAATAACAATCGATAAGCCATGTAGGCCTTTGGGCGTTCTGAATACTCTGACATTGCACTGGGCACTAGGCTAACCGCCAACCCACATTGGCCAGCGTAAGGTTTAGATTATGGCCCAACCCTTATAATAGTTTATCCTAAATTAATTTATTAGCGCTGACTTAAAGACTATAAAACAATCTCTCCACTTTTACAGGGTTGCTCCCAGAAGCGTTAAGAACGAAATGCGTGCGGTGCACGGAGAGGCAGAAGCGAACAGCAGTGAAGATCATCAAACGGCTGAAGTACGAGTACCCCGATGAGTGGGCCAAGCTGTCGGTGAGGTGGGACCCTACAGGAGACTTCACCAGATACTTTGAAGACTTCCTGGCGAAGGAGTCGTTCAATACAATCCCTGGATCAGGTATTTAAAACTTTTTTTTTTAACATTTCATCAAATTTAGCTTTATTAATAATCAGACCTCTTTAATGAAAAAAAATGCTACACAATTATATAGTCTCAATACTACAATACTTGATTTCCACCAATAATTTAATCCTTGTGATCATCAGATCATCACTGAGAATTAAATCATAAAAAACATTCATTCATTATTAACAATACGCCGCCGGCCGTAGAAAAAAATCTTCGATCAAGTCTTGATCGAAGCAAAATAATATTAACTAAGTACTACATTCATCGTTGTCATCAACCACCGCAACAGTCAACACAACCGTTTAGGAAGTATTTTTAAACACGAGTACATGGTATAAAAAAGCTTTAGAACCGTCAATCAATTCAGTAATGAAGCATTAAAATCGATTTACTAAGTAATTTATGTTTTTTATTTCATGTATTGTGGTAGTATTTAATAAAGCTTTACCCAAGCGGATCGTGCCTATGGTGCGGTGCGTAGTGTGGGAAATCGAAACTACAGGGTAGGACTACGTCTCTGGGGACCTCTAATTATTGAGTACTAGTAGCGCACCGCGGTTTCACCCGCGTGGATTACGGGTTTGCCGTTACCTCAATTATCGCAAGGGCACTATTCTTTTTCCGGGATAAAATAGCCTATTTGTTAATCCAGGGTTTAAATCTATCTCCATACCAAATTTCATCGAAATCGGTGTAGCCGTTTGAGCGTGAAGAAGTAACAAACATTCACACTTACATAGTAGGAAGTAGGATTAATGTTATTTGTTTGATTTTTCGAGCTGCTGAGAATAAAAGTTTTCGCTTCAAAAGTAAGACATGAATTATTTATACTATCTCTACAGGATTTAACAATGCCCTTGTAGATAGAATATTATTGGGATTTAACTAATTATCTCAAAAGTCAAAGAAATCAATCCATATTGTATTGACATAATATTAAGTCAGTACAGCTTGCGACCTATATTATAAACGAATACCAATAAATTGTTTTCGAAGCCAAAATTGCAGTTTTCTTCCTCACTGTCACTGAACGAAACGATCTATTCGTCTTGTCCAGTGACAGCGCGGAAGAAAACTGCTAATTAAAGCTACAGTAGTATTTTTGATTGGAAATTCTCGTGACTTTGACACATCATTATAATAGTGGATTAAGTTAATAGTGGACGTTTCTAGCGAGGTTTCGGGCACGACCGATGCACAGCTACCACGCCGCGTGGTTACTGCAGTATAGTATTTTCACCATAAGCCATATGAAATTCTTTAAAACTGACGATTAATTCAGCTATGAAGCGTTAGAATCGGTTTCACTATTTTCTGTCGTATAATAGATGGTACTGTTACCTAGTATTACAATTAGTTATGCGTAAGTAGTATTATCGAGCGTAGCGAGGCAATGCAGAAATATAAAAAAGAGCATAATAATATCTTCATTTGTTTATTTGCCTCCAAAGTCCGCGTCCGCGTCCGCTAGTAGCGACGGGGAGTACCTATTTAGTTAAAATATAATAAAATAAATTCAATTGAGGGGGTCATGATGCAAACAAACGTGCGTGAGTTATGAACCATTGAATAAATACAATACGTTTTTCTGTATTGATGAGACGGACGTAACTAAACTCATTAGTTTGGCAGACACTGAGAAGGTCAATCAGCCAACTATTGTATTATTTAACCTAGACAGAAGAATGATTCACATTAGACCTTCGTGCGGGTAGAAAAAAGGTTATTGCTCTTGCCTAGCCTAAATTGAATGAAACAAAACATAAACAGTGTAAAGATGTATATTTATTTTTAGAACAAACAATTGTATTCAATTTCTTGTTTTCTGATTTGTGATTCGCGCGCGTTTCGATAAAGTACTCTTTGTTGTTTTTTAATGGTTTGGCCCATGTTTTAGGCGATGGTTGTTCTTTGGTTTCTTTTCTTTTGCTTTTGATTCTTTTTGATTGCAACCCTGCTGGACACCTAATAAAAGGTCATAAAGGATACTAAAGTAAAATAAATATTTTATTACGTTTATATGTTATTATGAGAAATACTGTAGGTACTTAATATAACTACTTTTTATGATCGCGATATTAACCGCATAAATTATGAATTCATCATAGTGCATGTGACTTCAAATTAATGGTGTAAGAAAGAGGGTAGACCGTACCATAGCTATATTCATATTCATATTACGGTACACGTCACAAAAGCTTTAAATTTTTAATAATAGCCTACACTGAGCGTGTAGGGAAATAACATATGCTAATAATATTCAGCTGAACGCATCGAGTCAACAAGATACATGTAAATATATATCTATACAATAAAAATACAAAGAAGTCAGTATGTATATTTTTACGTCACACTTGAACTGCTTACAAATTCATTAATACTGTAGAAAGTGTTGCCACTGTAATAAACCACTGTTTTATCAGTCTTTATCAACAAGGCCTAAGTATTGAAAACTAGATATAAACCATTCAGATTTATGTAAATTTACATAAATCTATTTGGTAATAATTATTTTATTATGTAAATCTATATATAAAATAAAGCAGTAAAAATAGATTTTCTGTGTTTTTTATATTAAACACATCATCATCTCAGCCATAGGATGTCCACTGCTGGACATATGCCTCCCCCATTTTATACACATAATATGTAGTAAAGAAGAATATAAGCAATGCGTTTTACATATACCCTGTAGGCCACGCGAGCTAATCCCTGAGCGTCAGCATTTGTCATATACTCTGGAAAACAATCCATTTGATCTGTATAAATGTTAGTCTAGTACCCTTGCTGTCCTACTTGCTATTTTAATTATAGAAAGTAGCCTACTTTGGGTATTCGACTTTATTTCGTGATAATATCGATATAAGAAGATGATGTTAAGTTTTCTAACGTATAAACTGGTTCGTTTTTTATTGTTTAATTTTTGTATTAGTCGTGTATCCAAGGGAAAATTCGAAGAATATAAATTAGCCCTCAGGTTATTAAATAGATACATAAAAATCAATTTGTTTGTTACCCTCAGGAGTTGTAATCCCGCTGTCAACAGTGGTAGAACAGTCGCCCCCGCGGCCTGCACTTATGCCGGCTCCTGTTCCGGAACCACCAACAGCGATACCATCGCCACCCCTGCCTGTAATGCCCATTCCCACATCCGCCCCTATGGAGCGGCCAGTGAGCCCCCAGTCTACACCCCCCAGGCCAATACTTCTAAATAGGTACGTACTCACATGGAACAATATAAAAATGTATAAAACCTACAACTAACAATGCTGAGCTAAGTTTCGATGAATACCTGTGGACTTTATGGCGAGAGATTGTTATTGTAGTTGTTGTGGTGGATGTAGATATAATATTATGATTTAGTTTTATTATATATATCAGTGTTTCGTCGGGTGTTACTGTCCCTGTATAATTTAATACCACCTTCAAGTTCAAAACACTGTTACCAGACATTCAGTTCAGACAGCAGTCCTTGAGAGTCTGTACACATTAAAACATATAGCGTAACTGACGCTGACGCTGACGGGCGCCGTGGCGCAGTGGTCAGTGACATTGACTTCTGTGTCGTCGTGACCCTGGGTTCGAATCCCGGCAGGGGCAAACTTGTGTGCGATGAGTGTAGATGTTTGTCCCGGGTCTTGGGTGTTTGTGTGCTGTGATTGTGTGTGTCCATGCCTCCCGCGATACAGGGAATCCTAGTGCGGGGGACTGAGTGTGATATAAAAATAAAAAAAATACCATCAAGTGAGATAATGGTTAAACGCTAGATATATTAAGCATAAAAACATTCACTCCGGCTAAGCTTCGATCATGCCATTTTACGCCTACCCTGTGGTGAAAATAACCTATATTGAGAAAAATATGGCTTAGCCGATAGAGGAGACAACGCGCATCAGTGTCTATGAATGTATAGGCATGTCTAGGACAGTGGAACAAAAAGCAAATCTTGCTTTATCATCTCAGCTATAGGACGTCCACTGCTTGACATAGACCTCGATTTGCTCCCCCTTGAAGGATGCATTGGAAGCGGCCGCATCCAGCCCTTACTTGCGATCTTAATTGGGTCTTCTGTCCATGAAAAACCTTCGCTTCTGTCCAAAAAATTTAGGTACATTGAATGTAGCTACATATTAACATAATATTTTGTCCAGTTTTTAGCTACGTTATCAGAGCCAAATATCTTCCTTTTTAATAATAACATTCAATACTAAATATTAAACAACCTACACTTAAAAGAAGCTCACCAACAAGGCTAAGTTATACATAATTTAATTCATATTAGGCCACCGCGAATGTCTGACAAGCGTGAGAAGTGCCGAATACCTATCCAATTCAACTAACGTAAATGATTGTTTTTGGCTGAGGAGAAAAAAACTTTAATGAGCGATTTAATTTGGATATGATGGACCTGTTTGGTAAAACTAGCCTCGAACGAGACCTGCTCTTTGAATAACTTGCGCATAATGCATCTATGTCTATGTTTAGAATAATCTAAAGTTCAATCTTCAGTTGTCTTAGTCCTTAGTTTTTATTGGTTAGACTACTGACTAGTAGCAATAAAAGTTTTTATTAAAAAATTGTACCAAATTTTGGCGGAGGCTAACGATGTGATTAACGAAATATTGTTTTAAAATTCAAGAATGAAGTTATTTTTAATTTAACAACTATATTATTAATACTTATCGCACTAATAGGTACTTAATCAATTGATAATGAAAGAAGAGCAAATTCACGTTAATTTATTATTATAAAGTTAAAACTTTCAACATAAAAAATCATCATCATCATCTCAGCCATAGGACGTCCACTGCTGGACAAAGGCCTCCCCCATTGATTTCCACTAGGACCGGTTGGAAGCGGCCCGCATCCAGCCTTGCCGGCGATCTTAGTCAGGTCGTCTGTCCACCTAGTCGGTGGCCGTCCTATGCTGCGCTTGCCAGTCCGTGATCTCCATTCGTGAACCTTTCGGCCCCAACGGCAATCGGTTCTTCGAACTATATGCCCTGCCCACTGCCACTTCAACTTGCTAATCCGCTGGCCTATATCGGTGACATTCGTTCTTCTACGGATCTCCTCATTTCTGATTCGATCACGTAAATAACAAAATATATAAAATAACATAAAAAATAAAATATATAAAATAACTATTTCAACTGATTTGATTGAACAACAACATTACCATTGGTCAAATAGGACAAGTGGAGCCAAAAAGGAAAAATAATTGTTGTATGTTTGAAATATTGTGCACCACTGCAAATTCCTGGATTAGATTCTATATTCATATGATCATATCTAATAATACGCATCCAAATCGCTAAACATATCCCGTATCGTATCCCGTACCCCGTATCGACAACGCGTAAGTTTATCCTACTAATATTATAAATGCGAAAGTTTGTGTATGTGTGTACCTATGTGTGTATGTTTGTGACTTCTTCACGCTCAAACAGCTTCACGGATTTCGATGAAATTTGGTATGGAGATAGCTTAAACCCTGGCTTATTTTAATCATCACCATCATCCCTGTTTTTCATCACCACGCGGGTAAAACTGCGGGACGCAGCTAGTATATTACAAATTCATAATGAGCATGGATTTTAACTTTTAACCGGTTCCTTAATATGATATGCCTCTTCATCTGTCTGTATATATATTTTTCGACGTCTTTATTACCTGACCTATTCAAATTACTTAACATGAACTAAACAGAGTCATATATCACACGTCATAAAAACATACATAAAAATACCAGTTTATTAATAAAATAGACGAATATATTCGTCTAATAGTCATCTATTAACTCAAATTGCGTGCAAGCAATAATTCGACATTCGCTCTATCGTAATTCATAACCGTGTTTTGTTTGGCCAAACTGGTTGTTTATTGCTATACAATTAATGGTAACACTTGGTAATGTGCTGTTGCGATATATTGCGGTTATGGTAATACCAATTTTTGTCTAATTGGTCAGTCGAAATTCGCAAACTCGACAATTAAGCTAAAAGACGTCAATGCGTTGATTGTTAATAATGTTGGATAAACCTGTGGCATAACAAGATGTTTTTCGTGGTTGTAATCTATTTTAATTATGTAATGGTTGTACCTACAGAGTTAATGGTCCGTTTACGTGAAAAATATTAAATGAAAATGGGTAAAAACCTCCTCGTGGTTAAAAGTAAAGAGGTTACATTCGTATGTGTATATTTACCAATGAGGAGGAACCTACTTTTAAATTTGCAACTCCCAGACGAAGAACTGCCAATCAGTTCGAAACTGGTCGAAGAGTAAATTTCCAGCAAATATCACATAAGTCCTAGCCGGTTCTTAGATAATAATACTTTTAAATAGGTACCTACTTTGACTAATGTAAGTATACATAATGCGGGATAGTACCTAGATGTATAATTGTGACGAAATCTAAAAATGCTCGATCTTGTTAAAAATGTTGAATATAATATACCTAATAATATTTTATATTATTCTATGAAAGACCACATAACTCACAATTAAAACAATGTATACTTTTCTTTATGACTCCTTTATTTGTTGCTAGCTGTCCTTCGCGGTTTTACCCATGTAGTGATGATTGATCATGACGATGATGATGAAAAGTAGCCTATGTGTTATTCCGGAACCGGAAATATCGACATACCAAATTTCACCCAAATCCGTCAGACCATTCATTCGTGAAGAAGTTATAAACACACAAACTTTCGCCTTTTGGTAGTAAATTGTATATGAAAATTTCTGTGTTTAATTTTATACCTGTTGGTGTTAATATTTGACATTTACAGCTAGAACTCTTCTAATATTTTTCTATAATTCAATTTGTGCAATTCAATTTAAACTTGTCTGTAATATTTTCATATAACTAACGACGAAGAAGTTCCTGCGTATTTTTTTTAATTTGGTTAACCAATGCCGCTTCGCTTTGAGTATACAGCCTCCACTCCTCTATCTTATTTTATCTGAGCCGCTTCGTCGTCTTTTTTAGGGTTCCGTACCCAAAGGGTAAAACAGGACTCTATTACTAAGACTCCGCTGTCCATCCGTCCGTCTGTCACCAGGCTGTATCTCATGAACCGTGATAGTTAGACATTTGATATTTTCACAGATTATGTATTTCTGTTGCCGCTATAACAAAAAAAAAAACTAAAATGCAGAATAAAATAAATATTTAAAAGGAGGCGCTCATACAACAAACGTGATTTATTTGCTCGTTTTTGCTAGATATTGATAACGGCAACAGGAGACGCTTGAAATATTCACAGAATATATAGTTATATATTCACTTTGTTAAAGTTTGTTGTTGGTGCCCTGATGGTACCGGCCTAGAATAGGGCCTAGAATAGTAGGTACTCCCTCATCTCATCCCGTGGGTGCCGTAAGTGTCAGCTAAGGGATCACGTACCAGAAGGTAGGTAGCAGCGCCTTCTGAGGATAGGAAATCATACTGCGCTCGCCAACCCGCCTCATAAGCGTGGCAAGTATTGGCAAATCCCCCTATATAGGGAGGCACATGTCCAGACGCCTGGCTGCGATGAACGAATGAATGAAAATATTCACTTTAAAAATAAATAATTAAATTAAAATAAAACAAATATTTAATTTATGTTGTATGGGCGCTCCCATACAACAGACATGGTTTTTTGCCGTTTTAATATGATGGTACGGAATCATTCGTGCGCGAGTCTGACATGCACTTGACCGGTTTTTTATTCCTTTATCGCTGCGAATTGCGTTCAAACTTTTCAAATAAATAGTGTTCCGAATTCAAGTCACTGTTATTACTTATTAAGTATGCTGGAATTACCTATTTTGCTCGCAATTTTCGGGGAACCCTTCGCCTCTTATCGAATAGATGGGATGATATGATATAAGAAAGTACAAAGATGTAGACAAAGTAAGGGCTATATATAGAGGCCCTAGATTTTTTGAAGCGATAATAGCATAGCGGTTCCGTCGGTTGTCAAACTGACAGCCGGTGGTTCGATGGGGCAACGACTTAAGCTTCCGGTGAAAGAAACACCGTTATCAAACTCCTATGGTGGTAATGGGTAGTGGCGGTTACCTACTCGAAAGTACCTCTTTAGCTAGTTATCATGCACGGTCAAGTTAGAAAAACTTTCACCAAACATAAATATGTTCAAGCAGCAGTCCTTGAGAGCCAGTAAACATCAAGGTATATGTGATAACATCTACACAATATCAATTAGTCGACAATATCGCCACGGTCCATCAAGTGAGATAGTGGTTATAAGCTAAATCTATAAATTACGAAAAAACAGTATTCTATCAATCAATCTGCTGTTAATTAGGTACATGGAGAATGCATAAAAATATGCAATTCTATTTTATATGATAAGGCCACACATACACAGTTGGCCATGAAACAGCAGCTATTCTCCTTGGGCACATCACAAAATCATTCTTACCGAGAACGAATCATTAATATAAATGATGTGAGAAAATGAACAACGATTAGCCAATCATTGCAGTGTCATTAGTTACAGTGACAATATAGATTATTAAAATCATATAAACGAATAAATTCAGACATAACTACGCAATCAACACGACGGCGAGAACAAAGCGGACTGTCATACTGTGTTTATTCAGGCTTTCGTCACTGTATACAGTGACGGAAGCCTGGTAAATATATATATTTACCAGGTGAGGAAACTCAGACGCAACCCAGACGTTCAACTTCGTAGTGGTCGCTGCGCGCTGGATGCATCCTCGATGACACACGCTTTACTTCAAGCGACATAAGCGTTTTTTTTTTTTTTTTTTTCATTTTTTAAACCCCGAGCGTAATTATGCACCTCAATTGATTGTATTTCTAAATTTTATTAGTAATAGCTAAATTGATTGTAGCTTACTGTAGTTCTGTGGATTTTTTTCTCACGCACCATTGACATCAAGCAACATGTCAATGACACAGCGTATTTGGTAATGAACGATCTTTGGAGGACGCTCTCTGATGAAAGTCAATAAAACAATTAATATTACAAAACATTACAAATACTTTATTAACGCTGTATTCCAAAATAAATACAACCACAATAAAGAAGCGGCTAGCAACGCGAACTCATTCTTTTCAAAAAGGTTTTACAATGTGTTAAGTAATCATTGTAGTATATACACATTTACTTTGAGAGGTTACACATTAGTGATGAACTCAGCATAGGTGGACAATATTGTAAGCATTTTTGTCTTCTAAATAATGACAAACGTCACAAACCCAATGCTTAGAATTTTTTATAAAAACTGCTAATTGCATTTACTGTTACATTATTAGTCGGATTGTTACATTACAATTATGGAAGAAACTCGCGATAGTTTTCAGACTCAAATTTACCGTTACATCTTATTCGACCCGCCAATGACAAGCCTTCACATATCGCAACAAACTTCTAGTACCGGTGTCGCAGTCGCGCAAGTCGTGGATGCGAAAAGTAACTTTCAAGTCTAATTTCTATTGAGAATGCAATAATTACTAAAGACTGTCACAATGGGAGGAATGTGTACCTACACTCTACCCAGACTCTGGGACAATGCATATTTTTCTCACAACATTGCATGTGCTTATGAAATTATTCGGCTGGGCCAATGAGGCAGCAGACCATTGATCAACGTCTATAGAAAATGCTTCTAAGTTATAATTGCACGCTATCTGTACAATGCGTTTTTCATTAACATACAATTTTAATAAGTACTAACCCACGTAACGGTAGCTGACATTATTGACTTATGATGATTATTTTACGAAACAACTTTTAGATGATTTTTATTGTATCTTCTTTTCTGAGCCATGTGCGTCCACTGCTGGACGTATGCCTCCCCCATATAGGGGGGATTTGCCAATACTCGCCACGCTTGGCAGGCGGGTTGGCGAGCGCAGTATGATTTCCGATCCTCAGAAGGCGCTGCTGCCCACCTCCCTTTATTGTATACTGTATAAAATTGTAGCATTTGACCACTATTACACTTGATGGTCAGTGACGATGTGGTCGAAGATGTTATCACGATAGACCTGGAATGCTATTTTAATTATTTGAATAAATATTTTTAAATATTTTTCATTATTCATTATTCATTCATTATATTTTTTAAATATTTAAAGTTTTTAAATATTTTTCAAGTTATTTGAGGTTTTTTTAAAATATTTTCGTTTTTTACGGTCGTAGTTTAAAAACCACAATAAAAACTGACTTATCCACACTTGGGGTGGAACATTTTCTTGAAAATTGAGAAAAGTTGGTACTGAATTTTTTAAATATTTATATTTTTTCCCCTTATCTTACTTGATGGTCAGTGACAATGTGGTCGAATGTGTAATCACGCTAGACCTAGAATGTTCACTGGCTCTCAAGGGCTGCTGCCTGAACACACTTAGGTATGTGAACTGTTTTCAATTAAACTTCTATGGCTCCAACCTCACTGTATATTCTTTTAAATGATTAAATATTAATATTATTCGACGCCATTATTACGATTAGTCTTATGTTACCAGATGAGAGGGTTATAGCCAAAGTTTTAGAAAGCTGCTAGTACGGATGCGCTCGTAGATTAGTTCATACGAGCGATCTTAACTGATTTACTGGGTTATGCTACATACTCCTCCGTCTTACTTGGATGGGTGACCTCTAGTATCATTTTCAACACGGTGCTTCCGTGCTTCGGAGTGCTCCGTGCACATTGACGCAGGCTGGGGCCTAAGACTGCTTAACGTCCCCCCGGGTGGACCCTTTGAGGAAGGCCTGTGTTCCAACTGTAAGAACCTTCATTAGACTGAGCTATGTTTACAAATTTTGTTATATACTTATTCGTACTAACACTGGTGATGTTTAATTTTCAGATTTGGAGGTGACGGTGAGTTGATGGTGGCCAGTCCATCGTCTGCGGCTGGTACCACTCGTCCGACGATGGCGCCTTCCACTGTGCGTCCATCTATGCAGCCCAGGTAGCAACCGCTTACAGTTTTTTTTTTCTTTACAGACTTTATGCCTTCGGTCACAATAAATCGAACGAAACAAAAGAAGATAGAAATTGTCCCAGTATAGATAATAAAATTGTCAGTGATACAACGTGCAGTTAGGCGAACAACGAATGCTGCGTGCTTGCACAAGGCATTTGTTTCATTGTTTCTATGTATGTATTCATTAATTAGTTACTGTACGTATTGTACAGTAGGTACTGTATGTGTTCATTTGTGTTGTATTCCTTACTCTTTAGAACTCCGCTACTGTATCGTCAAAATTACCTCGTGTACTATATCGTTGACTGGCCGGTTGGCGCAGTTGGTAGCACTCTGCCTTCTGGGCCGCTGGTCCCGGGTTCGATTCCCGGACAGATCAAACATTTGTGTGCATGAACATGTCTGTTTGACCTGTGTCTGGGTGTGTATATGTATATAAGTAAACATAAATCAGTCATCAGGTTACCATAGTACAGGCTCTGCCTAGTTAGGGACCTGAAGACATTGTGTGAATGTGAATTTAAAAAAAAAAAAAAAATCGTAAACAATGGAGTCAATATAATGTAGGTACTTATATTGTAAATGTCGTATGTTTTAATGAAATATTTAAAAAAACAAGCACATGGGCCGCCTGATGGTAAACTATCACCGCCGCCTATGGATATCTGTAACAATGGGGGCAGTTGCCAATCCTTTGAAGACTCTGATATCTCTCCTTCTGAAGAATCCCATACCTATTGTAGTTACTCGGGAATACCGATGCAGGAAGCTCGTTCAACATTTTGAAGGTGTATGGCAATAACGGTCGGTTGCTGAGCATTCTTGCTTATAAAGGAATTAAATTCTGTTAATATATAATTATAATATTGCAATAGTTGCAAATGTAGCATTTAGTGTATGTAATAAGTATTCCGCTCGATATGGTGATATAAACTAAACATTGTGATAATTTAAACATTTTCAGCCCTAAGTCTTGTACCTAAACATTAATATAGTTACTGTAGGCGCTAATGATATTATTAAAAAAACAAAATACAGCAATTAATGACTGTGTCAGAAACGTAGCGTATTTTAGTACACTCTTCATAGAATTCAGTATTTTAATATCTAATGGTACTTATCTTCACTTTTCCAGACCAACACCATCTTCATGGGCTGCAGCAGCATCCAACACAATGGCGACGCGCTTCCCTTTACCATCGACAACTGACGTGCCTCAACCATACTCCACAGCCATCACAATTATCGATCAGATCGGCTACAAGATCATCAGGACAACGGAATTATTCACCGATTTGCTAAGGAACACAGTTCGAGCGGTCGTAGGGTGACCATACTACATTGCACGTATTGACCAATATTGGCAATTTATAATGAATCATTGGCAACTTCAATACCCAACTGGCATAGCTGTCATACGTCCGATATTTGTAGGTAAACAATATGTGGATCTTACTTTATGAATAAAACGCTGGTTGGTCAATATAATATCTAACAATCATAACCACAGATGTGTAAGCCACGTAATGCTTATTGAAAATATTAGTTCATATACATAATTTATCAAATCCAACGAACTCTAAGTTCGTTGATCAAATTCACCCCTAACACACAAGCTGAACGTGTAATACAATATGTGCCTTACGGTACTAAATGTAAGTTTCAAGATGCAGGAAACTTATATTATCTTCTTATTGTAATTTCGCCTTACTCATCATGTCGACTTATCAATCCATTTTTATGTATCTTTGTTCTACACAATCACAATGCTGTCTCATTCATAATCTTTGACATTTTATCATAAAATGTCGAGGTTTCGAAATAATCTTAAGATTGGAGACTAATTTTAGTTTATCCCATTAGAATGAAATATAAAGAGTAAGATATTTCATCGATTCATCATTCTCGATTTGGCTGTAAGTTGAACTGATCTGACGAGTAAGATTGTTTACAGTGCTGTCACACTCAACTTCATTGATTGACATTTTGATGTAATAAAAAACACTATTATTGTTTTTGTTCTATATTTGATTCTATCTCTAGTCACTATTGGCACGTGTTACGCAAACTTCGTGTTGGATTGAATTAATTTACGCAATTTGTTCTATTGTGACATTACTTAAAACTGGCCAATAATAATAATCTATCAAATTTACTCTAATGACATAATATTACTCAACATTTGATAAATCATTAAAATACCGAGTTAATTAATTAATTAAAACATGTCTAAGTAGTTATTCTTGTTTAATTAGCACTAATAAAGTGCGCGGTAGTGCAACACTCATTGTTATTATGATCACAGATTATAGCCAAACCAATAGCAAGCAATAAATACAAAAAAATGTGGTTGAAAACATCGCATATCAACATCAACGACTCAAATGAAACCTAACACAGCCCAAATTATTATTTTTTTCGTGTCTCATTGGCTCAAGAACACAAGATTCGATTATTGGCGTCGATGTGGACCATACGGACATTGTCAACCTAGCAATTATGAAATCGATACCGGGCCTGGAAAGCAGATTAGTTTAGATAACTTTTAATGCTCTCGATAGAAGCTTACAAAACTTTTTGGGAACCCACTAGCTAAAAACCCATGGTAAAATAAATAAAAACTTTTGGAACATTTAGATCTTAATAAGTCATCCAGCAATTTGTAAAATAGAACCAGTTTTCATGAAATGCTACAAAAAGTATTTCCATAAGTTGATACATATTTACTTTTAGCATGTAATAAAATATATGTTTTTAATACCTCTGAGATTATTCTAAAATATATGTTAGGTAATATATCAATATTTATGCAGTTGCCTGTTGGTACTTACCCCAAATCTCCCTTCCCGTTTCCTCTTGCTCTTTTGGTACAGTAATGTACCGCCATTAGTGGAAACTTTACTGTAAATCTACGAAATATCAATTTTCAGTTTCTTCTCTATTATTTCACGCTTCGCTGACCCCTATCCTCCCTCTAAAGGTGTGATTCATGGATTGCACCATATATTTGTACTATATCTATTATGTAACATAAATAATATAGTAGGTAACTGAGTATAGGTACCTACTTGAACTGAATGCTATTCAGTAACGAGTATACGTACACTACATACTTCACCTGTCCGCTACCACGAAAAAGATTTCGTAGAATTCTTTTATCTAAACACGCTCACGACTCGCCGAATTAAGTGTTAGTAATTTTAAGTGTTAAATTATTTATATTTCTATTAATTTCAAGTCTCAAGCTGAGATTGTTTATTTTAATCTAGATTTAGGTACTTGTAAGGTTTTATATTTTCTTAAGTCCTGAATAGCGAAATAAACTTTTATTTATATAATAATGTTTTATTATTTGATTACCTTCCTCTATATTGTATGATATAAACAAAGGTTATTTTACGATGTTCTTATGTTAATTAACTACCGGTTAGGATGGTAGATTAGAAGTATATCTAGCGTAAGGAACTGAATACATGGTATCCGCTATAAAATATAAACTATAAAGCTATCTAACTACTTAGCGCTTGAAGGTTTACACATAATTATGCTATGTTAATTTCCATTTAAAAAATAAAATATTAACACAGCATCTAACATTTAGAAGCGATGACAGCTCAGTGGTGGGAACGTCGCCTGTAAAACTGACGCGACCCTCGCGCTGGTTCAATGCCCACCAATACCTTAAGCTTCCGGTGAAAATAGCATCGGCGCAGTGCCAGTAAATTGTTCGTAGCCAGTAAGCATTCTATGTTCAGCTTGATAACATCCTCGACCACATCGTCACTGACCATCAAGTGAGATGGTAATCAAATGCTAGATCAATAAGTAATCAAATGCTAGATCAATAAGGTAAGTATACAAAAACTGAGATAAAATCTAATTATGCAAGAGAATCGACGTTTTAATTAAATTGCTGATAACAGGTTTCTTAATTTCCATCTTCCCAAAAAAGTTTCTTGTAAGTCTTTAGAATAGAAGACATCAAATTATCGGCTAGTGAGCAAGTAGTAGGTATTAGGTATAATATATGTAGTATACATATACCTACCTAAACAATTTCACAATACCTGTGTAATACTTGTAAAAAGATTTAATGAGACCGAAGAACTACCAGCTATGCATTGTCATAAATCATAATGCTTAGCGTTTGTGGAGTTCGTCTCATACCTACTCCAGAAACGCTAAACAATTTTAATTTAACTAGATTGAGATGTAAACGGCTCTTGGGTCTGACGGCGCCAGGATATTTTATTTATTAAACACCATGGGTTTCAAAAGTTTATAATTACACCACCCACCATGTCGGATACGAGTTGTTCAGATACGAATGTAATAAGTTCGAAATCCCATTAGAAAGAGACGCCAGACAGGGGCCATTACCTCTACGAAACGGTTTACTGAATAAACTGATGGCCAATGTAGAAATTGAGATTATCTTGGGAAACCACAGACTGCTACTTAGATGATGTGTAACTTGTGTAAGTGTACACCTGACAAGGAGGACATACAGACGACCTAATGAAGATTTATTGAGTCAGTCAACAAAAAAACTGGCCCTTGAGAAGATGAATGGAAGAGGCGTGAGTCCAGCTTCGAACGTATCACGGTTGAAGAATGCTACTGAGTAGTACTTAGTTTAAAACTATATACCTAGTATTGCTGCTCTAATTTTGTTACTAGTATTATATAATTATTATCATCTAGTTCTGATTTCTCACCTTGTCTTATAAATAAAAAGAATACAGATATTATTTAACTTTATGTATTTAAGTTGCCTACTAACAATCTCTTAGCATTGTACAAGTTGAACCACCGCGCCGAGACGACACGCCGACGCGACGAGGCGCCGCCGCGGCGCCTCGAGCGCCGTTGCCTTCGGAACTTGCACTGTATAATCGGTTGAGCCGTTTCGGAAGAGTGCGACCACAAACACCGTGACACGAGTTATTTATGTATATACTAGCTGCGCCACGTGGTTTTACCCGCGTGGTAATGAACTGATAATGATGATGATCAAACGCCTATGTGCTATTCCGGAGCCTCAAGTATCTGCATACAAAATTTCATCCAAATCCGTCCAACCGTTCTGGCGTGATTGAGTAACAAACATCCATCCATCCATCCATCGTAACTTTCATATTTATATTAGTGGGATGGGATTAGAAGGTTATCGGAGAGGGCTGTTACATTTTCTAACCGAATAAACAAACTACTACGGTTTCCATACTTAAATAAACCCTCTTCAATTAAACAATCTGCGACGCGCGGTTACACCCGCGTGGACTATGGTTTTCTCCTTACCTCATGGCGTCATATGCGTCGTAACGTGAAATTATATTCACCTAGACTAGAGCTTAAAGTTTCCTCAATAAACGGACTACCCAACACTTATATTTATATATTTTTTCAATTCCAACCACAAGTTCCTGAGATTATACAGCGCGTTTGAACGCGCTAATCCAAACAAAATAATATTTGTAAGTATACTCAGTTAAAGTTCTCGACTGTAAATGTCAGCTTTATGTTACATAGCGCGTGCCAATGCCTCCTGAGACAAAACATAACTATAATATGTAGGTATAAGAATGTGAATTGTGAAAGTAGTATTTCTACTTACTCAAATGTAGGTCATTTTGAATAATGTAAGTAGATACATACACAAGTTTTTTATGCCAAATATTTTTTTTTAATGGGGCGATGCCTTTATTGTAATAAAATACTAACTCATGACAATACTACAGCGATACAATACATACAAATAAGTACATTGAATCTAGGTGACAAAACGTTTTAAGTCGATCCTTGCTGGACGAGAAAATGTTAAAAGTGAAATAATATAGCAACGAGAGTAATTCATCGCTAATATTTTGTTACACCATTAGTGTACACAATATGACGGTCGCCGTGGCGCAGTGGTTAGTGTCAGTGACATTACTTCTGTCTCCGGGACCCTGGGTTCGAATCCCGGCCGGGGCAAACATTATTACGATGAGTGTAGATGTTTGTCCCGGGTCTTGGATGTTTGATTGTGTGAGTCCATGCCCCTTGCGATACAGGGAATCCTAGTGCGGGGATCTGAGTGTAATAATAATAAACAGTAAACAGAGAAAGCTCTTCAAGAAATATGTGTATGTAATTTATGTCTTGAATAATAATTTGATCTGGTTTCCGTTAACTGTATTTAGTGGGTTTGCCTTGAACTGGCTGGTTGTGGTCCTGCTGGGGTTTCCGCACGTAGGTATTCAGGTTTGTGATTTATCCTAATGATATTTGTTTTATAGCCAATATTACACTTGATGATTTCCTCAATATTATACCTGCTTGAAAGCTCGATGTCAATTTTCATATCAAATGTATGGTTGCATCATAATAATATAGAAATCTAAAAATTCCCGTTGTATTTGTTTGCTACGTGGATACAGGGTGGCAATTCTCATAATTAAGACAAACAATTCATAAACAATGCAATAGTAATTCAAATATAATAATATATAAACTCGATATTCCAATAAAAAAAACAATTGCATCTCGATCGTATTGCAATTAATTGCATTGTGGTAGAAATTAGATCTGTGTAGCCATTACAATTATACCTACTCCAAGTAGAATCGCAAATTTGGCAAAACCGACAATACAACAATCTATTAGCAATGTGTTAGTACAATTGATACCCTGTTCTTTACAAATCGTTCAACAAAATCGTATCGTATAGGTATACATGGTTCTGCAGCGTGTTCGAGTCGAATGGAAATACCTATACAACATTTGGGACTGTGACATGGTCGTCATTTAATATGTAATTAGGAGTATTTATACTTTGAACGATTATTGGATAGGATTTAAAAAAAAAATTTTGAACTGACTTCAACACTCAAAAATGTGAAATAACTAGTTGAATTCGGCAGCTACCATGGTAGTTCAGAAGTAACTATTTTTTAAATATTGTGCGCATGGAGTATGACTCAAAAACCGCTTGACCTACTTTGATGAAATTTAAATGGGACCACACGAGAAGCTTTCAAATTAAATAAAAGCGATCAAAATCGGTTCACCCAGTCAAAAATTCTGAGTTAACAAACATAGAAAAAATAAAAAAACATACAGGTCTTACTGAAAATTTCCTCCTTTTTTTGAAGTCGTTTAAAAAGCTAAATTGTATAGGGTTTTCAGATTCTTTCAATAATTCTTTAAGATTATTTATTCTCTCTTTTCAGTTCTTAAAATATTTTGTTGTACAAGCACTATGCTTTCGACACAGTCACAATTACTATGATTAGATTAGAACTAATAACGTTGCTATCAAATCCACAGCATGGCGGTAAGGTACCTACTTCCTAGGGGCCGCCTGACTAGCTATACATACCAAAATAAGTTTGCAAATCTATAGAATCAGATGAGCTATTTCATGGGATTACAAAATAGGTAACAGGCTTGGAAATACAGATAATCTTTCTTAAAAAAACTAAACATGTTTGCAGCTTTTGCAAAAATATGCTAATATTTACTATGATGTGTGATGTTAAATAAACTTTGTAATAATTTGCATTTACTAAATGAGAATTTTAGGAATTACATTTACAAAAACAAGGTAGTTAGTAAAATATAAGAACAATTGCAATTACAGCAAAACTCTCATAACTTACACTAAAACTTAGTTTTTTCTCCAAATACTAAACAATTTTTTAATATTTGGTGGTGACTTTTCTCTCAGTGTAACAACAAACACTTCTCTTTTTCGCTGTGCTTGAGAGCCAAAAGTCAGAATTCTAGATCCAACGGGCAGTGTCCTGAAGAACTCTTCAACCTTATTGTAGCATCAAGATGAGAATTTCACTGTATTGGCCGCCATGGTTTAAAAGCTCATCTACATAATATAATTGCTCATGGAAATCACACACGATTCGATTCAAACGATCGGTTTTGCTGTGGGTATAACTACCTGCAAAATATGTGAAAGCATGGATGTAGAAGGATGATGTGATAGATGTAGCTTCCTGTCCGGTATTACCGAGTAGCTAAAAAACAGAGGATAAAAAGACTGACACCGTATTGTAATCCACATTTACAGATATCCATAGGCGACGGTTATTGCTTACCCTCAGGCGGCCCGTCTGCTAATTTTAGAGATTTGCACAGTTATACTGTGCGCTACTGGCATGTGGAAAAGTGCCTTTTATAGCTAAGTTTTGTTATAGGCAGGTACGTACGAAAACTAACGATTATGCTCATGAGGAAAACAGGTTTAGGTGCTACTAATGGGGTATTTACCGCGCTACGTAGGTAATAAGAAATACTGCCAAATGAGTCACAATGACGTGTCATGTTGGTCTTACTGTGAATTTAAATGACTTTATACAGAAAGCTAAAAAATAGGTAGGTGCTTTATTTAGGCACCTTTAACTATAATAAACCAAGCAGACACATGGTAATAAATATTTTTCAACACACTTGCTCGTAAAGTGAGCCTTTTTATGTAGCTTTTAGGGCTTTTACAACATTACATTACACACGAGCGCGTATTAATCCCTGCAGTTAAATTAGTACCTACCTTACTGCAAGTTATATGCAAGTAAACAGAGCATTCTCAATTTAATAATTAAACGATTTATGCAATAGGTACTTAGATGTTTATGATTTTTCCTCGAGTATTTATTAAAATCGGGAAACTCAACCCACAGGCTCGTGTACAATGCGCAAGTTACATTAATTATATGAAAATAATTATACCTACTATTTATAACAATAAAATTTGAATTTTGAATTGAATAACACACAGCATAAAATCAAAATGCCTGCCAGATTTAATTCGCCGTTTAGCACGCCTGCCGAGATCGCATTATAAAACAATTTTCCTTGAAATGTATAATTACTTAGTAATACATACCCCAAAGTATTATCATTTTATATATTTGGAAAGTATCAATCAAAATTAATTAATGAATAAAATATCTAATTATAATCGTTTGATGATTGATGTTACAAGTTATAGTGGGGACACGGAGGGATTTGTGTCTACTGTAAGTGACATTACAAGTGAAGGGGATACCTAAAATTATTTTACTTACACATTTGCCCATGGAGCTGACACTTAGGTCATCTCCTCTTTGTATCAGCTCTGTCCATTTGGCCATGCCAAGTGCAAATCTGGAATGCAGACAAAGTCCTCCTTGCACCAACCAAACTATCTGAGGATCTCAAATCAAATCACAGTTTATGCAACAAAATCTCAGATAATTTGGTTGACGTAGCTGGGCCTAATAACTGCAAAATCAATAATGTTATGGGTTTATTTAGGAAATATCACACACATAATATCACTCGACAAAAGAGATCACACTTTGCGGGACTATTATACCAACCTCTTTATAGTAAAAATGATGCTCACATGTGCATTTTGATTTTAAAAAAACTTCCTTTCGAGCTTTAAAGTAATACATTTAAAAATAATTTGAATGAATGGCTCTTAAATCAAAGTTTTTATAGCGTTATGGAGTTAACTTAAGTGGTAGATTTTAGGTATAAGAATCCAAATATTTGCACGTCTGCTTGCAGGCTGAAACTTGTACTGGAAATAATTTGCATTAAGACCTAAGAAGTGGCATTGTTTTCAAGCAATTGAACAAATGAGTTTGATGATAATGATGATTTAGAAATCTGCATATTTTGGCAACTTCTCACGACATTGAGCTGAAAAGTGGTTTTAGTTATTAAAACCTCAAGAATTATAAAATACTTTAGCAGAAAAATTACTCTTCTCAAACTTCTTTCTTAACTCATTCATCTGAATCTGAAACGCTTGACAAATAATACACCTAAGACACCTTTTCTATCAGATGTTAACAGTAAGTAAACTACTGTCACTCCAAGATGAACCATAGCTAAATCACTAAATTGATGATTGTTGAGATTTAAGTGAACTCTGCTATCTAAGGTCACAATAATGTTACATCACATTTTAAGTACCTATTCTTGTCTATTTAAATAAAAACAAAGTTATATCATGCTCACATCATTTAATAAGTACATTTATAATTTTTATATAATTTATCACATCTAGTAAATAATCAATGCATTCAAGATTGCACCATAATTATATTCGAGAACATTTGTTATATTACACAATCATTTATACACAATGGATATGAGATTTTGATCCCTTATTGTCTTGGACTAAGTTGATACATTAAAAGCTCATTATGTGGAATATTATTGCAAAAGCAATACGAGTATTGAGCAAATTAACATTTTGATTTAACAATAACAACAACTTAAAATATAATCTGTAATACTTAATTATACAATCTGGCAAGTTATTCGACAATCAATTCTGTGACATTGCTCTTAGTGACAAGAGCAACAAGGCTGCCACTGGGTGGCCTTTCCTCACCCTTGATCCACTTATCAAACAATGTCGCCACAAATGTAAGAGGGGTCCACGAACTAAAGTCAGCTTTTGGCATCCATTTCCTGTTCATTTCAGTATCCAATGTCACGGGCATGATTGCAACAGCCAGTGAGTTTTCAGGAAGGCCAGAGTCTTTGGCACCTAGAGATTTTGTGAGTTGGTGGACCGCAGCTTTGGCAAGGCCGTAACCAATCATTCCAGGAGTACCTTCTAGAGCAGCTTTTGCTCCAGTAAGTGCCAGGAGTCCCCCTGGTGAGAGATACTTAGAGGCAACGGTAGCAGCAATTGTCGAGCTCCATACGGACTGGCGCCACATAAGGTCCGCCTGCTTGCTGAGATCTTTTTCTGCGTTGCCGCCAGCCCAGCCACCGGCGACACAAATCACCGCGTTCACTCTCTCACCTTTCAGCGCTGCGGCCAGTTCGTTTACAACATGTTCCTCTTGTTGCACCCAGGTCGCATCTTTCGGCACGGTGATATTGAAGTCAGCTTTGTCGTTGGGATTCAGGTCGATGTTAGCGACCCAACAGTTAGCTGCTTTGAAGTGGTTAACGCAAGCCGCACCGAGCGCGCCCCTTCCACCGTAAACTACGATCCTGCTGCTTGCCATGATTACGTCTCGCTACGGTCAGTCTTCAAAACTAACTGAATGGAATGGCAACTTGTTATCTGCGATTACCTTGGGCGGTAACCTCGTTTGACTCTCACTTTAACGCGCAGTCGCACGACACGAAAATCACCAATAACCACAGACCACGAAGGACAACTTACTGCTTAACACATACAAATTAAATGCAAGACACAATTAACTGGAGTTAGTAATTTTTTAAACCATTACCACTCAATACTACTTTATTTTTTAATGTTATTACGGCTTTGGATACAAGTTCTTTAGCCAAAACTTATATCAGTCACTTTTTTTTCTGTATGCAATTCATTACAACAATCAATCAGTTCTGCCAGTGCCAGATAGTGAAAAGTAACATGAGAACGCTCAAAAAGTAACATTTTCATGAGAAAAGTAACAGCTTATTTTTTGCAAAAAAGGTACTAATACTAGCATTCATAAACGTTTCCTTGAAAGCATCTTCACTGAGCTTCCTTTGAGAAGACTATTAAACAACTAAATATGTGTTTTTAATTTTCATCATCTGAAATTTCGTTGGAAGGTTGAATTTTGTCATTGGAAGATAAAACTCCATCTTCGAAATGATCTCTTCAAATCGACATCGAAAAGACAGGTTTTCAAGCCGATTTATGTTTAATCTAATTCTAATCAAGTCGACAATACGATGAATGAAAACTCTCTTGGGTACGTTCCGATTATTTTTCGTTAGTTTTTAGTGACTTCAACTGTGGTCTCAAATAGTCTTAAAAGTAACGGAAAAGTAACATTCTGAGTCATGTAACATAAAGGTAATGTGAGAGGGTGAAAAGTAACGTTAAATGTTAAAAAAGTAACATTCTAGCAACGCTGCCAGCAATTGAATCATGCATTTTTTTGCATGTAACAAATATGTATATTTTTTTTTAGTTTTGGCTCCGCACGACAAGTGCATATTATCAATGTATACAAAAAGCCTCTTTGCCTAGTTGTGAGCTATGCAAAAGTTTGTAATTTAAAATTTCCAACTCAAAGAAGTAATAATACTCCCTCTCTTTAAATTTGATTACCAGACTATTTTGTTTGAACCCACTATGCGTCTTAACTTAGATCTAACTAAAGGGGATCCTTCAGCTAAACTAAATTTCTTGCGAATTAAGGATAACCTTTGGCATGGATGGCACAACATCTTCACAGATGCTTCCAAACAGAATGATAGGGGCAGCGTTGGTGTCGGATTATTTCATCAAAATTATAACATAGTTTAAAAAATTAAATGTCTCCCTCCAACTTCAGTTTTTGTTGAAGAATGTAGGGGTATTATGGAAGCTATAATTATATTTTATTGTTCAAATTAAATAAAACGGTATTTTTTTCCGATTCATTATGTGCATTTCAAGTTTTTCAGAGCAATCCTTTCAACAAGCAGTTGACGGTCGCCGTGGCGCAGTGGTCAGTGTCAGCGACATGACTTCTGTATCTCCGTGACCCTGGGTTCGAATCCTGGCATGGGCAAACATTTGTTCGATGAGTGAAATGTTTGTCCCGGGTCTTGGTTGTTTGTGTGTTGTAATTGTGTGTGTCCATGCCTTCCGCGACACAGGGAATCGTAGTGAGGGGGTCTGAGTTTTATAATAAAAAATTTAAAAAAGTTATTAAAATGATTTATCTTAGGTTATAATATGGTTAATTTAGCTTGGATTTCAAGTCACAGTAACATAACTGGAAATGAGAGTTGACTGCTAAAGAATCAATTATTTATGGTGACAAAGTCCCATTTAAAAAATATACTTAAGATCTTTTGCTCCTGCCAATTCGTGATTTGTAATAAGATGGTTGAAAAGATGGTCAGTTAGTAGTAGACAGACGGGGACTAGTTATGCAAAGTACCAACCTGTTATTCAGAATAAACCAATGGTATTCTATGTGAGTAAACCCCGTAAAGAGTATAATTTTGTTAGTAAAAAAAAATACCAACAGTTGTTGCGAGGCGAGTGTCGAGTGCCGAGTGTATTTTACATCGTACCTACCAACAAGAAAGAAGGTCTATAGATTACACTAATTGCAGTATTAAATAAATTATTCATTATATAAGCTAATAATCTAAGTTACCAAATAAATAAATTACCTAAAATATCGTTAAATTAGCATTAGGTACGTTGTATATTTTCGTTACAGATTTGACTCGTAAGCGGGGAAAGGTACGGTATTTAATACCTATTGGGAAGAGTAGGTATAGTATTATGGTGTAATTCGATATGATATGACTTCGTATTTTTTAGTGAGTAGGTTACTGTTAAGTAACGAGCTTATCTAGCGGGACTGCTACATACACACACGCATACATATAGGAAAACACGCAACCCTTTAGTAATAGGTATATACACAATACACATACCTATATACATAATTGACTAAGAAAAAATATACTTATAAGTATTTTAGTTCCAAAAGTACCACGTGCAGTCGGAATTTAATCGTCCCCCTTGAGGAGTGTGTCTGTTGTCAGCCATTAGTTAATAAATTAAACTTCAAACAAATTATATCATCACCTTTATTTCTTACGTGTGTTAAAATGATAATAAAATAAAATTAATATTGCCATGCAGTTTGATTTATGATCCATCCATTAATAACAAGCATAAGTATAGAAATTATGAAAAATAACCCTCTAGCATTAAAATGTTATACATAGGTTCTTATTTATAGAATATTATAAGTACACATACTAATAATATGTTACATATTTATTTTACCATTCACAATACATTATTTAAGCCGTCATATTATGATAACTAAGGCCCACTTGCGCCAATCAAATTATGCGAGATTTACGCCGAAATCTCGTTTTTTTTTGCATCACAAAGAAGGCAAAAAATGAGATTAGAATCTTGGATAATTTGGTTGGTGCAAGTGGGCATAATTATAAAACTATACCGTTATATTACTATCCAGTTGCATAGAAGAAAATATGCTAATAAGTATGTTGTCCGCGATACTCAATATTTTGAACATAAGGCTAGTGTTATTAAGAATTTCTGCGTTTCGCTGATGACCTTCTTTATTTATATTAAAAATGCAGCTCAACACGACTGCCACTGCCGCAGATACCACCTAATGAAAAAAAATAATAATAATAATGAATCAAAAAATTAAATAAAAAAGATAAACAAAGTAGGTGACAATCACTTAAACATGTAGGTACTTGGGTGCTGCAAACACAAGTAAAAGAGAGCAAAAAATACGGGAAATAATAATAAAGAAAAATATAATATTAAGAGAAAATAAAATGATGTGTGAATAATCTAATTATACTGTAATCAAAATAGCCAAAGTTTCTGACTCTACAGTTAGATGAAAGCCTATTATTTAAGGTAACTACCTACTGAAACAGACTGATAGGAAGAAACAATAAACGTAAATAATTAAGGCAAGTTCCTAGCGACTTTACAATATGTATTAGTAATTTTGTTGCTTGCATGTAAGTACCCACGCAGCTACGTGCAGGCAAATTTAGAGACATGAAGTTATTTGTCCCTACCATACTGGATTTCACTACTATTACTTTGCAAACAATGTGATTTGGACATGGAACCTCAAAATATGCGTGCAGTTATTTCGGTAGAGACAGCCTAGTGCAACAAAAGCCTCGAAATTAAGTATGCAGCCTCCTTGCTATGCCTTCTGGAAATCACAATAATGGAATAGAAAAGACGCTAATGTTAATTTTCATTGTTTTTTACAGTGCGCAGTATACTATTTAGTTTATGACCTTATCACCAAGCATTGGACCGAACCGGGTTTTTTTTAAACTGATATAATTAGTTCGAATTTCAAATTGTCGAAGTCGGTTTACAAACCGAGTTGCTAACCCGGTATGAATAAAATGTTCATTTTCTCTGAAACGGTAGGCGACCCGGACTGTATTCACATTCAGTACGAATCACCACCAGTTTATTTTAATGTGGGTGCTTACATCACGTATTCAAACCACCTTTATGAATTATCACAGTAACAAAGATGTTGTATTCCTGAAAAAATCTTGCTCGGAGAGTGCGGGATCTAGACCGAACGTCATCTTGATGACATCACAGAACACCACTCCTGTCATCATCCCAACAGAAGCGTGGTAGAGCCAGTCAGCGATTTTCTTATGTCTCTGGTTTCCTTCACCATCAAAGAAAGATATTATTATTGCTAAGACTCCCGCACTCGCCTGCAAAAAGAGTATCAGTAAATATTGTCCTACCTAACGTATTGTGTGATGGAGTAAAATAATCAATTTAAGTCATTTGAAAATAAATAATTAAAGATTTATGAAGATTTCTCAGTTTAGTAGAGAAAATAAGTGGGTATAACTTGCATTATTCTAATCTACAGAAAATACATAAATAGCAAGGAATTATATTGTCTTACATATACCGATAAAACAAAGCAATGTATTTCCCACAGCATCATTGTGTACGAATTCACCATTGAAAAACCATATTTCTTTTATTTGTTAATGAATGCTTCATCGCGTTCTACTAAATTATATTAATCTGACGAACACTGGCCAAATATTCCTCGACAAATATAAGAACTAAATATAAGAAGAAAATGTTTTACCAACAGCCTCTATATCCATATTTGTGTTTTATAGTGATGAAAAAGAAATAGTTAGTTACAAAGAAGATGGATTATCTAAAAATAACTAATAAATAGGTACGTAATTAGCTTTAAACAGCATCAAGATTTTTCGAAAACAGGCTCCCGATTCAAAACCCTTCGACAACTAACCGATTGACTTAATCATGTACAAATCCCAAATTACAGACAAAAGCACTAATGCAAACATTTATCAGAAAATAATACAGGTACGTTGATGATACAAATACAAATTAGAATATTCCAGTACATTTACAAAATATTTGCGACTCGTTCATAAAAATGTTCATAAATTTTATATTATTACTATCGAATCGAATCGAGTTGGTTATTTATCGATCATTCTGAATTAGGGGTCTGGAGGTATATAGGAAATCATATTCTATGCGTATTTTTTTTTAAAGTTGCCGAGTGATTTCCTGTCTCTCAAGTAATAAAATAAATCGAGGCTATTTATTACGACATCGCTTTCAAAAACTAATTGAGGTCAACTTTTACAGTGCGGGTAATTAATTAAAATTATCCACTACGGTAATCGTCGGTAAATAGTTCAGTTAAATCAAACAACTATAAACGAAAAACATTGTATACATAAATGTTTGCGTATATAAAAAGTATTCATTATGATTCTGTTTTCGTTTGTTTGATTTCCTTAATAACATTACCAAAAGGTCAGATATCTTTTACCTATGTAATGTTAGAAACTAAAGCTAGTTTCACACATTGATTGCCGACCGACTGGCGGCTTCGCTGGCCGTGGCCTACAGGAAACCTACTAGATAAAAGAACAAAGGAAGCTAAACTTTTTAAGTGCTTATCAACTTATACGAACCATGAAAATAATTGGCAAAATGAATGCTCTCAGAATTACTTATTTATAGGCTGGTTAGAAACACGAGTGTAGATTCTTATTTGATATTGCATGAAAGTCATGAGTGTGCGTATCGCGTTTCAATGAACTGACGACATTGCCACAATTTTAACCGAATCCAAAAAAAGGATAACTTAGCTTATACATTTTGTCTTATTTTAACATCTTTTCTCTCAGCTATGTGCGTCCACTGTTGGACGTATGCCTCCCCCATATAGGGGGGATTTGCCAATACTCGCCACGCTTGGCAGGCGGGTTGGCGAGCGCAGTATGATTTCCGATCCTCAGAAGGCGCTGCTACCCACCTCCTGGTACGTTATCCCTTAGCCGACTCTTACGGCACCCGCGGGAAGAGATGGGGGAGTACTATTCTAGGCCGGTACCACCACGGCACATTTAACATAACACCCGTTATTTATAAAACAATGTTGACTTTTTATTAGAAAGGATATACAGCTGGGTGACAACTCTTATTTATCAAGACAAATAATTCATAAACAGCGCAACTCAAGTGATGTATCATAAGTAATCACAAACTTGGTAAAGTAACAGTAATTGCATCTCGATTCCATTGCTACTGTCTAGCCAATTTACAATTATAATGGCAAAACTAGCAAAAACAACAATTTATGAGCAATGTGTTTATAAGAATTGACCCTGAATAGGTACACGCAATGCCTTTATATAAAATGTACCATAGGTAAATACATTATATAGACCGTCTTATGAGCCAACGAATTAAAAAGTTATTTCCACCGTAGCTTACGAATTTGGACTCGTTCCATTAAACTTTCTCAAATAATTGTTATTAATATAATTTAACCTTTCCAACACTAGTGGACTATTAGAGTATTCTATTCCGAACGCGGAAACAACGATGTTCGTGACAGATATGACAAATATGAATATTACAATGACGTCATTGAGGATGATGGCAGACGGCTGATCCGCGTGGTCGTTCAGATCCATCCCACCGATCAAGACGAAAAGTAGCCCGACTAGAAGCTAAAACAAAATGGTAGAAATCAACTCTAATTCTCTAATATTACAAAAAAGTCTGATACATCTAGGTATAAAGCGGCCACGACTTGTGTGTAATTGAAATAGTTTGAAAAAGCGTCGGTGAGTACCATAGGAAATCTCGGAGTCCTCTGACATGCACTGAGACAGGCCACCGATCGTTTTTAGTGAGTGTAAATCTCACATAAACCGGCTACGCCCCCAACGCAGTCGGGTATCTTTGAAAGATTTTCTCTACTATAGTTTCGAGCACATTCGGTGGTCTTTTTCAAGGAGAATACTGGGTGCTAGCGGATACTGTCGCGGTTCGCTTAGTACTAGTATGAGTAATAGGCGAACCGCCTGGTAACATACACAAATACATTCATAATACTTATGTTTTTTTTAAATTTAACTAACATTTTATTCATCATTATACATTATAAATAATCGTTATTTTGTTAGTATAACAGAATGTCGTCAATGCATTTTGTTATATGTACGTACTAAAAAATAATAAAATGATCTAGTTCCCAAATAACAGTTGAAAATAATAATAATATGACCGCTGAAATGTAACGTATAAAGTATGTTTAATATGTCTAGTTAACATGCATAATTTTGTGATAGCTAGTAATAAATAAGCGTGTGATCAGAATAATAACCTTGAGCGCTTATAATAAGTTTATAAACTACAATACTTCAACAGGTATTTCAAGATATCTAGCCAGCGATGAGTCAAATGCCGACACTAGTATATTCAGTACAGTAACTACAAAAGCGGAAGCGGTGGTTGCATAGTTTATGTTTAGAGCGGAGGTCCTGTGGCGAGGGTCGTGGAACCGGCAGTCACGGAGCAGATTCAGAGAGAGAAGCACCAAACCCATCGCCACCTGTATGACGGTCAAATGCCTAAAGATAATACTCAAATGACACAACGCTTCACAGTCAAACCTCGCACTAGAGTTCTCGTTGGAATTCGTGTCCAGAGCCCCGGGGTCTCAGGGCTCAGTAGCCCCAGACAAAGTAACATTCTACAAGCGTTAACACCGAGAGAAAGTATAAGAAAATGTATCAAATTTATACTTCAGAGCGATATATCATGTGATCGATCAACGAACGAATATAAAGCGCGAAAGAGAATCGCTATGAAGCGATGCATCTTGTCCAGGTCCACAGGTCTCTGAACTCTGGACAAAGAAGACTTTCAATTTGTGTACGTATTTAGCAGTAACGAGTATTATTATATAATTTACGAGTATTATTCACGTTAGCCTACAAGTAGGTGAACACTTTTTTTAAGGGTTTCAACAAATCTTGTGTAAATATGACGATAAGTAAAAATAGACATGACAATTATTATTATAACAATAATAATATTATTAATAATAGAATAAATTACTTATTATGCATCTAATTTTGATGTTGATATGCTGGTTTCCCGTAGAGTTAGAGAAAATCCACGGACTCTCGCTCACTACTACTTACTCTACTGGCCTACATACTTTAAGGGCAAACTACTTTGCATAGCATTCTTGATCTTAATGTTAAAGTCCATATTTGTGTATTCACACAAATACGGACCTTAGCATTTTAGCTCCACAATCACAAGCAAACATATGTTTGCCATTAAGTTCTGGCTGTTTTTATTTTTCCGCATATAAATGATTTTATTTCATTTCAAATGTAAAACCGCGGTTTCACCAGCGTGGATTAAGATTTTCGCGCTACCTCCATTATCCCACGAAAACTATACTTTTTCAGGGATAAAAGTAGCCTATGTGATAATCCAGGGCTTAAACTATCGCCATACCAAATTTCATCGAAATCGGTGTAGCCGTTTGAGCGTGAAAAAGTAACAAACATACACACATACACACAAACTTTCGCATTTATAATATTAGTAGGATTACACTTGATATTATATCAATCAATAGATTTAATTACCTTGAAAGCACGTGTATGTGATCCCATGAATGAAATGAAGCTATTTAAAGTTTCATAGTACCTATTTATTATTCGGCTTCAATCGGTACTTACAAAATCAAGGGCTAGGGGAGTTATGACGATACCACAGACAACAAGACTTTTTTAAATACCTAATATGCGGTCTAGGATGTAACCTAGGTGTGTAGCGGTAGTGATTCTCTTTTCCAACTAAATTAAAACTATATAAAATCAAAAGGTTTCATATTGAAATTGGGCAATAAAAAAATTCGTATGTAATAATAACTCCTTAGAACGTTTAGTATTGGATCATCTTTAACATTAGAACAGGTTATATTCCATTGCTGTCCAAATACGTGTAGTTATAGTCAGCACCAAGAGACAACTTATTCTAAATCTAATTTTAGTATTGTTATTGATAAGCGTCGCACTAGTTGGCTACAATATAGGATTCTTCAAAAGGAGAGTTAGCAGTCTGAATAGGATTGGCAACTTATCTTAATGTCCCCAGTATTACAGATATCCATGGGCGAGGATGATCACTTACCATTAGGCAGCCCATGCTTGTTTGCCACCATAATATATACCGTCATCACTTAACATCAGGTGAGACTGTTGTCAAACGCAAACTTATAATATGTAAAAAAAAAATTGGACTTTATTTTTTACCTTTATGAAACATTTTACATTTCACGATTTTTAGTGCTTTAGTGCGACTTTAGTTAAACAAGGAATTCACTCGTGAATTCAGAACACCAAGGGTCTATTTCATCAACCGCAAATCGTAGGAAACCAACAAATGTCAGTCCATTCACTCGTTATTACAGTGAAACTTGGAAGAACAAAACCGCTCAGAGACTCGCACTCTTTTAGTCTAAAGAGCTTAAGAAAGATGTTAATTGTCATCTGGAAAATAGTTACATTAAAAATTTACATGTATTACTTACACTTTATGATCTTACGTATACACGTATTCCGTATACATCTTTACGAACTTTTTGGTTAAAGTTTGTAGTTTAAAATCGACACACTTTAAGGGGTTGAATCAAATTTTATGTCGTAAAGGATTTTTACAATTTAATAAAAACCAATTCATATATAAAGTACCCTACCACCATGCTGGGAAATTGATAATGGTGTCACCTTCACCGGAAGCTCAAGCTGTTGTTGGGGATCGAATTAACATCCGTCAGTTTGACATGCTACCCCGCTGAACTATCATAACCGGTCAGCAAAGGCACATTGTATTACCTCGGAATGGGTAGTAAATATTAGAAAAGAGATGAGGCAAATAGTTTGGAATTGGAATGGAGGAATTTAATTATACAAATTCAATGGGCAGACGCAGAAAATTATCCGATAGAAGAGCAACCTTATGGACGGTGTTCAAGGTTCTGAAACCTACCAATAAAACCAACCAGTAACCTGTAACCTCGAATAATTTTAGATTTTTCACATAACTTTGCTGGCCAATTTCGGGTAGTTTTAGTGGGCAATTTTACCAAAATATATTTTAATTTTAGTGTTGTTATCAGCGATATAAAATAGGGTAGTAACCCGATCTCCTGCTCGGCGTAAGGCATATGCCTTGTTTTGACGATAAAGTCCAAATCACGATGATAATTATCAATAATGATAAGTGTCATCCTGATTTGGACTTTATCTAATCTAATTTTCCAGAATTTTAGTTTAGTTAAGTTTAACAAGAGAATCACAACCATTGCCCAGTTAGCAATAATTAAATAAACATCAAAATTACCTGTAGCACAATAGATATAGATATGAGTACCACCAGCAGAGTATAGAACTCGTGTTTAGGCCCGACTTGGAGCACGTACTTCAGCTGTGACGCGTTGGATGTCAGCAAGGCTATGTCGAGCATCCCCTGAGCCACAGTCTTCTTCGTGGCATAGCGATTGGCATCTAAGCCTTTAACCTGAAAACAAAAACAGACAGTTTTGCTAAAATCTTACTAAAATGAAACCATTAACGAGTTTGAAAGAGCTATCATATGGAGATGTACAAAAAGGTCGTTCTAAACCTAATACAATCCACATATCTTTTATCATATTGTTTTGTCTGCTAGCACATTATTTGGATATTTTTTCATGCATAAAATACTTTTATCGCGATAAAAAGGGGCGGTGGGCGAGGAGGGTTAAAAATACTTTACGACCTATTCTTAGAACTACCAAATATAAAAGGAGTTCCCTTACAAACAATGTGATATGAGATCAGTTTTATATTACATTATCTGCCAACTAAATAACAAATAAACTCATTCACATTCACACCCCGCACTATGATAACCTGTGTCGTGAGAGGTATGGACACACATAATCATATACATCATCCAAGACCCGAGAACAAACATCTATGCTCATATTGCTCATCACATAAATGTGTGCTTCAGTAGGGATTCGAACTCATTAACAAAAGTTTCATATTTTTGCTTGGAAATCGTAAAAACAGCTAGTTATTAGAGTTTCCGGTTGTCACAATTGTGAGCTCTTAGTTGCTACCCGTGTTGACCACTTTTTTACCGGGAAAATCCATTATGTATACTACAGGTCTGTTCCCCGGGGCGGGCCCGTATTACCCTGTACCCTTCGTGCTAACCTAGGGGAGCTTGTAACTATTGTGTTCACATATTGAGTGATATCTTGGAGTGACGTATATCATATCGTAACTTAAGACGGCACTGCAACTATCGTGGCCAAGCGTAGAACCTTCAGCCACACTTAACTTGACCAGCTCTACACTCGTACTTAAATAGAATTAATCCCAGTAATATTATAAATGTGAACGTTTGGATGGATGGATGGATTTTTGTTACTCAATCACGCTAGAACGGCTGAACGAATTTAATTTATTATTTTTTATTTATTAACATCACAAGGTCTTCTGGTCCCAAACTAGGCAGAGCCTGTGCTATGGTAACCTGATGACTGATATATATACTTATATATATATACACACCCAGACACAGGTCGAACCGATATGTTCATGCACACAAATGTTTGACCTGTCCGGGAATCGAACCCGGGACCAGCGGTTTAGAAGGCAGAGTGCTACCAACTGCGCCAACCGGCCAGTCGATTTGGATGTTTAACATGTAGATTATTTAGCTCTTGGAATAACACATAGGCTACTTTTCATCATCATCACTCCACGGGGTGCAGATATTAAAATATAAAATAAATTATATTTACAACTTCACACACGATATCCGTAGGGGCTTCATTTTTACTTGTAGAACTTTCATCGACACTGTCTTTGTCTTGGAGCTTCTCACTGTTCGTATCCTTCTCCTCAGCCATTTTAACGATACGGTTTAGCACGCAGCGATCAATTTTGGCGCGAAGCGTTATTATTCGGAACAAAACAATGAATTTTGGAAACCACTATCTATATTTATATAAAACGATATAAGTATCGTCAATCTCTTATCAATTCGGCACAATACATTTACTTTTGACACGATCCTGCGTTAAAAATGTACACAGCCTAGCGTTATAATATGCCTGAACAAAACAACAATTACATTCTCAAAATGTTTAGATATTTTGACACTGATGATTATATCATATAGCCAACGCACTATATATATTTTTGCACAAAATGATCTATTTTTTCTTAAATTGTGAAATATCTGTTACTTATATATATTATTATTATTGATTCCGATGCTGTTTGTAACGCGTAAAGATCCCAACTGATTGGAGAGGCGTTTTGAAGAAACTTTGAATATCTAAGGACTTCCTTTTGTCGAGGTCGACTCCATCATTGAACCAATGTTTATATAACAATACGTTAATACATGCAGCTACCTTTAGCAGTTGCATCGATGCCTACTGAATCAAGTTTAATTGTTTAAGACTGAAGGCAACAAGGGAAAATCTCATTTCCTTCTAAGTTCTCGTAGGTAGATACTACATGAACGTCGGTTAGTTAATTAACCGACGTGCATAATTTAACATTAAAATGGTTTCATGCAGAGCGAAAATAAAAACATTCAAAAACGTCATTTAAATGGCACATTTATTATGTGGCCGTTTTTGTTGCTCACCTGTTTACCATGTGTTAAATAAATAATTCAGCAACGATGGAGACACAAATAAAGGTTTTCCTAGTGTTCTTTTGGCTGTGGTGCCCTGTATGTGAACCAACGATGTTATTTCGAGGGCCTATAAATTTGAATGGTTGCAATCTTGAGAGAGTTCGTCTGCTTAGGTTTCCTGTTCTCTTATTTATTAAGACATTTAGCAATTCATAAACAATGCAATAGTACTACAAATGTAATTGACAATTGCATTTCGATTGTATTGCATAATATAGGTAATTGCAATGCGATGGAGCTAAGCTCTGTGTAGCCATTACCATTATACTCAAATTAGAATATCAAAACTAGCTAGAAACCTAGAATCCTTCGCTTGCTCAGTTTTCAATTCAAGCCGCCGAAACGCCGAAAATCAACTTTACCCACATTAAAAATAAATAACTATTACTGTGAGCTAGGTAGGCAGTTACGTTAGAAAATTTAAGTAGGTACTTATTATAAATTACCATTTTACATGACCGTACAAAAATAAAGAGTTGAGGGTTTGCCGGATATTACCTCATTTCCTATTATCCGGCCATCCTTATTACGAGACCGGAAGCCGTGCAATAGTCACAAATTATACAATGCGAAGGTTTAATTAAATTATGCATGCATAATTACTTATTATCCAGGTAAGTATATTATTATTATTTTTATTATTATTTTCTTTTGAGTAGATATGTAGAATTTATTTTTACATTTATAAACTTAGCATTAATTAGACCACTAACTCACTTGATAGTCAGTGACTATGTGGTCGAAGGTGTAATCAAGCTAAACCTAGATGTACTCTGGCTGATATCTACAGATATTTTGTTTGCGGTTGTATAACGATTAAAAGAGCAAGTATTTATGCAAATAAATTTAACATTGGTATCTTGTAAACGGCAGTGGGCAGGGCATACAGCTCAAAGAACCGATGGGTATTGAGGTGAAAAGGTTCTCTAATGGAGACCACGGACTGGCAAGCGCAGCATAGGACAGCCACTAAGGCGACCCGACTAAGATCGCGGGTAAGGCCTGGATGCGGGCCGCTTCCATCTGGTCTTTGTGGAAATCAATGGGGAGGTGTATGTCTAGCCATAGACATCCTATGGCTGAGACTTAGATAAATTCTTTAAGGGCAGGATGATGATGATGATCTCGTAAACGATTCCATCCATTTGTATAAAAGTTTATTTGTATATTTTTGGTAAACTTATATTTCTTCCATATTTGTGTTCTTTAAGTAAATTATGCACTTAGAAAATAGCCTGTTCAAAGTTTAGGTTAATATTATTTAACAGTATAGATACAATATTTTGCTAGGTAGCCCCTGTCTGTTTTATCAATTAATATTAATATGGAATATGTAATCGTTTTGATAAATGAGGCGAGGCTTTCCTAAAGGTTAAGGCAAATTGCTCTCGATCATATATACTAGTACTTAATATAAAGAGGAAAGATTTGTTTGTTTGCATTAAATAGGTTCTGCAACGACTGAACCGATTTGAATAATTATTTCACTGTTGGGAAGCCACACAATCCCCGGGTGACATAGGCTATATTTCCAAAACAAGTAGCGATCGTTATAATTTTAAATTGTTAAATTTTTTTCTGTGTGCGAAGACGGGGCGGACCTCTAGTTCTGTATGAAATAACCTAGGAATGTAAGGGAGAGTGCAGAGCGATCAAGAATAGGTATGTCATTGACAGCAGTCACGGTCAGAATGAGCAAATGGGGAGCAGCGCGGTCTAGCCAGCAGAGGTCACGTGACACTAGACGGTAGTAGAAATTTTACAATATATTTTTGTATAAAATCAACAAATGGATATTTCAATAAGAATCCTGACCATGACAAACCTACCTAACAAATAAAGTTTAGTACATATTAATATTAATTCTTCTTATTTTGTAAGATAAAGTTTACTTATTTAAAATTTTTAAAAGCATTTTTATGAGAAAAATATACTTTCAAAATGCATAACCGTATTACGACTCCTGATCCTTCCTTTTTAGTGAACCAAACATACTAAAACTGAAAAATTAAAGCTCAGTCTCTTGCACATGGTTTTAAAAGTTGTAATTTGTATATGTACAGCGCCCTTTTGGGGTACATAATATTTCTTAAGCCGCATCTTATCACATCTCCCCGAACTGATATAGCTCTCAAGCGAATTACCTATGGAAAATTAAATTGGGAACAAATAAGCTTATTTCGTATTTATAATTCGTATAATAAAGTCAAGCAAACTCAACCATTAGAAAAGCTATCGACGGTAACGTTGTATACGTATATGTGTGTGCTTAAACATACACACATACACATACAACGTCGATATGCTCTCGACCGATCGAAATTATTTTTTTAAAGTCACCAAAGTGACTCTGAACCAATAATAATTGTTTCGTTCGCTCAATAATAGGTACTATAAAATGTATGACTGTAATTAAAATTATAATGCATACATTCATAACTGAATCCAGTTCATACACACGTATGATAAAAATATTTTAATAATATTTCTAATAAAACAGGTCGACGCTAAATGCAAAAAATAATGTTTCAAATTCAGACAAATTGTATTGCGTAATTTATATGGTGCAGTGTATAAATTTATACGAGTACCTAAAAGTACAAAAAAACAAAACAAGACAAAAAACTTACCCCGTTCAGTAATCCTGCTGGCAAAATAGCTGCCATTTTAAAAAATCTGAATTAAAATCTTTATTTTTTCAGCTCACGTAATCGTTTTTTAACTTTAATTCAACGGTGATTGCACTCAACATTTTTTTCATAACTGTTTGTTCGAGCATACGTCTTTACGAGCCTTGATGAATGGTGAATGGGTAGGTGCTTTTTAGAGATGTGAAGTTTCTGGCTTAACCGGATTGATGATCTACCGGCATCAGCATATAGAATACCAGACATATTGTAGACTTTACACGAAAGAAAAATTCTTACGTGAGTGCTTTGTGATGAGGCAAAACTTATCTAAAGAAAAACAACTGGTACAAACAGTGATGGAACTATAACATTATAATGTAGTGATATTTTAATTTGTTATGTAATTGATATATAATATCCATTTATGTTCAAGTGTCATATAATTAATAAGTTAGTATCAAGATACTAAAGTCAACCAATAATGACGTAACATTTTTTTAACGTAACAAATACGGTAACTAAGCACAGCGGCGCCCTCAAATCTTATAACGGCTCCCTTTCCGCAGAGTACTTTCATTTATATGTATAGTACTGAATGCTGGGAGTTGTAGAATAAATATTAGTAAGATGGATGTCGTGGAGACGCGATGTCTGATACCTTTACCCCATGTTTAGCCCCATGTTATACGTCGATCCTATTAACACCAGATGTGCAACGGGAAATGTTTCATGTTTCGAAAGTAATTGGAGATCATAGCGAGCAAGCAACTCATTCCATAGTCAAAATACATATTGCAAATTGGTAGGTGTTTGTACAAAAAATATTATGGTTATAGAAACGAATTTTACAATAAAACTTGCTGAAACCATTGGTTAACATCTTGCCTGCCGCGAAGAATAATATAAAGTTTTTTGTACAAGTCAGTGATACTTTGAACCGGGACCTTTGCACCGGGAATTTAAATGGGCAAGTTATTTGACCAGAAATATATTATTGGATAATGTTTTAATGTCGGTATTCAATATTAGGATCATTTATTAAGTCATAATGCTCATGAAATGATCTTGATCTTATTATTACCTATTAGATAATAATAAAATCAAATCATCTAAAAATTTTAAAGTGTATTTTTTGCAATATCAGACGGAATTTTTACATTTTTTCCGGATTTGACCGGAATAAAAAGAATCTATCTATCACTAGCCGATGGTTATTAGTAAAATCGATGGCGTTACCTGACAACGTATACAAAACTAATACAACAGACATAGCGCCAATGACACTGCAATTGGTTCTTTGTTTGTTTGTAAAAATTCGGCGAATCGCATGCGTGTCATTCAACTCTTTTTTCAGATCATTGCTTGATTTTTATCCGACTACAGCTGAGAGCTATTATTTCGACCGGTATGTTGTATGTTCCACCATAACTTATTTTTTATTAAAAATATCTTACTTATTTTTTACTTAAAATAAGTACATACCTATTAGTTTTTTTATTGTCCTCTACAAAGTAATGTAACCTCAAATAAATTAAATACCTATAGCCCTGTAAATGACATCAGGACTGCGACAATGCTATCCTCTGAACATCAGAATAATATAGCTAGTTACATATATAAGTTCGCAGGCTAGGACTGGATGCGGGCCGCTTCCAACCGGTCCTTGTGAAAATCAATATGGGAGGCTTATGTCCAGTAGTGGAAGTTCTATGGCTGAGATGATGATGATGATGATGACAATATTTAAATGATATTTGAATCATTACAATATTTAATATTTAAATTAATTACAATTTTTAAATATTTTAATCGATTCATCTTTTTATATTGGTAAATTGGCTAATAAATGATCATGCAATACTAAATATAATAATATTTCTTTCAAATACTGAATTCCCACTGACATCGATGATATTGCGACAATGGCGCAGATTTCGCTCGGTAAAGTAATATATAGCTCCGAAGGTATTGGCATTACAGAAAAAAAGTTGTAGACAAAAGTTGTTCATAATTAAAAGATCTAAAACTTTGATCCTCGGTAAAATTTCATAAAATTTAACGGTTGGGGAGAAAATGGTGAAATATGAAAATAGGGAGACATTTTTTGCCTTTCGGAAGTAATAAGTTGAAAAATATTGATGATAAAAAAAGTTTAAATAAAAAAGTAAGTAAATTTAATTGAAAAGAGAAAAGGTCTCTACAATTTTTTGCCTAACACTAGCCGTTCTCGAGATATCAATTAAACCTGTCCTTCGGAGAAGACCTCAAATTGGAATTTATGCTCAGAACATCTGAGCACATCTCTATCGATCCTTAATCATCCCCAAACTACGTGTTTTCATGCTTATTCAACCCATTTTGAGCCGTAATTTGACTGTAGTAATAAGTAGAATAATTTGTACATTCGTTTCTTGAGTTCAGCTATTTTCAAAGTCTTCTTATGAACAACTTTTTTCCACTCAAGAATGTTTAAGCGATCGGCTAGAGATAGGATATACTTATGCAGGATGAACCAGGTGATACCGTCAAACCGACCTTGACCCGAGGCCCTTTCACCTTTAGTTAGTGGCAGATTTGACGTTTATCTTAACAACTTTTTGCCTGCCTCTGTTCGCGCCGCGTATGGCAATACTTTCATATGATAACTTTCTCATTTTACCCGCATTTTTAACCGACTTTAAAAAAAGGAGGTTACTAAATTCGACCGTATATTTTTTGGTATGTTTTTGCGGATAACTTCGTCGTTTATGAACAGATTTTGATGATTTTTTTTGTTAGAGTATACTTCCGTGGTGGTCCCATTCGAATTTCATGAAAATCGGACAAGCGGTTTTTGAGTTATACTCAAATAACTGAAAATGCTACGCATATCTCGATATTATTGTCGCGGTTGAAGACATCAGAGAACACACAATAACAATTGATGCCGTGAGTAACAAAGGTCACTGAAAAGGGTGAAAAAAAAAAATATTAACAAAATATTTAACCGACTTTATCACTCAAAAGTGTGAAATAACTTGTCGAGGTCGGTACCAGACCGATGCAAGACTTAGTACCTACTTTCAACTATTTTTACATATCGTGTCGGCCACACCATGTTTTTCTATTCTACTCTGTTCTGTCAATTGGTACCGTTGTCGCTTCTAGGAAAGCATCGTAACTAATACATTTCAGAGATCTTTCAGTTATTTCTTCTATTTAAATGTATTGTATTATAAAACTCCGAATTCCTGCAACCTTACATTAGTGACCGCTAGTATCGCTTCCTAACTGCACATAGAAATATAGTGTATAATAATTAGTTGACAGGTAAATATAATTATTCGCAATAAGCTTAAATTATAGAGGGTAGAGCAATTTGTCTGCTCTTAAAATACCTTATCGCGCACACTTCACATAAAACTGTGACGAAATATCGAACAATGAAACAAATAAAATACATGTTAAATTCTCCAATAAGTTAATTCTAGCACTTAGAACTGATGATATACAGTTTCTGCGAAGTCGAAATGCTAATCTGGCATCTCTCCGACGCGAGCCGTGGCTACACCGCAAGCTTGAAAATCTAAGGTCTTCATAGTTTCAGCGTATACTGAACCAAAAATATTAAAACTAATTATAATCACAGCTTCTTGCAGCTAATTATAATCTTGCACGATTTATAATACATTTTTCAAAATAGCGATTTCTCTACACACAGCTCCTTAAACCTCCTTCCTTGTGGTGGCCTAGTTTCGAAGAGAGTGGTGGCCTCGAAACTAGTGAGCTCTGCCTTCAATGGAATCGAATGAGTCTACTCCCCTTTTGATTGAGCTAGTCTTGACTCGGTAAGATTGAAGAGACACCTATTGATCATCTAAAAAATATTATAAATTTGATTTTGAATGTAATGTAAATTGAATGTTTGTGTGTGAATCATGCCGTATTTAAATTCTCCTGAAAAACTCTCTGGACTCTACCTACAAGTATTTGTAGAGTCCTAAAGTTTCTGAAATTAAACATGACGGAGAGTAAGCGTAAGCGCGTCAGCAAACGCGCTATAATCGCATCGCCTCTAGCGTCAGTCAATTTCGTTTCGCATCCATCAGTGAATTAAAAAAAAAACATTTCAGTTTATTGCCTCTTGATGTTTATGCAAAATAAAAATAAAAACAATGTGCTTGGTGTAATTTGTGTCTTGGAATTTGTATGTTTTATATAAAATATTGTTTTATTGAGTTTCATATCAGTTTACATTAAACAAAAATCATGTGAAAGGGCACTGTTTTGAGAAGCTACTTTGCCTGTTTTGTTGGAGCGAAGAATTGGAATCAAATCTTCCAGATGCTGCCTTCAATGCCTCTTCTCTTTTCAAGAGAAAGTCAGGAGGGATTTGGCAATAAAATTCTACCCAGCACTACATTTTTCAGTCAAAATTCTGTTCCAAAATTCGTTATCAATCCTGAGGTGAGTCAGACGAAATGCAAGGTCTTTCGTGGTCTTTATTTTTATTTTGTACAGTTTCTAACTAAAATTCTTAGTCTCAGATTCAATTTACACCTTTAAATTTCATAATGCCAAGGATAATAAAATGTAACTATTCAATGTTATCATTTAGTCCTCGTTTGATTATTGGCCTACGTAATAAGTTGTCGCCATTTTTATAGTTACGACTTTGATCATTTTAATTTCAAGAGTGATTTTTTCTTGACCTCTTTCTGGATTATGATATCTACAGGTTCCTGTATTTGTTCCTGAAGCGTCACAAGAGGCTCCTAAACAAGATGAACCAAAATACAAAAAAGAACCAGAGAGAAAGAAGAAGTGTGATCCGCCTAATGTTGATGATAATGCTTTAGAAACTGGTAAGTGAGGATTTCAACATGTCTGTCACGGTATTGTATGTAGAAAGTAGATATCTATAATTCTTTTCACTTGTATGATCTCTGTCATTATATTGTTCTTCTGCCTGAAATAATGTTACCTGTTCAAGGACCGAGAGATTGTTATATGAATTATGAAAGTTCTTGTAAATAGTAGGTAATTAACATCCCACCAGTGAGCTAAGGCCAGGTTCTATTACATTAAAAGCATATGATGGCTTGTTAGGGGATTGCTCAAAATACATCAATGCTCTCGCCCCAAATTTGAATAAAAATACCAACTAAAGTACCGAAACGGATACATTATATAATATGAAAAAATAAAAGTATAATATCATAAAAATCATCATCTATAATAAAAATTATGGTTCAATAAAGAGTGTCTGTATTGCAATTGGAAAAGGACAAATTGTGGGATGAAGTGAAAAGAAATTGAGAAGAAAAATTTTTTACATTATCATCAGAAGTAAATAACATTTGTTAGGTCAATGTTGTAGAACTGTGGACACGGGCAGCAACACATACTTATTGAGAGAGATTCAATCATACTTCACAGTGTAAAAAATATATACCTATTAAAATTTGTTTTTTGTGTTGCTGCACAGGCATTAGGTATGATTATCATGAAACATATTTAATTCTATTTTCATTTGCAGCATTTGTTAGATCATATTACCAGAGAGTACAATCAAGATTTTCCTCCAACTCATCAGTGCCTGCAAACAAATTTGTACAATTCCAAAATATACTGAGAAACTTCAATCCAAATGTAGAGACCCCCGTAGATTTGTATAGAAAGATAGAAGACTTATTCGGACAAGAACACAAGGATATTGTGGAGGACTTTTTGCTATTTTTGAAGCCCGGACAAGCATCAGAGGTTGGAAGATTCATGGATAGATTCCAGTTAGTCCGAATGACTGGGTTCATCAATTGTTTACATGTAAGTAACTATTACTAAAACTGTACCTACACTCAGCTAAGTTATTAAAGAGGAATTTTATGCTTAATAAATTGTTTTTAGAAAAAAACAATATAATTGAAGAGGGATATCTATGGAGATCAGAAAACAGTTGAGTAGCATGTGCTTTTTCAGTGCAATGCTACAGAAAATTAAGAATAGTAAATTATTAACTTTCAACAGCAAGCAATTCCATAGATTCTAGGATATCTAATTTTAAAATGGAGCTGTGTCAACATTGAAGTAACTATAGATTACTATTATATATGCTATGTAATCTAGATTTTAAAATTTTATATTGTCATAATGCATAAATGAAAAAAGAGCTATTGAGGGAGTACATAGAATATATACATACATTAGTGAGATTAACATATATTGAAAGTGATTTACATTTATTGAGTCAATCAAATACTAATTCTTTGTATGTAGGTGTGAGTGACATCCTACACTTGATATGATCACGAATACTAGTAAACTCATTGTCAATATTTTTCAGGATATAAATATTTTTGCACAAATGAAGATTAAATATTCTGACTGAGGTTTATAATAAATTGAATAAACATATACCCATGATGTATAGGGTCTCCTCCAAGAGGTGTATTCCTCCAAGAGATAAAAACTCTAAATGGCTTTGAACAATTTTGGTGATCTGTAGCATCAAATTCCAAGTCATCTTTTGATTTGGAATCCCTCCTATCTCCTCTAGCCTCATTTTTGCCTAGCATTTGTTGCATATTTGCCTTATATTTATTCTTGACTTGTTTAATTGCTGGGGTTTATATTTTATAGAGTGAAATTAATTTTTGTGCAGTAAACCTAAGTAATTTATTATACCTTTGTTGTATGATGACATTGATGAATGAAGTATGTTACTTTTTTATAGTTTGGATTGATTTCTTGTGGAGAGTTTATATCCGCCTGTTCTCTTGTTTTGTGGCTCATCAAAGGTTTCAGTTATTGATTGATGATAACATTGTATGTAGATGATAATAATTATCAATCTGATTATATTTCTATGTGTTTCTAGATTAAGGTCTCATACAGATAGATTATATGCTATACTCGAAGCCAATGGATGCAATTGTTTTGTTATACAAATATCTTGTGTCGCAAAATTTTCTTAAAAACCTCATGTATGTGTAAGTATAAAGTTTTTAGCGTCACTGATTTTTATTAAGCTTTGTCTCCATTTGCTGCAATATTTTGTTTCAACATACCGTTTGGCAATTCTGCAAAGCTCTTCTTCTTTTTGCCTGATTGAGCTCTATTGTTATGTGCTCTATAAATTGATGTAGTAATTTTATTAGAACTAATGTTCTTTATAGCCACTTTTTATAGCAATGGTTTATAATAATAACCCATAATTTCCTTGACCTCCATTGTTTTTATTCTGGGTTACGTAGTTCCCCGAAGGACTTGATGTGATTTCATTTTGTAGAGCTGCGTTGAAGGGCCTGATTTGTCTCTCGAAATTGAAATACTCCTTTGTCTAATTTATGCTTAATTATTTATATGCTCTTTGCTGTCTAGATTTTATATTTTCCAACCCATGTTTGTTCTTCAAGCCACAGAATATTTATTCTCACTATATTATATATTTACTGGCCTTTATTGTCATTTCTATCTACGTAAGTTTGTGTCGGATTTTTTAGTACTTATTTGTCTTTTCTAGCAACTTTGTAATATTAACTTACACAATTCCATAATCTGTCTGCTAGGTGAATTTAACTTTTTCCTTCGTATATCATTATTTTTACTGTGGTATCTTATTTAACCGAATGGTTGCGAGTACCTATATGATAAACGATAAAGTTTCCTCTTTATATGGTAACGGGGAGTACAGTTAACGTCGAGCAGACTGCCGCCCATTAAGCATTTATTGTTGTTTGTGTTTCACCTATCTAATCTCTCCACATTTACTCGTAAGTTACAGGTATGAGTGTATTTCTAGGAGTTTAGCACAGTCGGCTTGTGGTAATGTTTAATGTACACATAATGCGAGGTCTTGTCATGTCTTATATCAATCTTTATTTGCTTTAACGCGCCATTTCTCAGAAATTCGTCAAGTAGAGAGGGAGATTATTTTGAATCTTCGTGGAGGACTGCATCGTGTGCATATGTGTGGTACTAGTCGTGTGTCATCAAGTGTAGGTACATGTATAATACGGGTATCAATATACTGCCTTGTGCGACGCCAGATTTGATCTAAGCTTATTTAGTCGTTTTTTGTTTCTTTTGTGATAGTTCTACAATATACTAAATAAAAAACACGTGGGTGCCATGCTATAGTAGAAATAACGAAAAATGTATTATAAATTTGTTTAAGTATCAATGAAATTTTAGAAACTGAAAATAACCGAAACCACTCTATATGGCAAAAATGATCGGTAAGCTCGCACAGTATGTGACTTCCATGTGTCAATAACATGTGGAAGATCTTATAAGTGGTGTTGGCTAGTACGATGGTAAAACCGTGATGCCGGAATTAGGTTGAAGAGCTCTTCAGAACACTCACTGTTGCATATACGGTAGAAAATACACAGAGACTCTACATCTCTACGCGTACTGAGGGTGAGGTCTACGGTGAGTTTGGGATTGTTGACTTTTATTTTCATTTCATTACAAATATCGTATCCGCGAGTTGTAGCCTGCTAACCTGCGTCACAGAATTGTGTAACCTATTTCAGGGTCTAGTCCCTCCCAAAGTAGGTTTATATATTTTGGATCCCTTGAAATGGAAAACTTAGTATGACCATTTGTGAGGGGAAAATAAATATAATTTAATTTGATAATGATAAACTATATTTATTAATTATCTCCGTTATTATTCTTTGACAGAATACATTTGCCAGAAAGCCAACGGTGCTAAGAAAGGTGTTACGCGCGCTAACCAACGGCATCAACAGCGGCAACAGCGATGAAATGAAGTCACGTGTTCTGCCTCACTTTCGGTCCAATCCTCGGCTGATGCAGATGTTCAAGTCGCTATTCCCTAATGAGAGACCTTCGGATAGGTGAGTGTTTTTATTGTGTTATTTATAATCAGGCAGCATGTAAGAAGTTTTCAGGTGTTATTTCCTAAACCATCGGACAATATGTATGTAATTGTCAGGAGGTATTTTCAAAACCAACAGGTTTTATGATTGTCATTTATAGGTGTTATATATTATAGTATGTTCTATCAGGTATCTGGTACTATCACATATATTATAGTACATAACATCAAATCCTCACGAATCAAGGTGCATGTATTTAATTGTGAGGTGTTATTTTTAAAACCATCAGGGTGTATGTATGTGATAACTAGATGCTATATCCAAAACAATCAGGTTGTACCTAATTATGAGGTGGTATGTCTGTAATTTCCAGGTGTTTTTTAAACAATCAGGCTCTATAATTTTCATTTACAAGTGTTATTTCTCAAACCATCTAAGTCTATGTATTTTATAGTCAGGTGTTATTTCCTGATGCTATTTGAAAAACCATTACACTCTATTATAATGCTTGTCGAGTCCGTCAGTGTTTATGAATGTGATAGGTGTAATAGTAGTGTGTGATAGCCAGGTCTTTCCTAAATAACTAGGGTATGTAATTGTCAAGCATTATTCAGTGCAAGATGGATTGTCAACTCGATAAAATTCGAAAGTAAGTGCTTGTTCAGACAGGGCCATATCCGCCCGGTTATGAGATCTCCATATTATAGCAATAGAAACGCGCGGGTGCCGCACGATTCGCGTGAACGCCATGTCTGAACTAGCACTTATTGTAAAATTTTGTCGAGTCGACTATCCATGTTCGCACTGCAGGGGTTTTGTATCAGTACATGCATATTACTTGATACTCAGCGTTGATATTGTTAATTTTATAAACCTATAAAATCTGTATGTATGTTGTAATTTTATGCTATATAATTGGCAATAAACCATCAAGTTCTCTGTGTACAATACAAAATTTTGTTTTCTAAATCTTAGTATTTAATTGTTGAGCATCAATGTATTTATTAGAAACATTAAATCGATATTTGTTTCCATATTTCAGTTTGTACGAAACTGGCGTGGATATGATAAATGAGAGCTTTCTCACAAATGACAAGGGGCACGACGTCTGGGAATTTGAAGATGAAATCGATAATAAACGGAAGCCTGAAGCTAAAGAAGGCCTGGATAGCATGGTGAGTTCAATATAACTTGAATTTATCCTAGTTTATTATACTCTTAATACTCTTAGTAATCTTAATCGTCCTAGTGTAGATGCTATAAGGTAATCACGTATTCAAACCACCTTCATGAATTATCACAGTAACAAAGATGTTGTATTCCTGAAATAAATCTTGCTCGGAGAGTGCTGCAGAGAGAATTGGCATATGTTTACGTCTACATTTCAACATAAATCCAATCTAGGACCTATAAGCTGACTTTGTTCAGTTTTCCAATGCTCAGAAGAAAACTACCTATGTAATTGCAGGAGTTTATCTCACATTATTATTTAGTGCTGCTAGGTAGTCACAGTAGCAGACTCTCTCTGAATATAATGATCAATGAAAGGAGCTAGTTTTGACCATATTGTGTATCACGTAAAGCTTTGAATGTCCAAAGAAGTTTAAACTTTTAGCCTAAAAAATAAGCCTATTAACCGTTATATCTACATTCTTCTTGTCGATAAACAAGGTTTATAAATCTACTAGCAGCCCGTTCCGGCTCCGTATGGTAGAAAATTCATTTTTAAAACAAATAATTTTATCTATGATTAAAGTGAAAATATTAAATGTCAGCCTCAAACACGTGGCTACCTATTTCATACATCTGCACGCCCTTCTCCCGCACTTCGATGCCCCCTCCATCGCTGCGTCGTTTATTTAGTTTTAGTTAGTCTTTTTCCATTAGTATTTAGTATAGATTGAAATTTTAGAATTGGTGATATCTTCTGGACGGAATGTCAGATTTAAATAATTCTAAAGTAATGTACAGGTATTGAAATAGTCTTAAATACAAAATGATTTATTTGGAATAGGGTAAATGATGGATGGATAACATGATCTGATTTTGGTCGGCATTTCTATCAACTTATAAAATGTAAAAGAGTAGTTATAGTGACATAACTACAATATTTGGACATATGATATTGCATAGATTTTTGTAGAAATTTATAATGTTCTTTAATATTGTAAAATATTTTTCTGTTTGATCATCAACAGTTTCCGCAGCGCATGCGGTATTTTTTTACACCTTAGGTTACATTATTGAAGTTTGAGTAAAGATCCCTGATTTTACTACACAGTAAAAAATATAGGCTATACTAGTAATGGATAATTAGCATTCTAATATTGAAAGACTTTTTAAAATCAATTCATTACTTTTTGAGTTTATTTACTACGAACATACAAAAATACAAATTTTTCCTCTTTATAATAGAAATGTAGATTAGGTTGAATCCCCAGCGAATGTATGTATATTTCCTATTGTTGCAGTATTTGAACGGTCGAGTATTTCTCCAACACGGCCGTTTGCTCCGGTCCGCGCGGGTTACCTTCCCCTACAGCAAAGAGCCGTATCGGGTGCACGCCCGCCGTCTGGCACCGGCTCACTGTCACCTCACACCTTCCGAATCAGACGAGGAGCCAGAAAAAACAACCAAAAACAAAATCCCACCGAAAAGGACAAGAAAACAAGCCAAGTCACCAACAAAGAAGGACGTTAACGACAACACGAAAAAAGACTGCCAAATAGCGAGCCCTAAACCTAAAAAGTCACAATCTAAGACGAAAAACGGAAAGAAGGAACCTGAATTTAAATCGGAACAGAAAAGGAAGGACAGTAAAAATATTATGGGGCATAAGAAGGATATTGAATCGCCGAAATCGAAACAGACTAAAATTGACTCTATGATAGTTGACGTAAAGATCGAATCCCCGACAAACATAGAAACAAAGATTGAAGCGTCCGTGAGCGTGAAAGCGAAAAAAATTGTTGATAAAACCAATTTGAAAAGCAACAATTGGACTAGAGACGAAGACAAAACCATGCTCGAAGTGTTAAAAGGTGAAGCTGGGTCGGAGAGAGTGTTCGGTAGAATCAGAGAATTGTTACCCCACAGATCTGCACTGGAAATAAAAGAGAGATTTTGTCATGTTATGACGCTTTTACAACAGATGGCAGTTGGTGAAGTTACGTAGTGTATAGGAATGTATTTTGATATTATGCAAATGATTATATTTATAATTTTTATATAATAAACAATATTTTAACGGAATTTTTCAGTTTATTTTATAAGATCTTTTTTAGGATTCCCTGTATTTTTAAAATATATTCGACGATATATACGACGACATTCAAATGCAAAAAGGAACTTTATAATGGGCCATAAGTTTTTTATTACATACCATAATATAAATGTATATAAAATTGAATCTTATATCTTCACAATATTAGTGTCGATATGCGCATTTAAATTTATCAGATGTTGCAATTTCACAACCAGTCCAGTCATATAAACTTTAAATCAAAATTTCAATCTAAAGGCTGCATCTTTGATATTATGTAGTTTTAATCATACAAAAATATTATGTAAAGATCTTTGGACGCGCAACCATCGGCATGGATTGAAAAAAAAATTGAATATTTTTTCGCAATTACTCAAAAATGGTAAAATTTAGAAAAAAAAGTTCTGAAGATGATTGATAGAGCTTTAAATTTTACATTAAAAAGGTTTCATGACGTTTTTCCTCCGGTCAAATTTAACCAAGTTCTTCTAACCACTTTCAAATAAACTTAAAAGAAATGGTGAAAATTTTTCATAACCATGAAAAAAGCTGATTTTTTTTTGCTTCAATATAAACGAATCAACTGCCACAAAATCATCTCCTATGTGCATACCATCTTTTGCTGCTGCAAGTGTCTACCTTAAACGCGTTAGAAAATGAAACTATCAGCATCTCTATCATTGCTGCCGTTCCTTTTAAGCCTAGTTCTAACCGGATATGCGCAATGCGGAAAAAATTCGCTTGGAAATTCCACGACCGTTTTTTTATTGTTTATTAGTTAATTATTGAATATTTATACGAATTTGCACAAGGGCAAATTAAAGTAGCTCAAGGGCAATTTTTTGATGCCTGGTGGAGCAAACAATAAACATTTTTCAAAGAGATATGACTATTTAAAATACAGGAAAATGGGAAATTATATTTCGATTTTTCTTGGGAAAACGAAAGAAGGGCAAATAAAATAATTAACGTAGGTCGAAAGGGCAAATTAAGATCTATAAAATGAGATTTTTTAAATTTTGAAATTCTAAAGTTTGCAGGCCGGAACATACCCGGTCTAGTTCTACTGCCATAATGACAATTAATGGTTGGTACTCCAATTATACTAGTTGATTTTTGATTGTTGTTTATTTTTGTATGAAAACTATATAGGACCAAAAATGCAGCCTTTAGACTGAAATTTTGGATTAAAAGTTTATTTGATTACAAACTGGAACTCATATATTGTGAATTGGAACGTAGGCGTCCATAAGTAGCGCCTAGGCTATAGGCGTAGAACAGCAGTTTCGGTCATACCTTTTCGTCACGTATACTTTGCACTGCACCCGGTGCATGTTTACCGTCGCAGAAGCGTACACGGTGATTATATTTCGTTGTAGTATGTAGACATATGCCACTTCTGACCGGCTGAACCGCACTCAGTGCAGCTGAAATCATCAAATTCGGTCTTCGTGGCTCTGGCTTTAGAACCGCGACCTCGAGTTCGAATACTGGTTAACCTCAACTGGCTCGCAGAAATACAACGATGAGACAACGTACATCGGCCGAAGAACGATTAATAATAACTTTAAGGTGAGTATCACCACATATTATTCATAAAGTTGTATTCTTAGGAAGTAACAAATTAGTATTAGGCACAAAAAACTGAAATATAAATTAGATAGTAATAATTAATAAGGGCAGTATGATTCAAAATGGGCGTTATTAATCAGTCTTGTTTGGCGCGCTAGCTCTTAGTTATGCGTTCTATCTTCGACCACATCTACACAGTCACAGCTAAATGTATTGTCACACTGACAAAAGTCACCAGTGAGCGCTAGCTCTTAGTTATGCGTTCTATCTTCGACCACATCTACACAGTCACAGCTTTAAAGTATAGGTAAATATCATAAAAAGGTGCAAACTCGTCAAGTACTTGACCTATCGAATAATTCATAGAAACACGTTTCACGTCCTCTGTAGCCTTTAGCTATTTATTCCATGACCTTAAGTTTGAATGCGCAAAAATTTAAATAAGTATGTCCGTTCCAACTACTGTAGTACTGTATACTGACAAGCGTACCTATTAAAAAGGTAATCATCGAATATCACCATCGCATCCTCACAACCAACAACAATTTTAGATAACGTTCTGATGTAGTCATCGTCATTCGTCGTAGCCATAGGATGTCCACAGCTGGACATATGCCTCTCCCATATAGGGGGGATTTGCCAATACTCGCTACGCTTGGCAGGCGGGTTGGCGAGCGCAATATGATTTCCTATCCTCAGACGGCGCTGCTGCCCACCTCCTGGTACGAGATCCCTTAGCCGACTCTTACAACACCCACGGGAAGAGATGGGGTCATCGAAATACATCGACCTATTTACATTACTTAAGTACCTATTTTTTTAACTTTAAGTGTGCCGTGGGGTACCGGCTTAGAATAGTACCCCCCCATGTCTTCCCGTGGGTGTCGTAAGAGTCGACTAAGGGATCACGTACCAGAAGGATGGGCAGCAGCACCTTCTGAGGGTCGTATTTTATATACTGCGCTCGCCAACCCGCCTGCCAAGCGTGGCGAGTATTGGCAAACCCCCCCCATTATGATTAAACAAAATTCGACCAGGCCCCCAGTCCCCGGCAGCTCCGCTAATGCTGGCTCCGGTAGCGGCCAGTGTAACGGTGGAGCAGGGGGTGCTAAGAATCTCCGGCAGATTCCCGGCTACCACTCCCTGAAAAAACGACCTCTGGCCCTGGTAACACACAATATAAGATCTTTGTTGGCAGACGAGAAGATCGTCGAACTGGAAGAAGAAATGAGTAAGTTACACTGGGATATCTTAGGGTTATGTGAAGTCCGTAGAGAGGGTGAGGACACCATAACTCTCAAATCCGGTAACTTGCTCTACTACCGGGAAGGCGACCAAAAGTCCCAAGGTGGTGTCGGATTTCTCGTTCGCAAGTCCCTCGCTAACAACATCATCACCATCGACAGCGTTTCGAGCAGGGTGGCATACCTAATACTCAGAATATCAAGCAGATATTCGTTGAAGGTCATTCAGGTATATGCACCGACCTCGAAACTCGGAACGGATGAGGAGGTAGAGGCTATGTATGAGGACATTAGTAGGGCCATACATACCTCCAAGACCCATTACAATGTTGTTATGGGGGACTTTAACGCAAAGTTGGGCGAAAGAAGTGATGGAGAGTTGAGAGTGGGGCAATTTGGTTATGGACAACGGAACCCTAGGGGACAGAGGCTGGCCGACTTCATGGAGAAAGAGGGACTCTTTATGATGAACTCTTTCTTTCAGAAGCCGCCTCAAAGGAAATGGACCTGGTTGAGCCCCAACGGTTCCACAAGAAATGAGATCGATTTCATCATGACCACCAAGAAACAAATATTCAATGATGTCTCTGTGATCAACATGGTCAAAACCGGTAGTGATCACCGCATGGTAAGAGGCACATTGAATATTAATGTTAAACTTGAGAGGTCCCGTTTGATGAAATCCACGCTCCGACCTCAAAATGTCCATATCCAAAACCCCGAGAGCTTTCAACTTGAGTTATCCAATCGCTTTGCTTGCCTTGAGAACTTTGCGTCGGTGGACGAGACCAACAACAGGTTTGTAGAAACTGTCCACGAAGTGGGGTCTAAGTTCTTTAAGCCCCGCCGTACAAATAGACCTCAAAAACTCTCCAGCCATACCCTCGACCTCATGGCTGAACGACGCTCGTTGCAACTGCAATCATCCGATGATGCTGCGTCCTATAGGCAGCTCAATAGACGAATATGGAAATCCTTGCGACACGACATCCGTACCTTTAGTACAAATCGTATTAAAGATACGATCGAACGGAGAAAAGGCTCCAAAGTGTTTGCAAGAGACAGGTCTATTGGGCAAAGCCAGATGACTAAGCTGAAGAGAGATGATGGCAGTATAGCGTCGACCAAAGCAGAGGTGCTTGGAGAGATCGAGAGGTTCTATGGACAGCTATACACTTCGGTCGCTAAACCTGTTGACAGCTTGGCCAAAGACCCAAGAGCCAAGCTGACCCGGCACTATACCGAAGACATCCCGGACATCAGCCTATACGAGATTAGGATGGCTCTGAAGCAGCTTAAAAACAACAAGGCACCGGGTGACGACGGAATCACATCAGAGCTTCTGAAAGCGGGTGGATCACCGATACTGAAAGTTCTTCAGAAGCTCTTTAATTCCGTTGTCCTCGAAGGGTCAACGCCGGAAGCATGGAACAGAAGCGTAGTGGTGTTGTTCTTTAAGAAGGGTGACAACACATTGCTTAAGAACTACAGACCCATTTCGCTTCTGAGCCATGTTTACAAGCTGTTTTCAAGAGTCATCGCGAATCGTCTTGAACGCAGGCTTGATGACTTCCAGCCTCCCGAACAAGCCGGTTTCCGAAAAGGCTACAGCACCATAGACCACATCCATACGCTGCGGCAAGTTATACAGAAGACCGAAGAGTATAACTTGCCCTTATGTTTAGCGTTTGTGGACTATGAGAAAGCCTTTGATTCGATCGAGACGTGGGCGGTGCTTGAGTCTCTCCAGCGGTGCCGTATTGACCATCGGTATATCGAAGTGCTGAAGTGTTTGTACAATAACGCCACCATGTCGGTCCGAGTACAAGAGCAAATTTCGAGGGCGATTCCATTGCAACGAGGCGTGAGACAGGGAGACGTTATTTCTCCGAAACTGTTCACTGCCGCATTGGAAGACGCCTTCAAGCTCTTGGAATGGCAAGGATTCGGCATCAACATCAACGGCGAGTACATCACTCACCTTCGGTTTGCCGACGATATTGTGGTCATGGCAGAATCCATGGAAGACCTCAGCACGATGCTCGAAGGCCTCAACAGAGTTTCCCTAAGGGTGGGCCTTAAAATGAACATGGACAAGACGAAAATTATGTCAAATGCCCATGTTGCGCCCGCCCCCATATCAATTGGGAACTCGACTTTCAAAGTTGTTGACCATTACATCTACCTAGGACATACAGTCCAATTAGGTAAGTCCAACTTTGAGAAAGAGGCCAATCGTCGAATCCAACTCGGCTGGGCAGCGTTCGGAAAGCTCCGAGACGTCTTCTCGTCCAAAATACCGCAATGCCTGAAAACGAGGGTCTTCGAACAATGTGTGTTACCAGTGATGACTTACGGAACTGAAACGTGGTCTCTGACTATAGGCCTTCTGAACAGGCTCAGAGTCGCACAACGAGCTATGGAGAGGGCTATGCTCGGGGTTTCTCTACGTGATCGAATCAGAAATGAGGAGATCCGTAGAAGAACGAAAGTCACCGACATAGCCCAGCGGATTAGTAAGTTGAAGTGGCAGTGGGCAGGGCATATAGTTCGAAGAACCGATGGCCGTTGGGGCCGAAAGGTTCTCGAATGGAGACCACGGACTGGCAAGCGCAGCATAGGACGGCCACCGACTAGGTGGACAGACGACCTGACTAAGATCGCAGGCAAGGGCTGGATGCGGGCCGCTTCCAACCGGTCCTTGTGGAAATCAATGGGGGAGGCCTTTGTCCAGCAGTGGACGTCCTATGGCTGAGATGATGATGAAGTACCTATTTACATTTATGTCGATGGATGTAGTTAAATAGGTATAAATCGTAAAATATTACGATTTTTTTATCAAAATGTGCAACATATCAAAATATTATTACAAGAAAACTTCGTAATGCTAAAAAAAAACTCCACTTGCCCATCCTTCTCGAATCGAACACACCACGGTAGGTATAATCTATGCATCACCCACGGTGTGTATAGATCATAGAAGTAATATGACATATTGCTTCTATGGTATAGATAGAATGTACTCTATCTAGTTTGTGGTATTTAATTCGCGCTATTTTTGTGGCATGCCAAAGTTTTTATCGAAATTAGTCGATTTGATCTACACATAATTCAAAATGGGTATTTTAGGCTTATCAAAACTTATTGCTGATATTGCTCCTCAAGCTGTCAAGGAAATGGAGATTAAAAATTACTTTGGTAAGGTAACAAACAGGTTTAATCAAAGATTATCATTGTATGGGTTCTCTTCTCATGGTTTATTTAAATATATTTGTTATTTTTACATCATTTCCAGGACGCAAAATTGCTATTGATGCCTCGATGAGTCTGTACCAGTTCCTAATTGCTGTGAGAAGTGAAGGTATCTAATTCTTTATTATTGACACAATTTTGCCGGTAATTTTGCTTCATCTATCTAAGATTCATGCTGCCGTTACTTATAACTATAAATGAATGTCTCGTTAGTGAGCGGGCCTTCTCACTCAACTTCTAGAAGGCACTTATGTTACATTAGAACATAAACGCATCCCTAGGTTGTCGATAGAGATTCCATCACAATACTGCTGATTGTTACAATTTTTATTCGTATTTAAATAATCTTTATTTACACGTTCCAGTTGCGGCAGTCTAGAATTTTAATCAAAGACTATTACTGTGTATGACAGTATTGAGCTTGTCATAATAATAATAGTAATTATTGCCCCTGAAACTTCCTGCATACCTACAACATTTCCTTAATATTTAATATAATAAATAACAAAACAAAAACCTGAATCAGTACATTTCCATTACCTATTTAAGTTATTTTTATTCATCAAGAAATAAATAACTCCCTACACATTAACTAAGGAGGGAATTTTTTCTCCATGGAATATGAATTGCATATAATTTTTAGCTGTGTGATCTTGGATAGGGTATGCACCCTATCATCCGCTTTAATAATATAATTGATAAGAAGAGGATAATGTGGGATTAATTATATTAACATGCCATGTACTCATAATATGGATATCAGTAGCAATCCAGGTTATAAGGTACCGGCATTGCACATTTCTTCCAAATCTATCAAGCTGTTAAGGAGTAAAGAAGTAACAAACACACATACACAAACATCACATTTATTGTGATGTTTGTGTATGTAGATGTAGATACCAGTGTGATGGAAAAATTAAAATGGATGGAAGAAACTAGTTAGCATGAAAAAACTATAGTGAGAAGTATTTCAATAAGAGCTTTTGGGTATTGAAGAGCAAGTTTTAGCGCATGACAGAATTACTGCAAATATTTGGTGATCTAAGATTTGTCCTGTCATTTTTGTTCTGCCATTTGGATAACCTTAACTCTAAACTTTGTCATTCCAGGAGCACAGCTTGTCTCTGTTGATGGAGAAACCACCTCCCACCTCATGGGAACATTCTATCGTACTATCAGACTGATTGAGAATGGCATCAAGCCTGTATATGTCTTTGATGGGAAACCTCCAGACATGAAGTCTCACCAGTTGAACAAGAGAGCAGAACGAAGAGAGGAGGCTGAGAAGGAGTTGCAGAAGGCTACGGAGGCTGGTAAGATTCAATTTATTAGTTCTCCTGACATTTGTGGGCACTAAATATGCAACTAATGGTAAATTCACAATAGCTTCTATACACTTTTTATCAATTGGATGTGTCCATGAAAAAGTATGCTAAATATTAATTTTTAGTACTATATAAGTTCTTAGCATCTTTGCAAGTGTTATCATTACCTATGTTAACATTACCATTAGGTAACCTTTTAGAATCTTGATGAGTTGCACTAACTTTATAATAACATGCTGACAACCCTTGATACATTTTTTTTACACAGCAGCATGTCAATGTTGATTAAAAGTTAAAATATTCTAAATATTCTAGAAAAGAAATATCTTTTTTTGTGTTTGTGTTTAAAGTATGTTATAAGTATATAAGTATGTTTGTTTGATAAGTATGGTTGGTATTTGCAAATGCAATTAATAACTAGGTTACTTAGGTAGCTAATACAAATAAAATGTAGGGATATGCTCATATTTGTAGCCACATTGTCTTATCATATGATATAGGTAGGGTATCAATATTTAAACATTATTACAAAAGTTAATATAACATTGAAAAAAGTGTGAGTTTTTTAATTATTTTGTTATAGGTAGTAATAGTACAACGGTACAGGCTTATTGTAGAATTTTGGGACATTTAGAATACTTCTTTGTCTAGTTTGAACTGGGTATCTGGCTTTCAATATGTATTATTGGCACTTATACAATTCTCAAATAAATAATATAAATAATTCTGAAAAAATAAAATTTATTAAAGAAGAGACAAGAGTTTTTTTAAAGATTATTCAATTCTTGTCCGATTCTTACATAAAATATTGTTGATGTAAATCTGAGTACCTCAGCTGACTACACTAAAACCAACTAAATGATGGTTTACCACACCATCCGATGAACAAAAACAATCTGATGAAAATGCCACCAGTGGTCACCAATCCAAGGTATGACCGAGAAGTCATACCTTGGATAGTGTACCATAGTTTCTTAATGCAGTTGTTTGATTAGGATTGCATGGATAAACTACGCTGTCCTATTCCTATTAGCGATTTTATAATCATATCCTTTAGCAGTTATATGTTGAATTGTTACATACATAGATATACTAGTACATAGGGTGTACACTGTACATAGATATAAAACTAAGAGAAATGGACTACCCTGCATATCCTTACTACTGCTCTATTCTACTTTTAGGCACTGAGGTCCCCCATGTCGCGTGTCGCCTGTATTGCCCACCCTTTCAATTACATATTTTTTAACGAACCTACCTCGTGAATGGGCTTTCTAGGTAAGGCCTGTGCGCTTCATGCTTCATTTTACGTAATGGCGTATTAAATTTTTTTTTTTTTTTTTAAATTATATCATTATCGCGCTCGTAATGGCGTATTTAATCAATATTATTTGATTACCGCGTTTCTAGGTGATCAAGCTTCGATAGAAAAATTCAACCGTCGCCTGGTGAAGGTGACGAAACAACATGGCGAAGAAGCGAGGGAACTACTTAAGTTGATGGGTATCCCCACTATCGAGGCGCCTTGTGAGGCGGAGGCTCAATGCGCCGCTTTGGTGAGTTTCAGTCAATCAATTTGATAATTTTGCTTATTCCATTTACACCTTCACAGTCTTAGCTGAGTCAAAATGAGAACGTCTATATCGCTATTCTTGAGTTTAGTTATACAGTTTTACCTGGATACTGTGCCTAAGTAATTTTGATACTTTGCAAGATTTAAAATTCAATGATTTTCAACGCATTTCAAAAAAAGAATGAGGCTTGATCAACTGAACTTTTTTTGAAGTTAAAGTTTCTTTATGCTCTTTGAGCACTTTTTAGGTGAACAAAAATCATGGAACTTGCGTCATCGTCACCAAGCGCTTTCAATAAGCCATATATGTTTGCTGTGTATATTAGTGATGTAACAAATGTAATCTTTTGAACATTCGCGGATGCGAATACAAAAATCTGCTACTGGCAATCGCGAATGTGAATGCTCAGTTTTTATTCAAAATTGGTGCAAATTGGCCCTAATCCTGTTAATCACACGAACTAGCTAAAATTAACTAAAATTCTTAAAAATAAAAGAGCTCATATTCTATTTACACTTAAATTCAAATTAGTATAATTCCTTACAACGCAGTTAAAGGTAGATGGCAATAAGAATCCCCTCAGATGTCAAAGCAAGGGAGAAATTCGACGTTGGTGGTACTGGCTGCTATAGCTTAGTTGGACAAAGCGACAGGACGGTATTCTGTAGTCGTGGGTTCAAGTCCCACTAGCAGCCGAATTTTTTCCTTCAAATAATTTGAACGTATGACCCTTAGGTTTGAAAATCTGTCACTACACACAGTGTGTTCAAGCAGCAGTCCTTGTGAGCCAGGAGGTATTCTAGGTCTAGCGTGATAACATCTTCGACCACATTGTCACTGGCCATCAAGTGAGATAGTAGTCAAACACTAGATATTTACATTATTAAAGAAACCTTTATTAATAACCTATTTTGTTGCTCTTATGGTTGGTACACGATATGAACAATATTTGTGCAAATCATTTCTATACAAAGTATATATTATTACACTCTACTTTATTCAGGTGAAAGCTGGCAAGGTGTTTGCAGCAGCGACAGAAGACATGGATGCGTTGACGTTTGGTGCCAATGTGTTGCTCCGGCACCTGACCTTCTCTGAAGCAAGGAAGATGCCTGTACAAGAGTTCCATCTGGACGATGTGCTGAAAGGGCTCGAGCTTGAGCATAATGAGGTTGAGTATACTCTTAAAATGGCCGTGGTAGTACCAGCCTAGAATAGTACTCCCCCATATCATGACGCAGGTGCCGTAAGAGTCGGCTAAGGGACCACGTACTAGAAGGTGGGCAGCAGCGCCTTCCGAGGATAGGAAACCATACTGCGCTCGCCAATCCGCCTGACAAGCGTGGCGACTAATGGCAAATCCCCCCTATACGGGGCATATGTCCAGCAGTGGACGCACATGGCTGAGAGAAGATACTTTTAAAATTATTTATTTTTTATGATGTTTTTATGTGTCATCAGTTAACAATATCAGCTTGAGCCTCCAGTGAAGGCAACACGTTATCAACTTCTATAGCTTTGTGGTCAGGTACTTCAAATGCCTGGCTAGCTAGCATCCTCAAGGTTGTTAAACTGTCACCAAACACACCATAAAGTGTGTCAAATGTTAGATCTCCAATAAAGTATTAAAAAAATACATTACGGTATTTGGTGAACGAGAAACTTAGTGCGAATCTCTAGTAACTATTTCCTTAAGTTTCTAGTATGCATGTCTCAGAGTATGAGGAATATATTATATCGCAGGTAATTTTGAATAAAAGATTATACTCATTTTATCATCTTAATTTTAATCAAATAAATATATTTACTAATTGTTTTGAATACTGTATAATTCATTACTAAATAAAATCCTCTCGACAGTGCTATAATTTATAAACATGCTTGTATAAATTAAAAAGCGAATATCTTTCAAAATAATAAGTATATTTAAACAAAACTTAGCTTGTTGGGTAGGTAATAGAGATGGGTCATGAGACGGTCAGTATTTTAATTGCAATATTCGTAATTATTGATTTGATATGAATTTCTTTAGATAAATTGTATGAGTTTATTTAAATATTAGAAATATAATTATACTACTAACTAACTAATACTACTAACTATACTTAGAAATATAATTCAAGAATTGCTTGTTTAACCACTTTTAACTATAAGTAAACAGGTTAATATGCTTTTTCAATATATTTACTACTTTTAAAGATTTAACAGAAAAATACGCAATTAAACTAACCTAATCATAAACTGACCACATAAATTATACCAATTGTGACAATCGTTACTATGCGGCTTGGAAGATCTAGTGGCCAATCTGTCGAAGTTTTCAGTTCGCCCAAGGATCTTTTTTTAAGCGGTGGACCGCATATGCACAATCGGCCGCTCAAAGCGCATAGGGTCTCTTAAATGGTCGGTGGTTCCCCCAACCCCCCGCCCATTCGCCCAAGGGCCATTCGCCACTGATGACCGTTATCCTGACAATAAAAACCGTTTTTTGCTTTTGGCTTAACATTTCCCCGTAGCATGTAATAGCTCTGTTGAAAATGCCACTATTGTTCAAGATTTTGAAGGAAAATCGTCAGAATCTAGTTGGATTTGAACCCGTGGTGACTACATAACAGCGTCCTGTCGCTTTGCCAACTAAGCTATACACACTAGCGTCACCTTCTTCCAAAGTATGATCAGACATTTTTAAGATTCAATGGATAAACTCCTCTCAAAGCACTACTACTAGGCGAAATGTTTATTTTCAATTCATAATTTTGCAAAATATTCCTTAAATTTTCAGTTTATAGACCTGTGTATTCTGCTGGGCTGCGATTACTGCGGTTCGATCCGTGGCGTAGGGCCCAAACGGGCCATTGAACTCATCAAGCAACATCGCTCCATAGAGAATGTACTCAAGAACATTGACGTAACCAAGTACCCCCCTCCGGAAGAATGGAACTATGAGCGAGCCAGGGAACTGTTCTTGGAACCAGAAGTCGCTGATGCTAAGGACCTTGAGGTGAGTTTATCAATATTTAATGTATGTGAAGTGAGGATTTGCAATCGGTACATTACAAAATCTCTCAAAATTATATGAAATATAAAAATAGTGTAATAAATAAATAATACTGTACAGATTTATGTACAATAATATTTTTCTAAAGTAGAAAACAATAACTTAGAAAGGCTTCACAGAAGTGAAGGCTTTAGCCAGCATCACATTTGTAAAGAATCAATGCTCTGCCTATCACAGTCTTTAATGGTCCATGCTTCCGAGGCATACAAAAAAATGGAAAAAACCAAGTGTTTGAGCTAGATGTACACTCTAAGATCAAATAACTAAAAAGTGGACTAGATACAGCTACTGGGATTCATACAATGCTTGTTAGTTTCACTTTAGCCTTAATTCTGTTAATCACTCGAACTAGCTAAAATTAACTAACAAAACTTTTCTTACTAAATATTATGTTGGGATGTTCCTTAAATATTTTGGCAGTTTGTTATACACAGTGATGTAGATAGCATATTATTTTTTTGTTATGACTGCCAATTTCGAATGTCTATCGAGAATAGGTCAGCAGTTTCTTGTATTTCTTGGGTACACACTTTTAGCCGTAGTCAAAAGATCTGTTACAAAGATCGGAATGATTACATATAAAAACTGCTATTTTGAGAGAAATCAGCATTACATTTTCTTGCAGCTGAAGTGGACAGACCCAGATGAGGAAGGACTAGTAAAGTTCCTCTGCGGAGACAGGCAGTTCAACGAGGAGCGTGTCAGAAACGGTACCAAGAAGCTGATGAAGGCGCGCACTGGAACCACGCAGGGCAGGCTTGATGGATTCTTCACGGTAATAGATTTATATGCTAAACATAACACAATGATTTGTATATTGTATACAAATTGTTGTTTTATTAGGTGGTAGGTCTCTTGAAATAATAGTAATATCGCTAACAACAACCTGTCTAAAAACTGTTGGACGTGATAAAATACGAGGGACAATCTGAAAGTTCTTAGAACTAGCCACTTGTAAATAATAAAATTCAATTTAAATTTTGAAAATAGAATTCTGCCAATATTATTGAGTAGGTATGTGTTTATTTCATTAGTCATATGATTGGGTGGCAAATTAAAAATTATCACTGTCACGCCACAACAACAAAAAGTTCGGGAGAAACGACCTCGCAGTGGGATCCTCCTTCAGCACAACAACGCCTCTTCGAACACCGCCAGGCGCACGATCGACTATCGATCGTTCGCCCGACCGACTGGTCGGGGCCAGTAATTCCACGTTTGACGGCGCCAAACGCCGTCAAACGTGGAATTACTGGCCCCGATTTTTATTACCTTACGATTTTTATTTATTTTGAAAATATATGGTAAAACTAATAAGTAGCTAGTTAAATCAGTTTTTTTATTATCTAAGTACTTCCAGTTTGACCCCCATAAGCTGTCTAGATGTAGAAAAATGTAGTGTATCCTTTATCAGAAAACGTTGGAAATGGAAAAGAATTGGTCGTAAAGTATTTTTCACTCTTCTACCCTCACCCCCCGTTTTCTTATCGAGTTTTTGGTATTTTTGTATGAACAAACATCCATTCACATGAAATAATTTAAATAATGTAATAAAATACTGCGAATTAGTTAGATAATCATATTTATTCATTGGAAACTTCTAAAGTGTCATTTCACTTTGACATTTCGACAATGAACGTCTGCCAGGTCATCTAGTATTTTATTAAAAAGCTAAGTAATCTGAACTTTGACGGAAAGCTTGTCTCTCGTGAAAGATGACTTTATAATTATAACCAGTTACCCATCATTGTTTATTGTCCTTGCAGGTGACAACAACACCTAATCCCAAGCGGAAAGCTGAGGAAGACAAAAAGAGTGCAGCCAAGAAGAAAGCCAAAACTGGTGGGGGTGGTCGCGGCAGGAAACCTAAATAACTACACCTCATTTTATCCTACATTTTATGATATTAGTTAAGTTTTTAATAAGGTACAATTGTATGTCATTGTTGTTTGATTACAATGGTCGATGGGGCAGGTCTGTATCCAGTAAACATCTAGATTTAGCATGATTACATCTTCGAGCACAACATCACTGCCCATCAAGTGAGATAGTCAAACGTAAACAGATAAGGTGCCATGCATAAATTACGTCACACCTTTAGGGCGAAAGAAGGGGTCAGCGAAGTTTGACATATAGGGGATGGGGTAGGGGGGGGGGGGGGGGGGTGCGAACTATTATACGATCGAAGAGGAATAACTGATTACCGTTAATCACAGACAACAATGAGAATCTATAAATAGCTAAAAATTTATTCTTCTTCTGAAGTACATTAATCGCTGGCCCACACAGCCAGAATAAGTTTAGGAAAACTATTACATATTTATCTTAATGAGCAGAGTACCCGCCTGGCTAGCTACTACCCTCAAGTTTGAAAAACTGTCACCAAACACATAGTGTGTTCAGGCAGCAGTCCTTGAGAGCCAGTGAGTATTCCAAGTCAAGCGTGTTAACATCTTCGACCACATCGTCACTGACCATCAAGTGAGTGGTCAAACGCTAAATCTATACAAAAAAAAAAGATCAACCACCATGTGTGGGAATATCTGAAATCATATTATTCTGTACATATATTTCACATATAAAAATATACACTTGACATGTTTTAAGTCATTACCTTTAGGCCACTGCAAACAAATTAATTCCTAGAAAACTGTTACCTAATAATTACTCTTGGTGTGTGTCATGCTTCATCTCACGTGTATGAATTCAAGAATTGTTCAATAACTATTATCTAAATATGTCAGTTTGTCAATCAACTCACTTGAGAATATTCGAAATGTTCTTGTATAAAAATAGATTTGATTATTAACTGATATTAAATTATAAAATTTAATACTTAGTCCCTAATTTTCTTTATACCAACATATTAGGTTATTTATGTTTTCGTTCACTAACTTATCTTGGATTAAAACTCACGTTCATGATTACTTTACACTGTTTTTTACGGGTATAACGTGGTACTTACGCGTAGTCGATGTCACGATCGACAATTGTTTCGGCTTCTTCCGGAAGCCTTCATCAGGATCTTGAGTGCGGTGCGTTAGTCGTAACGTCCCGTCTCGCACCCGTGCGCCCCCAGTGCGAGACGGGACGTTACGACTAACGCACCGCACTCAAGATCCTGATGAAGGCTTCCGGAAGAAGCCGAAACAATTGTCGATCGTGACATCGACTACGCGTAAGTACCACGTTATACCCGTAAAAAACAGTGTAAAGTTATCTTGGATTTTTATTGTACTTCTGCTAACTATGTTTTATTATTATATTTATTAAGTGTATGTCATCTCAGAATGGTCGTTGCATATTATTATAGATTGCTTGATTATAGGAAGCAGCTTAGCAGCCGTAACACAGGTGACCCTAGCACGGCTGCTAATGGCCTTTTATATTGTATTCACATACATATATATGTATATATCTATCTCTAACCATGTGTTCTAGTAATGTATAATGTATTAAAAATGTTTTGTGCAAATAAATATATTTGAATTTGTATACAAACCATGAGGTCCATAGTCCATACATCATATTTGAACATACATTGTGTGAATAATTTATAATCTAACTCAAATTCATAGTTTTCATATACTTCTCCATATTTTATTGTTAGTGACAATCAAGTTAATATTTAGTTAAATTTAAATTACCGCTGTTTTAATGTTCATTTTGTGATTAGCTTCTTTTTTTTCTCTCATCTTCACATCTGTAAGTACACAAGTCACATTTGTATGTAACAAATTCATAACTGTTTAAATACAAATCTGAAATAAGTGCTTCTACAATAAATATCACAGGATATATTATCTTCTAGTAATTCTCTACTGTTTTGTTTGTAGACTAAAGATGTATGTAGTATAAACCTCTTTCTATCATCGTGAAGTCAATGATATCACTATTCAATAGTTTTACATGCTTCCCTTTAAGGCTAAGCTGATTCGAATTAGTTTTTCAGACCTTCTGCAAGAGGTTCCTTTGATGTATGATTAATTTCCATTTTTGTGAGAGATGTTGAATAAGGAATGTATAAAGCTTTTAAAAAGTTAAATTTTGTGGTTAAATTTTCTCATTAAATATTTTTAATCTGGTGGCGTTTTATTCTTATTGCTGAGCTTCTATATTTTAAGTTAAGTTCGTTTTGAACTGTTTTCGTTCACCGTTTGAGATGCGTGAAAAGTGTTAAAAACGCTACCGTGAACTGCCATTTTTGACCCACCTGTTTTTTGACAGATACAGCTGATTTGAGTAGAAAAACAAACTTGAAGTAATGCGCCAGTGTAATGTTTTCTTTCTATTTCCAGTACGAAAATGTAATTCTCGTTATGATTCAAGTTAATATTATTGGTATTGAAACATTTTTAAGTCATGAATATTCAAATGAATCGTAGTTGACAGCTCTCGTGTAAATGACGTGCATGCGTCGTTCGAGTTGGGAAAGATCGTTTTTGCCACCAATGCCACTTTCTCAAGGCAAACGTTTGTTCAGTTGTGCTAAAAACGCTACTTCTGCATCTCGAACACGCCTATTTAAGGGACCGCCCACCGCAGATTTGATTTGATCGATCCATCGCATGGGTGAATGCCCACGTGGTCTAGTCCCTTCTCGTCACCTTGCCCTGGACAACAAGACGTTCTATGGACTGGCTGTTGGAATACGGCATTGTACTAAGGCGGATAGACGCTGCTTGATGCCGAGTTCTTGAAGTATTGAGTCGTTTGTACGAAACTCAATCCACGATACTCCAAGCATTCTTGTCCAGCACCACATTTCTAGAGCGTCTATTTCCTTTTTTCCTATCTGTCTCAACGCCCACGTCTCTACATCGTAAAGAAATATGGGGAAAACAAGAGTCCGAACTAGTCTTCTTGTTGGTTTTGATGATATTTCTGTTCCTCCATATTTTCTTCATCTTGTCCATTGCTATTGCCATGCGGCGTTTAACCTCCACGCATCCACCGTTATTAGAAATTAGAGAGCCCAAATAAACGTAAGATCGAACGACTCTACAGTTCGCGATCTCAGTCACTTCCGGCGAGTTGTTTTAAGCACGGTCCACAATCATCATCTTGGTCTTGCTGCGGTTAAGCTTAAATCCGAATTCATGGCTCACTCAGAGCTTGCGCAACAAGCAAATAGATTTTGGCGCTAAACGGTTATAAATATATGCTGTGATTTTACGCAAATTTTATCATCTATTTTATGAGATTAGATAAAGTAGTGTATAAAACTGCACATAATATTGTCTTAAGACACTCGTGTAATGCTATAAAAAAACTCGCCTACGGCTCGTTTTTTTAACTTACACTCGTGCTTTAAGAATCCATAGTATGATACAGTTTCATAAACTACTACATATTATTTGAAGATGTTTGTCCAGCTCACTCATGTAAGAAAGAAATAAAACGTATGTTTGCTTTTATTGTTAACTTATAGCAGTTATGAAAAATACACATACACATATATACACTTAGCCTAGCATCAAAGCTTTGTAAAATGTTTAATGTAAGCGTACAGTTATACTACCAGCTGTATGTCTAGTTGATACTTATTGTAAAATAATTAACTGGACACTTTTCGGTTTTACAAAACTTGGATTTCTAGTAAGAATAAAATTAAGATATAATATATATCTTATAATATATATAAGATATTAAGATATATCTTATATATCGTCCCCGTAGTTGGAAAATTAAATAACTCCGATTTTGTAGTTCTGAGATAAACGCGATTTAGTGTTTTTTTTTCAGTTAATGTATATTTGTTAAAAAATGTGAGACAATTTTACTGTCGGTAATTTTATATTTTGTGGAGCTGATTACCTTTTACATTATGCCTTAACAAACTGAACTCTATCTTTAACTATAACTAAATAACACATAAAAAATCAAGTTGTTTAATTTTGCCACAACTGTTGTTTATAACGTAACTAAAATTAGCTACATAATTCGGCTATTTATTTAGTTTTCCTACAAGCTAAATACATTTGGTAGAGTAAATTTTGGTGAAATAAATGCAGTTATTGAATGTATCAAACTCGAAATATTTTTAAATATAAAATCTAGTGGCTTTGTACGTTGTTATAACTTTGATATTTTTTTCAACTATTGTTGGTCTCATATAAAATAAAACCTGTATTATGATATTAATAAAGTCATATTAAGGAAGAAATAAAAAAGTACAAATAAATTTAGAAAAAGTGTATTGTAATCAGATATTTATCACCACAAACTTAAAAAAATAAACAAAATTACACCAATTATAACAAGTGGAAACAAATTACTTAAAGTACAACATAAAGTATTCTTTCAAATCAGAACAGAACATAATTTGAACCCAAAAAATAGCATCATGGCTCTAAAATCAGAGACCTAATTACAAAAGACATACTTAAGTAGTGATCAAAACTATGAAAAACTTAAAATAGTTATCGATTAGAACTAAAAAATATAAGTTTGTATTAAATCAAAACATAATTAAAATAGTACTATAATCCTGTTCTGTGTTAAAACTCAAAAAATTAAGATTGTGCCAAGCCATAGGTCAGTACTCAATTAAAAAAATGAACACCAATACAAAGGTGCAGCAATCATTATAAAACTTTAAAAAACTCAATGCATCTCAAAATATTTCGTGATAAGGTAAGTAAAACACAACTTAAATAAAATTCAAAATTCAATAAATAATATGACACTAGTCAGGTATATTGAGTACACCAACCAACAACTTCTCCAATATAAATTTACTAGTAATGTCTAATTGTTTAATATAAATTAACTAAAAATGCCTTCATAACAAAATAAAACATAATAAAAATTCAAAACAATTGAAATGACTGTACCTAATCGATACTTAAATGTAAACTTGTATAGAAGACATCAACCTATGTACACAATTCAAACACATTGTAAGTAATCCCTTCAAAGTAAGAGTGAACAGGCTCCTTCTGGGTAAGCTCGCTCCATCGTAGACTTTGTCTCTGTCATCTCTGACCAAGACTAGAGTTAAAAGCAAACCCATCACGAATAAAAAAATGTATAATTTAAAATTAAATAACAAAACATTACTCTAAAAATAAACATCACGTTAATTTAACCATTTAAAACCCCTATTGTAAAGTCATTTTCCTCATGCTGTTGTAGTTTAAAAGTTTAGTTTAGTTTTCTGCAATATGTAAAGCAGGGGGCCAAAATAAGCTTACTCATAGACTTCAGATAAATCAGTGGAGCGTGGTGGACTCTGGTCTTCGTTTAAACACGGTAAACTTTCGTACCAACCGTAAAGCTCTTTAGGAATTATATTTTTCTTACAGAGCTGTAAAAGGTCTTTCTTTTTTTGTTTTGTTATAGGAAGAAATTGTTTATATGCCCGGGAAAGATCTTCAGTATTTATAGTTGGCATTTATGAGTTTGGAGTTCTCCTAGTCGGTCTCCCTGGTTCACAAAGAGTATTTATTATGTTATATGGCCCATCGTAATCGTATCTGTATTTAATAAAACCAGGTAACTCCTTATCAAATCTAAGACATTTTATTTTCAACCAGCACACTTTTTCTCCATTCTCCGCTATATTTTTGTTTTTAATTATTTTCGAAGCAAGTGCTTTTACATCAATCATGTCTTGATATGACAATTCAGTTACATTATATGGAGTTACATTTTTATTTTGTCTTTTTGATCGAGCCCGTAGCATAATTCCTTTCCAATCTATTATAGAATACGTGTTTGTGTATCTTTTTTCTTTTTCTATGGCACTATGCATTGAATCGACTTCCATAAAACTATGGCCACTTTCTAGATACTTCTGTTCTATTACTTTGATTGTCTCATGCGTATGTACTAAGTGCAATAAAAATGCTGCTATGTACTGATTTCGGTTTTGTCCCGAGCATGTGTCGGAATAAATGGTGACGCGCGTTAAAACATCGGGGAGATTCTTAATCCATAAATGAATAGCAGATGCTATTTCAACACTGCCTCTTTTGCCGTTTATTTCCGTCCAGATCATACAGTGAGCATCGTTCTGTGGAGGTTTAAACTCACAAATAGATAAATTATATAAATTTAATTTTCTGGAATAATACATTAGACTATCTGCAGTCGATGGAATCTGCAGTAGACTTTGCAAGTCCATGGTTACACACAAATACGATTCATCTTCTTCCGACTTCTTTTTATCCAGCTCTTTAGATTTATAAGATGCCTCTTTTCGTTCTATATGTTGAGTATACTCATTTTGAATATTTATATTAGTTTTATCTTTTTTGTAATTGTTACATATGCTACATTGATCCTTCTTGGGGTGATAGAACGCTAAATTGTATTCTGTACCAAACACTTTCTTATAAATGTTTAATTTTACTGGCACTTTATTGCTTTCTTTCATTTTCTGCACATACAAATCATACATTTTTGATATTGAAGAAGATAGTTGTATAATATTATGTTGTCATCGTCATATAAATTAATTTTACTGCTACACAAAGACATGGGACTGACGTTTACAGGCATAGGTGCTGATTGGGGTGGGTTAATGTTATTTGTAATAACTTCGCTAGCCATTATTGATGCTGGAGCCGATTCGCATGTAATTATCTTAAATCCGTCATGCTCAGGAAGCTTAGAAACATCAGAAACCAACAACCCTTCTGGCATTTTTTCTATCGTAATATCAACAGCAAAATTTATGTAATTACAAACATTTTTGTTCATTTCGGATTTTAATTTCTGGCATGTGATAGCATTATGTTTTTGTGGGCTAACAATAATGGTACTTTGGTCCTGTTGTTTTATAGTCTTATTTATGTCCTAAAACAAAAGGAAGCAATAATATAGTAGGTACTTAATGAGTAAACAAGTAAAATATTAACATATGACAAAAGTTTACGCAGTCAAGTTTGTCAAATCAAGTCAAGGTACATCTTTGGTCATTAAGTTTTATAAGCCTCGGAATTCGCCAACTTTGACACGGTTAGGTAGATACATTAAGTATCTACGTTGGTTAGGTCAGTTAGGTTACTTAGGTAATAATGTCAGCCATTCAACAAGAGTTAGGTACGTGAAACGGGAGCACCCCTAAGAACTATCAGGGCACCTAGTAAACAATACAAAAAAAAGACACAAACTTAACGTTAACTACAAATTCTTTTTTTGCAATAGGTACCTACTAATGTTTTACTGCTGCAAATTATTCGCTCATTGATTCAAACGTAGATACCCTACGTAGTTTCACTATTAAAAATTGTTTAAGTAACGAAAACATCTAACAAAAAGCAATTTCTGTGACTAAAAGTACGAGGAGTAACACTTAAAAGTAACCTTAATTCTTCAACTTAAGAGTCAAAATTCAAATAAAAGCTGAAGAGTTATCAACTTCTCCCACAATTCAAAATTATGGATATTCAAACTCGTATAAGGTAAGAGAAAATAAATAAAATAAATATCAGTACATAGTTATGACATAATTATTAATTATTGTTGTTCAAACATGTTGTTACGGTTAAGAAAAACGTACCTACCTACTCTACCCTACTCGTATTATTTCTAATTTCTTAATTTAATTTGCAAAAAAAATGTTCTAAACTATCGTAAGTACATACCTCAGATGAATCTTCTTCCTTTTGACACATTTTCACCATAAATCTACCTCGCGAATCCATTATAAGTCACTCTGACGTCAATGCGATTGAAGGTCACGAATACCACTAAAACGCATGACACGCAAGAGATGCATCGAACCGCACGCGCTCACCCCCGCGCTATCCGTCGGCGTTCTCGATCAGTCATTGCATAGATAGTACTTACAATATTTCGCGCTAAATTCTCTTCAAAATTTAAGAATAACTTTCCTCAGGTGCATCTCGTTTTGTGGCAATTATAAACAACTTATTTTATTTAATTTTATTTACCTAGCATCTTATAATTAATCATTATCTGGTTGTAAAAGAAATAGATAACATCAAGTATTTAAAAATTAGGTACGTTATATCAGAATTCTGAATAGCAGAATTAAATAAATAGAGTTATTTAGTTTTCCTAGAACTTAGTTAGTTTTGTGAAAGAATTTATAAGTTGAGGAAAAATTCAACAACTCATGTTATTTAATTTATTTGATATTTAACCTACCATTGACCACAGTTATTGATTTATTTAAGGAGTTATTTATTTGTCCTTCAAAAAAATAGTGTTTGTCTGAAGATATTTATTATTCCATCTGTCCGACAAAAATGGATATCATTTCGGAACAGAATAAGATACGAAAATGTCTGTTAGGCTCAAATATGCGGCATGTTTTAGGTGTTTTGAAAATAGGGAAAAGTCAATTTCGCCAAAATCGGACTTATTTAATTTTCCAACTACGGGGACGATATAATATAATTTAGTACCCAAACTAGTAGCAGAGAAAATAACTCAAATTAACACCATCTATCAATGAACCCTCAGTTTTCTTGTACTTCAACATATTGAAATAAGAGTTGCACATCTATTTATCTCCGTTTATAGTTACTATGGTTACCGTGATTACTTATCTATGATGGAATACATGGCGTACTTTACTTCTTTTCTCAGAATATTTACGAGTTTCACCATATTTTGTACCAGTTATATTGTTCTTGATATTTTATTTTCATCATGACTTGTTTTTCGAGAACTCGTGTTGATATCTGCGGCAATTTATTTTATAGCTCATATTTACATTGAATACAACTTATAAACATTTGCTTACTGTGACGGTTCAAAGTTGAAATCATAATGGCCAAACTAAGCGAAAACTATTATTTACGCAAATGCTACATGGAAAGAGAGCAAGTTCCAACCCAAAGTGTAATGATGAAAAAAATGACGCCAGCCCTCGCCAAAGTTTACTTCAAGTCCATGAATCGAAAACTCAAGGTGCTCGCTGGACTCGAGCCGCCGATGAAAGGCGCCGGGAGTGACTGGTACATACCGCCTAACGAAGTGCTAGCCGGGAAACTCGTCATGAAACCCATAAAAAACGAACATTTAAAAAAATTAGGCTACAACGGGATTGCCTTTTTTGGAGAAAAAATTGTTGCAGACCATCACAAACGAATGGGAGAAGAAATTAAAAAAGTACTCGAAGAAAACGACATAAACTGGAAGAAAAAAATTCAAATCAGCTGCCGACAAGAGTGGGAGGACGTTTCTAAAGTAGCTGCAAAAGCGAATACTTCGGCAATACTAGACGCCTTCCGCCAATTTACCACTATGTATACCGCATCGATTTCCAAAATAGAACTATTGCTCTTTGACGCCGCTGTCAAAGAAATACAAGCAATGAGAGATGAAACGTTCGAAAAGATGAAGGTGCTTTACGAACACCGGCTCATTAGTCAAGCCACGATGTTGTACGACAGGTATACGAAAAAACTTGAAAAAGAAAAAGCCACTTTAAAAAACAACTTTATAAAAAATTTAGAGGAAGCGCACACGTTGACGTCAAAAAATATCCACGACTTAAACCTCGAAAAACATGTTGTCATAGAAAAGCTGAGACAACTTCTGGAGTCGATGACTTTAGCATGTCAGGCATACGTGGCGTTAAAGGAACGCGAGGAGTGTCAAAAAGAAATGGAGCAATCTGAACATGAACATAAAAAAATTGTTAAGCTTCTAAATGAACAAATCGCTATGAAAGACTTTGAAATTCACCTTGAACTTGAAAAAGAAAAGAAGCGTGAAACATTTAATGCAATCTGGAAAAGGAAAATATGCGCTGTTGTCAAGAAGTTTCAAATATTCGCTTTGTATTGCTTAAATGAATGTCCTGAACAGGCAGATTTCTTTATCGACATGGAGAAATTGATGTTGATCCAGCTGAGCGAAGCAGTCGAAAATCCAACCGCTGAAAGCATTTTCGTACCCGATGAGCCATTTCATACTCCTGTCCCGAGACCACACCCCTTTTATCTTTTCTGCGACAAAGGATACAAACATCAAGTCGACCAAGACTTATGCCCGAAACATTGCACTTCTAGCGCATCTCACATGCCGGTAGTAATCGTTAACAAACGGTGTATCTACGCTGCTTGCGATAATTTTGAGAAGTTCACTGATAAAGTGACAGATTTTATTCACGGACATCGTGGAGACGACATCGAAGACCATCGGCATTACGAACATTATGTACCTGTTAAAGTAACTTCGTCTCAACAACTGCTAGAGCTCAAGTTGCAGAGCTCAATCATGCAAATACTGCAAGAGGAAATACCAAATGCAAGAAAAGTGCCCATCGAATGCTGCGTATGTCGAATACCTTATTGCTTCTGCAGTCCAATTCACGGATCTAAACAAGCACTCGCTCCATCAGTCGAAGACGAATCTTCGATTCACTCTATTTCTTCGGGTAAAAAGATTGAAACTCGAAGCAAGGAGCTATTGCATGCACGGGAACCGAAATGGGAAAGCTATATGAACTATATCATTCCTGAAAAATGCAAGTGTGGCAAACGAGCCAAGAAGCATTTGCAAGAGCATTTGCCATTTTACATGAGAAACATGTCAATGTATGACGATGCAAGTTTACCGAACTACGAAATGTGTTCTGTTTCTACTTTGAAAATGTTGGTGAAGAAAGCGCAGAGGAAACGTCCCCCACCTCCACCTCCTGTTAGGGTAACGTCAAGGACTCGTGACGTCAGTACTCAATATGAGGATCTCGAGTTCGACAATTTATGCACTTGCTTCTCTGATGAGCAAATAATGAAATTATGTCAAGAAATAATGAGTGGGATCAATTTGACTGAAAACAGATTCAAAATAGCCGATGACGATGTACATGCAGATTATTTAAGCAAAGAGCCCGGTTTATTCGCAGCTGAATGTGCTCGTACACTAAGGGTTTTGCTAGACGACTCTCCACAATTGGAAGAGATATTCAAGAAAAAAGACTGTAATGTTGAAAACAATTGACAACCTACCTTAAAATGTTTTCTCATTATACCTGCAGTTGCTTATCTACAAGGTGAAATTGAGTTCATGAGCATACATTTGGTGGCATATTGCACTTTATTTTGTAGTAGTCTCTGACATAATATGCACAGAAAAAGTCCGTATTTAAAAACAACTAAAATATAATAAAAACTCATAAAAGTATCAGTCTCTCGATTCTCACACGCTACTCAATCGCTTGCACGCTACCTACTCAGCGTTTTATTCCTACGCATGTACTTGTAATTAATCTGACAAGACGCCCGAGAAGGAATGCTATTTCCACCCTACCGAAAAAAATCCTGTAATTTTGGCGAAATTGCCGCCTACGTCGCCTGCTGCTCGCCATCATTCTCGGCGAATATTTAATCAGGTGAACAGACGGAGGAGTAACGTTATACCCCCGGGAGAATAGGGGCTGGAAAAAAACTGTCAACTGCCTAACTCCCGTTTTAAATACAGAACCGCCAGCACCACCTAACCAGTAGGTAAGTACAAATTGAATGATTGAGACAGATGATTGGTACAGATTGAGGATTTCAAAATAGCATAGGGACGTGAGATCACAGAGTTTAGAAATAAAATATAGGTACCTCTTTATAAAGAACATGTTGCATCCTTAAATAAAAATATATTGCATATTTTGGCGAAATTGTAGATCTTTATTTTGACGGCGCCGCTCCAGAAAGCTCCTGATCCATTTATATCGAGGATTATAACCGCGTGTTCGCTGGCCTAGGAAACAGCTAAAAACGCTCTCGTTCCGGCACAGGTGGCGTTTTTATCATCGATTTCAAAACTCTAAAAACCATTAGTGCTGTTATATTTGTCGGTACTAACATTGAGCATAGGTACTAATTTTGAACCTAGATCATGTGGTTTAACTGTTACAGCTGGGTCTGCTAGAAAAACGTTTTTCTAGCTAGCCCACAATTGTGTTGTAATGCGGGTGTGGTAAAATCTGCAACTTTCCGACTGAATGCTTATTGATTTCTAGCAGGCCCGCTAACAACCGGCTCTCCCGCAAAACTATGATTGCACTAACTGTGAGGTTTGACATTTATGATTGAACTAATAGTGCATTACCGTTTCACATATATGGGAAGCTTATGCGAGGTGTGGGCCTGCTGAAAGGACGGACACAGTTTTATGTCGTGCTTCCGCGGCAAGATATGAATCTATCACAGACTATTTCGAAATACTGCGAATGTATTGTGAACACCTGTAGTCCCCGCTAAGTTTTTTGCATATAGTTTCCGGCCCATTTCTGTCCGTTCCTTGAATCTTCCACTAAGGTACTTAGGTACTCTCCGCAATCAAGTGCCTACTATACTAAATCTAATGGATAACAGAGACGGCTTTCAGCTAATAAGCTGTCAGCTAATGCCCAAAATAGGAACATAATTAATATAAATAAAGCATAGAAATAGTACACAATCTGTAACAAAAATGTGGGTACCTAGTCAAGTCGTTTGCCAGAATAGGTAGGTACTTAATGTAACTCAAATAATATTCATACAAATTAAAAAAGTTATAGGTAGGTACCTATTATTTTTGACGTCCTGTGACTATCCTCGAGTACGAGACCGGTCAAGGCACGCCCCCGCGGAGCGGAATATCGCGTACACTTACTAACTAGATTAAATAATAGTTACTAGGCGGACGTTGACCCGCTGAGAGCACCGCAGCTATTACTTTTACTACATTGCTGTACTACCAATGTGCAAACAAAAAAAGTTAATAACCAATTTGCAATAAAGGAGGTATGTATTATATTTTTTGTTTCATAATGTTATATATATATAAATGTTAACACACACAATATATAATGCTTGCTTCATCACCGTCCAATGTCTCTTGAGCAGCAATTTAATTATTTTCTTGTAGTACCTATTCGCTGCTTTTGATAAAATCTATTAACATTAGTAGTCAAAGTGATTAAGCTTCCTTTCTAACCTACTTTAAGGACATATTGTATTTATTTACAGTAATTAACATACATAGACATAGGTAAACTAAAGCGTAAACAAATTCTGGTTTGTTCTGTTAGACTTTATGTAATTTATTTATTTATTTACACCAGAATCAAAAAGAAAATAACTAATCCTAAGTAATAAACTAGCAAAACATTTGTGATAAACGATAAATAATTTAATAGCTAATATATACCTAGGATGGCCATTGGTAGCTGTACTAGGATTCCCTGTGTCACAGCTACCACGATACCAACCTCTGAGCAAAGGAAAGAAATGAAAAATTATTTGTTATTAATCTGTGGTCTACGCTGTTGGTACATCAACTACCTATACTTATATTTTTCGCATTCAATTGTAATTTTTTGTTATGTACTGTTTGAAGATCCTCAAATAAAAAAAATGTTCCGTCGTCTGGCAAACAATTCTTGGACCGAATAAGTGTCCGACACGACTGCGCTACGGTTACTAAAGTAATAAGTACTCCAACCCACCAATACACTTAAAATATATGAGGACACAAATAAAAACACTGTTGTGGTCTATAAAAATCTTTTATTAAAAACCACTGTAGATGGTGTAGTCGGCAGGGATCGCACCAGCCGAGACTGTCCGCGCACAAACAACGACGAATACAGTTAGGTAACAAGATATATACCATTATGTTCTTACTCGCCCGCCGAGACGAACTCGCGTGCACAAAACATTATTAAATTACAACTAAACACAAGCAAATCGGAACAGAAACAAATGCTCGAATGATCGAATCACAAAATAAATACATATAGACATCTTATAGGGAAATTTATGAGACCGCGACGCGCAGTTAGACTCACGCGCCGTCATTTTATTGTTATATAGATTAGATAATGCGGCTTCTAACATACGTCCCGACAAAGAAACATCCGCTCGTAGTGTACCTAAATCTTAATTAAAGTCAGTCCTAGAACTGGTGACGCATTCGGCCCACCGCCCCACTACACGAGGCCCATCTTATCTATAAAGCCAGAAACATATCAACGTGGCTTGTATATTGTAATTTGTTTCAGTCATCGAATCGCATTCGAATAAACAATTGAATAACGCAAACTATAATTTATCTGTGTCACAGTAGCATTAGGTGAATAGACAAGTTATTTTTTTACCAGAAGAAATAATAATCATCTTCTGCACTAAGCACTAAGACTTGAGCTCTGGGGAGGATTACCCGTCAATCTTCGTAGCATTTTAGATTTCTAACTATTCTTAATAATAAGATGTTGTGGATATTTCTGGCTTTATTGTACGTATAGAGAAACGAAGATTGCGGAAGCGGCTGGCGTCGTGCAGTTTAGCTATAGAGGTCGTCGTCGCCGCCCTCTTCCTGGAAAGTGGGTTGGTCACCTCCCGAAGTCCCTGTGCCTCCTTGCGATCCACCGCTTGCAGGGAACCTGTCGAACGTAAGCTTTCATTAATACTATAATATAGAAGTAGTGCAGGTCGATTTATTCCACAAAAATGCAATCGAAAATCGCGTTATTACGTGCATTCGGTTGTCGATTTAGTCATTCCTCATCATGTCTATTCGATCGACAATCGACACACTACTAATTTTAAGTACACTGCAATCTGCTATCAATATAAAATATAGAATAACAGTTGCGCTACAAATTAGTACCTAGTTAAAGTTTGACACGGTGACTATGTCAGTCATTGTCGCCCGCCACAGGCCATTTTAGTGGATGACATTAAACTAACATCATTTGTTATCGATTTCCATCATGGCCCGTCAGACTGTGACGAGCGCACATTGCACTCGAAACTTAAGATCGGATGGATAAACTCCATCACGAGCGCTTCATTAATAAATATATAGCGGCAACTATCTGTCACAATTATACTAATTTGTTTTTCAATAGATCTTTATTCTATTATTTATTTAATTCATTTACAAACGCATTCATAAATATTTAAATATTGTTTAACACGGGATTAAAACAATACTTCATAAACATTGTTAAACCATCATTTTAATTACTCCATTGAGATTTTGAACTTTAGCTGAACTTTACCTCAATCACTATTTATACTAGACACTATAAAACCATTTTTCAAGGCCATTCATTGGCGACGAACTGGTTTCGGTTTCTATTGCGTTATGGGACAGAACTATCGAATGGAATAGAATAGATGAATGCAAAATTTCACCACAAGCGGAAAAAAGGTAGTGCTCGCTGCAGTCTGCTCTAAAGCAGACTATAAAAAAATACCTCTAGGGATACATATAGATAAAAAAAACCAGCGCTCAGACGCAAGAATGGTGGATCAGTTAGAGCTCAATCATGAAAGTTGTAACAAGGGAAATGACTGACCTGAAGTTGGTGCCGAATCCTCTCGACTGCTGCAACGTCTGCGCGAACATCTCGTACTTGCGGATATCGTTGTCCGAGACGGAGCGACGCGCAAACTTCATCGCCTCCTCGAAGTGAGTGCGGTTGATCTCCGGCACCGGGTCTTCCTCGTCCATCTGGATGGGATCAGTTACAGTAATAAAATAACAATATAAAAGAAGTCAGTTAAAAGCAAGGTTCACATCGCAGCCATATGACGTCCACAGCTGGACATATGCCTCCCCACATGGGGGGGACTTGTCAATGCTCGCCACGCTTGGCAGGCGGGTTGGCGAACGCAGTATCCTCAGAAAGCGCTGCTGCCCACCTTCTGGTACGTGACCCCTCAGCCGACTCTTACGGCACACACGGGAAGAGGTGGGGGAGTACTGTAATAGGCCGGTACCACCACGGCAGTTAAAAGCAAGGTTGTGATGATGTAAATCTTGATAAAAATAAAGAGATTTTTTAAATCATGTGTATTAAAATTAATTGTTTTGTTCACCGCAACATAAACAGAAACCAGACAAAAATGTCAAGGGACTTGCCCCGACATAAAATACGGCACACGCGCAATGATTGCTTATGCAATTCGGAAATCCCCTGAAATTCAAACTTGTAAGTGAAGGCTGCCAACTCATTGAGACACACCAGAAACCAAGTCGAAATTATAAAAATCTCGATTTCTATAATTCTATAAAGAAAGAAAAATCCTTCTCAGTTCAGTCCAGACCGTGGTAATCCCAATAACTAAAGCTTTTTTTACATAAGGCTTTTTGCTAAATAGACAATAGTGGGTGTTTTCACCTTATTTGCTCCTATTCAAGCTCCAATCCAAGAGTCCTATTCATTTAATAAACTTAAATAAAACACCACTTATGAAAACAGTTCATGAAGGTTAATTCTTCATTGAACTAAATTGAAATTTATTTGCTAATTTAGTAGTGGAAAAATATTTTTAGCGACCATATTTGTTCGCCATCAAAAATTCTTGAGGTAACGAGAAATGTGCTCAAGCTGTGTATTAAGTACATAAGAAAAATGAAAATTAAAACCCTAAAATGTGATTAGTTTTTTTCTAAGCTCGTAAATTACCTACATAATTATATGTAATAGTTAAATCAACACGCATTAGGATTTGTCCAGTCCGTACTGCCTGTAAACAACCGCGAGCCTCTACAACGTCGTCACCTGTTAAGCCCTTAATGTTTAATTGTTTTTGATTAAGCTTTAAATTATAATAATTTATTAGATATTCTATTAATTATTATTCATGATTGTAAACCATAATGATAGTGTTATATCTTATACAGTAGATTTAAAAATTGGATACTGAATTAAAGTCATTTATATTATAACGAAAGTAAAGTAAGTCTGACTTAAATGAAAAAATTCTGTGATTTTTTCATTTAAGTCATGATTGTTATCAACCCTTGTTAAAAGCGCACATTAGAAATGTACTTATAACCTCCACCCACATCGAATAATAATAACCACAGGCTCGACATTTTGGCGGGCCATTGCCAACACTTCAGAACCCCATTCTCTCTAGGGCTAAGCTAGATATATTTTGTACTTTTCTACATTCTCATAGTTACCTATTATACGTTAAGGGCCTCTGACAATTGCATTTGGCTCCAATGAAGTCCTACAAAAGACTGAGCAAAAAAATTATGTGGTGCTATTATATAATAGATACTCAATTATCAGTAAACAAAAGTCCAGTCACATAAGATGTCATCGTCAGATCGAGCTTATAATATTGTAGATACTAACGTCCATGACAGCGGCGGCGGCCTCGGTCTGGCGGGTGCGCTCGCGCGTGATCTCGGCCTCGATGGCCTGGCGGATGGCGAGCTTGCACGCGCGCTGGCAGATCTCCGTCAGGTCGGCGCCGCTGAACCCTTGCGTCACCTGATAAGCCAGGTTACATGTTTATCTTAATTTGTATTTCAATTAAACAGTATGAAAATCTATGTAGAATGTCGATTATAGGACTTATCAAGTAAATATGAATTACCACACATAGTGTATTCTTCATAAAAAATAGTTAATATAGCAGAAACACGGAGTTGTGACCTAGCACACCCGTTGATGCTAACATGCTCTAGTGTTTCTGTTTGTATGATTACATTCAGTTTAAAATTGTTAAATTAATGTTAGTAAAAAATATTATTCTTATAGTACGTATCCGACGCCGTGTACTGTTTTGTCTTTACATCTTGAATCATTACTTCTTATTAGAGTAGTAAAGAGATTTTGCGAATAGGCACATTTATACAATGCTCAAGCGATGCATGTTACACGATTTAAATGGTAACTTTCAGCTGTCAGAAAATACATGCCTTTCTGATAACTCTCACACAAAAGAGTTCTCTTTTGTATCATAAAAACCCTTTGGCCATACCATCCATTTGTAGTATCATAGATTCATTATTATTAAATAATTCATGTCGGTAGTTTTGGAGAGGAATCCGTGTTCATGTAATGTTTTTCTTTACCTTAGCGATGTATCCGAGATCGACATCTTTAGCGATTGGCGACTTGCGCAGGTTGGAGCGCAGAATAGCCTCGCGTGACTTCTCGTCTGGCAGCGGAATGTAGATCAGCTGGTCGAGACGGCCCGGTCGCAGGATCGCCGGGTCGATGATGTCCGGTCGATTCGTAGCTCCTAAAAACATGGAATCAAGTCAAATTTAATTTATGCATCAAGGACGCACTTATGACAGAAAATACTATCCACGTTTTGGAACTTATATAACAACAATTAGACCCACTGTCAAAAAGTGGCAAAAAACTCAGAGACCATTTATTTTCAAATCTATCATTATCAATCACAATATATTATACTAAATATTCAAGTGGTAGCAGAAGAGGAATATTCCAATAAACTTTTTCTTACATTGTAGTATGAATTTTGAATTAGAACATAGCTAATTAGAAATGTCCTTTAGAATCCCATTTAAAACCTTGCAAGCTCATGCCCCACGCAATTTTGTTTTATTATCAATACATTTATTATTTTGAAGATTTATATAACAGCCCTAAACAATACTAGCCCAACGCCTACCTTGTTTGCCCAGATACCCTGCCATCAGCCTACCAAGACACTGTATTTTTTAATGATAATAGTAGATTCTTCACTTGATGATAAGTAGCGACTTGTTCAGAGGTGATTTGGCGCTGCACGGCAGCATATGACTTTGCTTGGCAATACACTTGCTTTTCTTCTAGATCCTACTAAAGTTAAAAAAAATTTCGGTTAATAAACTCACCAATGATGAAGACATTCTTTTTAGCTCCCATGCCATCCATTTCTGTGAGGATCTGATTGATTACTCGATCAGCAGCGCCACCAGCGTCAGACACGGACCCGCCGCGAGACTTGGCGATAGAATCCAACTCATCGAAGAATAGCACGCAAGGAGACGCTGATCTGGCCTGTAAACATGTATATGAGTCAGAGGCAAGTTGCATCAACTTTAGTACAGAATATACTGTAATCGAATGACTACAATCACAAATTGAAATAATAGTACAATTACAGTTATTAAGGGTAACTTTGCCAGGAGTAGTGGACCTTGTAACTACAATTTATTTTGATTGTAATACTCACTGAAACAATGGATTGATACCAAATTTTGCGGTAAGCGCACCGGCCCCCGGATTATTTATATAATAACATACCTACACTAAATATACATTATACTTTAAAATATAATAATCTTTTATTAAAAAAAACGCCAACGTCGAAATCGCCGCAAGACTTCGCATATTCTGACAAGTTTCTAATTAACAAAAAAAATAATTTTAGTTATTATTGGTTTATATTTCCGTGTCTCATTCGGTATATGACAGTTTTTGTACATAAGCCAGCTGACAACCATAGCGCGACCGCCGAGCGTGGGTATAAAAAGTGAAATATATCAATGTGATTGACTTCTATACATATCTGTTTTATGGTCTCAGTGTCTACTAATTTAAAGTAGAGCCAAAAATGATTGTGAGTCAATCATACTGCCATATTGAATAGTGATGACTTAGGCCCCAGCTGGGCATGTTGTAGATCATTAACTTGCATGAATAGTGCAATGACAGATGCCTGCTGCAACATCGTAAAAATGATATATGATAGTAGTGACATATGTGCAGCTTTCTCGTACACTTCAACTCCTTGGTTCCTCCCATAAATAATGTAGATTGATAGTGAATATAAAAAAGATGTTTCCCATTATACCACCAATTTGGCATACAATTTTTGTTAAAAAAAGAAGTTATTTTATTGTGTAGATTTTTTGAATTAACTGTATCTGTTGTGGTAGCATTTGATATAGAGAAAACATTATTAACAGAAACATAAATAACGCATTGTCGGGCGTAATAATTCAAACATTTGAATCTGACCTTGTCGAAGATGTCGCGAACATTGGCTTCTGATTCACCAAACCACATGGTGAGCAGCTCGGGGCCCTTCACTGAGATGAAGTTGGCTTGGCACTCGTTGGCGATAGCTTTGGCCAATAGAGTTTTACCTGTTGTGAGAAGATTTCAAGTAAATTAGATAGTAATTCTACAAGGGTCTTAATAAAATTGATTATTGTATTTATTAATTACAATATTTATTTTAATTAGATCATGCCAATGTGATAGCATCAATGTAGTCCTTTCAAGGACTCTGTATAACGCATTTCACAACCATCAACTTGCCACTATAATGGTAGTCTTCCTAAACTTTATGGTAGGAAGTCAAAATGTTAAGAAAGTAAAATGCAAAACTCTCGACAGATTTTAACTGTCGTATTATTTCATATTTGATCTAATTCAAGTCAAAGAAAAGAAATAAATACATGTTGCTTAAACAATTTCGAGGAATTAGAACATGAATTTATTATTATAATATATTGAGACATACCACATCCAGGAGGTCCATAGAACAGCACACCTCGTGAAGGCTGCATGCCAAACTTGAGGAACTTGTCTGGGTGCTCTACTGGGTACTGGACAAGCTCCTGGAGCTCACGCTTGACGCTCTGCAAGCCTCCAATATCACCCCACGTCACATTCGGAACCTCTACTACAGTCTCGCGGAGAGCTGATGGTGACGACTTGGTCATTGCATACTGGGGAAGAGATCATTATACATTGAAGGTGTTTTATATGGTGGTATATGAAAAGTCAATTTTTTTTACGTCAAAAAAAATAAATAGGGCAGAACAGAACATTTTAACGCAAATAACACACTAATCTGTGGGTTTTGTGATGTGACAGCGTTAGCATTAATCTATTTATTAATAGTACTTATCCCAGACTTACCCGGAAGTTATCCATGGATACAGCGAGCGAGTTGAGAACCTCAGCATCAATCTGATCATCTTCAAGATCAATGAGATCCATCTTCTCACGGATCTGTTGAAGCGCAGCCTCCGAGCACAGAGAAGCGAGATCGGCGCCCACATGACCGTGAGACTCAGCTGCGATCTGAGGGTTACATGTATGTGATGAAAATCAGAAATAAAAAAGGAATTTAGGACAAAGATTTTAATACTATCAATACTTCTTATCATCTGTTTTGGCAACTGTCACATGGTACTTATTCAAATATTTGTTAGTCTCTTTCAAATTCCCTAGATACATACATACATGTATCAAAAGACAGCACATCATAAATTATAGTGGTTATCAGAAAGCGAACTGGCTCGCAATACAAGAAATCATATTCCATTAATTAATTTCATTTTTTTTACATTAAAAAATTAATTATTTATTATCAATGATTCGTTCACTGCGAATACTTGATGAGGAAGAAAACAAAACTACTGCTTAGCTTCAGCTAATCATTAGCACTGGAAGCACTGCTGAAAGCACCATGATCTGGTTATTTATACCAATTAGTGATTATAATGACCATGGAAATTTATAAGTTACCTGTGCTTGTAGCAGGAATGGCTCGCGCCACAATCATCGTATCGCAATTGAATAAACAATTGAATTATGCAAGCACCGTCCATATATACTATAATCTTTCTGTCAGTTAGTGCTGAGTTCAAATGTTTCACGCTGCGTTACGACTGCGATAGCGATTCCTGCTTCGGCTACAGTACATGACATACCTGTTCGAGATCGACGTCGTCACCTAGCTTCATGTTCTTGGTGTGAATGCGCAGGATCTCGAGGCGGCCGGTAGCGTCTGGGATGCCAATGTCGATTTCCCGATCGAACCGACCGAAACGGCGGAGCGCCGCGTCGATCGAGTTCGGACGGTTGGTAGCCGCCATTACGATCACGTGCGACGATTTTTTCATACCTGTATAATAAATAAGTTATATGGGGAGGGAACAAAAATCTCATGATTTACAGTCCATTTCAGTCATTATCAGGTAGTTCAGTTCTTCTCAAGAGGTGAAAGCCTAATGGTTGTGTGTATCGCCCGTTAACCACAACCAAGAGGCCTATGGATATAAATCTCACTTTAATATTGAGCTGTCAACGACAGTGTTATGCATGATCATGCACATCAAATATCTAGTATTATCCCAATCTACTTTGCTTACAATATTCATAGAATAATCTGCTTGAAAGGCCTAATCCACTGTTCCAAAAAATCTAATCAGGATAATATAGCATTATCATTCGGCTCAAGTGCTCAGGACAACAAACTGTTGATGTTCTGTTAATGTTTTCATATTATGTGTATTCAGATTATGTATTGACTGCTCCAGGGAGTAAAAATCATAGTCTGCCGCCGTTATAGAAACCTTTCAAAAAACGAATTTAATGAAAAAGTAATTGTGTTGACAATTATGCCAGAAAAAAGAGAAAACATATTAAATAGCCCTTCATATGTACAATTTCTTCTTCTTTCTATAATCCACATCAGAATTATCACACTTTATTATTTATCTGATCTTCTCTGAGGTCATATAAAATTTACTGATTCTGATAAGTGATACCAACTCCAAGCTCTGTATAAGAAAAATAAGTGGAGGTGGGATTTTGAGTTGAAACTTTACAATTATTATGGATTGTAGTTTTTTTAAAAATAAATGTTGCATGTATTGTTTGTTGTTGTATTTGTAAATAAAATATATTTGTATTGTTTTGTGGAAATCATAAGTCATTTACTTAAAATAATTATGCTTTCCTATGGAATGTTGAATTCCTTCTCTCTCTACTTTATTAGATAAAGAGATTTTAGAATGTTATAATTTCGTACTATGTAAGGCAACTGTCAGAGGTGTTATCCAACCAATTTCAGAAAGGTAATGTATGCCTAAGTTTAGGTACTCATATTCGATCACATCGCTGCTCAACAACAGATCAAAAGCAGACTTATAAGGGTTGTAAGAATTTGATATGTAAAGTCACAAAGCTTAAGGCCCCCGCCCTTTGATATTTTTATAGTAAAAGCAAATATATAAGACACTCACCATCCATAAGAGTAAGAAGTTGTGAGACGATTCTTCTCTCGACTTCGCCGTGAGTTTTCTCTCGCTTGGGCGCGATTGCGTCCAGTTCGTCGATGAAGATGATAGCGGGCGAGTTCTTGTCAGCTTCTTCGAAAGCCTTACGCAAATTGGATTCTGACTCGCCAGCCAGCTTGGACATGATCTCCGGACCGTTGATCAGGAAGAAGAATGCACCTGTAGATTTATTTGTTCCGAGTTATGTAATAATTTCAACTTGGCTTGGCTCATGCCGTTGTAAGATAGTGACATCCTGGTAAGTAGAACTAGAAATTAATTATATTTATTCTCTGGTATAAGCACGCAAACATATTGGTAAAATAAATTATCCACAGGAATCTGCCTAACAGCCATAAAAAAATCATATCCTAACTCTCCAACAAATAGTTGACACTTTTTAAGGCATTGACAAAATTGACAAAGCTTTTTCTCGAGTAGTCTATGAGCTAGCTTCACACAAAAATTATATAGTACTCTAAGAGTACAAAATAATAGTACATTCAGGGCTTTGTTTCGGCTGCCTCGCTTCTGTAGTGCCTCAGGTATGTTTACTGATGCACATACAGATTATTTTTATGCAATCATACACAAAAAGAGAGCATCTTTCATGCGGTGTAAAGCTCAAACAAAATTCTGATGATAGAGGACAGGATGGACTCCGTCGTTTTACTGACTTGGACATAAAATATGAAGGTACACAAATCTGAACAATCATGCTACACTCCTAATTCTTTCCACTGCCTACAATATGTCACCACCTAACTAGACCTAATATATGTGTTAAATTGACAAATTTATTAAATTAATAGAAGTATAGATTTCTTCTTGTATTATGGACTTAGTCTGAATTTGAATTTTATTTATTTACCATGCTGGCCAATACTGGACAGATAGGCTATATCAGTGGTCAGCCCAGTATCTTAGACCGCCAGTAGACTTATGACTATGCCAAATCAAATCTCACTAGTGCTTTTTTACTTTAACTTTACCAGCACTGGCAAGCACTGTGGAATATACTCAATACCTTTCTCATTGAGAGCACTGATGTAAGTTACATGTTAATCAATTGTGGGTACTTACCAGTCTCATTAGCAACGGCACGTGCAATCAAAGTCTTGCCAGTACCGGGCGGGCCGTACATAAGAATACCCCGAGGAGGTTTCACTCCAATCGCCTTGAAAAGAGACGGATGCCGCAGAGGAAGCTCTACCATCTCTTTTATCTGTGCCAGCTGCTTACGACATCCGCCAATATCATCGTAGCCGACTGCGTTCAGAGCCTCTTCCTCTTCCTAGTTAATAAAATAAAAGTTTTGCATTTACATACACCAAAACAAAAAAAACCCTCAGTTCTTACTACATCTATAAATATCGATATATGACAATTATCGTTAAACTTACCTCTCGTTTGATTGGCTCTCCTTCACAGTGGATGACAGTGTCCGGAGCAACGATGCAGTATGGAGACGGGTCAGTTTCCACAACCTTGAACTCGACTGCGCGCATTCCACCGCGGACCATGAAAGTGTCGTCGCGGTGGATCGGCCGGTACGCTTCCATGAAGTACGGCTTAAGATATACTTCAAACAGGTTTCTGGGACAAACATTCAATGGTCAGGATTCAATTATCTTTGTGATCACTAAACATAACTTAGTTAAACCTATTCCTACACTTATCTAAGTGTAGGAATGGCTTTTAGTCATATAAAAGCTTTCCTACTACTGCTATTCCTACACTTAGATTGTTACACATTCATGCTACATATTCGTATATATTCAGTCATTTTTGGGCATATGTCTAGTTTGCAAGAGTACATAATAAAATTGAACAGTAGGGTCACACCTTACTCCGAAATTGAATTACAGATGCCTACAAATCAGAGAAACAGGGAGGTGTATTAGATACCTCCTGCATTCTGAAGACTAGTAATCATATTAATTGCTAACAATTTAAGTTCACATGCATACATTGGTCATATTTATCAATATTTGGTGTTCAGCCAAATAAATCCTTTTATTGCAGCATTAATAATAATGTAAAAACGTTCTCACCCAGTTAAACCTTCAACAGAGTCGTCAATGGGTAAAATATGGACGCGCTTGCCATATTTAACCGACGGGCATGGAGCAATGGACACCACATCCGACAGGCGGACCCGTAGGTTATTCCTCACCACGCGGTTCATACGGATCTTCTCATCGGGACAGTTATCGTCCGAGAGGACGATGCAGACTGTCTCTTTGCGGCGTTTGCCTTTGAGCAGGACGGTGTCGCCTCGGAACAGCTGTAGCTGCTCCATTTTAGCCTGTTTGAAGTGATTTAGAACAATTATTCACTTATCAAAGCTTTTATGTGTATTTTGTTTATTGTACTTTAGCAGCCTCACGGGCTACGCGCGTTGTCTCTGCGACCGAGCAGCTTCATTTTTAGATGGATATTGCGTGCGTAATATACGAGAATTTTTATGTAATGTTTTTTGGAGGTGTTCATCATAAATTTTCCAAGAGAGCTCAACTTGACTCTCACTCGGGTTTACAGTTAATCATGATATGAAAGAAGTCACAGGGCTATAAGGATGTAGATATGCTGAACTATAATATATTAACGACTAAAGCAACATGGGATGAAATTTGCAGTTACAGGCGTTACTTTGCCGAAATCCATATCAAAATGATATTAAATACCCAATATTTAGTATGAAGAAGCAAGGTCTCAAAAGAGTATAATATTAAGTACCTATTCTGGGTGTTGACATTTCTACAAATGTGTAGTTCCGAGAGAATATAGCATGCAAGGCCAAGCTCACGTCCAAAAAACCTGGCGTACTAAACAAAGCCAAGCGGTACTACACGTCAAAGCAGTCTTTTGCTTTACAAAGCGCAAGTCCGGCCTTAAGTGGAGTAATGCTCGCACTTTTGGAACGGTGTACCCAGGTATCAGCTTGAGCCTCTGGATGCATTTAACCGTAGAGCTATCAGAATTGTCAACAACCCCAAACCGAAGATCAAGAGCCATGCCATGTCCAAGGGACATGCTCGAAGCCTAGGTCGAAATACTTCGACTATAAACGTGAGTAAAGCCGCGTAATACATATATGTAATAATGGGTCAAACTCACGAGAATTTACAAAAAGCATTGGCAACATATCGTAATGCCCCCACTATTACATATATCCATAGGCGATTGTGATCTCTTACCATCAGATGGTTCGCCTGATTGTTTGTCAACTACGGAATTAAGTAAGGAACACTTAATAAATTGTCTATGTGATATGTTTGAAGTGCAACGAGTGCCCTAGATTATAAAGTTACTTGTAAGTTACTCGTGTTACTTTAATGATAGATTATAAAGTTACTTGTGTTACTTTAAGGATAGATTATAAAGTTACTTGTGTTACTTTAATGTAACGTAAATTGCTCATAACGAAGATTCTCGTAATTCTTTTTGTAATACACATATCAAAATTAAGATTGCTTTACTTTGCTAGTATATAACTTAAAATTATTTTATTTGCTATTATAGGAATAGATCAAAATTACATTTAAAATAACTATAAAAATATATTAACGGCTGAATGCATATTCACAAATTCTTGATTCCAAGAACCTCCAATTAGATTTACATGGAATTTGTATGAGGTTTGAAATGCAAATGCGTAATTAATAAAAAGTACCTGAATGATCAAGCTTTGCTCGGGGCGTTTACCCAGGCAAGAAATTTATGTAGCGACTCTTGTTATGTAGGTATATAACATTATCCATGTACGAATTTAAACCCAAATCCTTTGAGCAATTTCTAAGATTGTTCAGATATACACACAAGAATTGCGTGAATAATAGAATATACATCGACGTGAATAAGAGTAAGATTATAGTTTGCAGTCAGAGTACAAATTTTCAAACCAACCTGGTTGCACTCCGGTACCAACGGCACCTAGCACGGAAGCACCGAAGTAAAATTGCCAGTTTTTAACCAGCTAAGATGTGACCTCACATTATTATCCTTAGTTTGGTGGTCAATTAGGATCATAATTATAGACAAGATCTGCCAGGTTTACTTGCAACGAGTTCATATAATATCTAATTAATTAGACTTAGAAAAACCCCTGATAATAATAAAAAACATTGTTCAAGTTAATAGACGGGTCATTATTAGTTATACGAAGACAATGTTAATTTACGATAATTTAGCAGTTTTTTTTTTATTGTGAATAGGCAAGCGTTTGCATGATCATGAATTAGATAATCCATGATCATGATCACAATAGTGCTAATGACCTTGACAGTTCAGTTATACTAAAATCTATTTGTCAGCAAAATTATATTGTATATATATTGTTATCAGTACTCCTACTCAATATAAAAGAAAAAAATACTTTCATAGGGCAGGGGGTTTAAATACTAGGATTCCAGACATTCATAAAGAGAAGATAGTTTTGTTTAAAGAACCCAGCATGCAGATTTTCAGAGCCAAATATAATCCTACTAATATTATAAACGCGGAAGTTTGAATGGATGTATGGATGTTTGTTACTCATCCACTCTCAAACGGCTGGAGGGATTTGCATGAAATTTGGTATGTAGATACTTCAAGTCCCGTAATAACACATAGGCTACTTTTCATCATCATCAAACATCACTAAGCGGGTAAAACTAGGGCGCAGCTAGTTTAACAATAATAAGTAAATATTACATTAAGGCATCTATGTTTACTAAACACAGGCTTACCCAGAACTGTATATTATTACAATGTTGTAAGATAGGAACATGTTATATTTACTGTAAACTCTATGTAGCTTATCAAAGTCTAAGTCTATCCAATGTTGCAGTTAGGGGAAGTCCCTAACATAAACAAGCTAAGCTAAGCATTGGTTACAAGGAATTTCCTTTGCAGGATGAGTTCTAAAACATTTTACCTTGGTAATGAGTGTGGAGTTAATTAGAGTATTGGGATAGCAAAATGTCAAGTACTGTAATTAATATCTACAATTTTTCCAGGCAAAAGTTTTCAAATCTCAGGTTCACTTGTTGTGCTGGTTCCTCACAACTGTCAATGTCAATAGGTACTTCAACATTAAATTACAGATGCAGGTAGACTAATCAAGAACATTTACACCATGATTAATACAATTTAATTACTAGTTTTGAGATCCAAAATATATGTGGCACTAGAAATGCATTTTTATAAAAAAGGTATCATTCCTCCACAAGATTGTATTATCACAATCTTTCAGCAACTTTTTAAACTCAGATCTTTCAATGCACAAAGCTCAGTTTCCAAGAAATTATAATGTATAATTATCATAACATATCACTACGCAAAATAATTTTTGATGAGTTGCTGTGATTTGTGCCATTAGATTGATAAAGAATGAAAAACTACAAAACACACATTCTCATATTATCAATATTTCTGTTACAATATACTTGATTATAAGTTGCATAGAGTACATATGTATAATAGGCAAGTATTATAATTATTATTAACCGTAGTAAACACTGCAGTGAATGGCATTAATAAATTGTAGATATATATAAGGTCTTTTGCCTTAATATCTGATCTGCAATACTTCAAGAGTTCTGGTTTGATACCACCATATTATTTTATGAACACGCAAGTCCAAGCTCTTATAGAGCTTTTATAGAGCAAGCTCTTATAGAGCTTGGACTTTAGTGAAGAATGAGTTGGCCTAATTTTATTTGTGGAGTACTACTTTAACTTAGATGGCAAAGCGACAGGATGGTATTCTGTTCAAGTCCAACTAGTAGTCATACTGTACATAAATTTTAATGTAATTCTATTTGTCAGCAAGTTGTGTGATTCAATTAATGAAATTGCCCTAATAAAACACACGTTTAAACTAAATGTCTAACTACTTGCTTTACTTACTACAAGTTGAATACCTGCTATAAGCTGATCCCCAAAAACAACTACCTACAAGTGCCACAGCATTACCCCACATTATTAAGTTCAATTTTTTAAAGAAATGTTTTAGTTATATTATGTGTATTCACATTTACGTGAACGTCTTAAAAAATTAAATATTTTATGCTATCTTGAATATATAATAATCGTACAAGAAAAAAAAGAAGTGAAAATGATATCCTCCACATTACTTATCATAAACCAAAAACTTAACTCCTTATGTTTGAATCAATTAAATTTTAATAACGGAGCTTAGGAGTTCTCATGCTACTTTTATGACAATATAACTAGTCTCTGACAAAGATTACACAAAATAAGGTCAACATTCATGGCAAGGTTATTGTGACTATCAACTTGAATATCATTTACACAACTAGTAAAGTAGTGTTTATAATACAGCAGGGTCTAAAAAGTGAATTATGAAACCACAGTTCAGGTTTAAAATGGATATATATAATTGGTATACTTACTTAAGAAGAAACTAAAACCCTAAAACTAACAAAGATAGTGACCAAAAAAATTAAATAGATTTTTAATGTTATTATCATTATTAGAGGTTGAAGTATGGAATTGCCGATTTGTACTGAAAAATTTCAACTAGTTTTATTTATTTGAGTTACAGGTGAGCAGCATTATGCTGATGTGCTTATATCACACTGTGTCGAAATTTGATTTAGACAGTCCACATAATGTCTACAATGCTTACGGTCCACTGGTGCACTGATCACAGGTTAGCAAGAGATTTTTTACTTTTCTGCAGCCAGCCATCGAGCCATTTCTTACACTGTTGATGTGATGTAGCACTGGCCAATTCCTCGAGTAACCTGTTCCTGTTGTAAAACACTCTGTTGCTGAAGATCTGATGCTCTGTATTTATGTTGGCAGGATCTCTCTGATTCTCTGGTTGTGTCCCCTGCTATGCTCTCAACGATTACTGTGATGTATGTAAGATGTATTTATTTAATATAGTTACACTCCTTATCTATACATTGTTGACATCTAATCGGAAGTCAACTTATGCCTTTACAATGAAAGCATTTCATACTGCCTCCTGGGAAGCATGTTTTTTATCACGAGAAAATTGTCCAAATCACAAAAAATTGAACTCTGTTGGACCAAGGTTTGGCCAGCACACAGAATGACATGGTTTCTAATGGCAGCTCCTGTAGAGTTACAACAGTTTCTTGTGCAGTGTGAAGTCTTGCCATTAATATGGAACAATAATGTTGGAGATTGGCACAGTAAACATCTGTTATTAACACCATGAAGAGACCACCAAACAGTTACCACTGCCTTTTTATTGGTAAGTTTTGTTTTAAGGCACTGTTGCAGCATTTGAACTGGGGCCATCCATTGCATTTTTTGCTTACGGTTATTGTAAAGAATCCACTTGTTGTGGTTGTGTTGTGTTCTTGTGTTCAACTCATATGTTACAATTTGATCCAATATTTTTTCATTTCTGTACCGATTAAACAAGGCAACACAAGTTTCAATAAGCATTTCTTTCTACAGATCAGTAAAATCATGAGGCACACATTTTTTATTTTATTGATTTGATCATCATGTCAGCCATAGGACGTCTAATCCTGGACATCCTCAGCCATTGATTTCATACAAATAACAAATGTAGGTAGGGTAATATTAAACCATGCTGTTAATTCCTGGATCGTTTAACTCGGATTAGCTTCCACCATCTCCTTCAATTTAGGGTTATTCACCTTGAAGAACAAACCACCTGGAAGACAAACCTTTCAGGTTTTTTTCTTCAATAATCTTTATTCAGCTGAAGGACACATACTGAACTCAAAACATTGTTTAGAATTAGTAAATTTGATTTAATAAATTGGCCAGTACCCGGTTCCATTCTGCAACCTCAATAGCTAATAATTATTTTGAGGTTAGAATGATAAGACAAAAATTCCTTCAGATTTTTTGCTACAGATTATAATATAGTATGAATAGTATTGTCCAAAATAACTATAAATTAATCAACATTAATTATGTAAATCATTACATGATTTAACGATGACTCATCTGAGATGTGTAATATTTCGAGTAGTTTAACTCTGATCATCAGTATAGAACTGATATTTACTCAGCATTTTTTCAGGTAAGAGATGTCTTGCCTTAATAACAACAAAACTTTCATTAAATCCGTTAGATTTATGTATATAATAGTGATATATAAGAATTGTTTGTTAAAAGAAATCAGTTATTGGTTCAGAAACACCCAATAGTAACCGACATACAATACAGATAAATGAGTAATACACATTTTGTTTGTGAAAATAGAGATTAACATATTCAAATGGGTGATGTCTTAGGGTGGGTACTACGAGACTGGGATACTAATAGATCGTCAAGGTTTTAAATGATGAGCCATTGAATAATAGATCATAATTACAGGTCGTCAGAAATTGTAAAAGATTTAAATATTTGCGATGTATCCAGAACAACCAACAATTTAACAGTTATGGATTGAGCATTAAACTGTAGATTGAATAGGTGTTAAATAGGACAAAGGACTAACCTGTGATAACGCCACAACGGAATTGTCATCGCTGACGGCCTCTTCGACAATGAGACGGTTAGGCCTGTCCTTGCGGCGCAGGATCGCGGTCGATAAATCATCAGGGCTAGAAAACGACACCAAAATACACCCATCAGCACCACCGCACAAATCAATCTGATAGTCCAACTAGATTTAAAACTTATTTGGACAGATCTACTTCAATAAATTTTAAATTTTGTTTTAAAATGATCTAGCAAAGTTCAATAAGTTTTGAGATTGGTTTGGAAACTCTCGACATGATGACAAGCCAATTTCGAACAACCATTACAATAGGATACGCCGCTATGGTACGAAGTTATGCGTTCTGTGTGTGCAATTATTGATTTATAGAAGAATATATGCTCACCTTTTATTATCTGCCATTATTAACAAAAACTAATACAATAATTTACAATTTCACCCTATTTTTACGAAATGCCGAAAAAATCCACTACTTTCCACTGTACCCGTACGTGACGTTGCCGTATTTCATTTGTTCGCGACACTAGGTGTTGCCTGTAAAGATAAAAGACTGAGTGCTTGTCTATGGAAACTTAGTTCTCATTTACTAATACGATTATCTAAGAATTTTATAATTTGATCGCTACCTAGACGCTGAAATCTCGATAGTTTAATACCGTAAATATACATTAAAAAGGTATATCACTGAGAATCTGCAGTGCAAGTACCAAACTCGTTTAGATAAATTAGTCAATCGTCAATTTCGTCAAATTTTTACGCGAGTACCGAACGCAGTTCGCAATCTTTAGTGAATTGCATTGCGATTCATTTTTTTTGCTTATGAGCTTCGGCTACGCACGGCCTAGATCAATCAATTTTTGGCTTTTTATTAATGTTATTGAGTCTCATGATTTCAAAATCTGTATTAAATTTTATTAATTCATTAGATTAAGTTTTTTGCTGCCATGACACACTTTTGACTATTATTTCCCAAGCATTTTTTTTACCATGCCTTTTGTACAAATAAAATAAGAATTAAAAGAAATAAAAAAACAATAAGTACCATGAGCGTTATTCCGATATTCAAAATAAAATTTTGAATAAAAACAAAAACACACGTATGTTGGAGCATAATGGTGCTCCATCATTATGTAATATAAAATCATATATATATGATTTTATATATATTTGATATATATATATCATCTGCTTAAAAGAAAGATTACGTTTGAAGATAATGTAGACAAAGAATTAATTTACAGTTAACCTCATAAGTACACACTCCCACCCAGTTCATATTGATACTAACTACTTTATTACACAGTCATATAATAGCATAATTTTATCGACCTTGTTTTCAATGTCGTGAAATCGATTCGTCTAATTCGCTAGAATACCATACAAGTTATGCTAGAGTTATTGCTATATTCTATAAAATATGTCGAATGTTACGATCCTCGTGATAATAGATAAATATCGATAACACCTGTTCACGATTTGAAATGTCAAATATGACGATCACTTAAATCATGATAAGTTCCTTATTTGCACTGCTGATCCTTGTAGCTAGGCCCACTAAACTTTCACCAACAAAAGTAACCGAGATTTTTTCTGATCTAGGATTGAATCACGGTTTTTGCTTGCAAATTTGTGAATTGAACCGAGGATCAAAAGAAAGTCATAGATGAATTTACAATTTTTATCTGTAAATTTGTGATTTATTCCTAAATTTAGACCGAAATCTCGGAAAATATTTGGCGCGAAAATTATGGGGGAAAAATGTACAATTACGGCGCCGGTTCGGTACCGGTACCTGGGGCCTTACTATGAGCTTTGTAAAATCGATTCCCGTTCCGAGCAGTTCCTAAACCTGGCTCAAACCGCTTAGTGTAAAGTCATACCATCACTACGGCATTACGCTACTTTAAGTGAACGGTTTGAACATTGATATCCTCAAAGGTGAACGGTTATTGTTGTCTCTGGCATGTTTAAACCAGGTTTTAGATCTGCTCGGAACTTGAATAGATTTTACATAGCTGATAGTAAGGTCCCTGATATGATTCACAATCAGAATGAGAAGAAATTTATCTTTATTTGACGTCTATAAGATAAACATCTGTAAGTCATATTAATGGTAATAAGATAAAAATATAAATATCTCACGAAGCATACGCTGATAACTTTTCTACACATTAACCCAAAAATAGGGTAAAAGTTTTAAGGCTGGTAATGATAGTACTATACTTTTTATACCTATATATAAACTCGTTTTCTCCATAAACTGTAACCGAATACTGCTATAGAGTCTATAGCTATCGTCTATGTATAGACGATTCTATCTTTTACTCACTCTACGGCTCGATCTTGTAGAGGCATGTAGTAGGTAGTAGGTACTGCGTATATTTATTTCTATCCGTAGAGGCACGAACCTATGCCCAACCCTAAACCTTACAAATCCACGCGCAGAGGAACAAGGAAACTACCTACCATAGAGCTATTAGTCTGGTCAACAAGTTGAATACCGTGAAAAATAGTGATAAAGCTCTTAAAAATATGAGCAATAGCTCATTGCATTCGGAATGACCTCTAGAAAAATGTATTAGGATTTTACCGCACTTAAGAAAATGCGATTTTTTAAAACAAAATAAAATGATAAAAGAAAGGTATTAGCTTCGAACGTAGTATATGTTAGAACGTATTAGCTTTTTTAGGAATTCAAAACCTATTAATATTTAAGACATTTTAAAATAAGATCTATAAGGATGAGAAAATTTTCTAAAAACAGACTTGAATTCCGGAACTCTATCTCCATTATTTATAATTTAAATGTACAACCGAAAACAAGGCTCCGTTCCCATCCGTTACGACATAGTCGCACTGCCGATAAAGACAGTGAACCACATAAAATATTTTTTTTATAGTTGTCGCGAGAAGCCCTCCGGAAGCACGGCTCTAGATAGGTGCGGTAACTTAACTCTCCCCAACACGTCACTGGGTGGCTCTTAACTTAACTTCGACTATCCTATTGCTAGTCGTCGTTCGAGTTAACCTGAGATATGCCAGATGGCGCTGATCTTAATTTAAATTTATCATGAACTAAAGATTTTAATTACTTTAAGCTATTATTAAAAACGAATTGATACATAGTAACTGAAATTCATTAAAAAATGTGAAATTAATATGGTATCATCGAGACACATGAAGGAATAAATTTCCGTTAGAAAAAAAGACAATTATTCAAAAAGTTATACTATTGTTAAGTAATTAACTATTTTTTTCCAATTACCATATTCATTAATATAGAAGTGAAATTATCGCTCATACGTTAAAGAGCTTTATCACTATTTTTCACGTTTTTCAACTCGTTGATTATCAGTAACACCGGGGCAAATTAAGATACGTTCCTGATCATTTTTAACCGACTTAAAAAAGGAGGAGGTTCTCAATTCGACCCGTATGCTTTTTTATTTTATTCTTGATGTTTGTTGCCGCATTACTTTCGACTGGGTGAACCGGTTTTTATCGTTCTTTTTTTTATTTAAAAGCTGGTGCTTCCCGTGTGGTCTCAATTATGTTTATTTATTTACATATATAACAATTATATCATTAAAATCGTCCAATCGGTTTTCATGTTACACTCCAATAACTTAAAAGTGCTACTCATACGTCGATGATATTATAGTTGCGGGTGGAGAAATCGGTGAACATACACAATGACAATTGACAATCCCGTGAGTAGCAAAGGTCACTGAAAAGTGTAAAAAATAAATTTACGAAATGATAGTTCAAGAGTAACTACATATTATCAAAATATTGTGAGCATGGTACCGACTTCGACAAGTTATTTCATACTTTTGAGTGTTGAAGTCGTTTCCATTTTTTGTGTAATTTTTTTTAAGACGCTTCCCAGAAGATTCCCATGTTTGTGGTAGCTACACGAGAATATCAATGGAAGAAGCTTGTTTCACAATTATGCACGTTCATGGAAAAAACGACCAATTAAATGGCCCAGTACCTGCGTACCTTGCCGGCATTATTGAAATAAAATAATAAAAATAAAGTGAGATTTTTCAGAAAGTATACCCCAGATTCGAACGCGATTTCATTTTATTTTCTAACGTGCTTTGTGTAGGTATATTCTTTTCCCCTCTGCTGCCAGCAGCTTTACCGATAGTAGGTATAGAGAACAGTAAAAGTTTCGTGAAGATTCCCGCCTTTGCCGTAGTCCCATAGGTCGTACAAACGTACAAATTGTTTGTGATTTTCCACGTTCATAAATCATTTATCACTCAAAAAAATTCTAATCTGCGCAGTTTTGTATTGGCCGTCACCTAGGCAATATATTCTTTATTATACTAATAAAGTCCCTGGCATTACGATAACGGGCCCTTATATCCTTGACAGATGACTATTTAGTTATAATAGGCGAAGAAAGTAGATAACCAGGGTTCTATTTTTATGTATATTTCTGTCACATTAAATTAAAAAATAATATAATGAATCCATGATCCACAAAAGTATTGTAGTATCATACCCAGCTTGGAGCATGCAAAAAACCATTAGCAAGTATGTTATTTTTTCAACATTAATGTGTTTTTTGGTATTATATATCGGTAATCATATATGGTGATCTGGAAGGAACGAGAGGGGGCCTGTCGATCACGAGGCCTTGGGCACGTTCCCTTAGTGCCCAGTGGGTAAGAGGGGCTTGTCCGTCACCGATCTGTATTCTGCAGTATGCCATATTATTATTAGCCTCTTCTCTTAGCATTCTGAAAATTGCTCTAATGAACTGCCATATTATCCGTTTATCTAAATTTCACCATGCCAAGTTTGAGGCTGGCATTTTAGGCTGACCACAACTCGGCATTACCTCACAAGTTTTAGTCCATTATAATGGGTCTATAACAGACTAACATTTCTATTTATCTTTTACAAACATTTCAAATTTACCATTTCCATTAATAAAAACACCTATTTCAATTGGTGTGTTTTTCCGATTACTATATTATCACATAAACCTCTAAAATAAATATACGTTAATTTTTTTTGTTAAGGCATAGCCACAGTACCTAGTCCATAATTTTTTACGTGTAGGTAGGTACATATCTGAAGAATTGATATATGGTAATTGATTTCACGGCTGGCCGCGTACGCTATCTTGCCCTGAAATTGAATTATTAAAAGTCTTTGTTTTTCTCCATGTACTCTATCATAGCTGATAAGAACTTGGTCTGAATGTCGTATATGATTTCGTCTTCTATTTTGAGTAACCTGCGAAATATTAGCCCTTGAAATATTTGACGGGTTTTCTGCCCAACATGACGACTTTCGTTTTCGCCAAACCGCTTCATAAGATAAATGTAATCATCCATTTCGTAATCATCCCGAATATTAAAAATGGCATTCATAGCATTGAAAAAGTCGTTTACTACGGGCTTGCCCGCTGTTATTATTTTGAGGAAGTACTTAACTTTCCCTTTCAATTTATTTCCATTATAATCAGAGAGTTTTTTCAACTTGTCACAGAATTTTTTTATAAGCCTTTCTATTGAATATGAGTAGGCTAGACCTCTAAGACTATTGCTTAATATTTTAAAATATATTGGGATATTTTTCATTGTGAATCGTGTCAGTAAAGTTTGACAAATATTAACAACAAAATTAAAGAATGGGCCTTTGGGTAGTATGATAGGTTTTGGGGTGGTCATCGCTGTGGGATAAATAAACCTGGTAGTTTCTTCAGACGATCGACAGCCGCTTGACTCTTCACTAAACCCAAACTTAGTTCTTGGGATACAACGTTTTGCATATTTTTCATTTTCATTCGAAAGAATATCAAGTTTATCACCACTGAAACTTTCAACACTGCTTAAAGTATCCACTGGAATACTATTAGTGCAACCAAAGAAAAAGGATATAAAAATAGGGTTTAAATGCATTACACAAAATCAATTACAGTAAGCTAGACTACAACTTTTGTTATAGCGAATATACGTAAGCAAGATCTGCATCTGCACTTCAACGTAACGATTGCATGTTTTGTGTTCATAATATTGTTTGAAATATGAGGAACATTATTTCGTGCATATTCATTACTAGTTGCGTCCCGTGGTTTCACCCGCGTGGACTACGATTTCCCCGCTATGCCTGTGTATTATTCCACTGTATACCACTATCTTCATTCCAAATTTCATACACATCCGTTCAGCAGTTTCAGCGTGAAGGAGTAACATACAGACAAACGACAGACAAACTTTCACCGTTATAATATTAGTGAAAACCGTTTTGATACCGTCATATTTGAAAAGCTTTAAATTAAACTTATCAAATATTACCAAATAAATCGATATTGTTACATGTTCTTATCTTATACTAAGAATGAAGTTCGTAAATGCCATTGTTATTTGTTAATGACTCTTATTCTTCCTATTTATAAGAAACTTTGTTATTTACATAGGTAGATATTATAAGCTATTCAGAAGTTTTGTAAAAAATACTGATTTACATATAACTTTCGTATTCAGTCAATAAATAGCGGTTCATAATGTTCTGCAGAATACTCTTTCAGTGCCTTTTTCATTTTTTTCTCCAAGTTATTTTGATCTTTCATTCTTAACTTCTGCACAGCATTTATAATGGCAGCTAGTACTGAGTGTGTTTCACTTTTGACGTCTCGTTTATCTTCTGAGCCGAAATCTCTGACGTCAAATATGTAATCTCTAAATTTAACATACTGCTGCAGAGTGAGAACTTCATTCATTCCTTGAAAAAATGCTGTTCTGTGTGGCAACTCCTTGTCCATTTCTTGTCGATAGCCCTTCATTTCTTCTGCCAATTCTTCTCCGTACATCTTTGATAATTTTCGGAAATGTCGAGATAACTTATGCGTATATTTAAAATTAAACTTGTCAAGTTCGTTCGCAACAGTTTTACAGTAGTTGCGAAGTTTTCGTTTATTAAAATTATTTGATAACAAATCCAACATATCTGTTAAGAACTGATCGAAGATCCCTCCAGTTCGCTGAATTGGTTTACCGATGGTTGAGTATAGAATTATATCTCAAACAGTAACACATTTTACTAAATTGAGACACAATATTGTACTCAACACACACTTTATGAGCGTAGACATTACCTATTTGTTTCGATTTATGTTGTATAATTGGACACTACATTTACAAATTTAGTATCCAATCACAAACTAAATCGATTTTACGGTTCGTGTTAGATACAATCAGATCCTGAGATGGATTAAGTCTTTATTATCATTAGTAGTTTCTATACATACCGTTGGCGTATATCGATTATCTACACTACTGAAATGTCTAACTGATGGGAATCCAACGAATCGAAGTAATTTTTAAGCTTTCGTAAGCACATGTTTTGATTGACATTGCGACAAATTTAGATGATAATTTGGTACTATCTTCGAAATGTGTTAATCAAGACATTTCGGTTACTCTTTTCTATAAAAACCATTTTTTTGGTTCTAGGTTCAGGTTGGCCTACATTTTCAATATAGTGTTCTGTTTCTTAGTACGGTCAATTAGAGAGGTGCCGATGACATAACAGAGGCTCGTGGGTGTTTACAAATCCTGATGCGTGTAGATTTAAAATATTACAAAAATGTAGTTTACACATGACCAAGAAAGTCACATTTTTAGAGTTTTTAATTTCCTTTCTTCTGGCGTAAGACACAGTTCAAGCGCATTTATCATCTTTGCGAGAATTTTTGATACAAGAAAAAAAATAGTCGCTCGAAAACATTTTTTCACTATAATTAGTAAATGAAATTAGATTTCGTTTAATCAAAATTAATCATCATCTTCTCATGAGCCGTATTTTTTATATAAAACATGTTGGACTTTCAACAAAATAAGCTGATAAGATTTAAAATTGTCCATTTAGCAAATGGTAAAATTTCAATACTTTTCCTAGAAGTGTTGCTTTCCAAGTTAATTGTATTATTTGTGCATTACATCACCATCATCGCAACCATAAAACGTCCACTGCATGTAGCTCTCCCATAATCATTGGTATCATCCACAAGGAACGATTGCAAACTACCCGCATCCAATCTCGCTTCGCTGTGCTAGTCTGTCGTTAGTCGTCTCCCCGAGAATATTTCAACCCCATCATTAAATGTAAAGTATTGTTATAATTAATATTGTTTAAATTAGGTAAGAAATTAAAAAAAATATTGAAGTTTGTAACTATTTCATTATGGATATTTATATGACAATGAGAATTACATTTATGTAAAATTATAACTAATATAGCAGTCCTTAGTAATAAGTAATAATAATACACATATTATTGTCATACTAATTTAAATATACTACCTCATCCGGTGATTTGCATGGATATTCATATGGGCACAAGTATTTTTAAGAAACTTATCTTAAACACATAAAATAAAATACTAATGATAATCATTTTATCGCTCATCAATTCTACGAGATGGGCTATTTCTAAACAGATATATAAAACAAACGCATTCACACTCACACCCTGCACTAGGATACCCTGTGTCGCGGAAGGCATGGACACACATAATCACAATGCACACACATCCAAGATCCGAGAGCAAACATCTATGTTCATCACAGAAATGTTTCGCGTATCCACAGTAAGAGATTTCGGTGACTTCCATTCTTCTACAGGTCTCCTTATTTCTGATTAGTAAAAAAAACCCGACGATGGCGAGACATATGCTATATACTTATAAGCTATAGAGCAGGCGAGTTTTAGCCTGCTTACAAAGCCCATAGTTAGAGAACAGGTTACGTTTTTAAAATTTGTTTACAAAATGGATTCACAATTTCAAAGAGTTTTATTATATATAATCAACATAGTGAAAAAAATATGTGTTTCATTAAGTAGGTAATATTCTAGCGAAAGTGGATGTCTATATCAGTTTTCTGAACTTGATTCCTATTTCCAGACCACGTTCTGATTTGTTTGAGTGACTGAAAGAAAGTAGTAAACATAGTTAGTGAGGTCACGAGTATTGGCCACCCTTTTCCCAAGATAATGGGAAAAGTTTCTCAGTCACCTTGAAACTATATCTAGGCAAAATTCAAGAGTTCAATTTGTTTTTATATACGCTTTTCATACAAAGAGATTTAGTTACGCAACTGTGAATAGGATCGGTAATTAGGAAAGTTTCTTAATTCAAACAATAACACTGGCCAGCAAATTTTTGTAACAAAATAATGACTGCTTATTTTTCAACCCTCACCTACGCTCATAAACATCTTATTCATTCTAGGTCTTGTTTTGCGTTAGGATCACTTAGAAATTATCGATCTGTCAATGAAAAAAATTTTGAGAAGCTTAATATAACAATACAACTTCATATAACAACAGCGAACTAGATTGTTTATTGCAATACACAAGATAAAATATTTAGTGATAAAGTTTTGGGATGACACAGTTTAGTGTGACGATCTAGATCAATGACGATGTTACATTAATTGAGAATAAAATCACTTGAGATTACAATCATTGGATTCGAAATACTGTTCTATTGTTTTGCCAACCATACATAATACCCCACTCAAATTTTTGAATTGATTGACGTCAAATTATAGGTACTTCTAGTTATGTATGGGTATTCATTTTGGTTGGTTGTGTAGTAATTCTCGTGAGTTTGGCACATTGTTATATGTATATTGTCCGTATATACTCACGTTTACCTACAGCCGAAGAATGTACTTGCACTATAAATGCATAATGATGAATAAGTGGGGAGTGACCACTTGTGACAATGGGTGACTATTCTAAATTATAACATCTATATTATATTATCACACAGTTGTTCAATATATATATATATATATATATATATATATATATTTCTGATTTCTGATTAGGAAGGGCTTTATAACTATCAGCGACCGATAGATTGGCGACCTATTTATTTCCCCAGCAATTCAAGAGTATAACGAAAAAGTTCTTTGATTATGAATGGTTAAACTTGAGTATTTAGCACTCTTATTCTTTTCTATGTGCATATCTCCGTATCTTAGGTGAAACATCTAAATATTGTAAAAACGAAGTTTTACAAAAAAGCGGATACTAAATTTTGCGTCTATGCTGTAGATAGCTACGGAGTTTCTTCGTCTGGAGCAAATCTTCCCACAAAAATGTATTAAACTCAAAACTGAATCAATATGTGACTATAATTCAATTACCAAAAAATTGCCAGAACCAAGTAAAAATACATAGTTGAATTAGGTTGATAGATAATTAAAATATTGCTAGATATGGGACTCGTGAGTTACCACATTGAAATAAAAACACAAAAAAATGTTTGGCTCTAGGGGCCAAATAGAATATGTTATTTCAACCCCGCTCGGGTACGCTACAACGACGGAGTTTTTGAGCAAGAGGAGTAAAATAAAAAATTGTATAAATGTGTCCTCACAATAATTATACTTTTTACCTGCCACACAATTATCGTTATTAGAGCTGCAAAAAGTTCATCCCCACTCAGTATTAAAATACAGCTGAAGAGCATAGCATCAAATGTTGCCAGTGTCCATTCTTCGCCCCACCTATAAAAGAAGTTTTGGAAACGTTAAATATGTGCTAAAATATAGGTCAAAACTCCACTTTAGTCTTTTCGCTCGCCTGTAACTACATTTATGCAGCTCCATTCGCGTTTCGCTGGACGATTTTGGTTACACTTATACAGCTATCCTTCTCTCGGCCGCGGTCAGCATCGTCGGATTGTGAAAGGCTATCATAGCGTGCTATCACCGCTGAACAGCCGTGAATGAGGTGGAAGATAATAATTAATAATATTATTAATTAATAATTAATATATCTTAATGCGTACTGCCAAGAAATAGAACTCGTTGCCCGAGTCTGTGTTTGCCCATATGTATAATCCTGGAGTCTTCAAGTCGCGAGTGAATAGGTACCTTCTAGGTGTGCGTGCTAAATCCTAGACAACGTCATCACTTAACATCAGGTGAGACAGTTGTCAAACGCAAACTTATAATATGTAAAAAAAAGAGCGGCTAACGGAGAGGAAGAGCGTTGAACGCAGTGGAACAGCACGAAGACGCTGGCGTTAGCATACGCATGATAGCACACTTGTTCTTAATTTATGCCTGTTTGATACAATACCTGAATAGATGCGGAAAGCTGAACGGATGCATTGCCTATACGTATGCATCTCAATACAAAAATAGGATTTTTTATGGACAAAACCTGAATTGAGCTAAAGAAGTGTAATTAATCCCTTAAATCTAACTACTATCAGGTAGAGGATAATTTGTTTCCTTACCAAGTCATACAGAAAACCGACGGTGTCATATCGTGGTCATACAACAAAGCGCTGGTGCCTCCAGCTTCCCTGGTCGTCAACTCCACATCAAGTAACCTCTCTAAAATGGTTCTTTCGCTCGCTACCCAGTTGAGACCGTCTAAAGCCTGAAATAACAAATGTCGTAGTTAAAAGTTTTCATACAAAAGAGGAAGACTGAACGACAAACCGGTCGTCAGTCACATACATGATATAATATTATATATATTAGATACTCTATGACTCAGCGTATGAAAACCAACTGAAAAATAAAATAAAAAACGTATAAAAGTTAAGGTCTTCAACTGGGAGGCGTGTTTTTTTAACATTTTAAGATGGTACCGAACCCTTTGACTTTCTCGCGTTTGACCCGTTTTTATTGTTCTGATGACTAAAGGATTAAGCTGCAACATAAGTCTGCTATTAAAAATAATGACTTCGCAAGTAATGGCACTTACAGTGAATGCGATGTCAGCTGTTGCAAGTGTGTAGAAAGGAACAAAACACATAAAAGAGATCTGTTTTAGATACAGTAAGAATGCTAAGGGAGAATGATAACGAAACAAAGAAAACATAGTATTTATGCTAGAGGTATTTTGTTTAAAGGCATTTTGTTTTAACAGTTTCCGATGACATTACACTGGCTCGCGAGTGTTTACAGTGAGAGAGGGCGGGACAAATAATATCCTAATGCGAAAATATTACAAGTATGTACCTACTTTACAGATGATCTAAAAAAATTACTAATTACATTTTTAGAATTTTTCATTTCCTTTCTTCTGGCGTAGGTAAGACACAGTTCAAGCGATAGGAGTGTCGGCTGTCGTTGGTTGACCCCCAGATTCCGGTAAAGTAACATCGTTATTAAATATGGCTGGCCAAATACCCGCCTGGCTAAAAACCACCATTAATTTTAAATCCCACAGTGTGTTCAGGCAGCTGTCCTTGAGAGCCAGTTGCCAATCTAGGACTAGCGTGATTACACCTTCAACTACATCGTCACTCACCATCGAGCGAGATACTTATCAAACACTAGATTTATAAGGTATAAAATAATGTCAAAATAGAGGGTGGGTGACAACTGGTAAGTGTTCTGCGATGGCCTATGTCTAGTGACGTAGGTACTTATATACCTATTACCTTTTATATACGTCAAGCTAAAAGCCGGCGACCTTTTGATTGGTATACACTTACTGTTGCAGGTTTATAATCGCAGGGAATTGGTCAATCACAGCCATATTCTCACTCGATATACTACCTATAAGTATAGGTACTACTGTTTTTAGAGTAAAATATTGTATTCTTTTTTTAGTTTGGTGACTCTTTAGTACATAAATGTCTCTTGAAGGGTATAGGCAGACACTAAGGACTTTCATTTGATATTGAGAGAGTGGTATACGAGTATGTCATGTATCAGTCTTGATTCATCAGATACATCTTACTTGCCCGTCCGAAGAGTACTCAGGACCTGACTGTTTTCAAGGACATCCGAAAAATATATATTTCAATAATTATATTTTTAAACTGTCAGTGTCACTGTCATTATGTCATACGTGATTATGGCCCTTGTAACTGTGCCGAAATATCGATAGCCAAAAACATCAAAATACACGGCAAATATCCCGTTTCTAAAGTACGGAGTCCTAAGATTAAAAATAATTTATTTTCACACTTTCTTCTTTCCCGTTCTTATACGTTAAATATAATATGTCTTTCCAAAAATCTATTCTTCTCAGAGCAGGGTGTATAACTTTTATTAAATTTGAGTAAATAGTTGCTATAATTTTGTAGTCACTTCCATTTCTCCAAGATCCTAAACAACATTTATTTGCTGCCCAGTTAAATAGGTACACGCCAATTAAAATTAATTAGTTGACTGCGCGAGAAGAGTGCCAGTAATTCAATACCTGCACCACTGACTGGAGTGAATAATTACAACAAGAATAGCATTTCAAACATAATTTGATGACTAACGACTGGTATATTGAACACGTTTTCACAGGCACACCCCCGTACTACAATTCCATGTATCGCGGGAGAGATAAACACATGTAATCGCACCACATGAACATTCAAGCCCCGAAAGCAAACATCTATGTTCATCACTAAAATGATTGCCCTCGCCGGTAATCGTAAGTCAACCTGACTAAGATCGCAGGCAAGGGCTGGATGCGGGCCGCTTCCAACCAGTCCTTGTGGAAATCAATGGGGGAGGCCTATGTCCAGCAGTGGACATCCTATGGCTGAGATGATGATGAGGCTCTGAAACTACTGAACCGATTTGAAAAAATATTTCACTGTTGGGAAGCTATTACACAATCCCCGGGTTTCATAGGCTATATGTATATAGCTATATAGTATATATGTTCAAACAAAATTAGGAAACCTTAAAATTTTCAACTGAAATTGAAATTTCAATTTTAAAATAAAAAAATTCAATTGAAATTTTTTTCCCGGGTTAAACCTGGGCGGACCGCTAGTCCTTTATAAATCAAAATCTAGAGCTTGTTTGTATGTTTGGTTGAATGCGCTAATCTCAGGAACTACTAGATAAAATTGAAAAATTGTTTTGCGGTTTTTGTGTTTGATAGTCCATTTAGCGAGGAAGGTATTAGCTAGGTTCTATAATATCACGCTATAAAAGCGAAGCATGGATGAAAAATGTTTCAAAAACGGTAATTAAAAAATATTTCACGAAATAACTATTCCACGCGGATGAAGTCGCTTGTAAAAGCTAGTTTAATATAAATATTAAGTACAGTTTGGCTTTCTCCTTCAAATGAATCGTAACAAAATGGCTTTTCTATGATGATGATAAAATAAAAATACTTCACCGTTTATTATCCATACAGCTTTATAACACACATTAAATTAAACATGTAACACAAAAATTCCATCTCCATCAAGTGTTACACTCTGCACTCTTAACACAACGCGCGATATATTTTTTATATTTTATTATGCTGAATGCTCGAAATCAAACCTTATCTCTCACAATATGTATGACCAGAAGAGTTAAAAAGTTGAAACGAAGTAGAGGAAGATCCCCACTAAGGTAACAAAATGAACCTTAAGCTGAGTATATCGCGCGTGTGCACATTGTACGAAAGGTTCTTCATGCTGCTTACACCCTTCAGTTATGAGGAACATTTGAAAAATATTAAGAAGAATTTAGCGTCCTTTAACTTACCCTTTCAAAGAATGCAGCCAGGAATTTCGAAAGCAAAGCGTGGCGAGGTTCAGTTTCACCCAAAGATCCTGTGTGGTAACCAATCATGAAATATATTAAATCGATTGTAATGAAACCTACATAATTATAGTTTCTCCATGCAAAGGAGATACGATGTTTCGATGTTCTATCTCGGCAAACAACTTGTTTAGTGGTCTTTTGATTTTTCCCCGGTTGCTCTCTTTGCTTAATGCAGGCTGGACGCTTTTAGTCGACTTGAACTTATGGATAAAGTTGCTAGTCGCTATTCCTTTATCATTAATTAATACAGAATGAGAGAAAAGCTATTAAAATCGATAAAATTAAAGTGATTACATTAAGACAACGGAAGCGTTTTATTGCTTATCTCTCCCTCTATCACATAATATATTCGAAAGAGTAGGTAATCTTAGCTTAGCGTAAAACAATATCGAATTACATATCAATCGCCGAATTAATTGGTGACACTTCGTATCAATCTATTGTCAGTAGAATTTCCTGGAAAACTTTGTTGTCGTTGGAGCGTTATTCGATATCCAATCAATCGATGTTGGTAATTAATTTAGAATAGTTACAGACCTATGAATTAGACAAGGTTCTGACGTAATAATCAGAACCCGGCCTTCTGGTAAACCTTTTATTCTCTATCTCTAGGATGTAGTAGGTACTTTTTACATTGTATTCATTAAAGAATGTTGAAATGACTGTATTTTGTTAACAAGTTAAGGATATAGTACTAAAGAGCTACGAAATACACAAATATTATAATGTCACCCGCTGCGTATTAGGGTAATGTTATAAAGATGACATCCACGAAACAGGCCTCGAGCCTAGTGTGGATTGTTATTAGAAACGACCAAGGGTTTAAACTAAATTATGGTACAATGTTAAGAGGAGTACATATAATTAATGTAGTTATGAGTTAAAATAGTAATTAGTCATGTATGTACCTAACTTTTTCAAAGTTAAATAAATTCAATTAATAAATTAATTTGTTAATTAATGCCTTGGTGCCGACGGTGTCCGCTCGGTGATCGCCTGTCTGCTTGTTTGCCACCGATTATAATAAGTAATTAAACGGTAAGCGAGCCTAGCATAGGCCTATATTCCCACATTCATAGAATATAATGTGTATTTTATATGAATTTTGGCAGGCTATAATGATAATGAGAGCTAATGAGAGGGCGCATTAACTTTTTACCTCACAAAGAGGCGTAATTTTCTGGCATTGCTGGTCCGTGAAATACAATTTTTATTCGTTAGATTTACCAAGTAAAATCCAAAGTAAACAAATCTTTCTAATTAATAAACTATTTCACCTATAAGTACATAATAATATAAAGTGTCAATTCTAGTAGGCACTTTTCGAATTTCGCAAATGAAATCATAAATGGTCACTATACTACACTACTAATATTTAGTAAGCTTGTAATAAGGTTTGTTTTCACTTTTTTAGCTGTTTTTGCCACTAACCACAGTAATAATTATGGAATATGTTTGTGAAATGCATTATTGTTTATCGTTAACGTTTCTAACATTCGATCAAGATGTATTCTTGATCGAAGTTTCTAACCTTCGATCAAGAATACATCTTGATCGAAGTTTCTAACCATAATCAATAGCGCCCGAGACGCACCCGAGGCTTCCCATTGACGTCTCTGAGTGCTGAGCCTTTTGTCAATGAGAAATTGTTTTAACCTGACTTCAACTTTTTTAATGATGGCTACCACAATTTCCCCAAAGTCACGTGGATAGAAGAGAAAACTAACAAAGAAGTCGGATAAAATCAATGATGTTTTACTAAAGACGTACTAAGATGACGTTTAATCATACAGCGCGGTGCTCAGATTTTGTTCCTTTACGACATAAACATGCTTATTGCGACAGATAATACGGTAAAAATAATATAGAAAAGGATAGCTATATGTTTAGACTTGCGCTTGAAAGACGCGTCGTAATGAAAATTACTTGCCGCCTCAGTTTCCGCGCGCTTGTGCGACATCTACCTCATATAAACATATATCATTGGGTAAAATGAAGTGACGAATTTCGCGGCGCGAAGCAAGAGTTGAACATAATTGACTAAGCTGACATTGATAAAACGGCTCTAAATAAATTGTATTTATTTTATTAACTGACTTCAAAAATAGGAGGTTACTCGATTCGACCGTATATATATATATATATATATATATATATATATATATATATATATATATATTTTAATGTGTGTTCGCGGTGTAATATATATTTTAATGTAACTTCATCATTAATGAACCGATTTTGACGATTCTTTTTTGTTTGATATAGTATACTTCCGAGGTGGTCCCATTTAAATTTCATCAAAATCATCTAGCGGTTTTTGAGTTACAATCCAATAACTGAAAAGTGCTACTCATACCTCGACGACATTATAGTTGCGGGTGAAGACATCGGTGAAAATACACAACGACAATCGATCCCGTGAGTAGCAAAGGTCACAGAGGATGGGTAAAAAAAAATTTTTACCAAAAAATGGAACCGACTTCAACACTCAAAGGTGTGAAATAACTTTTCGAACTCGGTGCCATGAGCAAAATATTTTGATAATAGTTACTTTTGCATTATCACGGTACCGACTTCAACAAGTTATTTCACACTTTTGAGTGTTGAAGATGGTTCCATTTTTTGGTAAATTTATTTGTGTTATCTTAACATAGAAACACATCACAGCCGTTCTAAATAGTACTGGTAAAGTAGGACAAACTCTGAAAGTATTTTCATATATAACAAGGATTTCTTTAGCTTCAAATTAATAAACACATTTTTTACCTCACAATACGCTCTAGCGCGTTAAATTCCAAGTTTTCTCGTTGCAGTTAACCTACTTACCTGAAGCAGGACTGGACAGCTGCTTGCAAACGGCCCTGCGGAGATAACAACTGTGAAATACCGGTCGCGTTTGTCAGAGGTGTGCGATAGAATAGAAAATATTTATTGCTATAAAATTATATACACTGTAACAAGAAGCCGTATGAAGCAGTATAATTTAATTATTTTGACAATAGGGATATGCTCAGCACTGCGCTACGTAGAGATGTCATCTACGTTAAGCTGATTTTTAGCCGACTTCAAAAAAGGAGGAGGTTACTCAATTCGACCCTATATTTTTTTTTTATGTGTGTTCGCGGATAACTTCGTCGTTTATGAACCGATTTTGATGATTCTTTTTTTGTTGCATAGTGTATGCTTCCCAGGTGGTCCCATTTAAATTTAATCAAAATCGGTCAGGCTGTATATGAGTTCCATTTTTTGGTAAAAATAAATTCAGCATACAAGGTGTATACTGAAATTTTTTTCTGGACCTAATGTGGTTGTTAAATGTATAAAAATAATGCGGGCTAATAATATAGGTAGAAATGCATAATCCATTAATCATGTATTGTTCTAAGTAACTATATTTTTGACATAAATAAAAGGTAATAGGGCAATAGAAAGGATCAACATTATTAATTTATTCGTTAGGGCTGGTAAGACGTATTTTTATATACTCTTTAGGAATGTGTTTAGCTGGCGACGGTATTGGGTTTTACAACAAATCTACTGCGTAAAACATTCTCTTTTCCTTTTGAGGTGTCTTATAACATTATAATGATAGGCAATACCTGTACTTATACCATGAAATATACCGACATCACACAAGAAGGAAGTTCTCAATTTGGTTGTAATTTTTGATTTTATTGGTACCTCAAAAACAGCTAAAACTCAGTTATTAATAATTTTTTGAGCATTGGGTGAACATAAGCTTTTGTGTGATCTAATGGAGGGAATAGTTACCGTAGTATTTCCGTAATAGAGACTGAAAACATTTTACTTCAACATAATAATTCTAAAAATAACCTTAACTAACAATGCATCATTAGCAGCTGTCTATTAGATAGCTCCACGAAACGTAGGTATAACATGTGCGCAGTATATTGTATTGTTTTCTCGTATTTATTATATTATTCTTATTTAAAGGTTTATGATATGTTCGACATTTTATTTTTGAAGCGATGATGGCTCAGCGGTGGGAGCATCGGCTGACCTACAGACGGACGCTGGTTCGATCCCCCATCAACGGCTTGAGCTCCCATGAAGGTAACTATGTTATCAAATTCCCAGCATGATGGTAGGGTATTTTTGAGTACCCCCTGGCTAGTTACCACCCTCAAGTTTGAAATATGTCACCAAATATAGTGTGTTCAGGTACGGGCGCTTAAATTAAATTAATGAACACCACCCTTAATTATCAGAAGTCACAGTAGTGAAAAATATTTTAAATTTAATACTATTTGATGATCAGTGATGACGTGGACGAAGTTGAATGTGGACATATACATATATGTGAACATATACATATATATGTGAACATATAAAATATTTTTCAAGTAAATTACTGTTAGCTCTGTATTTAATTAGTAAACCGGCAAACACTCACAGTTTTGACATACTCGCTATTTCTCCATATTTGCTAGTTTTCCCTGCTAGAACACCGCTCGTGAAATCACGACTGTCTAAATATGAGTTTTTGCTGGTTTACCATTTAATTACTTATGTTTATATACCTTAGTTGCGGTACACAAGCGACGCGACATGCCGTGAGAGGTCCTGCCATGCACCTGACATCTTTGGTATCATCATTTCTGTAAAAGAAACATTAGCCTTCTAAAATACCGTTGGATAATGCGATGATTTGGTGTTTTAAAAGTATTTTAAACACACGAAAAAATAGTAGATAATCTTCTGCTTAACTGCAGAATGTAGCGCTGCCTAAATGTACGAGTATGTTTATTAATTAATTTAGGTGCCATACATAACGCTCAGACCTTTGACCTCAGAGTAAACTTCCAGGAAATTGCATATTAGTAACTCGTAATACGGGTACGATACGCAGAATTTTAGAAAAGTAACAATAACACGATGAAAAACAACGAATGAATCAAAACAGCAAACTCTTCTTGAATCCATCATTAAGATAATTGCAGTATAGGTTAACCACTGGTGGACATTCTTCTGTTTTTTTTGCTAGGACGGGTTAGAAGTAGTCGGCATCCAGCTCGGTGTCGAAACAAGTTGGTTCACCGACAACGTCCACACTGACAAGGTGAACCTTATTGGAGTTCGCCGTGTCGGTAAACGTCTGTGGTCGAGAACTTCCAGGCACAGAGTAGCACAACTGACAATATAGACAGCGAAATTATAACGATCACAGGAGAAAGCATGATAAAAACCAATAAAAGCAGTCCTAGTGAAGATTTATGGGAGAGAGACGACGCGACAGTCCATAATTAAAAATGTTTTGCCATGGAGAATATTATTTATTAAAATACATTTTGTTACGAGTAAATAAACTTGACGAAAGGATGAACTTTTGATGATGAAACTTTTGATCTTACCTCCCGTGAACATAGTGAGCATAACATTCTTCTTGAAATACCAAGAGAGAAAGGTCTACTTTCACACATATCTCTAAAAGATCTGACGTAGAAGAATGGACCCATCTTTCTATAAGCCATCTCACTAATAGAACAACGCCATAAGAAGACCACCAAGCGATCGATGCTACTGCCCATTTGTAGCCTCGGCTTTGGGGAAGGTATGAGAGCAATGGCGGCATCAACTGAAATAAATAACAATAATTTATTGTTCGAATTATTTGATGGAAAAATTCGGCTACTAGTGGAACTTGGACCCACGACTACAGAATACGGTCCTGTCGCTTTGTCCATCTAAGCTATAGTAGCCCACTCCACTAGCCTCCTTGAAGATGACATTTATTTTAACTTATACGGTAATTAATATATTAAGGTTTCATGTAGTGTTAAGTTAACTTTGTTATGAAATAAAATAAAAAAAAGTTAATAATTTCCGAGATGTGTTTCTCACAAGTCGCAATACGTTTAAGAGGAAAACATAAACGAGAACCGTATAAATCCGGATACGGCTTCTTCCGGAAGCGTTCATCAGGATCATGATACGACTTCGCGTAATTGTCACGCTAAGACCGTACAAATATAATATATTTGAACGTAAGTTCCGTCTAGCATAAATGAAGAAATGCTATGAACAAAAAAAATACAACGCCGCTAAAGAATTTTCACTTCAGAAATCTTAGATAGGTTAGTTTTTCATATCAACAAGGGTTATAAAACAGTAAATTTTTTATAATCGTCTTGGTGTATATATACCTCCTGCTTCAACTTTGGATGCCTAATATTATTAATTTGAAATTAAAAAGAATTGGCTTATAAAATGACAATAGGTACTTTATGTCTTTTGATTTTAAAGAGCTTTAATCCAGGTCATAGTATTTAGTTTAACTTAATAAAAGCTAAAATGTTACATTCTCAACATGGCTTACAATGCTCTCTCTCCTCTCTCAGCCATGGGGCATCCACTACTGGAAATATGCCTCCCCCATGTGGGGGGGGGGGGGGGGATTTGCCAATACTCGCCACGCGAGTATACAATATATTACAAAAAAATATTTACATGTAATATCAGCAATGCTCCAGTTACAGTAAAGCCGGGTGGAGCCCTTCTCATACACTGCATGAAACTCCATTCTCTCGCCAATGTCATCGCCTTCCATCTGTCACTTTCTTTCGTGGACGGATCTGAGTTGTTATAATTAAATAAAAATAAGAAAACATACTTATTAACGGCATACAAAGCACTTACAACACATAAATGAGATAAGTGAATTAATTATAGCAACAAATCTAGCAACAATAATCTATAGGTATATTGCAATGTTGCGAGATGCCAGTAATGAGTCCCGACTCAGCACATGCTAGTGTTTGACAACCTTTTTGCTGATGTTTAGTAGTAACTTTCCGATACTTAAAAAAAAACTAACCCCTTCCCCAACTTGGAAAACATTTGAATACAGTTCAGAACAAACGTAATAACATCCTGTACATATTAAAGCATTGAATTGTGGTGCCAATAATGCAAAGCTGTATAGGTATATCAAATGCAAGTATAAGTACCCATTTGTATAAAACCTCGCTTACCTTTAGCCACAGGCGGATTGTATTCAGACCAGTCCAAAACTATGATATCGCATGTGCATTGTTTCCAATTAATCCAGGTCACTTTCACAGCCTATAAAACGAAGAAACTTGATCATGTATTTATTAATTATCTTACCAGATATCTTTATGAGGTCAACTGAAATCAGGTATAATTATTGGCCTCATGTTCTTAATATCTCACAAAGCGCTATGGAACATCGTGGATCTCCGCTCGAAGTTTTCCTTTATTATATTCTACTATAAGAACGGCTATATTAGTTTACCGCGCCTACCCGCATTTTTAAACAGGTCTATTTTCAGGATTGTCATCTAAATGTTCTATAGCAATTTGGATTTTATCGTAACTACAAAAAATTACTTATTTATGTAATTTTAAGCTCGAATGATGGACTCTTACTGCCAATGTGTTGCACTTTCACATATTGTAAGTTAAGTATTGACGGAGTACATTAATGTAACAACAGTATGCTTGGGTAATTAATATATGACCTTAAAAACCATTACCTTTAAAGAAACCGCACAGCATACATAGATCATGATTATTTTTTCCTCAATATGAGAGAGCGGTAACGTCATCCGAAGAGTACCAGCTTCCGCTGCCAAAGCATGAAGTGTTGCGAGGAGTGCTGCCTATAAAAAAGTAACATTACAATAGGTAACATGATATAGTAGGTACTTAAAATAACATTCAAATATAACCAAATTTCAGCCCCGGATCTAGGGGGGGGGCAAGCCGGGGCCCATGCCCCGGGCGGCATGTTCAGAGGGCGGCGGCGGCGGTTCAGAGGGCGGGAAATTTACACTTTACAGACAACTCATAATTTACTTAACTTTAACTACGGAATAAATATTAGTACAAGTATAGATATTTCATGGCCATATCAACTCGGCCGATACCCAGAGAACGGAGTGAGACGTGCTGCACGAACATTTAATATACGCGAGGCGCGTAGGCATAGTCCAAAATACGCGCCCGCTCGCCCGCAAGAATCGCAGAACGCGGCAGCACGCGTCTGGTTACCATGCGTGCGAAAGAGATGAAAAAAACTCGCTCTCGTCAGTCTCCCCACGACAGTGTTTTGTTTTACAAATGTGTGTTGTTTATGTTTACTATTTATTACTTGTCGATCAACCGAAGGTAAAATACTGATTTTATTAGTGTCGCATCAATAAATCTATCACAGCTCTGAATGCCCTATTAGACATTTTGCCAGAAACAGCCGAAGCCTTAGAAGAAGTTAAGCAAACTTCTCGTGCTCCAGAAGGTAAGTACGAGGCAGGTCATCTCTTAACTGCTATACAGAATTTTAAATTTAAACTTTAAGGCTTTCACGGCCGGCGTTGCATGTTGTATGTATTGCCTCCGGGCAGTTTGGCCGTGGTCTAAATGAAACTTGTGTTCCAGACGTTTCGTCGATCACTGCGGTAGACATCTCCAGTGGTTCAGGTCCGGGCGGCGACAAGAGCGTAAAACTTTCCTTCGCGGCGTCTTCTCTGATATTGATCAATCGAGTGAATATAGAAATACAGAAAGAAGAACAAATTTAGACAAAATCCAATGGAATATTGGATAAAAGAGGCTGGAGAAGTTGCTGAAAAAAGTGGTGTTGTGACCTTATTCTGCAAAACAAACGAATTCCGAAACGTAAAAAACATTTCGATGAGATACTATGTGAAGACGAATTACAAACATTCCAACCTATTCTGCTATTTTCTGAAGAAAAAATTTTTTTAATTGATATTTCATCGAATCATGTCAGAAATTAAAAGAGGTTTGATTATGCTACTATGCTGAATTTAAATTTTGCTTTTCTTAATGGTACTAATATTTTGAAATTGTCAATTGAAGAACTGCAAAAGTATGGAGTAGATCTGGCTCGAAAATACGAGCGAGATTTAAGCGCCGTTGAATTCTGCCAGGCACTTTGCGTTTTTAAAGAGCAACAAAATAAACAAACAAACCATCACTTTATTTGTTACACTGTTTTTGTATATTTTGTTTTAGGTACTATTGTATTTTCTTTCTAAACTAAATATTTTGTGTGTGCCGTGCAGTGTATATTTGTGCGTGACGTCACTTGCCGGTCCCAACGGAAGACCAGCGCTGGTTGAAGTAACCAGCATTTATGCTGAGTTGGGGTCGGTTTGTGGCAAAAAACTAGAGATAACTTAAATTTTAATTTTTTAATTGTATTTTTTTGTTAGTTGCCACAATAAAGTTATGTCTATGTAATTAACTCTTTTCCTTTCTACTACATCCGCAAGCTGCGAACGAAGTTTTAGTTAACTAAAACTAATTAAAAATTATTTGCTATCTTCTATGAGCCAGGAACGATTATTGAGTCTTGCAATCTTAGCGATAGAACATCGAAATGCACACGAGTTAAATTATGACAAATCCATTGATTTATTTTCTGAACAAAACCTCGAAGAGTAATATTGTAATTTCAATTCACAAATGCAATGATATATTTGATTTTTATTTTTATAATACATTATAAAATATATATTTTTATTTTAATACCCTATCCTGTGCTGAGTATACAATATATATCCTACACGTTTATATATCTGTAAATAAATAGGCTTAACACAGAAAAAACAGCCATTGATGCATTATTTCCGGAAGGCCTATGTAAGACAATGTCCAAATTTCAATCAATTAGTGGACATCTGATATCTGAAATTATATGGATGATTAAGATAAAAATAAATATAAGTGGGTGGGGGCGGCATTTTTCAGTTTTTGCCCCGCCTAAAAAAAATTGAAGATCCGGGGCTGCCAAATTTAGTGCCAAGCCATATGAATTAAGCCATAAAAAGCTGTTCAAACTAGCCGTCAATTCTAAACTGATGCCAATAAAAAGTAACGTATAGATCGAGGCGTTTATATTGTTCCTATTTTTACTACATTCTAAATCAAATTATTGGCTTTCCGATTAGCAATGTGTAAATAATTAATACATTAATATATCGATATTTCTTATGTCACGTGATCCAACATAGAGAAATATTTTTGTTGCCGGTAACATAGTACCTATTACTTTAAACACTCTCTGTTACTTACACACTACTACTACTATTCTTACTACTATGTCCTGTTGTCCCAAATAACTTATAAATGTTAGTAATGATACTATTTGTATGGATGTGACAAGGGTATGAAGTAGTACTTTTATTTCTCTTTACTTACGTAGTACAACGTGTCGGCTACGGATCCCGCTAGAAGCGGTACTATTGAGTAATGCAGACCACCCCTGCGCATTTCACCTCGCCATTGTACTAGCGCGTACAACACCAAGATTGCTCCAAGAATACCACCCCATATCTGGATGTTGAGAAAAAGTAAGTTGTACAAAGAATAAAGACACATTGATAAAAACTTGCTTAGCCTGCCTAAAGTAGCACGCAAGACTAGAAGGTACCTATTCACCCGGGACTTGAAAACTCCAGGTTTATTCGTATCGGGAAACACATACTCTGGCAACGAGTTTCATTCTTTGGCAATACACACAAAGAAAGATAAAGAAAAACATGAAAATAAAATACATTACTGATTGTAACATATTTTACTTCACATAAACCTTGTAAATAAGGATCAATGAATAAATAAGCTAAATTCAAAGTTCTACATATATGTCTACAGAGACAAGTGTATCAAATGAGTCTCAGTCCCAAACTTTTAGAATAAAATTAATTAAACACTCCTCGTATTCCGCTGAGAAATAACCCTTTCGTAAATGTGTCAGTGGTGAATGTACTAAGTACTTATAGGCAGAACTCTTATTTATGAAGAGCAAGTAATGGGTTCAATAATATCAGCAAGCGTATGGATTTCGATCTATTCTGCACAAGTGTTCCGTCGGCTCTACAGCACGTCTTTTTTTTAATTTAGTGTGATTGTTTCATAAACAATTGTGTGTGTACTCATGAGAAAAAAAAAATGTGACTAATATTAAGTTATCCGCGAGAACTTATAATTGGTTAGATGTAGCTATTTAATTATTATTGTAATTAATATCAAAAGCAGTTTTTCTAGATATAAACGTCACCTGATGATAAGTGATCAAGGTGGAGAAGATGCAATTATTATATTACTAACCTGAAGACCTTGTATAACTCCAGCGTCAGGCATAATATGTTCGACTCTTAACGTAGTGGTAATCGAATGGTCATTTGCAATAGCATACTGAGCTTCCATTGATATTTGGAGACGAAGTGATCCGTTTATATTGTTGTCTCTATCTATACTGTAAAATAGCACATCGAAGGGTTGCTTAATAAAGTCGGCCAGTCACTCGAAAATAAGTTTTTCATTGTGCAGCTATGATAACTTCAGGGTTGCAATAATTGTCGACCAATCAAATCAAATGGTATTTGGATCGAATAGTACTAATCATTTGAATTTTTATTGAAGATAACAACAACAAGCAACCCGAATCTGACAATATTGAAAGATATAGGAACAAGGTTTTACTTTTTGTATGGACAAGTACAGGGCATAGAATCCTCGTGCGTGTGGGTGCGTTCCCATTATAATAACAATTACTTAGTGTCTAAAATGTGTGTGAATTTCTTAGATTTTCTCCGTAAATTATTGTTAATACATATACATACATAAACATACATTTATTTAATTCATTCCTTCTGTCCATTCATTTCCTCAATCATATATCAGCAAACTTATTTGCTAATGATTATTGTAATATATAAAGAAATGTAATTGTAAAATATTTACCGTAAACGTATTATCAACGTGCGCAAATAAATAGTGCTCGTTAAATTGGAAGGAGTCGATATGGAGTGGTGTACGATGAAATAACGACTAAACCAGCTGCTGGGCCACGATCCTCTCTGCAATAAATCAGTTTTTTACGAATACATGCATTTCTCACAATAAAATACCTACTAATTACAATACTACAGCTCATACAATAACATTTGCGCAATTCACTAACAGTCAGAGAATTGCACAAATGTTATTGTAAGAGCCAATGATTTGGAATACATATTTGATAGCTCAAATGTTCCAACCTGCTAGCTGTAGGCAGTGTAGGTACCCAAAATTCCCCGTGGAATTGCAAAGCAAATTTTTTTATTAAATTATATTTTTTTTATTCTCTTAGGAAAACTACAAAAACTGCTTATATGGAGTGCTAATGGATATTTGTAAATAAGTTAATGTAAGCTTTTTAAAGTTTCCGCATATGGAAAACATAATAAATTATGTTGTAACTGCATGGAGTCTTTCTCTTCTCTTTCCTCTAATTATAATGGCATTAATCTTCTCTAATATGAATATATTTTAGGCAATGTTAATAAAACGTACATTGAGTATCTACTAAAAATCAGTGCTCGGGGTGACCCTATAGTCCAGTCAAATAAACTCTTAAATCAAAATTTCAGTTTAAAGGCTGCATTTGTGATATTATGTAGTTTTAATCGTATTAAAAAAAACATAATTAGCTCATATTTCTACTACCTGCGATTTTTTTAAATTTACGTTTATCTGTTAAACTTAGAAATCTTCCTAACTAGGTTAATTTCAACCGGAGAAAAAAAAGTCATAGAACCTTTTTAATGTAAAATTTTACGTTTTATAAATCTTCTTTTAAACTTTTTTCTCTAACTCTTACTATTTTCCAGTAATTGCGAAGAGAAATATTTAAAAAAAAAAATTTCAACCCTTGTCGGTAGTTGCGCACCCAATAATGTTTTACACATTTTTTTTGTACGATTAAAACCTAATATCAAAAATGCAGCCTTTAGACTGAAATTTTGATTTAAAACTTTATTTGACTGGACTACTAGTGTATGCTGAGTCGAAACTCATGCCTGTCATCAAGCAACATTAATTGTTAGGGTATTTTTTTAAGTATAAATATAATGTATTTGTGTAATGAAATCAATTTTGATTCATTTCAATTTAATTTAATTACATTTCTCTTCAGTAAACGACAGTACCTGTACGGCATACCCACTAGGCTTCTGTAACGATACAGCCAGGGGTTTGTACTCTCCGTCAGCCCATACGTACGCCGATAGAGTTCCATTCAATTCTGACTTGCTCAGCTCCGTTACGTTCAGATTGCAATCTAATCTGTAAATAAAAAGAAAGACAAGTGAAACTGATCACTCCATATAGGTCGATTAGTCGGGAGAATTGTTAACGATTGTATTTATCTTTCTGTTATACAAACTATCGCTATGGATCTTTACTTTTTAACCAAAATCTTTTAAATATTTGATCAAGGAAACCTTTCTTGTAATGAATAATAATTGTATATTATATGGTTACTCACACCATCATAGGATTTGAATTAAATTTGGAATTGCACCTTATAACCTGGATATAACTAAAGCCACTTTTCATTTATACTGACTGGCCGGTTGGCGCAGTTGGTAGCAGTCTGCCTTCTGAGCCGCTGGTCCCGGTTTGGATTCCCGGGCAGGTTGTTACGTTGTAACAAGGGATTAAAATACAAATATATAAACAGTTAGCATATTTACGAACAAACGAACAAACTAACTAATTACAGCAGTCGAAAGGGAAGCCGCGCGCAAAATACGAAGCGAGCGTCCGCGATCAAAACATTGTTATCTCGACATCGGCTATCCCGCTCCTTCCCGTAGCAGCTCTCTCACAAAACAGGCCGGCTCATTAAGGCAACTGCATTCCGAGAAAAAACAATAGCGAACATTTAGTATAAAACCAGCAGCACGTCTCACCAGCGCCAGTTATTTTATTCAACCCACCAGGGAAACAACACCAAAAGGAAAAAGTCTGGAAGATAATTATATTTGAAAGTATAGAATCAGTGCACCATTCATCTAACCCCCTCGGTAAGCAGAATTGTCCATAAATTATGTTCGCCTATGTTAGTTCGTTCGTTGTGTATATCGAATTGCCGTCCGTCGCGTGATTTTACATTCGTTTAAATAACGTAGGATTGCTATGGATATATCTACATATACCTTTTCGTATTAGGGTTTAACGACGCGACGAGATGTGACAGGGAGTTATTACCACCAATAGTAATGTAACCTTGCTTATGCAATCGCTTCGAGATGCATCGATGTGTTCTCCGCGGGTAGAACCGCATCTATTTAAATGCGCATTCCTCACGTACATCGGTGGCTCGGACATACCTGTTATCGTAATATTTAATCCGTTTCATGTAGGTAGGATCAGCCCTATTATACGTAGTTGTTTTATACAGTAGTATGTCACGAGATACCACCGATATACACAAATAACATATTGTTCAGCCGTACCATAACCTATTAATAATTAGTAAATTTTTGTAACACGTATCTACGTACTTCTGTCGTAGATAGTAGTATCAATAAGACGAGCACACCTTATAATAGGTATACGTTAAATTTCTTAATAATTGTACATTCCACGCGTCGCTCGGAACCGACCTGCGATGTCGCAAAGGGCAAGCAAGGTCGTTGCGCGTCCGCCCGCCGGCCGTTTTTTTTCTACGCGGTGGAATGATATTTTTCACGATTGGAATTTTGTAATAGAATTTTAAACTTTATTTGTAACGGTAATGTATAATCGTAATTTTCTTTTTTTTTGTTTTCTTTCTTTGTAATGGTAACTTAATTCGCGAAGGATACCGACACCCACACCTGGTCTTCCTAGTGCCTGGGTATCGGGTCCTTCGCGCTTCAATGGATTCCTCAACACAATTCCAGGATACTGGGGGTCCACCTACCGGGTTCGAAGCTGCACCTGCATTACTGACGGGAACCTCACACCGTCCTGCCTTCGAAGAAGGCGGACATCGGCGCTGACCTCGACTACGTCGACACAGGCTGCCGGCCGCCACGTGCTCCCCTTCGAGGCGGCGCATATCATTACCATACCAGTTCCCCCCGCGCGTTGCAGCGTTGCCATGACCCAAGCTAAGTCCCCAGTGCACTAGACTGTATTTTAACATAAAAGAACTCCCTGTGCTGCAACCACACCCTGAGGGTGATTATAGTTCACCAATAAGTGCGTAATTGAACATTTCTGTTTTGTTTTTTTTGTTTAAAATAAACCCTTGTAAACTTTATACTCTTTTATTTTTCTATTATATATTATTATTGCACCCCGCCGTCAGGCGGACGTGACAAGTGGCGCCCACGTTTTAAAGGCAAGCACAGGGACGTTTTTTTGTGTAATTTTGTGGTGTCGGTATTTTAGCTCCAGGTGGGAAGCCTATGCGGACGAGGCTGAATCGGGGAGGTACCACCGACCAGTTTCCTCAACAGAAACTGGTAGCCGAACTATTGTCGTCTGGTTCCGCACGGGTAATCAAAATCTGCCCCAGATTACCCAAACACGCTCGCACGGTGGGCAAAGATTAGCTTCAACTTTTTAGAACTTTTGGGGTCAAAATTTTTTTTTACAGGTAACATATCAATTTTATTTCGGTATATTACAATCAATGTGCCTTTTATTTTTGTGTACTTTACATTGTATGTTCTTTTAATAGCATTGTACTTGTGCATATGTTCTAAACATTTTTTTTTGATTTTACAATTCGTGCGGTGCGTAATTGTAATTTTCTTTCAGAGTTTTTTTTTTACTTTTGGTGCCTTTTTAGCATTCATTATTTTGTTACATACAACTTTTATTGTAATGGTATTTCATACTCTGAAGAAATAGCAGTTACGTACATGTTTTTTATAACATCGATTTTAATGTAATTTTCTATTTGTTTTTTTCCCTCTCGCCCACTGTGATCACATTTCGTCGCGTGTTATATAACCATAAAAGCCCGCTATTTTTAGATTAAAAATATCCATAGCAAAAAAAATTTTTTTTTTAAAAACTCGGACGTAGGTGTCTAAAATAAATACCTTCTCTAACGTAGTAAATTCTTTCGAGAATAAAATTTCTTAACAATGGACCGGGATTCTAATGGAAAGTTTAGAGGTCTTAGACCACAAATAAATAAAATTGTCTTACGGTATTTACCAATTTTAGATCGTCCTTACGTCCGCTTAAAAAAAAAATATTTTAGAACCTACTAGTAAAATATAGGTTAACGCTTTGTACATATAGTAGGTAGGACAATTGAATAAAATCATTCATCATATTTTTTTTTTGAACTAGTCAATTTTTTCTTTAATAGCAATTCTGCTCAAATAATGGACCGCAATATTAAATATTAACACTCATGTCCTTCGTAATATTTTTTCTTTTTTTTGCACTTTTGTAGGTTGTCACATCTTTATAGTATCTCGTTATGTCGTTATAACCAATTAGATCATAAACTTTTTCTTATTTCTACTTTCTCGTATTCAATTAAATTGAATTGAATATATTATACACGTTTGATTTACTTACCAGTTTCGTTCCGTCTTGTGGGTTCGACTCATTTTTTTTTAATTATCAACCAATAATATGGTTATACCATTCATTTTTTGTCATTTGGCAAGTAGTATTAAATTCAACATTGTTTCATTCAGTAATCGATTATGCTGTCTTTAGCGGATTAAAACAAGCCTACACGATTTTTGATGTTTTGATAGGGAGTTTTTGTGTTGTATGACTTCTTTATAGGTCTACACACGTTTTATTTGCGTTTGCAAATTTTTAGCGGGGTATGACAGTTTCTTAGTATAGGTCTACTCGTCTGCTGTTTTTGGTTACAGCGGGTCGTGACTGTAACAAATTCGCTAAAGACTAAACATACTCACATTGCCGTTTGGTTTATAAAAAATTGTTTTAACCAATTATTCTTAAACATATCATAGTCGTTACCGTTATAGGTTCGATTCTTGTTTTTACATAGTTCTTAGGAACATGGAAAGATTACTCTTTCTTTTTCTTGTCTACAATGGTTTTATTTAAAGTAAATAATTTCAATTTTTATTGCGTTCGGTCACCGTGTACATTGTCTTTGATGAATTTTAATAAGCCTACACGGAATTTTGACGTTAGTAGGAGGTTATGTGCGTTATGCACATTTGTTGTTTTGCGTGGCACATTGTTGCTTTGCGTTTTGCGCGTTTAGAGCGGGTAGTGACTCTTTAAATAAGCCTACACCTATCGTCGCATTTGTTGTTTTGCGTTTTGCGCGTATAGAGCGGATAGTGACTCTCTAAATAAGCCTTCACCGATTTGCGCATTTTGTTATATTGCGTTTTGAGCGTATAGAGCGGATAGTGACTCTTTAAATAAGCCTTCACCAGTTATCACATATAGAGCGGGTAGTGACTCTTAAAGTAAGCCAACACTAATTTTCTCGTTACAGCGGGTCGTGACTGTAACAAATTCATCAAAGACATATGTATTCAACAGTGCCGATTCGTTAAAATGTTTCACGTCGCAGTACTCTTTCCCTTAGACGCTCTTAGTCACGCAGTGCTGTCTTGAGTCGAATCATTTTTAGATTCGTACTCTATTTGTATGGTAGTCTGATGATCGTGAATTTTCCTCAGACAAGTATGAAAGGTAGTATGATAGGTTGCATGTAAGGTATTTGTTAGTGGATGTATGAAAGTAAGGCAGTTACTGAGCGGTTGTATTCCACTTACGCGCTTACCGCGGCGGATTTTACTACGTAAAATCCTTTCTCTGGGAGAGGGGGTATTGTTACGTTGTAACAAGGGATTAAAATACAAATATATAAACAGTTAGCATATTTACGAACAAACGAACAAACTAACTAATTACAGCAGTCGAAAGGGAAGCCGCGCGCAAAATACGAAGCGAGCGTCCGCGATCAAAACATTGTTATCTCGACATCGGCTATCCCGCTCCTTCCCGTAGCAGCTCTCTCACAAAACAGGCCGGCTCATTAAGGCAACTGCATTCCGAGAAAAAACAATAGCGAACTTTTAGTATAAAACCAGCAGCACGTCTCACCAGCGCCAGTTATTTTATTCAACCCACCAGGGAAACAACACCAAAAGGAAAAAGTCTGGAAGATAATTATATTTGAAAGTATAGAATCAGTGCACCATTCATCTAACCCCCTCGGTAAGCAGAATTGTCCATAAATTATGTTCGCCTATGTTAGTTCGTTCGTTGTGTATATCGAATTTCCGTCCGTCGCGTGATTTTACATTCGTTTAAATAACGTAGGATTGCTATGGATATATCTACATATACCTTTTCGTATTAGGGTTTAACGACGCGACGAGATGTGACAGGGAGTTATTACCACCAATAGTAATGTAACCTTGCTTATGCAATCGCTTCGAGATGCATCGATGTGTTCTCCGCGGGTAGAACCGCATCTATTTAAATGCGCATTCCTCACGTACATCGGTGGCTCGGACATACCTGTTATCGTAATATTTAATCCGTTTCATGTAGGTAGGATCAGCCCTATTATACGTAGTTGTTTTATACAGTAGTATGTTACGAGATACCACCGATATACACAAATAACATATTGTTCAGCCGTACCATAACCTATTAATAATTAGTAAATTTTTGTAACACGTATCTACGTACTTCTGTCGTAGATAGTAGTATCAATAAGACGAGCACACCTTATAATAGGTATACGTTAAATTTCTTAATAATTGTACATTCCACGCGTCGCTCGGAACCGACCTGCGATGTCGCAAAGGGCAAGCAAGGTCGTTGCGCGTCCGCCCGCCGGCCGTTTTTTTTCTACGCGGTGGAATGATATTTTTCACGATTGGAATTTTGTAATAGAATTTTAAACTTTATTTGTAACGGTAATGTATAATCGTAATTTTCTTTTTTTTTGTTTTCTTGCTTTGTAATGGTAACTTAATTCGCGAAGGATACCGACACCCACACCTGGTCTTCCTAGTGCCTGGGTATCGGGTCCTTCGCGCTTCAATGGATTCCTCAACACAATTCCAGGATACTGGGGGTCCACCTACCGGGTTCGAAGCTGCACCTGCATTACTGACGGGAACCTCACACCGTCCTGCCTTCGAAGAAGGCGGACATCGGCGCTGACCTCGACTACGTCGACACAGGCTGCCGGCCGCCACGTGCTCCCCTTCGAGGCGGCGCATATCATTACCATACAAGTTCCCCCCGCGCGTTGCGGCGTTGCCATGACCCAAGCTAAGTCCCCAGTGCACTAGACTGTATTTTAACATAAAAGAACTCCCTGTGCTGCAACCACACCCTGAGGGTGATTATAGTTCACCAATAAGTGCGTAATTGAACATTTCTGTTTTGTTTTTTTTGTTTAAAATAAACCCTTGTAAACTTTATACTCTTTTATTTTTCTATTATATATTATTATTGCACCCCGCCGTCAGGCGGACGTGACAAGGTCAAACATTTGTTGTTGACCTGTGTCTGGGTGTGTATATATATATAGTATATATATATATATATATATATATATATATATATATATATCAGTCATCAGGTTATCATAGTACAGGCTCTGCCTAGCTTGGGACCTGAAGACCTTGTGTGAATGTTGTCCCATATTATATTATTATTCCGAAAAAAAATGATGGTTCCTCTGAAATACAACATTAACCTGATATTATTAAATATGTGTAAGTAAATCTGTGTCTGTAACGGTGTCACACCCCGGCTGCTAAACCAATTTTAATGAATGTTGGTATAGAGATTGATGGTACCTTGGAGTAAGACATACTGTCAAATTTTATCCCGGAAAATGTATGGTTCCTGTAAGATAATTTGAGGTACGGAAAAACTGTAGACCCTACGAGCTAGACCGCGGGTCGCTGCATCATATTTACTTTTTATAATCTCTATTAATCAAGGAAATACTATTATTTTCGTTGTAATTTATCATTTGATTTTCTTTAACATAGTGAAATTGTATAGCAGGCGAAACTCTTCGGGTAATTAGTTATCAATGTGCTAGAATGTTTTAAAATCTTTACTTTTATATTTTTGGGCAAAAAGTCACATGTCTAATAAAATTTAAAAAATATTTCTCATGAAAACAATATTTAAAATCAGCACGCAGGTGGATTGTTGATTTGTTCCGCACTTTTTGCCTGTAAACATCCAGGTGCACCTGTAATGTCAGCGCTTGAATTGCTTTTGAGTTTTATTATATTTAAGCTCAAAATTATTTTTTATTGGAGCACCAAACTACATGCAGACTTATTTTACGTGTAATATAATCACGCAGTATAAAAACTATACAAAATTACCTCCACTACCATACCATCCATGAAACATATTCATCATTTTCTTGACGATAAAGGGGAACACTTATCATTTTCATTTTCACATATTTCTAATAGTGTCAGAATTTTTTAAATCGGTCTATTAGTTTTTGAGTATATCCGTAACAAACATACAAATATTTCCTCTTTATAAAGATTAGATGTATATAGATGTCTTACACATGTTATTTGTAATGGCAATTTTTCCTTATGCTTTCATACTCTAGGGTCCATTCACATAATATCTACCAATAATAATAATATCAGTGTGAATATTCGATATGGTATAAGGTTTTTCCCGACAACAGAGTGATCAAGCATAGGTTGATCACTCTGTTGTCGGGAAAAACCTTGCTTAAATCCAGGTCCAAAGCAGTGTTCACGGTCAGAATGTGCGAGCGGTGAGAGGCGTGGACCCGCGGACTTGCCCGCTTTGGTCACGTGATACGGGGCGGAAGTAGGACAATTTAAAAAAAAATTAAATTAACAATACATATCAAATTAACAATTATGATAAATCAAAAATTCTGTCATTTTCTTGGTTATGCCATTTAACCTACCTGACAAACTAAGTTTTGTATTATTACTATAATTGTAGTGTCCGTAGAAGAACGCAAGTCACCGACATAACCCAGCGGATTAGCAAGTTGAAGTGGCAGTGGGCAGGGCACATAACTCGACGAACTGATGGCCGTTGGGGCCGAAAAGTCCTCGAATGGAGACCACGGACTGGCAAGCGCAGCATAGGACGGCCACCGACCAGGTGGACAGACGACCTGACTAAGATCGCAGGCAAGGGCTGGATGCGGGCCGCTTCCAACAGGTCCTTGTGGAAATCAATGGGGGAGGCCTATTTCCAGCTGTGGACGTCCTATGGCTGAGATGATGATGATGATGACACTAATTGTTTTGGAAAATATATAGGTTTTTTAATGTATTAAAAGCATGTTTTGAAAATATAAAACTATATAGAGGATTATATCTAATCTTTTTTTAACTCCTGAATGCTCCTTTATAACTCAAACTAATACTCAAACTGACAAAAATGACAGCTCAGTCTCTTACATATAATTTATAATATTTTTTTTAAGTTGAGATTATGTATGTACAGCGCCTCTTAATATTTTTTTTCTATTACTCATCAATTTTTTTAACAAGAAAGTTTAAGTGTTATTTATAGACACTTTACACAAATGGAGGGTTCCTAGGGTATTTGTATTCCAGACACTTTATTTACAGAAAAGCGTTATAAAATAGGGTCAAAATATTGATTTCATTTTAATCTTAGTAATGAAGACCGGCATTTATAGTTATCAATCACTTACGCGAAATCATTTCCAATTGTTATTTTGAAAGGCAGCTGACATGTTTTTTGTTGCTCGTCGGGGTTATCTAAAAATGTCATTCTCCCTGTGGACATGTAATAAGCAACTGCGAGATATAGAACACCCTGCAAAGAAATTACTTTATGAGACTTATGTCCAGCAGTTTTCTAATAGCAGATTAAATGGGGGTTGTGAGTGAAAAGTACCTTTCCATGTGGAAGACTCATTTCTACGGGATTCCTGCCAATATTATCAGATAATACTAGAGAAGGTAAACCTAAAACAAACAAAAACATTTGATCGAGGCAAGTCACTAGTAAAGCGTCACTAGTTAAATTCTTGAGCAATTTACAAACTTGTAGTACAACGATATATATAGTACCCCCTATTTGGGGGGAGGCACATGTCCAGCAGTGGACGCCTCATGGCTGAGAAAGAGAGTACCTACGAGTATGCACAATCGAGGTCGTTGGTCTGTTTGTTACTCATTCATATAAAAAGTTTTTCATGAAATTTTGTATGAAGGTAGCTTATATTCTGTAATAACACATGGCTACTTTTTATTCCAGAAACAATATAGCTTCCGTGAGATAATTGTGGTAGCTGAAAACCGCAGCAAATCATATTTTATTAGAATCGAACATTGATATTATTAAACAAGGAAGATAAGGAAAAAACTAGACAAGATACAACTACAGGCAAACCCACACCCAGTGGTTAGTTTTAGAAAAGCTATTTTTGTATTTTGTGAAAACACGTGAATGCTGTATTTCTGGCTAAATATAAAAATATTCGGTGAGAACCATACGCGCTGCATAATTGCTATAGGTAATTAGCCTATCGGAGAGTATACATAATATATTGTTGGAAAGCAGAAGTGAAATATTAATAAGAATACAAGTTTATTCTAATGATTAATTTGCTCACAGATAAGAATTTAATACGAATTTAAAACATAAAACAATCAACAGAGTTTCTGCACACAATTACGTGCCACTAGTATTTTTTTTCCAACGGCCTAATGCTGTTTGCTTTTTTTTTCTAACGGACTAATGCTGTTTTTTCTACCGGCATTTGCAGCTTCACCGGAGGGGATGCAATAGAAAGGTAAGGCGAATAAGTTATAAAGGTAATTGGTATATCTCACCTTTTACTGCCAATTTAGGCTGCAGCCAAAGTCTGCATGGACCGCCAAAATCACTTGTATAAAAATTCTTTACACAATCTTCGGCCAGTGCTTGACACATCCTTGTATCATTTTTCTGGAAAAATCTCGATTATGGTAAAGCTTCAGGCAAAATGTAACGGCTGAGGTACAGTGGGGACCATACGTACCATAATCAATATAGGACATTATGTTTATCATATTATATTAGAAATAAGCAAATCTTGAATAACTACATTCACACACGCACTTTCAGAGACACAGAGAGAGGACCTTCACAGTATTATGAACATAATTATGTTTAATGTTAAAAGCATTTACCAAATCTCACTAATATTATTGATGGTGATGATGATGACTAATATTATAAAGGCGAAAGTTTGTCTGTCGTTTGTCGTTTGTATATTAGTTTCTATTTCACGCTGAAACAGCTAAAGAAATTTGCATGAAAATTGGATTGGAGATAGTTTAGACAAAGTTACATGGTGTGAAATTTCAGGCGAAGTTACAAGTACAATTTACAGGAAAAAAGGATACTGGGTACATAAAGCTTTCTTAGAAATAATGAGAACACAATTTACTCATGTGAAAAAATATCTTATATTTTTTTAAACTCAAACTGCTATATCTTATTCTGGGTCTTCTTTTAATCTGAATAATGTTATACACATAGATTATATGACTTATCTTCAGTTGAACCTTCGAACAATCTATGTAATTCTAACATATTTCGTAAAATATGTAATAAAATATTCTAATCCATACTTATATAATTAACCAAAGTTTCTAACAAACCTTTGAAATGGTTCTGCAGAAAGTCTGTATACGCGATATATTCATTACCGAATCGATTGGGTTAGCTACCGAAAAATTCTGATCCGTGGGCAGATACAAGAGACGTCATCGCATCGATTAAAGCAAGAGAGAGAGAGTGTGTGTGTGTGTGTGTGTGTGTATGAGAGAGAGAGAGAGAGAGAGAGAGGGAGAGGGAGGGAGAAGAAACTCACAGTGCACAAATACTCATGTTTCACTACGTCCAACAGTTCTAGTGGATGCAATTCTTTTTCCGCGTAACTGGGTCTTCCATTCGCATAAGTCTTCGGAATACAGATCCCTCTTACGACAATTTGGTTTCTCGCACACGAGCACGACTCGCAGCGCGTGCACGTGTTGCCTAGAGGTTTGTAACCTCGAGCACATTTTATGCATTGTACTTCTTTCATCGGTGAGCCATCAAGGTTTTGGGTAACTGGGAAAAATCCAAATCACACAAGGAATAAAGAAAAGTAAGAAAAAGAAAAACCGTATAAACTCAATTTTTTTATTTTTTTATTTTTTTTTCTCAGCTATGTGCGTCCACTGCTGGACGTATGCGTCCACTGTTGGACGTATGCCTCCCCCATATAGGGGGGATTTGCCAATACTCGCCACGCTTGGCAGGCGGGTTGGCGATCGCAGTATGATTTCCGATCCTCAGAAGGCGCTGCTGCCCACCTCCTGGTACATGATCCCTTAGCGGACTCTTACGGCACCCGCGGGAAGAGATGGGGGAGTACTATTCTAGGCCGGTACCACCACGGCCGGTATAAATTTATTGCCAACAAAATAAAAACATAGATACATAAAAATGAATAAATAAAATAGTAACGCTCAGCACAAATCTGCGTAAACTTGAGTCACAGGGCCGGTTTTCATCGTACTACTTTGCTCGAATACGATCTTAGGATAAAATTGTACAAAAAGTAGAAGTAATTATGAAATGGAATATTTGGTAATATAATAATTATGATACAAGTTTAATATAATATCATACTAGCTCCGCCCCGTGGTTTCACTCGCTTGAAATATGGTTTTCTCGCTGCCGTACACTTTACCGTAATTTACCATTTTTTGGCGAAAATCCTTGACTTTTTAACCGACTTCAAAAAAGGAGGTTATTCAATTCGACCGTATATATATTTTTTTGTTTTGTTTTATGTGTGTTCGCGGATAACTTCGTCGTTTATGAACCGATTTTGATGATTATTTTTTTGTTAGATAGAGTAAACTTCCGTGTTGGTCCATTTCAACAAAATCGGACAAGCGGTTTTTAGATTATACTCCAATAACTGAAAATTGCTACGCGTATCTTGATGATATTATTGTCGCGGTTGAAGACATCGCAGAACACACAATGACAATTAATTGATCCCGTTAGTAGCAAAGGTCACTGAAATGGGTGAAAAAAAGTTTTTTTTAGCAAAAAATGCAACTGACTTCAACACTCAAAAGTGTGAAATAACTTGTCGAAGTCGGTACCATGAGCACAATATTGTGATAATAGTTGCTTTTTTGTGAACTATCATGGTACCGACTTATTTCACACTTTTGACTGTTAAAGTCGGTTGCATTTTTGGTAAAAAAAAATTTTTCATTACGTATTAACCTTCTACAGAGTACTATAAATTGACATTTCTGAAAAATATTGCGAATAGAATACGATCATATGGACTATAATCCTCTGACAAAGCTTTTGAAGTAGTAGTTTAGAAGTAGTGAAGTTTGCAGTAGTCCAAAGAGATATGAACATTATACTTCTAAAGTACTAATCTAGGATAGATGTTTTAGATCGAATGACTAAAACAATCATAAATGAATATCTTTTTGTAAAGTTTACTAGTAGAATTATTCACAGGTCTCACCAGAAATATAATCATTAGGACATTTCCTACAAGCCACCCTCCCAGATACGGTTTGGCATTTCCGAGGCACGCATGCTGTACCGTCCGAAGAGACGATCTCTGTCACGTTGCAGGGTCTGCAGCTGGCAGGTCCAGCTGGTACGCTGTGCTCAGCGCATGCGCAGCGGAAACCTAGGAGTAGAAGGAGAGTAAGCTTGAGATTAACGTAATAAATTTAAAATGTAAACAGAATTCTCAATATTCAATACTTTATTGCATCATATGTTTCCAAAATTATTACTTATAATATACAGGAACAACATATTACCCCGGTGTCGCAATATTTATACAAACCGACCGATTCACTTCATACATTTTCTTAGTGTCATTAAAAAATTCGTTGTATAGTAAGTTTTGTAGTAGTTGTGTTTTTGGTTTAGGAATTGAACAGAGCTAATGATTATCAACCAATTATACATATAAAGTATTAGTGCAGATAACCTGAAAAATAAGAATTACCATACAGCGTAGTAATGGACCTAGTATTCTGGGAACTTGGATGTGACTCCAAGACTCCGACATGGAGTGGACTCCACCGCATGTATGGTAAGACTTTTTTATTTTTTTTTATTTTTAATTTATCAACATTCACACAGTCTTCAGGTCCCAAACTAGGCAGAGGCTGTACTATGGTAACCTAATGACTGATATACATACTTATATACATATACACACCCAGACACAGGTCAAACAGACATGTTCATACACACAAATGTTTGACCTGTCCGGGAATCGAACCCGGGACCAGCGGCTCAGAAGGCAGAGTGCCACCAACTGCGCCAACCAGCCAGTCTTGACTTGATTGAGACTTTATACTTGTTGTATATGTATGTTTGTATATGTTCTACGTAAGAGTAGCTCTTAGTCTGCGTAATGTTCAGAACAGCCGGGGCTGTACCACACTTTCCTGTAGGTAATATTGATTATTATTATCTTAATTTCTTGCCCTACCTACATGTTTCATTATTAAGTTGTATAAGTTTAAACTTATACAACATAATAATAGACCAGCAGACCAAATGAAGCCAGCGTATGTGTGCATGTATAAAGTTAGTACATTAATTAAATATAAACTTACCATCAGCGGACCTGACCATAGATGCATTGGCAGGACACGTTTGGCAGCTCAACAACGCTGGATTGTAATATTGCTCTGAACTGCAACTCTTTGGCAGTTCCAGACTTCGCACTCCAAGCAAGAGAACTACTGATAGTAGAAACAACATGTCGCAGTTTTCTTCTTATGTTTATAGTTTTTTTAGGTTAATCTAGTCATTGGTATCCTGGAAGAGATTGCTGCTTGCAAGTAAATATGAACCTAAAACTACTTTATCTGTATAATTCTTATGTACTCGCCAATAAACACATTCAAAGGTAGTATGTCAGTATATTAATACTTTCAAGTTTCGATTCATACGCGTGCGAATGTAAAAAAAATTAATAAATATCAAAGTTTGGGTATAAAAAAGGTACCGAAATTATATATGCAGATATATAATTTCGGTACATTGGGATACAATTTTGATATCCTACTGATGTAGAACATTTATTGTTTTCGGAGCTACATAGCGTTTGACAGTCGTGCTTTTAATGATTTACATGGATCATAATATACTACGTAATTATTACGTCTCTGGTGATTTAAGCGAAAATGGTCATACTGTCACCTGTTACTCCCATGTTAAATTACGAATTTAACAATCTTTATAGCGTCTTAATTTATAGGGCCTTGCAAGTTGATTGTACGAATATTACGCCTAGACGAAAGTTCCGAAATCAGATTGAGAAAGTTCTAAGAAAGGCCCAGGTCGAGACAACTCTCAACCGACGCTCATTGTATAAAAGTTCTAATGAACGTAGATGCAGCTAAAGAAGCGTGTAGGGATCGTAGCATTAGGAAGGCTCTGAATTCTGCGTATATACCCCTACGGGAAAGAAGCGTGAATATATGTATGTTTGTGTAAATAAACATTTGTAAAGCATAATCCTCAATTGGCAGTACGTGTGAAAATAATATACGCGCAATTTAGGAAAATTACTCTTATGTTGATTATGGGATGAAAAACATTTGTTCTGTACCTAATATAAATTTCAACCTAGAAGTTTCTAATCTGAATCTACATTGAACTTAATTAAAAGGTTACAACGAGTCATTAGAACTCAAAACTTTAATCACATAATTACGATGAAGCTTTATCCAATTAAGTAAGTAATACGTAACCTCCCCACTGTCGTGAACAAAATTAAATCTAGATAAGTGTTTTCGTGGAAATCCTTTTATCTTCAACTTGATGCGAACACTATTATTATTACTATTCGCCGAATCAAGTTAATACGGATAGACACTGCGAGAGTTGCAAAAGTTCATTTCATCTTTCCGTCGTGATTTATAAGCACTTACGTTTCATATCGTTAACGAATTAATCATGGCTAATTGATATTACTTATGTGCTGACGTACACAAGATGACGTAACACTACCACATTTGGGTCACTTGGCCAAATTATATGTCGTTACTTCTTCACTTTACACAAAACAAGATGTACACACCGTGTTTGGTTGTATAAGCGTCAAGCGTTGCTAGGTTACGGGTTGTGTACACGTATAGGATAGCCTGCATGCTGGCATGCTTACGCGGGCCTATTATATCACTCGTAAAGTGGTATCGCTGTACATACGAAATGTGTTATTTTCCTTAAATTATTATGAAAAACTGGGGTATGTCTGCAATATGCAATAGGCAATATGCTCGGCTCACAAAGGTTGATTTTGACAGCTTTGGTAGTCTGGTATCATTAAATCCATGGATTGATATACTTCGTAAACTATCGGTTCGTACTTAAATCGACCTTAATTCAATTCTAGATTCGGTGACATAGCACCTTCACATCCCGTAATTTTTCATAGTCTGTTAGCATCTAACTTGTCAATTTCGTACAAAACCGACATAGGTCGAGTATAGATTCACCGTCAGCGAAAGAAAAAGAACTGGTTGCACTCCGGGAGTGCCGTCAGAAGTGAAAACTTGAACATTAACGTTGTGCATTTTTGAATATTTTGGAATGGTTAGTCAGTATAAAAGTACTATCATTTATGTGGTAAAATACAATATTCATTTATTCCGCTATCGTACCTACACACAGAATAAGCATGATGACTTTTTTTTACAATTAAATCTTTCCCCTTTATAATATTGGGGTTTTGATAACCGATCTCAATAATACTTTTAACAAAACGACTTTATCAAATAAAACTATCAACAAACGAAAATATTACTTATTCGTAAAACTTTTAAGTTTAAATTTAAACGGCGGCGGCGGTTTACTCCTCCTCTCTGACGTCCTGACGTTCTGACGCGAGGTGTCCATACCCCAGTTTAACATTTTTTTCCGCATAGGAAAGTGCACAACTCCGCTAAATTAGTTTTAACTTCAAAAATAAATTACAATTGTAGTAAAGTATCTATAAAGATATTACAAAATATGGTTGTCTACATTATAAAAAAGTTTCTTATCCAACTCGAAAATCCCTCCTAAATCAGCTAGCATGGTTCCCTTTTTTAACCGACTTCAAAAGAATCAGGAGTTGGAGTCTGTAATTTTTTTCAAGAAAAAATATTTTACTAGCGAGGTTATTGCACACGTTTATCATATATACACCTCGCATTATGTATATATCTGGATTTAAATCTCAGGCAGATAATGCACCCTATCCATCATAGAAAGAAGTAGTCAGGGCGGGGGCATAAAGTATACAAGATTTTATTTAATGGCCAGCTTTTTCTCTCATTTTTTTATCACAATTACATGAAACTTTCAATTTATTAATATATAATATAGCCAACGATCGACCACTATCTTATTTGATGGTCAGTGCCTAGCTGGAATCACGCTCGGTCGAGCATGTTGACTGGCTCTCCAGAATAGGTGCTTGGTGATAATTATACAAACTAGAGCATGACGGCTTGCTAGGCTGCTAATTTATCCTACCTTCCTAAAGGCCGAATTTGATTAAACTCACATTGTGTTATCGATTTATAGACAAACAATTTGGCACTAAAACTGACCATCATTAATACTTTATACTGTCTCGCACTAATTAGTGCGAGAAGGTACGCTATGACAAACTCACCGCACTCAAAATCCTGATGAAGGCTTCCGGAAGAAGTAGAAATGTGATATCGACTACAATTAAATGTCACGTTGTATCAACAGTAAACAAACGATTTCATCGCATTTTCTTTATTCATTTACATGATTAAAGAGTTTCTGTAATTATTTCCTTTGCTGTGGCCTGTAGTTTGATTTCTATTTACTCCTTGCATTAAGCCTGATTACGTCATGCCATCGATCATACAGCTGAACTGAAAGCCGTACAAGTAAATGTCAGACATTACACGTATTCAGCTTTATATTACCCCCGACGCATTAGATTAATACGGACCGTTAAACAAGTCACGATTAGTGAACTGAAGCAGGCAATATCTATTCAAAGTAGAATTCACACTTAAAACCATTGCACTAATACTTTCTCTCCGCAAAATGTTAATTCAGGCATTGCTAACGTTTTTTTTATTCCATTTAATGGCTGCTAATTTGACTGTCCCTCAGTACCAAAATTATTCGCAAGAGCAAATAGTGAAATGTGGAATTACAATTGCGAATGATTACTTTAATTTTCGTCAAGAAACAGTTGTTCTTTACAAAGATGTTAGAGAAGAAATGGTCCACACATTCTTGATGGCTTACAAAGGATCCGTGATTATAGAAAACAATAGAGATGGAATAACTACAAGACAGGTTATATTCATAGTCGAATCATATATGTCTTTCATAAAAACTGTTACAAAACTAAAGCCTAATCTAAAAGGAAAGTCTTTGTTATATAATGGAGCGAGAGTTTTGATACTTCTCGAGAATCGAAAGAAAGTTGAACGTATCAATAGCATTTTATGGAGCTTCTATGTCACCGACGCTGTGATAGTGACTAAAGATAAGAAGAATAGAGTAGTCTTGTTCACGTATTATCCATACAAAAATAATCTTAACTGCCAAAATACTGAACCTTCTTTTATTGGTTATTGGAACAACATTACGAAGCTGAAGAACTTGTACCCAGATAAAATGCTAAACATGCACGAATGCCCTCTCTACATATCGACCAATAGTATAAATTATTCTTTTACAGAAAAGAAGATTCCTTTAGAAAATACTAAGAAAGCACTATTGAGGTTGTTCAGAGACGTTATAAATTTCACAGCAATCATTACTGTTAAAGATTATATCAGTATTGACTCAAATAGAGCTAGAAATTGGTCTGATTCATTAAGCGAAGTACTCTCAGGGGTGGCAAATATATCGAGTTGTACAATTCCTCTTGGCATAGACCTCTTTGGGCTTCTAGACTATTCCATGTCATATTTTAGAGTTCGTGTAGTTTGGCTTGCACCTCCTTTGACCCCAGGACCAGCTTTGTGGCGTCTTTTCTCACCCTTAAACGGGTACCTTTGGTTGATTCTTCTAATAGTCATATTTTTTGTCAAATCTTTGCCATTTTTAGTAAAAATAAAGATGGTTAAGAAGTTCTGTTCAATTTATTTCAAAAATTCTTCTAATTTGAACGGGGCTGTGTTTAGAATTTGGGGTGCGTTGGTTGGCCAACCGATCAGAGTAGCTCCAAAGAAACTAAGAGATTTCTATATTATAGGTCTGTGGATGTGGTTCTCATTTGTCGTCCGCAGTGCTTACCAAAGCGTTCTCATCGGAGCCTTGAAAACTGACACAATGGTTGGAAACTTCATGAATCTGAAGGAAACCGTTGAAGCCGGTTATCAACTTGGTGGCAGACCTGGAATATACGCTGATTTTGAATACAATCCACTCATACGAGAACAATTAATGGTAATACCGGAATCAGACTTCGAAAAGGTGTTTCTTGAAGTGATACAAGGCAAAAGAAAGATGGTCATAGCTACGTCACTAGAATATGCATTTGCTTATTGTCTAGCTCAGGGGAAGAAAGAAAAAGAATGTGGACATATTGTACCTGATTCTATTATGTCTGTACCTTTGGTGATATGAATAAAGAAGCATTCCCCTTTCAAGAGAGCGCTATCTGTTTGGCTCCCTCGGTTCATCGAGTCTGGGTTGTTGCAACGTGGTGCAATCTTGACAGCGCGGTCCTGCTGTCAAATATCTTCCGAGCCCAGTCCTTTGACCCTTCATCAAGTTTTGAGCTGCATGTTCTGTTTATTTCTTGGCTACTTCATATCAATGACAGTGTTTATTGTAGAAGTTTTGATAGATAAAATAATTGGGCGTACAAAAGAAAAGAAACGTCCTTTTCGCAACTGAGATAAACTAAAACTAATTTTTAGTTCTCGTCTTTATTTGTTAGTATTTAATATAAGGAGTGAAATAAAATGGTTCAAGATCAAAGTCTAATATTTATATTCATTAATTTTACAAAATACTTTTCTTTTCTCACTATTTAATTGACACTATACTAAAAGCATCGTTAATTAGCTGCCCAAAGACACACACGTGTATTGATAAAATTAACATATTTCTAATTTGAAATTAAACAACTCTAAACGGATGTACTGCCGTGTTTATTTTTATTTAGGAGTTTCAAATTATTTTCACAACTTATATAATTTCTTGTATAATATTTTATTGTAATTCGTAATTATAATACAATAAGTCGCAAGTCCGATGAAAGTTGTTTTATTTTACTGTAAAACAATCGCGAAAAGATCAATATAACATTGACTTCATTAGCCGCATATTTGAGACAGGGCGCAAAAATTAACTACACACAGGTTTTTAACGCTTACAGAAAAAATAGACATTGATCCTTTTATTTTTAATACATCTTCATTTTTTTAGTAGGTATACGCGTATCTCTTTCAGTATACAGCCTAAGTAAATATTTATCTGAGGTGTATATCTAAAGGTGCTGTTCACCAAATTTTAAACGTCTGATTATAAATTAACTCGTAAGCCTCAGCACGTTACTGTATTTTCCAGTATAAGTATATCACGAGAGTCCTAGTCGGTTCTTAAATTCCAATTAAGAATGAAACTCGCGATAATTTTCAGACTCAAATTGCTAATCGTGTGACGTAAGTTATTTCTGCATCAGTCACAGGCTTTTACGTATCTAAGCTACTAATTATAAAAGTTACGGAGGCGGTGCTAACCTCTCCACAGATATACATAAGCAAAAGATTTCATAGGTATTCTTTATTTGACGTTTGTCAGACTAAGTGTTTATTGAACTGATTTCGAATCCCGGCAATCAATGAATACAGCCGTGGATAACATTTAGGTGATAATTATAATAAAATTAATTTATTAACTTTTGTGTTACATTTATGTGATGTGCATTGATGTTTATTCTCTGGTCTTGTGTGCCTTCCGCGTTTGTTTTATAATCTATCATGAGCACGAGTGCAAATCGTTGGCTCATAATGCACCTTTTTTTTATTTATTCATAGTCTAGGTTTTTTTTTATATTCACAGGCCAATAATATTCATAAGATGCTGTACCAAGGATTACTTACAAACTACCTACTGAAAACTGTAGGTACATGGCTCTTATTGAATAACTTATTTTTTATGGGATAAGATACGGAACAAACAAAAGAATGACAGGATGTTAAGTGGTAGCTTGTGCCTACAGACAGATACAATTCGTAAGGAACTGCACTGCTTCCGTCACTCTGAGACATAAAGTTGGTAGGTAAGTCTTACGTGCCTGTGATTTCACCATTAACTATACCCTTAAAAAAACACAGTATTGCCAACACTACTGCCTGGTGGAGTACGTAGTAGTAGAAGTAGTTCCCCGTGCGAACTCCCACATATAGTGTTCAGAATCTACATAAATAATATAAAATAGGGATTGCAGTGCAAGAGTGACAATAGAGTGATGGTGCAAGTGATAAAATGCTAATGTAATAGCGTACATGTCGTTAAGCAAGTATAGACGTTTAATAAAGTGAGTATAACAATAAAATTAACATGAGTTTACTATCGCAGTGTAATGAATCACGTTACGGGTTATACTATACTAACTGCACCCAGCGGTATCACCCGTCTGGACTACAGTTTTCCCCTTGACCACGATCAAGATCAATTTCTTCGATAAATGGACTATCCAAACAAAAATATTTTTTCATTTCAACCAATAGTTACTAAGAATAGCGCCTTCAACCAAACAAACTAAAACACTGTTCAGCTTTATAGTATTCAGTCTAGATAAACGTGTCCATTACTGCCTTATAAGTTTATTCTTTATTATTATTATTTACATAAAAAGAAAATGTAATATATGTACTTAAATTTGACTTGTAATACATATTATTAATAAATTATGTCTACTTCCATCTCTACTGTATATTTCTCTTGTATTTTTATTGAAATTAGAGAGGAAGCGGATCGATGTTTTGCCGGATACCGGATACTGAATATCTAGCCAGCCTTGGAGCTTGATGACCTGATATCCGGCCGCCGAAGTTCCGGCGATAGTCGATTGGCGACTCGCTACAGGAGCAACCTCACGAGCTATGGAGCGAACTCGGGTGAGTTTGTTCCCTTTCGTGTATGAGTGAAGATAGTATTTCATTGTCTTATTGAATCCTAGACGGAATATGTATATACCCAGACTGGCTCTTGATAAAAAACAATAATTACAAAAGCGTGGAAGATTATAGTCAAAATGCGTAAATATACGGATAAAGACTTATCGCATTGTATACGAAAACATTGCTATTTATTTTATTAATAATAATTTTCTTTGTAATGTAATAAGAAATTTTGTTAATAAAACTGACGTGGTTTTGACACATTATGAATGTATAAAACACGGGAGTTACTCACGTAATAAGTCAGAGGGTTCCGATTATAGTTTCAACCAATGTGGTTGAAACTATATCGGAACCCTTGTTGTCTTTTTCAAGGAGAATACGGGGCGACCGCGTTCATAATAAGAAATTGATGATTTTTCTGTTGTGTGGATTTAATGGATAGAGTAGTAGTACTGTAATTACTTATTAGTATTTTATTTTAGTAAAGGCATCGGCCCTAAAAAAAATGAATGGATGGATTTAAGTTGTATATTATATTATGATATTTTCTACTAGATTATAGTTCTATTTTACTATTCTATCCGAGATTCAGCGGTAATCTCAGATAATTTGGTTGAGTGGGCCTTAGAATGCTACAATCCTGCAAAGGTATCATAATTGTGTTTAACCCATAAAACATATTACCGGTAGATAGCTTATTGTCGACAGTGACTTTAATAGTGTCTGGCAAATTAACATAAATCCGGTCTGGATGACGAGATAGCAACTTAATCGAAACGTCGCATTTCATCCAATTAGTATTACGATATCATCTCGTAAGCGATTAAACCAAATACTATTTAGTTATCTCTGGAACTAATAAAATTGTACATAAATAACGATACCAAGAAATAAATATTATATATACACGAGCCAATTATCGGAAAAGTCTAAGTCTAATATTGTATCAGCCTCTATATTATTTATTTTGGACTTTCATTAACCTTGGTTTCTTCCTACCACAGTGTTCCCGAGTTGCTACAATGGAACTACATGGGATTCTTTAAAGGGAGTCTGTAGAAGGATTGGCAAAGTAACGTAATCATCCTAGTTTTACAGATACTCCAGGCGACTTTGTTTGTTTTCCACTACTGTTGACAATTTTATATTATTTTTCATTTACTTTATTGCATACCATAGAGGTGGAATGTGGAGCATATTTAATTTGAACAACTTTATATACATACCTACGTTGTTAGAAATAAATGACTTTAACTTGAACCGTAATTTTACGGCAACATGAATTTATTTTTTTACAGTTTTAAATTACAATCTCCTCGCATCAGGCCGTTATCGTAGGCGGTTCGACTACTAAATACGGCACTTGGAGCGAAATGGGCGCTTGCGGCAACGCTGGGAAGAGAATCGGGTACTGGGGCGGTGGCACAGGCCCCTGTGTCACCAGCCTGGCCTCTGGTTCTGAGCAGTGGAGAAGCCAATGTGTGAGCATGAGGCCTCGCCCTTTCAGTTCGACTTCCCCGCGGCGGTCTACTACGAACGTGCCCCATTGCTCGAGCAAAGCGCGCGTACTTTCGCTGAGATGTATCCGTAGCGCTGGAACAATAGGTTTAAATTAGATCTACGTTTAATTACATAACAATACTTTTATCATAAACTAGCTCCACTCTGCGTTTACACATACACTGACAGATTTTAAAACTGAGAGTGGTAGCTAACCAGGGGGTCAGTAGGGATCGAACCAGCATCCGTCAGTTGACAGCCGACACTGAGATATCATCCGCTTCTTTAAAACAATCACGACATAATTGAAATAATTTTGAATATTTTAACTAGAAGGAACATTTTAAGAATGCTTACGTTGTCCAGTAGACTCCATGCGACTGGCAGTGTTGACCGTGTCTCCAAACAGGCAGTAATGTGGCATCTTCACCCCGACCACTCCAGCGCATACAGGCCCTGAATGCACCCCTACTCTCACCTGCCGATGACACGTATCAGAAACACGTAAGTAAGTGACAAACCAACAAATTTTTGATGATAAAAACAACATAAAATTTATCATTGTCGGTGTTTTGTACTAAAGTCGAGGTCATTTTTAAAAATAAATCATTTGTTTAGTTTACTTTTTCAAATGACTTCCAACAAAGAATTAGGTTTGGTGATTGTTTGTTTGACCAACATTTTAAAGCCACCAACCATTATTACACATTACCATTATCACCCTTAGAAACACACATTTTAGAAAATATAACATAATGCAGACCCTTTCCATCAACATTTCCCGCTACAATCCTGTCATCTATTGTTTCTACATAGTCAAGTACGATTATTTATTAATTTAATTAACATTCTTGTGTAGGCATAATAGACACGCAATTCGCCCACAGAAGCTAATTTCCATAGCACAAATATATACACGCAATTAAAGAAAAATAAAAGTAACATATCTATTAATAACAATTATAAACCTGATAGTTGAGCTAAACCTTGATAGTTATATTAAACCCGTGATTATAAGTTTGCCTCTGCATACCCTATTACAGCTCTGTGAACCTCTCGAGGCGTATGATGGAATATGTCCATATCTTGGCGCTGGCGCAGTACAGCGATGAGAAAGTGTAAAGCTCGTAGAATAGGAGACAAGCGCTCCATCTATGTCCTTATATAATTATTAAGTACTGCCAAATTTATCATTTCTAATAGGGATGGTATGGGCCTACTTTAATTATGGTGTCTCACCTCTAAACGATGCGTAGGTCGATGTCTCACGACGAAACTCCTGACTGCTTCCACTATAGCCAGTGCCATCAGACAAATCTCTCTCGCGTGCAAGTCTCCGTTTCTCTCTGGGAGACCTGACACCACCATGTACGCGTCCCCTATTGTTTCCACCTAGACAAGAATCATATATAAATAAATCATAAATCATTTGTTGTTAATATACATTAGGTTTCAAAACTATATATTTATAATAATAGAATATAAGTACCTATATTCAATAAACAACTAAGAAATGTTTTTATTAAAATAAAACACTAACAACTAATTACAATACTGCAGCTACTACAATAACATTTGAGCAATCCACTAGCTATTGGTAGCCTACAGATAACTCAAATGTTATATATAGAAATGTTGCATATAATATAAGATATGTACAAACATAACATATATAGATATAACTCAAATTTTACCGTTGTCAAAAGAGAATTCAATGGAAAGTATAGTATTTATTTAAAACTAGCTACGCACCGAGGTTTTGCCCGCGAGGACTACGGTTTTCCCACTAACTCAAATATTCCACGCGAACTATACCTAATTACTTTTTCAGAGATAAAAGAAGCCTATATGGTTTTCCAGGAAATAGGCTATCTTCATTTAAAATTTTATTAAAATCCATTCTATGTTTCAGCGTGAAGGAGTAAATAACATACAAGCGACAAACGACAAACTTTCGCGTTTATAATATTAGTGTGATTATTAAATTAATCGAAGCTGTAGAACTTCTGCTTGCTAATCCAGCGTTTTAAGCGTGTTTTAAAGCATCCAGATAAGGCGCATCTTTGACATTATCAGGCAGCGTGTTACGAGTATGTACACAAGGAACCATTACATATTCTGCGAGAAGTGACATATATTTGCGTGAAAACTTCATTATTGAGCAAGGTCCTGGCGGGTGTTAATAATGCAAATGTTCTGTAAAGACATCTAGATTTTCTTTACATATGTACAGCAACCTTACTTTGAACGATTACTGTTTTTTCATTTAATAGATAAATTTCAAAAAGTTCAATATATGTAATAATCGACGGTCCCGTGGCGCAGTGGTTTGTGTCATCGACATGACTTCTGTGTCACCGCGACCCTGGGTTCGAATCCCGGCAGGGGCAAACATTTGTGCGATGAGTGTAGATGTTTGTCCCGGGTCTTGGATGCTTGTGTGCTGTGATTGTGTGTGTCCATGCCTACCACGATACAGGGAATCCTAGTGCGGGGGTCTGAGTGTGATTAAAATAAAATAATAAATGTATTTATATATATATTGAACTTTTATTTTATTGAACTTTGTATATTATACAGCTTGACGAAACTATTTTAACATTCTCTGAAATGTATATAGATAGGTATATATATCGCAACGTATGCGGTGAACCTAAAATCGTAAACTTGATATTTGAACCTTCTCAAGTATTTTATTCATATAACAAAGAGTTTTTTTTGTTCGGCAAATCACACGCGCGTCGATTGACGACCTTAGACTTTGACGGTCATCGTGGCATCGATTAGCGACACTGACTTTGGAACCGCGACCCCGGGTTCGAATCCCGGCCGGAATTCGGGATTTGTTTGTTCTCAGGCCTTGGATGCTTATGTATTGTGGTTGTGTGTGTCTATGCCTCCCACGACAAGGGTATCCTAGTGCAAGGGTGTGAGTGTGTGAGAAAAAAAAGATAATACATTTATTTGAAGACTGGGTCTGAAATACCTAAAAACCTACCTACCTATTAAAATACCTAATGTTACCAAACTATTCCACTATCAATTTGGCTGTTAGCACGACCCTTAAACAGTGGCTGGTCTAATTTGGCAAAACCTAGTATACCTACATTTTGCTATAATGTAAATGTATGTAATGTAATCTTCTGGGAATTGAAAGCTTACCTAAACGCCCAAAGTTTCTTATCGTCGAAAACTAATCCACTAGCAAGTCCAAAACCAAGTAATCAGTCAAAGGGATCCAAACATGCCTTGTCAGATTAACATTGTTTCACAAGAGGCAAATTGTTTGAGACCGGTTTTCTACGAGTCAGGAGTTCGACGCATGTAATCTAGGGGTAAATATGTACAGTCGGCAAAATCATCGCCTACCACCCTACGGATGAAGATCATTTAATATCATAAAACAATTAAGGCTATTTTCTAATATTGCAGTTAGATAGATTCAACCTTATCGCTATAGTGATTACACAGAAGCTTTTGTCAAACATTAGTAGACTATTATCTTTTCACCACACTATCTGTCAAACGCTAGTTGTACTCATCGATTTGTGACAGAAAAAATCTATTTTATTCACAAGTGAGTCCCAGTGATTAAAAAGGTTTTAAAGCTCGTGAACGCACCTGGCAAAGCTAATGTCAACTCGCGGACCAACCAGAGAAAAGTGCACTTAAAACAAGCCTGTGAAAAGTCTGAAAGAATCCTGTTAAATAATCCTTCCTGCCACGCCTTACAAGTTCCTAGTTTGTGCTAGTGTGGTGAAAATTGATGTGTGTCAGTCAAGCCTAAAGTTTTTGAGCATTTCGTGTTTTGAAACCTACCTTACGCTCAGGGCTTTTAATAACTACGCGCTTCGCTCGTGTTTCAATCTTAAAACCCTTTGCTCGTTCACAATGATGTTTTACTAAAGGTGACGTATATTCATACTGCGCGGTGCTCAGATTTTGTTCCTTTACAACATAAACATGCTTATTGCGACAGATAATACGGTACAAATAATATAGAAAAGGAGAGCTATATGTTTACACTTGCGCTTGAAAGACGCGTCGTAATGAAAATTACTTCCCGCCTCAGTTTCCGCGCGCTTGTGCGACATCTACCTCATATAAACATATAATATCATTGCTCGCTCATCTTTCACAAATACTTATGCCAAAAATCAAGTTTACCCACATGTAAAACAAATAACTATTGTCGACTGTAGAAGAGCAAACTTTAAAAAGCAAATATAGCTGTTGGAGACAGTCAGCGCACTTACCTTGTATACATCGTAGAAGCCAATAATCCTATCAAATGTGCTGTACAAGTCGTTGAGCAGATCCACGACTTGTATAGGCGTGGATGCCGCACAGAGCTCTGTGAACCCTACTATATCACTGAAGTAGACCGTAACGCACTCGAAACTCTCCGGCTGTACCACTTCGCCTGCCATCAGCTGTTGGGCTACTGGTCTGTTTAACAAACATATCGAACAAATGCATACAGATACGTAGAAAATCCATGTCAATATCTAGGTACGGTAATTACATTTTTTTTCTTTTTACTGATTATATGCTTGCGGTTGCAAATGTCTCACCTGATGTTAAGTGAGATGTTAAAGGGTGACTAAAACCACAGAAATAAGTAAGTGTATATAAGATTCTTTATACATTTGGTGAATGTTATATTGGCGGCAACCAAAGCCAAAGACTCAGCAAACTGATAAAAATTATAACAATATAAAAGCCTTCCAAAAAGGATATTTTATGTACATATGTGGATTATACGGGTTTTAAAAAACCGTCTCAACATCCCTTGCTTGTTTAGTTGATAAACAGACAGACGCCGAGGTCTACTTACTTTACTATGAAACGGAGTGTAGATTCTATTTAATTGTGTTTGTTTGATACATAACATAATAACAAACTGACCTTGGTAAAACCTGATACAGCAATTCTTCAGACCGTCGTTTCTCCATTGATAACTGTTCAGTTTTCTCTTCAACCAGCGATTCCAAGTTGTTTGCGTACTGTTCCATGCGACGAAGCAGATCGTCCATCAGATTATCGCAATAACCTCTAAAAATTAATATAATTTAAAACTTATACAACAAAGCTATTCATTTTAAAGTTATTAGAAAAAAAATGACGATAAACAGATGTACTTATATCTGGGCCATGTTTAAACCATTTTACCCTTTTTTATATAGTTTGGCCACTATATGTAGTACCATATGGTTTGATGACACCGTAATTATTATAGGCAATTGTGGCATCAGACAAAACATCTCCCACTAAACTTCTTCTCGTTTTGACGTAGTGCAGTTTCACGCAAAGATTGCGAGCCCTGAAGCTATTACATGGACAACTTCCCACATCAGATAGGTAAATGCGCCAATCGCTTATTATTCATAAGATGAGGAGCGCATGCAGTCTCATGAAGTTGTTTAAGCCTTGAAGCTAAGAGTGTTGGAGCAGTGCAGCGTGAACCAAATGCAAAGCTAAGTCGAAGCTTCGACTATAAACGTGACTAAATCCGGATAATATATATGTATAATAAGTTCGGCAAACTTTGAATCAAATGTTTGTGAAATTTTATTTTTAAAGATATTGCTCGTTATCACAAAAACTGCTAAACTGATTTTGATAAAATTTATTTGAGACCACCTCAAAAGTATGATCTACCAAACAAAAAAGAATCATCAAAATCGTTTCATACGCGTAGTTGGCTGAATGATCGGGTACATACAAAAAATACATACAGTCGATTCTTTTTTGAAGTCGGTTAAAAAAAAACAGCTTAAGCAGATGGTGCGGCACTTCTAAGCCTTCATAACGTGTGGGTGAACATGGAGATGTTGTGAAACCATGCAAAAAACTGGCTCTTTAGAATATGTAAAAAAAAGTCGCTTGATTTATTGTAGATCAAACAACACAACAGAACTCATAAGGTATCTCAATGATATCACGCAAAACTCGAAAGAAAACACTCGTTTTGAAAAGAGGGTACCATGTTCAGAAGCCGTGAAATATTCCCGCAGTCTCAATTTGTCAGAGCGAGACGAGTACCAACTGCGGGCTGTAATTTTAGCAGTCGTCATAACAGACATAGACACAGCGTGAATAATGCGACGTCAAAATATGTCACCGTGCACATGTTAGCCCAGCGGTTATATCTTATTCCCTTAAAAAGAAACCGTCACAGCTTGCAAAAATGTCAAATTACATCGAATTTCAAAGATAATACATGCTACCACACATACTATGATGCTACCCTGTTAATATCAATAATTATTTTTTTGTGAATTTATAGGTGCTTGTTCATACGTTTCCACGGGGTATGTTCCTCTACTAGAATATATAAAACTGTACATGCATGACGCAAGAACCTTGCTCCATCACATTTCTCTGTTTATTTTCTTTGAATAATAACTAGCTGTACATTTTATCCTGGGAAAGGACATGCATAAAGTTTTGTGTAAAAAATCAGAAGGTAAAAAAATGCGTTTAGAGTCGCTGATTCATAGAAGCGTATTAATTTGTTCGTGTCCATATTGGTCCAATCTGGCCACCTATAGGAAACAAATATGCTTATATAAAGAAAGAAAGAAACAAACCACATTTATTCAAGACACTCACAACACACATTACACAAGAGATACATACAAAAACAATACAGAACAGAATAATAATGATAATATATATAATATTTATTTTGTGTTGTATTTATTTGATTTTTTATGGGTATTTCTAACTATTTTTCCCGCATTACGGTGGGTACCCTACTGTGTCGTAGGGGTACGAACACGTATCCCGGTAGGAGGTATGAACACACGCAATCACAATAAACAAACATCCAAGACCCGTGAAAAAACATCTATGCTCATCACAAAAATGTTTTGGGATTGGGTTGCCGGGATTTGAACCTCGCGGTTGTGATCCTAAAGTCAGTGTCACTGATCACTGAGCCACGACGACCGGAGTACGGCGGCGTCTCGTGAGGACCGTATGTATATTTTCAAATTCAATTACATAATAATATCTTAACCCGGCGGTAGTGTGGTGATTATAACTGTATACAATGAACCGACCTTTAAAATGTAGAAAGATAAACCCCATTTGGTTGGCCAAATTACTTAGAAATTGTATAAAATAGCCCCAAAATTAATACAATTTTAAAAAAAACCTATTTCACAAATAATTTGCATTATTTTGCTGCTCAAACAGAATTTCAATCAAACAAATCTTATATTTTTTACTGAAATACTTAGGAGACGCGCTTGTAGAAGGCAAGTAATAGTAGTAGAAAGCTGTGGCCTAAGTTTCATGAGGCTTTCATCTCAATACAACTTTGGCAAAACTCATTCCGTGGTTCGTCTAAGTCGGATTTACGGGCAATGAATATGTAAATAACATTGAGTTCTTTGGATCAAAGTGTAATCTGTTTTTACGTTTATTTTTATTGAATGTGATACATACAACTACTATCACATGGAATATTCTATTACGTTGGAAGGTGGTCACGAAAATACCATAGCATGTAAACAAATTTGACAGTGGTCAAAAGTAAGCTATAAACCTTAAAAAAAAAATTTGTTTTATAGTTGACTGCTCATAATGTAAGACGACATAGAGCGACTAGGTCAAAGAGAAAAATTCAATAACTAACCGAATCGATTCGGTTATTCTATTATATGTGCTATGTGTCTACTATGAGCCTTCTGAGCAGGCTCAGAGTCGCACAACGAACTATGGAGAGGGCTATGCTCGGGGTTTCTCTACGCGATCGAATCAGAAATGAGGAGATCCTTAAAAGAATGACAGTCACCGATATAGCCGATATAATAGCGGATAAGCAAGTTAAAATGGCAGTGGGCAGGGCATATAGCTCGAACAGTTGATGGCCGTTGGGGTCGAAAGGTTCTCGAATGGAGACCACGGACTGGCAAGCGCAGCATAGGACGGCCACCGACCATATGAACAGACGAACTGACTAAGATCGCAGGCAAGGGCTGGATGCGGGCCCCTTCCCACCGGTCCTTGTGGAAATCATTGAGGGAGGCATATGTCCAGCAGTGAACGTCCTATGGCTGAGATGATGATGATGATTATATTATATCGGTTTACAGACTTTCCATAGAACTATAGAAGTTACAGATAATGATATTTACTTCTATTACAATTACAAAACAAGTGCAAATTAAAAAAAGTTCAAAATATAAAATGTATGAACAATATCGAATCGATTCGATTCGGTTAGTTATCGATCGTTCTGAATCAGGGAGCTGGTCCATCAGAATAGCTACGTGGTATTTAACATATCACTTGAACAGTACTAAAAACTTGACGCATGTATGTTTAGTACCGACCAGTTTTTTTTTTATTATTTGATCACAAAAGACAAAACACACAGGGCACAAAATTAGAATGAAGAAAAAAAATATAGTGGCGGTATTTATTTGGTAGAAAGGAAAGATATTGCATTTTTTAGGTTAGTTGCTCAAAGACTATCTCACAAAACGGTCATTTCTTCTCTAAATTTTAATTTTCACTAGTGATAAATACTTTTGCACGCACTTCTTATTAAAATAAACAGTATGTGGAAATTTGGTGCATATTATGCACTGCGTGTGCAATGTGCAGTTGGGACAAAGTGCTGTTTTTTAGTGTGCCCTAAAAGTAAAAAATACTCGCATGTCATTATATTGAATCGATGCAATCGTTCTAAAGGTTAGGCTCCTCTATTGTTAAAGCCGGTTAATAAGTAATTATTATTTATTGTGGCATTAACTACCTGAATGTCAACATACACCTCATATAAATAGGTACTTGTGTCAGTGTTCTCGGAATTTATCTTCGGAGGTAAAAACCGAGATTAAACGTAGCCCTGCCGTCAGTTAGTTCTTATATATACTCACTTGATGTATGTAGCGTTGATGGTGTCAAAAGATGGCCTCTCGTCTGGGCTCTCATTCCAGCATTTCGCGGCGAGTTCCAGAAGCTCGACTGCTGCCCCACCGCCTCCTCCCCCCGCCCCTATTTCAGTGACCCCCACTACAGGACGGAAAGGCGGCGACTCGCGTGCACATACACGTGACACTATTTCTGGCAACATTTTTTTTATTAGTAAAAATTGGTTTTAAATAAAAGACAAGAGGGCTGTATACTAGTCTAAAATCCCTCGAAAGTCTTAAACCCACATATTTAGTTCATAGACACATTTATTACACACTCAATCTCACGCATTAGGGTTCCCTGTGTCGCGGAAGGCATAGACACACACAATCATAGCAAACAAACATCCAACACCCGGCTTAAACATCTATACTCATCGCCTAAATGTTTCCCTTGCCGGGATTCAAACCCAGGGCCCCCGGACACCCAGAAGTCATGTTAAAAGCCACTGAGCCACGGCGACCGTCGTATTTAAGAGGTGCCGATGACATTGCAGGGGCTAGCGGGTGTTTACTGGCAGAGGGGCAGGACAAAACTTGATGCGTGCTGATTTGAAATATGAAAAACATTTACTATTCACATTTTTAGAAGAAGAAATATAATAAATAGAAGAATTTAAATTTTAGACATTTTCAAGCCCATTTCATTTGGCGTCACTGCGAGAATTTCAGATAAAGGAAAAGTATGGACGTTTCAAAATATTTTATCAATATCAAATGATAATTATAAATGAAGAAATAAAATAATTTTTTACAATTTAAATTCACCCGCAACATTTCTTCGGTTTTTTGTGGTGCTTTTTTTCAAGTTTATAAGACATATACTTACAAAACAATAATCTGAAAGTACTCAAAATTGTCTATTTAGCAAATGATAAAGCTATAAATTTAATATTTTATCACTTTTCAATTAACAGTAGTAACGGAACATACACACGCACACTAACAAGTTGCTTTATATTTTAATGATACAAATCGATTCACCTTTGTAAGACATCGCTGGTGTGTAATGATGGAACGGGCCAGCTCTCAGCACAATTTCTTCCAGAATTATGCCGAAGCTATACACATCACCCTTCAAAGATGCGACCGATCCCGGGTAAATGCTTCCTGATACCAGCTCTGGTGCCGTCCATAGCAGCTCTACGGACACAGAAAAATATCAATATATATGTCTATAATAGCAACACCATTTCCAATTACTGATTAAATCAATAGGTGCGTTTATTATAGCCGGTGGGGCCGCCCCGATTGATGGCGGACATGGTGGAGCCGTAAGGGAAGAGAAATGCCGGTGTTGAGGGGCGCCGCTCTTCCCATCGACTGGGGCCAAGCGGATAGCAATGGCCCATCGAGCCCATAGCGATGGCCCAAGCTTCATGTAGCCCATCGCAAGCCACGAACGTCAGATGTACGCAGTCTGGCGTTCATTTCACTGTGTAGTCCCCGGGGTGTTGTGACCTTGTCCTTGTATCAAGCGTAGTTTCAGGTCATTCTCCCACTGGAGGGGTCCGGCGACGGACGTCGTGGCGGTAGCGCAGTGAACGCAAACGTGACCCCACGTTGCGACCGTCGTAGCGGTAGGACGGACACCGTGGTGGTTTTAGTCGGTAGTAAGCCCTGGCTGCTGTGGATGCAGTTGAGGTTAACGGTTACGAGGTACCCCAGAGCGAGCCCAACATACCCCGCCCTCCTTCCTGGCAAGGCGGAAGTGCGTAAATGTATTTTCCCACCAAAAAAAGGTCCTTAGGTCTCTAGCTAACCCCGGTCAAGCAATTCCTGAGATCTCGGCTATATCGTCGCGCCATCTTTTCCTTTTTCGACCTTTCGTTCTAATACGGTACGTTGCCAATCCTTTTAAGACTCTGGTAAATCTCCTTTTAAAGATGTTGTAGCATCTATTCGTGAATGCCCAGGGAAGAAGCTTGTTCCAAATTATGTAGGTGTACGGAAAAACAATCGGGTGAATCACACAATCCCACATGAATCAATTGTATGTGCATTATCATTCTGCAGAGCTGAGACTCTGGATAATTTCCAGCTATAACCAAAAATTATGTGTCGGAGTGGAAACATAATATCGCCAGAATAATCCCTGCCGATGACAACGTTTCGTAGGGTTAGCCGCTCTGTACAAGTGGAGTGTGAGTATCGATAGATGGAATGTGGAATAGGAGATTATTCCGAAGATGGAGATTTTATGTCGGTACTTGTGGAATGTAGAAGGAAATCCTTGAGAGTAAATATGGGTTAGATCCATAACCACAGAAATGCCTGAAAGTACTTTACAAGGAAAAAATTGCGCTGGACCTCAAGAGATGCATATTTCACCATTCCAAAGATAAAAGGGTGGGGCTAGAGTTACAGGTAGTACCCATATAAGTAGTACCTATTCTAAATATATGGCGAAGAAATAAATAAATGGGATATTATTAGTGCATAAAATTTATTTACTAATACGATTGGGTGCTACCAATACATGTTATTGGTCAATGAGGAAAAGACATGCCTGAAACTAATTCCATTTCCATTTACTTCTCTAACACAATATTTACAAGCAAATATGCGTTAATATAAGTGCATTTGAATGAAAATGTAATCAAAATGTATATCAGAACGATTTCCATACAATGATGCCGTCGGTTAAAATCGCCAACCTAGTACTAATAATTGCGTATGTTTGTATGAATTAATGCTTGTTACTCCATCACTTCAGAACAGCTGAACGTATATGAATGAAAATTGGCAAACGGATAGCTAGTCTTTAATAGCATAAAGGGTACTGTTTTATATATATAATTGAGGTTATAGGAAAATCGTTGTCCACACAGGTGATATCGCGCGTCGCAGCTAGTAATATTATATCAATATCTTAATTATATCAAGCTATTAATTGTCGTAATATTAGTTCAACAAATAATTAAAATATGTAGTAAAAAGACAAAATATAACTGTCAAAATATAACATAAATATAACTGTTCATTCCTTTTTATGTCAATAAATAATTTCAATTGTTAAATAAATACTGTATGTTTCGGGTAATTCGAGTAATCCATTACTGTTAATGTTTATAGTTTTTGTGTGACTTATACTTATGTAATGGAATGTATGGCAAATCCCCCCTTTATGGGGGAGGCATACGTCCAGCAGTGGACGCACATGGCTGAGAAAAGAAAAAAAAAATACTTATGTTATTGATATTTATGTATTAGGATATAGAAATTTAGTCCAACTATGTTGCGCCACCGACTACTACTCACTATGTTACTGTCCATCCAAAGGTTGTCTGGTAGAAATCGCTATACACGATAAGACCGCCCATTGTGCGTGCCTTAGTTTATGAGTATATGTAAATTAATTCTTAAGTTTATTATAATGGTAAGTGCAATAAAGAATTATTGTATTGCATTGTATGTTAATAAGCACTCAATACATGTTAATATGTCAGACAGTTTAAATCCGGATATCGACTCATACATGGCGTCTCGTATAACCAGCATCTATAGCTATCTATAGTAGATAGCTACTAGTAATAGTTGAAAGAATAATACTTACTGCAGTAGTATGTATCGTCCTTGATGAGGTCGGTGGCTGTACACAGCGTGTGCAGACCGTAGTCTGATATCTTGAGAACGAACCGGCCATCAATGAGACAGTTGGAAGAACGGAGCTTGCCGTGAGCGCCCAGCCCTCCGTGCAAGTAGCACATACCCTGTTCGTCCCAAAACGGATAACTGACCTCACAGAAGGTACATTTAAAGCATCAGCTATAACAAAGTTATAATTAAATCAGAATACAGATTATTTATTCTTATTAAAAACTCTTTTGATTAAATTTCCTTCATATATAATATAGAGGTTTAAGTCAAATGGTGTAAAGTGAAGTAATGCAATCTGTGTGTTTGTCTGTACACCTTGTCGATGGCTGTCCTATGCTACGTTTGCCATCCGTGGTCTCCCTTCGAGAACCTTTCGACCCCGACGGGCATCAGTTCATCGTGATATGTGACCTGCCCACTGCCACTTCAACTTGCTAATCCGCAACTTGCTAATCTCCTCATTTCTGATTCGATCGCATAGAGAAATCCTGATTATAGCTTTCACAATAGCTCGTTATGAGACTAAGAGCTTGCTTGTAAGGCCCATAGTTGGGAACCATGTTTCGGGTCCATATGACATCACTGTTCGAAGACCTTCATTTTCAGGTATTATGGAATCGTGGACGAGAAAATGTCGCGGAGTTCCCCGAATGCAGCCCATCAGCGCTGAATTTGTAACTGAACAATATAACACGATGTAGACTAATCTCATTAAATAACGCTTGAGATCTACATCTTTAAATCTATAAGTTTTTTTTTTTTTCAAATAACATACGATGTACAAGTGCACACTGCACGCGGCACACACACCGGCCAATTTACATGCGCCTACGTCACCTTTTGTTTCGAAAATTAATAATTTATCCAGGCATTTTTATAACTAAACAAAGACAAATGCTACCTAGAACTTGTAGAATACATATACATATTGACACGGATGTAATAGTCGTTTTATGTGTTTGTGGATATTGGTAATTTTCTGTGAGCGTCATAAAACCCTAGTAGCTCGCCATCTGACGGTTGCAATCTTCACTTTATATCACTTTTATTTTACAAGACATCAAATGATACATAATATTTTCTGTCTTAGATTATGCGCTATACACAGTAGCGACCACGTCATCAAAATATCATTGACTTTGCTAGCTGATCCGCTCGCGGCTTAGCTCGCTTGATCTTTGTTTGACTTTAGCTTTGAATTTTCATACATCTAATATATAAAATTCTCGTGTCACAATTTTTATTTATATATGGGCGGTAGCTCACCTAATCGGTGTGCCTATACGAAATGCATTGCTCAGTGAACAATATATAATTTATTATTTTATTTGTACGATTGACTTGTCATTATCATCATCATCTTAGCCATAGGACGTCCACTGCTGGACATAGGCCTCCCTCATTGATTTCCACAAGGAACTGTTGGAAGCGGCCCGCATCCAGCCCTTGCCTGCTATCTTAGTCAGGTCGTCTGTCCACCTTGTCGGTGGCCGTCCTATGCTCCGCTTGCCAGTCCGTGGTCTCCATTCTAGAACTTTTCGATTCGAGATTGACTTGTAACATAGGTTAATTATATGTATATTAATAGGTAGCTATTAATAAATTATTTGTATTTGCTTACTTGTACAATATCGTGAACGAGCGACGTCCTGAAGTTCCAGTCCAGTTGCAACTCTTCATTAGCCAGCACGTCCTTTAGTGAACCTTTTGGGCAGTATTCCGTCAGCACGAAGACCAGTGGACAATCTACGCAGGCACCTATGAACCGCGCTGTGTTCTCGTGGGACACGTTACGGGCCTTCATAAACAACTATATCAATAAATTAAAGACAACAAAATCTACCATTATTTTAACTTTATTAAGAAAATATATCCTAGTAAAATATTGATAATTTGATAAAGTATATTCTATAAGTTTTATTTGTATATTAGTATTAAGTACCTATTGAGGCATTGCAAAATGCCTAATTTTTGGATCGCATTGATCAATACATTGACTACCACGTATTTTTTACGCCAGAGTAATGTTTGGCGCACTATATAATGTTCGGTTCTGTGATCCTATACCATTATGCACCATAAAATTCATTACGCAGTTCGTATCGAAACATAAATACTTTAACTCAGTACTGTCATTTATGTTCATCTGTGACACAGATAACAAATAGTCCTATAGGTTTAGTTTACATGTGACTGATTGATCGAATTTTTCAATCCCTACCGGCATGTGCTCTCGGTGGTGATAGTGTTCTTTCCAGTTCCCGACTGGCTAGCTTAAGATTGAAAAATCATTCAGCTGTCCTTGAGAACCAGTAAACATTCTACGTTTAGCGTGATTACCTACGAATCCATCGTTACGGAATATTAAGTGAGATAGCGGTCAAACGCTATCTATATTTGATACTTAAAAACCCAACGCAATCGAATAAATCAAATACTTGTCTTCAAGGCTACTAAGTACATTTTTATTCACATTTAGCGTGATTACACCTTCAAAGATATCGTCACTAACCATCAAGCGAGATAATAGTCATAAGCTCTATAAAATATAAAAGGATCTTTTCAGATCACATGGTTACTTATTAACATAACCTATTAGCATAACCTCACCTGCTTGATCTCCCAAAGTAGCTTCTTGTTTAAATCCAGTTTCTTTCTGTGTATCTTCTTGACAGCGACCCTGTTCCCCTTGTATAGACCAACGGTGAAAGATGACAGCGTAAGCGAAGCGCCAGCAATGTTTGATGTAGCGCTGACACTGCCTCGGTGACTCCAACCAAGAGACAACTGGATACAAGTAAGTTGTAAATGAGTTATATCACAGACTACATATTTACTAAAACTTAAACCCCACGTGTATATGAATGATATATGAACAATAAGTATTTAATTTTCATATTTTTATTTTTGAAGTGAATTCTTCTTTAGCGGCGTTGTGCACTTTTGTATGGGGAAAAAATGTTAAACTCGCGTCATGACATTTCGCGTCAGGACACGTGACACTGATCACAAAATTTTAAAGGCGCGTGACGTCGAAAATTCCTAGGACGGAGGGAGCGTAGTTGAAATTTAAACTGAAATGTGTTACGAATTAGGAACATTTTCGTTTGCTGGTAGGTATATTACGTTCTTTTTGAAGCAGACTGCGCTCACTTCGCTCGCCCGTTGAACATGTTCATTTTGACTTCATTCTATTGTATGCTCTATCGCCCTCACTGTTTAATGTGTAGGTACATAAAATCAATAAACTTAAATACCGAAAAATGGGGCGACTTTTGAGCGATGGGGCAACTTTGATGATAGCTTAAAAAAATACTTTTATTCATTTTTTTCAAAAAGTACTAAACGTGTCCTGTTTTTGTGTGTGTGTGTGTGCAACGCTGATGTTTTGGCAAGTGCTGACGCATCTGTGAACGTGGCAAAAAAATTTCAACCGTGGCACCGATTTAAAATAAGTAAATCATGCTCATATAACTTCTAATATACCCAAATAACCATTTTTATTTAGCTTTTGAGCTTTAGGTATTTGTAATATATATTTTATTGCGAATATATTCTAAATATGCAAAAAACAATCGAAAACAAAAAAAAAACAACGTTTCAAAACTCAAGCCAGATAACTGCCTTTGCTTAACAATTCCAACACTGAAAGCTTTGTTCTCTGATTAATTCAGGGCCTCAACTCAGAAGCTTTGCAAGTGCACCTTTGTTTGATATCTGAAGAATGGTATTTTATTCTTTGTCAGAATTACATTATTTATTAATATTTTTATTCTAAGAAACTTTCATTGAAACGAAGCTAAATTACTTATACATTTACTCAAATAATCATATTATTACCTGACAATGTCTAGTCTTTTGTTTGTGCATATTTTTGTAACGTTATAAAATATAAGTATAGTGTAGAATGAAGAGAAAATGAAAGTAATGAAAAGAAAATAAAATATACTGACGAACAGCTCAGTTTGGGGATTCCCAGGGCTCGACACGAAAACTGATTTTGGGGGTAGGCGAGGTCTGAAAATTGACCCTATATGGATGATATTAATACAAACACGAGGCAGAAAAAACGAGACTATGTTCAAACAACTGATTTTGTGACCTTTGACCTTATTCCGTTAGATTCTGGGGTTGACCCCTTTTTTGGTCTAAGATGACTGGACTGTAATTACTACATTTTGACAAGAGCTCAAGAAACATAAACGAACGTCGCTTTTTCTCCGAGTCAAAATTCAAAATCTCGATAGGTACGCAGAAAAATGTCCTCAAAATGGCGGCGCCATTTTCCCATCCCACTCCACAGCGCGCAACGTGTTACAGTCCTTACTTAGCAATCTTAGAATAAGTTCTTTGACCCTGGTATTCAGTGGTATAACTGAATTTGGGATTGATATGATAAATATTTTATCTCTACGTGATCGAATCAGAAATGAGGAGATCCGTAGAAGAACGCAAGTCACCGATATAGCCCAGCGGATTAGCAAGTTGAAGTGGCAGTGCGCAGGGCATATAGCTCGAAGAACTGATGGCCGTTGGGGCCGAAAAGTCCTGGAATGGAGACCACGGACTTGCGAGCGCAGCATAGGACGGCCACCGACAAGGTGGACAGACGACCTGACTAAGATCGCAGGCAAGGGCTGGATGCGGGCCGCTTCCAACAGGTCCTTGTGGAAAATCAATGGGGGAGGCCTATGTCCAGCCGTGGACGTCCTATGGCTGAGATGATGATGATGATAAATATGTGGCTGCAACCCCAAACTATAAACCCCAATTTTGCTATCATTCGTTTTCTTGAATAACATCCATATAAAAGCAATTTTAAAGACGTCAAAATGTTTTATTTCCTGTTTCATAGCCAGATTGAAAATTAATCTCTTTAAGTTATATTTTAATTTTATTTTCATAATTCATAATTGTGTAATTGATCTAATTAACCTCATTTAGTAAGACAATACCAATAACGCGAATCATGGTTGTACTTAAATATTATTATTGCGACTCATGTTTATAAAATAAATGAATATGAATATGAAAGGCTGCCCGTCTGCGCGTTTGCCACCTACTACATCAACAACATATTTTCTTCTGTTTGTCCCTAAGTCGTAAACCTCTGGACTGAGTTTAATTAACGTTTTGTGTGTTTTATGCAGCTTATACTGGTACGAGAACGTGACACTTACCTACGCATAGTCGATATCAAGTGGATCAAAGTAATTGCCTACCCCTATGAGAAAGAAGGGTACTATACTATCTCTCGTCCCAATTGTCAACGAGTCAACATCTTCGGAAGATGCCTCGTTCAAAGGCGAAACATTTGTCGAAGAGGTTCCGGTTACGTACCATTGGTTGTGTATATCGTACCTACGTATACTTCCTGCACTGCATGATATCTGGGAATAATTTAAAGTTGCGGAATCAGCACTAAATATTGTGTATGAAACATTATTTTGATATGGATTTCCGCAAAATAACGCCTAAATCTATAAACATTCCATGTATGTATGTAAATTATGCAATACTATGTACTAGGTACTACTAATTATGCTAATGCGCCCCTCGGTTTCACCCGCGTGGATTACGCTTTTACTGCTACATCAATTATACCACGGGAATCATTCATTTTACCGGGATAAAAAGTAGCCTATGTGCTCCAAACTATAATCTATCTCTGTGCCAAATTCCATCCAGATCCGTTCAGCCGTTCTGGCGTGATTGAGTAACAAACATCCATTCATCCATCCATCCATCCAAACTTTCACATTTATAATATTAGTGGGATATTTACGCTTTTGAACTACGAATCGCTCGAAAGATGAGTGTCAGCTGAAGACGTGAATTATGTCATACTAGTAAAATTTTAACATATGTGAAAGTAAATAAATATATATCCATAAATGGGTCATAAAATGATAATGAAATCATAACAGAATGTCAACTATAAAGGAAATATCCCAGTAAAAGAAAGCCAAGCTCCTCCAACTATCCCTTACAATGCTGTTAAAAGCAATTCAAAAGTGCAAGATAGGCGTTAACGACGCAGTTAAGCCGAGTTATGATCCGGCTGACACAATCCGAGAGCTAGTCATTCTTGTTAATTTGATTTATGTGACCAGTTGGAATTGATCCCTTGTAACAATAAACAGTAAACATTTTTTCCTGTAGTGAAAAAATAATGTATAACGTTACTTACGCCTTTTTGAAATTTGATTCATTTTTATATCTTATGTCGTAAAAATAAAATTCTTAACAATCTTCTTCTTAAGATTCTGAACTAATATTATAAAGCTAAAGAGAGTGTTTGTTTGTTTGGTTGAAGGCTAATCTTAGGAACTACCGATTGGAAAAGTAAAATTATTTTTGTTTTGAATAGTCCATTTATCGAGAGCGGTTGTAGACTATTTAACATCACGCTAAGGCGCGTGATAAGCGGAGTTTAAATGGAAAATGTTTTTAAAATGAAAAAAATGTTCCTCTATAAAGTTCTAAAAAAAATTCTACAAACGTATACCTTTTAAGGTTGACTCAACATCATATATAAAACTCGACTCAACAATAATAAAACTTGTTCTATAATAATGCATTATTTGCAAAGGTGTTTTTATAAATATGATATTAATCCTTATCCAGTTAAGTATGTTAATTATCGGCCATTCAATAGAAAGTTAAAATTGTCATATTTTTTACACTATATCATTTAAAAATGAATAAGTAGTTTAAAAGATATCACAGAATTAAAATTACATGCAACTGAAAAAATAATTCTAAGCAAAACTTATGGCGCCACGTGACTAAATAATTCGATGGCGGTATTTATTAGAGAAATTTATTAGTTCTAAAGTACACCCGAGCGAAGCTGGGGCGGGTCGCTAGGTCACCACGCTATATTATTTATTACGTTTTCTAAGAAAAATAAATTGTTGTCTGGACGAGATCGCTTTAAGCGATAAGGCCGCCAATTGTACTTTGGTTAGGTACATGTTTTTTTTATTGTTGGTTTTTGTGACCGGTGTGCAATAAAGTGTTTTGTATTGTATTGTAAATTGCTACTCAAAGTAACTATTCCACGCGGAAGAAGTCGCTGGCAAAAGCAACTGTCTGTATAATACACTACAAAAAAACAACACTTATCAGAACACTTTATGAAGGTCTCTTTATGTTTGAACAAAATTTGATTTAATTTGCTAATTCATTAGTGAATAAATATTTTCGCTCGACCATATTTTTCCCTTATCAAAGATTCGTTGTAACGACAAATGCCCTTGAACTGTGTCTTACACCAGATGAAAGGAAATTAAAAAGTCTATAAATGTGATGAGTCATATTTTTGATTTGATGAGCCCGTACCACCAGTAAAGTACATTTTTGTAATATTTTAAACTAGCTGCACCACTTCGTTTCACCCACGTGGTGATGATTGATGATGATGATGAAAAGTAGCCTATGTGTTATTCCGGGACCTGAAGTATCTACATACCAAATTTCATCATCCATCTAACCATCCAAACTTTCATATTTATAACATTAGTGAGATAGGGAGATGAACGCGCATCAGTTTTTGTGGCGCCCCCTCTCTCCCCCTGTTTTTAGCCTGTCTCAATTTCATCGGCTCCTCTTAACCCCTTAAAGTATTGTCTTAGTTTTAGATTTTAATATTAAGGTCCATTGAATTTATGCATATTATAATGATTTTATAGTATTGTAATGACTATTTAGGAAAATGACTTTTTTTGGTGCTGTTGTTATATGGCTATGAGTTTCAGTGCAGAAATATATTATTCTCGAAAATCTTTAAATAGTTGTTATAATGCAACACAGTGTTAATGATCTCAGCCGTAGCTCGTCCTCTGCGGGACAAAGACAACATAGGGCCCCTCCATTGGTCTCAACAAAGGCTGGTTGGAAGCGGCCCACATCCAGCCTCTTAATGCGATCTTGGTCAATTAATCTGTCCACGTTGTCTACTCCCCCCAAAAAATTGCCGCTTCAACTTGCTATTCCGCTTGGCTATATGACTTTCGTTCTTATAAGATCCACTCATTTCTGATTTGGTCACATAGAGAAGCCCTGAGACATAGTTCGCCACATGGTGCCACAACGATCTATGGGAGCCTAGTAGTTATATATAATAGTTACGGTCACCTTTAAGAAAGGTATTCACCATACGCATGAAGAGTTGGTCAGGATGTCCGATACGGCACTTGCCACAGCTCTGAAATGTTCGATACTCGAAACGATTCCACATAATCATAGTAAAGCTCCACTTTTCATTAAACTGATGGTCAGATAGTCTGATGCTCAATGTATGATAGAACAATAAACGAGAACACAAACACAACAATCAAAAACAAACATAAAAACAATTCGGAAGTTAAAGGTGAATAAATCAAGTGTTACTATAAATATACCTTAAGAACTTCGTTGATGCTGTGGAGGGCCGGGCTTGCGCCGAGTCCTGTGCCGACCTCGACGAGCACCTCTTCAGGTCTCACTCGCCAAGCCATGTTGTTTAACTCGGCGTCTATGCGGGCTTGTCTATACAAATCAGATAAATCAGTTGTACTCAGGTTCAGTTGCTGGTTGGATGGTACTGGATAGGATCTTTACTTGGGCTTGAGCATTAGTTGTGAAGTGACAGCCAAAGAAACTTACAAAATATTAACATTAATAGTAGGAACATGATAATTTTTTTATTATTGAATGGTTTTATAACTTTGAATTTAAATGTTTTTGATATAATTTCTGGTTGTTCACAAACCTCATTTAAAAACATCGTTAACATCAATAACAGTATTCACACCAGTTATATTAGTATTAGAAGTAATATCTAAGCATGACGTGGTGAAATAGGCCGCTATTTTTATACGAAAAAGTAGCAATTTTGCTATATTTTACGGCAAAAAATGTAAACGTAAGCAGATGAAATTAGAAATTATCCCTATAAGCATGAGAAAGTAGCAAATTTCAATGTCATTACGTAAACAATGATTGATACGTTATGGGATAAAACAAGATAGAGCAATATAGGTACACCATCTTGTGTTTTCACATACACATTTACAATTGTTTTCATTTCTATCATTAATTTTTGACATTACTATGTATGCTTTACTCGGTAAGTTATAAAAATGTAGGTAGTATGGTTTATATTCCAGTGCAACGGTGCGGACAAACTATGTTAAGAAAAACTTGCATATAAATATTGATAACAAATAATTAATCTACACACTGATTTCTCTTACTGTTCCCGCAACAAGAAATAACCGAATTACTGGAATTCTATTATCTAAAATGAATCATAGGCATTATTATTGCGAGTCGCCAAGCTAAGATTAAGTGCAAAAAATATATTAGACTTCTAGATTCGAGATGAAACGGGTGTATTTTTCACTTGTATATATGTGCTGTAATTCATACACTATCGCAAATAAAACACTTCAAGAAAATTCTTTACGTTGCCTTTTAAGACAGTTTATTCCAGAATTGACAGATTGACAAATTTCTTGTGAATGCAGAAGAAAAGTAGTGTTTTGTTTGGTCTTTATCATAGTTGTGAACATCGTTTTACAGCTATGGTAATCTTCAATATTCTGATTAGCAAATACTGCCGTCCTTCGCAAAATACTTACACAGGGAAAATGATTAAATAAAAAACAAACGAACCCAAGGGCGTTCCTGAAGCCTATTTATTATTTAGAAGAGTTTTTAATGTTAAGCCAAGTGGACTTATCAATTTAAAAAACAAACAACTTTTCGTAATCCTTAGACCAATAGATAAAAATAATTGCTTTTCAAAATCACGGGAATCCTGTTGATTACAATTAATGTTTGTAGAAAGAACACGGACATTTAAGATATCAAAAATAATATATGTTTGACTTTGCCTGACAATTAGTTACACCGTAGTTGCACCGACAGTGGCTGTAGTAGGAATATCTTGCGTCACAGTCATCGCATCGCATTTGTATAAACAATTGAAAGTCGCACATGCCACCTGTACAAATTTAAAATTTATCTGTGTCACAGTTCTAGATAACGGACAGTTAGTGCTGAGTCCAACCGTTTCGATGCGATAGTGATTCCTACTTCGGCTGCTGGTCGTGGTCGAACTGGGGCACTAGAGTAGCGAGTGGGCTATCTGTGAGGGGCTTTTTTTATATACTACCCCCATACTATATGTCAATAAACGTTATTTATTATGATTATACTAAACTAATATTGCATTCATAAAACAAGAATAAATAAATAATTATTCGTAGTTCATACGTGCGTAATTACGCAGGTACCTTGTGTCTTCTTAGTTCTAACAGACGACTTAAGAAATTTCTATTTCTTTAATGAGTTATGCATACTTTTAGGAATCTTCTTTTTAGTTGTATACCTAACACTGGTTAGTTTTAAATCCTGTCATCAAAATACACATGTGTTTATAATAATTAATATATATGGATATTTTTATTCACTTGTCTAATTGAAATTACAATTTACTGTTAATCATCGATGTTATATTTGTATGATCATGCCATGCACCATACCTAAATACTTTTTTCTATTTCTTCTTCTACATAGTAAATCCAACAATTCTGTGACAGAGGGATGCACAAATGTCGGGGTACTTCAGATACCATACATAATATCCTAAATTATTAATACGGGGTTATAAAGGCACTTACTTGTAAGCGACACACGCAGCAGTGACAGCGAATGTTAAGAATATTGCGAGACCAATGAAACAATATATTATAACAGTTTGGGCCTCTGTCCATCGCAGCGTGAAACAAATACATAAATTATTGGACCACAAACACCCATTTTCAACTCTATTCCTAAATATTGTAGAAATAAATTTGTAGATCATAACAAGTAAGACATATGATAACTTCAAAGTTAAATGTTTTTCAGACTAAAACGAAGGTAATAATAAGCGACCTACATGAAAAAAGCACGATAGAAAGAGACTCCCAATTTTTTCTACTCCAGTGTTTATAAACGGCCCCCAAGTGATCACTCGATTTTGGTTAACGGGAGCTATTTTCTTTTGTAATGTATTTCGTCAGTCTTATGTAAATAAACTGTTCATGAGACAGAGATTGATCGTTGGATTTTCAGTAATGAGATCAAACATCGTAAGGCTTTTACCTGTTTATTGAACGCACAATGTATAGATATTTTTAGCGCTTATGAATAGCATCTGACATTTACTCGGATTCGCCTTTTATTTTATAGAGGTAATGGCTGACGCGGAAAATATTATCATGTTATATCAATTATCGCAATGTGATCGAAGTGACGTGATACTTCATTTAAATTACTTCACATCAACTAACGAGATAATTTGGATGGATCTTTTCATACAAAGATACTAAACCCGCGATTAAAACATAGGGGTATGGGGGTAGGCAGGTGAACAATTATTTACGGCTTATTCTCATACCTACTAAATAAACAAAAAAGAATTTTTAAATCGGTCGAGCCGTTCCAATGGAGTGCGACCACACACAACGTGACACGTACATATAGGTATCCCTAATATATATAGAGCATCTCAGCCATAGGACGTCCACTGCTGGACATATGCAGCCCACATCGATATCCCCAAGGACCGGACGGAAGCAGCCCACATTATAAGGCAGATCAACGTTCGGTGGGTGAGCTAGTATACTTGTATATTATCCGTGTTGGCGATACGAATAAATAAAATGTACCTAATGAAGTGTAAGCTTTCCTTAACCAAACGCCAGTGGCAGTAGCGGTAGACTCAAATAAACTTCCAAGTATTATAACAGTGAGATTTATTTTTTAGTATTGACTTACAGATATTACACTTCCACTCAAAACTACGTCCGCACGCTTCCGTTGTCCACAACGAACAGAGGTTGTCACTCGCCCGAACTCACGCCCTCAAAGTTACTACCAAGTGCTGCCAGGATCAGTGAAATTACCGCAAATATTAGGGAAAATACTGTCCTCGCCACTGTGCTTTGTTTGAGTCATGTTAAAACGCGTTTAGATATCAACCTACACCTACCTCCCTGACACATCGGGTCGGTTCCGAGGAATCCACAGCGTGGCGTATCGGGCGGAGGACCACGACGACCCCCCGGCCAGTGAATGGCCTTGCCTGCCACCGGCTTGTAGCTCATATTGAGGCCGTGGTAAAACGCCACAACCTAAAAATATATTTATATTTAAAAAAAAAACATTCACATATTTGAACAAAATGAGACCATATCTTTCCTTTTTACTCTAAATAAATGATATACAAGATGAAATAGTATCTATAAAAAACTATAAAAACAGCCTTCCACTGGCATATTGTAATTTTTTTTAAAATTAAAGAGAAACACTAAATCGATTTTAATGAAATTGGTTTGGGACCAATCCGGAAAATTCATGTTAAGATTTATTTAAATCGGTTAACAAATGACTAAGTTACACCCGAACAGGAATAAAAATACTTACCAGTATCTTAATTAAGAACCTTTTTTAAAAGTTGGCTAAAATGGCAATTAAATAATAATATTTTGTAGAAATGCTTGCATAATACAACTTTTTTACCACACTAGCTTTGAGTCGCTAGTTTACTCATCGATACCTGACAGGAAAATTCCATTTTATTCACAAGTAAGTAAAATGTTTTTAAAATTCGAGAAAGCCCCTCATGAAGCTAATGTCAACCCGCCGACCAATCATAGAGCACAGAATCCTTCCAGCCTTGCAAGATCCTCGCTAGGTGAAGTTTTTCGGCGTTTCGTATTTGAAACCTTCGCTACGCTCAGGGTTCTCTTTTTTCGTTTTCCTACCCATGAGTGAAATACAAAGGCCTATTAATAATAATAATGTGGCGGCCGGCAGCATCTACCGCTCGTGTAGCTCCTTGAAGATGTGGGTCACGATCCCACGAAAACCGGTCAATCACCGTCGCGTTATTCGACTTTGAATCGTAAGTATAGTGACTACAGTAGATATGAAAAACGTTGTTTTTTTTATATATTAATTACTAGGTGCGCCCCGCGGTTTTACCCAAGTGGTGATGATTGATGATGATGAAAAGTAGCTTATGTGTTAAACTATTGTGTTATGTGTCTAAACTATCTCCATACCAAATTTCATGGAAATTGGTGTAGCCGTTTGAGCATGAAGAGGTAACAAACAAACACACAAAGTTTCGCATTTATAATATTAGTAGGAAGGATTAAGTACCAACCTATAAATAAATTAAAACCTTTTAAATATCAAAAGGGCATTCACCATATTTTTGATTTGTGTATCCAGTAATTTTCAGAAAATCTTTCAATGGCAATGGTCAGAAGGTTAACAGAAAAATACCCTATTGTTTTCGTTACGAAATTAAGCGTCTATGCACTTAAGTTTATTACTACTTTATCTGATAGACAAGTATCCTTTCCTCTCTATTGCTATAGACATAAGGTTCAAACCATAGCCGACATTTTTTATCACCATAAAATTCCGTGGCAATCAAGAAGGAAGCCGGTAAACATCTCTATTACCTCGCAGTGGAGATAGATGAGTATAACCGCCGTCTATTTTGATTTCTCTCCTACACAACGGTACAATTTTTGAGGAGGGTCAGCCAATTTAACCTTGGCTCAGGGGATGATCATAAAATATTTTATAAGAAACAGTGTAAAAAGTGTAACAGTTGAAGAAGTCGACACAATTGATTTTAGTTAATAATAATTTAAAAATTAATTAATATCCCACTAATATAAACTAGCGGCCCGCTCTGGCTTCGTACGGGTATAAAACAAAGTATTTGTCCACTTTTTAATGGATGTTATTATACATATAAACCTTCCTCTTCAATTACTCTATCTATTAAAAAAAACCGCATCAAAATCCGTTGCGTTACCGCTGCGTAGTTTTTAAGATTTAAGGATACAGGGATAGAGAAAGCGACTTTGTTATATGCTATGTAGTGATGATGTGAAAGTTTGGAAGGATGGATGGATGCTTGTTACTCCATCACACTCAAACGGCTGGACGGATTTGGATAAAATTTGGTACATAGATAGTCTAGGTCTCGTAGAAAGGAAGAAAGAAGGAAAATTTATGTATTTTGAAAATATTTTGGTTCGTTAGTCGTGTCAAACACTTTGGCCATAGCTCAGATGACTCATGTGCTGGGGTTTGGCAACTTTCGAACTGATTTTCACTAATAACTCAGGCACAAGTGCTATATAAACTAAGTAAAAGTAGGATTATAATATAAAAATTGCATATTTATGGTCCCACTGACGCTTGTCGGCTAATGAAATTCTCTATCTCTTTCTATACGCCTCTATGCACTTGTTTTGTGGTACTGACCTCTATCTATTTTGTATTAGGTATATTATTGAAGAACTTTCGAAAGCGCCATCATCGGTATTTGCCTCGAATCTTTTGTATGCTATGGCAAATATTTGATGGCGGCCTCGAGGAGCGACCACAAATATTTGTCGAGCAACGATTACGTTATTGCTTATTCTATCGGTTAACAATCGCAAGGTTGTAATTGGTAGTGATTCTGTGGTAACAGTAAAAATAACTGAAACTATGTGTGATTAAAATATAACATGAAATTATATTTAAGACATAACTAGTATATATATGAACTAAATAGTTTATAAATGTGATAAAACGAGTTCATACTCCCATTGAAATTAAGCGAGCGCAAAACATTAATGTAAAATATTGAGCGGTGTACAAAAAAGAGGTTATTAAGGGAACCTATTTGCTTTACTATTTGGTGAGATAATAATAGCCCTGTGACATTTTGAACTGACGTTCCATGACTGGCCGATGATTCTACATACTAGAGCTGAAACTATAACTGAGCGGATTAGGTTGAATGTTGGCACCTTGAATTGAAAATTCAAGGCGTTGATTGGTTCAATTTTTAAGAATTAAAGTTTATCGGAGGTTTGAAAAATAACACATCGATTTTATAGACGGCGCAGATGTAACCGCTTTCGCTGGGTACATCTAGTATAGGTACATCACAAAATCCAATTACATCTAGTATAGGTACATCACAAAATCCAATACCATCTCCTAAGTTTAGGAGATAGATTACATTAGAAAGTAGATTTTAAGCGCAGGACATATAATTGATATATAAGTTTTATTTATTCAACTCGGTACCTCTACGTACTCTTAAGAGAAGAAGGAAGGGCAGACAGAGATACGGACAGACGCACAAAGAAGTGATCCTTAAAGGGTTCTTTTTTCCTTTTAAGATATGGAACAATAAATAACCATTGTTTTCCTGTAATAACGAAATTGAATATTTATGTTTATGTTGATAAGTTAGTACAGAAAAGCTGGATTGTGAAATAAGTGACTTCATTATGCTAGTCACGAAGTTACTCCCTTTGAACCTCGATATCGTCGAGTTTAATTTCGTAATATATACAATATTTATTTTTTGTTTCTATCACGATTAGTATGAAATAACGCAAAGTAACGCGTGATATTTATGTTGATATGTCTATGTTTATTTTTTATGTATAGTCGCTCCACAAAAACAAGATCAGAATATTTAATATTAAACCTTGTTACGAAGCGCTCGTGATTGAGTTTACGCAACATACTGCTCGGTCAAACCTTGGATAGGTGAACGCTAGTAGCATTTTCAACTGAGCGTGTCCGTGCTACGTTAAGGCGTCCGTCCCGGTGGTTGTCGTAGGAAAACAGTCATTAGGCCCTGTTAGAAGCTCTTGGGAGTCCTGAAAACTCTGACATTATGCTGGCCGGCAGCCTATCCGCAAGCCCACATTAATCAGCTTAGCAATCCGGAAACAACAACAGCCTCGTAAAGAAGCTCTAGAAAATATGAGTAATTTTTGCTATAAACTGTATCCTGTGAAATCTAGCAAACAAGCTTTAGCTTATATTTGACAAACATTGTAAGTATTTTTTTTTCTTAGCTGTGATCCACACCCTACACAAAATTAACACCAGCTTGACTAATTTAGAGCTTATAATAAGCTCAAGTGATTAAAAATGCATTTTCGTCCATCACCCCACATTAAGAAGTTTAAAACCAATCAAAGTATAAACAGCATTAACGATCGACAAACCTCAAACTTTCCGGTGACAGGATCAAGGTCCAAAATTGCATAGTCGGCGTCCCTGTCGCCAACGGAGTCAATCCTCACGTGGCCTGTTATACCTACCAAACAAGTTTAACACATTACATAGAATAGTTATTAGAAGGAGAAGAAAATACATTTATTCATAACACCTAATTAACAGTACCTAGTCTGTGTTTCCACACAGAAACAATCTGCTTGTCTTCAAGTCAAGAGCGAATAAATATATTCTATAGGCAGGCTTGGTTCATTGTACATCGCATCATTACTTAACATCAGGTAAAATAGTGGGCAAACGCCTGCCTATTATTTATAAAAAACCTGATACAATATGACAGTGAAAACTACAAACTAACAAAAAGTAGAATTGCCTACATAGGTACAATAAAAATTTATTGCGATTTTGCGTAATGTCATGACAGAGTCCGAACTCATCATACGCTACGGTCGCCCCTTAGCACTGGTTTACGGTCAGAACTTTTTGTTGACATCACAAACGTACACGTAACTCGTCATCTAAGGTGATGTATTTTCTGTACTAGCTGCGCCCCGCGCTTTCACCCGCGTGCTGATGGAAAACGGCGGCGATGATAATAATGAAAAGGAGGCTATGTGTTATACCAGCGTGTCAGCTATTTTCATACCAAATAACATCAAAATTAGTACAGTAGTTTGAGCGTGAAAAAGTAACAAAGTACAAACGACAAACGATTATCTTAGCAGACACCTAGTCTTTATAATAATCATCTATTAGGCTAGTTACTTCACACTTTTGAGTGTTGAAGTCGGTTCCATTTATAGTAAACAGTTTTTTTTTCACACTTTTCAGTGACCTTTGCTACTCACGGAATCAATCGTTATTATATATGTGCACCGATGTCTTCACCAAAACTATAATATCGTCGAGGTATGAGTAGCACATTTCAGTGTCCGATTTTAATTAAATTTAGAGAAGAAGAAATTTAGAAGAAACTAATTTCTTAAACTTATATTTTACTTCGTTAGCGAAAGTTCATTGATCGTAAATAGGTTTACACTTTAAGACACGTATTCGCTTAATTTCGAATTCTATTACATTTCTTAAAGCAACTTATGTATCCACCATATTTCATTAGATTGCAAAAAAAGCAAGTGTGACACTTAGACCATAAATAAAAATGATTGCCAGTGAAAAATCACATGTGAAATCATTTGAAAAGATTAAGTAGGTACATATTTCACTAAATGAAAATGAATTAAAAGCAGCAATTATTTCTATGTCTGTACTTCCAATAGTGAGCGTGTCGAGCTCTAAAACAGAAAATACTTTGTGAAGATCATGACCGTTCTGTCACGAGTGAAATTAACGAGAAGTAACCACAAAACAGTGAAGTAACATTATACAGTAAAGTGTTTCATTAAGTAATTATACTGGCAGGTGAATTTAATACTAGTCATATTGTTTTTTATCCAGGGTGCCAATTCTCTTTTTTATTGAGACAAGCAATTCATAAACAGTGCAATATTAATTCAAATGTATTCCTAAATAAACTTGACATCCCGCTAAAACCAAAATTGCATATCGATTAGCACATTGAGTAATTAATTATTAAACGGTAATTATAGGTAATTGCATGGCAGTAGAAATTAGATTTATGTAGCCCTTATAATTATACTCCAAGTAGAATAGCAAAACTAGCACAAACAAAAATTCATTAGCAATTTTTGAACAGCGTGTTCATGAGAATTGGTATCCTTCTCTGTGCTATCTGTTGAGTAGCTATTACCTTAGTTAATAGAATAAATCAACTATTTAAATATATTTTCCTTTTCTTTTTAAGGTCGCATTCATAAAGGGTATATATGTAAATTCGATAAATAACGCTGTTTAAGTCTACCTACACATCACATATTCACGTGTTGAATTAGAATAAAGTTTTTTCATGCGTCTGTGTGTCAATGTACACCGGCTCACGTATTCTTCAATGACTATTGTTGTCTCTATACGCTATTTTTTATAAAGGTCTTCGCAGAAATCGGTTCTTCGCGACAAGTAAGAGGTTAAGGTAACAAGTAATTAATAAATTAAGTTTATACATCACACACACAATACGGTTCTTAAACTTTCCCTAATCGGTTTTTTATACTGTAGGTATAGATATAGCGTTGGACCGATATCTCACTTGATGTTCAGCTACGATGTGCGAAAAGATGTTATCACGCTAGACCTTGATTGCTTACTGGCTCTCACGGACTGCTACCTGAACAGACTATGTTGTTTTCGACAGTTTTTCAAACTATAAGGGTGTTAGCTAGCCAGGCGGGTACTCAACCCTACCACCATGCTGGTAATTTGATAACGGTGTTAACTTCACCGGAAGCTCGAATTCATGTTTTAATTAGACTGTCGGATCCATTCGCGCAAATTTAGATATCAAAATATAATTTTGACTATTCGTGGTCACGAAAAGGCTAGAATAGAGGATGTCTGCATATAGAAAGTGATCGTTTTCGCAATATATATATACAAAATATATCGCACATATTGATTTTTAAGAGTCCACAAAATCACTGTTGCGTCACATAATAATCAAGATTATAATGCGACTGTGAAATGTAACATATACAATACTAGCTGCGACCCGCGGTGTTACCCGCGGTGAAATAGTACGTGGTATTGACGATTTTTGTGTCTTTCCGTCATCCCACGGGAACAGTCAATATTTCGGAATTTTCATAGTTATTTATTGGTATAAGTATACAGGTCAAATTAGCATTAAAATAAATAATAATATTAAGACATAATAAATAGCCTAGGTATGTGTTATTCCAGGGTACAAACTATTTTCATTTCAAATTTCTTGCATATGCATTTAGCCGCTTTAGCGTGAAGGAGTAACAAACATACAAACGACAAATAGTCAAACGATAAATTTTCGCCTGTATAATATTAGTGTGATAGTGTGATAAGGTTTACTCATTCCCCAAACTCCGCTTACTCCGTGAACATATAAGTTATTCAAGGTAACACGCATCTACTTGAGTAACGTTTGAATATTTGAAAGTGACGCCGCGTTATGTACGCACGTTTGGGAATTTATGCTGTATTTGAATAATAATAATAATAATGTTTGTCTCGTTGTAAAGGCAGCAAGTATATTTCCTACAAGAGCATTCTCAGCGAGGCTTGTCATAATTATTAACGATTTAATAGTTTATTAAAAAAACGACTAAAAAGTTTTAAAATTTCCATTTAATCAATCTGAAATTATTATTTTTTTAATTATTATTATTGACAATATAACCCATATTCGAGAAATATGTGTTCAAATAAATAGCAGAAATACTGAATGATTGTCGTTATTTTTAAAACTACTGGGTCTTAATGATTGCTACAAGATTCGAAGAGAGTCTGAATGAATACCTGCGACGATGTTTGTGTGAAAAGCTAACTACCATGTTTGACTCGTGTATCGTGTAAAAAAGTTTTCCAAGGGATTGCTATACTTTAATTATTTATAAATTAGGACGTCAAGGCCACTATAGCTTAATTGGCAAAGTTATAGGGATGGTGTTCTATAGTCATGAGTTCTAGTCGGGTTAAATTTGATTTTTCTTCTAAAAAATTTGAAAGCGAGCTAGGGCTAGTTATACAACACTATAATTAAATTATTCTATTGAACTTGTAATGTCACACCTTAATACGGAAATGTTTTTCTTAGTACCTCAGAAGATCTTGATCAAATTTAAATGGGACCACATGATTTTTAAAATAAAAGTAGTATCTTCAAAATCAGTTGAACTGAAAAATGTAATAACACACATTTAAAAAATACAGTCGTATTTATAATTTCTCTTTTGAGAGTCGGTTAAAAATTTCAAACTATGCTTTTTTTACAGTTTTTACATTTTAGTGACATATAATAGGCATGCATCTTAATGTATGACAGTGATTTGTTTACATAGGATCCGTTGACATCTGAACTAGTGATGAAATCTTGATGAAACTGTATTTTAGATGCCCTCCGATAATATGGAAACTTTGAAGTGTACATACATGTTTAATTACTTGAATTGAGGTTAACTTACCGTGAAAGTCCCTGCCCCACATCCGTCGGGTGATATTCCTGCCATCTCGAATATCGCCGCCTTCAGTCAATGTCTCGTTTAGCGCCATCCCTAACAGATACACACCATCGTAGAAAGCTCCAATGAAGAAGTTTACCTGTGCACAATAGGATATTTAACATTGTTACGAATGTTATCCCGCTTTACTCAAGAAGATAGAATTTCTAGGCTTAAGTTTTGGGCATATTCTAGGATATCATCAGCTCACACTACCAGATTGCGGTGATGAGGACCGTCTACTGTAAGTAAAGATTATCATATCTGATTTGATATTTTTTAGAACAAAAGGGTTCGAGGGTGGGTTCCACGGAGTTGCAAACGTAGCATAACGTAGACAGTCAACCAACGATCTTGGTCAGGTCGTCTGTGCAAGGTGCACAAACACAGATCACAGGAAGAGGCATGACGTGGGACCACTCTCAAATGGTCCTTGTGGAGATTAATGGGGAGACCTATTACCATCAGTGGGAGTCCTTCAACGAATTATGATAATGATGAACTGCTTTCTATGGATCACGAAAACAGCAGAAAGTCTGCCGTGTCCGAGAAATAAGTCATAATTATGTACGTAGTAAGCCGCGCTGAAGTTGTCTACCAAAGACCGCTCTGACAAGTCCGCTGTCAGCATCGAGTCATCTAAGTCACAAATCGATCGAAGATTTGCGATAAAACCAGTATCTATTACGAAAAGGACTTACTTCTTCTCCATCCGAGAACGTATAGTTATAATGCTGGCGGGCCCTCGCTCGCACTGTATCCGCGAACTCGTCGAATCGATCGCCGGTGGGTAGTTTGAGCGAGACTCGCAGCAGGGCTTCATAAGCTACCCTAGCAGCCGCGTCTCTGCTGTCGCCGGCAGCCCATCCAGTCTCGCCCCAATAACCGCCCTGGGATCGAAATCACTCGGGCTTATTGTTTTATTTCGCTAAATATTCAGATGAATCTTCAATCGCTACGCTATTTAATATCTTGGTTTCTATAAATCGTTAAGTAAATTAAATAATTAATATATGAGTCGTCTCCATTTATATGCCGTTACGATAATTAAGGATGTAGTTCACCAAAATGTAAACGTCCGATTATCAATTAACCGTCGGTTAGTGATAATCTTTTTTTTTTAACCGTTTTACAGTTAACTGTATGGTATGGTTTTTACTTTTGCGAAAATAAACGATTTCATTTCAGTTATCTATTCTTTAAAAGGCTGGATGCGTGCCGCTTTCAACCGGTCCTTGTGGCGATCAATGGAAGAGGCATAGGTCCAGCAGTAGACCTCTTATTGTTGACATGATAATTCTTTAAAATGAAAAATCTCTTCTTCTGTTTACGCTACAACTCAAATTCGTATAACTCCTTACCACGTGTTTTCTAATATTAGAAGAGTTTTATTAAATGTGGGTAAAATCGACCCCAAATTAAATGACGACTTATTTTACCATAAATACCCGCATTTTAGTAAAAAGATCTGATCTATCTATTTGAGTCACTAACCATCGTGTGAGATAGTAATCAAACGCTAGATCTATACACTATTAAAAAAATCGGACTGTCTGATTATCATGCGTGAACTGTTTTGCCCATGATAATTTAACAGTAGGCTATCTCTAATACTATAAGACTCTTTGTCCTGACTGGCTGATCTTTAGACAACGCACAGCCCAAACGGCTGGTCCTATGGATATGAAATTTGGCGGGTGTATTTGTTTTAGTACGTAGACGTGTACTAAGTACAAATTTTTGGAAATTCCATCCATAAGGGGGAAGAATGGGGTAAACTAGTTTGTATTAAAGGTCTTTGTTTTGAAACTTCGAGCAATGCAATTTGGTATATGTGAAGCTTACTCGAAATAAAAAAAAATGTTATCATCAAATATGCCAGGGGTGCATTAAGGGTTTGCAATGGGGGTTGAAAGTTTAAATAGAAAATTCTTGATTTATGTAGTTAAACTCTTAAAAGTATTATAATAGTATATCTTAAAAGTAATATAATAGTAATATAATAGTATCTTATATAATAGTAGTTCATTCAATGGTTCAAATAAAACTATGAAAACTTTAAAAACCGAAGTGGATTAAAGGTGATGCCATTGGGGTTGAAATTTTATACTGAAAGTTTTGTGTTATGAAATTAAATACTTTAGAATTGGTATTTAAGTAGGTCCCTTAATGGTAAAATTATGTTTTTATTTGCCGGAGGTGCATTGAGGGTGGAAAATTAATATAGAATGTTCTTCATTTATAGAACTATAGTGAAAATTAAATCATGGAACTGTTTGTTCTAATTTTTTAGATTTTATGGTACTACCCTTTTAGAGATATAATTATCAATTAAAATCTAAACTAATATTGAAAATTATAAAGCTGATGAGTTTGTTTGTTTGATTGGTTGAACGCGCTAACATCAGGAACCACAAGTCGTAATTGAACTATTGTTATTACGTTTTTAGTGTTGGATAGTCTATTTATCGAGGAAGGTTTAAAGTTACCTAAAGTAATATTACGCCACAATAAATAGGAGCGAAACATAAATGAAAAATGTTACTTAAAAACGAGTAAAAATGCTTCCTCGATTCGGAGTAACTATTCCACGCGGACGAAGTAGCGGGAAAAGCTAGTTTATAAGGTTTATTGTTAACTTATGTCCATAATTCTGTTTCACACAGCCATTGTTACAGGGAAAAATTACACTCAAAGATAAAGCAGTACAAGCAAAGCAAGACATACCTACTACCACTGACCATCAAAGTGTGATAGTGGTTAAACGCTAGATTCTATAGGGTACAAAAAAGACACTGTTTTGGTGTCCAATTAACTCAAAACGCACGACAACATAGATTCAAACAGTAGCTTATACGTGATAGAAATTAAACCACAAAAGCAATTGCTGCAGAGAAAATAGAACCTCCAATTTGCGTTGAAATTTCTCATCTGTATAAAGGTTCCGTACTACACGCGTGCCTCGTGTTACGAGTAGCAATCTGCTTGATAACTGGATATTTGTTAGCGTTGATACAATGTTTCATCTGTCGTCGAGCACGTTGATTGAATTATTTGTTGATTCTCAATTATGGAGATGTACTTGTTTTGTTACCTGCACACTAGCGTTGATACAATGTTTCATCTGTCGTCGAGCACGTTGATTGAATTATTTGTTGATTCTCAATTATGGAGATGTACTTGTTTTGTTACCTGCACACTAGCGTTGATACAATGTTTCATCTGTCGTCGAGCACGTTGATTGAATTATTTGTTGATTCTCAATTATGGAGATGTACTTGTTTTGTTACCTGCACACTAGCGTTGATACAATGTTTCATCTGTCGTCGAGCACGTTGATTGAATTATTTGTTGATTCTCAATTATGGAGATGTACTTGTTTTGTTACCTGCACACTGTTACATCACATGTAACATATAGATGTTACATTTTTTCATAGGGCAAATGCCTTTATTAAAATAAAACACTAATAACTAATTACAATACTGCAGCTACTACAATAACATTTGAGCAATCCACTAGATGTTACATTACATGTAACATGTAGTGGTGATAGCGACACTAAAATAGCACAGTCCCTGCAGGCCAAATTATTAGACGCAGCTTTTTTTTTAAATAATTAGATACATGTATCACATAGGTTCATGTGCAATTTGTTCAAAGCATTTTTGCAGCAGCAGAACATACATATTGGATTGGCCGTGTAGCATATGAACCCACTCGAAAACGTGGGGATGAGAATAGATCGTAAAGTATTTTGCACCCTTCTAACCCCACCTCCCATTAAATGGGAGAACAAAATTTGCCAGGTCAACTAGTTTAACAATAAAGTTCGTTATAGACCTGGAATATTTCGACGTCCAGGAAGGCCCAGTCGCCACGCGTCATGCCGAGCGCGTGTGCCGCTAGAAGGAATTCTCTCACCAAAGATCCACGCACGCTGAGAATTACAACTGTTGAAGGAAATAAAGCAATATCAATTCAAAAGTAGCTTGGTTCTATAATAGAGGTCGTCGTGGCTTAGCGATCAATGTCACTGACAGTACAATCGCAACCCCGGGTTCGATTCCCGGCTGTGGGAAACATGTCTCTATGATGAGCAGTTTGTTCTCGGGTCTTGGATGTTTGCGTATTGTGATTGTATGTGATACCTCCCGCGACACATGGTATCCTAGTGCTGGGGTGTGAGTGTGAAATGCATTTGTGTTTGTGTATTAAAGTATCCAATAGAGGTCGACGATGCGGCGAGGGATTTCACATAAGCTTAACCTAACTCCATCGGTGGAACGTGTTTCAGAATATCTTACCGAGTTCCCGACGAGGCAACTACGGTTCCATATCACTACTAAGAGTATAATACTGTACTCTGAAAAAAATCATCTGTCAATATGTTAAATAATTACTTATTATACTGATAGACTCCCATGAGTTATGTTTTTTTTTTCAAAAACCTTAGTCGATGCCTATCCTTCTTTAATGCCTATGTTAGGTTGCCTACTTAAAAAAACAGGTATCATGGTTTCCTAGATTTTGAATGGATTTCATATCTTCGCCATATCTCGTACCAAAAGTATTGTGGTACGAGATATGACAACTAGCTTTGGTATGCTTTTATTATGTACTATGCTTTTGTTTTGTAAATTCGAGTATCGTTTGTTTCTATGAAATGCATAGTGTGTTCAGAAGTCGTTGAGAGCCAGTAAACATTCTAGGTCTAACGTGATTACATCTGAGGCCACGTCGGCGTAGTAGTAGTAAAAGTAACACATTAGATACTTTTATTACTGTGTTACTTTTATTATTAAATAAATTATTGTATTCTTTTTGGGATAAAAAAATAGCCCAATAAATTGCAGTTCAGTTGGAAGAATACTGGAGCAGTTTCTCTAGCAATCTTCCTACTTATATATGCTTATACATAGAAAATACCAAAGAATTTAGTGCAATCAATTATACCTATGATTAATTGAGAATACTGATCACGTAACTAAAAACTGGAGTAGACGCAACTATAAACAAAGGCACTCCAAGTTGTACGTTTTACAATACCTACCTATTTGACCATTTTGTTAAAGAACATGGAGACATGCTTAATCATAAACATACTTACTGAGAGCCACATGTGCTGCATCACTGCCTGTCCAGTTGCGACTGATGCAAATTGTGTGCATGAACATAATTTATACGTTCCACCTTCAAGGTAGTGCATCATCTTAATTTATTTGAATTATCAATGAGTGATAGCCATCAAAACTGCGCCTCGCATTCGAGGCCTACAACCTGATGCGAAAGTTCAACGACACATCAAAGACGTATTTACTCGTCCCTTCACCGTGTAATTGATTTCGTCAATAAAATAACCTTTACAAGGTTCAGGCTATAAAACACCACTAATGAACCACAAGGACAACAGTTCGTCAGCAAGTTTGCGTACGCTGAATAAATAACAACGATTCGAATGGTTTTATGAGTTCACATTTTGTACGTGCTCTTTTAGGCATTTAAAACAAAGTCTACTCTTCTCTCAATATACTAGCACATGATGTACATAGCACACAAATATGTAATGCCAGCCTTTATCTTGTACCAATAACTTCAAGTCTATGTGGCAATGACGCCAGCATGTCGTCAACAATTTATTCGTGGGGAACCAGTTCGTCACGGGTACAGAAATTGGGTAGCTGCTAGTTCGACCGGATATTGTTACTCATTTGATTTTTACTGTGGAGAATCGCAATCACCAACTTCTGATTCTTTCGGTTCCCGCGTGATTAGCTGAGGTACAGTTCAGTTTCTCTAACATTGACTATGTTAGAGAAACTGAACTGTACCTCAGCTAATCATGAAGTTTTCTTTGACAACTTTTTTACGAGCTACGTCTTCTCTGTTACGGAGTTGGACATTATGCCCGCAAAATTGATAAACAGCTGCGGTGTGTAGTTTGCAGTTCAAGAGTGCGTTGGCAATGTAAGAAGTGCCTGAAAACACTTTGTGTTGAAAAAACGTGTTTTGAAAATTGTCATTCTTTGGTGGTCAGTGTACTCAGTTGAGTACACCCCTATATTTTCGTGAAAAACAAAATTTTCCATAATTTTTCTGATTTTTGTTATCCTTTTTACTTACTTTAATATGAAAAAAAATATTTTAAAAAAATGTAGTTTTCATGTGACTTTTAATGGGGGGTACAAGAGGTGCCGATGATATTACGGAGGGTCGCGGGTGTTTATAGGCAGAAGGGGCAGGACAAATCTTGACGCGTGTTGATTTAAAATATTTCAAAAAATTACTTTACAAATGACCAATGAAATTTAAAAAAAATTCAGACACTTGATACAAGTATTTTTGCAAATTTTTTAAAATGTTATTCAGTTCTTTTTGTCACACTCAATTAACATTCATGAACTGTTCTCCAAAGTGGTCTTTTTTTAAGTTATACACAACTTTAAAAAAAAATACCAAAAAATGGAACCGACTTCAACACTGAAAAGTGTGAAATAACTTGTTGAAGTCGGTACCATGATAGTTCACAAAAGTAACTATCATCAAAATATTGTGCTCATAGTACCGACTTCGACAAGTTATTTCACACTTTTGTGTGAGTCCATTTTTTGAAAAAAAGACTGTTTACCCTCTTCAGTGACCTTTGTTACTCACGGGATAAATTGTTATTGTGTATGTGAATCCGATGTCTTCAACGGCAACTATAACATTGACAAGGTATGTGAAGCGCTTTTCAGTTATTGGGGTGTAACTCAAAATCCGCTTGTACGATTTCGATGAAGCTTAAATGGGAACACAACGAAAGTATACACTATTAAACAAAAAAATAATCATCAGAAACGGTTCATAAACGCGAAGTTATCCGCGAACACACATAATATATGGTGTTGGGTTACTCAATTCGACCGATATATGTATCGGTCGAATTGAGTAACCTCCCTTTTTTGAAGTCGGTTAAAAAAAATAAGCTAATAGCACTAAAAACTGTGTATTTAGCAAATGGTAAATAAAGTCTTAATTTATGAGTGTAATACAATAAACGACAACGTGATCAAAACTTAACATTGTCACAAAAGGAACGTACCTCTGGCATACATGCTGACGTCACGCAACAATGCCTCGCACGATTCCCGCTCGTTACCGTCCAACTCGCGCACAGCCTTCAATACTCCTTCCTTCCTCAGGCCCCATTCTAGGCTCTTACCTGACAAAAAAAATATACACTTTAGTGCAGGATCACTTTTCTAGCCTGTCTGTCAAGACTCTTTATCTTGGGACCGCGTGGAGGTATCGAGGTAAAATTAAAACAATATACTCAAGTCTATAGTCTCTAGAAGCTATGAAAAAAACAAACTTCTAAGTTGACGTAATAAAAAAAAACGGCTGTTTGCCGCAAAAACGTATATTGCGACACACTCAAGGGAATCAAGATTTATATATATTTTCTGTAACTATGAAATATGGCAAGTAATACCGATTGATACTATAAGTATAGGAAAAATCCTAAAACTATACATTTGTAATTAAATAATAAAAAAACAGGGTCTTTATGCTTGGAATTGGGGTACATTTTTTGAATTGAGTTAACCGTTTCATGTGGGGTATCGTATGAAAGGGCTCCTTTATTGCCACAAGCTTAAATATATCTTTAATTTTTTTTATATTAATAATTTTTAGTTCAATTTATGACGAAGAATGAAAAAGAATCCTTTTTATTTAAGTAAATAAAACACTATTTTTAATATGTACCTACCTACCATATTTTTTTTTTATAATATGTGCCTACAAATTGTATGAAACCCTCGGTGAGCGAGTCCGATTTGCACTTGTTAGGTTCTTTTTTTCTTCTATCATCGATGCTTTAGGCAGCGTATGCGATGTAAAGATTTTGAGGATTGTTTTCACCTTGTGTTCTATTATTAAAGTATTAGTAGGAATTAGGGATCCCTAATATATTTTAGTAATAATTATAGTCTATATTACTCATACTCTAACGTAGTTCCTCTAATGGTGAAAGATACTTTTAAAATCAATCCCATAGTTTTTGAGTTTATTCGTTACAAACGTACAAAAATACAAATCTTTCCTCTTTATAACTAGTCTAGATTTGTAAAAAATCAATCCAATAAAAGTCTATAAAAGATTTATGGCACAATCGTAGTTGTTAACATGTTTCACAACATATTCTGTTTCACATAATGTTTGAAACACTCATCAATCAGGCGAGCACTTGTGCTGAAACAGTGCCGGTATTACATTGCTTATACATTCTCGTAAGGTTAATTCCATTATTTCATCAAATCTTATTAACTAATAAGATTTTCATTTCCCCGCGTATAATTACAAGAACTCGCGAATGGGTTCTATCTAACAAAGGCATGCCATTACGTTATTAGCTTTTGTTGGAGACAAGAATGGGTATGAAGTTTTATTAGGTTCTGTGAAATAATAATTTTATTTATTTAATAAATACTTATAGTAAACTTTAGAATTCGGCCCTGACGCTATTTTTACTTCTAAAACTTTCACATAGTTGAAATAAAATAAAAAACATCGGATTATATAATCAAGACACTAAGTAAATTAAATAAATAGAAGCACTCCACAGATTTTTAATTAGTTAATTACCTTTTACACCTGCTCACTAATTATATTTTAAAGCTAGTATTGTGTTTTACAATCCATGAGGTGTTACCCTATAATTGGTTATGCATTAAGCCATTGTATTATAGTGTAAGGTATGTAACATTGTATGTATAAATGTTATAACTGTTGGTTGACCATAAAATAAAATAAAATAAGCAATGCACTTTACTCTCTTTTTTATTTACATAAGAGTCTGGGGTAATTTTATAGCGGGTGGTTGCACATCAAATGTACTATTCCACAACCAAATTACCGGACGTGCTTGAAACCGAAGATTTTGAACACTTTATATTATATAAGTTTTGTATGTTTTCATACCGTAAACATTTTTCGTAAACGTTTTTACACTAAAAAAAAATATTATTTCTTTTATTTTTTACTACTCATTAACATAATTAACAATCAAATTACCAACAATGAGCGAGAACAAATTTTGAAGCAATTATGACAGTAACAGTGTCGATCGATCCCCACCGTCAGGGTGAGCTTTCGGTGCAGCCGTCCTAGCTGCCACTCTCAAGTTTGAAAAACTGTCACCAAAGTCATAGTGTGAATGAAAGACAGTTAACATATCTATCATGATTTCACCTGTCACAAAATGATCACCCACCATCAAATGAGATAGTAGTCAAAAATTTGATATTGTAATAAAAATGATCTATTTTATCGTTCCCGACAGTTTTAACAGGCGAGTTTATAACAAGTTTAAATTCTTACCATTATTTAGATAGATAACAATTTATTGCACAAAGGGGACATTACATAGGTAAATTTAACATTGTTAAAGTACATTAAATTGCATTTATTACAGATACAATAAGCACTTACCTACAGTAAGCGAGAACAAATCAGACTTGTCTAACAAAAGAGCAACGTGCGCCCATCCGAACCGCTCAAACACGCTCGTGAACACGCGCGGCAGCCGACACTGACAGTACGACATGCGTGTCAGTGTCGGGTACTTCCCCTTGTCATTGAACAACGTTTGCGGCTGGAACAGAAAACATTAAGGTTAGCTATTTATTAAAAAATGTAGTAATATATATTATTTCAAGAGTTTGTTAACTCTTATATATATAGACTAGAAGTCCACCCCGGCTTCTCATGGGTACAAAATTTCAATCTATAGATACTATTATCATAAAGACGAAACGTTTGATTGTTTTTTTTGTTTGTTTTCATTGAATAGGCTCCGAAACTACTGAACTGATTTGAAAAATCTTTCAATGTTGGGAAGCTACACTATCTCCGGGTAAAATAGGCTATATAATATTTTTAAAAAATAAGGATTCTTATTATTTTTAAGCGTGGCGAGTATCGGCAAATCCCCCCTACATGGGGAGGCTAATGTCCAGCAGTGGACGTCCTATGGCTGCGATGAATGAATGAATTATTTTTAGTACTGAAATTTTTTACACAACAATTTTCACAGCACTACTAACGGAGAACTTTCAAGGCGCGCGGCGGCAAGGATTATTTTACTTCTACTGACTTCATTCTTCTCTGATTGGTCGGCTAGTTGATATCGGCTTTATCAGGCGCGTTCTCGAATTTCGAAATCTTTTTCTCACATGTGAATAAAGTAGGATTTTTCTATCAGAAATCGACGAGTAAAACTAGCGATTGACAGCCAGTGTGGAAAATAAATTATTGTGTCTCTAGTCTCTACGGATATGATATAAAAAATTATTTTTTTCCATATTAGTGATATAGAAGCATGACTTTGATATATGTACATAGGATATCTAATTGCTTAAAAAAATGCCTTACTCTTGTTCCTTTGCGTAGATTTCTTAACCTGTGCATTCGGCTGAGGACACTTGCAGGAGCTGCCAGTTCTCCTTCAGACGGAGGCTAAATAAGAAAGAAAAATAATATTAGATTCTTGAGCTTAATGAATGCAACAATTTATCCTATGCAACTTTATTCAAACGCAACTAGCGTTTGAATAAAGTTGCATAGAAATTAGATAGAAATCTATTTATTGATAAAATACACCTGAAAGTACAAATATTTTATCTTTAACAAAAAGAATCTCTGATGCCTAAATTGAATTATTAGGTCATTTTAAAATTCGTTAACTTAATAAATCTTCACAGAGTAGGTATACTTTACATAAACAAAACTGAAATAAGCTGCATAAATTATACATTAATTCAATGTTACGCTAAATCCGAATGAACAAAAGTATAGCAACGCCCCGGCGTGAACAATATAAAGCAAAGACTGGCTGCTTTATTACTTCACCATTTTCATTTTATAACGTTGAAATTTACCGGCGAAATTTAGGTTACTTATGGGTATATTCATATCATAATTTTCTGAATCTTGGTTTACAAGAATAAACAAATTATGATATGGGTGGCAGATTGCAGGTTTTGATTACTTGGTATGTAAAAACACCACTTAGGTTGGCTTGATTGAACAACAAAATCACTGCCTTAACCTTGGTGTGTTCATTTATAAACTACTAGCGGTCAGCCCCGGCTTCGCATGGATATTTAACAAAACTTTCAAAATTAAAAAATTAAACGGCTCCCTAAATTTTTTGAAAATATAATATAGCTTATGTCACCCGGGGATAGTGTAGTAAGTCCCAAAAGTAAAAGATTTCTTTAATCGGTTCAGCAGTTCGTATTCAATGCAAACAAACAATAAAATCTTTCTTCTTTGTAATATAAGAATCGATATATAGAAGAATTTAAGATAGAACATTCAAAAACCTACTTTCCTGCTACACCCGATACCCACAGATCTCGAGGGCCGGATCAAAGCACCAGACAAAAAAACCATCAAGCCATTTCAGAACTAATTTATCTAAGCCCGAGCGGTCATTTCGCTATTCAATTCACGCATTGAACGCTTTTATATGGGCATGTTCACGATCTATTCACTTGATTCATTACATGACATTACCTTAACCCACTACCTATTAAGATGTCAATACATCGGAGCTCTCCACATGATGGTCAATTCCTCGCAGTCGAATCTCGTAGGTTGTTTGATAATAGTTTAAAGTCAAAAGGATCATATTATTATTTTTTAAATTAATGGACTTCCAAAAAAAAAAAATAGTTTCTAAACTCGGTAGTATTTTTTGTTTTTTTTACTTCATAACTATTTCATTTATTAACGCTTGCCTATTCTCGAAAAAGAAATTAAACACCTACTTATATAGACTTTTCATTCGACAGGATGATATAAGATTAATCTCATAAATATTTGATCAAAATCGATATAAATTATCGATAATCTACACTAATATTAGAAACATGACAGATTTTTATTTTTGCACGTTATTTACTTAATTGCTGAATTCATTTTTGTATGTATTAATAAACATTAATAAACCTGGTAAACGTTGTTCTGCAATACAAATTATCAATACGACACTTCATTTAAATAACTTCACGTCATTGAACGGCAGTTTATTTGGATATTTTCCCATAGAAAAATAATGAAAACGCGATAAAAATGGGGGGTGTGGGTAGGAGGGTGAAAAATACTTTAGAAGGTCCTTCTAAGACATACTAAACATGCATGAACATACAAATCAGGCAAGCCGTTTCGAAGGAGTTCGACTGTGACACGTGATTTTTATATATTCTTTTTATTTATTTATCCTTATTATCTTATTTTTAAGATGGAATTATTAAATCATATTTTTATAATTTTTTTTTTTTTATAAATAACATGTCCACAATCACACAATAGAAATAAAAATATTACCAGTAAACAATCAATGCAAAATCAAACCATCAACTAACGCAAATTCCATTTCTTTAAAAAGTTTCCGCATCTACGACAGAAAGGGACCCATTACACTCCCATTCTACCAAAGCCTCTTTCCTCCTTCAAGTTCTTTTCTCCTCAGAATACACAAAAACAACTGACTATATTTAGATAAACATTTAATCAAACACCGAACAATCAAATAATCCTAGACTATTTATTCAAACGGACATTCCTTCCACGTGTTGACATAAAGGGTAGAACATGGCTCATTACACTCCAATCCAATTCTATTAGAGCTCAATGCCAAGTTCACGCGCGCGTCTGAAGCTTTCTACTTGATGTGTTTTTACCCTTGACTTGAGATGTAGTTTAGCTGATGTTAGGTTAAGTGTAAGGACGTTGATTGAAGAATCGAGATACAGAATTACTTTTGGCTAGTTGCCACGCGCTCCACAGATAGCACACGTTGAGAAAATTATTATTAACCGACTTCTGAGAAAGGAAGAGCATATGTTAATAACAATATTGAATCGGAGCGCTTGATTGATGCGACATGTGATATATTATGCTGGCACAAATTTTATTTTATTTAATAAAGGCATTGGCACGGTATGCATTCTGTAGTATTTTATTAATGTTCGTAACTTTTCTAACTCCCTTATTTATGGACGGATTTGAAAAAAAATTTATAAAAAAACAATTTGATAGTAAATCCTACTAATATTATAAATGCGAAAGTTTGTGTGTAAGTGTGTACGTTTGTTACCTCTTCACACTCAAACGGCTACACCAATCTCGAATGAATTGGTATGGAGATAGTTTAGACTCTCGATTAACACATAGGCTACTTTTCATCATTTTTTTTTAAACTAATTTAAAGGGGTATGTTTTCTGATTGGTCCAAAAAATCATCGAAATCGGATCAGTCATCATCTCTTCATTTCAAAAGCTGTTGAAAATAATGCATGATTGAATAGTGTTATAATTTAATAAACTACGTAAATATTATGAATATATAAAACACGGGAATTACTCACACAGCATGTAATAAGTCAGAGTTTTCCGACTATAGTTAGAGTTAGAGTACTAGGCGAAGCGAGACCACGTCCGCGAGCGCCCCGTATTCTCCTTAAAAAAGACCACCGAATGTGGTTGAAACTATAGTCGGAACACTCTGACTTATTACGTGAGTAATTCCCGTGTTTATACATTGATAATGTGTCAAAACCACGTAATTAATTTTACTATTCTATTGCGCATATTTTACCCGCTACTTAATAAGAATAAAAGTTTGTAAATGAACTAGTAAAAACACGTGTAATATTGCCAAAGTATCCAATGAAAATATATAAAATATCCCAATATTACATAATATTGGGATATTTTATATATTTTCAGAATATATATAGTTATAGTACTCTTGCGAGAAAACAAATAATTAAGGATTGCCAATGATATATTTGTACAAAGAACTTTGTTCATTTGTAACAGACTGATTGGTTGTTTGAGCGCTTCAATCTTTGGAATTACTAGACAGACTCAAAAGAATATTTCTGCATATGAAAGACAGATTCATGAGAAATACCATTAGCATTAATCGTTACCTCTCGGCTGGTCTTGAGTACATTTTGCTGTAAAGGCAGTTGGAAGAAAAGACGCTTACAAGCAGATCCACGTACGCTCATGTGATGGTTAAATAGTGTTATACTATGTTATACTATATAGTGTTATACTAGTGTTATATATAAATGGTGTGATGTATCTACCACCAACTGTATGCATTTCGCTCATAAGTTAGAAGTACCTATGGATCTAGATAATTTTATTAATGTTTGCACATCCAAGAAGGGGTTTGATTCGGTTACCATCTGAGTGGCAGCTAACAATCATTGAAATGAAATGAAATTTATTTAGACCAAGGCATACATGGATCTTAATACTAATAATAAAGTATCATAACTTAACTTAGCTAACTTAGCCTAACCTACACCTAACTTAGCATTAGCTGTTAACTATCATCTATTTGAAAAATACACTTAAAAACAATGCTCTAGTCTTAAACATTTCCGTTTTTACGTTTTAATTCCGTAATTATTCAGCCATCCCTTCTCGTTATATCTATATAAAAGATGTGTTCATAAGCGGGACAATAGGCACCCTCATTTGTGAAAGCTCAGCAAGAAAGAGGATTCTTCCTCGTAATAAAGCCTTTACGGCCTCCATAACCGTCCTCATTGGTGTGGATTTGAATGAGGAAATCAAGTAGGTATATTTTGATATAGTTTTTAGAAAAATCGTTGAACCGTTATTGCATTTTAACTACGATAAAGGTAGTGTGATAAAGATTTCTTTTGTGAAGAATTTAATCTATAGAGAATCCGCTTTTTTTAAATGAATTTTTGAAATGAGCGTCATTATCTCTTTGACCACCGGCGCAAACAAAGACATTTTGTATCGATCTTTTTATGGTATGGAGGTGGCAAACTTTTTTCATTTGGACCCAGAAAATTTAAAAAGATTTTCAAAAGGGGCTAATAGTGGGATAAAAAGTAAAGTGTATCAGACGGTTGCAAAATTATTTTTTCCCCGGGCGAAGTATTTTGAATCCCTCGCTGCACTCAGGATTCTACAAAAGAATCCATCGCTCCGCTGCATTCAAAATAGCGCCCTCACCATAAAAATATTATTTTGCCCCCCTGTGATACAATCTACTATTACACCACATGTAAAACTAATAACTATACACATAATGTAAAAATTTTAGATACTGAGTGTTTTTGTAAATTTGTTCATTAAGGGTGAATAGGAGGCCTATGTCCAGCAGCGGACGATGACGGCTGAGACAATGATGATGTTCATTAAGGGCTGTCCAAAGTAGTAGTAGTAGTAAAGGTATACAAAAAAAAATACAAAATACGATCTTATTCTGATTACGCCCCAATCAAATTTTGTAAATCAACATTTTTAAATCTCCGTAAAGAATAGAAAAGAATACGCTTGAGGTAATTTAAATAATCCATCAAAAACGGAATGCTAAATAATTACTTAAAATAGAGTATGCTCTTAACCTTTACCGTCGTCCCAAGAGAGACGAGGGCCGTGATTTCTCTAATTGTGATCATTAGTGGAGCACGCACTCTAAATTCGCAGATAAGCTGAGAGGCAGAGTAGGGAAGCTAGGCAGGGATTAATTACATTACGTTAATAGATTTAGCAACGTGGCAACTACGAACATAATCTGGTTCTCAGTCTTACACAAATACAAATAACTTTATTTTACACACATTTGAGGTCTATAATACATATGTAAACCCATTGACCCCGAACTAGTTTGCACTGTGTTTCGGGATACAATGGCTTCTCCTTTAAGTACGCCAAAGTATACAATAAAAGTCACTTAATAAAAAAAAAATACAAATATGATCAAGCGCATATTCAATACATAGATGTGGCTGTGTAGGGTGAGTGAGAGTGTGTGGCTGTGGTGTGTGTGTGTGTGCGTGGCTGTGTGTGTGTGTGTGTGTGTGTGTGTGTGTGTGTGTGTGTGTGTGTGTGTGTGTGTGTGTGTGTGTGTGTGTGTGTGTGTGTGAAGAAATTTTTTTCCTAAAATTGAACGTAAGTTCGTAATCCTAACTTGACGTGAAAATTTTTTTTATACGAAATCGTTTTACTTTCATTAGAATACAAACATACAACATAGTTGTCTACGTGTTAGATGCCGGCACCATGGATTATAATTATGTTCGTGGCCGGCACATACCGGTATTGCACTCACACAGAAATAAGATAAAAATAATGATAAGAATAATGAAGATAATAAATTGATAGATAGCCAAAGTTCGAGTAATATTTTTTTTTTTACTTTCGCTGTTGAACATATTGTAACTCGTAATAAATCGATTGAGACATAATGGCGCGAAAACCATTTAGTAATTCATTTACCTTGACGTTTCGACCGAGTTGCATTGGTCGTGGTCGCGTATTACAAGTTATTGTATTCATTCTTTTTTGTCTGTGTGTACTTATTTATGTATTAATACTGTAGTTGTGAGACAATTAATATAGATTGATTTGACTTAAGCAAACGTTCAATTTTTTTTGGTTCCAACTTTTACCTTTTAAATTGCCACTGATTATCAAGTAGCCTACACAGGCTACACCGATATAATATACTTAAAAAAACAGTACAAGTGTAAATTTGTTTGTTCAATTTCTACACTGCAACGGCTGTAGAATTCCTGGAATAACACACAGAAAATCTTTGTTCCATAATTCCGACCAAAACTTAATTTTTCACGCTTCCAAACTCCTCGGGATGGAGGCACGAGCGGTAGCTTATTTATATAAGGAAAGTGATTGCTTAGGTTTACTTTGTGGGATTAAGAATATTGCTTTCAGTTTGTTTTGTGAAAATATCATAATGACAATATAATTTATTTGTAACTTAATCAAACAATTCATAACTTAATTCTGGTTACAGCAAAAGTGGGCTACGCTAAATATATTTCGTAGCAATTTTCTACGTCGTAGCGCTACGATGTAGCAATCGCATTTTTTTTTTTTTTTTTTTTTCTCAGCTATGTGCGTCCACTGTTGGACGTATGCCTCCCCCATATAGGGGGGATTTGCCAATACTCGCCACGCTTGGCAGGCGGGTTGGCGAGCGCAGTATGATTTCCGATCCTCAGAAGGCGCTGCTGCCCACCTCCTGGTACGTTATCCCTTAGCCGACTCTTACGGCACCCGCGGGATGAGATGGGGGAGTACTATTCTAGGCCGGTACCACCACGGCCTCGCATAGAAAGCGTAAATTACTATTATAACTTAACGTATAACCGAAAAAAAGGAAGACTTTCTCAATTAGACTGTATTTTTAACCGACTTCAAGAGAAGGTGGAGCTTTCTCAATCATTGTGTGTTCGCGGATGTTTACGTCGTGTATGAACTGATTTGATGATTCCTTTTCTGTTTGATAGACTATACTTTCGAGGGGGTCCCATTTAAATTTCATCAAAATCGGTAGTTACACTCAAATAACTGAAAAGTGTTACGTCTATCTGGATGACTTCCTTAGTGAGGGTGAATGACAATTGATCCCGTGAGTAGCAAAGGTCACTGAAACGGGTGAAAAAAATGTTTACCAAAAAATGGATGGTTATCGAAGTCGGTACCATGCGCACAATATTTTCATAATACAGTGTTATCTCACTAATCCAGCACTATTAAAAACCAGAGGATGCCGGATTATTGGAATGTTCGGATTACTGGATTATAAAGAAAAAATCATAATAAATAAAATAAATCATTTCATAAAGAGAATGTAATGTGTGTATGTATATATATGTGTTCTTGTTCGACAGGTTTTATTGTAACTATAACATATCTCATGATAAGATTTGAGGTTAGATTGCTAGACGACGACGCGGTGACGGACCGCATAGGCGTAGAGGGACGAGGGAGATGCGGGCGGAGGGTGCCGGATTATTGGACGTATCGGTCTATTGAAGTACTGGATTAGTGATATTATACCCTAGTTACTTGAACTGTCATGGTACCGACTTCAAAAAGCTATTGCACACTTTTGAGTATTGAAGTCGGTTCTATTTTTTGGTAAAAATAATTTAATGTGTGCCTCAGAACTTTTTATTTTTGTAATTTTTAGAATTTCGCGATTCGAACACATTGTTATCAAATCAAACGGGGCTTGATCGCGAGAAAAAAAACATTTAGTAATTTATTTACCTCGACGTTTCGACCAAGTTGCATTGGTCGTGGTCACGAGAAGACTGGAGAAATGCGGGTGGCAATATCGGCGAGAGCGCGTAGTTTTTATTTTTGAATAAGCTATTATGACGACTTACTTTAAGATTTTGGAAACTGGTGCTTTTCATTGGTCCAATTTAAATTTGATAAAGAGTAATGCGTGTTTCAAAAAAATTTTGAAACTATTCCACATATAGGTTTGTATAGTTTTCAACTACGTTATTATTGTATGTTTGTAAGATTGTTCGAGGATTACCTACATTTATATACAGTCGCTTACGTTACATTGAAGAAGTTATAAAATAAATCCATATTGGTTTTTTTTTTAAATTGTTTACTAATAAGATAACTTTAACAAGTAAAATGTATTATTATGGATTTAGTCAAATAGAACTGTGTTCCTTCAAACATGTATAGGAAAAAATGCGGCAAACTATGTCGATATTAATTCGTTCTATTGCTTTGCGGAATTTCAGAAACTATTTATATGATAGCCGAAAATATTTATGAGCGTACAAGAAATAATATATTTTCTATTATATGAGGCTTCAGTTACGTTAGATACACAATTAAGTGTCTGCTTTTTAGTGTATATGTCTACAACAATGCAAATAAGCTCATCTATTAGCCCAAAAGTACCGCTTCTCAATGCTTATTTAAAATTATTTTAAAATAAAATCCTTCTTATATCTATAACATTTTTTTACTAAAATAGACAGATAGATAACACTTTATTGCACAAAAGGGACATTACATAGATAAATTTAAAATAAGGAGACGTTAGCTACGGTTTTACGCCTTTACGTACACACTGACACCACATTCCACACTCACACACTCTTACCCCAGATACAGGCATTCCCCAGAACACATACACAATTACACACACAGCCCACCTCATTTACTTATATTTTGTCAACCTGGAAAAAACAAACGATCACTGAAACTCTAGATATTTCAAATTTGGTTAACGTTATCTTTTATTTACTAATTAAATACAAGCAATCAATAATAATAATAATATAATGGGGGAGGCATAAGTCCAACAGTGGATGTCCTATGGTTAAGATGATGATGATGATGATGATGAATCAATAATCTTCTAATTTCACAGTGTTTGTAATCGAATTCCTCCAAAACGGCTTACCCGATTTTTATGATACTTTTGTGTATATTTGGTAGGTCTGAGAAAAGATCGTAAGGTATTTTTCACCCCCCTACCTCCACCCCCATTTATTTCGTGATTTTAATTTTTTTAGGTACCAAATAATTTAACCTTGGATGAATGATTCATGTCGTCGTAGAATTTAACCGTCGACCATATTTTTCTTTTTATTCAATGACCATTGATGTAAAGAAATTAGGTGAAGTGTCGGCTAGTTATTATATAATTTTAGAAATTCGATTTTTATATGTATACATATGCTAGTAATATTTTTCCATACTAAAGCATTAAGAGTTTAGATACTTTGAAACTACCTTCAATACGACCTTCATGGGTACAAATATTTCATAAAAGTAAATAATTTAATCATCAATTATCAGTGAAGATGTGATCCAAGTGGCACGTTAGATGTGAATGTTGTCTAACTATCAAGGACAGCTGCCTGTGTACAATATGTGCTTGGCGACAGATTTTGTATAACACCATACATAAAGCTTATGCTGACCTCTCTCCCGAACAGCACTGACAGCACGGACAGCTGACACTTTTCAGTGTCCGGTAAAGCTAATTTCCGGTCGTCATACCACTGCCTGATCTGGGTGACATGTCCAGATTCAGTCCGGTGCGAGGCCGATAGGATGCCAATAAGACCACGTCAAAAATTCGTAATCTGCTAAGTTAATAGCGGTCCGAGTCTATGTTAATTCTATGCTATGCATGTTTAGTATGGCATATCACATGTTATGTGCTAACAGACTATGGAAAATAAAGCGTTGTGAATTGACACAGAACGTCATTCTTCCATAGTCTGTTGTTTAATTTAATACTTGATTCATTGGAATCAATTTTGATTTAAGGACGTAACGGGTGCCGATGATATATATATATATATATTCTATCACACTTAAACCCCCGCACTAGGATTCTCTGTATCGCGGGAGGCTTGGACACAAACATTCACAGCACACAAACATCCAAGACCCGGGACAAACACCTACACTCATCGCACAAAATGTTTGCCCCTGCCGGGATTCGAACCTAGGGTCCCGCAGACACAGTAGTCATGTCACTGACACTAACCACTGCGCCACGGCGACCGTCTATTACAGAGGCTCGCGGGTGCTTACAGGCAGAGAGGACGGGGTAAATCCTAATGCGTGTCCTAATTTACAGATAACCTACGGCCTTAAAAGATATTCTTCTAATGTGTAAGACACAGTTCAAGCATTTGTCGTTACCACGAGAATTTTTGATAATGGAAATAAATAGTCACGCGAAAATATATTTTCACGAATAAATTAGCAGATCAAATCAAATGTTGTGCAATTATAATTAGCATTCACGAACTGTTTTTATAAGTGATATTTTTTTCAGTTTATTAGACATGTAGGACTTTTAACAAAATAAGCTGAAATTACTCAATTTTTTCTATTTAACAAATGGTCAAGCCTTAATATGGACTAATTAAAAATAGCAGACTAACAAAGCTGTCAAAATAGTCATTTTTGAGCCAAGCATGTTGGTCATATTGAATATAAGAGTTACGTCACTAAAGTTTTGTCTCTCAGTACCTTGTTATGTGTGTGGTTCATTCATTCACCATAAACCAACCAGACACTGAGCGTTCATATCCATGTATTGTTCATAAACAAAACAGTAGGGTTAATCTTTGTGGTAGGAAAGAACTGAAATCGCATTGCATTGCTTACTTGATCGCCCATTCCAGTTATGATTGGTGTATTCCAGTAAGCGGCGAGGCGAGCTACTGGTTCCAATGCAAAAGCACACGCCGGGCCTACGAACGCGATGACGTCATCTTTGAAGTGCATGTCCGCTGCCAGTCCTGGAGCAATCGCACCTGAGCATGACGGGTAACTGTGGATAGAAAAATGTTTCATAATATTACATCGGCTTACCCTGATATGTGCCGCTAAAAATGTTTTATCATAGAAAAACCTTTTGTCAATGTACCATTACCAACATTACAAATAACCGAAATCTAAACGTATTAAAGTCTAGCTACATAACGAATGTGTTAAGTCCGTGTTCGTATTATCGATGTGGCTTATGACGAAAACAAAATGTATTTTCAAGCATTTCAATGATTGACTGGGACAATATCTTGTAATTATGTCGAGCTAATTTTTGAAGTGGGACAAAGTTTTGATAAAACGTTATGTTTATTTAGATAACAGTATGATAGGTGTAGAAAGAAAGCGAAAATTTAGAGAAAAAGAAATATGTTTAGGCGACAAAATACTTCTGTTTTTTTAAATAAATTATATATCCAGCGACACTCGTAATTAAACTGAATCTGTCGAGCCATTTACGATACAGAGAATATCAATAAAATATATACATATGTATACACAAACTATCGAAAATCATTACCCTCCCGCGCCGTCGGGTATGTTCTCAAAAGTATTTGTTGGGTTGAAGTTAAGGCGCTTAGAATTACGATTATTGGTGGCATAAAAAATAGTCTAAACGAATGTAAATGACTACGTTTAATGTATTTTATGTGGATTTACTTAAGATATAATTTTAGTCGTTAATGTTAACGAGTTATGTGTGAATGAAATCACCATAAACAATAAGATGAAAATGAATAAAAGGAAATATAAAAGTGCTTTGTCTCGCTCCAAGAAATGTTTAAGTTATGTTCGTATACATATATGTTTGTAGCCTAACATAATAGCATTTTAATGCAAAACACTTTTTCATTCTAATGCCTTTTTTAGAAAAATGCTGCGTCATATAGGCAGCTCAATAGACGAATATGGAAATCCTTGCGACACGACATCCGTACCTTTAGTACAAATCGTATTAAAGATACGATCGAACGGAGAAAAGGCTCCAAAGTGTTTGCAAGAGACAGGTCTATTGGGCAAAGCCAGATGACTAAGCTGAAGAGAGATAATGGCAGTATAGCGTCGACTAAAGCAGAGGTGCTTGGAGAGGTCGAGAGGTTCTATGGACAGCTATACACTTCGGTCGCTAAACCTGTTGACAGCTTGGTCAGAGACCCAAGAGCCAAGCTAACTATACCGAAGACATCCCGGACATCAGCCTATACGAGATTATGATCGTATACATAATGTACGTATTACGTACACATAACACAACACATTGTTTAACATATTTACAAAGAATGGCCGCTGAGTTTGAAACCGTTTCTTGTCGGTAGCGGCTCATTTAAATTTTGGAAAGTGGCGTAAGAATCCTTCCTAATACTAGTACTTAGGCATTTTGGCGTTAAAATGCGTACTGTTTTGTCCGTGTATGCATGCATGACATCACATACCGGTCCGAACGGAAGACCAGCGTAACGCTGAGTTTCAGGCAGTTGAACGAGACTTGAATAGCATATTTGCTATTTTATTGAAGTGAAAACTTCTTTAGGTCCGTTGAGCACTTTTTGGGTGAACAAAATGCGAGAAACTCGCGTCATAGTCACCGCACACTTTCCATGATAGCTTAGAAGCCTATAGTTTTCACTTCTATCGGCAGTCCCCGAAGACTACCTCTTTGGTTTTTTATTTTACAGTATCTTGGTACGTTTTTACTATGTAAATTTTAGCTATGAATAAATTTATTCGATTTTATTTTAAACTAGATTTGAATAAATAATTTTGACTTAGAGTTCGATAAAGAGAAATATGGTTGATATGGTGAATGAACCTTCGAAAATTCACCAAAAAAACAGCTATGTCATATGCTTATGCAGTTATTTCTGAAGAGCCATACATCATTTATGAGTCTAGCGTGATTCGAACTTCGACCACATCGTATCTGTAAATGAACTATTCTGATAATCTATTTTAATGCTAAACCCATGGATAAAACATTCATTAAACACCTGCAGTAGCATGTGAAATGAAAAGTATAATGAATATATGTTGTTCAATTATATTGCGAATTTCTTAAAAACCCTTAATAATTTTTAAAATGTTGTAACATTTGTGTCAGAATCTCAATTCTACCAAAAAGTGACTTTTGATTGAATACATATGTAAATAAGACAAGAGTTTCATGTTCTTTTATCTACCTACACGAAATATTGAACTCGGCACGCGACTAGAATACAAGGTGTTGTATACACTAGACGCTTTTAATAGACAGACTATTTAAGGGCGTATGAACACTTTACGACGTCGTATTATATTTTAAAGTTATAAGCTTAAATGTTAGACCTAAACCATTTCGATCATATAGTCCCATACTGACAGCAATACCTATATGAATTCGGGAGCGTATTACAGAATTTACAGAATAATTCTAAACGGCTCAGAATGTAGATAGAAGTAGATTTTAGGGCTTGTGACCATTTGCTAAATAGACGATCTGGAGTCTTTTCAATTTATTTTGTTGAATGAAAGATGATAATACGAGTATAATCTAAATTTAAAAAAATATCTAATAATCCATCGAAATATGATATATATCACATAAAATATTATAACTATATAATACTAGCTGTGACCCGCGGTTGTACCCGCGTAGTGATGAAAAACGGTGATGATGGTGATGATGAAAATAAGCCTATGTGTTCATCCAGGGTATAAGCTATCTTCATACCAAATATCATCGAAATCAGTGTGACAGCCGTGTGTGTGTAGTCGTTTGAGCGTGAAGACGTGACAAACATACACACACTTACACACAAACTTTCGCATTTATAATATTAGTACGATTGATGAAATACACATTTATTTATTTATTTATTAACATTCACACAAGGTCTTCAGGTCCCAAACTAGGCAGAGCCTTTACTATGGTAACCTGATGACTGATATATATACTTATATACATATACACACCCAGACACAGGTCAAACAGACATGTTCAAAGAGTAAGACTAATTCTAAAAATATATATATATATACATACCATATCTCCACAAATCATGGAATGCTTTGCAATCTCGTTGGCCTTAGCAGAAATTTCATTATGACTTGAGATCCAAGCTAAGTGTACAGAATAACCTAAAGCTAAGAATTGCATCAACAGTTCCTTGCATTTAAATATAATCCGGTTCTTGGCACCTATTTTAAAAGGTTTACTTTGAAGGCTTGAAGAGCACTCAATGAATGAGAGAAAACAACAGTTTTATTTAATTTCAACAATAATAATATACAGTTGATAGCCTCCATAATACCCTTAACTCTCCAACAAACACTGAAGTTTCAGGAGGGCACTTAATCTTTTGAACGGTATTGCGGCTTTGATGAAATAGACCAATACAAATACACCCACTTTGCACTAGGTTAGAAGCATCTGTAACAAAAAATGATGCAATGCTAGCCATGTCAGAGAGATTATTCAATCTTAACAACATTTTTATTGACAAATTAATCCCTTTTCATTAAATCTAAATTAAGATGTAAAGTGGGTTTAAGACACATTGATAATCAAATTCTAAGAAGGAAGGAGGAAGTTCTATGAGTAGTGTATTCATAATTTTTGCATAACTCACAACTAAGCGAGGCGGTTAAACTAAGCTAATAAAGCGGGTCTTGGCTGAAAACCAGCGCCAATTGCTAGTATCTGCGTTTGGCACAATGCTGAGCACAGACCTATTCGACCTCACTAAATTTAAGATCCATTGTCATTTGTAATTTTTGATAGGAAATTCTCGTGAGTTTGAGTCATTTGTCATCATGTATCATAGTCATAAGTTAGAATGTAACATAATTATTGTATGTATTATATAAATAAATAAATAAATGTTTTAATTCATGCTCTATAATTACATATATTGTATACAATAGTGACATCACCCATGCCCTGTCCTTGTTATGTGTGTGTTGAATAAATTATTATTCTATTCTATTCTAATTATTAAAAAAAATACCCAAAAAATGGAACTGACTTCAACACTCAAAACTGTGAAATAACTTGTCGAAGTCGGTAAGAACATATAAGATAGATATTGATGTCTTAGATCTAAAGGAGGTTCTAAAGGTCAATTTCTACTTGAATAGCATTTTTATGGGTAGACTTCATTGCCCCTTGCTTGAATCAAGTCTAGCTTGTTTGTCTTTTTACAGGCTGAATCATCTAGAAATGCATAATCTGAAACACTACGGATAATAGCACTATAGAGAAGCTTTAGACATTAAGGATGAGCACCTCACCATTACCACCCAGACACCTAACAATACTGATATTTTTTTCCATTTACTAAAATATACCTAGTTTGTAATTATGAGAAGAAAAGTTTAACTTGCTATATAAAATAAGGCTCAAACTTTTGTTCATTTTAACGGGTCATCATCATCATCTCAGCCATAGGACGTCCACTGCTGGACATATGCCTCCCTCATTAATTTCCATAAGGACCGGTTTAATTTTGAAATTTTCTTACCCGTGCGAAGCCGAGGCGGACCCTAGAGGTCCGTTTGTCGTTGGTCGTTGTGTTTAATAAACTTAAAAAAATAAACACTTATTTTATTTTATTATTATTAACAGATTTCATTACAATAATGAAATCAAAAACAGATTTCATTACAATAATGAAATCTGAGTCTGTGTTGAATCTATGCTCAACCTATGCCGATATCATAGAGGAAGTCCTTTCTACTCTGGTTTCCTTTCATCACAGGGGAACACTCAAATGAGTACTAAAGATTGCTACTACTCCCTTCTCTTTCTATGGTTCAAATAAATTTTAAGGTTCAGTTAGAGTTTGTATCATCTCAAGGCAATCAGAATACTCTACGTTTGTAAAACCAAGAAGCAATTGCTTACAGCACAAGTGAAGTGATATGTCATTAATTAAAGTACGGTCACTTTTTATTACCATTTTTTACGATAACCAATTTGATTTCAATTGGTAAAATAAGCGCGAATGCGCTCAATGTGTGGCGACAGCATTTTTCCTGTTTGTGCTGAACCCAGGCTACCCTCGCGCTTAGCTGAGTTTTTTATGAGAATTGAGGTTAAACGAGCAGGTAGCTTACATGGTGGTATATTGTTACCGTAACTCACGGACACTCATGATACCAGAGGTCTCGAAGACGTGCTGCTTGGCCTTGATAGTGGTAATATATTATTCTTCATCATCTCAGCCATAGGACGCCCACTGCTGGACATAGGCCTCCCCCATTGATTTCCACAAGGACCTGTTGGAAGCGGCCCGCATCCAGCCCTTGCCTGCGATCTTAGTCAGGTCGTCTGTCCACCTGGTCGGTGGCCGTCCTATGCTGCGCTTGCCAGTCCGTGGTCTCCACTCGAGAACCTTTCGACCCCAACGGCCATCAGTTCATCGAGCTATGTGCCCTGCCCACTGCCACTTCAACTTGCTAATCCGCTGGGCTATGTCGGTGACTTTTGTTCTTCTACGGATCTCCTCATTTCTGATTCGATCGCGTAGAGAAACTCCGAGCATAGCCCTCTCCATAGCTCGTTGTGCGACTCTGAGCCTGTTCAGAAGGCCCATAGTCAGGGACCACGTTTCAGATCCGTAAGTCATCACTGGTAACACACACTGTTCGAAGACCCTCGTTTTCAGGCATTGTGGTATTTTGGACGAGAAGACCTCTCGTAGCTTCCCGAACGCTGCCCAGCCGAGTAGGATTCGACGATTGGCCTCTGTCTCATATGTTATTCTTCGAACATGCCTAAACAATGTTTTAAATTAATTGAAAATTGATTTAATTTTTAAATATCTGGACGGGAATACAAATCAATAATATAAGTATCAATTGTTCTAAACATAATGCTTATGGATTGTTAATTAATCAACTATCATTTATGCTAGTTTTGCTATTCTACTTGGAATATAATTGTAATGTCCACAATAATCTAATTTTTGCCGCAATACAATTGAGCTAATAAAGCTACACAGCATTTTAGCGGAATACTAAGTTTATTTATGACGAATAGCACCCCGCGGAATCCCACGGGAACTATACTTTTTCCGGGATAAAAGTAGCTTATGTGTTAATCCAGGGCTTAAACTATCTCCATACCAAATTTCATCGAAATCGGTGTAGCCGTTTGAGCGTGAAGATGTAACAAGCATACACACATACACACAAACTGTCGTATTTATAATATTAGTAGGATTACATTTGAACCACTATTCCATTGTTTATGCATTGCTTGTGTTAATAAATAAGAGAATTGGCGCCCTGTTCTTTTGTAATAGTGCAACAGTTATTAAAAATTCTTTTGTTTTTCATTTACATTTATTACACTAAATCTACTACACAATTAAATGTACAATCGAATTCCCATTCAATATGGAGCGAAAATCGCAAGTACAAAATAAGCGGTTCCATGGAAGCGGTGCCACCCAGGAATTTCCATCCGGGATTTCCGATAAACGTGGGGATTTACATGAACTATCAAACAAACACACTCAAGGATTTTCATGCTTAATTTATGTTATACGATAAATAGATGAAATATTTTTTAGTGTGCATATGATATTGCTGTAGGTACTGTTTCGTCTGACTATGGGTAATGCACAGGAAATTTCAGGCTAAATAGGCAAGTAGAATAATACCTACTCTATAATTCCTCTGGATTGCCACGTCTATTGACACATTTTTTTTATAGAGACCTTGCTATTCACAATCGATGATAGCTAAGCGGTGGGGGTGTCATCTGGTTTGTGAAGGTAACATCGTAATCAAATTCCCAGCATAGTGGTGGTAGGGTACTTTCGATTTCGCATGGCTAGTGATCACCCTAAAATCAAGTATGAAAAACAGTCACGAAGCTCATAGTCTGCTCAGGCAACAGCCTTTGAGAGCTAGGTTTAACGTGATTATATATTTAACCACATCGTCACTGACCATCAAGTGATATAGTGGTAATTAGCTAGGACTATAAAGTATCAAAAAAGAGGTCAATATTGGTCAGGGTTAATAGACTATCAATTTATTATACTCGTAGTGATGTATTATGTATTATCATGTGACTCACCTGCCTTGCACCTTCTGAAGCTCCACACCATGATGCGCCAAGAATCGTCCGTTAACCTTATCCAGGGCAAGATCTACAGCTGGCCCGCATCTTTCCAGGTCAAACGGGGAGTCCAAATGTGAGGCCATTAACACGCCTACTTTGTACACTGTTGTGATACTTGAAGTGGACGTCGAAAGCACAGGTGCCAGGAATAAAATACAAGTAAACAAGGCAAAATGCATTTCGGGAAAGTACGCTACCTTTTGGGAGTAAATATTTAATACCAAAGCTCCAAAGTTTATTCACAGATGCTTGAGATCAACTCTCTCTACTTTAGATAATGCATGAACAAAGTTATATGTTCAAACGGATCTTATCATAAAAGTATTCGTTCATCAAATACGTAAAAACCTTCATCTTCATCCAAAACATGTCAATCGTATTCGCAGAGAATTTCGCAGTACAGAGACACGTCCGTGCGCGACGAAGACCGTGTCAAAACTGCCGGGAATACCAAGACCAACATCTCTCAGAGAATGAAAACAAAAGCCTGAAAGGGTGGGTTTATCTGATGTCTGACAACTGTCGCGTATTCTGTGTCCAAGGGCAGCAACAGGTCCAGTTATTTTCTACACCATTAACTCGGTTAAGACGTCAGAAATTAATTTGCAAGTTCAATTCTAATAGGAAGGAACGTTCTATTCAAGTCGTTAGAAATGACGTACTTTCGTAGAAATGTTATTATTATAAGGTGTTGTCGATTTCTTTCATAATGTTTACAGAAAGCAACATTTCTTTAACTACTCAGGATGGTTTTTGATAGTTTAAAATATACTCTGTACCTACATTATGTATCAACATAAATAATTATATTTTGCTACAAGGTGCTACGCCGTAGCGTCCTAGTATTTCTACTCATTTTGAAAACGCTAATAATTTTAATGGCGATCCAACTGCAAGACTGATTAGCAGGTCTGCTAGAGCCCTAAAGGATGTTGGATAACTATGGTGTAGCATAACTGAGTAATAAAGTGATTGGCACACATATCAACAAGTATAAAAAGGTTTTCCTAAAACTCTTTCGTTAACGATGTGTTGAATGTTAATTCTGTAAATAGTATTGCTTCACTTAAAGAGAACTCAACATAAGGTATTTTGGTTTAATTACATATTCAGGCGTTTACGGAAATATATACATATCAAAATGGTATTAAATACACAACATTTATAATTATACACGAATATATTAGTCATTACCATAATGACTATTGCATATGATCTTAGATATTGTTTCAAGCATAGTAATCATAATGATGAGCGACCACAGATGAAGGGGACGCCCCTACGAGCGGTGGGTCGACGAACTACAAATAATTGCAGGGAGAAACTGGGAAAGAGAAGCAAAGGATAGAAGAGCATGGAGAATATTGGAGGAGGCCTTTACCCAGAAAGGGGCCTTAACATAAAAAATGGGCAGACAAAAATCATATATTTTACCATATTTCATTATATTATTTTACTTACTGTTCATAGCAATAATGTTAAAAATACTTGTAATATACTTTAAATTGTTGAGGAATAAAAATAAGACATAAATAAATCAATAATCATAATGAATCTTAGAAATTGTTACCATTTCTATAAATCGAAAATATAAACATACAGCCAGTAATAGGTACACATATGCTGCACGTCTGAGGGTTTACTGCCCTTGAATAGAACTTGGTATTATTAGAGACCCAGGCGTAGTCGTAAGACTTGTAAACTTATGATACATACTGACCGTCACATCGTTAACTGGAGTTTATGGCGTGTGAACTTCGTATCTTTTAGCCCGGCTTAATAGACCTCTAACACTCTTCACGACTTTACCATGTCTTCATAATTTTACGACCGGTCATAAAGAACTTGTGGCGTTTAGTAGTACCTACGACATAAGTTTGATGCAAACGTTAATGTATGCGCCGAAAGGGTTTTTCATAGGAATAAAATATTACAAGTATGATGTTGATTGTCGCTCTATGGTGATGATTGTATGTTATGTTCTCAAGTAGGTACAAGTAGTAAGTCGTAATGATATCAAGTACTTACTACTTCGGCGGGTAACACGCATGGAGATCGCTTTGATAAAGGTTACATAATTTTAAGATTTTAAGAGGTGCCGGTGACTTTGCATAGGCTCGCGAGTGATTATAGGCAGGAAAAAAAAATTTACTAAGTAATCACATTTTTAAACTTTTTAATTTCATTTCTCTTAGTGTTAGCCTATATGTTATTCCAGGGTATAAGCTATCTTCATTACAAATTTCATGCAGATCTATTCAGCGCGAAGGAGTAACATACAAACGACAAACAAACTTTCGCCTTTATAATACTAACTAGTATTTGGGTGGCGCGCGGGCTGCGAGCAGCCCGCGTTATCGATGTGCATTAGTATTATTAACAAAAATGTCGTTGCAGTTGCTAAAAAGATATAAAATTCTCATGCAAATCGAATAACTCACAGTTACATCTATTTCAGTAGAAAGTGTGAACAGGGTTACCATGTGCAAGTTGATTTTTTAAATTAAATTTTAGTCGCGGTCAAACCGGACCAAGATTCTAAACGACTTTTGTTAAAGGACCCCACCTCTAAGTGCAGTGGTTAACGTGGGCAGTTGCCTCGGAGACCAGCTCGATATGTGAAAATACTCGTTATGCGGAACTCGGCCTTCGGCCTCGTTAGAGACTCCCATATGGTACGTTGAAGCGTTACACCTCATTCGAGCTCGGCCTTCGGCCTCGCGGTGGTAAAGACAGCTTCTTCAAGTTCAGTACAAAGTGAGAACAAAGTTACCATATGCAAGTTTATTTTTTTCATTAAAATTTTAGTCGGGGTTAAATCGCACAAAGAATTTAAACGACTTTTGTTAAGGGACCCTACCTCTAATTGTAGTAAATAACGTGGGTAGTTACATTGGAGACCAGCTCGAGATGTGAAAAAAACTCCCCATCCGGGACTCGGCCTTCGGCCTCGTTAGCGACTTCCATAGGATGCGTTAATGAGGTACACCCCATTCGGAACTCGGCCTTCGGCCTCGTAAGTTACTAACACGGCTCGGCCTGCGGCCTCGCAGGATTGAAGCTCGGCCTTCGGCCTCGCGGTGTTTAAGGCTCGGCCTGCGGCCTCGCAAGTTACAAAGGGAATGTTTAAAAGCTGTTCTCATTGACGGCCAGCTCGGCCTGCGGCCTCGCTAGGGTGGAGCTCGGCCTTCGGCCTCGCCTCCACAGCTCGGCCTGCGGCCTCGCTCGATTGCAGCTCGGCCTACGGCCTCGCAAAGGGAATGTGGTTTCGCCATCAAAATTCCGCATTCCGTAAAAAAAAAACAAATGACGTCATCAAAAAACTTTTTTCATAATTCGAATCAGGGACCCCAAATCTCCTTAAGTACCTAATTTCAGCCAGATCGGAGCAACTTGGATTTTGGTATTATATGGGAGAACCTCTTTTTACTTCGGGAGGGTAATTTTTTTTAAATTTTCTAAAAGGTTCCCAGGGTTTTAGTCATTTTTAGTTTGACACCTACCCCTCATCGATTATAGTTTCCGAGATCCTTACACCTGTTCCACGAAGGAAACCAAAAATGCCACTTTTCGGATTTTTCTGGGGCTCACGTGAGCACTCTCTATACAGTCCACACCATAATTTCAACCCAAAAATACTCCTTCTAGGAGAACAATGATGTCAGTGAGTGAATCAATCAGTGGGTCTTCAGCTTTATATAATATGAATGAATGAATATATTTGTGATGTTCCTTACCTCCGAACTCCAAAACCGATTTGGATAACTATTTTATTAACCGACTTCAAATAAGAAGGAGGTTACTCAATTCGACCGTATATAAGCTTTTTGTTTTTTTTTGTGTGTTCGCGGATAACTTCGTCGTTTATGAACCGATTTTGATTATCGATACCGATTGATGATTCTTTTTTGTTGGATAGAATATACTTCGGTGGTGGTCCCATTTAAATTTTATCAAAATTGGACAAGCGGTTTTTGAGTTATACTCCAATAACTGAAAAGTGCTACGCGTATTTTGATGATATTATTGTCGCGGTTGAAGACATCGACATCCCGTGAGTAGCACAGGTCACTGAAAAGGGCGAAAAAAAAATTTTTTCACAAAAAATGCAACCGACTTCAACACTCAAAAGTGTGAATTTACTTGTCGAAGTCGGTACCATGAGCACAATATTGTGATGATAGTTACTTTTGTGTGAACTATCATGGCACCTACTTCAACAAGTTATTTCACACTTTTGAGTGTTGAAGTCGGTTGCATTTTTTGTTAAAAAAATTTTTCGTTTAAGAGATTTGTATCGAATTCGGTTCAGTATTTTACTTAATTTGCAAGAAAATATTCCACCCCTAAGCAGTAAGAGATGGTTTTTATACTTTCCAAACTATGTTTGAAGCGATGATAGCTCAGCTGTGGGAGCGTCAGCTGTCAAACTGACGGACGCTGGTTCAATCCCCACTATCGGCTTGAGCTTCCGATGGACATCGTTATTGAATTCCCAGCATGGTGGTGAGGTACTTTAGAGTTCCCGCCCGGTTAGCTACCACTAGCTAGTGTGTTCAGTTTCTTTTAGTATAGGTACATCTAGGTTTAGCGCGATTTCATCTCGACCACATCGTCACTGACCATCAAGTGAGATAGTGATAAAACGAATAAAATATAAAAAAAAAAATACTATTTCTACATTCATCGTAGATATAGATTATCTAGGAACACCATGGTTGAGATTTTAAAGCCGCCACTGCCTTACGCCAACTCTCATTAGTGCCTACTTCTCCCCAAAATCTAGATCATATTATGTTCAATCAGAATTTACTTTCATGGTCTGTTCTCATAAGTGGTATTTTTTAATTTTATTACACTTAGGACTTTGACTAAATAAGCTGTAATGACTCAAGATTGTCAATTTAGCAAATAAGAAAGAATTTTAAAAGTTAGTGCTTTATAATTGTTCCTCTCCGATGAGTGACAAGACCGCCCATTGCGACACAAATTATTTATAAATATTTGTATTGATGTATATTTGTATTGTTAGTCAGGCTTTTGTACTATGGTGTTACAATAAAGTGTTATTCTATCTATGTAAGCGCCCTATAGATATTGTCGAGAAAAGAAATGAAAAACTACAAGTTTCAAAACATGACATTTAATTCAACAAAACCTCTACACACAGTTTACAATATACGAATAATATATTATTTTACATCTGAAAGGTACTATTTTGGTGTTATAAATTATATTGTTACATTCAACAGAACAATAGTTACAACATATAAATACAACGAAAATTACAACATTTTTAAATATACCAACATATAACACTTTGTACTTACAATAAAAACGCGAAATATATTTATTGTTCAAATCACCTACATGGGGTTTTTATAATGATAATATATCTATATTCTATTAACACATTAAACCTATGGAATATATTAATTATATTTTGTAAGCGTCAATTTTTAATAGATAATATTGCTATCAGCTTGTATGAACGACTAAACGTACTATCTTCTAATATATAAAAATCTCGTGTCACATTGTTTGTTATCGAACTCCTCCGAAACAGCTAGCCTGATTTTAATGTTTTTTTTATGTATTAGGTGGCCTGAGAATAGGTTGTAAAGTATTTTTCACCCTCCTACCTGCCCCCTATAATTTATCGCAATTTATGTATGATCAAAAATCCAAATTATTTCATAATTTCATAAATCCAAACCGTCGATCATTGATGTGAAGTAATTTAAATGAAGTGTCGTGTCACTTTTACATTTTTATATGGCAGACCAACGTTTGCTACTAGCTATATATAATATCCAAGTGAAATACACAATACATGTATATAATAAGATTAAGGCCCGGGTTTCCCAATGTCTTAGCCCCATATCGAGGTTGCTTTGAATGCATTCAATTAGAACTAAAGTCAAAACACTTTTCTCTGATTTTTCTGGATACTCATACAATAAATATAATGGACTATGTTTATCAGTATTGTGAGTCTACATCCATACTTAAAATTGTCACTATAACATTTTGTACGCTGGAGGTGTTCCTGACGTCCACCTACTGGAGCCATCATGAGACCAGCACAGTGAGAAACTGTTGCGTTGTTACGCAACAGTTCGGTATCACTGCGCTGATCTCATGATGGTGCTCAAAAAATGAGGACGACGTATTGGGTTAGTGCCTTATGGCCCCTATCCCCGAAGGACCCGTGCCGGAGAGCCCCGATTTCGGTAAATTTGATTACGTTTTATTTTGTTATATCTTCTATTGTTTCCAAATTGTACTGTTGACACAGAAAGGGCTTCAAAGTATGATAATGTTTTTGTTTTGTGACTACGGACATATTAAATATATGTAAAATACGTAAAATACATAGTCTTAATAACGAAAACAATTGATTACCAAATTTAGTATGGTACACAATTATAACTTCAATAACTAATGTATAAAATTAATCGTCACAATATCACACAATTATATTTCAAAACTGTTCACCAACTTATTTACATCTAAATAATTGTAAAAAGCATTATTGAGGATAAGACGATGATTTTATTAAGTTAACTATGGGACATTTTTTAAAAGGAATTGTTAGTTCAAACTAATAATGTACATTTTTTAAGATTTGTATGTATATCATCCAAGAAAGTTTGTTTTAGTTTTAATATTGTTAAAGTTACGAATGAATGCGATATTTTTACAATGCTACACCATTAGGAACAAACAATAATAATTGACTATTTCACTGATTTTGTATGTTTAAAGATTAATACATTTTCCAACTAGAGTTTATTTGTTATTTTCTATTATAGTTGATTATTGACCATAATAACTATAATTGCTAAACTAATTATTGTAATAATTACAACTTGTGATTACTTTACCAAATTTAATAATATATGAATACAGATTACTTTAAACATGATCTAGAACTTATCATTTATTCGTGATCCTTTATGTCAAGTATTTATTGAAGTAAGTAGATTTTCGAAAGTATTTTTATATTTTATTAGATTAGATTTTAGAAATTAGAAACACTTTTTCTTGTAATGGTACTTTTAAATTAGATTGCCTCCTTATCAATTTTATTGAGATAATTACAAAACAGGGCTCTCCGGAACGGGGCCCTAAGGCATTAACCCGACGTATGTGTGATGTATAATGTAAGCTCATACGCACTTAGCAAGTTGAATAAAGAAGCATTCAACTTTATTATTACTTACAAACTATCCGCATTTTGAATAACATTTAACGTAATCGCTATTTTCATTTGCTCGGCGAAGAAGCTTGGTAGGAAACACGGGCCTTAATTAAGCTACTTTTAACTTATCAATTATAACCAAATGGCGAACAAAGCTAAAATAAGTACACTTAAGCATATAAATTCAACGTTGGATTTAAACTTATAATTCACCACCATGTCGATCGAAAGACTTATACCGTGTGGCATAGTCAACCTTTTTCACAGCTGATATAAATACTACGTGTTTCTATTTTAACTGCTCAACTAACGACTGATTATCGATTCGACATTATTGCAATATAAAGAAATGGAAATTAATAAAAAGAATATATATGTAATGGTGGGAATTATGATCAAAATTCATAACAAATATATAACGAGAATTGGTTCCAAATAACGCTTACACAAATATAAAATTATTAATTGTATATACCTACATATAATTGAAATTTCGGTCAAGTTGCATGACAGAATTCTGATGACTTGTTGTACACGCTGTATGCCAAGAACAGTAGCCGAAGCAGGAATCACTATCACGATCTTAGTGCAGCCGTATCGCAACATGAAACAGTTGAAGACAGTACTACATGTCATTTATCTAGTACAACTGTGGCACAGAGATACACAGTCCTCGATGTTCGCACGGTACGTGTGTTAAGTATTGTTTTAAACTTTCATGGCTTTTGATAATATAAATATTGTATATGTCAAAAACAGTAGACGAAGCAGGAATCACTATCACGATCTTAGTGCAGCCGTATCGCAACATGAAACAGTTGAACTCAGTACTACATGTCATTTATCTAGTACAACTGTGGCACAGAGATACACAGTCCTCGATGTTCGGACGGTACGTGTGTTAAGTATTGTTTTAAACTTTCATGGCTTTTGATAATATAAATATTGTATATGTCAAAAACAGTAGCCGAAGCAGGAATCACTATCACGATCTTAGTGCAGCCGTATCGCAACAAGAAACAGTTGAATTCAGTACTACATGTCATTTATCTAGTACAACTGTGGCACAGAGATACACAGTCCTCGTATGTTCGGAGGGTACGTGTGTTAAGTATTGTTTTAAACTTTCATGGCTTTTGATAATATAAATATTGTATATGTCAAAAACAGTAGCCGAAGCAGGAATCACTATCACGATCTTAGTGCAGCCGTATCGCAACAAGAAACAGTTGAATTCAGTACTACATGTCATTTATCTAGTACAACTGTGGCACAGAGATACACAGTCCTCGTATGTTCGGAGGGTACGTGTGTTAAGTATTGTTTTAAACTTTCATGGCTTTTGATAATATAAATATTGTATAATCTCTCCGTGATCATGGTGCGTGGAACCGCGCCGAAATATCGGGAACTCAATCAAAATCATGGTGCGTATCCCGTGTTATACAATATTTATGGTACGTGTGTTATTCAATTGTTTATACGACTGCGGTAAGATGAAGAAGTGACGCAAGTGCCTGCTCTAGCCACAGTAGTCATTTGCTTTTCCAATGCGTTTGTGCATGATTGTATATTGATCACGAAGTTTCAGGGGTATATGTAATTACTAAAATCATGATATCCCAAGCGATATTGAATAAATCGGATGTCCCATCCATCTCCACACCGAAATTGATGATTAAGATTAATGTTGTAATAGAGGTAGTTGGGACCTTACAGAAGGACATAGGCTACTTTTTATAACAGAAAAGTGATGGTTACCGTGGCATATTTGAGATAGCAGGAATACTGTAGCCTGCACAGGTGAAACCGCGGGGCATAGTAAGAGATAATTATTTAAACGTAACAACTAAGCAAACTGTAGAATACATCGGGCTCAACCTGTTTATACAGTTATAATTCTGTCATACAACATTACCGGGCATTCAGAATACATTTAAAGACAAGTATTTTTATATAAAACAGTTTTATAAAATAACAATGACTAGAGTTAGTTTACTGCTAATTAAAATATAGTTACAATGACACTAAAACAAAAGCTTTAAAAAGTTATATTTTAAGGAGTTAGTCTATATGGCTCAATCAGGAGGGTAGAGTTTAAATCCCTGTTAAAAATTATATGCTATTTTTTTAACAATTTCCAGTCTGATTGACTCGATTTAGCCAGAAATAGTTTTGATGATATTTATTTTGATACTTCGTCTTTTATAATGTCGGTGGCAATTCTGACAAGTATTACTTTATGCTATAAAGTATTAAAACTCATATCATTTTGGTTTAAGTATCGAGAGTATTCTGATGGTTATCTATACAGTCTTTTCATGCTTACTTGACAAAAAAGGTAAACCACTGTCATCCACAAAAATGACGAAATTCCGCTGAAAATCACAATGTAGACAAATTCGATAGTCCCTGGATATAGTAGAAACATAAACGCTTCTATTTACGCACGGATATCAACAAAACTCATTCTAATTACACTTATTTTCATTGAAATAAGAAAACTACAAAGAATGTCACTCCATTATTATGATTTAGTCTTTTCCATATTCTATAGAATTTAGTGATGGGAATAGTAATACAAGAATTAACGGATTATGTAAGCTTTGGGAATGAATGTGTTCATTGATATATTTTATCAACTTAATAGGGAATAAAACAAAAATTCAAGATTTTTTTGTCTAGTAAGAAGCAAAAATTGTAATGAACAGATACATCTTAAACGAAAACATTAATTAGAAAATATTTTTATTTTTTTTAAAAAGACCATAATAAGGATTTGCCTGCTATACAATTTCATACCTCTCCTTTCTTGTTAATTTTTTGGAAGACGATGAGTGACCAAAAACAATACAATGCCAAATAAAACAGTTAATAATGCAAGGCCAAATATTTCATGTACATATTCAATGTATCATTCAAATTATTTGGCCGGCTTTTGTTGGCCTCAAATTATTGCAGATATTGTGGGAAACTTAACTTGGTTCAGTTTGACCCTTCCAAGAGATAGGTTTGTGCGTTCACCGCAATAAAAACCATTTGTTGCAGCTCTTTGTTAGCAGAACACGGGGGGTGTTTTGGTAAAAGATCTCGGAGAGCTTAAGTGGGTGTTTACATTTCTGCAAATGTCCCGTTCCGCGAGCAAATAGCATGCAAGGCCAAGCTGGCATCCAAAAAACTTCGAGTACTGAACAAAGCAAAGCGGCACTTCAACGCAAAGGCTTTTTGCTTCACAAAGCGCAAGTCCAGCCTCACATGGAGTACGGAGTTTGTAACGGTGTACCCAAGTATCAGCTTCCGATCTGAATGCATTGCAGCTTGATTGATAGCTCTATCAGAATTTTCAACGCTCCCAAACTCACTGAAGACATAAAATGTATAAAGGTTTGAAACACGTTATTCGGGCTATAAGCAGCATAAACTTCGCTTTAGGATATAACTATCAGAATCACCACCGAAAGGAAATTTATTAAATAAAATAGCTTATAATAAATAACAGGAACTGTGCATATTACTTTGAAATATTATATTATATGGCATAGTTAAATATGAAGGTTAACTTCCGTTACATTGTAGACAAAAAATATTGCTCGTATTTTTTTCGCAAATATTTCTCTACACTAGGTATATCGTTTTATTCAATCATTAAATATAATTTAAATGATACATTTAAAAACTTCCTGCCTGCACTGGGAATATATTTTATGACAACATTCTATACTCAATCACTTAACGTGATATATATAACTATCTTAATTGGAAACTCATTTTCATGGCAGACTTCTTTTATGCACTATCATTTATATACCACTAGCTGCGACCCGCCTGGGCTACGCTTTTGCCTGATGCAGCAAATTCCCGGATAAAAAGCAGCATATGTGCTATTCCATACTATGATCTATTTTTGTGCCATATTTCTATCAGATCTGCTCAGCTATCTAGCCCCCTGATACAGAACGATCGATAACTAATGCATCGATTCAATTCGATATTTTTTTATATATTTTGAACATTTTTAATTCTTATTAAGGGTATGCCTAAAAATTTGTCACGTCACGAATGTTATATTCAATTAAATCAACGTGGCAATGCTCATAGCATACTGGGCATGCTGCCAGCCGTTAGCAGGTTACAGCATTTGAGTTATCTATAGGCCGCCTATAGCTAGTGGATTGCTCAAATGATAGTGTAATAACTGCAGTATTGTAATTCGTTATTAGTATTCTATTTTAATAAAGACATCGGCACTGTAAAAGAAAAATCATCGCACTTTCATCCCATAGACATTTCAAATAGTTCATATGTGAGTGACGTAGTGACGTAGTTCTGAAAGCCTAAGACTTCATCAGAGGCGTCGCGTATTTGCCGCCCGGCACACCGCACGCGCTAGAAGAATTCTCTTCGATACAGACGTACCGAATGACCGCACCTTCGCCACCGCTTATACTTTTTCGCTAGATGACCATTGCATTTTGCACCTTTGAGTGCTAAACTAGTTAACAGAGTTTATAGAATATCATGCGTGACCGACAAGCGTGTGCTTCGTGCACAATGAAATACTCTTATCTGTACTTTTATCAGTAACGATCTTTTCTAACGAATGTTTTAAACAGTTCAATAGAAAATCTATACTGGATATATCCATAACCGAATCGATTCAGTTAGTTACCGAAGAGTTCTGGATCGGGGAGCTGGCGTGATTGAGCAACAAGCATCCAAACTTTCACTATAATATTAAAACGATTCTTAAGTTTATGCTTTAAGGTATAAAGTAATATTCAGAATAAGAAGAATAATATTATTCAGAATCTGTGCCGAGCATTGCACAATCGTGGAATTGATAAATTTTACAGTGTGAGGCACCTCTACATGACCGAATTTTATTCATCAAACCGGGTTAGTGCTTTATGGCACTGCTGCACAATAAAATTCCAAAAAACTGGCAGCGGACCGCTTAAAATCTTTTTTACAATAGATAACTTTAATTTAAAAAAATATTTATTAACAATGAATTAAATTACATACTTCTGGGCATACTTCATACAGGCTTCAATATACCTTTTTAAACATGTCACCCGGATACGGTTATTTAGCCGACTTTAAAAAAGGAGGAGTTTCTAAATTTGACTCTTGATTATTTTTTTTCGTTTCAAAAGCTTCGGTCATATCCGCCCAACACTATTTCTATGAAAAATCATACTTGCTGGTGTAGTTACAATAAAGTCTCTTCTTAATGCACGCTTAGGCTACTCGAGGAATATTTCCTTCAGATATCAAATTGCTAAGTCTACCGATGTAGGCTACATGTGATCAGTAACTCAGACACTTGTATGTGTTTATGGCAAGCCTAAGCCATGAAAAGCAGTTTCCAATATAACATCCACCAAAACACACAAACATACAACCGCCTATATTAATCTCTACACTAAATTTGTGCGTATCGATCTAAAAGTTACAATATATAATTCCAACTCTGTACCACAATTTTAGGTAAAAGTACTCTTTAAAACACCAATATTAAGTTTGGACATACTAATATGGATACTTACAGGTATATTTCTTAATTATTGTACACTCTTTGACAGTAAATGGCTATCTAGTCTAGTAGACCATGCTGTTAAATTTAGTTTAGAGTTAGAGAGCGCCATCTAGTTCTGGTTTATACAATCAACGGCTGGCCTCGAATAGGTTACACACGGTTAGGAAACACATTGTATCGTAAATACACAGAAAACATCCATATTCATAGATCCTCAAATACTTACAAAATATCATATAAATATATTTATTTTATATTATTGCTGTCTCTGTCGCACAGAGGAAATAGAGCTCGATATATCTCACTTACTTAGCTTAATTGTACTACAGGTTAAACTTGAACGTTATCAACGGGTAACTTTCAAACGGGCTTTGGTTACACACAAATATTTTTAAAATTATGTTTCTCTACAAGGTCCCCTAATCTCGTTCCATGTCTCTATAACTACGTGTATATATTACAAGCTACGCATTAAGATCTATAAAATACATCACACAAAACCTCAAGCGTCTTTTAAATAACTTATTTTAAATATAATTAATTATTTATTGCTTCTTATGGGTTCCATCTCGCGGAAGACTTTAGCTAATTTAGGCTTTACGGGTCAGACTTATATATACTGCTAAGGAAAGTACTGAATGTGTGGGTAAGGCCACAGAACGTGAATTTTGTTACTGTAGCATAATAAAGTTGACGGAGGACGCCCTGCACAATAGCCAATCAGCGCAGCCCGATTTCTACCTGCGCAAAAACTCACACACGCAGCACACTTCACACTTGGTATTAATTTACATCGTGCTATACATAAAAGTACTCCTAATGAACTTCATCAGCGTTAGTAAAACGTGTATTTATGTTTATCAAAGTTGACTCTAAATTCAAGCGCAAGTGGTCTAGTTTAAGAATATTGGAAATCGTTAACGATAATACCAGATAACGTTTATAAGAGATAGCACTATCGGAGTTTGATATGAGTAACACGCACAGAACGACAGCAAGATTGTAAAAGAAAGGCAGTTTCATCCCAATTTATCAAGATAGTTTCTATTTTTATCACACACCCCCGCACTATGATTCCATGTGGAGACAGTGCCACACACAATCACGTGACAGTAATGTCGAAAACCTGGGATAACCAACCAACCAACTCAAGTCTTGCTGCCACCGCTGTTATAAAACCATATTTTCTACCAAATACTAAATTCTGTAAAAGGTACAGTAAGTATTGAATACTTACAATTATATTTTAAATTTGAGAAATTTCGAAGACAGCCTTACTCTAAAACGGCGCTGTAAAGGCAGACCTCTCATACAAAAAAAATGATTCGCTAATGAGCGCGGATGAAGCGAAAGAAGTATTTCAGAACGTAAAAAGTAAAAAAAAACGTGGTATTTACCCATCCCAACGATGATGAACATGACTGTATATGTATAGTAAATATAGTTCACAATTTACAATAAATAACACCAACACACAAAGGTTTGATAAAAATGTAAGGCTACAATTTTTAAGTACATAAATGTTAGTAAACAAGTAGAAAAATAAATAGCCAAATGGTATGTACATACAGAGCGAAGCACTGCCGTGCCAGAGCGTGACAACGACGCGTTTTATCTGCCGGCTCGCTCAAACGTTGTACTTAAGGAATGAATATGTATAGGAATCAAGTTCAAGTTTAATGTCTTTCAATTTATAGAATGCGATTGAAATAAACAATTTTATAATTTATTTAAAAGGAGAAAGGATATATTATTATAAAAGGATGTGATGATATAGGGGTATAAACTTTTGAATTGAAAAATTTGACGAACATTTTACATAGAACTGTGACGAAGCAATATCTAAGGCGTAAACATCACCTATAACGTTCCCATGGAAATCAACTTACATTGTTCACTTCATAACGCTAATTTGAGAATGTGAAGTTAGCTGCCAATATATTCTGTTTTAGGTTGGTAATAGGGATTTAAAGTCCTTGTTTAAAAATCTTTAGTTAGGAATCACGAATGTAGAGGACCAAGGCTTAAAAATCGATGGAAAAGTCGTTTTTATGGCATTGATAATAAATACTAAATTTTTTTTCATATGGCAATTTGAAAGTTAAGTAGTAAAACTTCTTGAAATTATAAATAGTACTTAAAATATAATGATGAAGAAAATTTTAAGTCGCACTATTCTTGTAATATATTTCTCTCTTGTTTTTATAAATAATTCCACCATCTAAATTGATGATCAAAGATCTAATTTTAGGATTGGTGTTTTAGCAGCTTGAACTTTATTGTAACAATATAAGTTTATTTGAGTAATTTGGATATCTTGATTGTACTAGAGAATTATTACCATAGACAAGTTCATTTTCACATAAAAACATTTAAACTCGCTTCATTTCAAGGAATCCATGACTTGTGGGATTTTTACACGTTATTAGCGCGTATATTTATAAGTCAATCAACAGACATGCAGCAATAAGGACTTGAGGTAGTAAGGGTAAGACAAAATATCACAATATATTCAGGTACACTAGGCTCAACCTAAGTTTGTGTCTGTGAAGCCTCGCCTGCATGTAATCACGCAGATGCTAGGGACTTGCACTATTAATAGTATAGCTGCCTCGCTCACTTGTTTAAGATTGTCGCATCCTCCTATCTCGCTTACTTCTGCTCCATGACAAACTATTTTACCCTTACGTTTTCGGCACTTGCGCAATTAATCAGAGAACATAACTTTAGACCCAGAAAGATTACGTAGAAGTACTATAATAACATCTCATATTACATTATAATATGGCTCTAGAATGTTGTATATTTAGAAACGCAATGTTTTTTAAAGTGTTACCGCATTATAGTAAACGCCACAGAGTACAATACAGCAACACAAAAGATTTACAGTGCTTCCTTTTTTAATGTCTCTCGGCGAAGTTCGTGTTTTGGAAGCTATCGGATTTGTATCAGTTGCTCCCTGCACTTGGTGACGCTGAGGAACGATCGTTTTCTACGGCGCATAGACTTTGGATGTAAATAGAGTTGCTATTACTCTTCTTGTTATTGAGTACGCTCTGCCGTTTTACCCGCTTTGACTACGGTATTCTCATTACATCAGTTATCACATGGAAAACGCACATTTCCCTAAAATAGTATATGTGTTATCCCATATTCAAACTTTCGCTATTCAATAGATTTAGAACACATAGAATAGGGAAAAATTGCTAATGTATGCTTGTGTAGAAACATTACAAAAGAGGAGCACTGTAAATTGATATCAATTTTCCAATTCAATTTTAGAATTCCATTGTACATAATTTATTTGTAAACATAGGCCGTATTACAAAAGTATGTCAAATCCGAATTATTTATAATATTCAGACATCACTATAAGGGGTTTAAAACTATCACTTTTTAAAGGGGTCACATGGTAACATTACATCTAGTATTTTAAGCTGTAAAGCTTACAAATACCTATAAAGTTATTATCTAAGAACCGGCTAGGACTTGCATGATATTTTCTGGAAAATTACTCTCTGACCAGTTTTGAACTGATTTGCAGTTCTTCATCACAGAATCTTAGATCACGAAGAATCACGAAACTCGCGATATTTTTTTCTATAAAGTTGCCATATATCAAAACAATTGTGTATGATTGATGGTAGCATTAAAATAAATTCATTTACCGATCCTGCATTTGCTTTACTTTTGATTTTTTAATTGGAGTAAACAAAGATCAACCATTTGCTGCCAAGATTTTGAACGCATTCCATGTACCGGTTTTTATAGTTCAGAGTGGCTTTCATAATGTTTATCTTGTTAATATCTCAACACAGTTCTCAAAAATGAAAGCATACCTTCCCAATTTAAATTAAGGCTAATTTAAGACCTAGCATTTTCTATTAAATTTACTTTTCGTGATGTCAATCTAGGAGTTATCATCATTGTTTTTCTATGCGACTATGGTAAATCCAAAAGCAATGATTATGTTTTAGCAGTCTAAGTATATTTATATATGTTTTCTACTATAATACGTGTGAGCCGCTCCTAATATACTCAATCGAATTTGATAAATGAGGTAACTATGGACAAGTTTTATGGCTTACTTATAAATTTTCCCGGTAGTCGAGTAACAGTTCTTTAAACTTTTTTTTACACATATTCAGCATACAGCTTTGCTAAGAAATACACCGACTAATCAATTTGCTACTCTAAAAACCTTTTTAGACTTGTATGGTTCTTTCGTCTCAAACTTACGACTTTACATTAGTGTTCTACGGAAAGCCTCAAATTAAATGTAAAGGCCCATGTCTAAGGCTAAGTGCCTCAAATTCAGAGGCTTCTTGTATCAAATCAACTAATCTTAGAAGATTAATTCATTCCGTCAGTTTCTAGCAACAGCCGAATTTATTACAGTACCGGATAATAAAAACGAGAGAAATTGATCCAAATTAAAATCAAAGCTCTCACAATAGTGATTGAATCCAGTTGACTCCATTCTCAAGGCCACTCCAGGCCCGAGGACTGTTGGCTTCAAATAATTTTCTTCGTCCAAATGATAATCAAAGACCTTACAACAAAAGTGTTTTAAGGCGCAGAGTGTTGACGCCTTCTCCGTCGGAAGACCAGAGCGAATATGCTGCGAAGACGACGCCATCGACGCCGTCCGCCACCCGATGTTGATATACCCGTCCCCATCAGTGAGGCCTGAAAGGAAACATATATATTGGTATGCAATGCTAATTAAAAACCTATGCATATACTCTTTCACGTTGAATCGACTGAATGGATTTAAAATTTTGAATGATATATACTGTTCCCGTGAAATGACAGGAAGACACAAAAATCGTCAATAGCACGTACCATTTCCCCGCGGGCCGCTTAGTTTATTAATAAATCAATATTTCCACATAAATATTAATACTTATAGTAACTCTGTACCTGGATCATAGATCATTATAACGTATGTAATATAAAGTAATATGGGGATTTTCAAGAAGAGTTAACAGTTTTTAAAAGGATTGGGAACACATCGTAATAATACCAGTGTTACAGATATCTAAGGCGACAGTGGTAGTTTACCATGAGACGGTCCGTCCGTGACTGTGAGCAGTTATCCTCAATCACAACTGAATATACATCTCAAGTTATTTATATGATTACTACTTGCGGGTTGGGTCTTGTATCAAGTCACTCGAATTTGAGTAAACTGAACATTTGGGGGAGTCAAGGGGGTTCGTGCGTGGTGATGATTGATTATGATGATGAAAAGTAGCGTATGTGTTATTCCGGGAGCTGAAGTATCTACATACCAATTTTTTTCCAAATCCGTCCAGCCGTTTAAGCAAGAAAGCGTAACAAACTTTCACGTGTATAATATTAGTAGGCAGACAATTATTTTATCTCATTACCTGTCTCTGTCTCTCTAACCGCCGTATCTCCCTGACAAGGGCGTGGAAAGCATCGTCGACGAAATGCCGCAACGCCGCCGATGTCTCGAAGAACGGACACCCAAGCTGAGTAGCCAACGCTTTGCCTTCATCTGTGCTTACCTGCAGACACCCAATCAGTTTGCATGTGAGTTCATTCTAAGATAAATTAATAAATGTATGGAAGGACAGATTAATATCATTTTATCTTCTCCTTCATTCTGCATGAGTGTAAATTTAACCATTTTCAAGTAAAATAATCTTCTAGTTCTGTTGTATTTAATAAGTGGACATGAGCTAAGAGATTATCAAAATCTTAATAAATACATAATATTTAGTGTTCATTCCACAAGATTAATTGTTGCAAGTGTGCACCGGGCATACAAAAAATAGGCAATTCCTTTCCACCACTATGATTATGTTATGGACACTACTGAAACTTCGCTTGGAAGTAGAGAAGATGGGACAATAAGGCACATATGACACAGATGTTAAGGTTATTTTTACCATGCTTCTATTAGCTTTACCTGACGATATATTTATGAATCCATGTAACAGAATGTTTGAACATGATTTTCACAGCCTTTATAACTTATTAAATTAATCTATTATTGTTAAAATAAATGTTTGACTCACTTGTCTGAGCCTAGGTGTCAAATCAAGTTTGTTCCCGACAAGAACTAAAGGGAGCCTCTCTGAAGGTCGTGCTTGTGATAGTAGCCGTCTATACTCAGCGGCCGCTCGGAATGACCGTCTGTCTGTGACGGAATAGCACAGGACGAAGCCTTCGCCGCAACGCATGTATTGCTCTCGCATTGCAGTGAACTCCACCTGAAATTCATATTTCATAAATATCATCAAAATATATATTTCCATATTAGATTTTAACATTAATTTAAACCACATAGGTACTTAAATATAATCTTATATATATAAAAATCTTGTGTCACGATGTATGTTGCCAATAAACTCCAAAACTACTAAACCAATTTCAATCCAATTTCACATGTACCCGTATTTTGGTCTAACTTACTGGATAGGGTAGTTGTCATCTCAATTATTCGCTTATGTCGTGAATGTAAACGAATAAAATGTACCAATTAATTGTTTTTAAAGCAAGTGTTTATTTACGGTTTACTTTTATGAAGTTCTGATAGATGGCAGTGTACGTTGATTCATCGATAAAATTCTTCAATATTGTTTGACATCTAGGTTGCAAATACACCCAATAGATGGAGCTGTGTTCTGTTTCTTAGAATATAAATTCTATTACTTTATTTCACGTAATATTTATTTATGTTCACGTTATAACCGTATTATTTTAATGGTTTGTGACTGATATTTTTATAATTATACTGCGTATTATGTTACAATATTATCACCATTAATAACAAAAAACATTTTGTACTATTTTCGATCAATCGATTCTTCTCGAAGCATGCGAACTAGAACGTTCGGGAAATTCAAGGTTCAGGTATAAATACTGGCGCCGAGAGTCACCGCAGTTCAGTTCCTTTTTAAGCAAGTGAATTAATACAATCTCCCGGAAAGCGATAGTCTCAGTAAAATCTCAGTGCAAGTCTTAGTACTACTCTCTGCGTCAGTCTCTACGTAAATATACCTGTGCATTTACCAAGTAATTAACCTCTGCAAGTATTATTCAGTGCAAAATCTGTAACACATGTAAATGTAAATCATGTACATGTAAATCTGTACACATGTAAGTATTTTTTGCTTGCATTTTATTTTATTTTCTTCATGAGTGTAAATTTCGCAGACTTAAATTCATTTTTTAATAATAAATAAAAATAAATAAATGAAAATAAAATAAACGCACTTATGAATAAATGATTTAACTTTATAAACATGCATTTTTTCTTTTAAACTTATTAATATTTTAACAATTTACTTTTCAATCATACAAATTATTATGGTACTCTCTAAAGATAAGAAAAATAAAATCTACATTTAATAAATTATTGCTAAAAAAAACATGTTTTTGAAACTGATTGAACTAAAAATTTAAAAATAAAACTGGAGTACTCAATTGAAAAATTCATATTGTTGTACAAAAAGCGTGGGGGGCTTGATTTTCATTGCTGTAAATATTTTAACGATAGTTTAGTATACCTGTAGTAATTATAATAAGCACCCCACGCATTTTGTACAACAAAATGAACTTCTCAATTGAGTACTCCAGTTTTATTTTCAATTTAGCTAATTCGATTTTACCGGAAGGGTTTTATTTCCTCAGTTGCGATTAGAGAAATAAAATATGGCGGTACGAAGTTCGCCGGGTCAGCTAGTGTAAATATATAAGGCGCAAAAACTTGGCAAGGCCTTTGGCACATCAACAAAATGTTCATGTGATGTGGCTTTCAAACTAGGTTTCTCTGTAGTATGAATGCCAGTGTTTCACCTTCCCATCTTATTAGCAAGACTGAGTTACAAAGTACAGTTAAATTAATCTAATTCTTTATAAAGCATCAATTATAAATTGCATCTTTATAGTACTTGTTTTATACTTTCATGGCTTTTCATTATATATATTGTTTAAGATGGGATGCACACCCATCTTTCGTGATCATGGTGAGTGAAACCGCGCCGAAATATCGGAAACTCAAAAAAAATAAAAATCATGGTGCATATCCCGTGTTAAACAATATAATTATAAATATATTTATACATATTTTTATTTATACATACATATTTATACATTCTTTTATACATAAATGTAAATGTCACAGGTGTTTCTAATGCAGTATGTCAATAGGCATATTTGAATAGGCACAACACAATTTTTGCAACAAACATTATTGAACACATCTGCTGATCTGCGAGCGGCTGTGGCCGATCCAATGAAGAGTGCATGTCTAATGGGTGGTCAAAATAGGAAAAAATTACTGGCATTTTGAGTGAGAAGAAGAAAAAATTAATTCATCATGCAACATTGTTAGAAAATATGAAGCCTTCAACATCAAAATAACTTTGTTTACATTGTTTTATTCCTAATATTGTAAATTGTTTTAATTATCTAAAATTTTATTAAACATGTCTTCTAATCATTTAGTTTTCTCTCTGGTCTGACTCTGTTCCCTATAACACAAACTTTATATGTATTTATATCCAAAGTTGAACTCCGACTTACGCAAATTTGACTTACATGGCTATCTCTTAGTCCAACCTATCTCATAAGTCTGAGGTATTACTGTAGCAGCAAGCCCGTCAAGATTTACTTATCCTACAGTTATAATTAAGTCTTCTTCCAACCGGCCATTGTGAAGATCAATGGGGAGGCTGTGTCTAGCAGGGACTTCTTATGGCTGAGATGATGATGATGACATTTATAGTTCTAGATTGAATTGAGAAGACAGATGATGACATATATATTTTTATTTCGTATTTTATGTATGTATTCCACTATTGTTATCATCTTAGCTCACCTGTCCAGCTGTGTCCAAAATATCCAAAAGGGCTGGTTCACCGTCAATCACAGCTTGTTGCTGGTATGAATCCTCTAGAATTATAAAAAAAATACAATAATAAACTACAGCTTCAAATCATTGTTAACACAGAGGAATGTCTAAAGCCTTGAAGGTATCAAGAAATCACCTATGGTCGGGTCATGGTAGTCTAAGAAGCTGTGGCTCACGAACTGCAGTGTGACCGCGGATTTGCCGACGCCGCCGTCGCCCAGCACTACAATCTTGTAGACGCGAAGGCGCGAAGAGCCCGCAGCCTCGCCCGCCATACCGCTGCATGCCTGCGCGTCCGAGCCGCGCCCGCGACGCTCGCCTTCACTCGCCCTCGCCCATCTCCCACCGCACAGACTGCCACCGAGCACTAACACCACCGTGATCACTTTGTAACACTCAGAAGCTTACTAAGACGAGTGTTTTATTTATCGAAATACATTTCTAGTAATATTTTTGTTAGACACTTCTTTAAAAAAATCGACAGCTGATTGGTGTTGCCTTCAATTAAACCACAGAGTACATTTATAAAATTAAACTAGGGTAATCCGAATCCAAACCAAACCAAATAACTTGTTATTTGGTTTGGTTTGGATTCGGATAATCGAATCGAGATCGGACAAATCAGAAATTACTCGATTAAGTTATGTGATGTTTGGTACCTACACGCACAAGCGTGCTCCATCCTACACCGCATCATCACTTAACATCAGGTGAGATGGTGGTCAAACGCTTGCCTACCCACCTTATATAAAAGTACTAACGCATAAAGGAAGGTGATATATCACCTACAGCATGGAAGAAGTTTTTTTATATATTAGGCCGAATTGCACCAACCATTTACTATCTGAGATAGACCAAATTATCCGTGACTTTAGCTTGATCTATTGTTATTATACTTCGTGCTTCGTCCTCGAGATTAGTAACCTGAAATAGAATATCTATAAACATTGTAGTAACGCCTACGTGACACCACTCTGTGCACTAAGTTGAGAGTTTTTTTTTTTCTTTTTTGTTTTTGTGGGTACTTCTTACTCCTTACTCTTTCCCGTCGCTCATAGCGTCATTCGCTTTTTAGTGCTCCACCACTCAACACTATATTTTAAACTCAGTGCCGGTTTGATTTTTTCGAAGTGTTAACCGCCCCTAGTTAAAAATTACAACAAGGAAACGCGAAATAGAATATGAAATCGCAAAAAAAAAAAATTCAAGGAACTGGAACAGAAGCTAATAAGTGATGATTATCAAAAACTCGTATCATCGAGTATTCGTCGTCTTCCCATCGCAAGAAGCATCTCCTTCTTCACCAATCTCGCCATGTAATTAGCATTTTAAGACTCAAGTAATCAGTATTCGTGTAATGTTCCTAGTACCTACCTACTATGTCTACATAAACCCGGTTTGCGTGTAATTCTATGGGAATTATATCTTACTGGATAGTACGTAGATGCTATTAATGTGACTCGAGCTGTACTTGGGACTGTCTCACCACATGCCATATAATCAGTTTGCGTGTAGTTCTGTGGGCTACATATTACTGATTCAATCGGTACATAAACTAGTTGGTTTTCGTGTAATTCTATGGGAATTTTATCGTACCGGATAGTACGTAGATACTATTAATGTGACTCGAGCTGTACTTGGAACTATCTCACCACATACCATATAATCAGTTTGCGTGTACTCCTGTGGGATACATCTTACTGATTCACTCAGTACATAAACTAGTTGGTTTGCGTGTAATTCTGTGGGAATTGTATCGTACCGGATAGTACGTAGACGCTATTAATGTGACTCGAGCTGTACTTGGGACTGTCTCACCACATGCCATATAATCAGTTTGCGTGTACTCCTGTGGGATACATCTTACTGATTCACTCGGTACATAAACTAGTTGGTTTGCGTGTAATTCTGTGGGAATTGTAACGTACCGGATAGTACGTAGATGCTAGTAATGTGACTCGAGCTGTACTTGGGACTGTCTCACCGCATGCCATATAATCAGTTTGCGTGTAGTCCTGTGGGATACATCTTACTGATTCACTCGGTACATAAACTACTTGGTTTGCGCGTAATTCTGTGGGAATGTTGCCTTACCTAATAATATCTTTCGCATTTTATGATGACTATCGGAGGATAACAGTACATGAACCGAACTGAATGCATAATTTATCAATTTACGCTGTCGAACTTCACATCTACCCTCGAGCTAGTATATCACTAACAAATTTCGACGCCATAAAGGCAGAAATAATCTAAGTGCGCCTACCGAGGAGGAAGCGTCTAGCGGGGATGATTTGGAATTTATGATGTACGTCTTAGACGAAGGCCATTACTACATCAGCGGCTGCCTCAGCAGCGGCATGAGCTGAGAACCCACAAATGTGAGTTCACCATTGGAACGTCGTGGGTATGAGTCCGCGACCGCCAAAGCGGTCGACGTCTGCGCCCAGTGCCGGGGTCGCACCCGCTACTGGGAAAATCGTTCAAAAAACTCCAGCGGCGGTGCCGCTAATCAGTAGAACCCAAGCTGGCGAATATTTAAACCAGAAGAACGAGGCCTGGGCGTGCCTGACGCCCGGGCCGGGACCACCCGCGCGCCCACGGTGCTGCAGAGCCGCGAGCCTGCGCCTCCAGCGCGGTGCGCCGCGAACTACTCGCGGTGCTCGTCTTCTCCGCCAAAACCGACTGGCCGCCAGTAGACACGGTAATGTACGCATAACAATTGTCTGTCTCCCTTTCGTTAACAATGGTCCCTGATATGAAGAATCACTGATTCTACACTGCATTGAAGGTTATAAAATACAATTTACAAACACATTACATTATAATATACCTAAGTTTTTTAATAAAAAAAAAACAATAGCTTACAAGACTGAAACGTGTATGAATGCTATAAGCATTTGCAACATATTATTGTCACGTTTCATATGATTTTTAATGTATTCTAGTCATTGTCAGTAGGGAAAATAATAACTTTGATCCATTTTATACATCAATTTTACGACCCTAGTACGATAGCTGCCTGGCTTCAAAAGTTTGTAAACACTGATTTGTATACTTGGTGGTCCTTACTTAATTATGTCATATGTGACATATTAACAGCGTCACCAGAATGTTACTTTTGTAACATAAGTTACTTTTCATCCTTTCATGTTACCTCCATGTTACACGACTTAGAATGGTACTTTTACGTTATTTTTTAGACCACAGTTGAAGCCACTATAAACTAAATACAAACTACAAAAAATAATCCTGAAACGGAATCCATCCAAGAGAGTTTCCTTCATTGTGTTGTCGCATTGATCCGCATGTTTCATCTTCCAATAACAATAAGACAAAACTCGACCTTTGAACGTAATTTAGACAGACGAAAATCAAAGACACATATTTTTCCAACTAAGCTATAACAGCCAATACCACTAGCACTAAATTTCGTCCTTCCCTTAACGTCTGATGGGATGTTGTTATTAGCGCCATCTACCTTTAATTGTATGAACAATTAGTTAATAGGACTCATAGACCAACATTACAGTTGATGTCGTATCAAACGAAGGCACCAAACCCATATCTTAGTTTTATTATTTATTGCAATAACAACATGCTAGGCGGAACTTACGTTCAAATTATTTAAAGGGAAGGAAAAAATCGGCTTCTTTCAAATAATCTGAACGTAAGTTATGCCTAGCAATGCAATAAACCATACAACTCTTAACTTATGAAATGTAAAAAATAGTCAAAGTGGCACAACTACAATACTTGGACACATGGTATCGCCCGGATTTATGTAGAAATTATGTTTTTTAATATTATATAAAATTTCCACTAAGTTCAACAGCAAGTGAACAACTTTATATTGGTGCTGGTCTATATTTCTTAAGGCATAAATTGGATGGAGACAAAGCTTTTTTTTGTTAATTATGTATAATGTGTAATTTTTTTAGGAATTATTTTATTTTTATGGCATATATTATGTTGGTTTAGTATTTTTCAATTTAAATTAAAGAAGCTGACTCAATCATGATTGTACTACTTTATCATATATTAAGCATGTCCTCAACACCTCTCTTCTTACATATCCTTCAACTCCGACTCCGATTCCGGTACTGATAAAACCACCTCCGTTACATCAATAAAGCTAACCTACGTAGAGTGAATTGCGTGAATATACGTATACTCGAATTTAAATTGATGATGTGTCCTGAATATCTTAAACATGTGTGGTTCTAGCTGAATTCCTTATTGTGTTAGCAGTCGAAAATCAAGTGATGTTAAACTCCTCTGATTTCCAAAACGTGAAACAGTGAAATACACAAGAAGTGCTTAGAAAGTGTAAAGTCTAATTGGACCGTGATAACATAATTTAAATTGTTGTATGTATTGCTTCCGGGCTGTTTGGCCGTGGTCTATGTGAAACTTTTGTTCCAGACGTTTCGTCGATCACTGCGGTCGACATCTTCAGTGGTTCAGGTCCGAGCGGCGACAAGAGCGTAGAACTCTCCTCCGCGGCGTCTTCTCTGATACTGATGTGGATTCTTGAGTCGCTTGTGTATTTATAGGGGCACTTGTACTGCTATTAGTGGGGGACAGAGAGAGGCAGACTGAGGTGGACGCTCCTGATTGGCCGAGGCTAGAAGGGGCGTGGCCTGTCAGTAAGGGGTCGGGTGTTGGTTTAGTCACCTTTGGAATGTAGTGGCGAGCGGACCTTAGTGCTGGATACCAATCTTTTTGGAGATGAAACCCTTCATTTTTTCTGTTGAAATTATTAGGGTGCTTGAAAATTTCGATGGCTTCTCGATGAAGGCGTGGGTAGAAATGTGACGTGGTGGATAAAACCTTTGTGTTTTGAAATTGGATGACATGGTTGCCTTTCTCTTGGGTGTGTTCTGCTACTGCAGACTTGTCAAGATGGTTTAGGCGGCAATTTCGTTCGTGTTCCGAAATACGTGTCTTGATACTTCGTAGGGTAGTGCCCACGTAGACAGAGCCACATGAGCAGGGGATCTGGTAAACTCCCGCTGAAGATAGTGGGTCACGTGGGTCCTTCACTGAACGGTGTAGATCACGTAGCTGTGTTGTGGGTTTAAAAATGGGCTTGATATTGTGGGTTTCTAGAAGTCTTCCAATGCGATCTGTGACGCCATAAATGTATGGCAAAAAGGCTTTCCCTAAAGGAGGTAGATTTTCCACCTCCTGGTTCATCGGTGCAGGTTTTCTTGGATGAAGAGCTCTCCTTATTTCTTGGGAAGAGAAACCATTGGCTTGAAAGGCTGTATTTAGATGGCAAAGTTCATCTTGAAGGTGTTTCGGTTCACAGATGCTCTTGGCTCGGTGGGCCAGGGTCTTAATGACCGACATTTTCTGCCTAGGATGGTGGTTGGAATCTTTGTGTAGGTAGCGGTCTGTGTGTGTGGGCTTTCGATAGACCCGGTGGCCAAGGCTACCATCTTCCTTTCTGGACACTAAGACATCTAAGAATGGTAATTCCCCGTTGTTTTCTGTTTCCATAGTGAACTGAATGTTTGGATGGATGCTATTCAAGTGCTTCAGGAACTTTGCCAACTCTGTGTCTCCATGACTCCATACCACAAAGGTATCATCCACATAACGAAACCACACCTTGGGTTTCTTAGTAGCTGATTCCAGAGCGGTTTCTTCAAAAGACTCCATGTAAAAGTTCGCAACGACAGGGCTGATAGGATTTCCCATGGCTAGGCCATCAACTTGTTCGTAGAAAGTATTGTTCCACTGAAAATAGGAAGTAGTCAGGACGAACTCAAACAAATCTGCAATGTCTTTGGAGAACAGCGGTCGGATTCGTGTCATAGCTTCCTTGACTGGCACTTTGGTAAATAGCGAGACCACGTCGAAGCTTATTAAACGATCCTCCGGGTGTAGGTTGAGAGTTTTGAGTTTCTCCACGAAGTGGCGGGAGTCATTGATAAATGACGACGATGATCCGACATGTTGTTGAAGCAGTCCGGTGAGGTACTTGGAGACTGGGTGAGTGGGGGAGCCAATAGCGCTTACAATAGGTCGGAGCTGTACTGAGGGCTTATGGATTTTCGGTAAGCCATATAGCCTAGGTGGGAGAGCTTCGGACTTCTTAATAATACGCTGTGTATCTTCTGGGATAGACGAATCCTTGATCAGGTTGTTTACCTTTCTCAAAATCTTTGCCGTTGGGTCCCGGGGAATCTTCTTGTAGATATTCGGGTCGAGAAGGTCGTTGATCTTAGATTCGTAATCCTTAGTATTGAGGATCGCTGTGGCATTACCCTTGTCAGCTTTTAGGATAACAATATCCTTATTAGCTCTCAGGTTCCTCAGAGCTTTTTGTTCTTTTCCCGTGATATTGCTCTTTGGTGGCTTAGCTTTCTGTAGAATTCTGGAGGACTCTTGGCGGATCTTTTCGACTATTTCTTGGGGAACTTTGCGTAGGCTAGCTTCTACGTTGGCGATGATATCTTCCACAGGGACTGATTTTGGGGTGATGGCAAAATTCTCGCCTTTGCTCAGAACTGACCTTTCTTCTTCAGACAGTTGGTGGTCTGACAGGTTCACAACTACACGGCACTTATCCAGACTTGGACTAGGCTCTTGTTTCTTTGGAAACTTGTCAAGCTTTTTGATCTGACGAGCAGAAGCTTGCTCACTTTCCCAAGTCATGGTTCTGAAGGTCAGTTTTTCCAGGCGGTCCCAATCAGCAGGTGAAAGTTCATGGGCAACTTGAAGATGTATTGTCAGCAGATCCTGACTGAGTAGTGCCAGGTTGCGTCGGGTGCTGTGAATACGTTCTCTGAGGAAGGCTCTTTCAGTGCGGTCATAGATCCGATGAGACGCGGGACTCTGGATGATTCTCTTCTGTCGAAGAAAGCGAGGTATGATGTCGCTATCTCGACAACGGAGCAGAAACGTTAATGATGACAAAAGTTGGGCTTTCTTTTTTCGTAATGACTCAAGGCGGCGTACGCGCTGGTGAACTTCCTCCCCGTAGAGGCGTTGAATGTAAACTCTAAGGCTTTCACGGCCGGCGTTGCATGTTGTATGTATTGCTTCCGGGCTGTTTGGCCGTGGTCTATGTGAAACTTTTGTTCCAGACGTTTCGTCGATCACTGCGGTCGACATCTTCAGTGGTTCAGGTCCGAGCGGCGACAAGAGCGTAGAACTCTCCTCCGCGGCGTCTTCTCTGATACTGATGTGGATTCTTGAGTCGCTTGTGTATTTATAGGGGCACTTGTACTGCTATTAGTGGGGGACAGAGAGAGGCAGACTGAGGTGGACGCTCCTGATTGGCCGAGGCTAGAAGGGGCGTGGCCTGTCAGTAAGGGGTCGGGTGTTGGTTTAGTCACCTTTGGAATGTAGTGGCGAGCGGACCTTAGTGCTGGATACCAATCTTTTTGGAGATGAAACCCTTCATTTTTTCTGTCTGCTCATGTGGCTCTGTCTACGTGGGCACTACCCTACGAAGTATCAAGACACGTATTTCGGAACACGAACGAAATTGCCGCCTAAACCATCTTGACAAGTCTGCAGTAGCAGAACACACCCAAGAGAAAGGCAACCATGTCATCCAATTTCAAAACACAAAGGTTTTATCCACCACGTCACATTTCTACCCACGCCTTCATCGAGAAGCCATCGAAATTTTCAAGCACCCTAATAATTTCAACAGAAAAAATGAAGGGTTATACCCAATCCGCGCTGGCGTCCCGCAAGGCAGCTGCCTCTCGCCAGCCTGCTATAACTGGTACACCAACGACATCCCCATCGTGGAAGGAACCACGCTGGCCCTGTACGCCGATGATGCCGCGCTGATCTCCTCCTCGGTCAACATGGCCCACGCGGCCCTCAGAATGCAGCGAGCCCTGGACCTGCTCCCCGCCTGGCTGGGCAGCTGGAGAATGGGAGTCAACGTCTCCAAGACCCAGGCCATGATGCTGACCACCAAGCACTCCCTGCCCCCCAAGCTCAAGCTCCTGGAGGAATCCATCCCCTGGACACGCTCGGTCAAGTACCTGGGAGTGACTATTGACCGCCGCCTGACCATGGCTCCCCATGTCACAAACGTGGTCAACAAAGCCAAGGCCGCGCGGCACCTCCTCCGACCCACACTGATGTCCAGACTGCCACTAAGGCTAAAACTGGCGATCTACAAAATCTACGTCCGCCCCCATCTTACCTACGCGGCCCCCGCCTGGTTTGCCTTAGTGGCAGAGACCCACCGGAGACGACTAAGAGCCCAGCAGAGCGTCTCCCTCCGGCTGATCACTGGAGCCCCCCGCTACGTGAGAAATAGCACCATCCAGAGAGACCTTAGGGTGGAACCTCTGGACTCTCACGTCGCGGAACTCGCCCGAAGGCAGTTCAAGAAGGTTGACGCCTCGTCAGCGGAACATCTCCGCGGCCTGGCCCCCCGCTATGAGCGCCTCCCAACCGCCCGACCACAACCCCGGGACCTCCTACCGCCCGACAGCGAAAACGAAGATGCCACAGTCGGCCCCCGTACGCGCGTCGCTCACCAGGCCTCCCTGAACAGGGTCTCACCCGGTGGGCTTGACAGCGACTAGGGGCCGTGAAGAGGACATCCTAGGCCCTTTTCGGCCACCCCAACGACCAGACTGCACGTCTGCAGTCTGCGATGGAAGACCGCGGTCAGGGGCCCCCCGTGCCCGATACCGCTTCCGCCCAAGGCACTAGTCCTTGTGCGACGACTACCCCGTAATCCACATCAGTATCAGAGAAGACGCCGCGGAGGAGAGTTCTACGCTCTTGTCGCCGCTCGGACCTGAACCACTGAAGATGTCGACCGCAGTGATCGACGAAACGTCTGGAACAAAAGTTTCACATAGACCACGGCCAAACAGCCCGGAAGCAATACATACAACATGCAACGCCGGCCGTGAAAGCCTTAGAGTTTACATAATTTAAATTAATAATAACCTTATTATTAACCACAAATATTACCCCGTAATACATATCACGGTTGCTTTTTTATTTTTGGCTATCGATTATTTAGGCATATCTGTACCCAACGTCTGTTCCTTACGTAAATCAGTTGCCAAAAATTAAAACACAAGTAACTGTCCAAATGAAACCTTCGGTCTGTTATTTATTGACTTTTTGTGAATTTCCTGTCTGCTGCATTGTAGGTTGTGAAGCAAACGTCTAATCCATAGATCAGATAGAATACATACTAGTGTAATCAAATCCCTAGAGAATGTAATACTACCATGAATCAAATCATTTGCAGTACCTACTCTAGTTTGTGATCATTTGTGATTGTGTTGGTATTTTTTATATACTATTTTTTAAACTTTAAATAATTATATTTAAATTTAACTTTAATTATTTAATATATTTGTTTTGAAAGTACATGCGTTAGCATCTTTTAAAGTTTGTGATTAGATATTTAAAGTGACGACTTGAGCAGTTTTTTTTTATATGAATATGTAATAAAAATGGCTCACATACAGTTTGTAGATGAACTAGTGCGAGAATACTTACTCTATAGAGGCTTTACCTCCACTGTAAAATCATTTGACAATGATTTAAAGTCTGATAAAGACAAAGGTTTCAGGGTTGACAAAATCGTTGATCAAATAGTGCACTACATCAATGTTTCAGACCTCAGCGGTCTAAAAGAATATTGGTCACATCTTGATAGCTTGGTATTCTCAAAATTAGAGATACATGTTCAACCAGGTAATCTCAAATGTTTGTATACATACATTTAGTAGTATTTTTAAATTAAGTAAAGTTATAGTAACAATGTCTGCAGCTTTGACCTACACATTGCCTAGGCCTTGATGTAGTGGGGGGAATTCTCTTCCATGTCTTAGCACTGAATAATGAAAATCTTATTTAAAATATCTATAAAATTGATTAATAAAGCAAAAACACCATAACATGAGTGTTATTTCTTGTTTTTACTGATTAGGATATTTACAAGTTTTAAAAAAATTGAAATATGTATGTGGCCGAAAACAAGTCTTTCAGGCTGAATACTAAAATTTGAGGCTGAAAACTAGCATTTAGACCAGTTTTTGATTTAACATTTTTTTTAAAATTATCTACTTCAAGTCATCAACAGCTATGACAACAAAATCTGAAATGTTTAGGCTATCAAAACCATATACTTTATAAGGATGTACATATCAATATAATATTTTTTGGTAGCTTTGTTGATGTTTGCATTAAAAATCCGAAAACCAGTGCAATGACTTGCAGCGATTCACAATTCTTTTGTCATTTGTAATATACACAGATAATTGCCTAATTAAGTGCTCTTTTAATTGGTATGGAAAATGCTTTGTAAATCTATACCAAATTTTCATGCTCCTACTATGAATAGGAGGGATGATAAACTAGGGGTTGGGGATGTCAGTTGCCAACCCCAGGGATTCTAGTTCAATCCTTACCAATGGCTTTGGCTTCCAGTGGAGGGAACATGTTTATCAAATTCACCACATGGTACCATTGTACTTAACTTTACCTGCCTGGCTAGCACCCTCAAGTTTGAAAATCGAAAAACTGAATAGTGGCAGTAGTCCTATAGCCAGTAAATATTCTAGGTCTAGCTCTAGCATGATTAGACTTTCATACCTCATCATCACCGTTCATTTAGTCAGATAGTGGTCAAATGCTAGATCTATAAAATATTTAAAAAAAAGGATTCTAGTTATTATCATCATATTATCATTAAGTCAGATTCATTTTTAAGGAAGTGCATAAAAGCTGACCTGACATCGTACTTTTGTACAAGAAAAGAAAACAGGCTAGATATTCCTAAAATGCATGTACTTAATTAATGCTATTGACACTGAGAAATCTGTGAGGCGGATGACAAAAGACTGACATATTCCATATTGTAGCTACTCTGGAAAACCGAGGGTTCCTCTCTCGGTTTTCCACTCCTACGGCTCGTCCTACATTTTGAAGGTGTATGGCAAAAACTTGATTGGTTGAATCGCATGGTGTGAATCCCATGTATTAATTATATGTGCTATTGCTATTAAGCAGTATCAGCTAGTACGTTGGTAAAACCTTGATTGTACTAATAGTAAAATGGATATTTATTTAACTTATATTTCTAGTTTAATACAACTTTGATAAAGTTCAATAGGTAGAATGACAGGAAAATTATTGTTGATAAGAGTAATTGGTGTCTGGTATCAGTAGTCTGCTTTAGTAGGTAAAACTCTGGATCATTATGCAAAATTCAACTGTATTTACAGCTATACGCAAGTTAGAGTACAGTCTGTACAAGTTGTACTTGGTTACTGCAGCCCAAAGTACAGGAGGGGTACGCAATGATAAAGTGACAGATTTCTTTGCAAAAATGTTACCAGAGTTGCAGGGGCAAGTTGAATGGAGGGACTGGTTTAGTAAGTTTACATTTAAAGTTTATTTTTTAATAAATATTTTTAATTTTGAACTTATCAAAATGTCTTTTTACACTAATAATAAAACTGTAAATTGAAAAAAGTCTGCTCATAGGATTTCTTTCTCTTGAAAATATATTCAGTGGCTTTGGCACTAACAGAACAAGAATCCAAGAATCATAATAATGTATTTTCTGTTTGGTTTTATGTTCTCACTCAAGAGCTGCTGAATCTAATGGGAAATGTGTTTCTCAAACTTTTCATACCTTTATTTGATTTAAAAAAATACACTGAAAGCAGAGCAGTTTATCAACAATATAAAAGTATGTGACGGGAAACATCATTGCATTTCTCTAAATGTGTCAAGAAATTTTGTTAAAATTGTCATATTATGTGATTAAAAGTTTTCTGTAGATAATTAATAAACATACCATTGGCATTTATGTGTGTAATTCGTGATTGTGTTTTTCAGTGCTACCATTTGTCCAAAGACCAGAAGAAAATCCATCATTTAGTCTATACTTCACCCGTGCATGGCAAGACAGTGTCCTTGTCTCGTTGCATAACCTACTGGCCACTGTATTCCAATGCATGCCGCAGCCGACACTGACCAGTTACGAGAGTGAGGCAGCTTTGGTGAAGAGGTTACAAGATAAATTGTCTGCTGTTGGAAAGGTATAATATGTTTTAAACTAGCTGACCTACATGCCGCTTTGCTTGCTCGCCAATTCAACCGCATCCAACACCGATGTTTTGGAAATTTTTTATCTAAATTTTACCATTAGCCCTCGCCAGTCGCGGTAACTTGGCGAGTGTAGGTTAAATATTTTTAAAATGTAATTGTGTAATCAAGAGTGTTTGCCTTGATCGGTTTTTGTGACCTTGAATGGTATTTGTTATGTACAGGCTTTTGTTGTAGTTGTAAGTTTAATTACTGTGTATCTATATATGTATCATAAAGGTTCATCAAATAGGCACTTCTGATCTTTCATTGTGGCTGAGTTCTAGTTACTACATCCATTAAAAAGAGAGAGACAAGGATGCATAAAGATTTTTTTGTAATTATTGGGTTATTTGACAGCATAGGCCCGGGCTTAGCTCGGCAACCCATGTGCACTTTATCTCTCTACATATTATTTAACATTTAAGCCTTCTCATAATTAAATAACGATGAGGGTATATATTCCTTATGACATATCTTAGACCATTACAGTAAAATCCAAATTCATCTAACTCTATACAACGCTATCTCTAATATTAGATGAGTTTTATTCTGTTGCTGGACAATTTCGGGTAGTAGTTTCGGTCGGCGCTGAATAGGTTGTGACTTATTTTACCTAAAACTACCCGCACTTTTAGTACTTTTTTTCTTTGTCACGGAAACCATGCATTAGGGTTTGTTGTGTTGCAGGCATGGATATACACAATCACAGGAATACTCAGGAACAATACATTTATTAGTAAATATTAATTAACATGACAAAAAGAAATAAATATAGTATATAAGCATGAATGTTTGCCGGGATTCGAACTCGGGGCCTCAAAGACCCAGAAGTCATATCACTGTTCACAGGGCCACGGCGACAGCCATGACATTAGTGAATAATTTTTATTTTACTGATAGTGTGGTCTTTGTTTTGCATCGGGACAGAATAAGCCCACGACGGTTGAATGGATTTGCTATCTATAATTATGTGACCTGCGTTCTCATATTGAATAATTAAAAAATGGTAAGTAAGAATGTTTCTTTATTTCAGCCACAACCTCCAGTAGAGAAGACATCGCCTATTGGTCACCAATCTCGCCTTTCGCAATATTCTGAACGGTTAAGCGGGCCTATGCCGCTCGTCGACGACTTTTGCGCAGTCCCTTCAGAACAGCTTGAAAGCGGCGTCAGAGAAGCCAAGGGCCTCCGTGGTCTCTTACGACAGATGGGAGGCAGCCCTGTTATGGGTAGAAAATCGGCTAGATCACAAAGTCAAAATTGAAACGAATAAATATGAAACCTAAAATCATAAAAGAAGTGATTAAGTTTAAGATTTAACATTCCGTGAATTGTATTTTTATTTATTTATAAGTTATGTTACGAGATCTCTTTTAAATGTAAATTTATGACTATGTACATATTATTTCATTAGATGTAAGAGAAAATAATTAATTATAGGATATATTTTATACATCATTACTGTTTAATAGATTCTCAATTTGATGTAATCTTATTTGGAAACCTATCATACCTAAAAATGTTTAACTGTCGTTCATCGACGTAGTTTAAATGAAGTGTCGTGTCACTGACATTTCGATAATTTCCTGGGAAAGAGAAAGGACTAGAATTGTCATTACGGTCAATTGCGATTGTCAATATTTACGTGAATTATGGTTTCAAAGAAGGTGTATCATTCGTGCTCACCCCAGGCGTTTTCTACAAACTACCTATATTAAGATGCTAACGCATTCGTTTACTGAACTGTGTTGGAAAAAGTAGCTTCGCTATTTATTATGATTTCTAATGAAAACATGTTGTTCAAAGGAGTGGTAAAATTAAAATAAAGATTCACTCGTAAACACTTGCTCAAAACTCTACAACAAACGGAGCCAGACGATTACATAAATATTGGCCACGTTGAGATAATTCTCACCATCACGGGCAGGGACATCAGCCGTGTTTCATAACCGGAGAAGTGCAAGTCGGACTCGCCCACTGAGGGTTCCGTTCAAATTTGTAGGCACATATTATTAAAAAATGTAGGTCCATATTATCGAAAATAGTTTAATTATAATACTTCAATAAAAATGTTTTTTTTTCATTCTCCGTCATAAATCGAGAATTATACATCATAAAAATAATAAAAATCTGTTTAAGCTTGTGCCAATGAAGCCCTTTCATACGATACTCCAGTCATTGGCCCAAATTCTGTTAATCACACGAACTAGCTAAAATTCTTCAAAATGAAAAAGCACTTATTCTATTTACTTACGCTAAAATTCAAATTCGTAAAATTCCATACAACGGTCTCACTAATATTAGACGAGCTTTATCCAATTGCGGGTAGGTTCAGTAGGCACCAAATAAGTGGCGACTTGCTTTAGCTAAAACTAGGTACCTACCCGCAATTTTAATAACTAAATTTAATTTTAGTGTTATTGATAATTCTAATACTAATTTAGACTTTATCGTAACCATATAAGAACTTTTTTAGTTTAGTTCAGTTGAATATGCGAATCACTATTCACCATCGAAATAACTACGTTGTACGTATTACATATTATTTCGATGCTATTAACTACCAGTCGTACTTAAAATAATGACAAACGCTTCAACTACGTACTTAACTAAAAATAATATCCATGATGGAATAATTAGTCGTAGCAGTGTTGCTAACTGTACCAAAACACTTGTAGCTAAACCATTCCTGGATAGTAGCTAGATAACCGGATTATCTTAAAAAAGTATCTAGACATAACTAAAGGGAAAATAACACGAACTACTGACTAATTATATAACTCGTAACACAACAAACACTCACACAGCCCAACTAACAAACGCGTAAATTTACATGTACTTAGAGAATTAACATCAACCTGTAATAATGCACGTTTAACTTTTACTTTATTCTCAACACCTTTGTCGATTTCATTACCTCCAATGTAGGCATATGTAACACTTACATACTGTTGATTATGCATTGATTAAATACTTCAATTAAACAGCCTAGATATTAGGTATATATATTGTAATTAAAATTATTGTAAAATATTGTCAGTAATATTATAATGGTAGTAATAAAGTTAATACAAGCTATAAATAAAATACAATACGTTATATAATATAATAATATATATTTATGGGTACATCGGTACTGCAAGTGTCTTTAAAATCTGTAAAGTTTATTTAATTGTTGTCGCTCGCGCCCTAATTACTGAGCCGATCATCATGAAGTTAAGCACGAAGATAGTTCAGAATGTAGGCTACATGATCATCGTTTTTCATCCCTGCTTGGGGAAAATGCATCGTGAAGATTATTTTATTGTTACAGTTTGTAACAATAAAACGTTTACAGAGGTTAGAAAGATGCTAAACTAACTATTTTCACAGAGTGAGAGAATGGATGCTTACGAACGTAAGAAACGTCTGGGAAACCCTGAAAAGCTTATATCGTCGAAACATTTGCTAAGTTATAATTATGGTCATACACCGATGACCATAGAGTAAGAAACCACAAATCTGTGTCTCAGTATACGACAAACTTTATTAGGATGCTTGATGATGCTAGCATAGATAAGGTATCTATGAATCAGAGGGAAATTAAAAAAAATTAAAACTATCATTTTCGTAAATTCAAATTACAGTTAAGCCATTCACAATGCCATAATTTAAGAAGAAAATTACTGTTTGATTTATCGTTTCATTCTATGAACATGTTAATTTCTGGTGTCTTGGTGTCTGGTTCTAATTCATTTACTGTAAAGCATGGCGGGCACAGGTCCTTTCTACATTGACGCAGAGAGGAGATCAAAAAGACGAAATCGGATATGGTACCAACAGAACCTTATGAATGTATTACAAGCAAACAAGGAGAAGCAAGTACGGGAGGTCGACGCATCTATCACGCTTGCTAAACAATTGCTAGAGGTGGGTAGTTACACAGGATAGAAAGTACCTATTGGTTGGGCTACCTTCTTAATAGGTCATCTAAACAGTCGGTCGCGGAATAAAAACCCTGTCATAGATTGAGTTCGAGAGAGGATGTGTGAAAAAAATAGGCACTACTAGCTACACCCCGCAGTTTTACTCGCGTGGCGATGATTGATGATGATGATAAGTAGCCTTGTGTTATTCCGGGATCGGAAGTATCTAGATACCAAATCACATCCAAATCCGTCCAGCCGCTTAGGTGTGATTGAGTTAGGTACAAACATCCATCCAAACTTTCACATTTATAATATGAGTAGGATGGAATCTGCCGCCTTTAATAGCCGACCAATATTTGGCAGAGTTAAGAGGTAGACAGATTATGTAATTGAGTATAGTTCACCGCGAGGCCGGAGAAATGGAAACTAATGGATCGCTCTGATAATTCGTATTCGAAAAGCAAAATAGGTTCGGAAAATAATAACAATATGATTTTAGTTGTTAGATGAAAAATTACCACCTCCTGTGCAAGTTCCGTTGCGAGATGTAGAACCAGCCAAGGATGACAGTCTCATGAAGCCCATCGAGCCGGAGGTCCTTGATTTGCTTTATGGGAGTACTATGAAAGGCGCTGCAGAGCGGTATTTAAAAGAGAGATACAAGAAGGCACCCGATGATAAGTGAGTAAATTTATCTTGCTTCTACATAGAAGTCTACATACTTCTACACACTAAAAGTTTCCGGAACTGGCCACTTACATAAACAATATTTAAAAAGTACAACATTTGAAAATGAAATTCTCTTTGGCTGTAGAGTGCAGTTTGTTTCATTTGGCTGTCATTTGTTTTTCCATTGCGGCGCCATTTTAAAAATTGCGTGTCTTCATTAACATGGAGTTGAAAATGAAAAACGTAGAACTTATGAGCCATCCTGCATACTTACAGTCCCGACCTGGCACTTTATGACTTTTTTCTGTTCCTAAAAATTAAGAACTAATTACGCGGTCAATGATTTTCTTCACCAGAAGAGGCTGTCGAAGAGTATGAAAGACACGTTTCTGAGGTCACTACGGAGGAGAGGCATAAAAGTTTTCAAAATTGGTTTAATCGAATGAAAAAGTGCATTTACGCAAAGGGAGAATATTTTGAGAAACTATAAATTCATTTTTAACCTTTAATAGTATTTTTTTCTTCCTCATTCCGGAAACTTTTAGTGTAGTAGTTTATAACTATATTATTTGTACCGTGTTATCTGTCGCAGTAAGCATGTTTATGTCGTAAAGGAACAAAATCTGAGCACCGCGCAGTATGAATATACGTCATCTTTAGTAAAACATCATTGATCCCACGTTATTTTTAGTCTCTACTACAGAGCTACTGCAAAAGTTTTTATTTTTGTTTAGCTATTAAATATTTTATCCAGAAAGTCCAAAAACCCTTAGTGCTATATGGGCTAGATATACATCTAGCTTATATAGCACCAGTGCACCATACTAGAGGACTGCAAATAAAAAAACTATTGAGATGTTATGAGCCGAATCGCGAGCACTGCTATTCCAAACTATTCATATTTTATTTTTTATTGAGATTAGGCAGCCATTTCATCACTATCTCACCTGTTAAGTGATGATGTGTTCTACGAAATACTGCGTTGCGAATCCGGCGTTTTCACACAAACGCTTTGGTTTCAACAGTACCTATACTCATAATATTCATAATGATGAACAGAAACCAGTAAGTGAGACTCACTGTTCTAGTCATGTAACGTGTTTCTATGGGTGTCTTGATTCTTCTAACCGAGTGCTTAGGTCTGTCCAAACGTGAAATTCATTTACTCATTAAAATAGCTTTATATACTAGGTATGTCAATAGATTATGAAAGTAATGTTTTTCTAGATTCTTCTTCCGGTTGTGTGGAAGCTGGGATTACGGCTGGCAACAGAAAATGTCACGCGTCCGTCCCCGTGATGTCAATAAGGGACGGTGTGCAATTCTACGAGAAACATTCTACAGGAAGAATAACTTAGCTCCCGATCCTCCACATTATGCTCAACCGTCTGGTGGAGAAACCAGTATTTGTAGTGAATACTCGTGTAATTTTAGCTTGCCCAGTCTATAATGTTTTATCGGTATTTAACGGTGGTAAAATAAATTTTAAAGCAATATGTAATTTTTTAGGCCCAATAAAGGTAAATAAGTATAAATATTACTGTAAATTCTAAATAATATGTAAATTGGATCTTCAAAATTTCAAAGTTTCAAAATTCAATTCATAATAAAGGAATGGTTGATAAAGCTTCCTCCCTAGTAGATTTATATTGATGATGTTGAATGTGTTCTGCTGTGGTAGAATATAGGGTATAGAGAATAGCAACATTGTTCCCCCCAAGCAGAAATGTCAAAATGGCGTCAACGCAGGACGCTTGGTATATTTCTTTACTTGGTTTAGCAGAACATTTCCGTACATCGAATCCTCCTGACATAAAAAGTTGTATCCAGTGTTTACAAGCCGTATTTAATTTTAAACCACCACAAAGAGTTGAAGCCAGGACACATTTGCAACTTGGAAATATTCTCTTGACACACACCAAAAACATCGACTTGGCGAGAACGCATTTGGAGCAAAGTGTAAGTGTTTTTTTACTGTTATTTGTTGTGTACGGTGTATGTCGTAAATTTTGAAGTAATACTAAGAATATTGAGTTAATCTGGTGATAATACCGTTGGTATTAAGACGTTATTATAGTACCAGAGGGAACTTTCATAAAATATGTAAACATTGTTGATGTGGGTCATAAACTCATTAAGCAGTGTTCTGATTGCAGTGGTGCCTCTCGCAGACTATCAATGGTTTTGACGATGTGAAGTTCGAAGCGGCGAGCGTGCTTGCAGAGTTGTTTGAGCAGCAAGGCCAGCCAACACACTCCAAACCAATCCTTAGAAAAGCTATAGAATTGTCACAACATAGTGTTTACTGGCACTGTAGACTTATATTTCAATTAGCAGTAAGTATAACCCATTAATTCAGATAAAAGAGCCTTGGATTTATGTTGGACTAGAAATCATTATTTATTAATTATTATAAATGTAGAGGTTACATATCCAAGATTTGCTTGTAAAGACCATGGTCATTTTCATCATACTTCTATTATCTGGTTGTGAGGTGGAAATGAGATAGCAGGAATCTTTATTATTATAAATTTAGTTTCAATTTGAGTTAAAAGTCAACCTCAGCAGAGGTGTGGCTATGTTTGTTTTTATATATAGTAAGGGTTGTTTTGAGATATTCATTATGCCTTGACTTATGTACCCTTGTAATAGGTACATGTACAGAATCACAGCATTATTGTAACTAATCTATAATGTCTAAATTAATAACAGAATTACAGCTATTAGTTGTTGAAGTTATGGAGATGAGCTGTGGAACCTTTATATTCAAAGCTCATTTTGCCAGTACATAACAAACTTGTAAAATTATGATCTAGCAGTATTTATTATTTTTTAGGTATTGGTATTTTATTGACTGAGGGTTCATACCTGCTTCTTATTTAAATATCAAAAACTTAAAATAATTATCTACATGCTACAGCTAAATTAATATGCAATGTGGGAATTTCACAAATGAGCCCTACCCTATGGTCCACCTAGTCATGCAAATGCAAAAAATTAACAAGGTGATTAAAATATTCAACCTTATACCAGAAGATGGGTTTTACTGTTTGATCAAATAAAAAATCAGGAGTTCCGTCATCAGAAATTAAATGGCAGTCAGCCGGCCACTGTTTCTGTAGAACTAATGATGGCTGAATAGTTCTTGATTGGAGACCATAGACCGGTAAGTGCAGTATAGGCTGTCTACCAACAAAGTGGACAGATAGGCTGACCAAGATTACAGGAAGTGGCTGGATGCTGGCTGCATCTAACCAGGCTTTATGTATACCGTAACCTATCCTTGTCCTATGTCTGGCCGTGGATGTCCTTTAGCTGAGATGATGACTATGATCATACCAGAAGAACAATATCTTTCTGTAAGATTACTAAGTAGTTGAATACACTTTTCTTATTTTGACAACTGCAGTCTATATTAAAAGTATGCCTAAGAAGGTATCAGAGCCCACAACATTAGATCCTATCTTGGTGTGCGCACTGCAAGTCATTTTAATGTATCTATTAATTAAACATTTTTCAAAATTTGTTTTGTACCTAGCTGTAAGTTTTTCCATGAAATCCTTTATAATTATAGTAATATAAGTGTACGAAAAGGTTGACTTATAATAATAGTAATCATTATTTTGAACTGGCATAAATTTAAGTTTTACATTAACGTTTTTGTGGTTTTTCAGCAAATTCATGCAACAGAGAGAGAGTATGAAGTGGCAAGCAGTCTACTCGGTGTGGGTGTGGATTATGCCCAGATCTCGAATGCGGCATATACTAGAGTACTGTTCTTACTCAGTAGGGTAATGGTAAGTTTATGCAGTTATCATTTTGAATTGTATTTAATTTTTTTGGTTTACTAGAAGCTTTGTTTATTCTGAGAAATAAATTAAGCATGCGCTTCACAATCATTTCCATAGACAGAATAGGGTTTATGTTGCCGTGTTCACTCACATCCGTGAGAGTGCTATTGGCTGAGGTTATGATGTCAAAGTAGGCAGTAACAAAAAAGTTAAAGTTATTTATTTATAGCTAGTTGGACCAAACAAACTGAAAGTTCTTAGAACTGGCCACTTGTAAACAATAATAAATAAAATAATTCAAATGAAAATGGTACTCTGCCAATATTATTGAGTATGAATTTCATTAGTTTGTCATTTGTTTTACAACTGGCCGGTTGGCGCAGTTGGTAGCACTCTGCCTTCTGAGCCGCTGGTCCCGGGTTCGATTCCCGGACAGGTCAAAAATTTGTGTGCATGAACATGTCTGTTTGACCTGTGTCTGGGTGTGTATATAAGTATATATATCCGTCATCAGGTTACCATAGCACAGGCTCTGTATGGCGGCAAATTGAAAATGATCTGTGTCATGTAAGCATGAATTTAAAATTCAGACAATTTTCATGCAATGATTTTTTATGACTCAAAATAATTTAAGTTAACTATAAAGTTATGATAGACTACAATTGGCATTTCAAAATGAAGCCCCATCTTGTACCACTATTTACAACTAGATTAATGAGTTTAATTGTCATACCCATTTAATTGATTATCTGCATGAGGGTCTTCTACGGCTACGACTGAAGACAACATCTGTGTTGTGCAGAGTGTGTTAGAAACTGGCAAAATTACCTATCAGCAGATTCGGACAAGATTAGGCACCGGTATGAGTCAAGGGCATAGAATCCTCCATGAACATTTAGTGGTCAGTCTTTATACTGTTACTACGGGTATAACGCGGCACTTACGCGTAGTCGATATCATGATTGACAATTGTTTCGGCTTCTTCCGGAAGCCTTAATCGGGATCTTGAGTGTGGTGCATTCGAGGCAACGTCCCGTCTCACACTGGCTAGACGGGATGGGACGGCTGTCATTCGGGCACCTCCCCAGGCTAAAATCCCATAAGATAAAATACTGTGAGCATTGCAAAATAGACACTCCATGATAACCTGCCTTGAACAACACTTCCCACCTGCCAGAAATAGTGTGGAAGACTCAGAGATATTTCCCCACTCTTATATGTTCTCTTTTCAATTTAAGGGCTGATCTACTATCACCTCCAGATACTTTATTGATAGTACACGCTCAAGAACCTGACACTGACATAAACCATCACACATAATTCTCTGACAAATACTATTTTGGTGAGCAAAAAGCTTTAGGTTTTTGGGCTGCTGACTAATGATATTAATTGATAAACAAATATACTTGGTTTTACTTTTATATACTGTCAGTACCTGGGAGTCCAACCATTTTATTGTTTTATTCAGCCCACTTTGACAATGGCTAAAAACATCTGTCCAAGAACCACCCTAAAATATGAGAGGTGAATTATCGTAATGTAACAAACCAACTAGGACTCACATGGTAAACACTGGAAAATTACTCTCTGACCAGTTTCGAACTTATTTGCAGTTCTTCATCTGGTTTCATTTCCAGTGTTTACCACGTGAGTCCTATTCGGTTTGTTACATTACAATTATGGAAGAAACTCGCGATAGTTTTCAGGTGAATTATCAGCAAATGCCACTAGATTACACTATGTTTATCCCTCAACTCTAATTATCTCCCTCTATTAACTCAGTTATCGCACAGGAACCATACTTTTTTCAGGACAAAAAGTAGCCTATGTCCGTCTCCAAGGTCCAAATTTTATCAAAATTGGTCAAGGCGGGATGCCGTGGCCAAGGGAGATAGCGATTAATTTTTATATAGATTAGATGTGTTTTGGAGAATTGGTACCCTGGACGGATATTTTAATGTGCCCTCTGAAGCACTGAAACACTCAATTGAAAATACCACTAGTGATCAGTAATCACTTTTCTATAAGACACACCCCACCAAACCATCACTGACGGAGGATGATGACCACATTGTACCTTTCTAACCACCTGGGCAGCTTCCTTAGAACTGTGAGCGTACACTTTATCATTTTGCTTGTTATATATATTTTAGACATTTTTATTTTTAAATAACTTACAGATTGCTTTACACTCAGATTTTGTAACATCTCTAAAAATGGCAACTTTCTGTCTTCCGGGGTTTTGTTGGTCATTTTTATACATTGTTTATCAAAACTTGCGTTTATTAAGAACTAATCTCAACAGAACTCAAGTGTCAAAAACAAAACAAAGCAAGGTAATTTCCCCAGCTGCCGTCTAACAAAAGCGCGTTTCGTTTCACACGTTATTTTAAGTAGACGGTTAGTCTACTTAATCTAGGTCTTACTAAGTCTAGTTAGTTAGTAAGAGCTAAAGCCGAAAATAGATAAAACTAAAGTTCTTTTGGATTTATTGCTAGAAATCAATATTTTTTTATATTTTTGCAAAAATCGTGATCTTTTTACAACTCTGCTAGCTTATCAATTAACTAATGTGGTGAATTTTCGTGTAATGAAAATGGGATCCTATCTGACGAATGCCAAACTGACAAGTGACTATTGCTGTTAATAGGCTTCAAACAATTGAACCATCTAAATTAATCATCTGCTCTATAGATTACCCCTTATTTGCTGTTGCCATACAAAAGATGTCATAAGTGATAAATACAAATTCTTTTGCAGTTATTGTTAATAGACAAAAAGATCCAAGAGGTGTTACCACTGCTCAACCAGGCTGGCCATCTGGTTGATACATGGGCTGGAAGTCCACATCAGAAGGAGTACCTCAAAGTGTTCTTCCTGGTATTACAAGTAAGAAAAAATTAACTGGTTACATTCACATTATGAGCGGCCTCTGTCAATATCAAGGAAAACACACGTTATTCTCATTACATTCATTGTGTCAATTTTTTCACACACAACAGTCGCTATTGCAAAACAAAATTTCACATAATGCAATACTTTATATAAAAAAATATTTATAGCTTGCTTTTGACCACTGTTTCGCCTGACGGTAAGTGTCGACGCGCTCTATGATGGAGCATGCACGCCTTGAAGGTTATTCACTTGTGACTTGGGGACTCCAGGATTGTACCTATCGGGAAACATAGTAATAATAATACTTAGCAATACAAGGCTCATATTATTATAATGACAGGTGTAGACAGCTAAATCTAACAACTTCACAGGATTGCAGACACTGTAAGATCTTACTACACAAGCCATGAGGGTCAACAACACAGTATATAATTGTTGCTATGCATGCAATGGTATGTGAAAGTACTGTTGTATTAAACTCTTTTATTCTTTTATAGGTCAAGAATTTCATCAGTGTCAACAACTGTGTAACTAATTTTCTAACATACAGATGGTAGTTAGCCAGGCGGGCACTGATTTGATAAACTTCTTCGACCACATTGTCTCTGACTATCAATAGATGTAGTTAGCCAGGTGGGCACTGATTTGATAAACTTTTTCGACCACATTGTCTCTGACCATCAATAGATAGTGGTCTAATGCTAAATCTATGAGAAGAATAAAAAAACAATGTTGCCTACTTGGAATAATTCTTAGACACTGTGGGGATTTAGCTATTGAGATGTTACAATGCACTAGTACAGTATTCAGAACGCTGCTACACTGTAGTACCGTGGTCACAATTTTGTGTGTATCAGCGGAGCGCCAAAGTATTCAAAGAATTACATTGTTACTTATATTATTATCATTACATACATAGGAAAGCACTGATGACAGTCTCATGCTTTAATTTTTAAATTGCATACTAAATTAATAATTATTTAATAATCATCTTTCTGTTTATGGTGTGCCTCTAAAGTTTCTTGTTTTGATATGTGTACTTTAGAGACCAAAAGTTTTCGGAACATTGCACTAGTATAAAAATATCAGACGTAGGAATAATTTTATACACTAAAACGGTGTATAGGGATGGACACTGTCTCTATTAAGACAAAGCATTTTCAATTTATAATATATTGTAAACTCTCTCTATTGTAACTCTATTATAATATATTGTTTGCAGGTATGTCATTACTTGATGGCGGGACAGGTGAAGAGCGTGAAACCATGCTTAAAGCAACTACAGCAGAGCATACAGACTATCATGGCGCCCGCATGGCCGGATGACGATGGTAAGTTCAACATAATATGCTGAAGCTACATTTATCTAATTACAGTGACAGTGACCAGGCGATAGCTGGCGCAAATTCTTGTCTTTCCAGCAGTGTGAGCGACAAGGCTAGATAAGTCTAACGTATTAACGTTAGACGTATCTGACCTTATTTATAAATGCTGCTTAAAGTTAATCAATGGTTAGAATACCCCTTCAACTTTTGCCTGTTTTTAAATGTCCCGCGCGAAAACGAGATGGACCATTTTGGGCATTGATTAAATTTAAGCAACGTTTATAAATAAGGCGTATATAATATCGACAAAAATATTTTTATATCGAATATTACCCAAGTCTTTAACATTTAACTAGCCTCGCTAACTTTTATCGATCGGTAACGCTGTCGACAAAAATCATTATCAAAAGTGGCAACACCTGTAAATTATCGTGCAAGTCCATTTAAATAAAAAAACTTAACACCTGATAGTTTGTCTCACCTGATGTTAAGTGACGACGCGGTCGAAGGTGTAGCACGCAAACTTAGAAGGTACCTATTCGCTCGCGATTACTTGTGTCCAATTTCTAAAGCAAGTAACTTATTAAATAATCCTGGATTTATTTTGTTTAAGTGGTCCTCAACAAAATAAATCCAGGATTATTTTACCATCTTCAAAGAATGTTTGTCTAATCTAAGTGTGATCGATTCTCGTGGGTATCGCCGAAATTCATTCTGGGTTGCACTTCAGTATTTAAAGTTTATTATAGTCCATTTGAAAATCATAAAAAAAATGTTTCCATTAGCTGTATGCGGCACCGCGTCGGTCGGAGAGTCGTTCGTATGGCTCCCGCGACAGCAGCTGTACGTGTTGGTCTATCTCGTCACAGTGATGCACTCGGCGCAGGCTGGCTACATGGATAAGGCGCACAAGTATACAGAGAAGGCATTAGCGCAGATTGACAAGCTCACTTGTAAGTACACTACACTATTTTACTTCATTTTATATTCACGTAATTTAATTATCAATAGGTATAATAAGCAAAAATGTACCCGCTTGGGGTATTGGTGCATGCCTCATCAGCCTCTATCCAAGCCATCCTAACTTCTAGCATAACGGAACATGGCTTTGGATCGCTCGCACGGCAGCTCCATCGGCCAAGCGATATCTCTGCGAAGCTCTGACAGCGGTTGTACGAAATTGATTCGAGCATTATTAGCTCCGCACAAAATTTGATCGTGTCCGTTCACGCCAACCTGTCGACCAAGTTATGCTCGCCTAGACCATATTCTACATTCGATCAAATCTTGGTCGGCTGTGAAAAGTGAAATATGCATTAGTAATGTGATTGCGTGATCCATTATCAATGTGACTTTTTTTCTTCTCTAACATACTATGGAATAGCCGTTCGTGACACATCGATCAATATTTGGCCAATGCAGGTGCCGAACGCCGCCATGTGGCACTTTTGTTAGACATGGATTCTTTTACTAGAGTTACCGCGCGCGATGTCCTATGCTTGCATAGCACACCTACTTTTTTAGGTGTTAAGTTATGAATCAAGAAAAGCGACGTGTCTTGGTGTCACAAGGGTGGCTGCTAGTGGCAGATTTTGTTCCAAAGATAATTGAAGAAACGTGTTGAATATGTGAAAAATACGTTATTTGATCAGTGGTCCATTAATCATAATATCGAAAGAAAAATTAACTCAAAACTCCATATTGAACGGATATTCAATAACTAGTTACGCTTTTTAATTATAGCCTAAGTATGAACGTGGTGGGGGTGTGGATCAAATCACCCAGCATGGTGCTAGGGTTCTTTCGAGTACCCGCCTGGCTAGCTACCATCCTCAAGTTTGAAAAACTGTCACCAAACACTTAGTATGTTCAAGCAGCAGTCCTTGATGTGTGGTATGTGCAGCGCAAGGGTTCGAGGAGAGGAACGGCGGCGGGGCGGGGTGCGGGCGGGGCGGCGCGGCGCTGGCGTGGCGGCTGCGCATGGCGCTTGTGGAGCACGCGGCGCTGTGCCGCCTCGTCGCCGGCGGAAAGGCGCACGCGCTGCTAGAGATATCGCGCGCCGCGCATCTGCTACACTCCGCGCCGTCTCGTGAGTACTTAACACACTACCGCATTGGCTTCTCAACAATGAGTTTTGTTCTTTTTCAGATACTAGTCCATTTTGAGCTAGCGAATGCCACATAGCGTGTCACTGTCTGTTAACGAGTTTTGTTGTGTCAGGACAAACGGCAGCGGCGCACACGCCCCAGCTGCACTGCCTGCTCGGGCTCTACGCCATGTCCATGAACTGTATGGAGGCGGCGGAGGCGCAGTTCCACACCGCTATACACGTACGTTACATTATATTGTGTACTCACTCTGTTCAGGAAAGAAGGTCTATCTACATCTAAAGGTCCCTGGTTCACTCCCGGGTTTCAACACCAATTTTTATGTTTAGGAAAGAACATAAAAACACTTAATTTAGTAGAAATATCAATTTTATTTAGACGAGTAGCGAGGTTACGTTTTACGTGTTTCACAGAATCCAATAGAGAGCGAATAAGCAGTGTTGCCAGTTTACAAACCTAAAAATATACAATGTTATGTTGTTATTGAACACACTTTGATCCCCCGGGTTAAGGGTTGAACAAAATTCCTTTCATAGCTATACCTACGTAGTAATTACTATTTGTGTACCAATTGTCAGTCCGAAACATTCAGTAGTTTGAGGTTATTGAAATAGTTCTGTCAGTCACAGTCTCAATTTAAGGGGTTATTTATTAACTTTATTATACAGACTAGTACAGCCCGCCCCCCTGGAGTATACCTGTGCTCCAATTATAGTAACTGTTCTATAAGTACTATAACACTGGATTAAGTAAGTACATATATTTGTTCAATAGGATAAAATTTAATTAAAAATTACAAGACATTTCAGTACTAACAACGTGCACGATGTTAACAAAAGGAGGCTGGACCTCAAAAAAAAATATTACAATATATTTTTTTGTATTTTTTTGTGTTTTGCAATTTAATGAGGTCTATGTAATAAAAGACTTGATTTATGTTTAATATATTGTCAATTTCAGATGTCACAAGAAAGGGATTTGTGGATGTTCGCTAAGTTGAACCTCGCGATTGTGTACCTGCGGGGGAGGCGAGACAACGACTTGGCGCAACTTATGGAACAAGTATGTCTATTCTTTTATATGTCACACAAGAATTTTCTTATAATATATTGAAGTTGTATATCAAATATACAACCTCAATAACATTAATTACTTACGGTTAAAAAGGACCTTCTTAAAAAAGGAAAGAAAGGATTTTAGACCTAAACGAGAACCTTTCAAAAAAGGCCTTTGAAGAAAAAACCTGTGTATATACATAGAGGTTCCGCGCATTGGATACATCGGAATAAAATTGGCTATGATTGAACTGAAAAAAGTGTGCATTGACTGTAACATACTCAAGAGTACAAAAATTTACATCGCCAAGAAGTTGGTCTTCCCCATTTTTTCATTGTGGGGTTCTGCCCCCGACCATAAAAGCTGCAGACAGTCAAAATATTGGTACCTTTGAAATGTGGTGTTGGCGCATGGTACCTTTTCTATTTACATTATATAACACATATGACCATCCACAAATAATTAAAAATTGCTTAACTTTTGAGTAAAAAGAGAGTTGTTACAATTTTAACTGGTCCACCTGTGGCATCACATCTCCTGAAGTGATGATCCAATTTTAATAAGGTTTTATAGTTTGAAAGGTAATTTAATCGAGAATGTTCTTAGAGTTTCAAGATTTTGCCTCCAGGGTTCCTTTGAAATTGAAATTGAAATTTTATTTTAATATGTATTGGGAATGTAAAAGTGTAGGTAAAAAAAAGCAGCTCGGAGACGCGGTTGTTGGCACCGGCCTTTTGCCGGGGCAGGATGGAGAATGCTAACGGTACCCCATCTCTCCCCAACAGGCATCAGTCTGCTCACTGTGGTGTGTTTTTGTCGGTCGGGGCCCTCGCATACACATGGTGCAGGAGTCAGGGTTGGTTATTCAATTAAACAGAATCCGACATACCTTACCTATTCAGTATAATACTATCATGATAACTTTATATTACCTAATAACCTTAAAAAAACCATTCAGGTCCGTCCGGAAGCTCTACCTCCATACGCGCACGGTCTCCGTGCAGCGTCATATTACGTGCTGGGGCTCCAAGCCTTCTTCCAAGCGCGGTACAACGAGGCCAAGTAAGTTATATATGAAGTAAAATACCCCGCACTACCCGGGAGATACATTTCGCAAAAACTTGCTATAAGAGACATTCGCGTATATTGAAGTTTGCGTTTAAACATCGCGAAGAGTCAGCCTAAAATGCAAATCAATTCATTCCTTAGTACCAACACCAATATTTGTTCATAAGACGAAACAATCGAAACAAAGAAGGGATCCTCCAAATACAAAAAGTCCTGCCTTGAAGGGAAGGAATCCCTTCACAACTCAATAATAAACATCTACAACGCATTTTATTCACTTTAGATGTTTATGTTTCATAATAACAATTACTGCCTACACAATCACAAAGGAAATAGAAATAATGTAAGTTTTCTCTTTAATACAACCAGGTTCGAATCATTAACTATGTTCAATTTTTCATTCAGCATGGCATAGGGAAAAAGGAAAAATGAGTCTTGGCCTCCGATAATAATATATGCCACTTTCTTCTATGAACTATCTGCAGTTTTTGTTTTCACTAAAACCGATGATATGGTTCCTAAGAACAGATCATTATACATATGTCTTACAGTTTTAGATTCACCCATACTGATCCATTTAATGGCCCATTCGGTACGTATTGTAAAAGCAATTGCAAAAAGTATTATTGCTATAATACAAATTTAACATAACATTATAATAAAATATTGAAATTATATCACATTTGAGATCCATAATTTTATTGCTACTAAACTAGAGCATATTTATGAATCATAGAAGTGCTCTACTTTATATCATAAATTAATAATAATTATAATCAGTCCATCCATATATTCATCCATAATCCTCATCCCCAAACTTAGCACATAATTTATACATTTCTTAGTTTTCATTTTCATTCTTATGCTTATCCAGGCGATATCTCCGAGAGACCCTCAAGATGGCTAATGCAGAAGACTTGAACCGGTTAACATCGTGTTCTCTGGTGTTGCTTGGGCATATTTTCCTGTCCATTAACAACTCTCGTGAAAGTATGAACATGGTGACTCCAGCCATGCAGCTCGCCAGCAAGATACCTGATGTGCACGTGCAGTTGTGGGCTTCTGCCATATTGAAAGGTTAGAACAAAACATGGTGCATATCCCGTGTTAAACAATATTTTTATTGGTAACAGATTGTACTGGTGTTAAAAAATTTTTCAATAGCTAGAGCTATTGAATACTATTTAAGCTAATAATATAATTTACATATGTATAAAGGTAGAAATTTTTTAAAAGAGATACAGGCCATAGAAAGCTTAAAGATATAGAAAAGAGATGTTGGTGTATTTACATGTGTACATTTGTACATTTTGTAGACCCAGTATGATCTCAAACATAGTATTTGAAAATAAGGTTATTCGAAAGTATTAGAAAAAAAGATCACAAGTTATTTTTAGTTATTATTACACTGGTGATATTTATTTTATGCTGACATGTAACGATGTAGTTAGTGATGACTGTATATTTCATGGAATTAGATAGAGGAAATAATTTTGTTAATGTATTCTCACTAGCAACAACACCCTGGAATCTTAATTATGTTATTCTGATTTTTCAGATATCTATATCTGAAAAATCAGAAGATTTTTCAGATATAGATCAGATAGATCAGAAGAAAAATCTTTCTGTCTACAGAACATTATTTACTCATAGTTCTGCCCATGGCTTGATTATTCCCCCTCCATTGGCCTTACTAACTAGGTTTGAAATAATTATGTTAATTTTTCAGACTTGTACCGGCTAGCGGGTGACACTGAGCGTGAGAATGAAGCGTATCAAATGCACTGTAACTTCTCACAAGCACTGCTGAAGGACCACTTTCAGGCTACGCAAATGCCGCAGCACGCGCTCGTCCATTGGACCAGTGGCGCCCCGCCTGCCTTACCGCCGCCTCCGAGCTCCACGCAGCTCACCTAGTGGCTCGAACATTGTGACAGTGAACACTTATTGACCTGTCCATTAGAAAAACAAACTGGAATTCCACCTGTGTAATGTGAAACAAGTGATAAACAAACACCAGCAAGTGAAGTGATTGAGTAATGAAATAAATCAGCTGCATGTGTGTCTGGCCACATTTCATACAGTCTTTGCAAACAGTTCAAATCAATTGTGGGAAATGGGATCTGATATAGTATAAATAGCTTCGGTACATGCCTCATTTGTACTAAAGTACTGAATGCAATTAAACCTAGCAAGGTCTGTCAGACAGGTACACTGTTGAATTCAATAATATTCGGATATCTAAGGAACATATTCAACATTATTTTTGTTCAATCGAACATTCCATGTGATGGTTTATTGTTCATTTTACTACACTTTTTTAGAGCATATTAAAATAGAGTTGTATTCTGTAAATATATAAATAAATACATGGGAAAGATAGTGTTGTCTGGAGAATTGATAAAAAAATGTATAATAGTTGTATATTATGTGTATATGCAAGATTTTATTTTACTCTACTAATTGCTTATTGATAATAATATTAAAGTTCTGCTAAATGTCAAATAACTATTTAATAACATACAGTTCTTTTTACTACTCATATCTTAATATTGCGGTATACATAAAACTACAGTAATGCATTTGCTGGTGTTACTTAAATGATTTTGAATTGAAGTTTAACCAATTTAAATTACGATGGAAATGTATAACCAGTGTATGATTTTAGTCACAACTTATATCAGAACTCACTTCTCAAGATAATGTATTATTTTTCCAATTAATATTTTAAACCTAGACATACCAAATTTTTTAGAATTTATTTTCGCCTAGATGGCCTGTCAATATGGGTCTTGTGTTATTAATGTTATTATTCATATCCTAGATTGGGCAGGATAACCTTTTGAAAATTAGTTAACTGGAAAGATATTGGGTACAGAAATAGAGTTCAATCTTGTGTGCATGTAAGTAAAATTTCAAGTTGACAATAAATTCATATCAGACTTGTGTGAATGATAATAATTGTTATATGATTGTTTGAACTTATCTAGATATCACCTTACTTTTTACAAATCTGTCATTACTTTCTTTGTGTGACTAACTCCAGGGTGGATGAATCACCTACTCGCCTAAAACTGGAGCAGGTGTGGCAACAATCTAAACCCATACTCTGCTATGTGAAGTAGTTGGGATGGCTAGGGTAGTTGGCGGGGAAAATGCATAATACACCCCCAAGCCCTCACAAATAAGAATAATAATTCATAAGTTTTTTTAAATTGATTTCTGCAGCATGTTTAATAAATACTAATATGTAATCTATATGCGAAGTGTAACTAAAATGTATTGTAATGCTGAATTGAAGGTATGGGTCAAGAGTTAATTGCCAGAGTATAGAACCTTAATTTACATGTATAATTTCTAATACATACATCCTATATTGCAAGTCTGTTAAAAGTATATTTTTTAATGTTGCTGGGTACAGCTCTGGGAAGCAATAGCTACGCCGCGCGCCGCATCGCAGCTGGGCGGGTCAATCTCCGCTCGTATTTGTCCCCTTTTACAAATAGTAACTACTTTCTAATCTCACCACACACTCCCCGCGTCGCGGTCCCTCATGCTACATGTATGGTGTAGATGAGATTTTGATAGGCAAGAACATATTGACCCATACGGCCTTGCGCGGTTGTACTAAGGTTGTCAAAATAATCTTATAAATTAATACTTACGCCTTGTAACTCAACAATATGCGTTATACGATACTGATCAAGCCAGTAGGGGGCGACTGTAAGTAGTCACATAAAGTATTCTGGTAAATGACTCCGGACTAGCACAGTACATTTCAGTATTGGTACACATTTTTGGTACTCATTGTAGAAATGTCAGAAATGAATCCCTATTTCCCATGGCCGGAGGATGACTACTGAGTTCATTATTTTATTTTTAAGTTTGTATTCGAATTTTTTATTAACTTTCCTTAAAAAAAATCGCTAAAGAGAACACCGTAGTCCACGCGGCTGAATCAGCTTAGCGCAGCGAGTAATTTTATAATTAACCTCCCCTAACATACTTCTGGAATCATTTGTTACTGATATATAATGTAATTTGTCACTCGGCACTGATGTGTTTGAATGCAATATGGCTAAAATATTTTATATCATAGGAAATCACTTATGGTACATTTTATTTTGGGGAAATTCCATTGGGAATACGGGTTTCGCTAGTTTATGATAAATTAGTAGCATGTCTTTCACATTGCTTACCTTTTGTCTTGCTTTATTTTTACTTATTGCAATATGTTTGACATGTTAAATTTTTTTTCATAATTTTACAACGTAATTATTGTTTATGAGCAAGTATGTTCCCCAAAACAGTATATCTTCAAATATATTTAATGTAAGGATTTAAAATTAACAAAACCTAGAAGACAGTGTTGGCTATGTTATTACTAACTTGGTTGGGTAGCTCTTAGGGAATGCAAAACTACAACCAAACAAAGAACGGACTTTGTTTTTTTTTTTTGTTAAAAGTGTCGCAAGTACAACACTGTAACACAGATGACTTAAAAGTACCTTCTAACTCGTTGCATCTTCTTTTGAATACATCCACGTTTTAGCTGTACGGTAATACCAAAAGGGAAACATCGATGTATGTTTAAAATGCAGGCGTAAATCGCAAAGTACATATGTATGTTCTAATTATGTATATATGAATATGGTGACTAGTACTAAAGTCTATAAAAGCACAGTATTCTCCACAAGTTTTTAATTTGAATGTAGGGCCTTGCTTATGCCTTGTTTAGCAAGCCAAGTGTTATTTAAATTAAGTCTCATATTTATGCTCTTCCACACCATAATAGGAGTGTTTAGAAAACACGGAGGTACAATAAATACGAGATTCTTTTTGCTGTGAATGTGCAAACTTCCGTCCTAGCAGGGTTAAACAGAACCAGTTTCCTCTTGCCCCCATCCAAAGACCAGTTGATTGATATATTGGTGTTGATAAGATATTTGCTCAACCGGTGCAATGTAAATCGACAGTTCTGTCATCTGCACGCGATGCATTTTGCTACTATGGAATATGTCATTGAAATGTAGAATAATGAGCGTTGGCGATAACGTGTTGGCACAGCGATAGCAACATAAATGCTCAGATCTGATAAAAAAAAATCCTGACGTAACCACAACCGCAGGTTGTGTGGCCACAGAAAGTATATGAATCACAGGCGGACTGCGTAAGGATGACTCGTCATTGTCTCGCAAACGACCGACAGTACCACTGGAGCAGCTATGCCAGCGACCCAGCCATGGTCCGTTATATTAAGGAGCTAGGATGGCTGGCAGGGGGAATGCACAATACACCCCAAGCGGAACGTCAGGACAGGACTCGGCACCCCCAAATCGAATAAGAAGTAACCACAACCCATATTTTTAACGGCTAGCCCATGAGATTACCAGCTGAGCGTTGAAAACTGTTCTGTTACGGATCGCTGATATTCTACATAATCAAGGAACTGGCTTTAATTACTCGATCGAGCCCCTAAAAGAGTAAAGGTAAATACCTGTCAGATTGATTACCTTTCTTTGAGATTGTGTGGATCCGAGTAATCCTTCACTAGGATATCACACATCTTTGCTATGTAAAGATGGGAACACAGGTTTCTTTGTTAGGGATTCCTTAGCATAGAACAGCCCATGGCATGGCGAGGCGCGCCTGTCGTTGAGAGACTAATTTGAGGCAAAGAAGTTACTCAGGATATCTGATTACTCATGTTCTATGCGCTAGCTTGTCATGCGGTCTTCAAGGCAGCAACTTGGGCCAGTAACCAAATGCTTAACCAAAAGATGGAAATTGCATGTATATTAATGTTGCTCTTATCATTTCAACGTGACCCAATATTTTAGCAGAGACCAATTTAGCAAAAGAGGTGGATGAAAGAAGTTGATAGAGAATAGATTGGCTTGGTATGGGCATGTCATTCATCATCATCATCATCATCTCAGCCATAGGACGTCCACTGCTGGACATAGGCCTCCCCCATTGATTTCCACAAGGACCTGTTGGAAGCGGCCCGCATCCAGCCCTTGCCTGCGATCTTAGTCAGGTCGTCTGTCCACCTGGTCGGTGGCCGTCCTATGCTGCGCTTGCCAGTCCGTGGTCTCCACTCGAGAACCTTTCGACCCCAACGGCCATCAGTTCGTCGAGCTATGTGCCCTGCCCACTGCCACTTCAACTTGCTAATCCGCTGGGCTATGTCGGTGACTTTTGTTCTTCTACGGATCTCCTCATTTCTGATTCGATCGCGTAGAGAAACTCCGAGCATAGCCCTTTCCATAGCTCGTTGTGCGACTCTGAGCCTGTTCAGAAGGGGGCATGTGATAGGCATGTTCTGGGCATGTCATTAGGAGGGATGAAAAACATTTAACAAAAAGAGTACTTAACATGAATGTAGACAGAGATAGAGGAAGGCCGAAGAAGACATCGATGGACTGTGTGAAGAATGTGAAATGTGTGAGCACAGAGACAACTAATGATAGAAGTTAATGGAAGAGGAAAACATGTGTCGATCCCACCAAGTATGAGATAAGGACAAGATAAAGAAGTTTGAAGAACGGTTGGCCCAAAGGGATCAAACATTTCTAGGAATTGTCATTGATAAGTGTTATACTAATTTGGACTTTATCGTTACCTTAGAAATATCATATTTTCCACAGTTTTAGTTTAGATTGGCTGAATAAGAGAATCACTTACCAATGACTTACTCATAAAAAACACATGTATTATTGCTTCTATCAAACTAATGAGATAATAGTTGTAGGAATGCTTGATTGTGGGTTATGAAAAGTTCTTTCAGGGTCAACACTACAATTAAAAGGGAGAGTAATTACCATGTTATTATGGACACAAAGCCATGGCGAACCCTGCTGTATCTATCCCATTTGCACTCACTCATTCACATTTGATTTCAAAATAGGGTATCACACTTACACTAGATGGTTAAGGCATGTACTCCAGCAAGCCTGGAGGACTGCGAATAAAATTATTTTAAATAATTTCCATTTTTTTAAACTGACATTGGACTCAAGTCCGTTGCGTTGATAACAGTAGGTATATGACTGATCACTGATAAATTTGACGAAGGTAGTTTCGTGGACTGATATAAATTTATACTGTACATACATTTTATTTTGAGAATGAACAAACTCATATTTATTATAATTATTTTAAAGTTAGTACATAGTTTTTGTTAGACAATCAGAATGTTGTTGATGATATTTTTTTAAATACCGTAAAACGGGGTAAATTGGCCCAATTTTTACTTTCAATTGGAATTTTAACCTTTTTCCGTAACACATAGAGCATTTGGAGGTATACAGAAGAATGTGTGGTAAGCTCTTCTAGGTGCTAAGTAGCTTTAGATCCCCAAATTATGGATATATTATGAGAAATTCAACAAAAACCTTGTTGGATTCCAATTTACCCCTAACGGGGATAATAGGCTCGACCGAGGGGTTAATCGGAATTTTAACTAGGGCTGTCACTATCTTTATAAAGTATGAGTAGGTAAGTACAGTATATATTGTACCTACCAAATGTAAAAAAAAACATGCTACCTAGGAATAATGAATTTATTACGTGAGGCTCGAAATATCACAATAATGGTAGGTTGAAAAGTTGCCAAGTACATCACGTGATAAATGAATGACCCGTCCCCGTGTATGTGTGTATAATAAAATAATCCTTTATGAGATCATACTTTATTGTAAGTAAGCACCTACCTAATAACAAAAATATCGCATTAAGTTACGGATTACTTTGTTTTTATGGCGGCATAGTACTGATTTTGCTATATTGTATTTTTCAGAGACAGCACTTAAATTATTATTGATTGACGTTATCTCATCCAAGGCTTCTTTAATTACATGTTTGTCATACTTTTTGTAACGCTTAGCACCTAGTTTGGGCACGTAATTGCGAGGCATCTGAAATACATTAAAACAATATAGTCTTGTATCATAAAAAAAGTTGAACGTTTTGTTTATTCTTAGTTTCATGCTAGAGGTTAGTATAACAAGGGACCATCCATTAATCACGTGATGTGTTTAGCAAGTTTTTAACCTTTACCTTTGGTAATGCGTAGTTTTCTAGCTCTCTTTAGACTGCGCTAAATAATCGCGTGTATTTTTTACTTGAAAGTATCTTCTAATAGCGTGGTCAATGATAAAAGAAATACGCGTAGTATTTCACTACACCCCCTCCATCCCTTATTAAACGTGCTATTTTCTGAAGCCTACCAACCCCCTCTTTAAACCTACGTGAATAATGGACGATCCGCGGACTAAGGTTTGCTATAATATAGGTACATAGTTATACATACTTACATATTTACGTAAGCAACTGTTATTTACTCAGAAGAAGATACTTAATAGTTTAAATATAAATGTCAATTGCATTCCTTTATATAAATGATATATTAGTTCAATTTACTAGGTACGTTATTCAGATTTTGGTTTTTGACAACCCTATTTAGGAATTCCAATTTACCTCTTATGCAAACCCAATAACCCCCACGTTGTTCCAATTAAAACTGTTTACGTGCCAATTTCCCCCCTTTGCGTTCCTATTATCTCCAAAATAACTTAAAAACGAGTGATCGACCAAAATTAAGATTTTCAATGAAACTAAGGAATTATTCACTTACCTTCACGTTTATTTAAATCATACTTGACTATTATTATCAAAATTACATCGATTTCAATACTTTTTGGCAATATAAACAAGTAAAAACTTAAAGTTGAAGGGTACAATATTCACGTGTCCACGACCATCTCTTTTTAAACATGTTTTTTTTACTCAAATCTAATTGGCTGAGTTAAATGCGCAGTGTAGCCAGTAGTAAAAAATATCATTTCGTTCAAAACTTTAAAAATGTTGCCTTTTCTACATATAATGACACTGACAGAGCGGGGCTTAGAAAATCTGGTTATTATTCCTATTTACCCCGCCATTCCTATTTACCCCGTATTACGGTACATAAATATACTATTTTATGAGCATTGACTGGTTGTGTGCTCAATTGTCATTATGATTGACGCAAATAAATACATCCGTATTTATTTGCCTCAATCATAATGACAATATTTTAGTTCAAGTTTTCACGTTCTGATTTTTAAAGGTACCAAGAATACACTTCTACTGCTTCCTCATACATTAATCCTGTGAAATCCATCCATTGGATAAAGTAAATGAATTTAAGTTCTGGAATGTTTGAACACTTTATTAATTATTATAAATTTCTTTGGAACGGTTAGTTGTGGCCTTATGCGAAGGGTACACTTGCTGTTGTTAATATGTAAATAAAAGTTGAATTATTGTAAATAAAAGAACTATATGTTTTTTGCTATATTGTTGTTTTCCTCTCGTCTATTCCCTCCATACATCCAAGAAAAGAAAATAATAGTTAAAAACTTGGTGAAATCGGTGCCATGATAGTTCAAAAGTAACTAATATCAAAATATTGTGCTCATGGTACCGACTTCGACAAGTTATTTCATACTTTTGAGTGTTAAAGTCGGTTACGTTTTTTTGGAACCGACATAGTGTTTTCCACTATAGGTACAAGTATGTAGATTTAATAGTGGCGTGACAGTTGTAAATAAAACATTCTGGAATACCTACAATACAAAACTTTATTAAAATTAAATCAACCAGTTCCATTATGAAATATACCAGCGCAAATTGAATCTAGATAAGCATAAATACTCAAAATTCTATTGCATAAAAATATGATGCACCCCTTATACTTATACACTAAATAAATTCTAGGTACCTACCTACTTTCTCAATGATTTATGATCTAATTCTCGGAAATCAATTTGAATTCATTTATTCAAAACACAACATTAGTACCTACCTATCTTCTCACGTAGACGAACATCTGATTTTATATTTTCTAGTCGTATAACTTACTATTACTGTTTCGAGATGATATCTCTTTCCGATACACCCTGTAAGCATACTAATAAAAAAGTAGTAACATTAAAAATATGTGTATTTAGCACTTAATAAAAATCTTACAGATAAATACTAAAATACATATATAATGTGTTCTCATCCTACCCACGATCATCCAACAATCAAAATAAATCATCAGTCCCCCTATCGGTGGGCGTCCTTAGCGTTACGCTTGCTGGTCAACTTGGCAACGGGAGAGACTGGCACCGAATCGACAGCTTTCTCATAGTCTACAAACGCTAAGCTTAGTAGGTAGGTACTCTTCGCTCTTCTGATAGATATAACTTGTTGAAGCGTGTGGATGGGGTCTATGGTGTCGAGAGTCGAGAAGGAGAGCATCTTCGGCATAGCAGCCTTTTAAAAAAAACAGCTTGTCCGGGAGGCTGGTAGTGCCAAGCCTGTGTTCGATACTTTTCGCAATGTCTAACAACATTTGTACAGGTAAATACTACAAACTCGGCGGATAATATATATACCTACTTTAAACTCTGCGGTCATTGCATATTTTATTTAGGATCTAGTGAGGGATGCATATTTTCGGTAGGTTACCCCATTGATACGTGTGAAAAAGAAATACTGAACTGAAAATTTAGAACATTGCCCGATTGTTTAAATACTAAGTAGGCATAAAAATAATTAATATATTACTATATTCTTTTATTGGTTGTATGATATATACGAGTACCTATGTAGTAACTAGCTGCGCCCCGCGTGGTATACGGTTTTCGCACTCGGTAGCTCAATTATCCCACGGATCTGTACTTTTTCCGGGTACAGTTAAGAAGCATGTGTTATTCCAAGGTATCTTCACTCTAAATTTTATGCAAACCCGTTCACCTGTTTTAGCTGAAAAAGTATCAAACTTTCGCCTTTAAGCTAGTGTGATATAGGGTCGTAAAATATTAGAATGAATAATTTAACAAATTGTATGCTGTAGGTACGTAATACAAAATTAAGTGTTCATTTCCTATAAGGCGGCTTTTTTTATTGAGTAAAGTACACGCTAGACTCAATGCTCCGTAGGTACCTTTTTTGGATTAAATTTCAATAAATAGTATTTTACAATATTAATTAAACATCAAGACAAGTGTACGTAACAACATGGTAACAGTTTGAAAGATGTTACAGGAAAACGTTGAAATTAGCCTACAAGGCGGCTTCTGTAAGAAAGAGTTCCTCTTTCTCCAGGAAGTTGGCCAGCCTCTGTCCCATCGAATTCGGTTGCCCATAATTAAATTTCCCTACCCAACTTACCGTTAAAATCCCAGTTTTTGGTATGGATATAATAACAGTGTAGATGGATACTCAATCATCTCTCAGCCCTAACGTCATCTGTTCAAAGTTTCGAAGTCGATAATCGAAGTGCATAAACACTACCTACCTGAATGATCAACAAATATCTCCTTGACATTCTGTGTAGGTACCTACCTAGGTATTAGGCATGCCATCCTTGTTATAATATATTAGCCCACATAATGTCAATAATTCATTTAGAAAGTATAATCGCGAATTTCAATGCACTATCCACATCATGCTCAAGATGTTTGCCAATTAGGTCTAAGCAAGGAAATGGTCACATATCTAGTTTCTATGACCTCACTGCTTAGATGTCAAGCAGATCCCTGTCAGCCGTCAGTGGCTCAACAGCCTAAAAGCAATAGCTAGCCACTAGTCCACATTCCCAAACCGATTGGGTTGTAGATAGGTAGCCAAATGTAATAGTTGTTTCCATAACTAATTCATTGGTAAATTATAAGCTAAGCTTAAAATAAAGACTATTTATAGATGAGCATGCATAATTATTATGATAAAATTGCTAAGGTAGGTACGTAACCTACCTAAACCAATCAATAGAATCACACTGGTTTACAATTCTTGTACAAATCCCGGGTAACTTGAGCACAGTTAGGTACTAACCAATTTTTCATTACATCGACTTTGAATGAATGAAACAATTTCCATAGTCAGCCAGGGTAAACTTTCTAGCTGCAATATGCTCTACAGCTAACACTATAAAATTTGATATAATAATATGATTAACTTGACAATTTACATCTGTACCCTATGTTGCACCAACTATTATATCTATCATGCCTATGGACTGAGTGAAATTTACATCAAGAAAAACATACTGTATATAAATGTATATTAACTAATTGCAGTGAACAAATTTATGGGATAAACTGGACTTAATTTATATTAACCACAGAATGAAAACTACAAAAATATCCTAAATTCTCATTTATTCATCAATAGTCAACGCTCCAGAATTGATGTCATTGATGAGGTCATGTGGGGGTCTACCTTCCACTGTGCAGCCAACAGACTGGGCTGTGCCAAGGATTTCCTTCACAGAGCCAGAGAGCTCACGGGCCATTGATCTGGGCCTCATGATCTTAGCAATGCCAACTACATCTTCAAGAGAGATGTTGCCATTGTGCTTGACTGAAAAAGAAAAACAAATAAGTCCACATAAAATAATAATCAGTAGTTCAAACTATACCATAATGCAATATGTATGGTGAACATAAAACAATATTTAAATTGCTTCTTCATCAAAACTGTGTGACTTAAATTAAAATAGGTACAATTTGATCATCTTATTTTTATGCTGTGAGACTGTATTTCCTTTGCACAATGATTTCATGTCCAATCATCCACTCTAAATCATAGAGAAAACAAATTTCCATCCCTAATATTATTCTTATTCTGATTGGAGTGGCAAGTCCTACACCGACTGTTAAACAGTGTAAACACCTGTTTACACTGGGTGTTACAGACAGCCCCCTGTGCAGAGGATGCCTGGACGCAGAGGAAACGGCCGCGCACGTGCCCATTGAGTGCAGTATCGTGGCGACACAAAGGGTAGCTTACCTCGGCACGCCGAGGACTGTCCAGGAAGCCTGCACCGGCATCAGCGAGCTGCTGGGATTCCTGGGCGACATCGGATGGCTGGACTGACAGACTCCACCCGATTTCACGCAAAATGAACCGCGCACTGTCGGCCTGGTTGCGGAAAAAAGCCCACCCACCAAGTACCCTAGGAGTCTCAATCCTTTTGGTGGTAAATATGTTACAAGCATTATAGTAGCTTGCCATACACATCTTCTAGGGCATTCAGGGCAGCAGCTTCAGTTTCATTATTCCCCAATAGTTTCTAGTACTGTAGGTGCCGGTAGACTGTAGGAAGGACCAGTCCTATATACATAGCACCAATTTTTCTATCCCTTAGAAATACTCATATACTTAGAATATATTTAATTCGAATAGGCAGGTGTTAGACCACTATCTTACCTGTTGTTAAGTGTTTACAGGGTCTATGATAGAAGATATCTATAGCCTAGAAGTTACCTATTCAATCTCAACTTGAACATCCTTCTGAACATCAGCTAGTGAAATGAAAGCTTAACTAATTAAAAAAAATAACCTTAATGTATTCCATGCTTCCTGTTGATGTCAGTTACACAAATTAAGCATTAAGCACAAATAACAGTTTGTTACTTACTATTCTTTTGCTTCTTCCTATCACGTGGAGGCTCCTTCAGAGCTCTGATGATGAGGGCAGCAGCTGATGGCACAACAGAAATCTGTGCCTGCCTGTTCTGCACAGTCAGCTGGACTGTGATCTTCAGACCCTTCCAGTCACTGGTAGCCTTGGCAATGTCATCACCAACCTTTTTGGGGGACTGTGGTGCAGAAATCATTTTAATTAATATTTTTCTTTACGTTTCCACACCAGTAGACACAGAAGTTGAACACACTGTAGATATTAAAAAAAAAAAATACACGCTATACTTTGTTTTATGTATATCACTATATAAAAATTCATTTGGAGCATAAAATATAGATAGCCTAAAGGTGGGAGCATTGGCTGACAACCTGATGGATGCTAGTCTGATCCTCAATAAATGGCTTGACCTTACTGTTAAAACTTAAAGTTAAAACTGTTATCAAAATCACAGCATGGTTGGGTAAACTGTCATTATATAGTGTTCAGGAAGTTATGCAATACAGCAACTAAATCTTTTAGTCTAACGTATAATTACCTACATCATCAATTACCATCAAATCAGATAGTGACTAGTATAGCAATATATGTATAGTGTAAAAAAAAAAGATGTTATTTCCAAATAAGTCAAAATGTAGACAAACAGGGACTTAGCAACATTTTTCCTTTCAACTTTTATATATTGGTAGACCCAAGTCTCAGCAAATAATGGTTTGATTCATGAATATAACTACACTGCGCAAGAGACTACCATTACTTTAATTGTACTACATCTGAACTCCATATTAATACTACTTGTAAATATCAAGTTTTACTTGAAAGGGTCACTGATGTTGCATGCATGCACAATTGTTGCATGTCAGCATCTAGGATCTAGATTTCTAGGTTGCACCTAGAAATCAAGCATGGTGACTACCACTGGGCAGCAATCTAATATTGCTTTGCTTTAATCATTTTACGCTAATGCATAAATCATTGTTATCAGTGCAACCTAGTGAATGATGGAATAATTTAATAAACAAAAATTTAAAATTATTCAGAGGTTACATTACCACACATGAAGATCACAGTAGTTTTTGATAAGCAGATACCCAAAGTTTACCTAGAAATCTAGCATGACAGTCGCATGGCCTGGTCCGCGACTCCTTATTGGGCATTCGGAGTAGCCGCAACAGGGAACGGATCCTGAGTCGCGGGTTCCTTCCATCCGCCACCCGGAAGGACGCGCCTGGTAGGGTGGCACCCCCCAAGATCATTCAATCATGAAATTGCAACACTACTATTAAAATTTGTTTTTTAAGTCTAATAGCCTTGTCGATAACTTATAAATTTTGAGTTACGTAGTTTATGTACAAACAGACTTTCGTAATATCCGACAGGTTAGGAGTTTTACTATAACACTGGAACCTTACCAAACCCAAGGGACCGATTTTAGGGGCCAAGGATGATGTAGCACCGACTTCGCCACCAATGCATCGCAAGTTTACTGTAAAACACACAAGATAATTGTAGCCATCACTGATTAAAAGCACCGGCGAAACTAACTTCCGTTACTTAATCTTACACTCTTACCAATCTTAATTTCATTAGGATCGAACTTAGGTGGCATTTTGTTAGTTTTTACTAGTTGTTATTCACAAAATTAGACTATCCCTTCAATGATTATTTTGGATTTAAAAAGTGATCAAACTGTCCATACGTTTCACAACGTTGACAGTTCGCCATAAAAGAGTGAGTAATGAGTATGAAGTATAGAGTAAAGATAGAGAAGGTATGTAATGTCAGTGTTGCCAATTGTAACAAGATGTGGCGATTGCACTATGGCCTTCTTAGGCGATAATAAAACTCATTGCTGTAATTTTATTTAATGAAGATTTTCTAGTTTCGAATATTTTTATAGAATGTCATAAAAGAAACAATGTTTTTTTTCACCACTTATATTGTTGGTTGCTTAATATATTACATATGTTTGACGCTATGTAAGATGCGTAAATTCGTAGAAGAAGTTTAATACAGTTATAACAAGACAATTGAAATATGAAAAAAAATATGCCCTGTACTTGCTGAGAGTTTATTGACCTAAATAGTCATTTTACAAATAATTTAAGTGACTGTGAAAAAAACTGTCACTGTAACAACAAACGTTGTTAACTGCTGAACGCAACCTAGTAAAATGCGTAAGCATATAGTTTGTGCCAGTAATGTGCAACATGAGTATATAAATCCATGGCATACAATGATGTTTTACTAAAGATAACGTATAATCATACTGCGCGGTGCTCAGATTTTGTTCCTTTACTACATAAACATGCTTACCGCGACAGATCCACCCGATACGCGCCATAGAGTACATTTGTATCCGGGCACGTTACACATTGTATGTGTGCAGACCTTTAAAATGAGTAAAAATGGTTTGTAGGGTATTTATTTCCAAAAAGCTGATTTTCGGGGGGATTTTGAAAAAGTTTGGGGGGAAATTCACACGGTCACCTGGCAGCACTGACTTATTGTGGGTTTCAGTTTATAGTTACTTATCTATGGTGGGGTTTGTAGTTAATGAGCAGATTTCTCGGTACGTATTTACTACCTATGAGAAGATTCGTCATTCGAGGAATCATAAATTTTCATTTTAGTTTTTCATCTCCGTTTAGTGTCGGGAATTTAGATAGAAAGTAAAAAAATATTGTTTCCAAACATCATGGCCAATGACGAAGTAGTGCTAAAGCAATATCTGTCAAAGTATAAACATCGTGATTTTGCATGTCGGGAAGTGATAAATCTTATTCAAGTTTATCGGAGTTTGGTCTTTCGTTTGGAAGCGTTTGTCTTTAATTCCGGAGCTAGAAAAGACCTACTTAATCTCGAAGGTACAATCCCAGTGAACTACAAAGGTGCTTTCTATAATATCCCGGTTAAAATATGGCTAATGGACACACATCCAGCTAATGCACCATTGTGTTTTGTCAAGCCTACGGCGGACATGTCAATTAAAGTCTCCAAATACGTGGATAGCAATGGGAAAATTTACCTGCCATATCTCCATGAATGGACCCAAAATGGATCTACATTGCAGAAACTTGTTATGTGCATGATCACTGCTTTTGGAGAATTACCTCCCGTTTACTCGAAACCCCGCAATGAGACTAGGCCGCCATACCCAGTGAACTCTTTCATGCCCGCCCCTGCTGGATACCCGGGGTTTCCACAAGTGACACCTCAACAGGGTTACCCAGGACCAACACCATATCCAACATCTGATTTGCCTTATCCAAATTTCGGATCACCTTATCCTGGAACTGTTAGCAATACTAATGGGCCACCTTACCCTACATTCTCACCCACACCATACTCTCCAGCAGCCAATTTCACACCTGCCCCAGATGTTGCTGGAGGAACTATCACAGAAGAACACATTAAAGCATCTCTTCTCTCTGCAGTAGAAGATAAACTGAGAAGAAGACTTAAAGAACAGTCTCAGCAGTCACAGGCTGAGCTTGACACCTTGCGTCGCACTCAACAAGAGCTCAGAGATGGAAAAACACGCCTTGAAGACATACTGTCCAGACTACAAAGGGAACGGGCTGAGTTAGACAAGAATGTAGCTCTTCTTCAAGAGAAAGAGAAAGAATTAGAGGCTGCTGTTGAAAAGCTAGCTGAACAGGAGGGTGTGGATGTTGATGAAGCAGTTGTAACCACAGCTCCTTTATACTCACAGCTTCTGAATGCTTTTGCTGAAGAAGCAACTCTTGAAGATGCTATTTACTACATGGGGGAAGCTTTGCGTAAGGAAGTTATTGATCTGGATACATTCTTGAAACAAGTACGTACTCTTGCACGCAGACAGTTCACCCTGCGTGCTTTGATGCACAAATGCAGGCAAAAGGCTCAGTTGGCTTGCTAACGTCTTACTCTATACCTGTTCTATAATGACATCATAACATGAAAATAAATGTGAGGTGGATTGAAATACTGATTTGTTTATGTCATTTGTTATTTATGATATGCTATTTTATGCTATACTTATTGTGAAGATGTATATTGCTCTATAGGTTTATTGGAATGAGAAAGATTTTATTACTGTTATAAATAATTAGTTCATTATTTTTTTATATAAAATAAGTTTACATACTGGCAATGTTTTACTAATGACTCAAACATAATCAAAACCACAGGCAACCTTTTCAATTGCTTACATCATACTAAGATTTAGGTACTTTGTTTTTACAGGCACATGGACAGGACTTAGCGCCATTTAAATACAATCCATGACTGGATTTAAACCTACATTGTTTTGTAATGGAAATAAATGTGTTAAACCAATGTGACAGATTTTACTATGAATGATATTGTGGTCCTAAGAGAAGGAAGTCTAGTTTCTTCTCAAATACTAAAAAGTGCTTGTATCAAACAAGTGTCTAAAAATGGCCAATTTTGTCTGTTAAAAACATTTGTATGCATACCTATCTTCATGTATCAAGTACAGTATAGGCAATTCTCATATTATTTATTTAAGGACAATTTTTCCTTAAGTCATGAAGTGAATCAGAATAATTCAGCATGTGTTTAGTGCACTAAAACAAGTAATAAAAAGTACCTATTTTAAGCTTTCAAAATCTATGCCTGCAAATATGAAGGCAAGTAATTTGTGTTGAAAACCGTCAACTATACTTAGCACTTAGTACCTCGACTATTATTTCTTGAAAATTTTTTTTCTGTGTTGATTGACATCAGTCTACCCTTCATGTGCTTCATTTGCACATATGCTTATGAGGACTACAAAATTTTGTGTCACCAGCCTAGCATCTCAATTTTGAATGCAACCCAGTTTATGTATTTAAAGTTGGTAAATTGTTACAAATGCTGGTTGTCTCTAATTTTTTTGATAGATGCAATCACTCTGGTGACCTGCAGTTGTAGTACTCATGGTGCATTTTATGTAAATTATATCCTGGATAAAACTGGATAGGATCTAGTGATTCAATATTAGATTGGTATTACAAATCATCTACCTCTTATCTGGCCGCTTATGCTGCTTACTATCTGTGTTGCATTAATTACATACATACATGACTTGTATCCATTGCTGTGTACTAAAGAATTAGTTTTGAATGTTAGCTTTAAACTAATGTGTTTTATTATAATGTATTACTGAGTGTACTGTATCTATTTGCGGATTATCTTACAAACCATGGAAAGTGGAATGTGATATTGAGAGGAGAATTATATTTCTTTATGAACAGCCAGCAGGTGTCAAGAAAGCTTGGCTGTGTGTTGGTCCCAACACAAATGTATGGTAAATGAGAGTTCTGAGAATATGATTGGAGTAAAATTGAGTGACAAGGTAAAGAATAGTGTGATAAGAGAATTTTGTGGTTTTAACGAAGATGTAGACTCAGATTGAGAAAAGTATGTTAGATGTTTTGGTCATGTAGAGAGAAAGAAGGAAAGGAGATTGAATAAGCAGGTGTACATGGGTGAAGTGAAATGTTGGACAAGGAATGCCTAGGCGAATGTTCCGAAATCAATGTATGTAAAGTGTGTAAGTTGATGATTGCTGATAAGTAAATAAAAGCACTGGGCTATTGTATATTATCATTGGAAAGGATATGCGGCGTTTCTGTACCCCTGTTTCTGTGCTTGATAGGGCAAAATATGACTTGGCTGATGGAGTGTGTGAAAACAGCCTTCTAGTAAACTTTCAATTCTAGATAATTATGTTCTTCTTCTTGTTATTATTAAGATATCTTCTATCTATAGTATAATACATATGTATGAAGACTGCCGTATCTAAGCAGGTTTATAACTGTAAACTGTAAGGCTTTCACGGCCGGCGTTGCATGTTGATGACGCCTCGAAGGAGAGTTCTACGCTCTTGTCGAAAGGGAGGGAGGGAGGAACACAAATTTCACTTAGACCACAGCCAAACAGCCCGGAAGCAATACATACAATATTTTATAACTGTGTTTATTCAATTCTGAGTTTGTTATAATTATAACAAACCACATTTTTTATAACAGATACAGTAAAATATTGATGATAAATTATGATGTATAATTGATACATAAGGGATTTATTTCAGGGCTAAATGTAATCAATTTTGCTTATTATATAATTAACTGCCTACATTATTATTATCATATATAGCTTTAGAGTATAAATGTTTTAGATTATGTAGATATAACTTATTTTACCTTGAAGATGTACCATATGAATGTATAACATCTAATGCAAATATGTTTGCCCACCTCCTTGCAGGAAACAGTCTCATAAATGACCCAAAATACTTTAGAAATTGAACTTCATTTCCAAATGCATCACATTCTAATCTACTATCAGTTAACATCAGACTTACAAATGCTTGTTTGCATTCGTTGCTTTCGTTGGTTCATAAAAATTATACTTATTTGTGTTCTTTTTGCAGAAGTTATTTTCAATCAATTATAGACTGTGAAATGTTGACTTAGGGAAACTACTAGGCAATGATAGTCTCACTACCACACTCACACATGTTAATTAATGCATAATAATATGGGTATTCACATATCTATGCAAAAGTTGTAACATAATAGTTATTTAAAGGTAGTTGACATTTTTGAATGAGGTAGTCAGGACATCTTATATTCATTGGTATTCTTAACCATGAAATAAAAGTACATGTTAGCTGAAGTAAGTGCTAGACAATAAGACAGAAATCATTGAATAATTAAAAATGTTGTGATTTTGTGTAATGACTGTTACAGGTTGTCAAGTGCCATGTTTCCTGATTTAAAATATATGTGCTAAAATATTGTCAAAATATTAATATGTACAATTTACCAGATGCTACCTAAGTACAGTCGCGGAATACAAATAATTACGTACATTCACCTGCTGTTACCTGTCTCGGTTGCTCCTACGAGGTTATATTGCGTCACGTTACACAGAGGCGATGACCGCTGTTGACGACGCGACGGCGGCGGCGCCGGCGCCGTTCCGCGACTAGGTATATTTTATCGATATTATGCTGGTAGTTGTAGACTTCATTTTTACATCAATTAGGTAAAAGTTACTTGAAATAATGAACAGCTTTTCTTAGTACCTACTGTGTAACTGTTATATCTCACTTGATCAGCGCTGTGAGCGGTAGCTGGCTGTGAATGTTAAATAGCAATCAAGAACCTCACAATGGATGTTATGTGACATGATAATTACCACCCTCAAGTTTAAAAAAATTGAGGGTGGTAGTTACCATGGAAGCCACTACTAGTGAGTGGCCTACCACCATGCTGTGGATTTCTTAAGGATCTATACCTTCACTGAAACCAAAATCATAGTATCTGATAAGCAAATTAATTGTTACATGTAGTTGTGAGTAAGTGTTAAGAAATGTAGAATTGGCATTTAGTAATTAATCTCATGTATCCTATTTTTAACATGTTAAGTGAGTAATTTTTTATTTAATATTGATATATATATATATATATATAAAAGTCCTATGATGAAAAGGAAATGTCTGGTTACATGTTATCTCAATTCATTCCTATTTCGGTACGAAATATGAGTTGGATTTCACATTATTACATACTTAAATATGTATCATTGGAAACTTAAAAAAGTTATGTGCTTGAACTGGTATACATATGTACATAGGTAACTCGTTTTATTTTATATACATGTAAAGTGTAGCGCACCTATAAAGGAATGTTAGGCAAAGGTCTAAGCCTAGGCACCTAGTTTGATTTGTACATAATTATTTTGTAAAGTTCACTGTAGATTCGTTGTTGAAATGCACTTAAGTCACAAGAAAATCAACCTTTGAGATTGCTTTAGTTATTAGTTTTTATAAATGTTGACTTGAATGTAAATAGTTGTAAGTTTTGCATTAAATATTCGGCGATTGATATTGGCACAATAAACAGGAAATTGTATCCAAGTGATGTTTAATTATAGCTTATAAACAACAATTGACCTATCCAATTTATATAAAACTAGTTCCGCCACGCGTTGTCTCCAGCGTAGACTACGGTTTCCCGCTACCTCGCTCGGTTATACAGGAAGAAAAAGTAACCTCTGTCCTTCTTTCTTCAAGGTATCATCCATCGCTATACCAAAATTCATCAAATTGTTTAAGAGGTTTAGGCGTGCAAACGTAAGACACAGAACTAATATTATTAATAGCGCCCCGCGGTTTCACCCGCGTGGATTACGGTTTTCCTACTACATCAATGATCCCACGGGAACTAAACTTTTTACACAGGATAAAAGTAGCCTATGGTCCAGGCTAAACTATTTCCATAAATTATTTCCTCGAAATCGGAACAGCTGTTTGAGCGTGAAGAAGTAAAATAAGTGTTTAAATTATTTGGTTATCCCACGGTAACAGGAATTATTTTCGAGATGAAAAGTAGCCAAATATGTTAATCTAGTAGGGTCTAAACTGTCTCCATACCAAATTTCATTCAAATCGATGAAATGCATGAAACAACCGTAATTGTTAATAAAGTAAATGCGAAAGTTTGTTACTCAATCACGCCAGAACGGATTAAATATAAACACATATGTATATATACATATATTATATCTTAGAATAGAAATTACCTAGTATTCTAATGAATAAAAAAATGTGATTGCAAGGCGCCACTAGTCATCAATATTTACATGAAAACGTATGTTACGTATGTTTATGTTACGTTGCGTTATGTGAAAGTGACGTAGCGTTTGCCGGCTTCTTCACGAGTTACTGGCAAACGGGTGACTATGGGTAAAGTTACATCTAAGGCCGAAGTTGTGTAACTTTACCCATATGTTATCTGATTTATATGGAACATCTAGAGATGTTTCAATACATCGGATAACAGTGAAACACGGCGCTATATCACTTACGTGCAGTAAAAAGTTAAAACTTTCATATCGACGAAGTAGGAGTCCCTCTAGTATTTTAATTTAGGAATTTTCATAATGATATATGAACATTATTTTTAGTCGCCATTTTGAAAGAAAACATATATTTTGTACTTGTATTTCCATTCCAAGATTTCACTTTAATGTTTAAAACTATTCAGAACTGTGACTAAAGCCAAATAAAATATAAAAATAACTAGCAGCGCCCGGCAATTTCACCCACGTGGATTACGGGTTTCCCGTCATAGATTTTCCGGAAGAGAGTAGCCTGTGTGCTATTCCAGACTCATCAATTACTGTGCCAAATTTAATTCAGATCCGTTTAGCCATTCTGGCGTATAATATAGATAGCAGGAAGAAGGATACGTAGCTACTGATGATTAAACCGCGGCAGTCATTTATCTATGTATATCATATCATCTGCATTAAATAAAAAATAAAACAACGTTTATCAGGCCATTGATTTACTGCATACAAAAAATAAGCTATGCATAAATAAATAAATGCTCTGTGTGCGCGGAATGAACTTTTAGCGAGGCTACTTTTTTTCTTTCTTGCCCTTCTTAGCTGCTGCTGCTTCTACGTCGATGGGAGCTGGCTTCACGAAAGGAATGAGCTCTTGGTACTGTTCGGGCATCCAGAGCTTCAGAGCTTCAGGTACCTAGAAAATAGAGATGAGTGTTGGATGTAAATATACTTAATATACGGCGGGAAATTATAGATAAAATTAGCCACTATTGTAAATAAAAGATAAATACAATGCAGTTAAGGAAATAATATTTGAAATGATAACTAAAAACTATAGACCAGGGAAAAGTGTATAGCGCTGGATCAAATGAGTTTAAAGCATGTCTAGTCTAGAGATGCCTTGATATTATAATAAATTATAATATTTAAAAAATATATTGCCAAAAATTACAGAGCTAGATTTTAATAAACAGTGTACCTATAATATTTTTTTTAAAAAATATTTTATATACTGTATAGATCTAGTGTTTGACCACAATCTCACTTGATGGTCAGTGACGATGTGGTCGAAGATGTTACCACGACCTAGAATGCTCACTGGCTCTCAAGGACTGCTGCCTGAACACACTATGTCTTTGGTGACAGTTTTTCAAACTATCCATGCTAGCTGCCACCATGCTAGCTGCATGGTGGCAGCTAGCATGGCGGTAGTACTATCGAATACCCGCCTGGGGTATCCGATAGTACTACCACCATGCTAAGAATTTGATAACGATATGCTGTATTCTAGCCTGTGACTAGCTGCCTAGCAAGTCTATCCTCAAGCAAGAAAGCCCCTACCTACTATTAAAAGTTAAACATGATTCAACCACCTTTTAAGCAGGCAGGTTTTATATCAAGCTATGGCCGGTTTCCTCTACAAGATGAAATCAGAAATGAGGAAATTCGTAGAAGAACTAAAGTCATCAAAAAACCTAATAGAAAGTTGAAATAGGGCAGGGCATCACCGAGACCTGATGACTGACTGTGTCGAAAGATTCTCGAGTGGAGACCATGAACTAGCAAGTTCAGTGTGGGATATCCAATAAAAAGGACAGACTATCTAATAAATCACCATAGCTGTATGTAGGACGCATTCAACTACTCCTTGTGGAGATCAACAGGGCTATGTCCAGTTGAAACCGTCATTTGGCTGAAATAACGATGATGATGGCAATATTTTTGCAAACCTCGAAAATTAACTCATAAACTAATTCAAAATGTGCAGAAGTTTTTTTCTAGAAACCTTTCCTCTCTAACATTCCTTCTTTCAAATTTAACTATTACCCGACTTCAAAAAGATATTCGGTTTTTTGAGCTTGATACCTCCGACTTGTTACTTGTAATCTGATTTTCTATTTGAACAAAATATTTTCGTATTGATATCAAATTGATTCATTGTTAATAAAATGTTGAAAATGTCATACTACTATAGTAGTTGTATGGGTTAGGTAAAGTTTACTATCTTTTTTTTTTTAAATATAATAATGTGAAATGAAGAACCCACTATGGATTTATTATGATCTGAATAAATAAAAATTGATTGATTGATTATTGTGCAAAACGGTGATTTTATGCGAATGTGTTCGCGCCTTACTTATATTCCATATTTCTATACTTTATATTTTTATATTGTATATACCGTTTCACACTATCTATATAATTATAGCACATATTACAATTAAATTCAATGTTCAATTAACACTTGAGCACAAAACACGTTGTTTTATTTATATCAATATGGTTGTTTACGGTTTAGTTTTAGATGTGGGTTTTTATGTTATTGTTAAACTACGCCATTATCAATTATCCACTCAACAGCTTGTGGATCTGTCATATAAATGCCATTCACTCATGTTGAACAGATCTAAGCTTTTTTAATATGACCACCCCATACCTTGACCCCATCTTCAGTCTGGTTGACCTCTAGAAGTGCGCAGATGACTCGCGTGGTGGCGCACATCGTAGCGTTCAGCATATGAACGTACTCCGTCGCGGCGTTCATCTTCTTTGTCTGCCCATATCTATGGAATAGAATAATTTAATCTTTAAACATATCCTGCAAAATATTGTACTCAAGTACGTCGATCAACACGCGTGCGGTTCATAATGCTGTTCACAGAAATGATGAAACTTTATATATTGGATTTAGATATAGGAACATTAATAAATATGTAAATGAAATAAACAAATTCGGCACTAGCGTTGAGAATTCGTTTTCTTTTAAGCGAATTTCTCGGTACCGCGAGAATTATTGGTAAAATAAAACCTTGGTCATGCGATAATATGTTTTCACTAATAAATTTAGAAATTAAATTTTGTTTCATCAGAATAAACCTTTGTGTACTGTTCTCATAAGTACCATGCAATAGTGCTGAGTATTTAGAAATACTAATAATATATTAATTAATACTCTAATAATTAAGATATTTTACATCATATTTGCATGCTAGTTTTGGGTCCTGCTCATATGTATTAATCGCCAACCCATGGTATCGTCACCCACGTCAAAGCAGATAAACAATCGTTTTAATTCACATAAAAATAAAAGTTTAATTCTGACACTAACCTGACGAGCAGTCTTCTAGCCTGATACTCCAAGCAGTTGCTGCATGATACCAGCTCCCTGAACGCCCCAGAACCCGGGAACCAGGCCTCAAGATCCAGCTTCTTCGCCGCAGCATGGTTCAGGGCTCCAGATACAATATTGACAACTCTGTATGGTATGCCTAAGAGTTGGTAGAATTCTTCAGCATTGGCTATCATCTCGTCCATCATTTTCCATGACGCGTCATCGTGTGGTGAGGTCAGCACGAATTGTTCTACCTGGAATTTGGATATAGAGAATTGAATATTTTTTGCTGATCATGTATGTTTGATTTTTCATATAGTGTGTGTATTAGAAAAATCAATTATCATTCTCAATCCTGTGACTCAGGTTTTTCTGTGAGATATTTGTTATTACTTTTTTATTTGACAGCGGTAGTGATTATCTTGTTCAACTTAACTAAAATTGGAAAATAAGATGAATAAGATAAATTCTCTATATGGTTACGATAAAGTGCAAATTAGTAGGATACTTATTAATAACAACACCAAATTAGATGTTATTATTAAACTTGCGTTGTGGTTAGTTTTAGGTACATATATCGCCACTTATTTGATGCTGACTAAAAATACCCGCATTTGCCAGCCCGCATTTTGAAGAATTTTAGTGAATTTCAGCTAGTCCGAGTGATAACACGAAACAGAGCCAATGTTTTATACTTATTTTATTGAGTATATGCTGCTGAAATGGGCTCAACACCTGTGCTTCAACTGTTGGACTACCTCTAGCATTACATAAATATATAATACATAAGTATTCCCGCAATGCAATGCTTATGATTAAAAGTTCGCGAGCAGAAAGTACTTCTAAAAATGTATAAAGCTCCCTAGCCTAACCCTAACATATATGGAAGTCCAGCGGCAATCTTTTGAACTGCAAGTACCTGTTAGATTTTTAAGGTAGTCTTGGGTGCCCCTCTTTGCATGAGTTCCATTCCTTGGCAGTACGCACTGGGAAAGTTGGAAGACCGGACTTGTGCTTGATACATATTGAGCAACTGCCGCAGCGTTAAGTACTGTCTCACTTTTCTAAGATACCTTACTTTTTGCAGTCTTATGAATGTATAAAACACGGGAATTACTCACGTAATAAGTCAGAGGGTTAATATGTCAAAACCACGTCAGTTTTTTGCAGCCAATTGGAACTTAGATTCAATGTAACTCCCGAAGTTCAATTTAGACTTCAATGTGTCGCCAAGGAACTCTAGGATGTCGCAATAGGAACAGGCACATTACAAAAGGTTGGACACAGTTGAATTTCACTCCGTATAGCAGAAGAGACCCGCCTGGGTTTTAGTGGTGTTGAACTTGACCAGATTGGGATCACCACAGTCGGAGGCTGCCTTTAGAGGCAAGTTCAATCGATCAACCATGGCCTTTCTGAGTGACTGTACCTGTCCATAACTGGCCCGAGTATTGGATATGTAACTCTATACAACTGTGCCGTGTGTGTCGTCTGCATACCCAAAGTACCGGGCTTTAGCTAATCGTTTATATGGAGCAGAAAAAGAGTTGCAGAAAGTACCGAGCCGGCATTAATAGCCAACCGATGAAGATAAGCTAGTTTGAGTTGTCAGATCCCCAAGGCCTTCACAACTGGTATCCAAGACAATAACTGGAACCGATGGCCCAACATGCCCTTCACAGTATGGAAATGCTCAGTGAAAATACTAGTGGCCATCCATTCAAGATATAACTGAGGAGTGTGTTGTTTAAACTAGTTGATCTGTTCATAATATCTTAAGTAAACTCCGCTACAAGCGCTTTAAATGTGAATAAAATAAATTTAATGATCATGTACCTTTTCAAACTGGTGCACCCTGAAGATACCTCTCGTGTCCCGACCGTGGGAGCCTACCTCTTGGCGGAAGCAAGTCGACAGGCCTGCATACCTGAAAAATACATAGTTATTATGTTAATTTATTTCTACTATCATAATCCTAGTAAACTGTCTCATTATCCATCTATGCTGCCCACGATAATTCTTGTCTGCTTATTTATTACATAATAAGAAAGAATGTCGCCATCCGCTCCTATCTATCTACTCTTTCCAGACTGTGCAACATATTTAGAAACAGTCTTCAAATTATTGTCCTTGTGCCACACTAGGTGGGGTCGGTAAAACATGTTTTCCTTTTCCACTCTGTCTTATCACTTCTCATCTCAGTGCCTTTCATACACCCTTCATAAACATATTATTCTTCACGCCGTCCACCCACACCTTCTTTGGTCTTCCTCTACCGCTATATCCATCCACACTGATGCTCGGTGCCTAAGTAACCTAACCCATACCAAGCCAATCTCGATGGTGCCACTTTGAATTAGCTATAATTAATACAGTTACACATGTTTAACATACTAACAGGTAGTTTTGGATTAAAAAGCGAACATCATTCAGTAGTTAACGAAGACACAATACGGAAAATATAACAGTAATGTGCATGCAATAAGTTGGGCCCAATCTCTGCATAAGGACGGTTTTAAAACCAGCGCTGGTCTACCGTTTTATCCCAGTAAATGATGTAACAAAATGATTTCAAACCAATATTAGTTGCAGTGCCTACCGTACTCGTTCACAGGCAGGTGAAGTGAATGCCGGAACATGTAAGCAACAACTAGTCAGTTCGAGGGAAAAAAAAGTATTGATAGAATACCAGGGTCAGCCATACTTTGATACTGAATACATGAATGCAATCATAGTTGAAGGGGATTGTCCTTGTGATGTTTCTCTTCGCATTACATGTAACATACACATTTATGTGGTATATACATAATAATATGGTAAGTATCCAACTGTAGAGTTCGGCCTGAAATCAAACTTTGCAACACCCAAAACGGTATATTAAAGTCTATCCTATTGATTTATAATAATTCACACGATCAGATCTGAAATCAGAGCATACATGCACAAAGCAATCAACAATGATCCGAATACCAATCCTCCTACATAATCTCTACTCATAAGGTACTTGCTTATGTTATGACTGATCACACATAAACATAGAAACAAAATTACTTTATAGGCAATGAAGCTTCAGGCAGCCACTCGTCCCTGTGGTAAGCAGCGATGGGTTGCTCTGAAGTAGCAATCAAGTATTTCTCTTCTATAATCGTGTCGCCTTTGTTCTCGGAACCTTTGCCGACAACTTTGTACAGTTCCTCGTCGAACTGCGCCAGCTGGGCTACTTCTTGCATCACCTGCGAATAAGAGAAGGAGAATATTTGACTTTATTATATAATAAGCATTGTAGCTTCTAACTACAATAATGATATTTAGTGCAACGTATTTTGTTTACAAAAAATATGATGCATGTTAAATTAGACCATCGCAAATAATTTATGTATGTTAAAACACGAGCACGCCTTTTGACCATGAACTATGCAAAGGGTTTAATCAGTAGCAGCAATTCTCTGGTAGAATGAAAGCTACAGAGCATTGAAGACAGGCGTGGAGTTGCTTGCCTATCTATTTACTATTGGATACATTACGGAAAATGTATACTGGAATTTCATAATTTAGTTACATCTTACCCATTCTATCATTGGTCAATCAGACGTATGGCAATACACCATCGCTATATTATTATGTTAGATAGGTATAGACAACTTTCTTAATGCGTACTGCCAAGGAGTGGAGTGCTTTTCCTGATAAGTACAATGGAGTCTTCAAGTCACATGTCGTGTGTAGCTACGTGCGGTAGAGGAAACCTTATAGGCTTGCGTGTTACATCTTGGACCACGTCATCACTTAACATCAGGTGAAACAGTGGTTAAATGCACGCATATAACGCTTACAAAAATAAAAGAAGTAACAAGTTGTTTATATTTGAGATATGATTTGATATAAATTACACCAGACATACATTCTGTTTTTATTGCAGAAATAGTAAGTATTTTTGTTTTCTCTTTGTCTGTCTGTTAGTACGGGCTAATCTCCCAAATGACCGGATCGATTTATATGAAATTGTGTATGGTGGTAGCTTATATCCCTGGTCAACATATAAGTCGTATACTTTTGATCCCGGTAAATTAGAGTTCCCGTGGAATAGTTAAAAAACTGTAATTAATTAAACAGCTTTTATACAACTACTTATGAACTTAATTAATTTACTAAAATTTGGTATGACCTTATGTTGCCGGTGAAACAATGTATATTATAATACAATTTATTAATTTCATAAAAGTGACGAGTTCCCGCGGGAAAGTAAAAAATTACAAAATAATTTGTCCCGGTCCGAATCAGTTTCCGTTGAATGTCGTCTATAAAGAAGCATTATAAGGTATTGCGATCTTTAAAATTTTCCACAAGGACCGGTTGGAAGCGGCCCGCATCCAAGCCTTACCTCCGATCTTAGATCGTCTGTCCACCTTGTCAGTGGCTGTCCTAGTCTGCGATCGCTAGTCCGTCATCTCCATTCGAGAACCTTTCGACCTCAGCCAGTTAAACTTGCTAATTGCACTGAGCTATGTCGGTGACTCGTTCTTCTACAGATCTGTAGAGTGTAGCACTTTTTCTACTCGTCAATCTGTAAGCTGCTCATGCTGTTCGATTAGCCGAACTGTCTTTATTAAATATTTGGGAGTGACCGTCGACGAAAACTTGTCTTACAAGCACCACACAGCAGATGTCGCCGCAAAATTGTTAACAAATCGCACTCGGGTCCCAAGATACAGGCCTTGTGCTTAGTTTGGGGCTCGCGTGAAACAGGTCTAGCTCGAAACATAATTACTTAATATTATTCTGCATATTCTGTATAATAGTAATAACAGTTGTCAAATGCAAACTTATAAGATTAAAAAGAAAAAAAACATGTTCAAAAGTACTTAACCCTTTTTGGCAATAAATACATCTTGTATCTCCTCATTTCTGATTTGATTAAGAAGAGAAGTCCTATGGGTAAAGCCATCTCCATAACACGTCGTGCGACTTTGAGCCTGTTCACAAGGCCCATAGCCCATATGAAACATTGCCTATTGCCAAATTATGTATATGATTCAAGCCAACAAAAATATATAGGGCACAGGTTTTGAATCCCTAGTAATGTTAAAATATGTGATAAATCTCTGTGTAGGTAGATGAACATGAAAACTAAACTGTTATGAAAGTAAAATTTTCACCCCCTATTGCTAGTTAGATCTATTCCAGAGATAGCAATGCAAGCATGTATAAATTTATATAAATGTAGTAAGTTTTTCTTAAGAGCCAGACAAATTCTAGGTCTAGTCAGATTCTAACTTTAACCGTCAAGTGATATTGTGTTCAAAATGTAGACCTATAAATTATTAAAAGTCATATTGCAGTGCAGTAGTAGCCCTTCTCCAAGGATTTTTCTAGGCGAGAGTTTTTATTACTCTTGTTTGTTCAGTAATCAGGACATGTGGAGGTTGAATGAGCCAAACAGCAGTTTTATTATTTGCCTGAAAACTGTACCTCTTTGCGCATGAAGAAAGGAGTATAGAGCGGCGTGTATCCCTTTTTCAACAATATCCTGAGAGAGAGCTGGATGAGGGCCTGTTCTAAGAAGACGGCGGCGCCTTTCAAATAGTAGCCGCGTCCGCCCGCCACTGCTGATCCTCGCTCGCCGTCCATCCCTGAACATTACAATAATAAAAACAGGTCAAGCGCAAGTCCGAAAAGAGAAGAGTTGCGAAAATAAATATAATATACAAGATATTAGATACTTAATTTATTAGTAAGACATTTTAATCTTTCATTTGAAGTCCAGAGTACAAAATAAAGTAATAACTGTGGTGTCAAGAAATTGCAGGTTCACACACAGGTGACAGAGATTCGGCGGAGTTTTAGTAATAGGGCACTGCTAGTTATTCTTCGGTTATGGATCCATAATAGTACTATAAACAGAACGGTCAGCAAACCCATGCAGAGAAAACTCCCAGTTCTCTACCTCGAAGCTTAAAATAAATGACTAGGTGCTTCTTAGTCACTTTTTTTGCCACTACACCTCAAGTAACTTCATGCTCTGCGATTATGCTTTATGTCAATTTATCATATTATTTTGTTCAGAGTTCGGAAGCCTTGGTGGAGTACCAAGTCAACACCAACCTGAAAGTTGTGACTGAAGACACTAAAACATTTGTACTGAAATGTTGTGCATAAAATGATACCTCATGAGATGCCTCGTAGGTACACAACAGTACTGCTGTCTTGTATTCATTCCTAACAGGGCTATATTTTTAAGTTTACTATCAAGAATGGATTGACTCTTATCAGAAATTAAATTTCAAATTTATTTATTTGGTATCAAATCTCTTAAGATTTTAAAATAATATAAACTAGGTAGATAAATATATTAAAGGAATGGTTGTAAAATTTCATGTAGTAATCTCTGAAATCCCACATGAGGTTACCATGTGTTGTGGGATTTAGTCTCTTCCACAGTAATATTAAATAGGATGCCTAAGTATATATGTTATGTAATACTCTACTCATAGAATAACATACAAAAACTATACCAACATTAAAAGTTAGTAACAGATGAAAAATGCCACAAAATATCATTCACAGAACTACATTTTGATTTTAATTGGGACCCCTGTCTCTATGCTCCTTTATACTGAAGATTACAGAAGTGTCAACCTTGTAAACAATCATATTTCCTTACTAAAATATACTGTACCACTGAATAGTAGTACAATAAGAGATTTGATCAAATCCAAATATATATGAAAAATGAAAAGTTGTCTCATATTGTGTATATCTGTTTACTCAAGTGTAAGCATTCAATATATGATTTCAACAGAAGTTGATTTATTTAAAAAATGTTTGCAAGCTATGCCGAAGATTCTACAAACATTTGATTTTAAATTATTAAAATATGTTTTACAAAAATTGTATGATTTGAGAGTTTACATTTTTCATTTTAATTATTAGTGAGCTTAGCTAGTTAACCTAAACTTATAACATTCACTTAAATCTGAGTGTGTATAGACAAATTCTAAAATTTTGCTATGAATTGCAAGACAAGTGACAAAGATGAGAACAAATTAATGTTAATAGGTAGGGAAAATTATCTATTAATATTAGGGCGAAATATAGTAAATTTACACACTCTATACAACCATGATAATAATACTCAAACATTCATTATTAAGTATTGTATTAATTCCTACAAATTTAGTGAACAAAAATACCGAAGTTTAATTAAAGAAATAAAAATTTTGTTAGAGATATTTAAAAAGCCTCAAAAACTTAAATTTTCCAAGACTAAGAAACAACAATTCTCAAAACCTCTAACTATGGTGGCTCTAACACATAAGAAGGTCAAGAGTATTCTAAATCAATGCTCTTGTATGAAAGGTCAAATGAGCAAGGATGAAGCAAATAAAATGTGTCAGGATTATAGCAATTAGAAATCTGTGGTCTCTGCCTGCCTTTACTTGAAAGAGGTGTGAATATAAGGATGTAAAAGAAATTTTGGTTCTCTTACCATCAATCATGCAAATAAGATCCACATGAGAATATTTAGTCCTAAACTCGCAGTCTCCATATGTCCTCTCCACTTTATTGTGGTCCTCATCATCATCTACGGGAACAGAAGAGTGGAGATGGTTGCCAACTTCTCTAAGCGCAGCTGAGCGTGCTTTCTCTGCTGTGATGAGACCTTGTTCATTCTTTGTGATGGCTTCATCTATTAATATTCTAACCTGGAAATATGACAAATATCTCTATCTATCTGTCTATTATTATGTTTTAGCATAGAAATTTGTTGTATGACTGCCTATGTAAGAAGTAAGAAGCCAACCATGTGCTCTGTAGGTATAAGCAGCCTTAAAGATCCACACATATTTTAGACTGCTAATGAGGCATGTTAAATATTCTTATACTCATTGATGTGTAGTATGGGTGTTATATTAAATTACAGTTCATGAGCAAACTAAGCTAATGGAAAATGAACCATTCGGATACTGCGATAACGGCAACCATATTATATGGAACAGTAAATGTGGGAGCAACTTTCAAAATTATCGAAATAAGTCTGTGGTTCGGTTGCTCAATTCTCACCTTTTTGATCTGATTGACGGTGAGTGGCTTGAGATTATCACCGGTAAGAGTGATTAGGTTATCAGCCACATCGCCTGGCACCAGCTGGTCTTCTGCGCCGACCGGTTCCTTACTCTTCATCTTTAGACCTATCTCTTTACTGCAGACATTCTTCAGCTTATTCAAGTTGTCGGCATCGTGTCGCAATCGCCTCCAAAGCAGATCTTGCTCCACAACAGTGTCTACGAGAGCCACATCTTTATACCGTTTCCGCTGGTTCTCGCGGATTTTGTCTGGTTCACCATCTTTGTCTGCGCGAAACAAATCTAAATCTAGAACCATGTTGATATTGTCTCAGAAAGAAGCTGCTAAATTCTCCAAATATCGGAAAGAACTACTGCAATATGTGTCGACTTTTCTCATAATACAAATTACAATTACATACTCTGCTAGTTTTGCTACGCATGCAAAAAAAAAACCGTATTTGACATTTCATTTTGCACACATACCGTGCGTTCGAGATGGGCTAGGGAACAGTTAAAAACGTCACAAACGCACTAGTTCCGCCTTCGTTTTGGTACAGGTGGGGTTTTGAACTGTTTTCGTTCACCGTTCGAGATGCATGAAAAGTGTTAAATACGTGACTGTGAACTGCCACTTTTGACCCACCTCTAAGACTGGGTCTTTTGTGAGCGTTTTTTGACAGCTGAGTGATTGACAGCTACAGCTGATTTGAGTAGATACTTGAAATAACGCGCCAGTGTAATGTTTTCTTTCTATTTCCATTCCGAAAATGTAATTATCTTTATGATTCAAGCTATTATTATAGAATGTGAATATTCAAATGAATCGACGTTCTTGACAGCTCTCGTGTAAATGACGTGTTTGCGTCGTTCGAGTTGGGAAAGATTGTTGTTGCCACAAATGCCACAGCCCCAAATCACGCTTGTTCAGTTGTACTGTTAAAAACACCACTTGTCCATCTCGAACACGCCTATAGAATAAACGAGATTTCAATGTGAGATGCATTTCATTTGCAATAATTTTCAAAAAAATTAATATGTTAACTGAACGTTCTCGCTAAAATTAGGGTTTGTCTGAAACGCAACCAGAGTAGAATATGTGTACAGTCTATTGACATAGTAGCAAATAAAGGTAATGTTGTTAACACAATTACTCACCTTATTTAATTCTTCCAGAATAATAAACTAGTAACATTTAATGATGGGGACTTTTAATGATGGTACAGCACGAAGTGAGTCCCTTTATAGTACGGCCAATAATCCGTGTCAGGGGGGTCACAGTTACTTGGCTCAGCCGTGATGTATGGAAGCTAGCTCCGCCAGGTGATAAAACGAAGAAACTTTTTGACGTTCCAATGTAAATGTCACCAAATATGTCAAATAACGGAAACTGAATTTTTCTTCAGACGGTTCAAACAGATTACAATACCACGTTGGTTTTCGAAACTTTCGGTGTATCGTTGCGATTATTCTGTTTTGTTGATATTTTCTGATATTTCATCCTGTTTTTGTTGCTTTATTCATTAGTTTTTGTTATTTAGTGCTAGTGTTTGCTGTTTATTGGACAATCACTATGGATAGTCGTCGTCGTAGTTGTATCTTCAACTGTGATATTCGTGGTAAGTATATCGTAACTTTATAGCAAAGATAGCTTTTTATAACTTTAGAGAAAACTCTTAGTCACATATCAAATTTCTTGCTTTTCAGGTATTCCGCTGCATTGCTTTCCGCATCCAATAAAAAAATCGGCATTGTTTACGGAATGGTGCACCATTACTGGAATTTCTTCAAGCAACGCCATGCAGACATATGTAACCAAACAAATTTGCAGCATTGTACTTATTATATATTATTGTATATTTAACTGGAAAATTAAACCATACAAGTTATTTTTTGTCACTTTGCTCTTTCGTACCCCATCTTACCTACCTAGCTGCAGTTCTCACGTTTATTATAAATATTGTGCCTAACAAACATGAGTTAGGAGCAATATTTTTAGCAAACGTGGGAAGTGCAGCCGATCATAATTTTTGCAGATTTAATATCTATGTAGGTAGGCATATATACGCAGTACTAATGTGTGAGTGTTGTTACAAACACACACATTGACAACTACTAGTAAGCCGTGTTTTCGTCAGATGGCGTCACTTTCTAAGGCATAATTGTCTATACATCATGATTTCGGCCAGAGTGCGCACTCTATCTCAAATTAATACAGTACTTCTCTATGATCCGTGTACACTCATAGACAAAGCCTCGTTTGCACAATCCAGTGCAATCAACTAATCGTAGGACACAGAGTATAGACATGGTCTTCCAGAGGATTATAACATGTGCCCAAATCTCATTAACCTCAATTTAGAAAAATGTTTTGAGGTTATATGCATTGAGTTTATATTTTGTGACAGCTCCGGCGCTGCGGGAAGTGCAGCTCCTCCGCGCCTCCGACTTTTTATATACACTCTAGGGGTAGGGCAGACAAGTATCAGGTAGAGTCGGGGTTGGCAGATTTAGTTTTCATATCATCACAAACGCGAACTGAATATCATATTAATAATCTGCCCCCCGATTCAGAACCGTTCGATTACTCAGTTGTCGATCGATTCGATTCGATAACAATCATTTGCAATTCATAATAGTCGAACCCACGCCGAATTTATCGAATTCGATCTCGAATCGAAAGTGACGTCATATCATTCGATATTCGACTTGTAACGCTATTCAGAATGCTCATATCGAATCTCATATATCGAACTTTCGATTATTATGTTCGGTAAATTATCGATAGCTAGAAGGCAGTCGATATCTAGTTTGAGTGTCTATTTTACTTTCTAGGCAACATACAATATTAATATGTTTTATTATTTGGTTTTATAACAATGATGCAAAGTGATTGAGGACGTGAACAGTCCAATCACGATGAAAAAGCATTACACCACAGGCGAATTTTACGTTCTTTGTGGGATGCATTAGATGCATTTGGGCATTTAGAATATAGCCCAGAAAAGCAGGAAAACTTACAAATTCCTGCCGTGTTCTACATAACAACATGTGCACACTGGCGCGTTTACCATTGCCAGATGAAGTGGCCTTGAAACCAACAATATTATCGATGGTGACACAGCACATGTAGCTTTGGCAGCTATAGGAGCAGCATTTCAAGTCCGCAGCAATGTTATACGTCGCATTACAGAACAGCTATCATAATGATTGCCATGCGTGAGGCTGTTTCGAAAGTTGCTCTATTTCTTGTTAGTAAGATGAGGGAGAGATAGATTATTGTTTATAGTCTATCTACACTTAATAATAATAAAAAAATGATGCATATTTCTATTGATATTTTTATTTGAGACTCATCATTGATAACATTTTATCACTTAGACAATAAACAATACTGTAGGTACCTACTTATCTTATTACAAGTAAAACAGTATCATAAGTTTCTTATAGAGCTTATAAATAGTACACACTTATAGAGTTATACCTAAATCGGAATGTTAATTATAAATCGTTTGTCACAATAACAATACAAATAATGCATGCTCGGCATGCTCGAGGCACAGGGCGCGTGTCTTATCGGAGAACTCTCTAATCTAGGAAATGATTTGCTGGCTATTTGGAGGATAAGTACTTATAGAGGATAAGTTGTTTAGAAGATCCACTAGAAGCCCCGAGTATAATGAATTGCCTGTATGTCCCAGGCAGAAGTACTGTCTGAAGACTTTGAGCCAGATTTCCTAGTTGTGGTTCAAGATTCCGAAGAAATCCTCACTGAAGCCATGAATGCTGAATCCTTTAATATTTTCTTATTTCTATCTTCTATTTAAGTTTTTCTATTGACGTTTTGTTTGTAAACAAACAACTAGTGTTACCAACTTTTACTTTCTTAAACTCCTAGCAACATCCATCAAATCTACCAGAAATCCACTTTAAGGGGTTAACACGTGCATATGATATTACAGAGGTTTTACGCGGTTGATTACGCGCAGAATGAGCGGGACAAAATGATGCTGGTTGTTTTAAAATAATAATATAAATAAGTTCTTTATTATCATAAAATATTACAAATACACGGATCGTCGCGTAGAGTAAGCAAGAGAAGTACTTTAAGATTGTCAACCTCGCACTCTGTATCCATTTTTGGCCGACTAGTAGGTTATAGCATTGCGACGCGACATAGCACAAATTCATCTTCACAAATGTAACTATCATCACAATATTGTGCGCATGGTACCGACTTCGACATGTTATTTCACACTTTTGAGTGATGAAGTTGGTTCCATTTTATGGTAATAAATTTTTTGACCCTTTTCAGTGACCTCCGCTACTCACGGGATCAATTGTCATTGTGTATATTGAAGTGAAAACTTCTTGAGCGGCGTTGTGTACTTTGTATGGGGAAAAATGTTAAACTCGCGTCAGATAGTCAGAACGTCAGGCGTCAGGACGTGACGTCATCAAATTCGTAAGATTTTTTGTTAGATAGAGTATACTTCTGTGGTGGTCCCATTCAAATTTCATCAAAATCGGGCAGGCTGTTTTTGAGTTATACTCCAATAACTGAAAAGTGCTACGCGTATCTTGATGATATTATTGTCGCGGTTGAAGACATCGCAGAACACAATGGCATTTAATTGATTCCGTGAGTAGCAAAGGTTACTGAAAAGGGTGAAAAAAAAAATGCAACCGACTTCAACACTTAAAAGTGTCAAATAACTTGCGAAGTCGGTACCATGAACATAATATTGTGATGATAGTTACTTTTGTGTGAACTATCATAGTACCGACTTCAACAAGTTATTTCACACTTTTGAGTGTTGAAGTCGGTTGCATTTTTTGTTAAACATTTTTTTATTTGATAAATTCGTTTTGTTAAAAGTGTTATTGAGTTCAGTTATCAAAACGCCGATAATATAAAGAAGAAAGATTTCATTGTTTCAAAAAAACGTCATCATGTTAAGTCTATGTGTCCCACTAATATTAAAAATCTGAAAGTTTGGATGGATGGATGTTTGTTACTCAATCACGCCAGAACGGCTGAACGGATTTGGATGAAATGTGATATGCAGAATAACACATAAGCTACTTTTCATTGTCATTATCAATCATGTTCAAGTTATCATTTCTGCCGGCACTCCCGGAGTGCAATCGGTTGCTTTTTCACCGATTTCACCCGCAACTATATTGACATCCACGTATGCGTAGCACTTTTTATTGGAGTGCAACTCAAAAACCGCTTGACCGATTTGGTGAAATTTAAATGGGACCACCTCGAAAGTATAACTCTATCAAACAAAAAGAATCATCAAAATCGGTTCATAAACAACGAAGTTATCCGCGAACACACGTAAAATTTGTATGTCTTCTAAGTTTTTTCATGTAAAACGAAAGTAACTTTATGGTGGTTAATTTTATTTATTACTTTTCTGCTTTATTATATTACTGAGAGCTAACTACTCGATCGATTATTTGGAAATACTTAATAATAACAGATATATATTTAAGTCGTTAAAAAACTACAACGTAGAGATAAATAATCTATTAAAGTTACCAAATTCCCAGCATGGTGGTAGGGTACTGTCGAGTACCCGTCTGGCTAGCTACCCTTAGTCTGAAAAACTTGAGAGCCAGTAACATTTCTGCTTGACAACATCTCCGACCACATCGTCATTGACTACCAAGAGAGATAATAGTCAAACGCTAGATCTATACAGTTTAAAAATGACCTTTACTCAGAACTAATAAAATTTTACTAAATGCTACGTATTTAGTAGAGTTTTGTAAAGCTTGGCCACACTTTTACTCCTTCAAAATTTGTATGACAATATGATACATATTCATACTTTAAAAATACACCTCTTTACATAACGTTGACAATTTGATTGACATTTACAGAACTATACCTCAAAACGCGTCTTGTAATGAAACCGATAACGATACCGAAATCGAAGCCGAATCGAACGCTCATATCGATCGTTCTGAATAGCTCGAAATTTGGCGTTCGATACGAGAACGATATCGAACCGAATCGATTCGTTTAGTTATAGAAGGGTTCTGAATCGGGGGGCTGGAAGTCTGTGGCTACTGGCACAAGGCAAAGGAAGCATCGACTTGCAAGCTGGGAATTCTATCTTAGTCTATGGGTGTACACGAATTATTGGCCGTGCATTATTGTCTCCTGCACGAAGTATACAAATCCATGGGTGGGTCGGCTCATTGACAGTATGTATCAAAGTCAAGATTTCGTCACGAAATTACAGTTTCATACTCAAAGCCACTCAAAGCTTACTCAGAGTTAGTTGATGAAGGTATTTTATGGATAGGTAATCAATATTTACCAGGATGTTTGTATGTTGTTTAATATGTATGTTTAGTTAATTAATTGTTAACCCTATATTCGGGGTTCAAATAAATAAATAAATACTCAAAAAAAAAATACAATTTCACATAAATATGGGTTCAACAAAATAATCTTTAACAGAGGCATACATCATTAGTCCGTTAGAAAAAAACTGTACTTTTTCCAGAAAGAATCATTGATACTTGATCATAGGCTTTTTCAGTAAAAACGAATAATCTGTGTACCTATGCTGTAAGCTACGGGTTTAATTTAATTCTGATCAAGTGATCTGTGGCACATCTGTGGCACTGTGGCAATTCAGGCAATTCTCCGTGTAAATTTGTTGTTCGTACAACGGTGATTTGAATTTTTATGTATTTGTAGGTGTAATGAGGGTTGTAATGGAATATCGGCTCTAATAATCTAAACTAAATTTACTAATAAATTGTAAGTGGTGATTAGAAGCTATATGTAGTGAAATATCGATACTAAATTGTTGCACAGTTCGTTGTTTACACGTCTTCTGTTCTCAATGGTTTCTCTATCTATTTACAAAGGGGAGGATTGTTGCGTACTTTAAGTCCGGCTTACTCCTAAACAGCCTCATTGCTCTAATTAAATATTTTTGTCAGATCATTTTGTGTTGATGCGCTTGAGCACTAGTTTTATGAAAAACTAGGTAGTTTTTCGTTCAAAGATATTGTATTGCATCCCACTTGAGCAGTGTTTGTGCAAGAGCTTAAAGTTTAATTTGTTCTAAATGTATCTTTTTATTCCAGGCAATGCTATGATGATTCCAATAAAAGATAACCAAGATGTTGCCTCGTTTCTTGTCACGAAACATTCGTGGAAGGGAAAGTATAAGAGAGTGTTCTCTGTTGGTACTCATGGGATCACCACATACAACCCTGACCGTTTGGAGGTGACAAATAAATGGCTGTATGCAGATGTTGTCACTATTGCATCGTCAAAGCATTCTAACTCTCCGACGAACCATGACTTTACTCTCGTAATGAAAAAAGAGAAGAAAGTAGACACAATGAAATTTTCTTCAGAACACAAGTGCCTCATTCTTACAGAAGCCTTTAAATACAGACATCTGTTTTCTGAAAAGTCAAAAGATGTTTTTGTAAGTTTTTTTGAATATCTTATTTTATAGGCTTTATATAAATACATTACAGATAAATTATCATTTTAATATTATTTCTTACTAGCTGCGCCCCACAGTTTTACCCGCGTAGATTACGGTTTTCTCGCTACTTCAATAATCCCACAGGAACTAAACTTTTTTCAGGATAAAACTAGTCTATGCGTTATTCCAGAATCTTACCTACCTATATCGATACTAAATTTCATCGACATTTTAGTTGAATTTTACATAAATAGTATGACAAAATGCAACTGACATTGGATAACAAAATGCTTGAAACTGAAAGCTAAACGTAATATTGTCTATAGTTATGTATGGGTGAAAATTTGACAATTTGAAATTTTGAAGTTGACAGATGAAAAAAAAAAAACGGGATAAAAAGTATCCTATGTTCGTTTTCTGGTTCTAAGCCAGCTCCTCACCAATTTTCAGCAAAATCAATTCAGCCGTTCTTGAGTTATAAATAGTGTAAGTAGCACGACTTTCTTTTATATACAGTCGTGGTCAACTAATTAGGGACATTCAAGATAGTGAAGGGCTATAACCGGTTATGTACATATAAATATAAAACCCTATTGATTTCTCAGCACCTATTATTTGCATAATGTGGTCCGATTATTATGCTATAAATGACTGTAAATAAAAGATTAAATAAATAGAAAAAGTATTTGATATCAAAGATTAAACATGTATTAAATATTAAGGTACAATTCTGTAGTGGACATTTAATTAAGGACAGTAAAGTATAATGAAAAATACAGTTAAACAAAACTTATAATCTGCAGTGTTATAATATCTTTAACAGCTTTATTTTATTACGTGTAAAATCAGTACCCAGTAGCAAAACCTTTGTTAGTAATTACCGCTTGACACCGATGTGGCATAGACATTATCAGTTTCTGACATGTTTTGACAGGAATGTTTACCCATGCCTCACAAAAAGCTTCATGAAGTTCATCCAAATTTGTATTACGATAAGTGGCAACTTTTTTCTTGATTTCGTGCCAAAGGTGCTCAATTGGGTTGAGGTCCGGGCTATTTGCTGGCCAATCTAGCACCGATACAGACTGACTGGTAAGAAACGACTTGACTGAATGGGCGGTATGTTTCGGGTCGTTATCCTGCTGAAACGTCCATATAATAGGGAGATGCTCCTCAGCATAGGGAAGCATACTTTCTTCCAATATTGCCTTGTATTGATGTTGGTCTAAGTTACCCTGAACTTTCCTCACAGGTCCCACTCCAAGTCCAGAAAATGAACCCCACATTTTAATGTTTCCACCGCCATGTTTCACCTGTTTTTTTGTGAATCTTGGATTCATTTCCGCTTTTACAGGACGCCGTACATATTGCCTTCCATCTGAAGAAATCAAATTAACCTTGGTCTCATCAGAGGAAAGTACATGTTGCCATTGGGCGTAGGTCCAATGTCCATATTTACGTGCAAACGCCAAACGAGCATTTCTATGTTCTTTCTTCAACAACGGTACTTTGCGAGCCACTCTTCCGAACAACCCTGCTTCTACCAAACGTCGTCGAACGGTCCTCGCAGATACACCGGCTCTTTCGTTTGCCCCAAACACTTCGTGTTTCATTAAAATAGAGCCTAGAAACGGATCTTTCTTAGCTAACCTGGTTATCATTCTATCTTCTTGCGGAGTTGTTTTTCTCGATCTTTTTGTTCTGGACACATTTAAAGCTGTGTTATAGGGCTTGAAATGTTGCACTGCATTGCATACCATAGTTTTTGAACAATTTAAATGTTGTGCTATCCTTCGGTATGACCAACCACGCTCGACAAACTTCATGATAATTTTTCGTAGTGTTGGATCGCAACTTTTATTTTTGCCCATTTTTCTTCAAAATAATTATCAAAACTTAAAATAAAAAATCTGGATTGCCGCCAAAACGTCCACGAAACAATAAGAAAAGAAACAAAAAAATATTAAATTTCCAATTTTGAAATTAGAACGCAATACCTCAGTGTCCCTAATTAAATGGCCAGCCAGCATTCTTTGAGCAAATAGCACTATGATAATTTATCAGCTATACTGTAAAGAGGTTTAATATTTAAGAAGTTGTTATTGTTTGTATAATCGCGCACATAAATGACTAATTACACTTACATGTAAAAGATATGGAATATTGTTAAGACTCGTTGGAAAATAAAAAAATAATTCACAATTTGGCTTAACTAGAGATTGTCCCTAATTAGTTGACCACGACTGTATATGGATATAGAGATATATAATTATGCCCATGGTATATAATATATACTGCTTAATGGGATTATATTCTTGAGTTTGACCATCTGATGTTAAATGTTGATGCTGCTTAAGATGGAGCATGCAAGCCTAAAAGGTACCTTATTCACTCGTGACTTGAAGAGACCAAGATTGTACCTATCAGGAAACACAGTCTGCATGAAAACTTATTTTATGGGAAAACTCTAATCTTACCATTAGCGAGTTTGATTGAACAATAGAAACACTACCAATGATAACGAAATTGAAAAATATGACTCAAAATTCTTGTATCAGCTAGTGATACAAGACTGACCATAAAGACTAAGATTAGAAATTTATAAGGAATTTTAGCATAAAATAGTCAGTGTTCTCTAAATCAGTGTTGTTATTTGTTAGTTAAGTTAATATTAGGCTGTCTTGCATCAACCATATAATCTGAGAATCTTGGATCAAATAATTGTTGCCTTGCAATTAGTGATTTAAACTGAGATGTAGGTCAAAATCTCAGATAATTTGGTTGTGCAAGTGGGCATTAATATATTAAGATTTTTGGACAATAATATTTGAAATATTACTTGATAGTTGATTATATGATTACACCTTAGTGACTCATGCGCAGGGGGGTGATCAAGTCAACTCTCGCCCCCCACAACAGTTTGACAGTGACTCTCCATTCGTATGTGATTGAGTGTACATGGTTGTCGCGCACAGTTCTTATAGAATTTCTGTTGTCTGACAAATCTGGCTGTACTTACAGAAGGAGGTTCTGCAGTTACAATAACATATATTAATGAAGCATTTTGTTTTTACAGAGATTTCAAGCCTATAAACACCACTGGAGTGGGACACGGCTTCCCATTGTCTTAGAAGTTGGTCCTTGTGCTTTGGAACAACTAGACCCTTCAACTCACACATTACTTGCTAGCTACCCATACTGTGACATACAGGGAATCCTCCCTGTTCGTGATGTCTCAGGAGGCTTCGTCTTAGCTGTCGGAGGTTATAGTCGTCTCCATCTGTTCTCAAATGCAATAGACCATCAGATTATTATGAATAAAATGTTGGAAATGGCAAACCTTACATTGACTATAAGTATCAAAGTTTTGTCAGCTACGATAACACTGGATGACTACTTTGATCAGAGATTTGGGAAATACAGGTAAGATATTATTATAATTATCAAAGCACCTTTACACATTACATCATGATTAATCAATATGCAGGTTAATAACTCTGAGCTCACAACTTAGATTACAGACTATTAGTGGCAACTGAACACCTCTGTCATTAAAGACTCAGTTATAAGCTTGTTGTCTGAGCACAACAGTTGTAATTTCACATTAGACAAGACAAGAGCTATGATTATGCTGACATTACTCTGGCCACTAGTCTTTCCATCAACACATACTCCAGTGCGTCATGCAGAATTTTTGTTTGTGTAGTTACATCATCAGTATTTGTCACAAATAAAGCATCATGTTTCCCATAGCATGGTGCATTATGTATGACAAATACTTCTGAGAAAGGATAGTTTCGTCCCACTTGCATTTGAGAATAATCATACATAGTCATCACTTGTTAGTATGGAGGTATCACTGACGAAAGTAATGAAATTAGTCAAGAATACTCAAAATATGTTATAAGCCTAATAATTAGAAGACATTATTTACTAGCTGCGCCCCTTGGTGTTACCCTACCCTCGGTGAAATGGTATGTGGTATTGACGATTTTTGTGTCTTCCTGTCATCACACTAATATTATATTGTGGAAAGTTTGTTTGTCGTTTGTATCTTTGTTACTCCTTCACTTAAAAACGGCTGAACGAATTTGCATGAAAATTCGAATGAATATAGCTTATAGCCTGGAATAACACAAAGGCTACTTTTTATCCCGAGAATAAGAATAATCCCAATTTTCCAGTGGGATGATGGGAAGACTCAAAATCGTCTGTGCCATCGCGGTTAACATCGCAGGGCGCAGCTAGTTGTTGTTGCTCTTCTATCATTAGTTGTCTCAGTGCTGACTCCTTTCATAAACATATCATTCTTCACACAGTCCATCCATGCGTTCTTTGGCCTTCCTCTACCTCTATACCCTTTCACATTCATGTTAAGTACTCTGTTTGTTATATGTTTTCCTCCTCATGATATGCCCATACCAAGCCGATCTATTCCTTTTGAACTTATCATTTACTGGTGCTACTTTTAAGCTTCCTCTGAAGTACTAATTCCTTATTTTACTCATTCTAGTCACACCACACATCAATCTCAACATTCGCATATCTGCCACATGCACTTTTCTTTCATCCACCTCTCTTGCTGCGCAATATTCAGATCGATATATTACGACAGGTCTAACTATGGTCTTAAAAATTTTGGCCTTGAATTTCAAGGGCATTCGCGCATCGCATATGTTCCCGGAGAGCAGTCTCCGTTTCATCCAACCTGCATTTATCCTGTTCCTTACGTCTCGGTCAGTATTACCGTCTTTAGGATCAATGAACCGAAACCTGGAGCAGACTGGTAGGGATACACCATTTGAGGCTATGTGGGAACAATTCGATGATCCACCAAAGTCGCAAAACAGATGTTCGGTTTGCTTCTGATGATCTTCAATCCGGCCACTCCAATTTTTCGGCCATTTTCCCAGTCTATTCTGGGCCTCGGTTGCATCTTCTCCAACAAGGACAATGTTATCGGTAAACAGCATAACATCCGATAAACATGTATTTCAATCCTATAACTATTAAAGGTAATACAAGTTCCAATCATACGTTATATAAATGTCTGACGATATTCTGCTAACTTATTTATTTTATTCTATCATTCCGCCCGACTGGGGAGCGACCAGGAGCTGGTCGCTCTCGTGCGCGCGATCGACCGTAGTATGATCGCTCCTCACTCGAGTGTTTTTAAACATATAAAGATTGCTATTGTTAACGTTTTTTGTATTTTATTGTATTTATAATACTGAGCGTTTGATCGATGCGACGCGTGACCAAAATGCTGGCACATATTTGGCTCAACGAATCAGCATTGCAATTCAGCGTGGCAATGCTGCTAGCATGCTGGGCACGCTGCCCACTACGCCGGTAGCGGGTTAGAACATTTGAGTTATCTTCTTCTTCTTCTCTCAGCCATGTGCGTCCACTGCTGGACTGAAGCCTCCCCTATAAAGGGGGATTTAATTAAATTTAATTTATTTTTGAGTTATCTATGGGCTACCAATAGCTAGTGGATTGCTTAAATGTTATTGTAGTAGCTGCAGTATTGTAATCAGTTATTAGTGTTTTATTTTAATAAAGGCATTTATAATACCCAAGAATAAATATATTTAATAAAAATCAAGATCCACCGCGGAACATTTTTCATTTGTTATGTAAAATATATATATGAAATATATATATATATATATATATATTTATATGGTTTTTGGAGATTTTTTCTGGAAACTTGGAGATACTATATTCTGTATAGACCAAAGAGTAGATAAGATAAACTTAATGCCATTTCAAAACAATAACATACATAAAATCGCTGAGGTCGCGGTCCGAATTACGCTACAACCACTTTTAGCACACTCAAACCCGTCCCTAATAGGGGTGCGTTTCTTATTGAGCTTTGAGCACAGATAGCGTGCTTAAAGTCATTCCGAAATGCACTGATAGCTGCACACAAAATTTATATGACGTCACCCATGACGTCATCATCTTGTGCTTAGAACGCTCACGAGTACGACGTAGAGCAGTGTGAGCGCTGTCAAACACATAGATAAATAACTATGCACTGAGAGTCAAACATCTGACTCATTAAGATAATCTGTCGAAAAATTGGTAGCCCGTCCACAAAAAATTAAAAACGTAATTGTATATATCAGAAAAAAATTAACCCTTTAGTGCCCATGAAGTACGGAAGTGAATTATTTAATGGGAAAAGAATTCGCGCGTATTCACACACAAAAAGCCGTTCCGACTTGCTTACGAGCGTCAGCACTGTCAGTACGAAATTCACCTCGGAACAGCTAAATCCTTACGTACGAACGTATGCACTGAGAGCCCAAATTGAAACACACTAGGTGGGAGCATGCCTACGGCCGGCAAACGAACGTCATAGATGACGTCATTTCCCGCGGTATATGGACTTACGGTGGTTAACATTCATTTGCGGAAACTTTAAAAAGCTTACATTAACTTATTTACAAATATCCATTAGCATTCCATATAAGCTGTAGTTTTCCTGAGAGAATAAAAATAAAATAAAATAATTTCATTCATTTACGCGAGACGGCATAGGCGTAATAGGCATAGACGGGCAGCTTTCCGCTTTCTATTTTTAAGTGTTTATTTTTCTTTCGTAAAATATTACTTTCTACAATACTGGTATACGTCTTTTACTTTATCCCCGCTTATGGGACCTTTCATAAAAGAGCTTAGGTTTATAGTATTTTTAATATACATGTAGACATTTATTTGCATATCTTACAATACACTTGTATTATAAATAAAAAAATACCATAAAATGGAACCGACTTCAACACTCACAAAAATAACTTGTTGAAGTCGGTACCATGATAGTTCAAAAGTATCTATTATCAAATTATTGTGGTCATGGTACCGACTTCGATAAATTATTTCACACTTTTGAGTGTTGAAGTCGGTTCCATTATTTTATTTTTTTTCACTCTTTTTAGTGACCTTTTTTACTCATGGGATCAATGGTCATTGTGGTGTATGTTCACCGATGTCTTCACCCGCTACTATAATATCGTCTAGGTATAAGCACGCATTTTTCAGTTTTCTGAGTGTAACTCAAAAACTGCTTGTCCGATTCTGATGAAATTTAAATTGATGAAAAAAAGGACCACACGGGAAGCACCAGCTTTCAAATAAAAAAGAACGATCTAAACCGGTTCACCCACTCGTAAGTTATGAGGTAACAAATATAAAAAAAAACATACGGGTCGAATTGAGAACCTCACCTTTGAAGTCGGTTAAAAATAGATGGATTCTTTTTTTTTGCGGCAATCGGATTTGACCCTAATACACTTGTTTTGAACAAATGTATCATTGTGTTATAACGCATGAGTCATATAACCTTGCTCTGACACGCTGTTTTATCGAATATGATATACACACTGACAATCATATCCATTTCATATATTCTGTTTGGGAGTTAGGTACTTTAGTTTTATGATTGATACCGCATTGTATAATTTATTGAATACTCTTTGAAATGAGCAATTCTTGTATATTTATTAATTGTTTTCCGGTAATGAGTTTTCCCTTAATGATACAGAAATTTATTTCATAGTGTGCCTTTTGCCTTTAATATTATATTTATAATAATAATATGGGACAACATTCACACAAGGTCTTCAGGTCCCAAACTAGGCAGAGCCTGTACTATGGTAACCTGATGACTGATATATACTTATATACATATACACACCCAGACACAGGTCAAACAGATATGTTCACACACACAAATATTTGACCTGTCCGGGAATCGAACCCGGGTATTTAGTATATGGGTTTTAAAAAAATCCAAAAGAGGGAGTGTTCTCAATTCGGTAGTATTTTTTTGTGGTTGTTACTTTAGGAAGTACCTCATTTATGAACCTAATTAGAAAAACCTTTTCATTCGTGTACTTCCACATTGGTTCCATTGAAATTTCAATACAGTGTAAATTTGTCTCCAATTCCGGTATTTTTTTGAAAATGTTCCATATATGTATAAGTAGGTCAGAATTAGATTTTATAGTTTTCAAACTTGGTGATAATCGATTTTAAAAATGGGATATGTACCGCATATTGTTGGTGGTTTTGGCTCTTGATATTTCGACACCGTTACAACTGTTACAAGCGCCATGATCACAATACACGGTAAATAATATTTACCGTGTATTGTGATCATGGCGCTTGTTTTTACTTTTGCACTTTAGAATCGGGATGTCAACTCTTATGTAAGTGACCATGCAATTGCACGGTCACTTACATAAGGGGTTACTTACTCACACTTATGGGTTGACTTTAATTCATGTATTGGTAGTAATTAAACTAAGAGTTTTTATTGTGTATCGCATTAACCATATGCTAGGAAGAACTTATGTTCAAATATTTGAACATAAGTTCAAATATTAACGATATCAACTGTAATGTTGGTCTATCAGTCCTATTAATTAATTGTTCATACAATTAAAGGTAGATGGCGCTAATAACATCCCCCGCAGATGTTACTATTACTAAGACACCGACGAAGGACCCGTTTTACCCTTTGGATACGGAACCCTAAAACTACCAATTTTTGTTTTTGTTTTTTGATAGAAATATATAGAGGTATATCGTTAATTTACTCGTGAACATAGTACATGTAACGTGTCTCGATAATACCGTTAATTTCCATTTTGGTTCTGTGACCAGTCTTCTCAGACTCTCTTTGGTTACGTAGGTACTAAGCACTAGCTGCTCCCCGCCGTTTCACAGGCGTGCACTGTGGTTTTTCCGCCACCTCGGTTATCCCACGTGAACTATACTTTTCCGGGAAAAAAAGGATCCTTAGTGTTATTTTAAGGAATAAGCTATTTTCATTCCAACTTTCATACAAATCTGTTTAGCTGTTTCAGCTTGAAGGAGTAACGAACATACATACTAACGATAAAAGACAAACTTGGTCGGATGGTGGTAGTGTACTTTCGAATACCCGCCTGGCACCCTCAAGCTTGAAAAACTGTCACCAAACACATAGTATGTTTAGGCAGAGCAGTCCTTAAGAGCCAGTGAGCATTCTAGGTCTAGCGTGATAACATCTTCGAGCACATCGTCACTGACCATCGACTGAGATAGTGGTCAAACGCTAGATCTATAAAGTATATAAAAACAAAAAACTATCGCTTTTAAAATATTAACATTTGTAATCCAGAGGAATGTGAATATAATAAATAAATTAGTATAATTATTCTACTTCAGTGGGGACCAACACCAGACATCACTGAGTGAGTTCATAGTTCACAAAGTGAATCCAGCACGACACATGGAACCTATGCGACGGACCCTTTGTCTCTCAGACACGTGCATATTAGAGAGAGATCCACAGACATACTCAGTAAGTTTGTTGCCATATTTTTATGTGATAATAACTAGAAGATATTGATAAGTAGCTTTTCTAAAATTATCGATTGTGCAAAGTGTAAATAGAATTGTACTATACCTTGGATGTAAGTACCACCTATTTTATTTAGGTATGTTCGACAAGGACTCGCGAACGTTTCATGGTCTTTTCATACAATTAGAGGGAGTAGGTTTCCTTTAAAAAATGTTAACCTTTGACCACTGTCTGATCTGATGTTGAGTGATATTTGGTGTAAGATATAGCATGCAACCTTAAAAAATACCTATCATTCTTGACTTGAAGTCTCCAAGTTGTACCTATCGGGAAACACAGACTCCGGTAACGAGATCCACTCCTAGGTAGTGCGCATAATAAAAATTGGAAGCGAAAACATTTTAATAGAAATGTCGTGCAAATGAACTTTAGGCCCGATAGACGATCGCATCGTTAGGTAGACGACATCATCAGACGACACATGACTTTGTGCTCCTGGTACTTTACCGCTACGAGGAAAGGTGCAGAGTTCTAAGGATGTATCTAAGGATAGATCGCGAACAAGTGTTCATGATGATTATATTATTGGTCAAATGGGATCGAGAGCTAAGTTAGAGCCTTAATCATTTAGAAAATATAAAGATTTTTTCAGTAGTGGAGCATGAGCCGGAAAGTAAGCGATGCTTTAGTATTCCACTAGTTTCTCTGATGTTTTCTTTCTAATTAGAGTGATTTGATAAGCACGCACGGATAGAGCCTGCACCCTTCTTATAAATACATGGAATGCTAAGTAACCGTCTTTTCGTCATTATGTTTCTGCTAAAAAACTCCAAAATGTCTCTAGGTAAACAATAATGGTTTGGGTCTGCAAACTATCAGGAGTTTCGTCAATAATTTCAATGTAAGAATTGAATAGGACTCGCATGATATGTACTAGAAAATTACTCTTAGACCAGTTGCGGCCAATTTTTTACGTGTTGCGTGCTGACGCCTGGCACACAACCATAACTTCGAAATGATGCATTGCAAGAGTCAGAGAGTTATTTTCCAGTACATATTGCGTGGTTTTTTAACCGACTTCAAAAAAAGGAGGAGGTTCTCAATTAGACCGGTATGTTTCGTTTTTTTTTCGTTTCTTTATGTTTGTTACCGCATAACTTCCGACTGGGTGAACCGATTTTGATCGTTCTTTTTTTATTTCAAAGCTGGTGCTTCCTGTGTGGTCCAATTTAAATTTCATCAAATCGAATAAGCGGTTTTTGAGTTACACTTCAATAACTGAAAACTGCGTGCTTATACCTAGACGATATTATGGTAGCGAGTGAAGACATCGGTGAACAACCTACAACACAATGACAATTGATCCCTTGAGTAACAAAGGTCACTAAAAAGAGTGAAAAACAAAATTTTTGACCAAATAAATGGAACCGACTTCAACACTCAAAAGTGTGAAATAACTTGTCGAAGTCGGTACCATGAGCACAATATTTTGATATTAGTTACTTTTGAACTACCGTGGTACCGACTTCAACAAGTTATTTCAAACTTTTAAGTGTTTGCAGTCGGTTCCATTTCTAGGTAAATATTTTCTTTAGATTAAATAATAAAGGCCGCAATTAATGCGAATATTCTGTTCTAATTAATGTTGCATATTCCTCGTTTCACTTGCAGGTAGTATGTCTACGGCCGCTCTGCGACGTTTTTGCGCTAGTGAGAGATCCAGACCATCCGCAAAAATTCTCTATAGAATACCTAAACGGACAGACGCGCACATACACGGCTGGTGAAAGGTAATCTCTATTATAATAATTCGTTTAAATCCAGCCGCTTTGCTCTGATAAACTCGTTTCTTTTCTATCCTATACCATTTTTATCCATTATGCCACACATGACAAGTTACAAAACAAGTCTTCGATTTGGACATTAACATAAATCAATCTCATTTTACTACTATTTTTAATCGCACTTTTAGTTGAAGGCAAATCCTGGGATTCTGCTTTAAAAAATGCAGAGGATGCTCTAAAACAAGTTACGTCTTGGTTAAACCTAAATTTGCTGACGCTTAACTTAAATAAAACTAAAATAATAACTTTCTCTGCCTGTGCACCCGCACAACCAGATGAGTCTTTTATAATTAAAGCTCACCAGTGTTCATCAGAGGATAATCTGAATTGCAAATGTTTGATTCTTGAAAGAGTCTCATGCGTTAAATATTTGGGTGTTTACATTGACAATATTCTGAACTGGCAAACACATATTAATAGCGTCTCTGCAAGAGTTCGTAAATTAATGTTTTCCTTCAAAAAGCTCAGATCTTCGGCTGACTTACGAACTCTTAAGACTGTTTACAGCTCTCTGGCTCAATCCATCTTAACATATTGCATTTGTGTGTGGGGTGGCAGTTTTGTGACCTCTATGCTTAGACTGGAAAGGGCTCAAAGAGCTGTCTTAAAAGTACTGCACAAGAGACCAAAACTATACCCAACAACAGATCTCTATAAGGAATCTGAAGTTCTGACAGTGAGACAGCTCTATGTTCTGAACACCATTCTGCGCCAGCATGGGTCTTTGCATTACGTTCCTGTAGGCTGCCAAAACACAAAACGTAGGAAAGACCCAGTATGTAAATTCAAATCATATAGAACTGAACTCGCGAGTCGACACTTTAAAATAATGGGCCCGCGTTTGTATAATAAGATTAACAAGATTCTTGGTATTTACCCGTTATGTAGACATAAAGTAAAACAGCTAGTCCAAGTATGGCTACAAAAATTAACATATCAAGCCACAGAACAATTTATTATAGCTCCAAAGTAGACATTAATATTTTATGTATAATTATAAATATATATTTATATATTTTTATGTATTTACGTTTATATGTATTTTACTACATTTTTTTTTTTTTATTCCACACTTTTATTTTCATTTACATTTTACGCCTGATTTGAAAACATATAAATAAACCATTTTAATTTTATTTATTACATGATACATCACATAGATCATATACCTATCCATACAGTTATATTATAAAAGCCCTTAAACGGGAAGGCCCTGTACCCTGTAACACAGTTCTCAACTAGTACTGGGACAGGAGCTCGTTATTCGAGAAGTGGTAACTTAATTTAATGTAAGTTAAATTAAATTAGATAAGATCTTTAGATCATAAGAGATCACAAATATTAATATTAAGAATAAGTGTCACTGTGTTTTGTGAATAAATAAATTTTATCATTATCATTAATTTTATCATTTTAATTTATTTTCATTATTTTCCCGTTGCCAATCTTAAAAATGTATTAAGCAGGAACTGTTTAATTTTTCGAATAAAAAGTATCCGATGTGTTTATGCAGGGTTAAGTTATGCGTACGTTAAGCGATAAAACTTTTATAGCTTAGTAGTGTAAAATATACCAACACACAAACACATACACGCGTTTGCATGTCATAAATTGTTAAGATTACCAAGATTCGATGAAACACTAATTATATATGTGATGGAACAAAATTTAGGTCTTCTGTTGTTCTCAAAGACCCAGCGACCACACGGCCGTCAAATGAAATTGTAGTCATATACTCCTATAACCCTCCTATAAAAAAAGAAAAAGCCGACATCGCTTGAAAGCTTATCGACATATAATTGAATAATGTTGTGTTTCTTGTAGGGATGCACTCCTAGCCTCGTTGTTAGACGGTGTTCGGTCGGCCGGACAGCGCGACGCACACGTGCGGTCGACTCCGACGCCGCGCGGTCACCGACTTGGCCCTTTACATCACGCAGTCGATGAGGAGACCGAGGCTAACCATCTCAGGTAACGCACTTGAAAGAAAGAAAGAGAGAAAAGAGCTCCTAGCCTGCTCATTGAGAGTCTACTTTAAAAGCCTTTATTTTATATTCAACACGAAGCTTAGCATATAAAGTATAAATGAAGAATGAACTCATCGTTCCATTCATTCATAAATCATACATTATTTGCAATATTTTCCTTGTTTTATTTCCAGGCTATTCCAAAACCCAGTGGGCATGAATCGTGCTGAAGTAATAGACCGATTCAATGCTAATGTTGGCTACAGCGGTCTCATCTACTCCGTCAGCCAAGACGTAAGTAAATTTACTAATGTTTTGTATCTGTTTATGGCTTGTTTCAATTCTTTTCTTCTTTAACTATTACTAAATTTAGTTAAAACTAAATGTGCACAAACGATTTTTGTGCTTATAAAGTTAGGCTCTGCGAACGTTTGCGCATGTATCGTGAACCTAATAAAACAGTTTGCCATATAGAAGAGTAAGCGAGATAAGATGATGCGACAAAAGTAAGCAGGCAATTATAGTCATAGTCATTTTATTAATTACATTGTATAAGTTGCAGGCTCAATAAAAATATTATTTCCATTATGGAAAATATAAAATAATTAAAATGTCATTATAATAATTAAATTAAATAATACTAATTATTAAATAAAGATAATCATAATTATATAGTAAAAACTTATTAAAGTAACAAAGCGTTGTTACTAAATAATTTGTTATAAGTCATTACATTTATAAAATGTTTCCTCTATAAGCTGCTATGCTTTAAGCTGCATTCCATGTCCTTTGGCAGTTGCGTGGTGCCTCACGCAACCTGTGCGTACCGCATTTCGTGAACCCGCTCTTAAGTATTATTACAATATATAAGGCAAATAAATCCCTTGCGATTCGAAAATAGCTACTGCGCAGCCTTTTGAAGGCGTATTTACAGATACTAACTTTGTTGAGTAGTACAGGTACTAAATGTTGAGCATAATGTTAGTTACGGGGTTAGGCTCGCGCCCTCCTCCCAGCACAATTGTGTCTCCCAAACGAAGAACAACAAATGAGTTCGAAAGTGATCGGAGAAAATGAATGGTGAAATTGTCCGCGAGCTGGGTATAAAGATTATTTTATATTGGAAAAAGGGTTATGCTAAAGGCATAATATGAAAGGCATATAACATAATATGATATTAGGACATCCTCTGATATTTCTTTGATTTATGTAGTATTGCTAGCTGGTACTATTGCGCTCAAAGAATGACGAATTAAAAAAAGAAAATAAATATTTGAACGCACCCTGTTCATTTTAACGTTCCGTTACATTCTCTGATACAACTAATACTAATAGTTTTATCAGATTGAATATTTGAGTATGTTTTAGTGTACTGTTATGAGTTTAGTTTAGGCTTTATATGTCTATTTATTTCATTACAGTTTAGATTTAGAATTATTCATTTAATGCACTGTGTTTGTGACCTTTTGTATATTTTGTAGTGCACAAAAATGAGGAATTATATGATTCCCTTATTAACGATTCTATAATTTTCAGTGTGTGGTAGATATATATTATATTACTTCTTCAAATGTGGCTTACACATAGTACGCGCAACCGATGTTTGTCGCTCTGAAGTAAGGCTCTGTGAACTTTTGCACGTTTAACGAAAGTGATGCGAGTAATCGAGACAGAACGACGAACTTAGGCAAATGAGTGAAGCAGTTAGCATTTATGCATTCATCCCGCCTAATTCATTCTGTGAAATTGGTGTTGCACGATTTAATACTTTATTATAGAAATAATCGAATGTAATCGTATGTTTTCAGAACTTTTTAATTGTTCCATTGATAACTGTGTGGTTATAGTAATTTTTTAAAGTATTTTGTTTGAATTCAGTAAATTATAGGTGAGCATAAATATATTTTAAAAAGATACATTGCTAATACGATTATCGATTACAATAAAAAAAAAAGAAATAAAAACATTTCATTGTAAAATAATTAAATTCGAAGTATCTCGTTAACATCTACCGCGTAGCTATCTGCAAACAACTTCAGAGACAAATGTGCGTTGCGCCTACTACACTAATTGTGTTGCTGCGCTGCTATTGTATTATTTAGGGCAAATAACATAATGTTCTGCCTTATAGGCCGTCCCCCTGTTGTGGCTGTTTCTTACATGGGATCTTGTAAGTCCCCATCATTTTATTATTTACTGTCCCTGTTGTATTTGCTTCTGTTTGTAAATACGCTTTCATTTGACCTACATATGTTCGAAGAAAGAAATCGATGTATACTCATGGGCGGTGTGTTTATGAATTGCACTTAAATTGAAGTTAACCACGTATATGTAATAATAGTAGCGCCCCGCGGTTTCGCCCGCGTGGATTACGGTTTGCCCGCTACCTCAATTATCCCTCGGGAATTGACATTTTATCGGGATAAAAGTAGCCTATGTGTTAATCCAGGGTTTAAACTATCTCCATACCAAATTTCATCGAAATTGGTGTAGCCGTTTGAGCGTGAAAAAGTAACAAACATACACACAAACTTTCGCATTTATAATGTTAGTAGGATTGTCTTTAAATTTCAGTTTGTAGATTAAATTTAACCACCAGAATTAAATATAATATCAGACTAATGCTAACAAAACGTTTGCAACTTTATCAATTAAATGCTTTATCTATTGTACAGGCGTGGCGAGCGTATGTTCCACGGTTTGTTTTATTAATATTTTACACTAGTTACAATATAGTCAAATTTGTTAGATAGTATATTTAGTCATTCAGGAATGTAACGAATGCAAATTTTCAAAAAATAATTTCGCCATTTAAAAGCTACAATAATAACACGAACTATATACAATAAAACATTTTCTCCATGTCCGACCTTCAGAACTTTGTCGATCGACTCGCGTTTTTGCGATGCAGTAATTATTTTTATTTTAGTAGTATTCATTTTTTGTGAAAGCCCTCCTTAAGTTTTATAATCGGGTGCCAAGTAAAGTATAACAAATGAAGGCATATTGCAAACTATATCTTGTGCTAGAAAGGCGTCGAATTTCCTATTTATTGTTGGGTTGTTAAGGAGCTTTAGTTAGTGCATATTGTTGCAATACATTAAATCTATTTGTTAATTGTACTATATTCATTGTGTTCAATAATCCGTGATATTATTCATAGTTAATTAGCTCTGAAAATTCTACATTTATATAGATAAATGTTATCTTCTGAAACAAGAATCATTTTGTATTACATTTTTATAAAAAACAATCATTGATAAAAATAATTACAATTGGCATTTATTTGCGATAATATGGTATACTTTACTATAAGAACGAAAAACACCTTAGAGTTCCAAAATTAGGCTCTAGTCCCATGACATAGGTTCCAGGCTTCTTTGGTCGATAGAAATATATTGTCTTTAATGGTGGTTGCTCTGTTGTTGGTTTATAACGACTTACAGTTTTCTGAATATGTTGTCACTAATGTTCCATGTTCGTATAGCACTTAGAAATACCATTCCCAATACGAAAACAGTTTATTCATTTGTTGTAAGCACCAAATTATATAACGACTAATTTTCTTTCAAATAACCGTGATTTATACTGCGTTCCAAAACTACTTATTGCCACCCGAAAAGGGGTAACCGTTACCCTGTCTGTTTTTGAAACGGGCACAGTTTCATCTGAAAGCTGAAGTCTAACAACCTGGAAAAATCAGGGTTAATTATTACCCTAAGTGACATTGACAAGTGATTGTCACTCACAATGAGTCATCACTCGTTGCTCGACATAGTGTCTTGGAACGCAAGCTAAATAGAAAAAAGTTAACCTATTTTTTTAAAGTCAGCTAATTTAATTGTTGGCGTGAATTGAATGAGATTTTTTCCTTATTACTCAATTTCAATTAGTTTGAAGAACAAAATTACCAATAACTATGCTGACACTAAAATATTGCGGATTATTGAAACTAATGTTGTATATTAATTTGTTTGTAAACTATCGTTAGCGTATTGTCTTTGTACTTTGTGTTAACCATTAATAAATAGTTTCCGTCTTATAGCGTTTATTCGCGGAGAACAAAGAGAAGTTGATAACCGGGGCGCTAACTGCGCTGGTGAACAGCGGGGCGTCGGCGGCCACGCTGCCTCCGCGGGACCTGGAAGCGCAGTTCCACGCACTGCGGCGCCTCTGCGCTAGTAAAGTGGGATTTGCTGCCTTCACTGCTCTACCTGGGTAACGATCCTTTTAATTGTACACCATGTTCTGCCTGGAGAACAAATCAAAGTTATTCGATTTTGCCAACAAACATTGCTTTAATTAAAGTTTAAACATATTATATACCATACAGTCGATTATAGGCCTCGGTAAGTGGTTGTAAAAGCGAGTATCCATACAGAAAACACTTGTTAAATAGTGCAGTGTTAGGTGGGAAACACATATTTAGTTTACGCTGTTTTGCTGGCTTACACATATTCTTATTACAATATATAAAAACACAAATGTCATGTGAATTGAAGGACATATTATTAACAACAACAAGCATCCTTACTCAAGCTTATGCTTGTAATTTTACACAACAGATTTTGATCCATTGTCCATGTGAAATTTTGCCATGTGCAGATGATGCCATTTTATTTTCACGCCTTCTGTCATTTAATAAGTCATAGTGATAGTGTTATGTAATAGAGTTCCATACACTAAACTATACATTTTGACTATATTAACTATACATGTTACAAGTATGCACCTGTGCTATGTTCTCTCCGCCTTCTTTTGAACTGAATCAATACGCTTTTTTATCGACGTTCTGGCGTTATTTTGTTTCATTGTGAGTATTTTGAACCAGTTCGTATCACTTTACGTGCAGTCTAGTGTCACTACTTTACATACTAAAGAGGAAACGGGGAGGTAATCTCGGGTTAACCTTTATCTCATGCTTATTTATTAGAGTATAAACTGTTAAGTTCTTTGCAAATGGTGCTACATTCGCTTGACTTATTCCATAGTTGTCATTGTGCGTTTCTTTGTTTTTTTAATTCCACGGGTTCCATTACTGGCTAGATATATTGACTTTTCAAAAGTCCAGTGATATCGTATTTATTTTCCTTTGTGTAGTTTGGCTTCGGCTACCCGTTCCCACTTGATGAATTCAACGGTTGTATAAACTACGTGTCGTATGGTACGCGCAACCGATCTTTGTTTTTCTGGACCTTTGCGCATGTGTAGAAAATGGTGCGAGTGAATCATAATGTGATCGATTGATATATGGACAACCGATTATTATTATTATTCACAAACGTCGGTCTAGTTTTCGTTTACAGTCAAGTTGGGAAACTTTGAACACTTTTCTCAGATTTTTGTGGATACTGAAAAATAAATGTATGACTATGTTTGTATGACGGACTATGTTTTTCAGTATTCTGACACATATTTTATTTTGATATTTTTTAAGCCTATATAACTAGAAATCAGAAAAAATAAAAAAATAAAAATGCATCTGATGTTGAGGTGTGGGTACTGTCCAGTTTCCGCGAGTGGGTGGGCACGTCAGTGGTGGCGGCCCTGCGGCGCGGTTCGGCGGCGTGCTCGAACGCGGCGCTGGACGCGGTGTGTGCGCTGATGCAGCCGATGCACGCGGAGCCAGACCTGCGCCAGGAGCAGCTCAACAAGGCCTCCATGCTCTCCTCGCCGCCCTTCCTGCACTCGCTGCTCGCCATGTGGGCGGAGCATGTCGTATGTCACCGTTATATTACACAAAACTACTTACATACTATATGACCCGCTCGCTGCCTCATTTGTGGGGCCTACAAGTTTTCGCGCTGCGTAATCAGTCACCTCTCGTAAAACAAGAAACGCTCTGGTTAAAAAAAATTACACCCTGGCCTGCTAAAACAGTTTTTGTAGACATCCCTAATCTAACTCGATTGGCAATATAGTCTATGTAACTGAGTGATAATGGTATAGGTTACTAGCTGCGCTCCGTGGTTTTATCCGCGTGGTGATGATTGATGATGAGGATGATGAAAAGTAGCCTATGTGTTATTCCGGGACCTGAAGTATACACTTACCAAGCTTCATCGAAATCGGCGTAGCCGTATAGTAGTAATATAGTGTAATGATAGTTATTACAATGTCTAGCGCAAGTTATTAAGAACCCTATCACCTTGTGTCCAGCTACCATTTCTTTGGCTCGGACAATCATTGCTTTCGTTTGACAAAAATACCTACTGCCACGAAACTATTAAATTATTAATGACAAAAGTCATAGACCATAAGACTGAATGAGACTAAATAATAGGTCATAGCTCGCTTGGAATTTTTTTAATGGTTTGTGATGCTCACGTGTAAGTGGAAATAACACGTTTTATTACATTCTGGCAGACAGCTGGAACGGGCGCGCTTGTAGTGGCGGCCATGTTGGATTTTCTAACGTTCGCTCTGTGCGTGCCGTACAGTGAAACTACGGACGGGAAACAGTTCGACCAGCTCCTAGAAATGGTGGCGAATCGGGGAAGAGTGCTCTTCAAATTGTTTGAAGTAAGTTGTTTTTTTTACTACATTTCCATCAGAAGTATTATATAATTACAATTTTGTGATTGTAATTGTTTATTTTGTTTTGGTTAACTAAGGCTGCGTTCCAAAACGTCAAATTATTACTCGGAAAAGGCTAATCGTTACTATATCTAATTCCAAAGCACACTATTGAAAATTTACGTTGACAGTTTTGAGGTTTTGGAACCGGCACAATAACGTCTGTCAGTAGAATTCTAGTACGCTGGAAATATCGGATTTCACTGTTACTCTACTTGACATTGAAAAGATGCCGTTCCAAAACTGTCAAAAACCCAAAAATACATATATTGAAACTGTTGAATCAACTTGTTGACAATAACTTGAATAATATTAAATTATTACGTCTAACTGTCGACCTCTTTGAAACGGTAGTGGCAGTCTCTCAATACTTCAATATTCAACAAGGGACGAAGCAGTTATCGTAAAACTACGTAGTTATAAAACTGTACAAAGTGACTTTCACTACTCATCCGTGGAACATTTTCAAAGTTTTCGTATAAAAATGAGTACATCATCAACATATGCGAAGTCAAATAAACATTATTAGGAATAGCCCTAAAACTTCCGGTCAGGTCTTAATAATACAGTCGAATTGAAAACTCCGTTTTTGGAAGACGGTTGTAAAATGTATAGAGGCCAAACTCATTCGGAACCAAATTGCAAGCGATTTAATGAGCGAAACGTATTCCCAGCACCCGTCGATGGCAATAATAAAAGGCGCGGGCCTTGTTATGCGGGCGCTGGTGGAGGAGGGCGGCGGCACGGTGGGCTCGCGCATGCAGGCGCTGGCGCTGGCAGAGGCGGCGCTGCCGCGGCACCTGGTGACGGCGCTGTACGCGCCCGCGCGCCTGCACCACCGCCATCTGGCGCGGCACCTGCTCGCGCTCTGGATGGTGGACCACGCGCCCGCGCACCATCTACTCAAACGGATCATGGTAACTGACGCACTACACCATTCGTTGCAGCCGTTTAACATCCTACCTTAAAGGCGGGAGGGCCTCGTGTATCTTACATTTATATAATCTGATAAGAGTATGTTGTATGGAAACGCTCTAGAAAATTCTGATTCAGAATGAACAGAATCGAATCGATTCGGTTACTTATTGAAGATAACTGTGTCGGGGGACAGATCTTAATTGCTATGGACTTCTGTGAAGGATGTGATAGAGATAGAGATGTATGTTATGGGATAAAAAAAATATATTATTCATATTTCATTCAAAAAGCTCTTCCATTTGATAGCCATATTATAAGCGTAGGCTAAAAACAACTAGTCCGTCTTCTTAAACGGTCCGCCGTATTTGATTTAGAGTGACGTGATCCAAACTTAACATTTTTACAAAATTAGCTAATAATTACTTAATTTTACGTACATGCTTACACACAAACATTTCAAGTTAAATAAAAGCTTTTAAAAACAGCCGTGACTATAATTTGTGTGTATTAAGTATATTATAGTATTAACTGAGTTATTGATATCGTTGCAAGACGATTTTTATACGCTGGACATCATATTTGGAGAGGCACAGGCTGACGGTTGCACAATAAATAGAAATAAATAATTCCAGATTATTGTGTCTTTTAGAAATGTTAAATAATTTCCAGCCATCCGGTCTCCTAGCGTTCCTAGAGTCGACTGAGGCGCCTCCAGCCGCCGCGCTAGAAGAGGACCGCCTCGAAGAGCGAAACAACCTGCAACTTGCGCAGGCGACTGTCAAACAAAGAGCGCCGCACTGGGAGGCTTTGGAGAGACAAGTGAAATATGTAGAGAAACATTTAGAAGTAAGTACTCATATTTTTAACAAGTATACCATCTTTTTATACGTGGCTCTTCCTCTTTTTATAATTTAGATAAAATGTATTATGGGCTGTAACTTTAAAATATTCAATTTTGAACTGTTTTAAGTTTATTCTCATTTGATGTTAAAAGTTATGAACAAAATATTTAAACGATTTTATGTATTTAACGAGTTATTGTGGTAGAAGTAATACTTCAATGGTCACTCTATCTGGAAAACATATGCTTGATCAGTCAGTGACAATAGAGGTTTTAATGATGAAAAGCCACGTCACTTAAGGGGCATATAGTCCCCCCAAAGGGGGACTCTGCGAACTGATTAAATGATTTAAAGCCTTTGCGAACTGATTCGCTGTCCATTAAGTCTAATATTTAATCAAGATTAATTCAATACGAACGAATTAGAAATAGCAGACTGGCAAAACTGTCAAAATGTCCTTTTGTGAGCCGTGTCTTCTATTCAATATTGTCATATTGAATAGAAGACATAGGCCCCATTTTCATTGAGTAGAATACTGCGGGATTACGTTTGCCAAAACAGTTTGGTACAAAACCTGACAAGAGGTACCTGGTTGCTGCTTTGACCTACAAACATTTTTTTATGATGAAATAAGCTGATCATTTTTTGTCATCTTGAATGTTTCCTACTAAGATATATCTTTTGCAATATTTATATCGTTTTTATGGTGCTAGTCAACATGATATTTACCTTTTATGGGACCTTGAATTAATCATCGTACAGATAGTTTCAGAACTAGACTTTAATGAATAAAATTATCATAGAAAGAGATTATACAACCACATAACAGGTAACCTTAGTGTAGGAGCTAGTGATTCGAAATAAAGCTCAAATAAATGAACGCATATTTGAAATATTTTATTATCGTTACCAGTATTGTGTAAATAAATATTTTTTCATTGATTGCTTGTACAAATTTTACTGGATTTATAGATATGTTTATTTCTCCCAAAAAACTATCAATATTAAACAAGTAATGGTTGACACTGATGATACTATAAAAGTAAGTTTATTTGACAATTAACAGCTTGTAAATAATGTTCTGTGCAATTGTAACAGCACACTTCCACCAAGTTTTTTCTTGTGTCGTAGGATTGCTTAGCAATACAAGGGTTATATAAGTACATATATTACACTCATATTTTATCAATATTTAACGTAATTTATGCAAATTACATTATGATAGTGTCTCTGTTAAGTAGAAGGGTTCGTTACAGTTAAGTTTTTGAACTGGTGTTCTAAAATATTGGTATAACGTTTTATTGCCAGCACTACGCACAACTAGCCCTGGAGCACTGGATGCAGCGCGCGGGTCGCGCGGGGGCGGGAGTGGGGGCGGGTGCAGGTGGGGGGGCGGGCGCGCCAGCCGTGCGGCCCGTGGTGCTGCGCAGGCGCCGGGAGCGGCTCAAGTCCACCGCCAACTGGCCGCTCTTCTACTACCAGTTCCACCGAGACCACGCACTGCCCAACCTCATCTGGAACCACACTGTGAGACAACCGTCATATCTATTTATATCTCATTTTTTTATCACTCACAACCTCGAGATAAACATGTCTCGGCGACAGCATCTCATGCTCATTACAAAAATGTTTGTCCCTAGCCGAGATTCGAACACAGTAGGGCCCCGAGTCAGTGACCACTGAGCGACTCTGATATGCCTTTTCTATGCTATATTTTGCTACAAAGTTTGTTTTATGCTCCTGATAGCCTCGATATCTATGTGACATGAAACCTTTTTAACCTACTTTAAAATAGAAAGACTCAGTTCTGTTGTATTTTGTTTAGACTATATCCATCCCTGAACAGGGTTTGTGGATTATAACTTAGTTGGCAAAGGAACAGCGACAGTATTCTGTAGTCGTGAGTAGTACATGAATCATTTCCAAAAGAATATTTGGATGTCTGGTCCGCCTAGTGTGTGTAAATTCATTAATCAATACAATCGTTACGTTTAATAATAATAATTTAATCATAGACCCGGGAAGAGCTCAGAAACGCGTTAGAGAACGAGTTGCGAGCGTTCACATCTGACCGCGAAGTGGCCGGCAACACTCTCACGTCGTGGAACCATGCCGAGCTGGAGGTGCACTATCAGTGTTTGCAGAACGAAGTCAAGATCGGCGACTACTACCTCAGGATACTGCTGGAGCAACGGGACAATGATGACAGTCCTATTAGGAAATCGTAAGAAGATTATTTATACATATATATTCAGGTACATTTATTCAAATACTTGATGAGCAGTCTATTAGGTGGATTTATTTTATTATTATTGCTGGGCTTAGTTAAGGTGCAATATGGCTTCTTTAATTAAAGGTGGTATCATGCTGGGACCGAGAATGTTCTTGGCACTAAATAAAAGTTTCAACACACAGATTTTTGGTAACGGATTCGCAAATTTTTAGGGTAGTCAGATTAATATCTCGTCAGTACACTAACAGGCATTAAAAAGTTCCGTGCTACCTTATTGTCGGTTTGATCGTTATGTGAACATGATCAAATAGCTGAAGACCGAGGTGGATCTAATGTAGTAGGGTACGTTCCAGTACCCGCCTAGCTAGCTACCTTACCGTCAACCTAGAAAAAACTGACACCAAATATATAGTGTGTTAAGGCAGCTATCCTTGAACAGTCTATTCAAATTCTACGTCAAGCATAATTCCACATTAAAGCACATACTTAGCTCATAATAAGTGAAATAGTTGTTAAACAATAGCCCAATAAATTACATAATACATAGATCGTTTACGTTTATCGTTTTTAGTGTTTTATTTGATTGACTTTATCATAACTTGTGAAGTTATATTTCAGGTATGAATTCTTCAATGACCTGTACCATCGGTTCCTCTCCACTCCGAAGGTGGAAATGAAGTGCATGTGCCTCCAGGCAATGACTATTGTATATGGAAGGTATTATGAAGACATCGGCCCCTTCGCAGACACCAAATATATCGTGCAGATGTTGGACAGAGTAAGTATACCATAACCAGCTTTGTATACGCGCTAAATTTATACTTTTATAATTTGATCAGTATTCCACGGTCATGATCAATGACGGCGTGGTCGAAGGTGGAATGATCTAGAATGCAAATTGGTTCTTCAGAACAACTACCTGATCACACTGCAGCATAGTGAAAGATATTTAAACTAGAAGGAATTTTCGATCCAAATAAACTAATGGAGACGCAGTTCTTCTAAGTTTATTTCATTACCGTATTATTACATTAATTTATTAATTATTCATATGTATGTGTATTTAACAATCAATTAAAAAGTGAAGAAAGGAAAATTAATTGAATAAATAGATTTAACCTCTGAATCCAAGCTGAATTGTACGAAACCAGTTGCGACACCATTGACCTAAAGCAGCCATAACGACAAATTCACCGTATGAATAAACAAACGGGTGTAGAATATTATATTGAAAAAAATAAATCAACATTTCGTAAAATTACTTTACTAAATTAAAGGACACGATTACAACATAATGCATTTAATTCAATTTATTCATTCGGTTCAACCGGTTTCGAATCCTGAAAATTATTTTCAGGAATCGAAACCGGTCGAACCGGATGAATAAGTTTTTAGAAAGAATAAATTAGTGCAGTTTTTCTTGTCAGTAAATGATGACATGCTTCCTATAAACATGTCTTGGAATTTCAGACTTGCCTATACTAACCCATCTGAATGGCCCGTCCTGTATAATTCATGAACAAAAACCAAAAGTATGCCGTGATATGTCGATAGACGTATATGTATGTTGTAATGCTTTTGTTTCAGACCTGTGATAAGATGGAGAGAGACAGACTTGTACAGTTTTTAGCAAAATTAATACTACATAGAAGAAACGTCAGTGAAATATTAGAATGGAACGGTATTAGGTAAGAAAGCAGATAAATCTACTTATGTGGTTAGATGTTTGACTATTTAACTGTCGCAGATGATATCGTCAATGTTGTTATTACAATAGACTTGAAATTGTGAATTTCCCTTTTTGTCACATGTACAGTCGACAAAGAAAATGGTCTGGCAGTTTGACAAAAGTTTATGTTTAATCACATTAGCGATAAGAATCCTATGAACCTATCTAATAATACGCCAGTTACGTGCTGAGGCTCGCGCTCGCCGCCTGGCACGATCATAACTCCCAGATGAAGAACTGCAAATAAGTTCGAAACTGGTCGGAGAGTAATTTTCCAGTGTTTACCACGTGAGTCCTAGTCGGTTTGTTACATTACAATTATCTAATAATAACCTATTCAATCTTTTTTCTTAATTAGTTACTTTTATTATTTAATTCTTTTAATAAATATTGTTTTAGAATACTAGTGGAGTTAATGACTCTAGCACACTTGCACACGTCTCGAGCGATGGTCCCGGCGCAAAGCAATGTTATAGAAGGCCCCGCGGCAACACCGGGCGGTGGGGACCGCGAGTGGTTCTACAACTTGGAGACGGGGGATAAGGTGCAACGGAAGGGGCCCGTCAGCTTCCAACAGGTTAGCAACAGTTGTCTACAGTAATACTTAAGAGAGAAAAGGTTTGTATTTATGTATGTCGATTTCTCTGTAATTGATACACTTAATCATTTTCCGGAATATGTAAAATGTAATAATGCCTGCATGCAGTTACCCAGGAGCTGTTACAGCATCCTGCAGACATTCCCTCTTTTACAATTTGCAATTTGAAAGATAGATTGCGCTATACTGTGTTAAAGTACGCGCAATGAAAATTAAATATATGGACAAAAATAGGATGAATGTGATATACTTATAGGGTTGTTTTAGTATTTTATATGGTCTACTAAACGCGATTGGTTTGTTTATTCATAGCAACTTGACCTGCTACTTGGGATTTTTTGCCAAAACCAATTGCAGTAGTTTCGATTTAAATTTAATTTATAAGAAAACTTGAGAAGCTTTAACAAACACCACCTTTCGGTCCATACGGAAGGCCAGTGCTGGTTCACAACCAGCACAACGCCGAGCTTGGGGAGCTTGGGCTCATTTGTAGCAGAGAACTTCAAAGCATTATATCTGTTTTATTATTTTATTATAATCATATGTATTAAGTTTGTACATTTTTGCTATGAATAAATAAATATTCTATATAATTCTAAACAACTTTGCTTCCAGCTCAAAGATCTGTACAAATCTGGCGAAATAAATAACAAAACAAAATGCTGGGCGAACAGCATGGAGGGCTGGCGAGCGGTGGGCAGCGTGCCGCAGCTAAAGTGGACGTTACTCGCGCGAGGCACCGCGGTGTTGGACGAGAGTGCGCTCGCCGCCACTGTGTTAGATCTGCTCATCACATGCTCTAGATATTATCCTAGCAGGTGAGAACAAGATATATATATTGTGTACACATATATTCACGCCTCTCAGGCAGAGTTCACTGCCTTCCAAATGCTACGATCCCGACACACTTCTTTCGCTTCATCCACGCTCATCATACTTTTCATACATGAGTGTCGGTTTAGAGTACCCTTGACCTGGCCCTTTATAAAAACTTCCTCAATCTGATTTCGAAACGTTCGCTTAGACCTTACTCTTCCAACACTACCATTCCAACATATCCCTTCACCCATGTATACCGGCTGCTGCCTGCTGCACTTATTCTGCTTTATTGCTTTATATGTCACACCCAACTTTCTCTACTTTACATTAGTGTTGAATAATCTGTACCACTTGCGAATGTTGTAACCAGGTACTATTATTTATTGTTCATAGAGATGAAGAAGACGCCGTAATCAGACCGTTACCGAAAGTGAAGAGGTTGGTGTCGGAGCCGGCGTGCTTGGCGCACGTTGTACAGTTGCTGCTCACCTTCGATCCGATACTCGTCGAAAAGGTTAATATTTATCTCAAAAGCAACGGGAACATTTATTGTCCTGCCAGTCGACACGTATAGGTCAAACATTTTGGACAACATGAAGTAATGAGGCAAGAGAGGCTGATGAGCCTGAATCGCTAATGGAAAAATCCGTTCACTCATCCACTTATAGTATACCAACTGATTGCTGATAAAAAATAACAAAAATCATCGTGAACAGTACAATTTTTAAGAAAAAGTACAGATTACTTGTTTGATTTTAGCTCACGCTTAGAAACTACTCAGAAATAGTGACATGGAGGGTTACTATATTATCTCTGAACTATATCTAATAAAAATTTTTGATAAAATAATGATATAAAATAAAAATATGCATCAATGCTGAAACCGAAAAAAATATCTCTACGACGTGAAATTAATTAAAATGTAGATGCTTGTAAAACTGGTTACAAAATGCTAAAAAATAATAACTGACCAGTGTTTCTGTATTTAGTTACTAAGGAGTAAAATGCGTTAGCTGGTTCTGTGATTATCTAATCATTTGTATATCAATTATCGGTGATAGGTTACTAATGCCCACCTGACTGTCACCTCTAAGCTTGAAAGTCTGTTTCCAAACACATATTTTTTTCAGGCCGATTTCCATAGAGATAGTGGCAAAAGCTAGATTATTAAACAAAAGTGATTAAATAGAAGCATCTTTGTTGCACGAGTCAATATTTTATTTTTTAGCAGGTCTGATACATACCAGACCGCAACATTAAAAAATTGAGGGGGGCCATTCTAGACTTACAATATTTTCCAAAATCCAATGTCTCTGCACATAAATAGGTATGTGAATGGACACATTGGATCTCTTTGTATTTTCCACCATATATACAATTGGCAGTGTTCTGAAGAACTCTTCAACCTTATTCCAGCATTAAGGTTTTACTACAGTAATATCCGACATCGCTTAATAGCTCATCCACATATAATTGACACTGTGCGATACAGCGATTCAACCGATCGTTATTGCCACATAAGTGCAAAATGTGGAAAGCGCTTCCTCCCTAGGTATTCCCGAGTAGCTACAATATGGGATTCTTCAAAAGGAGTGTTCACAGAGTCTTAAAAAGGATTGGCAACATATCGTAATGCCTCCAGTGTTACAGACATCCATAGGTGACTGTGATAGCTGACCATCAGGTGTGAAAATTTGCATGACATTGAAATGTCTCCTCATTCCACATTATCCTTATAGACAAAAAATGTTGATGACTGGCGGTGGCACCTGGCTACTAGAATATACCTGGATTTATCGAGGAATGTCCAGAAGGCTTGAACGAGCATCAGCGAGTTTCTGACTTTCGTCAGTGAATTGAGACGGATAGACTTACGACATAACAAGACGTTACCCCCAAATTGGTCGCACAATAGCGGCCTGGTTGCGGAAAAAAACCCTAATAAGACGCGTGGTCTAACGACTGCCGAAATAGAAAAAAAGCTGCATAATATTTTGAACGATGCTGCACACGTGTACACGCACTTTTGTAAGACAACTATATTAAATTCAATCCGTTTTTAGTTATACTCATCAGAAAACTATTCAATGTTTTATAATTCTTCGGCAGAATTTTTCTATTTTATTTCCAAACCACTGATTTACACACCTCATATTTGAAATACAACAACTCTATTTCTCCCAGGTAGCAACCCTATTATACGAAGTGATGCAGGACAACCCTGAAATATCGAAGCTGTATCTAACCGGCGTGTTCTACTTCATGCTGCTATACACTGGATCGAATTTACTGCCGATCGCGAGGTTCCTCAGATTGACGCACATGAAGCAGGCCTTTAGGGCTGACCAAGTAAGTCATTTCACGTTTCCTCCTCTTATTCATCCTCTCAGCCATAGGATGACTTCTTCACATAATTGTATAATTAATTATTATTTAATCATTTTTTGCAGTCGACATCAGACATAATGCAGCGCTCGATCCTCGGCCAACTGCTACCAGAAGCTATGGTGTGCTATCTAGAAAACCACGGCGCCGAGAAGTTTGCTCAGATTTTCCTCGGAGAATGGGACACGCCTGAGGCCATCTGGAACTCTGAGATGAGGTTGGAAACTTTGTTTACTTTTAGAATTTTTGATTCTTATAATGCATTATATCTTCAAAAATATTGGTTCACATCAATAGAACCGGCAAAACCCACAGGGCAGTTATTGTCAAATAAATTTTACGGCGTGTTCATTACATGTACTTAAACATGTTACACATAATATTCTCTATGGTGACTCTGCAGAGGAGGAGCATTCCATGCAATTATTTGGAATGCTCCATCTTTACCTACTTTGGTTGTTTACGCACACACATTATATTTTGAAAGTTATACAAGGAACGCAAGGATGAAATAATATCAATGAAAAAGCATTATCTAAATTGGTCAAACCGCTCTCGAGTTTTAAGCTTAACAACAAATTTTCAAAAATGAAGATATCCTCTTGTTGTTTGTTTGTAGACGCATGCTGATAATGAAGGTATCGGCACACATAGGCGAGTTCACCCCGCGCCTGCGCGCGCACATCGCGGCGCGCTACCCGTACCTAGCCATCCCCGCCGTGTGCTACCCGCAACTGCAGCACGAGCTGTTCTGCAACATGTTCTACCTGCGACACCTGTGCGACTCGCACCGCTTCCCCGACTGGCCCATACCCGACCCGGTGAGTGACTGACTCACCCACAAAGCTCGTAGGCTAAATTGTCCGCACCCACGCCGCTCCTGTGCAGCATATTGTGCGTTATTTAGATGGTGGTTGTTAGCCCAGGCACCCGATGTCGTGCAGGAAGGCCTGAAGCTCGACATGTGGCTTTTAATAAAAATGAAAGGCATCAACAAAATATTTTGTCGAATGTGTGGATTTGATAATGTTTTTATTCAATATCATTTGCTCAAAAATAAAAACAACCAGAACTGAAATAATTATTACAATATGTTTGTTATTTAATTTAAGGCAACAGGTTTTCAGACAAAGCCTAAATGTAGCAATAAAAATGTTGCTATCATGAATGTGTATATAAAACACTTGTATGTTAAACAAGTATATAGGAAAATACACACGCAGAGAAAACAGTTGGTATCTATATCTATCCTTCGCACATATCAGCTCTCGAGTATTTATCTTTGATTCAACAAAAGGTATAGTAAAGCACATGGTGGGCGTCATTCCTAAATCAATACAGATCGGTAAAGACATAAAATTTATGTATCAAATAAATTTATAAATAAATAGATAGTCCTATATATACTGTTCTGTATCTGATAAAATTATTATAAATATTGATGTTTGGAGTATCTCGGCGTTAACGGTTCAAGTGTTGTCCACAGGTGGGCCTACTGAAAGACGTCCTGGAAGCGTGGCGGCGCGAGGTGGAGAAGAAGCCGCCGTCGATGACCGCGGCTGAGGCGTACGCGGCGCTCGGACTCAGCGCCGCACAGCGGGACGAGGCGGCCGTCAGGAAGGCCTACTACCGCCTGGCGCAGCAGTACCATCCAGACAAGAACCCCGAAGGGAGAGTGAGTAACGACTGTTTGTCACTTGTTGATGCACGAATATTGACACGGATTTCATTATTATTTTCTAGCTGCGCCTCGCGGTTTTACCCGCGTGGTGATGATTGATGATGATGAAAGGTACCCTATGTGTTATTCCGGGATCTGAAGTATCTACATACCAAATTTCATCCAAATCCATCCAGCCGTTCAGGCGTGATTGAGTAACAAACATCCATCCAATCTTTCACATTTATAATATTAGTAGGATGTATATTATGCGGCTTTACGCACGTTTATAGTCGAAGTATTTTGACAGCGGTTTCGGGGATACCGGATGCCCACGGTGCTCGCCGCGATGTGGCATCGTAAACTTACCTGATAATGTGCATCGGATATGCCCGAAACCATGAAGGATTACAGAAGAAGTCTAAACAATGGTCGATCGTAATATCGCGTACGTGACACATTATACCCGTATAAACAGTATAAAGTAATAATGAGCGTGAGTTTTAATAATATTAAATAAACTGCCCCTACAGGGCGCACATGTTTGCAACTTAATATTTTGCTTGCAGGATCGTTTCGAAGCCGTAAACAAAGCTTACGAGTTTCTCTGCAGCAGGAACGTGTGGACCGGAGACGGACCTAACACCAACAACATCGTTCTCATACTGCGCACACAGACTATACTTTTCCAACGATATTCTGAAGGTAATGGAATCAGGAAGCTTTTATATAATTTATTTCTCTTATTTTCTTTTTATTTCTGCTTATGTGTTTTACCAGAGCATAATTTGCCAATTCTCATGCGTTTAGTTCATTATCACAAGGTATATGTCTTACCGGTCTCAAATTCTTAACCTAATAAAGTAAGATTACTCTAATTATTGTGATCTCCCTATAACACTACATACCTATTACTTGATATCTTTAAATTAGAAGAAAGAAGAAGAAAATACATTTATTTATGACACACAACACACATGAGAACACAATAAGAAAAAAATAAGAAAAATAACAAAAAGAAAGATAGAGTGTATGTCATAAATTGGTCCCCAACTCAGGATATGCTAGATTTTAAACCAGCGCTGGTCTTCCGTTGGGTCCCAGTTAAATGACGTCACGGCACGATTCAACAACAATTAATATTAGTTTTATATAATAATTACAGATGTGTACAATTAGGATAACATTAGAATTTAAATGCGAAAGTCAAAATTCAATTTACTTATTGACATTAATAAATCAACTAATATTTCGTAGACTTTAATTATAGGAAGGAACGAACGAACGTAGATACGCAGAGACGCAAGAACGCTAGCACAACCAGCGCAAATGCATAAAAATCAGGGCGTGCACCCAACTTTTAACCATTTTCTTATTTACATTATCATTAATATGGAGACTTGGCAGAAGTAGATATAGTATAGCATTCCAAGCATCTCTGTCCTCTTAAGAATTTAATTGTGTATAATATCTTTCTATATAGTGGCATGTTGGACTTGTTTCTTTTCAGATCTGGCCCCTTACAAATACGCCGGGTACCCACAACTGTTGAGCACGGCGCGGCTGGAAGCGGAAGCGGAGCAGCTGTTCGCGGAAAACGATGCGCCGGCGCTGCTGCCCGCCGCTTGCGAACTGGCGCATGCAACCGTCAATTGTTCCGCTCTTAACGCGGAAGAGCTCAGGAGGGAAGGGGGGTTACAGGTTAACGACGCATTTTTATGTATTACACGATCTAGCGATCGACAACTGTCTTACTTGATGGTCAGTGACGGTAGTCCAAGATGTAATCACGCTACACCTAAAATATTTCACCGAAAGCTCAAGCCGTTGGTGGGGGTCGAACCAGCGACCGTCAAGTTAGTAGCCGACGCACGCTATTATCGCTTCCAAAAGTTACCGTGCCTCAAGTTACATTACAAACCAGCAGTCTTACCGTCTATCTTTATACATAATTAAATATCAGTTTACCTGCGTTCTTGTTGGTGCTATAATTTTACTAAATTCATCTTTATTCTCATTGGCAGTTTGTGATTTAAAGAACAATGAGAACAGAGGTAACGTGACATTTTATTATGGATTAAGATACTACAAAGGCTGCACGTAGGTAGGTAGTGAATAATCACAAGTGGAGTAAAGACTAATGAAAACAAAAATACCCTTAGTTCGTCATCTGTTCAAGTTAAACCGAAGCATTTCCAACTCCGTGTAAGTATGTTTTTGTACTAAATTTTGAACTTCAAATGTATGAGCGTTGGGATAGTTATAGAAACATATTATATAAGTTGTACATTTTGTGTCCCTGTTTCTGTATTCATTCAAAAATTAGAGCGTAAGTTCCGCCCTAATGTGTGCGTATGTTCCAGGTGCTCCACGAAGCGCTGTCCCGGTGCGTGCCGGTGCTGTCCCAGGCGAGCAAGCCGGCGGACATCTCCCCGCGCGTGTGCGGGCACGTGGCGCGCTGCTTCGCGGTGGCGGGCGCGTTCCCCGCGTGCCGACAGGTCTGCGCGCTCATGCCGCAGCTCTGCGCAAATCTAGTGCCGCTCTTGAAGCGACAGGTATGTACTGTATGCACAACCTAACATTGTCTCTCGATTTTAATGCCATGTAGCTGCTACTTTTTTTTGAGTCGTTAAGGAATTATTGTGTAACTGTCTCGCTCAGTCACTTGAGTTCTTTGCATCTTTACCTTTCGCGTACTCTGCTCGATGACGAACTGTTTTACCGACATATCCGAAAATGTTCCCAGAACCTAACGTCAGAATCACTAAAATAAGCTACGCGCACTGTACAAGTGTACTCCTTAAGTAAAAATATTTATTAAGAGCCGCATTGACAACTGCTTGCAATCACACAGCTCTACGGGCCACTTACACCGAAAAGCGTACTATTTTCACCGCTATTCCATTTGATGGTCTGTGACAATGAGGTCGAAGAAAACTTTTGAAAAAACAAAGGTCCTTTGAACGTCCTGGCCTCTAGGAACAGGTGCCTCAACACGCTGCTGTATGTTTGATAACAGTTTATCGAACTTGATGGGTTTCGCTAGCCAGATGGTTATTGCAAAAGTACCCTACTGATATGCTGTGGATTTGATAACGTTGTCATGTACACTATAGTCGAAAGCTGGAAGTGGGTGTAGATGATGACACAAAAGCTATCATCGCTTTACATTTTTACAGTTTGAGCTCATCTAATTTTTATAGACTATTAAAATATTATTGTGTATTCAATTACAGCACCTAGGAGACACAGCTTGCGCAGGCGCAGAAGCCGTGTCGTCTCTAGCCGCGGAGCCAGAATGTCGGTCGCAGTTTGCTAAAGCCGGCGCCATACATGCGCTGCTGCCCGCTGTGCTCCAGTATGACTATACCCTTACGGAGTCCGGTCTCGATACAGATACTCAAGCTAGCAAACAGGTATGCCCTTCGTTTAAAGAAACTTATGTTGTTTCGACTATTTTTTATTTAACATATTGTTATGGCAAAAGTTATATAATTTCATATATCTGTTTAATTTCTGCTAAGAGAACTTAACGATTAATTACTATTGATAAGAACACATGCCTAACTTACACAGAAATATGATCCAATGAAAAAGGCTCTCATAATTAAATAAACTCAGATAAACCTTATTTCACTTCTTAAAGTAGTCACGTCAGTTTTGGATGTTAGACAGCCAAACACTCGATGTGCATGCAGTCTGTACCTTATTGTAGTGCCTTAGAGTAGTCAGTAATGGGCTGATGTTTTATTATAAAATTAAATATTAATATCCAATTACAAAAACTTTCCAAGCGGTTAAAACATCTGGACGCAGCTTGTATTAAATGATCAAATTGAAGCCGCTTTTTAGGATGCATATACTATAAATTGTAAACTAGTACTCTGTTTTTTTTTAAAGGAAATATCCAATCAATTAGCGAAACAGTGCGTCATAGCACTGGCGGCGATGTACGGGCCGCACGAGGAGCCCACTAGTGATGACGAGCGGATCCGGGCGGCGCTGCACTGCTTACTGACGCCTTATCTCTGCGCCAGACTGAAGGAACCGGACCAACATGAGGTTACACATATTAACATTAACGAGCGCTGTATGGTATAGCACTAGCGATCAAAAAAATAGTTATTTAAGTTGCAAGTTAAGTTTATTTATAGCAAAGTAAATTTCAACTCTGATGTAATATTTTTGATGCTATTTTTGGGTTTAACAGCCGTTTCCATCACTAGGGTAGTGATGGAAACCTCGGCTGTCAAACTGACAGACGCTGGTTTGATCCCCACCAACGGCTTGAGCTCCCGGTAAAGGCAAAGCCGTTATAAAATGCTCGGAATGGTGTTGGGATACTTTCGAGTTCCCGCCTGGCCTAGCTACCACCCTCAAGTTTGAAAAACTGTCACCAAACACATAGTGTGTTTAGGCAACAGTCCTTGAGAACCATTTAGCATCTAGGATTAATTTGATTTGACACTTTCGACCATATCTTCACTGACCATCAAATGAAATAGTGGTCAAACACTAGATGTATTATATATAAAAAAGTGAAATAAGTGCAGCTGAATACGTTTGTGTACTATTTATAGACTGACAGATGATAGCTTACTAGGTCAGAAAGAATGAAAGTCAAAATCAAATATAATTTATTCAATTTAATCATGAAGGGAGCATTTCTTGTAAATAATAAAAAACACACGCCACACTAGACACCTTGTGTCACGGTGTCATGCTCACACAATCACAATACACCAACATCCGAGCCGAGATGTTAGCCTCAGCCGGGATTCGAACGTGGGGTTGCGAACTCATGTTAATAAAACAACATTTAAACTCTCGGTTTTTTCTTCAAAGTATACTGCCCTGGAATGGTGCATTAATAATTGCCAGGCATTAAATACTGTACCTTATTTCGTCGGGTGTACATGGTTAGAATATTGTATATATTCGTACTACATCTTAGTGTTAGATATGTGAATCTGACATTTATACAATGTTTTGTTTTTAGCTTCTAAAAATTTTAACATCAAACTGGAAGAGTCCATACCTGGTATGGGACAACAGCACGCGGGCCGAGTTGCGCGACAAGTTGCGCAACAGTAGCTCCACAGTTGCCGACGACGAGCCACTAGTCGCGCCCTTCGTCTATTCGGCGCATGAAGGCTTGTTGGCTGTGGGAGGGGTTTATGTACAGATATATAATGAACAGCCCGATTTCCCGATAGAGGTAAGTCTAATAATCATAGAAACGATTAAATAAAGACACAGTTTTAAACCCAACTTTATATGCAGGTTGCTTTGTATGTAGCGTCTGTAGCAGAGTTTATATAAATTAAAAGATTATATTTACGAGCAATAGAGTAATATGCTTTGGCTATTTTCATATATACACAGATTTTCTTTGGGCCCCATAATCTCCAAGATTTACATACATTCTGAAGATAAAAATCAGTGTTGATCTACCCAAGCTACTCTGCTGCTTATTATTAGTGATGCCGTTATTATTATGAAAGTACACAGATAGTGATATTAATCAGTTATTCTTATTTCTAGAACGCCCAACAACTAATCCTGGATTTACTGAAGTTTGTACTGGAGCAGACCAAAGAGGACATGAACAATGAGAGGGTGGAACATATTACAATGGCACTCAATGCGCTGGCCAACGTTATCATTAAGAATCCGGGTAAGAAATATTGACAGCAGATAGAAAATAGAATAGAATATACATTTATTCAACACACACAAAGGACAGGGCATGAGTGGTGTCACTATTATATGAAATATATTAAAAATGACGAAAGTTCTTAAAGTTAGCGAGGTTGAATGAAATAGTGATTCTGCTTTTCTATCAAATCATTAAAAAATGGTGTGTGAGCTGGATCATGGCCCAGCTTCGAAGGATCCAGTGGAATAGATAAACACGTCGTATACGTCTACTCGTAACTCTGATGTTTTAGATAAGAAAACTAAAATTAAAGCTTTTTATTGTGGGTTGTAGGTAAAAAGTTACATTATTTGGTGTCGACTCAAAAGCGAATGAATCAAACTCGTCTAATATTAGAATAGCACTGTAAAACTTAAAAGAATTGGAATATTAGCATAAATAAAATAACACCTGTTAATTATTTTGAAGAATTTTTGTAAGTTAGAGTGATTAGGAGAATTTTGAAGGGATGATAGCTCAGCCGTGGGAGCGTCGGCTATCAAACTGACGGTCGCTGGTTCTAATCCCGGCAACGGCTTGAGCTTCCGGTGAACGTAACACCGTTATCAAATTCCCAGTACGGCGGTAGGGTACTTTCGAATACCCGCCTGGTCTAGCTACCACGCTCAAAACTGTCACCACGCACATAGTGTGTTAGGCAGCAGTCATAGAGAGGAAAGTGTGCAATCTAATAATATTTTAGTTGTACCAATATTTTTTTGTCTGTGTTTTTATTTATTTGTTCCAAATTAAGAAACAATAATAGTATTTGTATTTTTCAGGTGTAGAAATACAGTGCATAGGCCAATTCGGACTCATCTTCGGAATGCTCTCAGCGCGACCGCACCCCTCGTTACAAGAAGCTGCTTTGCGTTGTGTCCTAGCGGCGGCCGGCAGTAGGGAGTGTGTCGAAGATATAGCAGCCAGCGCTGTCCTCGGACATCTACTGGCCATGCTTGGAGAACGGCCTCCGAGACCGGAGACATTGACCGCATTGGCCGCCTTACTCGCTAACACTGCGCTGGTGAAGGAAGCTTTGGCTAAAGGTAACTTAATTACTTGTCATTTTGCTATCTGGATAGAAGTTTTATAAGCAGTGCAAGGACATTGTATAATTATGATCATAATATTGATCAATCATAAAATACTAGCTGACCCGGCATATATTGTTCTGCCATTTAATGGGGTGTAGGAGGGTGAAAAATACTTGACCTATTCTCATACCTATCATATATATTATCAAAGTTTCAATAAAATTCGTCAAGCCGTTGCTGAGATGTGTCACCACAAACACCTTGGCCTTAATATTTGTTATTTTATATAAAATACCCATAAGGAGGACATCAGCATCTGTTAACCATTAGTACATGTAGTGAACTAGCACATTTGTCGATGTGCCTATATGCATCACATTTATGCATAAATTAGATAAAAAAAAGGACACAATAGCAGTGGGAACTTATGGGGTGATTATGATGATGATTTATATTCATATAGATATGCGAATATACACATTAATCCTGTACATATTAAACCGAATCACCGTGCCATGATACCCGACACATATCTCAGCTTGAGTGGGGATGCTGGTAAATTAGTCTTAGTCTCTTTAGGCAGATTGGCACTAAGCGTGCCACTATTGCTAAAAGACCATTTATAAAAGTGATGTACCTTGGGGCCATACATAAATCCCGTCACAGCTTTATGGGGAGGAAGGGAAAAGGGTCAGCGAAGTGACCTTTGTGACTTTACATCTCAAATTCATATTTTAACGCTTAAAAGTGTACATCTAGCGCCCGTCGGTAAGCGACGACGTGATCAAAGGCGAAAAACTAAAACTTAAAGTTATTGTATCTTAGAAGACAAGGAAAAAATATTATTTGCCATAACCTCTGTCAAAAGTAGTAATATTAGTAAGTAATATTTTACCATCCATAGATGGTAAAATATTAATTTAATAATTTAGATTGCAAAAATGCATAACATCACAGTGGGGGGGGGGGGGGGGGGGGGGGGGGTCACACCAATGTGAGCTTTATGAGCTTTAACAAGGAGGGGTCAAAAAGTAATGAAATTAATTAGTTAGTGACGTAATTAATGAATGGCCTTTTATTGGCAATCAATATATTTATTTATTGAAGTTTTGTATTGCAGGTGGTGTGATATATTTATTAGATTTGTTCTGCAATAGTAAATCTCCGGAGACCCGCGAGACAGCCGTGGAGCTGCTCGCTCGGATGATGTCCGATAAACTACACGGGCCCAAGGTAATATAACGATATATGATGCGGTGGTCATTCTGTTAGTCGCTGAAAGTAACAAGCATTTTAATACTCGTTTGCGTTAATTTTTTTCCTAATATATATTTTTTCATCACACACAATATCTTAAGAGTTTGACGCAGTTGCAGTGGGTAGTATTATTCTGCACCATATTATTGGACGACGAATTATTTTTCGTAAAAAAAGTCATGTTTCAAATGCATTCAAGAACAAACATAACACACATTGCCTGAAGTGCCAAGGAACGATAAATACTGTAAATGTATCTAATGTCAAAATTATTTTGACATTGTATACATTTGCAGAATTTATCGAACATTGACACTTTGGTGCCGTCACATCTTTCAGCAAACGCATTCACATTCACACCCCCGCATTAGGATAGACTGTCGCGGGAGGCATGGACACACACAATGACATGACACAAACATCCAAGACCAGGGAATAAACATATATTCTCACAGAAATGTTTACTCTAGCCGGGGTTCGAATTTAGGGTTGGTTCTTATGTCAGTGTCACTGATCGCTGAGCCGTGATTTCGTTTGTGTCAGGTCCGGCTCACAATATCCAGATACATTCCGGGCGTATTCGCGGAGGCGATGCGCGAGTCCGGCGCCACCAGCGCGGTGCACATGTTCGACGCGACGCACGAACATCCCGAGCTCGTGTGGACCGACGAGGCGCGCCAACGCCTGGCGTCGCACATCGCCCTCCTCAGAGATAGGTACAGCCATCATCGCCGTTTAACTCATACTCACACTGCTAGACATAACGTCTTCCCATTGTTAATAAATCAAACCTGGTTTGATCGCGTGAAAAACATTTAGTAATTTATTTATCTTGACGTTTCGACCGAGTTAACATTGAATGGAACACGACCAAACCACGTTCACAAATTGCACAACCAACGTTCGAATCGCGAAAGTCTAAAAATTACAAGTCCCCCCATTGATTGACAAGGATCGAAGAAGCATTCACCGTCATCCCTCAATCGTTATCAAGCTATCTTAGCAGGCTTCTCTTCTCAGGTTGGCCGATACGTACACGCCAGTCTAATGTGACAAGAATAATAATACAATATCGATATATATGATACAGATTAATTCAGGTTCGTCCCAAGTTTCTATTTCGGCCAAGCACTAAACATGTAAAAGCTGATTAATAGTTTTTATTTCTTAGACACCAATCCAATCAACTGCGAGACGCAAATGCAATCTTTGAAGACCGGGAGACACTCGACCGGGCATCGGCCGGAGAACAGACGTGGGCGCCTCCAGGGGAAGTGGTGGTCGGCGGAGTATACCTCAAGCTATATCTCCAAAACCCACACTGGAACTTGAGAAGTCCAAAGAGGTTCTTACAAGAGCTACTTACGGAAACTGTAGCGGCTTTGAATAAGGACGCTACTGAGGTAAGTTTGTTTGGCTTACATTACAAATGTAAGTGCTCATCTAACGCATACCATTGTAAAAAGTTCTCACTATAAATAGCACAATCGGCGGTAGAATGTATTCTTAATCGGACTTAACGGAATCTTGGTGATAGGGCACTTACCGATAGTCTGGCTAGCTACCACCCCCAAGGAAAAACTACATATCACCGTCAACACGTCGTGTTTCGTTGAGTCTCAATAGGGCCGGCACTTGTGCAGCACATATGGTTCTCAATAAATATTTTTATAATTGGCATTAATTTAAGTAATAAATGTCTCCCTGTTCTTTCACAAAATACACAAATAGCTCTTATACAATTTTTTCTAGTCGGCTAAAAATGGGTTTGTGCATAGGAATAGCTTAATGTATAAGTTTAGTTATCGGTGTGTCCGTTGTGTGCAGGGCGGTCGCGGCGACATATGCGGCAAGGCGCTGGGCGCGGCGGTGCGGTCCCGCGCGGCGCTGGGCGAGGCGTGCGCGCAGCTCGGCGAGGTGCCGCGGCTCGTGCGGTTGCTGCACTCGTGTCCGCAGCACGCTGCGCCCATAATCGCCGCGCTCGCCAATACGCAGGTATCATTCCGCACTGGCGGATCCAGACGAAGCTAAGGGCTAAGCTCGAGCTTCTCCCGAAAGTGTTCATGTTACTAATTCTCAGGTATCATTCACGTCATTTAACTGGGACCCAACGGAAGACCAGCGCTGGTTTTAAATCTAGCATATGCTGAGTTGGAGACGAATTTATGACATACACTATATCTTTCTTTTTGTTATTTTTCTTATTTTTTTTCTTATTGTGTTCTCATGTGTGTTGTGTGTCATAAATAAATGTATTTTCTTCTTCTTCTTCTTCTTCTTCATTAATTTATGGCTGGTAAATTACGTCATACCTCGTACCATACGACGATGATCGAAGACGAAACACTCAAAATTTAGAAAAAAAGTATGTATATAAAAAAGGAGAATCTATATTTTTCTTCGTTTAAAGTAGTTCTGAATATGTCCAAATAGCCATTTAATAATTTCAGGGTAAAAAAATTGCCTAATATGTGATGTCATAGGGGCGGAGGAGGGGGTCAAAAAGTCATGAAATTAGAATAGTGTGACGTAGTTAGTATGGATGGCCCCTAATTGAGTCCTGGATTGCCTGTATTGAATAAATAATGTTGAGCTCGAGAGTGAGAGTGATACGAGTGTTTACTGTCCAGGCGTGCGTGGTCGCGCTGACGCAGACGGACGTGATGTCGGGGCTGAAGGCGGCCGTGACGTCATGCCGCGAGTGTGTCGGCAGCGCATGCGAAGCGCTCGCCTCCATATTCGGCAGCACCGTCCAAACTGACAGATTAGTCCTACAGGTATATGTTTATAACTGTGTTTTAGTTAACCTGTTTTGCTCTTTCCCGCAAAGCAACGTAAATAAAAATATGTTTTATAAAAATATATTTTTTCTGCTAAGAAAAATAAGATTTGTTTGCAAGTTTTTCTTATTCCATGTATAGTATCTGATCAAATTCAACTCCCATACCATATGAACCCTTTTAAACCCAATATCATCATAACTCAACCCTGCAACCTGAGTGGCTCAGTAAAACTTTACTTTCATATTGGAATGGAGTACGTCCAATCTGTTTAATATCATAAACATGCGATGCCTCCTTCTCAATTTATATTCACAATTTCAAATACCAACGCTGCTGTGTCTAACGTTTCCAATATTTTTTTTTATATATCTAGTGTTTGACCACTATCTCACTTGATGGTTAGTGACGATGTTTAAAGGTGTATTCACGCTGGATCGAGAAGTTTACTGGCTCTCAAGGACAGCTGCTGGAACACACCTTGTGTTTGGTGACAGTTATTGACACTTGAAGGTTAGCCACCCTTGTAGACGTGTAAAGCAAAACTGGAAAGGATGTGTGCTGTGCAGCATGTTGTGAATTTAATAACAGTGTAGCCTTCACCGGAAGCTCAAGCAGTTGGTGGGGATCGAACCAGCATTCGTCAGGATAACAGTCTACGCTCCCACTGCTAGGTTATCATCGTTTACCACTGTAATTCACCTTTTCACTGTAATCGGTCGTTTTGTTTATGTGTTACTTATTTCATGCTTTTCCCTAGTTCGATGCAATACATTCAATGAAACTACATTATACAAATTTTATTTAGTAAGACTAAGCAAATCTAAGAAGATAACACATTTGTAGATAAGAAGACAAATCGTCGAACACACGCTAAATTGTGAATGTTTGCTAATACAATGTTTATTTTTCAGGCATTAGAAACCAATCTCATTGGTGAACTTTTATCCTTACTCGAGACTCGATTGGAGGGTCAAACTGCGGCGCAACTAGTCAATGCACTGAAAGCGATGTCACGATCCACACTGCACGGAGAGAGAGTGAGAGGAGTGCTAGCGAAGAGTAGAGTGTGGGAGCAGTACGCGGCGCAGAGGCACGATCTGTTCATAACGTCTGTGTCGCAACATCACTCGATCACAGGTAACATTATGCTCTCTGATTTAAGACGAATTGTATGTATAGTCCGAGTCACGTAAATCGAACCAAAATGGTGGTCGTCCGCGCAGGTACAGTTATGGACAAAAGTGTTAGACGAATACTTAGCGGTTTTAAAAATTAAACGCAAGTTAAACCATTAATTTTTTTAAATTTAATTTTACACAATTTAATTTTAAATAAATCATCATAAATCGGATTTCCTTTAAAACAATTGTATTTCACGAGCAATAGTGGTGTGGGAAGTGGTCGTTAGGTATTGCAATAGCACAGTGGGAAAAAAATACTAATAAGAATTTAATACAACAAAATATCACCTGTACAGTAGTGTACCTGTATAAAATTCGTCTGTTTTGTTGTCGATACTGATTTAGTTTTTGTAAGTAATTTTCTTAATAATCTGGTGGCTAATGTTTCAATTAAAACTTTCACATTATTGTCGGTGGTTCCCAAAAAAAAAATAGTTAAATTATGCTTGACGTTTAAAATATAAACATTACAAACGCCATTCTTTTCGTCTCAGGTCTCTTTAACGTTGGTTGAAGACTCAAAGTGAATATAACTAAATTATTTTAAATTTAAAATAAATATAAGCGTCAAATACTATTCTTCTAGTCTGTCTCCTTCACGTTGATTGAGGACTCATGTTCCTGAAATTACGCATATTAATGACAGTTAACATATAGATAAATGTCGTTGAATTAAAAATATCGTTCCTGATTGCACTCCAAGGGCCGTGCGTGGCCGCGTTGTTATGGTTACGATTGGCCCTTCCTACCGCACTTCGATTGAGACCCGAAAATGTTGTTCAGGGCATTCAAGGTACGTGTCCAACTTACATGCCGCGATCTATATACACACTGTATTGTACACTGTGTTATATACACACACATATATTATATTACAACCGAGGTACACCTCTTATTAAACATACAAGCGAAATGTTTTAGTAACTGTACTAGTAACTGAACGCTCTTACCTAGTTTTTCATCAGCACTCTCCAGTCTTCTCGTGACCACGACCAATGCAAGTTGGTCGAAACGACGATTTTAATGAATTACTAAATGTATTTCGCGATCAAGCCCCGATCGATTTATTAACAATGTGTATTAAATTTTAAAAAAGTAAGAGTGATGGGTTTTTTTGTAGGTCCAGTTCCCCATTCGGCGGGATACCTGACAGCGCCTCCGTCTAACATTCCCGCCCAGCCGCCTCCCATCGATTGACACAGCCGAGACGTCACGCCAACTAGCCACAGTAAACGACGCGTTATACTAAACCAATACTAAAGGCGATTCACTATCGTACGTGTAACAGTGTTAGGTATGTTACACACTATGTTTTACATTCAATGGCAATAATGAACTTTAAGTCAATGTAATAAGGTTTTTAAACTTTCACGGTCACTAATGTAAGAGTTTATAAATACTGACCGTGTATCTTTGATGTTATGGCTCGATGATGCAAGCGCCATGGTCACGAGATCTTCAAACTTCAAATCATTTTTTTGCCAACAGTACAGTCATTTGGTACTCAAAATGGAGGTTATCTATTTTTTTTTGTTTCGGCAGTTTTGAAAATTAACTTTATAGATTTAGATGTGCGCTTCCTAAGTTTTTAACTTTGCCACCTCGTATCTTTGCCGCTCGCGCCGCCATATTGGAAAAATGGCGGCTCTAAACCTTTAATGTTTAATCCTTTAATGCCTATCATTAAATTAACTGAAAAGTCAAACCAACAATCGAATAGGCTTACTTCCTAAATATTAATTATTACAGATGGTAGTGTAAGTAAAATAAGGGGAGGAACGTTAAGGGAGATTTCGTTACAAGAGTTCTTATAAATTCAACCCAAAAAGGAAAGTAATTGAAAGTAAAATACAAGTATGTATTCTCTTTATTGAAGTGTAATTTACAACATTATTAAGGTGTGTTTTAGGCATAGCCTATGTTTTCCAGACGCATATCGCTTAAAGTATTGATAACCGCATAGCGCGATCGGTTACATAGCTTTTACGTTAACCTATACATATTAGCCAGTGAGAAATTTCTTTTGAATAAATTATGTTTAAATATGATAATGAATTATGTTCTAATTGTTATTTACATCAGCTGCATTAGCTGGAGATATATTGATTGGAAATATAAATATTCGATATGTTAATGTTGATATCGTGTTTAATGATTCAACCTCACAGATACACAATCTGGTATTTGCCTTGGTATATACAAATATATTTGATTTTCTTAGATAATGTTATCATAGAGGCTGAAGATGGCTGGAGAAGGTATAGATGGACTGCCTGAAGAATGATTTGTTTATCAAAGATGTGAGATAGAATGAATCCCATCTTTATTTTAACAAAACAGACGTTTATTTAAGAAAGAAAATATCGATTTTTTGTGTTACATGTATGCATACTAAGACAAATATAAACCTGTACTTATGTATAATCTTTGTAAAAATAATATAAATATACATAATTTTAACACTATTTGGACTAAGATCATAAGTGAAGGAATTATTTTAGTAATGATTGTATAGCAAAGTTATATCCTAAATAAGTTTTAAAGATATAGACTCAATTATTAAAAGCTGAAGCCGTGAACCCACTTTGTGCCAACTTTATTTTGAGTATAAATAAGAGCCACATAATGTTATCTGTCACGCTCATTAGAGCTAATATAGGAAAGAGATGGAACTGTTTTTCGTAATGCTATTAATTAGCAGCACTATTTCTGCTAGTGCAAGTCTTGCTGGTAGCGTAGTGTCAGGGCTGCCTGACTTACGAACGTTGAAATGTATGATTTAAATTTGAAAAGTTCGTATCTAAACGTAAATTTGAAAAATTGAAACTGCACCTAACACATTGTGTTCAAACGGAGCAGTCCTTGAGAGCCAGTAAGTGTTCTAGATGTAGTGTGATAACATCTTCGACCACATCGTATCTGACCATCAAGTGAGATAGTGATCAAACGCTAATATCTATATAGAATTTAAATAAAAGTAATGCCTGTTGAATGTCTATCCTTATTGGTGTCTTTATCAATCCTTATTCGAGTACAGTGCTGCGCAAAGTAGAATTGAATTGAAGTTTAAAGATCTGTGTTACTTTGTAATTGTCTCGGGAAAAGGTATCGTTATCATTAGGCAAATATTAAGGCCATCTGTTGAAAGACGTGCCACATAAACGTAATCTACGCTCCAGCTTTTAGTAATAGATCTTATTTCACCAGTGAAAAGAAATTACGTGAAGTATTAGAATCCAAATGTATGTAAAATGAAGATGTTACGTGTGTCGAGTCACTTCTGTTATTCATTTAAAATTACCTGCATAATTCATGTTTGTTTGGGAATCCCTACTCCCTACCCTACTACTAAACATTGAGCGAAAAAAAATTTTTAGATAACACATTACTTTCTGGCATAGAAAATGTAATGTTATCCTATACTTATTTAAAAAAAAAAAACTACTTAACAGATAATTGCTAGACACGCTATAATACATTTTAGGACTGCAGGTTTTTTTTTTTATTTTTACGTTTTCACGTTTTATTTGATTTTGTATTGTAAAATTTTCGACGCATGTATGTGAAGTCTTGATCTCCCTTCCATGCATATTGCATCGCCATTCCTAAACGCTAGAGTAAGTTTTGTATCGGTAAAATTTCACTTTTGTACTATTTGGTATTTAAGAAATAAGCACGCAATACCACACACCGCGGTGCTTTTAAAAGATTTGTATCGCTAAGGCTATAAAAAAAACATTATTTCGTAGTAATTGTATTTGTGTTTGACCAAACTGTAGTCGAAGCAGGAATCACTATCGCAGCCGAATCGCAGCGTAAAACAATTGAACTCCGTGCGAACTGTCATTTACGCAGTGTGACCCAGAGCAATGATAGTTTGTGCGCTGTTCAATTGTTTATACGATTGCGACACGGTGATTGTGACACAAGGTAATCTTGCTTCCGGCACTGAAAGTTTGATAAAGCTTTGTTTCGCAACTACTGTGAGCAAATTTATCTTCCAAACGTGTTAGAAAGTTGAACATCGAATGTCACCAACCCAAGAATTTGATGGGCGACGTATTTATAAAACGAAAATAATGAATGTTTCATTTCTTTTTCGAATGGAACAACAATTATCAAAATAATCGTTCTGTACGTTCGCGTAAAAAATATTTGTAGTTTTTTTTTGCGTTGTCGGCAAGATTGGCGTTCATCCTGGAACGCACCATAGTCATTAAGCCTTAAAGGTGGTTCGATTTCCATACAAACGCATTTTCACATTTACATACGTGAAAAGAGTCCACTTTCACATGAAACTGTGGTTGGTTTTTATACTGGTCATTTTTGGCGGCAAATATCACGTTTCATTGAATAAAAATAGTAAAATCATAGAAAAAATAACACCGAATTTACAACAATTAATTGAACCACCTTAGATAACGCGCATGGAAATAATACTTATTTATGTATATTTAGTGAGTTTATTATATTAATATGTTATAGACTTTTAAGTGCATGACATATTTTTGTTTAATTTTATAACTTATGAAGCTTATTAAAGTATTATTATTTTAGGCTTTCTTGCCAATAATGTTGCCTCGAGACTGAGTTCTGAAATGTCCTATGTTTTTATTGGATCTAAATTGCAATTATTGAAATTTGATATTATCGCTAATTTAATGATAAACTAATAAGCTTTCTTGTTACTTTGGGTGTTAGCGTTCCCGAACGTTATTATTAGTCTCCAAAATTAACTATAGTTTTGAAGGTACTGGTTATCTGTTATTTTAATGTCTCTACCGCTGCTAACAATTGTTTGCTTAGAAATCATTTATCAAAATGTGTCATGGGCACTAAAGGAGGTTATTGAATTAAATATTGTAAAATTAAGTCGCCACTGCTATATCGAGAGAATTTCGGCAATTCACACTCGTGTTGATCTTGCACTTAGATAGAGACACAATTTGTAACCGACTTCTAACAAAAGAGATCATATCATTTGCAAAGATATACCTTCAGAAGGAGCTTTACAAGAATATTTTGATAATGATTGATTTTCTACGGAAGTCTGTTTTTGTAGTATACTTACTATAGAAACATACTTCCATAGAAACTTATACCTAATCCTATGTCCTCGATGGCCACTGGCTTACCTACATTGAGTTAGTACCTTCAAAATCATGTCATATCGATTTTAACTCATAAATTTATGTACATTTCACAGAAATTTTATTTAATGGTGATATCTCTATGTAGTTGTAGATGTTCTATATTATGTTTCGTAAACGTATGAATTGTTAATTTTACTCATATCATTGTATTATTAGGATTTGAGAACGAACACACGCAGAGCGTCCCAATGATACATGGGCGTTTTTTGGCCATCATTTTTATTATTATTTACATGTTTGTTGAGATAAATAAATAAGAAAGGTACAAAACAAGGACATAAACAATTCCGCTCACGTGTATTATAATATGATACCGGTACTGGTTCAGTTGGTTAAACTAGCTATATCACCGAAGCACATCCACTACGTGAAGTATCTTATTGAGGAGTGGTACCTGACCAGACGTACAATGTAAATCATCCTGCTACCATGCTGATAACTTGATATCGATTCTACCTTCTCCAGGCACTATGGTTGATGTAGGGATCGGTCCAGAATCAGAGTACGGAGTGACGCCTCATACATTGATCATAAATTGTTAATGAATTGTCGTGTTCGATACGTTTGCTATTCTACTTAGTGGCTTTGATTTTTTTAAATGCTACACAGATCTAATTTCTACTACTATTCAAAAATCTAAAATGCAATCGAGATTCATTTGTTGTTTTAGTGGAATACTAAGTTTATTTATGATAACATATTAATTACTATAGCATTGCTCATGAATTCCTTGTCTAAATAAGAGGATCGGCACCCAAGAAGTCTGTCTTACATAGTTCCTGGTTCAATTTACTGCACATACAATGGTTTGTGTCGGCTTGTTTCACCCGCGTGGACTACAGACTTCCCCCGCTATCTGGGTAATACTAATGGAACCGTATATTTTTTCCGTGTTAATACGTAACATAGGTATTATGTGCTATTACAGTCTAATCTATTTCTGCCAAATTTCATTCAGTTCCGTTCAGACTTGATGAGCAGCAGAGATGCTCCCATCCAAACTTTCCTGAATTAGTACGGTTTTCACAAAGCACGCCGAAAATCTTTTTTTGTTTATCTAATTTTAATCGTGTTTTATTTATCGCCTGTGTATGTTCGTTCTTATAATACTCTTAAATAGCGATCTGTATTATCTGCTCATAAAATAATCGAGTTCGTCCCCATTGTATAATACTAAAGTTATGTATAATACAACGTATGCATTATATGGTATGGTGTATGCACCTTCTGTACTTTATTCGAAACTTGTATAATAATGTTGGTAACGTTACCTTAGTTTTTAGTTAGCTTATAAGTGGCGAAGTCACGAAAGTCTGCAATCCTGCGTCCCATTCAAAAGTGGTTTTATCTCGATTACTACGCTTGCCAGATCGTTTTGGATATTATTAATTTTTTCTTTATTTTTTTGTGTTGGCTCCATACGAGCGTCCTACTTATTACTAATAAAGTACAGAGCGCGCAATGTGTGTAATCGAATGGTAAGGCTGAGCCGGTGTTACGAGATAGCCGGATCGTAGTAATGATATTGGATATTTTTATATTTAGCCAGTAAGTATATCCTGTAATATATACCTATAAAGTTAATATAATTTTAATCTATACATTGCGCGTTTAATTACCCTGAAACTATTATCTATACGCTGGTTCGATCCCTACCAAGGGCTTGAGCTCCCGGTGAAGGCAACACCGTTATGAAATACTCAGCATGGTGGTAGGGTACTTTCGAGTACCCGTCTAGCTAGCTACCCCTTAAGTTTGAGAAACTATTGCCAAACACATAGTGTGTTCAGGCAGCACCTTTTGAGACCCGATAAGCATTCTAGGTCTAGCGTCATAACATCTTGATCACATCACAAGATAGTCCAAGCCAGTATTTAGAATTGCTCGGAACTTGCATGGTCTTTACAAAGCTAATAGTAAGGACGGGTCTTGAGTGCTATGCATTATATAGGTATGTAGAACGCTTCCTGCTTCGCTGAAGATCTGATATTTCGATTAAAGCTGTTACAACTGTATGACAATGCAAGCAAAGATAATGCATTATCCCATTGGGTTATATTCAAATCCGTACCAATGATATATTATGGCCTTGCAACAATGATAATAGCATAGTTCGGTAGGTAGGTATCTTTGGATTCTTTGGCTTGTTTTACCTAGGAAAGTTGTTAGCTTAAATAAAAGAATAAGACTTCGATTTTTTTCATTTTATTATGAAAATACTTTCTTACGTCTACGTACCTAAGGTAATAGGAAAATATCGTCTCAGATTTTAATAACTAGAGGTAACTTTATTTCACTAGAACTATTAGACTACTAGAACAATTTAAAATCTACAATTGTAAACAATCCATAATTATTACATTCACACTCATACCCTGTAATTGTTAACAACCTTTTTATCCATTCGAGGCAGCTCCCCCTTCTTATCATTTCGAGACTACTCTTTCTTCAACTAAATGCCAAATTTTTGGCATATAATTTGCACAAATTAATAATTACACTAAAGTAAAATCATAAAATGAAAAGGTACAGAACAGAGCATAATTATTATTATCTTTGCAAGAGCCCATAAAAGCCTGGTACAACTGACAGTTTTCCAAACAGGCTTTATTCATTTCTGGACATTTTATTTCGAACTCACGAACACATAAAATAGAATTTGTGGCGCAAATTCAAGGTGACCATGATTGCAATTTTGTTTTAGTATCCGAAATAAGTGTTTCTTTAGGTAAGTTTCGATAATGTGTTTACTATATATACTATATACCTCAGGACATGAAATTAATTCACTATAAGTAGGGTATTCTTAATTATCCCAAGGACAGATCTACCTAACTCAGTGGGGTCATAAATTCTAGGTCATAAGTCAGTGTGCCACTAAAATGTGGCTCACTGCTAGAGATATTAGCAAGATTCATGCCTTTATTGAAAGCTGTATGAAGAGGTAGAATTTTAATGATTGACGCAGGATATGCTTCTAATGGGATTTCATTTTAGAATAAGTTCGTAAGCTGGCATGTTCTTACTTAAATAGGTGTGGAGTTTGTTTGAAACTATTTTGCCATATAAAATATGTATGAGATGTATCTTCTCATTTTGTATTCTATCATAAAGATGAATACAAACATAAGGAAACCCATTTAAAGATTTTGACAGTCATCCGTTAAATTTCACAGCATAAATTCTTCAAAATCCTGTTTTTTAAAGGACGGATTCTGACCGAATCTTACGCCCGCGCCAACGACATATAGGTATATCGGCATTGAATTTGCATATATATCCCTATTCAAGGGCCTAGCCGTTACATTTCCGATTAAGAGTATCCAGTGTAGATGTCATACCGGAGATTTGGTCAGACAAACAGGAGTGGAGGTGTAGTAGTTGTGCGCCTTGAGAGGTCTTTCGTAGATCTCACCGCGCATCAAGTAACGTTTGGCTCTGAAAATGAAATCATCACACTAATATTATAAATGTGTAAGTTTATGCGTATGTAGGTTTGTTGCTTCTTCACGCTTTAACAGGTCTGTAGATTTGAATGAAATTCTCAATATTACCTACATTAGATAGATAGATAATGCTTTATTGTTTCACAAACACATTTGTACATATTATTACAGTAGTTAACAATTAATATAGTGAGACAATAGGCGGCCTTATCGCTGAAAGCGATTTCTACCAGGCAACCGTGAATGAAATATATTGTAGAACTAATAATTACAGGATGTGTTCAACAAAGTAAGAATTAAAAAGAATTACTTAGCTAATTATAACAAAATTTGTATGAAATCATACATGTATAAACCTTCTCATATATAAATATATATATATAATAAAATAAATACATAGGTATATATTTAGAATAATGTGTGTAAAATAGAGATTAACGCAGTGAGGTGTTACTCAGACAGGTATAACAGTTTAAGTTGATTTTTAAATATTAATAGCGATGGTGCACGTCTTAAGGAAACAGGTCATTGCCAATTTAAAACCTAATAACACCTAACCTAAGAACACGCCTAATAACAGGTCGATTGAGGAGGTTCTCAATCGACCTGTATGTTTTTTAAATATTTTGTGTATATATATGTTTGTTACCTCACAATTTTTGACTGGGTGAACCGAATTTTGATGTATCTTTATCTGAAAGGTTTGTTTCTGTTTTATTATATTATCTCTTATTTATTTAAAAGCTGGTACTTTCCGTGTGGTCCCATTTAAATTTCATCAAAATCGTTCAAACTGTTTTTGAGTTATACTCCAATAACTGAAAAGTGTTACGTCTACGTGGATGACATTATAACAGCGGGTGAAGAAATCGGTGAACATATATGACAATGACAATTGATCCCGTGAGAAGCAAAGGTCACTGAAAAGGGTGATAAAAATGGAACCGACTTCAACACTCGAATGAAAGGTGTGAAATAACGGTATAACAATAAGTAATTTTTTTTTATCCCGCATAAAGTTATTTGTTATTCTGGAAAACGAAGTCTATTTTTGAGTTAAGACTTATTGTTCATAATAATTAAGTCTCACAATAGCCAGTGCGAGACGGGACGTTGCGACTAACGCACCGCACTCAAGATCCTGATGAAGGCTTCCGGAAGAAGCCGAAACAATTGTCGATCGTGATATTGACTACGCGTAGAGTTTTAATACTTATTGTGGTGTTGAAATTAAGAGTTATCTATCTATCTTCTCCCTCTCGGCCTCCCTCCCTTTACTTCACTAAGAGTTGCATTTCCGATTTTAACTACATTAAGGCTTTAGCATTTACTAAATAGCCAATTTTAAATCTTTTCAACTTATTTTTTTCAAAGTCCTACATATCTAATAATCTTAAAAAATACTACTTTTGAGTACTGTTCACAAAGGCTAATTCTGATTGAACAAAATCTGATTTCATTGGCTAATTTAGTAGTGAAAAAATGTTTTTAGGCGACCGTATTTTACCGTTATCAAAAATTTTCGTGGTCACGGCAAACGCGATTTATCTGTGTCTTAGACTTAACCAGAAGAAAGGTAACTAAAAAGTCTTAAGATGTGATTGGTAGTATTTTTTCGAGGCCGTTGGTCATCTGTAATTTGTGTAATGTTATAAATCAAAGCGCATCAGCATTTGGCCAACTATCTCTGCCTGTAAACACCCACGAGCCTCTGTAATGTCATTAGCACCTGACAATTAGGTCAGAATACATACGCTGAAGTCTTCCATTTTGTAAGTAGGTATAGTTTTTGGCAAAGAATATGAACAGTTATGTATGAGGCTTAACCCTGCTAACTTTCGCAACTTGAACATCAGTAAAACAATAGATTTCATCGATGTCCGTTTGGAATGTAGAATTTATAAAGGTGTGTGTGTGAGTACCTATGGGGTGAGATTAAAAATATTTCCTGGAGGCAATACCTATTTGTATCAAACATCTTAGAATGGTCTATTGTTACCTGACGAATATCTTGAAGTATCTGCTCGCTTTGGGTGACGGGGGCGGCGGTTCGTCCGCGTCGTCCAGCTCCAGCGAGAGGTAGTCGTTAGCGCACGCGGTGTGCAGAAGCTCGTCCAGCCGCGCGTGCAGGTCCGCGAACGTGGGCCTCTCCCGCGGGCTCGCGTGCCAACACGATAGCATCACGTCGTAACTACACATTTATGTCACCATTACAAAGGAGGAAAAGCAAAGTACGAAGTGTTTCCCTTCCACATTCATAGTGCATACCAGACAGCTAACGAGTATAAATCATTGCCGAAATCAGTGTTTACTCATATAAATACAATCTGGAGTGTATTTAAGTCACGAGAGAATATCTTATGGGCTATATTCTCCATCATAGCTGCATCATCACTTAACATCAGGTGAGATAGTGGTCAAATGCTTGCCATTACACAGTAAAAATAGTTCAATTGTTTGGTTGACTTTGAACGAGTCTACCTTTGAATAAATGGTTTATTTATCTGAAGACTCTACGGCACCGCATGTATTATCTATATATCTATACTGCATCTACCTTTCTGTTTCACAACTGTAAGCCAGTTGGGTGTGGGTACAGGCAGTAAACTGACTTTATAACCACGACCCCGTGATCTAATTCCGGTTGGGGCAAACATTTTTGTGATGAGCATAGATGTTTGTTCGCGGGTCTTGGATGTTTGTGTAATTTGATTGTGTGTGCCCATACCTCCCACGACAGGGTCTTTAGTGGTGCGAGGGTGTGAGTGTGAATACGTTTATTAAAATTATATTCATACTCTTTGTTTTGACTTCTACGTTTATTGAATATGCACACAATATTACACACATTAACAACTGACAATAAAACTTAAAATGGTAGCCGGACAAAAATACGTGCCCTACCACCACATCTTGGATAGCATCAAGATGTAACCTTCACTAGAACCTCAAGCCCTAGGTTGGATCGTTGAATGGATCCGTTGCGGTCGCTTCAGTAACCAAATAATTCATAGCACACTGAAATTTCGTTTCAAAATGCTATGTAAACGCAGTGTCTTGGATATCCAAACCTACTATGCCCAATATTACACGATTAACATACCTATTAGTATATTACGCATTTAATTAGGTTAGGTGCAATTTTTATCGCACCGTGACGTTGAAAACTAAGCTGCCAGCACCTCGGGGTATGGCGACCCCCCCCACCGTCCCCCCTGACCAGTGCGTCGGTAAGTACCAGGTAGTTACACTCACAGAGGCTCGGTACAGTTGAGAGGGCGCGGCATCCTGTACCCGGCGCGCAGCAACCGCGGCAATTTCGCCGCCGACACATGGGGGTATGGCGACCCTCCTACCGTCAACACCTCCCACAGCACAACGCCGAAGGACCACCTGGAAATATAATTTACATTACCAGTTAACTTTATTATGCTGTGCAACGACCTTACAATCAAAAAATACAGTGAGGTATTCTAAAATGTCTGCATAGATAACGATTCTAAGGTAGTGTAACCGAAGATGGCCCAGGTCCTGCCCCCGTAGTTCTGGTACAACAGCGCCTGGATGAACACCGTGGCAGATTTTAGTCGGTAGGGGACCCTGGCTGCTGTAAGTCAGGGTTGGGGGCCTGGGCGGGTCTGGGTTTATCCATTAAATAGTTGCTATGCCTATGCTTGCGGCGTTCACGCTGCTTGTTTTGGTTAAGTCCAGGCCTTCTTTACTCATCCCGTGATGGGTAGGGAGGTTACGGTCTTGGGGGAAGCGCAGGTCGTGATGATCCTCAAGGCAAGTCTGGCGATTACCTTCTCGCGGTGCTGCCTGTTCTTGGTCTAATTCCTCTGAATTAGACGTAACTAGACATCGTCCGGCGCCTCGCGTGTCTCATATCTATGTAAGTTTATTTATATCCATTTATTTATGTATGTTTATTATATTCAGGCCGGGACTGCTCCCGATAGGCTTTGCTCGCCAAGCCGACGAGGAGCGGTCCACATGACGGTAGGTTGCGGTGCTGCTGCAAGGCACTGCAACTGAGGGGGGCAGCGGCGCCATGTTGGACGGTGCTGCAGCTGAGGAGGCGCTGCGGCGGGATGATTCAGTTCGTCTCCTGCTGTGGCGCCGATATGGCCGCCGTCGGAGGGTGGCGGCCGAAGCGGCTGGCGATGGGGCTGCTCCATCTGGCCCATCGCAGGGGACCACGAGCGTCGGATGTGGGAAGTCTGGCGTTCCTTGCACTGTGTGGTCCCCGGGGTGGTGCGGCCGTGCTCTTGGTCCCGGCACGGTCGCGAGGGGGAGGGTCATCCTCCCCCCTGGAGGGGTCCGGAAACGGACGGCCGTGGTGGGGGCGCGGTATGCAAATGTACCCCGCGCTCCCTCCGTTCTAGCGGCAGGATGGACACCGTGGGTTTTAGTCGGTAGTGGACCCTGGCTGCTGTGGGTGCAGTTAGGGTTGGGGGCCATGAGGCCCCCCAGGGAGCGGTGATGCTCGAGCGAGCCCGACACACCCCGCCTACTTTCCCGGTAGGCGGAAGTGCGTAAATGCATTTTCCCCACGTAAAAAAAAAAAAAAAAAAAAAAAAATGGTTGGGGGCCTTCTCAAGCCCCCCTCGAGCATCACCATGGTTGTGATGCTCGAGCAGAGTCCGACACACCCCGCCAACCCTCCCCCCTGGGTGGGCGGAAGTGCGTAAAGGCATTTCCTCCACGACAAAAAAAAAAGGTCCTAACATAGCCCACTTTTAAAAAAATAAAGTTTTATCGTATGAACTATTTAAATATTATCAAATAATAATATTCATATAAATAATAACAAATTCGCGTGTATAAGCTACTCCGGCCGTAGACAAAATTGCATCGTCGTCGTAATTTCATCGCGCCGCCATTTTCAGAATGATAGACAGTTGTTCAGTCTGTAGTGACAAAGCGGATCATCTTACGTTTTGTAACTTCAGAAGCATTTTTCTTTAAACAGAATTAATATAGGTAGTGTATTTCATTAATTAATCATGTGAAGATTCATAATAAACCTGTATGACATTAGGTTACCATTAGGTGAGGAGAGCTAGAGCTTAAATAGACTAACTTAATTTAAAAATGCATGCTATTCTATATTAATATATTTGTACATAGTCATAAGTTAGAATGTAACATAATTATTGTATGTACTATATAAATAAATAGCTTTGGTGCACCTCAAAAGTGGTCACGGCTCAGATCATTCCAACGCCCTAAAGCTATAATGTCTTCATTCTCTAAGACAAGAAAATCAGCACTTCCAGTATCATCTACAGGAGTAGTAATTTTTCTCCGTGCCAATCGGTCGGCTGGTGACAGAACATCTTATACATCGATAGGTCAATGTCATGGAGACTGGAGTACAGGGCGAGGTGTTGGCCGCTTAGCTAGGTCATAGGAAAGATGGATGGCATAAGAACGTTGCGGATATGATTGTGTATAGAATAAAACGCGGACTTCATGAGAAATCGTGCGATTTGGTTTAAAGTTTTTTGCCAGATTAGAGTGATGCTCTAATGGGTGGTTGTCGATGGTATGGCCCCCCTGCTAGCTGTGAGCTATCTCGAACTCCTTACTTTGCGTTTCAATGAGATGGTTTTTTATTATCTGAACTCAAGACCTATCGAGATATTGGACCACAGGGCCTCGGCTTGAAAATTTAAATCAAATGAACAAACAGTAATACTCAATTTTCTGTTTACCGCAAAACTTTTGAAAACGTCATTAGGAAACACGTGATGCTCTGTTACAGAGGCCTATTGCCTGCAACTGTACCTATATATTATGACTCCAGCTCAGTCTCTCGAGTACTGTTCTCATATTTATGTTCATCATTACACCATATAATACATACTGTTCTAATGTTTCATGGATAAAATAGTCTGATTTTAGCTATTGTTGAAACGGAAAGCGTATTGCTACCAAACGCACCAAATATTAGACAACACAGTAAGTACTTACACATCGCTCTGCGTAGTATAAATTCTCCTGGTCAGCGATTCTAGCGCCATCCATTTCACAGGCATCTTCCCATTACCTTTTTGCTTATACTGGTTCTCTTCATAAACGTCTCTGGACAGTCCGAAATCAGCTATCTTCAAAGTTCTATCACCAGTTACCAATATGTTTCTAGCTGCTAGGTCTCTATGCACAACTCTATTGGAAGCTAGGAACTCCATGCCCTTGGCAATCTGTCTACAGAAGGACAGTAAGTCCAAAGGTGTAAGGTCTGTATTGCAAGGTCCTTGAAGATCATACATCTTGTTGATGACTAGATTGGAGTGCTCTTGGGGAACTTTCCATTTAAACAGATCGTTTTTATAATAGTTAGATATATCAATGTTGTTGTTGTAATATAACGCGTTTCGTTTTGAGATCATCACGTCCCAGGAGCGTCTAAAAACAGAAGTGGTTTACATTGACAATTTGTTATTAATGTCGGGAGCTCAAAAAAGTGGGATCGCAAGCCACCGGCCGTTACTCACCATCCCGAGTACGATTGGAAGTAGCATACATCGGAAGAGATAAGTCGAATCGTAATCGTAATGACGTCGAGCTAGATCTTCGTGATCTGATCGCTTTCGATGGAATCCGATGATTCTCTTTTTCGGAGGCCAGGATTATTATTATTACTTTTTTTTTTTTTAATAGGCCAGTCCATGCGTCAGTGTAGCACTTACTCTACGATCACTGACCCAAGTCAGGTTAAAAATCATAACGTATCTAGACTCCGTGGGACCATATATATATGTATAAAATAAATTATTATACCTGAGAAAGCTGAGCAGGTCCCCCTGGCTGCAATACTCCGCGATGATAAGAGGACGAGTCTCACTGCAGCATCCTACCAGGCTCACAACGTGGGGGTGTGCGCGAACGCTCTTCATCAACTCCATCTCCAGGTGGAACGAGCGCATTTCGTCCAGTGACGGGAAATCTGAACGGTGAGGAAGCTATTATATTACCTAATCAGTAAAGGTAGTGAAGTATATTCACTCCCTGAAATAAAAGATGACCCTTGCCCCCCTCTGCTCCCGGAGACTAATGATTGCTTAGAAAACCATTATCTAAAATATCTTTAAAATGACTAGAATATTGTAATTCCCGTCGGGGAAGTAAACATTGAATGCCAGCTAGCCTTTCGGTTTCCGATAGAGTAAGCAGGGATGTTATATAATCTACATGTTGCAAATTAAATCAATCTCACGCGTGCCAAGCCTAATGATATGTTTTTATACATCTGTAGACGATGCAGTCTAATATAATATCTATTCACCCCTGCCTTGAAGAAACTCATTTTTCATCAATGGGGTAACTCGGACTCAGGCCTTATCCCCATAGTTGGCTTCTCTCAGAACTCTCTTTCTCGAGAAAGTCTTTAGTTCAGACATTTACGATGATATCGTCAGGTTTGTCTGTAATTTAAATTAATTCCACAATTAACACGTGTGTCGATCGTCATTTATAAATGTAAAGTGTTCACCGAAATCTCTTATTTGCGGTGATTTAACGATGACGTAGCCGTAGTCATAAAGAAGGACCAGAATCTATGAGGAAAGCCAAGGAAAGAACCCACGTAAGGCAGGCTTAGACCATAAAGGCGACGTCTGCGGAACGGATACTTATATCTGACCTGGCAAACGTGGTTCTGACATAATAATAAATATACAATACCAAATATACAATAAATTTCATAAAAATCAGGCAAGTAGTTTCGGAGAAGTTTGATAACAAACACAGTGACGCGAGATTTTTGTATGTTGAACTAGCTGCGCCCGGGGTTTTACCCGCGTGGTGATGATTGATGATGATGAAGTAGCCTATGTATTATCCCGGGACCCTGAGGTATCTACATACCAAATTTCATCCAGATCCATTTTACCCACGTGGTGACGAAAAACGGTGAAGATGACTATGTGTTAATCCAGGGTAAGCTATCTGTGTTCCAAATTTCAAAATCACAAAATTTTGCATTTATAATATTAGTAAGATTATAATCTAATAAGTAACTTGTAAAAGTCGTCACACGTATAGTTTGATAAACCAATTTTTACCCATATTTTCTAATTTGTTACCAGGAGAAGTAAATACTATTTTGTTTTATTATTTATTGAATGGTTAAGTAAGCACTATGTCTAAGTCCAAGCATTGGAGGTAAATGTACATAAATTACGTAATTACCGATAATATATGAATATAGTTAATAAATCAGCCAGTTACGTGCAGAGGCTCGCGCCCGCCGCCTGGCACGATCATATATAACTACCAACTGCAAATCAGTTCGAAACTGGTCGGAGAGTAATTTTCCAGTATTCACCACGTGAGTCCTAGTCGGTTTGTTAGATTACAATTACAATTATATGAATATATTATAGGTACCTTTGAGCATTTTCACAGCGACTTCCCTCCCATGAGGAGCGAGCGTGCCTCTCCTCACTACTCCAAAAGCTCCTTCCCCGATCACCTCATGCAGCAGTACTCGTTCTGACTTCACTTCCCACACATCTGTTTTATTACTTTCAGCTTCTGGATCCTTATCACTTTCTGCAATGATTTTAGCTGGGGAACTCGGCTAAAATGAATGGGTTCATTGAATTAGGATGACGAACTATTACTAGAGATTTAATAAAGCTCAAGATAGCACAAATAACTATGTAGAGAGTAGAGAATTATGCTCGGAGTTAGCTCTCAATGGCAGCTGCCTGAACAAAACATTTGGTAGTGATGTGATGTGTGGTGATGTTTTTGTTAAAGTTACAGGTAGTTTTAATACATCGCCACTTATTTGGTTCCGACAAAAACTACCTGCGATTGGCCAGAAATTGAATAAAACTCGTCATAAAATAGAGATAGCGCTATGTGGAATTATACCAATTAGCATTTTTGCGTAAATAGAATACGAGCTATTTGATTTTCAAGGATTTTAACCAGCTTGTGTGATTGCTGTTCCAACCCGCCACGGGATGGAACTGTTTGCAGAGTGCCCAGAATGGAAGCAGTATTGCCCCGTTGAATTACAATTTGTATTGTTGAGCAAATTATGTGTGCTGATGAGTAACACAAGCGAAATGCAAGGGTATGTTGGTATACCTGCGGCTTGAAGAGTGGAATGTACGGCTTTATGCATGGAGGTGTCACGGGAGGTTCGATACGGCCACTTCTTCGTATCCGCAGCCAGCAGAGCATGGCCGCTACAGTCCCTAGGGCGGCCGCTCCCCACGCGCCACCTGCCGCTTCGGCCCAACGCCGCACCGAATGACCGCTTGAGACTGGGACATCAAACATTTATTTTTATCAGAGTTATTTTATTATATTTTATACGGGTTTAACGTGAAAACTCACGCGTTCTCGATAGGACGATCGACAATTTGTTTGGCTTCTCCCGGAAGCATTTATCAAGATCTTAATTGCGGTGCGTTCGTCGTAACGTCCCGATTGGCACTGTTGCTGTTATCTTGTTAAGTCAATACTTAACAATACTCAATACTTATTAACAAACAATTTCGCGCTGAGCCCTTACTTTTAAATGTTATAAAGCCAACTATGGCTTTATAATATTTAAAAGTAAGCGTTAAAAGCACCGCACTCAAGATCTTGATGAAGGCTTCTGGGAGAAGCCGAAACAATTGTTGAGATCGAGTTTTAACAATATTTATATTGTTGTTTATCCATTATACACTAAGCAGATTTAAATCGATACCTGTGAATATTTATGATACTTTTTAATTGGCTTTCCTTTGAAAGCTTATTCCTGGTTTTGAGGGAAGTAATAATATAGTTACAGACTACCAGTCAGTATGAGAACAATACTCACTCAGAAATACTGCTTGTCTGGTAGTGACTGCCATCTCGTTTCCCAGTATAGCGTATACAGATATGTTGTAAAATCCTTGGCCGGTAATATCCCAGAAGGTAGCTTCTGTGGCGTTCTGAATTGAAAAAGATAGGGTAGTTTCACAACAAGGTTAGGAAGCGGAGGTTAGAGAATCAAAATGCTTCAACACCATCGACTGAAACTTGTGAACTGTTAGGTAACGTTATGCCCTTAATACGTTTAAAACATTTAGTTTAAGTTATCATACTGAAAATGATTAAAAAATTGTTTAATATACCTAACAGCTGAACCTGCTTTGCGTAAGTTTTTTTGTGTTAGAAGCTTGGTACTAAAAAATTAGCAGCTCTGAGTTGAGTGGATTTAGGGCTTACCCCAGCAACTACGATGGTAGTATTTTCATCAGCTCGTAGGGTCACGTTGTAACTATCGGGGGTCAGCCGCGGCTTCGTCCATTTTACTTTAACTGTCCAACCAGCACCGTCTTCCTTCGCATCTACTGACACTAATTTTGGATAGTCAAGATCATTTGGTATTTCTGAGGGAACGAATGAAATATATATTACAAAACCAGCCGGTTGTTTTCTACTTTGAAGTTGCCGTAAAAGTAAAAAAAAACTATTAATGTAATGAGCAGAAGTAAGAAATATCACTTGAATCTTATGAAGAAAAACACCAAAATCACATTTTGCTATCCTATTTCGGTATAATTGTAATGGATCTAACAGATCTAATTTCTTCAATGAAATTACTTACTATGCAATCGGGATACAATCGTTATTTAAGCAGAATACCAAGTTTACTTATGATTACTAGTACATTTGAATAGCTATTGCTTTATATATATGAATTGCTTATCTTGGAGAATTGGCACCCTGGATGTATCCAGAACGAGTGATAGTAGCGAACTGATAAATAAATGCAAGAATTTTAAACAGTTATTTCTTTAGGCACCCATGTGTTTTATAGCTAAAACAATAAAACATGAATAAATAAATAAAACTGCGGCGTGAGTCATTTTTTAAATCTTTTTTAGATGCCGACAAAAGAATTCTTGAACAATAGACTATCCTATAATTGGGTGGTCAAGGGTCAAGGTGGACAGGCGACCTGACTAAGATCGCAGGCAAGGGCTGGATGCGGGCCGCTTCCAACCGGTCCTTGTGGAAATCAATGGGGGAGGCAAAAGCCTTTACTTCTCAGCCATACGATATCCACTGCTGGACATACGTCCAGCTGTGGATATCGTATGGTTGAGACGATGATGATAATTTGGTTGCGTTCCGAAAAAAAATACTCTTTGTCGAGCAATGAGTGTTGAGTAAGTTTGAGTTTAGGAACGGCTACTTGCCAACGTCATAATTAATCCTGATTTTTCAGGTTAATATAATTCAACTGTCATATGACATTGTGCCGGTTCCAAAACTAGTGCTGAGACGACCAGTGATAGGGAAGAGTGGAAGAGGAAAATATTTTCTTCACTTACAAAAATTTGAAGTACCTAAATGGTCAAATAATTTTGCTGCGAATGAAAAAAAGACTTCCTTCTTTTTTCATTCGCAGCAAAATGAGTGGCCGACCGAAGCCGATTTTGTATAAGTCGAACATTATCTACATCGCGTGAACTGGGCAGACACCGACTCAGACGCAGGCAAGGAAACAGAAGTCTTATGTCACAAATTCTTGCGCTTATGTCACTCGGTAATACTCGAATTACCGAGTGTTACCGAGTGACATAAGCGCAAGAATTTGGTATACAAATCCATAGTATTAGGTACTTTGCCAGATCCAGATGCAATGTAAAGATTTCGAGACATACTTATGCAGACAAAAATACATATTATTACAAACAAAAGAATAACCTGTTGTGGTCGTAGAAGGTGCTGGCGTGTGGAATGTATATTCAGTGAGGCCGTACAAGCCAGTCAACTGAACATTACATGAAACGTTCAGAGGTAGTTCTTTCATTAACAGTTTAAGCGGCGAACCCGGCTGAAAACGGGGAGATGCATATTTATTAATATGACTAGGTAGTGTCTGGAAGAGATCGCTTTAAGCGATAAGGCCGCAAATTATACTTTGATTAGGTATATGTTATATTTTTATTATTGTTTTTTGTGACCGGTGTGCAATAAAGTGTTTTGTATTGTATTGTATATTGGAATAGGTTCGTGGGCTAAGGAAATTGGCTCTGCCACCCTTAAGTTTGAAAAGCTGTCACGACACACTCAGTGTGTTCAGGCAGTAGTCCTTGAGAGCCAGTAATCATTATAGGTTTAGCAAGATAACATCTTTGGCCACATCACCACTGACCATCAAGTGAGATAGTGATCAAAGGTCAAACAAATCTATAATATAAAGTACTTATACAAATAAATTAACAAAAGTTCAGAGTTGTTTGCTCACCCTTATGTTCGTGACCAGCATGTCGTCTTTGCCGCATTTTGTTACAAGTTCGAAACAAATGTCAAATTCTGAAAAAAAAAAGGACTGTTAAAGACATTATGTTACTTTATGTTTTTTAAATGAGCTCCGTCACTGTCTCCACGGATGTTTAGTGATGATGTGACTCGCTAGGGACTCAGTTTAATTATTGCATAACTGTCTCAGTCACTCTCGTAGGGTTTTCATATCTCCCTATATCCATTTCTCTGCTCTGCCGGCAATATTTATTACCGGTACTTTCGCTTTCTGATCAGTGACCGGTACATGCGCAAATGATCATAGAGCCCAATATCAAAACCACAAAGACAGGCTGCGCGTGCTGTTCATTGATTTGGTAAACATGTCTGTCTATGGAAAAAGTTTTTTACCAGTAAATATACCAGTATATATTATAGAAAATAGTTGTTTAGCGAGGGTTCACATTTTAATTTTAATTCTCATAGATGTAGTGCTATTATTTATTAATATTAACATGTGTAAAAGCCGGTACATTAACCGGCTGAAGGGATGCTATCCAGATTAATAATGTACAGTTTCAATTTTAACTCACCATCGATTTGGTTCCAAGTAAGGAGTCCATCAAGAGTTATATTGGCATTAGAAAAGGTAACTTGCAGATCATATTTCTTATAAGGTGGAATCACTCCAGTTATTTTCGATTCTTTGTGCCACTTGTAAGGCCTGCCGTGTTTGTTAAGGACTGCAAAGTAAGTGTTGTAAGTGGTGCCGGGACTCATAGTTACTTCACCGTATTTTGTATCCGGTTGGATGATGCTGTACACTAACTGAAAATATAAATATATATTACTAGCTGTATCCCACGGTATCATAAGACTTTGAAAATGAATATTTTGAATTGACATTTAAAAAGCTTGATCGTGTTAGATTACATTATTATTTTTACTTAATCTAGTGTTCTCAGTGTTCTCGCTACATTACAATGTAGTCCTTGCGGAAAAAAAAAAACGTATTTGTCGAGACCAACCCTTCCCCCGCGAGAGTTTGGGTGACGTCCCCCCCCCCCCCCCTAAAAAGGACGTTCCCGAACTCAATGCATTATGTTTTTTTTTCTAAATGTCATTGTTACTCCACTACACAACTGTATTACTATATATTGTGGTGGTCTAATTAACTTGTACAATTATTATCTAAGAGCATACCTAGTTTACTGTATTTTAAAACTTTACCAAAAGTCAAGTTTCTATTTTTATTTAGATGTGAAATTTTATAATCGGAACTGCAGTTTTTTTATTACAATTCAAAGTGCATAAATCTTAATTTTTCATTATTATATTGTAGATTACTGTGTATGTACCAGACCGGTACCTATACCAGTAGCATTTTGGTACCTCCCAGCGGGTAGGCACCACCCTAAAGCTTAAAAAAAACATTCGCCAAAACACCGACTGTGTGAAGTAATTGCTTTTTGAGGGTTGCCAGTCAACACCCAGTCAAGTCTAAGTTTAATACATAGGTTGACGATGCGACCAAATAGTCACTCAGCCGAATACTGGTTCGCGTTGATACGGTAGATTTTACTCAGTGAGTTACTCTTACTGCTACTACTATAACTGCTTTATAGATTCACTACGTTTTAGCCGCCATCGCTTAAAAGCTCATCCACACATAGTTGACTCATGAGAGTCACATATATTGTGCAATTTCACTGATCATTTTGGCATAAGCCTGCAAAATCACATATACTTTGCAATTTCACTGATCATTTTGGCATAAGCCTTCAAAATCTGGAACGAACATCCTCGGTATTCGCAAGTGGTTTCAAAATGGAATTCTTCAAAAGGAGAGTTGAAAGAGTTATACAGCTATTACTCCCAGTGTTACTGAAACCCATTGGTGAAACTGATCAGTTCCCGTTAAACAAACATCAATCATACCACGAATGTACGAAAGTTTTAATTACACATGCTTTGTGTTGCAATTGCAAAGGTAGTTCAGAACAGTCACTTATGGCAGAATTTCAAAATGATAAAATTCATTTATGCAAAAGAATTGGCACATTAGTGATTAGCGTTCATACCCGCATAGGAATAACAAGCTACATGAAACTATTACAAACGTAGGCACACTATGAGTTAGGACAGTTGATTTTATAGACAAACAGGTCTATTTCAATCTTCGAGCATACTGCTCTAATATTGAATGAGTAAATATGTGTATTTTACAACAATTGCTAGTCGTTTCGTGGTTGTTGCAGCTGTAGGACGTCCAGAGCAGTAGGTATATTGGACACGTCTATCCAAGGAACGGTTGAAAACAATCGTAGGTGGACGCCCTACGCTACGCTTGACAGTTCGTGATCTCCACTCGAGAACCATTCGACCCCATCTCCGAACACCTCTGCGTATTATGTACACTGTCCAGAGCTCCTTACTAATACTGATGGGCCAACTCGGTGGCTAGCGTTCTTCTATAGATATCATAATATTTTTTTTGATATCGTGGAGAAATCCCGACCATAACTCTTTTCTTAGCTCATTGTAAGATTTTAAACTTGCTCATGACACCTATATTATAAGACCACGTTCCAAACGATAAATTGCTGGTAGTCCTTAACTTTTTTAATGGCATTGAATTTCATTAAAAACAAAGTTTCTAGATGCTTCAGCCCCAAGATCTGAACGCGAGTTGTAGAAAACCTCCTTCGTATATAAAATCATGCTCAGGTAATTCGGGTCACGCTTTAGAAAAGAAAATGTAACACTATAACGTGTAGTGAACAAACAATAGGTAGCCTACTCATATAATTTTATGAATAAGGAGGTGTACATTTGTAAAAAATATTTAAACCTACCAAAAAATAACGTTTAAAGTTCTACACTACGCCTGCCTGGCCAATAAGCTTAGCAATATTTTAAAAAAGTTTAAAGCTATGAAGGTTTGGTCAGCAGCGCGATACGCCCGTTACTTTAGATTTCATTCGTTTCATTTAGTCACATCCGCTTAATAACTTCGTTTTATACAGTCCCCTTGAAATTTTCAATGCTTGCCAGAGTCATTGTTTACATGATGGTAAATACCGCATTCAAATCCAAATGTTGAGTTCCCATAAAATATGTAGAGTTAGTTTTTATGTGCCTACCTATTTCTCATTCCAAAAAACGATTCCAGCAGACATCATTCTCTATAAGCGTGTATCTAAATAATAATTGTAAGCTTGTATTTTGAAAATGTAGACATTACCTGAATAGGTATTATAATAAGTAAACCGGCTACCCTCACGTTTTTTATCGTATCGGATTAATGCCGTGTGCGACGCAAACTCCAAGAGGGTGCAAGATTATTAACTAGGACGTCAGGAATTTAAACGTTCGAAACGTCGTCGTCAGCCTAACGATAAAAAACGTGAGTGAAGCCGGATTACTTCTTATACTATGTAATACTGACGAGAGTTTACTAATTTTATTTATCCTAGTAGTTAAAATGTATACGTGAAGAATTACAGCGTTATTATTAAAAGATTTTTATTGTGTATCGCATTAATGCTATGCTAGGCAGAACTTAAGTTCAAATATTTGAAGGAAAAAATTCGGCTGCTAGTGGGATTTGAACCCACGACTACAGAATACCGTCCTGTGGCTTTGTCCAACTAAGCTATAGCAGCCCGTACCACTAGGGCCGAATTACTTCCTTCCTTTATTAACATCTTGCGGGGATGTTTTAGCGCCATCTACCTTTAATTGTATGAACAATTAATTAATAGGACTGATAGACCAACGTTACAGTTGATATCGTATCAAACGAAGGCACCCTACCCTTATTTTAAGAGATTTTTATTGTGTATCGCATTAATGCTATGCTAGGCAGAACTTAAGTTCAAATATTTGAAGGAAAAAATTCGGCTGCTAGTGTTTGTGTGTTTTTCCTTCAAATATTTGAACTTAAGTTCTGCCTAGCATAGCATTAATGCGATACACAATAAAAATCTCTTAAAATAAGGGTAGGGTGCCTTCGTTTGATACGATATCAACTGTAACGTTGGTCTATCAGTCCTATTAATTAATTGTTCATACAATTAAAGGTAGATGGCGCTAAAACATCCCCGCAAGATGTTAATAAAGGAAGGAAGTAATTCGGCCCTAGTGGTACGGGCTGCTATAGCTTAGTTGGACAAAGCGACAGGACGGTATTCTGTAGTCGTGGGTTCAAATCCCACTAGCAGCCGATTTTTTTCCTTCAAATATTTGAACTTAAGTTCTGCCTAGCATAGCATTAATGCGATACACAATAAAAATCTCTTAAAATAAGGGTAGGGTGCCTTCGTTTGATACGATATCAACTGTAACGTTGGTCTATCAGTCCTATTAATTAATTGTTCATACAATTAAAGGTAGATGGCGCTAAAACATCCCCGCAAGATGTTAATAAAGGAAGGAAGTAATTCGGCCCTAGTGGTACGGGCTGCTATAGCTTAGTTGGACAAAGCGACAGGACGGTATTCTGTAGTCGTGGGTTCAAATCCCACTAGCAGCCGAATTTTTTCCTTCAAATATTTGAACTTAAGCGTTATTATTGTGTTAAACTCACACTATATGGATCATTATTATTGGGATCCGGTATCAGGAGGACCAGCTGGTAGTGTTTTGAAGGTACAACTTCGTACGTGGCCGTTAAGTTCGAAAGACACCCCATCTGGAAGCCAGACGTGTTTGAATCTGTAAGAAAAAAGTCTTTCGTAAATCTCTTTAACTATAGAATATACATTAAATTAGGTGGGCTGAAAAGTTCGTAGGCTGACACATAAATGGCGTTACTAGTATTAAATCTATATGAGTTTTAATTAACCCTATTCTTCAAAAGACACGTGTATAAATTTGACAGCTATCGTAATACTAGTTTGTGAGTTATAGCATTTTGATTGAAGCAACTTTGGTAGTTTAAAAAAAAGGATAAAAAGGAATTTCGTGTGTTAACAAAGTATTGCTTTTTGGCAAAAAAAAAAAACTATAGAAGCCAATGCTTGTCTTGATAAACATTATTCGGACTTTGCACTAGGTAGATCAACCATTGAGAAGTGGTTTCCTAAGTTTGAACGAGGCGAAATGAGCACCGAGGACGATCCACGCAGTGGATGTCCCAAAGAGGCTGTTACCGAGGAAAACATCAAAAAAGTGCACAAAATAATTTTGAATAACCATAAAGTGAAGTTGATGGAGAGAGCTGAAACTCTAAGGATATCAAAGGAACGTGTTGGACATATGGTAAATGAATATTTGACTATGAGAAAGCTCTGTTCAAAGTTGGTGCCGCGCGATCTCACAATCGACCAAAAACAACAACGAATTGATGATTCTGAGCAGTGTTTAGAGCTGTTCAATCGTATTAAGCCCGAATTTTTGCGTCGATATGTGACAATGGATGAAACATGGCTAGATCATTTCACACCGGAATCCAATTGACAGTCAGCCGAGTGGATTGCACGCGATGAACCGACTCCAAAGCGTGGAAAGACGCAAAAATTGGCTGGCAAGGTTATGGCATCAGTATTTTGGGATGCGCATGGTATAATATTCATCGACTATCTTAAAAGGGGAAAAACAATAAACGGCGACTATTGCGTAGCGTTATTGTATTGTAGTTATTGGAGCGTTTGAAGGACGAAATCACGGGAAAACGGCCCCATTTGAAGTAGAAGAAAGTGCTGTTTCATCAAGACAATGCACCGGGTCACAAATCAATGAAAGCGATGGGAAAATTGCATGAATTAGGCTTCGAATTGCTTCCGCCTCCACCATATTTGCCAGATCTGGCCTCCAGCGATTTTTTTCTGTTCTCTGACCTGAAGAGGATATTCGCTGGACAGAAATTTTACGCCGATGAAGAGGTAATCGTCGAAACTATATCTATTTTGAGGCTAAAGATAAATCGAAATATAAAATGGGTATCGAAAATTTTTATGACCGCTATAATTGTTGTATCGCCCTCGAAGGCAACTATATTGAATGATAAAATCAATTTGCTTAAAAAAAATAATATCTATGGTAGCCTATGCCTATGGCTATGCTAGAAAATTTGTGTTGATTTATTGTTCACTGAATAAGCAAATAAACGTATAAATATTAAGACTCGTATAAAATGTTAATGAGGGGTTTAACTGATTTGCCACTTGTGATAAAACAAATAAATGTTTTAAAAAAACTGCATTTCCGATGGTTGTATTAAACTTTACTTATAGATGCTTCCATGCTACGAAGCATCTATAAGTAAAGTTTATTCTGTCTATTCAGAACTTTTAGATAACTAACCAAATCGATTCGGTTATAGATAAATCCCGTGTTACAAACTTCCTATAGAACTATTCAAAAGAATCTTTAGACAATTTCGCTAATGATAGAAGTACAGGTTAGCATATTCCATTATATATACGAAATATGAACAAATTGGAAAAATTCAAAATATCAAATGTATGATCACTATCGAATTGAATCGATTCGGTAAGCTATAGAACCTATTGAATCATGTGCTACATGCCCGATTTTCAAGTTCAGTAGTATTGGAAATATGAAATAACAGGAAAATGCATCCTTACCCAAATACCATCTATAGTTTTCTTTGCATTCCTGTAACGCTTCCTGAAAAAAAAAACTGTGTTAAAATTCAAGTCAGTATAGAAAAACAGACAGAAAAACATACCATCATTGTATATGTAGTTTGTGAACAAATTGCAATCTCACATCGCCTGAATACTTTGCAGTTTCATGAAGCGTCGGTACGCTTGTATAATTACTTTGAAATGTAGTTGAAATTTTACGTCTTCATTTATTTATTTAATTACTAGTAGTAACTGCGCTTAAATCTGCGTGGGCAATGTTTTTTCAAAATTTATTTCAATTTTTGTATAACCACAAGTACTGGCACAAAATTTGTTAATAATTGTTTTACTACTAAATCTTTAATTCTAATATCTTACACTCTTATTATTAATTACTGCTGAAAAAACATTAACACTAGAATTTATATTCAAAATAAATTTTAAAGTCATTTATTTAAGACCATATACACTTTCAAGGGCACATAGCTCGACGAACTGATGGCCGTTGGGGTCGAAAGGTTCTCGAGTGGAGACCACGGACTGGCAAGCGCAGCATAGGACGGCCACCGACCAGGTGGACAGACGACCTGACTAAGATCGCAGGCAAGGGCTGCATGCGGGCCGCTTCCAACAGGTCCTTGTGGAAATCAATGGGGGAGGCCTATGTCCAGCAGTGGACGTCCTATGGCTGAGATGATGATGATGATGATGATGATATACACTTTATTTGTATGTAAATAAAATTAGATAGTTTTTTTTTTTATATTAAACACCATCACCAATAAATCTTTCTAGAATGAAATAAGTCTATAATATTCCTATCTAGTACTTATCCCAAATTTCATACCTATCCGTCTAGCGTAATTGAGTAACAAACATAATTATCCATCCAAACATTCGCATTTACGGTAGTACGTACGTGACTTTCATCATTTTTACGTTCTACGCCTATTATTAATTATTACATATATTTTATACAATACTGACATCATCCATGCCGTGTCCTTTTAATTTGTGTTGAATAAGTATATAGTCTATTCTAGCAAGATTTATTGGTTGCATTTATATATATAGGTAATATAAAAGTAAACAAAACTGACTGTATTGACTGATTCACTGACTGATCGATCAACACGCAGCTCAAACCGCTGGATCTTTTGCACAAATGTTCCTTACGTGACTTAGTGTACACTAAGAAGGGATCATATGGAAATTCGTTCCCTAAGGGTATACATTGAGGGTCAAAAGTTTCTTACACTAAAGCGTTGTCCACGCGGTTGAAACTGCACCAAACAGCTAGTGTAGCCATAAGTCACACATACATATCCATACCCTGTTAGCAGACATAATATGGCTATTCTATAAGTATTTAATTAACGGGCTCGACATTCCAGAATCTAGGGGAAAAGCCAACGCAGTTTCTAACGTTGCATTATGTTGATTGCTTACACGCGACAACGCGCACCAGCTGTGAGCGATTGAATCATTGCAGCTTTGACTTATTTGTCAACATTGTCGGTGAACGGTGCGTCTAAAACCGCTATTGCGTCAACTACTCTGTAAATTGTGCTTTCTATAATACACATCCATACGTCATTTTAAAACAGATATCACACGTTATGGGTGCCAATTCTCTTATTTATTATGACAATCCATTCATAAACAATGCAATAATTGTTCAAATAAATAAATAAATAAACTTGATATTCCGCTAAAATAACAATTTCATTCGATTGCATTGTAGACAATTGAATTGCGGTAGAAATTAGATCTGTGTAGCCATTACAATTATAGGTACTCCAAGTAGAATAGCAAAACTAGAAAAAAACGACGATTCATTGACAATCTATAAGGAATGTGTTAGTAGAATTGATACCCTGGGTGATGATTGATACATGTCACAAGTCAATAGTGACACTCCTCCCTAATCTCGTTCCGTGTTCGCGCATCGGCATCAGTATAACCTCAAAAATTATCACAATAACATGTTTATCTGTTATTTTCGAGTTAAAAGTATAAAATATGCTAATCTAGACAGTGGTTACATATTTCAACCGTTTGGGGTCGAGACATTGGGCCCGTGGGGACCGGGAGCTCATCGGATTTTCCAAAACTTATCAGAGCGTGTGATCGATGCGACGAGTGACCAAAATGCTGGCACATATTTTGCTCAACGAATCAGCATTGCAATTTAATGTAGCAATGCTGCTAGCATTGTGGGCACGCTGCCATTCGGACGCGGGTTATAGCATTTGAGTTATCTATAGGCTGCCAATAGCTAGTGGATTGCTCAAATGTTATTGTAGTAGCTGCAGTATTGTAATTAGTTATTAGGATTTTATTTGAATAAAGGCATTAACCACAAAAAATAATCTCTCGGTATGAAAAAAAAAGTTGAAAGTAGTGTAGCTAATGCATGTGAAGCTAAGGGAAACATAGGAGACTTATTTTCTTATAACATAATACTATGATTACCTACTTCTATATAGTCCAATAATCCGAACATTCCAATAATCCTGCACCTCCTAGTTTTCAACGATACCACTTTAGTGAGACTCTGCTGTATTACTATGTCTATTCTAGTAACTGCACAACAAAACTAAAAATAGTATGTAGTAATAGTACCAACCATGGGCTTTCAAAATATAATAATAGTTCAAAAAACTAAAAAACACGTTAGGTACTTCTCACGAATACACCGCCGGGTGTGGGATATAAAAAATTGCTAATGAGATGCTGGTAAGGATACAAACTATTCAAATTATGGCATTGTTATCGGTTCTTGATAAGCATGCAATTATTTTTTTTGAAGGGGGTGAAACTAACGTTCAAAAATTCCGTTACATATAGAAACAGATGCTATTATTAGTATAGCATAGTAAGAGTGTTAAAAAAATTCAAATGAGATAAGCGCCAACTGTATCCGCATTATTCTGGAATTATCATATATATAATATTTTTTTAAACATATAAGTTGGTGCCTGTGTAACTATTATTGTTACCAATAATGCGCGAAAAGGTAATAAATATATATATCGAGGCAATAAGTAGGTATTTTCAAGAAATCAGTTGATCTGTATATGTTTGCGTCGTCAGGGTGAAATTATGAAAGCGATTAGTCATATAATTTCCCACTTTTTTGCACATCTGGGTAGAAGACGGGCAAAAGAGTATACAGACGCGATACTTTGCATCGTAAGTATTTGATACAATATTCTTAGAATTTCTTCACGCTCCAATTCGGCTCGAATTAAAGGAACGCACAAGTTACCTTAGTACCTAATCTTCTCCTTGTACTTATCCCACACTACATGGAGTCGACACAGCATGTTTTTCTCTTCTACTCTATTCTATTATTAGTCATCTCAGTGCTCATTTTCAACTGAAAAGAATAGATTCGCTTTGTATGGGCATGTCACGAGAAGGAATGAAAAACATATAAGGATTACTAGTTCAATGGCCCACCGAGAACCTCGTGATGGATATTTATCAGGAGGATCCTGAAAAATGCTTCTTAACAGTTAAAGATCGATAACGGTTTTACGTGTTTATTGGCCGTGTTTTCAATAACATATTTCTTGACGTGTTCAAACAATAGTGATCCGTACTTTGAGTATTGCCGATTTTAAAAATCGTTATCAGGTTGTCGTGTCCGAAACACCATCAAAAGCTAACTTATAAGACATTTATTTTTCATTTGACTAGAACGGGCTCCTAAATAATTTACTTATTTCTATTAATTAAAACAGCTAAAAATACTGCAACAAAAAAGTTAAGCCTTACACAAGTAGCTGAAATGTTTTTCATTGTTGAACCTACATAAGGATTATCTCTGCTAGATACATATGTATGATGCAGAGTGGCACTTGGATGTAGTCAATATTCAGCTTATTGATATAGATAACGGCTATCGGTATCTAAAGATAGGTTGATATATATGGGATATTTTGGTTGTCCCCAGAATAATGGAGAGATCATTCTGATCATGTTACTGTTTATATTACATTGTCTGTTTGATCACAGATTCCATTCTATCTAGTGTAGAACAGGATTCGATGTCGACAGGATCGGATGGAATATAATGGGATTGAAATAATTAATTGTTTTACATAGTCCGTTTATTCATTAGTTATTTGGGAGAGTTCAATACTTTTTTCTTTAGACAATGTTGTAACAGAATATATGTTATAGCTTCGATTCCATATCTTTATTTAAAGACTGCTTTTTCCGTACGCATATCCAACCAGTGAGGTATAATAAGCGAAAAAAAGATTTTAAATTATACAATTTAAGAACACATTTTGTTATGTTATATTTCTATCTCTTATCCAAATTTCATATTTAAAATGAAGATCTTAAAACTTACACGCTCACTGAAAAACTTTTACATCTAACTTTGGAGTGTTATGAAGAACTCTTCAACCTTATTCCAGCATCAAGGTTTTACTACCAAATCGCTTAAAAGCTCATCCACATATAATTGACACATAAAATTCACACACTGTGCATTCAACGATCGTTTTTGCCGTACACCTGTAAAATGTGGAATCCTGGTCCGTCGGCATTCCCGAGTAGCTACACGGGACTATAAGATTCTTCAAAAGGAGAGTTAACAGAGTCTTAAAAGGATTGGCAACGTATCGTAATGCCCCCAGTGTTACAGATACAGCCTATGGAAGGCGAGGGTGATCGCTTGCCATCAGGCGGGCCGTCTGCTTGTTACCAACTATTTCATATAAAAAAACGTGTAAGGTGTTATTGAAAGAAATATGCATATTATACAGGTGCAAAGAAAGTATTTAATACTTACATCTGTTTCTAAGTACCACTGTAAATCGATGCACACACTTTCCGCAAGAAACTGTTTCTGCTCATCGCTTGCGGGTAACCGATGATCCGAGTTGTACCTTTTACTGGTCATAGTGCGTCCACTCACTAACATCGTTATGAGAAGATTAACTAAAAATATTCGCGCTTTAAATATCATTTTTTAATTATAATAAATCACTGCATTTGTAATAAAAGTCCAAAAGTATCATATATTTTTCGTATTTTTTTTTCACCAATTTTAAACGCTTTATGTAATATTTATAATTTACGTAAGTGTCAAAACACGGTGGACGGCATTATTTGTTAAAATTAACAAATTAAGATCAGACCGGCAAAAATTAAAATTAGCTGTCCGATTAAAACTTTTCGAAGCGCAGCGGAAAACCGCTCGGTGCGATTTTCTGTGCGCGCCGACCGCACTTCTGTCCGCAACTGCACAAGTAGGGCGACGCGCCAGGCCCGAGAGAGAAGCTCACCGCAGGGGCTGCGAAGCTCCTTTCATATCTAAGCCGAGACTACTTCAGTATTTGAGGAGCAGCTGGCTACTTCACCGACACAAAAAAAACGCCTCCACTATCGACGAGTGTGAATGGGCGTGTGGCCCACACAATTCACACTTATCGTTATATAGCCACGCCAATTTGAAGCGTGCTTACTTTTTTTTTTAAATCAGTAAAAAATGGTTCCCTATTTCCCATGTATCAGCATCACGCGTGAACGGCTAGACCTGATTATTTTTTTGTTGTGTTTGTTACTGGCAGGAGACGGTTCCTAAGGAAAAAAAATAAGATATTAAAATGTTGTGCGGAGAATAAGAAAATTTAAGAAAAATTAAAGTCTGTGTGTTACTTGTTTGTCGTTTGTATGTTTGTTACTCGTTCACGTTGAAACGGCTGAACGAAGTTGAATAAAATCTGGAACGAAGATATCTTATACCCTGGAATAGCATATAGGGTACTTTTTATCCCAAAAATATTGACTGTTTCCGTGGGAGGACGGGAAGACGCAGAAACCGTCAAAACCATGTACCGTTTCACCGCTGGGCGCAGCTAGTATGTTTATACATATCTTGGAAACGGCTCTACAAGTAGGATATTTCTTTCACTTTTCTAAACGCTGCGTCATAAAACCACTTATGGGAGATGAAGGCTCAGACGTTTAGACCATATATAATCAACCAAAGATACATTTAACAATTTAAAAACTATATTGTATTTTTTAAAATATTACATGCTTGTGTTTGAGCACCGTTTCACCCAAAGTTAAGTCAAGATGGTCTAAGGTATAGCACTAAAGTCTAGAAGGTACCTATTCATTTGTGACAGATTGTACGAGAGTTGTTAACAACTATTGAGAAAAGGCAGATGAAGGAGAAAATCATTTATTAAGGTAATCAAAACATACAGCAAACGAATATAAAAAAATAATTAAAACCGTACAAAATTCAGAAAAATCATAATAATATTATTAAACGCGAATGTTTGTGTGTGTATTTGTTATTCCTTCAAACTCAAACGGCGATTTCGATGAAATTTGGTATGGAGATTAGACGAAGGTTAGACTCTGAAATAACATATAGACTATTTTCATCCCGAAAATATTGACTGTTCCTGTGGGATGACACCACCAAGACACGTACCCATTCACCGCGGGTAACACCGCGGGGCGCAACTAGTTGGAAATAAAACACAGATACGTCAAAACAACAACAGATAAAATATAACATAACATAGAAACAAAGAAGTCTGTCATGTACAGTTATGTCTAAAATAGTTTAGGCTCAGCATATTGCTGTAGGGGAACCTACAGCGCTGATTTTCAGCCCGAGGCTTGGTGATGCACAAGCGTGAATAATAAATCTATACTTATACATATTATAAAGCGATAAAGTTTCTGAGTTTTTACGTTTGTAGGGTAATCTCTGGATCTACAGAACCGATTTTGATAATTATTTTACAAATAAAAAGCTACGTTCTTATGAGTGTTAACTTCATTACAAGTATAAATGTTTACCGCCCAACGAAGTGGGCACGAGTTAGCTAGTAATATATATTGATACGTATGCGTCACATTGCAAAGTTTAACTAAATAATTACTATTGAATAAAATCATGCCGACGTGCCGTGGTGGTACCGGCCTAGAATTGTATCTCTTCCCGCGGGTACCGTAAGAGTCGGCTAAGGGACCACGTACCAGAAAGTGGGCAGCAGCGCCTTCTGAGGATTGAAAATCATACTGCACTCGCCATGCCGCCTGCCAAGTGTGGCGAGTATTGGTAAAACCCCCCCTATATGGGGGAGGCATATGTACAGCAGTGGACACCCCATGGCTGAGAGAGAGTGAGAGAGAGAATGAAATTAAATATAAAATATAGTAAAAATCACAAAATCAAACATGTTTACTTTATAAATGCTAGTTTTTAAAAACATTAACTAGACACTTAGTTTTTTTTAAATGACTAGACAGGTGTTTGTCCACTATCTTACCTGATGTTAAGTGATGATGCGGTCTACGATGGACCAGGCATGCCTAGGCGATAGATACCTATTCACTCTTTCTCAGATAAAATTATTATAATTATTCGTACATAAGTAAGGTAACAATATTTTTGTTCAGTTGCATATCACCTGGCACCTAGCTAATTTAATTTGTCATTTCGATTCAATATTTTAATACATATTTTTTTTTTTTTTATACGAACCTATTTCATAAAGGTGGCAGAATATTTCCATGAATAAACGACATGGTATATTGAAGGTTTTGAATAACTCGATAGAAAGCCTGCAATACGTGATTAACATGCAACCGATTCGATTAGTAATTGAGTAGTTCCGAATCGGGGGCCTGATAAGATTTTATAATTATCTTGCTTCTATACTATTAAAGGTTGGATGGACGTATGTTTGTCACAATCTCACCAGAACAGCTGAACGGATTTGCATGAAATTTGGCATCGTGATAAATTATAGTTTGGAATAGCAAGCGGTTCTGTACTACCTTTCGATTACATATATTTTACGACAAAATTTAGACTAAGTATATCATTTTTTCCCATTGCCGTGGTGGTACCGGTCTAGAATAGTACTCCCCCATTTCTTCCCGTGGGTGCCGTAAGAGTCGGCTAAGGGATCATGTACCAGAAGGTGGGCAACAGCGCCTTCTGAGGATAGGAAATCATACTGCGCTCGCCAACCCGCCTGCCAAGCGTGGCGAGTATTGGCAAATCCCCCTGCATGGGAAGGCATATGTCCAGCAGTGGACGACCTATTGCTGTTATGAATGAATGAATGAAGTATATCATACAGTCTAAATTTTGTAGTAGTTTCGTAGTCCACGTCGGTGAAACCGCGACGCAGCTAGTACGTAGTAGTTTTTTTTTTCTTCTATTTACAGACTTTGTTGGTCTCTATAATTGTATTATGGTATACGATAATATTACATGTAGTTGACAATAGTGTTTTTTTTAACTCACAAGAACCAAATAAAAGAAGTATGTTTTACTTCTTTTATTCGGTTCTTGTGAGTTAAATCACGAATTTCTACAAAGCGCAATTCCTCCTTTCCTTTCTTGCTAATGCCCCACAAGCGATACGCTTTTGCCGTGTCAGTATCCAATGTAACAGTGGCGGTATAATTTTCACCTAAACAATCTGTCATAGGGAGACGCGCCATCGTGATGTTACTGAACTTTGCCCCAGGAGAATGACTTTATAGTGTCACCGCCTGCTGCGTAATATGTACCTAATACCCAATGGCGTAAATGTGTGATCTGTATTCAAAGTGCCCTTTTGCCTTAAAAATAACTCAGAACATTTTCGGCAGGTACCTAAAATATTATCGGCAGTATCAATAACTAGCGGCCCGCACCGGCCGTGTCGATGTACGGTGACATCTATTTTCCATCGTCAAAATTAATTTTGTCCCTCAATCCGGTTTATCTATTCGTTAGATTTACAATTATGTAAGTTTGTTCACAGCCCTCGTTGCGCGAGTCTGACTCGCACTTGACTGGGGTGGCCAGCCGGGAAAAACTGATATCGAGGAATCAATTTGAACAAACAGTAGCATGGGCGCTATACTAATGACCAAAGTAACATTGTTTATGATTTTCACATTTGTAGAAAATCAGTAGGTAATACAATCCTCACGAGTAAACTGGAAACAAAGCGATAATATTATTAATCATCAAAATTAACAAACATTATAACTTATATTACACCACATTATACAAGATAAATTACCGATGATTCACTACTATAGGATTTCGTAGTAAAACGAGTCACTTAAAAACTAAGTAATTTATTATCCATACCAGACACGGCTTCACAGTCGGAATATCAATTAGATCTACGGAAGTTAGTGAACTATGTAAATTAAGGACCCAAAGTATTACAAGGAAGATATAAAACATTGGTACAGACCATGTGACAAAAATGTGGCAGATTAGACAAAAATCTTCCAGTTCTTCAGATAATTTAATTTATCAATTTTTTCACAACATCACAGTTTTAACAACGATATAGTCATTTATTTAATTCGCGTTTTTACTGTTTCGTTGATTTGTATATCTTAATTGTTTTGTATGGAAAACAAACCACCTTAAGCTGTCTTAATAGAAGAGTAAATCACGGATTTTTCATATATTTACAGACTAGTTGTAGTTTCATCCGCGTGGACTACGATTTTCCCGTGAACTCTCGTAATTATATTGTAACCTTACAGGAACTGTTTATATAGGTATCTTGAAATCAAATTATCCTATGTGTTATTTCAGGTTCAAGAAAACTACTATGTATAACACAAATCCGTACATTTGTTTCAGCGCTAAGCGGTAACAAACACATGCATTAAAACTTACACATTTATGATATTAGTAGAGTTACCCGCCATTTAATTAAAAGTATCCCGCGTCCTTCTCCGGGCTATCTCTGAATCAAATTGTACACAGATCAATAAAGGTGTGAATAAGTAACTGATCGCAAAACATATTACTTAAATAAACAAAAATATTTTTTTTTAAATGTTCAAAAAATATGAAACTGTCCCATGCTTAAATTTGATAATCTTAAAGTAAATACATATTTCCTTAAATAAAGATAATGTAATAATAACATCAATGGTACAGCATAAATAAAAGTACAGTCTAAGTACGTAGAATTAGTAGGTGCGAAAAACTACTGGGTACTTAACGATAGGTACCTATTCCTATTAGTAACGAGCCAGTAGTTGTGTGCACTAAATTGGAACATAGAAAATATTTAAGGTAAGTATTCTACCATACCCTTTACTAATAATAATCAAGATGATGTACATAGTGGCGGTATATTTGATCATTTACCAATTAGTAACATAATATTAACTATACTAATGTTATAAAGAGGATACATTTGTTGGTTTGTAATCTATAACTTGGTGACTGTATATTTGAATTATTAGAAATTAAGTCCTAATCTTACATATCTGATAAGGGAAAGCAAATAATATATACTATTACTAGCGGTCCACCCCGGCTTTGCATGGGTAATAAGTAGATATCGACTGCAGCGCCATCTGTCTGTCCGATTTGTGAATCCCATCCAGGGCGCCACCCAAACGCATATAAAAAAAATCATTCAAATCGGTCCAGCCCTTTAGGAGAAGTTCAGTGACATACACACGTACTGTAGAATTATATACATATATAAAAAGATATAGTATGCACAAAATATGATTTAAAGTAACACCTATAAATTCTCGCGTTGACCGTACTTTCAGTGTGTCAGGATCAAGTTGTAGTGTCTGAGAAAAATTCACCCGTTTGTCGGCAATAGCGGCTTAGGTAAGTGATGGAAATATTTGATGAACTTACATTCCACTGGACGAAAGACGTCCAATCAGGATGCCAGACGTACATCACACCTGAGTTAGGAATGTGGAGTACCTACTCAGGCTAGACATTATTTAATGGGGCGAGGTAGTCGTGGTTCTAAAGTCTAAGAAGCACGTGTTCGGAGTCACACAAGGTGTACGACTTCAGCCTCGGTTGAGTAGACTTGACCTTGTAAGGGTACCTACGTAAAGACACGTTTTCACGAGACGATTGAAATGCCCAAAATTGGTTGAATTAATAAAATTAGAGAAGAAAGAGTAAATTTTACTTCGGCTTTATCGATTTTATCCACACGTTGAGACACGTTGTTTTTTATACGTCATTTATACAATGTAATGATTATGATCTAAATGGTTTGCTTTAACTAGCTGCGCCTTGCGGTTTCACCAGCGTGGGTTACGGTTTTCCGTTACCGTACATTTTCCCGGATTAATGTACTATTTCAGACTACAATTTTATTTGGATCTGTGCCAAATTTAATTGAGATTCATATAGTAGTTCTAGCTAGAACAACAAACATACAAACTTTCACATTTATAATAATTAGGATACCTTCACATAAAATTAGTAGGTTACCGTCATCCGGATATAAAATATATTGAACCGCAATACGAATTTTATCGAACATTTTATATTATCTTTTACTTCAAGTTACCATACCAGATGTTGCAATTTTAAACCCAATTGAGCTCACTTTCTTAACCTTTCACAACTTGCCAAATAAGCTGGTAGTATATTTGAAATCACAGCGGTCAATACTCTAATAACCTGATGTGGCCACACTTTGACATTTTGGCTTATTTACGCATTCATTAATTAGATAATCTGCGTCTCGGGGTTACACCAGCTGCATAGTTTTATGAATTTGATCACAACAGGAAACTTGCTCTTTTTTTGTTGTACCTATATGCATAGATATGCAGTTGTTTTGTGTCCTTGAATCTGGATCTTGTAAATATGTTATTAAAATAAAGTAGTAAACAGGTGTAGCAAAGTTTAAATAAAGATATGACACTTATTTTAAGGCATATTTATAAGCGCAGCAAATCTATATAAATATAATCTATATTAAAATGATATCAAATACGCATTTTTTTATATATTTATTATCCGGCTTTACTCATCTTTACCTATAGTCGAAGTTCGACCTAGGTTCCGGGCATTTCCGATACCCAACCTCAGGTGAGTTTACGCTGCCAGATTACGGCGACCACTGGATCAAGGGCAAAGCTGGATGATAAATATATGCATACAATAAAATGGGAAACTGACAAAAATTTCCAATATTTAGTGTTACTTCCGCGATATAAAATATGCGGGTGTAAGAGTGGTGCATACTGTATGCTAGCCTGAAATATTTTTATATCGCAGAATTGACAATAATATGTTCAAATACAAATCATTTATTCAGTCAACTTAATCTAATTTACATTTAATTCGTTTGGGACCCTCTTTTAAGTATGGTAAATTTAAGTATGGTAAATTTAAGTATGGTTAACTATTGATTAAGTAGGTAAATAAAATAAAGATAAAGTAAAGTATACCTTTGTTATACCTATTAGCCTAAACAAAGATTAGAGACTAATAGGTATTAACCAAAATAAAGATTCTAAATTCTAATTTACAAAATTATGTTTCTAGTTAATAAATTATAGTTAATTATTGATTGCCTTGCATATGTGTGTGTGAAGGGAGTGTGTGGGGGGAGTGTGAGTGTGTGTATAGAGGTCCGTATGTCTGTAAGGTTGTGTATGTGTATAGAGGTGTGTATTTGTAGCAGACGTGTGGGTGCAATTTAATATACCTTTAATTGAATGTATGAAGGAATTTGAATATGCGTATTCAATATCACTTTTTATTGTGGTAGTTGGGTAGGTAATAGCATAGTGACAAACGTTTTGGATTTTTATTGCAATATCCATGATTGACGAATTCATTTTGTAAAATTACTACTTCCCCCCAGCATCAAGTGACCTCAGCTGGCTAGCCCGCCCCACTCTCCACCCGCTCCGTCTGACCGTGACCACTTTCGATCATTGTATTCTTGATCGAAGGTGACCACTGTCAACGTCAGACCTACGCTTGATCCCTCAACTACTCTCTCTCATACATTCCTAGCAGTTATGGGCTGATGGGCCGTGATGGTACCGGCCTAGAATAGTATTCCTCCATCTCTTTCCGTGGGTGCCGTAAGAGTCGGCTAAGGGATCACGTACCAGGAGGTGGGCAGAAGCGCCTTCTGAGTATAGCAGGAAATAGCGATAGCGCAAAAAAAACATCCTGCGCTCGCCAACCTGCCTGCCAAGCGTGGCGAGAATTGGTAAATCCCCCCTATATGGGGAGGCGTATGCCCAGCCGTGGACGTCCTATGGCTGCAATGATGATGGGCTTATCAGATGCCGATGACATTACAGATAGGCGCGAGTGTTTATAGGCATAGACGCTGGGACGATACTAACGCGTGTTGATTTAAAATATTACAAATACGTACTTCACAAATGTCCTACGGCCTCAAAAATAAACATTACTAGTCACATTTTTAGAATTTTCAATTTTCTTTCTTCTGGTATACCCAAACTGACGCCCACTAGACTTTATGCTTATACCAGCTTCTTATCCACACCAAAAGTGCAAACTGTTTTGCACGCTGAACATTATACAATTATGTACTTATATATTTTTCAGTATATTGACTACACCGCAAAAACTATATTCGTATGTTTTGTTATTTTAATTTTGACACTTTCACAGTTTATACATTTTTACATCTTATTTCGCATTAAGATACGAAAAGATAATAAGAATTTATTTCATGTTTCATTTTTGACATACTTATTTTCTTACAATGTTATTAGATAATTTCATAGAACATTTTTTATGAAATGTTCGAGAACGTCCCAGATCTTTGTGGAGCATTCCAGAATACTCTCGAATGTTGAGTGTTCTGGAATATTCTGGAACCTTGTGGACAAAAATCAAAGCTTTTTTTTGTATGGGTGGAGCTCCTTATTGGTAGGGGTATGCATTGTGAATATATGTATTGTAGTTAGAATATATTTCAAATTTTACATTTCAAACCATAAAATTTATCCTTATATTCCAACTACCGCGCACAATCTCATATCAACTCCTTGAACGAAGCCCCAGAGCTGGTTAAATATAACTGACATAGCAAAACATTAAAGTATGACGAACATTTTTAGCAACCTTTGCATTGAGCACCTAAATAATATGTCAATACGTATAATAACATTATCTAGCTAGTTATTAGATTGCAGTATTTTTAATAAAAACTAACTCCTTCTGTGACCATGTGATCACAGAAGCTCTGTCACATGAATGCTACGCTATTTAGCTACACTAAGCCCCAACAGTCCAAACACACATGACCTTTTCAAAATTCTTCATCATTATTAATGAAAATCAACCTTCGATGCCCTGAATAATTTCGTTTCTTTTAGATTGGAGTGAAGATCTTGAAATTCAAAACAAACATTTTGTGTCTGATACCATATTCATGTAGAGTACCACAGCGACCGAGCTCAGCTCGGTGTCTTTCCATTTTCAAATCGTTTGACGCTTTTCCGAGATGTAAGAATGGATTTATCAAATAGTGAACGATGTGATTTGATAGAGGCTTATTTTTTAAATAGTAGAAGCATAGTTAGCGCACGTAACTGGTATTAAAACAAATACCCACAGCGTTCTTTACCCTCGGAAAAAGTGCTTTGAACTATGGCGAGTAACTTAAAAGCGACTGGAAGTTACAAAAAACTTCCTTTTAAGTTACTCGCCATAGAATAGGGGCAGCTTTCTTCCGTGTAAAATAAAATAGTGTAATTTGCTATTTCCATTAATTTTAGTAACACATTTATTTGCAAAGATTGATCCTTAACAACAACAGAATCCATTGGTTCAATAAAACGGTGTTATACATATTTTTTTTAAAAACCTCTTTTGTCCATTTCCGTCAAAACTAAAAGAGTTTTCAAAAAAATATATGCAGTTATTGTTTTCTTATAAATCGAGGGCATGATTCCTTTCACGACTTTTACTACTCTCGTGGTTTCGTACTAGGCCATCACCGCCTTTTTTTTTAAAATGCTTGTATGACAGCCTACAGATATTTTCATTTAAAAGAAATTGAGACATAATAACATTCTACGGGTGGTAACGCTGAGAGAAAATATTTAAAATAAAATACCAAAACATTTACCTAAAAAGAACCGACTTCTACACTCGAAAGTGTGAAATAACTTGTAGAAGTCGGCACCATGATAGTTCAAAAATAACTGTTGTCAAAATATTTGCGCATGGTACCGACTTGCCAAGTTATTTCACACTCTCGAGTGTTGAAGTCGGTTTCATTTTTGGGTAATTTTTATTTCACCATTTGCAGTGACCTTTGATACTCGAGATCAATTGTCATTGTGTATGTTCAACGATATCTTCACCCTCAATTAGGGAGTCATCCAAGTAGATGTAACACTTTTTCAGTTATTGGAGTGTAACTAAAAAATCGCCTGGTCGATTTTGATGAAATTTCTGAATGAATGCGCCAGAAGAATGGTTATGTTCTTCAAGCGTATGTATTTATGTATATTTCTTTGGCTTGACGGATTTTACTTAGAGACCGCTGTAGTTAGATATGTCTTTTGTGAGAGTGACTATATAATTTAGCAAAAATGTTAAAGGAGAAAAATAATTACGGATATATAAGTAGGCGCCGAAAATTAAATAAAATGGAGGATTATTGGCGCCAAATTATTGCTTAAATTTTTTTTTAAAAAAACTATTGCTTGGGTAATGAAAATGAAGAGTTAAGGCGGTTACAAAATTATACAACGCAATAAGTTTATATTTAATTGCGTTGTTTAATATATATTGTTATATAGTTGTATAAATGTTATTTGAAATGAGATATGATAGAAAGTATCTTAAAACAAACTGTTGAAAGTGGTTTATCGAATATATAAGATTAAATCTAACTTTTTTGTTTGTGCTGGCTGACCGTTGCCGTTGCTCAGTGGTTAGTGACATGACTTCTGGTCCACGGGGCCTTGGGTTTGAATCCCGGCAGAAGCAAACGTTTGTTATGAGCATGGATGTTTATCTCGGGCTTTAAATGTTTGTGTGATGTGATTATGTGCGTCTATACCTGCCGCGACATAGGGAAGTCTAGTGCGGGGGTGTGTGATAAAAAATAAATCAGTATATTTTCAGTCCATTTAAAAGGTATAAGTTCGGAAATTTCAAGTTTATTATTTATCACGCTGTCAGGTTTTTCATTAATTGCACTTCTTTCCATCAAGAAACAATTGACGACGAAGGTTTATTTCAACAGTCCTGGATTAAACTGCGACTTGTTCCGAAATGGCATGACGAGGCATGACTAGCGCTGTCATTATTTTGTGACCGTTCCGGAATAGTAGCAACTGGCACAGCTGAATGATAAAACTTAAAAGTGAGTGCTACTATACAGACTGGTTTTTTGAGAAGGTCGGTGATGGCCAAGTCGGAAACCACGAGAGTTAGAGAAAAGTTGTGAAAGTAGTCATGCCCTCGATTTATAAGAAAACAAAACATCATATTTATTTTTTTCAAAAATCTTTCACTTGCGACGGAAATGGAGCCGAATGATTAAAAAATAATAATACACCCTGTATTATTGAACCAATGGATTCTGTTGCTGATAAGGATCAATATATGCAAATAAATGTATTACTAAAACTAATGGCAATAGCAAATTTTCACTGTTTTATTTTACACGGTGCCGTGGTGGTACCGGCTTAGAATAGTACTCCCCCATCTCATCTCTTCCCGTGGGTGCCGTAAGAGTCGGCGGAGGGTCACAAAATATATTGCACTCGCCAACCCACCTGCCAAGCGTGGCGAGTATTGGCAATACTCCCCCATCGGGAAGGCATATGTTCAGCAGTGGACGTCTTATGGCTGACATGTTGATGATGATGATGATAATTTTACAAGAAACTCACCTCTTTTTCAAACTTTTTTGGCGTTATAATGTGTGAAAAAGCGCTTAGGACTATGGCGATAAACTTAAAAGGAAGTTTTTTGTAACTTCCAGTCGCTTTTAGGTTACTCGCCATAGTTCTAAGCACTTTTTTCGAGAACGACCTTTTTTCAATTGATCCTTATCAGCAACAGAATCCATTGGTTCAATAAATACAGGATGTATTTTTTTTTACATCATTAGGGTCCATTTCCGTCAAAAGAAAAGATTTTTGAAAAAAATAAATATGCAGTTATTGTTTTCTTATAAATCGAGGGCATGACTCCTTTCATGACTTTCCCCTAACTCTCGTAGTTTCGGACTTGGCCATCACCGCCCTTCTCAAAAAACCACCCTGTAGACTGTAGCTTAGATGGTTCAAATCCCAATAATAGCAGAATTTCATACTTCAAAAAATTTGACTTCCCATATTTCTGATTGGGAAGTTATCAAAATTTTTCGATAATAATCGATTTGAATTAAGAAAATTATAAAACCGATTTTAATAATAAAAAAAATATCCCGTTTCGTTTCAATAGTAGTTCATTTTGCTTCTACTAAAATTTTAATTTAGAATAACTTAGTTCGTCCCGTGTGAAATGGAAGTCTTGTTATGTATATTTACGAGACACATTTTAACATAATCAAATTTTATTCCAGCTTCAGTGACATCAAGATATTTACGACCATTTTTTAAGAATCTATGTAATAAGGCTCAGACAACCATCATTTGATTTGCACTCCGTCTAGACATCATGTAGAAAAAGTTGAAGGCATTTAAAGCACCGAAAAAAAAATCGGCCACCTCCAATAGTTGTACTAGGAGTGTTGCCTAAAAGGTCATCGATCGTACCCGCGGTCCCCTTCACACTTGGTTAATTTGGTCCTGTGTATACTACCTACCTATTCGTTAGGTCACCTTGCCATACTGTCGCCGCCCGTCCCGGATTCACAATGGAAAAAAACCGCCTTCACTAAATGAGTTCTGACCTCGTCTGTACACGAGTTCATTACCAGCCCTGAGAAAACTGTGCGTCTGCGTCGATTTGTAGCATGCATTACTGATTAAAAAAAAAAGTTTTACAAGTCACCAGATATATAAACTATTCAATACATCTGTTTATTATAAAGGTCAAATCAAATCAAAAAATCTAAAATCAAAATGTAACGTTTCACTTTTCTGTACATTCTGGAAAAATAATTATCTAAATGGGTCGAAGGACACGTCAGCTTATCGTCCGATTAATAGGTAAATTCATAACATCTAATAGAGACAATGGGTTTCCTCTTTCATAAAATCGAAATATAATAAACGTAAAGTAAAAAGCTAAGACGGCCCTACATCTGCGGAGGGTACATAAGGGTAATTAATAAATTAAAGAACCTTATGTATTCTCCATAGACCTTGAGCTTGTTCACGAGACCCATATTGGTTAGTTAGTAACTAACTAATCAATTAGGCTTACAATAAATAGCTTAATAATTAACTGAACAATTAGTAAATGCACTATTTTGACAAATAAATATAACAAAATGCTAAACTACTAAACGGTCTTATCGCCGTCGTAAGACACCGTGTATTTTTATTTACAAATAACTAACTATAACTAACCAATATAATAATATGGGCCTCGGGAACAAGCTCAAGGTCGCACAACTAGCAATGGAGAGGATCCTCTACAATGTAGAACCGGAAATGAGGAGATCGTAGAGGATCTAATGACACCAATATTAGAAAGTGTAATGACGCACGTTACACGGAGAACTGTGTCTGTAGCACGCATAGCTAGCGTCAAATGTTTCGTACCACCGCCGTTAAACAATTGAACATATGTACTAGGTATAAGCCTGACTTGATATTCTTTCGTTTTTTCAGTGCTTCTGAAATGTTTGCGAATACTAACATAGATGGTTTTCATGCCGTCGTCAGCAAAAAAGTCACGTCAGTGATGGTGCGAGGGATTCACAACAGCATCCTAAAAATTGTTTTTGTAGTCTTACGCGCACACACGTATCATATATGTACTATACTTAGGCTTTATATGGGGGTGATGATCTACTAGCTGAATATCGCACTGCAATGATGATATCGTGATGTCTCAGCATAGAATGAACTACTTCGTTTATTTATTTAATGAATATTAAGTGGAGATGGAATATTAAGGAATTTAAGACATAGACGAATTGTTTTTTTTATACTGTGTATATCTAGCGTTTGTCCACTTTCTCACTTTTATGGTCAATGATGATGTGGTCAAAGATGTTATCACGTTACCCCTAGAATGCTTACTGGCTGCCTGAACACACTGTGTTTGGTGACAGTTTTTAAACTTGAGGGAGGTAGTGGTAACTAGCCAGGCACCCTACTCGACCGTACCCTACCACCATGCTGGGAAGACGGTGTCACTTTCACCAGAAGCTCAAGCCGTTGGTGGGGATCGAACCAGCTTCCGTCAGTTTGACAGCTGACACTCACAACCCAACGCTGAACTATCATCGCTTCATAGAATCTAATTGAAAATTGGAATTGAAATAAACCTAATGATAGCACATACTACCAATTGCCTGAGTCACAGTTGAATCAGATAAATGACAGAAATAAACTCTATTGTTTTTCGCTGCGACAGTGATTCGTTGCCGCTATATAGCCGCTGATGGCCAGATAGTTTCAAAAGCCCCTAGAGTGGAAAGAAAGAACTAACAATCGCGAATTGACGATCTACTAAACCTTTACAAATATAAAAGAAAATGACTAACTCATCGATCAACCAACAGCCGAAACCACTGCCTCCAGTGCTGCCATTACTGCCATTACTACTCACTATGGGGTAAAAATATAGGAAGTTTGTGTGAGAGTTCATCATTTATTGAAAATATATACGAGTACAAGTATACTATAAGTTATTATAGTAAGAAATTGAACTGTGAGTTCCAGAGAGCTAACAGAAAAATTAGCTTTCAGGGGAATCTATAGATGTACAGACGTGCGTTCGGCAGCGGCATCAGCCAAGCCACGTCTTGTCTCTGACAGCGGATATACGGTGTTCACGAACTTCATTCGAGCATTATTAGCTCCGCCCAATATTTGATCCTCCCGTTTACGTCAACCTGTCAGACCATGTTATGCTCGAAGAGACCATTATAATCTTTCTACCTATTCGATCAAATCTTGGTTGGCTGTCAAAAGTGACATATGCAATAGTAACTATCACTTCTTCTTCTTCTCTAACATAGATTAAAAATAACTGCGCGTACTCTTCATTACACCAATATTATAAGGGCGAAAGTATGTGTGTATGTTTGTTACTTCTTCACGCTCAAACGGCTGTACCGATTTTGATGAAATATGGTATGGAGATAGGTTAGACCCTGGAATAACACATAGGCTACTTTTATCCCGGAAAAAGTATGGTTCCCTTGGCATATTTGAGGTAGCGGCAAAAACGGTATCCACGCTGGTGAAACCGCGGGGCATAGCTATTATAGGACATAGCATATTACATATATGTATAAATGAATTTGCAAATAATATTCGTAATAATTCGGATGTCTTAAAGTCTTAAAACGAGTTGTTGTAGTATTATTACTAGCTACAATAATATTTATTAAGAAATAGGTAGATATTAGTAATAACACATTCTAGTATTGCATCAACTAGTAACGACCTCTAGAAGTCTATAGAACGTTTGAGACACACAACATGATATATTATGACCATCTACATACGTAATGTATGCGTCGGCTAAATATATGCGATCGGTCACCACCGAACGGTGACAAAAACATTGCATTTTTAACCTAAAAAATGAATTTGAATTTGAACCGACTTAAAAAAAGCAAGAGATTCTCAACTCGACTGTTTTTTTTCGTTTTTATTTATGTGTGTTAACTTAGAACTTTTGACTGGGTGAACCAATTTTGATGATTCTTTTTTTATTTGATAGCTTTCCGCGTGGCTCCCGTTGTCAATTTCAAGAAAATCACATACACTCTAATAACTGAAAAGTGTTACGTCTATCTGGATGACTTCCTTATTGAGGGTGAAGAAATCGGTGAACATACACAATTGATCCCGTGAGTAGCAAAGGTCGCTAAAAAGGGAGACAAAAATTCACCAAAAAATTGGAACCGACTTCAACACTCAAAAGTGTGAAATAACTTGTCGAAGTCATTCAAGTACCATGCGCACAATATTTTGATAATAGTTACTTTTGCACTGTCATGGTAACGACTTCAAAAAGTTATTTCACACTTTTGAGTTTTGAATTCGGATCCATTTTTTGGCAAAAATGTTCTAAATATTACAATGCCTGCCGTTTCATAAAGTGATATCGAAATAATCTCAGAGTTGTTTTGGAACATTTTTGTTTACTTTCAAGCAGAGCTTTTTAGTTTTTGCACTACATGTGCCTACAAGAAAATATAAATTTAAGATATTTAAATATCTGTTTTACATTCAGTTATTGTGAGTTACAATAACAATTTGTGACGCATAACAGTGACAAATATGTAGTATTTTTTTCTTTTCCAAATAAAGAATAAAATAAATTTGAAAATAATTGTAGGTAGTATTACAAAATAATCTGTTAATATATTGGTGCATGTTGGTTGGTGATTCATATGTTTTTGGTAAGAAACCGAGATTATTTTACATTTACAAATTATCTTACACAATATGATGTGATGATGTTGGTAGTGATTCTCTTGATCTTCAATCCCTTACGTATAATCTTGTAATGTCTTTGGTACAATCAAACGAACTAAACAGTGTAAAATATAATACTTTTGGAATGTCTAAATTAGTGTGACATGTATGATTGCATACTAAAATTAGATCTTTTTATTAAAATGAGGTTCGTTTTAGTAAAATAAGTCGTCACATTATTAAAATTTGCCGCCAAATAAAACTACTCGCAATCAAATAATATTACGCAGTAATTGGTTGCCTTTGCTAAAAATTAACCTGCTGCGTATATGCATAGCGAGTAGTAATTATTAACGTGATTTAATCTCCGCACAATCGAATACGACAGGCCGTCTTGTAGGTTATCAACCAAATTATCCGAGAAATTAAGAAATGTCCGAGAATTCCGAGACATGTGTGCAAATTTGTGATTTAATCCGATAATTAGGTCGGGATAATTATATATAATTAATAATTAATTATATATTTATATATAATTATAGTCGGATAATTAATCTCGGGTAATTTGGTTGGTGCACGTGGGCCTAAGACAAGCAGTTTACGGACCGCATAAAAATAATCCTGTCTTCATGAAAAAGTCATCACAATGTGAAACGGGCGTGGACGGGGTATTTTATTCACTTTGATTATGGAACGAACGAACGTACCGAATGATCAGCCATAATCTTGAACAGTAAACGCACACCACCCTATGGATCATGCATAATGTAGTAGTGTTTGTTCTCGATAAGGTGATAGAGAGCTCGAGCCTCGGACCGATTCCAGATTTGATCCATTTTAAATGGGTCTGTTTTGTATGGCTAAATTATACCATAATGTATTTTTTAGTGTAAAGTTACGAATCATTTGTTTTTGTCTGCAGCACCGACGTAAAGTCGCTAATATATCGGTGTTCTATCAGATACACTTCGGGGAGTGCGCTCTGGAGTTCCCAGATACCCCGACCATACGGATAGCAATGCATCATCCATACCATGGTAGACGTCCCAACTTGCCGCACGAAGCGTTTTGCTTCCATATTCATAGTGCGTACGGGGTGCCAATTCTCTTATTTATTAAGACAAGCAATCCATAAACAATGCAATAGCGATTCAAATGTTATCGTAATAAAGCTTGGTATTCCGCTAAAATAACAATTGCATCTCGATTGCATTATAGGTAATTGTATTGCGGTAGGAATAAAATCTGTGGAGCCATTCTAATTTATGCTCCAAGTAGAACAGCAAAACTAGCAAAAATGACAATTCATTAACAATCTATGAGCAATGTGCTAGAAGAATTGATACCCAGGTAACGAATGGAATTCATTGCCTAAATCTGTGTTGCCGCAAAAATACAATCTGGGTATCTTCAAATCACGAGTGAATAGGTATCTTCTAGGCTGGCGTGCTCCATCGTAAACCGCATCATCACTTAACATCAGGTGAGATAGGTGGTCCAGCACTTGGCTATTCTCAATAAAAAAATAGATGGCGCTTTGCTCGTCATATGTATTTAAAAAAACACATTTCGTATTTTATTGTATTGTTATTTTATATCATTGAAAACTTCATCCTCCGTGCATTTGCCTCCGTGTAAAATCATTTTGCGGGAACTTAGTCATGTTGCAAAGAGGCGTGATGCTAGGGGAAGCAGTCCACCATTAAATAATTATCTACTAGTAGCGCCCCGCGGTTTCACCCGCGTGGAGTACGGTTTCCCGCTACAACAATTATTCCACGGGAATCATTAATTTTACCGGGATAAAAATTAGCCTATGTACTATTCCAAAGTATAATCTATCTCTGTAGATCCCTTTGCCAAATTTCATCCAGATCCGTTCAGCTGTTCTGGCGTGATTGAGTAACAAACTATCAATTCATTGAGTAACAAACTAGCAAACAATCCATCCGTCCAAACTTTAACATTTATATTATAGTGGGATTTCTTCCGGGATAAGATAATATCAAAGGATTCACTTTATGACATATCACGCATGTCTGTATTTTAGATATCATATTATTAGAAATTGTTATTTGTGATTAATTTTGCGTTAATACAACCTCAAAAGATATAGGTATACACTTTATCTGATACATAGTTACCTAATTATACATTTCGGCACTTTTCCCTGCTTCACTGGAAGATGCATACAATCTCTTGAAATGGCTAGGATATGGTACATTGGTCTATCAATAGGTTCGCCGTAGATATGTTACCAGAAATGACATCACCGTCGCAGCAATAGAACGTCCACTGCTGGATATAGGCCTCCCCCATTGATAATTACAAGGACTACTTGGAAGCAGCCCGCATCCAGGCTATTGCTAGTTAGTAGATATTAGTCAGGTCGTCAGACTCGTCAGTGTATGAGGTATTGAAACAGTCTTGAATACGAAATAATTTATTTGGATAAGGATACAAACAGGAGTAATAGGAAATACAAATGTATGGATAATCAGATGTTCTAATTTTGGTTGGCACTTCTATCAACTTATAAAATGTAAAAAAGTAAGTAGTTATAGTGGCATTATAACTATAATAGTTGGACATAATTATATTATCGCGGAGTGTTTTGTACAAATTGATTTGTGTTTTATTATTATTGTGCAACATTTATTTGTGCTATCGTCAATAGTTTCCGCAGCGCAAGCGATGAAATACATTTTATGGAAATTTTTTTGACACCTTGGTTTACACCACAAAACAGTTAATCTGTGGTTACACTATTGAAGTTTTAGGGTGGGCTAACGTTAAAGTTATTAGTGCTGCCAGCCAAATTAGGCATTGTGTCCCTAAAGTTAATCCGGGAAAATATATTTTCAGTTGCAACACTTTCTGTAATAATTTAAATAGTTTGTCATCATCCTTACCAGGATCTCCAGGATTAGCTATTTTTAACTCGGCTAGCTCCAAAGCGTCATCATCTTCAGCCTGTAGTAGTCAATTTCTGGACATATGCGTCTCCAACTTCATGCCACCGAACACGATCCTCGGTCTCCCATATCGAGGTGCTGCCAGCCACCGTGCGTAGATCATCGCTCCACCTCCGCTCCACTAGGCTTAGGGCGTCCTACACTACGTTTGCAGATTCGCGGACTCCATTTTAGAACACGTCTACCACGATGGTTATCGGTTCTTCGGCTTATATAGTCTGCCACTTCAGCTTGCTTATACTTTATCAGCTTAGTCGATAACTTGGTTGCTGCTGGTTCTCTGTCTGTTCACTTAATTCCTGATCCGATCTTTCAGAGATACTCCAAGCCCGTTCCATTGCTCGCTGAGCGAGTATAAATTTGTGGACTAGGCCTACTGACAGGTAGGACCCACTGATTGAAGACTTTTGTCTTAAGGTGAAGAATATAGCCAACCGGGCATATTTTAGGATTGGGGATTTTTCTCATAAACAACTAAACGTGAACAATGAAATAAATTAACACATAATAATTTAACCATATAGTAAGTAGTTCGCACGCTATGAAGGTACGGATAATGGCGCCTATAAACGGCTTTGCGGAATAGGCGCCAGAAAAGTGTGCGTGAAAAGCTGGTTGTGCTTTCAGTTCTTTTTGACTACTATTAGGGATTTCTTTATAGTACCCAAAAACAAATGGTCCAAATAAGAGTAAAAGTTGTTAAATGTCTGATAAACACATTGTGTGATCCGTAGTAATAATGTGTGATCTCTTTTAACCAATTGGTTGCCTTAAGTAGGAATCAAAACCCGGGGCTTAGTCTACAAAAGGTAGGTACGGAACCTTAAAATATCATAAGTTTATTACCACTTCAAATATATACCTTTTAAAGAAACAAAGTAGATCATTATTTTATTTTACCTTATCAGGTAGTCGCCACTTGGCTATACCGGGTATAGGTACGATTAATTTGCATTCTTCAAAGTTCAAAAACCAGCCAAGGTTTGTCGCCCTGCGCACTTAATTGTCTTCGATAATTTATAGTCTACCTACCGATATACCTAAATCGAGGTAAAAAACACAAGATCCATATTAAAATGGTTTAAAAAACCTACGTGCGGTCGAAGACCTGAGCGGCATCAGTTCCGTAAGATATAAAAAAATTAAAATATAATTTTTAATTTTTTTTTTTGGTTCGAGGGCAGCGCTACACCGCTTTACCTTGACGTCCAGCCAGATGGCTTCGACACAACCTTCGGAATTATTTCATCATTAGAGCTTCGTTCGTTGAACTCGCTCGTGATAAGTAGGTATGTACTAAAAATCTATTATTATATAATTTAATCATTAACGTAATACTATTGCGTAGATTGAAGTGTTTACGTTCTCAAAGGATTCGTTAAAAAAACAATGGACTCGTTTGATTTGTCCACCTACTCGAGGTAGTAGAAAGAGAATAAAACATTACTCCAGTCTTATAACCTCTTCGATGAGCCGAACAACAGAAGGAAAGGTATTAGAGCAAGACGATGGCCAGACCTTCGTTATTTTATAACATCTGAAAATGACTCAGAGCATTCCCCAACACATGTAAGAACGATCATACCCGGGGTACCGGATAACAATAGGTACCCCCCCATCTCTACCCATAGGTGCCGTAAGAATCGGCTAAGGGATCTCGTACCAGAAGGTGAGCAGCAGCGCCTTCTGAATGTTCACACATCATACTGCGCTCGCCAACCCGTCTGCCAAGCGTGGCGAGTATTGGCAAACCCCCCCTTAAATTATAGTGCAACATTTAACCAGGCCCCCTGCATTGACTTGCATTGCAGTCTCCGGGGCTGGATGCGGGCCGCTTTCCACCGGTCCTTGTGGAACTCAATGGGAGAGGCGTATGTCCAGCTGTGGACGTCCTATGGCTGAGATGAGGATGATGATAATATTACATTATTTTATTCTATCATAAATATTTTTCGCAGCGGTAGGGGTGTAAATAATATTTAAGGAAATTTTATTACACGTTGTGGGACATTATTTCAGTCTAAGTAAGGATTCCTAATTATTTAAAAATATAATATAGCCTATGTCACCCGGGGATATTGTAACTTCCCAACAGTGAAAGAATTTTCAAATCGGGTCTGTAGCTTCGGAGCCTATTCAATGCAAACAAGCAAACAATCGAATCTTTGCCCTTTATAATATTAGCATACTTATAGATGCAGCCATATTGGCCGGCCAGTGTTAGCGAAAGCTCAATCCTCACTATCGTTCATCACATTTTAGAAAAGGTAAAGAAACTGTAAACATCTGAAGCGAATAGATGTAAGCGTCGAGTTTCTCTACATATTGCGCTTACAAAACAGCAGCCAATCCGACCCATTTCCACCTAGTCAGGCCCCTCATAAATAAATACGAAATTCAAGAATAGGTAACAACGCGCTCAGACGCCACAAAAAACCATGTCGCCATATACATATTAGCCGTAGATTCTTGATACGTATTAATTCTTTTATGTAATAGACATACCTATGCATGTACCTCGTGGTAAATGATTGATCACATTAAGGCGCCTAAATTCCGTGCAAAAAAGTGTCCGAACATAACGTCCGACCGACCGTGACTCCCAAGAGGCAAAAAATCTCTTGATGATATTGAGTATTGAACTCGTGGATTACACGAATCCGATATCAATCTATAGATAGCTTAAAACTACGTTTTAATTATTATAATGACTTACTGTTCGACAGATAAATCGATCGTGTTGCCTTTCAAGAAGGTCGCGGCACCAGCGCGCGAGGCCTCAGAAAAAACTATGCAGCGCAATTTGTTTTTGTTAGCTACGAATTATGCTATTTAAAGTTATTGGAGAACTTTATTTTTTACTAGCAGCGCCCTGCGGTTTTACGCGCATGGACTACGGTTTTCCTCCTACACCAGTTATTCCACGAAAAAAGTAGGCTTTGTCCTTCTCAAAGGAGCCACATATCTATACGAACATTCATCAAAATTGGTTAAAAGGTTTAAGCTTTAAAACGTAACAGACATACAGAGTTACTTTCATATATATATAATATTGCTAGTAGCGCCCCGCGGTTTCATCGACGTGGATGACGGTGTTCCTGTTACCTTAATTATCCCCGGGAATAATACTTTTTCTAGGATAAAAGTAGCCTATGTGTTATTCCAGGGTCCAACCTATCTTCATACCAAATTTAATCAAAATCGGTACAGCCGTTTGAGCGTGAAGGAGTAACAGATGTTTTTGAATTATTTGCTTATCCCACGGGAACAGCAATTATTTTCGGGAGGAAAAGTAGCCTATGTGGTAATCTAGGGTTTAAACTATCTTCATACTAAATTTCATCGAAGTCGGTGTAGCCGTTTGAGCGTGAACAAACATACACAATTACATACAAACTTTCGCCTTTATAATATTAGCGGGACTAGCTGCGCCCCGCGGTCCCACCCACGTGATGATGATGATGTAAAGTAGACTATGTGTTATTCCAGGGTGTCAATTACCTCCATTCCAAATTTCATCAAAATTGGCTTAGCAGTTGGATCGTGAAAGCGTAATAAACAAACAAACTTAGATTCAAATTTATAAGCCGACGTGTTAATCCATCGGCATGAAAGAGTAACAAACGTACATCCATACTCACAAACTTCCGCATTTAAGTTTGCTAATTATGAATTAGGTTTTTTTTATCCCACGAGGAACCACCATTTTCCGGAATAAAAAAAAAAAGATTCCAAATTTCATTCAAATCTATCAAACAGATAAGGCGATACACATAGACACAGACTTTCGCATTTATAATACTAGTCTAATCGAGTTTGTTTTTAAAAATACACAATTTGTGTAGTAGAGCCTCGCGGTGTGAGTGTTTTCTGTCGTCCTGAGACAACTTTTTTTCCGTATCCCGGCATACATTTCTCCGGGAAGGGATATGCTGGAAAACAGCGCAGTCTATTTTCACCTACTGAATCTTAATTCTGCAAATGCATGCTGAGCATAACCCTGTTGCCTTACATGTAATGTTTCAGTCATGTCTTTGTAAAAATACCCTAGGTATATGTGCTAATATTTAACGCAATAAATGAAATGTTATATATTTTTTATATTCGTTTATTTAATTTTGTTTTCAATATGCATCAATTCTCGGAGTGCAATATTTATCGTCACCAGTAAGTTTTCCAGACGCAATTTGCTTCAGACGTTCCTTGCGGAGCTCCTGAAAAGGAAAACGCTAAATGTTTTTAATTTTTTCTCCTTAACTACTCGATAAGTCATTCTGGGCTTCGCTCGCGTGGATTAAAGATACGGGGTGCAAACGTTTATCATTGTCTGATGTTTGTGTGCTCAGTGTGTATTTATCTCAAGCGTTTTCCATTGCCAATTTTATCGATTTTTACGAACAACTCTAGCTTGGTTAAAAATAAATACTCGCCGCATGGCAAGCTATGGAGAGCCATGATCCGGTTTTGTCGAGGAGATTGAACAAAAGCTGTCGACATCAGTTCAGTGGGCACTAGTCTCGTCACTTGGAACTAATAATGGCTGATGGGGTCGGAGGGTTCTTGAGTGGAGACCGATGACTAGAAGCATAACGTAGAACGCCCTACAACAAGGTGAAAAGACGTCACGAAGAAATTTTAGAGGACCACTTTCACCCGGTCCTTATAGAGATTAATGGGAGAGACCTATGTCCAGCCGTAGACATCCTATGGCTGAGATGATGATACATACTTAAATTAGCGACCCGTAATAAAGCTTTGATACATTCAGATAAACGATTTTGAAGCGCATAGTGGAAGCTTAAGTATGTCTCAGCGTAGGGAAGCCACGGCGGGTGCGATCCTGGTAACCAGTCCAAAGCCGCCGTCCTCACCGCTGCTTGTCCTTTACGGACCTCGTTCCCAGGAGGAACAGCATCACGTTTGCGTCGGGCTAGTGCACCAGGTATGCTTGCAAATTGCGGGTAGTTTCAGTTGCCAACTTGGCACCAAATAAGTGGCAACTTATTATGCGTAAAACTATCCGCAATTTTGACTTTATCATAACCGTATAAAAAAATACCTTGTCCTTTACGGGCCTTCCCGGGAGGAACAGCATCACGTTTCCGTCGGGATAGTAATCCCAGGTATCGGTCGACAACTTCCCATACGGGGGACTTTGTCACCCAATAGCGAATACGGAATACCTGACTAGATGAATCCGGCGTGTTTCACTGATAAGCAGACATGCGAATAGCACGCACGGTCTAAGTGCCTGTTAAAATTAGGCTTGCCCCATAAGTTATTGCTATTTAAATTAGTAGGCGCTTATTAACGGACACTGACTGATACATTTAAAGAGTGTTTTCTCAGAAGTCATTAGCTCGCGGTGGTCGTAAATCTATATATCTATCTCTGAATTACTCTATTATTTTCTACTTGTGAACCCTTAAAATGATAAGTGCAGGCTACATTTCAATTGCACTGTTTATGTGTCAATTTTTATCACAAAAGTGTATAGTGCATATCCTAATAAGTAAATGGCTACCAAATATACATAGCTAGTTTCTGTCCAGCCAAAGATTGCCTGGAAAGCTTTATCTTGTCCTTTACGGACCTCGTTCCCCGGAGGAACAGCATCACGTTTCCGTTGGGCTAGTGCTCCCAGGTATCAGCCGCCAACTTCCCTTACAAGGTCCCCCCTTGTCGCCCAATTAGCGGCCAATACGGCATTATCGCTACAAGCGATAAGGCAGCCCATTATCGTATCAAGTATTAAAATTTGAGTTTAGCTTTAAGTATCATATTATGTTATTTGTTTTTGGTACTGATAATAAAAAGTTTTTGTATTGTATTGTATAGCTATTTAGTGTTAAGGGCCAGATGCCGATGATGATGCTACCTGGTGTTTACAGGCAGAGAGGGCGGGACAATTCCTGATGCGTGTTGATCTAACAAATAACTATGTAATTTACAGATCACCTATGGGCTCAAAAAAAATCACATTCTTTGACTTTTCAATTTCTTCTGGTGTAAGACACAGTTCACACTCGTGTCGTTTCGAAATATGGTCGCTCGAAAATATTTTTAACTGACTTCAATAAGGAGGAGGTTCTTAATTCGAACCGTATGTTTTTTTTTTATGTTTGTTACCAAAGAACTTTCGACTGGATGAATCGATGTTGATGATTCTATTTTTATTTGAAAGCTGGTTCTTCCCATGTGGACCCATTTAAATTTCATCACAATCGGACTAATGGTTTTTGACTTACACTTTAATAAAAAAAGTGCTACTCATACCTCAACGACATTATAGTTACGGGTGAAGAACTCGGGGAACATACACAATGACAAAATTGATCCCGTGAGTAGTAAGGGTCACTGAAGAATGAAAAAAAGGATTTTACCAAAACATGGAAGCAACTTTCCTACTCAAAAGTGTGAAACAACTTGTCGAAGTCCGTACCATGCTCACAATATTTTAATAATAGTTACTTTCGTACTCTCAAGGTACCAACTTCAACAAGTTATTTCACACTTTTGAGTGTTGAAGTCAGTTTAATTTTTTGGTAAAATCCTTTTTTTTACCAATAAATTAGCTATGTAATAAAATCAAATTTTGTTCAATCAGAATTAACCTTCGTGAACTGTTCTCATATTGTGAGTGCATATTGCATTCTCGCCAGTCTTCCACTTAAGGCTTCTGCAGGTTCTTTAGCATCGTTCCACCTGTATCTAGGTCTTCTAACTGGCCGACTCGATGACCGGTCTGTTACTTTCAGTTTACTAAAGTGCACTTAAATATAAATAAGCTGGTGGCCTTTATTTTGTTTCGAGTAGTGCCTTTATATCTGTTTGTGATCACATAAAATAAATATGGTACACACCAAGGCTGAATATAATTATTCCTTCTCCATCTGACAACTATGGGCATTTTATAATTCAACAAATATTTTTACAACTTGATAATAAATACTAATTAGTTTGATATGGACGAGTAAACACACTTACCACAAATCTCCCAAACTGTTTCAATAATTTATGACATTCATTATACTCATCCATGTAGTCCTTACACTTGCGTCTGCCCCGCTCGATACCATAAGCCTCCATGCAATCCATTAAAGCCATTTCTTGCACAGCACACCTTCCTAGCACTTGATGTGACACCATCCCACCAGTAATATCAGTGAATGGAGATCTTAAGAATGGTGAAATAGAATTCGGCATTTTCAGCACCCTTTGATTCTATGTTAACCAACAAACTATGTACAATAATAATAGTTACTTATCTTAATAATAACTCTAGTTAGAATGTGACACACTGCCAACATGACAATATCACAAAACTTTTGTTTACAGCTTTGGACTCAAAGTATAGAAAGGAGGTTTTCATCCAACAACTGCAGTAAATAGGTAGTTTCATTGTAATTATAATGATAAATCAGTTGAAACAAATGAAGTAGAAATCAACTTTAATTGTTTCTGAATAAAATGATTATGTTAACTACCATAACATCAATTAATTATACTTTAGCCTGAAGATAACTTAATTTTATTACACTATTACATAATATATATAGACATTTATACAGGATTATGTCCAGGCAAACTGTACATACATAACTACTTGATTTTAGTAAGCATCTATCCTTGGTGTAACATATTTAGAATCTCCTTTGAGTTTTCCTTCTTGTATCTGCTTGATTCTTTCAGCCCGCAATGCCTGTAAGGAAATACTGGCATATTATTCTGTTAATGCACAACTATATATATATATATATATATATTTAAGTAATGTTTTTTTTAAAATTCAAATATTTCTTTATATATTATGTTGTTAATCCCATAAACTACTTTTCAAATTCAAGGTTCGGAAATGGCTAGTACTTACCTGTAACTACCTTCACAAGTGAATATTTATTTCCTTCTAGCACGCGATTATTATACTACTTACCACAAATCGTTTAAATTGTAAAACAGAGGTTTGGCATTCCCGAAAATCATCCAGGAGGTGACGGCATTTGTTCCGTCCGCGGTCCAGGCCGTAAGCCTCTAGGCAATCCATGTACCGAATCTCCTGCTTCTGGCAATCACCCAACAGCTGATGCGAAACCATGCCACCAGTGATATCCGTGAACGGTGAACGAAGAAACGGAGAGAGAGACATTTTTTATCCCTGAAAATGAACAATTTGAAAGGTTTACAGATTAACCTATATGTATAGGTTACAATTACGTAAACTAAACGTAAGTAACTGAGTTGTAAGTAATGTACTTGCAAATGAGAAGTTAGGAGAAAAGTTGTTAATGGAAAAATAAAAATCACATCACAAGTGGTCAAAAATGTAGCGTACCTTTTTGATTATTTTCGAAAACACAGGACAGGAGTCAGGAAAAGACTACAAGTATGTATTCTATCTGATCTATGGACTACAATAGTAAACTGGGAAGTCAGAGGAGTCAGGACACAGTATAAAAGTATCGATACCTACCTCGTAAATCACTCGACTGGACATATCGTATCGATAAAAAATATTAGGCATCGAATCCTAAGCATCGATACTACTCAGGTATCGATGCTTTTTGCGGATCCAAGAGGTGTGGACAAGTGGAGTGGAGATGGACAAGTGGCGCATCTGGCAGTTTACAAATTAGAAAGCGTTGGATTTGGGAATGTAGCCTAATTGTGGCACAAACATTTTTGCCCAAACCGAACTAGAAAACGCTACAAACGCCGAACTTACACGAAAGCTGTCAAATACGATGATTCATTTGCCTAATAATGATATAAAAATGTTTTCAATACCTCTAAATAGCCTAGGATTTTAACGAGAATTACATTTTCATGAGGAAAACAGAAGGAAATCAGCGTGCTTTTTCATGTTTGTTTTGATAGTTACAGCAGATGTGCGTATGTAAGTAACGCACATCTGCTGTAATTATCAAACCGAAAGTTGTCAAAAAACGATTACATGAGACTCTGCCTCGGAGCATATATTTGGCTAATATTATTATCTGACTATTATTATTATTTGACTAATATATAACAGTTTTTATGCATCACGAACGGTGAGTGAAAACAGTTCACAACGCCACCAATGCCAAAACGAACGCTAAGCTTGATCGTGTTAGGCATTTTACTGTTCCATAGCCCATCTCGAACGAGCCTTATTGAAAAAGTATGGATGAAAAGTGCGTTTCACAAAAGGAGTCCCGCAGCCAATCAGTGAAACTAATTGGAACATCGAGTGTAACAATAGCGCTTTAATTTGTTAGCAAAGAAACTAGCGCCACACCCGAGGGACATCTTTTGTGAAATAGACTATATCGATATTTGTAATTATATCAATATTTCATAATTTCTGAAACGCAAAATACTTTAACGTCTGAATAACAGTCACTACGGTCTTGACATGAAGAGCCTCTAGTTGCTGCAGCCAGCCACAATGCAGCTAATATTTGGTTTTTAACCGACTTCAAAAAAGGAGGTTACTCAAGTCGATAGTAAATATATATATTAAGGGTCTTCGCGCACATAATGACTTCGTCATTTATGAACCGATTCTGATGTTTCTTTTTTTGTTTGATAGAGTATACTTTCGTGGTAGTCTCCTTTTAAATATAATCAAAATCGGACAAGCGGTTTTTGAGTTATACTCCAATAACTGAAAAGTGCTACGCATACCTCGACGATATTATGGTTGCGAGTGAAGACATCGGTGAGCATACACAATGACAATTGATCCCGTGAGTAGCAAAGGCCACTGAAAAGGGTGAAAAAAATTTTTTACCATAAAAATGGAACCAAGTTCATAACTCAAAAGTGTGAAATAACTGGTCGTAGTGCTCATGGGAGCACAATATTGTGATAATAGTTACTTTTGTGAACTATCATGATACCTACTTGAAGAAGTTAACTACTTCACACTTTTGAATGTTTTTTTTATTTTCCATGTATTTAGGGCATGATGGCGTCGTGCTTCTTGCGCATCTGCCAGTATCAAGTTTTGTTGTTCTGATGGGTGACATCTCGTTTCTTTCTTCATCGACTTCGCATGCGTTTGAGGATATATTATGGTCAAAGGTTTTAAACTTGCTTTTTTAATAATAGTTGGGGAAACGTTATCGCGAAAAACTGAACAATTATTACACGCCAAAAAGAAGTTCCAAGTAATTTAGATCTGAGAGTAATAGCTATAAATGTTGAAAAATAAAATAATAACTATAAATAATATAAATTAGGATAATAATAATACACACTAGCTATTTACAATTTTATGTTATTACTACAAATAAAATCTGATAAGGTGTTTCCGGCTGTGAGGTCATAAAAAATGTAAGGCTTATGAAGTGGAAAATCAAGCAATAGTAATAAAGCAAAGTATTTTATTTTAATAGGACCGTGATAACATAACACAAATTAATAATATCCATACATTACCCCGTATTCAGTTGCTTTTTTATTTTTGGCTATCAATTATTTAGGTATACCTGTACCTAACGTCTAAATAATCAAAAGCCAAAAATTAAAAACAGTAGGTAACTGTCCAAGTGAAACTTAGCTAGCCGTCTGTTATTGATGGCTCATGTGTCAGTACTTTCAAAAGCATAGAAGTATGTACCATGATTATTTCTATGGTTTAAAGCATAGAAGTAATATGTACTGTACATAGTACATATTTCTTCTATGGTTTAAAGCATCGAAATAATAAGTACTACGTACAACGTATAGTATTTCGATGGTATTATGTTATTTATTGCACAGATGTATTTTGTTTGATGTGTTAGCACATCATAAATCCACTGATCAGAAAGCGAAACCTAAATCGTGTCGGTGTCTGGACTCCACCTGGTAAAAGAGACTGCAGTTACGATACCGACAATTCTTACGTTGTATTGTAGTGTAATATCTCTGCATTGCAGACGATGGAGCAATGGATCAAAGAAGGACTGTCCAAAATCTTGGACTTTGATGTTCCTGACGATCTAATTCAGTAAGTTTTGAAGTGACAGTAGCTACACTAATGCCCCTAGGCCCCGAGTCCCCTGTCAGCCATCTCTCTACCGTGGTAGCCGTCTTTGATCAATTGATCACCTCGTCATCATCTCAGCCATTTGACGTCCACAGCTGAACATAACCCTCTCCCATTGATTTCCACAACGGACGGTTGAATGTGGCCCGCATTCAGCCCTTACCTGCAAACTTTGTTAGGTTGTCTGTCCACCCTCGTTGGTAGCTATCTTATGCTGCGCTTGCCAGTCAGTGGTCTCCATTCGAGAACCTTTCAACCCCAACGGCCATAATTAGTTTGAGCTATTGTGCCCTGTCCACTGCTACTTCAACTTGCTAATGCCCTGCGCTATGTAGGTGACTTTCGTTTTTCCATGGATTTCATATTTTCTGATTTGATCTCATAGAGAAACTCAGTAATAATAGTATAGCCTAGGAGAGCCCAAATACAGGGGGCCCTTCTAATAGTTGATAGATGGTGTCTTAAATACAACCTTACAGCAAACCTACAGGAGGCTGAAATGGTTCTCTTTACCAGGAAAACCAAGTTAGCCGGTCTCAAACATCCAACATTTTTCAGAACAAAACTTTTAGTGAAAAGGTCAAATACTGTGTATATGAATAGTAAGCTGTTATGAGTCAAACACATCCACCAAATCACCACTAAAGTAACAAACATACTGTAGCAGTGTAGTAGGGCAGGCAGTAGGCAGAGATTGGGGTTAAAAGACAAAACTTTGTCTGTGTTTGTGATGTAATTTTTGGACTGACTCTGCTTCATCTACGAATACAGCAACAAGCGATGCCATTGCCATGTTTATAATAAATAATAAAAATGCTGGAAAAGCTAGACTGTTATTATTTATAATGATTGTTGACTCTATTGTTATTTAAATTACATTATATATTTGATTGATATTTTTCATAATAGTTTTGTGACATTATTTTTAATGATGACTGAAAAATACATTGCTATGATTATTACATTTTATTATTAAAATTAAAGCAGGTTGAATTTCTTTTCATTGTGATCCTTCCGTCTGACTCCCTGAGACTGACTCGTTGGGAATGACATAAAAAGTTATCCCATTGTGTAACAGATAGGTAACAGTGTCGCTGGTAGGGAATTTTTAAATAAAATTTTCCCATCCAGTATCAGTGTGACAGTTAAGGGTGTTACTCGATGGGAACAAACCTAACAAACCATTGACAAATTCTAGGAAAAGCAATAAGAAAAGTTCTTTAAGCTTGCGGAGGCACTGACAAAATAGCTAACACATACCTAGATAACAAAGGTTATGAACTGGTTACAGAAAATACTGCAGTAGATGAATTATCGCACAATTACAATATCTATAACATCTTTAGGGAGGGGTGAAAGGCCAGGTTGTGTTTACTACTCCCCAAATAACTTGCTAAAGTTAACGAGACAAGACCTACAACCTCATGATTCGTCTCATCACTGGTCACTATAACCTTAACTATCGTCTAACACAATACTGGAGCTGCAAGACAGCCCGCTGTGCAGGGGTTGTATCCGGGAGGAGGAAACTGTGGAGCATGTACTTTCACATTGTAGTGCCACAGAAGAAATAAGACAAAAAATCATATCACACAATGATTTCGACATCACCTTACTTTCAACAGAATGGATTTCCATTGATATAAAATCTAATTTAAGACTGGAGCAGCTCTGCCATCATCTGAAAACAGGAGCAATAAAAAGGAACTACGATGGCTGGGGTAGTTGGTGGGGGAAATGCACAATACACCCCTAGTGAGATGTCAGTGCAGGCTGTATCACCCCCACTTAGAATTGAAAAGCCTCTGTGATAACATGATATCTTTCTTATCAATTATTCTATTAAGAATAGAGTTTAAGTATGCTTTATATGGAATTCAGCCTATTAGCAAGTTTAGTATTATTACCTTCAATTTAATGTGTGCTTTATTATAAATGAATTTTACTGTTATTCCATTTATTTATAAACCTAGATATAACATTGAATGCATCTATAACAGTAAAATTTTAAATGCTAAAGTTATACCTACCTTTCTAATTAGGTAAACGTTACAAATTTGGTAATATTATCTGGTCAAAAAAATAGCCAAATTTTTTATCTGCCTCACATACTACAACACTAAATTTCCAATCCTATTTTCTTTTTTTATAAGGATATGATCACTTACTGAGCATAAAATCGCAGAATGCTGACAAATCTAGGTGGAAATACACTATCTTCAAAAAAGTTTATGGTCGATATCTCGGAAACTATGCACAAACATAAGGGCAAAAGTGATTGAGACCATTATTGTAGAGGAAAAAATGTCACAAATTTTATTTCCTGTAAACCTTTTTGTAAAACTTACGATTTATGGTCCATTTAATGAACCGATTTTTCTCTTTCGGCCGATAGATAACTCTTAAAGTATTGATTAAATTAATAAAGTATTGATTAAATTAATGAAATATTAATAAAGATTAAATAATTAGTAATAAATTATTTAAAACATTAGATAAAAAATAACATTAGCATTATAAAATATACGATATAGCTATAGGTAAACCATAACCTTTATTTATAACATATAACAAAGAAATAACTGTATATAATACAGTACTGTTAAAACAAAGAACAATATTTAAATTATATTCCATCTACAAGAAGTTGGTGATTTCCTTAGTAGTCCAACAGCCAAACTGTTAAAGGTGGCGACAGGTCCTTATTTTATAAAAATCTTTTAAGTTGATATCATTTTACAGATACATTTTATCCATTGGAAATGATGGTGACTTAAGTGAATACATGAGGACTTTGTTGGACTTCGATAACTCCCAACATAAGAATTTCTTCATGGAGTTGTCTAAAAGAAAGTTTCCTAACAGAGGTATGTGTATTATATATTGCTTTTGGATTGATTCCATAAAAAATTCATCAAAATCTGTTGAGCTCCTTAATATTTAGAAAATATTGTAACCCTAAGTAGAGGTATTATATAACGAATTTATTAAATAGGTATCATTAAGAAATGATGTATAGAAGTAGAATTATATATGTTTTGTTATGACAATGTATAGTTTTAAATTTAACAATAGAAAGCAAGGTAAAAATGCCAATATCTTTGCATTTAGAATACTCAACTTTACCTACACATTAACAAGTTTATGTAGACATCCATACTTATTTGGACTAAAACCGTAACCTAACAGATAATGTGTTCAGGCAGCAGTCCTTGAGAGCCAGGAAACATCTTGGTTCGGCGTGATTACACCTTCGACCACATCGTTACTGCCTATAAAATCATATAGTAACCACTATGTATAAAAAATAACTTGATGTATAAAAAATATGAAAAAATCAAGGTTTATGCCTTTCTTAAAGTACTTAGATTTATTTATTTTTATTTATTTATTTATTATAGATACTTGTTGATATTGAATATATTACCTAATTATAATGAAAGCACCAAGAAGTTTTAGCAACTGATTTAATTATTGTTAACTTTGATGTTTGGCATTATACAATTTTGCATATTCAATCTCATATGTAATATACAAATTTTGCAAATCACTCCTTATGTATCCTTCAGACATGTTACTTTGACAATCATGACTATTGTTTCTAACATGATGTTCTTCTACCTAACCAACTACCCCACTATACTAACTACCTACGAACAATAATATCAGGAAACCTAATTCAGAACAAATTCCACTCATAAAGTGGGCGTGGCCCTACTTCTAACCGAAACGACGTATGATCCAAAATACGTCACTTCCAAGTCCAGACCTGACGAATGCACACTTCGTCAGGTCTGGACACTCCTTAATGTTGGAAGTGATGACAGCCTATCAAATAGGAATGCTTGGTGATTAGTTTCAATTTAAACGCAAGCAGGGATTGGTTACCGCATGTGCTGCAATGTGCATGATCATGACTGCTTAAGCCACAGCGGCATGGATAATGTTATTTGTAATAAGTCTACCTTCCAAGTCAATAATAAAACAATATTTGAAATAACAAGACAATGTTTTTAATATATATTTTGGGTTACTTTTTATATATCAAAGAACTATGCCCCGCGGAATAAGATTAATTTATTAAGTTTTTGTCTAGAAGATGTTAAACGAGAATCTTCCTTCGCAATGTAATGAAGACGGATTCTGAAAAATTAAAAACACAATGTAATAATGGTCGTTACTTGTCTGGTAACTGTTTTCAGTGGCTGCAGAATATTTACACTATCCATTAATTTAGAAAAACACTGTCTTGATTTTACTGACAGATTAATAGCTCGAGTATGTGATTTTCTGTTATTTTAGTAGTGTCTATGTGCGTGTGCGTATTTTATATAAAAAAAATCTTTTAACAAAGAATGGAACCGACTTCAACACTCAATAGTGTGAAATAACTTGTTGAAGTCGGTACCATGATAGTTCACAAAAGTAACTATCATCACAATATTGTGCTCATGGTACCGACTTCGGCAAGTTATTTCACACTTTTGAGTGTTGAAGTCGTTTCCGTTTTTTGGTAAAATTTTTTTTTTCACCCTTTTCAGTGTCCTTTTCTACTCACGGGATCAATTGTCAGTGTGTGTTCTCCGATGTCTTCAACCGCGACAATAATATCGTGGAGATATGCGTAGCACTTTTCAGTTATTGGACTATAACTCAAAAACCGCGTCCGATTTTGATGAAATTTGAATGGGACCACTACGGGAGTATACTCTAACAAAAAAACCCATCTAAATCGGTTTATAAACAACGGAGTTATCTGCGAACACACATAAAAGAAAAAAAAACATATATACGGTCGAATTGAATAACCTCCTTTTTTGAAGTCGGTTAAAAATACAGATGAATACGAATGTTCACCGACATTTTTCAAAATACATTTTTTAATTTGTAGGGAACACTGCGTGTCAATTACTACGTAAATAGTAACTCAGTGGTAGGGAACAGATAAGCTATCTGGACAGTTCATTTTCGCATGCAGCTTGCGGCTTACAAAGCGGCTTGTTTCTTACAATTTTTTCCACGGTTTCTGCCAGAAGGCTAGTGTCCAGTATGTTTGATAACACCATTCAATTCATCGTTTTGTTTTACGTTGACTGATAAAAATCTGTTTTATTTCTCTAAATGAACGTAGCATGCTCTGCTGGTTTTTCCAGGCATATTCCTATCTTTCTAGTTACCTACAGCTGACCACGTGTTTTGCCGAATTGGATCGGCGCGGTAACCTAAAAGAAAACACAATAAATACGATAAAATTATTGTTCTAAAAATATCTAAATTTTATCGATCTACCTTCCAATATCAATAAGCAGAAAAAATACTTTCTAAATTAGATCATAAATGTACTGACTTTATTCTGTATACTATTGAGCATCTCGGTATTATAACGTATTTGAACATGTTTGAATATCATTATAATTTTTCTACTATTTACTAGTGAAGGTGATTACTGGACATTTTAATCTTTTTTCACAACAAACGCTGGCACGATGATTCACAGCTGTATTTCACAACAATAAAAACGAAAACGTACGCAAAGATTTGACGTTTGCTCGCTTGAAAGGAAAAAATGTCCGACTGATGGCGCGCTGGACACGATTTTTTAGCCCCGCCTACTTGGACACGACTTTGGTTGGTTCATTTTTTTATAGTAGTTACATTTCCTGGTATTATTTATTCGTAGCTATACTATCCTACTATACTACTTACTACCGTCTCTATCATACTGCTTTCTCTATATACCATCCTACTCACCTTCATGTATACGTGTAGCCATAAGATTTATAATTGGCTTTCCAGGAAGTTCTCTACCCAAGCAGCCGAAGAAGAAAATCTCCAAAAATAAGCAGCAACAAGACTTCATTGCACCTGAACCAGTACAGCAGACGACAGTGGTCAGTGAACCAGAATCAAAATCAAAGAAGAAGACTAAATATGTGAATCTTTACTCTCAGGAAGGGAAGCATGCTCAGGTGGTAATGTTGAAAGGTAATTCAATTCGTGATTTTGAAATGTGTTGTCATATGACACGACACTGTGCTATGAGGCCCGCAATTGCCCCCTGTTGTTGTATAATGGCTTCGAAGAGCTTAACACAGTAAGAATATATAACGCTAATCCTACTAATATTATAAATGCGAAAGTTTGTGTGTATGTAAGTGTGTATGTTTGTTACCTCTTCACGCTCAAATGGCTACACCGATTTCGATGAAATTTGGTATGGAGATAGCTTATACCCTGGATTAACACATAGGCTTATTTTCATCATCACCATCATCATCGTTTTTCATCACCACGCGGGTACAACCGCAGAGCGCGGCTATTAATCTTAAAAAGTATAAACAAATTACTGTACTATTAAGGCATAAAATAACCTTGTTAAAGGGAAAGAAATGACTATAATAAATTAACTAATACTAGTTATTATAAAATATACAAAAATAATTATGTTATATAACATACTACAATTTTTTTTAAAAATAGTTCATATGCACTTTTAGCATGTCATTTTTATTATTTAAACGTTTTTAACGCAATTTGTAGATTTATACATCATTAAAAAAAACCCATGTAACTTGTTTGAGTCTACAATTCTTAAAATATTTTATTTAGGAAGATTTAATTGTTTTTTTTGTCTACCTACTATTATACATTTAATATCAGACTAAGATAGTGCGAAATTACTGGCTCAATAAATCTGCCCTCGTTATTACAATATATTTTACTGAAAGTATGTATATCACTTAACTCCAAAACTGCTACATTGATGAGTTTTTTTGTCCATGTTTCAGTAGGCTCGGAAACGGGTTGATTTACCATTGGGCCTGGTAGGACAGTGTTTGCCGGTACCTAATTATGAATAACATTATAACATTATTATATATTGTTATAAAAATATTAAAACAATATAAAATATGTGTGTAATATAATATTTCAGGTAGGCACCGGTGTGACTGCCAAGCGTCGAAGCATGATCTCATCAACAACTGTCTGCAGTGTGGTCGCATCATCTGCACACAAGAGGGGTCTGGCCCGTGTCTCTTCTGTGGCAATCTGGTAATTAATTATGTTACTATTAAGCTATTTTATCGAACAGGCCAATTGTCCATGTCAGCCTGTGTGAGTCTCAAAAGTCTCTGAACACTCAAAAGTGTGAAATAACTTGTCGAAGTCGGTACCATGAGCACAATATTGTGATGATAGTTACTTTTGTGTGAACTATCATGGTACCGACTTCAACAAGTTATTTCACACTTGAGTGTTGAAGTCGGTTGCATTTTTTCTTAAAAAATTTTTTTTCAGAATCAATTCATAAACCATGCAATAGAACCTCAAATGTAATCATAAATAAAATGATATTCGTGACAGATCTATCTAGTAGCGATGGTGCAATATCTTACGTCTGGTCGAGCGATGATACTATAGGGATAGTGGAATTACATTATACATTATTATTATGGATAGGGTAATGTCTGGTCGTTTGTAGATAGAAATAGGATGGAGGCTTAAATGTATGTATTTATCAAAACCGGTTAAACCAGTATACGTCGCTATTGTAGGCTTTGAAATGTAATATTAGCTTATCTCTAATTAGAATAAAGAGCCTTCCGTACTTATTTGCTGCACATATAAAGTGTGCGCGGCGCTGGTTTTCAGTGTACTCCGCAGCTCGGGCTGATGGTAATAATAATATAATAATAATACTGATCATCATTATCCCAGCTATAGGACGTCCATGCCTCCCCCATTGATTTCCTTAAGGACCGGATGAAAGCGGCCTGCATCATGAATCTTGTATTGTATGGTAATAATAATCAGGTGCGTTATATATTCAGGTGTGCACAGCACAGGAACAAAAGGAAATAAACGCTAAGACGAAAGCCAGCGCTAAATTGATGGAGACACTTCTTGAGAGAGACCGCCCCAAGGGATGGGAGGATGCCGTTCTGCATCGGAACAGGCTGCTTGAGTATGACAGGACCAGGTAATTAAACAATATTGATTTTATTCTTTTTGAATCGATGTTGTTCTTGGTCATTATATCTAGGCTTTCCCCGTATAGTCGCGTGAGTGTCTCGGAACGCGAATATTTCACCAACATATTGCCCGTGGCCGTTTACCTGGATTACCAAAGATTGAAAATGTAACCCATAATCATTTGACGGTCAGGCATAATCAGGACATAATCAACGAAGAAATCAGTATCGCCTACTGAGACATTCCAATAATCTGCCTACACGATTAACAACCAACACATATGAACATAGGCTTAAGAGGAAGAGTTTTTTTTATACTGTATAGATCTAGCGTTTGACCACTATCTCACTTGATGGTCAGTGACGATGTGGTCAAAGATGTTATCACGCTAGACCTAGAATGCTCACTGGCTCTCAAGGACTGCTGCCTGAACACACTATGTGTTTAGTGACAGTTTTTCACTCTTTACTCTTTCTTAATGACTTAATTAAGAGTCAGACACAAGAGTATAAAATAAATATAGAATACTTATTTAAATGCACCTATGCCTTATAGTGTTGTCTGGTTTTCAGCCAAGACCTAAAGTAATTATAAATATCAGCTAGATAACTCATTCAATCAACATTGTATCCCTTTTTACATAAATTGCGCAGACGGAGGAGTATTTAATTTACCACACTTATAGTTTATATAGAGAAGGAGTGCAAAATGCAATTTTTTTTTAAATGGTTCATAAAACTACATTAAATAAATAATAAATAACATTACACACAATACGATGTATTTGACCACAGATTGAAATTTACTATGGTTCTGTTTGACATGCAATGAGATCATAGAAAAATATTATAGACAAACATTATTAATCTATTCTCAATTTGACCACAGACTGTGTGTTTATTATAATTAATAATTATGGTCGAATTTCGACCAATGGGCGATCACTAAAATTAAAATTACCTTACGTTTTCATATAAATCTTAAAAATAACACACTATCGAGCTTTAAACACAAAACATGATGCACAGGTCATTTATAAATTAATACTTTATAAATGTCATATTAAGATAACACAACAACACGAACGTTGAATTAATAATGATGACACATACTTATGTATAACAATGCAGCCAATACAATTATGTATTTGAAAGAGAAAGTAAAAAAATATGTGTATATTTTGTTTGAATGGGCAAGCGTTTCACCAATACATTAACGCATATCATTAATGTATGCATATCAATTCATTGTTTATTACATTAATTTACTATTACTTAATACTATTTTATTGTTGTGTGGACTGATGTCCGTGAGTCACTTACGGTCTGTGCTGAAAATCAGCGCTGCAGACTCGTCTGCAGCATATGCTGAGCTCAAACCCTTTCAGACACCACTAATTATGACAGCTATGCTATGTGAATCTATAGTTTAAGATTATAACGGAAGTAGCTACCATAGCTGGCTTATATGTTTCTGTTTATATTGTTGCTGCTTGTCTGAATAAATGATTTCTTACTTTCTTTCTTTCTTTCTTTCAATATCTATTGATTACACTGAATATTTCCAGTGAGCGTCGCACCCGAGTGACCGACGATGACAGCGACTATTTCCAAGCGAACAGCGTGTGGCTGAACGCGTCGGAACGGGACAAGCTGGAGAAATACCAGCAGACGCTCCACGAGAAGAAGCACGCGTCCAGGTTCACCAAGAAGATGACCTTCGATTTCGGCGGTAAGCCATACACGGCCCTAACAACTTACACAAAGCGTTTTATTAATTGTCCGGTTGCGCAGTCTTTCTCAAAGTGGGCGATAATGCCTCGTTGTGGGCGCTGAGCTGCGTTCAGGAGCTTCGTCGGCCAAAGTTGATTTGTGAAATTCACCTGCTTAATTTTAACATTCATTAAATTTAGAATCTACCTACTACACAATATCGAGTATTTTAGTTTAGTTCATATATCCGCCATGTTTGATTGTTATGCAAGTATTTCAGCTCAATTTATATTTTTACTTAATATAATAAGGTTGCATTTGAATTGCTCTCACCTCATATCTCTCAATCCTTATTAGGCTAGGCAGTCCCTTTTGTCATTCTGTAGATGTCCTACGCTGCGCTTGCTAGTGGGTAGTTTCAATTTACGTTTTAACCATTTTCGGTCAACAGTTCTACTATGCCCTGACCAATATTATGGACAAAAGATATTCGAATGCAACTACCTCTCTGCGAATTATTATCGAAAAGATCCATTTGGTAATTACCAAATTGATAATTGAAATTACCAAATGAATGAATTCATTCATTATGGCTCAAGGCCTTGAAAATAAGTCTTGGTCACCGACAATAAAATTATGGCCACCGGTCTGTCTGAGGAGATGACTGGCAGATGGCCCAACATCTGCCAGTCGCCTACTTGGAATTCGCGTTGATGTAGGCGTTACGCTCGTTTCACAGCGCGACTTTCTTACATTCTTTTTATATGAACAAACCGTCGCAGTCTATGGGTTTAGTTTAGTTAATCGCCAATACTTCCATTTATTAATTTATACATAAAAACAGTAATTCATCTAAGTATCCACTGAGACCTTCGCTACGCACGCTCAATAGTCTCGCACATATACGTTTGCAGGCCGTCAAATCATAGAGGACAAGACCATAGACTACGAAGTTGATGAGGACAAAATAAGGGAGATGACGAATACTGGTAGTAGTGGGGGAAGATTACTGCAAGCAGACATGCTTGTCGGAGTGCCTTCTGACAGAGATGTGGCACCGGGAGTTAATGCACCCTTATTGCAGGCAAGGAATAGAGTTATTTTTTTCATTTTGGCTCCGTGCAATCTGTGCATTGAGAAAGTGCTAATTTTAATCAATAAATAAATTTCATTAAGGCATCTAAATTTGCATAGAAAATATTGACAGAGACTCAAACTTACGTTGTGTTTATTATAATATTATAAAACTTCTATATCCTCAGTTCGACCCATCAGTAGAAGGGCAGGGCTATGCAACAGTTGTGAGGACAGCGTCAGGGTTGTCACACACGTTGCGTGTCCAAGATGCGGAACTGCAGGAGATGAGCGACACGGGCCGATGTCTCTCCATGCACCAACCCTGGGCTTCGTTACTTGTTGAAGGAATTAAGCTGTAAGTTTTATGCAGTAATTATTACTTAATCATCATCACCATCTTAGCCTTAGGACGCCACTGCTAGACATAGGCCTTATATAATGAATACATACCTAGTACCTAGTGACTAATACCCGAATGCATATATGTACATAGGTAATTTACTTAATTTATGTGATATTCTGAGCACTTGTTTTTTTAATTTCAGACACGAAGGTCGAACCTGGTACACAAGCCATCGGGGCCGGCTGTGGATCGCCTCGACGGTGAAACCGCCAGACCAGCACGTGATCAGTGCATTAGAGAATCAATACCGAGTGCTGTATCCTGGTGAGGAAGCCCTGTGCATTCTTCGTATTGAAAATGCGTTTCTCTTGATGGGAAGTTACACGCCTAGTTAATTATACTACTGATTTATTCATATCTGATTTGATCGCGTCAAGAAAAACCGACCATCGCCCTTCTTTCAATTTGTTTGCAAGTGCTTTGTATTAATTACAGTTTAATAATGATGTCAGTTGTTCATTATAAAACTTGCTAAACCGAGATTGTCGGTTTCGGTTTAACTACGATTTTCCCGCTACCTCAGTTATTCCACCTTTTCCGTTATAAAAAGTAGCCTATGTCCTTCTCTAAGGTCCAATCTATCGCGATACAAACATCCATCAAATTTCGTACAGTAGTTTAGCTGTAAAAATGTGACAGACTGACAGAGTTACTATCACGTTTGCAATATTATTAGGTTTTGGTTGTATTCCAGATGAACCAACAAATTGCAGATTTAAAGATACAAGGTAGCCTTTGTGCAGGTTGGAATGTACCTAAATTCTGAATTTAACTAAAACCTATCAAGCCTTCAAGGTGTGAACCGGTAACAAACACAAACTTCCCCCTTTTTAATTAACCGACTCCAAAAAAGGAGAAGGTTCTCAATTCGATCCGTATGTTTTATTTTATGTTTGTTACCTCATAACTTTCGATTGGGTGAAACGATTTTGATTAATCTTTTTTTATTTGAGTGCTGGTTCCATGTGATCTCATTAAACTTTCATCAAAAAGGGGTTTTCAAGTTACACTCTAATAACTGAAAAGTGTGTATATGTGGACGTTATTATAGTTGCAGGTGAACTAATAGGTAAACATACACAGTGACAATTGATCCCGTGAGTCACTGAAAAGGGTGAACAAATTTTTTTACCAAAAAATGGAACCGACATAAACACTCAAAAGTGTGAAAAGTTATTTCAAAGTTTTAAGTGTTGAAGTCGGTTCCATTTTTTGGTAAAATTTTTCCCACAATTCTACACACTAGTTTTGGTTGACGCCGCAAATTTTATATAAAATTCGATACATCATAAAGTAATGCTGTTTTGCTTACAGATAAACAGTTGAACTTCCCAACGTTCTATCCAACTGGGTGTTTGCTCGGATGTGTCAATGTCGATGACTGTCTCGCCCAAGAGGAGTATGACAAAAAGTAAGTTCTTCGCCATTCAATCCGGCTGCCATTTTAAAGCGGCCTTTCGCAGGTGATGACGGGCTTGAAATAGCTGGGTGGAGGAACGGGTGTTACAAAAGTTTTCCACTAAGAGCTCGGTTTTTAGGCACATAATGGTTAAAAATGACATGAATGGTTATAGATATCTTGTTTCATAGTAACATTTACTACTTAAGGGCTACAACCCTACACGATTTACAACAAAATATAAATAATGAAGAAAGAAAACATACCTTCAAGTAACTGCTGAACTGAGTGCAAGGTTTTTGTTAAATCTAACAATGCATTTTTTCTTGTTAAAATCGATGACATGCTTCCTAAGAATAGATCTTTGTAGTACTTGCAATTTCAGGCCTGCCCATACTGACCCACCTAAAAGGTCCAGTATGTATACAGAAGATTGTGATGTGGTTTATCTGTTTATCATTATCATATATCTACAATCAGTCATTGACTTTCAATAGGTTGCTTGAAGGGTATCAGTCGAATTTATGTACCTACTAGCTGCGCCCCGTGGTTTTACCTGCGTGGTGATGATTGAATGGGATAATGATGATCAAAAGTAGCCTATGTGTTACTACTACTAGGCAGGGTCGGCACATGTTTTCCTCTGCCATTCTCTTCTATCGTTAGTCGTCTCAGTGTTGACACATTTCGTGAATATATCATTCTTTACACAGTCTATTCAGATTAATTTATTATTGTTATTATTTATTTGAAATGGTGTTTATTTCCGCCAGGTACCCGGACGGTGAAAGCGACAGTCCATACGTGTTCGTTTGCTCTAACCCCATTAGTCTGAGGCTACGGTTTCCTGTCAAAGGGCAGCATAAGATTTGTAAGTGTTGCTATGTTATATTTATTAACTAACATCCAAAAAGAGGATGTTACTTTGGCGTTTTTAATGTATGGGGTAAAGCATAGCTTCGTCGTTTGTTAACCGATTTGATACATTATTATTCATACGGTAGGATAAACTTCCGGATTGTTTTTTTTACGTTTTATCTCTACATACACAATACACAAGAACCTGCTGTGTGCTTACGAAAATATGAAAGAAAAAATTGCCGTATTGGTCGTCCGTTCTCGAGATTTGAGCTTAGCAACAAATTTGGCGATTGAATTTTCTTTATATGTTCGAGTCATACATTTAATCGTCGACTACTCTAAGCTGCCACCGAAGAAAATGTTGATACATTGGTAGTGAGTTTCTTATCCAACTAATCTAAAATTGTATAAAGTCAAAACGATCTTATTTTATTTGCGCTAAAATTAAAATTCATATTTCTCCTTGCATCGCTATCTCTGATATTACACGATTTTAATTCAATTGCTGGCCAAATGCGAATGGTATTAGTTTTATTCAACAATAAATAAGTGACGACTTATTTGACATAAAACTACCCGCAATCTTAATAAAAAGATGTCATTTTAGTCTTGTGTGTGTATATAAGTGTGCTATGTTTGGACTTTATTGTAACTATTTGAGAACTAGCTTTTAAGCCATGATTTTAGTTTAGTTGATCAAGATAAACACTACCATTATCACATAACAATATGTAACATAATAACTAACACTCTTGTTGTTTTTCTTTCAGATCCATTAGATAAGACGATCCATCACGCTGCACTAAAATCCATACAAAAAATGGCCAAGTTGCAAGCAGAGGAAGCTCACGCCGGTTAACAACCTTTTATTTCCTTTAAACCTTGTTTTATAGTATAATGTTGAAATAAAACGTTTTATTAAAAAGAAATAATTTATTTACACTAACTATCTAAAGTATAAATATTTTAAGTATTCACATATACATCTTCATTTACTCATTCTTTTTCTCACTCGCACGGAAACATAAGTAACGTCGCATATCATTTCACTTCATACTTAGTAATATTGTTCTTAAAAACTAAATGAGCACCTATATTTAAAGCCTAGCGTCCACTACGAGTACTTGCAAAATGGGTATTTTACTGCGTGCTATATATAAAAAAATGCATAAGTACCTAATTTATTATTTAAAACCAGCGAAATCTGCAAAATATTAATTTAATAACAATAATTCTCTGTCTTCTACAAATACGCTAAACAACAGCAGTCCAGGCAATAAATATCTGCATACGTATCGTGCGTGACCAAATAGTAATCAGTAATCATTAGGAAAATGACAGCACAGATTGTCATTTGTCTATATAGTTTCATTACGATCTAACGCCGCACGATATGTCATGTTCGTACGCAACGAACATGACATATCGTGCTGCGTTGGATCGTAATTATAAAAATATTAAATTTTGATATCTGATTTTAAGAAATGCAATGGCTTATATAATCACTATGCGCTAACTAAAACATATTTCAAAAAATGCCGTTTACATTTACATTAATTCTGTTCGTAGAGGCTGTATAAAAGTGTGTGCACATACATTCTTCATTTGCTGTATACACTGTCTTGCCATATTGAAATCTACTTGTACTAATAAACAATATGGACGCCGGGCTTTAGGACGATATTGAAAACAGTCAAGTAGACACAAAAGTGCTGGTACCTATATAAAAGTAAAATCTTTGAGATATCGTAAGTTCTCACTCTTGTCGCCTAGAGGTGAATCATATACATTCTAATTTTGACGAAAATAATCCAATTCCAGCAAAGGTGAGACTTCTTCAATTGTCCATATCTTTCCCCTGTACCTATAAGGATTCTGTAATTTGAATTGTGATATTTATTCAGTTAACATCTACATTAAACTGAATAACAAATGTCTTTTTAGTTTCATGAAAGACCTAAAGAAAGTAGCTTTGGTAGTAGAAAAGTTTTGGTTTTGTTTTGCATAGTTCAACTACAGGAACGTTACGATTCCTTCTTCTGATTTAGTTGAGGGAAGAAAGCTTCTATCGGTAGAATGGGATCGTCTGTCGCTATCGTAAAGTAATTCGGAACTCTTCTGCTATTCGTCGCAACTGTTTTGAACATGCCTGGTTTGTTATAGTCTTTACTTGCTGCCAAAGTTAAATCTGATACCCTCTTTGAATGCTCGAATAAATGCTCGATGCTGTGATCGTGATGTTTCTTGTCAGCTATTTTCATGATCGCACTTTCTGAGCGAGTTCTTTCGGAAGTAATGTCGCTCTGATCAGGTAATGTAGTTTCTGTAACAATGACTTCTTGGACAGACTCCTCAATGTCAGAGTCTTGAATTTTTTTCCTTAGGGGTCGTCTCGTGTTGAACGTAGTTGGTAAAGGTTCCGTGGCTTCTTCTGTAGGTCTTGGGCGTCGGGTTCCGTTCCTAATGCGAGCTGATATTTTCGTCGTGTTTTCTACGTCAGCCGGTGTAGTCTGTCTTTGTCTTGTTGACTGTCTAACTGTGTACGTCTCTTGTGTACTGTCCACGTTGTTGATTTTTGTTCTCGCTTCTTTAGGTGTGAACCTCTTTCTGTCTGTAGTACTCTCTGTTTCAGAATTAAGGTTATCACTATATGGTCGTCTTTGAGGGAAGCGTACTTTTGGAGTGTTTTCTGTTGGTATATCAGTGGTGGTCGTAGAACCGATCCTGTTTTTGTAGTCTTTAATGTTAAATTTCGGCCTATTGTATTTGTTACGGAGGCGGGGCCTTTGAATCTTGCCACCGTTTGAGTTAGTTTCGGTGCGTGGTGCATATGTTGTGACGTCGTTGATATCTTCGTCAGTGGTTGTTTCTCTGTAGCGATTCGTGACAGGCTCTAATTTAGCTTCAATAGGTTTTACGTCTTTATGGAATGCAAACTCTAAATCAGTATCTGCAGTCGTCCTTACCGTATCAGGGACTGAAACATCACTAGTAGGAGTATCTTTTTCGTCTTGTCTATGTGAGTAATCTGGCGTTTCTTCAGTTTTATATTCGAATGTAGCCAATGTTGCTTTTGGATACGAGGGACGGTTAGAGATTTTCATAATGGGCGATTCTTTATTCGCTTCATATATTTTAAAGCTTGTGATTGTCGTGGCTTCCACTCTGTCAGCAGGAGTAGTGGTAAGCGGTCGTCTAATTAACTTTTTCTTAACTATTGAAGGCGATGTGGGCGAAACTGTAGGAACAGCGCTAGTTGTCAAGTCAGTAGTGACACTCGGAGTAGTGGATTGAGATTGCAGCTTTGAATGAGTTGTTGGCCTAACTCTAGGTTTGATCGTATGGACTTCCTCCGTTTCAGTTTGAGTAGTTTCCGCAAATCTGGTTACAGGTAAACGCGTGCTCGATTCATCTTTGTTGCGATTCAGGTGAGCTAGAGGAGGGCGGCGTCTGCGGATCTTATTCCTCTTGCGAATCTTATCTTTGTAAATTGTGGGAGACTCAGTTGTGGTAGGGTTCGGGCGTTTGAAGTGCTTATTAGGTGGCAGTGTTGGTAGAGCTTCGTCTGGTACATCACTGCTCACGGTGCTCGCCGTCGTAGTCTCGGATGTCGTGCTAGTCTTTGGTGTTTCAGTCGGTTTCTTTGTTCGTCTCGGTACACTATAGTCATCATAAAGTGGCGTCGACACTTTGTAGTAATAATCCTTGAGCTTGTTCTTGCCGATCGGTTCGAAGTCATCGCCAAGGGGCCGTCTGCTTTGAGATTCGACTTGCCCGTCGTAGTTCAAAGAGTTCTGGTACCCCTTTTCAGCTTCAGTTACGATGGCGTACTCGTCCGGGGTCTCGGGTACAGGAGTCGGATTCGGTCTGCCGTAATCGAAGTATTCTTGATTTCTTATCGCTTCTTCAGTTGATTTGAACGTGTCGTACGGCTGTGATGTCAACTGCCAGGGCGCCGGAGACGACTGAGTTATGACGTCAGATTCCGTGGTCTCTGTCACTTCGTAAGTCGGTAGGATTTGTGCGTGCAATATTCCGTCCTTTTCCGTACGAGGTGGATTGGCATACTGCTTATTTGCTTGTTGGTTAATTCCTGCTGGTATGCTGTCGTGAATCTTCTGCTTTTTGTGTTCATAACTGATGCTCTGCTGAGGCTGTTGTTGATTATAATAGCTTGGATCGTTGTACTGAGATTGGTAGTTGTATTCGTACACGGTGTTTGCAGTAGTTGGGATCGGGTTGTATGTTGTCACTTTGTTAAAATCATTCTGATAGTTTTTTGAGAAAGGATCATATGGACTAGGCTTGAAAGAGTTTTTGACATTTGCGTTGGGATCTATTTTGGGCGGCGGAGACACTTTCGTTTGAGGAGTGGGAGTAATCTTGAAGTCACTGAATGTGGAGCTATAGTGTAACTGATTCGGTGTGGTCGGTTGCCTGGGTGTAGAGCTGGGCGGGGTGTAGGAGACTGGGGTGGGCCTGAAATTAGGCGAGTAGTTGAAAGAATTGAAGATGGTGGTCTTTGTTGGTTGTTGTGGTAGGAACGTTGCCTTTGTCGACGGGAATATTGGATCTCTGCCTTTAACGGACTGCACTCCTAAGTTTCCGAATGAACCTGAAATGCCAAATGTCAAATATTAGAAACAGTTTAAGTTTGTTTTGGATTAAATTAGTTTTAAAACAACTTCTTTTCTTACCTAAAATGCTTGGTGGAAAGACCGCATCCTGGAAGGAATATTGCGGAAATGTATTGTAGACTTGGCTATGCCCTCCAAAACCTTGTTGCTGTGCTGTTTTCACTTGCTGACTGACCGACTGCGACGCAGTATCACTATCAGGTAGCTTGTATACATCAGGCTTATAAAATTCGATTCCATTGTTAGATTGTTGCTGTTGCTTTTTAGCATCGGTTTTTGGTCTTTGGTAGTTTTCAGTGAGTTTACTAAATATATCCAACGGTTTTGCAGTCTGGTACTGACCGAATTGAATTGGCTGGATACTGGTCAATTGCTGGAGAACATTATTTTGTAATTGTTGTTGTTGCAACTGCTGCTGCTGTTGTTGCTGTAACTGCTGCTGTTGCTTGTACTTCTGCGGAAACTTTTGGAATACTGGCCTAGCTGCGTATGGATTATGAGGGTTGCGGATGAGGACGCTATCTAAAGGATAGTTTTGAACGTGTTTGTAATAGTTCAAAGCGTTTCCCGTGTATAAATTGTTCTGGAATGCGAAAGGGTTGTGGTATGAGTTTATCGGCTGGTTTGGCTGTTGTGTCGGCACGGTTCGTAGGGTAGTCGGGCGGTACGATTGTGCGATGGATGTCAGTTTGGTCGCGTCTCGCGAGGTGAGTGGACGTGAGGACGACGCGTATTGCTGTATGTCGAGCACTGGCACTGGAATCTTGTAGTTGTGGACCGGTGCATGAAGAGGTGCGGCACCAAATGTGCCGTATACAAGGCCGTTGGACGCGACAACGGGGCGCCACCCGCCTTTTGATGGCAATGTCTGTAATGAGAAATTGTTGAAATATGATTAATTATGTCAACATTTCCGAAGCACTGCGAGACCTTGCGCTTGCTTACAAGTAAGTTTGACTTGTGAACAAGCTCGAGGTCGTATAGCGAACTATGAAGATAGCTACGCTTGAAGTTCACCATGAAGGCAGGTGGAGGCTGGATGCGAGCAGATCCCGACCATGTATGTAGAGATCAATAGAGAAGCCTATGTCCATATTTATGGACCAGTTGTTGACGTCATGATCCTGAGATGATGAAAAGTTAGTTAAACGTTACAGGATAAATTAAATTAAAGGCTACTTGATGATATGTACTAAACAGACATGAAATGACTTATTATTTTTAAGTGCTCTCTGAGACTCAATATTGTTAGCAAATGCCTTTATTAAAACTAAGTACTCCAAACTGATTATATTACATATTTTGCTTGTAAATTGATAGTGCATATAGCTAACGACTGGAATTAATTACCTGCATCTATGTTTCCGCACTGGTACATAGTATCTTTAAGTTACAGAAAAATAGGTATCTTCTAAGCAGGCGAGATTGTCTTAATATCACATGAGATGGTGGTCAAACGCCTGCCTAACTCATTAAAAATACACAAAAAAAGATACATGGCTCAAATGCTACAACCGACTACCAGTTGTCAGCATTGCCTCGTTGAATTGCAAAGCTGAATGTGTAAGCATTTTGGTACCGCATCGCATCAACCAGGGGAAATGATAAGTTTAGGATACCTCATCCGAAGAAATCCCGATTCCCACGGGCTTAATGTGAATTATTGGAAATGTAATACAAAGGTTGCAATTCAATTGATCTTCGTAATAACTTAAACGTAGATAAACAGTTGGCGTTAAAATTAAATAAAAAATCCTCTATGTATCTTTATATTCTCACAAAAAGTTTCTTACACTAAATTTTACATTTTAAGAGACTCATAATTAAAACCCAACATTATGAGGAACTGGTGCTTGAAATAAGTTATAAAAAATTAATGCCAGGTCACCAGGCTATCTCCTGTGGATAGATCGGTTTGCTTCCACTTTTATAATGCGTACTGCCAGGGAGTGGTACCTACTCACTACCTTAGTCTGTGTTTCCCAATAGGTACAATCCTAGAGTCTTTATATAACGAGTGAATAGGTTCCTTCTAAGTTTTCGTGCTCCACCTTAGACGGCGTCCACGCTTAACATCAGGTCAAACGCATGCTTATAATTTAAAAAAAAAGGTCGACATAACTAATTAATTCAGCGACCCAGTGCCAATGGCGCTTTTTGTTGTTTTTCCTTGAAATCTATAGTTTCCGGCAATTTGATATAGGGAGGGAGTAAGAGAAGCTTACCGCCTGTGTAGCCATTGATCGCCGGTGGTTGCCACAGGTCGCCGCTAGGAGCAGCGACTGCAGCACTGCCGCAGCCAGCCATAGCCGCGTTCCTAGAAAAAAAAATGGGGTAACCCAAATGAAAATTTAGAAACAGTTCAATCCAGTATATTTAAATTGCATAACGACAAAAAAAACGTTTTATCTAGTTACAACAAAGTTCAAACTGGAATTAAGATGCTAAAATTAGATCTTTTTAATTGTGTATGCCGTTGCCAGAGACTAGTTATCTACGAGTAATACTACTACGTCAAATTAGTTGTCACTAAATTAGGTGCAGAATTATTCTTACCCGTAATTGAATAAATCTTCTAATACATATACCTACTTATAGTTTTTTTAAAGCTGATTACCAGTTTAAAAAAAAATGAATTAGATAAACAGAAGTCAAGCTTTCTGATTTTAAAGATCTCAAGGGAGAAACAGAGAGTAACTAACAGAATTTGCGCCCTATTAATCTGCATTCTGCATGAAGCGGCTCGGTGGATGGACTAATTTGCACTTTAAGCCTTCATGTATAGAAGTGGAGATGAGTTGAGATTAGAAATATGCTCCACCTCATCAATAAGAAGTAATTGTATTGTGCTTAATATATCTTAAAGTGTTAATGCTATATCGATCGCTTGACCCCTTACTAATTGATGGTCACTGACGTTGTGATTTTATTCCCTAGATAGAGTCACGTTAGACCTAGTAATCTTGACTCACTGTTGAAAGTGAGCCATTGGTACCGATTCTGTTAATGCAAAACTAGCTAAACTAAACTAAAATTTAGTTTTAGTGCGCCCAAACCAGTTACCTATTCTAACAAAGACATAATAAACTAAATTTTAATTTGACATCACTAAAGTAGTTTTAGTTACTCAATTTAGTGTTTCGCTATTCTGCTGTGGCTGACTAACGCCATATCTGTCATAAATTTAGAGACGTCACACTAAATTTAGTCTTCATCTAAATTATGGCGATTAAAAATAAAATTTAGTTCTTATTTTCAAATTGGATGAGTACATAGGTGTGAAAAGAAATGCGTAATAAAGAGCTATATCAAAATATTCCTACAATTACCCGATTTACGCAATACCAGTATTTGCCTGTGGTTTACTAAGTATTGTTACAAATTCTTAAGGATTTACATACAATCATACAAAGCTCTGTTGTAGCTCTGAAAAACAAGAGAAATTTGGTAAATAGCCGTGGTGCTTACTAATGCATCTGGCCTAAAGCAGCCTGGATGGGAGTTTGTGACCTTAGTCGAACTTTCCGTGCAGACGGCTTAACTTCTCCAGATTTTCACAAACACAACAGTGCTTGTTTGTAAATATACCAGCTGTAAGGTTAATTTCGTAAACGATGGAATATCATTTCACATGTTAGTACTACTTAAAATATAAAGTCGTTTCTCTAAAAACAGAGAAACATTTTGTGACATAGAATATGCATTAATGTACCCAGATAGTTTCTTTTATGACGAAAACGAAACTACTTGCTTAGTACAAATCCATCAGTAAATCGGCTGGTTGACTGGCACAATAATTATAAGTATATTTACCGATACTCTCACTAACACAATAGATTATTTCTCCATTATTCAATTATCAATAGTCTTAGAAAACTGTTGATCCTGGATTACATAGGCTACTTTTCATCCCGAAAATAATTGCTCTTCCCGTGGAAATAATTGAAAAATGGTTTAATGCAATAAACATATTCTGTATTATGGCCGCCTGGATATTTTGTCAGTGATGATGACTTCTTTAATTTTAGGGTGGTTGCTAGCCCCATCAATTCTACTAAACACGTTGTTCATATAGGTAGATTATGAATTAGATGCCGTTTTTGCTAGTTTTGCTATTCTACTTGAAGTATAATATTATTGGGTACACAGATATAATTTCTACCGCAATGCAATTACCTAACTACCTACAATGCAATATAGATGCATTTGATATTTTAGTCGAATACCAAGTTTATTTATTGAATCATTTGAATCACTATTGTAGGTTTTTTTTTTATATTTCTTAACATTCACACAAAGTTACTTATTGTTTACGAATTGATTGAAACCCAGGCGTATTCTAGAACTATTTAGTTTTTGGTGGTAGAAAATGAGAGGTGAACATATTATTATATAGTTTTCTACACTCATTAGCTCCACATTTTACTTAATCAGATAAGTCACTTGCAAGTCATCAAACACGTTTCGCTTGTTGATTCTACATTTTATATTTTCGAAAGTAGGTAAAGACGACTCGCTAAACACTATCGTTATTTTCTAAGTTGTAACTAATTTATTTAGCTTCCGCTTTGAGCTCACGCTATAATTATTATAAATGAGAAAGTCAGCTTTATTTTATGTCACTTAGTGTAACGATTGAACTTATTATGCGTTGCTAAAAATATATATACTTAGTTTAGGAATATGCAAAATTCTAGCGAGCTCAATTGATAAGCAAAGCGCTCGCAATCAAGTTAAGTAATGTACCTAGTGTTCGGTCATACCGTGGATGGGTGACCGCTGACCGTTAGCGACATTATCATCTGCGTGCTTTTGTGCTTCGCAGGGGACGTTTAGCGCTTTGTCCCGGTTGTCACCTATCTTAGAATAACAGTCACTAGGCAATATTGGACACCCATTAGTGGTCTGAAAACTTCAACATTCGATCTAGCTTATCTGCCAACTCAAATTATCAGCGTGGTTGATTATGGTCTGCCAGATTTTCATACAAACTATCATAGATAGATAGATAACTCTTTATTGCAACACCAAAATAGATCTTAAGACAAAATAACATCATAATTACTTTCTGCCGCATTATGTAAACGCGCTTGAATCGCTTATAGACTGGCACGTTGCTCGGCAAAATTAAGCTCTTTAAAGCATTCTAGACATCCCTAGGTAGGTATGCTTCGTATTTTGGTCTGGAGACATTTTTACATAATAAACCATCGTCGTTAGAGCGAACATGGGTAGGGGCATGAGCGTTCAAAATTAGCCTACCAACTTAAAAAAGTAGTTACATACGAATTTAAATTAAGAACCATTGAATGAGTGACATTGTTGTTTTCACTTACTCGTTTTTTCATAGAAAATGTATGGTAATTATTGTCAAAACTTACGATTTGATTTGGTATGTTACTTTGGGAAAAGTGTTCCTGGTTGGAAATAGAGTCGATTAAGACCCACTTGTTTTTTTTTATGACAAATTTAATTTTTTGATCAAACCTTACTTATTTTCAAAAAACTAAAAATGGCAATATATGTTTCTTCAAAATAAAATAGAAGGTTCCTAAGAACAAAACCTTCTAACTACAAAAGAAAAGGTAGCTACCCTGAAGGGGCCAAGAATTTGCCCCACCCTGTATAAATTATGAATGTATAAGACATGGGAATTACTTGAGGAGTATAAGTCAGAGGATTCCGACTATAGTTATGACCACATCCGGTGGTTTTCCCCATCATCTCTCTTCAGCTTAGTCAACTGACTTTGACCAATAGACCCGTCTCTTGCAAACACCTTGGAACATTTTCTCAGTTCTATCGCATCTTTAATACAGTTAGTACTAAAGGTATGGATATCGTGTCCCAAGGACTTCCGAATCCGTCTAATGTGCTGCATATAGACTCAGCGTCCTCGGATGACTACAGTTGTGACAAGCGTCGTTCACCTATGAGGTTCAACGGTATGGTTGGAGAGTTTTCTGTACGGCGGGGTCCGGAGAACTTAGAACCCACTGTATGGACAGTTTCTACTAACCTGTTATCGATCTCGTCCACTGACTTGAAGTTCTCATAATGATATAAATAGAAAAACTAAAATAAAAGGGAACTATATATAAAAAAAAACATTTAAATTACTATTATTACTTTTTGTTAATTCGTTTAGTTAGTATTGGTTTCCATGACTATGAATAAAAATACTATGTCAATTTTAATATTTTCAGATAGCAACAGTATCACTGCAGTTAACAGTAGTAATTATATGCATAATCGCTCTGCAGTACCTATAAATGAATGAATACCAAGCCCGAACTTTCAAGGCGAAGATTGTTAAATTATTTTTTCAAGACATCTAAGTTTCGGAATAGTGTCAAAATAACAGTCGGTAATCATTTCTAGGCCGAGGTGGTACCGGCCTAGAATAGTACTCCCCCATCTCTTCCCGCGGGTGCCGTAAGAGTCGGCTAAGGGATCACGTACCAGAAGGTGGGCAGCAGCGCCTTCTGAGGATTGGAAATCATACTGCGCTCGCCAACCCGCCTGCCAAGCGTGGCGAGTATTGGCAAATCCTTCCTATATGGGGGAGGCATATGTCCAGCAGTGGACGCACATGGCTGAGAGAAGAATCATTTCTAGTAATTTCGTTGAAACAATAGTATTTCATTATTTCTAAAATTACAGGTACACAAATAACACTTAAAACTTTCTAGTTTCCAATAATTTCGGCTTATGACAGGTTAGGTACAGTTATTGAAAAGTACACGAACAACGTGCAATGTGGAAATTATGTGCTATTACTAGTTACTTCACTATTATTGAAGTACTCAGCTTTATGGTACTTATTTAATCTGTGCAATTACATTACATTTCGTGTTGTAGTGAGAAAATCTTTCTTGAGTGTGATTTTTTTCAAACATGAATCAAAAAAATTACGTTGCCTTATATCAGCTATCATAGGCACCTATAATAATGTAATTTTTATAGTTTATCTAAATGCTTAAAACGCTTTGAGTATACAGCCTCCGCTATTTTATCTGAGTTAAAACGTTAACGCGACGACCGTTTATAAAACCCATAGATAACAATATAATAAGTATCTTGGCAGAGAAGATTTTGGTTTTGTTTTATTTTTCAAATCAATCCTTCTTCGAGCTTTCATGTGTAATATTAATGGATACACATTAAGTTTTTGTGAAAGTGGTATTATCGAACCTCCTTACTCCTTACGGTAGCTTTCATTATGCCATCCTTCCATCAATAATACCACGGTATTCTATCGAAGATGCCATCTATTGATAAAATTGACTATACTCTTGCTTGGGGTGTGATAGTTAGCTACCCAGCCAGGCATAGACGAGGCAATGATCTATTCCCGTGCACTACTTAATTTAAGAGCTTGTGTGCAATGCAATATCTTATACTTATGTATATATATTAAATATATATAAAGTTATATATTACGTATATAAGCTCCTCCGTCAGTCAGTCAGTGTCAGAGTTATCGTATATCTTTTGCTTAAAAATATCCAACAAATAAGTCGCATTTGTAATGTCTTTTGCTAGTTCGCAAATCATTAATATTGAGTGGGAATGACCGCAAAGATATGCGTGGTAGAATAATAATTAGAATTAATTTATCTAATAAGTGTGTGTGTATAGACATTTTAAATGCTTATTTAGCACGCTAACTCAAATGAAAGTTAGGCTGCCAGGCTCTCCGTTTTATTAATTTAACATAACTCGATGATATATTTTTTATTTTTTTATACTGTATAGATCGTGGTCAAACGCTAGATCAGACGCTACATTTTTTACAGTATAATAGAACATTTGGGATATTTCTTGCTCAATACGATAGAACAGTTAAACGGATCAGAATTAAGTTTGGCACGGACCACAGAAACAGCAGCTACATGACGTTCACGAAGCTTTATTATACAGTTCTTTGATGCATTTTACTAATTATCAGTTAAGAAGAATTTACCAAGCTTTTATCTGGCTTATGTACCTATTATGAGTCATAGTCTGAAATAATACAATCATAATATATTAGGCTACTTTTTATCGGAAAAACCGTAGCGGGCGAGGCGCGAGGCGCAACTTGTTGTATATAATTAGACACTAAATAGGTTTTTTCTTTGCTTGCGTGGTACATATTAGACCGCGGCATCACTTAATATCAAGCAAGATAGTGGTTGACCACGCAGTATGCTTGAAATGTTTAAAACCCCTATTTATCCAAAGTATAGTGCCTTATAACTTACATTGTATATAGGAACTAGATTGGAAAAAGTTAGTATAAAAATCATTAAACCCGTATTAGTACAGTAATGAGCTTATAAAAACATGCACCAAGTGTTTTCTTTTTTAAGAGGCTCGTAAACGCAAATGCGTATCGTTACAGATATCAGGCATTTAGAGCATAACCGGCTTCCGACCGAGGAGCATTCCCACAGCCTTCAAAATCACTACATTATATTGTACCTATTTTTTTTTATTTCGTTTTTTTATCATGAGATGATAAACACGCATACGGTCCGCGTAATGGTAAGCGGTCGCCGTCGGATATCTGCTCTTTTAACCAGAATCTTGGATCCAACATTGCCATTGGTAATTTCGTGAAGTTTGAATTAAGAAAATTGTGTTTTGTGTGTTGTCGTTCATTTAAATTTGTAGACCGAAGATGAGAGTGAGGGTCCCATCTAATAATACTAGTAATTTATTTTTAAACGGTATTCGGCAAGAAACCGGTTGAAACGAACGGTGCGTAGGTATAACGTGAACGTGAACATTGAGATTATCGATCCATGCGAAGAAATAACTGCATAATTGTATTAGGGCTTAAAAGTTCTTTATTGTGTACAATTATGTCATTAAGATTACACTTTTAACGCTTTACCATTTTCTAAATAGACAATTTTGAATCTTTTCAGTTTATTTTGTTGAAAGTCCTATATTATCTAATAAAATTGTAAAACATACCTTTTATGGAAACAGTTCATGAATGTTAATTCTGGTTAAACAAAATTATAATTCGTTTGATAATATATAATTATTAGTAAAAAATTTTTTTCCAGCAACCATATTTTTCCTTTATCAAAAATTCTCGCGGTAAGAACAAATGCGCTTGAACTGTGAAAACAATTGTGAAGGCGATTAAAAATCGGAATCTGCTTAAAAGTTAAATATAATTAATTAGGAATTTGTGACGGTGACGCATCACATCTATTCACAAAGAATAAATTTAAAAATTAATTATGATAATTACATACTTAAAAAGCTATATATCTTCGTTCACGTCCTCCACTGGTCATCCGTGTAAAATTTTCAGCGTTTTCTTTCAAAAATAATAATACCATGAATTAAATAAACACACATGTTTTAATTAGACCATTGGATCTATTCGTGGACATTTAGGTATCAAAATATAATTTAGATTATCGGCGTTTTGATCAAGTTACGTTGATCGTGGTCGCGCGAAAACATCGCAACTAAATTCGGTTAAGACTTTAAAAATTTGTAATGCTTACACGTACGAATACTACTCAAACTAAATACTAGCCGTTCCCCGTGGTTTTATGCTATAAAACTATGTGTTATTCTAGATTTTAATTTTTTTAAAGCCGTTTTGACGTGTTAATCAAAAAGCACCCATAGATCCAATGGCATATGTAGTTCTTAAAGTGACTAGGCGAACTATCTCAATACTTGTATTTGTTAAACAAGAGTAACCAGATCTCGCACACAACATCCGAAACATAGTTTTCTCGAAAACAAGTTCATTTTCACATTTGCCAAACTAGCTCACAGAACTAGGGAAACTGGTAGAAACGTCGGAGTCCGTAGTTGTACATGTAATGTTAGGTGTCACTTTCTAGGAGGTCAATTTGTAAAGAAACTGTTATGTCGGCGAGTATAATAACAATAAACCATGAAATATTTTGTTCCCGATATCTGTAAATTTAATTGCTAGAACCCAACTCGAGGCGTTGAACTTTTTTAAAGTTGTGTTGGGTTGGATTCTAGCAAACTACCTTTCAATAATTTCTCAAAGGAAAAGACGTCTAAGGTCCCCAGTTCATTAATGTTTCAAAAACATTACATCGCTCCGCATTGGTGCTTAGGGCCTTACTTCTAGTCCGAATTCTTATAATCTTTTAAAGCAACGATCAGCAGCGGACAGGCCGTGTTTCTAATCCGGACAACATAAGGTCGAACCTTGCACTGCCTATGTTAAAAAAAAATTTTTACCATAAAATGGAACCGACTTCTCTCCGAATTTTTTACACTCTTTTTAGTGACCTTTGTTACTCATGGGATCAATTGTCATTGTGGTGTAGGTATGTTCACCGATGTCTTCACCAGTTCACCCAGTCGGAAGTTATGCGGTAACAAACACAAAAAAATAAAAAAAACATACGGGTCGAATTGAGAACCTCCTCCTTTTTTGAAGTCGGTTAAAAAAAGGTCACACCGAGTCCAGTCCGGTTGTAGTTTAGGATAACTGTCGTTAAGGAAAGTTGTAGCACGTAGACTCTTAAACAGTGTGAAATATTCGATGCTGGGTTCGCCTCTAAGCCATTTTTTTATACCCGGAAAAATCCTTAAAATCCTCTTGACCATGTTTTTTTTTATACTGTTATAGATCTAGTGTTTGACCACTATCTCACTTGATGGTCAGTGACGATGTGGTTGAAGATGTTATCACGCTAGACCTAGAATGCTCACTGGCTCTCAAAGACTGCTGCCTGAACACACCTTGGTGACAGTTTTTCAAACTTGAGGGTGGTAGCTAGCCAGGCGGGTATGCGAAAGTACCCTACCACCATGCTGGGAATTTGATAACGGTGTTACCTTCACCGGAAGCTCAAGCAGTTGTTGGGGATCGAACCAGTGTCCGTCAGTTTGACAGGCGACGCTCCCCCTGCTGAGTTATCATCGCTTCCAATGTGCATTGCCCATGCGGGTGGATCGAGGCCAATACAGGGTACCGATCCTCTTACTTATTTAGTCAAGCAATTCATAAACAATGCAATAGTAATTCAAATATAATCATACTAAAATAAACTTGGTATTTCTAGAATGCAATCGAGATACAATTGCTAATTGTATCTCGATTACATTTTTGCAACATTGTAGGTAGGTGTGCTAAAGAAATTAGATCTGTGTAGTCATTACAATTATACTTAAAGTAGAATAACAAAGCTATCAAAAACGGCAATTCTTAAACTATCTATATGTTCCAAAAAATCCGCGCGTGAAACCGCGTAAGTAGTTATGTGTAGTTTATTACCAAAAGCGTAAATAAAAATGAGATATTTTAATAATTAATAGTTTCTCAAAAGTAGACATCATCAATAGTGCCTATTGAAAACAATTCTATAAAGGAGACGCGACGATTTTAAACTTATCTTGACATGAATATGTGGTTTGCTTTTTTATTATGCTAGGTGTGAGAAGAAGATTAAGACGGAGTGTATTTTCTGTTTTTGTTTTGTAGGATTACAAGTAGGATTTGTGGAGAAATTGATTACCTACCGCTTTCACCACACCATGCTAACACTTAGTCAAAATCAGCCGAACAGCGCATGCAGTGCAGACGCGACTGGAAGTGTTCGCTTTGTATGAACAAATGACTGAATATAAAAAAATAGGCATTAATAAAAAAAATTATTAGCATTCTTGCCCTGCAGTCTTTCTCTAAAACTATAAGTGTGGGAAATTTCATACTCCTCCGTCCGCGCAATTTTACAAGCATCCATGTAATAATATGTTTTTGTAAGTCAAATATCTATCACTGCATATTTTTCATTAACATAATATTTGATGTCAAAAATTTTACCAATAAATGGAACCAATTTGAACAATCAATAATTTTTACCAAAAAATGGAACCGACTTTTACACTCGAAAGCATGAAATGGCTTGTTGAAGTCGGTACCGTATGTATTCAGTCATGTATATGGAATACGGTATATATGGTATACACAAGAAATTAATTTCTTAGTGTAGATTCTATGCAGGTAATGCAGCTACAAACTATGAGTAGGTACTTATTTAACTATTACACAAAGTCATGGCTTGTAGGCATATGAAAAGGATATGGCTGAGTCACTTAACAATAATAAAACGGACATAGCCACACCACACGTACAAATTGCAACATAACTTTCGTTGCCTAGTGCTCGTAGCACGTACAAATTTCTATAACATGTCGTTTACATTATACTTTTGTAATGGTGACTGGTAGTCATGCCGCGAATTGCAATGTTGATGCGTATTCCTATGGTGTTTCCCATGGGGGCGTTGGGGAAAACTTGAAGAGTGGGCAATCTAGTCAAGTATGGCTGTATACATACATAATTGAAAGTTTGTGAATAGACTTGCATTGTGACACGCATGATTTTGTAATTTGTGTGATGTTCACGCTTTGTTATGTGTGTGGGAAGTGACGAAGATGTCATTGCGACTGAATTCAGGCGCACATTAAGGGTATAACGAGATAATGGTTTCATATGCAGTCATCATTTTAATATTCACTAATTATAACATCCATCTAACCATAACTACCTACAGTCACATCTGATAGTCAATACAGGTGTGCTATCAAATTATATAACAATGTGCATCTATTATTGCAAGAGACACGTGTGTATGTTTTTGTTTTACTTTCTCTGGTTACCATAAAAAATGATTATGTCACAAAGTACCGTATGAAGGAGCGTTATGGTGTCGTATGACGGCGGTATGCTATATAGCATTGCTATAATAATTATGACGATACAAATTCGGTAGGTACTTAATTTAAATTCAGCATTAAAAAGCATTGAAAGCAGTTGCAGGAGAAGTTGTCTATGCGATATTGGTCGCTAGATCAAGTAATGGTCTCCGCATTTTCTCGTGTTATTTACTTCTCGGGCCAGGTCAAGATTACCTTTAACCGACGCTCTTGTATGAAAGGTCTGATGAGCGTGTGTGAAGCGATGGAAATGTGTCGGAATTTTAACGTTTGTAAGGCTGTGGTCTCTGCCTACCCCTTCGGGAAAGAAGCGTGAATATATGTATGTATGTGTTTTCATCTTCGTTTCGGTGCTGCGGAGGACACAGGTATCTACCTACATAAAGTTGATGGTTCTATTTGTTGTCACAGGCGCCGATTCCCGCTTTATCGAGTGCGGATTTTAACTAGTTTTTCCTGCTCAGCCTCCTGTCGAAGTGAAGAAGAGTAAAACAATATGCTATTTATTCGATATATACCTGGCCTTAAATGGAATATTTGACAGTATTTTATAATATTTTAAACAGGTTTAAAGTACGCGTGGTTGATATCACGATCGATAATTTTATTGTGTGTATGAGACGGGACGTTTCGACGAACTCATCGTATTCAAGACCCTGCCTGATATAAATGAAATAGTAATAACTAATTACAATATTACAGCTACTACAAAAACATTTGAGCAATCCACTAGCTGCACTAGATTGTCAGCCTATAGATAACTCAAATGGTCTAACCCGCTACCAGTTGGCAGTTTGCCCAGAATGCTAGCAGCATTGCCACGTTGAATTGCAATGCTGATCCGTTGAGCCAAATAAATAATAATAGATCCCGATGGCCCGATGGGAAGGCTTCGGAATGAAGCCGAAACAATTGTCTATTGTGATATCGATTACGACAATAAATAAATTTGCTATTGACTACATATTTTATCTAAACTACCCGAACAAAATGAACAAAATTTAGTTTTGTCATTCACAAGTGTCATACTGATTTTGGCTTTATTGTAAACGTATCAAAACATATAGCACCATTTTAGTTAGTGTAATTAAACAAGAGAATCACTAAAATTGTATAACATCATAATCGTTGTCATAATCAATCAAAACTTAATGGTACATATTTCTTAGGCCTTAACTTATAGTACGAGATACGGCTTAAGAAAAATATCCCCTCATCTGTTATATACTTGTGACTTTGATTATATGTAAATTAATATGTAGATTGATACATTGCACATGGTTTACCTAGCGAAATCCCGTACTTACACTGTTTAATAATATTAACTTTAATATTAAACAGTGTTATTTGACTGGATTTATTTTTAAATTAAAGCTTAGTTTACTGCCTATCTCACAGATTGAGGTTGGCTATTTAAAACTGTGTCATGTTCACGTATGCTTAGATTTTATTTAAGTTCAGATTAAAGCGCGAGTACGGAGAGTGACAGAGAAGCGTTGCGCGCGCTACTCCATGTGAGAGACAAGGAAGCAGAGATAATTTTTATAATTATTGGATTATTCGACAGTATAGGCCAGGGCTAAGCTCGGCAACCCATGTGCACTTTATCCCTCTACATATTATCTAACTTTTAATCCTTCTCATAATGAAATAACAGATGAAGATATATATTTCTTAAGCCGGATCGTAGGCCATTAGATTTGCAGGGAGTTGTGACATACGGTTTGTTTCATATACGATTGTTGCCCTGGTTACCATAACCAGCTGCAACTCTATTGACAGTAGCATTGGCTATAGTTTTTTTCCGTAATGATGGCAATCAGAACAATCTCGCAGCGAACAATAGTGCATAGTAAATCGAGCGCGCAAAGCACGGTGCGTGACGTCATGCCTACTGCTCATGCTCGTACTTCTCCTAAGCTTTATCTCCCGTTTTTAAAAATACTTATAATCTAAATATTAGATATAATGCTGCAATACGTATACGTCAAATATTCGTTGATGATTTTGTTCTCTGTTTTGCATGGTACGCTGCATTGCCTTCGTCACCCCAAGACACACAAACTCAGTTATTTAGTCATAAAATATAATAATAATATATGGGACAACAATCACACAAGGTCTTCAGGTCCCAAACTAGGCAGAGCCTGTACTATGGTAACCTGATGACTGTTATATACTTATATACATATACATACTTATATATATACGTATACACACCCAGACACAGGTCATACATGTTCATACACACAAATGTTTGACCTGTCCGGGAATCGAACCCGGGACCAGCGACTCAGAAGGCAGAGTGCTACAAACTGCGCCAACCGGCCAGTCAAAAAACTTAAAATTAACTGTCTTATTTATTAGTACTCTGATAACGATCCGATAAAGTGCTGTCACTTAAATAAGTAGTTACATATGCTATGATTCTTATACAAATAATTATGTGACTTATTGAATTTAATTTATTTTGAATTTTAAGAATGACTATTTAATTAAGAATAATAGTATATTGTATTTTTCCTTGATGGATATTGTATTTTAATTGGACCTGTAACATATGAAATATTATTTATGTTATTATGGTATATTATGGTTTTATGGCTGGTTATTTATGTATGTTATTAATAAAGTGACTATGACTATGACTAACGTTACTTTTGATACAATGAAAATTATATTTAAATATTTGAAGTGGAATTAGAATCCATACCTACAGAATACTGTCCCTGTTGCTTTGCCATGTAAACTGTTGTAGCACTCCACAAGTCCGAATATATTTCTTAATTACGGACATCTTATGGGATGTTTATTCTAACCATGACAATTGGAAAAACGCTTAAGGTGTCAGATTGTTAGCAACTTTGCTATCAACTAGAATAGTACAACAAGTTTATAAGAGCTAATGACCGTTGAGAATCTGTGCACCCACAGCAAGATTAGTAGTAATAAGGTGTGATATAATAATATAATACCTCGGATACTAAAGTAAAATAGGGGAACCTGCCTAAGCGAATAATTTTGAAGTACCGTTAAAGTGTGGTCGCGGAGCACACTTCGCGCACCTTCGCGTCAGTCGAGATCTGTCCGTGACAACAGCGGTACATACGTGAGAGATTACACGCGACCCAGAAATCTGAAAAATTAAGCTATCCTGTGCATTCACTATAATTACGCAAGAACACATCAATAAACATAATCAGAGATTAGGCATCATAATATATCACTCTATTTTTTCAGAAATGCAATTAATTTTACAAGGGAAACTCCATTTCGTTTTTATTCCGACGTTATGGGACAAAAACTACGCATGTAATACATGTAAGTGCGAAAAGGATAGCGCGCTTTATCCGACATCTGTGCAACGCAAACATAGTGGCTCACACAGGGCATCGTAGTGTAGATACCAGTGAACAATAACACTCTAAAGTGAACCAGCTATATAATTCGCTATATAAACTATATAGCAAATCCCACTAATATTATAAATGTCAAACTTTGGATGAATGGAAGGATGGATGTTTGTTACTCAACCAGGCCAGAACGGATGAAAGGATCTCGACGAAATTTGGCACAGAGATAGATTAGAGTCTGGAATATCAACTAAGCTACTTTTTATCACTTGTAAAATGTATGATTCCGGTGGAATAATAATAATGTAGTGGGAAAACCGTATCCACGCGGGTGAAACCGCGGGGCGCTACTAGTATATAATAATATATATAGCTGGTTATTAATAGTTATATGTATACAAATATGATACCTGACTATATTGAGTTCGTTGCCTGTCTAGTTGTCTAGACTTATAACTAAGTAGTTATAAGTCTAATTTGTTATATTCTTACAATTCAATTGGTTTTTTGTAAATCGTTTAAGTTGTTAATAATAAATAAATAAATACAATTATACTACATAATTATAAAAATTATTTATTTATGAGAAAAAAGAAATGGAGTACGTACGTAGAAATGAGGGTCTAATAGTAAATAATTCAACGAGCTTCTGGTGTCATTTTGTTATCTACTCTAACGTTTTATTATCTTTTTTCGTCATTTATTTTTTTCTCTCTATGATATGTGCTTCTATTTTTGTTCAATCGACACTTCTACACTTTATTTATATAAAAATCGAATATATCATCTCGTGCTTGTGTCGCACGCATCTGAAATAGCTCAACCTTATATAATGATTTTGTTTATATTTAGCGGGTATAAATTAATGTTATAAAGAGATCCACATATTATTGACTCATGGGAGTTAGATACCGTGGTATTCTACCGATCGTTTTCGCTATACACCTGCAAAATGTGGGACGAGCTTCCTTGTATCATCGTCGTCATAAGTGACACTAAGCAATAACATATACTTGGGAGGTTATGACTGGAGTTGAATATGTGAAAAACCAAGATTTAATTTTCTAAAATGACCATACTTTCGGGTGTTATTCTCTAAACCTAAAGTATTCTTGAACGTATAGATAGTTAGAAGTGTAAAAAAGTGAAAATAAGAAGCTTACTTCTTAGCTATTTACCTTTTTCAGAATCACTTGGGTGAAGTTTTAGTAAATTACTCGTTGATACGAGTAAAACGTTAAAGTACTGTGCTTTACTGAATGAAAATCGAAACGAGGAGAAGATTTCGAGCTAAGCAACAAGCTTGATGCAACAACGCTTGATGATCTGTCTGACGCTGGCAAAGTGCACAAACCATTCGGAGTCAAAATAAAAAAGTACCTCGTTGAGATGCAAGTATGTGTATTTGTATACTTGTTCGATATATGTTCGTGGATGCAAGTGTTTCATAGATTACATCCATGGGTGGATGAACGGTCCCGGGCATGTTCGTGCTGCCCACAGACCGTAAAACGTTTCACTACAGTTATTCGCATCGAGAAAACACTACCAACCACATTTTTATGCTTTTATCTCGCTCGAAAGAACACACACAGCACACCGACAAATGAAAATAAACTTTACACGTAAGAAAATAAAAGTATTTATTCTCTGGTACTGCTAATGCATGTATCATGTCGGCCGATGTCGGGCTTTACACGAATTCGATTAACAAATACCGAGTTTATTAATCGACGATATTAATAATTCAGTTCATTGCTATTGCGATAACTTAATTCATTAGTTATATGCATTCGGTCCATGTACTTTAAAAGATCTAAGACAGGCGTTAATTTCATATTCAAATCGTGGCATTTGTCACGAGATAGCATTGGGATCGTAAGCGTTTTCGATCAAACCCGTATAAAATTTCGTAGAGTAACAAAACTCTAGAATAGAATCTAGAATAGATTTAGTTCTACGGTTACAGTAGTAAAATAAACTTAGACCTTAAGAGTACATGGATCCACAGAGGAATAGGAACCTGTTAAACCTCCGGCAGACTTATACGGACTTACAAGAGTTCGCAAATCATTTATTAGACCCTATCGAATAATTCACAATTTTTATTAGGCACAAAAGATTTATATTTAAATAATTGAACCCACAGGCTCTTGGACTAGTTGTCAACTGTGTTTCGAGTGCAAATGGCTTCATAAATTGTGAGCACTCACAAGTAGAGTACGTAGGTACAGAAACAACATTAAATAAGAATGCTCAAAAAATGCTAAATTAAATTACTAAATAATAACTAAATTACGCTTGGCATTCGCAGTAGACCCTCCCTACGGAATTAACTCATAACGACGCGGAGAAACTAAATACTTGATTCTAGCTAATAATACATTCTTGGAATTCTATACAATTAGATTATGTAAAAATATATTCTGATGTACAAATTAATGCAAATAACATGCGAGGCAACAAATCAAAAGTTGTATTTATTCTGGTGAAATTCTCAGCTTTCTGTTTTGCATAAACAACCTCAAAAAGAAAAATTGCGAGTGATATTTAACTTTATTATTGAATGGAAAATGATCGGAACTGTTTGCAGTCAATTAGTTCCGGTAAATCTTGGGTACTTCTGTCCTTCTTTTTTTTTATTTGGCATGGCAATCAATTGCAAATTTGTGGGTTTTCAACCAACTTCCATAAAAAGGAGGAGGTTCTCAATTTGGTATTTTAATGTTTCATAAAAGCATAAAACGAAATAATACTTTCGTACGTTATAATGTATCTAAATTCTCTTAATTATTATCACATACACTTTTAATATATCTAACAATTGTCTTTTCACCTTTTTAACCGGGCCTAATATTGAGGACCTAATAGAAGCTTAGGTCCTCAATATTAGGCCCGGTAATCATCACTTTTTACTTTTTAACCGACTTCAATAAAAGGAGGTTAGTCAATTCCTCTGTACATATGTTGTTTTTTTATGTGTGTTCGCGCAATTTGATCCCGTTAGTAGCAAAGGTCACTAAAAAGGGTAAAAAAAATTTTGTTACCAAAAAATGGAACCGACTTCAACACTCAAAAGTGAGAAATAACTTGTCGAAGTCGGTGCCATGAGCACAATATTGTGATGATAGTAACTTTTGGAACTGTCATTGCACCGACTTCAACAAGTTATTTCTCACTTATGTGTGTTGAAGTCGTTTCCATTTTTGGGTAAAAAATTGTTTTTTAATAAAAACCCCCTTTTTTCGTGAATATGTATTTTAGACTACCAAATGTCACAAAAAACAGAAGATAGAAGAAACATTTGAATTTAGAAACTAATAGAAAAACAGCCAGTAAAATATAAAGAGGTATATATTAAAAGTATGGTCGCCAACATGAGCCTCTGTTAAAATAAAATACTAATACTAAAAAACTAGGTGGACAGACGACCTGACTAAGATCGCAGGCAAGGGAGTTGCAGCAAGGGCTGGATGTGGGCCGCTTCCAACAGGTCCGTGTGGAAATCAATGGGGGAGGCCTATGTCCAGCAGTGGACGTCTTATGGCTGAGACGATGATGATTATGATGAATACTAAAAAATGATGTTCTATTTTATCATATAGGTACACACTCAAAGTAGTGATAAAGTTCGCTATCTTGAATAGACATGTTCCAAATACAAAAGAGTTCAACGCGCTCCCACGTCATATGTAACATGACTTTACGACATGTAATATTGCTTGATTGCTCCAAATAAATACAAATATTGCAATCACGCGATCATTCCGCGCACTACTCATTGCTTAATAAACACATGAGATTTTCGTGAGAAAAAATCATTAAACAATAAGCACCTTCAATTTAGTGCATTCTGTCGGAATATGTACTAACTAATCCATAAACCTGCAAACCCAGTTGAAAACATTCTTAATAACCTTAAATCGATAAAATCTTGTCCTTACCGTATACCTTTAGACAGTCGTAACAAGAAAATCATTTTCTGAGTGTGGCAATCGCTGAGTCAATGGTCCAGTACTATTTTTTGCCTAACACTGAATCATAAACATACGAGTATTGTAATAATAATTAGAATAATAAATTAAATAAATTAGAAGAAATAAGATTAAAAATAATTGAAGTCCGCCATTAATTTTTTTTAAGTTATTTTTATTTCTGCGTAAATAAATGATTTCAATGCAATATTTTCATCTGTATACCTTGTAAACTTCTATGCTTAATGCATGAATGCACATTCAGATGTAATTTAAATAAAGGATTATCTAGAAATCTTTTCATCGCAATAGCAGAGAGGTTTTATATTTTTCCTGGAAATCCATGGTTGACGAGATAGGATGAGGGTTAAAATTAAAAACATGTGTTACGCTAAGTTTAACTAAGTTTATAAATTTAACATTCGTTTTGTAGTAACTTGTTTTATTCCTTTAAACCTTAAACTTAAATAACTTCACAATACCATACATTTTAAGTATGTTTCCTTTTTTTAATCCACTAAAAAACCTCTAGCTAACGCGTTCACAGACTAATTATCTAGCGGTTTGCTGCATTCGATAATTATTTCCTTCAATATCCATTGTATTTGTAATACCTACCCGTCACATTCAAATTATGCTCGACAATATCATAATCTCTCCACCGTTTCCACCATTATGCCGTCAGCTGTCAAAAGTGACTTATGCAGTATTAACAACTCTTCTTCTTCTCTGTCAAACTGATATATTAGTTTAGTGTCTTACGAGACATCATTGAAGTATTAGTAAAGATAAATATATACTTCAATAATAATAATTATAAATCTATATACATCTATAAAAATGTATATAGTTTTAAATTTTCCCTTGCAATGGGAAGACCATGTTTTGCAGATGAAGTTGGCGAACACAACCAAGGGCCCCGCGATCGATAGGGTTCGCCTAGTTCTTCTAACAGATCACTAAACAATAACCGATATTTATTACCGAAATAACTACATATTCATTTCAAAAACATCGATAATCACTGACTACAATATCTACTACCTTATTAGATTTTGCATGCGCGAAGTAATGGTTTAATTTTGTTGCTTAAATTGTGACAGTTAAGAAATAAAAATACTAATGTAGTATTTTTGTAGTATTTATTAATTTTTTTATATAATAATATAAAAATTAGCTGACCTAGCAAACTTTGTTCTGCTATATAAATTATCGATTCGCGTCAATGATCGACGGTCAAATTGGTTATTTTTTCAAAGCAAAATAATGATATTGCGATAAAAATCGGGGGCTGGAGGTAGGAGAGTGAAAAATACTGTACGACCGTATCCTCAAACCTACCAAATACTAGTACTAGTACTCGTATACACAAAAATGTCATAAAAATCAGACAAGCTGTTTCGGACGACTTTGATAACAAACAATGTGACACGATATTTTTATATATTCGATACTGCTCTCGTCAGCTACGTTGTGTAAATTGTAATAACGATACGGTGCAATGACTAGCAAAATAAGAGCGGCCAGTTTCACACAATTAAATTGACAATCGATTATAATCACATTGGCACAATGATTAAACGTAAAATCACTTTCATTGCCTTGATGATAGAAAAAGTAAGCTGGATGAGTTTGTTGTCTGTGGGAACGTATAGACTATTGTAAAGCTTTGTATGGTTTTGCGCGGGAAAGTTACATTGTATGGGGATGATTGGTATGATGTATGCAAAACGTAACTGGTGTCGTAATACGTTACGTAAATGCATTGGTGTAAAAGTGCATAGGTTACGTTCGAAAGGATGTGACTTTGCATTAAATCGTAATTTTGACAGCTTATACTTATCTACATTTCATACAGATAAGTTGTGTTGTTATACAATATACATATTAATGGTATTTAAAATTTGAAATAGTATTTTAACTTCTAAAGTAATTTAATGTATTAAATGCTGTGATGTGGCAGTTTATTGCTGAATTTGCTGTTTTATGTGTATTTTGAATAACTTCTGCAAAAAATAAAAGAAATTGTTGGCTTGTACTTCGCAGGCTTCGGCACGTCATAGCACTTATGAAAACAGTTCATGAAGGTTAATCTTCACTAAACCAATTTTAATTTATCTTGCTAATTTGTTAATGGAAATAAATGTTTGATGGATTTTTTCTAAAACCTATCGCAGTAACGACAAATGCGCTTGAATTGTGTCTTGCATCTTTAGATTAATTTCCATTCTTTAGAAATGAAATTAAAAAGTCTAAAAATGTGTTCGGTAAGAAATTATTTAATTATTTTTTTAGGGCATCTGTAAAGTTTTAATTACATTTTTGTTATATCTTGAAGCGACACGCATCAGGATTAGTCTGACCCATTCTGCCTGTAAATACCCGGCACCTTTTAAACTCTTAAATTTGTATGTCACAGCCTAAAAGTTAATTACCTGGTCTATAAATGAAACTTGTTACATATATATCATGTAAAAGTACTTAAACAATGGCAATAAAGCTCATATAACAGAATGACTACGACCGCGGTAACTTAACCTCGGTTCATTTCAATACTGTCCGATCATTACCATTGCCATTGACCTTCGTGTTTCGAGGCAGGTGTCGTCATCACTTTCCACCCAGACGTGAATGGAATCACTCGCTCTGTTTACGGATGTTTGGACACTTTCTTTTGTTTTGGTAGCTTGCTCCCAGTTGGAATAGTTATTACGTTAATAGTCATTTGTTTTAAATTTGACAGTAGATACTACGTCCAGCTGAAAAACCCTAAATAGATGACTTACGCTACTTATACATAGAACGTTTTCATGAAATATGTTGAACCAAATTTCATAAAATTTGTATGGGATCAAACCATAAGAAAACTAATTTAAAATCCTTTAACAAATGGCGGAGCCCGAACATACATAAAAAATATAAGAATTTGAATCGATAACTAACTCCTTTTTGGAATCTGCGTAAAAATGACTGTACGCTCCAATTCAATTTCAACGACTTCTTTTGAACTAGAATGTAGTAGCAATGCTGCTAGCGTTCAGAACACGTGGCCAACTGCTTGATACATTTAAGCTATGTGCAGACTTGCGACAACCATCAGTGGATTATTGTAGTACCGGTCGTGTTGTGGTTTGATTATAGTATTTTTGAAATCATAAAAAAACTATTAATCAGCTGTCTATAGTAATAATTTCCCGGACATACATTATCAGAAATGCTTTTCAGGTGCTGCGACGTGTCGTAAAATACAACTGTTGATAGTAAGATTCCAATATATCACGAATATGTGAGAAATCACACATGAGCTTAAATATTTGTGCTAAGAAAGTGATTGAAGTTTCTAATGATATTTTAACTGTCAGATATTACACACTCATGTTCATTCAATGATTCGATTACTTGATCGTTACAGGCAGGTGTGGCTACAACTTATTGATTAAAAGAGATGAGATGTTATTTAAGTGTTATTGAAGTTAGATGTTAAACGACAAACACGTCACGTTTATGACAGTCGTTATTTTTCGACCTGTATTATCTATTCCTGTGAAGAGCGACTGCTGGCAGCTTGAGCCGCCAGCAGTCGCTCTCTGACTGTTATTCCGTTTCTAAGTATGAGTCTTCGCGGTAGTTTTTATAAAAATAATAGTGTACATACACAATAAATATATATTAACGTATTTATCTCTTTGCTGACGTGAGCAGCAGACCTTAAGCCTTCCGAATCGGGCAAATAGAAGAAAGTACTTATACAGCAAAATTCGTAGACAATACTATCACCTATATGTGCCAAAAGGCTTGTTTACAAATCGTCTTATTAATAAGAATAAAACCCCAAGTTTTTTTTAACTTATTGTAGGTCATGCTAGGTCTCGCGTGAGACATTGTAATTGACAAGGCAAGTGAAATAGTTGTCAAACGACGGATGAAATATGTATTTATAAAAAAATGTACAGAAAAATGTGTAACGACGCACAGCGCAGGGCTACGAAAGTGTTATAAAGGTGATGTCACTTCGCACTAAAGTTACGCCATAACCACGCACTACCATATGGAATTCCATTACAAAACTATAGTAGCCCTACGCGTTCCTCAGTGAAAGTTAATTATCTTTACAAAAGGAATTGAGTTACTATTATTAGCATGATTAGCATCGCTTGTAGAGCTACTGGAAGATATAAGAAAGTAGACGATTACTTACGCAATAATTCCCAGCGCGTATAGCCTAATATTATTTTTATTCTCTACTAGCTGAGCCGACAGACGATATCCTGTTTTAACCGTCAAACAACTGACAGTTATGTCAAACGCCATAAGGATTAATTAGAAAAGTTAACATTGTCAAATCACTAAAAAACTTACATGAGAAAACCTAATATGTTAAGTTTTAAAGCTTTAATACAATTAATATATATATATATATATATTTATAATTCACCGTAAATTGAATTGTAGGTAGTGTGAAGTGTTGTCGTTTTAAGTTTATTAGCCATGAATTTAAACCAATTTGGGCACGTAACTGTTTTATACTGCGCTTATGGTTAATAAGAGTGTTTTCAATTGTAAAATTGTAAATTCATTATCCTGTTCACTGTAGACTTCAAGAATGCGGCTTCTAGAATTAAACGCATTATGCTCTTTTTTAATCAAATTCAAAAATAATTTATTCCATTTTGGCATAAAGGGCGCACTTATGGACGTCAATAACATTTACATTCGGACTCTAAAACAGAGTTCCAATATGAATATCTCACATGATTGTCTGTGACGACGCAGTCGGAGATGGAATCACGCTAAACCTAGAATATTGACTGGTTGTCAAGGGCGGCTGCCTGAACACTATGTGTGTTTGGTGACAGTTTCTCTAACATGAAGGTGGTTGTAGCTAGCCCAGCGGGTTCTGGCATGTTTCCTAACACCATGCTGTGGATTTAATAAGGATGTGTCCTTCATCGGCAGCTCAAACAATGGGTGGGGATCATACCAGCGTCCGTCAGGCTGACTTCCGACTTCCACCACTAAGCTATCATCCTTATAAAGTTATAAATCTATACTAATATTGATGAAGAGGTAAAGTTTGTGAGGTTGTAACTCACCTCACCTCACCAAAATCTCAGCTCAAGAATTTTCAAAATCGGTTCTGAACCGATCCTGATATTTATTTTACCAATAGAAAGGCAAGTTGTGAGTGTCACATCATGGGCTGCTTTCATCATCATCATCATCACGCGGGTAAAACCGTGGGGCGCAGCTAGTCTTAGATAAAGCCATGTATCATTTGTTACAAAATTGCCGACAGTAGTTTTGATGAAGATAATAAATCTGCGCATCACAATAGCCAAACAATAGTGGATACTATTTAATGAGCAGGAGCATTTCGCAGAATAATAAAAGTGAGATTGGAAAATCGATCACGAACATCTGCTTTCTATTTTTTCTTACAATAATGCTGAGATAATGTGAATTCACTTTGTAACAGGAAATATATACCATTCATCGGTAAAGGCTTGATCACACTAACGCGGTTTATTTATATCTTGAGTCACCAATAAATAAAGAAAATATTATAAATGATCGCTCCAATATCGGAGCGATATCGGGGTGTTTGACAACTCTTTTTTCAGGAAAGTATCAAATTAAAATTAATATGAAATGATTCCTTTAAAAAATATCTTAGCCAACGCCATCTCCGTGTTTAACGCGTTCAAAAGATACGGCCGCAATAATTCATTAAATCATCATCAGATCGAAATATAAAGATTCCGTCTTATAGTCAAGTAAAGGCAATCATAACGTGTTAATTACATAAATAACAAATTGTTTTTCCAGTTCGCAAGCTAACAGCTACATATTCTGTTGACAACAGTTTTCCCATGGCAAAGTTTGAAACCATACCACCATTTTGTATGAAACCATCGCGTCAATGTATCCAGGTCTCCGAAAGACGCAGCAAACTATTTTTTTTATCAAATCTTACAAATACACTATTTTTACACTGGGCACTACAAACCATATACGAGATAAATAATAGGAATTAATAGCTTGTTTTGGTGGTTAAAAATAATAATAATGTCAAATGTGTGTGTATTTAAAAAGTAATAAATAACACAATAATAAACTAAAAAGTATAAATTTGATACAAAACGATGTGTATATGTACAGTAGGGAGAATGTGCCGAACGCACCTCTATTTATATAGGATTTAAACTTTTAAGTTTACTATTTTGTTGTTTATAATGTGAAAAAGAATCTCAAATAGTCTCAAATAGTCACGTTGGCTGACATCTTGTTTAAAATGGTTTCAATTGATCTACTAAATAATCAATTACTCCTTTTTAATCCTACGTCACAAGAAGAAGAAAGTAATATTCTCAAAAGGTAGACAGGATAGAAATGATGGCTAATAGAGTCGAAAGATTCTCGAGTGGAGATTAATTGACGAAGTCTACGTCCAGCAGTGGATGACCCCTGGCTGAAATGATAAACTCGAAACCAAATATGCTGCACGGAATGTTACTTCTAACCACAATCTAATATATTTATTCAAGTGTTTCGCTAAAATCATGGTCCTCGACTCATATAGCGTATTTTAGACGTTATTTGTCCAGTTCTTAACTAAATTTGTATAAATAAAGGAGCAAAAGTTAAATCCGACATTTTAACTTTTGCTCGTTTGTCATCATGGACAACACATACATAAACAAAAAATGTTAGCAGGACAATAGTCTAAAGATAAAGAACAACTTACAAATTGATAAAGATGAAATAATGATCTAGATACAGTAAATGAATATCACAACCTCTCTCTAACAACCTGACCATGAATAATTATTAATCCCAGTAGGAGCCCTACTTAATCTAATTATACACGACTGCTCTGGTTTGAATGATCAAGTCAAGCAACTCGGCTTCCGGATTAAACTGCAACGGTATTTTGCAGAAAATATTATAAGATTGTGTGCAGAGATCTTAAAAAGTCCTACTGTTTTTTTTTACTACTGTTGCAAATAATTTGAAGTGAGGTTTCTATGTTTATTTCGGCTTAGAAACCCCTCCTGTGCCGCATATAAAAGTGTTACTGAAAACCCTAGTTAGTAGGCTACTGGTTCAATCTAAAAAAGCAACCAGTTTGAACTTCGGGTGAAAGCAACATTGTTATCAAATCCACAGGTTAATTTCTAGTGATCGCCTAGGTAACTTTACCTTTATATGAAATTTGTTGACACAAATTTATCGACACACCATTTTACATATTTCTTGTGTCCTAGACGTGGGACGTATTGTGTTTATTATGCTTTTGCTAATACATATTTTGTAACGTAAATTATGATGCACCAAGGATGTCATAATCATACATTAATATGCGCGATTAAATACACAACTTTGAATATATAAAAGTGTACCGTCCAACATATTTCTTCTTTATGGTTTAATTAAGGTATGTTTATGGAATTATGCAAACAAACGCGCCTACAGGTTAGATGTTTAAGATTCGTAGAAAGTTTTAGTTTTATTTAAATTCTTCGATATCACTTCCAATAAAGGTTACGTCATTTTGGAAGAATTTTGAAGGTTTCTCAAGTCAAGAAAAATAATTTTGTCATTAATATTTCTAATGACATAAATCTTTGTTTGAAAAAGGAACTCCAAAGTGCATTATACGAGTATACCCAAGTAGCTTTATAGCCATATGCTTTTGACACTTCACTTTATCGAATGAACCATTTTGCTTCGGCATTCATAATGCGTGAAACGGGAATAATTTACTTCGATCACCGTATCGCATTCGCATAAACAATTGAATAACGCACGCACCGTTCGTACAAAATTTCATTTCTCTGTGTCACAGTTGTACTAGATAAATGACAGTTAGTTCTGAGTTCAATTGTTTCACGCTACGATACGACTGCAATAACGCTTTCTGCTTCGGTTACATTTAATGGAATTCGATACAAGAGTATGTTTTCCCCAAAATATAATCTGGATGTCTTTAAGGCCAATGAATGGATATCTTTATGGGAGGCGAGAATTATCCCACACTGCGGCACCACGTAACATTAGATGAGTTGTCCAATTCGACTATTTTGAATAAAAGAATCTCACCAGTATGAAATGCAAGCCAGCGGTACCAACTGCAATTTCACCACAGAAATCGATTTTACATTATAACATAATGCTATATTTACCTACATTAGTAATTATATTTTTTTTTATATATTCAAGGCGTTTAAGCACTACCTCACCTGCTGCTGTTAAGTCACTCAATTATTTGCACTTGTCCTATTATTTAAGGTAAATTTAACTTATTAATGTATAATTAGGATTGAATTTATGAATTGAATGATTATTGGTCTTCAAAAAATAAACAGAATAATGAAATTATGTAAAAGATCTCACCATTCATTTTCACCGAACCAAATGTCCTCTTTAACATATCTCCAAAGATCAACACTGTCTCATCACTGTCACTTTACTAGAGCGAGTCACTGCAACTGCGTGGAAAGCGGCGCCTGCGCAGGTTCGCGGTCGACTGCCCCTAGCTAGCGGTTACCCGCCGCTCGCGCTGCTGCATGCTACCAGGGTGGTAGGAGCCAATGTCATAACCACAAGTAACCATATTTCATCAATATAATGTGCGGCGAAAGTTGAGAAATGCTTTGGACAATGCTACACCAGTTCTTTGAATCTCAAAACGTTCATGGTTTCGTAATAGTCCGTTTTAATATGACAGGTCCTATCCTAGGAGATTGTTACGGGAATTATAAATGTGACGATTGAACTTGTCATAATAACATGTGACATTAGTGGATAGTTCGCCCTTAAATGTTCTTGAATGTGAGCTAATATAGGAAAGTGGAATAAATAGCGCATGTTTATTGCGCTTTACAATATCCAAGTAAAGTTTCAGTAAATTCCAGACTACTTTGCTGAATTAAACTCACTTACTTCAAACAACAAACATTTTACTTGACACTGGCTTTATTCACAGATTGTTGGAAATGAGGGGTTGAAAAGCTGTTGACTCAATTCATTATCGGATCTACGATGTAAACTGCTATTGAAAATGAACTTCTTGAACCCACTTCACTTTCACAAATATAATAATATATGTAAACCCGTACGTACTCTTATAAATTGGTGCTAAATTTAACCCCCCATTTGAATAAAGTGTAAAAATAAATTAGGATTAGGATTTGAATATTTGCTATACGAATTTGAATTTATGATACATCAGAATAAGTAACTGTCGTTATTGAAATAAAGTCATTTAGTTCTAATGGCTTGACAGGGCCTTTGATTATTCGTTTGACCACCACCAGAGGCGATCATTTGGTTATCGCTTATCGGACAGTTAGATTCAGTTCTGATCTAGTTTGATATTTTTCTCGTGTTAAAAGTAGTAAATGGACTATGAGTAAAGATTAAATCAAGAACGTCCGGTCCCGTCTATTACTCATCTCTCAAAATCCATTTGTTTGTTAGGGATTCCAATTTGAACATCATGTGAAGATGGTCATAATAACCGTCACGAGACAGATCTTGCAGTTATGCGCCTTATAATTAGCAGCTTGTCTTGCTTTCCAACTGATAAAAAACGTAATATAGGGTCTGTATACATGCTGCATGTAGATTAAAAAAAAACAGACAAAATGCCGCCTGTATTGTGAACAAATTCCATACCTAGGTCGAAACTTCGACTATAAACGCGAGTAAAGCCGGATACCACATATATATAATAATGTGTCAAACTCATGAGAATTTCCAATCAAATTCCATACCCTTACGAAATCAAACCACTAGAAATCTCTCATCTATAATATAAACCCTTGATAAAACCCCATACAAGCCGCCCTCCGCATATAAATGAGAAAAAGGTGCTATGTTTTGCATCGATAAATAAATTAATATCTATTGCGGCTTTCCAACCTTATTTTTATTCACGGCAAGTGCACAAGCGCATATGGGCTCGAGCTATATAATTTCTCTCGTCCTATCGAAAGTATGGAAAGTGGTTCCTGAATTTTTTTGGACAATCGATATAGAAATAGAAAGTTAATTAGTTCGTTGCTAACATAATGTGTACTCAACACCATTATGTCGCAATGGTTATGGCGAGTGTTATAAAGATTAATTTGACGAGTTACATAAAGCAACTGACATACCTTTTATATTTAGCTGTATTACAAAGTTGCAAGTACACGTTTAAGATTGTAATTTTATTTTTCTTATTAACCCTTTATCAATTTAGCATCTCCGTAACAAAAGCTTCTCATGACGTTCACCCTACTGGGATATGGGCCTTCCTCGGAGGGCGAGTCATGTATCTAGAGTTTCACCACTGATATCCGTGTTTTTTTTTTTAATATTATAAGCTTGCCTTTGACCACTTTCTCACCTGCTGTCAAGTGTCGACGTGGTCTAAGATGGAGCACACAAGCCTAAAAGATACCTAGTCACTGTTGTTCATCCATGGTGTTAGTTTGAATATAAGTGAATGTATTCAAACCACTAATCGTTGAATTTCTCAAAACGTAAATGTTTCTCAACTTGTGCTTAAACAGATTTGACAAATTTTTCATTCGATATGTTCCAAACCAGTCCCAAAAAAAATTATTTAAATGGGTTTAATACATATTCTCTGATGTGAAATACTTTCACGGGTAGGTAGGTTGTTACCTCATAACTTTCTCGTTTATGAACCAATTGGAAAACAACTTTTGTCATTCAAAACGTGCATTTTTCCATACTAATACTATAAATACTCATGAAAATATTTTAGTAGGAGTGAGTATTGGTATTTCGGGCTTGCTTTTGTCTCACTCATGGGACAGTGAGGATGTGGTTAAAAATAGACACTCTAGACTAACTAGTACATGAAGCGATGATAGCTCTCCGGTGGGAGCGTCGGCAGTCAAACTGACGGACGCTGGTTCGATCCCCGCCAACGGCTTGACCTACCGGTGATACAAACACCGTTATCAAATTCTCAACCTTGCGGCTGGATATTTTCGAGTACCCGCCTGTCGAGCTACCCTCCCCAAAGATTGGAAACTGTCACCAAACACATAGTGTGCTCAGACAGCAGTCCTTGAAAACCAGTAAGCATTTTAAGTCTAGCGCGTTAACATCTCCGATTACATAGTCACCGACCATGAAGTGACATAGTGGTCAAACGCCATCAGTATAAGTTAAAAAAAAAATTTCGCAGTAATACCATATAAACTCATGAAAATCTGTTAGCAGCAGTGAGGTTTTTTCTTTCGGCCTAGCTTTTGTCTCACTGGAGGGTCAGTGAGGATGTGGTTGAAGATAGAATCACTCGAGACCTACAATACTAGTACATACGACTAGCTGCGATAACATAAACAGAACACTTCTATAAGTGACGGTGGCCATTTTCGTACATCTATAAGCTAGACTAGGATTAATGATAAAACTACATTATCTAGCGAAAAAGATATTGCGGTCCCTTGAGCTCTTACCTATGCAGTAGGCTTAGAGAAAGTAACATTCTACGATCGACAACGCTGAGAGAAACATAAAAAATGTATGCAATTGACACTTCAAAGCAATATGTCATGTGATCAACGAAAACGAATATTCACCGTTAGCGGTTAGAGAAAGAGAATCGCTATAGGAAGCGATACATCTTGTCTAAGCCCTCAGGTACAAATCTTCATTGCTTCAAAATTAATCAAACGATTCCAATGATATGTGAAGGATATCGTTATGCACTTCAGATTTACTAGCTTCGCCCCGTGGTTTTACCCGCGTGGACTATTATTTTCCCATTTACATGAAACACTTCTCCTGCTACAAAGTATTAGAAAACTTAAAACAAACGATGAATAAACCGGTAAAGTCGTTCTGAACTTTGGCATTTTTGAGGGAAATACGGACTTTTATACATATAGATTTCCCTGTTCCCCAGTTTTCCCTACAAAATCGCGGTTTTAGGCAAAATAAAATAATCCACAATAGATGCCCGAAAGGTCGCCCACATACAGTGTTACTATAGAGCATTGTTGCAGTGTCAAATTAATGTAACAAATATTAAATGACGATGACACACAACTTGTGCTACTTTTTTGTGATCCCACTATTTTTCCAACGGACAATAGATATTGATAATAACGATGACGTGAATAATTCTTTATTTCCTACAAATTTATATCGGTTTTAAATGATAACTAAAATGATATTGTAATTCACATTATGAGAAAGTTAATATCTAATTCAAACTATACAAAATAATCAGAACGAATCATATATGTACATTAAAAAAAAACTTACTCATTGTACTGTTTTACAAACAGTACAAAATGTTTAATTTGTAATTTACATATGAAAAAGAAGCTCAGTATTTTATGAGTATATAAAACACGGTAATTAGTCAGGTAGGAATCAGAGGGTCCCGACTAAAGTTTTGATCACATTCGGTGGTCTTTTTACTACGTGAGTAAATTCCGTATTTTATAGATTCAAAATGTGCCAAAACCACGTCAATTTTAATAACAAAATTGGTTAACATTTTATTCTTACACCAGATTCGTTAATTATCTCCTTCGCTATGACCATAACCTTCTGAATCAACTCCTTCTGATCTTCATCACCTGTTAAGTTTTTCTTCAACATAACCATTGTTCTTATGACCAAACTGTACTTGCACAGCTGATGTCTGTTCCGATCTTGATTATTCTTAACCGTTATGTTGAGTAGACCGAGCCAGTTGTGAAGAAACGTTAAGAATTCAGTGGTGATGTGTTGGGTTATTTGAAATTGTACTAATGTGAGCGTCCACGGTTGGGTAGTGAGAGTGGCCACCAGTTGTGTGTCATTTTTGGATACAATTGCATGTTTGAAAATGGAGCCTAAAGTCTTCCAACCAGCTGATGATTTATCTTTGGATTCCTAAAGTAAGAAAGCATATTTTTTGTTTAAAAATATAACTTCGATCATTATTACACTAACAAACACGACGACACACACAATCAAAATAGACGAACATCTAAGGTCTAAGAACAAACATCTATGCTCATCACAGAAATGTTTTACCAGGCGGGACTCGAACCCGGGGTCGCGGTGCCAAAGTCAGATCACTGAGCCACGACGACCACAGCCAGATTCAACACGCTAAATTAATATGAAAGCATTTTTAGGTCGGTACGAAAACAAATGAAAGTGAAATCTCGTTGATATCATGATCCTAAATTTGTGCAAAACAACATAATTATTTTAAATACTTACTAATGTAAATACTATTATAATATACTACTGTTATATCATACCACTACATTGCTGTATTTAGTGCTAATTATGATGCAACGCGTGATGAAAAATCGCGCGTTCTGATTTAATATAAAAGTATTCGTAAAATTCACACGCGCAATTAAATATTTTATGGTAATTGTTAATGTTTGAACTACGAATAACTCGCCTTGCTTGGCAGGCGGGTTGGCAAGCGCAGTAAGCTATGATTATTTAATATGATGCTCATATAATAACATAAAGGCAAGTATTTTTGTAACAAACCTTTACTCGGTGGACTCTTAACGCATTTGTTGTACAAATATACCTTATTAACATTTTAATGTTTAGCTATAATCTACTAGACTAGATAACTAGTCCGTAAATGGTGCTCGAAAGTATTTCAAAATAGTAGCGACTCTATTCCCTGTCAGAGATGAGGTGATTTTTTAATTAAAAAATTGTATATATTGTATAGTTATATAGAGATGAGATCCATATGAGATTTTACTTGTATACTTGTATAAAAATATACTAACCCTGCAACACAACATCAGCTGTATTCTGAACATAAGACACCTCAATGCACAATATTGCCTCTCTAACGCCGGTAATCCCCCAACATCGTAGGCCAAAGTGAGCGGTGCATTCACCCCAGAGTTCAGCACCATGTACACTAGCTGTAAGAGAGAAGCCCCTCTCTCGCTTGCACTGTCCCGGCGGAGAGATTGGATGATCATGTGCGTTTGAATTTCTAAGACCGAATTCGGCTGTAAAATGAAAAGGACAAATAAATATTTTGAGTGTTTATTGTGTAGGTGCAGATGCACCTCCCTGAAAGTATTCCTAGCGGCACTCATAATGTGCTAGTGTACATGACACTAGCTGTAAGAGAGAAGCCCCTCTCTCGCTTGTACTGTCCCGGCGGAGAGATTGGATGATCATGTGCGTTTGAATTTGTAAGACTGAATTCGGCTGTAAAATGAAAAGGACAAATAAATATTTTGAGTGCTTATTATATAGGTGCAGATGCACCTCCCTGAAAGTATTCCTAGCAGCACTCATAATGTGCCCCTAGGTCACAAATATTCATTGTAGTACTTAACAGTACTTTTACCGGTCCTTGGTCTCGATCAGTCATAAGTCTATGTTTTTGCATACAATCCGGGTGTCTTCAAGTCAAGAGTGAATCTCTTCTAGGCAGGCGTGATCCATTGCAGACCACATCTTCACTTAACGTCAGATGAGAGAGTGGTCTAACGCATGCCTATTCTGTATAAAAAGTTGAAGTATTTGTAGGTACAGCTGTAATAAATGAGTTATAGCTAAAATTATGACAGAGGTGAGTTAGAAGTGAATTATAATTTTAAATTTTTTAACATTTAGTATATTTACCTGATAGTTATTCTTCGTGAAGTAATGCACCACATAGGAAAGTAATTGTAGAGCTGCACATGCTACTCTCTCATCTGAACTGCTGGTGCAAGATAAAACGCTGGGAAGGAAACCCGTGCGGTTCACGTACGTTATGAGCACTGTAAAACAATAATAATTACTCTATCTAAAAAAAAATGGGAAAAGGGATAGAATGTACAAATAAAGAGAAAGCTAATTTAATATATATGACAAAAATTTGACTGTAATTCAGTTTTATGTTACAAAGTTGTTTTTTCCGGTGCAAGTGGCTTAATCAGCTTTGAGTGTCGTCCTAAATTTTTGGAAGTCAAAATAAGTATATATATATATATAGGGTCAAAACCCACGTAGTCTATTTTCCCGTTATAAAAGATTGCTTAATACCTATATATATATATACCTATTTTGACTTCCAAAAATTATATCTATGGTATATATATCTGGATATATATACCAGGTATGTGGATATATATATCCACAGGATGGATATATAATAAACAATTTATAACTGCTTCCTAATATCAAACATCAAACGCAGAAATGCTACTAAAATAAGTAAACCGTTAGTAAAAACATTAATGAAATGGTTTCATATATAAACATACAAACAAAATTATTAATAATAGTCTAGTCTATTAAGCCGCTACCCGTGGATAATTTTCTCCAAATACTGGCAGCATTAGGCAACGCTGCGTTGAAATTGATAACCTTTGAGCACGATAAAAACCAGCATTTTGGTCGTTTGTTTGAATTAGTACCCCGATAGTTTTTTTTATTGAATTAAATGTTTTATTATTATTGAAGATTAGTCTTATCATACTAATATTATAAATGCGAAAGTTTGTGAGTGTGGATGTATGTTTGTTACTCTTTCACACAAAAACTACTGAACAGATTTTGTTCAAAGGTGTAACTATAGATGTAAAACTCTGTAAGTGCACAATTTTTCCTGAAGAATATTTTAATTATGAATTTATTAAAAAATATTATTAATTTATTAGAAAATTGGCTAATAAATCTGCCGTTATTAAAATTACCACTAAAATTGTAAGAATTTTAACAAAAGGTAAAAAATTATGACTTACCTCTATTATCATTCTGATGATTGGCAAGTCCCAACAGGTAAAGACTTAGCTTCAAACACACATATTCGAAGTGATGCTTTTTCTCATTATCATCTCCAGCTTGTTCGCTGTTCTTCGAGAATATTACAGTAATGAGCACCGCGGTCTTAAGGCAGAGGGTCGGGTCCAACTCTAGAGGGAGAAGCGTTGTAGCGAGGTCTAGCAGGTAGCTGATGTTTGGAGCTACAATAGATACACGCCTTTATAATATGTAGATTTTGTATCAGCAATTATTTTTATATTTATATATTGGTAACTCACAAATGATTCTCACAATTTAATAAGTTTAACTTTAATTTAATTTTAACTTTAATTAACTCTCTAATAAGTTTCTGAGCATGCTACATAAATACATATAGGAACGTTGTTACCACTTTAACAGGCATGTAAGTCTCGATATACGAGAACGGTGGTAGGGTATTCTCGGGTACCCGCCTGGCTAGCTACCACCCTCAAGTTGATAAACCTGTCATCAAACACGTAGCGTGTTTAGGTCTTGAGACCCAGTAAGCATTGTGATAACATCTTCGACCACATCGTCACTGTCCATCAAGTGAGATAGTGGTCCACCGCTGGATCGATACAGTATGAAAAAAAGTATTTAGGACTAAAATATTTTTTATAGTATAAGCAGACACCTAGACGTTTGAATGCTATCTCGGCTGATGGTAAGTGATGATGCGAATCATGTCTGCATAAAAGAAATATATTATATTATATATATTATATCGTACCTATGGAGTAATACCTTATGGGTAATGAATTCCACTTCTTACCATTATGAATGTAGAAGTAAAGGGAAGCTTAGTTCGGGAAGGTGGAATCTCAACTACCGGTTGTAACAGCCGGTTGGCTAGGCTGGAGGTTTTTTAGATGAAATCTGGTAGGAGGAATCACGAAAGGAATTTTGAGGCTACAAGACCACAAAATGCAACCGACAAAAGCTCGTAAGTAAATTAAAATACTTTTTAATACATAAACATTATATAAACACTAATGAAAGTGTGAACTGTAAATAAATTAGGTTATAAAATGCAATAAGTCAATAAAGTTAAAACTGCTTTATAACAAGTCGCTTACTATTTTTATTTTGGTGGACTGATATCCAAAATCTCACAACCGGACAGTAAAGATTTTCTTCTAAAGACTTTAGGGTGGTATTACCGGATTCTCATAGTTGGTCCCAAAAGGACACAATACAAGATCGGTTATCTTGTATATATATAACGAAATCGGGAGCCCGTACATCAGCGAATATGCCTGACGCGCTGCAGTATCTAAGTTACTTCATAAGGATGCGAAATGCGTTCTTGCTCAAACAAAGATTTTACGTCGGTCTTCGTGGGCGATATCGTTTACCAACGCGTAAAGTCTAAACTTCGCAAAGAGGTCCTAACTATATGGGTTCGTTTTAATCTATTGATAAGCCCTGAAATGGAGTCTACGACTTTCTAACTTCCGATAGTATTCCTCGTACGTGGTGGCCAATACATCTTGAAACCATCGAGGAACACAAGATTATTTGAAAGGAGAGTTAACAGAGTCAAGCATCGGCAAATTATCTTAATACCCCCAGTGCTACACATATACAGGGGACGGTAAGCACCTTCAATCAGCGCGTCTGCTTGTTACCGCCTATATTGCTTAAAAAGAAGTATCATGTATGATAGTATCATGTTTAATAACAATAAACACTCGCGTATAAAACAATCGACTCGACACCCCTTTTATTACATTAGAGAACTGAGTACGTTAGAGACCTAGACCGCGGGCAGGCTAACGCGCTTCCGGGATAGAAAAGAATACGATACAATACAAAAACTCTAAGTTAAAAAGTGACAATTTGCTGTATGCCACATATGGGATATTAACGGCGTCACTAAACTAAAAATAGAAACTGAGACTAAAAACTATTTAATACTTAAACTTGTGTCTTACCTATTTGATTATCATCAATGAGCGCTTTAGACAATACATTTGGCAACGTGAGCCAAACTAAGTTGGTAAAGTCTTGCGTGATGTCTTCGTCGCCATCCTCCACATATTCATGTAACGTTTCCATACAGTTTTCTACTACGGTTCTGTCATCACACTGGACGAGAATGTTTAATAGAAGGTCCCACACTGTTGGGTCGACTGTTAGGTCTGGTGGCAGGCACGATTCCAGCTTCAGCCATTGAGCAAGCTGAAGAAAATATTTGGGGATGATTTAATTAGTATATTAGTGACAACAGTCACTGTGGTTACTGTGATTCCGACCTACTGCAAGATGATGGATAAAACAGTGGCTAGCCCAATTGTTGGAATTTCTGGACTTCCTAAACATTAGGGCATTAATAACGGCGGGCCTGGGGCTACGCCTTTGAAGAGTATCCTTCCATATCTATAGTCTATCTCTATACATATAGTATATTAAGAAATTGTCCTCCACGCGTCTGTCTGTCTATTTTTCCGGTAACTCTTTCTAAACCACGCAAAGGATGTTGAGTTAACTTTCATCCTCATGTGTGTTTCACACGCATGACTATGATTTCCCATTGCAATTATCCTTCCAAGACTCATAGTAAACTTTATTTTCGAAATTATATCCTCAAATGGGGTGTTAATAATTGATCTGCAGCCAACTGCCACAGATATATATTATTTATTTTAAGGTAGTGCCAGTTCTTTATTCAGATGGAAGCAAAACAGGCTCAATTTCAGGGAATTTTATCTGTAATATATGTTAATTAGAACTAAAATTATAATTTGACAAAAGCATGGCTTAACCAATAATGTTTTGGTTGCTACGAAGATATTTCAACGTTCTGTTCAGCTTTCATTGACCTCTTGGGGGGCCACGCTACATTCCCCATTTTGAAGACCTGTAAAATTGTCATTGTGCTGTTTTTGGTGATGTTGTTGACTAGTGCTACGTTAATTTGCATGCTCACTGACTCCAAGGCAGTATGTGCCTTAGGGCACATTCTGCCTTCATCTGCTTTTTAACAAAGGTGCTGCAGGGGAATTTTATCAGCTCCAGAAAGTAATGCCAGATAATATATATTAAAAAATAATGTATTAAACTTACGAGAATGTTCAATTAAAAAAGTGATGTTATTCAGAATGCTTATGTAATAATATTTTACTTACCACATTAAACTTCACAAAATTAGGGATCCTTTGGGAAGTGAACGCCCACAGCAGTATGGCCGGATTATGTGTGTAATACACCGAAGGTTCCGGTTGCAGCATGCCCACTACGCGATCTGTAGCCTTCTCTAGGTACACTCTCTGCTCTAGAGACTTTAGGGAACTGTTCGATATTGTTGACATCTGAAAAAGGTTATGGACATAATATTGAAACTTAATTTATTTGTCGATTCACACAGCCATGGTTCATGTTAGTATAAAAGGGTATTCTGAGATAGGTACATCTTATTTTCTTCATCGGATGGATTAAATAGTGAACGAGAAAAAGTAGTTTTTAATTGTCTCCTAAAAAATAGAGATACAAGTTTTTTATGTTAATCACCTCAAAACTTTGTCATTTGTGAACGGATTTGCAAAACTCTTTTTGTCATTGATGTCTACCAATGCATTCATCCAAGTTACAGTCTTAACTGAATAAGTATTCTTGATCGAAGGAATAATGTTATCGAGGTTTTATAACTTTTTATCGTACTTCCAAAAAAGAGGTCATCAATTCAATTATTGTTTTTTATTTTTTATTTATTTACGTCAGAACTTTGTCAATTATGAACCAATTTTGGAAATTATTACCCAGAAAAATTTCATATAAATCAGGGTACCTACTCCTCGTCATTATCAAGATTTTTTAAAAGTTTCTTCCCCTATATTTTCTAGGTCGGCTGCCAGAACACACTATGCTAATGTTAACAATCAAATTTTTAAACTTGGTTGGTTACTAACTTGGGTACATTGTAAGAAGTACCTCAAGTTAAAGATAAATTCTTTCTTCATTTCATGAATCTAGAACACACTTACGAACGTCAATAAATGTACTAATATTTCAAAGACTCTAGCACCGCGTTTCAAAACAAATAGAGCCAATACTGAGACGCAGCGAAAATCAACTTGTTGGTTTTTATTTTTCCACCTAGCAGAACGTTTGTTTCTTTAGATATGGCAGATGAAGGAAGAAAATTTGAAGCATTTAGTTTTTTTTATATCAGTAATACATCATATTTGAGGGCCATTTGTTTACTTCGATTATCTATTATTATTTATTGTTTTAAAAACCAGTGAGGTGTCCTCTACAATAATCCACGTTACAAAATTGTTCATCGTGTATGGCAAGTAATAAATATAAATGTAAAATCAAAACAGGCCCTCATATAGATCCTTGTGGAACACCCATCATATGTCATAATCAAAGACACGGTACTAACTTTATTTTTAACACTTAGCTGTAATGTCAACATGTCAATCAGATATAAACATATCATTTTTTATGCAAAAGATGGGTAAACATTACATATATTATGCACGACACACTCATAGCAAACAGTCTGAGCGCGGTGATCTACACAATCGAATGCTTTGAACAGATCACAAAAAACACCAGTGGCGTCATGTGAGCTTTCCCAAATCTTCATTACATAATATCACATGGTAAACAAGTATCAATAATGATGTGCAATGGTACAAAGGCATGCGATAACATAAAAAGTGTACATAATTCATAATTGCTATTCAGCTGGTAAAATGTATTTACTGCAAACACAAGCCAAAGTGCTTTTATGATGTACGGAGGAGCTTGGAAAGATTTCGGCAGCTTTAACACGTACTCCACGAGGAACGGCAGTAGAGGGGCTGTTGCTTCCTCAGGACTGAAAAATATAAATTGATTAGGCGACTTGCAATAGCGTACTTGGTATATTTCAGAATAGAATAGAACAAAAGCCTTATAATGTTAGGTTTATACTTGGCAAGTCAAATTTACTTGCATTTACACACAATGTTGGATAAATAATCTTGATTACTATCAAGATTAATAGTAATGCCAAACGTTTTATGATTAATAGAAATATGTCACAGTTTTCAATAACGACTAAGGCGACTGAAAATCAGAAAATTCGAGTATTTTTATTTCTTTAAAAAACTTACAGCATATTTTGTCTATGGGTTGAATGCAAAGTTCTTATAACTTTTATTATATGCCTCTAGCACGAACAACTTGTTTGTCACAAGTGGTCATAATTTGTATAATCAAATATTCCAAAAATGAATCAAAATCCCTATTGTTAACAAATATACCCTTCACAGCTCACTGATTAGATCTATTAAGGAACCGATAATCTGGCACAACAGTATGTAAAGAATATATTATAAAACGAATACTTTTCTGTAGATTGGCAGTAGAAGTAGATGTAGATTATCAGACTATAAGGTTGTCCCTTCAGCAATTGCTCTCCGATGGATTGTGTCTTCTCTATGCCATATTGGAGCTCTACCAGACCCAACTGCAAAAAGTGTTTTATTCAGCAGGATACGAGTACTGTTATAAGTCACCAGCACTCGACGAGACGAAGCCAAGCTATTATAGTGGCAACTTGGGCGAATCTGTTAAATTGGTCTTTATAAAAGGCAGAAAAAAGTCTTAATAAGTTCGTATATGAGACGAGTGTCTCGAGTCTCAGTGCGAGACAGGACGCTGCGACGAACGCACCGCACTCAAGATCCTGATGAAGGCTTCCGGAAGAAGCCGAAACAATTGTCGATCGTGATATCGACTACGCGCAAAGAACCACGTTATACCCGTAGAAACTGTGTAAAGAAATTATACCATATTCGGATTATTAATGAATTGTTGTTTGTGCTAGTTTTGCTATTCTACTTGAAATATTGTAATAACTTCACATAAGTATCTTATTTATCCCGCAATGCAATTAATTAATTGATAACAATGCATTCAAGATGCAATTATGATTATAGCGGAATACCGGGCTTATTTATGATTATATTTGAATTCCTATTGCATTGTATATGAATTGTTTGTCTTAATAAATAAAATAATTGGCACCCAGGTTTTTACGATATTGGCGTCAAGCGGGGTATAAAATTTCAACAAGTATGCTGTTCTTCTTCTTCTTCTCTCAGCCATGTGCGTCCACTGCTGGACATATGCCTCCCCATGTAGGTGGATTTGCCAATACTCGCCACGCTTGGCAGGCGGGTTGGCGAGCGCAGTATGATTTCCAATCCTCAGAAGGCGCTGCTGCCCACCTTCTGGTACGTGGTCCCTTAGCCGACTCTAACGGCACCCGCGGGAAGAGATGGGGGAGTACTATTCTAGGCCGGTACCACCACGGATGGTATGTTGTTAGGTAAATGAAATTTTATAATATATTTTTAACTTATTTTGTTAAAAGTTCTACACGTCTAATAAACTTTGTAAATATAGATTATGATAGCAGTTCATGAAGTTTAATTTTGATTGAACAAAGTTTGACATTATTACATTAGTGAAAAAATATTTTCAAGCGGTCATATTTTTCCTTTATCCAAAATTCTCGCGATAACGACAAATGCGCTTGAACTGTATGTATGTAGAAGAAAGGAATGAAAAAGTCTAAAAATTACATTGTTTTTTTTAGCCATAGATAATAACGCATTAATTATTATAATATTACTAAAGTAGGTCACCTGTAATGTACATTTTTGTAATATTTAAAATCAACACGCGTTAGGATTTCACCCGCCCCTTCTGTCTGTATATAAAACACCCGCGAGCCTCTGTAATCTCATCAGCAACTGTTTTAATCCAATCAATCAACAGCTTTATTGTTTACTCACATGTATATCTTTAGCACAACTATCTGTTGGAGTATTATCGATGTTCAAATAGTTGTCAGCCAGTACTTTCAACAATTCCCCTAGCACCAAGGTGCTTGCCTTGCGAATTGTCACGTCATCTCTGAAAAAAGAATTACAGCTTAAAACCTGCTAAGTATATTCAACTTTTACAAAACTGAGTTGGAAGTAGACTATAAAATAAATAACAATAATAATAATAAACGCTTTCACACACACACACCCCTGCACTAGGATTGTACCTGTACCGCGAGAGGCATGGACGGACACATAAATTACACAAACAACCGCGACCCTGGGTTAACAATTATGCTCATCACATACTAAATATTCGAACGGGATTCGAGCCCAGGACTTTAGGATCAGAAGTCAAAGCTCTGAATATTGACCAACAGCAACGGTAATGTTCTGGCTCTTTCGTTATTTGAATGGATCCTACCATTATTCGCTGCCTGAAACATTATACCTACTAATGTAATTAAAATCTTGTAGATCTTAAACTGACTAGTGTAGAAATAGACTAATGTTAGAAATAGAATTGATATCGAGATAAATATAAGATTATTATTAGTAGCAATATTTGAAACGCTTGGGGTCGACACATTGGGCCCGGGGAGCTCATCGGATTTACCAAAATTTATCGGAAAGCTTGATCGAAGCGACGCGTGATAAAATTGCTGGCACATAATCACGCACATAATCAGCGTTTCATTTCTATACAGGGCAATACAGCTAGCATTCTGGGCACGCTGTCCACTGGTAGCGGATTTGTGCTAGCTGTAGGCTGGTAACAGCTAGTGGATTACTCAATGTTATTGTAGTAGCTGTAGTATTGTAATTACTTATTAGTATTTTATTTTAATGGCATCGACTCATAAATTGAAAAAATATTACTTACACGGATTTTATTTGTTTTTATTGCTTGATATTATGGCACAGCTTCATTTGGCATGGATACATTCCATTACAACGTGACGCGGTGACGGCCAAAGAGAGTTATATACGTAGAGATATAGATGAGTCAAAGTGTCTAAATTTCCACATACACAACCAACTACGCAAACGACTCCAACATGTAACATTTTTGTTGCCTTGAGAATATAATCATGACCTTTGTTTGCCTATTGGTTATCGTGTTTTCTGAGTTACTCAGTTGAAAATACCAAAAGCATCTCCATCAAGTTTGATCAGTTGATTGTCAGCAGAGGATGTGGTCGTAGGTGTAATCACGCTAGACCTAGACCTTTTGACTGGCGCACAAAAACTGTTGCCTGAATACACAGTGAGTTTGGTGTGAATTTTTCAAACTTGAGGATCGTAGCTATTCAGGCAGGAATTAGAAAGTACCTACGATTCAAGTATGTCGAACACTAGATCTTCACATGTGGTATAAAATAAATAGGGATCGCTATCACTTTTATTCTTTTATAACATAGGCAGGTACTAATGGTATGCAAGCAGTTGAAAAATTCTTTACTCATGACTTACCTTACAATTTGTACCTGTGGTAACATAGTCAGATATCCTTTAGAAAACAGCATGTCACAGAAAACTGGCAATATTTCAGTACTACTTCTCTCATAGAAAAAGTTTAGTAAAAACTTTAAAAATATGCCATACTCTTCAGTTTCTATTTGAGTTTGATGCTCCTGGATTAAGACACAAGTAAAACTAAAATTTTTTTTTTCTTAAATTTTGTTTTCTATCTCTAAATATTATCTGATTTTGATGATAGTTTTTATTATGGAATGTGCACAGTAAAAAGCTCGTATTTCTTATTCTATTCTATTTATCGAGTACGCGGGCTGTTCCGAAAATAGTTAGTGAAATGAAAATTAGTTTGAATATGAATAAAGTTTATTTACAGCTTTTCAAAATATTTCCCGCCGAACCCTATATGCACTTATGCATTCGGGTGCCTTTAAAACATTTCAAACACTTATCTTGCGGAAAGTCGAAAAATAACCGCCGAAATTATACGACGGCCTGCAGTGTTGATTTTTCGCCCACGAAGCATTTTTTTTACCGTGGGATATAAAATAAATCACTTGGAGCTATATATCTGGAATATAAGGAGGATGGGGTAAAATTTGTACCCCCGAATTTGTCAAAGAGTCCATATTCATTCTCAGGTATTTGAGCAGACGCGCTTCCCGCGAGAAGTCCATTGTTGCAATTAAATTCAAAATATTTAAAAAATACCTACCAAAAACTAGTAGCCAATGATTTTAACCAATAATTGAAATTAGCCGTCAATTCAAAATAGTTTCAGGGGATATTGTATTTATTCTGTGAAGCAACCCAAGGATGTTTAATACTTCTTTAATTACGTTATATAAAAGTCAGTTTAAAATGCTACATTTCGCTTTGAAATTATATATAAACAATTTAAATAGTTTTTCATAAGCTTACCATTTATGTATATATTCTTACAACAAAACCAAAGGGCGTGGATAATGTAACGGAGTGGTTAACGATCGCAATCGTTTTTAAGTCACGTTATTCAGTAAAATACTTAATTTCATTCTACCGTCACATGCTTCGAAAAAGTTGAATTCACAGAGTCACTAACAAGAAAGTATTAGGACATGTGCGGCAAGTCTCGAGAATGTATGGCGTAAAAAGAAGAAAAGTGGTTTTATTGGCCATGACCTTCCGCAAGTTCGGTCTCGCTTCCTTCAAACCATAGTTAAGGGAAAACTGGAAAGGAAGCGACGAGTAGGGCGGTCAAGAAAGTCGTAGCTCTGGAACGTCCGAGAGTGGACAGGAATCGCCAGAGTAAACAACCAAAAAATATTCTCTGGAAAAAAAACGGCAGAAATATGCGGAGCTGGCAGCGAAACTCCAATAGTGGAGAGGCACTGAAAGAAGAAAAAGGCTAACATAACGCCTTCTTGTGCTTTCACAAAGTGCATATATAGCTCATGTAAAGCTAATAACTGTGTGTGAGTTTGCCCTTAGTTCATTGTGTCCAGCCTAGTGTTAAGTTACGTGATCATATAGATTACTGCGTCTTCCTTTTTTAATAGTATCATTAAGTGAAAACAATTTTAATCCAATTGCACAAAAGAGAGAGGGACGGAGAGGGGGGTAAAGGCACCGTTATTTCCAGAATACAGGAGTCAGTTTTTATCATCTACTAAAGTAAAGTAAGCTTTTTGACGATGGTTATTATTACATACATTATAAAAATATTATGAAGGAACTGTTCGTACCTTAGTAAAAACAACGAGATCGGAAATAGCTCGTTGGACGGAGTTGGTCATTTCGGTAGAGCACTGTTTCAATATGTTTATTTCTTGAGCGTCAGCCAGAATCGCTTGGACAAAATCTACTTTCTGTTCGCCGTGGTCCAGCAATTTTATAAGTCTAAAAATATATTTTAAAACAATGCAAGCCTCGTGCACCCATTGGGCTACCACATCTCATAATGTGGTTGTAGCAGAAAGCGATTAAGGTAATTCGTTTTCCATAAAAAAAGTAATCATGACTTAAGATTATACAGATCATCAAAACAGTAACAATGCCGAAATGTGTAATAAACTAAAATAAAATTAGCCTTTTCACTGTGTTAGAGTTCGCCCGAGGAAGTATAGTGCTACCATATCTATTTCTCCCGCCAGGCAATAGTGTTGTTTCGGTTTTTTTTTTATTATAACATTCACACAAGGTCTTCAGGTCCCAAACTAGGCAAAGCCTGTATTATGGTAACCTGATGACATATATATACTTATATACATATACACACCCAGACACAGGTCAAACAGACATGTTCATACACACATATGTTTGACCTGTCCGGGAATCAAACCCGGGACCAGTGGCTCAGAAGGCAGAGTGCTACCAATTGCGCCAACCGGTTTGAAGGGTATGGTTTCCGGTGAAATTACAGGCACATGAGCCTTACCAACTTTATGTCCCAAAGGTGACGGGCGCAGTGCACCTCCTTACGAGTTGTATCTCTCTATAGGCAGCGAATACTAATTTACATCTTATGGGCATTTTGGTAGTACCGTCACCTGATCCCATAAAAAAATTAACAAAAAAAAAAAATTCTAACGGGATAATATAATATATAGAAATATTTTTATCCATTTTTAAGCATGTGTGTAATATAAAAAATAATCCTTTGATATTATATTAATATACTTCTATTAAATTGATATTTTCATATCAATATTGCGTTAATACATAGGTTTGGTTTTATTGGTTTGCAAGTATTATTTACGCACAGTTAATAAAAATTAAAAATAATTAATATCAAAATAAAATACAAAATGTATTTCATAAAATGTTTACATGGCATTTTTACTGTTAGTTGATCTGTATATCACGATTACTTTTTGAATGGAAAACGGACCACGTTAAGGTCGAGTTTTGTACAGGAATTTCGACTTATGCGTTGCATTTGACCAATATCACATTTTATGGTCAGTGACTAAGTGGTTGTGGGTCGTGGATGAAATCACGCTAAAATAGACCTGTAATATTGACTGGCTCTCAAACGTTGAATAAAGTGATTAGCACGAGTTAGCAGAAATCATTACTTATACCTATGTAGTATATTTAATATACAATATAAATGATGATAATATTATAGACAAAGTGCCTTACCATCACGCAAACGCGTTAGGTTAATCCACGCATAACTACATGCAAAAGAATGTGGAAGTAACTTATGGAACTACTGAATGAAATTATACAACCATAAACGTCTTTGTAAAAAATCGATTATAATTTAATCGATTTTATATACCTTTCCTAATTATTATTTCTCAGATCTGAGTATAACAAAAGATTCAGTCTGATAACGAAAAAAATGTTTTCGATAAATTAGATACTTTATAGAATAACTCGAGGAGAGAACAAGCGGTAAAATTTTTAAGAGGCAAAAGAGAAATAATTATATCAATAAAATGTCTAGATTTCATTCGGATGCATAATTATATGTACAATTTGACTTGTAACATTGATTTAACTAAATCAAATTGTACGCTTAACGCATTTTCTGTTTCTTTTAGCGCCGTAGTTCTAATACATCAATTACTCGCTGATTTTTTCATCACCAACCTTCCAGATAATGTAATCCTAATGTAATATTTTCTTCAAATGCTTATCTGGAAGAGATGACCTAAGCGATAAGGTCGCCAATTGTATTTTTAGTAGGAATATGTTTTCTTTATGTTTTTTTGTAAGTGCAATAAAGTGTTTTGTTTTGTATTTTATTGTACTTGTATCTTACCTCAACACGTTCATCCCTATCTGACAGGTGACAATATACAACATTCCCGATCCTTCTCCTATGAGCACTGAATGGTTCAACGCCCCCATCAGTAGCTCCAACCACTTGCCCACTACTTCTCCTAACGCTTTTGCTGTACAACTTTTAACATAGAGACCACCTGGAAAAGGACAATATGTATGTATACTACTTATCTTCCATATTTTTTTATTTGTTAATACTGGTGGATAAGCATATCATAGTTTAAAATTGTTTTGATATCAGCAGCTACGGTTATAGATTTAAGAACCCCTTGTTTCTACTTATAATTTTGTTACCATTTAGTTAGAAGCTTTAAATAAATATTAAATATAGGTACAATTAAATACCTATGTAATAGGTATAAAAAAATTGTAAATCTTTAACATATTGGTACACAATAAATAAAAAAGTATAAATGTACAAAACAGTAGGTTATTATACAACGGGCTAAAATGACCCATTATACACGAGGTAGTTTTATTTCCGTGCTATAGCGAAGAAGTAAATAGAAACCGAGTTATTATGGGTTATTAGCCCCGTGTGTTATACTCCAGCTTTCATTACAATTGCGTGAAAATAAAATAATCCAATTTAATATGAAGAACTAGCTGCGCCCCGCTGTTTTAAAATATAAATAAAATAAAACATCCATTTATTGCCCAAGCATAATAAGGTACTACAGTAGACATAAATAAATAAACACTTATAAAAATATCCTACTTAAATAATCTTCTACTTAGTATATACACTGACACATTAACATAAGTAATTATAGAGCAATAGAGATAGACTCAGCTTGTGTTTCATTTACAATGTAGCAAACGAAACGCTGTTTTTCAGTCTACCCCTTTTTATCGGACTAAGATTTTCGCCGAATTAAATTATCTAAGGTAAGTAAAAAAAAACGAGAACATATAAAAAACAATTATTGGTTTTACCCGCGTGGTGATGATAGTAGCCTATGTGTTATTCCCGGGCTTGAAGTATCTACATACCAAATTTCATCCAAATCCGTCCAGCCGTTCTGGCGTGATTGAGTAACAAACATCCATCCATCCAAACTTTCACATTTATAATATTAGTGGGATTGTTTCTGTACCCGCAATGCACGCATTCTACCAAAAAAATCGCTGCTTCTATTTCCATTTTTAAAAACAAATGTACGGAAAAATCAGATTGTCTATGATGATGCAAGATGACAGCTTCAAACCTAATAAAGCCTTTTTGGTTTTTGTGGGCTCGTTGCTAACACACAAAAGTTAAACAAAAAACTTTAGCCCCTAGCACTTACCATAACTTTAAGGCTCGGCTCTAGTACAAAGACGGATTTTTTGAGTAAGAGGAGTAAAAAAGTTTCTATGGTGTTTTCTCGGGATATAATTTGGTAACCTATCAGGTTAATACGTACAATGTAAGTACTTCAAGCAATAAAGCGATGGACAAAACTGCCTTATGATTTATGTTAATCTAAGTAGGTAAGGCATCATGGTAGTTGCACTACGCTGAAAGCGCTTTGATGAGGTAAAGTAAATTTCGTGTGGCGGCCGGCGTACTGTAAGAACTTACCAGGCTGATATGAAATAAGTGCTTCAAGCACTAAAGCGCTGGACAGGATTGCTTTAGGATTTGCGTTTATCTGCGGAGCCAACGAAGTAAGGCATGCTAGTAGCTGGACTACGCTGTAAGCGCTTTGATGGGATAGTGGTGGAATAGTTTTGTGAATACTGATCCTGAAAAATAAAAATATATCAATAAATACTTATATATCAAAAGCACCACAAAAGTAGGTACATACATCGTAGGTTCATTGATCATGAACGTAGGCATACTCGCATCGAGTTTTCCAATTTCAAGCAGAAGTGAAATTCGGCGGACCAATGCAGCTAGCGTTCTGGGTGCCTACGGTGCCAGCTGGTAGAGAGTAGGGAAATATCGAGTATCTATTGTATTTAGTTTGTTGTATATCAAGGCCCTGTCTGTCACTTTGTCTCCATTCTCATTGGTGCTTTCATCCAAAGACTCCCATTAAATGAAGTTCATCTCTTTTCTCATACGGTTCGTATTTGAACCACCAATAAACATTTTTCTTTCTTTCTTTCTTTCTTTCAATGAGAACCGACACGAAGCGATATTTCATAATGGGAGGTAGCTGGTACGGATGCTCAGCAAACAATTTGTTAGGGGGGCTAGGTAGAGGCTAGGTAGAGACCAACACATTATGTTAGAGATCCAGTTAAAACCAGATAAAAACTTAAATCTGCATAAGAATAGTAATTTTTAGACTCTCGCGATACAAACACATTGTTATTTAAATCGATCTGAACTTAATCGCGTGAAAAACATATAGTAATTTCTACCAAGCTGCCATTGGTCATGGTCTACTCATGAACCTAGAAAAAACAACGGACGGAGTGCTGTCACTGTACAAATAGTGTGGTTTATTTTTCAGAGTATTTGAATACAGTGCTCAGAGTGCATACGCCCGGTTTAAAATTGTATTCACAGAGATGACGTTATATACACGCTACCAAAAATAAACCGCAAATTGTACGCAATTGTACACCACCATCAAATGGCGAATGTCAATTGGTCAACTAGAGAACCGAATACTACTGTGATTGGTCAATTGAATTTGACGTTAGCACACACGCTGCACTACCTCGTTTTCTTGAACACCGTATTCACGCTATAAGAATGCTACAAATGACGTCACACCACAAACATGTACGGAGATTGTCATATTTTGAACCGACTTGTAGCGTGAATAATTCAAATACTCTGAATACTCTGAATTTTAAACCACAGCAATGGGCGCTTCACTCAATACAGTGACAGCACTCCGTCCGTTGATTTTTCTAGGTTCATGGGTCTACATAAGAAATTACACTCGCTCTACACATTTGAAGACTTGTTATTTCTTACCCATTGAGCAGGTCGCAAAGGAAGTGCAGACATGTATCGACAGCATGCCGTGGTCCACTCGGCGCATAGTGCGCAAGAGCACGGAGAACTGCGCTCATCGCATGCGCGGCATGTTCGCACGAGAAGAACCGGTCAGAGTGCCAGAGAAGACGTAAGCATAATATTATTGACCTGCCACATACCATATGAACCTATATATTGTTGCTAGGCCTAGTTTAGTGTTAGTGGGATGGGATGGGATTACCGCTTCTTTTCGGTAGGTTAGGGTAAAGGTAGGGCCAACTGTAAGCTCTTACAATCATGCAAAAATATATGCTCCTAAAATTTCACACAGGCTGATATTTTAGGATGACATGATTCTAAAACTACTATAAACAGTCTCAGTAACCGTTAGAGCAGTGCAAGAAATTAGTGTATAGGTACATAATCATAATTTTATTGACTATTAAACTATTTGAAGAGTAATTTTTATATACATGTATAATATATGTTTCGATGAAATTTTGTACATTTATAAAATGTCACTCATCAAGTAGGTATATTAAATGAGAAAAAAGACCGCGCTACAGCGGAATCAGTGGTGTATCTTGCTGTCGGAAGCAAACATGCACTTTGGGGTCACCGCGCCATCGTAGCAAGACGTGTATTAATCATGTGTCACGCCTGGAAAAACGCCAAACAAAGCACGATCGTCTTATATAAATAGATAGATAACTCTTCATTGTACACAAATACAACATAAAAATTACTACACACATTTTACTGGGACCCAACGGAAGACCAGTGCTGGTTTAAAACCTAGCATCTGCTGAGTTGGGGACCAATTTATGACATACACTTAAATCTCTTTTTGTTATTTTTTTATTGTTTTCCATACCTATGTGTCATGTCATAAATAAAAGTATTTTTCTTTTCTCTTTCTAAATAACAATACTATTGTAACAGCTACATGACTATGTACAATGGAAGGTCTTATCGCTAGCAAGCGATGTCTTTCAGATAAATTTAGAATTGAGATGATGTAGCAAGCGATATATGTACCTATAGCCTGTGAGCAAGTTTGTAATACAATAATTAAGGCATCTGATTATATAGTGACTCAAAAATATCTACCACGTACTTACATTCAGGCAACTTCAGACATAAACTTAAGTTGTGCCTGCTGTACTTTCACCGATAGTTCCAGTCAGATGTGGAAATCTATCCCACGACCGTGTGATTGACAACCGACACTGACTTATAAGAAGTAAGTGCGCAAGCTTTAAGTAGACCAATACGCTCAGACAGCATAGTGGCGGCAAGTCCTATTATCTAACCCCATCTTCCAACCAAAGGCCCATCTTTGGGTAGTATTTACCACACTACTAACTTCTCCTAGGACATCTCCTAGTATGTGCAAAATAGTAGATAAGCTTACTGAAACAGATCAAAATCCAGATTCGATGTTGCTTCACAAAGAAATACAGTAATATCATTGTCCAACAAATATTCAATCGTATGTTTCCCCTCCTCAGAATTTTTATTATAACGTCTGACGACCTCTACTAGGTATCCACAAGCTTTATTTTGAGCCGCTGTGTCCCGAGACGTCAATAACCTTTTTATATCGGACAGAGCGTTTTGACTGCTAGGATTATAAGTCCTATTAAAATTAGAATTCACTAAACTGTACATTTTCAGTTTGATGACGCTTTTGTAACTTAAAGCAACGATTATAATATTCAAACTCGAACGGACTTTCGTTGAATCAAAAAGTAAACTTCTATTTCTATGCAATGATCTATTCTTATTTTGAATATCCCGGTATTATTTAACGTTTTTCATTTTAGCTCCGCACGGGTTTGCTATGGAAACTAAATATTGACAGGTTGTTGAGAGAAATACAGAAGCTATAATAAAAATGTATTCTGGGGATTTTTAATCCATTGACTCGTAACCACAATAAATAAGTTAAGTACTTATTAATATTTTTATTGGCTCGCGTAAACAACTTATTTCCTACTGGGTACTCTGGGGTAGGTACAATTCGTTACAGGTGAGAAGATTATGTGACCAACTTTCAGTAATATGTAAGGTTTTGAGAGGCAAAATTAATGCTATCGATTTTAATGGGGACCTGTGCAAGTTATATGCTCTAAATAATGCAAAATGTAGGGTTGATAGTCGTCCCCCAATTCCCAATGTCGAACTGTTGCTCGCTCTAATTCCCTCATACCACGATCCCTCGCCGCGCTTAATGCTCTTCTTGACGCAAACGCACACTGTGACATGTTTGCAGATGAATGAAGGTTTTGATGAAAGAATGCTTGAGGTTCTGTGTAGGAGCTAATTATAGAATAAGTAGTGTAGGAACACTACTTAATCTTTAATTCGCTAATAGGAATCACACGAGTCAATATCAAATCACATAGGAATGTGACATCCATTTTGATATTTATTTTTAACAATTTAGTGGCTATTATAAATTCTAGTTTATTAATTTATTATAATCATACGTAGGTAGCCGTGTGACATTATTAATTTTAAATTGACATGAAATTTGATTCATGTTTAGCATTATTTAAATATTATATTTACTTGTGTTTTAAATTTTGATAACAATATGTAGTTAGTAAAATTGGTATTATAACCGTAGTAATGATTAAATAAATTACAACGCTTGACCAAAATGCTGGCACAAATTTGGCTAAACGAATCAATATTGTAATTCAACGTGGCAATGCTGCTAGCATTCTGGGCTGTTAATATTTTTTAGAATATCGGATTTTCGATATATTGATATTTTGAAATATATCAGTATTGGAGTTCGATATATCGAAATAAAATATCGATATTTCGATATATCGGCTTTATTTTTTTTAAAACTCGTAAGTCAGTCTCTAGCTCCCAAATTTTACAAAATATTACTAGAAATTTTCCAAAATAGTTTTTTTGTTCTAATTTTCAATAAATAAAAAAAATCAACAAATATTGAGTGTCGGCTAACTTAATTACTATTACAATACGGTAGATTAAGTTTACAATGATTTTGTAGATTAAATAAATTACGAAAAAATAAATAAATTTAAATAACTATTTAAAGAAATATCGACTATCGATGTCGACATTTCAATATCGAACTATCGATATATCGTCCTAAAAAATATGAGTAATAAATATCGATATATCGATATTTTATCAACCGTCCTATTCTGGGTACGCTGCCAACTGGTAGACCGTTAGAGTTATCTATAGCAGTAGTAGCAATTAGATTTATTTTTTCCCCCTCAATACTGAGGAACATACTGTCGCTTCGCACGTCTTGAGAAAAAAAATTAGGTTTTAGTATTTTATTTTGGCATCGGCCCATAAAAAAAAAAAAGATATTGTCGTAACTCTCGTTATTGTCACTGTCAAATGACAACACTATCAGGTCAGTCTCAGGAATCATAGATCAGATAGAATACATACTAGTATAGATAATAATCAACCATACAACGAAGCCATCGCCAAGGGTGAACATGAGGTGGGCCAGTATTAGGTTACTATTAAGTACACTGTGACAATAGTGCTTGAAAACTTCAGATAAAAACATCGACATCGATATGAACTAGTGATGGGACATTTATATTAAAGCCTTATCGATAACCTATTACTTCCTGTATTATCAGTCCTTAATGTAGTTTCCAAAAATAAAACACATTTTAATATTTGAAATTATATTCAGATAAAACTGTCACTAAAACTAGTGAGGAAAAACAGACCGATGTAACTAAGCGGTACTTTAACGATTTTCTACGATTACTGTCTATAAATACAAATAAAATGAAATTATACTAGATATACAGCTTTGAAATTGGCATATAATTCAATCTTATATCTCTATACATAAAAATTGCGATTTTACATGGATCAATAAATCAAGAATTTATCATACTAAATTAAATACTGTCTACTATTATTTAGCTTGCTAAAAAACAAATTATACATAGAATGGGCAAGTGCCTTTATTGAAGTATCTACTTACAATTATTATACATACTTCAAATGATTGGGTATCATTCAAAATTCAATCAATATGTATATATAATACAAATAAAAAGAAATTATACACAGAATGGACAAGTGCCCTAATTGAACTAGCCGCTTACAATTATACATTAATCAAATTAGGATTAGGTACCATACAATATTAAACTGTCTGATTGATACAAATCAAAACAAATTATACACAGAATGGGCAAGTACCTTCATTGAACTAGCAACTTATCCTACTAATGTTATAAACGTGAAAGTTTGTATGGATGTTTGTTACCCTTGCACGCTAAAACGGCTGGACGGGATTGGATAAAATTTGGTATGTAGATACTTCAGGTCCGGAATAACACATAGGCTACTTTTCATCGTAATCATCGTCATGAAGCATCACCACGCGAGTAAATCCACGGGGTGCAGCTAGTTATATTATATAAATCAAATTATTAAATAATAAACAAATAGCAATACAATATAATAAATGAAGCAGGAACACCATTTGCGCTTCCGCGACAGATCTGAAAGAAACGAACAAAAACATTTGAATCATATTACAATACGTTCTACCGCCATTTGCATTAAATATACTGAGAGTTGTTATAACACGAAAATAACGAATAGTAAATATAAGAAATCAATAATGTGTGATGTGATGTAACAGGTAATACTGATACTTATTGTTTAAAATGATTATATAAGTGGAAAATATGACCCACACAGTATATTTTAGTAAGCAAATGACAGTAGATTTTCGTAAATTGTAGATATGTCGTCGCCCGATCGTCAAATTGACCATATCGCACTGTGCCTGGGTAGGCTCTAAATGTTGTATTGTAAAATTATTATTCATGTAATATCGTACGTACGTAATATTGTCATAGAAACTTGTTATAATAAAAAATGGAAGAGAAATAGTCAATTTGAGACAAGGTATCGTAGTGGGTTGGCCATTCCACAATGATATCAATATTTCATTATATTGTTAAGTGTGAAACTTGTACTGCATTAAATATAATATTTAGCTTACTTTTACTTGCTAGCTTTTGAGAGCAGGAGTAGTTTTTTCTAGTTGTACCAAAGAATAAATAATCCTACTGTCAACAATTAAATAATTAACCTTCTGTCATCCTGCTCTCCTTTGTTCTTACTGAATCGAACTGGCAGCACCAGATTACGATATGGCTGGGCAGATCTGGCCAATCCAACGATCCGGCACGACATATAAATAGCAATCACAGGTGAGAAATAAAACATGTTATTTCTTACATCTGATTGCTTTAAATTTTTTAAATGCCAAACTTTGCATTGTTGTCATATTAGATGATGATAACCGTTCTATGTCAGAACCTTTTAAAATTCTATTAATTGAATTACACCAATTGTGTATTTGCAACCTGCAAACTAATGAGATAAAAAATTTTAGTGATTGTACATGATGCTGTTGACATCCAAACCAGTCAACAACAGCATTTCTGAGAAATATGTCTCGAATGTTTTTCACAATATGCGGATTGTGAGGAAAGCATTCGAGATACTCATTGATTACACCAATGAGCTCTCTAAAAAGTCTAATGAATTTCGCGGTGGGATAGCAGAGATTTGGGCCCCTTAACGCTCTCCTCTCCCTTAGGGTAATCCAATCGTGGATATCAGATATGTCTGTTGTTAAAAAAAGACGTTTGCAAGTTTGGCACTTAATTTTTTTTAATAACTTGCGCGTCACATAGCCAGCTGTGAAAGCTGAAGCTTGTGCGCGCATCCTCTCCCGCCTGACTTGTTGAAACAGTATTGGCACTGTTTCAACAGGTTCAGCAGAACTCTTGGAGCATCCTGCATTATCTGCCAGTTGATCTGAAACAGAAAAAAGGGGTATAACCGCTCGCTGGACTTGTTGTGATAGTGTCATTGATGACACTATTTCAACAGGTCCTGCGGGTCTTGAGGAGCATATCGCAGTATCAGCCAGTTGACCTGAAACAAAAAATCTATTGGCAGAATCATTATTTCCTAGTAACCCTTCTGATCGGACTATATTTTCAGTCAGGTCATTCTCACAACTAAAATTTGGTGAATAAGGAATCAATGCTTTGGAGAGCAAAAGAGATTTATAAGCATTTTGAAAAGTATAACAGTCAGGGTTTGTGTTGCGGTAATTCAATGCTCTAATACGGCCAAAAAAGTTTTCTAGTGGATCTTGATTAAGATTTCTAGTATAAAAATACTGGATGCCAGATCCCTGTAAATCAGTCCAGATGTTAATGAAACTTTTCAAAGTCGTTACCCAATTTTTAATACTAGGCACTCGTTTGTTAATTGAATGACCTAACTGCTGGGCCTGTTTACTATGGCTATCAATAAAATACATATTCTCTAAGACATTAATAGCCTCTCGCCAAAATACAACATGTTTTGATACACCTGTTTTATCCAGTTTAACCGGCCCTCTCATCTTCCCTGGCGCCGCCCCTCCGCGAGACCCGTTGACGCTGTCGAACAGCTTGTCAAAGAAAAGCACCGCCTCCGCAGTATTCTTCATCGTAGGGCTGACCAAGGTTCCATCTGCATGATTTTCTAGGAAAAAATAATATTTTATTTGACTAATATTATGTTGGTTTGTGTGTGCACAATAGCATACGTGATCACATACCTAATAATAACATGCTTTAAGACTTTCTTTAGGCACTGGGGTATTTTAGACAAGACAACCTTTCACTGCACTCTGCACAGCCAAGCTGGGTTCCAATTTTGTCTCGAAGTTGGACGAAAGTAAAACTGCGGGGTTCAGCTAGTCATTTATAAAAACAACTTCATAATACTCCCATGTTTATCTTGAGGCCCAGCTTTTGAAAAACTTGAGGCCTTCAAGCAGTTCTGTCTTGACCACGCCACAATAAAATAAAATAATTTAATAATAAATTATTATTTACTTACCATACCTCGAGGTGTACTGGAGCATTGCACTGGTCCTCTCGCTTAGAACTTGTGTGCAATTCTTTACTTTCATTTTTTTAATTTTTGCTGGGATTACATGCTCGTCCGTTAGTTTATGCAATAAACGTATACCGCCCAACTCACAATCCGCCTTATACACTTCCATAATATCATGCCATCTAGCCAGCTTGCCACAGAATACTATGTCTTTGTTCAAAAAATTATTTCTGATACCCTTAATTAGATGGGGTGGATCATAAATAATATTCAATTTGTGACCATTGATGTCAATTTTGTTATCTGAAAAAACAATGTAACTATAATACATTTCTTTTCTGAACACGAGATTGGGTTTGTTATAAGAAGGCCGCTACAGAACAGTGGATAATCAAGACCAAATGGTACTCAATACATATATATACTCAAGTAACATTAGGAACTCTTAAAAAACAGATGGCTTGGGTGATGGTAAATACATCACGGCAGAGAAGCAATTCGAACTTCTAAAAACACACTTCACAGAATGTCAATTCGGCAATATGGCAAATTGGGAAACACAAAATCCATGTACCAAACAAAAATAACTGGAAATTTTAGACTCTATTGTTACAGAAGAATCTCTTTTATGGGCAGTAAGCACATTCAACAACTGGAACAACTGTGCCAGCGACCAAAAGCCACACTCTGTTTTAGGGCAGCTGGCGGGGGAATGCACAGTACATCCCAAGCTGGAGGTCAGTGCAGGACTCAGCGCCTCTATTAAGAATAACAATAAGAATATGTTAACTAACCCTCGTGGGCATCATTTAGCAAATTTTGTCGTCTCGTTTCGTCTTGGAAACTTTTCGTGCATGACAAGAATGTTGAGCCCTGATCACATATAACAGCTATAGGTTTAAGTCCAATTTTAACAGCAGCGTCGACAACATCCTGAAATTAAAATAAATAATTAAAGAGATTCATGATTGAAAGTGATGTGAAAATAAATATACTTTATTCCATGCATGCTATACATGTATTACTATTATAAAGAGGAAAATTTGATTGTTTGTATGCTTTCAATAAGCTCCGATATTATGTTTTCAAAAAAATTAAGGATCCGTGTATTTTTAATTTTGAAATTTATTATTTATTACTCATGCGAAGCCGGGGCGGCCCGCTAGTATTTTATAGACTATGATTTCTCATTTTAAAAGCGGGACTTTAAGTTGGCTTTTCATTAATGTTTTTTACTATGGCAGCTGTACTCGTATACCATCACAGCTATTGTAATATAACAGTGAGATTATTTGTCGCATCCAACTCATTTATTTATTAAGCATAACAAATGGAAATAGGGCAAAATATTCTATTCCATTCCTTTTGCACACTAACGCTGTTACTCTACACTGGTCCAAACAAAAATACTGCTGTTAATGGTGCCAAAACTGCCAAAAGATTAGTAGGCAGCAACAGTTATATAAAGCATTTAATTTTTTTTTATTAATTTTTAGTGTTTATACCAAGAAAGCTTGTTAATGAAAGAATACAGAACAAAAGATTTAGCACTGAATGCATTGAAAATATTGCAGGGATAGATCACAGATAATTTATTTATTTTATAAACTCCATTTTTTAATATAGAAAAAAATTGTTCAAATAATCCCGCAAATACCATAGTATAACAAACGTCAAATGATAATTAAAAAGGCGTGAGCTTTCTAAATGGGTCTTGAAGTATCTAGTCTACACACTATAATGATTTCTTTGAATGGTTACAAAGGTACTTACTCTTAGTATGTTCTTTAAAACAAATGCTGGTGTAGCACCTTCACACATGTAATATGCGATCGGTTGTGTCCATGATGTACAAACACCCCGCAACATAACAACTAGTGCATGATCACATAGTTTTCGTTCTTTGTTTTGACCGAAATTCACAAAACCTTCTATTTCATCATACGACTCAACATAGTTGAGGTGCGGTGTAAGTGCTACTTCATCAAAAACTATCGAGCAAAGTTTCTTTATGTCAGCCCAGCTACTTATCATGTCTTGCAAATGTGCGAGTAATTTTGGGTTAAGCCCTGAAGTGAGGGACATGTCTTTGGTGAACTTGTTAAGAGTCACTTTTGATGGTAAAACAAACAGTTTTCTTAAAAACCGATAACCTTTCGGACTTTGCTTCATCATAGATAAAGCAAATATTTTCTCCTCATTGGTAAAGCGCCTTCTTTTTATATGTTTATTGTATTGATTTATTTGCATCTGTAAAAATGATTTCGCTTCAGGTGTCATACCCTCAATCAGAGAGTCAAAAGAACTTTTGTCACACAGTCTTTTAAGTTCCTTGATTTTTTTCTCACAACCAAAAGCAAGCCTTTTTTTCGACTTCATGATGTCCAAACATTTGTTATACAAGCGTTTACATTTTGGAGTGAGCTTTTGAACACTCTGAACTATTCTCTGTCTTCCAGTTTTCGTCAAACCTGAAATTGATTACCGTATAGAGGATTACTACCCAGCTTTGCTTGTGACTTCACACAAGCATTGTCTTCAGTCGGACCTATAGTAACCATAATTAATAATAACGGATCTTAGGGAGTGTACAGACTAAGAAGAATGCGCAGCTCGCGCACCTTTTTAACACATACATAAAGTAATGTTTCGTTTTAGTCATGCTTCTTAAATTTTGGATGGTAGTGTGTGTGTATATATATACACATAATACTAGTTGTACTCCGCGGTTTCACTCGTGTGTTCCACAGCAATCATACATTTTACCGGGACAAAAATCAGACTGTAACTTATCTCTGTTCCAAATTTCATCCAGATCCGTTCAGCCGTTCTGGCGTGATTGATTAACAAATATCCATCCATCCAAACTTTCACATATATAATATTAGTGGGATATAGGTTCATATTTCTATAGTAATAGTCCGAGTCGGTTTGTAGATTACAATTAGGTAATAGAATTGGTCACCGGATTTCAGAGTCTTCACCCTCATCATGTCTTTCTATAAATTATATAACTTACATGTTCCTGAGTTAGTTGACCCAACTGGAGATTCCTCGTGGATGGTGGTGGTAGTTCCAGATGTAGAAGCAACTTTCTCCGCAATCCTTGAAATCCCTAATGAAGGTGGAGCATCTTTGGGAACCTCAGGCTTCAAAGTCTGATAGAGAGATATGGGTGGATGGCCTGGAAATGTTTTAGTGAATGATATTTATTAAACTGTCTAAACTTTTGGAAAGTAGTGTATATATATGTATATATACACATAATACTAGTAGCATGCCGCGGTTTTACCCGCGTGTGTTACGGTTTTCCCGCTACATCAATTTATTCCACAGCAATCGTACATTTTACTGGGATAAAAAGTAGCATATGTGCTGTTCCAGACTGTAACTTATCTCTGTGCCAAATTTCATCCAGATCCGTTCAGCCGTTTTGGCGTGATTGAGTAACAAATATCCATCCATCCAAACTTTTACATATATAATATTAGTGGGATATAGGTTCATATTTCTATAGTAATAGTCCGAGTCGGTTTGTAGATTACAATTAGGTAATAGAATTGGTCACCGGATTTCAGAGTCTTCACCCTCATCATGTCTTTCTATAAATTATATAACTTACATGTTCCTGAGTTAGTTGACCCAACTGGAGATTCCTCGTGGATGGTGGTGGTAGTTCCAGATGTAGAAGCAACTTCCTCCGCAATCCTTGAAATCCCTAATGAAGGTGGAGCATCTTTGGGAACCTCAGGCTTCAAAGTCTGATAGAGAGATATGGGTGGATGGCCTGGAAATGTTTTAGTGAATGATATTTATTAAACTGTCTAAACTTTTGGAAAGTAGTGTATATATATGTATATATACACATAATACTAGTAGCATGCCGCGGTTTTACCCGCGTGTGTTACGGTTTTCCCGCTACATCAATTTATTCCACAGCAATCGTACATTTTACTGGGATAAAAAGTAGCATATGTGCTGTTCCAGACTGTAACTTATCTCTGTGCCAAATTTCATCCAGATCCGTTCAGCCGTTTTGGCGTGATTGAGTAACAAATATCCATCCATCCAAACTTTTACATATATAATATTAGTGGGATATAGGTTCATATTTCTATAGTAATAGTCCGAGTCGGTTTGTAGATTACAATTAGGTAATAGAATTGGTCACCGGATTTCAGAGTCTTCACCCTCATCATGTCTTTCTATAAATTATATAACTTACATGTTCCTGAGTTAGTTGACCCAACTGGAGATTCCTCGTGGATGGTGGTGGTAGTTCCAGATGTAGAAGCAACTTCCTCCGCAATCCTTGAAATCCCTAATGAAGGTAGAGCATCTTTGGGAACCTCAGGCTTCAAAGTCTGATAGAGAGATATGGGTGGATGGCCTGGAAAGGTTGTTGTCAATGATATTTATTAAACTGTCCGTTTGTTATTGTATTATATATATTACTACCAAATAATTCATAACTACAGAAATCTAAAACTACGAAATTGATCTGCATCTACGATTGTGTCGATTAAGGCCCATACGAAACTAAAACTGAAATGATAGATTCTATTTATTTTTTATACATTGCTAACTTTGAGTGAAATATTCAAGAGATAAAGTAATCAACATAAAAAGTCAATTCCAGTCTACAAAAAAAAATTATTCAAATTGGCTACCTAAGAATGCCAACCATTGAAAAAATATAATACGCACTAGTCAATACCAATAAGTTTAGCAAAAGAATGCCATCAGAGAAACTAAAAGTAAAGGATAATCATTAAGATTATGTTATCTCCAATAATTTAGATACTTGCCTCCCATCTTCCATGCATTTGATTTATAAAGAATAAATACAATAATTCACACTTATACTGGTTGGAATTTTATGACCCCACTAAAATCTGAAAAAATAACATCATGTACTTTTATGGCATAAATTGATTTCGAGCTACTAATTATCTCTCACATTCATAATTACTTCACACTGTTTTTACGGGCATAGCGTGGTACTTACGCGTAGTCGATATCACGATCGGCAGTTGTTTCGGCTTCTTTCGAAAGCCTTCATCAAGATCTTGAGAGCGGTGCGCGTGATTATCGTGATATCGACTACGCGTATGTACCACGCTATACCCGTAAAAACAGTGTAAAGTATACTAATTATCTAATTGACTCTTTGGCTTCGTTCAATTAAAAGACGTTAAGATTTCCTATCATTTAATTTACCGTGTTACTTAAAGAGATTTGATCCTTATGATCTATCGATTTATGTCATAAAAGTACTGGATGTTATTATTTCAGACTTGAGCCAGTTTGATTCCCAATCGTGCCAAACGAGTTTTCAAAACACTTTGAATGTACATTTGTTTCTTTTTAACAATAAAGGAATGTTTTCAATGAATTAAATTCACTATTTAGTTGTACTTTCCCTCCGGGTGGGGTCGATAAATTCCACCCTGTATATTAAAAAAATAACAATGGTTGTTATCAGAACATGCACCATCTACAAACTATACAACAAAACTATTTCTTTACAATGTCAATCTACACATTCATTAAATATAATCAGACATACATATCAATGTGTTGCTTTTAGCATAGGTGTGGTCATGCTTAACCTTTATTAAGCATTCAGTAAGTTCAGCTGAAAATAATATTATTTTTGTTAATCTTCATTCCCAAAGTCATTACAGATCTAACAGAGACAAAATGAAAGTTGCATGTAAAATGAATTATAATAACAACTAGCTGCACCCCGTGGTGATGATAATGATGATTATGATGATGATAAAATGTGTTAATCTAGGGTATAAGCTATCTGCATTTCATATTTCATCTAAATCTGTCATGGTGATGATTGATGATGAGAAGTAACCTATGTGTTATTTAGTTTTTGGTCCCATGAAATATAATTGCTATTCAGCTGGCACAGTTCCAAGCTCATACAATATATATTTTTTAACAGGCTGGAGGAAACACAATAATATATTACGAATAATACTTTTTGCTAACCACATATGAGATGTATGCACAAAATCATACTGTATGAAAACCTGGTAGGGTGTTAAGACAGTAAGGAGCCCTGTTGTGTCTTCAATCTACAGCTACACCCTACTCACATCTACGTATAAAATGGTCTGCTGCACATTTAGCGCACTTCTCTTCTTCACACATTCAACACACATTTTGTAATATCGAGGATTATTTAAGCTTATTTTTGTATTATAATATGTAACTTACTATTTGCCACAGAAGACTGGTCATAATTTGTTGTTATTGGAACAGCATATTGGTCGAAGAAACCTGAAAAATAACATACTAAATTATCAAATATATGGTGTGCAGGCCAGCCCTGTCGACCACCAGAAGACAGCCAATATAGCTATACGAAAGTCATCCAAAGATAACAACCAGGACCAATGGCTTAAAATGGCCTTCGAAGCGCTCTGTTCTAAATGCTACTGCAGTGGTCACTTATCCAAGTTATCACCACAGAGAATGTTGCTTTATCTAGCCAATCAGTTATAAATACCGTTAGGCAAGCTCCAGTATTTGCTCCATACTACCAAGATGTATGTTTAAACAATTTCCCATATCTATGTAAATTGAAAACACATACTATGTGTAATAGAGACTAGGAAGTGTTGGTATATATAACAACTAATGATTACAACAACAAAAATGTGTGGCCTGTACATCACAATAAACAAAATTATTGGCTAATTATTTCCACACTGAACAATACATTTCTACCTAACATACATACACACAAGAATAATACTTACTTAAGCATACAGGATTGTCAGGAGTCCTGGTTTCAATTTCTTTTGGTGAAAATAGGGTTGGGCAAGCAAGGCGCTGTCTTCTCCGCCCCCTAAGATATTTGTCCTCAAAATGATGGCCGCATATCCTTGGAGCATTTATATCGGATACATTTGGGCTATGTGGCTGCACTAAGTCCAACCATATTTTCCTCATGTCTTCATAGCCAGGAAATCGAAATAGCTGGCAGGAGTTAATTTTACAGCTACAAGTATCAATGCAGCACGAGCGAGAAGACATTATTCTAAAACAGTAACAGATAAATTGTAATTTCAACCCTTGAATGTAAATTTTGTCTTTCATGTGACGACGGCAAAGATAACTTTACTTACGTCTCTCTCTGAGCACTGAATAGCAGCAGTTAAGATTTTTATCCTTGTTTATACAAAAACAGCAGCAAAATATCAAAATAAACAACCAAATTCTATTTGGGTGGTACGAGGTAATTGTTGACAAAGAAATTGGCGGGAATCATAGATCCAATAGAATCCATGTGAATGAACATGAAAAAGTCCCATAGATCAAATAGAAAGCATACTACGTTTCAATTGCCACCAGCGCAATTCACTTCTAAGAACACAGATGAAGTTTTATGATTTAACCCCGTGTCAGGAATAGTTGTCTTTACTTTTGCAAGCGCAAGTTAAAATTTGATATTTTTTATTTTTGTCGAAATAACACTACTTTCGCCGTTTATTCGAAATCTATAAACGGAGCTGGATTTTACCATATTAATATCAAAATGGTATGTCGCGTCAGTGGGTTCTAGTATAAGCCAAAGTGAATGTTACAAATACGCTTGTATTGATATTCTTGTTTCTAAACTATTTTGCGTCTTTTTCCAGTCGGTGGTAGAATTTTTGAAAGACCTACCTTCATACGACGAACATAACTTCACGCTCTTCAATACGGATAATGGAATCAGAAATTGTTCGAAGCGGCCGTCAATATACCTCCCCACTAAAGAAATACCTTCGGAGCAGAGTTGAGTATCTGTTTTATTGTAAATCCTTGTTTTACATAAGTCAATGCTTCAATTTCTTCCAGTGTAAGTATCAATCATGACAGAAATTTCCACTTACAAAGCATCCTAATAAATAATAACCACATTAACTTGATACTTATACTAATAGGTTATTGGGCACGTTTCAAAAGCTTATCAACAGGTCTTAAATACAAACATGTTTATTGTACCTTAATTTGTTACAAAGAAATAAAAATAATTGGTACAACTTTACGATTTTAATTATTTTATTACCCCCACATTACAATACAATAGTTGTGGGTGGACTAGTCTCTTCAGAGGTCCAGTGATTTTAGATACAATAACTGCAAGTGTTGGAGGAACACTTAGATTGAATTAGTATTCAAACCAAAATTTCTCAAGTACCTAAGTAGTCCTCTGTTTAAAATACTCAGCTTATTAAAAAACCATTATGGTCATTAAGAGACATCTTAATGGATGTGATGAGTCCTTGGCTTGCTACAGTGCCCTAGCCCTTGAGAGCAGTAATTGAATTATACTGTTGAGAAACAAATACTTTAGTATAGTGTTTATTAGAAAATACTTGATGGAACATATAGCTATAACACATACATTAAACTGAATACATTGAATAACATCTGTTGAGATAAATAAATAAACAAATATTAAAAAGTTTCAAATAGTTTCAGTTAAACTTTCCTTTATGGACCATTGATTTTTGGGGCGGGGAGGTGGGAAGGGAAGGGGGCAGGGGCGACCTCAAGCAAGACATCCTTGCAGGACTTAGCTCCCCCATATTGAATAAGAATAAGATATAACCGGTGTAGTGAATTCCCAAGTTACTTTGTCATCGAGAGCATGCACTCCCTGCTGAGTTTGAGCATGTACTGGGCACCAATGAAAGTATTTCATTATCATCATCATCATCATCATCTCAGCCATAGGACGTCCACTGGTGGACATAGGCCTCCCCCGTAGATTTCTACAAGGACCTGTTGAAAGCGGCCCGCATCCAGCCTCTGCCTGCGATCTTGTCAGGTCGGCTGTCCACCTGGTTGGAGGTCATCCTATGCTGCGCTTGCCAGTCCGTGGTCTCCATTCGAAAACTTTTCGGCCCCAACGGCCATCAGTATTTATATATCAGTTATTGCCATTTTATAATCCTTTGGCCTTAATTTCTCGGAAATCTTATCTGTGTGGCAAATAGTGTGTTTGTGAGTTGCCGATTTAAGGAAGCATTGTTTCACTATGTCGAAATGTCTTATCTAATGATAAATCTTCTTATTTCAGTTATTGTGACGGAAAAAACAAACATACTATTAAGATATCTACATCAGCAATGGGAAAAAAAGGTATTTAATAATGTTTTATTACTTATGCTTCTGCAAAAAAGAAACAAGCTATTTATACCTAACAATAGTCAAAAAGTAAGAATAGATATTGTAATGCATACACATCTTTCCCTGACAGGCATCAGGCTGCTCACCGCGATTGGTTTAATCGGCATGGCCTGGACTAAACGACTGCATCCCACTAGGGGGTACAGCAGCTTGGGTTGGTTAGTCTATTAAACAGACTCCCATATATCCCGTCTGCCTACCCCTGGGTGGGCAGTTAAACGGCTAAACTGAAAAATCGGCCAACCATGTTAATAAAAAAAAGCATGTGTAAAAATATTTGCCATAAAATGTCTTTAATCACATGCCCTGCGGAAACTATTGAAATAAAAAATGTACAATATTAGAACAAATCAATTTCTCCAAAAAACTGAGCCAACTAACACCATATTATGTCCTGCTATTGTAGTTATGGCACTATAACTACTTTTTACATTTTATAAGTTCATTGAAAATAAATTTAAAAAAAATAAAAAAGCAAAAATGAAAATAGAAGTGCCACCCAAAATTCAGACCATGTTATCCATTACATTTGTATAGATCCTTATCGAAATAAATCATATCGTATTTAAGACTGTTTGAATACCATTAGATATTTTTTTAAATGTCCATCATAAAAAACTTTAATAGACAAATGAACGCCGCGCCACGCCCGCGCCATCCGCGAAACTGGGACGGGCCGCTAGTTCTTAATAAATCCATCGGGTTGTAAGTCGCATTTATCCAGTCTTCTCGTAACTTCGTAAAATGCAACTTGGTCAAATCGTTTGAGGTAAATAAATAATCTAAGGTTTTGCACAGAATCAAGTCACGTCCGATTTGTTACAGTTATGTTTGCACAATATTGTCTTAAGGCTGCATATATGCCAGGTAACAGGGAAATCGTGTGCTTTAAGGGAAGTATTAAGCCTGTTCATGCTATCTGGCTCTTTGAGTTTTTGTTTTGTAGTGCGCTTTCTTTTCATCACCTAGAATTATTTTTTATTCTGATACTCACTTGTTCACCTCTATAGTGTCCTGCAAAGGCTCCAACTATAAAAAAAGAAGTTATATCATAACAAAAAAGTGTTTTATGCTGTAATGTAGCTTTGAGGCAAAATATCTGGCGCAGTGGTGTGGCTGTGGCGCTTGGTATTAGCCACGAAAAACTTTAACAAAAGTGGTATGACATTATTAATACTAGGTCAAATATAACACCTAGCTTATTCCACTGCTGATAAATTAAGGGAACTAGATAAAGGATACTTAATCAGTAGATTTTTTGTTCTGTATAAGTGACTTAGCTCCAACAGACATGAAATAAAACATTGACTATATAAAAAAATCTATAATTTTCCAGAATAACTCTCCAAAGAAACGCGACCAGAGCCACATAGAACAGAATGGTGACGAAAATAGACCACGCAAGAGACCCTGCCTCAACTCACCTCTCCACTGAACCCATCCACTTATAGATTGTGCTTCAGTTATAGACATTTCAAATGTACCCGCATTTTTGTATTCATATTTATTATTAAGTTATGTCAAAACGATCCAATCCATATTTTGATAGTTTTAATTGTCAATATTTTATTATGTAATGTGTAACTATGCTAACACCTATACACTGATGACACTAACTTGCAAAAATTGAGGAATTTTTGCTTGTATTTTTTTATTATTATAATACGAAACTCAAAACTCTTTCAATAGTAGACCGAATTTAAAAAGGTATATTCTTTTTTAATCTGAAAGCATACACTTCATGGTACTATAGTATATACATAATCAATGGCATTCAGTAATAATTACGGAGGCACGTGAGGCTCAAATGAGGCATCGCGTTTGATCCAACCCAATCTTAGTTTCGATTCCAATAAACCATAGGCAAAACAGGTTTTTGGAAAGCTTGGATACACGGTAGACACCATGAATCCAGGCCTATACAGCCGAAACCCGAACAATTTAGATCATTAATTGTGTGGTGTTTGTTAGCTAAAGACAAATATATTAATACTTGTATTATTTAAACATTTTCTTTGGACATTGTACCTACAGAACAAGTGGAAATTGTTTGCTCTAGTTGATAAAAATATTATAAAACTCGTATTAGGCTTACGCTTCATTTGATGATGGAATTGATTGAAAATTCCAATCCTTTTTTTTTTCTATCAGTACTTTATTAGCATGACAAAATAATTTACGTGACTCCAAGTAATTCACGTGTCTAAGAAAACACATTTTATCATTAAAAAATATTTTTACTTTGCTAGACTGTCATAAGGCGGATTGGATTTTAGATTAATTAACATATCACTTTGGATCCAAGTAATAATGTACCGTAATACCTACATTTTTTATATATTTTATTATATAAAATGTAAATTTATAATTGTCCTGCGCGCTACTTTGTTAAGCTGTTTATCTTTCGTCTACATGATTATGTATTAAAGTTATAGAAACTGGTTAAAAATGTATTCATTCCATTGTGTTAAGATTCTTTTCATAAAAACATGTATACTATAATGAAACTAAGCGCGTTCCCATTGGTACATTGACATTCATTAAAATCTCATTTTGATATATAAACCTAAGATTAAAATTAGCAGTGTATTAGAGAATAAAGCAATATTAGTTAGCGAAACTTTCCGCTTTCTGCTAGGTTGTAATATTTTGGCCTTGTTTATGTCAGTATTTCATTGGTTCCTAAAAAAATTAGCAGTACTAAATTCTCAATTCTTTGTTAAATATAAACTAATACTTATTAATAACTTATGGCGACAAATACTCAATACCCGTATCAAAGTATGGTATATCCAAGAAAGTAAACTTACTGTGTAAAATAAATTAAAAGTTCCTGTGGGATAGATACATTTTCTTGAGAGGTAACAGGAATATGTCAATGCAGGCTTATTAGGCCAATAGTTTTAAAAATCCAGTCATTGAACATATTCAATATTCAAAACCAGTCTTCGAATATTATTGTGTATATATTATATTACTTACTCAATTTGAATATAACGTCACCGTCGGACCTATTTCATGCTAGGGCACTTCACCAGTCGAATAGATGAAATATGTTAGGCTTAATGAACCTTTGATTAGACAAGCAGGTGTTTGCGTTTCACGATTACACACATCGAAAACGTTCATCAGTGGCAGGAAAAGGAACCACTAATAAAAAACTAATAAATGTTTATAAAATTTGTGATAGTTTGTGACCGACGAATTGTTACATCTTTTTTCTTGTTATTTTCATTCTACTGTCCTTTATGACGTTTTTGAAACGCATATATGATGTTTTGTCACTTATAAGTTGTAGCTATTTTTTCATGTAAAAAAACAATGTTATTGTGAATTATTAAAAAAGCGTTAGTATTATATTATTTTATACATTGAAGTTAGCTACAATGTTGCGATAAAAACACAAGTTTGCGATGTGATGACCTTAAGATACAAGAGCCATAATAATATAGGTCCACAGTGTGTACTATAATTAAAGTTATGTGCTCTGTGCCTTCTTGCTTTTTGAATAAGAACGAATAAACAATCAATCCCCGGCCGGCCGTCCGTTACTAATTAGTAGCAGGGGTCTGTTGATCGGCCATTGAATGCATACTAGAAACGAGACGACGACGGGTCATTAGTTGCATACTAGTGACTGAGATATATACGTTCGACCATTAATTGCATATAAGGCTATGTCCAGGCCACGACTGTGCAGCTCGCGAGCTGCGAATTTGTCAGGTCTGGACACAGCCTTAGGATGATGGGCCATTAGTTTCATATTAGTGATAGTTGAGAGATGCCCGGCTATGCAGTGCATAGGTAAGTAATTACTAGTGAATGGCGCGGGTCCATCGGCCACTGGTTGATTACTAGTGATAGGTGAGTAACGCTGCCTATGAATTGAATGCATACTTGTAGGGCATTGGCGTGAAACTATGGGCCATTCGGTGCATACTAGTAACAGATAAAATACGCATACCATCATCCGTTACGAGTACTAGTTAATCCACCGGCCATTATATGCATACTTGCTAATGACAGGCGCGGCTCGTCCAGCTATTAATGTCAGAAACGCACGGTCAACCATTTTTTAAATTTCTAAGTCGCATAATTTTAATCGTACTACATAACGTTATGGTCATACGAGAAGCGAAAGACTTTGTATAGATTTTCTATTCTATAAATATAGACAAATAATGCTAATTGCTGTACCTATATACCCTTAAACAAATCTACGTTCATGTAGAATCATTGTATTGTCAAGCTATTAATTTGCCTGCAACCGTACACGTGTTCATAATTTTCAACGGTTTTCTGTGATTGTGAATAAAGGTAATTTACTAGAAATTAAATCTTTTATTTGTGCAAGCTTTTTGGCCTACTCATAGATTCTCGAGTTATTCTTACCACATACATTCTTCTAATTAAAAGCAGCCACCTCTAGCCGGCCCACAGGGCTCTCTTAAATGTAATAGGTAGTAATTTAAGAGTGCCAAGTTGCCCGAGCAGAGGCCGAACTCATGCATTAAAGTATAATCGTAGCGCAGCTTAAAACAAGCTGGTGCTTCCCGTGTGGTCCAATCTCTGTGCATATGTGTATAATTTAAACAATGTTAAATGTGGAGCTTGCACACAAAAAGTCATAGGCGCTTACTATGACTTTTAGCAAAGGTACAAATGGACCCAACCTGAACTTACATCAAAAGGTGTCTGGTTAGCAGGTTGTGCCTCTCTGAATTACCTATGCCTTATTAAAAGCATCTCCACAAAGCAAAAGACCAGAACAGGTGGAGAGAGATAATCAATGAGAGTGATTCAGCGGGGGTCACAGCCCTCAGCAATGAGGAATACACCGCGAGGAGGAGGAGGATTATAAGCATCCATCCTACACATGATTAAATTAATGTAGTAATGCCTACTTATAACAAAATAAAACTACCATATTGACTGAAAAATAACTTTATTCTAATTATTAATTATACTTAATTCACAATTTGTAGAAATATTCACAAGCTGCAAAACAAATTTAGGTTTACAACATGTAGGTACCTAATGGAATTATTCTTACAAGTTTAACTAGGTAGTCCCCTTATTTGTGAAAACATGACGTCTCTGTATCCAATTACCTTTTAACAAGCTTTGGGCAAGTCATACACAAGTTATTTAGTAGCATACTAGAATAAAATAAAACATTTACATCTACCTAGTGATTTAATTCATTTGGCCAACATAGGGCAAATTTTATAAAAATGTATCTCACAAGTTAAATGATGAACTGCTTGGATTATCTAAGTTACCAGTGTATTCTGGCCACATTTATAGTCTGATAAAATTGTAACATTCTTTATGTTATAAAAATACAATATTAACATAAGTTTACCAAGGACATGAATTGATGTATCTTTCAAACATAATATAGATTATAAGATTTATCCAGCTCATAACGTCAATTAAAATTATTTAAATGTCTCAAAACCAGGAGCTGTTTTAATCTTTTGCTGGCACTTCAATGACTCGAGGCTTGTCAATGATACGGGCAGTGCGATTGCCCTTTTCAACGATGCCGATGATCCATGCCTGATAGCCCTCCTGCTTTTCAATGTCTTTACAGTATGCCGCAGCCTGCTCACGAGGAAGGCATATGAGGAGTCCACCAGAAGTCTCAGGGGCATGACCTTGCAGCAACTGGAACATGTTACCACAAGCTTTGGCTACAGCCGCCATTTTTGCTATCACTGGCAGATTGTGAATAACAAATGAAACTTCATTCTTTTGATGAGAAGCAAGGTTCTGAGCATGTCCAAGAAGTCCAAAACCAGTCACATCTGTAGAGCCATGTGCATTGTATTTATGCATTAAACGGGCTGCAATACGATTCAGTCTGCTCATAGAGTCCATAGCTCGATGGTAGGCTTTACGTACATCTTCTTCAGATACAACAAGCTTGATGCGGTTCCAGCGTTCAGGCTGGTCGAGCCACTGGTGAGCATTCACTGCTACCTGGGTTCCTAGAGGCTTTGTTAGAACAAGGACATCACCCATAACAGCATTGTCAGGTACAATATATTCATTAGGTTGGCAAATGGTAGTAGCAACTCCTCCAATAGTGCACCAGGGGTTAATAACAGTTTGACCACCAGTTACAGAAGTACCAGCTTCCAAAGCAGAATCCTTGAACCCTCTCATGATAAGAGGGATAACAACGTCACGTTCCTTTTCAGTCATTTTCGTAGAGACACCTAGCAGCATTAACATATTGTCGCATTCAGTCACTCCCATTGCATATAAGTCGCTAAGTACGTTGGCGCAGGCGATCTTACCCATCATATATGGGTCATCGACGAGAGGATAAAAGAAATCAGTTGTTTGCACCAAGCACAAACCACCGTGTCTGAGCGGCGTCACCGAACAATCCAGGCCGATGCCGATGCGCGGGATCGCCACATGCATGAACTGGTCATCTTGCTGTGAGTAGTCCTGCTGCAGAGATTCAACGAGTTTACCAAGAACATCTTGCGGTACTTTACAACTTCTCCCCTTTAAGTCTGCAAAGCGCGTCAGACGAAAGCTGGCTTCTAAATCGTGCGCGACCGGGTCGAATGGCCGACGCAACGCCAATGCATTAGGGTTACCGGACATTTCTAGTTGAGCCGCAGCTAGTGAGTCCTGCGCTACACTCGACTGGTACGACATAGTCCACGGAAACAAAACAATACTTTAGTCGAAGAATGTATAACGGCCCAAAATGCGGAAACACTACACGCCGCCAAGTGACGCTTGCAATATGGCGTCTCCTTTACAAAAAGTAAAATGGTAGATTTGTTGTATAAATTTCGAGGGATGTGATTGGTTGATATTATTTTCTACCCAAATATCTTTAGCGCTATTGGTTAAAAGTTTTCAACATAAACTAACAGAAAGATTCAACGGGAACAATTTACTTTTTCTTGGTTTTGTGTTTATTGTGGGCAGTGCTCGTCGACTCAATCATCCAAATAATAGTTGACCATTTTTAAATCGACAATTCTCAAACAGCATTTAGAATAATGTCATGGATATGACTTTTATTTCGTAAAAACATGCTCGACGCAATGCGGCGCCGGATACATTTGAAAAGACCATACGCTAGAGGGACTTTTACCGTTTTTTGACATGAATATGTACTTAATAATTAATTATTTTAAAATCAAATAAATTGTACGTCCCTCTATTGACAGACATGCATTATAGGAAAAAACGTTACATTTTCACAGTTTAGTCTCATTACTTCTAATTGTTATCGTAAGGATTTCATTGTTTTTCGTTATCTATGCTTGCTTCATACTTATACTTAGGGTCAAGGAACTGAAGTCCTTTTCGCTTATCGCCAACTTTATACGTCACAGATACGCGAAGCATGCAGTTTTCTGTGTCAGTCTAATGCAAACGAGCTATTAATCAGTTCGGTTGCCCTCTATTCAACATATTAACGCCGTTACCGTTTTTTTTAAAGATTATAAGCTTACGTTTGACCACTGTCTCACCTGATGTTAAGCGCCGACGTGGTCTAAAGTGGAGCAGGCAAACTTAGAAGGAACCTATTTACATGTGAAAAGCAGATAGTATATTTGCGCTCGAAAACGAGCGATCGTTGTGCAGACAAAAAAATAAACAGACATAACCGAAACCTTTTCGCCTTAAATTGAATAACACAACATATTTATTATGATAATAATTTAAGTTCTGGTTCTTCTTTTTTTTTTACGCAAAAAAAACATTTCTTTTCATTTCATATCTAGAAATATACTCGTGTAATCCCAGCCCCAAAGGTTTAATTTCAGGCAAGTGATTACCAAGCACACAACGGTGGTATGGTGAGTACAGCCAATAAAGTTGACACTGACAATCACTTGTCTACTGACAAGTGACTGATACATCCAAAGCTTTGCTTTCAATTTATTTCATATCCATGAAGATTGTGTCTCTCAGCCGGTCATTATGTCTCAAATTAATACAGTACTTCTCTATGTCATTAGGTTTCCTTTTTCAGGGGTCATACATATGGTACAGCTGAAAGACATTACATTGATTTCGGAAACTTCGAACCTACTGTAGGCAATGATATTAGGTATATGTTTATATGAGGTAGATATCGCGCAAGCGTGCGGAAACAGGCGGCAAAATTAAGTCAATTGTAGTAATTTTCATTACGACGCGTATTTCAAGCGCAAGTCTAAACATATAGCTTTCCTTTTCTATATTATTTGTACCGTATTATCTGTAGCAGTAAGCATGTTTATGTCGTAAAGGAACAAAATCTGAGCACCGCGCAGTATGAATATACGTCATCTTTAGTAAAACATCATTGACTGTAGGTATATAACGAAGCTGCCAAATTTAGACGATCAATATCTCATACTCCTAAAAAAAAAATGCCGACTTCGACAAGTTATCACATACCTAAAAATGCTGAAGTCGGTTAAAAAGACGAAAAGAGAACAATATATCAGTTTTGGTTCAATTATGTTTATACAACTTATAGCTTCAAATGTTAAAATAGGTACACACGAGGCTAGTTTTAATTTCCAATCTAAGAGGAGGGCGCTGTATATTGAAACACAGGCGATTAGGCTTGTTTGGCGATAGATACCCATAATATTATATGTGCAAAACTAGCCATTTAGGATGTATATAACTCTGTAGGTGGGGATTTTTTCCTGAATAAACTTTTATTTATATATTATAAAAGTACTGCTGAGTTTAAAAAAAAAAATAACGTATACAATTTTTCGGCAATATTGCATTATTCATCTAGTTAGATTAAAATAGTTTATACAGTTATTTTTGAATGGAATTTGAATTTGAATGGAAATATAAATAATCAATCGTGTGTTCTGTGACTTTCCAATCAGTGATCCAAAGAGAATATAAACTACGTTGCAGGGATCTGTGTTAGGCTACCCGGGCTGCGTTCAGGAGCCTCGTCGGCCAAATATTGATCGACCAATATTTGATCGATGTCTCACGAACGACTACTTCATTGCATGTTACAGAAGAAGGAGAAGAAGTCATTTACATTGTTCATGGATCACATGATAGTTACTACTGCTGCATCTTTTGACAGCCGACCGAGATTTGATCGATTCTAGAGGTAGAAAGATTAGGTCTCGTCGAGCTTAATTTGCTCTGACAGGTTGACGTGAACGGTCATGATCAAATATTGGGTGGAGCAAATAATGCTCTAGTTGAGTTCGTGAACGCTGCACATCCGCTGTCAGAGCAAGATATGGCTTGGCCGATGGAGCTGCTGAACGCACGCCATAATGGACATGTACGAAAAAATAATTACAGACACACTCATAAAAAATAAAAATCTGTGAGGTTTGGTGGGTTTTATTTTAACTGTCTAGTGTCTGTGCACAAAGTGGTTCTGTGATCGAATCAATCGAATATTTTGAATATTATTTGGCGGTTAGATGCAATGAATTTTGTAAATTAAATATTGTTATTTACGTGGTAAATCCCATAAGTCTTCATACCCAAGCTTTAAATCATCAAATGGGTTCGTATAATTGGAAAAAAACTGATAATGAAGCAGGATATCCAATATACGTCAAGTATGTACTTTCTCTAGTGCCCATTCCCAGCCACCTACGAGTGATTCTGATTGCCCCACTTTTTCTGTGTATTGTACAATAATTTGCCCTTTTCCAGTGACGGTGATGGAAAGCGTCAATATGATCACCCAGAGCTCATTAATATTATGAAATCTATTGGGGTTTACGATGACATAAAGTACACCGTGTATCGCATTTCTTTCAAAATATTTGCTTTACAAATTCAGCTAAAAGGTGAGCTCAAATCACACCATGTCTTTTATACAATAATGTGTTTAAGTTGGCTGTCATTGCCGAGCTGAGTTCTGCTGACTTGCAAATTACTACATTAATTCCAAAATTTCCCTAATAGGATATAGAGTGCATGTTTAATTGTGAAGCCTGATTACCTACGAGAATTACTTTGGAGAAAATATGCTTGAGAAAAAACTGGAATACTAAATTACTAAACGTATAAATCTGCCTTAAAAAAAAGAAAATCACACATTTACCTATTTACTCATAATAAATTCAGTGGCCAGGTCTAACACGGAGAGTGTTGGAAGATTGAAGATTCTTCAAGTAATTCATGGAGCAAACACAAACCCAAGCACTTCTTTCAAACCATTAAATAGTTATTATGCTGAGGTACATATATTGTCATGATGTAATTTTAATTTCTTTAATTGAAAAATATCTAAACATAAAATTACATTATTACACATTTCTAGTGTAAGTCTAGATCTTAGAAGCGACAAGAAAATTGAAACAATATAATATATTGTTTTACTAGCTAAAACTCTTAAGTAACATTTCTTTCATAGTTCTAAGTACTTATTTCTATTGTATTTAACATAATGTACAGTTTTATATTAAGATTTTATTTACTAGTATGTAAGCTTTAGTGGCAATGTTACATATTTTAAAAGTGAACAGCAGGCTTAATCTTAACATTAAATTCCAATTGTAAATTGTGATTTGGATCAACTTTGTCCAGATTTGTCCTCTCAATACAACATATTTATACAATACACAACTTCATTATCAAGTATTGAATTAAAGTTTCACAGCTTTCAATAACTAACTTTTTTGTGCTCTTGTGTTATTTGTTTGAGTAGATTTAGGCGTTAGGCCTAAATCTACTTCACCATAGTGATTATTTACTAGGGTCAAACTGAAAGTTCTTAGAAAATCAAAAACTGATTACTAAACTAGCTAGTAATTTGTTTTATTATGTCTTTTAAAAATAACGATGGAATTACCGAGAACCTGTGCAACCACAGAAAAGCACTTTGCCCCCTCATCCATAAGGGTCTCTTAGACGGCCTTTTGAAATGAGGCCACAGCTTCCTCTGTGTCCATAAAACATTTTCCTCAAAGTTTTTCTATTATTTTTGGGAATAAATATAAATCGCAAGGTGCTATATCAGTGCTATTCGGCGGGTGACCCAGTGATTCCATGTTTGACATCGCCAAATACTGTATTGTTCGACTGGCGGTGTGTGAGGAGGTTTTGTGGTGAAGAAGGATACTACTGTGATGCTACTGTGTAGTTTCTCCTGAAATTTTTAAAGACAAGTGGCAAACAATTGTTAGTGTATCACTCTGCAGAAACTGTTTTCGATCGTCTTATACAATTGTCGCAAAATGACCTGTCCTTCTAAAGAAGGAGGCCACCATAGTTTTCCTCATGTTCAACCTCTATTCACATTAGTTGGCAACTCCTTGGAAGGAAAGACCCACTGAGTAGACTGTCTTTGTTTCGGGATTATAACATTAAGCATGTATCTGCAGTACCTTGTATGAAACCAAGCTCAAGTAGAATTGCATGAACACAGTATTTCCTGCAACATAGAGCTTGTTTCAATCTATACATCAAATTTGATTACATACACTATTGGCGTAGTCTTCGAAAGCTTCAGGTTGATTCATATACATTTCTTCCTTTACTTTGTCATAGAGAAATGCTGTAGCCACATCCAATATGAGTAAATGCATTGATTGGTCAAATATATTGTTAGTATGTACTCTTATGATTTATTGAAGTCATTTATCACACATAACTTCTACAATCTTGAACATAGTTTTAATTTAATAATTACTAAAACATATTTCTATACAGGCGACTCTAACAGTGTTTATTGTCTTTCAGTACCCCCTCTCAGAATAAGTTCAGGTGTCTTTGCTCGCCACCAACTCAGCCTGTCAGAGAGCAGCCTCTCTTTAGACACTGCTGAATTAGAGGCAGTTCTAGGTGATATCTACTTTGCTGCAAAGAAAGAGGGCCTTTTTACTGGAGATGTTGACCTTGCAGTTGATCTGCTGATTAATATTATATTGAATGTATATGATAAGTGAGTATTATATGTTTCCATTGCATATTTTGTAAGCATGTCCTACCTAATAAAACTATGTTGATAAAGAATCTGTGACAACTTATACCACTTATACATATATACACTACTATTAAATTCTTGATTCTTAAATTAATTGGTCATACAATTAAAGGTAGATGGCGCTAATAACAACATCTTCTCAGATGTTCAAAAAGAAGGAAGTAATTCGGCCCTTGTGGTATCAGCTGATATAGCTTAGTTGGATAAAGTGACAGGACAGTATTCTGTAGTGGGTTCAAGTCCCACTAGCAGCTGAATTTTTTCGTTCAAATATTTGAACATAAGTTCTGCCTAGCATGTTGTTAATGCAATAAACCATAAAACTCTTCACAATAAGTGCTGAGATATATCAGAAAATTATAGCACCGAAAATTGGCCGGAAGTCTAAGAAAATCCTTGCTCAGCGCTACTTTCCCGACCGTGAGCCATGCATTTCATCATGATGCCATATAACGTAGGCAATTTTGCAGCGGGCTCACGGACTAATAATCATTAAAAAAGTTGTCAAAATTTCCAGGGACAGAAAAGAGCCAATTCGTGTGCTGGCCGCCAAAACTCTTCTTATCTGCCTAAGTGCAGAGTCAGCGTCTGACAAATGGGCAGCTCTAGCCAACTGCTGTTCGGACCATAATGGCTGTGTCTCCCCCAAGCGGCTGACATCACTATTGACACATGTGCTTGCTTTGGCTCAGTTTCTAGGAAGTAATAGTGATATGTTGCAGAGTGATGTTAATTCCTGTTTTGAAAAGGTCAGAATGGGTTTTCGATATGTTTTTTATACTTTTATATCTAGCTGTTGACTACTATGTTATATTTCATGGTCAGTGACAATATAGTCAAAGTTGTAATCTTGCTAGAGCTACAATGTTTAATGGCTCTCAAGGACTGCTGCCTGAATTTACTGTCTTGAGGGTGGTAGCTATCTAGCCAGGCTATATTACTTATTATCATTGCAACATGCATGGAAAGTAGAAACATCTATACTCCTCCGTCTTGCTTTCCACAGTATCATAAAGACAAGTTTTCCAGCTATATGACAGTGCCCACCCTCTATCTCTATTAAAGTTTGGCCGACGACTAATTTCAATGAACTCACGATTTTACGCAACACAAAAAAAAATCCCTTGCCTATATTGGAGCTTTAGCGAAGCGTATATATAGTGCATCGTACAAGAGTTCAGGGCTTGCTCTGCAACAGCGGAACTATAGCTGTCGGCGTTCTTCATAGAACGTAGAGGCATTTTTAATCAATTGTCGATTGTGATATTGACTACACATAAGTGTCACATTAAACTATATAAAGTGATATGTTGAGAGTGATGTTATTTTAGTTTTAATAAGGTAAAATTTATTATTCAGTGTTCAGAAATGTCCAGAAGTTGCCTCTAATATTGTTGAGCATATAGCTCAGATTAGGTCGATCTCTGTGTTTTTAATAAAACTTAAATTTTGTTACATTGTCAGAGTGCTGGTATGCTTGGTGTAACATCACACACAGTGGCTGAATGGGGAGCTATGCACTGTAAAAGCACACAGTGGCTTGCAGTGGTGCAGCGAGTGCTTGCTAGCAGGCAAAGCTCTGGCCCTGGCACTAACTGCGCTTGCTGTGCTCTTCCCTTAGCGCAGGTGAGACTACTGTAAAACTGATTTAAACAAACACTGTATTACTTACCAAATGTTGAGATTAGCAACTAAGAAACAAAACAACTGTGTTCTTAAAATTAGAATATAATTATCATCGTGACAGTAACTTTTAGCATGCACCACAGCTTCCCATTTTATAATAATTTACAGTAGGGATTTCTTTGAGAAAATTGTCTATGAAACGACTGTGTTTTCGTATAGATGTGATGTGGGTATCCTCAAGTCATGAGTCTTCCAGGCAGGTGTGATCCATAGTAGACCACATCTCTTAACATAAGATACCTGCCTATATCTAATTTAAAAAAATGTATAAAGCTCTTGATTGAAAATAGCCTGCGACAGTGCTATAGTCACGTCTTGTGCTGGACCCCTTAAAGATAAATTAACATAAGTCTCCTAAAAAGTCTCCCGATTTGATTAATTGATAATACTGCTTCTGGCTAATGTGTGTTTGAAATTACAGGTTTTAATGTTCCAGTGCACAAAATGTAGTGAGGTGTACTTCTGTGAGAAATGTTATCTTTACGACAAGCCAATGACGAATGTTCGTGGACACAAGAAGAGCCATTTGGTACATGAAATTGTTGATGGGCAGGTAAAAATCATTTTGTCTGAATCCACAGTAACTCTACATCTTCTCTCTCTCTCTCTCTACCTCTGTATCACCCATTTCGGTACATCCACTTTTTAATGTAGAAACGTTATGATGCATGAACACTCTCATATTCATAGCGTTCTATATTGTCGTCGTTTTAGATTTAGCACATAAGTTATCTAGTCACTCGTTGCTTGGAGACTTCAGGATTGTTCCTACCGAGAAATCTACATGGGAATAAATTTGTGTACACATTTTGAATGTGGAGGCCTGTAGTCCTTATAGCGTCCTTATATCTGCCATATAGTGAAAACTCTGCAGTATGTCTGGTCAACAGATGATAGCATGGCAATGGTGGATTTTTAATGCGAAATTCCAATGCCTTTTCTCCAAAACATACCCAATAGAAAACCGATAGGCAAGCTCTATTCTGGTTATGAATGTATAAAACACGCTTGAGACGAATTATTTCCTACAATACCCTCTACACAAACCTGTCCAGCTGTTGTTAAAAGGCAACGATGGCCTTTTTCATCTACCGAAAAAACGATGATATTAAATATGTATACCTAATACTTTCCTTGAAGCTACACCCAACGCATCAAATAACGATATTTTAAAAAGTGTTGTATCAAGCATGGGTGTTCATTGGACATCAGTGTACAAAATTGTGAAAAGAATGAAACTATTATATTAAATTTTCGTTTTCACAAATATTTTTTAAGTAACTATTATTTTTAGATGATAGGATTAGTGAGCGATCAGCAATGTAAACGCAGCCTAACATTTTCATGAACTAGTCACGCCTACTGATTGACCAATCCTGACAATTTAAGTAGGTGCTGCATCCTTATCACTCATACGATTGTGCAAGGGAGAGGGCGCCATATTAGCTCGTTTCGTTGGACAAACTATAGATTCAGTGACGTAGTACTTAATTTTTCGTAGTCTGTTAGCACCCAAGTTGTCAATTTTGTACAAAACCGACATAGGCCGAGCATAAAATCAACATAGATTCAGGCCGCTTCGAACTTAGTAGACTACGGATTTTTGACGTTGTCTTATTGGCATCGAGTCGGCCTCGCACTGGACTGAATATGAACATGAATTTAGAGACTTTACATCTCGGCGTGAAGTATGTGAGATGATGCTGATCTATTCTTAAAATAGTAATAGATCAGATAGTAAATAGTAATAATTCTTAAGTAATTTATCTATTGTTTCAGCTTAAGCCACCAGAATGCATCACCTTCATAAAAGGCATAAAGCATTTCTTTTTCTGCACAAAAACTAAAAAAAGGAAAATATCAAAAAGTGCTAAAACTCATACAAACAAAGATTCTGGCTCTGTTAGAAGAAAAAAAGATGGTAAACCTGCTATATTTACTTCAACTGTGAGCAAAGCGTCTGGAAACAAAGAGAACAATCCCGCTTTAATTCTTCAAGATGTAATTAATCACCTCGAGGCACAGAATAAGTGAGTACCTAATATTATATACCAAGAGCCCACGATCGCCAGACCTACGTTATTTTATATACCTCGGAAGTATTTCAAAAGTATTCAAAAAAAGAATTTTTAGAATCGGTTCAATAATGGGGGAGAAATCAGTGAACATATATACACAGACTTTCGATGTGTCTGGCAAGATGTAAAAGCAATTGTAACTGTCTGGCTTTTGAGGTAACATTATTTTATGTGTCTCCAACTAACATAATTATGTAAAATCCAACTGTTATACTATTACGAAAGTATAATCATAATGTATGAAAGTTTAGGCGTGTCTGGCAGGGGGTTGCAACTACGATAAGTGTCTGGCTATGGATGACATAATTTCTAAAGTTATTCTGAAGAAAATTTCAAAAAATTAAGTCTTATACTATAACGAAATTTAGGTCCTATTTTATACACCTTCACTACCTGATTTCTGCCCAAGTTCCCACGATTCCAACTTCATACTCACTGAGCGCTCTTACCTGTGTTGGGACTTGCTCTGGGAAATTTTCAGCTCTTATAAAATAACGAAGGTCTGGCTATCGTAGGCCCTTGTAATATAAACATTAAACATTACCGAACATATTCTTTGCTAGGATAGTGTCAGTGTGAAAGTGTTTGTTGTGTAATTTCAGAGCATTGCAAGAAGCTGTCACAAACTCTAACTATGAAGGGTTGAAATTGAAACTGGACACTCACTGGACACAGATATCAATACAGATAAGCAGGCTTAAGACATTGAAGGTAAAAACTAAAAAGATAGCATTCAGTGTTTGTGTTTACTTTACAGATTGTTTTAATTTTGATAGTCATGTTATCACACTAGACATAGAATGTTAACTGGCTCTCGAGGATTGCTGTCTGAACATATGTGTTTCTGTGACAGTTTTTCTTGAGCGTGGTCGTAAGCCAGGCAGGTACTTGATAGTACCCTACCGCAATGCTGGGAATTTGATAATGGTGTTACCTACACTGGAAGCTGTTACCTCTGTGAATTACATAGTTGCAAAATTAAAAACAGATTTACACTGCTCAGGATTTCTTTTTAACATTTTATTGAATATATAGAGAAATATTGAACTGTCACAACATTTATTTCATTATAAATGAAATAAATGTTTACACGCCCAATCTAAAAAGCACACACTTGCAGATAAATAATTTTGCAAATGCCTCTATAAATTATGAAGTTATGACTTAACATACATAGAAAAAAGATTCTAGTTCTAGTGTGATATCATTTTAAAAAAATGTAAGTAGTTTAACCGCTGCCTCACTTGATGTGAGAGTCTCTCTTTAAAAACATCTTTGACCACATTGGTGAGATAGTTGTATGTATTGCTTCCGGGCTGTTTGGCCGTGGTCTAAGTGAAACTTGTGTTCCAGACGTTTCGTCGATCACTGCGGTCGACATCTTCAGTGGTTCAGGTCGGAACGGCGACAAGCGACTCAAGACTCCACATGTTCAGACTTCTTATCCATAGAACATTTACAACATTTTTTGAAATTAAAAAGTACCTACTTGATGCCTAACCAATATTAATTCGATTTGTTGTTGATGGGATCAATCCGGAAGCTTAATCTATATTTTTTAAAAATAAGTTAAAAAATTACGGAACTATGCCTGAATGTACATTAAAAAAATGTGTATAAACATCTGATGACTTGTTTTTTTGGAAGTCGGCTCATTACATTGTATGTTCGAATGGACATAGCTGTTGGTGCTCTTATAATATTTGAGAACAAAATGTAACACAAGCTAACAATAAATAAATTTAAATTTGAATCTGAAATCATTGTTTCAGGATAATGTCACGAGTCAGCAGGAAATACTACCAGAATCAGATAAACCTATCGATAGCGAAATGCCTCAGGCTTTTGATTTATTCAGCCCGATACCTGTCATAGACGACAAACAGTCCAAAGTGAAGGATCACATCAAAAATCAACCCCGTGTGCTAAGCTTAGATACTGAGAATTTGTCAATGATATCGAAAAATGCTACTCAGAATTTACTGACGGTGTCTGGCGATGCTTTGAGGCCGGTTCTAGGACATACTACCACCGATAGCATATCTACTGTGTCCAATAATGATATCAGTTCCTGGTATAAAGGTAAATTTATTTACGTTTATTTTATGAGTTATTTTTGTATCAAATTTATATTAATTTAAGATCGTAAGACGTCATAAGTATTATTAATTAGCTGACTAGGTGTCGCGGACACACTTTTGATCAGGGGTTTCAAGGATATACTTTTGTGTTCCCAAGATTCATTTGTGAAGAAAAATTGGCCTTGGTTTTTTATAGATCACCTTATAGGTTCAACCAATATCGCCATACTATCAGGGTTAGTCTATGAAAAGCGACGTTGCCGTTTTTTCTGTTTAAATATGGTATTAATGTCAATGTTATACCAAGCTTTTTGGCAAGAAACTAGTCTGTAATTGTGATTATCTTATGCTTCGTATAAGGATATCTGGAATAATAAATTTAAAGGTACAAGGGTATTGAATTAGCAACACTGTCATATTTTGTTATAAAATATGTATGTCTATGATTGAAAACCTTAGGAATTTTGTAAAGCCAAGATACTTCTTCCACCTTAGGCATCAGCTAAGTTTAGGAATACAATTAAGAAAGGAATTCTCAATTGTCAAGTAACATAAAATCATCCAAATTTGTAACTTGCCTATTCTTATTCGATTTGGGGGTGCTGAGTCCTGCACCGACGTCCCGCTTGGGGTGTATTGTGCATTCCCCCCGCCAGCCGTTACCCAAGCCATCCCAGCTCCTTAATATAGCGGAGCATGGCCCTGGGTCGCTGGCAAAGTTGCTCCAGTGGTACATTTGGATGTTCGTGAGCCAATGACGAGTCAGCCCTACGCAGTCCGGTTGTGATTCTTATACTTTCCGTGGCCTCACAGTGCAGTAGCACGCGTTTCACAGTCTCATCTTCCTGCATACATTCCCGACGTAGGGGACTGTCAGTAGCTCCCGTCTTGTGTAGATGGTAGTTATGGTCGCAGTGACCTGTGACTAGCCCTACCAGTAGACGAAGATCCTGTCGTTGTAGTTTTAGTAAGTTATTCGTGACTTTTTTATTCAGAATGGGAAACATGGCCTTTGCTCTTTTGCAATCGGTTTTCATATCCCACAGGCGTTGCTGTTCTTTCTCAGTATAGCGAAGTAGTATGTCTCGTACCTGCGCCGCTGATGGTTTGCAGAGAGTCTTATTGTCTTTGCTTACTTGTTTCTTTGTTGCCTATGGAAATAAAATATATCCGTTTACACACTCACGGATCATAATATTGAATCACTTTAAGTCTCATATATCCAAATCAGATAAGTAATTTAGGTACTTCGGTGGGACATACATTAATACAAACATCCATGTATTATATTATACTGATAACAATGTAACCATTATGGCTTTATAAACATACTCCATAAATGGGTAAATACATACCTATTGTATGTTCCTTATTTGTTTTATGGGTAGTGTGCATAAATTTAAAACTTTTCTCATGTTAAGCTTTGCAGTAAGATGTGGGACATTATAAGTATAGCAAGTTTAACTCTAAGCCACTCTACAATGAATCGTTACAATTCCAGGGCCGGACAAAGTCATCCCTCCTCCTGGCCAGTCCAAACCACCTGACATATCGGCAAGCGAGCTGAAGTTTGCAGAAAACATCCACAGCGTTGAAACAAGTAACGACAAGATGCGGGAAGTTAACGCAGATCTTGACGCCGTGCTGGATAGGCTACATCAAATATTGACCAATAACTTTGCTATTGACGGTAAGTAGACTGAACTTAAATTCCTTTTAGCAAGTACATTTGCTTGTACATAGTTTAGCTCGAACAAGACGCATAATATAAACTGTTATCATATCCTTGGATAGCATATGTTATCCCATTATAACATATGCTATATAAAATGTCCCATTGTATAATAGCATATAATATTATAACGGGGCCCATACTGTCATATCAAATTAAATAAACATTTATTGTCATTATAAAAATTATTTATACATTGATGGTTATAAACTATAATTGATACAAGATAACATTGTTGTGGAGTGCACATTATAATCTAAGATGCTAGGCAGCTCCTAGGCTTAGTAACATCTGTAATATAGGCATCTGCCCCTTTTCTCATCTTTGATGAATTCACACGTATTTACCTTCTAATATCATTAAATATTTTATTTACATAAATCACAATGTGTTATTAATTCAATTATTTACATATTATAAACATGTTCTTAGTGCCCATAGTCGACAGTTGCTTAATCTGTATCAAGCATAAGTTCGGTCGTGCATGAAGTTCAGTTCTTACCTTTGGAATGAGTCAGCCAAGTAACAACATGAAGCTTTAGAGTCATTTGATAAAGGAATAAAAAAGATCAATGGAATTGACTGTCTTATGTATGTGAGGATTGTGAGGTGTCACACACTAAGGTGTGTGAGATTGAGTATGTTTATGAGGTAAGCGTTTGGAGTGAATGTGTGAGGATGAATGTGTGTGTGTAATGTGGAAGGAAAACGCTTCTTGCCACACGTTAGAACGTCTACCATGTATGGATGTCGCAGTTGTGATCAGATGTTCTCACAGACTAACTTCAGAGCTATAGGCATCGGCTGCGAGTGCTGTAAGGAAATGGGGAACCAATATATTATTATGGTAGATGTACCACCCTTACATACGAAGAACAGGTGAGACAGTCGAGTAACACAAGCTTATAATAATTAAGTCACTGTTTGTATTTCAGAATCGAATATGGACAACACTCAACTCCGTGAGACTGCCAACGAGATGGAAGGTTTGCTAGAAACATTCCTCCGCGGCGTTGAGCAACGCGTTCCTATCCAATCTACTGTAGATATCGTTTAGACTTGTATCATTTTGTAAAATATGAATTATTCGTCATTTAAGATATCAACTAATATATCCCGTCCAGTGTAGAGTGTAAAATTTTATTTCACGAAATACTTCACTGCCTAACATTTTTTAATTATTTGTGAACATTGAATGTAACTTATAAGCTAATAAAATTGAGTTTTAGAATGTAAGTAAATATAATTGTATGAAATGTGTGCCGTCCAACGTGTAGTTATTTTTAAATATTAGAAATTTGTTTTATACTGCCATTACGAATGAATGAAATATAATATATTGTTCTTTTTAACTCATAACCGGTTTTTCAGTAAAAACTTTGTACTACATCGTGTTCTTACTACAAGCGTTTAGTGTTGCCTTGTCGACTGAAATGAATTATGACTATTAAATAAAAATAACGTTTAGAAAAGTAACTCGCCATATATTTTAGAAACCTTTACATATATAATGTGGTGTATTAAATAAAAAAAATGAATGATTATAAATTAATTATACTCTTATTCACTAAGTTAATGTTGTGCTTCTTTCTTATTTGTGCGTACAATTGGTATAATGCGACCATGATGACCTTGCCATTTTGCCGGCTTTAGGCTAATTTATGTGACCATTGGTATTTAAAAATGGATGTGCTACGATCTAAGATCACCTAATGGACAACTGGACTAGATACAACTAAAGATAAACGCACACCCAGTTATTAGCTGTTTTGCAAAAGCTATTTGACATTTAGTGAAAACTAGAAGGCATTATTTATGCCTAATCATATAAATATTCAGTAAGTACCATACGTGCTGCAAGACTGGCGGTACGATTGCGACTAAAAGCAAATTAAGTGCTTGAACCTAACTTACGCGGTCCACGCACGAGGAGCGTGGCTCGTGTCCCTCTTTAATATGTAGTGACTTTTTATTATGCTTGTTTGATTACAACAGACTACAGTATAATATAATTGACAGTTTCGTCACTATCAAGCAAGTGTACCTGTTTTCAACAGGTTACAACTAAACATTGCTCATAGATTGTTAATGAATAATCTTCTCATTCTATATCTTTTGATTAGTTCAAAAATTCCCATTACCCGCGATTTTACGTCCGATCTTCTTATCATGGTCTTATCAGAATATATTAATTTTAAGTATGGAATTAATTTTGAAATAAGCGTATTTGAAAATCGTGTCGAGTTTATATTTTTATAGCAAATATAATATGCATTCATATAAATTATTGTGTTTTATTTGGCAATGGTAACCGTTTGGAGTAGTACATGCAAAAATTTACACAAAATTATAAAAAGCAATTCTGTAGAGGTATTTCTTGATCTCATTAAAAATTAGGTTCTTTCCAAAAATATAGCAGCCACGTAAATTTGTCTTGGTTGCTGAATGTGGGGAGACAATAATGCACGACCCAATAATTGCCAGCCAAATCATGTACAGCCAATAATCCATGTACATGTACAAGGATTATTGGCTGTACAATACTGGCGGTACAATATTGCCTGTACAAAGTTAGTCCGGGTCGATAATGTACAGCCATTAATCCGTGTACATGTACACAAATTATTTGGGCGTGCAATCCAGGCTGTACAATATTAGACTAGAATTATCACCCCGTTACGATTTTGTACAGGCAATAATGCACGGCCAATAATTCGTGTACATCCATAGACAAAGCCTCATTTGCATGATCCAGTGCATTCGGCCCGTATTTCACGGCCAATAATGTACAGGCAATAATCCATGTATACTGGATTCGAATTATTGGTTGCATATTATTGGCCGTGCATTATTGCCTGTACATATTCTGTACGGGAAATAATTCAGCCCGTATTGCACACCCCAATAATTGGTGTACATGCCACGGATTATTGCCTGTGCATTATTGGCTGTACATTATTTGGTCGCGAATTATTGGCCGTACAATATAGAGACTCGGAATGTGAACTGAAATATATAACACGATCCGTATTATATCATCAGTCAACTAGTAATGTGAGATAATGCACCATCGCTATAATGGTACACTAGCTGCGCTCCTCGGTTTCATCCACTTGCATGACGGTTTTTCCACCACCTTGGTTTTCGCACGGAAACAATACTTATTGCGGGAGAAAAAATAGCCTATGACCTTCAATATTTTACTATCTCTATAATAACATTAATTAAAATCGGTTAAGTTGTTTGGGCGTGAAATGTAACAGACAGTAACTTTCACATGGTATAATATGATTAGGGTTTTTAATTCTATCCCAGAAGAGCCAAGTGTTACTTAAATTCCATTCAAATGTATCAAGCCGTTGAGGCATAAATAGGTAACAGACATAGGTATAGGTATATATCTGCGTCATAGATAAATGCGATTGATTTCGCGCAAAAAAATTCAAACGTGCCAAAGTGCGACTTTACCGCTCTGTGCACCCGAGCGTGATAGGTATATAAAGTTTTGCTTAGGAAGTTATAAGCTATTATAGATCAGAATACCAGTCAAAACTATAATCTTCTCTGCAAAATAGTAGGTATTTATGTAAACCTGTCCGCTTCCGGTTCGTGGAATTACATTGAGTAGCAGACTGACTGACACTATCGCGATTTGATGAATTAAAACTATGGTCTTGTGTGTTTTTATCAATATGAATTTGAATAATACCTAATGAGATTGTTCATTGCCATTTTATCTCATTTTAACCTTATACCTTTACAATCGAATTCTAAAAAAGGAGGTCTCGGTATAAGAGTAAAAACTCTGTAGGTAATACATCGTGTTTTCACTACAAGCGTTTAATATTGTCATATCGTTGACTAAAATGAAATAAATAAAAATAACTTTTTGATTGGAAATTCTCGTGAGTTTGACACATTATTATATATGTGGTATCCGGCTTTACTCACGTTTATAGTCGAAGTTTCGACCTAGGTTTCGAGCATGTCCGATGCTGCCACTGATCAGTGGTCGCCGCGATCTGGCAGCGTAAACTCACCTGAGGATGAGCATCGGACATGCTCGAAACCTAGGTCGAAACTTCGACTATAAACGTGAGTAAAGCCGGATACCACATATATAATAAATAAAAATAACATTTAGAAAAGTAACATGCCGTATATTTTATAAACATTTACATATACATTGTTGTGTTTTAAATAAAAAAATAGAACTATTATAAATTAATGATACTGTTATCTAAGTTAATATGCTACTTTCTTATTTCTGCGTGCAATTGGTATAATGCGACCATGATTAGATGACCGTGCCTTATCGCCGGTTTTAGGTATACATTAATAACGACATTGTAGTACCTATAGCAGTAACTGTTTATTTAAGCTGTTGGCTTCAGGTACATGCGCAAACGTCCGCAGAGCCTAGCTTCAAACCTATAAATATTGGCTGCGCCTCCTATACGATACAAATGATACAAACTTTCGTTACAGTAGGTTTGTATTCGCCAATGGTACATCACTCATTTTAAAACTCCAATACCACTACCAATATTACAAATTGTATACAAATGATCGTATACCTTATGATGCTGGAAATATAATGAATTTATCTTGATAACTTTAACACTTTAAAAGGTTATTTCTAAATGATTATTCATTAATCAATTTTCATAATTCCGTTAGTCAATCTAACTAGCCGACGTTTACTAAAATCCAACTCTTCTACTATTTATGCTATCTCTCCAATTTGTATAAATCCTTGCAACACTGTCTGTAATATTAGAAGAATTTGGCATCATTTAAGTCATAATAAATTTATTGTTGTATTGATATATCTTTTTGTGAACAATTTAACGCAACAATTAAATTAATAACACAATTCCCTGGAACAAAACTCGCGACTTTGTGTCCGATCATCTTATCATGGTCTTACCGGAATATATTAAGTCTATGAAAATAATTTTAAAATAAGCGTATCGGAAAATCATGTACAGTTCATATTTTTATAACAAATATAATGCATTCATATTGTGTATTATTTGGCAATGGTAGCCGTTTGGAGAACTTACATGCAAAAATTTATACAAAAATATAAAAAAAGCAATTAGATTGCTGACACAACCTTAGGACTTACAAATGTATCAAATTATATATTATCATATAGATTTACAAAAAGTATAAAAATTTATAAAATGTTAGAACTAGGTATAATTATATCTAATTCGTTTTGGATTATATAAATGGACGGTTTTTTATTTAAACTTATATTAAATATATAAAGATTAACTATACATTTGGGTAAAATTGCTGGGTATCAAGTAATAATATCAATATATCAAAGTTTCAGACTTCTATAAAAACTTTTATGCGGCGAATTTTTGTTAATTCCGTATTGCTTGAGATTCTCAATAAAAATAGGTGCATCATATCAAAAATATAGCATCAATTGCAACTTTTTATATTGGCCTTGTTGCTGCCGCATTTACAATCTAGGATCCTTAGCGAATCTCAAATACTAACCAATTTAAAAAAAACGGAGGAGGTTCTCAGTTCGACCGGTATGTTTTTTTAATGTTTGTTACCTCCGAAAATTCGACTGGGTGAACCGATATTAATGATTCTTTTTTTATTTGAAAGCTGCTGCGTCCCGTGCGGTTCTATTTTTAGAAATAAGACCACACAACCATCGGTAAAGCGGTTTTTGAGTTACACTCCAATAACTGAAAAGTATTACGTTTACTGGACGACTTCCTTGATCCCATGAGTAGCAAAGGGGAAAAAAACATTTACCAAAAAATGGAACCGACTTCAACACTCAAAAGTGTAAAATAACTTGTCACATAGTGCATAAGCATAATGGGGACAAAATGATCTACGCAATCGACTCGACTTTTCTCCATTAAGATACTTTTTCAAAATATTAAAATTGACCTTTGACATTATTTCGTTAATTACAGAAAAGAGGGTACGTGTCTCTAGTTAAGGACTCGTAGAATACATAAATATCCGTTGGTGCAGTGATTGCGTGTTGTAACTATTATGCATAATGTGGCCTTTGCGTACGAGTGCCCACCTTCGAGCAACTAGCCCTAAGAGAGGAGTTGACCGTCAGATCAGATTTCGTAACTATATTATGATTGAACAAGTAGTACTACACCACGTTACGCTTGGTTTGAACCACGCAGATATGTTTTTTGGCATAAAATGGCAGAAATTGCTGGAAGCAAACGGAAGTCGTATTGCATCCTCTGAGTTAGTTGCTCGATGGCTTACATCTGCAGACAGAGATAACAATAATTCAAAATAACGTACTTTTCTGGTTATGTTACATTCGAAAAGAAACATTATCATTATCTGTATGAAGTATTATAACTAGATTTTGTTTGCAAATAAAGTGCATTTTAGGCATATGTGACCACATAACTGCGCAGGGGTTATTTCATTCTTCGAGTTTGATTCTAAAAGACTAATTACCTTATATTTCTAATTTCTTGATGTCGAGATTCACATTGCCTTACCGCTTGTCAATTAATACCATTCAGTATTCACCCAACAATTTATCTGCTATTTTCTAATGATACACCAATGTACCATTAGACAACGTTGTTGGACTTTCACACTTAAACATCAGAACATAAGTATCATTTTATTACTTATCATGTTGTAGTCATACTAAAAGAGTCACTAGATAGCTCTTCAGGCTTAGTACATTGAGAACTCTTAGTTCCTCTTGCTGCTATTGATAAGGTATTTACAGCAGTGAGTTAAAAGATGTTTCTCCTTTTCTGTAGACCCGTTCTGATGGATGGCGGTCGGACCGCCGCGTTCTCGCGTGTAGATATCTAGGCCATATTGTCCTAGAAAATTAAAATATGACATAAATTATCGATCCAATCCAATTTAACAAAAGAGGTTTTAAACAGACATGCATGCATGTGGAATATCTGAGGATACAGAAAGAAGGATGACAACTGGTCAAAATGGTGGCAACTGTGATATTTGCTTATCCTCCCAGGAAACAGGCATGAAGATACAAGAAGAAAATAAGTAATTTATTTCTAACAAAGCTACAATAGTGATAAACGAATAGAACACTAGATAATAAAGAAAATAAAGAAAGAAAATATATTAAAATATATAATATGGGTATTAGACAAGAAAAATAAAAAATACTAATTATAGTGTAGTGTGGCATGATGCCAAAAATGAGTGTACTCTCTTTTATGCGAGAGTTTAACAACCTTCGTACTGATTTTCATTAGGAACTCACAGATATGGATATGTGGAGAAATTAGGGTGTGGTAAATGTTGATAGAGAAGACAAGGTGACAAGAAATGTTGATGGAGAAGACAAGGTGACAAGAAATGTTGATGGAGAAGACTTTGATTGTATTGTTTGGTTTTCTAAAGTACCTAAGTGTTCCTTCGGTTGTTGATGTGTATTTAATAATGTTGGATTATTAGCCGTTAAGTGTCCGTGCAATTGTACAACATGAACGCAGGTAAATAGAACAAAATAAAATAATGAAAATCACCTAAATGGCAAATATGAAGCATTGGGCTGGTTTTTGTTTTAAATAACATGGGTCTACGACAGGCGAGTTCCTGGAAAATCTTACCTTCTTCAGGGAATGTGATGTAGAAAGAGACGATATCGTCTGTTATATTTTGTTGCACGTATTTAGACAATCTCTTCTCATCGACTCCGTTCTTGTGCAATGTGGCCATGAAGTCGGCCAGTGGACGCGACATGCGGAACTGGATCTCGAGTTCTCTGCCCGCGAATACTAGAGCCTCCTGGAAAAATAGTTTTTATTAGATAAATCTTTGATATTATGTGATGGTTACGCTGGTTCTCATTCATATTAGCCTATTATGTATTGTGTAATTCTATATTATATTTTAAGGGTTCCGAACCTCAAAAGGAAAAGACGGAACTCTTAAAAGATCACTTTGTTATCCGTCTGTCTGTCTGTCTGTCTGTCTGTTGACAGACAGAGACAAGACCCTTTTTCTCAGGAACGCGTGGAGGTATCAAGATATTGATTCTTAGCTCTTATCAAAATAGAAAGAAAGAAAGAAAGAAATACATTTATTTACGATTATTACAAACTATTATAACACAAAAGATAGTATATTACTTAACATGTACGGACACATTATACTTAACGTAAGAAAAAAAAAAAAATAAGTTAGTAATGTAATAATCGCAAATCGGCCCCAGCTCAGCATACTACTGGTTATGGATATAAATGGTATAAATACAAAAGATTTGCATGTGCTCCTGTTTGTTAAGCCCTCCGTAGGGTCCAAGCATGTGCAGGGCCCTAGTGCTAGGAGATTCAGAAGAGAACAATTTTGGTTCTACCGTAGTGGGAAGGGGGGGTAGGGTATGAAGTTCCGCAAATTTAAAGTCTGCCAAAATAATACTTGCGTGCAACCGCCAAATTATAATATATACTTATGTACCTATCGGTGTTTGATTTACTTTCTGTTTCTTCAACTCACAAGCTGTTATTAGTGGTAGATGTTGCAGCGGTTAAAATTACTATTGCCATGTTTACGATTAAAAGCGTACTTGTAGAAGACTATCACAAACGTATCACGTTATCATTTGATTCGTAGCATACCTACTCCAGGTAAAAAAAGTAATAATTACCTGATGAGTGATAGGTACAAGTCCGAAAAGTCTTGTCGCTTTGGTGGGTCCCCATTCCCCACTCGCACAGTCTGGAAGGGGAACCATCACTGTTTGTAGCTCAGCGCAGCAAATCTGAAACATTTGCGTTCATGCTTTCATTTTTAGATTTAGGGTTAAAACGATACCCTACTACTACTAAGACTTCGCTGTCCGTCCGTCTCTTATCAGGCTGTATCGCATGAACCGTGATAGTTAGACAATTGAAATTTTGATAGATGATGTATTTCTGTTGCCGCTTTAACAACAAATACTAAAAACAATATTTAAGGGGCTCCCATACAACAAACAAGATTTTTCCCCATTCAGATAATGGTACGGAACCCTTCGTGCGCGAGTCCGACTCGCACTTGGCTGGTTTTAATAGCTGGGTTCTATAATCGAACTGCGCTAGTACCTATATTACTACTACAGCCGAACAACTTTAACATTGAACACTGACGATGTATAAGCGACCACTGCGCATTTTCAAATCAAATCAAACCAAACTATATTTATTGTCTCACAACTACAGTATTGCCACATAAATAAATACAAAAAAACACAGAAAAAAAAACAAAAGGAAACAATACAATAATTGAGGACAAAAGGCGTACACTCAGCATTGGCCGTGCTCACATATAAAGTGAGTTTCATTTTTTATTTTTATTTCTATAATTACCTATATGGGTATCAGTAAAATGTATTATAAGCATGGATGTGTGTTCTTAGGTCTTGAATGATTATTTGATGTGATTGTGAGCGTTCGCATGCCTCCCACGACACAGGGAATCTTATAGCAGGGGTGTGTGTGATAAATAAATAAACTCTTGATGACTCACCTTGAACTTGCAAACACTCTTAAACTTCATCGGCTCACCGGTGAGATATTCTCGAGGGGTGACTGCGTTCGCGAAGATGTCCAGAAGAAATGCGCCGCTGCATGGCGCGTGCACTCTGAAGGATACCACGTTGCCTACCACCGACTGAAACAGCAGAAGCAACATGGGTTTCACCAGGGACACCAGCAGGTGGTTGAACTCCTCAGTGAGCTTAGATCAAGAAGTTATAATTTTAAAAGTAAGTGCATATGTAAATTCTGGAATAAGATTCGCGTCTGAGGTTGTAATCTCAGTCTAAAATGCATTATTTTACTTGCTTTTTGAATTAGCTTTCGAGCGAAAACTGATAATATGTTGGGGTAGGTAAGTAATTAAACATGTTATCTAACAATAAAATCATGCCTCTTATTTTCCTTGTTCGTAAATAAAAAGTTTTACATCGTAACTACATTTTCGCAAATTAACGATTTGTTCTTCGTTTTTTATTTCAACAACAAGTACATAGCTATATAATTATTCATATTCATATTCGTTATAAGTGCAAGCTATTCTACCTTATCATCCAAAGGAAGATTGCTGGGAAAATAGAGCAAGATACCAAGAGAAATAGATACCAAGTGCAGTGTATAATAAATAAAAATAAATAAATAAATAAAACTTTTCCGAACTGCAGTCCCGAAAGTTAGATTTGCACTAATGCTGTCCAACCTCCGATGGGAGCGAAATTTTCAGAAAGAGAATGAATCTGTTTTTTATAAGTTACCTGCATAACAAATCTCTTGAGGCTGACTCCGTCGAAGCCGTCGCCCTCGGTGTCGTAGAACTTGAGGTTGTAGTGGAATATCAGCGAACTCTGCATGTGTGCCGGCATCGCTATACGCATAGTCGCCGCACCTACAATATAAACAACATTTACTTAATATTACTTAGGTATAGCTTAAAAACTAAAACAAAACAATTCAATAAAACTTAAAATTAGGAGATGGTAAAAAGACGGTAGTCGTGGCTCAGTTAGTAGTGACAGGAACCCCGAGTCGCGGGTTTGAATCTCGGCTAGTGTAAACTTTTCTGTGTTGATAGATGTTTTTTCTCGGGACTTGGACGTTTGTGTGTGTCCGTGCCTCCCGCAACACAGGAGTGTCAAAAGTGCGGGTGTGTCAATGGAAATGTGTTTGCGTTATGCGTTTAAAAAAAATTGCATAAATTTCATGAATATTCATGGGATTCATCTGAAAGCATAGTTTACGAATAAAAAAAAATCTCTAATTTGGTTTACAAATGACGTAGTTTGTATGATTTTTTTAATAAATAGGAATACTACAAAGAAGCTAAAAAAATATTGGACAAATACCTAACATTGGTAGTGGTTCGGTTATTTATTAAAATCAACTAATATCCTTTAAAATCCAAAGGCAAAAAATATCTCTTTCTTTTTATACCAATCTTCAAAGGGCAATGCCCACTTGTATGGGCATTTCGGCCTGGAGTGGACAGTAACTTTAGGTATAATTGTGATATAGGTTTGTTAGATTATATCAGTAGGTAACATAATATTAGGATAACTTTGTATCAAAATGTTTCGTAACACTTTTTTCCTACATGTGATGTACATGATTGCCGTTAGGTTATTTAAAATAAAACTAATGCAGTTTCAATACTTTTTATATTTATTCAGAATCATATGTCAATAATACATTATCCAGGAACTGGGCAGGTGGATTAATATTACTTTGGTACATTGCCCAGCTCAAATACCATATGACAGTCATGACATCAGCGCAGCAACCAACTGTCCTTCGGCCCACAATACAATTACAACAATATTGTTTTATGGATTCCCTTCCCAATTCATTATTATTTTCATATAATATATATATGAAATATATCTTTCGGCTTATATGCCTACTTTGAATTTTTGCCCTTATTAACCTGTCATTTTCGGCTGAAGGAAAATCTACCAATAGGTAGCTGGCTGTATCCCTGTTCACTTTGTATCACTTCAATCGTATAGGAACCGTCATTTCTAATGTGTTCACCATAACATGAGGGTGCTTGCTTTAGTTGATAAGTTCCACAAGCAATTAGTATTAAATCACTATATTGAAGCCTTGGAAATGATACACTTTCGATGTTAACATTAATGTTTAGAAACTATGAGCGTCTCCTGTTAACATTATTTACATTTACAAAATCGGCAAGATCATTTTGTATATAATTTCCTATTAATTATTTCAAGAATTGCACCAGCATCCTCCCTGTCACTTATTCTTTGGTGAAACTTATTTATCAACGCTGCAGCTACAAGGAAATCTGTCATTGCACGTTATAATCCATTGTCCAAAGAAAATACGCATTTCAACAACATGAACAGACAAAGTAAACCAATTCACAATGCCGAAAACAAACAGATATCTGTGAAGGTTATATTTATTGACAATTTGACATTTGTCAATCTGTAGTAGGTTTGCTGTGTTGCCATAATTAATATCCAATAATTGATAAACTAATCGATAGGATCGGTCACTCGTTACTTAACCTACTCAGTGTACTGGAACATTAATATGAATGATTTAAAAAACTAAAAACCTGAAGTAAGCCGAGTTGAGAGCGTGAAATAAATGAACACCTAATGGTTAGAGCCCGATGCTCGATATGCATAAAATGAATTGCCTCCAATAAAATAAAAACGTCAAACTAAAGTAAATCTAATAACATCTATGAAGCAAAATAAATCACTTTAAGCTACCAAGCTTATAGATAACTCAAGTGCTCAAGCCCGCTACCAGTGAGCAGCGTGCTCATGCTAGCAGCAATGCCCGGAAGCGGATTGCTAATATGTACGCTGAACAAAAGTACCAGCATTTTGATTATGCGTTGCCTCAACCAGACGCTCTAATAAGCTTTTGAAAACAGAATGAGCTCACCGCCCCCACGTGCCCAGAGTTTCAACAACAAACGGTTCAAATGTGTAACCACTGCCCAGATGTCTATATTTTTGTCGCTTGCGGTGTTTAACCGAAGCTGCCGCAGCCCTAGCCCCATTGTGTGATTCAGGAAGATGTGACGGATCTAAAGTATTGACACAGGTTGCATCCAATACCAAAGGGCGTCCCATTTTCTGTGGAATCAAAGTTATTCCATCAGGTCTTTTACCATTGTCACGCATTAGATCATTCGGTTCGAGAATAGCTGGTACTGGTAAAAGCCCGGCGAATGATATCATTGAGACTAGCGTGGCGGGAAATTCGGCTAGCACTTTTGACGAGCACGGCTTGCACGAACTGCAAGAAGTGAGCACAGTCCATGACTCTAGACCGCGTATCTAAAAGTTGTTTCATTGCTTATGCCCCCATTTTCCTCCCAAAAGAAAATCTCCGACGCTTAAAAAAATCTAAAAAATATCAAGCGCATTTTTCGACCGATTTTGACTAAAATGGGCAACCTGCTTGCATATTTTAGTCAAAATCGGTCGAAAAATTCGACCTGTAGGCGAGAACAGACAAACTGACGGACAAAAGCATTTTTAACAAATCTCGAAACAACCGCTTCAGTCGAAACAAACGATCTCTTTTCTCGTCATGTGATGCGCGCGACGCGCCGGCCGCGACCCTGTGTTTCCATAATTAAGTTCGTGTATCGCGTGTTTTTGGCTGCATCGTAATATCGACTTTTGTTCGAGTTGAATCGAATTAATCCCTAATCATAATGGCAACACTGCTTTGATAAAACCGAAATTGCTGGGATATAGTCAAAATAAAATTATTAAATATTATTTTTGATAGATACACCTGGATACAAAAATACAGCACAGTAATAATTTTTTTAAATATTTAGATTTATTGATGAAATTGAATTTTGTTGGGCATACTGTCCATGTAAGGCCGAAAATGGACAATGCCCTTTGTTTACCTATCTTATAACAACTCTGTTTCTAATATTAGAAAAGTTGTACTCAGGTGTAGGTAATTTTATCCAACATATTTATGTAGACGCGACGACGTATTTCACGAAAAAGTACCCGCATAAACATATAATTCGGTGTTATAAACATTTTGAATTTTTAAAATCTCTATTAAAATCTTCCCATTTTACACGATTATAAGAACATTTATTGAGGGACAGAATTAATACCATAGCCTACATTTGAACAGTATCACCAAGAGCATTAAACTCACCAGTCGAGTCAGTAAACATAACCGCCTTGGTATTTGGGTCACTAAAATAAAGTCCGTATCTGAAGAACAGCGACCTCACGAACGGCAGCTCTTCGAAGTCGTGAAGGGTAATAGGAGTCTTCAGGAGCTGCCAGTCTGCTTGCAGAGGGAAGAACTCGTAGATAAACTCGCGAGGGTCTGTTAGGAAGTAGTGGTCATCGTATTCATATCTGAAATATATATGAACATCAATTTAGATTACGGAAGGTATCAGGAAGATAACTAAATAAACAATTGTAAAACCGTGTAAAACCCCCTCTTCTTAAACGTCCTTTTATAACCACACATACATGTAGGCTCAGCGAGCATGCATGCTGAGATAATATCGTTCTTCTTCTTCTAAAAAATTGGACATCCACTGCTGGACATATACCTCCCCCATATAGGGGTGATTTGCCAATGGCAAAGCCGCCTGCCAAGCGTGGCGAGAGCTGTATGATTTCGGAACCTCAGAAGGTGCTGCTGCACACCTGGTACGAGATTCCTTAGCCGACTCTTACGGCACCTGCGGGAAGGGATGGGGGAGTACTATCCTAGGCCGGTACCATTACGGCCAATCGCATCGTTACTGACTTTTAATTGATATAGTGATCGAATGCTTGATTAAATATTTACAGTCTTGTCCCGTAGGTCAGCTTAGTACCTCTGAAATCGCTTGACGTGTCAGCTGGTGTGATATGGACGGGTAATATTATAAATTGCTCACCTCAAACTGTCACTTTTCCCTCTGTTACCAGGCTTAGGAGCATCTTTAGCGTTCACCAGATGTCTGGCGCCCCAGTTGCACTGAACGAATCTCCACGCGCCAGCAACATAGACTGCATTCCAAGAGTTACGGAAGCGGTTGTCTTCGAAGCGAACTCCTGGCTGGTAGCCGGCTGACTTGCTGTAGCCTTTGATGACGACACAATGAAGGCCTGCGTAGCTGTGAAAACAAGAAAGCGGGAAATTCAATGCGAGCACCCAATGGTGCTGAAGAATTACATAACAATATCTCCTAAACAAAACATACTGCAAAAAAAAAACCATACCAGTATTTTAAATTTTTACGCATGTGTAAGAAAAAGCAATCATTGGATAAGGATGTGTATTCAACGGTGTGTATTGATGTTGATACCTGTAGCATTGGGCGTAATAGCCATTCAACAGCGCATAATTATCGTCTCGTATTATCTTTAAGAACTAAGTACCTTACATAATGAAATTGGCGTTTTGTCAAACTGGACTACTTAGACCTCAAATATATGGCGTTTGGTTAGGAATTCCAATTTAAAATTTATATCAAATTTAGGCTTGTGCATTTATTTGTGTTTCCGATTTAGTGATTCATTTGTTTTCGCGCCATTTTATTTTTCTTTGACATAATTCTGTTCACAATATGGAAAACTTAAAGTATCGGGTTATTTTCGAGTACGAGTCCACCGTGGCCAGCGCCGCAGAGACAGCTCTTGATGGGGGGTATAGGGAAGCTGCCATAAAAAAACACGCTACGTTTTGGGTTTTCCATCGTTTTCTTTCTGGACATTTTGACATACATAACACAAGCCCCGTGGACGGCCGGAGATCCTAGTTAACAATGAAGAAATAAAAGTGATCGAAAAAGCAGATCTATCGCAAACCACGATTTGTTGATTCACGATTCATTCAATATTATAAGCATATAATACCTGCACAATCTCTTAAAGAGTACATGGTAACTTTCAGTCCCGTGCTTGATGCCCCTCAGCAGGCCCAGTGGTGAGTCTCCTCTCAGGTTATCGTCGAAGTGGATGTTGTTCAAGTTCTTCACTGTGATCCAGCGGAATATTGTTCTGGCCTTCTCGACATCGCTCGCACATCTACCCACTAGTTGCCGGACTAGGTCTGTAAACGTTTTTTGGTCTTCTTGTGCCACCTGAAACCAAATTTCGATACGAATTATGTTATTATTACGAATATAGTTGGTCTGAATTGATTTAAAAACTTGTGCAAGGTATATAGGGGCTACAATTAAAAAACCTATCTCTCCCTCTCTATCTCTGTATAAGATTGGCCTGTGACCCAGCTGTGGAAATGAGGGGTTACATATCAAATTAAGCCACAAAGTGGTGTCATATATGCTTTTGTGAGATTTTAGAGCGATAGGGGTTGACGAGAAACCTATCTGGTATATTAAGAAGATAGTGACAGTGGGCACGTTTTGATTCGGCAATTCGCACGCCTTACACATTTAGATAAATCTATTCCAAGCGCAACAACTCATGGCCGGGCGGAAAAAAATGCAGGGCGCAGTTATAAGAAATTCCTACTAGACACAGGTCGTGATAAGGATATCAATACTGGGCCGATGGCTTTTCCCCCTTTTATTTATTTATTTAATTTTAATAAAGGACATCAATTGTTTACAAAGTTTTACTAAGTAATAACAACGCCTAATGCTTCAAAGAACATGTAAACTCTTTCAAAGCTCTGGCTTGAAATAATATTAGTGAATAATAGTTAATAGTATAAAAAATGTTGGACAACTGACGTGAGACAAAGTAAGTACCTACCTTATTAAAATATTGTTAACCAGGGCTTACCGAAATAGCAATCTTGTCTACATCAGCAAATTCCGCAGGATCCGTGTAGATGTGGAACTTGGACACAAGCGGAGGCTGCGGTGCAGGAGCCCTAGCTGGGTAAGGTGGCGCTTCTTCACCGTCCACGTATAGCGAGGAGCCTGCCATATACTCCGACCGTCGCTCCTGGATGAGCTCCATCATCTCGTGGCTTTGTTTTTCTACTAACGCTGCTGTTGCCGCCCTGAAAGATACGAAAATATCTTATGAGCATACATTGATATTATTATTTACATGAGGTCTAGTTCTGAGCTAGCTGGTTACGGGTACACCCGTACACGGCCGTGTACGGGTTTCACTCTGCCTTTTCAAACAGGTACCAATCGGTATCTACGAATAAAATTACGTTTTGCTCACTACTACACCGTCGTGTGTTGCATTTCTAGTACGTAGCATTTATCGCGGTCATTAATTAAGGTATCCTGCTTCCGAACGAAAGCTTTACTTTGCCATCATTGACAGTTCCAGTGAACTCACGCGTGGAACTTTGGACGAATACTTTTGGCTGGTACTGGTACAGCAACTATCATATGAACATGAAATAGAAATTAAATGGAAATATGATGACAAGAATATAAAAAATACACATATACACAAAGAAAACAATCTACGCAGTTCAACAATTAATGAAGTTGCATGTACTAGTTCGAAGGCTGGATAGAATGATAAGCGCAATCCGCCAACCCTAATATGTAGTGCATATCAAGCGAAGGTGTCATATTAAATTGTTAACTTAAGGATTTTAGAAAACCAATCAATAAAGTGAAAAATAACATTACGAAATGCTATTAACTACAAGTATTATCATGTTTGACTATAAAACTGCAGAAGAACGCGGTGATGTTGCCAATCATAATAAATTTCAATTGTACAGTGACGCCCTCAATGTACAACAATTAAAACAGATTGGAATAAAAAACATTAATTAGGTGATACCGTTATGTACTACATATCCTAGGAACATCACAACTAACCCCCCCCCCCCCTACCCCCAGACACACACTCACATAGCCCAGACCCACCCCCCCTCCCAACACAATACACACATATACTCAGTGAACATTTAAAATACATGTATGTAGTAAAATGTAAGGTAATGTAATAACAATTAATAATAATATAAAATACAAAACTGTTCGAACACTACTTATAAACAAGACTAATAATAACATGATTAATTAAAATAGTTAATAGTAGAAATAAAAAAATAAAAATAAAAAAAGAACAAAACCAATAGCTACTGTATCGTTTCGCTGTTCCGAGTCACTTCGCCGGTTGTGGAATGTCTATTGTATTAAACCTATTGTGTTTTTGTGTAGAAGCGGCATCGATAACTTGTAGTAGCTGTTCTGATGTGTACATTTTCTGATACGAATTACTTGGATTTAAAATTTGTTAAAAAAATTGGTTGATTATTAAGTGGTATTAAATTATAAAATGTACTTACTCCCTCATTTCTTTATACCACGCATAAGGTTATGTAAGTTTTAGTTTAATAACATAATATTCTGGCTTTTCATTGTATTTGTTCTATGTTGTTTTAATAATATATTTATTAAGTTAGGTATGTGATAGTCAAGATGGTCGTTGCATATTATTATCTATTGCTTTGATGATAGGAAGTAGCTTAGCAGCCGTAACACAGGTGACCCTAGCACGGCTGCTAAAGGCCTTTTATATTGTATTCACATACATAATTATGTATACATCGATAACCACATGTTGTAGTAAGCTATCATAAAATGACTGAAAGTGTTTTGTGCCCATAAATATATTTGTATTTGTAACTAGGAACACGTTCAAGAAGCATCCTTGATCAACTCATAAAATTTCTTTATATTTGTCTGTTAAACACTTCATTAAGATCTAGAAAATATATACATTCAGAGACAGCTGCCCCAAACTGGGTGTTTGGTGACAGATTTTTAGTTTTAGAGATGGTTACTTCCACCATGCAAAATAATGCACCTTCATCTATTGCGTGAGTTTTCTATCAATTCACACCTTTCATGTTCCAGCATTTTCCTTGTTAGACTTTCTTTCTTCTTGTCTCTTCTTAATGTCATATTCTTCTCGAGGTCTGCACGTTCTTGCTGATGCCGTAACGTCAGTGCTCCGATTTCTGAGTCTGGTCGCCGTTTCTTTACTTGCATCTCTTGCTGGAACCTGTTGGTTAACCTTTCCAGTTCTCGCTCCCATTCATCCTGAGAAATATGGATTTATATTGAATACTTTTTGTGATGAGTCGATGACGTCATGTGTCTGGTTATCATCACCAATGGCGTGAAAATCAATTAGAACTCTTTCATAAACAAATAGCTACACCGTAACTGTTTAGTGCAATATTTACGGTACCGCGATTTAGGTGAAGTATATTAATGTACGAAAAATTATTATAAATTTGTGTTAAATATATTATTATAGAATGTCTTCTTACTATTCGATTAGATATGATATATATCAATCTATACGAGATTGATGTGACTATTAGATCGTTATTAAATCAAACGGGGCTTAATCGCGAGAAAAACATTTAGTAATTTATTTACCTCGACGTTTCGACCAAGTTGCATTGGTCGTGGTCACGAGAAGACTGGTCTGGTCCAGTCTTCTCGTGACCACGACCAATGCAACTTGGTCGAAACGTCGAGGTAAATAAATTACTAAATGTTTTTCTCGCGATTAAGCCCCGTTTGATTTAATAACAATGTGTTCGAATCGCGAAAGTCTAAAAATTACTATTAGATAGTTCTCTAGGAAGTGGCCTGGGGGAGGAAAATGTCCAACAGTGGATGTCCCTTTGCTGAGATAATGATGATGATGAAGTGGGGAATATGTTTTGTAAATCTCTTACTTACTAAAGATAAATTGTGACATGACTGTTACTGTTTTAAGAAATCTATTGGAACTCTGTTTTCTTTTGAGTTGTATTGTTAAATGTGTTTGTTTTGTTTGAATTGTGAGAAAGTTTTCGAAACAACAACATATTATATAAGCCGTAGATAGGATTTAAACAGCCTAAGCTAGGTAAAGGAATATAAAAAATAAGGATCTAGGTACCTGTATTTCGTCTCGTATTCTTCTGTTCTCTTCTTCGCGATGTTTTGAGAACTTTCTGTATAAGTCATCTTCTTCTTGCCGGTGTTTCATCTCCAACTTTGTTTGTTCATCTCTATCCTAAAACAAAATTACTTAAGTTAAAATTAATATGTAAATATGTAAAGAATAAAAGAAAAAATGGAGTTGAATGTGTGTACATCGAACAACTTTTTCAAAGTCACTGAATAATTATAACCAATGGCCCTAATTTTGTTAATCCCCCAAAAAAACCAAAATTCACTCAAATTCTTCAAAATGAAATACAACATATTTTTTTTTCCTTGAATGAAGGTAAAAAGAAAAAAATATATGCTAAACTTCAAATTTGTTTAATTTAACTCAACGCTATCCTAATATTATTCGAGTTTTATTCCATTGCTGCCTAATTGTAGATAAATGTCAACTTTACCTTAAATTTAGTACAAAGATCTAATTTTATTCACGAGTGTCATAGATACTAATTTGGACATTTTTTTGCTAAATTTAGAGAGGGATAAGAGGTTTGCCCCGGAACGTAAATTCTATAAAAAAAAAATAGGGGAACGCTGGGATAGGAACGCGAAAACAGTGTTCGGTTAGAATCCACTCTCGAATATCGCCATGCGTTGCGATAATCATGGTTATGAATAGGCAGTTCGAGGCCGTTTTACTCTCTTAAAATTTTAAATTATTTCTGTATTTTATATATATCTATCATACCTATACCATATAAGGTCATAAATATTCAAGCGCCCTATAAGCTAATCTTTCAAATTCGATTTATTCTCTCTAGACGCCTACATATTGCCATAAATCTCTGTATTCATTACCGGGCCAGTAGCACGTACCACGCTACCTTTCCTTGCTAATCATGCAAGGTGTCGCCACCTGTGACAGAACTCCCGCCGAAGTTAGCCGAAGTTGGCCGAAGAAAGTGAAACGTTGTTACGTAGTCACTAACACTGAATCTGTGGCGGTGTGTCGTTCACCTATAACCGGTCGGTAGCCTTTGCTAGATTACTATTCATTTTTTTAAAATATTTGTATATTAGGAATAGATGCTTATTGTGTTCACTATTTTTTATTGAATTGTTTACCGTACTGTAGAAACAAGTGCATACTTACAATAGGAATTACTGAAATAAGGGTATTAAATAATGAGCAATTCCGATGTAAGTTATAATTAGGGTAGGTCTCATTTCATAATATGAAAGAATTATTTTATTATTCTCGGTGCTGCAAAATTAATGTCATAATCACTATCTAATAATAAACAAGAAAATTATAACATTTTATACGCATACATAATATTTTCATACATCAGTAGATAGATACATAAGGTAATGTACTGATGTATGTAAAATTCGATTATTTGTATAATCGTACATACAAAATATGGTATCAAAAACACAATATTGAGTGTATTAGGTATATATAAACTTTGATACTAAATATTTACGTAAGTACTGAATGCAGTAGGCTGTTGCAACTATTTATAATTACAACCATCTATATTATATATTTACACATCAATAAATGGTCCGATATATATGTGTAGCTAAATAGGTAGGTACCACGTAACGAGTATTTATAAGTTCCTACTATTCATAATTTAAAAACTGCCTGATGGTCAATTCAAGTCATTATATTTTTATAGCTGATGATGATGCAATCATACATAATCACAATAATATAGGTAGGTACCTACCTAGTAATACTCGTATATTCGTTGGCAAGTGTGTCAGTTTATTATGCTTATCTGCAACATCTTTAAATGCATGAGGACATAACATTTATCCGGTAAATAACAACTTGCATGTTGAATCTTAATTTGCAATTTAGGTCATGTGAAGTATTTATTATGATTGAATGACCATTGAAGGAGAAACAAGAAACTCCCGGCATAAAGAACACAATTTACCAGGACAATATTTTAATAAAATAGAATACGACAAGACAGTGCTGGAATATATTCATTACGCGACATTAATGTATGTAAATATGTATTACGTGCGAGAACAACCGATACAATAGGATACAAGCCAGTATCATTACGTACGTAGTGAGTTTTTATCATTGCGTCGCCGAGCGATGAATTTGTTTTTGTACAACTTAATCGTAAAGATAACGGTTAAGTATTATCGTCAGTAGCGCGAGTGCGGCTCGCGGACCGGTTGTGTGTCGCTTTGCACTCGATACTCGTAGCAAAATGCTAAAACTAGTCAGAAAGGTTCGTCAGCTGAGCGCTCAATGCCGGCACAACAGCCAAGCTACCGTCATCGGGTCAGATATCAATCGAGGCGACCCTTATTACCAAGAGAATAAGACCAAAATGGACGAGCTAGTTGATGAGCTTCGTCAAAAAACAAGTGAGGCCATGAAAGGCGGACGCGAAGACGCGATAAAGAGGCATACGGCGAGAGGCAAACTGCTCGTAAGGGACAGGATTAACCGGTTGGTAGACGAAGGTAGCGACGTTTTGGAATTGAGCACGTTGGCTGCCACGGAGATGTACAAGGGGCAGGTACCAAGTGCTGGCATCGTCACCGCTATCGGCAAAGTTCACGGTCGCGATTGCATGATTGTGGCCAATGACTCCACTGTTAAAGGCGGAACTTACTTTCCAATCACTATAAAGAAACACTTACGGGCGCAGGCGGTTGCGCAAGAATGCAGACTGCCATGCATATATCTCGTAGATTCTGGCGGTGCCCATCTTCCGGAACAAGCTGAAGTGTTCCCGGACCGAGAACATTTTGGAAGGATATTTTACAACCAGGCAAACATGTCCGCTGAAGGTATACCGCAGATATCAGTCGTAATGGGTCCGTGCACGGCTGGTGGGGCATATATTCCAAGTATGTCTGATGAAAGTATAATCATCAAGAACCAAGGTACTATTTTTTTGGCTGGGCCTCCTTTGCTTAAGGCTGCAACTGGGGAAACAGTATCCGCCGAAGATTTGGGAGGAGCAGATCTACATTGTCGTCAGTCAGGAGTTACTGATCATTACGCGCTAGACGATGAACATGCTTTACATCTTGCCAGAAATGTCGTGGCAAATTTAAATTGGAACAATGATCAGCGAGCGAGGGTCTATAGCACGAAAGTGGACGATCCTGTTTATGATGTGAATGATCTTCATGGTATTGTTGGCGCAAATTTGCAAAGGCCTTTCGATATCAGGGAGGTCATTGCCAGGATTGTTGACGGAAGTAGATTTCATGAATTCAAACAACTTTATGGTGAAACATTGGTGTGTGGATTTGCAACTCTTTATGGACATGCGGTTGGTGTCATAGGAAACAATGGCGTCTTACAAACGGAAGGTGCATTAAAAGGCTCACATTTCATACAACTCTGCGCTGCTAGAAAAATACCCTTATTGTTCTTACAAAATATTACGGGATTTATGATTGGAAGAGAAGCTGAAGCTGGTGGTATTGCTAAGAACGGTGCCAAAATGGTGACAGCTGTCAGTTGTTTCAAAGGTCCGAAGATTACCGTTATTGTTGGAGGCAGTTTTGGTGCTGGGAACTATGGGATGTGTGGTCGAGCGTATTCTCCCAGTTTTCTTTACATGTGGCCGAACTCTAGAATTTCTGTCATGGGTGGACCTCAAGCCGGTACCGTTTTATCTGTGATTGCTCAGGAGAAAGCAAAGAGAGAAGGAAGACAGTGGACGGCGGAGGATGATAAAAAGGTACGAGCACCCATTGAAGGACAGTTTGAAAGAGAAGGACGTCCGTATTATAGTACAGCAAGACTATGGGATGACGGAATTCTTGCTCCAAAAGACACTAGAAGAGTGATAGGTCTCAGTTTATCAGCTGCATTGAATGCTCCGTTCCAAGACAGTAAATTCGGTATTTTTAGAATGTAATAACTATTGTGTGTTATTTATTAAATGCCTGTTGTTATCATAGTTGTTACAATATGATAAGTGTTGAGTGAATATCAGATTTATACCTAAATTATTATTAAGCCTTATCAGTGGAATGGAGTAATGTGCTGTTGCTATAGTTAATATTTGTTAAATGTGTGGTAATTAAATGATAATTAGGCCTCTATCTATATCTATCTATAGAGTGTTCTTAATTAAGCGTAGTTTGAATTAGATAAATACTATTGTGTGCGCTCAAGAATGTATTATGGTAAATGAATTTTGTTATGTCTGTGATTGCCATAATGTAAATTACTAAATAATATTTTTAAGCGACTTGTTCCAGCCCTGTGTGGAAATGAAAGAAACTATATAAATATACTTCATTCGAATTCATATCAGTCTGTAAGGTTACAATATTGATTATTTATACTTAGCTATTCAAGTAATAAAGCTAATTATTTGAATAATATACTGATTATAAGGAAACAATTATACACGTGTTCTTTGGTCTAATATTTTGTTAAATGTAAATGGTATAAGAGAAAAAGACTAGACATATTATTGATGTTTGTATTTTTTTACTTTATTAAAGTTCTTATTTTGTTACATTTATTTATTTTCTACACAAAATAACAGAAAGCTGAGGTTCTTATGTAATGAAAAATGCGTAAATGTATACGTATTCTTAACTTAATTTAAATAATAATATATATTTTTAAATCTAACTTTTATACCTGCCCTTTATTTCATGCGTTGTATTCCTCGTTGGGATATCGCAAACAAAATAATTATCGGAAACTGTTAGGTACTTATCTAATGTATCAGGCAGACAAGCACGTTAGTCAATCAGTTAGCTAAGCTAATCAATTTTCCTTTAATCAATTAGAAAGGCTAAGTTAAATATGCCAAGCAATGGACGGCATACGAACAAAACGAGTAATTAGTTACTAATTACCTACAAATTCTCAGACTAAAGTCATCTTTTCCAATGAACAATCTAGATTGACCCGTCACTAACCACGTCGTTCCGCACCTACCTATTGATCGACACATTGAGATAGGTTTTCACTAAATTCATTTGTTCACGGTGCCTTGACCAGACGCGGTCGATATTTCATTTTAGCATTATTCACCACAACATTGTCTAATAATTACCTTGCCCATAGTTTATACACATGTCCAAACTTTGAGAACTGGCATTCGAAATTTGAATGAATACAATACAGTTGTTACAGTTGATCCATTAATATGCTAATGGGAGTTGGCGACCCAAAGCCAAAGTTCAAGTTGAACAAAACGATTTCATCCACTCACTTTTAACGTTAGCATTACACTGAAATCAAGGCCATTTTGTTAGTAATCTGTTGCTAGTAGATCCGGACACCGCATCGTCTGTTTTCCATTCAAATATTATGCCTGTATAAGCTGGTTTTGGTTCACTAGTATTGCAAATAAGCAGGATTGTAAGGCAAACATTTTTCAATTCTAATATATACAGTTCTCGTATCACAATGTTGGTAACCAAACGCCTCCGAAACGGCTGATTTTGATTTTTTTTTGTATATTCGGTAGGTTTGAGCAAAGGTCGTTAATTATTTTACATCTCCCATTTTTAATCGCGATTTTAGTACGTTTGTATGAATAATTATCCGAAAAGTTTAAACGAAGTACCGTGTCACTTTAGACATTTCGATAATTTCTTAACGATACCAAAACGATAGATATATGACAGAACAATGTTTGCCGGGTCAGCTAGTGCTATATATCGTTTTGGTTTTTTTCTGATTTTTTTATTTTATTGGTATAGGTCCTAGTATCCTACTAATATTATAAATGCAAAAGTTTGTGTGTATGTTTGTTACTTCTTCACGCTCAAACGGCTACACCGATTTCGAAGAAATTTGGTATGGAAATAGTTTAAGCCCTGGATTAACACATAAGCTACTTTTATACCGGAAAAAGTATAGTTCTCGTGGGATAGTTGAAGTATCGGAAAAACCGTAATCCACGCGGGTGAAACCGCGGGGCGCTACTAGTTGTGTGTACATAATCTTACAGAACGCTGTATCAAGTAAAATAAAAGGATCAAATTAGCTATGAGTTAAGCCATATTTTGCCCTGACCGCGAATCCGTTCGACCATGATTTGATGATATCTGTTTACGCCAAACTACATTAGCAAATTTTCATACCAACAAAATGAAAGACACGGCATTGGAAACTAAAAATTAATAAGCCTCATTGGCACTGAATCCTCACAGAACTAAACTGATCTGAATTTAACAGTTCTGGATGTCATTGCAACTGTCAAGGACAGAATCAACGCTCGTTATATGCACGACTTGCCCGTTTTGATACGTTTCGGAATGTACAAAATGTTAAGACTACTTTGTGGCAGAGTAAAAATTAAAATATGTTGTTATCACGTGCTAAGGATAATTATCTGACTGTGAACTGTACATACATTTGTCTGCTAGTTTCATTTGTTTCATACTAACACTGTCTATCACTTATTGGGCAGTGAAAAATCATTAATTGGCATAATATAGTAACATGTGGTATTAGTAGTATGTCAGCCTAGTGATTTAGAAGCTTAGAACGTCATAAGTCGGTTGTGAAGGATGCCTTTTTACACTTTTATACATTTAGCGTTTGATCACTATCCCACTTGATGGTCAGTGAGGATGATTTGTTCGAAATTTGAATCACGCTAGACTCTGAATGTAAACGGCTCTCAACGCCTGAATACACTGTGTTCGGTGATCGTTTTTCAAACTTGAGGATGGTAAATTTTTGAAAGTTGAGTAAGGCTGCTCGCGCTCGCCGCTTGGCACAATCACCACTCCCAGATGGACCAGATGACCAGTTTCAAACTGCCAATCAGTTTGAAATTGGTCAGAGCGACAATATTGGGTAATGGGTACTTACCCATTACCCAAGATTGTCGCTCTGACTAATCACGTGATATTTATCACGTGATTCATAGCCGGTACACAATAATGATAGACGAATCTCGCGGTAGTTTTCAAAGCCTGAGTATCAGTCTGCATAACGATTATACCGACTAATTTTATTATTAATAAAAAAAGAATAAATAAAAGCAACATGTCCACCGCGCGGCCGGTTCTTCGCACCATTTTACGCTTTCCTCGCCGCGAGCTGAAACGGTCCCGCGCTTGTTTTTTTCTAACATTCCATACAAGAAAATTGATCCGCAAACCGACGTGTCTATTAACAGAGTTAATTGCCGATCTGTATGGCGAGTACAGCGCGTTGATGGCCTGCTTTTCAAACTTTTTATAATGATGCTTTGTATTTATGATGGAATGGACCAACCGGCCCAGTCGGACATATAGAGACGACGATGTCATAAAAAATGCTATCAATCCATTATTATTCGCAATAAAAAACGATACGATGAACTTCACGAATATTGGTTTTGTCGATCTTACACTAGAAGTTCCCAAACTTTTAACATAGCCTCTCCAATGCTTCTAATGTACATAGGCGCTATCGCAGCTAGGAACCTACTTAATCGCTCTCAATATGAGCTGATGTGTTATCTATAACTAAGGCAATCCATGGATAAAAAAGGCAACTAATTTATAAATTTTGGTTAACATTCAGTAACAAGCACTTCCACAAGCATGGTGGAACCATTTCGTCCACTTTCTAGTGCCCACATGGTTAGCTAGCAAGCTAGCTAGCACCCTCTAGTATGAACATTTTGTAATTACTTCTTAGTATAATTATTATTTTAAGAAAGGCCTGTAAAAACTCGACGCTCAAAACAAACAAGCTTGAACATTGTATCGTGCGCTTCGAACATATCGAAGATCGTGCGTTTCTGCATCAGTTCTCGAGTGACAGTCTTCAGGTAGCGTGTTTCAGAAACTAACACAAAATAAATAATAACGTACCAATACTGTTGTAGGTACTGTTACAGTTATATTAAAATTGTATGGATATTTTTCTGTTATAAACAAACTACCCTTTGGAGGTTGATGAAAAATACAAAGAATAAAAAATATTACAAGAAAAACTGTGACTATTAAAAAAAAGTATTTCATCAATAGGTAAGTAATTTAGGAGTTAATCCCACGTCTCCCATTGACAAGCCAATATTAATTAAATTTCGACGTTCTACCAAAAGTAATTAAAAATAGTCAAGTACCGCTCATCGCAAACAATGCGTTCTCGTAACCAAGTTTTTAATTTATTTTTAATGGCAATGATGGTTCGCGCTTCGGCAGCGTTCGTTGACTTGAAGATAGAAAGTTGTTAATTACGAACGCGGCTGATCGGTGCTGGATTGTATAACTGAACGCAATAGATCGACCATATGTATGAATGAAGTTTCTTGACTAGAAGTCTTAGCTTTTCACTAGTTTTCACACATATTCCGAATACGTTACATAGTTTCTGGACAGAATATTTGTGCAAAATAAACAACATTTTTTGAATAGAATGCACTCCTAGTGTGTGCTGATGATTTCTTTCTATTTAAGTTTAAGTTAATTTATTATCTACATTTCATCATCATCATCATCTCAGCCATACATTTTACCAACAAATCAATCAATATTGACGCGAGGAAAATGATTGATTTTTTAAAATGTTATTTCTTCGGATGTATAATTATTACTTGATAGGTGTTCGTGCAATTACACAAGGGTACGAGCAAATTTTAGGTTATTTTTGCTCTCCTGGAGCTTCAGGGTAAAGTTCAAGAAAAGTACTCACTACTTTCCTAAAGCATTATGAGTGACGCGAGGCAATTTCAGGCTATGCTTTCAGTACGTACCTACTACTCAAAGCAACAAGATTCTTTTACTTACTAATTACGAGTGGGGCCTAAATAAAAAGAAGTTGGCCAAACTACTACTTGAGTAACTTAACCTGTGTAATTATTGTCCCAGAGATGATCACGGCTTCAGATATGCCATATTAACTACGACGGCAGTTCAAAACCCTCGGCCGAGTAATAAAATAGAACAAGCGTAACCCGAGAACTAAGCAAACTTGAAAATAAGGAAGTCTGACAGAGCATTGAGCAAGGCGGAATCAACTGTACAGTGCATTAATCCGCAAGGACGCTCGTCCGTAACGCTTGTCGCCGACAAATTGCGTAACTGTATTACTCTTGTAACACATCAATTTCAATCTAGTCTGCGACGAGTCTGCTTTCCGCAATTAGATACTGAGACCAATTGCTTCCCATATCAATAAACACATAGGTAATAAGTATATCCAGCGCCCACGCCGCTCCAAGCCTTTTCCTAAGCGCTGCTGATCATGATTACGTTCCCGTTGTTGTCAGGATTGTCATCTCTAGGAGAGGAGCATTGGTCAATCATGCTGGCCAATTCCAGTTGGTATCCAACGCAAAAATGTGAATAGGAGATACCCAAACAAGGTCCACGCAGAGTACGTTGCATAATCTATACTATAATAAACTATTTAAATAACAAGTTCAATTACGTGAAACAACCTCATAACATTTATCAACGGAGCCAACAGACGTTGTCCTGCATGTCGACTGCAGCGCCATCTGCCGGCCTGTTTTGTGAATCTAAACAATCCAGGGCGCCGCCCAAACGCAACAAAAAAATTCATTCAAATCGGTCCAGCCGTTTAGGAGGAGTTCAGTGACATACATACGTGCAGTAGAATTATATAATTATAAAGAAAATAAATGTATCATAATATAGGAAAGTGGCCGCTAAATACAGTTCAACCTAGTTTGGGGCCAAATGTCTTAAAATTTTGACCATGTATATATCAATAAACTATATTATGTAATAATATTTAGACTCGAGACTTGAGATAGTGGTCAAACGCTAGATCTATACAGTATACAGTATATTCCTCCACCCATAAGGAACCTGCGCAATGTTTGCAGTTTTAAATTAAAAATAAAAGAAATCCTAAGCAATCACCAGAAATTGCAGGAAACTCAGGAAACTTGAAACTAGTGCACTATAAAATCGAACACATATACACAACTAATAGTAACAAAGTCACACACACATAACATACACCATGCTAACAACACGTCCTCCCCCCACCCCCCTTATCACATGCACATACATATTTTTTACGTATACGTACACCTCTTACTGTATTTTTCCTGAAAATTAACAATTCCTAAATTTTTTAATTTGCTGAAAATCCTTGGTTTATCAAAAATATGTTGTGTTGTATTTTTGTAGGCAATATATATATATATATATATATATATGTACATATATATATATATGTACATATATATATATATATATATATAAATTGTATATGGTTTACACATAAGATATAAGTATATATTATATAGTTTAATTAGTATAACCGTCGGTGATGTCAGAGAAACGGCTTCAACGGAAGACCAGCGCTGATCGTACGATCAGCACAACGCAGAGTTGAGGCCTGTTTGCCACTCTTACACACTAATTAGTATGTAAAATGGTAGGTATTTAAATCACATGCTATGTAATTAGTAATCTAAGGTATGTTTACTACTATTACCATGTCTTCTTAAGAACATTTGTGGCAAATAAACAATTATTCATTCATTCATATAAAAAAAAACTAAATCAATTCAGGGTTTAAACAGAGGTTTAGAATTATATTCCTTCGGTTAAATACTATCCAAAATAAGCATTTCATTGCTTATTTTTGGCAATTTCGGCAACACAAACAGCCAAGAATAACATCAATTAAAGGTAGGTAATCATTAAAATTAAATCTAATCATAGAAAGTAAAATACAAAATACTGTGAGTCATTGTAAACTGCGACTATAGCCTCATGACCTTTCTCTTTTCAAAACGCTAATTCCCACGTCTGTGTATAAAATGTACGGTTATATTAACACAATAATGCACATTTTGGGTCGAACAGATAACATTCACGTCGAGAAAATGAATTAAAAGCCTTTTCATTTCTGATTTACATTTATATTACGAATTAGCTAAGTACCTTCCGCTGCATTTAATTATATATATACTTTATATCTTTAGCCTTCGACTACACTTTCAGTTGATAGTCAATGTTATAATGATGTAGTCGAAATCGGAAATACGCTAGACCTAGAATGTCAATTGGTTCTCTAGGACAGCAGCCTAAACACAATCCTCATCGGATAAAATCGCACTATCGTTTAGGCAAATAGAGTTCTAATTTATCTGTACAAAAAGCTTGGAATGTATGGGAGAGTGCAGCGCGATCAAGATAGGTCCAACGTCGATAGTGGTCTTGGTCAGAATGAGCGAGTGGAGAGCTGCGGGGACAGCCAGCTGAGGTCACGTGTAACTAGGTGGTAGTAGGATATTTGTAGGATTTTCCTAAATATGTATATTCGTGAAAAGTCAACAGTTATGGATATTGCAATAAAAACCCTGACCGTTTTTTTGACTATGCTATCATCTACCCAACAACTTAAGTTTTGTATGACTATTCTTGCTTTGGAACTTAAACGTATCTATTAATTTTTTTTCTAAGCATGTTTTTCAAACGTACAACTATCGAGAGAATTATACCAAACTGTATTTTAACTCCTGACCATTTTATTTACTGAACCAAAGATATTAAAACTGAAAAATTGAAACCTCAGTCTCTTTATGATTTAAAGTTTTGGTTTGTGTATGTTCAGAATATTATTTTCGTGTAATTTTTAACTATATAAGGTTCCGTTTTCGAAGCAGGTTGCAGGGCTACGAATTTGATACTTTATCTAGAAAAGGTTGAGACTTGGATGAATGATTCACACGGTTGAAACATACAGGTCGTTCTATTTTACACCTCATTGGTCTATACCAAACATGAATTTGAAAACAAATCTTCTTTGTCGCTATTGCATAGTAAATTAAAAACAATAAATTTAAGTACCTTTATAGTTAGTTTAATATAAACTCCATCGTTGATGGCATAGAGTTGAAATGAGGAAACGAGTCCCAGTCTAGCTGTACATCGTAGTCAATGTTCAACAATGCCAGCGCATAAATAAAACCTAGACAGGTTCTAAGCACTTGATGGTGGGAATTAGATTACAACTTTTGAGCTTGGCGCATACTGCAATAGATTACATATAACCTTTTTAGCCCGCAGGTTTTGGTTTATTAGTCGACCCAACTTAAATTTTGTTGATTTACTCAAGAATTTGTATGTCTGCAAGTGAGTCGGAAATATTTGTCATGACATGAATATTTTTTTCATTTGTCTTCTTAGTTTTTCCTACTTACAAAAAAGTTTTCAACAATATTATATTATTGGTTTAGGTTCTACTGTGGAAATGAGCTGCTCTACGTCTGCATATTTTGTATCAAAGTGCTTCCCTTTATTTCGGCGATACAGGCGATTCTGTTTAACAAAATTAATCTTATAATAATATAAATAAATATACTTTAGAAAACAAAAAATGTTAAAGTATTCATAGTTACACGGAAATGTTAAGTTACCCAAGTAACTACCCAAAAAGGTACCTAGCATTTCTAAGACCTTTAAGCATTTTTAAGCACTCACCTGCAGGATTCGACATTTTTACATGACAGTTTTACTTGAGTAGGTTTTACTTTAGTTTGAGACTTGAGTTAGCATATCTAATGTATATAGCAGTAAAGGGTACAGTTTACGCGCTAATTACATGCACCTACTGTACAGATATGGATAACTTCTGCTGCGCAACACAGACCACACCTAGTACTACAGATAATTAAATATGTGTGGCGTACAATAAAGCGGGCCATACACGCCAATGTGGTAGGAAACGTCGGCGGACCATGTCGGGACCGTTGTTGCGTCGAATACTGCGTCATTGGCTGCAATTGTTGCAAGCGCTTACGGTTCTCATACGCACTCAATGGGTAAGTAAAGCTAGATGGTGGAAAATCATATTAACACATACATACATGCTATGTATATTCGTAATGAGCATGCGTCACGATCAACATATTTAAATAAAGCATTTCATTCCTCTCTTTTTTTGCGGTGTTTCAATGGCTACTTTAAAAGGATTTCGTAAGAAGTAAAGATGACAAATACCGAATTAGAACAATACCAAAAATAAGAAGCATATAAAAGGATTCGTCGAAATCGTTCATTTAAAATTTGACATAGGCGAATCGACTCTCCGAAATAAAATACTATAAAGGATATATTGTAATATGTATGTGCTACTGTTTAAAATATTTAATATAATGTTTATGACACTGAAGTCACACACGCTTCGGCATCCTTGGAACGTACATTCAGAAAAAATAAATTAATTAATCAGCGACCCGCTCACTTGAAGATCTACCATTTTTAAAAAACGGATGGGCCTAAAGAAAATCAAATAAAACTTTTCTTTATGTTACTCGTTCACTACGCTCGAAGCACGACTTAAAGACTCCGCGGTAGCATTCGTTCTACTTCACAAGTTCCTAGAACCAATGACGCCACCACTCCGAATATGGTCACATCTGAGGCAAATGATCAGGATTTTGTGCGACAACCATACTTTTATTCATGAGGCTTAGTTTTTGTATGATAACCATACATGTCGATTTTTGAAATGGCTTGTGATTTGGTCATCGTGCTTGTTTTGGAATTACTGTAACGGTTTTTCGTATGATCTCATAGATAGTATATCATACAAGGTCTTGATTTCTAGACATAACCTATTTTTCCTCTGTCGAGCCTTTTTTTAGAAATATCTAATAATTTTAATTTATGGTGCAAATATTGGTGGAATAAATCTAATATCTGAATTGACAGCCTTTTACATAAATATACCGAACATTACAAGACTGTCAAATCAGACAATCAAACCTCTCAATTTTAATAAGCGTAATGTGTTGTTTCTTGTTTTGATTAGTTTGATTTTATTAAACATTACATATGCCTAGTAATGCCGCATGGTTTATTCACAACTTACGTTTAGATCCATTCAAAATAGCCTTAATAAAAAAAAGGCACTACTTATTTTTATATTTTATTATATTATATATTTTATTAAGTTCTGTTACCGATACGCCACGCCTGTCACGTATTGCTAACTAATTAGCCTTTCTATGCTATTTCCATGGAAATTAGCGATTTTCATGTATATGTGAAAAGAATGTCGTAAACTGCTCTAGCGCTTTTATTATATGTACATTGATAAGTGAACTAGATAAGTAGAGACCACTTAAATGAAACCAACGTTTCATGTCAATGAAATATTGTTCACACTCTATCATTTAGTCAATTAAAAGCGCTACGGTAGAAATAAAAAGAACCATTATACCAAATTTTAATTTTTGGATATTTTTTATTTTTGGATTTAAATTGAACTCATGGAAACCCGTTTTATTGAATGTGAGCTACATTCAATAAAACGGGTTTCCATGAATTCAAAAATACCTAATTTAAGACTGGAGATGTTGTGTCATCAACCGAAACACATACTCCGACATGTAAAACAGTTAGGAGAGCTAGGTTAGTTGGCAGATGAACTGCACAATACACCCCAAGCGGGACATCAGTGCAGATCATGTTTCCGCAAAAATTAGAATAAGAAAAGTATATAATTCCATTCTCAGCAAATTGCCCAAATTATGTTGTAGCAAATATTACCAGTAGAAAGTCACCTGCAATCTTTTATTCAAAATTATTGACTGCTAAAAGATTGAGACACTTATAATAAAAAAAAAATTTTTTTTACTTGCATTTAGGTACCTTATTAGATCTATACTAGTAGTGTTGGATGTTTTTGTTTTATTTGATATTATTATAAAACTGTGCACGTCATGGTTGCTCTAAAATTTGTTGTTCAAATATTCACTCCGCTCAAAAAGCTGCCAGGTGACTGGCAACTTTTTATCGGAAGTATCTACTATGAAATCGACTTTAATGTTGGTAATTTTCCCAATTAACCGGTCAAACAGAACGGGTAATACGTAACATATTCTCATACAAGCACACAATACGATCCAACGCTATTGTTACGATCTTCCTCGTGATAAAATGTCTTCCGGATCATCTTCTCTGTCCCACAATCAAGTCTGCAATCAGAGTGAATGAGATGGTAATAGTCCTTATAATGATGCTGCAAATGTGTGATAGAAAGTAAATGCTGATAAAGTGTGACCAATTTATTTAGCTCCAGCGGCGATTTTACAAAGAATACTTGAAATGCCCAAATATATTAGCTACAATGAAAGCATAAAGACATGGACAAATGAATGTTTCACAATGTTCAGATATTTCACATCCTCCTACGAAGTGTGACCATAATTCCTAGATAAAGAACTGCAAATCAGTTGGAAGCTGGTCCGAGAATATTTTTTCAGCAAATATCACGTGAGCTCCATCCAGTTCTTGGATAATAATGATGGACGAAACTCACGATAGATTTTAATTCTGATTCTATAAATAAAGTAACATCTCATTACAATGTTAGATGTACTTTATCCGCTGCTTCCAGAAATCAATCTTCATCTATTTTTAATTGACCCCATAGCGAGAAAGATCTTAATTCATTTTAGTATTTGCACTGTCGTCGTTTAGTCATTTAATACTTTCATATAGAGAATATTTAAATTACAATGGGTCTTATTAGAATCACCGATGCATGTCATATACATGTTTGTGAGTTTCGAGTTCTCGGTTAACTTCTACTGATGTTGCCGCCATGCTGATCGTATATGCAAATTAAGATGACGGTTCACTTTGACTCCCAAATGATCATGGTAAATACCCCTTACACCATGCCAGTTACTTTGAAATTTATATTATTAGCCGACTTCAAAAAAAGGAGGACGTTCTCAATTCAACCCGTATGTTTTTTTATGTTTGTTACCTCAGAATTTTCAACTGGGTGAACCGATTTTGATGATTCTTTTTTTATTTGAAAGCACCGTCCCATGTGGTCGCATTTCATCAAAATCGTACATGCGGTTTTTGACTTACACTTCTATAACTGAAAAGTGTAAATGTCTACTTGGACGACATCCTAATTGCGGATGAATAAATTGGTGAACATATACAATGACAATGATCCCGTGAGTAGCAAAGGTCACTGAAAAGGATGAAAGAAACAAAATACCAAATAATGGAACCAACTTCAACACTCAAAAGTTAGAAATAACTTGTCGAAGTCGGTACCATGAGCACAAATTTTGATGATAGTTACTTTTGAACTGTCATGGTACCGATTTCGACAAGTTATTTTTACACTTTTGAGTGATGAAGTCGGTTCCATTTTTTAGTATTTTTTTTCTCTACCTCTGTGCCACCAGCTTACGCTACACACAGCATGTGGCAGCCAAAATTTAAAAGAGCTTGATGATTGCTTTATATTAAGTTTAAATGGCTTATCACTCTTTCATTCCTGCCACCGCATTTAGTATCTTAGCTATGATTGCCACTCAGACTCGCATTATAATATTACCTACTGAATCGTCGTATCATCTAGTCCTAACTCTCCAGTCCACCAAACTGTTGGTTGGATCTCAAAATGTAACCCAACAACAATAAAGTTCGTTATGATAGACATTGGCTTGGCATTTACCGTAATAGGCGTGAGGTCAAGATGACGTCAATCGCTGACCTCAACACCAACCTTAAAAACAAGAGTGCTTCAGGAACAATGCGTCTGCGCAACCGGCTCTAATTTTATTGCACTAGCACAAAATATTACGAATACTCGAACCTCTAGTGTGACGGATAGTACGATGGCCACATGGCTAGAACTTATGAAACGAGAATGGCCGTCAAAATAACTAATTACATTATTATCTTGAAAGAAAGTTCTTATATATTGATACCTATCCATTTCAACAGTTTGATATCATGTAAATGCGTCATCTCGTGCTGTTTTTTATTCTGCTTAGCCGCATAAGTGGCCATTGTACGATGAGGAAATTCCATAAAATCTTTGCTGTGGCAATGATTTTCAAGCTCAATGAATCTGTGAAATACGTTATTGGATGTTGCGTACCTACTTGATTTTTACTATGAATAACGGTATGCAACAGTTTTTGACAATAAGGATACATTATAATATAAGTAAGCAACCGAACGATAAGAAGAACAGTCCGGCCACATGTGCCACATTGTCTTTTATAAGAACTGAACTTATATGTCTATATGACAGAGGTTCTCATGATCCATGAGATTAATAAGAAACATACAAACGTTTTAAAACCCATTTAAATAAATAGGAATATATAAACATAAATAAGCGAAAGTGTGTAATGAACTTATGATAAAGCTGTTCACCGTCTCTACTTATAATTACAGCGGCCATCTGAACAATGACAATGTCAGTCCATGAATGGGACGTCAAACTTGCAAGGCGGCGCGCGGGCGACCTTGCTCCTACGCATCTAGTGCAAGTATTCTGATATTTGTGAGCGAGGAGACAAAAAATGAATCATTTTCAATTATGTACAGTTACTTGTAAATACATAATAGATTACGCACTAAGAGGATAACAAGTCTTACGTCACTGAGTAGATATTAAGATATTAGACCCCGAGCGTAGCGAAGGATTTTAGAGTCACCTACAACAGTATCGCGCGCGAAATATTGCACTATTCGCGCCATTTAATTATTTTTGATTTCGATGCTCCCATATCTGTTAATTACAGCAACAAAAATTCTTTAAAACCAAGCGACTATTATTCTACTATTTTGCACTTAAATTCAAATTCGTATGACTCCTTACAACGCTATCTCTAATATTACACGAGTTTTATTAAATTGCTGGCAAATTGCGGTTAGTTAAAGTCAACACCAAATAAGTGACGACATACTTTAGCGAAAACTTTCGGGAATTTTAATAAAAAGATCTATTTTTAGTACTGTTCTTGATAAGTTTAGTGTCATACTAGTTTGGACCTTATCATAACCATAATTGAAAGAACTATCTTTTTTTCCACAATTTTAGTTTAGTAGAACAAGAGAATTAGTAGGTATCAATTTCAAATATACTTAATCTCCAAGTATTGTTGCATCCTGTTGTGAGCATGACAACATTACGCCGAAGCTTCCTCCCCGTATAATCTTTGATTCAGTAACTGAAATTTACTTGGAGTTGCCGTTAGGTAGAGAGCTTTCGTATTGATGACGCAACCCTTCTTATTTAATGTAAGTTAGTCTGATTCGTGCTAAAATAGAGGAAAATATACGTATACTGTAAGTAGTACAGAGAACATAACGACTTTATTGTTCTGAGACATATAAAAATAGTAAGATGAAGCAATATTTACAAAATAAACTGTTAATAATTAGCAACAGGTCGTCAAACTCGCAGGACGAGTGACGGCCTTGCGCCTACGCACGCAACTGGTGCATAGTCTATCTACGTACCTGAAATATCTATGTACAACGAATCAAATGAAACCAACCTGTGTTAAATGACGTAAGGATAAGATTTTGTACACTATACCTGTCCGCTGCCAGCCTTGGAATTACATTATCTAACCACAGTGGCGACTGCAGCTAGGGTAGCTAGGCGGATTAAATAATTCCAAAAAAGACCTTAGTTCAATTTATATGAATGTAATGTAGGAGCGAATAAAAATTAATAACTGACGTGTATTATGTGTATACTTCACGTTATAATGTACATACGTTGCAACAACAAGCCAAATATTTGGTAATCGATATTTTGTTTAAATATTGAGAAACGAAAACAAATAAAAAATACATGGTGATTATCTTAATAATAACGGAAATTCTTATATTAGTGACTACGTCAGTTTTTTTAACCCTATTTAACAACGCAAGTGTTCACATTAAATCGCACATGATTGGTCCGCCCGTGTAGGTAAGTTTTTTTTAGAAAGAGTATACATTTTTGCATAGATGAATAAGAAATGCGGTTATTACCTTACTCCAACTTTAATCACCATCGCTCGTTTTGAAAACCATATTATATTAATCGAGAATTCTGCGAATTCATAAATTATACTATTTACAACACAATTCTACTATTTATCGTCCATTACCAAATGCCATTTTTCGGTGGGGTCAGTAGATAACAGGACACAGATTTCGCAAAATAAATAAAATTCTGATTCCAAGAATAATTTTATCCCAATATACAAAGGTAAAGTCTATCAATGCCGTGCGATGTGTAGGCATACGTATGTATTTTTTTAAAATTTTACCCATAATATTTGTTATACATTTTGTAACATACCATTTATTACATCCAAAGCTTACCAATATAATCTTTCCAGGTCACAGGTTACATGGCAGTAAATAGTTATCCGTGAAGATATTTCCATCCCTTTCTAGAACTATATGTACCTCGCATATCAATAGGCAGGTCCGGTTTTCTCTGACGAAGAAAGGATGCTAAAGGTAAGGCGCATAATGGAGCGGTTAGCTGAAAAATATATATTTCACTAACACCAATAATGATATCAAAAGGTTTGTATAAACTATTTTATTCAAGCCCTTAGTACCTATATTATAGAAACCTAGTATATTATACTGTCGCTCATATCCTGTTCATTACGTAAAATTATTGCCACAGATTTTTTTTTAAATTTATTTATTTATTAATATTAACACAAGGTCTTCAGGTCCCAAACTAGGCAGAGCCTGTGCTATGGTAACCTGATGACTGATACTTATATACATATACACACCCAGACACAGGTCAAACAGACATGTTCATGCACACAAATGTTTGACCTGTCCGGGAATCGAACCCGGGACCAGCGGCTCAAAAGGCAGAGTGCTACCAACTGCGCCAACCGGCCAGTCTAGTCATGACGTGTATGACTGACTACCTATCATATATGCTCTGTATAACATTATAGTCTTCTGTATACATTCGAATAAAAAAAAAAAAATCATATTACATTTCCTTAGGAATTGAGATTGAACCCTACTAATATTATAAATGCGAAAGTTTGTGTGTGTGTTGTTACTTCTTCACGCTCAAACGGCTACACCAGTTTCGATTAAGTTTGGTATGGAGATAGCTTATACCCTTTAACCCGGATTAACACATACGCTTATTTTAATCCACACCATCATCACTGTTTTTCATCAGAATGGGGGTAAAACCGCGGGGCACAGCTAGTATTTAATAAGAACCAAAGCTAAACTTGAGAATGCTGCTAAGAACTAGGCTTATGGCAATTGTCAGTCCGAAATGGCGTGTGCACTTAAAAACAGCCGCGCACACTTGATATGTAACCAAGGCAAAATGAGTTTACTTCCAACAATATTTGTCCACAACTATTGTATTAGTAATTTTTTTCTCTGTGTTTTGTGTATTTATGTATGTGTTAATCTTCTAATTGTCAGACAATAACTATAGTTTGATTTGATTTATGCGGATTTGGAAGTACTTTGTGTAGTTTTTTTAAATTATTGGTTGCGTTTGACAACTGTCTCTCCTGATGTTAATTGATGACGTTGTATAGACTTGCAGAAAGTACCTATTCACTCGTGACTTTCAAGACTCCAGGAATGTGTGTAACGGGAAACACAGACTCGGGCAAGGAGTTTCATTCCTTGGCTGTACGCATTAAGAAAGTGGAAGCAAAACGCTTAGTACGTATAGGTGGTAGGTATATGTGTATATTTTTATCGAAATATTTACGTAGTATGTACTGAAGTATTGTGTTCTTTATTGGAAGTCTAGAACTGCAAAAAAAGATTCTGTATTGTATAATGTAGAACCCAATATCAAAGAGGTATTCTATTTGTTTCCATTTCACGATAATTCGGCACAGTTAAATCCGCCATGACAGTCTACCCTCTTTCTTTGTTTGGTAAATATCCAGATGATAACTTTACTTCTTGTATTGTTTTTCTTTTTAGTGAGCATGTCAGTTTAAAAACTTAAAATACAAGATATCGCTAGTGATTCTGTTGTGCAACTAAAGTACACTAAAATCGTGGAATATTAGATAGTTCTTAAATGGTTACGACAAAGTCTAAATTAGTACAACACGTATCAATAAAAATATTAAAATTAGATGTTTTTGTCCATTTGCGGATACTTTTCAATAAAATAAGTCGCCTCGAATATCAAAGATAGCATGGTAAGAATTCAATTTAAGAATTTGAACTTAAGCGCAAATAAAATAAGAGTCTATATTCACTTTACACAATTTTAGTTCAGTTTAGTTGAATTACTACCGTTGTTAAATTTTTGGTCAGTTACTTAGAAAACAATGATTTTTATTTTAAAATACGGCCATGCACATTAACAATAAAAAAAACTAAAGAATAAATCGCCACTAATGTGACCACATCCTTGTTGGGGCATGCTCATCCACCGCCTATAGTGGGTCATAATCATGTATAATTCAATGGGCGATGCGCTTGCGTCGGTCTCTCTGTGCCACTGTTGACTACGCTGGAAAATTGATGGGGCTTAGAAACAACGAGCTCTCAAGATACGACTTTTGGATTTGAGGAAGAAATGGAGCCAGTTTGAAGAAATTATTCGAAATGGTTGGTATGGAAATTACTAGCTCATAGCTCTTGCAAGGCTAGCTAACACTTCTATCATCAAACACACAGTGTCTTCAGGCAGCTGTCTTTGAAACCAGTCAAAATTCTAACTCCCTGTTTCAAGCGACATTGATTTTAGCATGCTCAAGATTTACAGGCTTTATTAAAAGCACGATTACGACTCTCACAGTGCTGTCAGCGCGTCTAAAACTGAACGGTAATTTGGCGATTTCATAACCTCAAATACTCGTAGTCGTCGTAATAATATTTTTTTTCATGTTCATACATCACTAATGATAAATATTAAAATTAATACCTTGATGTTCAAATAAAATTGAAAATAAATACCATTTTTTTAACGCATTCACACTCACACGCACTGGGATACCCTGTTTTGTCAGGTATGGACACACACAATCACATTACATAAACATCCAAGACCCGGGAACAAATATCTATTCTCATCACAGAAATGGTTGCTAAGCCGGGATTCGAAACCGGGGTCGCGGTTCTAAAGTCATTGTCATTCATCACTGAGCCACCACAACCGCCCAACTAATATACCTACCACCCCTGAAAAGTATTCGGTAATTATGGTAAAAATAAAAAAAAAACATTAAATCTTTAACATTAAAAATGCAGCCTGTTTGACTAGGTTATTAAAGATAGCATATCAGAATTCCCAAGAAGAAATCGACACATTTAGATGTTCTAAGAATTTATTTTTGAGATAGTGAAATGTTTAAAGTATCAAGATCTCATGTTTTACTTACAAATGTTTGTAATTTGGTATGTGTTATGGATCTTTATAATATTATGACTGTATTGCCATTGCTTCGATAGGTTTTCAAAAGGAGATCACGGAAAAGTAAGCGCAGGGTAGAGGTAGGTACGTCTACCATGAAACAACCACATACACAACCGGAGCAGCTATGCCAGCAAACCTTTTTTTTTCTAACGGACTAATGCTGTTTGCCTCTACCGACATTTACAGCTTCACCGGAAGAGGGCGAGCACAGAAGGTACTCAGCCCGATAATTGTGCGGCCACAGAAGGTGCAGCGCCTAGCGAGGCAAGCGCAGACAGCGCTGACCCACTAGGAGAGGATGAGGCGACTAGCTTAAGGGTACCATTGAGGTTCGGACCTCGGTTTGAGTTGTCGCCAGGACAGGGAGATATCGGATTGAGGCCAGCGAAACAGGACCATGCTTCGTTTTATAAAGGAGTTAGGATGACACAAAACACTCCAAGCGAGATGTCAGTATAAAACTCAGCACCCCCGACCCGAATAAGAATAAGGAGACGTCTACCGACACGGTAGAGTAAGAAGTAAATAAAGAATTTGATTTGATTTGATTTGATTTGACCTTACCAAGATGTAGGAAGCGGACCGTTTCCAACCGATCATCTCGGCAAATCAATGGGACAGAACCATGGATAGCAGTAGACAGACATCCTATGGCTTAGGTGATGACAGCTTTGCTTATATGCTAATTACTTAGTGCGCTAAACTATACGCTAAAAGCATTTAGAAATAAAACCAACACCCGAGTTATCGCTTAGCGATTAATTCGATTAGTAATGCAGTTTGGTAATTAACACGTTAAAATCTTGGCCACATCTATCAATCGCTTCAATTAACATGTTAATTTACTTATTAGAATATTCCATGACATTAAAAACTGTATCTAATCTCATACTCAAATATAAAGATTCAAAAATCAAAAACAAAACTTGAGTCTTTACAGACAAACTATCGCAATAAATTTAAAACATTATTACATTATTATACAGCTCTTCTATGGACAACTGTATCATAATGTAGCTTTTTTACCATCAAGATACAACTTCAGCTGGACCAAGAAGGTTGCAATGCAGTTTTTCTACATAATCTGTGGACGCAGCGCAACACGCATGCGTGTTTAGAAATGAATTTTGGCGCTAAGCGTTTACAAATAAATGCAAACATATCAATGACATTATATGTTTATATGGGGTAGATGTCGCACAAGCGCGCGGTAACTGAGGCGGCAAAATTAAGTCAATTGTAGTAATTTTCATTGCGACGCGTATTTCAAGCGCAAGCCTAAACATATAGCTATCCTTTTCTATATTATTTGTACCGTATTATCTGTCGCAGTAAGCATGTTTATGTCGTAAAGGAACAAAATCTGAGCACCGCGTAGTATGAATAAACGTCATCTTTAGTAAAACATCATTGAAACATATGCTGTAATTTTACGTACATTTTATTATCTATTTTATGATATTAGATAAAGTAATGCATGAAATTGCACAAAATTTGGTGTAATATATAATATGTATGTAATAATCGTATTATGAAACATTTTCAAAAAAATTAACTAACGACATATTTTGAAATCACTCAAGATTCAATCTATATTGTAGATAGTATACAATTTCTTGCACTGCAAATTGTAATAGGCGTACGTTTTCTCCACTTTATTCCTGGACTATAAAATATACATGGAGGTACCGCGTGGATTATTGCACTCAACTGGTACTTGCCGGTTTGTAGCGGTTTTACGTTGTTTTGATCGCTTCATCAATTGCTCAAACAGCGACTGGAAAATTAATTTTCACTTCGTAGGAGCGGTTCTAGACTGTTATGTTTTCCATTTTGTAGCCAAACTGGCACAGATTCTTCTATAATGCGGTTGTCAAAATATAACTTGAGCGAAGTCGGTAGAAGAGAGTTACTAACGGAGATACATATACAGAACAACGCGATTACTGCCGAAGACTGTAAAAACTTGTGCTACAGAACAAAGAATTCATATTGTTTTTGAAGTGAAAACTTATGTGGGCGCGTGAGCACTTTGTAGGTGAACAAAAATCACGGAACTCGCGTCATCGTCACCGAACGCTTTCCATGAGCTACAACATCTTCGACCACATCGTTACCGACCAAGTAGGATGGTGGTCAAACTCTAGATCGATAGAGCATAAAAAAGTGACATCTAGCGTAGCGCTTACCAAACCTATGACGACCCTTGGCGGGTCGAGTTGACTCGGTAACTCGAGTGCAAACGAACTCGATTCCAATGTGTTTTCACTCGAATACGAGTTTAACAAATTCACTCGGCTCGAATACCATCACTAAAATACACGGCAAATATTCCAATAATAATGTTAATTAAACATCATTGTTAAACTGAACAACAAACAACAACTTGGCAATATTATGCGCACAGACCTGACAAGAACACAAGTCGCATTCTCCCATCTACTCGTAACTGTACAATTCAATGCGATTGTTACATCACTGCTGTAAACTTCTCACGACTGGAAAACAAATTCTAGAGTCAGCAGAACAAGTCAGCAAGCTTGTGATACATATATAGTTTGAGAAATAAAATAATCGTTAAAATAATCCAAGAAACACGCTTTTGTAGTTTACCTAAAATAGCTAATACAGGAGACCCTAGTAACGATAATGAGACAAACTATTCATATTATTAAATTGTCATCGGTTATTATTAGCTAATTGTAATGTAACAAACCGACTAGGACTCACGTGGTAAACAATTATGGAAGAAACTCGCGATAGTTTCAGACTCAAATTATTATTAGTTAGTGTGCAAAGTTTCAATCATATTAAATGATTCCGTTACTTAGATACAGGCGAAGCTAATAAACGGGCTTTAATAAAATTAAAATATGTACCTACATGTACATACTAAAGTGCGATTTAGATTTCCGCGTTTATCATTTGATAATGACAACGATTGTAGATGACAATATGTAAAATAATGCATACATTAGATTATAGATAGACATAGTACATGATATGTACAACATATAGTGTAAGCTACAGCTTATTTAGCTACCACCGTCAAGTTTGAAAACCTGTCACCAAACACATACTGTGTGTTGAGGCAGCAGTTCTAGAGAGCCAGTAAGCATTCTAAATCCCATTAAGTGAGATAGTGGTTTGACAACGAAAAATCGAGGTTCAAGCTCCTAAGCCAAAATATGTTTAAGGGAGAATCTTAATACGCATTTGTGACGCTTACCAAGACAAGCCGTGAGTTTGTCACGTCAGTTTCGATATAGTCATAAACTATGCACACTGCTAGTTATGTAACCTCAGGGGGTCGACTTCGGAATGAGATATATTCTTATCTCGCATTCCGATTCACGATTGACCTTGCGGTATACCGTATGACATGTAAGGCGGTTTCGCATTCTCCTCATTCTATCTCAAAAACGGTTTACGTATAAAATATTTTTCGAGTTAATGCGCTATACATATAATAACCAAATGTTTGTGGAAATTTTATTGATATAAGTTTACGTTAGTCCACTGTTCTCACCTGATGTTAAGTTATGACGCGGCCTAAGATGGAGCAAGTAAATCTAGAAGGTTCACTCACTCGTGACTTAAAGACTAGGATTGTGCCTATCGGGAAACAATTTAATGATCTATAACTTTTGTGATACCATTCCGATTATATGTGAGTTAATGGATGCGTGATACATTAAAAAAAAATACACACTTCTGATTGGCCACTGTCCCATCTGAAGCGGTGACGTGGTCTAATATGTAGTTCGCAAGGTCACAAGATAGTCTCTACTCTCGTGACATAAAAATTGCAAGACTATACGCATCGGGAAACACAGACTCTGGTAGTAAGTCTGTGTTCACAGATCCTACTGCTTGGCAGGATGAAATTGGAATAAAAACACTTCATGTTACGCAATTAATAAGGGTAACTGATATTGAATGTGCTAAAAAGCCCCAGCACGAAGTCCTGTCTCACTAAACCGAAAGTACCAAACTTTTATGCACCTAATTTAGATTTTGGATTAATGTAGATTCCAAAGATGGACGTGGATTTTAGTATAATGTTAAGAAGGTGGTAGTTTCCAGTTCGAAGAAATGCTTATAAAAATAACATCTCTCGCGACATTTATCTTGAATAACTTGAGCGCGCACAGCATTTTATTTGTGATTATGAAGACTGTAAAATATAAGACTATACATTTTTTATCTCACTTTACAAAATGTACAGTTTTTAGTCTGTGTGACTGGACTATATACTGCTATACTGTTACTGCCCATTTATAGTCAACCACAAACTGCCAGCTCATGGACGGACATTTCTATTTACTCGTCACCCATTACTCTACGGTGTCTTGACATTTACAGCTAAAAACGAATTGAGTACGCAATGGATCACTATTACCTTTTATAGATGAACATAAGAAACAAGAAAAGGAATAAAAATAAATAAAGATTTAGTGTTTTGTTGGAATTGTTGGCACTGGAGTATACTTCAAAATATGAGAGACAGTTCAGAAGTAGAAAAAAAAAGCTTGAATTTTCGTGCCGTAACTAATAACTTCTCTAACAAGATTTACTGAAAACATTTTGCTTTTTTTATACTGTATAGATTGAAATTGCATTTGAAAGGTCAGTGACGATGAACGAAGATGTTATCACGCTAAACCATTCTGGCTCTCAAGGACTGCTGTCTGAACACCACACTAAGTGTTTGGTGAAAGTTGAGTTTAGTCAAACTTGAGAGTGGTAAGCTACCATCTTGCTATCTTTTATGCTTGCCTGGTCAACTTGTATCCGTTCTTCTTCGGTACTTCCTGAACATACAGTACTTCTGACTCTAAATATTCAGGGTCACAGAGATCATTAGCCCTGTCAAAAAGAGATCGGGCAACTGATTGTAAACACGAGACAACGAACCATCAGATCTCACCATCACTTTCACATCTATGAAAGGTAGGGTTCAGTTCACCTCGAGCTCGCATGTAAACTTTATATTTCGGTATATCAAGTTCAAGAAGTCCATGACTCAATCCACTCCACCTCGATTAGACCCTAGAACTAGAAACTATGTGCTCTCACCGATATTGCCAACCGCATTTCTCCAGTCTTTTTGTGACCACGACCAATGCAACTTGGTCGAAACGTCGAGGTAAATATATTACCAAATGTTTTTCTCGCGATCAAGCCCTGATTGATTTATTAACAATGTGTTTGAATCGCGAAAGTCTTAAAATTATATACTCTTTCTTCAGTGAAGAGTATGTGAAGAACGCTCCTGACAAAGCTAATGTAAACTCCGTAGACGTAAAGTCACTGACCAATCAGAGAAGAGAGTACTTTAAAAAAAATCTTTGTTGCTTGTTGTTTCTTGTTATGTTTTCTATGAGTATGTCGAATGATATTATATATTTCTTGTGTTCGTACATTTTTATTTTGTATACAAAAACGGAGAAACCTTTGCCCGTTTAATGATTGACGAGGCAAAGTTTAAAATATGCTCTGAAAGAAGTCTGTGAAAGAATCCTTCTCGCCATGCGCCTTGCATGTTTCTGGCTAGTCAGTGCTAGTGTGGTGAAAATTGTTGTGTTTTACTCATGGGTAAAGCTTTTTAGCGTTTCTTGTTTTGAAACCGTCGCTACACTCAGGGGTCTTCTTTTGAACCACTCGCCTTCATCGTGGTTCAATCCTAGAACCCTTCGCTTGCTCAGGTTTCAATCCAAGCGTCCAAAAATCCATTTTACCGACATGTAAAACAAATAACTGTTATTCTTGGCGCAGTTGGTAGCACTCTGCCTTCTGAGCCGCTGGTCCCGGGTTCGATTCCCGGACAGGTCAAACATTTGTGTGTATGAACATGCCTGTTTAACCTGTGTCTGGGTGTGTATATGTATATAAGTATATATATCAGTCATCAGGTTACCATAGCACAGGCTCTGCCTAGTTTGGGACCTGAAGACCTTGTGTGCCTGAAGACCTTGTGTAAATGTTAATAAATAAAAATGAAAAAAAAATAATGATAAATAAATTCTGGGATTAGTGACCATGTTCCTACATTATAATTTGAAACCGCCGATGGGTTTAATCTGGGTTCAAAGTTACACCTGCACGCTTACAAAGTTAGGTTTTCACATGTTTTTATCGTTGCGGTTTCCGCAGCGGAAGACCTATCCATAGTTACACAACTTTGGCTACACCGTTTACTCAGTATGCTTCTTTAAGTGTAGATGATCTCACTCTTATACTATGAGTGTAGATCACAAATTTCACACTTTATGTTGAGGTCATGACACAAGAGTAATATTAATGTTGAATGAAAATATTCTCGAGCCTCGATATATTAACCTGTTCTAGCATTGTTAGTTATAGACGGCGGCGTTAGTAGTTCTCACTATCTATGGAATTATTTCATAATTTACCTCTGAAAGTATTCAATAATTTACCTCTGGAATTAATTCCACATCATCTATGGAATTAATGAGGGTGTAGTGACATTACAGTGAGATGGGCACAAGGATTAAAATTATCACGCTGTGTTTCACACTCCATTTTTTGAGCTCGTACTGGTAAAGCTTTCATATCTACTACACATATTTGACTTTGATCTTTCTTCTGCCATACATAACTCTTGGGGCGCTGAACAGATGCCGATCACATTTGGGGGCTGGCGAGTGTTTCCAAGCAGAGAGGGCGGGACAAACCCTGATGCCTGTTGATTTAAAATATTACAAACATGTCCTTTACATATGATCTGCGGGCTAAAAAAATTCTAATCATATATTTATTATTTTTAATGTCTTTTGTTCTGGTGTATCACACAGTTCGCATTTGCCGTTAGCGCGTGAATTTTTGATTAAGGAAATTTGTACTCTCTTAAAAATATTGTTTCACTAGTAAATTGGCAAATGAAATCAAATTTTTGTTCAATTATAATTAACCTTTCTAAACAGTTCTCATAAGTGTTTTTTTAAGTTTAATTAGGCATGTAAGACTTTTAACAATATACGCTGAAAGGACTCAAAATTGTCTATTAGCAAATGGTCAATCATTAATGTCACCAATAGCAACTCCTCTGTACTAAATTAGATACGTAGGATTTATATTAACAGAACTATTTATTTTCCATAAAATATAATTTTAGGCATAATGATAGGCTTTAAACGGTTTATGATACCCATAAATGTAGCTTTATCACAGTGTTATTTGAATAAAAAATGAATTATTTTACCTCCAAAAGCGCTAGGAATGGTAATTTGATAATTTGACGAACAGGTTCCAGAAATTATGACAATTTTATTTATTTTATTCAGATTTGATTTAGATGTTTCTGGGTTGACCACCTGCCGTTGATTTACGCAGCATAATTGTGCTTAATTACTCAGATACGAATATAATTAATCTGTTTGATTAAGGCAAATTGAGATGAGTGTGATTTAGACGCGTGGAAGTATTAGTCAAAAATAATAGTATGCCTCGTGGATGCAACACTACATTCGTCAAATACTACATTGCAATTAAACTTGGTGAAAATAAGAATTTTTTTGGATGTGGATAAAAAGCTTTGGGGAATTTATAAAGGTCAACGAGTAATAAAAGTGAAGTAAAAAGCAAATTTTTGAGTCTTTACATCTCACCCAAATGTTTATATACCTTCAACAGCGTGGAGTTCTACGTCTACACGATTGTGTGACTGTGAACTATCATGTGGTACGTATATATTATACATATACTACGAGTATACTATTTGAATTTGAACAGAATCGCGAGTTTTTAATTTTCCAGCAAATATCACGTGTGTGCTAGCCGGTTCTTAGATAATAAAGAGTATATATAGTCTCTTAGGTATATAATTTAACTTGTCATTCAAATTAATTTCATCCATTCACTTGGCAATTCATTCATTTAAACCTGCGTTAATTAATTTCATTCGGTATTTTAACCGTTCATTCATTTATATATTAATTTAAGTATTTATTAGTTCATTCATTTTTTCGTTCAATGGCGGGTGATCTTTACGGCAATCTGTTATTTATTCGGTGCTGCAACTGATCAATAATCGAATAAATTTTCTAAGGCAATAATGCAGCATCCTTCCTTCATCTAAAGCATGTTGGTGATTCCATAGTGTTATCGAGTTTCAGATCATGCTGTACGTAACTGCAGACACGGCAGATTTCTCGCGCTAAATGATGACTCCCGATCTTATACAGAAAACTTTCGATGTCTAAGTGATCAAAGGAAAGCGGGTGTGGTCTTCTTATTTATAATCAATCGATCAATCAATTAAATTTATTTATTGCCAGACAATTATAGTCCATAACATATTATTAGGTAACATACGTGTCAAGTGCATTAAATTCTAAAAATGTTTACAGAATTTGTAATACTATAAGTACTGATGTCCCCATGCCACATGGCATTGGGACACCAAAACTTGGCACTACGATGTCTGATCAGTTCATAGAGAGCCGTAACGCGGACTTTGGCGATTATTGCAGACACACTGCAGCATGTTTTTGTTATCTGGTCGGGTCTAACTTACTCTGGTTTTAACTTGAACTTTCCGCCCAGCGTTCAATCGTTGCCCATTGGTTTAACGAAGATGAATGCAGCATCTATTCGATACGACAAATAGAAGCCATATCCAGTAGTAAACAACCCAAGATTGAATTTATGCAACTACTTACAACGGATGACGGATTAACATCCGTCGATATAGTGGGAAGCGCCTGCTTCTTTCTAAAAAAAATAGCAAGCGAATAACAAAGTAATCATTTTAAATCAGAACTTTAGAAACGGGATTTCTGCAGTCTTTTAGATTGATTTTGTGTCTTGAAAAAAAAATCAAATATATATACAATGATATTTATATATACACATATTCCGTTAGTCACCGTGACAGTTTAAAAACATGTAATGTTTTTACGCCCATCATTCATTTTCTCAGACCAACACTGGTGTAACAAGCAGTGACGGGAATGAGTTCGCTTTTCTCTTGTGCCATACACAGCGTACATTCCTTAGGCACACGCGATCGGTTCTAGTCCAGAGCAAAGGAATGCGATAGATGTACCGATAGCACGACGCTCCACCATCACACGTTCCGCACTCTTACTGCTCTGCTATTATGTAAATATTTGATGGCATACTATAGACATAGCTATCTACGCCTATTCTATTCACGATACGTATGAAGAAACTCTCAATCTTTGAAAAACAAACAGCAGTTGGAAGTTGTTTTGAATTAGTAAACTTCTTAATACCATATATTTATAAATGCATGTTAGATTAGAAACGATACTTTCGATTTTGACAACAAGTGAAATCCAAAGTTCAAACCTATGGAAACAATAATATGTAGTTATTTTGTGGGTTATATTTTGGCATGTGTATTAAAGGTCATTTTTTTTAATCTTCATAAATAGCTTGCTATTTCTAAAGATTTTAAAAAAATAAAAGAAAGCAGAACTATATCGGCTCAGAACAGGAAATGGGCTCAGATTGTTTGCGTTCGGATAAGGAAGACAAAATCCAATGAAGAAAGCTATAAGCTCCAGAGAATACAGATACAAACATGTCAGCGTGTCTAAACACAACTTAGGAATGTCATAAGAAAACCACAAATCATCTTGCGAAACAGCACAATTGCGTATTTGTAACACAAAATGACTGTACAGTGGAAAACAGTGGAGTGTTGTAAATTTTATTGGATCTATCATGCGAAACGAATATCAACTTTTACTATTGCTTTATAGGCATATTCTATGCAATAATGTGACTAATGGTTTTCTCGCGCAGAAATCATTGACAGGATCAATTTAAAAACGATGCAATTAGCTTGCGATTAATAAACCGGTCAGCAGTGGCGAACATAAGATTGTGCAGATATCCTTAATCTACATATGCACCAAGAGCACTATTGCAAGAGATCTTGCTTATTTAATTCATCAAATGAAACGAAGGAATTCATTCACTCTTTTTTCATTTACTTATTTCGGGAATTAAATAGTCGGGAAGACTTATTAGAAGAAAGCAGAACTTAAAACGTGGAAAATTGGGAAGTCGCTGAAAAGTGTACATTCTGACTGATACGCAAATTATACTATGTATTGCGATCACTACATATTGTGTGAATTAGAATCATGAAGAGTGAGTGTGTGGCACAAAATATTGCTTTAAAAATATGCCTAATATAAAGTTAGACAATGATATGTATATTAATATGTATATGTATTTTTCGTGAATCCTGAAATACAGCACATCGGTAGGGTTCTTTGAAGTAACCAGGTTTCAAACTCATGTTTGAAACGATTTATTTATTTTATTTATTCATACCGGGGAAGTTCGGCCCACATAAAAAAATCTGCTTTCGTCCCGCATTGGAAACACTCTGTTATTCATAAATGTCTCAAAAACTGTCACAAAAACATGCAAGGGTGTTGCGGTCCTGTCCTTGAGAGCTACGTGTCATGTCATACAAAACTTAATCTTTTTCTTCTTCAAAACCACAGATACAAAACAAACAGAAATCACTTTCTAAACGAAACAAAAAACACACACATTTCCAAAATTTTGTTTGAATCTAAGATGTTGTGATATTTCTTGTACCCCCCACTGTTTGCTAACAAAATTAAACTAAACATACCAGATAGCAGTCAATCGGCTTCTCTCTCGGTCTATGATACGCCTTTTGCAGTTCTGTCTGCTTAAGGGCGTGTGCGATGTGAAGCGCGCTGGCGTCGAACCTCCCATACTGGTAGTCCGGCATGTCCCGAGATATCTCACGGGCGGGAGACGCGTGCACACTACCGCCATTTGTAGTCCGCGTCGGGGATACTGTGGAAGAGACTAATATTTATAACGCGTGAAATAATGTTCTATTTTCTAGAGTAAGTTACCTTAAAAAATATTCTAGGCTAGATTTGGTACCCAACAATGTCATATTAATATACGGTCGCTGAACACAAAGACTCGTTGTTACTCTGTCTCTGTCGCTCTTGCGTAAATAAGTATATTTCGCTCGCACAAAGGCAATGAACATCGTTTTATAAATATAGCCTATGTGCGAACGAAACCGCAACACATTTACGCAGGAGTGAAGGAGAAAAGTAATATGAGGTCAATAAACTATAATCAAATATGTCAATAATGTACTAAGGTCCTTGTGGTCTACGGCCGTACTACATCTGTTTTCTGCCTTTTCTGCCAGGTAACGGCTAAACCAGCCCAAGCAGGGGAACCCGCGGCGCGCAGTTAGCTTGATTATAAGAATAAAATTTGACATTGCTAAGCCACAGAATAAGTAAGAGTACAAGGTTAAAGTATGACATTATGAACGATAAGGTCTGGGGCACACTGCAACCAAAGAATTACAATCGGTCGATTAGTAACCATTCGTATGGATCTATGGATACACGGCAGTGTGTATCCAACCGGAACTGTATCATTATCGTAGTCTATAAATTAAGTTAGCGGATGTGTACCTACACGGTCTATTATACGTCGATTTACCCATTTTACAACTTATTAATGCCCATTATTATATTAAAACCGAAAAGTTGAATTACAAGCGTTATAGCGGGAAAGTGCCTACGCAATGTGAACGCATTAAAATCAACGTTTTCTACGGTCCGAACATGGATGATTGACCATCAACTCATCATCATAAACTTTACGTCAGCGTGAGACGTCCGTTGCTGGACATAAGCCTCCCCCATTCATCCCTCTGACTGGTTAGAAGCGGTTCACATCCAGGACCTTTCTGCGATCTTGGTCAGGTCGTCTGTCCAGCTAGTCTGTGTATACGTCCTATGCTGCGTTTGCCGGTGCGTGGTCTCCACTCGAGAACCTGCCGACTACTATTTCAATTTGCTAATCTGCTGGGCTATGTTAGTGGCTTTAGTTCTTTTATGATCTCTCATCATTTTTGACTCGATGTCGTAAAGAATCTCCAAGCAAATTCAAATTCAAAATATTTAATCAAAGCTTTGGGTACAATGATTTACATCTTTATGTGGTACAATCTTATGATCTAAAATATATGATCACTAAAGTTATCTCATAGTGTGAGCTCCTGTTCCCGTACTAGTCCTAAGCTAGTCCTAGCTTATATATATATAAGCATTCATAATATCTCTCGGAATATTTCGTGCTACATGTGTTTTGTAATTTTTTTATGCTGTATAGATCTAGCATTTGACCACAATCTCGCTTAGATGTGATGGTGTGGTCAAAGATGTTATCACGCTAGACCTAAAATGCTTTCTGGCTCAAGGACTGTTGCCTGAACACTCTATGTGTTTTGGTGACAGTTTTTCAAACTTGAGGGTGGTAAGTAGCCAGCCGGGTACTCCAAAGTGAGTATTCACCTCCACCAATGGTATATGATCTGTGCCTACCACCATACTGGGAATTTGAAAACGGTGATTTTTTATCAAAGCTCAAGCCGCGGGTGGGGATCGAACCAGCGTCCGTCAGTTTGATAGCTGACTCTCCCACCGCTGAGCTATCATCGCTTCTCGTGTTGTCAGAGTTTTATTGTTGTTCTTTGATTTTATTGCAAGCTGGACGATGTCAATCGACTTGGTAGTATAGAGTCACAACCACTCATTTTACTATTAATTTATTTTAGAAAATGAGAGCGATGAAAATACGAATAAAAGTAACGTTATAGTCATACTTTAAGTCAGTGACTTAAAGTTTTATACGTAGTTTGGGTTGGATGGTGGATCGTGGCTTGGGTAAAAACCTTTTGTTTTTACTAGTGATATTATTAAAAAAGGTAGATGGGCTAGCGCCTTGAGCATGTACTGCCTTAATTAGGTTCCTGCGCCTAATTTGCTTTAGACGCAATTGTGCAGCACGTATTGTTCTTAATAATTTGTATGATAAGAGAGATATAATGATTTCCTTCATTTCCACAAAATGTCCAAATAGCTCTCTAGGAAAAGATTTGGTGTGCTTTTGCCCGTAGTTGTATAGAATAGAATAGAATAATTTATTGGCCTTATAATATTTGAGTCATACTAGGGTATAAATTAACATCATGGGTTTTGACGTTTATGTACTTATACTATTTATATTGGCACATGACGGCACGTATGTTAACTGTACAACTACACACTGCTAAAGATTTTCATAATGTTTAAATTTCGCTATACGAACACATTGTTAATCGATCGGGACTTGATCGCAAGAAAAACACTTAATTGAAGTTTACAAGTTTCGACCAAGTTGCTTGGTTGAAACTTCCGGAAAATACATGTTTTTAACACGATCAAGTCCCGATCGAATTATAAAAAATTGCATTCAATTTCGTTCATACATTGTGTATGAACGAAAGTGAATGAACGTGAACGAAGTGAACGAGAAATACTTCACATTACTGATGTTTTATTTGGGAGACAGGTAGGTAGACAGATTGACAAATAGTGTGGTGGAAAGTTTTTTTTTGTAACTCTTGTTCATCTTCATCTTGTCATCATTTGTTTTTTTATAGTTTTTTGTTTTAATTCAGATGTAGGTAAGTATGCCTTGCCCAAGGAATATTTTTTTGGTTTTATCCTTTTATAATCTTCTTTTTTATTTAAAGTTTTGGTTATTATAACTGTAAATAGGCAGTTAGTAGAATAGCGAAAGATACATTACAACCACAAAATAACAGTAACATAAAAAACACACACCGCATCGACTAGCAACACCCACATTCTTACGTTAACCTATCACTACCAACAAATAAATATTAAAATCATGTATTTTCAAACAAACTCTCAAATCTATTGTATCACAGATATGCAAATATATTCTTTAATTAAGTAACGTTAACGTTAAAAATTGCTTAAATGCTATCACGACAGGTTGGAATGGTGTCATCGACCCAGTCAGTGCCTAGCCATAAGTTACGCATACTGACTGTTGATTAATCTGTGTGGATATGTTACACACTGTTTTACTAGGTTACCTCGTGGATGACTAACGTAAGCAAAAACATTTTATGTGCCACAAAATGATATAGTTGTTTAGTGAAAGAATATAACGAAAGAAATGTAAGGTGAAGGTAATAATATAAGGTTTAGAAGACTGAAACTTGACTACGATGCTTTGAAAAAATTTAAATTTATAAACGTGACATTTTCTTCATAGGCAAAGCATTTACTGAGCAATATCAATGTCGTACTTATTCCCCAAATGAGTACTCAGATGCTACCCGTATAAAAATAAGTGAATGAAAATATTATTATATACCTATCCAATCAAAATACGAAAAACAATATGACCGTCGTATTCATATTAATTGAATCACAGCGATGCGTTTCATTTATTTATTTACAGATTGATGTCTTGTAGCACAAAACACACAAAGCGGGAAGTCAGTGCAGGACTCAGCATTCTCCAATTAGAATAAGAATAAGAAGATGTCTTGCATAAACTTTAATACTTGGTGGCAGTCCGCAGTGCGAGACGGGACGTTACGACGAACGCACCGCACTCAAGATCCTGATGAAGGTTTCCGGGAGAAGCCGAAACAATTGTCGATCGTGATATCGAGTACGCGTAAGTGCGTTATACCCATATTTATAAACAGTATAATGTAATAATGAGGGCGAGTGTTAATAATATTATCGAATAAATCATACTTTAGGATGAGTAAATGAAACTTTATGCTAGTATTCCTTTTTTTTAACATTACTGTGCCAACGTATTTCTGGCGTATTTATTTTGAAATCAATGAAAAGGACATTTTGCGTAACAAGCAATATTGTAACGCTTTTCCCATTTAGCAGAAAGTGCGGAAAATATTGTTTACCTTAACTTTTCTTATACTTAGCCGAGGCTAAGTACTTACTCAGCATCACAGGGACTATAAATTCTAGACTTACGTATTTGCTGAGTATTTGCTCACCAAAATTCGACATAAGCAAGCTCTGAGCGAAGTACGATCTATAGATTTCAGCCTTAGAGTCAAACACTAGCATTTTTTAATGTAATACGTGGCAAACAAGCAGATGGACCGCCTGATGGTAAGCGATCATCGTCGCCTATGGATATATGTAATTCTCGGTTATTACGATACGTTGCCAATCCTATTTAAGACTCTGTTAACTCTCCTTTTGAAGAATCCCATATTGTAAGTACACGGGAATACCGAGGGAGGAAGCTCGTTCCACATTATAGGTGTATAACAAAAAACGATCAGTATATAGTATAGCATAATATGTGACTACCATATGAGTCTATAATAAGTGGATGAGCTTTCTAGCGGTGTCTGTCTGTCCTTTGTACTATGTTTTTGTAAAGAAGTTACTTCTGTTAGATTTATTTGTGTACAATAAAGAGTTAGTGTATTATATAATATTGTAATATTTACAATCGCGTATGAACGTTTGCATCACCAGCGGCATGGCCAATGCACCACCGATTTCTTAGAAATTTAACTTGGAAGTGTACACGTGTATCGATAATATTCTGAAGACAGATCCTATGTAACGCGATTTCATTTCAAACCCGTAAATTTATTCACACTGCATAAGGCACTTAGCGCCGTATTTGTTACACATAATCTTATTCGGCTTTTACCAAATAGGCCCGCATTTTGTACTAGACCAGACGGACTCAATTCTACAGTATTGTTTTACAATGAGCCATTTACTAAATGAACAATTTTGAGTTTGATCAGCTTATTTTGTTAAAAGTTTTACATGTCTAATTAACTTAAAAAAAAACAGATTTATGAACAGCTCATTTAGGTTAATTCTGATTGAGTAAATTTGGTTTTAGGTGCTAATTTATTACTGAAAAAATATGTTTGAACCACTATATATTTCTTTTATCAAAAAACTCGCGGTAACAACAAATACGATTGAAATGTGTCTTACACCAGAATCAAAGCTATAGAAAAATCTGAAAATATGATAAGCCATTCTTTTTGAAGCCATAGGTCATGGTGTAAAGTACATTTTAGTAAGATTTTGAACCAACACGCATCAGGATTTCTCCCGCCCCTTCTGCTATTAAACACCCGCGAATCTCTGTAACGTCATAGGCACGTCTTAAGCCCTTAAGTAAACGAATTAAGTCTTATGCCTCCTACAACACAGGTAATTGTGTAAAGCCGTTGGTTTAAGTGTATAAAAAAGTAAATTATTTTAACGATTAGATTTAAAATACATGAAAATAAATAATTTAAAACGTATAGTTTCAGTACAATCAGAACTTTTTAGTCTCTGAGTATGCTAGAACCATACTCCTGTATGAAGTATGGTTCTAGTCTTTCGGTGGTTAGTCTTTTAACATTTATAAACTCTAGAGTCTACAAAAAGAAGACCCTATAATTAAACATTGGAAATTCGTGAGTATTACAAATTATAATAAAAAGCCAGTTTCACTCACGTTTATATCATATCGAGTTATGTGTAGCCGGTTTTTTTATAAGACCCTTAAATGAATGTTATGAATGAACAAAGGCATTCAGAGCCTTAAAAACAGTTAAAGTTGCGTTGTTTTAATTAACCTCAGTTTTGTAGGTGTGTTACTTAAGTGTTACTTAATATAGTGTTACTTACATATTTTAGAAGTCTTATAAGTCTTAAATCACATGGATGGAAGAAGTGTTTTTTTAATATAACCAGGGCTACAAAAATTAAGGTCATACTTCATACCGCGTTTATTAGGAAGTGTACTGTTTTTATAATAGAGTAATAGTACGAAAATTATAATATAACATAGTGCCGTGGTGGTACCGGCCTAGAATAGTACTCCCACATCTCTTCCCGCGGGTGCCGTAATAGTCGGCTAAGGGACCACGTACCAGAAGGTGGGAAGCAGCGCCTTCTGAGGATCTGGAATCATACTGCGCTCGCCAACCCACCTGCCAAGCGTGGCGAGTATTGGCACGTCCCCCTATTATGGGGGAGGCATATGTCCAGCAGTGGATGTCCCATGGCTGAGATGAATGATGACAACAATTACTTTATTACTTCACTATTAAAGCTGCAGAATTGGCCCTATAAGTGACATTTTATAAGGCTCAATATGGTCTGGAAGTTGCATAAGTCAGTGGCCAGATAAGGCATACGGCTCCTTGCCTAATATCCTTTTGATTACGAGAATATTATTTAGAAACTAAGTTACGACTTATATTTCATAAGAATATTTAATGGGTAAAGTGAAGGAATATGTAAGTTAATTTTATTACCGCATTGCATCGTTTTACTTAGAAATTGGAACGAATCAGATAACTTATGTAAATGTTTTATTTAAAGTAGAGCTCACCGTAAGCAATAATTCTAAACTACTAAATAGATACAAAAATAGAACTCTCAACTATTGAAGCCGTGACAGCTTGAATGTCTCGAAGTTAGGATCGATATCAAATCAATAGAATGGTAGCAAGGTACTCTCGAATACCTGCTTGGCTTGCTACTCTACAGTGTGTTCAGTAATCTTCCAGCAGTGGCAATATAACAGGTCGATGTTTTTCTATCATGCTATCACACTAATATTACAAAGGCGAAAGTTTTTCTGTCGTTTGTTGATTTTGTTACTTCTTCACGCTGCCTGGCTTGCTACTCTACAGTGTGTTCAGTAATCTTCCAGCAGTGGCAATATAACAGGTCGATGTTTTTCTATCATGCTATCACACTAATATTATAAAGGCGAAAGTTTTTCTGTCGTTTGTTGATTTTGTTACTTCTTCACGCTGCCTGGATTGCTACTCTGCAGTGTGTTCAGTAATCTTCCAGCGGTGGCAATATAACAGGTCGGTGTTTTTTTATTATGCTATCACACTAATATTATAAAGGCGAAAGTTTTTCTGTCGTTTGAATATTTGTTACTTCTTCACGCTGAAACCGGAAACGGATGATGATCCTACGATGGCAGACTTGACGAAGTTATAAGGGATGGCACTATTGTCATATCTGTCCGTTTGTCCGCCTGAATCTTTTTGAATTGAATAAGTTACATCACTATTCAAAGGTTAGTAAAGTTTTCAATAACTTATCGGAAAACTATGATGTCTGAATGGATTAAATTGATTAAGATTAGAATCCAACTTTCATTTGATTCCATCAAAAAATATATTAAATAACGTAGTATAGTGGTGACTCTCATATATATTGAAATGTCAGTAAATTTTTTTAATTTCACCCTATCGTGTTTTTAAAGTAATTTGTTTGTTCGGGCATACCCCATTCATTTGTGTTACCGATTTGACTTTTTCATTCGATAGCATAGACCTGCGAATTGGTCCCACACAAATTTCATCAAAATCGGTTAAACTTTAATTTCAAGAAGAGTTGATATTTTCTACGGATAAGACGTGAAAGTCGGTTTTTTATAGTGTTTAAAGTATGTTATATTAAAATATTTGATTTCATGTTATTCTGTCCAATATCATAAAGAAACCAGTTACCTATAATATCATATAATGTTTAAGGAAATATAGTCTAGATTTAAATAAGGTTATAAATACTAGGTATGTATATATTAAACAACCAGCGGATATTATGCTAGAGCTGCATTCCATTTGGTTTAGTTTTATTTATATTTTTAACTGTTATACAACTTTTCGGAAGCCGTAGTATGAACTGGTACGAACTGGTTTGAAGCCACATTTTCATAGAAATTATGGGATCTTTCATATCAATTGAATTCAAGTTAATATGAATTCTATTCTGTTAGCTAGTTGACGCACCGCTTGTAGACCGCTTGTTTTTCTATGTTGGTATACTCGGAATAAGATGTGCATGTATCTCCACTTTTTGGAAACTATTAGTCTCAACATACTATATATGTCACCAGATGTTAAGTATTGATGCGGTTTTCGAAGGATTGTGATTGCCTAAAACATACTTGTTAGCCTCTGACATAATTTCATCCATATTGTACCTAACAAAGCTCAAAACAAGCTATGAATTCACTCATTGGAATGCAATTTAAATGTGGAAACAAAACGCTTCTTGCGATAAGGTGAAATTTCTGCTAAGGATGGGTATAGCCTTGCCGACAGTTTATTCGTGGACGGGATGCGGTAGAAGGAATCAAATTATTTTAGCTTTATTTCAGGGCGCATTCTCTTAAAAGTATCCAACAGAAAAGCGATTACCCTTGTCAGAAACCAAATATTTCGTAGTTTTTTAATAATTTATTTATAATAAAGCTAACAACAGCACTTATAAATATATCCAACAGAAAAGCGATTACCCTTGTCAGAAACCAAATATTTCGTAGTTTTTTAATAATTTATTTATAATAAAGCTAACAACAGCACTTATAAATATATAAACATGGCTATTATACTCCCCTTACTGCTAAACTTAGGCTCATTATTTAAGGCTTAGGGCTTCTTTACGGCTTTTAACATATTAATTGAATAATGCGCTAAAGAGCTACGTGAATGGGAAAACGTACGCATAACGAACACTTTGGGAAGATAGTACAGAGTTGTAATGTGAGTAGGTACATTAATGGAAGTGTGAGTGTCAAGTATGAATAAAGCCTTAATAAGGCTTGATCATTTGCTAAATATACAATTGTGGATCTTCAGCTCATTTAGTTGAAAGTTCTATATCACACTAATATTAGAAAGGCGAAAATTTGTTTGACTGTTTGTCATTTGTATGTTTGGTACTCCTTCATGCTGAAACTGGTGAACGGATTTGCATGAAATTCTGAATGAAGATAGCTTATGCCCTGGAATAACACATATACTACTTTTTATCAAGGAAAAACTATAGTTCCCGTTAACGACATCACTAAATAAAGGTTACCGTAGATATTGGGGTGGCGCAAAAACCGTAGGTAATTCATGCGGGTGAAACCGCGGGGCACAGGTAATGTTTAATAAACTTAACTTATGGGAACAGTTCATGAAGGCTAATTTTGATAGAACAAAATTTGATTTCGTTTGCTAATTTATTAGTGAAAAAATATTTTCGAGCGACCATATTTTTTTATCTGTATCTATAAAAAATATCATGGTGCCGAAAAATGCGCTTGAACTGCGTCTAGCACCAGTAGAAAGGCAATTGCAAAGTTTAAAAATGTGATTAGTATTATTATTTTTGAGCCCGTAGGTCATCTATAAAGTACTATTTGAAATATTTAAATTTTTTAATTCATTTATAGCTAGTACACACGTATAATATAACATACGTACAAATAATACAGTGCAATATGAGACGCATTATTAATATAATCCCTTATGTATTATGGTTAAATAATTAAGGACTGTTGAGCAATTAGGTGTTCATTGCAAAATAGACTCTATATAAAATGGCATTGCATAGTAGTTCTGTGTTAGTTCATTTTTTTTTCAGTTCTATTCTGTATATTCTTTTATATTTCTATTCTATCCTGTATTCTGATTTGTCCCGCCCTCTCTGTCTGTAAACACCCGCGAGCCTCTGCAATGTCATCGGCACCTGTTTAGCCCTTAATGATAATGAATGAACGTGACTTTTACAATTATTTCATAAAAACTCTTTATCACGATACGAGTCAGCCAATTAAAATACTCTGCAATATTTTAAACTCAAGTTTATTCATCGTATGTTATTTCATTCACTAATCTAAAGTTCAACATTTCCATACAGGTCTACAATAGTACCTTTAGGTCAGTGGGCTGTGGGCTGCTCACATTGGAATGTGACCGGTTGTTTTGCAACAAGTTCTTGCTTCTCTTTCCCCCTACTAACAACCGAATAGGTGCGAAGCTGTCCGACATTTGCCGAGCTTTAAGCATAGAACCTTCTTCGGAAGTCCGAATTTATGGATCACGAAGCTTACGTGGTTTTGATGTAACGGAGCTTGCATGGTTACATACGTAAGTACCTATTGGAGGCAAAGAATCTACTATTTAGTACTTAGTCGGTAGGACGACGTGTAAGGGAAAAAGGTCGTTATCTCCGTACTGACTTTTAATGTATACCTACTTTATAGATAATATTTTTGACCACTATCCTACTTGATGGTCGGTTACTGTGTAGTCTACATCTTTTTTTATATACTTTAGATCTAGTGATATGGTCGAACATATTGTTATCACACTATCTTCCTAGGTACTATATAGAATTCTTCAACAGGAGAGTTACAGAGTCTGAAAAGAATTGGCAACTTATTGTGATGTCCACAATATAACAGATAGCCAAAGACGGCAGGTCTATATGTTTGCCACGTGCATAAAAACAGATTATAATTATGTCATACTATTATCCGCGTGGATAACGGTTTTCCCGCTACCTCAATTATCCCACGGGAACTACACCTTTTTCCGGGATAATAGTAGCCTATGTGTTAATCCCGGGTTTCAACTATCTCCATACCAAATTTCATCGAAATAGGTAAAGCCGTTTGAGCGTGAAGAAGTAACAAACATACACATAAACTTTCGCATTTATAATATTAGTAGGTAACGAGTAAATGATATAATATATGACATTTCAGTGATTCCCACCAGAATTAACTTAATCTCTTGATTAAGTTAATTCTGGTGCCTGCCAATCAGCGTCGCGTCGAGGTTGAATCTTTTAACCCGACAAAGTATTATTAACTTGTTATTCTGGAAATTAAATACATAAATGTTTCGATCATCTTTTAAATAAATACCGATAAAGGTATCCAAAGGAGGAATCCATGTTGCATTTCTCCTCTGTAAAGGAAGGGTTATGTCATTATAACGGATAATTACAGCCACTGAGATATTTGAATGAGACATGGAATATGGTTATAGCATATTTGTACGGAGATGAAAAGGCGAAAGCAACATAATCTTTTAATATATGAACATATTAATGGGTATAGACATGGGTATTTTATTCTCTAGTGTAACATTTACATGTAAGATTACGGTACAAGTTATATTATATGATAAGTTTACAGCACTCCGAGAATACCATTTGCATAATTCACAATTTGAAGGGACCGGAACCGAAATCCGAATAGCTTTGTTTAACGCATATTTAAAAAATGCGGTTATCGTTGGAAAGTTACATTAGGTACTTTTATTTTTCATTAATCACACTTCACAATAATATATTATATAATTTATACAATAATAATATAAATGCGAAAGTGTGTGTGCGTGTGTGTGTGTGTGTGTGTGTGTGTGTGTGTGTGTGTGTGTGTGTGTGTGTGTTTATTAAAGTTGATTGGACAATATGTTTGACTCAAAAAATTATATGAAAAGACTCGAAATTGTATATTTAGCAAATGGTAAATAATCAACGCCTTAACAGCTTGATAAATTTGAATAAAATTCGGAATATGAGGTACCTTATCCTAGATTAACACACAGGATATATTTAATTGTAGCTTCTTATACGTTCTATTACGTTTCAAACCAAACTAGGCCAACTAAAGATGCCCTATCAATGGTTTTGCAACGATTTATTTGTTTATATGTTATTTATGCTACATAAAAATTATTTGTTATGTTAGTTCCATTTTACGCCACGACGCCGACACGGTCCTTTTTTAGCACAGACTATGGATAAATTTGAAGTTTAAGGCAAAGTCTAACTTACGTTCAGTTTCATGGCTGTTCCGTGCAAGTCCCCGGATTTGCTCATTCACGTAGTTATTGCTCTTGGGAACGTTGAGAGCGCTCCGGATCCCCACTGATGAGTTGTCCAAGTGTCCAGGGCCTATTTTGGGGACGTGGCTAGAACAGTACACCTCCTTGTCTTCGGTCCAGTGCTGATTGTTAAAATACGTCTGTAATCAAAAGAAAAAGTATTTGATTGCTTCCATAATTTATAATAACGTAGTAAAAAAAAACATTCGACTTAGAACATTTTATTTGAAAATATACTGAACTGATTACGATAAAATTACTATGGGACATATCTAAAGTCCTTTTCAATAAATTCCAAATTAGCTTAAGTGACGGAGTAGTTCACAGTTATAAACTGAAGTAACATAAAAATTAGCGAACCAAATTAACACTCTAGTTATTTTTTGAAGTCGGTTAAATTAGAAGGAAATTTAAATAATTTCATATAAGTTAAAATAGAGAGAAGAGAAAAGCTACGTGCGTTGGAGACCAATTCTTTTCTCGATCTGTACAAGACTTTGTCGTTGCATGTATGGTCAATAATGGGCGCCACAGCGCGCGTTAACAATTAACCAAACATATAATTAAAATGGCCCTTTTTAACCAAACCGTGAAAGTATACACGATGCACACATTAAAACACTATTTCCTGTCTGTCAGTTTAAGCTAATCTCCAAAGTGGCTGAACTGGTGCGGACCAGCTTGACACCGCTAAATCGCTGATGTTACAATAAATTAAATAAAGGTTAGTTTTGTAAGTATTATAAAAGCTTATCATTAGTCGCTGGCTTAATTTTCAAAGTTCGTATCTCCATTTGGTTTTACAGGAGAAAGAAATAACTATGTTTTTTAAATAACACAATACTAACTGAGAAGCAGCTTTATTTACAGTTAAATAACAACAAAACTGAATAAATTTAGGAGATACAAGTGATTCTATATTCTACGTCACGGTATTTTACACTGGAAGGCATTAAAACAATAATTCAAGAATTATGAAGTTACGAACTTTGAAAATTAAACCAGCGTAATATAAATATAGTAAAATAATTAACAAATATAACAAACAACTTGTGAACGAAGGGAATGTAAGTTTTAACCTAATATCCGCGATAGGGCAGTACGTAATACAATTAGCACAGCGCAGCTATTGAATAATATAACAATAGAACTACCAGTATAGGGTGAGCTGTGATGCTTATCAATATGTCTTTTATTTGTAGTATATTGTGAAATAATGAGTATTTTTATATGCATTTCAAGGGTCTGCTTTAGTTGGTAATGTTAGAAAGGTTGATGTAAAAAGTTGATTTAATTTGTGGACAATAAAACGCGTGTTGTAAATGTTTATTGTGTAAAAATGAATCCTTAGTCCGGAACAGAAACGTGGTCTCTGACTATGGGCCTTGTGAGCAGGCTCGAAGTCGCACAACGAGCTATGGAGAGGGCTATGCTCGGGATTTCTCTACGCGATCTAATCTGAAATGAGGAGATCCGTAGAAGAATGAAAGTCACCGACATAGCCCGGTGGATTAGCAAGTTGAAGTGGCAGTGGGTGGGGCATATAGCTCGAAGAACCGGTGGCCCTTGGGGTTGAACGGTTTCAAATGGATACCACGGACTGGCAAGCGCAGCATATAGGACGGCCACCGACAAGGTGGTCAGACGATTTCACTAAGATCGCAGATAAGGGCTGTATGCGGGCCGCTTCCATCCGGTCTTTCTGGAAATCAATGGGGGGAGGCATATGTCCAGCCGTGGACACCCTACGGATGAGATAATGATGATTATGAATCTCTAGTTCCCATGGTCACGCTATAACTTGAGAACGATTACCGATTTCATTCATCTTTTCTTTTAAGATTCCTAATACATACTTTGTAAAAGGTTCTTATGGAAACACAAACTAAAAAGTTGCAAAGGAAATTGGAAAATTGTGGAATAATATATGATAGCGAGAAAACCATAGTGGTGGTAGCCACCAAGATAGCTACATGTAACCTTTATATGTATATATAAAAAAAAGAAACTCTTACTTATTGATCTATCAACGCTGAGAAGGCAGTTGACTGTATTATGTATTTGTCACACGTAAAATTGCATACACTCTTTCATATAACTGTATGTGTGCAACCGCTACGAACGGATGAGTTGGAACCGCAGGATGTAGATACATATAATATACAGTAGAATTATTTTCGTCAGAAGTGAAAAGGACTCAGGAATTTTGTGATATGTAAAGGAAACAGAGACGCATCTCCTGAAGGGCAGCTCGAACCTCCATAAATGTGAAATATATAGGAATGATGCTATGAGATTTTCTTATTGATCGCATTGGTGTCATGCTAAGCGGAACTTACCTACAATTATTATTACTATAGGTACGACATAATAATATTATAGATAATGTTTTGATTATAAGTTTACATTGATGTTAAATCACACCGTAGTCTTACATGTAGCCCGCAAGCTTAGAAGGTACCTATTCACTCATGACTTGAAAAACTCCGGGGTTGTAGGCACCTTTATTTATAACGTACCTACATCATCACTTAAAATCAGATAACATAGTGGTTCTTTAAAAACCCTATCGGGAAACACAGACTCGGGCAGTGAATTTCACTCCGAATAAGGCTAAGTTCATAAAGGACACGTCTCATACATCAAATTTCATACTTATATAAATTTATGTGAATGAGTCATTGCACGATACTGCAATAATATTCCACTGTAAACCTTTTTCCTGTTGATTAATCTGCATCTGCATGTCATAATCTTTTTTATGATGTTACGGCATATACTTTCAATGTATATTTTGTTAAAAAAAAATCCGTGAATAAAGAAATTTGTATTTGTATACTTAGGTATATTTCCTCGGACAAAATAAAAACAAACATTCCGCACTAGACAATAAATAATGGAATTATGCCACTTTTGTATGTCACCGCCATGTTGGTTTCTTGTGTACCATTACTGTGCAAATGTTTTTTTTACAAAGGCAAAGTCTAAGTTTCCCCTGAGGAAGCTAACTTAGCAGAAAACATCAGCTTAACTTACGACATTATTATTGTTGTTTATTGTTAAAATTGTATATGTAGGGACCCAGTGTCAGACTAATGCTAAGCCGTTTAAGCTCTAGGGCGTGCCAAAGAAATATACATACATACATACACTCGAGAAACATAAACCTCCTTCTTTCGCAGTCAGGTAATAATAAAATAGTTAAAACTAAAAACAGAAAATTCAATTGTTTACAACGATAGTCGCGAAATAACTTATTTATATTTTAATACCCATAGTAAAGTATTTATTACCAATTTGCTGACTTCAACGGGCAAACTAAAATCGACACAACATGTCAACCTCCTTGGCGTGTTAGCGAACTTTTAGCCTTGCCTTGCAAAATACGGTTCATTGAGTAAACTGTATACTAATATGAGTCACTCGGAACATATGATCTATATTACAGTGAGTCATCAGCATCACTATTTGTTCACTCAAAACACACAGGACAATGACTATGTACTCGTGCACTGTAAAACATATGTTGTTAAATACATATTTGAAAAGAAATACAATGTTTGTTGTAAACTCCAGTGTTGCAGAAATTATTTTGTATATAATATTACTCAAGCAATTTGAAAATTAAGTTGTTGGCATAGTGTGAGTCAGCGTGCATCTGTCCATAATGTGAAAGTGTGGATGGATGCATATTCGTTACTCAACCAATCCATAACGGCTGAATGGGTTAAGATTAAATATGGCATAGATATAGATACAATCTGTCTGTCTAATGCTCGAATAACACAATAAGCCACGCCTAAACTATTAATTAATTTAATTATAATTATTAACCATTATTAAGTTATGGATTATTTCTTTATTTAAATTATCTTAAGCTGACATATTGACTATAATCTCATATTTGAGGAACATTATGAATGGATTTTTTTTTCTAGGTGGTTATGTACTACTAATATATTATAATTATATTTAATTACATAAATTACATGTAATTATCTAGACTGAAAATTTACTTGTAATAAATATTATCAATATAAATAAAAAAATCAATAAAGTTATATCTATGTCTATGTCTAAGACATTTTCCCGAAACCGGGTGGACCCATGGTCTACACGGGTGAAACCGCAGTGCGCAGCCAATGTACATATATTTATAAAAATACTAGTAGTATTATTAGATCAAGTAAATATACAAAAACTTTGCAAACCCAAATTTGGAAACTCTTGTATTACACATAATATGACGTTACAGAGGCTCGGAGGGCGGGAAAAATTCTGATGAGTGCGTGAATTTAAAATATTACAAATATGTACTTTACAGATGACCTACGGACTCAACAAAAGAAATAACTAATCACATTTTTAGACTTTTAAATGACCTCTCTTCTGGTGTAAGACAGTTCAAGCGCATTATTGCGACGTTTCTTGGTATGGGAAAAAATATAGTCGCTTTCATTGCAATATTTTTCACTGAAAAATTACTTGCCTTCATGAACTGTTCCCATAAGTGGTATTTTTTTAAGTTTATTAGACAGATCTATAGAGCTTTTTACAAAATAAGTTGAAAATACTCAAAGTTGTCTATTTCGCAAATGGCCTGATTTGAAGAGCCTTAGCTCGATTCCGATATGATAAGAAAGGTAGCCAGTTTCTTATAATAAAATATTTTATTTATATTTTTAAACATTTGAAGGCGCATTTTTAATTGATCGACCTATGTTTTGCCAATTATCCTCCAGAACACTAAATTAAATCACGATAAACTGTATCCTATATGCCATTTCACCCCGTAAGAAATCTAGGCACCAAATTTCAGCAAATTATTGCTAGTTTTGTGTTTTGGTGAGCATAGTTTTACAAATTGCTATTTGGATAGTGTTTATTATCGCAACATAAAACTGCCTCTGATCAGCTGGCTTATTCTTGAACTCAATTTCAATCCAATTCTAATCCGAATAAGTTCCAATCTCATTCATCGTCATTATGTATATGACGGCGCCACCGTCATTGTTTTGAAAACTGCGAGTGCAACGGGCAAACGCGGAACAAACTTCAATCTCACCACCGAGTGGTATAAAAGGCAGCGCGAGCGAACGACTCGGTTCAGTCCCCCGATCTCTCGCGTTCTTTGACGAAGATAAAGCCGAGTGTTTAGCTGATAGCCTCGAGGCTCAGTGCTCCCTTAACTCAGATCACGTCGACCAGACTCACCTCGATACGGTGGAGTCTGAAGTCGCACGTAAAAGCTCCGTGCCCATATCGGACCTCCCTCCGCTACCTCCCGTCAAATCAGCTGAAGTGGCGAATCTGATCAAGGATCTCAAGCCCCGCAAGTCCCCTGGTGCCGACCAGATTAGTAACAAGATGCTCAAGCATCTCTCAGTCCCCTTAGTCCACCTTTTAGTAAGCATCTTCAATGCTGCTATGAACAACTGCCTATTCCCAGACGACTGGAAATCTGCCATAGTCATTGGCATCCACAAGCCTGGGAAGATGGCTTCACAGCCCACCAGCTACCGCCCTATTAGTCTCCTCAGCTCTCTGGGGAAGATTTACGAGCGACTCATAGTCAATCGTCTCTGGTCCCATGTTAGGTCCCACAACTTACTGCCTGATGAGCAGTTTGGCTTTCGAGCCAGACACTCTTGTGTTCAACAAGTGCACCGCCTAACGGAGCACATCCTCGAGGGCTTTAACGCCAGTTACAAGCCCAAAGGGACAATAGCGGTCTTCCTCGATGTAGAGAAGGCTTTCGACAAAGTCTGGCACAACGGCTTGTTATTCAAGCTGTACCAACTTGAAGTGCCAGACCGTCTTGTACGCATCTTACAAGACTTCCTCAGGGATCGAAGCTTTCGCTACCGCGTAGAAGGAACGCTCTCTCTCCCCCACCCTATCCTTGCCGGCGTCCCTCAGGGATCCGTGCTCTCGCCCATTCTCTTCTCGCTATATACCAGCGACATACCACGATCTGAACCTTCAGTTCAGATCGCCCAGTTTGCAGATGATACAGCCATCTACTGCACTGGGTGGCACATGGTCAGACAGAGAGCCGCTTTACAGAGAGCCATCACCGACATCGGTGCCTGGTTCCGTAAATGGCGGATCTCTGTCAATCCGGATAAAAGTACAGCTGTGTACTTTACCGAGATAGGCCGTTTAAAAAAGCCCAACCCCATAGCCCTCTTCGGCAAGCCCATACCGTGGGCTAACTCTGCCAAATATTTAGGTGTGATCCTTGATCGGAAACTCACTTTCGAGCAGCACATCACTAAAGTTCGAAACAGGGCGGCCTTCGTATTGGGTCGCCTCGGTCCCCTTGTTTGCAAAGATAGTAAACTTTCACTTAGAAATAAAATCACCTTGTATAAACTCTGCGTCCGCCCAATCATGACCTACGCCTCCGTAGCGTTTGCTCATTGTCACCCTCGCGATCTCCACCGTCTCCAAATAATTCAAAATCGGTTCGCTCGCAAGGCGGTCGGCGCTCCGTGGTATATGCGGAACACCGACCTGCATTGCGACCTCGAATTAGAGTCCATAACCCAATTCATTAAGACCTGCTCCCGTCGCTACTTTGACGCGGCTCCCCACCATCCCAATCCTCTGGTAGTGCAAGCTGCCAACTATTCCACCACCCCGACACACCCGCACCTTCAACCCCCCCGACGACGCCGCCCTAGGCACGTATTGGATGACCCGGACGACCCCATCGCTGTCGCCTTGTCGCTAGCTTTAGCGTCGTCCCACGGTCATCCCGGTAGAATACAAGGTCGAGAGTCCCTGGTATACTCAGTCAGACACCGAGCTCGGCGGCGAGCTCGAGGCAAAAACATCCTGGTTAGATTCTCTCCAAATAGTCAAAGAGCAAACATCCTTAGGGCCCACTTACGGACCACTCTGGTACCGGGGCAAGTCGATCCGATATCTCCCTGTCCTGGCGACAGCTCAAGCCGAGGTCCGAACCTCAGTGGTGCCCTTGAGCTAGTCGCCTCGTCCTCTCCTAGTGGCACAGCGCCGTCAGCGCTAGCCTCACTAGGCGGTGCGCCTTCTGCGACCGCACAAATACCGGGCTGAGCACCATCTGTGCTCGCCCCCCCTCCGGTGAAGCTGTAAATGCCGGTAGAGGCAAACAGCATTAGTCCGTTAGAAAAAAAAAAAAAAAAAAAAAAAAAAACGACTCGGTTCATTCGTTCGTCGACCGTTGGCCAGTGCACACGTTACGTAGTCGCTGAGTAATTTTAGTGTCGGGTAGTTTATTATAATCAGTGCAGATTAATTTAGTGAATTATAATTTAAATTAATGTGAAGTTAATTAAGTTTATTTAATTGAAATAAACCAAGTGATTGTGTGAAGACTTTTGTGGTTTTTTTAAATAATGTCGGACCCTGACGCTACATCAGAAGTGGGATCTACCCCCACAACAATCACCGCAGTCAAATGCGCCGAGTAATGCAGCAATGGAGCAAATTATGTTATTCTCGACTGGTATGGAAGCGATCTTCAAAAAAAATCGCTGAAAATATGACATCTAGTCAGCCTGTTCAGCATGCAACAACAAAATTTGTCAATTACGATCCGGATGATCCTGAATCCGACGTCGTTAATTGGTGCACACTCAGCGAATTGATAATTGGGCAGAAGAAAATTAAAGGAATCGACTTAATTCTAGGCCTAACACATTCTCTTAAGGGGCGTGCGGCAACGTGTCTAACAAATATCAAACCTGACCAAATATCATGGCCTGCGATCAAAGAGATGCTGATATCAAGATTTGCAAAGCCTTTGATGATGCAAGACTATTTCGATCACATCATCAAATTTCAGTTAGACGGCAAAGAGAGCCCTGCTGAAGCGGGAATGCGATTATGGCAATTAATTGAAAAGATTCCCGAAGTGAATATGCCAGAGAAGGTGATCACAGGCTTTGCCATTTCCGTACTTTCGCAGTGTGATGACAGGAATCGTCGAGAGTTAAATTCAGTGGTTATAAACGACAAAAGCCAGTTATTTCGCACGTTACGCGGCTTCACGTTAAAAAGACGTAACGAAGACATCGGTTCGACTGATCCGGACGCGAAACGCTTTCATCGCAAGGAACACTTCAGTGGCAGTCAAGGGGGAGCCACCGCATTCTTCAGCCCCTCCACGGAATCCTCGTGCATCTGTCGCCTGCTACGTATGTGCTGACCCCGGCCACGTAGCCTCCGCTTGCCCCATGCGATACAAGAAAAAGGAAGATGCTGCGGGCACTATCGCCAGTTCCAGCAAACAGGTCAACGTGTGTTCCCGAGCTACGCATGGAGTGATTGAGATAAGTGGTATTTAATTGGTATTAATTGCGTGACGGCGGATGCTAGCCAGAGTGATGTTGTCCATGAAACTGATCGTGATAATGATAACGTACCTGTGATTGGTGATGCTGAGGATGAACTTTCCGGTAGCGACACTATGTCTGTTAATAGCAGCACTGTATCGGCTAGTTCACGTACATTGAGCGCTATTAGTAATAATATAGAAAGTTCATCATCAGATTTACCCGAATCAATAAGTGTTGTAACTGATGCCATTGTACACCACGACGACCGTAATTAGTTGAAAAAAAAAAAAAAAAAAAAAGAAAAGAAAAGAGTAACAAAAAATGTAGGAAGTAAAAAAATGTAGGAAAGAGTCATTGAAGGGAAAATCCGGTCCAATGACTCGGCTAAAGGGGTTGCGGTCCGGCCTAGCCCTCCGGCTAAAGGGATTGCAATCCGGTCTAGCATGTTTGGCTATAGGGACAGATGTCCGGTCTAGCATTCGCTAAAGGGATATTTATCCGGTCTAGCATGTTTGGCTATAGGGACAGATGTCCGGTCTAGCATTCGCTAAAGGGATATTTATCCGGCCTAGCACAATCGTCTCCAGTTTTAATACTGATGAAATAACGTAGTAGTTGTGGTAAGCTGAAGGGTTAACCGGACCAGCACATTATTGAAACCTTTTGTTAAAGATCACACTAGTATGTCAGGATGAACGAACAGGTTGTTGTCTTGTTCCCAGATGCTCGGAAGACGCTCGAGGACGAGCGTACGTCAGTATGGCCGTGACGGCGCCACCGTCATTGTTTTGAAAACTGCGAGTGCAACGGGCAAACGCGGAACAAACTTCAATCTCACCACCGAGTGGTATAAAAGGCAGCGCGAGCGAACGACTCGGTTTCCACCCCGACACACCCCACCCCGACACACCCGCACCTTCAACCCCCCCGACGACGCCGCCCTAGGCACGTATTGGATGACCCGGACGACCCCATCGCTGTCGCCTTGTCGCTAGCTTTAGCGTCGTCCCACGGTCATCCCGGTAGAATACAAGGTCGAGAGTCCCTGGTATACTCAGTCAGACACCGAGCTCGGCGGCGAGCTCGAGGCAAAAACATCCTGGTTAGATTCTCTCCAAATAGTCAAAGAGCAAACATCCTTAGGGCCCACTTACGGACCACTCTGGTACCGGGGCAAGTCGATCCGATAACTCCCTGTCCTGGCGACAGCTCAAGCCGAGGTCCGAACCTCAGTGGTGCCCTTGAGCTAGTCGCCTCGTCCTCTCCTAGTGGCACAGCGCCGTCAGCGCTAGCCTCACTAGGCGGTGCGCCTTCTGCGACCGCACAAATACCGGGCTGAGCACCATCTGTGCTCGCCCCCCCTCCGGTGAAGCTGTAAATGCCGGTAGAGGCAAACAGCATTAGTCCGTTAGAAAAAAAAAAAAAAAAAAAAAAAAAAAAACGACTCGGTTCATTCGTTCGTCGACCGTTGGCCAGTGCACACGTTACGTAGTCGCTGAGTAATTTTAGTGTCGGGTAGTTTATTATAATCAGTGCAGATTAATTTAGTGAATTATAATTTAAATTAATGTGAAGTTAATTAAGTTTATTTAATTGAAATAAACCAAGTGATTGTGTGAAGACTTTTGTGGTTTTTTTAAATAATGTCGGACCCTGACGCTACATATATATGTCTAATTCCATCGAACTCATTTCCAATCGTGCGCTATTGTTGCGTTCAAGAGTAATCGATCGAAATCATAATAATTACGATCAGAATCAAGCGTCAAGAGTAAGCCCGCTGGTCTTATTATAATGCTACGTTTTGAGGAACACGAGGACTCTAGATTTCTGACATAGACAAAACGACTAAATAACTGTGTGCTAGGATGAAGAGTTGCACGCTGAGCATAAAGCTTTTTTACCTAAGTAATATAACTGCTATGGGCTAAGGTGCCAACATCACTTGGCAAATTAAAATTAGTACATTGGATAAACTGACCTTTAAAGTTAGCTTGGTCCCGCAGACAGCACATTTGAAGCATCCACTGTGGAAGAAAGTAAAGTCCTTCAGCGGACCGACCCTGTCCACCTGATACACGATCTCATTGCAACGAAAGCACGTGCTTTCGTAAAAATTCGGACGATACATGGCTCTTGTCCCTGGCAACACAAGTGAACCTGGCAACCTGGGACCTAGAGTCCGATCCTGAGACTCAGGTCATAATTCACTACACTGAATCACTGTCACAACACTGTCAGGAAATAAAAATCACTGACTTGACTGACTGATTACTGTCACTGCACTTGCATCTGTCACTGTCACTTGTTGACAACGTTGTCTATGTTTTCGCGCGCATTCACTTGAACATGGCGACTGCAAAATGTGATTTTCTTATTTAAAATATTCATTCTGAACAAGATTCGATCGTGTTTCTTGCGATAATAATATTAATATAATAAGAAAGCGAATAAGTACTTCATAATTTAATAATTTCAAGGCAGAAAACAAACTATTTCTTAGAATTATAAGGTTTAAATGGGTTCATGAGCAGTGAAGCCAACCATTTTCTTGTGTGTTCCGAAGCACGGAAGAACTCAGTTGAAATGCCACCTATCCAATTTGGGACCTTAGTCTATTATATCGCAAAGGTAAACATCGCTATAAGCATTTCTAGTCGATACAAAGAGCGTTTAGCTTCTTCTTAGCTTCTCCATATAAAACAATAACTGATTCTTTGAGTCCTTTATCGGATAATGCAAAAGTATGTTTCATGTATGAACATGATCATATTAACATACTCCTTAAAAAGTTATTTATAGAAGTGGGACTATTTCTCTTTTTAAATACATTGTAATGCTTATTTAAAATGAATATGATATAGCTTTATATTTTATCATATTATTATACCACAATAATACATACATGAATTACTGAACTGTAATTTCGGATGAGCCACGAGAGTGACAGAGGGTGCAATACTTATTGGCCACTCGTCAACTATTGGTATCAGAGTTCAACGTCTTGTATGAACCAATTTTATGAATGACAACGTAGTGACCACCAAAGACGACAGTAAACAGCAGCGCAGGTTACCACGCAAACGTATTGATCCAATCCTCCCCTAATGCTTCTATAAACTGACGGGGCTGACCAACCCTGGCAGGAAGGAAAACTCGGAGCCCGCCGTAATAGTTTGTATTCCATATTTTTCCTTTCAACTTTACACTGTGATGATGATTATTATCTATATAAAAATTATGTAAATCCTTTAAATAATTAAAAGATAAAATTTTGCATAACTCCTCAAAACAGCATTTTTCTAAGAATTATTAGAAGAGTTTCAGTCAATTTAGACTAATTTTAGATGAGGCAAAATAACATGAAGGCTTATTTTATCTAAAACTACCCGCATCTTAATAAAAATATGTACGAGTAACTTTACTATTCTCATTCATGAGTGTTAAACTAATATGTTCTTTATTGTAATGTATAAAACTACTACAACTACACAATTTTGTTACGTTGATTTAACATTTAAGCGTTAGCTTCTCTATACTTATTACTCAATTTATTTTACATTTATTTAAAGTTTGTTTTAGCTTGTTATGAGCATATTTCGCATGCAGAAACGGACCGTTCGTACAATATCACAATCAGAATACCGGGTAACTCCTCCTAGAATTGTAACTTCTTTGTAGAATCTTTGTATTCTAACGCTACCCTCCATCACACTATTTACCGCGCAGTATATGTATGTGAGAGTTAACTTGAGCATGTTCTATAAAATTCGAGATGTGCACTCTTATATTATAATACGCCAAGAAAAAAAAGCAGCCACCTTCAGAAGGCCTAGACAAAGCAACATTCTACAAGCGTTAACGCTAGAGAAAACCAAAAAGGTATGAGGGTGACACTTCAAAGTGATATATTACGTGATCAACGAGAATTAATATTACGGCCACATTTTCACGTCTCACAAAAGTTTTCAGGAAAAAATCGCTTCTTAGCGATAATAACTGCCAATATTGCAAATTATTCCATTTTACTGTTGCTAGTAATGCCATGTGTATAATGTTACTAAATACTTAATCTGTTTAGTTGGTGGCTTATGAAATAAAGAGTTTTTTTATCTACCTACATATCTGATGGCTGATATGCGTGAAAATTAAGTAAAACTATACTTAGAAAAAAAAAAACCTGGTCTATTAAAATGCTTACATTTTATAGTAAGTGTATTATTATGTCATCAAGGTATAGATTTTCATCGATCTCAGTTATTATATATTTTTTAAATAATTTAGGAACGATTATTCTAAACTGCATTACGTAGATGCGTATGCGCAAGCTCCGTTCCACATGTTTCATCTCAAACGGTTAATTGTCGCTAGAAATCTCATTCTCAGTTATAATTTATTAACGAAGCTGAAGTTAATAACTAAGTTGTAGTTAACTAAGACATACGTAATACTGCTTCTTGATTTAAGCGTGTGGTTTAAAATAAACTAATGGTTCGAATAATAAAAAAGCGAACAAGTTGAACGTTGCTACTGCTTGCGGATCAAACGGTTTTTAAAATATTGCTATGCCAGTGTTCTATCACTGTCTTACTTGATGAGCAGTGATAATGACGCCGCAAAGGATCGCCTTGCTGCTCTATATATTATAGGTATATGTATATTTAGAAGAATCCGTTTTTACCTTGCTCACGCCATAACTTACGAACGACTTCAACTGATTTATATATTCATTTTTCATAGTGTTCTAACTACTATGTAGAAGGTTCTTACAAAAAAAACGAATATTCTGGCAAAATGTACGGTAACGGGAAAATTGTAGACCACGCTTCTGAAACCGCGGGGTGCAGCTAGTTCATCATTAAACTAGAGAATTTGTTAATTATTTTAACCAATTGTTGTCTGAACTATGAATAAAAACCAGCCTTTAGTAAATAGGGTTCTGCTAATAAACCTTCGCCGTGGTGGTACCGGCCTAGAATAGTACTCCCCCATTTCTTCCCGCGGGTGCCGTAAGAGTCGGCTAAGGGACCACGTACCAGAAGGTGGGCAGCAGCGCCTTCTGAGCATCGGAAATCATACTGCGCTCGCCAACCCGCCTGCCAAGCGTGGCGAGTATTGGCAATTCCCCCCAATTGGGGGAGGCATTTGTCCAACAGTGGACACCCAATGGCTGAGATGAATGAATGAATGAATAAACCTTCGGGTAACTCGGAACCCTGGCAAGAGAAGAGGAGATAGTAGATCTATTAAGTACGATAGCCAAACGCTGGACTTGCCAGTATAAGAAAAACAATTATTTCCGATTCCGCAGGCGCTTATAGTTTGGGCCAGACATCAAATAATGCCGCGACTATTGGAACGTGATATTATGAGGATAGCTCACGATGTGAACATATAGTTTACAAGTATTTACCGTTTAGAATATTACAATACAAACAAAATACATATTTTTATTCGTATAATTCCGAATACTAATAGGTTTACCCCATCTTTATCAAACACCGTAACAGAACATAAAAGCGTCATATATGTAGTGCACAGACCTTCATGATAAGAAATAAGTTTCTGAGATTTTCATGGCCCTACCGCTGACCGCCACTGTTACGCGACTGAAGCGTTATTTAACACAGGTGACCCCCCACCCCCAAAAATCTTACCGTGATTCCCCCTCAAAATCGTTGACTGTGTCCACGCCGGTTTGATCTACGTTTTAATTAAAAACGCGTACCTAAGTGACTGAGAGAGAGAGTGACAAAGCAGGATTGGAAATACTTTTCCATTGGCAGGGAAATCTTAATGGAAACGTTTCAAAATATATCGACTACTTTAAGGCGTGGTTTTCTCGACTGTTGCCATAGCTAAATTGCGCGTTAACTTATCTGTTTCAAATAAGCTAGAAACTTATGGGAGGGAGCCAAGCGATCTAGCCAGTGCGGAGTCGACAGTGGGCATAGTAGAGCGGTCGGAGAGCGGCGCAGACTAGCCAGCTGAAGTCACGTGGCACTGAGCGGCACATGGAATTTAACGGAATTAATTCGTATATAATCAATTATATAACAACAAATTTTAATGTTCAAGCTTTTTTCCATTGCCATTAAACATCCATCAATCATTAAAAATAGATATCCGAAGGCATTTTCTAAAACAGGCAAAGAATAACGCAACTTCCAGAGATGACACAATCACTATCACAATAGGTGGCAATTTTTCGATTGCTTTTCCATAATGTATTTAAATGTTGTAGGAGAACGTTATGGACAGCGGTGGTCAATGAAAATCGACAATATATGGAGCGCGTGGGCAAGTGTGGGCATGAGCGTGGGCCTGGCAGGGCTGATTCGTAAAAACTACTTTTACTTATTACTCAATATTGCTACTTGATCTGGGCGATATGGCATTGTCGACTATTAGGATACAGCAACAAGAGAATTCTTAGAACACTTTTATCTAATACGTTAAAATCTGCCTTTTCACCCATATGATTTTTTTGATGTTTTTATATGGCTTACATTTAAAGTTGGAATATATATATACCTTAATAAATATATCGTAAGCAAAAAACCAATACTTCAAAAGTATATTTTGGGTAATTCCTAATATAGTGAACACAGCATGTATCGAATAAGCTACAGTTTTGAGACGGATTTCAAGTAAGTATATATATATCTTTTTCTTTTTTTAATGCTTTATGGATCTATCGTTTGACCATTGTCTCACTTGATGGTCAGAGACGATGTGGTCGAAGATGTTATCACGCTAGACTTAGAATGCTCACTGGCTCTCAAGGACTGCTGCCTTAACACACTATGTGTTTGGTGTCAGTTTTTTAACCTTGAGGGTGGTAGCTATCCAGGCGGGTACTCGAAAGTACACTACCACCATGTTGGGAGTTTGATAACTGTGCTACCTTTACCGGAAGCTCAAGCTGTTTTTGGGGATCGAACCAGTATCCGTCAATTCGAAAGTCGACGCTTCCATCGCTGAGTTATCATCGCTTCAAAATAATAGGGGGATTGGTCAAGTATTATAGTAGTAGCTGTAGTATTGTTATTTTTATTAGTATTTATCTTCATTTATTTTAATTAAACGTAATATCTGACTATGAGCCTTGTTTGCAGGTTTAAAGTCGCACAACAAGCTATGGAGCGGGCTATGCTCGGAGTTTCTCTACGCGATCAAATGAGGTGATGAACTCGTGGCCGTTGGGGTCGAAAGGCTCTCACATGGAGACCACAGACTGGCAAGCGCAGCATAGGACGGCCGCCAATAAGTAGGTAAGGGCAGGATGCGGGCCGCTTCCAACCAGTCGTTATGGAAATCAATGGGGGAAGCTTATGTTCAGCAGTGGACGTCCTATGGCTGAGATGATGATGAATCGCAATGTTTACACACTATGAACGTGGTAAAATATTTAGGATATATACAATTGAAGCGAAACCCTGTGTCGGCACCACATTTTAGTGAAAAACTAAATTTCTTTATAATATCTTCTATCTTCGATGTCTGTATATGAAATGTTATTGTATCGATTTGGACTAGCGATTAGTGAATATGTACAGTGTCACGCAGCAAATTATAAGTAAAGCTGTAGGTTTGGGCGCCCAAGATACAGGCTATGCCTAGTTTGGGGATGTTGCATAATAATTAAATTTATTAGGTTACTTTAATTTTATAGAATATGTTTATGTTATTTGTATAATTTGTGTTTCTGGGAATAAATGATTACTGATTACTGAACTTCTCTAAAACGTTGCCAACAATCGTTCAGTAAAAGAAGATTAAAACAGTGTTTTACAGTTACCACGCCTTATCTGGTTTCCTTACTGTTATCTGGCATTAGCATTAACAACGTATTCTAGTTTCGCGCGGCATGCAGTTTGCCCACTATGTACTGCGAAGGTAAGCAAGGGATATTTACATATTCATTAAATATTATCAAATATTATATTAATTAATTCAACATGTCTATTGGCGGTACGGTTTGCGGAGCGTCAGGAGTACCTTTGTTCGTTGCTACTGATATAAATGTTTTAACCATTAAAATAATAGGATTTTGTTAATGGGTACAAGTATAAAATTGTGTATCCAATTAAAGCTTCCAGGACGCACTAAAGAACGTAAACATGTATTCTAAAGGATTAACCAGCTTCATAAAAAGAGGTTACTCAATTTGACCGTATATATGTTTTTTTTTATGTGTTCGCGGATAACTTCATCGTTTATGAACCGATTTTGATTATTCTTTTTTTTGTTTGATAGTGTATATTTTCTTGGTGGTCCCATTTAAATTTCATTAAAATCGTACAAGCGGTTTTTGAGTTACACTCCAATAACTGAAAAGTGCTTCACATACCTCGACGATATTATAGTTGCGGTTGAAGACATCGATGTACATACACAATAACAATTGATGCTGTGAGGAGCAAAGGTCACTGAAAAGAGCGAAAAAAAATTTTTAGCAAAAAATGGAACTGACTTCAACACTCAAAAGTGTGAAATAACTTATCGAAGTCGGTACCATGATAGTTCAAAAGTAACTATTATCAACAAAAACTTGTGCGCATGGTACTGATTAGAGCCAGAAGAAGAACCAAGTGACCAAGACGACAAAATTACAAGTGACAAGAGGTGCGGGAAAACCGTAGTCCTTGCGGGTGAAACCCTGGGCGCAGCTAGTTTTACAATAAAATACAAAATGCGCAGGTTCCTACACAAAAACTTATTATGCAATAACACATTCTGTAAGAAACTTTTGAAAATTTCCGGCATGTCACTTGACAAATTATATTATTTAAGCCCTGACATTTAACGTGTGAATTTAAAAGAGCTGTCGTTAATAGGATATCAATATGTTACGTGAACTTTTGGTATACTTGTTTATATGGTATATGAAAACACTTACTATTGGGATATATGGTATATATCCCACTTGTAAGTGTTTTTTCCTAAATTGAAATTTAATTTGCCATTTAACAAATGAAAGTTTCAGTTTAAGTAAATATTTAAATTTCACACGTATGTTCTGTAACAATCTCCTTTTGTTTCATTTTCTTTAAGATTTTATTGAGCCTACATGGAAGTTACTATTATCAAATCTGATTTTTCCAGTCCGCACCAATGTGCGTTGTGATAATATTTGATATATTTTTATGTAATTTATAAGCTCACAGAGTTACTTCACAATTTGAAATTATTTTACTCACCAATATAATGTATACCTAATTGTTGCCATACATTTTTATTTGAGTTCCGGTTCCGTTGGACGGATCATCATCTCAGCCATAGGTCGTCCACAGCTGGACTTAAGCCTCCCCGATATAGGGAGGATTTGCCAATACTCGCCACGCTTATACGGAAGCGCATCTAGTATCAAATAAAATCGTGTCTTGTAACAAAATAAACATAACAATAGATAAAACCATTTAAACAAACATTAATCAAATACAGATATAGCTATATATCTCAATCTATGAATAGAACTGATCAATTAAACTCACACGAAAAATGGTCGTTAAATCTCTCCGCTGCCGTAATCAAAGGAAGTTATGCAAAGGTTTCACCTATATCTTCTAATGGCTACTATTACGAATCAACGAAATAACAATATTAAATAATTTATTCAATTTAATATTATAAAGAGGTATAGTTAGTAAGTTTATGAGGTTGTAAGGGATAATCTCTGAATCTACTGAACTGATTTAATAGCAAAATTAGATAATCTATTCAATTTAATATTCTATATTAGGTATTAATAGTTAGTGAGTTTGTGAGGTTGTAGGGGATAATCTCTGAATATACTGAACTGATTTTGAAAATTCTTTTAGCAATGGAAAGTAACATTATTTGAAAGTGTCATAGGCTCATCATCATTATCACTACCGTGTTACATCACCAGGCGGCAGCTAGTGAGTAATAAGACTCAAAAAGGCCTTTGTATTTTGAAGCGATGCTAGCTCAGCGAGGGGAACGTAGCCTGTCAAACTGAGGGACACTGATTCCATCCCCAACGGCAACGGCTTGAGTTTTCGGTAAACGTAACACCGTTATCAAATTCCCAGCGTGGTGGTAGGGTACTTTCGGGTACCCGCTTGGGTAGCTACCACCCTTAAGTTTGAAAACTGTCACCAAACTCTTAGTGTGTTCAGGGAGCAGTCCTTGAGAGCCAGTAAGCATTCTAGATCTAGAGTGATAACATCTGCGACCACATCGTCACTGACCATTAAGTGAGATAGTAATCACACGCTAGATTTATACAGTATTAAAAAACCCGTATATATCATCTGTCAACAAAAATCTGTGATATTGCTGAAATGTGTGTACCTAGTCAAGAGTCATTTGCTAGAATACTTAATGTGACTTTCAAATACAAACTTTAAAATTTATTTTAAAGTTTATTTAAGATTATTATAACGTCTTGAGTATTTCTAAGTACGGTCGCGTAAGTCAATGCGCGCCACGAATATTACGTAGACTTACAACCCAGATGAGGCAGTAGTTGCTATGTGTAAAAAGGAACTTATAAGTTGGGGCAAGAAGGTATGTATTAAAATATTTGTTTGTTAAATAGCTGCACCCGCGCTTTTGTTTTCGTGGACTACGGTTTCCCCGCTACGTCAATTTATACCACGGGGACTATACCTTTTCCGAGATAAAATTCCGAAAATAATTAAATTCCGATTTAATTATTTTCATGTAGTACCTAGTAGTATTCGCTGCTTTTGATAAATCTATTAAAATTAGTAGTCAAAGTGATTTAGCTTCCTTTCTAACCTACTTTAAGGACATATTGTATTCATTTACAGTAATTAACATATATAGACAAAGGTAAACTAAAGCGTAAACAAATTCTGATTCGTTCTGTTAGACAGAACACCTTTTTTGAAGATCCTAAAATAAATAAAAAAATAGCCCCGATCTATAGCTATCGTTATTCCAAATTTCTTGCAAATCCGTCCAGCCATTTCAGCGTGAAGGAGTAACAAACATTCAAACTACAAACAATCTTTCGCCTTTATAATTATATATGTAATTAGAATAAAAAGTGTGATAGTGTGGTTAAGGTTCCGTATTCTGGCGAATGACTTCTGGCTGATATACGCCCATACGCTCATTTCAATATTAATACACTTTTTTTGTTTCACATTGCATAATTGTATTATTTGCAGACGGTGTTGGTAATAAGTTGTAGGAGTTTATTGATTAACTAGTAGCACCCTGCGGATTCACGCGCGTGGATTACGGTTTTCTCGCTACCTCAATTATTCCACGGGAACTATACTCTATATAGTCTACATGTGTTAATTCAGGATCTAACTTTTCTCCATGCCAAATTTCATCGAAATCGGTAAAGCCGTGTGAGTGTGTAGGGGTAACAGAGGTTTTTGAATATTTGCTTATCCCACGGGAACATAAATTATTTTCGGAATTAAAAAGTAGCCTACGTGTCCTTATTCCAGGGTCTAACCTATCTCCATACTAAATTTCATCGAAATCGGTGCAGTCGTTTCAGCGTGAAGGAGAAACAAACATACACACGTACATACAAAGTTTCGCCTTTATAATATTGGTAGGATAGTGGGATAAAGACCTTTAAATAAGTATAACATAGACAGATAAAATATAAGTAGTTGAAGTAAGTTGAAATATTACTATCGTTTTATTTATTTTTGTATGTTTTTTTTCTATTTCGTCTCTTCAATGTTTGCAACTAAAAATGACGTCTTGTTTTATTTGGAGGACTTATCGCCCCCAGTCCGAATAAGAATAAGAATAAGACGTCTTGTCTAGCTTTTGAATATTTACGCTAAACACCATGCTGTCGATGGTGTAATGATGACAGATCTAAAATGTTGAATTGCTACTACTGGCGTGCGTTCAGCAGCTCCATCGGCCAAGCCATATCTTGCTCTGACAGCGGATGTGCGGCGTTCACGAACTCAACTAGAGCATTATTTGCTCCACCCAATATTTGGTCATGACCGTTCACGTCAACCTGACAGAGCAAATTATGCTCGACGAGACCATAATCTTTCTACCTCTAGAATCGATCAAATCTTGGTCGGCTGTCAAAAGTAGCATATACAGTAGTAACTATCATGTGATCCATGAACAATGTAAGTGACTTCTTCTCCTTCTTCTGCAACATGCTATGAAGTAGCCGTTCGTGAGACATCTATCAGATATTGATCGATCAATATTTGGCCGACGAAGCTCCTGAACGCAGCCCTGAACTCACCCTTGGTGACATAATTCATACTTGAGAGAACAACTCCCTTTTATCTGCGTAATAAACTAGCTACCTCGGTATCAATTATACTTAATACATTGCTCATAGATTGTTAATGAATTGCCGTTTTTGCTAGTCTTGCTATTCTACTTTGACTAGGTATAATTGTCATAGCTACACAGATATAATCTAATTTCTACCGCAATTCTATTACTTACAATGCAGTCGAGATGCAACTGTTATTGTAGCTGAATATCAAGGTTATTTGTGATTATATTGAATAACTATTGCATAATTTATGAATTGTTTGTTATATTAAAAATGCGAATTGGCACCTGGTTTCCTAAAATATGTTGAAACAGTAGAAATACAACACGACATTATTACGTCATTCTTGGTCTCTTTTGGATAAAAAAAATGACCTTGCAAGAATGCGGGTACTTGCACACATAGGTAGGAGACAAAAAGTTTATGTGCGTGAATGTCAGTCTTTTTCACAATTAGACAAGTATCTATACGTTATTTGGAAAAGCTCATAGCAGTTTTCCTGTGCGATGATAATCGATTAATTTGGTTGATCATGTTCTCTGCATTTACCGCTTAGATGGGTCACTGGTAGTATAAAAATATAGTGCTTCTATGCCTTGGTTCGTTTAAAATCCATACGGTCCTGGTCGTTATCTTAGAAAAAGTCATTAGGACACTCGTAAGCTTGAAAATTTGATAGGCCAACAAGCATTTGCGATGTATTGTAAGTAGCTAATATATAACGCGTTGCTAAATTAAGTTCAATTCGTAATAAGAATTACGTAAAAAAATATGAATGTGGAAACGTACACACATACATAAACATTAAGTATTTGCCCGGCATACTTTAGTTTAAAAAAAGAAGAAATAGCGTAACGGCATCTAACATCAGACCCGACAACGGCACATGAACAATGATAGAAAAACCACAAAACATGTTATAGTAGCGGATAACTTTAGCGTCTACTACGCTAACTTTAAAATTTATCTTCATTCATTCTCAACATAAGTAAAAGTCAGGTCTACCTGTTCAAATAAAATGTACAAACTGTGCTACTTATTTAGCGTAGATAGTCAACTGCTATAGGTTCCAACAAGGCACAGCACTGGCACAACAGACGAAAAAGAAAAAAGTTTGTTAGTGACACTTTTAAAATGGAATAACCTTTTTTTAAGAAACACGAAAGAAGGTTGTTTGAATGTTTGGATCGTAATTGTGTACGTCACGCGGTTGTCGCTCGCGAGGGCCGGGCGTTTACTGGCTGGCCATGGTTGTTTACGGTACGAATGGAAGGCAAAGATGCGATGGAGACAGGTGGTAGTAGGCTTTCGCAGACAGTTAACAATAGCCTCTCTGAAGACGGATCGGTCACTTTACAATTACTAACCTGCACAGTGATAAGTCATAAATTAAAAACCATTTATAATATTAGTTAGATAATTTCTAACTGCATTTGCACTTATTAGTTCGGTTAAATTTAACGCAAATTTTGATGTCAGTATGAAAATTGTAATAATTGAATAGATTTTAAAGATGAAAAGCACTGTGCTGTCTTGTCTTTTTTATGGCGGGCCAAGTTGTCATTGCATAGAAATATCACATTACACATTACATTTAAATGTTATCTGTAATCGAATGATCAAATCAAATATATAAATATCATATAAAATGAATGATAGATATTGTAACTTACAGAATTCCTCTCGTCCAAAATACCACAAAGCCTGAAGACAAGATCCTCAGGCTCAATTGTTTGTATTTTGTTTTATTTTGCATTTTTGTCTTCGATCAGTGTGCGTTACCAGTGATGACATACGGACCCGGAACGTGGTCTCTTACTATGGGTCCTGTTAACAAATTCAGGGTCGCACAACGAGCTATGGAGAGGGTTATACTAGGGGTTTCTATACTAGATCAAATCAGAAACAATGAGATCTGTTTAGCAAATTAAAGTCGCAGTGGACAGGGTACATACTCGGAGAAGCAACGGCCATTGGGGCCATAAGGTTGTCTAGTACAAACCATGGACAGACAAGCGCAGGATTTGACGTCCACCGACAAGGAGGACAGACAACCTGACCACGATCGCAGGAAGGGGCTGGATGCGAGCTGATTGCAACGGGGTGCAGAGATCAATGGGTGACTTATTTCTAGCTGTGGACCTCTTATGGCTGACATGATGATGATTAGCTATTGTATAACAGCCCTGCTCACTCGAATAACTGACAAATCTTACTATCTCATACCCATATTCAGAGGCCCGCATCTGAAATGTCATCGGCATCTGTTAAGCTCTTAAAACAATAGTTTGTACAACTTGTAGTATGTAATACTGTAACCTCTCTGAATTAAATACTTACTCTTTGCCATGTCGGCAGAGAAGGCACCGCACGCCGCGGCCAGTCCGCACGTCGGGCATTCCGAACCAAAACGTCCACCGGGGAAAGTAAACTTTAGCACTCCTCACGACACGTACTGTAACATCTGTACAATTAGCAACTCAATGACGCTTTTATTAGGGTTTTTATTACAATGCTTTTATCCAAATTATAATTTAAATCTAAAATATAAAGTAGTTTGAGTTACCAATTTAATACTGTGTATTATGTAGGCACGGGACGTCTACGATCTCTCAAGAACCAATTAAAAAATGTCAACAAGTGCAGCGAATGAACGGACAGCTGCTTATAATTTTGAAGGCGGCCTCCAACACTATCCTTCTTTTTAATAAACGTAGACTTACAAGAGGATTTTTTTGGCGTCGCTCTGTTTTTTCTTTAGTTTACCAGTGGCGGTGTATCTATAACAACCTCATAATAAGTTAATAATTTCTTAATCGCAAAATAAAATTTAAGTAAATTCTGACATATTATCACAGCAATCTTATGAATTAGAAATGTGTTGGCAATGGCTAGAAAACAATTGTTTTAATTATAATTTTACGCGACATGGTGCACCTAAAAAATGTTCAGCCCTTTGCAATTTAAAAAATGCTTTCGTGTTTTATCTTTAGAAATATGTTATGAGTATACTTACATTTTAGTGACCGTGTACAAAATATTCCTGATAAAATTGCAATCACTTTTATAAACTAAAGTTGAAATAAAGACCAGAAAACATATTTAGTGCCCCAAAAACTAAATTGAATTTAGTATAATTCTGTTGTGCAAATTTTCTAGTCCTGTATTATTTTAAAGTTATTATCGGGATATATTTATCATGTGTAATAGTTATTTTCGTTTCTCGATATTTCGGTACAATTACATGCGCCATGTTCCCAAGTAAACGAAAACAAACAGAACACATGGTAAGTTTATGTCTTGCATTATTGACCATGTCAATTCAAAAACGTATACTGTAGAACTTTGTTCAAAAAATTTAATATTCAGCCCTTGCCTTCATTGTATATCATCATCATCATCATCATCTCAGCCATAGGACGTCCACTGCTGGACATAGGCCTCCCCCATTGATTTCCACAAGGACCGGTAGGAAGCGGCCCTCATCCAGCCCTTGCATGCGATCTTAGTCGGGTCGGTGGCCGTCCTATGCTGCGCTTGCCAGTCCGTGGTAACCGTCATTGTATATAATATATATGAAATACGTTTATTTGTTCATAGTCATATCACTCCCTATTTCTGTTAATAAAATGTGACGAAAAGCACCAATAGAAACGGCGTATCTACGAGTATAAGAAACCAACAGTACATTCGTGTATTATTATGGTAATAATATATAATGCATGAGTCACTATATGCAATAAATTGACAGATTGCTTTAAGGCATTAAATATTAATAATATTAAATATTTAATGTTAAATTTTATTGAAATGTTTATAATTATGTTTGATGTTTTCTTTTAAAACATTTGTGCGAAAATATATAATTTTTAATCGTAATAAAAATTTATCATATTCGCCAAGCTAGAAAATTTCATCTATATATCTACACATTGTATAAATTACCTATTATACTATAAGATGCAGAAGCGTTTAATTTTTGCTCTTCAATAGGTATACAGGTATCGGGTATTTTTGTCGTAATTTGTTACTGCAAATAAAATATTAAATGGAAATTACTATCTAAAATTTATCAACTCTTGTGAGTTGCCGAAATATTTATTTATTTCGTTTTAATAAGCATTTTAATGCTGAAGCGCAGTTGCAGAGTTCGATAATACGATCGTCACCGATCAGCAACGTACTGCTCCTTCATACCTTGGACGGGTGACCGCTAGTGGCATTTGGGCGGCCTAAAAATTCGATATTGATCTAGTAGAGTACGTGGATTCGCTTTTTACGCTTACAATCCTATCTGCCAACCAGCATTGGCGTCGTAGATTATGAAGAACACTCCTTTGCTATGCTGGATGTACAGTGTTGTTATCGCGTTTTAATCAAATACTTAGTATTAGCTTTCAAGCTTATTTAATCTTTTGGATAAAATCAAGGTGATTGATTCAGTGGTTCGTATTAATATTTAGTACTAATGAATGTACCATTTAGATAATTCATTTCAGAATAATCATTTGCTTACGGCGGCCGAGCATTAAATAGATTTTGAGATAATGTGTCTCCATACAAAAGATATCAACGCAAAAATTCGCACCACTTGCAAAATAAAATTGTTGCCCTTCTACAAGTATAATAGCAATATAAACATTAGGTTTCGGCAAATGTTTTGTGGCGAGAAATGATGTAGAAGATCTAACCAAAACCCGTAATTTTTCGTGCGTTAAAGCGAAAAATTGTGGATTATTACCATTAACTGTTCGTGCAAGGTTAGTGTATGATTGTGGTATACTTAGAATCTCAGATGCCTAAGCTAGACTTAGTAAAACGTGGAATATAGGCTTCTGCGCTGTTTCACGCATTGAGAGACGCATCAGCTACTTTTATTTACATTAACAAGTCGTTATATATATTTTGTTTTTATTAATTGAAATATTTTACTAATTAGTGCAGCCATATTAGATAAAAAAGGGGTCAACCTTGGAATCTAAAGAGCAAGCTGAATCCCTGTAGTACTTGTAGACTTTTATTTTAGCATGCAGATGTTTTCGCAAACATTTGGAAGAGGAGTTTTTAGTTTATTTTTCACTAATAGCGACCCGCGGTCTTACTCGCGTGGATTAGAGTTTTCCCGCCACCTCAATTATCCCATGGGAACTGCACCTATATATAACCTATGTTTCAGGGTGTAACGTAAATTTGGTATGGAGATACCAAATCGAAATCAGTACGGCCGTTTAAGCGTGCAGGAATACCAGAAGGTTTGTAATTATTTGCTTAATCCACGTTAACATCAATTATTATTTTCGTGATGAAAAGTAGACTGAGTGTTAATCAAGTGTCTAAACTATCTCCATACCAAATTTCATCGAAATAGCTGCCGCCGTTTGAGCATGAAGGAGTAAAGAATTAGTAATTAATTAAGACAGTTGTCAAACGCAAACTTATAATATGTAAAAAAAAAAAAAAAAAAAAAAAAAAAAATTTACTCACTTACATACAAACTTTCACCTTTATCCTTTTAATGAAAATAAATACTGTACCTACTAATTTAAAATTTACAATACTTTTTACTATGCTAATTATTGTTATGTCAAAAATGGATGTATTTAATATTTTCACAATAACCCTCACATATTTTGACTTCTTACGGAACCTAACGAAATCTTAATAATTGATCTACTATTTAGGTCTATATACTTAATGATTAAATCATTTTACGTGCGAAAATAGCAATATTTAAAGACATTGCAGAAAAACTAACTCTCAAATGTATGCGCTGGCATCTTACAATACAATGCAGATACCAGTTTGGAACGGCACGCTTTTATTACTTAAAGATTTGAATGGTTATGTATTAATAAAGCGTGTAGTAAGTATTAAGATTCCGACCGAGGCGCCAGGCGTATCAGCCACCTAGTAGAGTACGCGGATATGATCGTTATTTCTATTACAATTCCGTCTATACCTGCCTGCAGTGGTCCAAATGCAGAACGCAGTCAGCCCCAGTTATATTATCGCTAGGTCGGAAAACTCAGATACCTAGATAATAACGCTGTCGGTTACAGGTACATACAAGGAATACCATTATTTTATTTTAGCACGAGCACTAATATTTATCGTTTTATTAAGAAAACGACCTACATTTCACACCACCCGGTGTGAAAGAAATTAAACTTTGTAAGATTCGAGTTTTATTACAAATAAAATTCAGCGCAATTTAAATAGAGTTCATGCGATGCGTTTCAACACGTACTCTGCACTTGCAATTAATTATTCTTTAAGTGATTAGGTACCTAGTAACAAAAACTATGTACGTCAATAAACTGTCTCTACTCAACTGTGGGACACGTTCACAGATTGATTGAAAAAAAATTTAAGCCGTACAGGCTTTAGATCTTGATAAAATTTAAACGCGACATGAGAAGCTCAAAGCTTTCAAATAACAAAAGAATGACAAAATCGGTTCACCTTTTAAGAGAAATCTGACACAAAAGATATACAGTCTACTTGAAAACCTGACGCCTGATGGTAAGCCATTACTATCAATGACAAATGCGCTTGAATAGGTCTTAAATCAGAAGGAAGGAGTGCAGTCTAAAAATGTGATTAGTACTTTTTTAGAGCGGGGAGGTCAACTGTAAAGTATTTTTTTAATATTTTAAATCAACACGCATTAGGATTTGTCCCGCGTCTTCTGACTGTAAACACTCGCGAGCCTCTGCATATTGATTCAGAACCCTATGAAGACTAAGTATGAAGACTGATATTATGACCTTATTAAGACTGACCCTATACAGGCTAGGAACATTTGATGTTGTTTTATATTGGCATCGACTCGTCGATCTCACGCACTATTTTACCGCGGGGCGCAGCTACTTCTAAATAAAATGGAAGTGACCATGTGATACACTGCTATACGAACCAGATAATTACATATTATTATATTCAAATACCTAGGGTACAAAAAAATACTGCTTTAGTATAAGGTTACTCTGGTTACCAGTAGGTTTCTTGTAGAGTATAGAAAAAGCAAACAAGGCAAAGTTATTATCTAAAACTTTATTTGAGAGCTGCATTATAAATAACATAGGTATTAATGTGATTATGTACACTGATAGTAGATATAAGGGAATAATCAATGATGTTTTACTAAAGATGACGTATATTCATACTGCGCGGTGCACAGATTTTTCCTTTACGACATAAGCATGCTTACTGCGATAGATAATTCGGTACAAATAATATAGAAAAGGATAGCTATATGTTTAGACTTGCGCTTGAAATACGCGTCGCAATGAAAGTTACTACAATTGACTTAATTTCGCCGCCTCAGTTTCCGCGCGCTTGTGCGACATCTACCTCATATAAACATATAATATCTTTGGGAATAATCACATTTTTTTCTAACGGATTAAATGCTGTTTGCTTCTACAGGGATTTACAACTTCCCCGGAGGGGGGCGAGCACAGACGGTGCTCAGCCCGGGAAATAATCACAAAGGCTCACACGTATATATATCATCCATCATGTTTAAGAATCATCTAATTATATCAATAATTTTATAATTGTTTACATTTTATGTTTCAATGTTTATTTTTATATGACCGATGTAAAATAAAACTTCACCCACGAGGGCAGCAGACACCCACAATACAAGAACTTTTCTTATTGAGGGTGCTGTATGTCATTATCTATAGTGTTTTACAATAATTGCAAATAATCATAAGCAAATAGAACATTTTTTTGTGTGTGAATCTTGTATTCTTGAAGTAGTAAAACTGTTTGAATTACTTGTATTTGTCATATCTGATCAGCAAGCTATAAACAATCTAACAGCGGCGTGTGTTTTGTTAATACAATTTCGCCAGGCGCTGCAAATCATCTAACATTTTACATTAAACCGTACCTATACTTCAAACAATTTTAAACCTTACTCCCCTTAGCCTTACGTTTTCTTATACGAGCTGTGTGTTGCAGGAATAACTTGCGTGACTGTCATGACGTATCTCAATACTATAAACAATAAGAAACTGTATTTTCTCTGTGTCTAGAACGTACTAGATACATATTATTGAATTGTTTCACGCTGCGATAAGGCTACGCTACGTCTACGATAGTAGTTCCTTCGTCTACTGTGTGTGTCTGAACACGAACTTGAATTCTCTCAATTCGAATTCAAATGATGTTGCTAATTGAATTGTGAACTTTATATATACAATAATAATATGCAGCTACTTATGCTACCAACACGACAAAATAATATCTGTTTTCAAGTGTTCGAAACGCACAAGTAACTTAACATATAGAATTATAAAAAAAAAGGGGAATACGGTTGCTACAGCAGGAATGACTTTCGCTGTAGTATCGCAGCTTGAAACAATTGAACTCATTGATCTAGTACAACTGTTACACAGATAAATGATAGCTTGTATAGTCGTGCGTTATTCATTTGTTTGTATGATTGCGACACGACGATTGTGTCGTAAGTTATTCCTGATACAGGCACTGTTCTTCACTTTATATCTGTTAATGTAGAAAAATATAATAATGAATGTTTGTCTTAGGGCTTACTATCTTTGACTGATTATGACAACACAAAACTGAATGCTGCCATCATTGTGTACCATAGGGTACACGATGATGGCAGCATTCAGTTTTGTGTTTCAGCAGCAGTTTCAAAATCACGATTCGTCGAAGTGTAAAAGAGCTATTATTTATTACAATGAACAAGCTCTTTGAATTATCTACTTAGAATGTTATAATAAAACATAACAATTGTAATTAGTAGGAAAATCTATTGTTCACTCAAAGTAACGTAATTTATGTGAGTAAGGAACATTTTTATTTTATTTACGCTAAAGTACACCTTATGACCTGACAAAACACATTATCCATATAATGTGTTTTGATGTACATAATAACGTTTGTATTTATTTCATTACAGTTGTCAGCACTGAGTTTGTACACAGACTTGTTGTCATGTGAGATGTAAATTATTTTTGAAGCGATGATAGCTCAGCGGTGGTATCGTCGGCTGTCAAACTGACAGACGCTGGTTCGATCCCCACCAACGGCTTGAGCTCCCGGTGAAGGTAACACCGTTATCAAATTCCCAGCATGGTTGTAGGATACTTTTGAGTATCCGCCTGACTAGCTACCATCGTCAAGTTTGAAAACAGTCACCATTTACATACTTAATGTGTTCAGGCAGTAGTTCTTGAGAGCCAGTAAGCAGTCTAGGTCTTGCGTTTTAACATCTACGACCATCTTCCACTGACCATCAAGTGAGATACTGGTCAAACGTCCAACTATATTTACTGTAAAAGTATAATTTTTAATATTTTGAATGCTCAGCCTTGAGACCCATAACAATTTATATTAAAGGATAGGTGAACAGAATAATAAGTATATTATAAATATTACAAAAAGTATTAAACGTCGGACGGTTTAGTATATACAGGGTTTCCCAGAATTGGTGGATAATCCTAATATTTTTATACTAATACGTTCGTTCGACCTACCCATTTTTGGGGCGATGATGGCAATAATGTAACGCTAGATAAAGAGTAACTTTAATATTATTATAAATTACTGAATCTTTTAAACTAACAACTGAATATTTTTAAATTTGATGTGTCATTTTAAAGGCATGTGAATTACAATGAAACTTAACTTTAAGATAACAAGTTAATTTATAGAACGATAATTATTGTTTTAAAGAAATTATACCTTTAACATTTTCTTTATCGAACAACACCTCTTCGGACTAAATCTTTTATTTTAACATTCATAATTATACAATTTTGGTGTCTTTTGGATTGATTAAACATTTTGAGGTATAAAACAATATATGAGGACATTAAACATTTTACGTACACTGTTCATTATTATGCACTAAATTATCCAGTATATGAACATTTATGGCTTTACACTTTCCATAATACCAATTATCTATTTCTATTTATAACTAAACATATATAATTAATTATTGTTCACGTTGATGCAACGTGAGAGACTAGCTTACATTGGGCCATGATATCAAAGAACCTATGGACAGTTATTTTACGAGATAGAGATCTGTTGAGGTGGTGGCGGATGGCTCAGCTCAAATTGGGGTAACGCAGCGTGATCCTTTTTCCTCTTCACGAAGTCTGTGGCCAAGAACTGTAAAATACAAATAAAGATAGATAATTCTTTATTGTAACATAAAAGACAAATTACCAATTTACCCAAAATATGGCTATGGCTGAGATGATGATAATGATGATGACCCAAAATATAGTGTGATAATGGGCGGCTTTATCACTTAAAGCAATTTCGACCAGGCAACCTTGTACAAATTGAGGAGGATTGAAGAACTATGAACTAAAAACTTTATTAATTGATTAAGAGACAGTCTCAGCAATAAAAGAGGATACTTCCTTCCTCGAAAGACCAGTTAAAAACAATTCATTAAAACTGATAAAAAAGCTCTCATCACTAACCTAAAAATGGTCCTAATAGTCCTAGTTCATACGTAAATGGTGCTAAGAAAAATATTTGTACAGATGTATCTGTGTGAAGGAAGAAATTTGGACTGCTATTGGATTCTGTGGAGTGCTGCTATAGCTTATAGTTGGTAAAGCCGTCCCTGTCCGACGGTATTCTGTAGTCGTGGGACCAGCTCCCACTAGCTGCCGGTTTTTTTGTCTTCTAAACTTTGTATGGTTGTTTGATTCAAGTATCAGTGTACAATCCGATTTAAAAAAAACTATTACCTATTGTGTTGTCATTCCACGCTATGTGTTTGGGCAGAGTATAGTTTGTATAGAACCATACTAAACAAGTGAATTTCAGAGATATCTTTAGTTAGCGCTTGTTTATATCAAATTTTTGGTTAGTCTTTGTTCGATCTGGTACCATGAAAGGCCAAGAAATTTTCACATGTCTGTTTTATTAGTACGAATTGGGGTTCATTAAGTGTAAAAATCCACAGACACTAATAAACTCTGAAGTGAAAGTGCAATAAACTGAATCGTATCACCAGATGCAATGAACTCAAGTGAACGAATCATACCTGTTATTACAATGTTAAAGGTCGAAGCACACCAAGAAATAAAGGCGGGAGAAAGTAAATATATTTATTCTTGAAAAAATAAAATACCTACGTTAAATATTGAAAAGAACATGCCAAAATCAATCCATATTAGATAATCATATGCTAGGTATTCAAGCCAGCTATGGCCTTCTATTACACCCGTAACATGGTATTAGCGGATCAGCAAGAAAAAAATGTCATAATATTTTTACATAACTTTCAGCAGCTTCGAGAAAACATTTTTTTTTTTCATAGGCCCGACGCCTTTATTAAAATAAAATACTAATAATTAATTACTATACTGCAGCTACTACAATAACATTTGAGCAATCCACTAGCTACTGTCGGCCTATAGATTACTCAAATGCTCTAACCCCCTACCAATTGGCAGCGTGCCCAGAATGGTAGCAGCCACCTTGCCACGTTAAATTGCAATGCTAATTCGTTGAGCCCAATAGGTGCCAGTAATTTGGTCACGCGGTGCAGTGTATCAGGGGACAATTCTATTCAACACATTATTAGCTCGATTATTATGGAATAATAATCAAGCTATTCTACTAGGAGCATAATCGTAAAGGCTATACAGATTTAATTTCTACCAACAAGTCAGAAAGAATACAATGGAGATCCATTTGTTATTTTAGCGGAATATCAAGTTTATTTATGATTACAATTGAATTACTATTGCATTTTTTATGAATTGCTTTTCTTCATAAGTACGAGGATTGCTATCCAGAGTTGTATAGTACCTATTATTACCTAGTGGCAACGCTCTTAATAAGTAAAACATATCGCCACTTTTATCTCGTACGAACGAAAATAGAACAAGCAATCTAAATTTATGAAGTAATGAATGCGAAATATGTCAACAGCATCGTTAACCTACACTGATTATAATGTAAAGGTCAAAGATTAACATTTCATTCATTCACTGTAATAGTGATAGTGTAGACTACAGCGGTGATAATGAAATTACACTTCAATAAATCACTGCAAATACTTCTTCCTTTCTAACCAATCTGTTCTGCATATTTACTTTTTTCTAAAGTCACGACACAATCTAGTGCCCGCATAGCTAGTTACTACCGTAATACTAAAAAAATCGGTCAAACAACCAGTGTGTCGAGCTCGTGTCGAGGCAGCATTTGTGAGCCAGTGATTTAACCTCTGGTGTGCCTTCACCACATAACTCTAGACATAACTAATCATCTGACGGGCCAATACACACAATGTTCAGTGATGTAATCAAATAACCAGTTTTTTAATTATATAAGTAAAAATATATATTCGTATCACTTGGTGTGTTACTATATTTAAATGGTTCTCGAGTGTATAATCTTGTACAGATACAAGGTATAAGAATGCCTCTATAATACTGAGAGAAGACGAATGTCATTTTGAAAATTTTAGTGATATCTTTCTCCACTATATGTGTTTTAGTAATTATGTTTAGATCGACGATTATTTCGTGTTTCCTAATGAAAGCTGTCGGAAGAAGCCGAAACAAATGTCGATCATGATATCGATTTCGCGTGTCACGCTAACCTCATATAGGTAAATATTATAAAGTTTTAAGGAGCGTGATGTGTTTCTTGTACTAATTTCCATTGAAAATAAATTCGCCGGACTATTATTAATTTATTTTTTATCTTGGATGGTCTCACCTTCATGGAAGATCATCGCATTGAAGATCGTGGAAACTTTATTATCGAGTTAAACAGTGTTATGGACAGATGTGGCGCGATAAAAAAGGTAATCGACTAATTTATCAACACATGGTTCATACCTCTCAATGGATTGGGGCGATATTAACCAAAAGATTTGCGGTTAACGGCATCCCCTAAGAACTGACTTGAAAATTAAATCTTTAAAGGGCTGTAACGGTAGAATTGCATCCATGCTGGTAAAACGTCAAGCGAGTATGTCAATATTAAAAATGTGTGTATCTGCCTCGATCTGGTTCAGCATTATCCCACCTGGTTTTATCCTGCCTTAATAAGACATTATCATTACCATGGTCAACGGTCAAACGGTCAACCAATTACGTATACATTGAAGTGACTCAACCGTTGATGACACTAGGCTAGTACCTGCTTAATTGCAAAAGAGTTTCTTATTTCAGCGTGGTCATTAAACCAAAACGTCTTTTTTACGATGTCGTAGATGATATCTCCTACAAACTCGTTAGCTTTTTAATTAATGCTGAATTTAAATTGAAGTCTGTTTACAACTTTTGTGTCGAGCCAACGGTTTAAGTGAATATGTAGTCATAGTGATTGTAACGAGATCTATATTACTGTCATGATTATGATGACCGTAATTGCACACAACATTCTATCTCCAGTATTATCAGAGGTTTTAACGGTCTGAAATAGACAGCATCTTTCCTCTTCCGACCCAATCAAGTTATCTGCCATCTTTAGGCGGATGGTCTGCGTTGCGTATGGCAATTTGCGCCTTTACTCCTAACACATTATTTATCTATAAGATTTTGGTAGTTAATCTTACTCGTATATGAAAGATATTGAAAACTCAACAGTATTCAAATGTTAAAGTCTTAGTGTCCGATTGATCTGATTCGGATGAATCGGATGACTTTAGATATCTAGTCCGAGTTATAATGGCACACATTTACCTACATACTTGAGCAACATACATAACATAAAACTAGATTTCCAAATGAATGTACTATGGCAGTTATCATAACGAGTCAAAAATGTACACACAGACGATGTTATGTAATATATCAACCAATTATGCATACATTCGTGATTCATACATAGTGGAAGTTGTATTGGGTGCCAGTTCACTTATTTATTAAAAGAAGCAATTCATAAGCAATGCAACAGCAGGTAATTCAAATGTAATCGCACTAATTTTATAAGTACGAAAGTTTGTATGTGGTTTGTCTATTTGTCGTTTGTATGTTCACGCTGAACGGAGTCGCATGGAATTTGAAATAGAATACCCTGGATTAACACATAGGCTACTTTTAATCCCGAAAATATTTACTGTTCCTGTGAGATGGCGGGAAGACACAAAAATCGTCAATATCAGATACCATAACACCGCGGGTTACACCGCGGGCGCAGCAGATCATAAATAAACTTGGTATTTATTTCCTCTAAAATAACAAAAGCATCTCGATTTCAATGTAAGTAATTGAATTGCATTGCAGTGGAAATTAGATCTGTGTAGTCCTTACAAATACACTTTTAGTGGGATAGCGAATCTAGCAAAAAAGACAATTCATTATCAATGTATGATCAATGTGTCTAGTATTATTTATACCCTGGGTGCCAATTCTCTTATTTAGACAAGGAATTCATAAACCAATGCAATATGTACCTAATTAAAATGTATTCATAAATAAATTTGGTATTCTGCTGAAATGAAATTTGCACCTAGACTTCATTGTAGATAATTCGGGTAGATATTGGAACTGTGTAGCCATTACAATTATACTCCAAGTAGAATGGCAAAACTAGCAAAAACCACATTTCATTATCAATCAATGAGCAATGCGTTTAGCATTATTGATTTACCATGGTGTAGCATTGTACTCTAAACACCAGGATAGGGAGTCTTAATTCAATTTTGATAAAATAAAGTGAGAAATCTATTTAGAGCAGAATGTTATATTATACATAACGTCTACGTATTATAAAAAAATATGTGTATGGAATGGAATGAATTAGTACAGCTCTCAGTTTCATGTGACCATGTCTCAGCATCGGCCGTTCTAAAAGTTTATAGCTCCATCTAGATTTAGAGTGCGTCAAACTTGTTTATAAAATGTTATTTTATAAAACAGGTGACAAACTAGCATATGAGCTGCCTGATGGTAAGCGATAATAATAATATAATATGATAATTAGTTCGCCGATTCAATGTCTCACCCAAGAAAAATATTGGTTTGAATTGTTAGCTGGCAGTATTTTCCGGTATATTTTGGCTAAGTTTGTACGTAATATCATAGACAAATATTTTGACTATGGTAATATGCTTTAATATGTGTTAGAGAATAGAGCTTTTCATAGCATACAACGCAAACTTTAGTTTGTGGACTGAGCGTGTTCATTTATATATATAGTGGGGATGGTTGCACAAATAGATGGACTCCAAGGACTTAGGGTTATTTTCACTCTGGGAAAGTTTCTGCCCTACGATAAGATAAAAATACTACTATACTCAGGGGTTCTTTAAGAGATCAAATCAGAAATGAGGTGAACCGTAGAATTTAAGTGGTGCCGCTTCCATCCGGTCCTTGTAGAGATCAATTGGGGAGGCATATGTCCAGTAGTGGACGTCTTATGGCTAGCATGATGATGATTAGATAAAAATAATGTGTAAAACTTACCATAAGAACGGCCAGAAAAGCTCCAAGCGCGTATCCAGCGAGCACATCACTCCAGTGGTGCTTGAAGTCGGACACTCTGGACAGTGCTGTGAACCAGCTGAACATTACCACAGCAAACTGCAGCGCGTGACGTAGGATGCGTGAGCCTCTCCAGGTCATACGGTGTTCTAGGTATAGCTGAAAAAAGAAAAAGATCAAGTAAGCTGCGAGCCAAGCTATAATATGTGTTCGACCTCCAACTACACTGATAAAGTTGCTTATTATCCGTTTTACTCTTATATACAAATCGGCGCTCCCCACGGTTCAACTCGCATGGACTACAGTACTATACCGTATATTTATAAGTATGGAATGTATAATGTGTTATTCTAGACTGTACCAGTGTACTACAGTCAGATTTACAGCTGTTTGAGCAATAAACATCTAAGTATACAAACTTTCATATCTATTATTAGAAGGATTGCCACCATTTGCCACATCTATAGTGATGCATGAGTGAATGTCAAAGTTTTAACAATGGATGCAGGTACATCTCGCTCGACCTACGTTTTAATCGCGTTTGTAGTACAAATTTTATTGATTTTTAACCGAATTCAAAAAAGGAGGAGGTTTTGAATGCGATTCGTATTTGTTTTTGTTTGTCACCTGCGAACTTTCGAATGGGTTAATCGATTTAGAAGATTCTCTTAACATAAATATGTAAAGAGTTTTATAGTTCACTAGCTGCACCTCGTGTTTTTACCCGTGTGGTGATGAAAAACGGTGATGATAAAAATAATAAATAACATATGTGTTAATGCAGGGTGTTAATACATCCATACCCAATTTCATCCAAATCCATCCAGCTGGTAAGGCATGAAAGACTTACAAACATACAACCATACTCACAAACATTCGCATTTATAATACGATGTTAGTTGGATTACATTTACATAATGCTAGGTGAAGCTGAAGTTTAAGTTTTGAAGGAAAAACATAGTGGAATATTGCTATAGCTTAGATGGCAAAGCGACACGATGTTATTCTGTAGTCGTGGGTTCAAATCCAGACAAAATATCTATGAGCCATTTTTTTCTTTAAAAACATTACTTACAGCTAAATAAATCATCGTATAAGCAGTCCAGGAAGAGTGTCCACTTAGGAAAGACTTTCTCATATTCTGGATCTTGTCGTCCTGATCTACAGTGCATGTGTATTGGTGGGACTCGATGTACCTCCCCTGCCACTCCGCCAGGCTGCAGTTGATTGAAGGCTTGCATAGCTGGAACATGTGCAAAATTCTTAGGAACAGACGTCGATGACATTAATCTTGTCAATGTTTACATTTTTTGCGTTTAGGATTGAGAGAAAAATCGCTGTCACTGATCCCCCTCTACAAAAGTTGATCGCCAAGTACTTTCCTGTACGGAATTGATCGGTCTCGATTAGGAAAACTTCTCTGCAAACGCTTCGTTCTAGGCATATCAATATTGCATGTATACAAATCGACTTCCACAACATATCCGTGGAACATTTTTTTGAAAATAACATGTAATATTTGACCAATTTAATTTGGAATGTCTATGGAAACAGTATTCATTGTCATCAGAACATAATAATAACAGAAATACGTTCATTGACCCTTCTAAATTAGGTAGATGGATAAAAAAAAATAACATAAAAAAATATCTTAAATATCAAATTGCACTCATCCGCCCCCCACATTAGAATACCGTGTTGTGAGATGGACTAGTCTCTTCCGAAGTACAGTAATGTTAGGAATACTTATTACGTCTACTTGTTAGACAAACAATATATAATTAAATAAAATATAAATTTAAATCATTAATTATTCTATTGCTTTTTTCAATCCAGATTTGCTATCGATATCATTATTGTTTTATTTTAGTTTGCTTATCAATACCAATTTTATGTTTTGCATGTTAAAATAAACCTATATTTTATATTTACACCACAAATTGATTTTTCATCTGTATTACTATTTGTTACTAAGAAAACGGTATAGTATACTTGTACTGTTTATCAAAGTTTTGTAATTTCTTTTTAATGTAACGAGCAATCGATTAAATGTGTTCTAAGTGATATCACTTAAGGGGTAAACGAAATTTAATATTAACGTATAACTAGAATAAAGTTTGATGATATAAATGAATTTCTGGTATTTTGAAAAATAACTGCAAATTACAGCCAATGTCATGTCTGGCGTTCAGTTGAAACCGGAATAATAGTATTTTTCTAACATTTTTTATTATATTACCTATTACCTTGTGAAATATACTAAGAAATCATCTTCAAAACATAATATGTGAAGAAGACGTGTATATATAGGTAATTATAATCATAACCCACTTGCATCTGTGAAATTCTCATCCGGCACATGATAAGTTTGTTATTTATACATATGCCTTATCGCCGTTTATGTGGTATGTTTCCGTAAATAAATAATCAGCGACAAGGAAATAGCTAATTGCAAAATATCTACGTTCACAAGTCGCAAGTTAATTGTCGTTCTTCCTGTATAATTTCTGTATAAATTGTAAATGCTTCCATTCTATGTTTCTTGATTTCCCATCGAAAGGTTCTCGAATGGAGACCACGGACTGGCAAGCGTAGCATATAGGACGGCATAGGCATAGGACAGACGACCTGACTAAGATCGCAGATGGATGCGGCCGCTTCCATCCGGTCCTTGAAGAAATCAATGAGGGAGGCAAATGTCCTACTGTGGACGTCCTATGGTTGATATGATGATGAGAGAGATAATGATTTCCCTTTCACTTAGCTTTTTTCTTGAGTAATTTAGTTTGAATCTTGTATCAGTGTACATTACGTTGAGTTTCGAATAAATAAATATATTGTTTGTAAATCGGGAAAGTGGCGTGAGTTTATGTATGTATGTTTGTATAAATTATATATAATCGCTACGGACTACATTGAAATCTATCAATCTATCAATTATTATGAACCAAATACTCACATCAAAGAAATGCGGCCTGTTCCTTCCAATAGTATTTTTCGCGATCTCGGTGGCCAGTTCAGAGAAACATAGGCCAACGCCGAAGGAGACGCAGGAGCAGTACACGCCTCTAACCCATGCTGGAATTGGTATACCGAAGCAGCGGGCGTCGTTGCGTTCTTTGCGCAGGAGGGCCCATTCGCAGATCACGATCTGAAAAAAAATGTAATGTCTTAATTATATTAGTCATCATCATCTCAGCCATAGGACGTCTGGGGTAGTTTGCCAATACTCGCCACGCTTGGCAGTAGGGTTGGCGAGCGCAGTATAAAATGTGACCCTCAGAAGGCGCTGCTGCCCATCCTAGAAATGGAACGTGATCCCTTAGCCGAGTCTTACGGCACCCACGGGAAGACATGGGGGGTACAATTTTAAGCCGGTACCCCACGGCCTTCTATGATTGAAAATAAAAGAAACAGCATTATAAAACCCAAATAAGGAAACAGGGGCCAAAACAAACCAATACGATGAACAAAAGATGTCTCGGAACAACATCTCCATTCTCGGACGAAGAATTGTAGTGTTTCATCCACGTCTACAATAATATAGACGTGGATGAAACACTACAATTCTTGCCACAGTTCGTGACGTGAACGATTTCTTCGAACAAGAGACTCAGTTCCTCCAGGAGTACTACTCGGATTTAAAAGACGCCGTAGCCAAGGTGGACCGGATGACTTCCAAACATAAAGGTATGCAGTGTGGCGGTTGAATTCAGTCAACTGATTTATAGCATTGCAAATGTAACAAAAACATTATATGACGGTGCATCGTAAGATTTCTAAACGTTGCCTTATTTTTAACAAAATGGCGCGTATTACTTCTTAATCGGTCATGCCACGGTCACAATACCGAGTAACCGAAATAAGAAATTATTACTTCGTGGGTTCAAAATTTGATAGTATGGAATTCTTATTTATCCTGTTTTCCATCCCCTCGTCTTCCAAAATATTTTTATTAATATTATTATTATCTATTTTGAGCGTTCTTTACCAATGCAAATATATGGGATATGTTGTGATTAACATAGTTTAAATTCGAAGTCAAAGGATGAAGGAATTAAAGATTCTCTGTCTGAATTCGATTTGTCACGTCTTACATAAAGAAGACTTTCTTCTTTCTTAGGATATGTTCTTTTATAGGATATATTTCATACTTTTAGAAGCGTTGGTTTTAATTTATCGGTATACTAGCTGTTCCCCGCGGTTTAACCCATGTGGACTACGGGTTTTGGTACTCTTCCTCAGTTATTCCACGAGAACAATATTTTTTCAGGACAAAATGTACCCTATGTCTCTTTCCAAAGTCCTATCTATCTATAAAAATCAAAAAATCATTAAAATTGTTTCAGTGGCTTGGGCGTGAAAACGTATCAGACAGATTTCACATCCCCTGTATTCTACGTGTAGATCTTGGTTATAAGGGTACATACATTCTGAATTTGATTCAAATCTATCTTGCCGTTAAGGCACAGTACAGGTATAGTATGTAGTACTGTGGTTAATGCGTAAACAAGTACCAAGAACAGATACCAGGCATCATCACCTTCTACCAGCTGGCAGCGTCAGAGTGCTAGCAGCATTACCCCGTTGAATTGCCATGCTGAGTCGTTGAGTCAAATAATGTGCCAGCATTTGGTCAAATATTATTTTGAACATTTATAGCTGTACTTCATGCGACATCAATTTATTGTTTACGTGTTTTGATACTTGGTTCCTTATCAGCAAGAGTCAATAACTTGGCAATTATAAATGAATGTCAGCTCACTATATGCGACGCTAACCAGGGTGCCGATTCTACTCATGTATAATTAAGAAGATCGTGTTTACACAGGGAAACGTGATTGAGGCATTGTTATACACGATTACGGTAATGTTCAAATTAGTATGACACTTGTGAATGGCAATACTAAAATTGGAACGTTTTATTGAGATATGAATATAAATATCCACATATTTTAAATAATACTGAATATTCGCCAGTCGACAAGTATGCAAATGGCTGAGATGATGATGATAATGATATTACGAGTCTAAAATACCAAGAGAAGAAGATATTACAAATATCGGGTGGCGATAATACAAATATCATGTATAGTATTTTAATATAAGGCTATTAAAACTGACGTGGTTTTGACACTCTGACTTATTACGTGAGTAATTCCCTTGTTTTATATATTCATAATTTAAGGCTATTTCGTAACGCTTAGTTTTTGGTAACATTTTGCAGAAGTTATTTCATGTGTCACTAGCTGAGAGAAAGACTAATAGACTACATTAGTCTTCTCTCAGCTAGTGACCTAAGTAATATGTAATTGGTAATTTGTGGATTACGTTGTGAGTATCACAATTACAAATATCATTGTGTTAATTACTGATATAGCGTTGAACCACTGACCCACTTGATGATTAATGACGTTGTGGTCGAAGATGTTATCACGATAGACCTAGTATGCTTACTGGCTTCAAAGGATTGCGCCTGTACTACACTATGTGTTTGGTGAGAGTTTTTCTTGAGGTGGTAGCTGGCCAGGCGGATAATAAAATATAGGCTAAGCTTCTAAATCAACACATTTACTTTTTAAAGAATAACCGGCATTTTTTTCATCAATATATGTTTTATATAACTAAATGTCACACAAAACAACAGGTATCAAAAACATTTGGATTTAGAAACCGATAGAAAAAGAGTTAGTTGAAAAGTAAAATATAAAAAGGTATACCGAAGTATATTAAAAGTATGGACTTGAAAGTAGCTTACCACCATGCGTTCCTTGCCTATTCGTTTTCTATCGGTTACATTTCGGCAAATGTGCGCTGGAATTACACAATATAATTCCACTATCTCCATTTTATTATCGGTCAACTAGACGTACGACTATGCGCCACGACTACATGGTAGATATATCACCATTACGCACGAAGTGTTTTGCTTCCACGTTTATAATATGTACTTCCAGGGAGTGGAACTCACTGCCTGAGCCTGTGTTTCCCGATAGGGACAACCCCGGAGTCGCGGGTGAATAGGTACCATTTTAAGTTTGCGTACTACACCTTAGACCGAGTCGTCACTTAACATCAGGTAAGACACCAGTCAAACGTAGGTAAGCTTATTACCTTAAAAAAGAGTAAACCATCGTTTCCTTAGATACAATCACAGCTGTGAGTGAAGATCTCAAATGAACGGAAAAGGCCAATATTGAGTAATAAAGATAACAAAAGAAATACCACAGATAAATATTCTTGTAATGAATGTTAGTCTGTATGCTCATCCGGTGACAGCCCGCAGCACGCGATGAATCTCTAGTTAGCGATGCGTTTAATCCGACCGCGTTGCTTATATTATTTTGACTATTCATTTGTTAAACAAATAAAATCAATGAGTTTAAGAGATGCCAATGACATTACAGAGGCTCGCGGTTTACGCACGTAATATTACGTTACAGATGACCTATACGGGCTTAAAAAAACTAATCACATTTTCAGAATTCTTAATTTCCTTACTTCTGGTGTAAGACAAGCGCGATCAAACGCATTTGTCGTTACCAAATAAGAATTTTTGACAATGGATAAATATAGTCGCTCTTATACCTTATAGATCTAGCGTTTGACCACTATTTCATTTGATGGTCAATGACGATGTGGTCGAAGATGCTATCACACTAGACCTAAAATGTTTACTGGCTCTCAAGGACTGCTGCCTGATCACACTATGTGTTTGGTGACAGTTTTTCAAACTTGTGGGTGGTAACTAGCCAGGCGGGTACTCGAAAGTACCCTACCACCATATTGGGAATTTGATAACGGTATTACCTTCACCGGAAGCTCAAGCTGTTGTTGGGGTTCGAACCAGTATCCGTCAGTTTGACACCCGACGCTCCCCCGCTGGGCTTTCATCGTTTCAAATTTAAAATTAACTTACATTAATTTTTCTCGTGGTGTTTTTTATGAGAAGTTAATTTGACATCTATAACGACTATCAATAAATTATTCTGAAAATACTCATTTAGCAAATGGTATTTAGCAATGGCCTTATGTAGGTAATTAAGTCATCAACGACTCAATAATGAACGTCGGTAAAACAATTTATATTCAAGAGAGGTAAGAACAAGAAGCCTTCTGTTCTGTGGATGAAACCAAGGACTAAATATATTGTGTCTATGATGAAACTAACTAGCCTACTGATCAACTAATTATGCAGGCATTATACTCAAGATTATACTTTTTTGAACATCCGATTATAGGTTGGATTCCGGTAACGTCCGACACATCTCCTAGTACTACTAAACAGGATGTCTCGTGTTTCAGTTTCAAGGTAAATGAGGTAAATTGCATGTTACATGGCATTAAGACGAGACAGTTATCAGTAGACAAACGGTCGCCGTGGCATAGTAGTCAGTGACATGACCTCTGTGTCTGGGATCCGGGGTTCGAATCCCGGCAGTGGCAAAACTTTGTGGGATGACTTGGTAGTTGTTGGTGTTTGTCCCGGGTCTTGGTTGTTTGTGTGTAATAAATATAAAAAATCACAGTCTCGGCAAAAGAACATTTAAATGTCCAAAGAGTTTTGAACAAAGCAAGATGTAAGATTTGTCGTTTCGACGACAGGTTAAGAATGAAGATGATGTGCGAAATACACTGTTCATTGTGAAAAAATGGTAAGCTTTTTTTTATTAAGACTAGTCAAGCGTTTGACCACTAGCGTGATTACTGTTGTGCCAGTCAATGTCTTATATGGAGACTGGTTTTTTTATGGAGAAGCAAGCTGTCAGAGTCACATTGCGTGAAATGATTGGCCGCGAATCTTATGTTAAGAAATCAATATTATAAATGCATAATTTAAAATTTCATATGCAGCAAGACATTATTTAAAATGCTTCGATTCTGTCAAATTCGATACATTAATTTAAAACCTATTTTATAAGTGCTTTATTGAACAAGTTGTTACATTTATTTCATTAAGTTGGCCTCCAAGTTTCACGCCGTTTCTTCTCGCTGTGGTTCAATCTTTCTCGGTTTAGCTAGGCGATACTCCACCTCTATACATTTAATATTATATGCTGCATGGCTGACACCTTTATATATAATCAATTAACTTTTTCTGTAGACTAAAATGCAAATTATCATGTCTCAAGGTCAGAATCAGATGTGTGAATACGTTGCAAATTAGTTTTATATCATTTATATATTATATGTTATTTTATAGTTGATAATTCCTAATGGCCGCTGCTTCGTTCGGGCCGAAGTCAGGTTTTTCATGTATTCATTCTTGTCATCTCATACTCTGTCACTCTCCTTTCGTTTACTTTTGCTACATGTTCAAACCAACTCAGAACATGTTTTTCAGCTTATGTAACTACATCCTACATTACGCCATATAGTTCCCCTATCACGCTGCTCTCCACTATACGTTTCAACACCACATGTACCTGGTACGTTCTTATCTCTACTGCACTTTTTGTATCATCAAAACAATCATGCAGCTATGCATTAGAGCCAGTCAATATTCAAGACCAAATGTTCCACTTTCGACCACATCGTCAGCGAGCATCAAGTACTGTCACTTCAGATTTGTTAATGATAAAAAATCATTTCCGAAGAAATCAACTGTATCGCTTATCTTTCATCACCATTTCTCAGATATCGCATTTTGTTTAACACGAGTACCCTAACTTTACTATCATATTTTTAAAATTAGGATCCGCATATTTTCTGTATTTGTCCGGTCATCGATCGTACAACATTAATGTTAGGTCGCGTATCCAAGTCATGACGTCAAATTACACTGATTAGGTAAACAGGAAAATATTATGAATTATAATTATAAGTAAAGTCGAAATACTCGTTTTCTTAAGCGTTGTTCAGTTTTAAAATGTTGTCCATGGAATACGGCCAAATTATTATCAGGTTTATTATCAAATTAACAGTCTATTCTTCTTTCTAGTTATTCTAGTTTCTAGTTCTTCATTAACTTTCTCACTACTGGGACGCAGAATTAGCACGCAGATACTATGTTCCTGTTGCCAAGGTCAAGTTGAGGGCAAAAGGCCTAGAGGGCGAAGCCCAAAACGTTGGTCTGACCAGGTGAAGCAACAGCTAGAGATGCCAGTTCACGTAGCACTCCACGAAGCAAAAGATAGGAAAAAGTAGTGAAATCCATCGCACTTCGTGGGAAAAGTCACGATCCTCATCAATGAGGGAACGATTGAGGAGGACTATGTTCCTGTACAGTAACAGTAGTTTTCTTGAGATCTTCCTAGCAGTCCTCTTATAGTGCAGGCGCATTTTACTGCCCATTACTGGTTACACTATTACTTGTCGACTTTGCTATTACGTATCCACATCTCTTCACAAATTCTAACAATCTTTCCTTAAGTAGGGCACACACATTTTGAACCGTATTCAAAACTCTTATGACGGGTGTGATCGATGCTATTTGTTACCAATGTATGAGTGATTATCCATGGCCTACTGCCGTTTATTTTTCCACTAATGCACATCGCCGTGAGCTATGGCCATATTGGGGCAGTCTCGTTGGAACCAAGGTTTGTGATATCGGCCGCAGAACAGTCATAAGAACTACCGACCCGACATGGGAAGTCAGTGAAGAGTTTTTAGACCAACTGGCTACAGTTTAGATACCACATCCCCAGGCATAGCGAAATCTCCGAAACGGATTAGTTGACAATGCAACTGGAGATACTCGATATTCCTCGTAAGCCTCTGTATCTTTAAAACTTTTATGCGACCTGTTTCTCAGTGTATTTGTAGACCCAGAGAAAAAGTTTGTAAAGAGCATAACTCTACATTAATGCGGCGAAATCGAAATAATGGCAATGGAGATGGTCTCCAGTGCCATTATTTCGGTCCTGTCTCGATGCGGATTATTTAAATGGTAATATTAACAATTCAAAATTCTATTTATTTCATATTCATTTGTACCTATTTGAAGACCAATATTGTGCATGTTATTCATGTTATTATGGTCTTGATAAGGGTCGACTAGACCGAGGTAGGTCATAAATTCAAACAGATGAAAATTGTGAGATAACAATAATGCCACTTAATTTATCAAGCAGATTAACTGGTCAAAACGAGTTATTTTTACAGGCTTGCAAACTAAGCGCTGCAACATAAACAAAATTTTAAAATAGGTACACTTAGAGCATGCATGGCTGAACGCTTTAATCTTGTTGGGAAATAATTACAACTATTTGATGACTACTTGAAATTTACATGGATGTCGATGGACATATATCATGTACAAATTAATACAATGAAAGGTCTGTCTGTTTGTTTTCGAAAACCTCCGAAACAATTCAAGTCAAAAGTCATCACCTCAGCCACACGATCTGTCCAGTCATCTAAGACGTCCACAGTTGGACATATGCCCCCCTTATTAATCTCAACAAATACCGGTATGAAGAGGCCTGCAACCTTTCCTGCGATATTAATCAGATCCTTTGATCACCTTGTCGATTGACGCTAAGGTATGCTGCGCTTATCAGTCCGTGGTCTCCACTCCAAAACCTTACGACCACAGCGGCCATCAGTTCTCTCAATTTAAAAGTAATCTCTAATCTTCCCCTCTCTCTCTTACCCCTATAAATGGCAAGCCCAGGCCAATCACTCTCATCATCAAGACAGTGACTGTGTCCTCCTTGTATGGAAACATTAGGCTTTCATCTCCGCAGAAGAACCCTCTCTGAAATGGCTCCCAAAGCAGGTTTACTGCCGTCAGACTGAGTATTACTGAAACCAAAAAATATACACATTATAAGGACTTACGTCACTTCAGGATACACTAAACAATTTCGAGTCAAACAATTTTATTATACAATACTGTCTGATCTACGGCCGTTAATGTCAAATTTACTATAAGTAGTACCTACTATAGTACTATAAATTAAAATTCAATTATTGAAAACATGAGTGTATTCCAATCATAATCAATATAGAATGTAGTGTTGGAAGAAGAAGGCCTAGGCAAAAACCTATGTTTCGGCGTGTACATTGTGTGTGGTTTGACCACTATCACACCTATTTTCAAGTGTTTTCTTATTTATTTTTTTATTAACATTCACACAACGTCTTCAGCTCCCAAACTAGGCAGAGCCTGTACTATGGTAACCTGATGACTGATATATATACTTATATACATATAAACACCCAGACACAGGTCAAACAGATATGTTCATACACACAAATGTTTGACCTGTCCGGAAATCGAACCCGGGGCCAGCGACTTAGAAGGCAGAGTGCTAGCAAGTGCGCCAACCGGCCAGTCAAAGTGATAATGCGGTCTACGATAGACCACGCCTGCTTCGAAGATCACTCGTGCCTTATGAAATCTCGTTAGCAGTTCGCATTTTGAACTCCGCCATTTATAGACATATACTTTAACTTTTCTAAAATTTCGTATAATCTAAATGCGCTCATTAAAATATTTTGACTGATATGAATCGCCGTAAATGCTACATTATTATTTAATTAATTAGGTGATTGGCGCGCGTTTTTATGTGTCTTAGCGGTGGAAACGTGTTGGACTGATTATGCAATTTTACTAAAAGCCCAAGACAGGCTTTAATACATTTAACACTCATAAGTTATAACATACTGTATACAATTTACGAAAAAAACATAAATGTACCACATTTTAAATAAACATATTATTTCCTTTACAACGCCCCTGTTCATACAGGGTGCCAATTTTCTTATTTATTTTATTAACAGAAGCAATAATATATATGAATAAATAAACTTGGTATTCCGCTAAAATAATAATTGCATCTCGATTGTATTGTATATAATTGCGTCGCGGTAGAAATAAGATACGTGTAGCAATTACAATACTACAAGTAGAATAGCATAACTAACAAAAACGACAAGTCATTAACAATCTATGAGCAAGAGGTATAGTAGAATTGATATACTGGTAAATGTATATTTGCTCTTCCAACAATGCCACAGGGTTAATTGTCTTATAATTTACAAACACGCCGTTGCTGAGTTATTGTTATTCAATGTCTCGAATAACAATTGTACAAAATATTATTGCGTAAAAAATAATCACACAAAAACACGTAATACGTTTGTTTATTGTGAACGTACACCGTAAATTTGTACACTGTTTATTTAAATTTGGTAGGTATCCGAATAATATTTGCATACCATATAGAAAATTCGTTGCGTTTTTTTTAGTGTATTGGAATCTAAAAGTGTAGGTACCTTTTAGGTAATGTTATTTAATTCTGCGTGTAATGATATCCTACGAAGAATCGGGGCGCTCGCGGACGCGGTCATGTGTCAAAACCACGTCAGTTTTAATAATATAATACCATTTCAAGTATCACCAAAATGTATATTATATAATTATATCAAAATGACGCAATGAAATCAAAGAATGTTGATTACTTATACAATAATTATGTACTTAAATCTGAAAAATGGACCCCTTTCGGATAAAAGTCTCCTTCTATGAATGAAAATTAGAGGCGCTGAAGCGAGAGGCCGGCCTTAAATATGCTAGATGAGCTTTGGTCTCGGAAACTGAATCCGCTAACCCTAAAATAATCTAAAACTAACCAAATAGCATAAGTTTTGTACTCTGGCAGTGTACACTAAACCTTATTTTAGGTTTAGACGCCAAGTGAATATTCTGATCTCTATATGAATGAAAGGCCTAAACCTGAATGTATAATATTTATAGAAACATCATAAAAAAATCTGCGGGCATACTGATTCGATGGCCTCTTAAATTAAGTGATAATTAAAAAAAAAAAACTTGTTTTACATATTATTACTTGGGTAAGGACTAAAACGTAACTTCACTTTTATAACTTGCTACTGCCGCAAGTTATTTATCTCCTATTTACTGATTGTATTTAACACATTTACGAATTACTGAATTACCAAATTGAGATTAGTGTAATTGAAATTTTAACGCGAAAATTGAAATATTTACTTCTTTTATTCATAGAAGAAGAAGAAGAAAGAAGGAGCAAACACATTTAATTATAAACAATTATAAGAATATGATACACAAAAATTATAAAATTGTGAAATGAAACAACACAGATCAGCATAAATGGATTCGATCCAAGGAGGCCAATGCGATTATTTTTCTCAACTAAGCTCTTGTTTTGTTTGCCTATCATGTCCATGATGCATAAACGTGATATCGAAATAAATTAATATACATAAAAAAAAATGCCTTGTTTAATTAAGTCCTTGGTAATTTAAGTCTTGGTCCTGGTTTATTTAAACGGGACTATAAAACCTATGTGTGAGTGATTTGGAACAGAGTAGCTCAAGTAAGGACTGAGTGGAAAAGGTTGGAGGAGGCCTTTGCCGATTGGCAAACAGATCTGCAAAAGATTACCAAACAGCAGATGGTACAATAAGTTTTAAATTTATTTGTTTTGTTTTAATTAGTTTTTAAATGTATATATGTATAGGTTAAAGATCTGAATAATATAAATATTATTATTATTATAAAACCTATATAACCTAAGTGTCTGATACATAATATGCTATGGATATACTATGTATGCAGGAAAATAAAGAGAATTAGATTTAGAGACACACCAGTATAACTACAATTGTGTTGTTATGACGTTAACTAAAAATAAGGAAACAACAAATTCGATCAGCTGGCGGAGTGCTTAGGATGTCAAAGCGACAGGACGGTATTTTGGAGTCGTGAGGTCATATCCCATTTTTTTTTCGATGACTCTAATTAAATTAATCATAAAACACTTACAATTGTGTAGTTATTTCTAAAAATATATTCAATCATGATTTTATCAGTATGTTTGGTTAAAGATTCAAGACAACTTATCATTTAATTACTCAGTATAGGTATTTCATGATGATAAGAATTAATTATTGAAATTTTTCTAGCGTTTTAGTTTGAAGTACAACTATGGAAAGGAAACATGATAAAAGTATTTTACAATAGGCGATGATTTGTTTTTATTAAATAAATAAACTAGTTGATCCACTCACGGCTTTGCTCACGAGGTCCACAATTACAGAGACTACAGGGTACACTAGGTACACAGGGTACTACATTTTTAACCGACTTCAAAAAAAGGAGGTTACTCAATCGTTATATATATATTTATGTTTGTTCGCGGATAACTTTGTCGTTTATAAACTGATTTTCATGGTCCCTTTTTTGTTTGATAGAATGTACTTCCGACATCCTCGACTCCCATTTAAATTTCATCAAAATTAGTCAAGCGGCTTTGGAGTTACACTTCAATAACTGAAAAGTGCTACTCATACTTCGACGACATTATAATTGCGGGGGAAGACATCGGTGAACATACACAATGACAATTGATCCCGTGAGTAGCAAAGGTCACTGAAAAGAGTGAAAAAGAAATTGTACCAAAATATGGAACCGACTTCAACACTCAAAAGTCTGAAATTACTTGTTAAAGTCGGTACGATAGAACACAATATTACGATAATATTTACTTTTGCACTATCATGGTACCGACTTCAACAAGTTATTTCACACTTTTGAGTGTTGAAATCGGTTCCATTTTTTGGTAAAAACTTTTTTCACCACTAGCTGAGAACACAAAGTGAAATGTACCGAAGTTACATAACCCTACTATGTGGAAAGAGATTAAGAAACGTATGGCAATAACTAGAACTGCAATGAACAAGCTCAAAAAAGGATGGAAAGGCATACTTTATTGACTCGCTATGTAGGTAACTGACATAGAAGCTAGTTAATTATTACACTTATTCCCTGGAAGTTAGGACGGCCTTTAGTGTGGGACGCTACAAGCGTTGAAACTTTGGCGCCGTCACACCTTCCCGAGACACATGTTAGGGCTGGCGCCGCGGCTTATTCGGCGGAGCAATTGAAACGGTGAAAATATGCTACCTAGGTAATGGTTAAATTTTTGAACCGTTTGGGGTCGAGACATTGGGCCCGTGGGGACCGGGAGCTCATCGGATTTTGCAAAACTTATCAGAGCGTTTGATCGAAGCGACGCGTGACCAAAATGCTGGCACATATTTGGGTCAACGAATCAGCATTTCAATTCAACGTGGCAGTGCTGCTAGCATTCTGGGCACGCTGCCAGCCGGTAGCGGGTTTGGAATTTGAGTTATCTATAGGCTACCTAGATATCTAATAGCTAGTGGATTGATCAAATGTTATTGTAGTAGCTGAAATGGTTGTAATTTGTTTATTATTTTATTTTTACTTACACAATCATGTACATACAATGTATCATTGATTATTTACAGTAAGATTCACTACACAACACACCTACAAGGTACTATTTACAGTGATGTCTGTAAATAATGAAAATGATGATCATGATAACTATTTACAAATGTTTACATGTTTATAAACATTTTTATTATGATTTATGATTACTTTATCTCTTCTTAATTTGTGTATGGATAATATGAATAAATGAATATGAAAAGCATAACCAAAGCCACTAAAATCCGGCTCGTCCGAACACTTGTTTTTCCGATACTTCTATATGTTGCTGAAACATTGACAGTACGAGAATTAGAAAAGAAAATCATAGATGCTCTAGAAATGTGCTGCTGGAGAAGGAACCTTCGATTTTATAGACCGAGTTTCGTACGAATGTCTTCATACTCCAAGAACTCGGTATCAAGGAGCGTCTAGCGTATAAGCTCGAAATGTATCGCATCCGGGCCATAGCTCCATCGAGCCTCTCGTTGTCCAAGGCAAAGTAGAAGGCACGAGACGATTAATAAAAAAAGAAATTTAAAAAAATGCTGCCAGCTGTCTGTGGACTTTTTATTTCACGGTTGGTATTTTAGATAAAGTTTAAGATAAAATTATTTTTAAGTATTAGTGTTATTTTTTTTTCCACTGTCGCTGGAATTATGGACAAATACAACTTCAGCACACATAACATCGAAGACCCAGACAAACACCTACTTCACTCTTCGCATTGATGTTTCCTCCGGCCGGAATTCGAACCCAGGATCCCGGCGACCGAAAAGTCATGTCACTGACCACTTAGACACGGCGACCGTCTAGTTTAGTTATTTACTCAAGTTTTTGTCATAGTGTTTACTATGTTTTTTGAGATAAATAAAATATAGGTATGTAATTATTATTAAGAAGTGTTTGAAAATAAATATTAATGATCATGTCGGTTGACAACTTATCTATTGTTATACCAAATGTATGGTATATAATTATTCATGTTTGCGAAGACCGTTAACATTATTTACATTAGAAAAGAAATTTATGAATGACAAAACAACCTTAATAGTTGAAATACTTACATCCTCCAAGTATAAATCCGTCGACGACCACCTTCCTCAAGATATGTATGGACACCTCGTCTTTCGACATCTTCACTATGAACTAAATTTAATAGTAAATGTTAATGAAAAAAATTGCGCGTATAGATTAATGTAGAGAGCGTTGAAACGTACGCCTCGTTGAGAACGCGCGAGCTCTGTGAGTCACTGGCAGGCGCGACTCGCTTATATAAGGACAGGTACTATCGCCAGATAACAAATTATTGGTCCGCTCAACCGCTGAGAGAATGCGCCTGAAACCTTAGGTTATTTTTAATACTTTATAGTTCTTTTATCAATAGCTTATATGATGGTTTATGGTCGAAGGTGAAATCATACTAAACCTAGATGTTTGTTGGCTCTCAAGAACTACTGTCTGAACACACTGTGTGCTAAGTGACAGTTTTATAAATTTAAAGACGGTGACCTGACACATAATGAACAAAATTTTATTTAAGTGCTAAATTTATTGGTGAAAAATTATTTTCGAGCGACCATGTTTTTCCTGTATCATAAGTTCTCGGGGTAATGACAAATGCCCTTGAACTGTGTCTTACGCCAGAGGAAAGGATTAAAAAGTTTTTTGAGCGCGTATGGCATCAGCTGTAAAGTACATTCTTGTTATATTTTAAATCGACACGCATCAGGTCTTAAACTCTTAATAGCAATTTACAAAACAGAGAGAGAGAGAGAGAGTAATTTGTAAACTGGATTGCTTTGTAGATTTAATTGGGGTTTACCCCCTAGGTCAGCAAATTCATTGTGTAACACCACTCATGTCGATGAAAATATTCAGATGCTTTTCATTAGAATTATTTTGTTTGCTGTGAGCTGTGAACAAAAGGCTTAAGTTTCACAGTGAATATTATTGAGCACGTTTCTTTGATTCTACTATATTCACTCGTAAATAAAATAAAAAAATTGGTTGCCTGTAAAGTCGGTATACGGGCGAAAGTTTTACGTGACAACGACTTTGAGTGCCTTTCACTTTTTATGTCTGTCTCTCTCGCTTTTAGGCGGGCTAACCATGCCCGAGTGGAAGGGACGCGTGCCTCTCACTCGCTCTCATTGTGAGCGCATAACGTGAGCGGAGCGTAACGCAGTTTCTTGAAGTGTCACCCGGCAAACCAATTTATAAGACGTTGTCACGTCAAAATGGTTCTTTTCCCATCTGCTATAGTAAACTGGATATCAACTCCAATAAACACATAATATTGCTCATAGATTATTAATAAATTGGCTGTGTCTGTTATTCTACTTGGAGTATAATTGTAATGGCTACACGGATCTAATTTCTAACCCAATGCAATGCAATCGAGATGCAATCGTTATTTATTTATTTAAGCGGTATACCAACTTTATTTGTGATTCCATTTGAATTACCTACTGTTACATTGCTTGTCAATAAATAAGACAATTGCCACCCTGGTAGCGTAGCGATAAGACATGTCTTAATATGCATTGGAAATTCATGTTTCAGAGTTGTTTTACCAGTTTTGTCCTTCCAAGGAGCACTTGTCTAGCATTACCAGTAATAACCACAGATTACTTCAGCTTTATTTTTATATATCTAGCTGCGCTCCGCGATTTCAGACGCGTGGACTACATTTTTCCCGCCACCTCGAACCACGGGAACCAACCAAATTGGTCCAGCGGTTTAGGAGTGAAAACGTAACAGACAGACAGTTTATTTCACATTTATAATATTACTAGTAGCGCCCCGCGGTTTCACCCGCGTGGATTACGGTTTGCCCGCTACCTCAATTATACATAACCATACTTTTTCCGGGATAAAAGTAGCCTATGTGTTAATCCAGGGTTTAAACTAGCTCCATACCAAATTTCATCATAACAATATTGCTGATATGTATCATAATGATTTGGACTTTATCGTAGCCGTAGAACTTATCTTACATATTTTCCAGAATTTTAGTTCAGTTTAGTTGAACAAGAAAATTACTACCTTTATCTTCTGTTGAAAGTAAGAGGGTTAATGAGCATAAATATGCAACTACTAAAGACGAGTAGGGAATTTTAGGAAAGATTATCATCATCATCATCATCTCAGCCATAGGACGTCCACTGCTGGACATAGGCCTCCCCCATCATATAAATATTCAGGAAAGATCATCATAGGAAAGATCATCATATAAATATTTGATGTTATATCAATTAGATTTAGTAACTATATTTAATCTTTGCACAGATTTGTATTTATTTCTCTCCAGATTCATACGAATGGTACCTTATACCTTTTTTGAATGGTTTCTAAGCTCATAATTTTATTTAAATACAAAAAATAGTTTTAAAAAATGACTGTAAGAACAAACTTGACTGATTCTTCTCTGCAGCAGCTCTACACAGCCAGGGCCTAAAGTATTGAGTACCAGTGCCAGTGCATGGAAAGTAAGTATGGCTTGAAACTAATGTAAATAACTATAAAAATATTGGAACGTTACGACTGGCATAAGAATTTTGATAATCTTATGCCAGTCTTCTTTTTTTTTTCATTCTTGACATTTAGAAAGACATCATCGATGCATAATAGTTTTAATTTCAATAAAGCGCATAATAGCTGCTATGACAGATGCTCGCGAGTGTTTACAGGCAGAGAGGTCGGTCGAGACAAATCCTGATGCCTGTTGATTTAAAATATAGCTAAAATATACGGTGCATGTGACCTACGGGCTTACAAATAATAATAATAACTACTAATAACATCTTAGACTCAAGCGCAGCGTCGGTACCGCGAGAATTTTTGGTAAAGGAAAAATATCATCCTTCGTAAATATATTTTCCCTAATAAATGAACAAACGAAATTAAATTCTTCTTCAATAAAAACTATGCGCATAAGTGGCATTTTTAAAATTATATTAGTCATATTACGTTCAAATTTTCGAAGGAAAAGATTCGGCTACTCTTGGAATTTGAACCCACAGCTACAAATTTCAAATCCCATACTAGTGGGATTTTGGATGTAGAACTTTCAACAAAATAAGCTAAAAAAACTCAAAATTGTCTATTTGGCAAATGGTCAGATAAAAATATTATTATATGTCAAATTTGAATATTGTCGTCAGAGTTTTCTGACTTGACTAAACTCTACGTATTTGGAAAGCGCTCAGTTGCAGGACCCATTTGTAAATAGCTGTAGAAAAACATTTTTAATCGTTAAAGTTAAAAAAATCAATCACTATGACGACAACCATATCGTACCACGGTATTGTTTGCTGATAGTTATTGCTTTATTGATGTGTGATAGTAAATCGGAATAAATGGTTCCACCCTAATCCTAGGGTCATGATACATCGGCGTGTCGAGTGATAGATACGGAAAGAGGTTGACAAACACGTGTGATATCAGACTGCATTAATTTCACTCTGAAACGAGTGCACAGTCACTCTTTACTAATACTAGCAGAGCCTCGCGGTTTCACCCGAATGGACTAAGGATTTCCGTACAGTTTTAAGGGATTAAAAGTATTAAGAGTAGACTATGTGCTTTTCCAAATTATAATCTATATAGAGGTGAGTAGAAACGAATGACATACTTTGCCAACTCCGAAATAATTGAGACTAACGCAAGAAGATTGATGATGGCCCTATGGAAATGGAACCAATGAAACTGAATTGTAAAATTTTTATTTCGATTGCGTTGTATTGGCAGCGCAACTAGGTTGATGGCATCCCCTCGTATTATGAAATTAAAAAAAATAATAATCATAGGTCTCTCTGCCAAGTTCTATTCAAAATTTCGTGTTTTTGATAGTTGTTGTGGACGTTGAGCCACCAATGGCCGTGTGTAAGAAGCATGAACGATTAACGCGCCCTGGCTCCGACCGCGACGTAGCCAACGCGATTTCCATGTCACGTTACCATGGTTACATATAACAAACTGAAGATCAGAGTTAGGAAATCTAGTAAACGCGTGACATATACGCCGTTTTAGGGAGCTATTTATAGCCTAGTTCGGTACATTATCATTGCGTGGTGAGTCAAGTTGACTGTCACACAGATGGGTTTATTTTTTGGAGTATTCGAATACAGTGCTCACAGTGAATACGCCCGGTTTAACATTGTATTCACCGACAGAACATTATATACACGGCACCAAAAATAAACCGCTAATTGTACGCTTTTGTGTGCTAATGTCAGAGAAATCTGCTGATTGTAAAGTCTTGCTAAATATAAGTATATTGATGAAGTTTGAAATCGTGATTTATGTTTAAATCGCGAAGTGAAACTAAGCAAAACACTGCGTAACTATCTATTCCTTGAACATTAAAAGTTGAAAACTTTGTTTTGATACACCACCATCAAATGTTAAATGTCAATTGAATTTGACGTTAGCACACACGCTGCACTACCTCGTTCTCTTCGAGAACATCGTATTCACGCTACAACAATGCTACAAATAACGTCACACCACAAACATGTACGGAGATTGACGTATTTTGAACCGACTTGTAGCGTGAATAATTCAAATATAGCGAATAATCTGAATTTTAGACCACAACCATAGCGAATTTGACGTGTATGGAATAAATACCAATAAATTATATAAATATGAATGTGTAGCTAAAGCCAGTAAGATGCCGCTGTAGGTAAAACACTCTTTAAGGTAGGTATAATAGTTTATTCTCAAGAGTCATGTTTTGTACAGTAAATGTTTCATTCTTCAAATATAAATATACAATCCATTTGATTAATCTATACAGAACAATAGTAAGAAAATATAGTGTAATTACGAGTTTGAAAAAAATACTAGTATGTACTACTTTTTCGTTATCAAGACGGGGACTACATTTTCGCGTTCATGTTATTCTCTAAAAGGTATGGAAAAGGTTATGTTTGGGTTTTTGATTAGAATTGAAGAGTTCCGTAAAAAGAACGAAAGTCACTACCATTATACATCATTGCTGAAGGCTATAGATACTTGTATCTATAGCCCTCAGCAATGAGGTAAAGTAGCTGGTAAAGTATACATAGGACTGTAGATACGTCGCTATTATATGGCTGATAACGAGTAAGAGTATGTTCAACATAATGATATCGTCGTGAGGAGATAATTGGGGGAGATAATAGGGGTGGGGGGGGGGGGGGAGGCATTATCCAGTAGTGAATATCCTATAATTGAAACTGATATTTAACAAGTTTTTAATAACATGACATATTAAAGGAAAGGAAATTAGCATTGGCAAAATGAACTCGTATACCATTTATGCCAAAATTTTGATTCGTATTCTCCGTCTAATTAACGTTTAGGTTAAGGTTGACCCTGAATAAGGAAGAGTTTAATAAGATGACGTTCGATCTTCAGTGTTGGAGAGGCACCTGAAGAAGATACCTCCTTACAACGGCATCTCTAATAATGATTAGATAAGTTTTATTCCATTCCTGCTCAGTTGCGGGTAGTTCTAGTCGGAACTAATTGATCGCAAGAAAACATTAAGCACTGAGTATCAGTGTCACCTTAGACCGCGTCGTCACTTAACATCAGGTGGACAGCAGTCAAACGTGAGCATATTTAAAAAATAAATGTGACTAAAAAATGGAACCGACTTCAACACTAAAAAGCATAAAGTATGAAATAACTTGTTGAAGTAGGTACCCTGATAGTTCAAATGTAACTGATATCAAAATATTGTGCTCATGGTACCGGCTTCGACAAGTTATTTCATACTTTTGAGTGTTGAAGTCGGTTCAATTTTTTGGTAATTTTTTTTTCACTCTCTTAGTGACCTTTGTTACTCATGGGATCAATTATGGTGTACGTATATTCACTGATATCTTCACCCGCTACTATAATATCGTGTAGGTATAAGCACGCATTTTTCAGTTTTTGACTTGTAATTCAAAAAGTTTTCGTCCGATTTTGATGAAATTTTTATGGGACCACACGGAAAGCACCAGCCAACACAAAAAAACAAAAGAGAAACATTGGGGTCGAATTGAGAACCTCCTTCTTTTTTGAAGTCGGTTAAAAAAGGAAATCAAGTCAAGACGCAAGACAACAAATGGGTAGCCCTATGCCCAGCTGCGGACGTCCTATATCTGACATGATGATGATGATGATCGAGTCAAGAGGCTTAAAGGTTTCACTTCGAGGAATTTGGTATGGAAGTATACTATTATTTATCAGTTCTGTTTTAACCTAAATACAATCAAATATACCTAGGTAGGGGTGTGTCGAGATTACTATACAGATTAGGGAATGGGAAAGATAACACGACCTCGATGAGCAATGTTCAACTATGATAAAACCGAAGCACAAAGGCTATCTCATTTTTTAAAGGTATATTTTTAACAACTACATCCTATTTTTTAATACTTACTCCAATTTGGCGCTTCGTTTCTATTTGTTCTCATTTCAATGTATCAAAATGAAAAGAGAAAGAATATAATCTTGATTCTAGCTGTCAAATATTTTACATTATACTAGCTGTCCCGGCAGACGTCGGAAAAGCTTTAAGCTATATGCCTACAGCAGCGCCACCGACCGTGCCCAATTGTGAATCTAAACCATTCTCGAATCCCCTCGAACACACAAAAAAAAAGTCATCCCAATAGGTCCAGCCGCTTAGGAGGAGTTCAGTGACATACACACGTACAATAAAATTAATAAATGTTATTAAATCTGACGTGGTTGTGCCACATTATAAATGTAGGTATAAATACGGTAATTACCATATAAGCAATGATATTATATGTTTATATGAGGTAGATGTGGCACAAGCGCGCGGAAACTGAGGCGGCAAAATTAAGTCATTTTCATTATGACGCGTATTTCAAGCGCAAGTATATACATATAGCTATCCTTTTCTATATTATTTGTACCGTATTATCTGTCGCAGTAAGCATGTTTATGTCGCAAAGGAACAAAATCTGAGCACCGCGCAGTATGAATATACGTCATCTTTAGTAAAACATCATTGCATATAAACATATAATATCATTGGGAATTACCTACTCATATAGTAAGTCAGACGGTTCTGACTATAGTTTGAACGACATTCGGTGAATATCTTTTTTTTTCATAAATCATTTTTTTTTTTAAGATGGGGTTTTGTCAAAATTTCTAATGCCACCGCGTAAAACCCCAAAACAAACAAATACCAAACATTAACTCACACGAACAATTGAAATTCTCAAACTTCAAATTATAATATATAATACATTTGTATCAGTATCCTAGCTTCTGGAACCAGGAGAAGATAAGACACTGTTACAACTTCCAACATTACTTGAACTACATCGCGGTAGTGCTCGCCGCTGGACTCATAACGCGCACATTCCGATTGTCAAATATCTCATGGTGCTGAGGCTCTCTGAGCAAGAAATCATTCGTCACGGTGTAGAAATATGGTAGTTGGGGCTCAGTGATCAATGACACTGCTTCTTGCATGCTTTAGAATCGCGACACTGGCTTCAAATCCCTGCCGAGGCAAACATTTCTGTGACGATGTTCGTTCTCGGGTCTTGGATGTTTGTGTAATGTGATTGCATGTCCAACACCTGCGACGGAGGATATCCTAGTGCGGGGAGTGTGAATTAAAGTGAGTTTGTTTTGTTTATTGCTTTTTCATATGTATATACATCTACGTCCGGTCGTCTGTCCATACCTGGTCGGTGGCCGTCCTATGCTGCGCTTGCCAATCCGTGGTCTCCATTCGAGAACTTTTCGGCCCCAACAGCCATCAGTTCTTCGAGCTATATGCCCTGCCCACTGCCACTTCAAATTGTAATCGACTGCGTTATAGATGTCAGCCGATTCTACGGATCTCCTTTCTGATTTGCTCGCATGGATAGCTCTGAGCCTGCAAAATGGAGATGGTGAAATAAAATTGTGTATTTCCAAATTATTATAGTAAACAAATATCTACTACCAACTAATTCGAATATTTTTCAAATATTTCACATCTAGGTACCTACTAAGCAAGCTATGCTATGCAATAAATAAACTTGGTTTTATTTATTTGAAAGAATCAGCTACTTCGTTAAATTGAATGATTTAATAGCTTCACAGGAATACACACACCCCTGGAATATCAAAGACGTAAGCATCGCGTGATAAGAACCACGCCCCCCTCACGCGCTCATCACCAACATCACACTGACGCATGTTCTTATCATTATCTGCTGTGTAGGTACAGCGTTATCGTTATACTTCAATCTTGTTATTACTATACATTGTTTGTTCCATTTGAGTATTTATTTTAATAAGTTAAGTGACCCTTGTGTGGTCTCTTCCTTGTGAGCTGATGACGATAGTAAGTGGGACTGATATGTGACGATGATTGACTAAACGTAGATAGTTACGAGTTTTATTTACGCGATGATTTGTATGGTCCGGAACCCTAGAGGTTAATATATAAAACAAAACTAGTATGATCTCGAATTGTTCGATATAACCATAAATATCACAGCTAACAAAAGAAACGCTCTAGTAATTATTGTCGATAAAATATTTTAAAGTAAAACAGAATAATGCGCGTCCACTGCTGGACATATGCCTCCCCCATATAGAGGAGGGACTTGCCAATACTCGCCACGCTCGGCAGGCGGGTTGGCGAGCACAGTATGATTTCCTATCCTCAGAAGGCGCTGCTGCCCACCTTCTGGTACGTGGTCCCTTAGCCGACTCTTACGGCACCCGCGGGAAGAGATGGGGGAGTACTATTGAGGGGAGGCCAGTACCACCACGGCCCTATTGAATCGGCATATTGAAGTTGAACGACCATAATTTTGACAATTTTGAACTAGCGAGCAGTAGCGTATTTGCACTTTTGCCGCCTGGAAGAAATTTCAAATTTAGCCGTCTGTACCTACTAATCTCTGCAATACACCCATACATAGTTCACAACCAATGATATTATATACTTAAATATTGGTTCACAATCATGAAAATCCGACTTTGTGATTACTGCACTACCGTTCGCATTACATCAGAGTGCCAATTCTCTTATTTATTAAGACAATATATTCATAAACAATGCAATAGTCGTTCAATAAACTTGATATTCCGCTAAAATAACAATTGCATTCGATTGCATTGTAGACAATCGAAATGCGGTAGAAATTAGATCTGTGTAGCCATTACAATTATACTTCAAGTAGAATAGCGAAACTAGAAAAAACGACGATTCATTGACAATCTATGAGCAATGTGTTAGTTGAATTGATACCCAGCTTATTTCCGTTATTAGTGTCTGCCTCCTTTGCAGGCAGACATGTTATTAATATTTCCATTTGACCATACCCAACCTATTCAAATCGAATTCAAAAGAGATTTGAGGAATGTTTGTGGCCACCACTCTGAATGATTGTGCTTTTTTATTTCCACAATGTTTTAACCATTGTCAATGTTTAGATTTATTACCATATTGCTTAATGTGTTAATTTTGTTGAGTAGGTACACTTGTTTAGGGATATAGTTTGGCTCTTCACTGCCAAATATGTCTAACCATATGTATATTAAGACTGTATTTTGTTTTGTGTATCTATTATAAATAAAGAAATAAATAAGTACATAATACTAAGTGGAATCATTAAGAACTTCTCTGCTACAGCTTTAAGTTAGGTTAGAATCCTGCGTGAGTAGCTTGATAAGAATTGCCTCCTTAGACATTTCTTGATATTTATATGTATTTTATAATGTAAAGGAAACTTCAAAGAACATTTTAAAATTTATTTACATTATGAAATCCACAGCGTGGTGAAAGAATATAATGATACTTTAAAGTACCAATCTGGCTAGCTACTTGAAACCATCTTCATATGTGTAAAATTTACACAAGATGTTTGGGCAGCTGCGATAACACCCAGCTTACTTCGATTTAGCGGCGTTGTGTACTTTTTGGGATGGGTAAAAAATGATAAACTCGCGTCAGGACACGTGACCTGATCGAAAATTCTTATGACGGAGGGAGAGTAGACCGCCAGCGCGGCGTAGGAGAGGAAGTAATATCTCCCTCTCTTTCTACCGCGCGGCGAAAGTGTATGCCTGCTCCTGCTGTTTCGATATAAATTGTCATGTTTGTACCTATACGATAGCGCCATAAACTAATTTGTATTTTACTACATAAATGATAGTACTTACTTATAAACTGATAAATAAAGCAATTCTTACGAAATGATTCCCGAAGCATTCCATATTAAAAAATGCACAAGATTAATGTTCAAGTTTTCACTTCTACCCGCGGCACTCCCGGAGTGCAACCCTTTGTTTTATTAGCTAAAATATATTCAACTTAGAAACAACAGATAAGTATGTACCTACGTGCTGTTGTGATAATTTTTCGGAAAGTCGCAGGGCGCGGGGTGTCGTGAGTGGAGAGTGCCGGGTTATTGAACGTACCGGACTTCTGAAGTGCCGGATTCTGAAGTGAAACTCTAATGTATTGCCTTCCTGGAGTACAAGCATCGATGATCACTTTACCTCATCTTGCTTGATTTATGTAACCTTGTATCGTAAGTAGGATGTGGCAGAGGTCGCTGTAAACACTTCCCATAATCGGTGCCTTGCGTGCTCATGTTCCTATTATTAATAAAAATATGTTTTAATTGCAACGTTATCAATTGACTTATGTATACCTACTTAAACAAGACATGAATAAATTTCCTTTTAATTAGGGAGGTTTGTATGCACTGTAAATAAATTAGCATTTAACGGTTTTCAACAAAGGAATACGCACCTTATTATACGCACATTATTATTATATACATATATATATACTAAGATAACCTTTGGGTTATTGGTTTTTTGCCTTCAAGTTCTGTTTCTCAGACAGAAAGTCACAGAAGTATAAAAACAGCTATACTAAGTAGTGGAAAACATATAGGTTATTTATAGGATAAGCTGATAAAACAATACTGCCTGGTATAGATGGATATGGTGGCAGTACCTCCCCAGGCGAACTCTCATGTAGTGTGTTAATACTCTTAAATATGTGGTTCTACCAGACGATTAAGGTATGACACAAGGACGGTGTTTTGATCAGTAATCGCATCATGAGATATACAATAATCTAAAAATTTCATCTTGAGGCACTGCTGTGATTTTGTAAAAATATATTGTTTTATATTATAATATTTTGATCAAAATGACCAAAATGCTGGCACATATTTGGCTCAACGAATCAGCATTGCAATTCAGCGTGGCAATGCTGCTAGCATTCTGGTCACATTTGAGTTATCTATAGGCTATCAATAGCTAGTGGATTGCGCAATAAATGAATATTGTATTTTACCACATAAAAAAAAATTAGATAAACGGGTGGCAAATAAGCGAACCTACGGGAGGCTTGATTATAAGCGGACTTGCGATACGCTGCTGATCTTTTAAAGACTGTTTTATTTTTCCTTTTGAAGAAGCAAATTGTATATTGAGTTGTTCCTAGTCATAATTTTATAGCTATTATCCACTATTATCCGGAAATCTATATTGTATTATAAATATGAAACGTTTGTTTGGTTGTCCGAGCTAATCTCAGGACAGGAACTACTAGATGAAATTAAAAATATTAATTGTATAAGAAGACTAATAACAACTAACATCACCTACGACTTATAACTGAGGTAATGGAAACACCGTAGTCCACGCAGGTGGAATCGCGAGGCTCAACTAGTTAAACATATATGACACTTCGTGATGTCTCAATTTAATTCGACTACTAAATGTATTAAATAATCTCTGGACCCCACAAGTTAAGAGCCAAGTGACCGTGTTTTATCTTCACATATATATAATATCTGATAAAATTATGTTCTGTCACCATACAAGGTTTTAGTACAAAAATAAGATTAGGTATCATAGTATTTAATATCTACCCGCTCTAAATAGTACGCCAGATAATTTATAACAAACATTCCTTCATGATTATGTTATTTATTGAATATATAGATGATATTCAGATAATTATGTTTTTACGGTATGTCGTGTTTACGCAGAGGCGTTGACTGGTCAAAGAACTTACCTACATCACACTTTATACATGTATGTATAAACGTGCATACATACATATTATAAATATATACGCGAAGTTACAATACGGCAATCTGATTTAAGCTACCTTACGAAATTGAAATGGGTACCTAATTTATCTAATTACACTTCTACACTGATATTATAATGAGGTAAAGTTTGTAGGAAGTAATCTATGCAAGTACATAAGCGATTTGGAAAATAAACATAAAGTCAAATGCTACATTATTCCTGTGACATAGATACGTATAATTGTTATTAAAACTGACGTGGTTTTGACACATTATGAATGTATAAAACACGGGAGTTACTCACGTAATAAGTCAGAGGGTTCCGACTATAGTTTCAACCACATTCGGTGGTCTTTTTCAAGGAGAATACGGGGCGCTCGCGGACGCGGTCGAGATTCACCTAGTACTGGCCAGTATAAAACACGGGAGTTACTCACGTAATAAGTCAGAGGGTTCCGACTATAGTTTCAACCACATTCGGTGGTCTTTTTCAAGGAGAATACGGGGCGCTCGCGGACGCAGTGCTCGCGGTGAAAAAGACCACCGAATGTGGTTCAAACTATAGTCGGAACCCTCTGACTTATAACGTGAGTAACTCCCGTGTTTTATACATTCATACGTATAATTATTGTGATACATAATATTTCGTTTTATTCCCAGAAAACTAGATGGCTGCGTCGGTATATCAGTGTGCGTGCACCTTCGATCAGGCGTGCACTGGCGAAACGGTTTGATATAGGTGAATATAATGTTCTACAAAGCGTAATTTAAATAAATTAAATTTATCAAAAATGGCTATCTTTTAAGCTATCAACTAACACACATGAAGCTAACGTTACAATGGGCGAACGAAGTAAGACGTAAGTCGTTAGTTTATGAATGTTTTATCGAATACATTTCGGGAGGGCGCTCTGGAGTTACATAATTTGATTCCACCATCCCATTCCAACATTTCCACCTAAAAACGTCCAGACAGACGGCAATGCGACATGCATACATGGTAGACGTTCCAACTTGTCGCACGAAGCGTTTTGCTTCCACATTCATAGTGCGTACAGCGAACGAGTGGAAAATTCATTGCCTCAATCTGTGTTTCTGCATTTATACAATCTGGTTGTCTCCAAGTCACGAGTGAATAGGTATCTTCTAGACAGGCGTAGATCGTATACCGCATCATTTCCGCTCGACTGGACGCCGACCCGGAGCGGGTCGCTTTATCGGGTGATGTGGTGGTCATACCCTTGCCTGTTCCAAGTTTCATATGCTATGTTTGCTAAGCACAAGTCCGGTCGTGCATGGAGTACTGTTCCCACCTTTGGGATGGGTCAGCCAAATACCAACTAGAAGCTCTGGAGTCAATCGAAAGGCGAGCCAAAAGAATCATCAGCTATAACTCTTTGGTGGAACGTAGGCTTCAGAGCCTTGAACACCGGCGTAGAGTAGCAAGCCTATCGGTTTTCTATCGGGTGCATTTCGGAGAATGTGCGCTGGAATTACACAATCTGATTCCACCATCCCCTTTCTATCATCGGTCGACTCGACGCACGGCAACTCGCCATCGCTATATGGTAGATATACCATCTAAACGTACGAAGCGTTTTGCTTCCACTTTCTTAATGCGTACTGCCAAGGAATGGAACTCGTTGCCCGAGTCTGTGTTTCCCGATATGTACAATCCTGGAGTCTTCAAGTCGCGAGGTATCAATAGGTACCTTCTAGGTTTGCGTGCTAAATCCTAGACAACGTCATCACTTAACATCAGGTGAGACAGTTGTCAAACGCGAACTTATAATATGTAAGAAAAAAAAAGCATTCTAATACTTACAATGCTGGAAACAGTTGTACAAGTCGTGAAGGTCAATGAATTTCCTTCTGTTATAATTAACCTACAAACTGCACGTGCAGATGCATATATGTACAGAATGTACATATGATCTAAATACGTTATCTTGAACACTGTCAATCGCAAATAAAATAATTGTCTCAACTATTATCAATAACAAGGTTTCATCATCCGTTGCACTTTGATAGCTGTGAATTTATTTATACTGAAGATCAATGTGTTTGAGGTTAAATAAACAGGACAGTTCTGCCCAGGTCAGAACAATGTCCAAAGTTTTTAACTTAAACCTAAAGCGTAAATAACAATTAGTGTTGTTGCACAAAATGTATGTCACTTAAACATGACTTTAAAATGTTAAGGCATTAACCATTTGCTAAATCAATTTTGAGTCTTTTCAGCTTATGTTGGTTGAAAGTCCTACATGTCTATTAGACTTGAAAACATACTACTCATGCGAACAGTTCATGAAGATAAGCTCTGATTAAACAAAATCTTATTTCTATTGCTAATTTATTAGTCTAAATATATTTTCTATTGATCATAATTTTACCTTTGTTGAATTCTCGAGTAAGGTCCATTGTGTTTGAACTGTGCCTTACACCAGAAGCAAAGAAATAAAAAGTTTAAAAGTGTGAGTAGTAATTTTTTTTGAGCCCGTAGTGCATTTTTGGAGTACATTTTTGGAATGTTTTAAATCACGCAGGATTCAAGATTTGTCCCGTCCCTTCTGCCCGTAAGCACCCGCGAACCTCTGTAATGTCATCGACACCTCTCAAACCCTTAAATACCATCTATTTACATTTATGTCGAGTGTCAACCCTTCAGCTTGTTGCCTACGTGGCACAAAATGAAAAGAAGTCTCTAGAAACAATTGATAAAATGTAGGTGATAAACCTCTCGTGATATCGTCCCCGTCTTGATAACCAACACCACCATATATCCCACACATTATCCCAACAATCAGACAAGGTACGGTAGCAAGTAATCAATAACCTGGTCTAAGAAGTCTCTGACCAACAAGCGTGGTAAAAACAATAATAATGTACATATAATAATACGTCATGCGTCACGTAAAAAAAACGAGCGATAGTGCAGAGGATGTGTTTACGCACGGGTTCGCGTCCTCAAGTACAAACCTCTAATGTACTGTGGTATAAGGTTTTATAAGTTTATTGAATTGATATTTATATAAAATTACTAGCAGCCCGCCCCGGCTTCGCACGGGTGTCATTCCTTGAGAAGGAATACATATTTAATTATTTAGAGCTTTTCTGTAATCGACATTTAATTTTGATTTTATATTAATATCGGATAGTTATGTTTGTTGTTACGATTTAACCTCAAAACTATTCAATCGATTAAAAAAAGTAGAAAGCTGCATTTTCACAGAGTATCATAAGTTATATTTTTAATTAATTTACATTTTTTTTAAATTAATGCCTACCTAAATTGGAACAATATTAACACAAGGTATCAAATATTGCCTATACATCATTATAATTATGTCTATATATATATATATATAATATATATATATATATATATATATATATATATATACTTACTTTGCGTGCATTGCGAACACTATCGACAATATATTTAAGGTGTTCCATATAATTATAGTACTCAAGATTCCTCTCAAAAAAGTCGGGAATCTTATATACCTGACTATTATAGTTACCCCACAATAACAGTCTTTGTTGAAATTATTAAGTACAAATACGGCTGGAATCAAATTGTATCATCATTTAAATGGCTTGATAATCAAGGTTGATTATTTACGTGTAAATTTAACTTAGCATTATTGAATAGTTGAAGTGCAATTTTGGACTGCATGGAGTGCTACTGTAGCTGTATAAATCATGGATTTATATCCTTCGTAGGTTCGTGCTGTATATAGTGTCTTACTTATCTAAGAGCTTAGTTCTCGAAGGGCATTCTATAGATACATAATCTGTATTCTATTTATCGTATGAAATTAAAAAATAAATAAATTAATTCAACTCATTTGTGACATCAATAAAAAGTAATTTATGGGATTCAATTATCACAACAAAACCATTTACCAACTATCATCATTAATTTATTATCTTACTAATTTTATACAAAAAAATATTAATTAATACTAAATACTTACCATAATTAAATAAACTAGTGCTGATAAGGAGATGTGTAGATATGTAGGGGTATAAACATAACCATTTTATACATCAGAATATTTATAAGTATGCTAGGTACCTATGCTCTAGAGCACATTCAACTTATACAACTACATTCATAAATAAGGCTGAACCTCTAGAAGTAAACACACAGATAGAGAAATTGTGCGAAAGAAAAGCAGATAAAGATAAAAGTAATTGAAGTTAGGAAAATTACATTTAAAGATAAAAACATATTGAAAGTAGCTAATGCCTTATAATAATAAAATAAAAGTAAATTGCACTATCTCCATACATATACACTATTTTCTAGTAATTTATTTTATCGATTTTTTCTATAAGTATCTACCGAAATACCTATTTTCAAGACTGTCATGTAAATCTTTAAGGTTTTTAGGAAAATAACTTAACCTAACCTCATAAAGCGTTTTGGTTTAAAATTATACGGAATCTATATCTTACAACAAAAGGCAAGGTAACCTCATCAAGCATTTTGATTTACAATCGTATGGAATCTATATCATACATCAAATGGCAAGGTAACCTCAACAAGCATTTTTATTTACAATCGTACGGAATCTATATCATACAACAAAAGGCAAGGTAACATAATCAAGCATTTTGATTTACAATCGTACGGAATCTATATCATACAACAAAAGGCAAGGTAACCTCATCAATCATTTTGATTTACAATCGTACGGAATCTATATCATACAACAAAAGGCAAGGTAACCTCAACAAGCATTTTGATTTACAATCGTACGGAATCTATATCATACAACAAAAGGCAAGGTAACCTCAACAAGCATTTTGATTTACAATCGTACGGAATCTATATCATGCAACAAAAGGCGAGATAACCTCATCAAGCATTTTGGCTTACAATCATACGGAATCTATATCATACAATAAAAAGGAAAGTAATCTCATCAAGCATTGTAGCATAAAATCATACGGAATCTATATCATACAACAAACTTTTATGTACAATTCTGATTTATAGCTGTCCTCCCAATATTCACATACCGATAAATATGCTGAGGAACCAGATTTTATAATCATGTAATAACTTTAATTCAATATTTTTAGCCTCGAAACATCCGATTTTTTTAAATATTAGGTCGTTTTAAGGAAGACTCTTGCTAATTAAATATCCAAATTTAGGACGAACTGGGTATGAAGAATTATTCAGTCACCAAAACAACTCTTGTCTCCTTTATTTTTGGTTCTTTCCAAGCCTTGACCGGTTAACTATTATGGCTACGCGACTGTGACTTAGAACAATATTCGTTATTGAAAAGCGCTATTTCGCTGCAACGATGCCCGCCAGCGCTTATGATAACGGGCATCGGTGTACAGACCTATGAATTGGTAAAAACTCATAATTTTATTGATGCAAGGATGATAAACTCAACTTTGAAAGCGCTGTAAAAACTCCCGTATAAAGTTCTTAACCGCCCATTTATGTGTACCCCGCAAAGATATAATGTCACATAATCAGCCAAATACGTATTCACTGCTGGGAGACGGGACTTAATTATGGGCCATAATTTACTGCGCTAACCAATGCGATGGCGGATAGGCTGGAAGTCAGCTTGTCAGTTTTCTGGCCCACAAAGGTCCTCTGACATGGCCTCATTACGGGGACCGACATCTCGACATCTTGACGTGTTCTTCGAAGCACGGAAGCGCTCAGATGAAAATGCCACTAGCAGTCACCAATCCTAGGTAGAGCCGACGAGTACGTTGCTTAACGCAGTTAAACGGCTAAGGTCGAACAAGTGAACCTTGCTACGAACGGTTCGGTGATTTCATATTTTTTTGGATTAAAACGTACACATTTATAAATGACATCAATACCAATCAATACCTTACTCCTCTCTTTACTCAGAGTTGTACAAGAATGATTAAACAAAAGTTGTGACTTTTAAAATAAGGAGCTGAGAGATCATTTACCGTGCACATTTTGACATATCTTTGGCCCTGGATATTTCGGGACGGTTACAAGCGCCATGATCACGATACACGGTGAACATCCAGATTCTAAAGTCAACTCTTATGTAAAATCGTGACAGTTTAAAAATATATATAAAATCTTATCAACTCCAGAGTAAGCCCATTTATTGAAATGTTTCATAGATAGTCAACATTTAATTGTTCGTCACAATGCAGTTTCTTGATGATCTCGGCTCCTCACAATATTGGGTGCAGGATGTTCCATGTTCAGTCACCGCGCCAGCACGGGTCTGGGAATAACATTCTGTGGAACTGGATTCTCCCATGTCGTAGGAAGAGCATACTTTTTCGGTTTAAGGACGTAAATAAACTGAAAAAAAAACCAATTACACATTTTATTTGGTTACTTAACGTTAAGAACACACTTTGATTTGTATAATTGGAAAAATAAGCTATAGAAAACCACACGACTTCGATATAGTAGTATTTTCATATTGGTATGGTCATATTTACAATGTTCGATAGTTTTACGTTCAATATTCAAGAAATGTTGGAAATCAAGGATTGGAATACATTGCTTGCGTACAGACACAAATCAGTGTATTCCACTCCCTGAATTGTGTTTTTTTTTAATTATTCCACCCAGATTGCACCCCTTGCTGTATGGAAACATGCGATTCCATACAGCAAGGCGATTATCTATCTCTGTTGCAGTCAAATGCTTGTCAGCAACAAGGTTTTGCACCTATTGATGATGAATACGTAAAGACATTTCAATTGAAATTTGGAAACACAGATTTCTATACATGCAATATGGGTGTTTTTAAGTCTAGAGAATAAATAATATCTAGGCACCTATAACTGTGATACATTTTAGACGACGTAGTCTCTTACTATTGGGTGAATAAAAAGGGTAAATATGTATTTGATAGTTGCTTGGAGTCAGATCAGACCTAAACTGTGCAGGTCTCAAAGAGGTGTCTTTGAAACTTGCACATTTTAGGTAACACACAGACCTCAACACACCATGGAGTTAGTAGTGAAGCGATGATAGCTCAGCGGGAGGAGCGTCGGCTGTCAAACTGATGGACACTGGCTTGATCCCCAACAACAGCTTGAGCTTCCGGTGAAGGTAACACCGTTATCAAATCCCCAGCATGGTGGTAGGGTACTTTCGAGTACCCGTCTGGCTAGCTACCACCCTCAAGTTTGAAAAACTGTCACCAAACACATAGTGTGCAGGCAGCAGTCCTTGAGAGCCAGTGGGTATTCTAGGTCTAGCGTGATAACACCTTCGACCACATCGTCACTGACTATCAAGTGAGATAGTGGTCAAACGCTAGATCTCTCTCTCTCTCTCTCTCTCTCTCTCAGCAATGGGGCGTCCACAGCTGGACATATGCCTCCCCCTTATAGGGAGGATTTGCCAAACTAGACGAATTTGCAACTATACAGTATAGAAATGATATCTATGCAGTTTAAAAAAAAGAAAAAAAAAGTAAAATATTTTTGGGTGGTAGCGAGCCATACAAAAACCAACCAAAGTGTTTTGTACGAGGTGGAGATCGATCGAGCATTCGTCTATCTGACGGCCAACACTGACAGCGACGAAGCTACCATCGCTTTAAATAATTAATCAACTAAATATTAGGTTATCGAGGCAAATAGTGAATCTGAGAGAGGAAAGCCTTAAATGTATCTATTCATTTAAATAGTCGTTATTTTCCATAATGTATGAATTTCTCACTAAAATTAAGATAGTATCATCAACGCCTGTTAAAATTTTATTTTTTAAGATAAGGTAGATTACACATATTTTATTTACAGGCGCTTGTATAAGAAACATAAAAATTATTATTCATAGAAATCGGGTACAACATTGTGTTCTAAATGAGTTATATGAGTCTAAATGGATATATGAGTATATCCTATCAAAATATGTCTTTGCAGACGTATGTATATAAACTACATATTATTATTTTCTTAATTCGTAATAAGTCTTATTAAAATATAATTGCGATGAGCCATATAAAAATATATTTGAAAGATTTTGAAATAAATAAGAAATAGCGATTGTTTAAACAAATTAAAATGGGGAGAGGTAGTTGTTACCGTTTTTGGCAATAAATTTTTACTACAAGGAAATTTCTTCTTCCTAAAAAGGAAAAAAAAATAAGAATGATGATTTCCTCATTTATTATATGTATATGATACCCCACTAGGACCATCAGATGACATTAAGTGACGGTAGAAAGTTTTTACTGAGTTTCAAAGTTCCATTCCATCTCAGCTTGGCACTTATTTTAAAGCACAGACCAACATCAGGGGTCTAAGTCTACCATTCAATATGGCAATATGATCGGCTCACAATTTGTGAATTTGACAGCTTTGGTAGTTCGCTATTTTAAAGTCGTTCATATTGAATCAATCTTGATTCAATTCTAGATTCAATGACACAGCGCATTATTTTCATAGTCTGTTAGCACATTAAATGTCAAATGCCCTACTAAATCGACATAGGCCGAGCATAGATCCAACATAGACTCAGGCTGCTATGGCTTAGCAGACTACGGATTTTATTGGCATCGGCTCGGCCTCGCAGCAGACTGAATATGAACTTTGAATTAGTAGACTTGACACCCAGGTAAGACAGTGGTCAAACGCATGCTTATAATCTAAAAAAAATCTATTCTGCATTTTAAATCTTCCCTCTACTTCTGATCTTTGCCAGTGACGATATAAACCTTTTGTGACAAATTATCTGAGCTGCAGATATACAGGTCCTGAATCAGCTTACATGTTATATTATATGTAGGTATTGGTATACTATCATTTATTAAAGCTACCAGCCTGGCGTTAAAAAAATTATAAAAAAATTCCAGGCAGCTTGAAGGCAGAAGAGAATGACATGGATTTTGATAACAAATTAAAAATTATTTTTATTTAAAAGTTTTATTATGACCTAGACGAATTTTTTAAGGATATAATATGACAACAAGATTAGTTAATATAAGTAATATGGACTCATTAAGATATTTTATATTGGTCCGCTCTCACCCATATTGCCATACGATTCCAGGGTCATATGTGAACTGTCATCCCACTAATATTATAAATGCGAAAGTATGTGTGTATGTTTGTTACCTCTTCACGCTCAAACAGCTACACTGATTTCGATGAAATTTGGTATGGAGATAGCTTATACCCTAGAATAATACATAGGCTTATTTTCATCATCACCACCATCACTGTTTTTCATCACCACGCGGGTACAACCGCGGGGCGCCGCTAGTATATTATAAGATTCTAAATACATACATGACGCTAGAAATTAAACTGAAACTGAAACTAAGTAACGTTCTGTATAGTTTATATAAAGATCAGACAAATGCAGGACTTACCACTAGGAACCCATACATAGCGCCAATGAGAAAGCCGAAGCCGACATCCTGCCAGTGGTGGAAGTTATCCATTACCCTCGACAAACCCACGTACCAGGCGGTCAGGAACACAACCAGCTGGAAGCCGTGACGAAGAAGTTTGGATCCGCGCCATTTCCCTTTCACTTGCACGTAACACTGGAGAAAAGTGACTTTTTATTTGCTGTGAAATTGTTAAGTAATTGTTGACTGTAAAACCTGGATATACAAAGAAATTTAAGAGAAGTAAATTAATTACATGATTATATAATGAAGTTGAATGAACACTGAGTACTATTAATCGGTTTGCATGACAACCTTTATCCTACAAAAAGAAGAGTTACTACATGTATATACTTAATGTTCATACCGATGACGCAAACCTTCTAAATTGTGTTCAATATATTTTTCTTCTTTTTATATGATAAGGTGATGTTAAGTGGTAACTTCTACCTATAGACAGCTACTATTCGTAAAGAACTGTACACTACACAGACCACTGAGACTTAAAATTTCCAGTCTCATGTGTTTGTAATTTCTAAATATAAACTAAATGGTTAAGAAGTCTATCTAAAACATAATTAGGTACTTACTCACAAATAGATTCACTTTGGGTTTGGGTCCAAAGCGTTACAGAGAAAGGCTAACTTAAATGCTTGAGGACTTTGAGACGTGCTTTAAAGCAAGGAATTTTAATAGTAAATGTAGGCTTTTGTGGGTAGATTTCGGTGGTATACATATTCATCGCACATCTACTCTTTTTAAAATTTCGTTCAGCCCTTTCATTAGGTACTTGAAACAAGTTCACAATCCAACCCTCGGTTTTGAGTATTACAAGTTGTCAGCCATTTATCAACACAACCCTGCAACAATTTCTGCTCATATAATATATAAACTTACAACTTGTGACACGTGTGTGTTAGTAATTTGAGTCTGAAAACTATCGCGAGTTTCTTCCATAAGTGTAATCTAAGAACCGACTTTTGCGACAGTTACGTGCTGAAGCTCGCATCTGCCGCCGCCTGACACGATCATAACTCCTAGACGAAGAACTGCAAATAAGTTCGAAACATAAGGTTCGATTATCATACGATAAGGTAGGAGAGTAATTTTCCAGGTTTTACCACGTGAGTCCTAGTCGGTTCTTAGATCACAATTATAGACAGTAGTTGTAAGACAATGAAAACTAGATTGGGAAATAAATTAACATGGAACCCATAACAGGCTCAACCTATAATCCATTAGGCATAGGTTCTATGTTGCATATATGCAGTAGCTGTATAAAATTCTTACAATAAAAAACACAGCGCTGTACATGGCGAAGCTAGCGTGCGCACTGGGGAAGGAAAGCCGCATGTCTTTCAACCTTGCCTCATCATCGATGTTGGAACAGGTGTAGTCTTGGATGTAGCCGATGGCATTCAGAGGGGAAGCGTTTGGGATCGGGCGGCATACCTGAAATGTACATTTAATTATTTCATTATTTTTGAGTGATTTATGAACTTTTGAACTATCTATAGGCTGGTAACGGCTAGAGGATTGCTCAAATATCATTGTAGTAGCTGTACCTACACCTCAATCCAGTGACAATCTGAATTCTTTTTTATTTTTAATTCTTGATTTCATAACCATTTAAACAATTGCTATAGATACGAGATGGAATAAAGGTTTCCATACCGGAACAAAGGAACCGATATAGCGTAGTGAATTTACCAGTTGGAATGGCAGAATGCAGGACATATCACGCAGAAATGGTGGCAAATAGGATTGATAGGTCGAGTCGAGACCAAGGATTACCAATCTTAGCGTGAAAGATCTTCCACGTACTGGCAAAATGAAAAATATATAAGTACCATATTATTATATATAAATATATACATTATTGCAGCTGGATGCAGGCCGCTGGATTACCAGTTCTTTATGTGGAGATCAATAGCAGAAGTCTAGCCGTTGAAGTCCTTGGCTAAAGTTATTATAATTATGATCTTGTGTATTATGTGTCAAAATTAAAAAGTACCTATATAGTTTAACTATATGTAGTTATATAACTTAAATCGAAATTTGAACAATAGCGGTTTTTTACCTTCATTAGGTACCTACACGAAGTTTACAATAATATCTTGTTATGTTATAGTTACCACAAAATTTACATCATTTTAGTGCAAGTTTTTGTTGAACAAATATTATTTCATTTTATATTAATAAAGTTGTGCTGATATGTACATCTTAAATTCCTAACTGGGTAGTTCACAGAAAAAACTTACGTCATAAAAGTGAGGCCTCAACCTGCCAGTGACGTATTTGGTGAAGTCGGTAGTGAGCTGTTGACACGCTGCGCCGAACCCATAGCTTCCAATAGCGCCGTAAGATTCCCAGACCCAACCAGGAATCAAAATGTTGCCCAAGAACTTCTCACCCACATTCCTGCCAAGGCGACCCCGAGCAATCTCTATTACAAGGATCTGTAAATGCAAATTAGTGCTTTTAGAAAATGATTGATAAAACGACCACTAGTGTACATTTTCATTTTATTTTCTTCTAGGTGGAATATATACCGTTACTCAAACTTTTAGGTGCGTTAAAATCAAAGTCAAATCTTTTATAAATTGTTACACAATAATTGCATAGGTATGTTAATAACGTAAGATTTATGCACATTAATACATAATCTCTTTTATCAGTAGGCAATTTGAAAATGCCTCTAACCACAAATTTTAAAATAAAACATTTCTACATATCCCATTAGAAGGCAAAGATATTCCTTCGTTATTAAACTGTGACATGGAATTCGAAGCTGTCAATCTTAAATCATCATTGTTCTCAATCATCTCTTCATCAATCATTATTTCACCCCATATCGATTTAATACTTTGCCTAACGGTTTTAGAGAAACACGTTTTCCCAAATTCCATGGTCTATTCGTAGGCTTGCCAACGTTTTCGTGATAGATACCTAAAACATTTATGGCTGTTGCATCACGGACAACCTGTAGGCTGTCCATAGGACAGGCAGACTGTAGTCTGAGCTCAGAGCTATTTATTATGAGTTGAACTAGAAGGCCTTCGGATCACTCAGTGCTCAACGCAACCCGCGTTTGACGTTTACATGGCAGCAGCAGATATTGAGTAGCTTTATCTCTATGATGGTCATAGTGGCCATAGTCCACTTACCGTAATAACAATGAACATAAAAGCACCAGCAGCCAGTAACGGCACCGGTACAGTTTCATCCCGGTACGGCAAACGGATGGACATGTCATCTTCGAAGTACCCCCTCACGTATGGCTGGCCCCACAACACCAGAAATAAACACGGGAGCCCCACTGTATTGTAGTAATAAGATAATAAATGTTACATGTGATTATAGAAAACGATCAGACACCGAAACGTGATGCCTATAATTTTTTTTATTGTTAAAGGTAATTTGACCGATGTTTCACCTGATGTTAAGTGACTACACCGTCTAAGGTCTAAGGTGTAGAACGCAAACTTAGAAGGTATCAGGTACCTATTCTCTCGCGCCTCGAAGAGTCTGGGGCTGTACCTATCAGGAAATTCAGGAAGCATGGACTCAGGCAGTGAGTTCCAATCCCTGGCAGTACGCATTATAAAAGTGGAAACAAAGCGCTTCGCTTCATGTTAGTACATAAGGGCGCGAAATAAATGATTGGACAACTATGGGTCGTAAATCGAGTTATGTAGATGGTTTTGCTTGATAAACGCCTACTAAGGTCTATAAACTTAAACTATGTTTAGTATAAATGCTTTAGCCTATGTCTTTAAACACATTTTGTATCTTGGTATTGATGGGTTGACCTTTGAGCCGCTAAGACAATATGTTTTTATGTCCTGTATTACGGAAATTGGCGTGTGACAATTGACACATATGGGTAATTAAGGTAATAATTGGCTCAGTAACTTGATTAATTTTTAAAATCACGTACTTATTAGTTCTATTTGTTATTAAATCAAACGGGGCTTGATCGCGAGAAAAACATTTAGTAATTTATTTACCTCGACGTTTCGACCAAGTTGCATTGAAACTACACGAAACTACGCGCTCTCGCCGATATTGCTATCCGCATTTCTCCAGTCTTCTCGTGACCTGTGACCACGACCAATGCAACTTGGTCGAAACGTCGAGGTAAATAAATTACTAAATGTTTTTCTCGCGATCAAGCCCCGTTTGATTTCATAACAATGTGTTCGAATCGCGAAAGTCTAAAATTTCCGCTTATTGTCTCACGCTATAAATATACAGTTTGTAACTACCAATGTTACCAATGTAAATATGTTTGTGTAGTAATAAAGAATTATCTATCTATCTAATTGGAGGTAGTCTATAATTAAGGATTTATAATAATATGTAGACACTTATGCTTACATGTGCATATAGATAACAATGAATTCTTACCCAAAATTTACAGCTGATGGATAAACTTTACGAGTTTAACTTAGCTTTACGATAAAAGTAATCCTTTTTATTCGGCCTATACGTATATGTAAAATATGTATTTTTGACCATTTAATTTCTAGTTTGTGAGCCTCGTCGAAAAGAGTTCGTCATATTGGTACCATTTAAAGTCCATATTATTTTTTAATTTACATTATAATTATTATAATCACATTATATTTTAACCGAAATCAGTCACTTTCAAGTTATAACGTAGCGAATGCTACGCTAACGCTAGCAGGGGGAGAATGGTAGGTACCGAGGGATAAGCCCCTTTCCCCCCTTCCCTCCCCCTCCACACCATAAATTCCTGCGCCTCAATCGTAAAGCCTACCTGATGCTTTAAATAAAATAATAACCAATTACAACAACATTTCAGGGCAAACTACTAGCAGCTGTTGTCAGCCAATAGATAACTCAAATGCTCTAACCCGCTACCAGTATGCAGCGTGCCCAGAATGCTAGCAGCATTGCCACCCGATCCCCACGGGCTCAATGTGTCGTCCCCAAACGGTTAAAATATGTAACCACTACTTATATAGATAGGTACTTTGGCACTTTCAATGTGATATAAAATTTACGCGCTGCTCCGGTATGCCTAACAATAGTAACATACCTACTTAGTTTTTCCTATTAATCTATTGAAGTAAATAGCAGGTAAAAATATATTTTGAGCCGTTTAGTGTCGAAGCCTGAAGAGACCGGGCTCATCGCTTTATCAAAGCGATTGTCCAAAACCAAATGATTCAGCGTTGTAATTCAGCGTGAAATGCAGCTAGCATTCTGGGTATCCTGTTCACTCTTCGATCAAGAATACAACAAGGTATTCTTGATCGAAGTGTCCACTGGTTCGAAAAACTATTGAGATATCTACAGGCTGGCTACAATCTGATTGTTTTCATCTACGATGACTTTGATAACAGTTATAATTGATTATAATTTCTATGGGTACGGACTGAACGCGTAGAAAAGTATATTATGCTTGAATATTATAAATCTTGTTTTTTGTCAATATTTAAATATTTTTACAAATCAGTTCATAATTGGCGGTGTGGGTGTGCTGAGGTAACAAGCATAAAAATGTAGGTACAAGTGAATTGAGAAAATCTTATTCAGAAGTTTTATATCGATTAATTATTTAAAAGGTGATAAGGCTAAAATGGACATAATAATTTTTAGCTTTATTACGTGAATCCGTCCTTTTCAACAATTTAAGAGTACCTACTTTGTCAACTAATCTTGCGCACAATGAACTAAAATACCAATGTTTTCATCAAAACATGTTTTCCATTTTTAAACAGTTTAGATATTACTCACCGCATGCTAAAACAACTAAATCCAACACAATTTTCAGCACAATCCTGTCACCCATTTCACTACAATTTCATGACTAAATTTGTATATATTTTGTCGTCGTATCTTCCACGGTCTACGATAACGTGCGCGTAACACTGATAAAATGAATAATCGCGGGTAGGCAAGTGATTGGTACGGAGGCGACTGAGTCACCGACGACTTCCGACATTTGATTATCTGTTACGATTGGACGAGGGCCTTGCACTTTTTTGTCTACTACGAAACAAAAGTAGGTAATCTCTTTGTAACGAGACGGGGAAGTCTATCGCTGATTGAATTTTTACCAGGCTTATCTAGAACAGAGATTAATGAGCAATTTGAATAGTTAAATTAGCTGGAATGATCGTCACATAGGTATTATAATCGATGCAATGGTAAACAGATTGTGAGGTTAAAATATTATGTAGATTCCTCTAAGATTCATCGAATGTATTTTTAAATAATGCTGGTTGACAAAGTCCTTTAAAATCTCGTAACGTGGGTTTTTGCTCGCTTCCAATTTTTTGCGGTTTATACGAAAGTAGGTCAACTTCCTAAAGCGTATTCGTATTACTTTTATGTGAATATGTTAGCTTTTGTGCAGACCTTTGTGAAGTTGAGATGCTTCATTTTCCCTATTATCAATTCTTAGTCCTTTTTATTTACCTACTTTTGTATCGCTTTCATCGAGCATACATTTGTACTGCTGAGAAACAAATTTTTACTCACCTCATTGTACGTTATTATCTGATCAGATAGAATAGACAAGCTGGACAGAAAGCGCTTTAGTGTCGAACATAAGCCGGAAAAACGATCAGTTCATTTTTCATAATTTAATTCTTTTATGTTTATGATACATATTACTAGCGTTTAAATAATTGTTATACAGTCATTACAAAGCATAACAAGCTTTTGTTGTTACTGTTTTGTGTAAACTGTGTAGTTTATGATTGATCAACAGAAACTAGTTTAGCTCCCAAACCATTCGGTTTCTGTTGAGCAAGAAAATAAATATCGAATTATATATTTATTATATAATTGTAGCGAGATGGTACTCAATACTAAATAGATATAATCGAAAGTCAATTGACTCTTAAATCTATATTTAGTTTTTAAATATATTGCCAGCTGCGGCCCACGGTTTCATCCGCGTCGACTACGGTTTGTACGACCCTTGTTACCCTGTCATCCCACGGGTACCGGACATTTTCTGGGATAATAATTCTTCTGTGTGCTCATCCAGACTAATCTATCTCTGCGCTAAATTTTATTTAAATCAATTCGGCCATTTTGTCGTGATCGAGTAGCTATCCGTCCGAACTATCGACTACTATAGTAGTAAAATTCGTAAGTCAATTTGTCTGGCAACTATTTTTGAAAGCTAGGCATCAAGATCGAATGTACTGCAACATTTATACAGACACATAACATGTGACAGACAATTATTTTCATGATCATTTCACTTTAGGTAATAAAACAACCTTTTTCTAAAGCATCGACTGTCCTACTTAGATATTTTGTTTAAACGTAGTTTTTGGAACACAGATCTGACAATTGGAACTAAATTGCCGTAAGAAATCATTAAAACATAAAAATATTGTCTGGAAATAAAATAAAAGCATCAAAAAAATTAGAATAACTTTATTATGCATTAAAAGCTTTAAAAGTAAATAAATAGCTGCCCTATGTCTAAAACTATCTTAACACTACATTAGGCAGTGCATTTTTAAGACTTAACCATACAATTTATACAACTGATTCCAAAAACGATATCCAGATAAATACGAAATCTGAAACTTGTGAGTATGCCTTTATAAAGTACTTGCAAAATAGGAGTCCGGAATATTTGTTTTCATTAAAGTCGGTTCCATAAATCGTTAATGGAATCAGTCAATTTTTCAGCTGATAATACTGGAAGAGTATGCAAGTTTACCGTCTACGTTTATTAATTTTCTAGTATACAAAACTCTCGTGACACTGTGTTTGTGGGCGAAATCCTCTGAAGCGGCTTAACCAAATTCAATGTTTGATTTGTATAATTGGTAAGTATGTGAATAGGTGGTAAAGTATATTTTACCCACCATTAAATGGCAGAATGACATTCGTACATTATATAAAATATACCCTATCTCTTTTCTCATTAATAATTCCATCCACACCCACTAATGAGAACATTAATGACTTTTTTGAGATGAAGAATTTGAGTAAAGATAGACGATAAAAGCCCGCTGGGGCCTATTTCATAAAATGACGAATCGTAGTACAACGACAAATGTCAGTCATAAGATTAATATTTTATTTATGAAACGTAACTCTCACTATGTATGACTGACATTTGTTAGTTAACGACTATTTGTGAAATTCACTAATATATCTCAATAAAATTTATAAATATACATATCAACATATTATCAGCCAAAAAATATGTCCAGTTGTTTCATCATGTATGTATATAAAAAAACAAAATAACTACATAACTTATCTAGCACCTAATATATCTTATATTCTAAGTATATTATAATCTGCAATCTTTATACAAATCTATTTATCACAGAATTAAAATACGAGCCTCCGCTACCTTCGAGGTGTGAGACGTGAATTAACTAATTAGGTATACATGACAACTTCTCATAGCTCCATTTTTGAAATGCTCACTTCTAGAAATCATCACTTCAGATGTAGAATGTCCACGGCTGGACAAACATTCTCCGTATAGATCGCCACATAGATCTCACGATCATAATTACTTTATATCAGTACGAGACGGATTGTTACGGCGAACGCACCGCACTCAAGATCCTGATGAAGGCTTCCGGAAAAAGCCGAAACAATTGGCGGTCGCTTCTATTTATATATATATAGAAGCGACCACTTTCTAAAAATGGGCATGTGTAGAATTGGATTATTTCATATTTTGCATATAACCATAAATACGTTTGTCTGACAATAATGCGTGTTCATAATGCGTGTTCGTTTATTGTCTTATTTAATCTAGATATACAAACTTTCATGTAATGCAAATGTCAGGTGCATTGAAGACATTTTTTTTCTTGTAAAAATAATTGTACTAACAAAAAATATCCTAACAGTTCTAACAGTAACTTTTATTAGTCTTCATAATATAGTACCGTTAAAATCACACTTGTATTTCACATAAAATTGCCAACAAGGGAGCGTTATCATAACTTTTTATTTACTATTTTTTTAATCTTGAACATTATTGTGAGACATCAAGCAAATAATGAACAGAAGTATACAACAGTAAATATGGTGTTAAAATAATTGACAAAGAGAAGCTCCATATTTGTAGAAATATTTGTATTTTGTTGATTCGTTTGAAACAAACGCAACCTCATATTAATATAAGTTTTATTTAAAACATTGTAAATGCATATCATTCTTCTCATATAAAATTTACACATGCGTTTCTTAAAATTAAACAATTTACATGAAATATTTTTAATTGCACAAAAGTTATTATTAAACTTCATCTACCCTTCCCTAATCTTTTATTTACTATAAAAAACAAACAAATTTAAATAACGTATCTTAAAATAAAATTGTACTTAAAATTGTAAAATCTATATAGTTCAAAATAAATATTTAATAAATAATGTTTTAAAATAGTTGAAAATTAAGTAGAAGGCTAAGCGTACAAGAAGAAAGAACAATGAATCTGTACTTTACATGCATGTAGCAAATCATGAAAGAATACAGAAATCCTCATTTCAATTGTCACATGGGCTTAAAAAGGTTACATATACTGACCACAAAAACAAACTATACATAATATCAGGTTTGAATAAGGACGAATTGCTCAATTTAGTGCAGTTGGTGCCGTGGTGGTGGTACCGGCCTAGAATAGTACTCCCCCATCTCTTCCCGTGGGTGCCGTATGAGTCGGCTAAGGCATCACGTACCAGGAGGTGGGCAGCAGCGCCTTCTGAGGATAGGAAACCATACTGCGCTCGCCAACGAGCGCAGTATTGGTAAATCCTCCCTATATGGGGAGGCATATGTCCAGCAGTAGAAATCCTATGGCTGTGATGATGATGATGATGATCAATATAAATGCAATGCCACCAAAAAGGCACCATAATTGTCCAAAATAATATTTTCTGTTTGGATTTGTCAATAATGCTATAACTGTTTGACTGCCCTATTAAAACTATTATTACAATAATATTACCGTTTGCATTAGTGTCAATACTTACATATATTTTTTCAAAAAATATACATAGAAGTAGTATAAGTTACGTCACTTCAAATAAAAATATATACAGCGTTTTGTGTGTAACAATTTAGAAGCACCAATTATAAATCTCTTTTTTAAAAAACCTTTTTTGTTCTTACCAATGTTCCATGTTAAAATATGACATTACAAATCAGGTAAGAAGTATAAAAACAATCTTTTTAAAACACACTTTTTAGAAAAATATAATACCTTACGCACTATTATGAGTTTCGATTTTAAACTGCGCATTGAATTCGTTATTGTTATTTAATTGTACTTACTAGAAAAAAGAACCCTGATTTAAGCCAAATGAGGTGGACACACCTTTTTAATTTCCGAGACATTCTGTTCATAATGACTTGCTATGATAACACATGAAATCTCATCACTATTAGTCCAATTCATGGCTTTCACTACTGGTCCAAATCACGTCCACTAGCGTCAGGTCCGTACTTTTAGCATATTTGTTTTGTCTACAAGATATGACTGGACTATAAGCTGGACTAAGCTCCTAAGTTACTCTCCTTTTGAGTGCTGGGTATGCATATTCGTACCCTTGAAGTCATAGATCAATAAAATAGATTTAATATAAAATCTGTGGACCTGTAGTAAGGCTAGTTTCGTTTTACAAAGACGACAAAATGATAGATCTGTGATGATCACATAAAAACTGTATAGCAGATACAGTCAATATTTGATGTCAGCTTGCAATTAGAACAACTTTCGGCATAATTACCAAGATATGTAAAATTGTAGCTAATTGGGACGAGATAATATCTGTTACATAAAACGAACCTCACATTATACTTAGTAATGGTTTTTAGTGACCATAAGCTATTATATGCCAACAAATAATATTTGACGCTAAATTAACGGATATACCTACAGATGACACCATAGTCAATCTTTAACACTTAGTCCATTTCACTATCATTCCATAAATATTTGCTATCACTGTTGGTCCAGATCACGTTCCCTAGCGTCCAATTGGCCCGTAATATCAGCATACTCGTGCGATATCCAGGATATGTTCGGATATCAAGTCTCCCCCTCACTATCGCTGCTAGGCGGTGTCGGATGTCAGACTTGCACTCTGGTTGCATGACTATTGCCGTTAGTAGCGTGGAGTTCTGCGTCGTGGTTGAGGCCCACTCTGCGTGGAGATTTGCGCAGGCCTGAGACGAATGAGAACTGGAATGAAAATGAACGAGCAAATTAATGTTGGAAGCATAACAATGTTTGTTTTTCTAGCTTGATTTGATACTAAATTTTGTATATTTTTGCATTTACATATGCTAGAGAAAGCACACGTTCAAAGTTTACAAGAAATAAATATTTAATTAGGTTGCCGATGGCATTTGAGCCCACTACTGATATTATAAGTTAGGGTAATACTCCACAATCACACTAATATTATAAAGGCGAAAGTAGCCGCGCCGCTGTCATGGCCGCTGTAGAATAAGAGCCGTTACTACTTAAAATAACACTAGCCGATGCCAAATCTGGCGAGTACATCGCTCTAGTTATGCTTGTAGGCAGAGACACGTCTTATGATGGGATACAACGCTAATGATGGCAACTAAATAATAGGCATAACTACTTACAATGACAACAGCATACATCAATCCAATGCTGAATCCGGCGAGCACATCGCTCCAGTGATGCTTATAGTCAGAGACACGTGTCATCACGGTGTACCAGGCCATCATAACTAGGAGGAACTGTATGCCATGACGGAGGAGCTTTGAACCACGCCAGGTGAAGCGCTTATGCAGATACATCTGAAATCGAGAGAAGAATGATTTAGTAACAGTGACAATATTGGTATCAAGTTTACTGAAGGAGCTCACGCGTTGTGATATTCTTTACAATACAACGGACGAAATTTAGACCAAAAAATCATCATCATCATCTCAACCATAGGACGTCCACAGCTGGACATACGCCGCCCCCATTGATTTCCACAAGGATTGGTTATATAGAAGCGGCCCGCATCCAGCCTTTGCCTGCGATCTTAGTCAGGTCGTCTGTCCAGATACCAAAGTAGGTACAGTAGACCAAATATCGTGTACTAAGTCTAGTAGTTTTACTCGTATACTTCGTTTCTACTATAGCTATGTTTTTATAATCCTCTTATTTGGATATATCTTTTTATTCTTCTTAGTTTAATACTTAATATCTTTGTTTCAGTTATTTACGTAGTTAGTTTCAAAGGATTTTTTCCTGAACACAGACGTCTACGATTACATGGGAGAGTAAAATCAACGACTAAATTAGTTTATCATTTTAATCTTACCACAATTGAAACTATATCAACATTTGTGTCGTTCACTGTATTTTTAAAGTGAAAAATAGCCATATTAGTAAGTCGCTGAATTGTAGTTTTCCTGGATTCAAGGTAATTAATTTAATGATTTACTCTTATTTAATGCCCGACGAATAAAAGGTAGTGTTTTTGAAGATGAGTTGTATTCCTGTTGTGGCATCTTGAAAACAAAACAAATGATGAATTTAACTTTGGTTACGACTTCAGTCAAATTTGCTAAGACGACGTTGATACATTAACTTAGTTTAATGCAATTAGGCCAGCTAAGTCACTGGCATTAAAATTGTAAGCGGATCATCTCAAGTCTGTTTAGATCTTAGAGTAATTCAGTACATTATCCTACGGTACGGTTTTGAATCAAGTACTTACAGCAAAATACAGCATAGTATACGCAGAAAAAGACGAATGTCCACTAGGGAAGGACAAACGCATTTCCTTCAGAAGTTTATCCTGCTGTCCGAGGCACTCGAAGTTTTCAATATATCGCCATCTGTTCTCTGGGAGGGTGCAGTCGATGTTGGGCTTGCAGACCTGATGACAAGGCAACAATAACATTAAGAATAAATTCGAGTAAATGCAAAACAGTCCGGTAGTTCGGCGTAATTGGATTTAATGCATACAAATAGACAAATATCCTAGGATAAAATAGCAACAATAAGAAAACAAAACAAACCACATCTCATTCGCAAAGCAATCAGATCGAGGAAGGTAAAGCCCCATACGTAAATGCGAAAGGAAATATTATGGCAGTTGGAATTACTTACAGCTAATAGCAAATGCAACCAAAGCCTTACATGATGAGATTCGAAACCGGTTCTGTGGTCTTGATGAATTATATATATTAATTTACTATTCAGCCGCTGAGAGAGCGCAGCGTTTGAATGTTAATTTTATGATTATTCCCTGGTTCAAATAGTCCGGTAGCGTTACGTTTTCAAATGTCGAATATTATTTTTTTTGCATATAGACATAGACATAACTTTATTGATAATATTTATTACAAATAAATTACATGTTTTTTATGTTATTTACATATAATCTATTAGTAGCATATTTTGCGAATCATTTGCCTTAACTAACACATAATGTTTTTTCAGCCTAGATGCTTCCTTCGGAAAGGAAGCCCCTTCGAATGGTATATAGGAGAAAAAATATCGAGATGGAATTTTTACTTTCTGGATAATGAAGTAGTTACTGATGTGAATACGCATTTTGAGCTTGTCCAATAACTTAAGCAATAGTCCAGTTAGTTAATTATGTTTGTTGAGTTTAGATCACTGGTACCTACCCGTTATTCAAATTATTTTGTGTCAATGTCATCCATGGTTGGTTGAATATGAAAAGCAACTACAAATCCCTGAATTTCTAAAACACACGTAATAGAAGTGACACTGAAAAATCTATGTAGGTAGGTATGTATCGACATGCGAAAAATCAGCAACTTCAGATTTTTATAACTTATGACCCCAAAATGGTGGCCAGACAAATATAACAAAGCAGTGGTCGGGAGATACGTTAGACTACAGTTTGATCAATTTGTTTTTATTTTAATTATGTAGGTTCTTATTTATATCATATTAAAAACCGATTTGGAACATTCCGTTTTCATTTGAAAAGGTGAACACCTTCATGTTCATCTGATATTCTACATTCAAGAAACAATTCCACTGCCAAAAATTACATCTCCGTTATTCGATAGTTTTACCTGCGAGGTATAATGTATAGATAGGTAATGAAAGTAAAACTAGTTAATGCTATTATTTGCCAGCCTCGAGGTAAATAGAACATTCCTCCGCAAAAAGGAAAATCATCCGATCCACTCACGCACCGCCAGTAAATGTCAAAACCCCGCGGCAACGTCCATCAGTCAAGAGATTGTTTTAAAGTAAACGGTCGTTAATTGTGGAATAATTTACTGCCAGTTAAACGAGCTCGGGATAAACGGCCCTCATGTTAACATGCTCGCAGTTAAATATGCCTAATGTTTATTAATATTTAAACTGTTGTTGCTCGAAATTTAACTTTCTTTTAGGCTTTTCTTTCTTTAGTTATGTCTGAATGTACAGTTTACCCGCGTTTTAGATGATAATAATCAACTTATCCCGTACCTATAATATTGTTAAAGTCACGATTATTATGAACTAGTAGCGCCCCGCGGTTTTACCCGCGTGGTGATAATTGATGATGATGAAAAGTAGCCTATGTGTTAATCCAGAGTCTAAACTATCTCCGTACCAAATTTAATTGAAATTGGTCTAACCGTTTAAGCGTGAAGAGGTAACAAACATACACACATACACATACAAACTTTCGCATTTATAATATTAGTAAGATTTATAATAATTAATACGGGTTATACGGGCTTAGAGTGAAAAGTTACGCGTAGTCGATCAAGGCAGAAACGTAATTGTGGTGGTGAGAAGGTAACGAGAGGTGGAAAGACAGGGCAGCCAACGTCTGTTTGTACTACCTGAAAGAATTGTTGAAATCAATAGCATTTGAATAATATTTAATATATATATATAATTTGTCGTGGAAAATAACGGAATTTTATTCGGCGATTCGCAAGCTTGTCGTCAAAAACAGTCAGAAAAAGGTTTTCCTACTATTCTATATAATTTGCAGTAATCGACGTAAATGTTTATTCATAATAGACTTCTACGTTCAGTATTGTTTACATTACTTTTTAACGACCTGTCATACTCTTGTATGGGATAAATGCAGCGACACGGCGTAATTTGCATACATACATAATATTCTGTCAACTGGCAATACATTATGCTTAACTTGTATTCAATGTTGCCAGAGCCATATGAGCCCTACAGAAAATGTAGAAAAGCGCAAAATTACAAAATGATTCATTCGGCGATTACATTCAGATAATAGTTTTTCGAGAAAAGTTTCGATTGAGGTTTTTTGTATTGCTGTATAAGTAGATGTAGCGTTTGACCACTCTCTCACTTGATGGTCAGTGACAATGTGTTCGAAGATGTTAACACGCTAGACCTAGAATGCTTACTGGTTCTCAAGGAATGCTGCCTGAACACACTATGTGGTAACTAGCCAGGCGGGTACCCGAAAGTACCCTACCACCGTACTGAGAATTAGATAACGGTGTTACCTTCACCGGAAGCTCAAGTTGGTGGGATCGAACCAGCATCCGTTAGTTTGACAGCCGACGCTATCACAGCTGAGCTATCCCGCTACAAGATTCACCAGTGGGCATAAATTGAATTAACTGCAAGTGTTAAGGTTAAGGTATTAATTGATGTGCCTGTGCCACCATAATATGAAAACGAGACGTCTAAAAAGTATTTGTATCGGTAGAAATTGTAATAATTAAAAATATGCACATAAATACTAAATAGCATTACCTACAAATCGAAATCAGCGTACTGAACCCAAACTTATAGCCATTTCAATGACTGGAACATAACGTGCCATCCAAAGCGCGGAATCTTACAAAGAAATCACTACTAACAGTTACCAAGGTATAATCACAGATAAAGTTTCGAAACGTACTTGATCAGTTATCCTACTTTCCTATTAATATTATAAAGGCGACAGTATGTGTGTATGTTTGTTACTTCTTCACGCTCAAACAGCTACACTGATTTCGATGAAATTTGGTATGTAGATACTTCAGGTCCCGGAATAACACACAGGCTACTTTTCATCATCATCACCAATCATCATCACGTGGGCAAAACCGCGGGGCGCAGCTAGTTTAAGATAAAATAGATAAAATTTGATTACCATATACCTTATAATCATATATACATGCTACTTGCACAACATAGTTTTAAAATTACATTATAATATATGTATAATTACTAGGAAATAGGGTTGTGCTCAGCATTTACAGCGCATTTACTTTTATTTATTTTTACTTAAACTCCTTTTTTACAACTACATTTTCATTTTCCCGTGTGTAGTGGCAACACTGTCTGTCCCATAAATTCACCACAGAAATTATGATTTTGTTTACAATCTCGATAATATGCAGTTACGGGCTACGCAGCCTGAATACATTAGCGGCCTTATAAGGTGATAAGTGGCCGGCTTCAATCATCCAATCAACCTGTGGTGGCCTTTATGGACAACCAGTTACAACCGCGCTTTTTACGGTTAAAGAAAGTGAAGTGATGAGAACTACCTAGGTGAAAAATATATTTAGTCTCGCTATGGAAACTATACACATTATGATCATGGCCACCATGATCATCATGCCTGCGGCAGTCCGTCCATGAACGTAGACATGTCTGATTGCACACGACGTTTCTCAATTTCATGTAACTAGCTGCTTCTAGCTACTTTCCTAAAATGTAAGATCGTCGTGGCTCAGTGATCAGTGATACTGACTTTAGAACCTTTAGAGTCCCTGCTAAGTTAAAAAATAATATATAAAATGATAAAATAGTCTCTCTACAGCCATTGAAATCGATCCAACTATTTGCACTTTCAGAATCATGCTGTTTATCCAATCAAGTATCAATGTTTCGAAGCCTTAAATTATACTTTAAAGGAATATATTTATGCGTCTATAAAGTTTTATTTTTATATCACATACAGACCCCCGCACTAGAATTCCGCGTTAAACGCGTTTGTTCTAATATTATAGAATGATAAAGTAAATTTAATGTCCATATTTTTTTTTGACAAGAAACGGAATTTAGGTCTAGTTTTACTTTCACGTCTTGATCAGTGACGCGTTGGTCCAAGAAGGAATCACGCTGGACTTATAAAGTTCACTAAACAGGTCTGGTCTCTGTTTCGGTGATATATTTTTCAAAAGTGACTGTGGTTTGCTGTCCTGCCAGGCGCTAGGAAGTGTTCTACCTCGATTACGTGGATTTGATAGTGTTACTTCAACCAACAGTTCATGCCCGAGCACAGAGCATGTCAACTTCACGTGCAATAAGTAATTTGAATATAATTATACAATGATACAATTTATCCATTTCCATATTATGCAAACCATCGATCTTCGAGAATCAGCCTATATAATGTTTTTGTTACGTTCTTGTCAAGAAAACCTGTTCAGTTGCCGGTTTCATCCAAGACGAGGTTGACTATAGGAGGTATTTGTTTTTGAATTTTCCTTCCTGGTCGTGGTTATGTAGTGATTATGGCGAAATGATGGGCGGGGAAGACCGAGAGGCGATACTTGATTGGATAAAGAGCATGATTCCGAGGGTGCAAATATTTAGATCGACTTCAATGCCTGTAGGGAGACGATTTTATCACTATAAATATCGTTTTCTTTAAAATTTTATACCATATAGATCAAGCCTTTATCTTCTGTCGTTTTACAATCCAAGCTGTGCTGCTTATATAGGAATGCTTTGCTTCTAGAAATAAGGTGTGCTAAATCACTTTCTATATTCAAAAATGTTCGAAGTCACTGTATACCCCACACGAGAAGCTCAAACCGGGTTTCAGTTTGTTATGCACGTACAGCTATTTTACTGTGTATGTTATTATATAGGTATTGATCTTATATACATAAAAAAATCTCCTGTCACAGTGTTTGTTGTCGATTTCCCCCGAAACGGCTTGCCTGATTTTCTATCATTTTTTTTGTGTATATTTAGTAATCTGAGAATAGTTCGTAAAGTATTTTTCACGCTCCTTCCCCCACCCTCCATTTTGAACCGCGATTTTACTATTTTTGTACGGTTTCGACCACTGATGTCGAATTTTGTTAATTCCATTCATGTGAAGTACGAAATGAAGTGTCGTGTCACTTTGACATTTCGATAAAAGGTATATTATGTGAAAACGTTTGTCGGGTCAGAAAAATGATATAAAATTATTAATGAGCTGATCTTATTTCATTTATGAGCACATATAATTTATATAACTAGCGATACAACACTACTACAAACTACAATAGGACTATCAAATAAAAACAAATGAATGTATGCCTACATCCAAACGAAAGTTGCCTTTTTTTTTTTCTTATAAAAATTAATCCTGTAAGTTGCGTACGTAAATACACACACACACACACACACACACATACACAATTATATACTTACTGCTAAAAATGAGAACCTTCATTCGCCTTTGGCACGGTGAGGTAATAAGGTAATATATATTTTAAAAAGACATGGAACCGTGATTGCCCCATTTGTCTGCAATTTTGTAAAAAACGAAATAATCGAACCCATACTTGTTTCGAGTCGTAATATCCAATAATCACGGCTGCACACTCGAATCAATTCCGATTAAAACGTAATTGAACATTTCGGTATATTCGACAACGATAGAGATGTGAAATGCAAATGTAGTAATAACATCGATACTTCACTCAATACTGATCATTACAGCTTTCGATTTCCGGGAGCGCAAGGAGTGTCTACCTGCTTTTTAACCACTTATTTAACACAGGAGAGATTATTTTATTAATTTTGCGATTTTTCTAAGATCTCAGCGCCATTGTTTAGGAAAACAATGTGATATTGGCTTAACAGGTGCCGATGACATTACCGAGGCTCGCGGGTGTTTATAGGCAGAGGGCGGGACAACTGATGCGTGTTGATTTAAAATATTACAAACTAGCGGTCCACCCCGGATTCGCGCGGGTAAACAATTTCAAAAATATATATAAATTATAAGGACTCCTAATTTTTTGAAAATATAATATATGTATATAATTATATATAGGTAATATATAGATAAAATCTTCAAGCATTATTGCATTCATTAAGATGATATAAGTTTTGATGAAATAGGATCATTTTAAATGATTTTATGTACTCGAACATACGTCCCTTAAATATTAACTATGCATATAATTATAATGAAGAAACTGCAGATCCTGTATGGAATCTACTATTATATATATATATATATATATATATATATATAGATATATGTATATACCTTTTTTTAACAACACGCTTTTTGGACTAGCCAACATCACAATATAGTGTGATATTGGCTATCAACGGCTATGAATGGCGTGGTGCCGCCATTTTTACAAGAATGTTATACACGCTACATACTAGCCGTAAAGCCGTCATATAAAAAGAAAGAAAAAATTACATCGTGGGAAAGTCCACAATGTCCTGCTAATTACAACACGTATGCGAGTCCAGAAACTATTAACATTCGCTGCGCTGCGCGTGCGCATTATGAATGATGCATGTGTGCATGACAGGTTGTTCAGGTGGCTGATACAATCAATATACAAATAAAAACAATGCTATCGCAGGATTCATCGGTGGTAAAGTTGTGGTCGCAGCTTGGCGCCATGGATGTTTCTGAAGTATATTGCTTTTAAGTTTTAATCATGCCGGAATTTAACTACAACCAGTAAAAGCATTCCATGGATAATATATTATAAATGAAACGTAAGCGTAGGCTTTATAAAAAAGAAAAATATATTAATACATATTTTTATTGCACGTAAATTTTCTTGCCTAAAGTAAAACGAACGGGTTTCACAGGATTCCTTACACGGTAGGTTTGCGTAATTTAATAACTACTTGCTTTTATTTTTATGGCATTGAATATTTTCTTTCATTTTCATTTAATTTTTAAGGTTTTTTAATGCCAAACGCGTGATATAGTAGAAATGTTTCTAGTAAATCATCTTTCTTAGTGTTTCGATTAACACCCTTTCAAGCCGACCATTAAGGAGAATAACGCATGGGTTGACATTTGAAAAAAAAAAAGTGAATATAAAGTGTTCAATCGCTCGCCCCTCTCCAATGACAAGTAAATTATAAAGATCACAATTGAGATTATTTTTCAATATGTATTTGGCATAGAAAGCTCCTTTTTTAAACACATTTTTTATAAACACCCCTGTATTTATGTAAACGAATATTTGAACCTGTTTTTTACCCCCATCAAAACATCGTTTAATTTGTAACTTTGCACACTAATCAAGGACCGACGACAATGCAATAATATAAATAGTTTACCCAATTATTCTTACCAGAGTCTCCAGGATTAGCTAGGATTAGCATGATTTTTAGTTTTTTTTAATTCTTCTTCCAACCGGTCATTGGACGCTTCCAGTCGTCCTTTTAGAAAACAATAGGGGCGGCTTATGCCCCGCAGTAGACATCCTATGGCTGAGAAGATGTAGAATATTCTTATGCTTTATTTCAATTAAGCTTGTTTAATGTTTAATTTGTGAAATTACTCACCACGAGATGGTTACTTCTATTACTCGATTAATTGCGTTTTTAACCGACTTCAAAAAAGGAGGTTACTCAATTCTACCGTATATATGTTTTTTTTGTTTTTTTTTATGTGTTTGCGGACAACTTCGTCGTTTATGAACCGATTTTGATGATTCTTTTTTTGTTAGATAGAGTATACTTCCGTGGTGGTCCCATTCAAATTTCATCAAAATCAGACATTCGACAGACATCGACACAGACGGCGGTTTTTGAGTTATACTCCAATAACTGAAAAGTGCTAATATCTTGATGATATTATTGTCGCGGTTGAAGACATCGCAGAACACACAATGACAATTAATTGATCCCGTGAGGAGCAAAGGTCACTGAAAAGGGTGAAAAAATTTTTTTTTGACAAAAAATGCAACCGACTTCAACACTCAAAAGTGTGAAATAACTTGTCGAAGTCGGTTCCATGATCACAATATTTTGATGATAGTTACTTTTGAACTATATATTTAGTTCCGCGACTCGCAATAGTGTCCACGAATGCCACGAAATCATTAGTTTGCGGTAACAAAGAAGCTAAGTGTATTTAATTTTGCAAAACTACAAGCGAGCAGCAAACGTCCTTTTAAACGGCCCTTACATTCATAGAATCATTAAATTCCACGGCCGTCATAAGCTGTCGTTCCCAATGGCCAATAAACTAAGCATACATCGTGCGATGCATGTCAAACATACCGATTTCTTCATAATTGTAACATTTATTTGGGCCACAAATACGTGAGAGAATACGACAAAAAGATTCTGGTTACTTTTGTGTTATCGATAGTGACGTTCCTAATGTGGATGGTGATGAATTTAAATTATGTGTTTAAACAAAACAATGAAGAATTAAGAGATTCAACCGTGTATGAGATAAAAGTAAGAATTTAGTAACATTGTTGCAATGAAATAAAATTGAAACTCAATTTTATTCCGGAATCCAATTCAGACGTTAAGAATGCTCTTTTAAACTTAGATAATTATAGATATAATTTATGCACATCACTAATATTATAAAGACGAAAGTTTGTGATTTGTATTTGTTACTCCTTCATGCTGAAACGGCTGAACGAAATCGCATGAAGTTTGGAATGAAGACAGCTTATCCCTTAGAATAACACATAGGCTACTTTTTATCCCAATAATATTGACTGTTCCCGTAGGATGACGGGAAGACACCAAAATCGTCAATACCACCGACTTCGACAAGTTCACACTTTTGAGTGTTGAAGTCGGTTGCATTTTTTGTTAAAAAAATTTTTTTTCAGCCTTTTCAGTGACCTTTGCTACTTACGGGATCAATTAATTGTCATTGTGTATTTTGCGATGTCTTCAACCGCGACAATAATATCATCAAGGTACGCGTGGCACTTTTCAGTTACTGGAGTACCTATAACTCAAAAACGGCTTGTCCGATTTTGATGAAATTTGAATGGGACCACCACGAAAGTATACTCTATCTAACAATAAAAAGAATCATCAAAATCGGTTCATAAACGACGAAGTTATCCGCGAACACACATAAAAAATAAAATAAAAATATATATACGGTCGAATTGAGTAACCTCCTTTTTTGAAGTCGGTTAAAAAAAGAAACCAAGTGTAACGATTTTAGGACGTGAGGTATCGGAGACTAATGGTTCGAAAGTGGAGACAACAGCGATTTTCTGCATCACGTACCACAATGATGGACATAAATATTAGCACAAGAAAGTGAACACAATAGCTCTCATTTTGAGTATTATAGACTGTGTAAATACACTATGGAGCCAATAATTCTATGTCAAAAAATTGAAAGGGTTAACAGGTGCCGATAATATTATACGGAGGTTTGCGGGTGTTTACAGGCAGAGGGGGCGGGACAACCACTGGTGCGCGTTGATTTAAAATCTTACAAATATGTTCTTCAAAGACGACGTAAGGAAAAAGAAAGAAAGTAAGTAAGAAACTCGCGATAGTTTTCAGACTCAAACGACGTAAGGACTCAATTAAAAATTATAACAAATTGCGTTTTTAGATTTTTTTATTTCCTTTCTTCTGGTGTAAGATAAAGTTCAAGCGCATTTATCGTTACTGCGAGAATTTATGATAAAGGAAAAATATGGTCGCTCGAAAATATTTATTCACTAATAAATAAACAAATGAAATCAAATTTTGTTCAATCAGAACTAGCCGTCATAAACTGTTCTCAAGCGGTATTATTATTATTAAAGTGTATACACATGTAGGACTTTCAAAACAATCGGGTAAAAAGACTCAAAATTAACTGTTTAGCAAATGATAAGTAGGCGATTCAAATATTGATACAAAAACAGCTAGTTATGTTTTGGAAAAAGTAAACACAAAACATTCTAGGCGTCCGTCTTAAATGTCTCAGTTTAAGAAAGGGATAAGAAAATATCCAGTACCTACCTACTTACGTCTGTGGTTTCGTGGAGAAATAAAGGAGTCAAAATCTAACGATTTATGAATTATATATTAAGAAAAATCATTAATTGGGTACAAATTTATTTCAGTACCTTGTATATATTTTTAAAAAAACATAGGCGTATCTGCAGAACTTTGCATACATTGTGATCTTCATAATTACAATCATCAGTGATACCTCCTCGTTAAAATATGTTGAAAAGCAAAACCCTCATTCTAATTCCGCACTCTAGGACAGTTGTAAATTGATAAAAGTAATAAATAAATACAAGTAAAACATTAAATGTGCATTACTTAATCAATAAAGTGCACGTAACGCCCCGTAATTAATCGATTCGCTCCGTACCAGCCCGTAGCGAATCTAGATCCAAGATAGGCGGTACATGTAACAGATTAACGTTCCATCAAGTTATGGTTAATGTATAACCGCGAGCTGGTGCATGGGTAAATTTAGTAGACGCAACACGTATAATATATCGAATGCATAGGTACTAGGAGAATCCCGTTGAGGGTGAAATTCGTTTACACAGAGGCCAGTCCTCTTTTAAATAACGTATTTACTTCTGGAGAAGTTACATCGAAATGAAGCAGGTTTTTCATTTGATACTGGTGACTTTATTTATTCTTGATTCTATTATTCTTTGATCCTAATATTTTGAACCATATTCAGTTGGTGTACCCGAGACAACAACCACTGAATAGTCTTTAGAAGTCGGGAAAAAGAAAAGTATAAGCAAATAAATGGGCTAAAACTTGTTGCATTCGAAATTAATAATACACTAATATTATAAATGCGAAAGTTTGTTAGTATGTGCGTATGTAACCTTTCTACGTCTTTACGGCTTCCAATTTTCCTCAAATCTGAGAAATTCGGAATTATAACCTGGGTTATCACAATGTTTCTTTTTATCCAAAAAAAGTAAAATCAGTAAGTAAGTAAAATCTAATGTTAATATGAAAATAACTCAGTCTGCTACGTTTTATAGACTAAGCCGCTGAACACATTTTAATAAATTTTGGTATAGAGATAAATGGGAATTGGAGAAGGACATATACTACTTTTTGATCTCGAAAAAGTATGGTTCCGTGGGATAGTTATCCTACGGAACCATAGGTAGCGAGTACACCTCACGATTGAACCCGCAGAGCACATTACCGCAGAGTAAGGCTAGTAATAATTTACACGTTTAACCAGGGTATCGGTTCTACAAAACACATTGCTCATAGATTGTTTATGAATTGTCGATTTTTCTAGTTGTTATTCTACTAGGCGTATGATTGGCTACACAAATCTAATTTCTAGCGCAATGCAATCGATATGCAATTGTTTTTTAGCGGAATACCAAGTTTATTTATATTGTTGCAATATTGATTAGGTACATTGGAATTCATATCGCATTGTTTATGAATTGTTTGTCTTAATAAATAAGAGGATTGACATACAGCATACCATATTAAAACAATACTCAATAACGATGTGGTCAAAAATAGAATCGTGATAGACTAACCTAATGACTTACTAAAAAGGTAAGATACACACCGAGAGTTTAGTGATAGGTTTTTCGAACAAGGAGAAGTGGTGTAGATGGGTAGTCGCCATAAGGTAACCAAAAAGTACACTACATCATGACATGGGTTTAATATCGGTATTATCATTACATGATGCTCAAGCCCTAGATTAGAAACTATCCTTTGACTGTGTGATTGATGAGGTCTAAAAAAATGGCGGTGTAAAATCGGCGTGTTTAAAAAATAACAACACCGAAATTTGTTGCTTTTTTGTTGCTAATTAGTTGCTAAAAAAATTTTTTTTTTGCTCAAACCTATCGCGAAATATCAGCAATAACGCTAACTTTTCATTAAAATAGCGTGAAAATCACTGGACATAAAATGATCGATCAAGTGAATAGGGGTCAATTTGTTGCTAATTTGTTGCTGAAAGATGGTGAAAAAAAAAATTAAAAAATTAAAAAAGAATTTAAAAAAAAAATTTTTTTTTTTAAATGCCTAAATAAAAAATGTCCACGCCTGATTAACACTCACCTTTCCGTAAAAAAAGTATAGTAAAAATTTGTAGCTGCTCATACTGGAGCTGCACTAAGTACTAAGAGTCAGCAAAAAAAAAAAACCGGAAGTCAAGAGAATTTGGAGATAGGTTTAGGAAAAAACCGGCCACGCCAGCTTAACTTTTGACTTTTCCGTAGAAAAACTATTGTAAAAATTTGTTGCTGCTCATACTAGAGCTACTCTGAGTACAAAGAGTCAGCAACAAAATAAAAACCGGAAGTCAAGAGAATTTGGAGATAGGTTTAAGAAAAAGCCGGCCACGCCAGCTTAACTATCGACTTTTTCGTAGAAAAACTGTTGTAAAAATTTGTTGCTGCTCATACTGGAGCTAGTCTGAGTACACAGAGTCAGCAACAAAATAAAAACCGGAAGTCAAAAGTAGTTGGAGATTGGTTTAGGAAAAAACTGACCATGACAGCTTAACTCACGACTTTTCCGTAGAAAAAGTATAGTAAATATTTGTTGCTGCTCATACTGGAGCTAGTCTGAGTACACAGAGTCAGCAACAAAATAAAAACCGGAAGTCAAAAGTAGTTGGAGATTGGTTTAGGAAAAAACTGACCACGACAGCTTAACTCACGACTTTTTCGTAGAAAAACTATTGTAAAAATTTGTTGCTGTTCATACTAGAGCTACTCTGAGTACAAAGAGTCAGCAACAAAATAAAAACCGGAAGTCAAGAGAATTTGGAGATAGGTTTACGAAAAAACCGGCCACGCCAGCTTAACTTTTGACTTTTCCGTAAAAAAACTATTGTAAATATTTGTTGCTGCTCATACTAGAGCTACTCTGAGTACAAAGAGTCAGCAACAAAATAAAAACTGGAAGTCAAGAGAATTTGGTGATAGGTTTAAGAAAAAGTCGGCCACGCCAGCTTAACTCTCGACTTTTTCGTAGAAAAACTATTGTAAACATTTGTTGCTGCTCATACTAGAGCTACTCTGAGTACAAAGAGTCAGCAACAAAATAAAAACCGGAAGTCAAGAGAATTTGGAGATAGGTTTAAGAAAAAGCCGTCCACGCCAGCTTAACTATCGACTTTTTCGTAGAAAAACTATTGTAAAAATTTGTTGCTGTTCATACTAGAGCTACTCTGAGTACAAAGAGTCAGCAACAAAATAAAAACCGGAAGTCAAGAGAATTTGGAGATAGGTTTAGGAAAAAACCAGCCACGCCAGCTTAACTTTTGACTTTTTCGTAGAAAAACTATTGTAAAAATTTGTTGCTGCTCATACTGGAGCTAGTCTGATTACACAGGGTCAGCAACAAAATAAAAACCGGAAGTCAAAAGTAGTTGGAGATCGGTTTACGAAAAAACCGATCACGCTAGCTTAACACACGACTTTTTCGTAGAAAAACTATCGTAAAAAATTGTTGCTGCTCATACTGGAGCTAGTCTGAGTACATAGAGTCAGCAACAAAATAAAAACCGAAAGTCAAGAATAGTTGGAGATTGGTTTACGAAAAAACCGACCACGTCGGTACTCCTTTGAGTACAGAGAGTCAGCAACAAAATAAAAACCGGAAGTCAAGAGTAGTCGGAGATCGGTTTACGAAAAAACCGGCCACGCCAGCTTAATCTCGACCTTTCCGTACAAAAACTATTGTTTTTCTATTGTTATTCTACGGTGTGGTGGCCAAAAGGCCGATAGGCAAATATGCCTATACAAAAAAATACAAATAGACGGACACCAGGGGCTCCGATCAGATGTGGTTGGTGGGGGTCCCTAACAAGGCAAGAAAGGCATACGGTCAGCTCACTCACCTGAAGAGATGGAGTTCGTAACAAGCCGCGCAGCTTCCTTGTTCGTCCCAGCGCTGGGCGTCCAGACAATCCGATGACGAAGAGTCCCACATTAACGCACAAACGTCTTACACCACACTAAAGTTCCCGATGCTGCTATTGTAACTTCAGAGTCTTTCGCGGTCGCGTAGAATAAGTAACTATGAACTCGTGAAAAGAACAATGAAGACATTTTAGGTGCTTGGCATGTCAATCGACACGAGCGGCGGGTAGCACACACCGCGAGTACACTCGACGACACACTCGATGACACTAATTGTTCATTCGCGGAGTGCATACGCGAACTGTCACATGACCGGTTCTTACCGATCCCTTTGTATCGCTCGCATTTGGATAGCAACCAAAGCGCGCGAAGTTTGAGTAAGCTATTTGCACACAATTATTGCAATGGTATGAATCCCTTACAACCACATCTTTTTATGGCGCAAACATAGCCCCTCGGCTTGAAAGGACTCCTTTCAAAGAAAGAATGAAATATACATAGACATTTAAGTCATAGAATACTCATATCAACTGAGAGGATATTTACTTATCTTAAATTATTAAATAATTAATGAATAGGGACATACAAACTATAAATTAAATATACCTAACTTAAATCTAGATACTATTTCAATCCATTAGCTAGTCCTTATCATTGAGAAGGTACCGGACATAAACGAGCCACTAAAGCGTACCTTCTTTGGGTTTAACTAAAATAACGCAGATATGCCAATCAGAACCAGGGTATGTTTCCTGAATAAGGCGTAATGGCAAATTTGATGGCGCATAATTATTTCGTTTGATCAAGACCGCAGTAATTTTTACTACTAACTTAAGGTCTGTTGACCAGTTTAACAGTGCATGAAGAGCACATAAGTACTCAGTATTCAATTTACGACAGTACAATTTCACTAGCTTGTCCGTTTGTAATAATCGCGAACGCAATTGAACTATACTATCTGCAACTGGTGCCGATGTAAAAAGCAAGGGCACGGTATGTGAAACGTGCATGATAGTTAAAGCTACTGGTTTCAACAGATTGGAAATTAACGCTGACTCTCGCGATATCCAGGTAAATAAAACCTCTATCTGAACTAAATTAGTCAAAAACTCTTCCCAGGTAAGCATTTGAGCCCCAATTGAAAGGACAATGTGTGCTTTACAGAAGTTCACCAATTCTTCCCATTTTTTCCACATAGAGAAATATGAGAGCCCTGTCATGCTATATTGTATGCAGTTATTGGACAACTCACTGTCCCACTGATGTTCTGAATTCAAAAATATGTGACCTGTACGTGAGTAAGCTCGAGCACCAACGAAAATTGTTCCATTAGCGGGAAACAGTTTGCTTACAATGCATAGCTTACCTAGAAATCTGTTTAACGCATTGAACAAAGCTAGAATAATTAACTCTGAAACCAACTCTAAATGTGTAGCCCAAGTAGTAACGCATATAAAAACGCATATATACGTCCATTGACCCATCACACTAAGTTTACAATTGAAGGAAACGGTTATAAGTCCAACAAAATCTAAAAGGTTTTGTGGTAAGTGCTTCAAATTATACCTCAGAAACTCATACATTGCATATACGAGTAAGACGTAAATTTTAGACCGGGCTTTTAAGCAAGGGTGACACAATTGCACTTGAGAACGAAAATTGATTCGTCCCGTTAAAACCCAGAATTGCTTCCACAACAAAGATAGCAGCAAATTCGGGCCGAAATGGCAATTATCGTGATGAATATAATCAATGATTATATGAACAATGTGTTCTTTTAGCAGATTCAGTATAGGATGTGAACAATCGAACATAAGATTTGAATCTATTCGGCCACTAACACCCAGAACCTCGTCAACAATCAACGGCTTTATCAAATGAACGGCCTGTAAATTGGGACTGGCGTTAGGTACTTTATTCAAGAAACGCTCACTATCAGTCCGCGTGCCTACATTTGGCACAATTTTTAATTTAGTCGCGATATTCTGACGAGTCATACAATGATGTGTAATGACGTACTCGTCACCTTCTCCAGAAACTTCTTTATTTGGAAGTGGAGTCAGATTACCAACTTCTAAATATGGTATAATTGCATCGTTATTTACTATCTTCAATGGCAGAGATGCTTGGAGCTTAGGATCTAATGCAATAAAACATCCACGAGCCATATTTAATGAACTGCCTAACTCAGTTGACGCAGCTATGAACGATAGCGCTACGGTGCATCCACTAGCAGAGTCACATGATGTAGTGGATTTATAGATATTATCACACTCTTGTTCCTCATGCCTGAGAGGCGCGGAAACGGAGACAGATACCTCTTCTAATTGCGAACGTCTAGAAATCTCTTGCAGTTGCGGTTCTACAATAGAACAATAAGTCGCTGTACGAGACAATTTAGGCGAGGTTGTAGCCGGAGCTTCTCCCATAACGATGAACCCAAGACTGGTCCGGATAGCATCAGGAGTACCCGGTCGTCCGCGAACTACACCAGGTAATAACAATCGTGAGAATAGCTGCGCCCCGATTAACAACTCTACTTCACCTGGAACCTGAAAGGTATCATCAGCGAGCGGAATGTTTGACAGGTACGACAACATTGACATCTCAACGTTAGACGTTGGCAAATTATCAGTGATGTTATCTACCACTAATGCTTGAATACAAAAAGCTTGATTTGTATCAAACCGAGAAGTGAATTTCAATTCAGTCACACCTTGGACAGAGTTGACACTACCCCCAAACCCGTGAACTAAAATGGAAGACTCTGGCTGAAGCACGGCCAGAGATAATCGTGCACAGCACTTAGAGCTAATAATGTGATTCTGTGACCCGTTATCCATGAGACAGCGAATCATATGAGACCCGCCTCGTGTGTCTTCAACCCGCACCTTTGCTGTGGCCAGTAGCACAGTAGACGAAGGAGTACCAGACAAAAAGTTGTGTGTCTTAGCATTATGCATTGAACACAACGAGACCCCTGCCTGAGGCGAATCCTTCAACCTAATATTACTAGCTCCCAACAGCACCGGGCTACTATCACACGAGTGACTTGCAGTTGACACCGTCAACGCAGTACTTGATTTCTCAGTTGGAAAATGTAATAACGTGTGATGTGTTTTTGATTGACATACACTACAATTATTATTCTTTAAGTTACACGCAGGTGTACGATGTTGATTACTCAAACAATTGACACATGCATTATATTTTTTAACTATATTATATCGTTCCCTTGAAGAAAGTTTGAGAAACTCTGTGCACTTCGAAAAATGTTCATGACTGGCATCATTACACAGGGGACACACTGCACTATTGATCGAAGTCACAAAAGTTTTAGAATTTCTTCCCGGAACAGGCACCGATTTAAAAGTCATTGGCACTCGAGCATTGTTCGGCTGGATGGAACTTCCCTCACTCGCATTGGACTCCGAACCTGTCCGTTCTAAAATCTTTACTTGCTCTTTGACAAATTTTACAAAGTTCGTATATAAAGGTATTTGCTCACTACGCACTGAGTTTTCAAACAAACGCGCGGTTTCGCTATCCACCTTTTTTAATGCAATATATAAATATAAAAAGTCTAATTTACTTGCTATGTCCAATTTCTCATAAGCTGCCACGGACACAGAAAACTTATCAATAAATGAGTTCAAGCCATCGACAGATGGTACTTGCATTTTCTTCAAATTAAATATTTCATCCAAATATGCGGAGGCCAATGAGCGGACATCTTGGTACTTGTCAACCAGAGTATTGTAAATTAATTCATAATTATCACCCGTGGGTGAGATACCCGCTATCGCTTCAAGCGCCTTTCCAGACAACTGGCCGCACAAATAAAATACCTTTTCAGAGTTAGTAAGATTATTATTATTATGTATTGTGCTATTAAAACACTCAATAAACATAGGCCATGCCTTCCTATCATTTTCTAACTGAGGTAGCTTTATAGGGGGTAATTTAATTTGAGGAGATTTAGAACTGTCTAAACTCAACCTTATTGACCGTTCCTTATGCAGTGAATTTATTTTATTTTGTAAGTACTCATATAAAGTCTCGAAAGCTTCCCATTTTTTAAAGCAAGGTTCATACTTTGGATCCGCTTCCATCAGTAACATATTCCATTCTTCTAACTTAGCTATAAATTCCAACCGAAGTGTAGGTAAATTACAAGTTGACCCTAAGAAATGTTTTTCTTCGAGTTCAGTGTTAACATTTACGGCTGAGTCATACATTCCTTGAATCTTTGCAAAGTACGATTGCAATGACGCTTCAATCAACTTAACCTTCAGTTTTAGTTTTCTTTCCTCTGCCATCGTGAAGAATACTTAATATAACTAGCGAATAACCTTTCGTAAAAACAACCTACACAAATTGCCAACAAACATATGTCAACAATGAACAGCGGACGATTATTCAGATAACGCGTTAAACCAACCCGTACGTCACAACCGACGACTGAACTAATCTTACAAATAGGCGTTTTATTCGTCAGGGAGCGCTCGAGTCGACTTAGCTTTATGAATAAACATACAAGTATACCCGACAACTAATGTCATAATCGGCACACAACATTTATTATTTTAGAGAAATATAAACGCAGGCAGATAGCTTCTCACTAAAATAAATGCCGGTAGATAAACACAAATGTAGGTATGCGCGTAAAGTTGAACACCTTTGAAGAAATAATCTAATAAAATAGATAGCTTTATTTCTCCAACCTACCGCTTATATTTACTATAAAATATGATCACAATATAATCAATTATTATAAGTAAAATACGCTTATATTCCAATTCCCGTTATCTTATACGATTTTATTAGCCTACTTGAGGTACCTACCGAATTCCCACGAAATGATTAGTAATTAATCTCGTTATATTTCGTTCAAATACCACTAACTAATGGATTAAAACAATAACAAAGATAATACATTACACTCGATAGATATTATTGAGGTAACCTACAGCGGTATTATATAATACATAAGAATATAGGGATGGAATTACTTGTAAGTGGACTGTATGTATTTGTTAATTAATGAGGGTCAGCGACCCGTTTATTTAGCAGGGCTAAAATATGAATCTAAAAGACAACTATGTAGTCTTTAGAAGTAAATTTGGTTCACAGGACCCAACTATGTGAGGTCCAAACTATGTGAGGTCCTAGTAGGAAAATTCGGTTCGACGGACCAAACGATATGTGAGGTCCTAGTAAGAGAATTCGGTTCGGAAGGACCAACTATGTGGTGGCCAAAAGGCCGATAGGCAAATATGCCTATACAAAAAAATACAAATAGACGGACACCAGGGGCTCCGATCAGATGTGGTTGGTGGGGGTCCCTAACAAGGCAAGAAAGGCATACGGTCAGCTCACTCACCTGAAGAGATGGAGTTCGTAACAAGCCGCGCAGCTTCCTTGTTCGTCCCAGCGCTGGGCGTCCAGACAATCCGATGACGAAGAGTCCCACATTAACGCACAAACGTCTTACACCACACTAAAGTTCCCGATGCTGCTATTGTAACTTCAGAGTCTTTCGCGGTCGCGTAGAATAAGTAACTATGAACTCGTGAAAAGAACAATGAAGACATTTTAGGTGCTTGGCATGTCAATCGACACGAGCGGCGGGTAGCACACACCGCGAGTACACTCGACGACACACTCGATGACACTAATTGTTCATTCGCGGAGTGCATACGCGAACTGTCACATGACCGGTTCTTACCGATCCCTTTGTATCGCTCGCATTTGGATAGCAACCAAAGCGCGCGAAGTTTGAGTAAGCTATTTGCACACAATTATTGCAATGGTATGAATCCCTTACAACCACATCTTTTTATGGCGCAAACATACGGAAAAGTCAAAAGTTAAGCTGGCGTGGCCGGTTTTTTCCCAAACCTATCTCCAAATTATCTTGACTTCTGGTTTTTATTTTGTTGCTGACTCTGTGTACTCAGACTAGCTCCAGTATGAGCAGCAACAAATTTTTACAATAGTTTTTCTACGAAAAAGTCCAGAGTTAAGCTGGCGTGGTCGGTATTTTCCTAAACCGATCTCCAACTACTCTTGACTTCTGGTTTTTATTTTGTTGCTGACTCTATGTACTCAGACTAGCTTCAGTATGAGCAGCAACAAATTTATACAATAGTTTTTCTACGGAAAAGTCGAGATTAAGCTGGCGTGGCCAGTTTTTTCGTAAACCGATCTCCAACTACTCTTGACTTCCTGTTTTTATTTTGTTGCTGACTCTTTGTACTCAGAGTAGCTCTAGTATGAGCAGCAACAAATTTTTACAATAGTTTTTCTACGGAAAAGTCAAAAGTTAAGCTGGCGTGGCCGGTTTTTTCCTAAACCTATCTCCAAATTCTCTTAACTTCCGGTTTTTATTTTGTTGCTGACTCTTAGTACTCAGAGTAGCTCCAGTATGAGCAGCCACAAATTTTTACTATACTTTTTCCACGGAAAGGTGAGTGTTAATCAGGCGTGGACATTTTTTATTTTGGCATTAAAAAAATAATTAAATTTTTTTTTTTTTTTTTTTAATTTTTTTTCTCACCATCTTTCAGCAACAAATTAGCAACAAATTGACCCCTATTCACTTGATCGATCATTTTATGTCCAGTGATTTTCACGCTATTTTAATGAAAAGTTAGCGTTATTGCTGATTTTTCGCGATAGGTTTGAGCAAAAAAAAAATTTTTTTAGCAACTAATTAGCAACAAAAAAGCAACAAATTTCGGTGTTTTTATTTTTTAAACACGCTGATTTTACACCGCCATTTTTTTAGACCTTGATTGATGGCCTATAGTTACTACCTCAAGACTATCATCACATCAAAAGCTTTAAACATACTTAAACTTAACTTAACGGACTAGCTATTAAAGGAACATAAAGTCAAGTATTTTACTAGTACGAACTAATAGGCTTTAAACCACAAAGTGGCCATTGGATATAGGTACTGTGAGTGTGCTTAAACTTACTTTATATGATATTTATTTTTATTTTCAAGTAAAGATCGGGTTCATTTACGCAAATTTAATAATTTGATTGATAGTTTATTGATATAAATAGCATTATTTCTACTAACGCTTCGACGTTCGACGACGTCGACGTTTGGTTAAGTTTAGTTGATTGAAAAGCACATATAGTTATTTTCAATCAGGTCAATATTTTCATATCAATTGGTCTATCCAAACAAATTCATGTTCACTCTACAGTAATTCTGGGTAGCTTTGAACACTTATCTAAGATTCATCTGGATACTGAATAATAAATGTATCGATTGGTCTATGTTATTCAATGTAGTGAGTGTTCTTTCATGCTCAAAATTTTATTTATATCACAAATTTACTTAAATACATCAGTTTTCGTGAAAGTAGCGTTTTAGTGGCCATTCAACATTGAAACGTTGTTGTTTGAAAAACTTTCACCAAACACATAATGTAATCAAGGCAGGGCTATTCTAAATCTAGCGTGATAACATCTTCGACCACATCGTTACTGACCATCAAGTGAGATAGTGGTAAAAAGCGAGATCTATACAGCATGGAAAAAATACACTCTATTCTTGTCAATGATCACGACCAGAAAGGGCGCGACATTTTTTAAAACTAACCGACATGACAGAGACTGAGTCCTACTACGACTATCCCAGCCCCGTGAAGCTTTAATTTTTGTCAACTTATAATTAGCAGCATCTTATTCTTATTCTTATTAAGCATCCTACAGAGCGTCTAAGCCGTACCATAGACATTATATTTCAAGATGGACTGCGTCTAAATATTCGTAGAAAAAATAACAGTAATATTAAAACAAAAGAAACCACATGCCATTCCCAAAAGCAATCAGATCGAGGAAGGTAAAGCCCCATACGTAAATGCTAAAGGAAATATTATGGCAGTTGGAATTACTAACAGCTAATAGCAAATGCAACCAAAGCTTCACAAGATGAGATTGGAAACCGGTTCAGAGGATTTATTGAATACAATCGCAGTAGATATGAATCCATAACTCAGCCGCTGAGAAAATGCGTTTGAATAATAATTTTTCCCCAGTTCAAAGCGACATAGACAGTCTGATTACATAACATCATGTGAGACAGGCAATCAAATGTCAAAAAGTAATTTGTTTTGTATATTTTACTACATTTTAAAGCACACTTGTAAATTTGAGCACAAACTGTGAAATGTATTCACAGCGGCCGCACTTTAGGTGAGATGATGTAACTGTACAACAGTTACTACGATACCCTTTTCTGAATATTCATGAACAGCTATTTATGTTCTCAAGTGTAACAAGGCTGGGACGAAGCATAAATACATAATTAAGTAGCTTGACAAAAGCATATTACGCTATGTTAAGTATAGGTTTTAGTTAGCTGTCAATTACCTTCGAATTAGGATGATGAAATTTTCTTTACATCTATCTATTCATCGTAGAGCTGTCATTAAATAATGCTGTACATTATTTTTTAGTGCAAAGAATAGCCTCGCGGATTGAACGTAGCTTGTAAACTTGACCGATGCTGGTTTGATTCCCACTAACGGCTTGAGCTTCCACTGGTATTATCTGACTTTTGGTAACATTCAAATTCTAACGCTAATTTAGTTTTATTTGTATGATATTACATATCTGATACTATTTAACTTATTACAACAATGAAAAAAAAAACCTTTTCTAGCCATGCAGTTTTATTCAAACATCATGTTTGAATAAAACGTGCGTGTTTGAATAAAATGTGCGTGCAGTTTTATTCAAACATTATGTTTGAATAAAACTGCACGCACATAGAAAAAAATTTAATGTTAATATCAAAATAACATTAGAAAAGACAAGGCGACTGTAATAAATCAATAACTAATAGCATAAAATAAAATCTTATTATTTTTATATTCTCCTTAAGGACAAATCTCTAAAATCTATTTAAAATATTATTATTAAAAAAAAAATATAAAAATTCAATAAAACATAACATGTCGTTGAATACATACACACGGTGATAAACCTTGTACAAGCATTCAAACATGATAGACATTAAAAAAAAACTTCATCGTTGTTTTTAATTTCAATATCGACAGTGATGAATCTCTATTAATGTTAAAAATACTTTCTACAGAGATAGAAACGCAGTTTTGTAAAATGTTAATAGCATTACAGACATAAAACAGTCGTTAACATTCAAACGAAACGTTTATAGACCTCACAATAAGACAGGTTCCGTAGACAATGCTTCCAGGAATGTAAATTGATAGTAATTTCCATGGAAATAAGTAACTCTCTTGCGCGTACAAAACATCGTGAGGAATTTTACTAAAACCCGTTCAAAATTGAACACCACCAGTAGTATTTATGATAACAAATAACCGGCTATAAGTCACAAAACGATAACTGGGAATGAAAAGACATAAGTGCATTTTAGACTTTCAAGATTCGAACACATAAATCTTTTTTTTTAAATCCTGTATAGATCTAGCGATGGTCAGTGACGGTGAGGTCGAAGATGTTATCACGCTAGAGCTATAATCCTCACTGGCTCTCAAGTTACTGCAGCCTGAGCACACTATGTGTTTGGTGACAGTTTTTCAATATTGAGGGTGGTAGCTAGCCAGGCGGGTATTCGAAAATACCCTACCACCATGCTGGGAATTTGATAACGGTGTTACCTTCACCGGAAGCTCAAGCTGTTGTTGGGGATCGAACCAGTGTCCGTCAGTTTGACAGGCGACGCTCCCCCCGCTTCGGATTCTATCTAGAAATCTATCGGGACTTGATTGTGTGAAAAAACATTAAAGGCGTGTAGGTCAGTATATATGCCCGCGCTGACACCTGGGGAGACATATGTATGCTACAGGGCAAGCACGGATTCCCTAACCGATGGAGCCCTAAACTACATTCTCCATTAAGCCGGCACTTCTTCACGTATAAATTCGATATATAAAAGCGAGGGGCAGCGCAGCGAAGGACATCCACCGACAATGTGTACAGACGACCTAACCAAGATCGCAGGAAGAGACTGAATGCGGGCCGCTTCTGCGATGCAGAGGTTATATCCAGCAGTGGATGTCCTAGGGCTGAGATGATAAATATTGTGACGAAATTCGATGTGAACATGATGTAAGAAGAGTTGTGCTAAAAATGCCTTATGCTTTTCAAAGTATTTTCAGATATCTTCGTCGCCTTTAATAAGACAACCTTGTTTATAAATATATTTTCTCTCAATATTTGTATATAACATATATATAACGCTTATCCATAATGTATATAAAAAACTTTAAATAAAGTTAACCTTTTATCGCATCGATAAATTATACTCTTTAAGGTTATACGTGTTTAGGTCATGTAAATACCGCATCATACAGCTTTATGTTTAAAAATCAATTTATTTTTATTCACTTTTCATGTCCCAAGGTTATTATTATCGAGATCAAAAACACTAAAAAGATAATGGCAGAGCATTAAGGACACTCTCAACAAGCTCTTATTAAGGCAATATAGTATTACGTTTAGCACTGTTATGAGAGCATACTTTATATTTAATTTTACAAATAAACATAAAAAATACCTTAGCAACAAAAGGTTGGTTTCAAAAGATATGACAGCATTAAAATATAAATCGCCCAAATATAAACGGTTGAAGTTTATATGAACTAATATGTATTTTTATTTTGAGCCACGTCGTAAAGATGATCGTAAGGGATTTAACAATACTAAAGTATACCTATACGTAGAAAGTGACTGCTTGTTGGAGAAATTTTAAAATTTAAACAATATAGAAGATAAAATAGTAGGTGCAGTAGTATAAGTAGGTTTAAGATACTGGCAGAGATAAAAATATTTACGTTGATCAAACATATTTCTTTATTTAGATTTCGGACTTAGTAGTCAGAAACGAACTCGAGCAACGTAAATATTTTTTTAAATATTTAACAAATATTCAAAATATATTTTCACATAATTATGGTATCCTTTTAATTGCATTTCTAACACATGCACATATTTAATTTATTAGGTATAATATATTTTATACGCAAATTTAGTATTACAGGCGTTGTGATTCGATATTTAAAATTTTTCGGCTTTTTAATTTTCGTTTACTATTTAATCGTAGAGTTTGTATCTATTTTGATATCAATTATATGTTGTGTATAAGTATTATTTATTATATTTAGTGTAAAGGGATTAAGCTAAGAGAAAACCATCACTTTTTCAAGTGCTTTGTTCGGAATTTCATTTAATTAATCTAGATATTTTTGACTAAATTTGCTAATTTGAACAACATTCTCAAAGAGAAGCTAATTGAAATAAATATCATAGTGGTAGATTTAATAAAACCTTTAACAACTAGTCTGACGCAAATGCGAACAATAGACCTAGTTATGACAATGATTAATATGCATTCAATAGACCATCAAAACTGCCAAAGAGATCATTAAAAGATCATACATATTGTTTACAGAGGATGTCATAGTAATCATGAGTAATGCTAGTTATTAGCTATTATTAGCTTGTTGCTAGTTTAGGAATCATTTTGGATTAAGTGTTAGCGATCCCCGATATTTACGCATTATTTATTTTAAACCTCATTATTATTATTTAATCTTTTTTACTAACTGTTTAGGCAAATAGCGCGCGAAATTCATCTGTATAAAATAAGCTATATAGGAATGTATGGGAGAGAGCACAGCGATCAAACATAGATTCTACGTTGACGATCACGATTGGAATGAGCGGCGCCGACTACCCAGGTGAGGAGGTCACGCGATACTGACTGACTGACGTGAATGCGGCACAAGGAATTTTACAAAATAAATTCGTATCAAATCTAACATTGTATTGCAATAAAATAATGATTTTGTTCACTATGCTATTTACCTATACAACAAACTAAGCTTTATATGATTAAGTATTCTTATTAATTTGGAACATATACGTTTTTTTATACACGTCTCTTTCCCGTAGGGGTAGGCAGAGCTCACAGCCGTTCAATTGCTACGATCCCAACACACTTCCTTCGCTTCATCCACGCTCATTAGACCTTTTATACATGAGCGCCGCGCCGGTTTAGAGTACTTTTGACCGGCAGCCGTACCTACCGGTTATCTTTACCAATTATGAAATGTAACTGACATGTCGATTTTGATTGTTGGGGAGCCGCTGGTCCCGGGTTCCATTCCCGGACAGGTCAAACATTTGTGGTTATGAAAATGTCTGTTTGACCTTTGTCTGGGTGTGTATATGTATGTGGGTGTTTCTCTGTAAACTGGGCAACTCGTTCTAAGAAATGTGTTTAGGCAACTTTTTTACTCATAATTTAACAAATTTTTTTTAGGCAACAAGTATCCGACTGTTTATTAATATATGGCAGATGGACCCACACATATTCCCATTACTTTAGAAAATATTAAGCAAATTTTGATAAATGTAGACAGGGGCCTGTTGCCAAAGCCATTGGACAGTGAACTTAAATTAAAAAATACAATTTTTGTACCAAATTTAAATGTTTTTTATTATTATAAATTTTGGAGTTTAAGAATTGAGTAACTGAACAATATGAAAAGACGTGTGGCACTCGGGGACTGCCGCGGTAAAGCTATTGCATAGCATTTTTTATAAACTTATGCAATTCATATATTAATAACTTATGCATTAACGCCGATACAGCCAATGCCACCTAGAGGCGAGTTGCTGAACTAAACAGACAAGCGTGTTATTTCAAAAAAGTCATTAAAAGTTCTGCTATTCATCGATAGATGGCAAAACTAAAAAGTATCACCGCTGTGCCGGTCAGAGTCCCAACACCCCCCGGTGTTGGGTTATTTTCGTTACGGAATTTCTGGATTCGGTCTCCACGCTCAAGGCCCGCGATAGAATCTATGCAATAGCTTAAAAAAAACTCACTACATGACCGAACAATCTTTACATACTTTTCTCAATCTTAGTGGCTACATCTTTGTTGACACCACAACATACTGAATGTCACAGCGTAGTAACCTTAATCTTCCATCACAGCACACGTAGGTGTTAGCAACAGGCTTACTATGTTCTTTTACTATATTATAGGTTTTGACTACTATGTCAATTAATAATCAGAGATGATACAGTCAATGGTGAACTCACGTAAGACGTAGAAAGATACCTTGCTCTCAAGGACTGCTGACTGAACACCCTCTGTGTTTGTAAATACATACATAGTTTTTCAAAACTGAGGATGGCAAGCCATAGGCTGTACAAAAAGTACTGTACCACCATGCGGTATATTTAATTACGACGCTACGATAAACTACCCCGAGTCTATCTTCGATTCAAAGCCGGCGAATTTTCCACTTCCAATGATTTAATATAATGCAATAAATAGAATATGGAACTATCAATATTGACGAATACTTATTATTATATTCACGTATAGCTAGATGTAGTACAACGCACGGGATTAAGTGCCGTATGCTGAAGCACGGGTATTGAGCCTATTTCAGCTGCAGACACACACAAAATTTAAATCTATAGCTAATGTAAGCCGAATGATTTTGTGTAAACATTCACAAAGAAATATACAATTTATTTAATACATTCAGGCCCAGTTGAGGGGCACTATCATTGCACATATGTTAGTTATAGGTATATATATTATCGTTTGTGATCCTGACACTGACTGACCTCAAGCATTATCTCCGGCACGTATTTGATTTATACATTTATATGATACAAAGTCTGGTATAGTTTAGGAATTTGTTTTCGAAAACGTTATTCAGTAGACGTTTGTTTTATATTAGTCTAGTAAGCACATAGTAGATATGGTGAGAACAGCTTCAATATTTTGTACTAAATGATTCGCTCGCGACTTTGCTGGCATGGCCTACTTTTTATCTGTTTTTTTACTTCCACAGAAGATGAATAGTCACCGCACGGCAATAAATCGTCGTAAATGCTCGTTTTTCTCAGAATTATAATAATATTATTAATTATAATCAAATATGCTCACCTGGTGAAACTTCAAAGTAGTTTTTTTTTGTTCCAGAGCAACTCGCAAACTTTAACTTAATTTTACATCTTTATTATATTAGTGTTCATATATATTTATATATATGTTTTCAATTGCAACCCCTACGATTTTTAAGTAAGAATATCTATTAATCACCCTCTCTTTGGCTCTAACTGAAAAACAGCAATTTTAAAATAAACGCCATTTTTTTAAAATTTATAGTTTGTGTTCCTTATCTCAGAAAAGTAAACATGATAAAATTGTGTGTTCGTGGATTTATTTCTGAACATTTTACTGTGTGTTGGGTGATAGTTTTTCAAATTGAAAGGTGTTAGGTAGCCAAGCGGGTATTTGAAAGTATCTGCAATAAACTTGATTTGCTGTAAACTTGATTTTACTAGAATTATGACTTCACCAGAACGGACTCAACCCGTTGGTGAGAACCGAACCAGCATCCGTCAGATTGACCGACACTCGCTGGGCTATAATTGCTTCAACCATTACCATTTTGTAAGTAATACTTTAATGACAAGAACTGTTAGGTCTTACAATGACGTATAATTAAAGCCGACTACAATAATCAAAATACCGACCAAAGCACTTCGTGACCACGACAATGTTCATCGCAGAGTCGTGTCCATTAGGCTGTATCCATAGTTTTTAAATTACACAGAATCAGATCATTTGTGGTACTTTCTAATATTAAAGTGGTTTTTGTAGTCACGCATTAGGTATAGTTTGTTTTCAGCTATAGATATTTTTGTACGGCGTGGAGTAAGCACGTTTTGTTCTAAATCACGAATTTGTAACCGATACGAGTAGTAAGTATAGGAAACAATAATGGAAAGGTAAGTGTTGCATGTGAATTTGATTTTGCTCTTAACGGTTGGTTAAAATATCCGAGTCGCATAGGCATACTCTGACTGATGGCGTAGGACAAATAGATCTCGTATCGCATGCGAGCGAGAGAAATAGAACTAGTACAAGTTACTAATAATGGAATAACAACGTAAGCGACAATTGGAAAATAATAAAAAAGTCACGTCTATTGTAACCCATAAAAATCGGGCAAGTTTTTATAATTATGTGAACTTATTTTAGAGACACAAAACGTGAATAAGAATAAAGTTAGGGCTCATTTACCATTCTTTTCTATCGAGAGAAACATAACTAATCGTGTTATGTCCTATAGAATAATATATATGTATTTTATTTCTGTAACATATTAAGATTTTTATAGGAAACGAGTTCTAAATAACCATTTTAACCGCTCAAGGGAGTGCCTTAAGGGATGAAAGTGAACGAATTTATTTTTTATACGTTTGTTAGTTAGTGAGATACTCTTCAAGTAGCGTTAATTTGATGATACACACGCGTGTCGATAGACAACATTATATTACAAAAATATTATTTATATCCGGGGCGTATAAGTCGAAAATATTATGTTTCTCTTGAAATGTTAATTTATTGCAAGAAACTTTTTATAAGTAGAAAATAAAAACATACTTTTTTGATTGGATCGGGCATGTCCGATGTCCCAAACTGCCAAATCGCGGCGACCATTGACAGTTGTGAACTTACCCTATGAGACCCACTATTTAAATTATTACGACTCTTATTTCATTGTACCCTTTTTTATACTGTATAGATCTAGCGTTTGACCACTCTCTCACTTGATGGTCAGTGAAGATGTGGTCGAAGATGATAACGGTGTTACCTTCACCGGATGCTCAAGCTGTTGGGATCGAATCAGTGTCCGTCAGTTTGACAGGCGACGCTCCCCCCGCTGAGCTATCATCGCTTCAAAACCCTTTATTATAATATGGTCGACACCATGCGATCACTTATTTGATTGCCAAGAAGAAATCGTTACAAGTGATAAGGCCACCCGTTGTAGTACCAAGTGCTAGAATCTATAAGTTTATGTAGATATAACATTTTGCGTTTTTTCTTTTCATATTGAAAATAAACAATTATCCTACCTTTCCGTATCTGTAACCAAAAGTCGAATATACAGACAAAGATAAACAGAAGTAAACCACATTCTCCCTATATAACAGACATAGGCATGTGATCATGTTGAAACGAAACTACCTACTCCCTACTTTGGGAGTTAAATGGAAACAGTTGAATGTTTCCATACAATTGTTCACGCATGTGGGTAGAACAATGGAGGATAACTAGAGTAAAGACCACACATAGACCGCAGCACATGAACGTCTTGTGGGGCTTATTTGTTCTGGTAAAGTTAATATTTAAACAAACACATGAAAATAGCCATTATATCTAACATACTAGTGGCGAGTAATGTGGAATGGAAATAGCTTATAACCTGGATTGACACATAGGGTTGGTTATCTTTATCACCATCATCACGGTTTCTCATCACTACGCGGGTAAAACCGCGGGGTGTAGCTACTAATATAATAAATTAGTTATTAGAAAAAAAATCAGCCAAATACATGGCCAACTCACCAAATTAATTACATTTACAAACTAATTACAAAAAACCTGAAAAACGGTGAGGATACCTTTTCATTTACATACCTTTTTACCTACATCATCTAACAGTTTTACAAGAGCTATTTATGCATTTTGTGAAATCACAAGCAGGCATTATTCTGCATTATTAATTACTAGCTGCGCCCCGCGGTTTCGCCCGCGTGGATCACAGTTTGCCTGCTACCTTAATTATCCCACGGGAACTGTACATTTATCGGGATAAAAGTAGCCCATGAGTTTATGTATATATTTATAGTATGCCATTTCAGGGTCTATCTCAATACCAAATTTCATCAAAATCGATGCAGCCGTTTGAGCGTGATGGAGTAACAAACATACACACATACAAACAAACTTTCGCTTTTATAATATTAGTGGGATACAAATATTTAGTGACAACAATACATGCTGTATACATATATCTATAACTATACAGCAGTCGTTCCCATTGCGACTAAACCTAATTTGGCGAATATACATAATTTATACGCATCACGCTCGAAGAGCTAATGCCCCATCTCATACATCCATATATCCCAATATCATTGGATTTTATAGAACTTTCGTATTTTATTCAAAAACTTGATCTTAAAAAAAATCCTTCGCAGCAGTTTTGCCGGGAGTTTGATTGTAGTTGTGGAGTTTCATCAACCTTACCGACCGGATATCAACCATAATTAGTAGAAGAAGGTTGCAGTGACGATCGACACTTTTAGACGATAAGTAACTAACACGAGCGCAGAACACTCTCGGACGAAAGAATTTACTACTATTATAAATGCGAAAGTGAAAACGTACGGACGTTTGTTAATAGAGGAGGCGCGAACAGCTGAACGGATCTGGATGAAATTTGACACAGAGCTAGATTAAAATGTGAATTAGCACATTGGTTTTCTTTTCACAAAAAGTGGATACCGAGGAATAACGGAAGTAACGAAAAGAAGTGTAATCCACGCGGGTGAAATCGCTACTTACCTACTTTAAAAGCACATTAAAACAGCTCAAAATATTTTTACAAGCCTTTATAAAGATCTAGATTAAAAACGATAAATGGATATAAAATTATATTAACACCTGATTAAACAGCCGTAACCCGATAAGCCGAACCAATGCCGGCGCATACGCATAATATTATGTAAATCGTGTTTCGTATGCACATTATGCGCGTTCGAAACGTGTTCGATTAGCGACGGCTATTTCCTGATCAATGTTAAGGAATGTTTATTATTAATGCTTATTATAAGAGAGAAATGTTTTTATCTCATTTCTCAGTAAGTTTCGCTTGCAGTGGATCGTGACAAGTATTTCTCAAACTTAGTTATTCAAGAAAAACATTTATTTTAATGTGTTCATCGATATGTATGCTAATCGACAACCTTCGCGACGCTTATTACGTTAATGGGTGACCGTTAGTAGCCAATTGATCTCGGCGACAACGCAATGGAATGACTTGAGAAGGCTGCCAGAAGGCTTTTGTTTTTCTTTCATGCGGTACTCTCAACCATACAACCGTAAAAAATTATATGTTAGTATAGGGTACTCAAATAAATCAATTTACTTGAGGGGTTTAGAAGGCTTGCCTCAAGATACCTTTTGTTCGTTATCATTGAATAGGTGTTTTGGATCCACATAGAAATTAACCGCACTTTAAAAAAAACGGCAGTTCTTATGTGTGCCCATGGTACATTTTAGATAATGGTTTTCCGATAAATAATCAGGCAGCAGTCCATGAGAGCCAGTAAAAATTCGAATCACATATTTGAACTCATCGTCACTGACCATCAAGCGAGATAGTAGTCAAACGCGCAGAGGTTAAGGTGCAGGCAAACTGTACCCAGTTGGTATAACCGATAAAATGCCATTGATAACATACTAGTATTAGTATTACCGGAATGTTTAAAAAATATTTTTTGTTTCGAAGTAGGATTCGATCCATCGCCCAGGTGATTGAACGTCGCCTTTAATCACTAAGGCCTATCATCGCGTCAAAATAAATAGCAACGAAGGATACTAAGGGAAAAGTAATTTGGAGCCCAATGGGTTCACACATTTGTAATCCTATTATGTCAAATAAATAAATTTGTATATACTTTAAAGCAAACATTTTTGTTTACATAGTATATCAGCAAATTAATGCAAAGGTATAAAGATTAAATGCTGGTTCGAAAACGAGTTTGCATTTGTTGATAGATTAGGTACGAGATTTACTGCAAACCCAGATTTATAATCCCTGATAGATAAGTCGTAAGATTAACTGGATATTGAGTAAGGAATGTAAACATTAGAAATCGAACTGTTTTACTTGAGAATAATTGTTTAATAAAGTTATCATAGTCATCACGAGTCAAAGGGTCATTGTAGGTCAAGATACACCATGTAGACGGGCGGTATGGTCATTAATTTCTTCTTAAGGCGCTCTATATACACAAACAGCAAATTTAAATGTGTAAAAAGACTGAGCTTTCAGTTTTTTTAGTTTCTGTATCTTTGGTTCAGTATAAAGGAAGCTTTCTTTTTTTTAGTTTCTGTATCTTTGGTTCAATATAAAGGAATGGTTGGAAGTCAAAATACTTTCAGATATAATTCTCTCAATAGTTTTTTTTTAAAAAAAACATGCTTTTATAATATTAATACGTAAAAACCTTTCAAAATAAGAAAAATATTAAACATCAACAACTTAAGTTGTTAGGTGGGTACTAGCATAGTCAAGAAACGGTCAGGATGTTTGAAATTTCTGCAAAAGCTGTGATTTATATGAAGATATTTTTTTAATAATTAATCGTAGTCCACGCGGGTGAAACCGCGGCGCGACGCTAGTGTGTGTATTCTACTAATATTATAAATGTATGCGAAAGTTTGTGTGTATGTGTGTATGTTTGTTACTTCTTCACGCTCAAACGGCTACACCGATTTCGATGAAATTTGGTATGGAGATAGCTTATACCCTGGATTAACACATATTATTATTTTAATCATCACTATCATCACCGATTTTCATCACCACGCGGATAAAACCACGGGGCGCCGCTAGTATTTTATAATCTTAATTTAACTAGTGACAGTCGTCGTGGCTCAGTGATCACTGATTAGTGATATTGACTTTGCGATGCCGGGCTCGAACCCCGGCTGGGGTAAACAATTCTGTGATGAGCATCTTTATATGTTTGTTCTCGGGTCTTGGACGTTTGCGTATTGTGAGTTGTGGGTATACGTCCAGCGACACAGGGTATCCTAGTGGGGGGGGGGGGGGGGTTTCAAAACGGCTAAACTTCAATACACAAAGAGAGAAAGCGAAAATTACACCTAATCATCAAATTAATGTATATTCCGCAGCGCTCGATTGTATCAATTACTAAAATTATAAGGTATTAAGCACTTGATTATAGCCACGGACACTATCGCGCGAATGGAACACGACGCGACCGAAAGTAGTCTAATAGTTTATTGGAACGTGTGAGTGTAGTGTGTACGTAATGTGACCTATTTCACTTTGCTAATGCGAATTATACATTCGTGTCATTAGTGAACCCACCGCGGTACGGCGACTTGTTATTTATAACTTAGCGGTGGTGTTGCGTAACGTTACCTACTCTGGGTTTTGGCCACATGTTATCGAGGTAAATAGACATGAAGAAATGCAATACTATCTATATTATTATTATTTATGGGCCTTCTGAGCGGTTTCTCTACGCGATAGAATCAGAAATGAAGAGATCCGTAAAAGAACGAGTCACCGATATAGTCCAGCGTATTAGCAAGATAAAGTGCTAGTGGGCAGAGCAAATAGCTTGAAGAACTGATGGCCGTTGGGGCGGAAAGGTTCTCGAAACCGCGGACTAGCAAGCGCAGAATAAGACGGAAATCGACAAGGTGGTCAGTCGACCTGACTAAGATCGCAGGCAAGCGCTGGATCCGGCCCGCTTTCAACAGGTCCTTGTAGAAATCAACGGGGAAGGCCTATGTACAGCAGAGGATAAATGTGGATGATGATGACGTGTACGTAAGTCGTTCCACTTAATATTTTGATTCGAAGCTATGTTTACCGATCATAGTAGTAACTCATAATCCTCTTTTCGGCGGAAACACGTCTAGCTATGGGCATAGATATTTCCTAATCATCTCCATGGAGGACCAGTTCAATGCGGTCTGTGTCCAGCATTCTCCTGCATCTTTGTCACATCGCCTGTCTATATACCTATAATCAGTATTTCGCTGCGCTTGTCAATATAGGTGGTGTCATCTCAAGAACCTTTTGGTGGTACTATATGCCAGTCTTCTCATTTCTAATTAGCTTCGCATTCAATTGCAGAGTATAGCACTCCTTCTATATATCTTGTTGCGCGACTTTACAATTCGTTTGAAGTACATCAAATAATTCTAATTCTATGTAAGTAATAGGCAATCCTACTAATATTATAAAGGCAATTTGTGGCAAAATTTGTGTGTATGTTTGTTACTTCGGTATGTAGATACTTCAGGTCCCGGAATAACACATAGGCTACTTTTCATCATCCTCATCATCAATCATCACCACGCGGGTAAAACCGCGGTGTGTAGCTAGTAATCTATGTAAATAAAAATGATTCGAAAAATATATTGCTAAGCTCAAAACTCGATAACGGCAAAACATCACATCACTGAGGTGAACGAGAAACCGTAGTCCACGCGGGCGAAAACGCGCGGCGCAGCTAGTATACAATATAAGTTTCACAAATTTTAACGAGAAAATCAAGCACAAACATACTAACGTAACTTTTGCTAACTCTGCAAATATTTGTTAAGTGTCTTCAATGTTTATGACCATGTTTCTAAATAATTACCTACTGTCTGCTTATTGTTTAGATTAGGTAATTCTATTCTAATATCTAGAATTCGAGAAGTCACTAGAAATTTAGCCTAGTCGTTATTAATACTAATTATAATCCTTGCGGTTGACACCACGGTAATTCATATCAAACAAGAACTTAGCAGTAACTATGAGGGCAAGGTTTAATTTTGAGTGTTTGATCAAACGATTAAATAATTAATGAATCTCAAAAGCTATTATTTTGTAGGTATTAGTATAATTTTAAATTATAGCACACAACTCTTTATATCTATGTGTCAGTACAAATAAACTTGTCCTACAGTATAATCGTATGAATGTCAACTGCGGGGCCTAAAATGTACGCGCGAATGTTAATCCCGTCCTGTCCGAGGTGAGATAGGGTCAAAACGATTTCCTGGGGCGCTAAGGAAATTGACGTCGCCGTTTTGCATTCAAACTCCGCACATGTCAGGCTCAATATCCACTGATATCTAAAGAAAGTTATTAAGCCCGCTGAAGAATATATTCATGATTTTCTAAAACGGTGTAACTTAAAACAGGTAACATGGATTCCTTATCTGATCTCTTTAAACTAATATTATAAACCTGAAGAGTTTGTTGTTTGGTTGAACGCGCTAATCTCAGGAACTACTGGTTGTAATTGTAATCGTTGTTTTGTATTGTATAGTCCATTTATCGAGGAAGTCTTTGGGCTATACAACGTCACGCTACGACGTACCTGCGGTATATCGTGACACTCGATACCACGTCTGATAAATTGTTTCGGCTTCTTCCGGAAGCCCTCATCAGGGTCTTGAGTGCGGTGCGTTCGACGTGATCTCAGATGCCTATAAGACTTATACAAGCCATCCATACGGACTGATTGGGTATTGATCAAATTATACTACTATAATAGGATTTACTACAATGAAGACCGTGTTAATAGAAATTGCCGTTATTGCTTCTAAAGATATAATGTTTACTATTAAATTTTCCTCACACACACTTCGGATTTACACACTACTGTGTCCTGTGTGCTGGAGGACATGGACAAATACCATCATCATTATATATACATATGTTTGCCCCCGCCGATAATCAAACCCAGGCCTTGGGAACCGTTGGAACCGAGGAAGTCGTTACTGACCACTGAGCCACCGCGACCGTAGCTAATATTACAAAAACACTTGAAAACTAAAATTATACGTTTATATACGTAAATAATATATACGTTTAGGCCTCTTCCCCAGTGGATATAAAGCCTTGAGTGCAATGGAAATGGCAGTATCGTATTAGGAAATTGCAGTGTCAATGTTTGCATGGAGGTGTTCAGTTTTGTACCGGATGGGTGTCTTATTTACAAAAACATGCAATTATGCTGTGCAAAGCTACTTAGGCGAGGGAAATAATGATCGTTTGTTTGGTGTCTTGGAGAAAAGTGCTACGGTGAGGCGGTAATTCTGTACTTCATTGAAACTTACTAATATAGTTCTTATTCACTTTACATTACAATCGGAATTAACATAATACTCATATATATGAATACTAAAATTGTTTATTTTATTATGGCGATACTAAATTGCATTGCATTACAAAAAAACAACTTTTATCACTTAAGTATCCCTGCAATATTTCGTAGTTAGAAAAATATAAAAAAAATTATAGTTTTGTACAAGGTATGATCTGTAGCAGATAATTATTCCAGTACGTATTGTGTCATACCTACGTAAAAACATAACATTACCTATACTTACCCCGTCGGGTACAGCAAATTAAAAGCTAAAGGAACGTTTAGATGAAAGAAATTAGATTCCATTCAACGCTTATTAGAACGTTATAAAGCCAATTTAAGAAAAGTTCACGATCTTCCCATACAAAATTTAGAATTTTATCACATATTGTAAAGATTTATTAGTCTATCTGGTAATATACTTCCATATACTATCACCTTTCTACATTATTATGTCGTTTATGACTTCCTCTGGGTTTAATTGGATGTATGTTATATGGTCGATTTGATAACTGCGGTGCTATTTTGGCAGTTTTAATATTTAGGACATCCGCATCGATGTCGTCCGGTGTAGACGTGTTTGCGACTTTTAAACGGCTTAAAATTTGACAATGTTTTATTTATTAATAAAAGTAAATTTAATAAAAAAAAAATATGCGCCGAAATATTTTGAGTATCTGTACGCTAATATACAAAATTTCAGTAGATTTCCTATTCTTTATTCTGGCAACATTTACCGCCCAAGAAATTATGTCAATGCGTGAACTCAGTTTACACATTGACATACTTTCTGGTGCTACACTTATAGAATACTGTAATAAGCGGAATTGTGTACATGTACTTTCGTCAAAGAATTGTTTTGAGGTTTCTGATGGAAATATTTGGCATGCTAGGCTTATATTAACTTTCTTACTACATACTATACTAAATTATATTTTTAACTAATATTTCTAAGTTACAGTATTACAAATACAAAAATGTTTATTGTAAGATGTGTCCGATGTAATTATCCGCGCCGAAGTAAATAGAAAAAAAATCATTAAGATAAAAAGAAGCCAGACTTGGCATTGGAATGCAAGACATAGGATAGTTGATTTTAAATTAAAGTTTTGCAAAGGTTACAGATGTAGTGCAACAAATAATAAAACAACAAATTCTTAAGAAAACGTTTTATTATAAAATGAGTGATTGATTGAGCGTACAGAGTTTTATTCACCAAAAAGTATTTCTAGGCTCTTATTAAATTTTCTACTTTTTTTTACATATTATAAGTTTGCGTTTGACAACTGTCTCACCTGATGTGAAAGGATGACATTGTCTAGGATTTAGCACGCAAACCTAGAAGGTACCTATTCACTCGCGACTTGAAGACTCCAGGATTGTACATATCGGGAAACACAGAAAACAACAAAAAATAAACACTCCTGTGCTATTATATGATATAGATTATATCAAGTATTGTTTTAAACTTTCATGGCTTTGTCATTATATAACTATTTATAACACAAACAATATTTATATAGATTATATCGTCTGGATCGAAAAACTATGCTATTGTCTTCAATGGTAGGCTGAAGAAATGCATGTGTAAAATAGGTCCAAAAAACTTATCATAGTAGAGTCGTGATTCATTAAGAATCAAACAAAATGTCAACCCACGCAATATAAATAAGTTAACTATTTTTTATATCTATTTGGTAACTTCTTAGTTACCATTTTCAAATATTTTCACACGATCTCCTCATTTGAGACTTCACAAACATCTCCAATCTTTAAACGTAACCTCAAAATTGATCCCAATATTTGCCTCTCACTGCTTTATAAACACGATGACTCCGACACACTCAATTAGTACTACCTTCTCAAATATTCATACACTTTAGTACCATGTCACTATAAGAAAGTATACCTTTTAAGGAGCTTTCTTTCGATTGAGCTTTAGAGGATTTACAATGACAATGGTTCGTCACAGTAGATCAGTGAGAACAGTTCAATTAGTTCAGGAGTTGGAACCATGTCACTGTATTACTAATTAAGAATGAAATAAGCAGTCATATCGAAGCTAGTTGATTTCCCTGAGACAAAGTCCTGGCTCGGTATGGGCCGACGCTTAGCATAAATAGAACGACAACTGTTTGTAATCACTGGTTAGTTAGCTAAACACTGTTTAAGCAAATTACTCGTGAAACGGTTAAAATAACAATTGTAATTATGCTCAATACGCGAGAGGATGCGAGTTTTGGATTTCATATTGCAAATGCATCTATCATGGTAAGTATTTAGGCACAGTCAAACCGGTATTGGTGAGTGGTGCTAAGTAAGAAAGAACTATATAATTTGGTCAAATTTAGTATTTATTGTTGTCAAGTCAAATGTTGAGGTTTAATAGCTTATTCGTTATTTGCTTTGCGTAAATAATTCAACAATCTAATTTCAAGTGATATTTTGATATAGCAAATATTGTTGTATCAGTAAAACCAGAAAATTGTTTTAATAATAATATTTAATTTAATATATCTGTTTTAGAATGTTATACAAGGTGCAAGGTTCTGTACACTTTGCACCTTGCACCAAAAAAAGCCTTGTATTGGCTAAAAATAAGATATTGGCAATATCTTATTTTTAGCCAATACAAGGCTTTTTTAACACTCACATTCTTACGAAGATTTTGAGGTTAATAAGTAGGCACATAATTATACATAGGTACTTCATATATACATAAATAACATAAGTAGGTACATAATTTAATGTTCACCTAATTCGATATTTTATATAATAACATAAAATATCTTACATGATGAACTACAGAAAAACATGGTGTGGCGACCCCACCTAGTGTGGGATAAGGACAAGACGAAGAAAATATATTTTATGTTATGCTACACTGCTAACGTTTCAGGAATTCTGCTCTGAGAACTTGCAGTGGCGTGGTATAAAGGTACACCACCTATTGCGAAGTACATTCTACTACTGTGTACTTGTGCCTATAATTTAATCTGTCCGGAAACCGGACGCACACAGGGTTCAGTTGTTGCACTGTACCGCATTTAGCTTCCTTTAGTGCAGCGTTTTGCTAATATAACTTTGAGTTCTGTTTGTTTTTCTTAACTATAATATTATACACGAGTGCGGTTCCGTGGAATGCTTTAATTAACTTCTGTAAGCATAAACCCATTCAATTATGTGGCTGTTATATTAATCGCCGTCACTTATCTATGGCTATTTTAGTCATAACACCAATTTAATTACTCAAATAATGTAATGAGAAAAGGATATTCTTATAAATCTGCCGTTAAAAAAATGTGTATTACGTTAGCGGATTTTATTTTTTATTTTAACACCCTTAATAAAAATAGTAAGTATATACCTATGTACGTTCGAAAAATAAGATTATTTTTATTTTCAGGTGTCAAGAAGTATATCGAGAGTTGATCGAGTGAATATCATTAAGTAGTCTTAGACCGCGACGTTTCGACCAAGTATATAGCAAGCATAGTAAGCGACTTGGTCGAAATGTCGCACAGTGTTTCGTCCCTATACAAGAGGTCGGACGTAGATACTAAAAAACTTAACATCGTAAATCATGAACTAACTACACCATTGGATTCCTATGTCGTATCAAATAGAAACAAATATGAATAAAATGACTTTTACCTAATCTCATACTGAAATATAGAGATTTAATAAATCAAAAACAGAACTTGAATGACATTATTTATAGATAATATATCGAAATAAATTTAAAAAGTGAACATTTCGATACAGCTCTTCTAGGACAACTGTATCGAAATGTTAACTTTTTTACCATTAAGACACAACTTCAGCTGGACCAAGGAGAGAGCGCAACCAGTAAATGGATGTTTGCGCTAAAGGTTGACAAATAAATGCAAACATATGCTGTGATTTTATGTACATTTCATTATCTATTTGAGATTAGATAAAGTAGTGTATGAAAATGCACATAATTTGGTCTTTTAACACTCGTGTAACTCGTGTCTTCTAAAACTCGCCAGCAGCTCGTTTTTTTAACTTACACTCGTGTTTTAAGAACCCTTATTATGATACAGTTTCATAAACTACTACAAAGTGTTACATTATAATACAGCTCTTCTGTAGGCTGTAGGTATAGGGTGAAATATTAATTATTTTAAAAGTACAGACATATCTCTCTAACACTAACTGGGTATGCGTTCCCTGTAGTAATAACTAGTCCAGTTTTTAGTTACGTGATCTTAGAGCGATCCCTATTTGTTTTTGTAATATCATTGCCCAATTACCCAAGCTTTCAATATCGGCTTTTGGGGGCCGAGCAAGTTGCCACCTCGACTTCATGCTCAAGACTGATTTCAAATTATAGGAACAGATATATGTTTTGTCCTTAGTGCGAACAAAAACTCTTACTTCCCATGATGTTTTCTCAGCCCAATCGAACCGAATCCCCCGACCTATTACGGGTTGACAGGCACACTCCCTCCTTCCATCACGTAATCACAACCAATTGAGTTCAATGAAAACGCTGCATCAACAATCGCTTAATCGGGCATAAGCCAGCTGGGCCATTCTTTTGTTTTACAATTTCGAAAGCCCTTGTAAATCAATTGACGAAGTCTTTTGTTTTAGAGATGTGTACAGCTGTTCATTTGTTTTTATGAATATCCAATATAACTGACAAAAGACGTCACATATTATGCTATTTTCAACATAAGATCTACTTTAAATACTCCTTGTTGTCTGATATTATTGTATATCAAAATGTTTGAGTAGTAAATGTCGTAGAATGTGTGTAGAAAATGTGAGTTTCTTTCGTCTTTGATCACATCTTCACTTACCGAAGGGCACTAAATGCGGACTCTCTGTTCTTGTTTTTATCCCACACTAGTACAAGTAGTGGTCGGCACAACATGTTTTTCTCTTCCAATATCTTCTATCATTAGCCATCTCAGTGCTCACACCTTTCATACACATTCTTCACACAGTCCATCCATGCCTTCTTCGGCCTTCCTTTACCTCTATATACATCGAAATGCATGTTATTAGAATTTTACATGCGGCGTCATAAAGATGTCAAGTTTTTTATAGATTAAAATTTAGTTCTTGCGAATGTTTTCAGGCCATAAAACAGTTATTAGTTAATGAGTAAGACTATATTGATACAAAATAAATAGGTTAGCTGTTTCGATACTTCCCACCTTTGCGGTTTATTTTCGAGCATCGTTATCAAATCCACAGCACGGTGGTATGGTACTTTCCAGTACTCGCATAGCTGGCAATAGCCAACCTCAATTTCGTGAAAAGAACCAAACATACAGTCTGTTAATCCTTGAGAGTCACTTAGCATTCTAGAACTAGGGTGATTCAATCTTCGACCACATCGACACTAAACATAAACTCAGACTATGATCAACCGCTAGTAACATACCTCACAAAAATTCAGAATAGGTGTAGCACATTATAACCTTCATTTCAGTGATATTTCACACGAGAAACTTTTAAAATTGGTTTAATGGTTGGAATCAGCATTGGAATTCAACGTAGCAATGATGGTAGGATTCTGGGCATGCTGCCAACTGGTAGCAGGTTAGAGTATTTGAGTTACCTGTAGGCTGACAATAGCTTGATGGATTGCTCATCATGCATGCATGGATGCATTGTAATTAGTGATAAGTATAAAAAAAAAATAATCGGTCGTCTTATACCAACAAACGAAAATGTTCCTTATTTGTAACACATTTAAGTTTAAATTTTAATACGACGCCACGCGCTTGACAAGTTATGCGATCAGTGTCTCCTGTCCTGACGCGAGTTAAACATTTTTCCCCATACAAAATTGCACAATGCCGCTAAAGAAGTTTTCACTTCAAAAATGTGTTATATGCAATTTCAATTTTATGTTTAAAAAAATTAAGACGGATGTGAGTCCTTACAATCATAAAAACATACCATGATTGTACAAAATGAAAAAGAAATATGTCAATATGAGACAGGTGAGGACAACAATGTCAAACTTCGCTATATTTTTTTTAGCATCGACACAGGACCTTTCCGAAACGATCTTGCTAATTCCATAGATAACCACGACCGTGACACTGCAGCACAAAAGATGCATGGAGCCTGGGCTACACATCCATTCATGCAACCAACTATTGTCGGCTATAAAACCAAAAAACGTAGACCCATTTGATACAAAAAGAATTACAAAGCAAGCAATACTGCAACAGCTTTTGATTAAATGGATGATGTTAGTATCCCAGAACAGGTAGACCCCTTAAATACACATAAAGCCGTACAAGTTACAATAAATGCGACAGGTCATGGTGATCTGGATGATGTAACCAAGGGACGTATGCTAACAAATCAACGTATTACCATTCAATAGAAATGCTTTAATATAGGGGCAGCGATGATGCGTCATAACTTTTAATTAAAATGGAACATTACGTAGGGCTCGCCGACGAAACATCAATGAAAAATGACAGTTCAGATGGATAATGGAATATAACTTGCCTAGAGCGTGTCGGGTAAAACTTAGCATAGGGTTCTGTAACAGACTTAAATAACTCAACGAAACATGCATTTGTGGTAAACTATAGAACATTTGGAAATCAGAATTTAATTTATTTGAATTTGACGTAGTCAAATGTGAAAAGACTGCAGGCGTTAGTGTTAAATAATTCCTATACATACTCGTATGATAATCTAGACAGGGAAAGACCGTTAAAATAAGGTAATTAAAAAAATGTTCATGTATTACCGGGTTTTTTTTACCCGTACGGTAAAATACGGTAACCCGTATTATTAATGTTTAAACGTATATATGTACTTAATACATTTATGTAGGTGTACAATGTACATACATTTATGTTCGGTACAGCCTTAAAAAATATTTTGTTTTGTATTATAAGTTTATTTTTGACCTTTGCCTTACGTGTTGTTTGTTACGTGATGACGTGGTTTGCGATGGTTTTGCTTGTGGATAAATGAATAGACAGTACGAATACATATGAGGTCCACATTTTAGGTATAATGCAACCCTAAAAAGTGACCAAACAACGAATACAATAATCGTAGCAGCCACGTCCATTTTCCCAGCAACTGTCAAACGCTGATGCTTAATAATAGAAAAGCGAAAGGGACGATATAAGGGATGTCAGTTATGTCATTTCGATAGTGATATGCAATATATTGGCGTGTAATTGATTGTGTGGAAACGGGATGATAATAAATTATATGATGATAATGTTGTCGCGTGGCTTTGAATAGGAAGGCGGCTGTCAGCCTTTATGTTTGTTGTTATAAATCAATAGCAATAATGTAGTTAATAGTGTTACGAAAACAAAACCAGTGGCAAGTAGTCTCGATACAAACAATAATGCTGGTGTATAATGTTATTTATTTTTCAGTAATTTCGGTTGGGGTGTAGGTACTTACGGGATGGTTAGGAAAAAGTTTATTTTATGTTTAATTGAAATAGATGATAACGCAGATGACTGGTTAGATCAGGTCGAAACTGCGACAACACAACGCGCGAGCCAAGCGAGCCTAGCGAGCGAAGCGAGCAAGCCTTAGCAATTTTTAGCGCTAAAAATTTTTTTTTTTTGACAACATTCACACAAGGTCTTCAGGTCCCAAACTAGGCAGAGCCTGTACTATGGTAACCTGAAGACTGATATATACTTATATACATACTTACATATTTACTTATATACATAAACACACCCAGACACAGTCAAACAGACATGTTCATACACACAAATGTTTCAAATGTCCGGGAATCGAACCCGGGTCCGGCGGCTCAGAAGGCAGAGTGCTACCAACTGCGCAAACCGGCCAGTCGATTATCTAAGTAACGTAGATCACTTGGTTCACCAACACCTTCACGGTTCATGAATCACCATACAAAGTATTTGACAACAATTTTTTTAAAGTCATTTTCCCTTAGCGCTCCGTGAAGTACACAGTGACCGTTATTTCACAAATAATGCTGGTGAAACTAAAAATTTAGATAAGACTGATTTACACGCATTTTTAATAGAAAGAAGTGGACTATTTCACTATATGTATATACCAATATATCAAAAAATTAAAACCGTAAAAAAATTAATATTTATTTTTTAATAAATGTAAATTCAATGGAACGTGATTTTATCCGTACAAATGACAGACAAACTTTCAGCTCTATAATATTATTGTGAATATTTAAACTACATAATACGTTTGATAACGTCTCTTACACACTTAAAACAAAAATTATCGCCTGCGGGTATTAAAATAGATGTATAACAATAAATATGCGTATCATATGTAGGCCATTCGCATGTAGGTACTTAAGTAAAGTCCTCAGATTACGGCAGGTGGAATAAGCCTATTTTACGTAACACTGCACCGGTGGCTTATGTCGGTAAGCCAATAATAAGATTAAATTACAGGCTATGTACTCGTATGATATAAAGTAGGTGATAACCGCCGGCTTCTTAGTCTATATTCATGAAGCTTAGCGGACCCTATTTAATCAAAGAGGAGTGAAGTAATATGCGATTCAAATGTCTGCTATGTAGACCTGCGTGGTGTCGACCTTGAGATCGACAAATATTTCGGGTTCGAGATGTATTCGAATCGACTGGATGGATCCATCATCACGAGTCATCCGGATAGATTTATCATTCTAGATCCAGCGTGATATCAGCTTTACCATATCATCACTAACCGACAAGTGAGATAGTGGTAAAACAATGGATATGTACCTATACTAATGTTATAAACAGGAACGATTTGATTGTTTGTTTGCATTCAATAGCCTCGGAAACGACTGAACCGATTTGAAAAAATCTCACTGTTGGCAAGCTACACTATCCCCGGGTGACATAGGCTATATTATATTATCAAAAAAATTAGGGTTCCCAATAATTTTTAATTTTTTTACCCTTGCGAAGCAGGGGCCGACCGCTAGTTAAAGTATTAAAAAAAAACCTTTTCCACCTAATACTTCTCTACGTTTCTTATCATCATGATGATCATTACGAATATCATCATTATGAAACGATGACAGCACACGCGTTTCATGCGACATTCTGTATGACAATAGCAGAAAACTGTTTTAAAAATTTTGTATATGTATTCATCAAAACAATCATTTTTTTAGATATTGTCTTTTTGGTAAAATTATGAATGCTTTGTCTGCATAATGTAAAAGATGCATCATAGTTTCAGTCGGGCAAGAAATAAATAAAAAGAAATATAAAATATACTAAATTATGCACTATGTGCGCTTTTGTTTAATTGTATCAATTTTTTTTATAAGATTTTTATTATGGAAATATGGAGTCAGTGTTCCTGATAATTTTGTGCGCGGCTGTGAACACCCACGGGTTGGTACTTAGTAAGTATATCTATATTTTATAGTTTGAGAATAATCTACAATGGGGGTTTACCTTAACTACATGGGAGTCTTATATAAATAGCCTAACTTTGCATTACGAAAAATTCTTACCATTTTCATTAAAAAAAAGGATTTTTCTTTTTTTGTAAAAGGTTAAACATTGTAAGAAAAATATGTTAAGCATGTTGAGCATAGTTGCCACAATGTATATAAGTTGTTGAAAACTGTGACGAAACAAGAAATTTTTAGCTGGAACAGAAAATGCCGCAAGAAGATATTAAATTCAAAGTTGTAATTTTCTATATAGAAAAAATATCTAAAACTTTAACAGTTTCCAGGAAATAACGGCATCGTAAAAGCATTAAACCAAACACCTATAAATTTATAGCTCCATTAGATGAAATAACGATCCCCACGACAGTGGTCAAAATGAGACGTTTACTTAAACGATGTAGTAAGAATTTATACTAAGCTGACAGGTAAGGGACATATGTTATTCAAAAGATTTTTTTTTTCAACTTTGGATTATTTAAGGAGATGATACTCCTGAGTCCAAGCACGAATCAATATCGAAATCATAGCAACTATCATATATCTAGCTCAACTCTGATAGAAGGAATTGATAAAGTATACACGCAGCAAATGCTGAAAGTGATGACTATATCTTCAGACTAAACAGGTCGCGTTTAGTCTAGTCATTAGTGAAAAGTACGACTAAGAAAAATAACATGCAGTAAACACGTATACCGTTGTTTCTAATATGTCCATGGAACGTACATTTTGACGCTCAGAGCAAAGTGACGCTATCAATTTAGAGAAAAACACTACCTTTTTTGTCTAGGTATGGCTTTGTGTAATCCAATTCAGGCGATCATCAGTCCAGCTCCAGAATACACTGAAAACCAGCGCCGCGCACACTTGAACATGTGAGCGCGGAAATGTTACGATGAAATAAGCCTGCTTTACATACCTTTACATACATACACCGTACCGGCTGCGCCTCACGAAGTCACCCGCGTGGACTACGGTTTTCCCGCTACCTCAATCATCCATCCCACTGGAACTACAGTTTTTCCGAGACAAAAATTAGTCCATACGTTATTCCAGTGTAAAATAAGCTATTTTCATTCAGAAATTCATGCAAATCCGTTCAGCCGTTTAAGCGTAAAGAAGTAAAAAACATACAAAAAAAATTGCCAAAAAATGCAACCGACTTCAACACTGTCTGAAATAACTTGTCAAAGTCGGTACCATGATACTCGTCGCTCAAAAGTAACTATCTTTGCAATATTGTGCTCATGGTACCGACTTCGACAAGTTATTTAACACTTTTCAGTGTTGAAGTCGGTTCCATTTTTTGGTAAACATTTTTTTTTTACCATTTTCAGTGACCTTTACCACTCAAAGGATCAATAGTCAATATTTATGTTCACCGATTTCTTCACCCTCAAAAGGTATCAGGTATAGGTCATCCAAGAAAGACGTAACACTTTTCAGTTATTGGAGTGTACCTAACTCAAAAACCACCAGACCGATTTTGATGAAATTTACATGGGACCACCTCGGAAGTATACTCTATCAAACATAAAAAAAATCATCAAATTAGGTTTATAAACGACGAAGTTATCCACGAACACACATAAAAAATATATACAGTCGAATAGAGTAACGTAATCTCCTTTTTTTGAAGTCAGTTAAAACCCCTCTAACTTTATACCTCACCAAATCTTTAAAACACATGAGAGGAGTAAATGGTGGAATCATAAAACCAGGAAGCCAAGAGGACGTAAATAAAAAGGAATTGCTCCAAGTTAACGACAATAAACATCTTTACGACTTAGTTACACCGAATGAGAACGTTGACTCGGAAGATGTTAAAATCTACATAACAATATATCACTTTTATTGGACGCAAAGAAGTTAAAAAATTATGGTGATCATCATCATCATACTCTCACCCTTATCTTATTCACTCTTATCGGATCAGAGCCAGTCTTGTGGTATCGTTTTTTTTTTTGACATCACAAGAACATGTTGTATTGTTAAAGCTTTGGTTTCATGGCCGGCCGCTTGCCTGTCACTCCTAATTTTCAGATTTTCAGACAAAGGTAGCAATAAAATGATGTCATCATAGATGTGTATATAGAACACTCTAATGTCAAACCATTATATGGCAAAATATTCACGCATAGAAAACAGTACGTTTATCCCTCACACATCTTCTTGAAACAACAAATCTCGTGTAGTTTTCTTCTTGAAAGAACAAAGCCGCGCACGTACCCGCTAATTCTTAGTATAAGGTGCAATAGAAACTATATTAACTGTCGCCTGAAAAATACTTACTTAAGTAAATTACATGTACAGTTTGTGAGTTCTAGCTTTACGAATTTTTGTTTAAATTTATAGTGTAAAATTTGAATCAAATTGTATGTCTTAAGACGACATAATTTTAATATTTTTTTCACATTGTTTTTAATACTATTTTAAATATTTAATTTTAAATATAAAGACAAAATGGTGTGTAATACGTAATTATATATCGCAGTTTTTTATTGTTTACGCTTAGTTGTTAGTGAGTAGAATCCTTTTAGAGATGCCCAATTGGCTCTAGTCTTCACCTCAAGCAAGCGTGACGTTTGACTGACTGAGACTGTTATCAAGTATAAGCAGTTCCTAGGTTATAGTTGACAGGGATATGACGGTTGTGTTCACCGTGAAAAGTCGTATTGCTCATCGTTTGCCTCAGTCATTCCTTACTACACTTTTGGGATGATGAGATTAGGTGGCACCTCTAAAACCGATGTGGTACCAACAGATGAAAAAAATAAGGTACAAGGTAATAGCTACAAGTTTTAGACATCCTCTGGTCACATTTACGAAAGACGTTTAAATGCAAACTCATTTAAATAAAAACTCTTCACTGATGCGTATCAAGTTCCAGGTAATAAAGAAGGTTGCCTCACAACAAATCTTCAAAAAACCAAACTGAAAATACGAAGAGCATTGTTACCAAAAGGCCAATCATGTTATGTAATTGAATCAGCATATCTAAAGTAGATACTTTAACTGCTTTTATACATGGGTCATCAATTTGTACTGATTTACATACAACATAACGGGACAGTTATTGACGCTCAAAGTTTTGTTATCTCGTCTGAGAAACTATAGTTTTTTTGTTTGTTTTAAAAAATGAATATTTTAAACACGTTTGTTGAAGTGCTGCCATCCGCTATTCGTTTTCAATTCGATTCAATTACAAACTCATGTTCCAAAACAAATCCAATTATATAAGATGTGCTATGGTATATGACAAAAGCGTTAAAAGTTTACGAGTTTTGATTTGCTAATTTTCAAATTCAAGATGAAAAAAATTAACATTTCAAATCTCTCAGGATGTGAAATCTAAAGATTTTGCTCACACACACGCTTGCCCTCAAACTAACTTTCTTAAATATTCATATGCGATTGCGAGGTTTATCGGTGAATGTAGAGAAAGAATGTGGAGAACATTCACCGATAAACCTCGCAATCGTATATACAATCATGCACTCTTTTTGTCCCTCATGTATGGACTATCGAGGTTTTCCCGCATAAGTTTGAGAAAACGTACCCTGATGACAATATGATTCCATCTGCCCCATTTCCATTTAAAAACAACCATTCGGGCAGCAAACCGAAATCACTCTAAGTGAAATTCGTTGCTTAAATCTATTCATAATTTATGTGCTATTTAGGTATCTAGTATAAATAGTATACTCTAAGCAAGCGCTATCCATCGCAGACAGCATTACGACATTATTACTAATATTGTGAGACATTGTGAACAAACGCATACTTATCATGAATAATATATAGACATAATAAGGTTAATAATATAAACAAATACTCGTGTTAAGTTTACATCTTAGACCACACTTGTCGCTCAGATGGCGTTTCAATCGTCGCTACGCCAGACTCCGATAGCGCTAATTGGCAGCTTGAAACGAACCGCTAATGCGTGTAAGCTATAAATCTGCCTGCGCCGGTCTGAGGGAGCACAGAATAGTCCACGATCATGGGACCCAACTGGTAGGAACTACCAGTAAAAGCGGATAGGGCGAGCGAACAAAACGAGTCTTTTTTGCTGCTATGAACTAAAAATATTGCTTTAAAATAATACAAGGCTGTAAGTACGTAAAATTCAGGTCTTCAAATAACTCTGAATATAGATATCAAACATTTTTTATAATAAATCGCTGTTTAACTCCCTGTGGGCTGGAACGTATAATAACAATAATTATTGATGAATTAAATTATATGAGTACTGAAAATATATAACAGACAAAAAAGAGTTCCTTCGCTTTGTATACACCTATAAAATCATTCACAAAAAATGTTGAAAGCCGGTAAAAATTCAAATAATAATAAAAATAAATAAAAAATAAATAATATAATAATAAAATAACATTAGTTGAAATTATAATCGGCAATAACAGTCGCGTTTTTTTCTTATCTGACAGAAAAGCGCGTATTTACGCTACATCACTACTCTCGAAGTGTATTTATTTATTGTACCAATGTAGATGGATGGGTGTCACCGATAGACCATCATAGATTACTTACTTTACAGTTTCTTACTCTAGATTTACGAGACATTGCGATTAGTTTATGGCTACAGGTTGTGGATGGACGTCACAGATTAGTTAACAACATTAAAGGATGGACGTCGCAACACAGATTACTTAGCAGTCGATGTGGTCGTGGATATCTATCGTTGTAGATGATGTCGGAGTTACAACATTGATTGATCTATACGATTCCGCAGTTGTCTATTTATAAGTGCAAGAGTCTCCGCGAATGTTTACACTGCTAATAGGATTGGATAGTATTCCACGAAGAGGTAATAAATTGCAATGCTATTATTGTATACAAGATTTGACATTTTCTCCTCCATATATCCATTACTAATACCAAACAAGGAATTAATTTTTGATTGGAAATTCTCGTGCGTTTGCCACATTAATAAGTTACAACCTAGGCTTCGGGCATGTCCGATGCCCATCCTCAGGTGAGTTTACACTGCCAGATGGTCAGGTGGACCAGGTGGTCACCGCGATCTGGCAGCGTCAACTCACCTGAGGCTGGGCATCGGACATGCCCGAAACCTAGGTCGAAACTTCTACTATAAACGTGAGTAAAGCCAGATACTGCATCTTTATAATAAGGAATTAATTGCTTATTATTCATTAAAGGACCTGGCGTTTTTAGACGGATATGAAGTGCCATAATTATCTATATATGGTCCTTATGAGCAAGAGCACACGAGGTCGTACAAAGAGCTATGGAGAGTGTTGTGCCCAGGGTTTCTCACAGAAATGGAATCAGAATTGACGAGATCCATAAAGAACGAAAGTCACGGACATAACCCTGAGGATTAGTAAGTTGAAATGGCAGTTGGCAGGGCATATATCTCGCATATGCATGTCTCGATGGGGTCGAGATCACCGTGAGTGGTCGTCGTCCACTAACAAGGCGGACAGAAGACCTCAGTGTCTTGAATGCCCAGCTGCTTTTTCGAAGTATTTGTACACCTTCATAAACAAAACATGTAGACTACTAAACTGTAGACCACGGACAGTAATGCATTCATATATAATACTCATACTTTAGAAAGTAAAATGTAACTAGCATATTTAAAAAAAAATTAATTTAACGTCCATTCAATGAATCAATAATAACATTGAACCAACTTCATACATATAAAGTGAGGCAGAGAGGTTTTGCTTGTTAAAATACAGCTTCATCAATAACACTATAATCGAGACAATAGCATCTAAAACTACCTACAAAAGCGGACATGATTGAACATTCAGGTTCAAAGAAAACTAGTAATAAGACTAAAGCCAATGTGGGCGAAGAGAAATGTTACGTGGGCGATGAATGATCGATGTGAAGAGGTTAGTTAGATACCAGATTATGAAAGACGACCTTAGGAATCTCAATGTTTTATATAAAGTAATACATATTATCTCAAAGCATTCGAATACGACTGAAAGTTTCATCGACATTATCATTGCCAGGATTTCCGGGATTTCCGTTCTTCTTATATGTTCAGCTATGCTTTTGCTTATACAAATGCTTTTTGTTCCTACAAATGCGTATTTTTGGTTTTCTTTTAACTACATATTATTAAATGGGGAAAAACTTATTGAAACTAAGGTTATTTAGGGTACCCGTCTATTGGCCCGCGTAGGTTACACCGCATGCACGGCAAGCAACGGATTATAGTTGACTTTGTATGATTTGACATATTTCCAATGTCACCGCGGCGAGCCGGACGGCGCGGATGCGGATAGTGGACGCAGCTCTATGTCAAATTATACAAACAAAACTAAAATCCGTTGAGTGACGTGCGTGCGGTGCGTCCGGCGCGGACAATGGACGCGTACCCTAACTTAGATTTCTTACCCGTACTTAGATTCCTTACTTAGATAGGAATAGTACTTAGATAATTGAGGCAACCAGCTTTTAAATTTCTGATATATGCGTAGTAGAATCCGTAGACAGATACTTAAGACCGATTTTTCATTCATAGTTAATTTTTGAGCACATTATTAAAACGCTGCTCAATAAAGTTGACAATATGGATTCAACTAATTTGACAAATTACATCCCTAAAATAAAATTTAATAGAAAATAATCACTCCATCTTTATATCGGTTATAATTAACGTTCTTATGTGCTAATTGGCCCATGATCAAGCCTGTCTGTTCGAATTTGATACACATGATGATTGTAAATTCGATTATCTAAGTGTACCTATCCATACGACATTCATTTGAACTTGCATTGCACGTGGTAAACAATAAATGTATACGAAGTATCTAGTGTTATATCGGAATTCAAAACAATGCCTACATAGGAGGAGCATACAATCGTGTCAGATATCTCGTAGCCTTAGCTAGTGGTGGTTACACCCGCGCTCCTTTCTGCGCGAAATTTTCAATAATACGTTCTTAATATGACCCCGAATGTAATTTTTAAAATAGAATAAGAAGATCCATAGTATCTTTCCGGTTCTTCTCGATGTGGCTAACTCATTTATTTCGAAACATTCGGTTAAAAACTTGCAATAGTCATTGCACGTCATGCCAGGCGGAACTTATGTACGTTCAAATTTTTGAAAGGAAAAAAAATCGGCTGTTTGTAGAAGTTTAACCCACGTTCGTATAAATAGTTCAGACAACAATAGGTAGATGGCGCTAAGAAAAACATCCCCTCAGATGTATCCATAATGATTAATGAAGGAATATATCACTTAGAACTACTACTAGAATATAAGACTAGAACAGTCACTTTGCGTTTGGGTAATCTTCTAAAACCACATTAGTAATTCACACGGAACAGAAATGCACGAAGCATTCTTTATAATTATATGGAGTGATCATTATCACTTACATTTTTATTATTCACGGTCGTTATCAGATAATGGAGTATCTAATCAGTAGGCATGTTAGTCACGAAATTTGCTATAATATAAAAAGTTAAATTCTTAGAACTGTACCGACTGACGTCGTAAGCAGTCCAGCCTAATCTAATCTTGAAATAGTTTTCATATGATTTATCAAACAATTCACCGATTCAAGTAATTCAAGCAAACAGAAAAAAAATATCTACTCATCTTAGAAAATAACTTTCATTTTGAAGATTCTTGGAAGTCCTGCGCCATTATGTTTCAAACGGTATTTTTTGCACCTAGCCTAAGTGTAAGCCTATAACGTGGGGTCTTGTAAAAAGAGAATCAGCAGAACACCTTGAAAGAACTAAAACGTAAATTAATACAATGACCAAAAAATGTTTATGTCTACCACATTTTTTAAATAAGCCCTTAGATTCAAGTGTATATTTTAAATGTAGTTATAATTAAGTGATATCGTAACGGCAAGACAACTGTACCAGAAGTTTAATAAAATATTATATATATATATATAAATATATAAAACATAGTAAAATACTACTACTATACGGTGTTTCAGTGCCAACTTCACAAACTTAAAAATAGGAAGATACTTATGTATCTACATAACAATATCCTGCAAGTCGTAAATACATAAATGAATCCCGAGTAACTAAACACCGAAACTTTTGTACAAAAATATCCTAAAATAAGTTTTTAATGAAAGCAGGACGAACAATATCACATGTAGACGTTTAAGAACGTCTCATTTGTCAAACGTAAAGAGTCGGACAGAATAAAATGATTTTCAGATGTCCCGATGAGGAAACAAAGTGGTCTTTTTATATCCGTTGTGGGGATAAGTGGAGCTGGCGTGGATAATGAGTTTATGCTTCTATTTTTGATCGCTTTATGTAAAGGGTTAGATGAAATAACATTTTCAATTGCTTCAATTATATACCTACAAATAAAATAATAATGAAATTAAGCCGTTGCTAGCGGGCAGTCTCCAAAATGCTGGCAGCGTTGCCATGTTGAATAGCAATAGTAAATCTATACTAATATTATAAAGATGCACAGTTTGTAAGTTTGTAGGGGTCTCTGGACCTAATGAACCTATTTTGATTTTTTTTTGTCCAAATTTAAAGCCACGTTATTTTCCGAATGTTACAGGCATCATCATCATCAACATCACTGCCACCGTTTTTCATCACGACAAGGGTGAAACCGCGGAGCGCAGCTGGTCTTTGAGTAAAATAAGGGTAGCATTTGGGTCACGTGTTGCATCGATTAGTTGCCCCGATAGATATTTAAAAACACGTCCAAGCGTTTCAACTCTAAAGCAATTAATATTATTTATTAATCTAAAATCAATAATACACTATGTTTATATTATTTTATGTATTAAGGCACTATTTTATGTTCTGGTGAGTAATAATTCAGCATTGTTACAATTTAATTAATGTAATGTAATTAATGTAATTTAATAAATAAACTAATCACCTCATAGAAAACGAAGTATTAATTGAAAAAAATCAGTCAGAATAGTAATAACAGACAGCTGTAGGTACCTATAATATAAATAAGAGCTCACACTACCACTGAAACTAACAACCACTCTCATACAATTTACATACAAGACAAACAAAATTAAATTTGATTGCTCCTGGCATTCGGGTCCCATGGCCACACATTACACAAGGACTAAAAATAAAAGAAACTTTCTGTTGCTCTATATTATCCGCCACCCCTTGTTAATGGTAGTGATTCGCTTATTCAACTGAACTAAACTAAAATATTTCAAAATTAGATAAGTTCTTATACGGTTACAATAAAGTCTAAATTAGAATGAGACTTATCAACAAACATCACTAAAGTTAAATGTATTTATTATATTTGCGGCTAGTTTTAGGTAAATTAAGTCGCCACTTATTTGGTGCCTACTAAAACGACCCGCAATTTGCTAACAATGGAATAAAACTCGTCTAATATTAGTGAGAGCGTTGTAAGGAGTTATACGAATTTGAATTTAGAGTAAACAGAATACGAGCTATTTCATTTTGAGGAATTTTAGTGAAATTTAGCTAGTTCGTGTGATTAACAGAATTAGGGCCATTATCATAGTGATCAATTCGACGGATCGGCACGCATTTCTATCGACATTTTACTAATAACTTTCAAGCCTTTTATTTGGCAAAGAAGTAAATAAAGGCGCTCTATTTTCCTTGTTCATTTCATTTGCGAGGCTAAAATTCATATTTACGCAGTAAATATTTTTCAACAAAAACATTATCATTTTAACGACATGACAGCTGTCAGTGCTGTTATGCTGATATGACTCCAACATGTCAACACCTAAGCTAAGTAAACGTCACATAAACCCAATTATGGAATGACAAACGGTTGAAAACTACAAAATAAGAAATGAAATAAAACACCTAAGCCACGTACAGGGAGACAGATGTCTCCCTAACACAATAAACGTTTTAGCGAATCACTCACTGTACAAATATAAACAAAATAAAAACCCTGAACAGAGGCGACGAACGACACAACATGTTCAATTTAAACATTCGAAAGTCACGTAAAGCCACTTCAAAGTGCTACCAAAATACACTCATTCAATAAAGAGTAGACGATACGTTATATATATTTTGAATTTAAAAAAGAACGAAGCACACAATATGTGGTATTATATTTATGTATTTTTCAATATTCATTTAGATACAGAGGAGATATTTCAAGTGGATGATGCGATTGAGTGTGAGAATGAACCCTCATCACAATATACAGAAATAAACAGTACCTCGACTGCCACAAATACAAATTACTATACAATTGAACGTATAAGTATAAGTAAGAGAATACATAGAATCACATACTAGATTTTTCTATTCTATTAAATTCTATTCTAAACATATAAAGTTTTCTTAAAACATCACTCGCGGCGGCAAAATAAAATATTACATGGACAGACGATACGATAAAAAAAATCAATGTTCTATTGAAATATCTCCTTGTAGCTCAATAGCTACCGGTGGTAGAACCGTTGTGTCAAAACCGAATATTCTTACCAAGATCGAAGATTTCTATGGAAAGTTACCCCGCAACTTTAACGAAACTTAAACTCAAACTAAAAACGAACTCATCAGCTTACGTTTATATGTACATGCATAGAGTTGGATGAATTAAAATCATATGAGGTAGGTAGTGGTCAAATACAAACTTACAATATTTCAAAAATAAATCAAATTGGCATCTGGCGGTTATACATTTTTTTTTAAATCTTTGTATAGATCTAGCGTTTGACCACTATTTCACTTGGTGGCAAGGGGCGAAGTGGTCGACGATGTTATCCCGCTAGATCTAGAACGCCGAAACATATTATCTTATCGTTCATTAGTGCCAAAAACTATTTTATGCTTGTGCAAAAAAAATCACTATAATAAGGGAATACCTGAAGTAAATAATGTACGAGTATCTCACTTAAATTCTCGTTACATTTATGATGCGTTTACTCGAAGCAATCGCATGAGTTATTGATATCAAAACGCGTTCAACTTTTTAGATGAAGTTGAGCTTCTGCTCTTGTTTCACATGCGCGTCATAGTCGTGCCCTTCCACTATATTTACGCTTGGAATGTCACAAGGGGACGCGGTACGTGACAGAATATTAAAACTTATATTAAAAGAGGTATGTAATAACAATAGAATTAAACCAGTTTCAGATCACGTTGACAATATTTCTAACGCATAAGGAGTGAAAGATAATGCTCGCGTGACTGATCGTATTGTAATAGGTGTAGCTCAGGGTGCTTGTTTAGGACCGTTTTTGTTACAGAATATATTTTTTCTGAAAGTGGGTAATTACGTAGCTTTTAAGTAAAGCGTTCAAGTGTAGCGTGTGCGTAATGTATGATGTGTATAGCCACCCCATAGAACAAAAATTATAACGTTACGACTGTAAACAAGAGTTGATTATTTTAATTACTTATTTCTTCTATGAACAATTTTTTTAATATAATTTATATTACAGCAAGAGTAAAAACCGTTTGGTGAGAACAGAATAAAGCAAAAAATACAATAACTGTTAGGTTATTAAAGAAACCCATTCATACGCTTTTGTTAAATTGTATCGAAATGAACGAAAATGAGTACAACACATGTATGTGAGCACGGTCAAGAGGCGACATAGCGACATGAAGTAACAAGAATCGTGTATTCAGTGCGGGGCAAACCGCGGGGCGCAGCTAGTTTGTGCATAAAATGTTACCATTTTAGTATCCATACACTAAAGCAAAAGGAATGTTTATACTAAACTATTATTATTAGTCTTTGTATGCCTCTATTAAAAAAATACTCTTTAATAGTTAATTACAATACTACATTTACTACAATGACATTTGCGGAATCCACTAGCCATAGGAAGCTTATGGATGGCTCAGATGCTCTAACACGCTACCAGTTGGCAGCGTGCCCAGATTGCTAGCAGCATTGCTGAATTGAATTACAATGCAGCCAAATATTATGTGTCAGCATTTTGATCACGCGTCGTATACATGCAGTTATTATATAGTATATGCTTGACCAGCTATGCGAGACACCCGCGCTCGTCATTATGCAAAATGAGCCATGATTGTTGACAAAGATTGACCTTTGTATTGAAATTGTGCCTTTATTTATTGCATTTTTTGAAACTTTTATTACATTATGTGTGGGAATGTTAATATACCGTTTGTGTGCTTGCTAATTTTAGCCTGGTAGCGTTAGGTTTTGAGGTTTTATATATTCTAAAGTAGTTTTTTTTACTTATAATAATATATTCCAGACCATTTGCATTTAGATGCATGCTTCGGTAGAAAAGTCTTTTCGAACATTATCCGACAAAGAAACAATTAGAGATGAAAATGTTACATTTTGGGTGTCAAAATTCTACTAAAAATTGTAAGACTTAATTTAATACTTACAATTTAATATCAATAAAATATCAACTTTCTACTCGTATATTATATAATTAGTCAGTTATTTAACTTCTGCAACTACAGCGAACGAATAAAATCGTAAAAAATCTTATCGTATCTATCTGATCTAAAATGTGCGATTGGCGCTTGTGCGAGCTACTCCACATCTATCAATATAAACTAGCACACTATGCACACTAGTTACTTTACGAATAATTAGGTTAAAATATTTCGGGGCCAATATTTTTATTCTCATTACATTTGACTGATGTGACATTTTAACCTTGCGATAGTATGTTTGATTATATTATGTACCAGTTGGCATAATTCAATTGAGCTGGACATTTATCTAATTGGAGCCACTTGAGCGGGCTCACTGAGGTCTATGAGGAATTGAGGATCGAGTTTCAGCAGTGAATAACATATAGTCGCCGGGGATCGCTGTGCCGCATCTTGGGTGCTACAGGCAGAGAACATAATTATATTATCTAATAATACTACGTACAACAGGCATGGTTTGGGCAGGAGACAACCGTATACAGTAGAATCTCACTAATAAACTAACACGTCTATAATCCGGCACTCTCCGCTCATGCTACCCTGCGCCCCGCTCTGGCTCCGCGCTCGCGGACTGGCATTGGCGTGCGGCATCAGTCAGTATGACTTACTAAAATTATTATTATTATTATTATTATTTTTTTCTTTTTTTTTTTTTTCTTTTTTTTTTTTTTTTTTTCTAACGGACTAATGCTGTTTGCCTCTACCGGCATTTACAGCTTCACCGGAGGGGGGGCGAACACAGATGGTGCTCAGCCCGGTATTTGAGCGGTCGCAGAAGGCGCACCGCCTAGTGAGGCTAGCGCTGACGGCGCTGTGCCACTAGGAGAGGACGAGGCGACTAGCTCAAGGGCACCACTGAGGTTCGGACCTCGGCTTGAGCTGTCGCCAGGACAGGGAGTTATCGGATCGAATTGCCCCGGTACCAGAGTGGTCCGTAAGTGGGCCCTAAGGATGTTTGCTCTTTGACTATTTGGAGAGAATCTAACCAGGATGTTTTTGCCTCGAGCTCGCCGCCGAGCTCGGTGTCTGACTGAACTAAAATTATCACAACAGCACGTAATTTATTGGTAGCGGCACGTAAGTTTAGCGCTGAGCAAAATGTGGAGGGGATAGTTTTGCATGAGTACAGCCGCGCTCATACGCACTAATACACTTTAGAACGCGACTGTACCTACAGTCAGAAGTCCGCGGAGCATCGTCATATTGGGGCGGGGGAAGGAATACGACAGGCAAGCCAACCGGCACGCGGCGACGGCAGTACGCACGCGGACCCTTTACCCTCTGTGATACCTATTTTTTATTACTTCTGCGCAATAACGGTCAGCCTTAGAGTTTCATGCCGCTACCATTAGTAAAAATTATTTAGCTAAAAATTCCAAGTAAACAGCAACATAAAACTTTTTCTTAAAACCAACCTTTATGACCTATATGTATATACATAAAATATAACCTTTTCCATAAAATCCAATAATCCGGCACCCCCTAGTTATTATTGGTACCGGATTCATCATCATCTCAGCCATAGGACGTCCACAGCTGGACATATGCCTCCCCCATTAATTTTTACAAGGTCTTGGTGCCGAATTAGTGAGACTCTATGGTGGTGACTACGGTTTTCGCGATACCTCAGCTATCCTACGGAACACATACTTATTCCAGGACAAAAATTAGCCTATGCCTTTCTCCAACGTCAGTAGTAGTGCCAACTCCAACTTCTTCATCAATCTCTGTAATAAAATTCATCAAATTTGTTCAGCGGTTTAGGCATGAAAACGTAGCAAACAAATTTTCACGTTCTTAATAAGTTTTTTTTCACAATTCATTTTTAATTCACCACGTCTTTGTTATATACCAGAGGATCTTTAAATTATACGGGATCAAAAGTAGTATATGTATTAATCCAGGTTATAAGGTACCTACATTCGAAATATCATTCAAATCTATCAAGCCGTTAAGGCGTAAAGAGGTAACAAACACACATACAAGATACCTATCAACGGATTTCCAAAAAGTCTCAATTTTGTCGTCAAGCTTTTTGTATGTATAATACCTCATAAGTCCGTCATTAATGACTCGGTCTCGGTACAAACCCAAGTCGAATAGCATCTCTTTGAACACAAACAGATGCAATTATTTGTGCAATGCACTAACAAGTTACTCGAGGTGTTTTATCTGGAAATAGATTGGAGACGATGTTGGAGCTATTCGAAGATCTCCGTAACGTCACCGTCTAATGCCTGATAAAGGATTGTGGTTCACCTCAGGTATGTCTTAAGTAGGGTTAACAGATGCCATAAAGACACCGACTGACGGCAGTATTAGAATTCATTCGCACGTGGTATCTTGCTTCATTCCCCGACACGTAAAAGGGGCTATGTTATATTCAGATTATGTTTATTCGATTAATCTATTGTTCTTGGCGGCAGTAGAGACTACGAACTCAAACTTGATCCTGTGTAAATAATAACAGTTGAAATTCTATCAAACTCAAAATTAACTAATTTAATACTCAACTTATTTATTTAATTAAGATGTCTCTGAAAATGGTCTCTGACAGGCTCAAAATGGCACAAAAAGCTATGGAGCGGGCTATTCTCGGGGTTTTTCTACGCGATCGAATCAGAAATGAAGAGATCCGTAGAAGAACGAAAGTCTCTGACATAGCCTAGCGCATTAGCAAGTTGAAGTGGCCGTGGGCAGGGCACATAGCTCGAAGAACTGTTGACCGTTGGGTTCAAAAGGTTCTCGAATGGAACGGACTGGAAAGCGCAGCATAGGATGGCCATTATTAGGCTAGTATTAGAAGTATCTTTGTCTTACTACTAATGTCTTACAATAAGGTTTTTAGATTAAAAAGTATTTTATATCCTATTTAAATATTGACTTATTATTATTAATTTACTAGTCACATCATCATCATCATGATCATAATTATATAATTAATTAATTATATAATTATGATCGAGTTTTTTTTTTTTTTTTTTTTTTTTTAAACATTCACACAAGGTCTTCAGGTCCCAAACTAGGCAGAGCCTGTACTATGGTAACCTGATGACTGATATATATATATATACTTATATACATATACACACCCAGACACAGGTCAAACAGACATGTTCATACACACAAATGTTTGACCTGTCCGGGAATCGAACCCGGGACCAGCGGCTCATAAGGCAGAGTGCTACCAACTGCGCCAACCGGCCAGTCAAGTTATCTCTAAATTGATATGTTGAGCCGCATTAGTGATAGTTTGTATGCTACCGAGCAATTCTGCGGACAGGTTAAATGCGCTTATAGTGTTTAATTTTTTAGCTAAATTATCACTAACCATCTAACCACGTAATAATGCATTATTGAAATAATCAATCAAGAATTGTACATTATATTCATTAACTAATTAATATACATTTATTGATATATTAATTATTTCGATATTCAGGTAGGTCAACGACCTCGTAAATATCGATGGATGAACTGCGCTATGAATGATGTTTTTATGAAAGTTGTGAGCACAGAGATGACTCGTGATAGAACCTAGTGAAGAAAGAAATTAAAATGATCACCCAAGTGATATTGTCATGTTGGTATGATACAAAGCAGCTCAAAATAATGTCGTCAAAAGCAATATCATATAATAATGGCATAGCGATTTCGCGCTTATCCTGAATAAATGTATAATCTGGAAGACCGGCTTATCTTAGAATACTCAACTGAGAGCCTGCGAATACAATCTATATTTACTTCAAGCCCTTCACTCGCGAGGACTATTACTGTCTGCAAGTCTTTGCGGACTTTTTGGTGTCTGGGTGGTTCGTCTGATCAAATGAGACTTGGATCGAAAACATACAGACATAAATATGTCGCGAGCTCTCGTTACCTTTGGGATTATGTTAATGGATAAAAGCGGTTAGCTTGGGAATGTTTATGATTCTATTTTAGTACTTGCATTTGAGTTTATTGATGTTGGTTTTACAGTATCCAATATTAATTCGCATTGTTTTCCGCGGTTTGTTTAGAGAATATGGGAATAATGTGGTCGGGTCGGTTGTCGGGAGCACAAATAAACGTGCGAAGATCGCAATTAGTGATTTATTTTTATGTTGCAGCGCTTACCCTCACATATCGACATATTGCTATACACTACAGTATATACTACACTCATAGATAATTAAATATAAATTTGAGATTTCTACTTATGTCGATTGATATAAATTAGCAGGGGTCTAGCCGAAGGTAAAATCACGTTTGTCCATTTTGAGTAGCTTTCGGGAGGACAGCAGCCTCGCCAGAACAAATTGTGTGTTTGGTGACAGTTTTACAAATGTGTCAATGAGAGAAGTAACGTATCACCATGCTGTGAATTTACTAACGATGTGAACCTACACTGAACGCTTCCATTATAAGGGGTAAGGATTAACCCAGATATTGTCAGCCGAGACTCATAATTTAATTCATAAGTTGTCATCGCTTCAAAATTATATTGATATTTGAAGTATTTATTTTAATTATATTTTGGTAGAAAATGATTGACGAAGGGCTATGCTCGGGGTTTCTCTACGCGATCGTATCAGAAATTAGGAGATCCGTGGACGAACGAAAGTCACCGACTAAGCCCAGCGGATTAGCAGGTTGAAGTAGCAGTGGGCAGCGCACATAGCTCGAAATAATTTATATAATTCCGGCTTTAATGACATACTTATGAAAGCAAACAAACGAATATCAACGGTTAACGCCGTGTTAGAACTAAAATAAATCCAATACAGAGAATAAGCGAAGACGATTGGAAAGAAACACGGGGTTTATAATTACGTTATTATCTTGGAATCACTTTTTCTTAAAGACAGCTGACAATATTCCATACCACATTGTCACCCTTGTGTTGCAATATAAATAGAGGTGATAGACGCAGCTGGTGTGAGGATGAATAATGCGAGGCACGGGCGATGCGCGCCGCCGCCCACTGCCTCGTAATTTGGACTTATTGGTCGGCTGGGACTACTTGAGGGTATTGTGGCCTTTCTGTTTGTTTTGTGTTGTTTGTTTCTTATTAGCCGATGCTAGTCTGTGACTTACTTTATAAAGTTTAGTCGTCCAATATTCTTTTAAAAGATAGCAACACCAACAGTATTTTTATCTTTTTATAGAAATATAAATTAAAAGATAGATTATATTAAAATTATAATTATTATATCTTGTCTATTTAAAACGAAATGTTTGCGTCAGAAACTGACATTTCCTTTAATTTTATCCGACTTCATTTTTATGTACAAATTAATCCTTAAGTGACGCCATAACAAGAGAACGAATTTATATTCATGGGTTTTGTAAGATTTATAATATTTTCCAAAAGATGGTACATACGGAAAAAAAAATTTTGAAAATTGACCAAAAAAAACAGATAAAATACGTGTTGCATATCCCGAAAAATAAAGAACATTTTTGTATTATTATGCTTGGAACCTCAGAACTCCGTCATTTACAAACTGCTTTGATTTTTTAAAATTGAGATATTTAACTTTTATTCCTAAAAAAGTACAGATAGGTCGTGATGAGTGAAGCTTGTAAAAGGTATGAATAAATAATTGTATGAAATGTGGCATGAGTGCTGAGATTATAGGTAACAGAGAAAAATGAAAAAGAACGCACTCTGTGGCAGCCCTACTTTAGTGAGGGATAAGGTCAGGAAGAAGAATACTTTCAAATCGGTCTTATTAAACTATTTGCATGGTGGTAGGGTACTTTCGAGTTTGATGTTTGAAAAATTGTCACCAAACACATAGTGTGTTCAGGCAGCAGTCCTTGAGAGCCAGTGAGCATTCTATGTCTAGCGTGATAACATCTTCGACCACAGCGTCACTGACCATCAAGTGAGTTAGTGGTGAAACGCGTACAGTACAATAACCATACAGTATATAGAAGAAAATTAAATCAGTTCTGCACTTTATAAGTGTCGAGTTACGTCACCACAGACATTGTCCTGAGAGGTCAGTTTGTAAGGATGTTGAACTACGTAAATTTATTATGTTTATTTTGTGCACTAAATGACATTGCAAAATGCATCTGTGACAGGATCTTAACAAGAGAGGAGTAATTGCCTTATTGCATTGTTTGTTTAATGGCCATTGTTCTTGAACGTAATTGGCATAATGAGATGATGAAGCTCGTTTTTAGTCGGAAACGGTCTTGATTGATTGAGTCTGCATGACTCGCTACCTACGTTTGTTCCGGTCATATAGACGCAGAATATTATAATAGTATCAAGCTACTTAATACAATTCTCGCAAATATACATTACATTTGATTGATTACAAGTTCAAAATTTGCATTGCCATGATCTTGTACAAAAACCGCCGCTTTAATCTGCCTGTTTTTAAACTGTTCTCCCTTTGCTACGGATATTTGAGCAGTTAGCTTATTCATAATCAGCCCAGTATACGTTTTCATTACTGCGACACGGGCCTTTCTCTCAGAGAGGGGTGTTAGCCATAATCCATCGCGGAATAAGGACTGAATCTCGCGGACAGATGTCTGAGCGCACTATTGATGACAGATTCCTATATCTCGGAACGGTAGCTGGTCCAGGAGGGAAACAATTTCAGAAGTTCCATCTTCCAAGAACAAATCTTCGTCCTCTGTCAAACTTTACAAATCCAATAGTACAATACTGTACGTTAACACTTCTTTTTGTACATAATTCATAATTATTGATATGAAAACGTTCGAGAGTCACCGACCGAGTCGAGTAGATAAGTATATTAATCTTTAATGCGTTAGCAATTTGACAAACAATAGCTAACTGATTACGACCAGATTGAGAGGAAAATGTTTTTTACGGTGTGATTATATTCGATAATGTTTATTTATAGTAAAAAGTATTTTATTTTATTGTTTCATAAGTTCATTCATTCAAGTATGATTGAAGTGAAACTGAGTAAATTAATTACTAATTTAAACAGCTATTTTACACCCAGCAACACGATTTGAACGTATGTATCTAATTATAAATTATTGTTAAAACAATAGGTTCTCTAACTGTTGTGCGCTAACATGCTGATAAAACTAATCACTCATAATAGCGTACAATCAGCTATTTAATATTTACATTGTTAAAACGTACGTGGAAATTGGCACGTTCTACAAACCAATAGATTGCGTGTATTTTTTATGGAAAACAATGAATAACTTACCTACCTACTTCACATGTCTATAAGTTTGAAGCGATGATAGCTCAGCGGGGGGAGCGTCGCCTGTCAAACTGACGGACACTGGTTCGATCCCCAACAACAACTTGAGCTTCCGGTGAAGGTAACACCGTTATTGAATTCCCAGCATGGTGGTAGGGTACTTTCGAATACCCGCCTGGCTAGCTACCACCCTCAAGTTTGAAAAACTATCACCAAACACATAGTGTGTTCTGCATGCAGCAGTCGTTGAGAGCCAGTAAGCATTCTAGGTCCAGCGTGATAACATCTTCGACCACATCGTCAGTGACCATCAAGTGAGATAGTGGTAAAACGCTAGATCTATACAGTATAAAAAAAACAGCAAATTTGTTTTCATGTTGATAGAAAATATATTTATCAGATTTATAGCATAGCTCATGCTTTTTTGACACCTGAGTTCATGGTAGTACATAGTGCAGTGAATTTTTGAAGGAAAAATATCGTGTCTAGCTAACCCAATTGCACTTTCGCCCGCGTGGCTTACGCAGTTATAGTTCCATATAAATTTTTCTCGGAAGCTCCACGATCAGAGTAACCTATATTTTATTCTGGGAAATATGGAGTTTATTATCATTCCACTTTTATTTTACACCCTGAAGTCGTCGCACTAGGATTCCCTAAGTCGCGGGAGACACAATAACAGCACAAAAACATCTAAATATACACTCCTTATCTTCAAATCTTCAATACGAATTTTGAACTTTCTTGTATTGTATCTTAATTAAACATATTGTGTATGCTTATATTTATAGTAAGTAAAAATATCGCGGTCATTAATCGAAATAAAAAATAGCCTATATTTTAAGTTGGACAAAGTTACATGTCTGTGCGAAATTTCATTAAAATCAATCCAGTAGTTTCGGAAATTAGCCCGGACAAACATCGTGACACGAAATTGTTATACATATATTAGTTATTGTTTGTGCACTTATCTATGTGCACAAAAGTGTGAACAACTGTTATAAACATGATGTATCATTGTTCTGTATCATAAATTCATTTCACGATACGAACAGATAAGTTATCGTTAATAATAGAAAGTCGGAGACTATTTGTCAGAACTGTCATATCATTAGTAATATATCATAGTGGGATTGAGAAAAGCGCGAAGGAGTCTTAAGTAATGTGGGCATGTCCTTTGTTCTTAAATTAATTGTTCATTTATTTATTGTGATTAAAACGCAAGATAGCAATTACAATTATCACATACATTTTTAGAATATAACAATACTTAAGTATTAGTATATAAGTAGTCACAAAAAACACAAGGTCGGTGTGAATTAATGTTTTTATATAGTATGTCAAGAAAACAATCGTTCAGCCTTCCAGATGTCAATGTCAAAAATGTTCGGGAGTATTTTTTAATTTAAAATTAAAAAATAATCTGGCGGAGCAATTGAAACAGCGAAAATATGCTAATCTATGTAGTGGTTACATATTTGAACCGTTTGGGGTCGAGACATTGGGCCGGTGGGGACCTGGAGCTCATCGGATTTTCCAAACTTTATCTGAGCGTTTAATCGATGCGACGGTGCTGGCACATATTTGGCTAAACGAATCAGCATTGCAATCCAACGTGGCAATGCTGTTAGCATTCTGGACACGCTGCCAGCCGGTAGCGGGCTAGAACGTTTGAGTTATGTATAGGCTACCAATAGCTAGTGGATTGCTCAAATTTTATTGTAGTAGTTGCAGTATTGTAATTAGTTATTAGTGTTTTATATAATAAAGGCATTTGCCCCATTTAAAATTTAAAAACATTACTTATTAGTACTCAACGACAGAGTTTTTAAAAGATAAATTGATAATAAAAAAGCAAAACGTTTGAAAACGTTGGCATTATATGAAAACTTATTATTACTATATATATATAGAATGTTATTTTATCTGGAATAAGTCACTTGTAAATTATTATTTTTACCAATAAATATGTGTATCTATTGTATCTTATGAAAAATAAAAATATAAAAATGTTTTGGTAATAGATGCTGGTTTTTTAAATTATACTTATAATGCCTACTGTTAAATATGTCTACGTTGTTGGCGTAAGAATAATTAAACATAATAATTAACCTAATACATGCTGAGGCTATCCCTTTTGCCATAATTTCAGCATGTCTTGTAATATTGTTTTGTGGCAATTATTTTTTTATTTATGCGGGTAGTTGGTTTGGCAGATGAGGGATACTCAGCCGCATGACGGATAACCAATGGTCTTCAGTATTGGTATGTTATATAGGAACGTGAGGAATAAAGCTTCGCTCGCACGGCTGTTCTAAAATAATATGGGTACTTACATCAAAGAAATGCGGCCTCAACCTTCCTATAGTGTACTTGGCGACATCAGTGGTCAGCTGCTGGCAGGCGCATCCGAAGAGGAACACGCCCACCACGCGGTAAGCCTCCCACACCCAAGCAGGGATCTCTTTACCGAAGACCATGCGGGAGCGGCCGCCTTTGTAGTCGCGTAGTCTGAGCCATTCCGTGAGGCACATCTAAGAGCAAAAAAAAAATCGAAATTTAAAGGACGTTGAAAAAATGTGCAACATAGTTTTTTCTGTTCCGGAACCACAGACAAAAAACTACGGACTCACTACAGACATATAACAATAAGTATTTTTATGTAGTTACAGTATAATGTGCAAAGCAGTTAGAATTATCGGGGATTGGGGTCAGTGAATGTTCACAGGTGTTATTGCATTACAATCTTTGCGGTTCAAGCATTAGAAATACACACCTTTGATTAGATAGGTACTTATAGGTAACAAGTTACGCCAAGTGCTATACTTACTAGATATACAACTTATACTGTAAACCTAGCAATTCATTTATAATATGTTATATTAGCGCCTGTATAGGAAGTTTACGCATGCTATTTCAATAGATCAAATGCGTGTTGCGATTGAATCCTACATCTAGCAAATTAGGTTCCTAATTTATGAAGTTGACGCCCGAGGAGCCATGTTTACAATTGCAATAAGCTTTTTAATGTCAACGCCAAGAATAACTAATACTTTCAATCGTGTACAAGGGGTCCAACTCTCGTAAACCTAACGATCCCTCATTTACGTACTCAATACATACGTACATAACAAGCTTATCGATTTTACACATGCCCTCTCATACTTGTTAATATTTATAAATATTATACATTCACAGCGAGTGTGACCCGACCGTGTGCCATTTACTCAAGGCCGTGCGAATTGCAGCGCTCACGTAATAACATTATCTTTATCTCTGCATAATTGGATGAAAGTACTCGTTACTTACGCATTTAATTTGAGTTTACAAGCTTTTATACTAGTGGCAATGTCTAGAACGTCAAACCTTGACAGCATTGGAAATTTAATTTACGAAGAATGTCATATTCTTCGTAAATTTAATTTATTTTTTTAAGAAATGTTTCTAAGATATATCTTTCTTATTCTTGTACCAACATAAGTCAGGCAGACAAAATGAAATAATAACCATAAAATAGACCTAACACGGCACATTGCCGTAAAAGATTGCGATAATAATTTCGACAGCAAAAACACCATAACAAAGAAACAAAACACCCGACAGAAAGAGAAAGATAGTGACTTAAGTGCTAATGGACCCTAATTGGACGCTTATGGGTTCCACGATAACGAATACAAACGAGATTCCACAGTGTTTAGCACTCATCATAATGCACACAGCGCTGTTTAATGGAAGGTAATTTAAAAGAGCCTAAAGGTTGAATGAGGGGAAAAGTATAAACAAAACTAAGGACGTAAGGATCAAGCAGACGTCACATAATAATGAAGATCTGTAGATATACCATCAAGCACGTTTGCATTTCTTATGAAAAAAGATTTAGAAATTTAAAGAATGTCCTACATTATATCGTTACAACCTTGCTGTTTTATCACATACAGAAATGTTGCTGTCACAAATAAATTTTGTATTATGCACTCGTAATTGTCATATATTATATAAACTAGCTGCACCTCGCAGTTTCGCTCGGGGAGTGGTTATTATGGGCAAAGAAGAGTGTTGTTGTCACAATTGCTGTTGTAATTTTTACGTTTTTTCCCTCGGAATAATGGATATTCCAAATTTTATGCAAGCGTTTCAGCGTAAAGGAGTAATAAACATACAAACGACAAACAAACTTTCGCCTTTATAATTTTATTGTGACTTGTTTTATGTAACCATTATCACTACAAACATTTGGAAGATTTTGAAAAGAAAAACGTTTATTTAAATGTTGCTAGTTTAGACAATACATTCGAAATTCAAAATTTTCTTACCTTTTATTTTGCCACGACGAACAGGTATCGACTGTTACCAAAAAGATTTTCATTTTAATTGCATCTCTAAATATTAGATCGCTCTACATCTCATCACCAAAATTCTTTATAAACCTTCTACAATCAATCTCGCATTCATCAAATCATTACATACCTTCCTAACGGATGCGATTCTTACGATCGCTCTGATAAACAAACATCAATCAAAGAATGGAGTCAGTCTCGCTTCTGTTTTCATTAACTGCTTCAACGATGTCCATTCATAATTTCAATCCAAGCAATTATAATGTATCAAGCATTATAATTACTGTTTTGAAAGTATTTATGATATGAGTAATGTAAGACAAGGTCTTGTCACCGTCTGTAAAGATAAGACTGGAATTAGATGCTTTGATTTTATGAAGTACAGGGCTGTTGAGTAAATTTAAATAAGATTACAATGTATGCTTTATAAATATATTAGTTCTACATCAATTATTCAAAACTACAGCTTCTTAGTTGTGGTCAAACATAATGTATAACATAATGTAGCCTGTGATTAAGATTAGTAATTTTATTAGTTCGAGAACCAAATTGTCTACAAAAATATATCTTAGATGTTAGGTCAATATTTAAATTGGTTATAATGAGAACAATATTTTAAAAAAATTAACAAAAAATGGAACTGACTTCAACACTCAAAAGTGGGAAATAACTTGTTGAAGTCGGTATGTATGCGTTGTGACATGACAGTTTACAAAAGTTACTATCATAACAATATTGTGCTCATGGTACTGACTTCGACAAGTTATTTCTCAGTTTTGAGTGTTGAAGGCGGTTCCATTTTGAGGTAAAAAATTTTTTTCACCCTTTTCAGTGACCTTTGCTTCTCACGGGATTAATTTGTCATTGTGTGTGTGCATCGATGTCTCCAACCGCGACAATAACATCGTCGAGGTAAGTGAAGCACTTTTCAGACAATGGAGTGTAACTCAAAAACCGGTGGTCCGATTTTGATTAAATTGGGAAATGGGACCAACACGGAAGTATACACTATCAAGCAAAAAAAGAATTATCAAAATCGGTACATAAATAAAGAAGTTATCCGCGAACACACATAAAAAACAAATATACAGTCGAATTGAGTAACCTCCTTTTTTTGAAGTCGGTGAAAAATGATCGGATTATTCGGACGGCACTAAATTCTAAGCCGGAAATCTGTCATCTTATTATTATCAATGCCAGTATTATTTTTAGTTCTATTCACATTGTCCCCAATAAGTATTTTGTTCCTTAACCCAATAACCTTTTAACCTTTTGACGTAGATTGTAGCAATTAGAGACACGCTACTGAGAAAAGAATGTTACAATCAAAATTGGATCCCGTAAAACGATTTGCATATAACAAACAGAATGGAAGACAATTACATAACACTCATCCATTTCATTTTGGTAGTTTCATTTTATAAAGACATTGGTGCTTCTTCAATATTGAATTTCACACTAGCCGCCACACTAGGATACAGAATTGTATATTAGTCTCTTTTGTATGACTGGGACATTTGTAATATTGGAGGAAATAAATAAACATATTGACTGGCCGGTTGGCGCAGTTGGTAGCAGCTTTCTGAGCCGCTGGTCCCGGGTTCGATTCCCAGACAGGTCAAACATTTGTGTGTATGAACATGTCTGTTTGACCTGTATCTGGGTGTATATAAGTATATATATCAGTCATCAGGTTACCATAGTACAGGCACTGCCTAGTTTGGGACCTGAAGACCTTGTGTGAATGTAAATAATAAAAAAAAAATTGCATGCTTAATTATATGCAGGAGTTAGCAGGCAAAAAGAAAAAAAAAAACAGTTTTATATAACAACATTATTGCTAGAGATTTAATGGTATTAGTTTTCCCAATGGATATCATCCTTAATAATGAAATACCTGTTCTCGAACAGTCACATACAGATAATGCTGTGTTCCTAGAAAAAGGTCAAAAAGAGAGACAGTAAAAAGACCGTTAATATAATTAAAGATAGTCAGTGTCAGTGACATGACTTCTGTGTCTCCGGGACCCTGGGTTCGAATCCCGGCAGGGGCAAACATTTGTACGATGAGTATAGATGTTTGTCCCGGGTCTTGGTTGTTTGTGTGTTGTAATTGTGTGTGTCCATGCCTCCCACGACACAGGGAATCCTAGAGCGGGGGTTTGAGTGTGAAAAAAAATAAAAAAAATAAGAGTTCATCGACGTTCCAAGGTTCTACTGGGAACCCTAAAAATTAAAACTGGGATACTTTTTATTCCGATTCAACGCGTGTTTATAGTGACAAAAATTAGTTTAACGCAGATACAGCCGCGGGTTGCTAGATAAATAAATGTTTGAAAGATGAACTGTGAACTAAAGTGAGCATCCTATGCGTTTATTTAAATTTCCCCCACCTCGCTCATAACTGGTTCCCATAGAACACGGTAGGGTATCGCTGAATTCGAATTATCTGCTTGACTGACCGCGACCTTACCAGTCATTCAATATCACACGAACACACACTCAACACGTAATGGTCTGTACAGTAGTGTGTAAACAAAATGTAAGAGCGGAGAGAAATGTATACCTATACGTCATACATAATGTATATGTATAGTTATATAAACGATTGGTGATTTACAGATAATTTTGAAGCGTTGATAGCTCAGCGGTTGGAGCGTCGGCTGTCAAACTGACGGATGCTGGTTCGTTCCCTACCAACGGCTTGAGCTTCCAGTGATGGTTACGCTGTTATCAAAGCAGCAGTCCTTGAGAGCCAGTAACCATTCTAAGTCTAGCGTTACCTCGTTACCAGACCATCAAACGCTATATATATATACAGTAGATAGAGATAGAGATAGTATCTTCTAGGTCTTCTAAGCAGGCGTGCCCCATCGTGGACCGCATCGTCACTTATCATCAGGTGTGACAGGGTAGAAACGCTTGCCTATTCTAAGAAATACATAAAAATAATAACTTGAAAAGGTCAAGGTAAGTATAAAATAAATCGTTGATTGTTCCTTTTTCACGTTGTGGGTCAATGAGCAGTGACACTGCCGGGATTCGAAAACGGGATCGCGGTTCTAATCCCGGCTGAGGCAAATATTTCTGTGATGAGCCGTTATTCCCGAGTCATGGATGTTTGTGTATTGTGCTTGTGTGTATCCATGCATGCCGCGACATGGGGGGAGGGAGGGTAAATGTGTTTCGATGGATATTTAAGAATAACTTTATTAGTAGGTATCGCAGCAACAGAGCTGAGGCCGTTTTAGTGTCTAATTTGATGAAGTTTGGCTAACAAATATGCAATAAAATTATGCTTTATAGATTATATTTAAAAATCTTTATGTAATTAAAATACGATAATCATAGAGAAATAGCATAACAATGGGCGGACTTATCACTAAAATGATCTAAAATATATGCAAAGAATAAAGCAAAACTGTTTCTAGTTTCAAACTGCAACCAGACACATTGTGTGTACAGGAAGCATTCCTCGAGAGTCTGTAAGCATCTAGGTTTAGCGTGATTACACCTTCGAATACATCGTCACCGGCCGTAAGTCTTGAGTACATTAGGCTAGTCACGTGAATGAGATAGTCTAACAGGTTTTTAAAAAATATATTTTTAGTCATCCTATTTGTTACCCTTAAAAAAGTTTCACCAACCATAATAATTTAAAGAATGCATACATATAATATACAATACATTTCCTCAGTTGAATTAATGAGGTGTTAAATAAAATACAACACATTTGCGCCAGCTTTTGAAAAATTATTGCAATGGATACATTAAAGATCAACTAAAGGCATGCTAAGTGTATATAATATATTATCATTGGCTCAAAGCGAAGTAACACTAAACAAACAACGCCATTCAAAGATTAGAAAACACTTTCTACAATAAACAACTGTGACTCTAGTGACAAAGAGACATTGAAATCGAAAAAGCTAAACTTTCGCACGACAACAAACAATACATAGTAAGCCGGCATTAACTTCACATGCAAATGATATCATTTGACATTCTTTCATATATGAAACAATGTTGTTATCAGAGTAACGCTGGTCTAGATCTTTCTTGCGACGAATACCCAGAGATCAATGAAGCAGTCTTAGATATAAAGACACGCTTTCTTACGATCGTATATCATTGTACGTAAGCGATCCAATATTTAATAGGTAGCAGTGTATTTGAAAATGATACTCAGTCAACAATACATGTTATACAAAATCAAGGAGTAATTTGATTAATACTTTCATAAGTTATACACGGCATTTGTTTTAATTACAATAATATGAGTGTATTACTTACGAATATCGAGCAACGTCGAATCACTAAGGAGTAGAAGCCGAGTCATTCACTCGGCCAAATTCTCGGATACGCAGTTGTATGTACATTTTAAGTTTCATAACTTATACACTTAGATAAATGATTGGAGGCCAATAATGTATCTAAGGTTATACAGTTTATTTATTTTAATTACGATATGTAAGTGTTTGAAAAAAAAAGTGTGTTTAACTTACGAATATTGGTCGAGTCAATGGTGAGTGGCGGTCGAGTCACTCGGCCGCATACGCGGTATTTGTTTTGTAAGTGATGCGGTTTTTGATTGACGGGTGTTTATAAGATAGCGCTGTTTATTCAGTAAACTATACATATAAACGTACTTATTATAAAGTCGTGGTGTCACTTGGTTAAAACTTTCTTAAGTGACGTTACGTAATTACGATGTGTGTTTAACTTGCAAATATTAGTCGAGCCACGAGGAGTCACTGGAGAGTAGCGGTCGAGTTACTGATAATACGGCTAATTATGCATGTTGTTTGATTGATAGAAGTATATTTGATAGTGATGCTTACTCAGTAAAATTTGCACATTTGCGTATACAAAGTCACTTGATAAAAAAACCTTTGTAATATTAGATTTGGTTTCAGTTCCGGATCTACAAATTTTACGAATCGGGGCAGAAACATTATGGCGGTGGCGCCCCCTCTTTCCAGTGTTTGAGAAAAAAAAAAATTAACTCAGAAATAATGTGGGCAGATTGTATACAGTAGTGGACGTCCTAAAAATGAAACGATGATGACGACTTTGGGAATGGGCGCTAAAATATTATCTATCCCTAAAATATTCATCCACGATTGGTAAATTAATGCAGAGACGATGATATAATGCGACGAGTCATTCATAACTTTTTGACGCAAGTAAATTATGTGATAATACTCGTGTCAAGTGGGGCATTGACAGATAAGCGTCAGATTGTTGACATTGATAATGGCGAATAAAATGATTCAGATACATGATAAGTAAAGACCCAGACTTCCTATGCTGACGTGGTTGTAGATCAGATAAGGAAGTCTTGATTTGACAAGATAAATTCTGTTAAAAATAAAGTTAATAATGAAGGTTCCTAGATTTTCCACCATGTATAAATAAGTTTTCTGTCTTCTAGTTGTTTATGTAAAAACAATTAATTACTTACGTTGAATTTTCGCTGCGGATACCCTTTCTATAAATTAACTAAAGATATAATCAGAGAATAATCTCATTTGTTTCAGTCGCTTAATTTTATTACGATGGGGAGCTACGTAAGCATTTCAATAGATGGCGCTCTAAATATACGATGCGATAGAAAAAAAATGATGAGTCCGGTTTAGCATCTCAGCCAAAGTATGTGCGCAACTGGATATACCTATGCCTCCTCCACAAGAACCAAAAAAAAGCGGCCGCCTTGGTCACCTTGTGGACGTTCTGCACTGCATTTGCCAGTTCGTGGTTTTTTACTCGAGAACATTTCGACCTTATCAGTCATTAGTTCAGCGTGATATATGCCCTGCCCACAGCTACTTCAACTTGCGTATCCTCTGACATTATATCTGTGGCTTTCATTTTTATAAGGATCTCCACAAATCTGATTCGACCTCTTAGTGAAACCAAGCATAGCTCTCTCTATTGCTCATTGAGTCTGGCTTAGGAGAGTACTTTTCTCTCTATTTGAAAGTCTGAAAAGTGCGATTTATTATTTGAGATGGTCAACACCACTCTAAACATATATCTTAGAAAAACATAAGATACTTCTCTAAAATGGCATAAAACATAATAAAACTAAACAGACAGTGTAATGAATAAACACCACTTAAGTCAACATTGTCGAACAGGGGAAGGAAAGTACAGAAAACGAGTTGAGCCACTTTACGACTTACCACCGACAATATAATTTGCTACAAAGTTTTAAAGATCTAGAGTTACCAGTACCTACTATAGCATACAATAATTAGTGTATAGAAAATAAATAATTGTGTTAGAATCATCTATTTTAGCGTCGGCCGCCTCTAAAATTAACCGAATACCTACACAAATTCATACATAAAATAATCGAGAAATAGATTATTTCTTAGTTCGGCTATAAGATATTTTATCGACACAAGATTTTTTTTCTTGTCTGATGCCTTTATTAAAATAAAACATTAATAACTAATTACAAAAAAAAACTTCTATTGTCACTGTTTCTTTTGTCCCGACGTTACATCTTTCGCTAATATCAACCCTGTTTCATAAGTAGTTTGGTTTTGCAATGGCCAATAACGAGTGTCTAGGCTTAGAGCCTTAAGAAATATTAAACTACTTTAAGACGGTGCTTGCGGTAGAATTCCGATACTTAGCTGAATTGCTATTTTATGACCATAGTTTTATCTTCAACCGTGAATTCGTAAAGCAAGCCCAAACCTTTTACGAAGTTGTGGCGATGGATAGATAATCTGACAGAATTGCTTCGGCTATTTTCGAGACATTTCGTTTTTACGATAGCGTAAAATTAATGCCAGTATCCAAGTTTGCGCGGCTTGTGTAAATACATTATGTACATCATAAAGCAAATAAATTAGTAAAATAACATACATTGTAGCAAATTATAAAGATAAATAGATTAGTGGTTTATGAAACTGTTTCATAATAAGGGTTCTTAAAATACGAGTGTAAGTTAAACAACGATCTGCTTTGACCACGACACATACTTCCAGCAAATTAAGCTATTTCTAAACATATCGACACACAAAAGGATTTGTTTCTACTTGACGGCATGAATAATGTATGACTTCAACTGTCACTAATCCCAGCGGTATTTCGGGAGTAATACTAAAAGAACAGAAACGTCTGCCATCCTTTGACATTTTGAACCACAAATATCTGCCTCCCTCTTTTGTAAGCCCGTTAATCCCGTAATCGTTCATTCTCAGTCGTCTGGTCGCTCAAAATTGGTTCGTATCAAAACCCGGGACATTTGATTCGATAATTATTATTTATGCCAGTTGGAGATTTAATGCTGAATGATTGATTATTAACTGCGACTCACTCGCGTTTTGTGATCTTTCTATCATTTCATTTTAAAAAAGAAATTGATTTTACCTTGTGATATGTATTTTATTAATTTTAATTGATTTCGCTGTCATCGTGTCGTATATAAATGACAAGATAAATTAATGGGAATACTACGGGAGAGAAGTCAACGACACGATGAGATCATAGACGAACTAGCTGTTGGTATATCTCTAGCTGTGACTATGATATCAGAGTGACAGATTGATTTTTGGTTTCGTTATTATTCTAAATATACGTTAATTCGGCAACAAAACGTCCATTGCTGAACTGTCGCGTCTCCAATAGATATCTAAAAGGAATGGTTGAAAGCGTCCTGCAACCACCTTCCTCACAGCGATCTTCATTATTTGTATATTAGTAGACTTACTTGTTATTAGTAAATTAGTTAGATCCATTATTGACAAGTATGTTTTATTTCTGTGGTTTTACAAACTACTAAATATTATCGGTATAAGCAACTTTAGACGTATTTAACGGAGTCAATCCCAGAGCACGCTTAGGTACTGAAAAGTGTTTGTATTGTCGGGAACCAAAAATAATAGAATATAATATAATGTTCATTAGACTCAAAAAATTACCTTTTTATGTTAAACTAGCTGCGCCCCACGGTTTTACCCGCCTGGTGATGATTGATGATGATGATGATGATGAAAATAAGTAGCCTATGTGTTATTCCGGGACCTGAAGTATCTATAGGTATACCAAATTTCATCCAAATCCGTTCAACCGTTAGAGCGCGATTGAGTACCAAACATCCATCCATCTATCCAAACTTTCACATTTATAATATTAGTGGTATTTAAAGGCTTATGTAGCTTACCTGCAGATGATGACCAACACGGCAATCTATAAGCTGTTGAAGCGAACATTTCCAAATAATGTGGAAGACAAATTTATTCAATTCCTTCCCGCCAATTTTTTTGTTAACTAGAATGTGCTAACTATCGCCTTAATTTCCGTGCTATATTTAGCACCCGTATCATCGCCGAGTGCCGCAGCCATAGCTATCTTTGACGCAATATTTGCTTCTGTATCACTTAATATGTCTGCTTTCAAAATACATCAAACATATGTACATACATAGCAGTGCGTTTATTTTTGCAAATTTATAAATTTACCTACCTATATTAAATTTATAATATATTTCTTTTGTTGTATGTCGACGATAATATAAAAAAAGTTCATTCTTTGTTACTGTTAAATACAATTACGACTAATGTATGTAACTCAGTTGCGTATTCCTTATTTGATTCGTCGACTCGCTATAGCGCGGATAATCACATAGGTAATCGATTTAGGGATCCCCCTCCTCCCCCTCTTTACAAAGTAAGAAGCACTTACGGTTTAGCTGAAGCTTTAGTATGAAAACTATTTGGAATTTATGGTAATTATTTCAGACTACTTGATTGATTATAGGAAAACCTCTTCTAAGAAAACGCTGAACTCAAATTGCTGTCAGCTTGGCGCCGTTTTATGGAAATGCTTTGAGCAAGAATAAACCCAACTACTTACAACGTTCTCATTGACAATGGTAGTGATTCAGTAGTTCAATCAAACTAGACTAAAACTGTGGAAAACAAGAGAGTACCTACTTATCGTCATCATTTCAGCCATAGGACGTCCACTGCTGACATTTGCCTCCCTCATATTGGGCGTATTTGCCAATACTCGCCACGCTTGGCAGGCAGGTTGGCGAGCGCAGTATGATTTCTGATAGTCAGAAGGCGCTGCTGCCCACCTCCTGGTACGTGATTCCTTAGCCGACTCTTATACGGCACCCGCGGGTGGAAATGGGGGAGTTCTATTCTAGGCCGGTACCACCACGGCATTACACGTACTTATATGGTTACGATAAACTCAATAAAATAATTCGACACTTTTTGGTGTCGAATAAAACTATACCTGCGATAGCGTTGCAAGGAGCTATTCTAATTAGAATTTTAGCATAAATATAATATGAGTCTTTAGATTTTAAAGATTTTTAGAGAATATTAGTTACTATTTTTTTATGATTAACAGAATTAGGAGCAATATTGACTTACTATAGTTATCGCTCAACCTCTTGTTTTTTTTTAGCTTAATTCTAAACAAATAATAACAAAACTATTATGAAAGAAAGTTATTTCATAATTTACTTCAGTTGAGCAATGAGCACACTGAGAAAGAAACAGTTTTTTCTATCAAAGCATACCAGAATTGTACCTGTTTTAGGTAACATACTCGGAAGTGAAAATAACTGTGTCAGTCATGATGGCATTGGCTTCTATAAATAGCATGCGGGTGTTTAGATACGTTTGGTTTAATTTACTTCCACTCTATCGATCTATATACAAGTATATATTAACAATTTTATTGATTTAAAATACTTTGTTTGGATGGATCATCTGAAAACTAGAGCATTGAAATTTTGTTGTATAAACTGAAATGGTTTTCACACATTATGAAAATATAAACATCTGAGTTACTCACGTAGTAAGTCAGAGGGTTGAAGTAGACAATGAATAAACGGGTTTTAATATTTCTTAAAGTAAGCGCGGGGGGGGGGGGGGAAATAGGTACAGGTATAGATTGGCAACCAAGCGCTTGATTAACGGGAACTCCGGTTGCTTCAAATTATGCTGTTTCAGGTCATCTTCAGTTTCATAAAATATTACAAACTATTATGAAGAGTACCTACTTCGAAAACATTAATTTATCCAGTATTTTTTATGCAAATCGTTATCAACCGTCTCAAAGAGAGCTGGAGGAAATTTACAATCTCAAAAAATCGCGTAAAGTTATAGTCTACAATATGATTGAATGGGTATTTCGTTTCAACTACAAAAGCAAATCGAGGGCCAAATAACACGAGCTACTACAAACTTAAAGTAAATCAAATCAAATCAAAATGGCCAGTGAACTCTGATCCTAACATCCGAAATTAGCAATCCGCACACGTAACATATGTAATAAAACTGCCAAAACATAAACCGTTTCACGTAAACATATAGATAAAAAGAATGTTTGTTGAGTAGGCATACAGAATTATGGCAGCCATCAGTGAAACAGCGTCGAACGATTGGCCGAATGCCAAGGATGCGGCATTTGACGGTCAAGGGCGGCAATGTGTGAACAATACTAATAACATTGGCGGCATATTTGATATAAGAAGTGCTACTGTTAACCGACTTCAAAAAGGAGGAGGTTATATGTTCGACTGTAAGTATTTTTATAATATTTTTTTATGTATGTTGACCGATTTCTTCTCCATTTTTTAACCGAGTCTCATAGTTCTTTTTTTGTTTGATAAAGTGTGCCTCCGAGGTGGTCCCATTTAAATTTCATCAAAATCGGACAAGCGGTTTTTGAGTTATTACGGTGTATAATCAAACTTTTTTCTTTATTGGTTACTTGTTTGTGCTACACGACATATCTTTGCTAAATTGTATTATTCAATGGACACTATATAGGTAAGGTTTTTTTTTGTGAGTGTCAAAATATGCGCATAAACATGGCATGCATCTGTATTCATATTTTTTTATTGCGTTGACTTAGAACATTTTTTATTACACTTGATACTGCCACGCGGGCTTCGTTTCTTGCCTCTACACACGGAACCATGAGTAACATAGAAATAAAAATCAAAACAATTATCAAATTAAAACATCTAAGAGTTTCTATAGGGAATTGCGGCGAAGAAAGCGTGTCAGCGATTTTCCATCTACAAATTACCAAGACTAACATGACATGATAGCGATCTAATTAATAACAATTAAAGCAGACGCAGAGAAATACAGTTAAAGAGAAAGCACCAAAACAAATTTTGACAAATTGCAGAGCAAGCAAAGCAAACACGGCTAGAATAATATCAGACAATTACGGAGGTCCAAAAACAAATACTGTTAAGTTTCCAAAACATCAATCATGCATGATCAGAATGAATGCGGTCAGCGTAATTATCGAGTTAGAAATTGTAGCCCATTCTTATTCCAATAAAAGTGATAGAGTTATTGAGAACTCGGTCGGAACTGGATCAAGTGGTAATAACCAGTTATATTTTTTGTTGACATTAAGAACAGGCTACTGGGCCCAACAAAAGATCAACTGTGCATACCACTATAACTTACTAAATGCAGTAGGGGCATATACTTGAATCACTGCTCAAACATTTTTTAATAGTTCAAAAGAGATCGTTTCACCACTATTTGACTTGATAGACAGTGATGATGTTGTCTCGTCAAAAATACCACAATGCCTGAAAACGAGAGTCTTCGAACAGTGTGTGTTACCAGTGATGACTTACGGATCTGAAACGTGGTCCCTGACTATGGGCCTTCTGAACAGGCTCAGAGTCGCACAACGAGCTATGGAGAGGGCTATGCTCGGAGTTTCTCTACGCGATCGAATCAGAAATGAGGAGATCCGTAGAAGAATAAAAGTCACCGACATAGCCCAGCGGATTAGCAAGTTGAAGTGGCAGTGGGCAGGGCACATAGCTCGAAGAACCGATGGCCGTTGGGGTGGAAAGGTTCTCGAGTGGAGACCACGGACTGGCAAGCGCAGCATAGGACGGCCACCGACCAGGTGGACAGACGACCTGACTAAGATCGCAGGCAAAGGCTGGATGCGGGCCGCTTCCAACAGGTCCTTGTGGAGGTCAATGGGGGAGGCCTATGTCCAGCAGTGGACGTCCTATGGCTGAGATGATGATGATGATGATGATGATGATGATGTTGTCAAAGGCGTAATCACGCTAAACCTAGACCGTTTAATAGCTCTCAAGGACCGCTACCTGAACAAACTGTGTGATTGGTGACAGTTTTTCAAAATTGAAGGTGGTTGGCCAGGCAGGGTACTGCTGTGAATTTAATAACGATGTTGCCTTCACCAGAACCTCAAGTCATTGGTGGGGACCAAAAAAATGTAAAGCAACTACTGGATAGAGATAATTTTCGTATATTCGACATATTTTCTTATACATATAATAGGTGGTATAGTTTTGGTTCCCTCCATACTGTTATTATTCTATTCCAGTAGCAATAAAATACCGATTTATGGAATCGAGATCGTATGTACGTTTGACGTTAGTCGATATAAATATACGAATAAAAAAGTAAAGTAAACACCGGACGGAGTGATGTATGGGCTCATTAATGTGCAGATTCGCGACGTAGCACGCACACACACACGGAATTGTAAAAATTGTATTTAAAATAAATGGCTGACGAGTGAATGTGGACGTTTCATATAAGACCAAGTACGCTCTTTGAAAAAAATCAATGAGATTGCAAGTCAAAACTACCTCTTACATCTCAGCCAATCTCAGGTTGACTAACTGCAATTCTAGACAAGCTTTTTAGAAGTCAACTGGATTTCAAAAGCTTAATAATCACACACTACAAAGATGTTAGATTCGAAACCTGGGCCTGCTGGGAAAAGTGTAGCAGAGTCATCCAGCTGGTTCCAGGTTTACAAATGTAGGGAAAACTAACTTGACCGCGCTGTCACGGTGCTAACAAAGAATTTTACTTATAATTATTACTTACATTCAAAGAATATCTAGCAGTAGTTAGCATATCTAAAATAGCAATACACAATTATTTAAACAAAGAAATATTGAAAATGGAACAGCGACCGTATTTTCCAATCTCAAATTCAATTCAATATGAACAAAGACCACTTGTTAGAAGCGTTACAACGTCAAAAGCTCATGTTGAGTCGGAACCAAAATAAATGTTTTACGCCTGGTTAGTGCTGGACTTGAGTGGGTTCTGTGCTTTCCATTCAAATAGGTGTCAGAAGCCGTCGCGTTTACATGCTAAAGACCTGCCACTTGGAATAACTCAACATGTCTCATGGGTACTCTGAATAGCTTCGGAAATTAGAAGAAAATAAGAAAGCGTTTGAAAATGTATTATTAGGCAAAGTTATTCCAACGTCCCACACACAAATTGTCACATCTATTAACCGAGAAATTTAAATTGATCACGGATTCTGGCTTAGATCTTGGTATAATTTTCTTGCTTCATTAAGTTGTATTGGACTTTCCATACACGCCCGTCTGTACATAGCCTTTGTAATGAGTTTTTTAACAATTTGTTATTTTCAAACAATCTGAGCATACAAATCTTCTTTGGGTAACGTCACTACATCACCTCTTTCACTCCACTTTGTCTACTTATCACGCTGTTTCTCAAACGGCTTTGAATCATAATTTATTTTGAGGGAAGCGGGTGCGTACACATTATTACAGACATACTTTTTTTTTCTTTTTTTTTTCTTTTCTCAGCCATGTGTGTCCACTGCTGGACGTATGCCTCCCCCATATAGAGGGGATTTGCCAATACTCGCCACGCTTGGCAGGCGGGTTGGCGAGCGCAGTATGATTTCCGTACCTCAGAAGGCGCTGCTGCCCACCTCCTGGTACGTTATCCCTTAGCCGACTCTTACGGCACCCACGGGAAGAGATGGGGGAGTACTATTCTAGGCCGGTACCACCACGGCCACAGACATACTAATTACAATTAATGTTAATAACTAATACACCTGTGAATACTGTTCGCATTGTCGAGCATTTGATATGATTTTGAAAAGTGATATTGGCTTAAAGGAGTATGGTCAAAACTGTCGCGAAACAAATTATGGTTCAATTAAACGTTTCAGTGAAAAAAAAAATCAAATGCAACCGGAACGATTACGACTACTTAATTTGTGATGAAAAGGATCGGTTCGTTTTCATCACAAACTATATAAGTAGTGTTTCATAAGTATCGAATAGATCGATGGAAACCTTGAAATAGGCCACAATATTTCAAGAAACAGAATCGATTCAGTCTTTTCTAGAAAAGTTCTGAATCGGTAGAGAGCGCGATCTACTTGGCTTGGCCTATGGCTTGCTCTAACGCATTGCAGTATACAAACACCTAACAAGGCCACCTTTGAAGAATCTAATAATACTAGTGAAATTGTAAGCACAAACATCGATCACCAAACACATACCTTTTAGGCGATAGAATCCAGTGTAGAGTGTGTACGAAAGGTGAGCTTCAATAAACATCTACCAGATAAGGTATGGAAGTAATAAGTCATGTGTAAACATCTAATCGATGGTCAGAACTAGTCCAATATTTACCATCGATATGAAACGAAATACTTTACGTGTTAGGATTTTTTCTAGCGGGCCGTTGACTTGTGAAAGTGGATCAACCAAATACGGATTGACAAAGAGGGTGTTCTCATAGTAGGGTGCGACGTAATCTAAGAGTACAGTATTAATAAATAATAAAGAAAAAAAAAATTTTTTTATATCTCGTTTTAATCACATTAAGACACATTTCATTTTTATTTCATTTCATCTTGAAACAATAAGACCATTGCTTAAATATTGTTTTGTCAAAATATAGCTCATGGTGGGTGTTTAACTATAAGACACTTGCGACTGTCCTGATGTTAAGCGATGAGGTGGTCTAAAATGTAGTACACAAGGTACCACGCAAATAATATTTAAACGCATATTGTACTAAGATACTTAAGTCCATAACGAACTAAAGTCGATGAAAAATTACCCCCAAGCGAATCCTCGCTATAAGATGCCGTAGTTTATACCGTTGGAAAGAAGTTAACACGCATGCCGCCCAGATGCAGCAGTAGTCAAGAAGACCTGGTTTAATAGGTCATCGAGCATGGGACGACGGAAGAGCTATCCAGTCGGTCCTAGCGAGATAGGGAAGACGGCAGCACAGGTCGCTGACCTTCCTACCACATTTTATTCGCGTTTACTAATTTTGGACTTAGACATCCGCAACCAGTTTTAAGTGTATGAAGAAACGATAAAATAATTGGGTTTATTACCTATTTGTGGTCAACTTAAAATACCTTTTTACGTAACGAATTTCAAGAATGAAACAGTTTTTTCTGGCGTTGTACCAAAAATTTGAACATCCTCATACTTTAGTGGTCATTTGCATGCATTTTTACTGCTGTTTTACATTATGTGACAGCTACTAATTTATACAAATAATGCGGATGGAGTCCATTAGAAAAAAAAAGCTATTAGTATGTTGAGATAATTTTGTCAGCAAAGTAGACGAGAATATAGATGAAGAGGAAAGATGAAGAACCCGAACTTAATCACACTAATTTTATAAAGGCGACACATAGAGTAGGTACTCTTTGTCCTGGAAAAACTATAGTTCGCGAGGGATAATAAAATTGAGGTAGCGGTAAAACTTAATTAAATAAATATTAATAACGCATGCTTACAATGCTTTTATATGACTTCAATATATGAATCATCATTGCAACTCAATAGGGCAATGCCGCAATGCTATAGCTTGGCAGCGTACCCGGTTGGAACAACATTTGAGCTATGTAAAGAATCTGGAAACAGCCAAAGATTTGCTTAAATAATATTTGAATAGTGGTGGTATTGAAATTTGTTTATAGTACGTATTTTATTTTAATAAAGGCATGTTATGTCCGATCTAAAAGAACATTAACAAAGTCGGTGAAAAAAAGGAATTGTTATTAGTTATTTGCATTTACACAATATTTAGGCGGAACTTACGTTATCATTTTTGGTGGATAAAATTTAACGTACTGATTAACCATAGGATTTAAACCCACGACCGTAATATATCGTCCTGTCCCTATGACTTCTAAGCTATAGAAGCACTCCACAAACACGATGGGCAGGATGGTAGCTAGTAGTTAAAGTATTACCTACAACAGTTTATTAACCCAACAGAAATGTTCTGTTCTTTTTATGGAAGCCATATATTATGATCCCAAAAATGTTGTCCCATGTAAGTATCTGTGCTGCCTACCTTCGCTCGGCCACACATATGAAGAACGAATTTAATTGATCAGCTTTTTAGACACGTTTTTTTTAAATAACATTTTATTCCCCCGTAATTCATAAAAAAATCCGAAAATTCTCCCGTACATATCAAAGCATAGAAAAACATTCCGTAATCCACACAATTACGTAGCCCTAAATAGCAAACCACTTGTCTTAAGTAACAAAATAAAAAATCCTTACCGTAAACACAGGAAGGCCAAGCCCGACTATGTACAGCATGACATTGGTGACGGTGGATTCCTTGTAGGGATGCTTGAGGGACTCATCGTCACAAAAGAACCCTCTCTCATACGGAGCGCCCCACAGGTAGTACACTAAGATCAGGGAACCGACTGTAACAAACAAAATACTATGTTAATTACGCAAGAATAAGCTTTGTGGTATTTTTATTTTTTTTAACATTCACACAAGGTCGTCAGGTCCCAAACTAGGCAGAGCCTGTGCTTTGGTAACCTGATAACTGAAATATATACTTATATACATATACACACACAAGCACACATAATTGCACGATTGTTTCGGCTTTGTCCGGAAGCCTTCATCAGGATCTGATGATTAAGCCGTTGTACTTCTAAGATTGAGGTGGCGCGTACGCCGAAAGCTGGACGAATCCGAAACAATTGTCCATTTATCGACAACGCGCAAGTTTTTACGTAAAACCCGTATTAAATATTCTAAGCACATTCTCCAACCACACATATAATATATTATCTTTAATGGTTCGATTACAAATCCAAACTAAAATTACACGCTAGCCAAAACATCCATCAATCATGAAAATTAACTCTTATAATTAACATAGCATTAGACCCTCTCAAAAGCAGGTGCGCAATGAACAAAAAAGCTATAATTTTCGTATAAATTACTGCAATATCACCAGATAAATCACCAACAGCTATTAACGTCCCACTAGAGAAGATAAAAAACACTCAAGTCTATTACAAACTGCAACTTGTCAAAAAGGAATTTAAATAGGAACTAACCCCAATTTTGTGGCACAGAATTAACTATTGTTTCACCGATTGTTTCATGTCCAAACATAACGAAGGACAGACAAAAAACATCAGGTACTTTTGAATAGGGGACGCAGATATAGATCTGTGCTGTTGTGGCTTTAGAGATGTAAAAGGGACGTTAAATATCACAACTTTTGAGATGATAGAGATATATGACCGGATCACATCTCAAGTTTGAATTAAAATTTAAATGAAACAGGTGTTAATTGGTTAAGGATATTTTTCCCACGAATGTTAAAGTCAAATGATCTGATACATATTAATATGTAGTAATTACCGATAATAGTTTAGGCTTCAAAACAATCTTGACATTTTCTTAAAAAATTTCAAAGTGAAATATAAATAACACAAGATTACACCTCCAAACTTACAAACAGTCACGAACATAAGAACTGCAGAAAAACCTCTATTTTAATAACCGACAGGGCGACTAGATTGCGCCAATTAATAATCATATTTAAACAAAGTAAAATACACGCTTTCTAAATTGTGAACGAAAATATGGCATTGTAATCAAACTTTGACAAGTATGCTTTTCTATTAATCCGACGTTTCGGTGGGAATAAAAATCACGGTCAAAGGTTCCGTTACACAGGTATAGGAGAAGCTATAAAAAGGCCTAATAATTAAAAAGAAGAGTTACGTCTGAAACCCTCAAGGCACTTCCAGTATGAATCCAACAAAATTCAAAAGAACCAAACGTAGTTTGTTATCGATCTGGCCAGGAATAACAAACCTTGTGTTTTATGGTTTTACCATTATAGCGTCTCTGTCGCTTCTACAAATAACATTGGATTGAGGGTGGTTAATGTGAGTTTTTTAAAAGAACTATGCGTTTTTTAATTTATCATATTGTATGTTTATTTGGTAGAAGAAGCTCATATAGTTTAGAGTCGGTTTAATAATTCAAATGAATATATATATATATATATAATACCTTACTAGATTGGGTTTCACGGTCGAATTGAGTAACCTCCTTCTTTTTTTGAAGTCGGTTAAAAAGTGTGAAATAACTTGTCGATACCGTAACCATAAGCACAATAATATAATAGTTACTTTTGCACTATCATGGTACCGACTTCAACAAGTTATTTCACACTTTTGTGTGTCGAAGTCGATTCCATTTTTTGGTAAAAAATTTTTCAATGTTGAAGTCGGTTCCATTTTTTGGCAAACATTTTTTTTCACCCTTTTCAGTGACCTTTGCTACTCACATAGATCACGGGATCAATTGGGATTGTGTATGTTCACCGATTTATTCACCCGCAAGATGTCGTACGTAACACTTTTTAATGGGAATATAACTCATAAAACGCTTGTCCGATAGATAGATTTAATAAAATTTAAATGGCACCACCACGGAAGAATTTTGAGAATCGGTTCAAAAATGGGGAAGAAATCGGTAAACGTACATAAAAATAAAAAATACATACAGTCAAACATTATATCCTCCTCCGTTTTTTAAGTCTGTTAAAAAGGGGGGTGAGTATGATACTATTAATGCATATCACAGTGTGAAACAATTAAAATCTCAAATGTCATTTATTGATTACAACTGTGACAGAGAATTCATAGGTAGTATGGATGATATGTACGTTATTCAATTCTTTATATGATGGCGTTCCGTAAGTTGATCGTGCTTTAAGGTACTGCTAAGTTACGTAACCAAAATTATGCACGTTCAATTATTACTGAAAAAAATACTTTATCTTTTAAACTAGTTACATACCTACGGGTATGCATATTCTGCCGATCAGCAATTAAGAATCAATACGATCGATGGGATAATCAATAAAGTAATTAAAGTGCAAATTAATGCATAGCAATGCAACTGCAGTTGCAATAAATCCAATGTTTATGTCGATACTCGGATTAAAAATTCATCAATAATGGAGGTTATAAATAAGCGCGCGATAAACGCATACCTAATTTAACGCACGGTTATATTTCAACGGTAAAAAGTGGTGATGGCCATTAAGAAATGTTGGGGAGTTTGTATTTAAATAAAATGGAAGTAATGGTATTTAAGTTGCCTTATGTTTTTAACCAGCTAGAAGCAGCGCCACTTCACACCGATCCTTGAAGAAATCAACGGAGAAGACCAGCTAAGACAGAGACGTTACAAATATACAAGGCTAAATTAATAAATATTTGGCGAAATGCGACATGCGTGGTAGGTATCAGCAACAGAAGTTAAAAAAGTAATTATTAATTAAATTAACGTGAAAAAATACAGTTTTTACAGTTTTTTTATTGTAATCATTGCATCATTTTCACTTTAGATTAGCATCTTATATCATTAACTAAATTTAATGGCATTAACATTCCTTTTGCCAGAGAGGTTGACTAGGTGTAAATTACCATGCACGCGCGTAATCTGATACGACGGCTAGGTCACATTATGCAAGTGTAGGGTCATCGTCCTAATTTGAAGGGACATGCCTCGGTTAGATGATTCATGCCTTGTACTATGCGCTCATCCGGATAAGGATCATAGAATTTTTATAACATACAATTGACAAATGGTGGCAACTTCATTAGGTATATTTGTATTTGGGCTTAGCTCGCAGACTAGTCGCATTGGGCACGATATATAAGTAGATAATAATGATGCTTGCACACTCACAACTCTGCACAAGGATTCATTACCACATACGTTTAGTTCCATTGAAAAAAAAACCATCATGGCATTAATTAATTTTTATATTATTAATATTATTTTTTTATATACATATACTAAACTGACTTTCGATCACTGCCGTACGTCTTTATTTCGGGTTCGTGGTGGAGACTTGGGTTCGTTTTCGAGCCCAAGTTTCCAGCTAAACCTGCGCAAAACAATAATGTTATTGCAAAAGAGTAAACATACATGTAATTATCTACACGATTCTTCAGTTATGTGTGCTTACATTTGAATTAACTTTCATGCCACCGCAATCGACCGATTTCTAGAAACAATTTTATCTTTAGGTACTTACCTAAATATGTCTCGACTAAGCCCGTGAAAATCGCGTAGACGTGAGAATCTTTGACGAATTTCGTATTAATTAGTTACGTGTGGTATTTATCAATTTAATTCCACCACTAAAGTGCGGTATTTATCAAGCAATCGTTTTCTTAGGAACTATTTCTGTGCCATATCTGAGGGGTTTCGAAGTGATGTTATATAGGTGGGAACTGTAAGATGTATACAAAATAAATGATATTTTACTTGCAATTAGTAGATTTTATATTGCCTGTTTATCTTATTGCTTACAACTAAATTAATTAACTTACGACTAAATTAATTTATTATTGACATACATTCAATAATTGAATAGTTATAAGAAAAACACAATTTTAATTTTAATATAATAACTTGATTATATTATTCATATAGGTATATTCATATTTAACAACCTAATCTTGTTAGCGTAATTGGCAAAAGCGTGCTAATAAACTAAATAAATAAGTAAAGATGAACAACTGACTGATATGTGTATATCTAGTTCGTACGGTATTCTGTTGTCATGCGTACAAACTACCTACAAACTAAACTGAATTTATATTTCATTTAAAACTTATATGATACACGAGTGTAATAGTGTCGGCTGTCATTCAAACGGACACTGGTTCGATATCCAGGCCTGGTTTTATGAGTGAAATAAATGTAAAATGTATTTCTGATATGATAATGGCTTGAGCTTTCATGCGAGGAAATATCGTAAACAATCCACAGCATGGTAGTACGGTACTTCTTCGTACCCGCCTACCACCTAGCTACCACTCTAAAATATGCAAGAATTTACCCAATTAAATACATATACGGTTCGAGCGTGCATATAGTGTGTTCGGCCCGTGCCAGTTTACATACATCTGGTCGGAAGTCAAAATCAGGCGCGAATTGCGCCTGATTTTGACTTTCTACCAGATCGTCACTGACCATCAAGTACGACAGTGGTAAGACGCTAACCTATAAACAATTAAAAGATCTGTGGTTACAACTAAATCAGATCTAAATCCATTTCATAATATAGAATATGCGCATGGTAAAAATATCCCAAGTCGCTAAAAGCAAAAATCATCAGCATCATCAACGTTAAGCAATACAACTCCCATGATGAAAAGAAAGTAGAACTTAAACAGGAAACCACTAAAACAAACTTCAAAGAGCCTCTTCATTTGTCCATTGGTAATGTAAACTAGGAGAACATAAACTTTCAGAGTATCGATCTAACTGATAATAGCGGCATGGGAATGAACGAAAGAGATTTTATGGTTACTTAATGAATAATGTAAAGTAAACTTTGTTTTACATTTTACACGATCATGTTATTATTTACAAACTGGTAACACCATTGGATTTGTTCGTGTGAGTGTTATTACTCAATCTGGTAACGGGATACAAATTATGCAGGTTTATGTCATAGTTTGTTGATATTTTACACACTATATATACCTTATAGATTATAATATTTACAAACAAAAAGATGTTTAGTATGTTTTTTTTTATGTGTCAAACTCTAAACTACTGAACCGTTTTTAATATAGGTATGTATGTCATTAAACAGTGAATTATACCATAGACAAATATTATTTGTCTAATTATACATTTATATATCTTTACTAGCTGCGTCCCGCGGTTTTATCCGCGTGGTGATGCTTGTACCTACTTTGTATCAATGTACTTGTCTGCTCTAAAGAAATACTTTGAATATATATTTTTACACCTCCAATGCCGCAATAGAGAACCTGGAAATCCTTTAGATGTTTAATCATGTGCACCCATTAACAATTTTCTAAGGTACAACATTATTGAATGTTCTTTAGGGCCCTTCCTGTGCTTATTTCGGCAAAACTCATGCATGTCGAACGACACATAAAGTAAACTTATCTAATATTTGCGGCAGGTAAAACACCTTATCTATGTTGATGCAGTAAAAGTACAGGAAAGCTTTTAAAGTTACGACTTACGAAACGACCGTAAAAACATAACGGTAAGGGCTGATCCAGTGTAATCAGATAAGCTTAAGAGACCACATCAAACAGGTAAACTGTGTCAAAGCAAGGCATCATCATCCGGTAAGTACCATCGTAACAGATGGTACTTACCGCAAGCACCCTGACCTTTTAGTTGAAAGATATAAGGAACAATTTTGTTTAAACCAGCCTTATCAGAGGAGGTAAACTTAAGGTGAAATAATCTAAAAATGTAGGTGTTGCCAAAGTCAGGTCGATGACTTCTTCGGTGTGTGGGGAAATGTCGAGCCTATTCAAAAGCAACCGGCTTGGCGAATGTATGGCCGACCGGTCCGAAGGATCTCTCTGAACCGTGACGTTGGCGTTGTTGGCCAAGATTTACAATGGCCTGTGCGATTTGTGAAAAAAAAGGCGTCAAGTGATTGGAATAAATTACTAGAGGAGAATAACATGGACACATAAAACAAAACTGATAAGTACGATATGTCCGGCTTTTGTCTAAAGGTTTATTGGAAGAATATACCCAATAAACAATGGTATTATTAAAATGAGATGAGTACTACCTCTTCAAGTGTGGACCGCATAAATTAAGAAAGAAAATACGTTTGTTCACTGTTGCAGCCACTGAAGATAATTATTATCTTTAGTGGCAAGAACTGGAGTCCGTTAATAAAAATTGTCAAGACGGGCTGGATGTAGTGGGACCTTGGTTAAAAAATAATCTTCTAACTCTTAATGTTCCAAAGTCCAAAATAATACCATTTAGCATTTCCCAGAGGAATGCACCAGTAAATCCACTGATTGTGAAGTTACATCACTGTAAAGAAACCAGAGGAAGTACCTGTGACTGTGCTATTTTAGATCCTGTACATGCCTTAAAATATTTAGGTGTTATTATTGACCTCGCCTGGAAATCTCATATTGATTATCTTTCAGGTAAAGTGAGGAAGCTCATGTTTATTTTTAAATGGCTCAGAGCTGTCGCAGATACTGATGTGTTAAGGTTGGTGTATACCTTTCTTTGCCAGTCTATTTTAAGCTACTTTATTGTGGCATGGGGTGGTTCATATAAATCCTATCTTCTGAAACTTGAACGTACTCAACGCGCTGTTCTAAAGGTAGGTTACCGTAAGCCATTTTTTTGTTTTTGTTGCTTGTAATGCTCACATTAAAAAATTTTTACACACACTCAAATTTTATAACATGCCAATATGAAACTGTTCTCCACAACACAGGGAATCCTAGTGTGGAGACCAGAGTCAAATCTTAAATCTTAAGAATTAATTAGTATCCAGCAAAATAAAAATTCAAATTATGTATGTGTATTCGTGTCATGAGTAAATAAATTATACTTATTCTTATGTAATTATTGTTTATGTTATTATCCTTATATTGTTATATGTTTGTAACGAATAAACCTAAAAACTACTAAACCGATTTAAAAATTCTTTCCCCATTAGAATGATACATTATCCCTGACTAGTATAGAATTTGTTTACTAAAATATCTTGGGGATCTCTACTAAAGAGAAGAGAAAGATAATTTATTTAAAAACGATATCAAATAGAAAAATAAACGCCTTCGCGATAGAGCAAGAGCCCACGATGGACAGACCTTCGTTATTTTATAAGAGCTGAAAATTTCTCAGAGCATTTCCTCCACACAGATAAGAACGACCAGTAAGTATGGAGTTGGGATTGTGGTTATATACTTGGACAGTTATCAGGTAAAAAAAGTGTAGAAATAGTATCTAAAATTCGTTAAAGTATAAGGCTTAATATTTTTTTATTTACTTCGGAATAACATCAGACATCATGTTATCCACTGCCGGGCACTTAGCACAGTTGCAAACCCCTGCCAGAATACCCTAAACTTTAAAAAAATATGATTATAAAATCACCTAAACATCGAACAATTATAACTCCAAAAGCTACGTACCGTGATTAAAAAAGAACAATCGCAAACTATTATTGCTAAAACATAGAATAGGATATTATTTATCACGCCCTTATCAGCATATTTCGCCGTTTCATACATTAAAATGCAGTCAAAACACAGTCAAGTGTGAACTCGAATTACAAAACGCCACGAGTAATTCTAATAAACGTGTGCGAGATCAAATAAAAACATTAGTACATGAATGGCGGCACTGTTTCCAACTTCAACTGTTGTATTACGTGTCGAACGTGCAATGAACATCGATTTTTAGTACGTACTGCCAATAAGTGGAAATAGTTATCCGAGTCTGTTTTACGGTAGGTTCAATCCTGCGGGTCATCCGCTTAAAAACATTGCTTTGACTATTGCTGTAGCTTTCGACTTTCTTTCCGTCTTTTCGAACCTAAGAAAGCTTCAGTTTTTGTTGTTTTTCCAAGGCAGAAGCTAGTTATACTCGTAGTAACTACTCTCTTCCGACAAAGACATAGCCGTATTTGAGAGCAATGTTTTTTTTTAATATGATCATTCTAATAAATAACTAGGTCAAATACCTGCGCCGACTGTAATCCAAATGCTGAGCTTACTCAAGTACATATGTACGATATCGTTTCTTTCTCACTTATTTGTGATTATTGTGTCACTTGTCTATTTGACTCTCTCTCTTTCTTGAAAAGACCTCATTCGTAACGTCATGCATGAGCAATAATATCAATCACATCATCTAAATAGCCTCGACGGTTCCCATCACGATACGTAATGGGCATGCGTGGTGGTCATTTAATGGAGTCGATCGCTCAATGACCCCGTACGTACGAGCCGGCGTGATGGAAGGATGGTAACTTTGTTTTGGGATGTGATCATGAAATTTATTGACATCTGCAGATGGAGAATAATATTACTTAAGCTTTGAACAAATATATATATAAAAACCATTCAGATGAGGCAGTCCAACTCGCCTTTTGATCTTGCCTCTACATTTTTTGAGCAAAGGGATCAACAAACTGCCTATGAAATGATAAGTAAGTATATAGACAAAACAATAGTAAATATTTTGATGGAATATATATTAAATTTCTTAATACAGTGTATAACTAGAATTATACTTTTTTGATATTCATAAATTCAATTTTGGGAAGACACTGCCTTTCTATAACATATAATCTTTTAATTAAAATAACATGCAGAGATTAATAAATGTTTTTGCAATATACCTACAAAACTTATACATATTTTGTACTGCGCCCCGCGGTTTTACCAGCATGGTGATGATTGATGATGATGAAAAGTAGCTTATGTATTATTCCGTCACCTGAAGTATCTACATACCAAATTTCATCCAAATCCGTTTTACTCGTGTGATGATGAACAAGGGTGATGATTAAAATAAGCCTATATGTTAATTCAGGGTATAAGCTATCTCCATACCACATATCATTCAAATCCATCCAACAGTTTAGGTGTGAAATAGTACCAAACACATCCATACTCACAAATTCACTTTTGCTTCACACTGTATGTTACTGTTAAGTTCCGGGGAATAATTGATTTTTCGAAAAGTCATTAAATATAATATGCCATGGGCATTATTATTATAACACTTCAATTTATTCATAATTATTTGTTCTACTATCAAGAAAATGACCAAAATAAGTATTTTTTGAATTTATTTTTTGAACGATTATTGCAAGTCACCGTATTGAAGTAAAACTTAATTAAAATGTACTGTTTTTTCCGCTTCTTCTCAATAGTGCCAATTAGTAAGTATTTGGGATACAGGATAACGTTCGTAATATTATATACTTGAAAACAAATTATTTCTTATATACAATTATTAATACTTAAAAAAGAAAAGAAAACAAAGAATAAAACGTATTTGTTGGGAATCAATCACAAATTCAAAACATAGGTAAAACGATACGAACGAACGGTAAAAGATGAATTAATAAACCATTATATCGTTTTTTTGGCCTATAGGAGTACGCTCATTACTAATCTGCATACTTTGAGGATTACACAGGCCTGGTTAATTCGCGTAACTCCTTTGCTCGAATACAATTGTTAGAACTATTAAATTATGTACAATCTGTGGCGTGGTGCAGTGCACTATTATAAGACTGTATTATCTGTATATCCTCTAATATGGATACAACAAACCAATCTTAGACGTGTTGTGATTTTTATTTCTCTGAGACCATACAATATGATCATATCACAAGGGTTTGCCTCGTTCAACGATCATAGTTGAGAGTGTGTCAAAAGGGATCACAGTAAATATTTGATACTAAATCGAAATCCAAGGACTAAAAGTACACATATTGCAACTGGTATGCCTGTGGTATCTTATCCAGATAGTCCATCAAATCATGAAACTGATTTAAACTGCACTTCTGGAGTGATCCATCAAGCCTTTGGCTTGGCAACCATTCAGCTCAGTAATGCGGTTGTAATAACTCCATAACTCGCAGGACAAGCTTCTTTTGACAGCGTTAATCAATCAAATACAAACGATGGCGTAATGGGTTATGCCAATAAAGCAGCAAATCCACTTTAATGTCATATTTCTAACTTACATGGAGTGACCTATGGAGAAAAGGTGTATAAAACTGTAAAAAGGTTAGTAGAACAGAGTCTGTAACCCCCTTACAATAATCCCGATTTTGAAAGAGACTATTAAGTCTTTTGTCGCGGCTATCGCGGGTTCGTACGACCGTCATTGTAACCCCTTAGGCTTGGCATTTGATAGCAATAGACCTAACGCTTGACCGTAGTAGCATGGAGTTCGGAGTGACAGATCCAAATTTTGGGACCACTAAAAACACTAAACGACCTTTACGAAATCTATGTTTTTGCCTCTTTTGAGGTATGTTTTCGGAACGGTTATTGGGATACCAATAACCATATCACTTATATTAGAAGTAGCCATGCTTGTTGAAATCTCATGAAAGAAGGCTGAACCCTCTTTTATTAGTTATCCTTTTGTCGTAAAATTGGAATAAAAATAATTACAAACCTTTTAAAATTTAAGGAAGTGACGTCTATTTGTTTAATTGTATAAGCAATTGCGATCGATGTAAGAGTTGGTCAATGGCAAGATAGATAAGAAGACATGGTAGGTGGAGGCTGAGGTTAATGATCTGTTATAAGGAAAAACGAAAAAGAAAAGCAGTAACTATCATAATACAAGGCCTTTTAGGTAGTGAATGAGTATTTTTAAACTGTCATTGTTAGAGATGTATGCAAGCAACAATGGAGATGGATTGATTTGGTATTCATAATTCCTAGTTGACTGGCTTCAGTTCAGTAACACGTTGTGGTTCTATTTCTTTCACGTGTCAAACCGAATGCTGCATTTTTGCTTATGTTGGTGACAAAAACTGATGCTGCATTCAATTAATTGAATGAAGTATTTAAGTTTTTAAGCTTACATGGTCACTCATACAAGAATCACCTTTATTATCAGGATATTTACTAAGCATTTTACTTGTTTTCGCTTCTCAACTAATATAATACATGAGAAATATCTAAATATCAGAGCGTTTGATCGATGCGAATAGTGATCAAAATGCTAGCACATATTTGGCTCAACGAATCAGCATTGCAATTCAACGTGGCAATGCTGCTAGCATTCTGGGCACGCTGCCAGCCGGTAGCGGGTTAGAGCATTTGAGTAGTTTATTGTTTATTTATTATTAAGTTTATTGTAGTAGATGTAGCATTGTAATTAGTTATTAGTGTTGTTATTTAATAAAGGCATATGCCAGTTAAAAAAAAGAAATATCACCACTTGAGATATTTTTCATTTAAGACACACATATATGCATTATAACATGCAATATATTTTAATTTGGATATTTCAACAGCGTTATGGGTATTTATATAGACAATATCACAACTCGAAACCGATATGCCAATCTTTTAATGTTTCACACAAAATAAATTGACAAATGTCAATTTATCACGGAAGAGAGAGATAAGCTCTTTAGTGATTTTTATTCATCATCGTGTCTTGTTGTTAATTTAACTTTGGTTTACATATTATGTGTACAGCTGTTGATTTATAAATTACTTTTGTTTATTATTTTATGTATTGTATAGTAGTTTTTAATCTTTATTTTGATGTAATATTTACCTAGCCGATACTAAGTTTTTTTCTCCTATCAACTACGGGTCCTGGCTGAAAACCAGCTCCAATTGCTAGTATCTGTATTTGGTACAATATTGAGCCAAGACCTCACTAAATTTAACATTTTTTTTTAATGTTATAAAATGTTCATTATTACATATATTTTGTACAATAGTGACATCACTAATGCCCTGTTCTTTTAATGTGTGTGTTGAATAAATGTATATTATATTATATTTTAAGTTTGTTTGTATACGAACTTATTACGAGTATACATCTGTTGAAATAGAGCAGCATTTTGTCAAATTACATGAAAAAATTATCGATATAGATTTTTGCGTTTATATACTATTCAATTAATCGATATAATATACCTAGTTATAATAGAGTGGTACGAAATGTTCAGTGCAAAAAGCAGGCAAGTAGATTATCGAAATCAAAGGCTTTGACGCGTACCATTATAAAACTGTTTCTCTTCTATTCATACATTCATTTCTGTTGCTTTTATTTGTACATTGCGTCGTTTTTTAATAGAAACAAAATATAACAGTAGGTACTGTTTGTATAAAATAGTATGTCTCACCAAATATCCTACTAATATTATAAATGCGAAAGTTTGTGTGTATGTGTACTATGTGTGTATGTTTGTTACCTCTTCCCGCCTAAACGGCTACACCGATTTCGATGAAATTTGGTATGGAGATAGCTCATACCCTGGATAAACAGACAGATTTATTTTCAACATCACCGTTTTTAATCATCACGCGGGTACAACCGCAGGGCGCAGCTAGTATAAAATATATTTTTTTTAACAAATGGCCACATTGCGTTCTCAAATGCTACTGAATACCTCGAGATACGTCTTCAATACATTTTATATTCATAAGAAACGACGCATGTACATCCATCCGTATTGTTATTAAAATTTATGGTAAAATACTCCATTCATATATGGATAACAAGTTTTGTTCCCGCTTCATTTGCAAGAGCCATACTCTTATGGTGTTTGCTTTCGTGCTTTGCGATGCTATTTACTAAATTGTCGGGTGCCAGTTCGTGAAAAACTTATTATTCACCAATGACATCTGGCACAATCCCGACTCATAGTCTTATAGTCATACACACTTCCAGCCTATAAATTTATAGAAAGGTTCATTATCATTTGAAGCGTAGCATGGCCACTCCTGGACACTCTTTTCTTCTTCAGAAGGACACGTTGTAGTCGCGAGAGTCCGATAAAATTGAAGTACGTCACACCTTGAGGGGAAGGAAGAAGTGTGACAATGCGTGGGGGGGGGGGGGGGGGCTCTCGGGCTTTATGACGTCACATGTTTAGCGCAAGTCAGTAAATGACAATGCGATTGAAGATGAAAAGCTCACAACTTCAATCATTAAAAGGTTTAAAAATTAAGTTGGAAGCCAAATACAAATATACTCTTTTAAACCAACTTCCAAAAATGGAGGATAATCTCAATTCAACTGTATTTGTTTTTCATATATGTTAAGCTCAGAACTTTTTTCTATGTGAGCCTTCTATTATTCATTTAAATTTGATCAAGAAATGACAGTATTTTTTGAGTTATCTTTAATAATGCTTATTTAAATTCATATACAAGCACATTTGCATAAACATGTTCTTTTCAAGAAAACATTGTACAATGAATTAACATATTCCGCGAAAGAAAATTGGCAGTCGGTTTGTATAGTTTTCTAACTAACTATGAAGAATGTAAACTCTAAACTGTAAACTCTAATGTAACTCAGTATCAGAGAAGACACCGCGAAGGAGAGTTCTACGCTCTTGTCGCCTCTCGGACCTGAACCACTGAAGATGTCGACCGCAGTGATCGACGAAACGTCTGGAACAAAAGTTTCACATAGACCACGGCCAAACAGCCCGGAAGCAATACATACAACAAACTATGAAGAATATTTCTTAAGAAACAACATGCATCCTTAAACTGACCGCTAACGACAAATTAACTGATATCTTTCAGAACAATCTTTAAAATAAGTATCCCTTACCGGATCCGGTCGAGTTTCACCGCTTATCGTGACAAAGATCTCTAGGCAGCTAAAATAATTATGTGGATGTCGAAATCACAATGAGTGAAATCTTTTGAATGGTGCCAAATGTGCCAATTGCGTCTTAGCACAGAATAAACAATAGTCGGTATGTAACTTGACTGTCGCGTTTTAGCCGCGCATTCTGTTCTCAGACGGTCGTGTTGATTACTTTTTGTTTTAGATTCGTCGAAATGATTATTATTGTAAATGATGATGTGCCTGGTGGCCTTGAAGTTTTAGTTAACAATAAATTATTGTGTATTATATGACTGCCATTGACATAACGGTTCGATATAGAAATGAAACTGTAAATATTAAAGAATAAAGTCTTTTTTCTTTTACTTCACTTACTTGGTGCCGACTAAAATTACGCGCAATTAACTAGCAATTCAATAAACTCATCTAATATTATAGATATTGTTGTAAGGAGTTATACTAATTTGAGTTTTAAGGCAAATAGAGTAAGAGCCTTTTGATATTAAATAGTTTTACTTTGTGTGATTAACAGAATAAGGAGCAGTATCAACCTGAAAATTTCGCATTTACTTACCGGAATTCTTAGATCCGCCCCGCGCTTTCAACGGTTTTCGGTTGCCTCAGTTATAACGTGATCTTAGTTTCATGTTAACTGGTGGACAGCTCATACCTACTATCGATAAAAAAAAGAAATATTCATTGAGTTCTGTAGATATACAAAGTAGCCATTTTTTAAATCACAATTCGCACGCCTTTCGAACGACGCACACTCTAATTTACTCTCTAAAAACACGGGGTTTCTATGGGTTATAAAAGTGGGTAAGGCTTATACTGTTTGAGTTGCTCTTAATTAAAATTGCGTGGTATAGACATAATTATAAGCCGATTCATGGGCCTTGTTTAGGAACGAGTTCCACTATTAAATTACCATTTGGCACAGCGTTATAGACTTATACGTACACTAATAATATATTCAAGAAACAGTAATTGCAATCACTAGCTCAAGATAATAAAATAACCTTACTATTACTTGAGCTTTTCGTATTACAAATACCGTTATAACGTCAATCATAATTATTAAGCTTGTGTACCTACCAATATACAAACTCAGAATGTTGTGAACGAATCAATTGATTTGAGAGCAGGTCTTTTATAACTAACCCCAATGAACGTAAAACAAATTAAAAACTAAATTCCTGGGGTGTATACAGATTGCTGTGCGGAAATAAACTCTTGGATGTCGCTTATATAAAATGTAGCATGCCGAATTCTAATCGCTGAATTTGTATACTAATACGTAAAAATGGGAAAATGTGTGTGGATGAGGAGGTTGTATGCGTGTTTAGGAATAACACACGTAACATATATATATAATAACTAACCAACCGAGCTCTTCAGGCAAATCACCTACCTATATAAATAAACTTGGTAAGCATGGTATATATTATACTCGTACACACTTTCATCCACAACGATAGAGCCATCCGGATAAGCATCCGGTATCCCGATGTGTGTGTTTGTGGATATGTAAGTAAAGGAGTATGAGTGTTTGAGAATGCGTATGATGAAGGGTATAGCTGCGCATAAGAGCATGTGTGGGAGGGTGCGTGTATATTTTCGTACTTTACTGGAATAACACAATGATTGCGAGATAAATAATCTATTAATATTCTATTAAGGATTAATATTCTCAAATAACATGTTAGAGTCATGGTCGATATAGTTAGTATAAAACATGTAATATGGGACTCCCAAGAATTGTGATTGATATGATCGTAGGAACATTGAAAACAACGGTATGAATGCAGTGCACAGTATGTACATCGATAATGTTATCTGAAAATCGGCACATAGTTCTAGGAATAAAATAGCTGTTAAACAGCTTCTAGCAAGAACCACTGCAAAGTAAACAAGAAAAAGATAATTTGTCTTTCTATGCATTGCAAAAAGCAATGCATAGAAAGACAAACCAGTAGGGATATTTCTGCATTTAACTCGAAAATCATTTTAAATTATGGAGTACAGAAATCAAGAAGTTGTGCTACAAACACATGACGTGTACCTCTTTATAATGCATTGAGAAATGCATCATGGTTGTTGTTGTTGTTGAGCTATTCAATAATTAACATGTTTATCATATATTACCATTTTTTTTAAAGTCAACTAGGTTAGTAGTAGTTCGGGTACTAATCTAAATATGGTGAGCACAAAGTTAAAAAATAATGCATAAATATTTATATACAAAATACAAAAATATGTATTTAAAATATTCCCACATATTTCGTAAGGAATTGAATTGACTCAGAAGATACTATTAACTTTTGGGTCGCGTGCAAATCGTCGAATAAAGTATTTGTGACTTTAGCAGACTAGATAACTAGGCACAACTTCGTGACTGTCCTTACTGCTTTTACTTGTATAATGTGACCATTTCTTGGTCTTGCCGACATAATTGCTCTATTAAAAGCCGCTATTAATCAAGCCACAGATGCAAGCCAGAGCGACTCGTCCGTCGATTGCACGAAGTGCATTTATCTTCATGGACGTTCACATGAACCCGACCATATTTGTTTTGTTTTGCACTTCTGCTCTTAGCTTGTAAGGTGTCTGTTCCATCGAAACAGTTTCTCCTGATAAGTTACTTGACTGCCATTATAGGGTTGTTTTACACTTGTACGCGCAGCATGTATTCTTCTTCCACAGTTTTTTATTTTTTTTATTTTTTTATTCGGTATAGGCAAGCGTTTGACCACTATCTCACCTGATGTTAAGTGATGATGCGGTCTACGGTGGAGCACGCCTGCCTAGAAGATACCTATTCACTCGTGACTTGAAGATACCCAGGTTGTATGTTTGCGGAAACACAGATTTAGGCAATAAATTCCATTCGTTAGCTGTACGCACTAGGAATGTGGTAGCAAAACGCTTCGTGCGACAAGTTGGAACTTCCACCATGTATGGATGTCGCATTGCCGTCCGTCTGGTCGTCCTAAGATGGAATGGGGATGGTGGAATCAAATTATGCAACTCCAGAGCACACTCCCCGAAATGTATCCGATAAAAGACCGATAGACTAGCTACTTTACGTCGGTGCTGCAGGCTTTGGAGTCTCCTCTCGACCAGAGAGTCATTGTTGATGAGCCTTTTAGCTCGTCTCTCTATCGACTCAAGAGCCTCGAGTTGGTACTTGGCCGAGCCGTCCCACAAATGAGAGCAGTACTCCATACACGATCGAACCTGTGCTTGATACAAGTTGAGCAGTTGTTCCGGTGTAAAGTACTGTCTTACCTTTGCTAGGACGCCCAGTTTTTTGGCTGCCAACTGAGCTTTGGAATCTATGTATGATCCAAAATTGAGTGTCGAGTCCAAGGAGACACCAAGAATGTCTAGATGGTCAGTTACCGGCACGGACACATCACGGAAAGTAGGGGCCACATTAAATTGACTCTTTTTTGCGGAAAATAGACACGCCTGCGTTTTATTAGAATTAAACCCGACCAGGTTGGCATCACCCCAGTCGGAGACTGCCTTTAGGGCCAGGTTCAACCGTTCGACCATTTCCTCTCTTAGTACCTGTGTTTGGGCACCACTGCAGCGTGAACTGGATATGTAGCTCTCCACTACTGTACTGTCATCTGCATACCCAAAGGTACCGGGCTTGAGCAGGTCATTAATGTGCAGTAGAAACAGTGTTGCAGAGAGCACTGACCCCTGAGGAACACCGGCATTGATATCCAATTGATCTGACGAGCAGCCATCAAGGACCACTCGTAATGATCTGTCCCTCAGAAAGTCTGATATCCAATTACATAGTGCGGTGGGCAGACCGTATGAAGGAAGCTTGCTTGTGAGGCTGTCGTGCCAGACCCTGTCAAAGGCCTTTGAGATGTCTAGAGAAACGGCCAGCGCTTCTCCGTATTTCTCAATGGCCTCACTCCAGATGTACGTGGCATACGCTAGGAGATCTCCCGTGGACCGGTTTCGGCGGAAGCCATATTGCCGGTCACTTAGAAGGTCATTAGTCTCCAGGTATGCCAGGAGCTTCTTGTTAAGGACACGCTCCATACTCTTACAGAGAACGGACGTGACCGATATGGGCCTGTAGTTGGCGGGGTCGGATCGACTACCTTTTTTGGGTACGGGCTGTACGTTAGCGAGTTTCCAGGCTTTAGGCACTACACCAGTACTAAGCGAGAGTCGAAACAGGCGTGTCAAAACAGAAGTGAGTTCAGGTGCACAGGTTTTCAGAACTATGGCTGGAATTCCGTCTGGCCCACTGGCTTTATTAATGTCGAGATTACGTAGCGTTTTGCGTACCTCGGTTTGGTGAATACGAATATCTGACATAAACGTCTCGCATTCACCAATTGGAGTGAGAGGTGTTGCAGCGCTAGAATCTATCCGCGAAGCTTCTGCAAAAAGAGTAGCAAACAAGTTTGCTTTATCTTCAGCGGTATGAGCCAGGGATCCATCCGGTCTCAGCAGTGGCGGTAGCGAGGGGCGACAGAAATTCGATTCAACCGACTTAGCCAGGGACCAAAAGGCCTTACTACCCGCAGGGTACGAGGCTAGTTTGTTCCCTATTCGGCTGATGTGGTTAAATCGAGCTTTCTTTAGAGCCTTTTTGCATGACTTGGCCGCCTTGTTATAGGCTCTCTTCTTCACGTGCACGTCCTTCGCTTTACGTTTTCGAGCATCTGCCCAGGCCAGGTATGCTTTGTGTTTCAGCGCTTCAGCACCTATACACTCAGCCCCGAACCATGGGCGAGCTTTGCCTGACAGTGGAACGTCCGAGAAGGGAATAAAATACTCCATACCCTGACGTATCACATCCGTCACAGCGTCAGCGCATGCTGAAGGGTCACCAGAAGAGAGTTTCAGCAGTTATCGCACAAATTTCGTACATTTATTCAGCTCTTCGGTCTTCCTCTTACCATGTTACTATCACGTTAAGCTATAATATAAATGTTGACTAGTTTGGTGTTGAGCGACGGATTCTCTAACTTGAACTCTTCTCTACTTTAAAATACATACTACCACCGCATACTGTGGATTCAATAACGATGTCACCTTCACCGGAAGCGCAAACCTGGGATGGGGATCGAACCAACACCTGTCATGTTGACAGCAGACGCTTACACAGATAAGCTATCAATGCTGCGTTATACTAGTTTATTAGTTATATATAAATTCTACTGACAATTTGCCGAAACGAAGTCTTTACCCATCGACACTTTGGTGAGTTCAACCTGCAGTATCAAAAGTCAAAATTCAGAAACAACGCAACAGCGCTTAACATTTGCATATTATTGCATTTAAGCAATGAAGTAACTTGAAGAGAACAATTTACAAGCATCATAAGCCGGGAGCCATCATGGAAACTTCGAATCGAAGAAACAGATCTCTATGATTACCTGCCAGTTGTAATCAACCGCATAACAATAGAACTCAAAGTATGTTGCTAAAAGATTTGCTACGATATCCTACACTTTCAGTTACCTAAATAGGGATTAAATAAAGATAATTATTTAAACCAATTCTGCGCTCAGACTGAATTCGCTATGTTAACGCACTACTTACCTAGTTCGGCCATATGATGTCCACAGTTAGACATAGGCGTTTCCATAATCAAGAAAGCCGGAATACGCGTCTATTTCGGCAGGTCTGACAAACGACACAGTTTGACAAGGAATTGTACAATCTACCATCATTTATGATAAAGACCAATTTAAAAGAATGCCAAAAAGAAATAATACAAAACGCTTTATCATCTGTGAGATAGGAATCATTATGCTACACGTGATTTTCTTAAAGTGTTGCATGTAAATAAAAAAAAATAACATAAAGATTCCCTCACGTCGTAGACTACGATTTTGATTACTGGATATAATAACATTACCTTACTGTATTCGCCAAATACTATATATATATATATTTATAATTAATATTATACGCTTCATTATACACCTTTCACACACCGCACACGCAACCCTCTCTTTCCCTCCTCTAATCCCGTCCCTCTCTCTCACCGCCCCGCTAAAACCGCAATGGTCGTCGTACACGCGCGCGCGCAATACTCTAAACCTCAATGTACCGAACCTATATAGCTACGATCAGTGATTAGTGCTCAAAACTAGTGCTTCGCTTCATAGACCTTAGTGCGACATCATCGGGCACCAGTGACCACATCTCAACCCCGTAAGTCCCGATCCTTTTATCGCACAAGTCCTGGTCCTTCGAACCGGATTCTCTATCCGCAAACAACTCATTTTCTCAATTTACTCATTAACGCACACACTCTCTAATATCCTTATTCATTTACGCTTATATTATTATCTATATATCACGCAATAAACGCATATTTCACGCTAAATTCGCATATTCAATACGTATATATTAACGTATCATACCCTCACTTCCAAAATAATAATATTTGTTTATCTCGCAAACCAATACATATTTATTATTAAAATAGCATATTTACGCATATATATTCATAATATTACACGTATATAATAATATTTTGTTCTGAAATTCGTTATACAACATTTTTAACAACTTATTGTACGACGATTACCGCCCGCTATATCACTTGCATATTCGCCTCATACAATTTTTATTTGCGATTTCGTTAACAAAAAAGATGCCGAAATCAAAGGTAGAAACTGAATGCAGTTTACAAAGTGCCAAAATAGCAATATTAGAAGCTAAAAAGGAAAGATTATTTGAAATTGTTCAAGATTTGTACAATTTAAGTTTGAAGGTGAATGACCCTCTTTTCAAAACACAATTTGTCGCACGAGTCCATTCTTTAGACAAGACTCGAACGGAATTCTCTGAGACACTTGATAGTTTAATGATAGCTTATTTAGAAAATGATCCGCTGCAAAAACCGAACTACAGTGCTCTTTCTTCCTTTGATGAACTTTATTGTTATGTTAAGCATACAGAACAAACACTCACAACTCAAAGGGCCGAAGAGGTCAAGTCTGGTTTATATAATCAGAGTTTACCTCCAATCTCTTTAATGACGTTTGATGGAACTCCCTCCAAGTGGCCTATTTTTTACGAAAACTTCAAAAGTGTTATACATACGAACCCTAAATTATCCTACGCTCAAAAAATCGCATTTCTGATAGGTCAGTTGAGAGGCAAGGCTTTGACGGTTTGTTCTGGAATTCCGCCTACCGCTGATAATTACGAAATTATATGGAACGCCTTAGTGAACAAATATCAAGACATACGTGTTCAAGCGTCACAATATATCGATCAGATGTTAAACTTTAAATCGAATCAAAGTGTAGACTCACTCATTGAGCAGTTTTGTGCTGCCGAAAGCGCACTGAAACGATTAAATATCGCCGATTTATCCGACTACATTATTACTCATATTGCACTCAGCAAATTTGACAAAGATCTCTTACATTTATTCGAACAAACGCATAGACATCTCGAAATACCTACATTCAAAGATGTACAAACATTTTTAAATGAACAAAGTAAAATTCAATCGTTACGCACAAGCTCATTAAATAAATCGCACGGTTCCGTTAAAGATAACGTAACTAGGTCAAGGCCAACTCGGGCATTCATAGTACATAGTGATACACCGGCCGCCAGCGCATCTTTTAAAAATATATCGCACTGCATTGTTTGTAATGACACTTCGATTCATCCGCTTTTTAGATGTCGGAAGTTCTTGGAATTAAATCCTCAGCTAAAAAATGATATCGTATACAAAAATAATTATTGCAAAAATTGTTTAGGTTTTCATGATGTTAAAGTTTGTAAGTCGCAGAATAGATGTTTTATCTGCCGACAGAAACATCATAGCTTGTTACACATTGACAATTTTAAAGAACGTTCTAAACTCGAGCCATTATCTACGTCGAAATCGCAAGGTGCATCTCACAATTTCGATCACCCGTCCGCTTCGCAAACAACGCATGCAGGAGCCGGCCGGACGGCACTCGCGCCGCCGCCGCAGTTATCGTACGACACGTCAAGGGAGCGTTCGAACGAACTTACTCTGCACGCTGTAACTGGATCGTGTAAAAATAATACTCAAACAAGTACAGTTCTAATTCCTACCGCGAAAGTATATGTTTATGATAAAAATAATACACGCTCCAGTCTCAGACTAATAGTAGACTCTGGCTCAATGAGTCATTTTATTACAATGGATTGTTGTAATCGCTTAAATCTTACAGTTCGTTCCAGCAACTCGCCCGTTCAAGGCATCGGGCAAACGGAAAGCTTATCTCTAGGTTTTGTTTCGTTTAAAATTCACTCGCGTTTTGATAAAAACTGCACTTACAATATAACCGCACGAGTTATAAAAACTATAACAGACAAATTACCCAACGCTTTCATAGATACGTCTCAGTTACGTCATTTTGAAAATATACCATTAGCTGACGATTACTTTGATACCCCCGGAGAGATTGACTGTTTACTAGGCAGTGAATTATTCCCGATAATTCTCGGAAGTGATAAAATTGTGTCACCTGCCACGTCAGTCGTCGCGATGGAAAGTACGCTCGGATATCTCGTTATGGGCAGAGCGGACTGTGCTTCTGTCTCCCCGTCTTGTCATTTTTCACGCACAATAGACTCAGATAAAAACTTCTTCTGCGCAACAGAAGACTCGCAAACGCTTACGCAATTAACTGAACGCTTTTGGGAACTCGAAAACGTTCCAGAAAAATATCACATAAGCCCAGATGATGAGGCTTGTGAACGCCACTTTTTATCTACATATTCTCGCGATAACTCAGGTAGATTTACTGTTCAACTACCATTCAAAAAGCAACCTTCTGAGTTAGGTAACTCATACGCAATTGCAAAACGCCGCTTATTTATATTAGAAAAGAAATTAAACGCTTCTTCAGAATTACGTCATGATTACAACGAAACTATACAAGACTATATTGATCGCGGATATTTAACGGAAGTTTACGACTTTAAACCTGACAATGAATGTTATTATATACCTCACCGAGCTGTTTATCGTCCTGAAAAATCAACTTCACGCACGCGCATAATTGTGGATGCCAGCTGTCCCACAAAAAGTGGAAAGTCACTCAATGACTTACTTTACAAAGGTCCGAATCTGCAAACTCACATATTCGACCTTTTGATTAATTTACGCATGTTTCCAACCGCTCTTTTAGCGGACATAGAAAAAATGTATTTTCAAATACAATTGGCACCTGAACATCGCTCATTTCAACGGATATTATTTAGGTTCGACTCTGACGCCGCTATTAAAGTTTTTGAATTCAATAAAGTTTGTTTTGGGGTCTCTAGTTCCCCCTACCTCGCGATGAGATCGATAAGACAGCTTTCCAGTGATAATCGTGATCTCTGGCCGCTAGCAGCTTACGAAGCTGATAACAACATGTATATGGATGATTATATAAATTCTATTGACGGTCATGAGAAGGCTGAAGAAATATACCATCAAATGGTCGAAATGTTCAAGGCCGGCGGTTTCAACATCGTTAAATGGATTTCCAATGATTCTAAACTTATGCAAAAAATACCATTATCTCATAAAAATCCGCAGGTTGTCAACTTCGAAGATAACGCCTCATTAACCGCGAATACAAAAATAGTAGGTATGCAGTGGCAACCTACCAACGATAGTTTCCAATTTAAAATAAACACTGACTCTTCGGAATGTACTAAACGCACAATATTATCAGTTACCGCGCGCTTATTTGACCCGCTTGGCTTACTTAGCCCTATCACTACTTACATGAAACTTCTCGTTCAAGAGTGCTGGAAATCCAACCTTAGTTGGGATGATCCTGTACCCCGCCCCATTCATGACAAATGGATTAAATTTCGCGATGAATTACCTATATTAGAACTCATTAAAATTCCTCGTCATGTAGGTATCTCTTCTAACGTACATATTACATTAATTGGGTTTGCCGATAGCAGCGAAATTTGTTATGGAGCAAATGTATACGTCCGCGTCGCCAAAGATGGACAGTCGGTTGGAACGGTCCACTTACTCGCTGCCAAGTCCAGGGTAGCCTCACTAAAGAGAATTCCACTAGCGCGCTTGGAGCTTTGTGCTGCTCTGCTCTTAGCGAACCTAATCAACTCGGTACGCACGACGTTGGCCAAACGCTGTTCTATAGATCACATTTATGCTTTCTCGGATTCAACGGTCGCGCTCACGTGGATTCATTCTCCATCATACAAATTTCACACATTTGTTGCTAATCGGATAACAGAAATTAACTCAAAATTAAACGCATCTCATTTCTATCATGTAAGAACTCATGATAACAGCGCAGACATAATTTCGCGTCCTATAACTCCAAAGTCACTCTTAAATTGTGACATGTGGTTTCACGGCCCACATTGGTTGCGTGATCCCATTTCGCTATGGCCTATAAAGGCATTTCAAGTCAGTTCCAACGCAAATGATATGTTAGAGTCAAAACAAGTAGCTCTTATTACAAATGAAACACTCTCATCTCGCGACGTAAATCACCCGATCGATGAAATAGCAGAGCGTGTCTCTGATTGGCTAAAACTATTACGCGTTATGGTATATGTCCTACGTTTCATACATTTTTTGCCTAAAGGCACAGTCATAACTGTGGCAGATATAGAGTTTGCAGAAAACTACGTCGTTCGTTATGTACAAAATAAGCATTTTTCCGCGGATATTGACGCAATTAACAAGAAAAAGGTTTGTAGCAAACGTATTATAAAACTCAGCCCCTTTATTGATCAAAATAATCAAATTTTGAGAGTAGGTGGCAGAATTAAACACAGTGATTTGAACTTTGGACAAAAACACCCTATATTACTCCCCGCTAAAGAACGCATATCTCAATTAATCGTAGATCATTTTCATGTGACCAACATGCATGCAGGACCCTCCTTACTATTATCATTAGTTCGACAGAAATTTTGGATAATCTCTGCTAGAAGTCTTGTACGCCAAAGAGTCCACGCTTGTAACGTCTGCTTTCGACTCAATCCAAAATATTCCAACCCACAAATGGGAGATCTGCCTTCTTTCAGAGTCTCTGAAGTTAAACCCTTCCATTATTGTTCAGTCGACTACGGGGGCCCCTATTATGTAACGCATATACGACATCGTGGCGTCAAAAGCCAAAAGGCATATATTTGTCTATTTGTTTGTCTCACAACGAAAGCACTGCACATAGAACTTGTATCTGACCTAAGCTCAGAACTGTTTCTCGCCGCTTTTAAGCGCTTTATTAGCAGAAGAGGCCCCGTTGCAATGATTTACAGCGACGGTGGAACTAATTTTGTAGGAGCTCGCAAAAAGTTAAATGAGATTTACGCCTTAATACAGTCCACTCCATTCGAAAATTACATTAATAAAGAATTGTTAACGCATCGTATTCAATTCAAACGCAGCCCTCCATATGGTCCACACTTTAACGGAATCACGGAGATAAACATAAAAAATGTTAAAACGCTTTTAGCGAAATCAATAGGTTCGCGTACGCTCACTTACGAAGAGCTTTCGACTGTACTCATACAGATCGAAGGACTTCTAAATAGTAGACCACTTTGCATTCATCCGTCTTCATCTGACCCCTCAGAAATCTGTGCATTGACGCCTAATCATTTCTTAAACTTGACTCCAATGAAATTTTTACCGGCTGAAGACTTAACAGAAGTACCAGATAACCGGTTATCACGCTTCCAAATTGTAAGCAAACTCACTCATTTGTTTTGGACAAAATGGAGCCAAACATACCTTTCTTCATTACAGGAAAGGCATAAGTGGAATACTCCCTCAAACCCAATAAAACTAGGATCTGTTGTAGTAATCAAAGATCAAAATGCTCATCCACTTTCTTGGCCGCTTGGAGTAGTGGAAGAGTTGTACCCTGGGACAGACTCTATAGTTCGGACTTGCAAAGTTCGCACTACTTCAGGAAGTTATGTAAGACCTGTAATTCGGTTGGCTCCGCTGCCAACTCAGTAATTACGCACTTCATTATTGGTGTCACTCTGAACTCCAGTTCTTTAGTTTTAAGGTTTAGATTTAATTACAATATCTCTCGCTCGCTTTCGCAATTCGCATAATCTTTCTTAGAGGAAAACCTCTAGGCCGGCGGAGTTGTATTCGCCAAATACTATATATATATATATTTATAATTAATATTATACGCTTCATTATACACCTTTCACACACCGCACACGCAACCCTCTCTTTCCCTCCTCTAATCCCGTCCCTCTCTCTCACCGCCCCGCTAAAACCGCAATGGTCGTCGTACACGCGCGCGCGCAATACTCTAAACCTCAATGTACCGAACCTATATAGCTACGATCAGTGATTAGTGCTCAAAACTAGTGCTTCGCTTCATAGACCTTAGTGCGACATCATCGGGCACCAGTGACCACATCTCAACCCCGTAAGTCCCGATCCTTTTATCGCACACTTACCATAAAACGATATAACGTCAATATTAACAATAAAATGAAATATCGAGACAAATACTGAGAGTCGGTAAAACCTGTTACAAAAACCCGTTATAAAAAACTGATAAGCACCATTTAATATTCGTTTAATCAATTGTTAACTTTACGTTTATTACAAATACAACATACTAAATGAATAGTAGATACTTTGTTACATTAAAATTGACTTCAAAAACTTTTTTAACGATAATTGGTCCAACTAATGGAGCATAAAATTATTCATCTTATTTTATTTAAATAATTATGTGGTATAAGAGCGTCATATTTGCCTTAGAGAAAAAGCTCTAACTACGGCGCATTTTAAGTAGGTATTAACATTAGTAGCCACATTTCACTGGAGTTATAAATGAAATTTAAGCAATTTATTGAAATACAAAATATGCATACATAATATGTATATGATAAACAAACAATGTTATCCTTCTTATTCACATAGTAATTTTGTGATAATTTCACCAACATTATCAATTAACCAGGGCTTGATAATTCACAAAAATATAAAAAATGCTGCCACAATAGGTCGCAAAATATTGCCAGGATATAAGTATACTTAGCAATATTTTTGAAAGTGACGTTTTATAGCTGAATACGAGAACTTGCCAAATTAATTAAATTAAAAAGCTATCAAAAAGGTATTTCCTGGCTATTAACCTAGTAGGTACATTATGGGTTTTGCGTTTATTAAATCCTAAATAATAATTATTTTAATTCATATCTAGTACACACATTTAGTAGAAAGATCAGGAATATTGAAAAAAGTATAGTATGAAAATAGTTGTATCTCAATGAATTAATTGATCATAATCTATTGATACTTTTCAAAATGTTTAGTCGAAAAGGTGCTTCAGTGTAACTGTTATAATAGTATTATTTAAATAGTGTAAAGGTAATAACATTGACATTGGTCAAAGCGTTAATGAATCATTGTGTAAACTGAGTTCCGTGTACGATAAGCAGTGGTAATCGTTCTGAAGTTGCACACGTTTAAATAAATAAAACAGCTTTGAACGGAATCAATCACTTACCTGTTATTTTATACTATGTCTATTATTTATATGTCTCTACCAGAGACCGTCTGAAATTGCTTAATTTCAATTTTGAGCCAGAATTTAATTAGTGAATAATTTAACCATGTAAGCAAATACAAAACCAATAAACAAGCTTTAAAAAAAGCTTTTAAAAAAACCAATAAATTTATATAAAGTTTATTCTACAGCAGTTTATTTAGTTGATTATGAGTTTTAATCATAAGGTATACATACGTAACACAAGATCTTGTTAAGGAAAAGGAAAGATGACAAATAAGAAATTGCGGCTAATGGCCTCAAGCTTCAAGCAATAAGACACAGATTTAGTAAATAAATTACTAAAGACGATTTATTGAGAGTTATTTTCGTTGTTTTTACATAAACCTAAGAACATCATGTTGAAAAAAATAATATTACAATGTTACGTGTAATTATAGGTATTAGATACCTTATGTTAATTTAAAACTTTAGAGACGGAGGTGATCAGAATAAATTCACATTGATATCATCCTAATTAAAACCATCGCATAAAGAGAAAACAACCATAAAGATATAATCCTCTATGTTTCACATCCATTGTTCTGTCATTGTATGCACCTGAACCTAGCCGCACTTACATTGAATACCATTAAACACAATGCTATCTTCAGCATTGATCAAGCCGTGTACCTTTATTCAATCTTGAAGTCTTAAAGAGGCAGAAAAGGCGGGGATGTTTCGTCCCTGTCATTAATATCGAATGTAAGATAGATAACAACAGTGCAAAGTATACAGACTGTTTACTTATATTTATAATATAGATACGATCTTCAGAGAAACATAGCTAACTGGTCTTCGGGCAATGATTTGTACATGGCTTTTAAAAGCGGGATCGTCTACGGTAAAAAAACGTATCAATTACGCAGCTATATATAAATAGATTCTCCTGATGGTAGTAGTTCCAATATGTAGATTATGCTCTCAAACACTACATATTTTAGAAAATCATTTACTTGATGTAGCAATAAAAAAAAAGAAATCATTAGGTTGGCTGTTGGTGAAAAGGTAAAATCAATCAGTATACGAAACTATTTGTATCGGAACAACCATGGTAATTATATAATTAATTGTTATGAATACTTGCGAAACACTTTTTTATCGTACGCAAATAGTTTTAGAACTGTGCAGTCAAGACCATGATGCCATTGATAGTTATATATTTTGATCCTATAAGCATTACTGTTTGGTTCACTTTCAAATACCTACATAAAATTACATTTACTGGATGAAAAAATAAAAATTTAGAATCAAATTAACGATAGATCGGAAGTCAATGAAAATTATCTACGTTCAGTGTCCACGCCATGTTACTGTTAAAGGAAAAAAACTTTACTCTGAAACAGGATATAGCCGTTTTTGGCGGCTACAGAACCGAAGGAGAAAATGAATGATGCAGTGACAAGATTTATGTGCTTATTGTATCAGTATACCTTATTGTATCGGCTACCACTCCCTGAAAAAACGACCTCTGGCCCTGGTAACACACAATATAAGATCTTTGTTGGCAGACGAGAAGATCGTCGAACTGGAAGAAGAAATGAGTAAGTTACACTGGGATATCTTAGGGTTATGTGAAGTCCGTAGAGAGGGTGAGGACACCATAACTCTCAAATCCGGTAACTTGCTCTACTACCGGGAAGGCGACCAAAAGTCCCAAGGTGGTGTCGGATTTCTCGTTCGCAAGTCCCTCGCTAACAAAATCATCACCATCGACAGCGTTTCGAGCAGGGTGGCATACCTAATACTCAGAATATCAAGCAGATATTCGTTGAAGGTCATTCAGGTATATGCACCGACCTCGAAACTCGGAACCGATGAGGAGGTAGAGGCTATGTATGAGGACATTAGTAGGGCCATACATACCTCCAAGACCCATTACAATGTTGTTATGGGGGACTTTAACGCAAAGTTGGGCGAAAGAAGTGATGGAGAGTTGAGAGTGGGGCAATTTGGTTATGGACAACGGAACCCTAGGGGACAGAGGCTGGCCGACTTCATGGAGAAAGAGGGACTCTTTATGATGAACTCTTTCTTTCAGAAGCCGCCTCAAAGGAAATGGACCTGGTTGAGCCCCAACGGTTCCACAAGAAATGAGATCGATTTCATCATGACCACCAATAAACAAATATTCAATGATGTCTCTGTGATCAACATGGTCAAAACCGGTAGTGATCACCGCATGGTAAGAGGCACATTGAATATTAATGTTAAACTTGAGAGGTCCCGTTTGATGAAATCCACGCTCCGACCTCAAAATGTCCATATCCAAAACCCCGAGAGCTTTCAACTTGAGTTATCCAATCGCTTTGCTTGCCTTGAGAACTTTGCGTCGGTGGACGAGACCAACAACAGGTTTGTAGAAACTGTCCACGAAGTGGGGTCTAAGTTCTTTAAGCCCCGCCGTACAAATAGACCTCAAAAACTCTCCAGCCATACCCTCCACCTCATGGCTGAACGACGCTCGTTGCAACTGCAATCATCCGATGATGCTGCGTCATATAGGCAGCTCAATAGACGAATATGGAAATCCTTGCGACACGACATCCGTACCTTTAGTACAAATCGTATTAAAGATACGATCGAACGGAGAAAAGGCTCCAAAGTGTTTGCAAGAGACAGGTCTATTGGGCAAAGCCAGATGACTAAGCTGAAGAGAGATGATGGCAGTATAGCGTCGACCAAAGCAGAGGTGCTTGGAGAGATCGAGAGGTTCTATGGACAGCTATACACTTCGGTCGCTAAACCTGTTGACAGCTTGGCCAAAGACCCAAGAGCCAAGCTGACCCGGCACTATACCGAAGACATCCCGGACATCAGCCTATACGAGATTAGGATGGCTCTGAAGCAGCTTAAAAACAACAAGGCACCGGGTGACGACGGAATCACATCAGAGCTTCTGAAAGCGGGTGGATCACCGATACTGAAAGTCCTTCAGAAGCTCTTTAATTCCGTTGTCCTCGAAGGGTCAACGCCGGAAGCATGGAACAGAAGCGTAGTGGTGTTGTTCTTTAAGAAGGGTGACAACACATTGCTTAAGAACTACAGACCCATTTCGCTTCTGAGCCATGTTTACAAGCTGTTTTCAAGAGTCATCGCGAATCGTCTCGAACGTAGGTTTGATGACTTCCAGCCTCCCGAACAAGCCGGTTTCCGAAAAGGCTACAGCACCATAGACCACATCCATACGCTGCGGCAAGTTATACAGAAGACCGAAGAGTATAACTTGCCCTTATGTTTAGCGTTTGTGGACTATGAGAAAGCCTTTGATTCGATCGAGACGTGGGCGGTGCTTGAGTCTCTCCAGCGGTGCCGTATTGACCATCGGTATATCGAAGTGCTGAAGTGTTTGTACAATAACGCCACTATGTCGGTCCGAGTACAAGAGCAAATTTCGAGGGCGATTCCATTGCAACGAGGCGTGAGACAGGGAGACGTTATTTCTCCGAAACTGTTCACTGCCGCATTGGAAGACGCCTTCAAGCTCTTGGAATGGCAAGGATTCGGCATCAACATCAACGGCGAGTACATCACTCACCTTCGGTTTGCCGACGATATTGTGGTCATGGCAGAATCCATGGAAGACCTCAGCACGATGCTCGAAGGCCTCAACAGAGTTTCCCTAAGGGTGGGCCTTAAAATGAACATGGACAAGACGAAAATTATGTCAAATGCCCATGTTGCGCCCGCCCCCATATCAATTGGGAACTCGACTCTCAAAGTTGTTGACCATTACATCTACCTAGGACATACAATCCAATTAGGTAAGTCCAACTTTGAGAAAGAGGCCAATCGTCGAATCCAACTCGGCTGGGCAGCGTTCGGAAAGCTCCGAGACGTCTTCTCGTCCAAAATACCGCAATGCCTGAAAACGAGGGTCTTCGAACAATGTGTGTTACCAGTGATGACTTACGGAACTGAAACGTGGTCTCTGACTATAGGCCTTCTGAACAGGCTCAGAGTCGCACAACGAGCTATGGAGAGGGCTATGCTCGGGGTTTCTCTACGTGATCGAATCAGAAATGAGGAGATCCGTAGAAGAACGAAAGTCACCGACATAGCCCAGCGGATTAGCAAGTTGAAGTGGCAGTGGGCAGGGCATATAGTTCGAAGAACCGATGGCCGTTGGGGCCGAAAGGTTCTCGAATGGAGACCACGGACTGGCAAGCGCAGCATAGGACGGCCACCGACTAGGTGGACAGACGACCTGACTAAAATCGCAGGCAAGGGCTGGATGCGGGCCGCTTCCAACCGGTCCTTGTGGAAATCAATGGGGGAGGCCTTTGTCCAGCAGTGGACGTCCTATGGCTGAGATGATGATGATGATGATGATGTATCAGTATTTCCATCTCTGTATTATATATAAAACTTGCTTCCTGTAGATAAGTTCATTTAAAATTCATAATACAGTAAATTATAAATGTATGTTTGACGTACAGTCGAAAAAGAAATTTAATGAAGTGTAATCATAACCACAATAACAATAAGGTTAAGACTACCTAAAAATGAAAGATATGCACGGAAAAATAAACCTTGTCGATTTATGATACGCTATATATACCTATGTAGTACATGCGAAATCAGACTAATCAACCAATTTTCTAGTTCGATAAAAACTAGCCCAAAGAAAGACGTCTCAACATTTATGTCGCCAGTCCTGTTTGCTTTTTTTGATCCAAATTCAAAATACAAATTATCACTTTGTCATCGTTATACAAAAATACGTACATTAAAACTCCAAGCTTGTTATTAATGTATCGATGAATATTATCCATTATACCAGCGGGACATTAATAAAACGAACATATCCAACACGTACAGAGTATTGCGAAGGTGTAATAAATGCTCATGCATTTCGCATCCCTGGAGCCATATTTCTAAACGTCTTGAATTCAAATACCTTTAAAGATTTAAAGCTATTCTTGGGTTCGATTGGTACGGACTCAGTTAAGGTTGAATTTCAAGATATAGATAACCATTAAAATCGAAGATTTAACTGTTTGTCGAAGAACTTGGCAATTATTACATAAATTTAAGCTAAGGATTTACTAAGAAATATTGGTGTTGCGATGGGTTCATTTAAGTCTACGGCAATATATTGTAACAACAGCAATGTTGGATAATGAGTCTTCTAAAATCCATTGCCTATGTCCAGCAGTGGACGTCTTATGGCTGAGATGATGATGAAAATCCATTGCATACTTAAACTTTGCTGAGTGTTGTATATTAAACATTATGGTATTTTTTTAGTGATAATGAGGATATAATTATAGAAAGCAGTAGTATAAAAGAACAAACATTAATTAAAGTTGATCATATTCCCAGTTTAATTAGGCTTTTCATAAAGTTTCATAATGAAGATATGCTATATGAACTATCTATTTCAGTCAGTATCCAATATGTTAATACCATGAGAATAAATACTAAAGCCTAATAGTTGTCTGTCGCTTTGTATAAACCACAGAGGAGAGAAGTTGAAACCGCGTGGGTGTAGCATTAAGAACTCATAAATCCTTGGCGAGCATTAATTATTTCCCTTGGAAGAGGCGGGGTGTGTATAAGAGTTTTATTTCATTAGACAGGGAGATAAGACTTGAAGTTGATTTATGAATCTTGATCTACCCTCGGGTCTTTAGAGTTTATGACAATCAATGCAGACACTTCCTGCCTTGGTTGTGTAAGCTTACTATTTTTGTGGGTAAAAGTATTCATCAGTTGCGTTGAGCTGCTTTAGTGAATAATTTATATGTTCCTTCAGATATAGAATATGTTAACATAGGTGGGTAGGGAAGTCTTGAGATATAAGAATGTAACTAGTGAGATAGTGGAAACATGCTTCTACAGACTCTAAAGAGGTGGGCAGTCAATTGACCACATTCTCTGATATTGAACACAATTAGGCGCAGGCGCAGCACGGATGCAGTAATTTCGTAACATCCTCCCGCCACAGCGCATTAAGAGCAATCTAATGTTGTGAATCGCTGTGAAAAGTGCAACAGAACGAGTTAAGTATGCATCCAAACAGATAAGTATGGTTTAGGTATTGAAGAAAGTATACTTAACTAGGCTCGATGTTCGATAACTAGCAGCTAGTTATGGGAAGAAGTTGAAAGCGAGAGCTCAGGTACTTTAAAAGATGGTGCGTGCACTCTACAAATGTACAAAAAATATACGTTTAATAATAGTTTGATCGAAACCGCTGTATACGGCTTAGTATTTGCAGGTTTGGTGTGTGTAAGACGCATTCTTAGGTACTCAGGCCAAAAGAAAGAAAGACACCGCACTGGAAACTAAGAAATAAAGCCACTTTTTAAAATTGGGATTAATACATATTGGGATTTTGCCCGTTTGAATCGAAACGGACAAAATCCCAATATTTTTAATTCGACGATTTGTTACAATATTATATATTTTTAATGTGTTTTACTGACTTTTTAATCCATCCTGACGGCTAAAACGGATCTTGCCTATAATTTACGAACAAAGTCCTTCAAAACTATTTATTTTTTACTTGAATCTGAAACGTTTAAAACATAAGATAAAATAGCACGGCGCTTATGGTGATACTATAAATACATTGTCAATACGTATGACAGCTGTGGCTTAAAGTAATTCAACAATGCATGCATATTTAAACACTATACCGACTCAAATGTACACGTTTGGACTAAACTTCTCATATATATTGTTAATTTACATGTTAACTTTATATCATGTTATCCTTATAACTTACATATATAAGGATAACATAAGCTTTTTTTAAAACGATATAATATAGGCGAGAACGCCACGGCAACGTGTAGAATTATTACGTGGTCATGCAATATAGGTACGTACTTAATTAATGTTATTTTAAGTACTGTCTGAATTATAATCAAGCATTCAGAAACTTAAGTATATTTTGATTTGGATCAACAAAACCAATAAGTCAGCTAAGAACTTCAGAAAACCGCGCATAAGTATGGATGGATATAGAGGTTATGGAAGAACGAAGAAGGCATGGATAGATTGCGTGAAGATTATGAAAGATGTGAGCACTAAAATGACTAGTGATAGAACAGAGTGAAAGAGGAATACATGTAGCGGCGACCCCGTCTAGCGAGTGATAAGTACAAAAAGAGATAACTAAATAATCACTAAGAAGCACACTGAACATTTTTAAATACATATTAACACTTGGCACTAGCAGCTATAAAAAATAGACACTCAATGTGTAGCCGTAAAAAAGAAAAAAGGAGGCAATACGTCTATTTAAGACATGACAAATACATTGTTAAAGGACAAACAGTAAGTAAAACAATGTAAAGTTATAAGTGAATGTCATAAATTAATTTCTAATTCTGCATATGCTAGGTTTTAACTAGCGCTGGTCTTCCGAATAGGTAATTATGTAAGACAAAATAATGTCAACTAACAAGAAGACAAAGAGCTTTTGACATCAAGGAAGACACGCGGGGTTCAAGATTAGCAGAATGTTGTTAACCTCAAACATCAAAGCAATCCTAATCTTATGTTTACAAAGAAGGTACCGACCTGATTGCCGAAGCCGATAACATTGAGTGGAGTGATTTATAAGCGATAAGACGATATATTGATATAATAAACAATGAATTATGTGTTTAACCACGCAGAAGTTTGATGACGCATGAGAGTTGTTAATTGAAAAGGGCAGTAGGAAAGAAACAAAAAGCGCACGGTATGTATGGGTATAGATAAAATACACAACAAATGGTCAGAAAAATAGCAAGCAAATTATTATATTGAAATAAAATATGATTAATAGATTTTATCTACCTACTACATCAAGTGAGGTAGACGCTAGTACAGAAAAAAGAACCTTATTGGTTGGACTATACTTTTCAGTGCTTTTTCATAAGCAAAATTTGATTTATATAACCAATATACTTTTTAACAGAGAGTTTTACGAGCCATTCAAAGTTAAGTACCTACAAGAACTTTAAATCACAACGCCTTTCGGGTAACTTTGATTTGGAATATATGGAACAACACAATCTTTTGTAGTTTACTACTTATTTGATTTGAGTAAGGTTATGTGTTGTTGTGTGAAATACTTTAATCTTCTTGGTATATACCGTAAGCAAAGAAAGCGCGAAATATTTGAAATCTTCTCAACAAGACAGCTATCACACATTTGTCATTGCGAACATACAAACGTTCAGTTTCACGTAATTTATTATTCATGTAATCACAATATAGGTGTGTGAAGAAAACATAATTGACGTTCAAACAATTTTATTCAAAACTTTACGAAAGTTAAAAGTTACCCAAATTGACGGTATTATAAATGCGAAAGTTTAGATAGGTGAATGTTTTTTACTTGATTAGGTACGCCAGAGAAGTTTGGAGAAAGATAGCCTGGATTAGCATGCTTTTTTATCTAGAAAAAGGGTGCAGTGGGGTAACTGAGGCATCAGGCAGCAGGAAAACCATATAGAGACCGCGAGATTTTAGTTTTTCATTGTCATAGATATTTTCCGTGCCGAGTATTCTATACTTACACATCTTTACTTTCACCATTACTTGCATCTATAATAGTATCATTCGGTTAAGAGGAACACACATAAAATAATCACAAGACACCTTTGTAACATCTTCGTTCGTTTTCTGACTAATTATCAACCTAACACCTTATTTTTAATTTTCTTACATTACCTCTCTACCAACAATGGTTTTCTTTTTGTAAATCGAATGGTTTCTTAAAGCTAAGACGTGTTTTCACAGCCGTAAGTCTACTGTTTATAAATACCTGACGCTTTTTGTTTGATCACTAATAAGTGTTATATTTGTCCATTCGTCCTTAACGACTATGAAGTGTGGGTAAGAGTCCACCTAGATTGAATAGTTTAAGGTCAATACTTAGTTTATCGTTGAGTGTGGAGGGCTTTGAGATTTTGGTTGTAATGTAAGAGGGTGTGGCTTTCTTATGTTTCGTATCTACTTATATGAACTTTGATGACATTAATTTATTTTTTTTATGGATCCATAAAACAACACGAATTACTTTACTGCGCCAATACTAAAGACAATTACAGATTAACAACTTTAAAATTAAGATTAATGTACTACCGTTTTATCGATTACTTGCGATCCCTTCCAGACAACATTAGGATAGAAAACTTATCGGACAGAGTAACGTGATGTTGGTGAACAGTCTTAATATAGATATGATTTCACAAAGTTAAAATTTACAATCTATATTTTAACCATAGTTTAACGTGAGTTCACATGATTAGCATATTAAGCGATAGGTATGTAATAAATCTAAAAATTGACGAGATTAAAAACACTGCGAAACGTTTTTAACTAAAAGCACAATCATTTGAGTGATAGTCACAAACATTGATCAGATCTCTCCGAATGTCGATTGAATGAGATTTGTATATCCATTAACGGAATTTCAAATTATTTATTTCGCCAAGCAGTTGAGATACCGAATGAGATTTTTTACGCTATGCCTGACAAGCTAAAGGGTCTACAACAAGAGTCTCGTTAATGTCATCGTATCCGAAGATGTGTCTCCATAATTTCAATACCTTTCAAGAAATCACAAAATGTATTTAACAATCACACGAGCTATGTAGATGCTTTCCTAACATAGCATTGTCAACAATGCCGAGGTTTGGTTGTGTTAGAATCACCTCTGAATGTATTTAGTTATATCTTCGTTCCTAAATGTGCACCCATTGAAAGCATGTGTACCCACTCATAGTCAATTGACTTTACTTTAGTTGAGAGACAGATTGTCACGTACATAGTGAATTGTCCTAATTCAGTTTCATTGGCGCTGCACTATCCTCATTCGCTTGCATTTCTATCTTATTTCGCAATTGCTCTCAATTGGATGGACAGACAAATGATAGCTTCCTCTTATTTGCTTAACTTCCCATTGGTATCAGTAACGTGGAAAATATAAATAATCATATTCTACACATTACAACGGCCAACTGCTATGTAAATTAATAAACTAGTCTCTGGATCCAATTTGTAGGAAATTAAATATCCGAAAACATTACAGCAATTAAACGTGCGGAACCAGAATGTCGCCAATGTGAAACTGTGCTGGATCATGTTACGTAAATAATTTAACCAGGGTACTAACCGGATTTATTAAATAGCATTTAATATAGCATTCTTAATTATAGCTGCACCCTGCGGTTTCACTCGCAATGATGCTTCCCTTTCAGAACAGAAATAAAAATTTACGCTATGTTACTATGCAATAATTACGAATATTCCTTTAAACAGGGGAAAAAATGTTGTAAATCGTTTGGAAAGTTTTCGAGTTTATTAATTGCAAACACGTACACAATCTGTCTCTTTATTATAATATACTAATACAAAATCTAAGAAAACTGCTAGCACTTAAATGATATTTGCTGTAAATTGACTTTTCGACCAGTTTCGATTTGATTTGCAATTTTTCATCAGGGAGTTATGATCGTGCCAGGCAGCAGGGCCCTATTATTGTGGACATTAAATAGATACACTGGAAATAACAATGCTGCGGGGATAGAGCATCGGATAAATGGTGTATCTATAGATGTGATAGATTTGGTAACACGTGAAGAAGTAAAATATGTAGAAGAAAGACGATTGATTATTTCTGACAGGCATCAGCGTGTAAGAAATTATTTTTATTTAAATTAATACAACATGCAGCAGCCATAATATTTGAGGATAATATTTTTTTTTAAATGTTCATCCACCTTTGCCTACGTACTTATAGATGTGTCGATAGATATAAGCGCCGTCGCTGTAACGCGGTTAATTTAGGATAATTCGAAGAACAAAACGCTCCAACCGGTAGCTTAGTGGGAGATCATTCTACAAGTACATGAGAATGGCAACTCAGAAGAATCAGGTTTGAGTCCGAAACCGAGTTGAAAACATTCAGTCTAATATGACAATGATTTTCGCTTAACAAGCCTCCAGCTTCTTAATATATAGATTGAATATACGGATCTATAGATATTATAAAAAAGCACTGAATAAAAACGGTAGTTTGTCTCGAAATCTAATCCAATTTTAAACCGGAATGGAACAACGAAACTTAGGGCGTTAAATTAATAAATATTTTCGTGAGTGTTCGGAGAGTTCGCGATACCCTAAAGTTATTGTTATTGATAGAGCGATTAATATTGTCGAAGAGAATTGATTAATAACCGTGTTAAATGTTGTGTTGGATTGAAGTTGTCGAGTCTGAAATTAAGCAATAACTTCGCATGTCGTTCCTTATTTACAACATAGTTTTTAATGAGTTGTAATTGTTCACAAGTTATTATTCTTGATGGTAAGTAGGATTTAAAAATTTTACAAAAACATTTCATTTTACTATTGTTCCATACATATATAACATATCCTACGTTAATTAGGGCTGATTAATTTGAGCCATTGTTATAGACACGAATGTTTGAAAAATGCAACTAATTAATTTTATTTCATACCTCTACTAATACCAACTTTTTATCTTCAGATGGGGTTATATTTATTGGCTGGTAATAAATGAAGACATAATTTTAATAAATTCAACTATTTGCCATCAATGAGAAAAGGAATGGAAATTTGGCCTCACAATACAATTATTTGTTTCTTATTCTTTTCTTTAACTATACTCTGTAGATCTAGCGTCTTACCACTATCTCACTTGATTGTCAGTGGCGATGTGGTCGAAAATGTTATCACGCTAGACCTAGCATGCTTATATACACTAACGGTGTTAACTTCACTTAAATGTCAAGGTGTTGATGGGGAACCAGCGTGCATCAGTTTGACAGCCAACGCTCAGACCGCTGAGCTATCATCGCTTCAAAAGATAATGTGTGCATAAAAGTGTTATAATATATTAACTAAAATAGTGTTATCTCAGTATGTATACTTACCGCATAGTTTACTCCAGGTCCGAAATGAAACTTCTAGAGATTTTTTTTTCTCTACAACTTTCATAATAAATTCAAATATTATAGGAAACAGAGAATACGAGATGTCAAAAATTTTAGCGACCTTTGAATTGTGACAACATGTGACTTTTGAGTAACGCTACCTCGCATAAAGATCTATCCAAAAAATCAGCTTGTTCCGATAGATTCCGGTTCCCAGGTGTCAAGCCTAGATGACAGGACTAATTATGGATTACGCAACGTTCACACTGTAGCACCGGATTATAGATAACACTGCACCTTGTTCCATAACATTTTGTCTGAGTGTACCTACTTATGCTATACTTAAAATCCCTGGGTTTAATGGATTTCCGATATGTCGTTAAATCTTATCAACTCAATGCCCAATCTAATAAACTAGTACGTACCAGAAGCCAAACCCATTGTATTACTGGTACTGGTACGAAGGTAACTTAATTATCAACATGAGTGCTTTGCTAATAGGTACGCGATCGTAAAATGGTTTCCGATAAATCGTTAATGGTGGAGGAATAGGTTGTTTGTTCTTAACTTTATAATGAAATCCAGTCAAGATAAATGCTTTGGTTCACTGAAAATTACTCAAATGTGTAATATTTTACGTAGTTCAAAAACTAAAACATCGACTTTTATTAATGTTTTAAAGTTTATTTTTTATTACTTATACTGTATAGATCTAGAGTTTGTCCACTATATCACTTGATGGTCAGTGACGATGTGGTCGAAGATGTTATCACGCTAGATCTAGACCTAGAATAGTTACTGGCTCTCAAGGACTGCTGCCTGAACACACTATGTGTTTGGTGACAGTTTTTCAAACTTGAGAGTGAGTTGCGGCAATCTGGAGGACATTTGCCTTATTTTCGATTATTGATAATGACAAGTGAATGGACAACTTTCGATTATCTAAAAGGTAATTACAAACTGTTCACTGCCAAGTTCAATTGCGTTCTTAAAAATTATTCATAAAAAACGTAGCATAGGCACTATTGCGGGTCGTTTAATTATTTATGTGTTATATCATCAAGTAAATTCTTGTGATTAAATGTTAGCAAAAATCAGAAGCGCTTAAATAACTTTTTCTTCAGGCTTACCTAGTGTTTTTATGAAATTGAAAACTATAAAGTAATGCTCAAAAATATTATAAGTCTTATCATATACCTATATAAAAATATTAATTATTTATCTAAATATAATTAAATACTTACGTATTTGAAGTGGCTCGCATTAATTTTCGAAAATCCTACCTAGTTATAAATAAGAGATTTAGACAGGGACATAAGAAAAACGCTAACAATGTTACCACTTGTAAAGATTCGCGGGCCACTGAACCTAATCTCATCCACTTAAAATAATCTAAATGACAGGTGGATAAAAGCAGATGCATAGATTAAACAAATACATACCCAGATGGTACGTATACCTATATCTGATAACACAGGTAGGAGTAACATGTATGTGGCGTGGGAATCTCACTCAAGATGCCGACACTTTACGTAGAAAACACTTAGCAAAGATTAAAACGGTTCGGATGCCTTATGTTGGTGATGGAGAACGCAGTACGGCATATCCTTTATAGAAGTTACTTTAATGCATCCATTATACAATGCCAACTAAATATTTCAAAGAAAGCATCAGGTATCTATTTACTTATTCAGTATCCAATAACATCTTAAAAACATTTGAAAGCAGTTGCTCTTATCAGAAATACATTACATATTGGAAAAAAACATTGGAACTCAAACTAGGAAACCTGTGAATATATGTTGGATTTTTGAATGGAATATGACAGAGTAGATATAGTATGATATCACCTTCTAGAACATATTATAAACTGACAACCATATGAGAAGAATATTTTATAATGAACCTGATCATGATCACAGACAGCGTCCATGTAATGACCGTGCTCCGTATATACCTATGCCCTGGAACAGTCAGTAAAGCAATGCTTTTCATACGGCAGTATTTGGAAACCCTTTACCAATGTCACCTAACAACTGAGACAACAACCGGGACAACAACCGGGACCGGAGGGTTAAGGTGCCTTCCGAAGCACGGAAACGTTTAATTGAAAATGCCACTGGTGACCCATAGGTACAAGGTATGGCCGTACCGAGATATATGCTGAGCCGAGACCCTTTTTGTTGCTGTGTCACATAAACATATACATACCATGTTTTATTCATATTATGTATATGTATACTTCACATCTTAGAATCGTCACATAATGAACTGTATTATTTTAATATCCCTTGTATCTTCTTCTTATTGTAAGTGTTCTGTAACTGTATGTGTGCCAATGCAACAAATAAATGTGTGTCTATGCCTACCGTATACGTTGCTTTGACAATTTTTTTACCATTACAGTTAATGTAATCACGCTAGACTTTGATTGTTAACTGGGTCTCTAGGACTGCTGCCTGAACAGATTATGTGTTTGGTGACAGTTACTCAAACTTGAGGGTGGTGCTAGCCAGGCAGATATTCGAAAGTACCTACCCTACTATCATGCTGGGAGATTGATAACGGCGTTAACTTCACTGGAAGCTCAAGATGTTGAGGGATCGAAACAGCGTAGGTCAACTTGACTGGTATCAACCAGTGCGGTTAAGATCGTACATAGGTAAACTCTGCTGCGAGCGCATCAATTGTAATTTGGATAATTACTAATCATTCTAATTAATTATTTTGGGAAAAGTTAAGTACATATTAATATATACCAATGCGATAATTGAAATGAAAATGAATATACTTTAATGCATCCATTAAGTTAATTGAAATCGTTGATATTGAATATTAAGTAATTAAGTAATTTTTGACTAATTTCATAAGTCATCAATGAAAGTGAAGTCACGAGCCTCTAAATATTTTAATGACATAATATAAAATTATGTAAATCATGTAACATTAACTCATTTAGCATAACCAAATCTTCCGTTTGCATACTACTTGTGCTTATTTTAAATTCCTTTAAACTCGGTGGATTAGGATCGAAAATTTCTGCGAGTTAATCATACATCAATAGATCCTTAGATAAACTCTTTGAGTACGTAAATCTTAGAGGAAAACTAAGAATAAATAGTATGTAAGAATAAATGTTAGTGGACCAAAGCATACGACTACAATTTAGTTCAAACCAGTAGCATTATAGATTAAACTGCGCAGTTAAATTTTATAATTATTATTTATAGTTTGGTATCGAACGGAAACCGCAAAAACTACGAATATTCAAATCACTATTCGCCTTGACCTGATAGCGGGTGTGAACAGATATCAAAGCCAGTGCCGATAAGTCTTGATACTTTGGTGCTCCGTGATTTTATAGACCCGATTTCATAATACGCCTAAAATATAACGATAATTCGGAAGATCAGATAGGTTATCGTTACAATACACCGTATTCAATGTCAATGTGACATTTCCAAATAACCTTAGCTTGCTACTAAAAAGGCAAGAATTTGTGTCAACTGAAAGCATTATACGTCGTTTCGTTGCTAACTCCAAACGAAGGAGGTGTTATTTCGGAGACAGGTAACTTGTAATCTAGGAGCAGTGATAGCTTTGTAACTATGAGTCGACAGTAAACCAAACGGTCGTTAGACGTCCCCATACCTCGAGCCGGCAGTGGTGACATCGTCATAAAATTCATCGGGTTATGTTTGCTACCGTCCTAAGGTTTAGGAATCTACGACCAATAGTATTATTACATATTCCCTCGCCAGGAGACAGCCTTCCTTTATAGCAGCTTACATCTATAACAAACTTAATTATTACTTTTCGGGACTTTTAAACCAGTTTATGATAGTCCCATTAGCATTAATATTATTTAATGAAACAGTACGTTTTATTAATAATAATATATCAATAAAATAAATAAAATTCTCAAAGTCTATCCAATAAATCGATACAACTATAAAATCACAGGAGTGGTTACTCCTTCAGGACGAGGCAACAGAAGCAATTTCAACTATTCTTTCGTAAATTTATTAATATGTTTGTATGCATCAAATAATATTAAATACACGTGCTATACTAAACATCTTCACTAATTACCAACAAATATATAAATGTTTTTTTCAATTTAATTTTTTTCTTCATATACATGAATATGCGTAAATACAATTAAAATTGCTATAATTATAACAAACACAACGCAACCGAAAAAACGTTGATACGACGACACTATTTTCAATGTTTTCATAAATTACAATTAATCATTTCATTTAATTTCTATATCATTTCAATTTATGATCAACTGTTAATGTTTTCAGATTCAGTCCACATTTTAGAACTAATTCCGCGGTGGATTATAGCGAATACTCCTCTGTGAGGAAGGCTCGTTTCCCATCAGTTGGAACAAATTGGACTGACTATGCTTATCACTACCGAGCCACAAATTACATAATGGTTGATGCGTATTGTAATAATTATTTCTGAGCCAATGAACTTTTTTAAAAAGGTTTCGGATAAAAAACGATCGAATGTCAAAATATCAAGTTGGGCAACCAGGACGGCGCGGCGGCGCTCAGTGATTTACTTTTAAATTATAAGAGTATTATTTTTGCTAGGGTTCCGTAACCATCCACTTCCCATAGCCATATATAACTTTTTTTTTTTTTTTTTTTTAATCACACTCAGACCCCCGCACTAGGATTCCCTGTGTCGCGGGAGGCATGGACACCTACAATCACAACACAAACAACCAAGACCCGGGACAAACACCTATACTCATCGCACAAATGTTTGCCCCCGCCGGGATTCGAACCCAGGGTCCCGGAGACACAGAAGTCATGTCACTGACACTGACCACTGCGCCACGGCGACCGTCAACTTGGACAACATGTCAATTATTCGGTAGGATATATTATTATACCATGCCTATTTCTTGTCGTTGATCTGTTTATTTTAATGGGTTTTTGCTATTTCACAATAATACCTATTATGTAATCGTATGAAATATTTCGTTATATATATAACGTATGAAAATTAATTTCAAATTTGTTGGAAACAAATGTGTACACTTAATCATTTGTATGTATGAATTAGACAGAATATATTTAAAAAAAACTAATACGAAGCATGCACGTGATTGGTATTATTATGAAGTACTTAGGTACAAAAAAATATTTGTTTTGCAAAAAAAAAAACTGAATTATAAAATCTCTACAGGCATTGGACAGAAAAATAACAGATTTTACATGTACAGAATAGCTACGACCTTTTTATATAGCGAATGGTAAGCATCGATACAACTTACTTTACAGTGCCTGTTCATTTACGACAGAAGCGGAACCCTTAAGTTTCAGCGCAAGTTGCACTTGGCGCAAAAAGTATTTCACGCATCTCACACCTGAAGCATTTTTTTTTAATGCGGTGGAACGGGTGAACCGCTCCTTAACGGATATGGTTAATCTGACAGGTCGTGAGCCACGCCACCGGCCTGTCGGATGTTTTGACAGCTCGCCAATTACCTGCCGGTTTAGCGGAGTGTGTGCGCCTCGGTGTTCACATCCTGCTTGACAGCGGGATTAGGGATCACCTGGGGGACTATGACCAACTTTTGAATATGGAATGGCTTAGTAAGCTAATTGGCATTGGTTCAACCCAAAGTATCCTCTGCAATCTTCTTCTGTATTATATATAAAAACTGTGACTGGCTGATCTATCAACACATATAGCATAGCTCATGCCACATGCCCAATGACAGAACATACATGTACCTACCTAAATCGCCGAATCCGATGTGAATGATACATCAACCCCGAAGATAAAATAAAGCTGCAATCACAACACGCGACATAAAGTCTCGTGTGCAGGTTATTCTTACGTCACTAATCTGATATATATATATGATACCTACCTATAAGGGCCCATCCATAAATTACGTCAAACCTTAAGGGGAACATCTAAGTGCGACAATGGGTGAGGGGTAGATTAAGCTTTGCGTCTAAAGTCCGCATTTAGCTTCGTTTGTGAGCGACGATGTGATCGAAGACGAAAAACTCAAACTTAGAATTATTGTATATCAGAAAACCAGGAGTACGTATTTATAATCTGCCCAAAGTTTCTTCTTCGTTTAAAGTAGGTGAGTACCTAGAACATGTCAAAATATTAATAATTATGAGACAAAGAAAATGCAGAAAGTGTGACGTCACACTAGTGGGGAGGGGGTCTCACAAATGTGACCACCTATGACAAGGGAGGGGTCAAATGTCATGAAATCCTTGTGACGTAATTATGGATGGCCCCTAAGCACTGCATGTTAGAGGATACATAATGCAAATGAAAATACACAAGTAAAATTAGAACAAGCGGTCCATATTAATACCTATTTTATTCACTCCTAGCATTAGGTTCTATGTACAATGCCACATTCAACACTTCCTCAATTCTAAAATGACAAACTGAAACATTAAGTATCTATTTTAGTACTCACTAAAGTTCAAGTAACAGTAGCTGTACCCTAACCACTGCATTCAAATTGTGTGTGTAGTTCATTCTTGACTTGACTGGTTTAAAACTTATACCCAACGTCATGTTACAAAAACTTTAAACCCAAATACAGTCCCTTGCAATGTAACATTCAGAGTGGTGCATACAATGGTGCACTGTCTTCACCAAACGGACAGACAGCTTCAGACAGCGTTGGACATGTGCTAATGTGTATGTGTAATGTTGATAATACTTGTACTGACTTTGTGTGAGAAGATTTTTAACCTTTAACCTTATGTAGTTTTATGATAAAAACCAACTCGGTGTAATAACTTTAGAGCTTAGGCTTTTTTATAATTGGTATCACCATCATATCAATTATATAAAAAAGCGTAAGCTCTAAAGTAATTATACTAAGTTGAGTTTTATCATTGTGACTTGGTGCCCACTTGTCTCACTCAGCAATAATAACAAGCATAATAAATAAGGTATATGTTTAATTATACAACTTTGATCTCTGAGATGTAGGGTTTTGATCACAAAATATTACCTATTACTATTATTAATAGGCACATTATTAGATGTTTTATTGCTATTTCAAGTAGGTATATGAAAATAAATGTTTTACCGCTTCTAAAAATCAACACCAAAACACTTTCAAGAACTCTGGTTAAAAAATCCAGTCAACACACATAAGTGATGTGGTATATAATATTAAAGAGATTCCATATCTTGGACAACCTGGAGTATTGAAGAAAGAGAGACTAATGAGCCTGAGCCGTAACAGACATAATCCATCCACTGATTTCTCTATTCCTCTGGTCAGAGAGGAAAATGTGAACAGTCAACAAATTGTCTGTGCAATTGACTGTTTTATTGTTATTGAAGAAAATGTTGGATATCTCATGGAATGATAGACTGCTTCTAATACCAATTGCTGAAGGGCCCATAAAGTTCATTTTATTTGTTTGCCGAATGTCCTATTGACTTAGCCATTAATCCTTATAATTAAAAAACCAAAACAACTGCTAAAGAATCAGCTATGCAATAAGAAGCATAAGAATGGGTTTGCCATCTTATTATGCTAATTATATAACCACCTAGTTTATGACCACAACAGTGACTACATTTTGTTAAATACATAAGTTTCGCAGTTTATTACCATACTTTAATTTCCACAGTATGCACTAGTGTCAATCACTCAATCACAAAATTTTCCCTTAGAATCTGTTAATTTTTATTATATATATATGTATATTTAATATGCTTGATATCGAATTGTTGCTAATGCAATAATCATTTATTTTCTTCAAATCCCAAAACACAGCCAAATAGTAAGATCTACTAATTCCTGAATAAATTGAAGAAATGTTTCACCAAACAACCCAGACATATATTATATATGAATATGATCCTCATAGCTAAATAACTATTTATTCCAATCCCCTGACTAATTACAGTGATAGCTATACAAACATTTTTACTTACCTAAATGTTTAAGTTAATTTTTACATAGTTAATGGTACTTGCCTCTAGTATTATTTTTCTGATTCTCAATTTCTCTGCCCCCTGCTTCTGAATGTGTCAATAACTTACTGAATCAATGTAATTTGATACTGTTTATGCATTTTAAATTGTAAAACTTTTTATTGTGCACAAATTTCATAAATGTAATGTATACTAATTGCCTAAATAAGGTTTGAAGTTTGCGAGAAAGCCTGTATACATTATATAAGGAAGTTATCCCTTACCAATCAATCTATCGAAGAGTTTGAATAAGAGACTGATCTCAATATTTGCATGCTATTTTCATTTGTATAGTTCCTGAGACACTTTTTGTTGTTTTATGTTTGTTGGTGATGGCGTTCTTTGAAATATATTAATGTGTTATCTTATAATTAAGATTCTGATTATAATAATTAGGATGTGGGTGCTTCAAGATATATCTAGATAAAAATATAATTGTTGCCACATATAAAGGTATTTAAAATTACTGATAGGCTGGTGTTTAATCTCTATCTCATTTGATTATCAGTCAAGATAAAGATGTTGTTATAAATAGTACCTACATGGTTTATATATATATAGTATTTTTACTGGTTAAGCAGGTAATGGGTAATTTGTATTACCTTGTCCACTCGTTAGATCTGCAGTTAGAACACTAAACTAACTTTATTTACTAAGCAGACATTGCCTTACTCTATCTTATTGTGATTCTAAACTATTACCTGCGGGAGCAGCACAGAGCAAAATATATTAGTTCTATTTTAGAGTTCAGCGACATTTACACTCACAGAAAACTTATAACTAAAGAGAAACAAATAATAATGTTGTATTAGTATATAAATTCACAATTTAACTAAGTCATTTATTAGGTATACCTATAATATATATATATACCTAATAAATGATATGAAATTATCGGTAATATTATCAATTTATTTTTGGGCAGAAACATATCTGCCTCGCATTTCCTAACAGAAGATTATAATGGTAAGTAGGTATAAAAAAAAATCAACAATAATGAAACAATGTCACAAATTATTATATTTGAAACTCATGTATTCGACAAATTACCTACTTGTGCATTAAATTTGACCAAATAAGACCATAAATGCTTCTTTTCAAACATTTAAATTATACTTTTGAAATAAAATACTTACCGATAAACAGTATAGCGAAGTCCAGTGCTATTTTTCGTAAAATGAACTGCGATTCTCGATCCATAGTGATGGTGTGACTACGAGAGTTTGTTTTTCGCTCGTTTCGGTCCATTGTTTGTTATATCACTAGTAAATTCAACAAAAATCACATAAACTACGATGCCGGTCACGAATATGAAACGCGTCAATAAAACAACTAGCAGCAGCACACGTCCAATAACGAGCGCATGCGCGCGCAAACTGAAACTGACTCGTTCGTTCGAAAACTTCGTTAGTCTCAAACGTAAGGCCAATACGGACTGTTAAACCAGAGTATGTTTGCATCTTACTAGTTCCGAAGAAAGGTGAGAAATGATACTTCTAGAAATTAGAAGATGGTGTCTAGTTTTCGTGTTAGAATATCAATAATATTCTGTGATCTATAATTCTATTTTAGTCTACCACAGAGTATATTAATTATATAATATTTATTTATATCCCTAGAGGGACGATCACTCTCATCATACGTTTATCATATACGGGGATTAGCAATTTTTAACCACGGAATCTGAGTATGCCACACAACATGTCACATGGGTACCATAAAATTTGACCAAATGTCTACGGAATCAAAGGAGTAACAAACATACACACATACACGCAAACTTTTACATTTATAGCAGCATTTTAGTAATTAAGCACATTCTCACACACACACACACACACACACACACACACACAGTAACATTACACAAATATCCAAGAGCTTGGGGCATGCACCTATGCTCAATTTTTAAAATCTCTCATAGCCCAGTCATATTAGGTAAAAAAAGGGGTCAACCTCGGAATGAAAGATAATAAGCTGCGAATTGGTATGAACCTTTGTTTTATCATTCTAAATGTTGTCTCGAAAGTCACAATCGTTATCGTGTCCGCGTCTCAAGATATTCAAGGTCAAAGGTCACAAAAATCGGTTTTTCGCGAATATCTGGCTTCCTATCGGTTAAATGAGATTTGCATTTATTATAAAAGTTGTAGGCTATAAAATTCCCTACAACTTTTGTTTAAACTTTTTTTTCATACAACCAACCGTTTTGAAGGTAGAGCGCGAAGAGTGCACATCGTACAGTCATATACGGCCTAATGCAAGGTCAAGCGTGAGTTATAGTTATGAGTACGTTATAAAGTCAATTATTTACTTGGAAATTATAATTATTAAACAATGCCTATTATTTATGTACTAACTATTAATTATTTATATTTAATTAAAGTAAGTAACTTGATTATTTATATATAATTATTCATATTTAACTATTTAAGTATAAAATATTATTAATTCTGGATTATATATTTTAGTTTTATTTTAAGTTAAAATGATAGTAAGAGTATATATTTTACACATATTTTTATTTATTATTAAATACGGCATAAAATAAAACTAAAATATATAATCCAGAATTAATAATATTTTATACTTAAATAGTTAAATATGAATAATTATATATAAATAATCAAGTTACTTACTTTAATTAAATATAAATAATTAATAGTTAGTACATAAATAATAGGCATTGTTTAATAATTATAATTTCCAAGTAAATAATTGACTTTATAACGTACTCATAACTATAACTCACGCTTGACCTTGCATTAGGCCGTATATGACTGTACGATGTGCACTCTTCGCGCTCTACCTTCAAAACGGTTGGTTGTATGAAAAAAAAGTTTAAACAAAAGTTGTAGGGAATTTTATAGCCTACAACTTTTATAATAAATGCAAATCTCATTTAACCGATAGGAAGCCAGATATTCGCGAAAAACCGATTTTTGTGACCTTTGACCTTGAATATCTTGAGACGCGGACACGATAACGATTGTGACTTTTGAGACAACATTTAGAATGACAAAACAAAGGTTCATACCAATTTGCAGCTTATTATCTTTCATTCCGAGGTGAAAGCCCTAATATGACTGAAGAGCTTGGGGCATGCACCTATGCTCAATTTTTAAAATCTCTCAGCCGGGTGCGAACCAAGGCCCAGGATCAGAAGTCGGGGCTCCTGACTACAGAGCTACAACGACCTTCGCCATATAAGGCTCTACACTACAGCTTGTATATCATGTTTATGTCCCAATCTATCTTCTTTCTGTAAGTAAGCAAGGGGATAGATCATATTTTCACAAAACGTTTCCGAGGTAGGTATAGGTACTCAGGATAACCAACTTAACAAAAATACATTTCTGCACTGTATATTGTTACTTTTTCCTCGCGATACAACTTGGACTATTTTAGTATTTATGTATATTTACCTTATTATTATGCTTCGACCACGACCCCGACCCCGAGCATAGTCCTCTCCATAGCTCGTTTTGTGACTCTGAGCCTGCTCAGAAGGCCCATAGTCAGGGACCACGTTCTGCTTGTACTAAACAGATATTCCTGAGCTTACGTTTCACAGTTCCTTGCTTGTGAGCAATTACATTGTTTAGTTCGAAAACACTAATAACTTAAAATCTATAATCTATAATTGCCCTGACTAAATATGCAATTTTTAATAAAATTAAAAACTTCGAAAGTCTATATTGAGTATTGTGTTTAAATGTAATGTAAGTACTACATAATTTGATGTTTTTGGATAACGCCTCTATTCTATTTGTCAGACGTTATACAGACTGATAACACCGTATGTATGGACACCTTACTCCACCAAAATAACAACTATCCAATGGCAACTTGCTAGACAAGCAGCAACTACTACTTTTGGGCTATTTCACTTATCTCGATTTTCTCCTTCGACTTAAAAAAAGAAAAATGAATCTTTTGTGGTTGGTATACAGTCTATTTTACTTACTTAAGTGATCAATATTAAGTACGCGATCCAGTTGACGAAGCATGCATATCCATGGTTTATTTAGACTTAAGTTCGTGGTGCCATGTCAATACGATGTCAAAGACTCTGACCAGAAAGTAATAGTCAAAGAACTGAATATGGGTCTGTTTAAATCTAGGGTTTTTAATTAGGTAAGTATTACCTAATATTAGTAGTAGTAAGTATTACACATTGCTTAGAGATTGTGAATTGTAGTTTTTGTTAGTTGTACAAATATACTAGGGGTATAGTTATAATTACTGCATAGATCTAATTTCTACCGCAATGCAATTAGGTACCTACAATGTTATCCTGATGCAATTTTTATCTTAACGGACGATCAAGTTTATTTACGATTACGTTTGTATTCATAAATATTCCATTGTTTATGAATTGCTTGTTTTAATAAGAGAGTTGGTACTTTAATTAGTTGTCACAATTATAACGCATTGAGTAAGAGGATGGGTTGCATGATATTTTGCTCAAACGCTATTTGCGTCAGTAAAGGTACAGTAGTGATTGACATGCATCTGAGTTAAAACAATTATGATGAAAGATTTTCTTAAATACTTACCGGCGGATAAAAATTTATCTAAAATAATAATCGTTCATAACCCTAGTCAGATTGCTTTCTCTGTATAAGATAATAACGGTCTTGCCTCTTGAAAACATTTTTTACCAAAAAATGCAACCGACTTCAACACTCAAAAATGTCAAATAACTTGTTGAAGTCGGTACCTGATAGTTCACAAAAGTATCTTTCGTCACAATATTGTGCTCATGGTACCGAGTTCGACAAGTTATTTCACACTTTTGAGTGACGAAGTCGGTTCCGTTTTTTGGTAAAAAAAATTTTTATACCCTTTTCAGTGACCTTTGATACTCACAGGATCAATTGTCATTGTGTTCTCCGATGTCTTCAACCGCAACTATAATATCGTCGAGGTATGAGTAGCACTTTTCAGTTATTGGAGTGTAACTCAATAACCGCTTATCCGATTTTGATGGAATTAAAATGGTATCACCACGGAAGTATACTCTATCAAAAAAAAAAGAATTATCGAAATTGGTTCATAAATGACGAAGTTATTCGCGAACACACATAAAAAAAATCATATATACGGTCAAATTTAGTAACCTCCTTTTTTGAAGTCGGTTAACAAAGACTACACCTGTCTAGAACGCTATTGATTGACAACGAACCACTGATAAGAAAGCGAAACAACGAACGAAAAGGAGTTACGTGGTAGAAAGACACGGATTTTATGGATATTTCTACTTAGATCGTTTTGCACCAACCAAATTATCTGAGATTTTCGCCTAATTCTCTGTATTGGTAGTACTTAAAGTGCAAAATATAACATTTTAGGCATTTGAGAGCGATCATATTATCCTGTTCCATTTTTTTAGGAAACTAACCAAGTGTAGGTACCTATCCCGCGTCCTCTGCCATCGCACATTGCATCGACTATCCAACTTTATATAATTCCCCACAATTATAACAAACACTAACTACTCTGTTCGTTATCCATTTGGTTGGTGAGACAGCGTAAGTTTTTGACATGTGTATGGTTACCCATATTAATTATGTTTTATAACCTTGCCGCCTTTTCAGTTTTCCCGTTTTTAACCTTCCGCACAATAATAAAAATAATGATCTTATGAACCATAATAAGCTACTTATTTTTCAACACTATTGATAGCCAGTAGAGACATCTTGACTATCTAATAATTATGAATAGAATAACATAATATAATATAATACCAATTTATGTTAAAAAAAAGGTGTGATCTCTTACAATAGTGATAGAACAGCATGGAAGAAATTTGCATTTTGTGCTGACCCCACTGTACCACCTAAGGAAGAATGTACGTTATCTTGAAAACCGTATAACATGAGGATGAAACCGCGGGGCGCAGCTACTACATCTCATCTAGAAAAATCTTTGCAATACCACGCAGTAGCTTTGAGTATAGAGCCACCGCTCCTCCGCACTAGTCTTCTCTAATAATTATTGTGTAATAGGCCATCGAGTGTGTATCGTATTAAACACAGATATTATTTATAACAGCGCCATCTATAACTTGTGTTAAATACCATTTATAGAAACAGTAAAACATGGTATCAAGTCAGTCGTGTACGTGCTAGTTCTGTAGTTGTTTTACAGGTGGCGCTTACACAATGTTCTACGAGCTCTTTTATGATCCGCTAGATGGTATTCAACGAAAATAATACAATAAATAATTATTTTCTTTGTCAATTCATAATCACAAGTAAACGTTAAGCGTTAAAAATCCTTATAAATCGTAAATAGGTCCACCTATTGGATGTTAATGAAAGATACAGATAAAAAAGCTGTAGACCGTACCTACGTAACGTGCTAAGAAGTTGCTACTGGCGTAGATATGCTTTTGGCGATTCGTATCAGTGCTTATAAATTTATTTTTAGATAAGTAATGCCAGAAGCCCTTTTAGATTAATCATAGATGGGTTAAAATACTACTACAATATGAAAATTTCGTTCATTCTACCCAATCTCGTAAAAAGAAGGGAGTGCCGGGACAGGTATTATTAATTTAATGTACGTTTCTTAAAATAATCAAGAATTTTGATCGAAGATGTCGATGATACTTACTTGGGTTTGGCGACGTCAGTAGGCATTGAAGATGACAGAGCTGCTGCTGACCCGCTTGGATTGGAGAAGAGAAGCCAAAACCAACATTTAATCTGCTAAAGACTTCTTCGGCCAATATAAATGTAGGAATAAATGTTGTGCGGTAGGCTGTAGGCACAACATTTATTCCTACACTTATATTGGCGTATGTGACGTAAAAGTGGATCTGAAAACAGAAATGAAACAACGCAAAATGGCGAATTCAAAGCAATTTTAAAAGTATGGCAGGCCCAAAGCAGTAGGACTAAAATATAATACTTACTCTACTCAATCAGTACTCATTTATTAGTAACATTGTTACCAGTCAATTACATTTTTAACCGACTTCAAAAAGATGAGGAGGTTCTAAAATCGACCCATATGTTTAGTTGTTTTTTTTAAATATTTTTGTATGTTTGTTACCTCAGGACTTTCGACTGGGTGAACCGATTTTGATCGTTCTTTTTTATTTGAAAGCTACTGCTTCCTGTGGGGCCCCATTTGAATTTCATTAAAATCGGTCAAGCGGTTTTTGAGTTACACTCCAATGACTGAAAAGTGCTACGCATACGTCGATAACATAGTAGCGGGTGGAGAAATCGGTGAACATACTAAATGACAACAAAAATGACAATTTTATTATTGATCCCGTGAGTAGCTATGGTAACTAAAAAGGGTAAAAACAAAATTTTACCAAAAAATGGAACCGACTTCAACACTCAAAAGTATGAAATTACTTGTCGAAGTCGGTACCATGAGCACAATATTTTGATAATAGATAGTTACCTACTGTAGAACTATCATGGTACCGAATTCAAGAAGCTATTTAATATTTTTAAGTGTTGAAGTCGGTTCCATTTTTTGGTAAACATTTTTTTTCAATAACTTGCTAGGTACTTCGTGACGCGTCAAAATAATACGACTTTATGTTGCTTAGAAAACATGGCGTTGTAATTCATTTTGACTGCCATAACGTGGTTGAAATGACCAGAAAGGTAAACTTAGCCCTTGAAAGGAGTAACTAGGTAACCTATGTAACCAGTAATTTACTATTCGACTTTAGTCAAATCCAAATTTCTACACCTGCTTTATATTGAGTAGGTGTTTTTTTTTTAACTAGATGCTGCCGTGAATTTTACCTTGAGAAAGCGCCTCCCACTGGCAAAGTTTGCTTTCGTCGAGTTAATCCAGCTAAGGTCGGTAAGCGTGCTTATCTTACGAATTGATCTGTTTACTTTGGCGACATGGATGACGGATTACTTGCGATTTATCCGAAAGCAAGCTCAATGAGACTAATTCTACGTAGGTATATTTAATTCGTAATATATAAAATCTCGGATCGTATTATATCGCTGAAATTAAACACTCGCCCGTGCGCATTAAACATTATTATGATTTATGCTCCCACTTCTACTGCCACTGACGTGGATATAGACGAGTTTTATAAATCTCTAGAGAATACGCTGACGTCAATACCAAATCGAGAAATCACCATTATCCTGGGTGACTGGAACGCTAAGATAGGCAACACCGTGAATGATGATCATATCAGGAGCACTGTTGGTAAATATGGATTGGGTATCAGAAACGAGCGGGGAACCAGGATGCTGGAATTCTGCATAGAAAGAAAAATGACGGTCATGAACACATGGTTTCAACATCATCCGAGGCGCTTATACACTTGGATATCCCCTGGTGACCGTTATCGAAATCAGATCGATTATATACTGATTAACAGCCGTTGGAAATCCTCGATCACTAACGCGAAGACCTATCCTGGCGCTGATTGTGGATCGGATCACAATCTACTCATTGCTAATCTATTTCTACGACTGAAAGCAGTAAAACAAAGAGCACCATTAAAACCAAAAACCCTGACTTCACTGGAGCAAATCCAGTTCCAGAGCACATTAGAGGAAAAACTAAAGGTCACGCCAGCTTTCAATGCAGATGCTGACGCCCAATGGAGGTACCTATTAGAACAAATTTGGAAATCAATTCCCACACCGACCAAGGCAGATAGGAAAGACTGCAAACAAAACTGGATAACGGATGATACTTGGATTCTCATTCAACAGAGAAAAGACCTAAAGTCTCGAGGCGTTACCAACGAGCATGACAGACGTAAATATTCCAGTTTAAGCAAAACCATTCAGTCACTCTGTCGACGGGACAAAAACAAATTTATAGAGCAAATTTGTTGTAATATTGAAAAGAACTCCTCGAAAATCCAAACCTCCGATCTTTTCAAAAATGTTCGTCTTTTGACGAAAAAGTTTAAACCAAAAACATTAGCAATAGAAAATTCTGACGGAAGACCTATACATGAATCGGAAGCTGTGCTAGAAAGGTGGCGGGAATACTGTGAAAATCTTTACCGATCCCAGGAACGAAAACAACAGTTAATAACTAATTGGAGCGAGTTAAAGTTAGAGCCTTCTATTCTACGCTCTGAAGTAATAGCAGCCGTTCATGTACTCAAAAACAAAAAAGCGCCAGGTCCGGATGAAATAACTGCTGAAGTTTTGAAAGCAATGGGAGACACGGGCATGGATCTGCTGCACAGCATTTGTAACTTGGTTTGGAGGACCGGTCAGTGGCCCAGTGACTGGACGCAATCCATAATCTTGCCTCTGCACAAAAAAGGATCAACTATGAAATGTGAGAATTACCGTACTCTGGCTCTAATCTCTCATGGCAGTAAGGTCATGCTGCACATCATCAACAACAGGATCCGATACTTCTTGGATTGGCAAATACCAGAAGAGCAGGCTGGGTTCGTAAGAGGTAGAGGAACGCGTGAACAAATCCTTAACATCCGTCAGCTCATTGAAAAATCTTATGAGTTTGATACGCCTCTCATCATGTGCTTTATTGATTACACCAAGGCTTTTGACTGCGTGAGCTGGTCCAGCTTATGGTTGATACTATCTGAGCTAGGTGTACCACAGCATCTTACATCATTATTAAAAGCATTGTACGACAACAATGAAAGCAGTGTGAGAATTGACGGTGCGGTTTCCAAACCTTTCAAATTTGAGCAGGGTGTCAGACAAGGCTGCATTCTTTCGCCAGTTCTATTTAATATATACGGCGAATACATCATCAGGCGGACGCTGGATGGCTGGGAGGGTGGTGTCAAAATAGGCGGTTCAAAGCTAACCAACTTGCGTTATGCCGATGACACAACACTTCTGGCTGCTAGTGAAGCGGAAATGGTGACACTCTTGGCCAAGTTGCAGAATATAAGCGCTGAACTGGGTTTACACATCAACAAGAGTAAAACAAAGCTCATGGCAGTGGACCGAACATCAAAGTTGATCCTCACCGGTGCGTTGAAACTAGAATTTGTTCAAAACTTTAACTATTTGGGTTCCACTATTAGTAACAATGGCTCATGCGAACCGGAAATACGGAAAAGAATAGGGATGGCTAAAAATGCAATGACACAGCTTCACAAAATATGGGTGGATAGGAACATCACACGTAACACCAAAATGAAACTGGTTAATACTTTAGTCTTCTCTATCTTTAACTACGGAGCAGAAACATGGACACTGAAAAAAGCCGACAGAGACCGCATCGACGCATTTGAAATGTGGTGTTGGCGAAAGATGTTACAGATACCATGGACCGCCTTCCGCACTAACCAATCCATCTTGCGTGAGCTGAACATTAAAAATAGGTTATCAAGCACCTGTCGCCGAAAGGTGTTGGAATACTTTGGCCACATAGCGAGGAAAAGCAGCGACAACCTGGAACGACTGATAGTCACTGGGAAGGTCGAGGGGAAGCGGCCTAGAGGCCGTAGCCCAAATCGATGGTTAGACCAAATCCGCTCTAGTCTGGGCAACAATGTCTATGAAGCACTACACGCTGCTACTGACAGAAACCGATGGCGTCACATCGTGAAAGACTGTGTCTTGTAGTGAGGATCACGACCTTCAGTAATGAAGACAAACGACGCAAGGAGGAGGATATTTAATTAGTATTTAGAGTTGTTAGTGATATAGTAATTTCTTGTTCTGAGTCTCAGAACAATGCTGTGTAGCGAATTTATGTCTCCTTTCTCGATTGAAATTAAATAATATGAAATGGATTTGATCGTCTATGATTTATTCGCTTTTGATCTCAACGTTTCAAACACTTTTCAGTGATCGTGCTCTCGTTAGGATCTCATCTCATTCGTCTATACACATACATAATAAAATGTAAAAAAAAAGTAACAAACAAATTACAATGTAGTAACGAAAATATATATGAAATCAACTTCAAACTGGCATGGATATAAACTCAAGAGTCTCTCAATATTTAAAGATGACTTATTTGGAAATACTTATTTTAAATTGCACTTTAATCAGATCGGTCGATTGAAACACTGAACCCCATATCTAGGATAGGCATCTCTGTACAGAGCAAGGGGCACAATGTTACAACATAAAATAGAAGCAAAAGAATGCGTTTAACAAATATTACATACTTGCTGCACCACGCAGTTTTACCCGGGTGGTGATGATTGATGACGAAGATGATGTAAAGTAGCCTACATAGGTCACACTAAAAGTTTCCGGAACTGGCCACTTACATAAACAATATTTAAAAAGTAATTACTACATTTTAAAATGGAAGTCTCTTTGGCTGTAGAATACAGTTTGTTTCATCTGACTGTCAATTTTTTTTACATTGTGGCGCCATTTTAAAAATTGCGTGTCTACATTAACATGGATTTAACTCGGGAAAATTTGCGTAGTATGATTTTCTACGATTTTAAGTGTAATTTGACAGCTCAACAGAACATCGCTCGGCTTCAATCTGCTTTTGGCGATGAAGCACTATTCAAGTCGACTATTTATAGCTGGTTGCAGAATTAAAGCTCGGTTGTGTCAATCTCAGTGACGAATCTTGCGATGGTCGCCTGTCCACCGCTGTGACCAACAACACAAATGCTGTGCGCCGTATGATTGAAACAGACAGGCATGTGACCTACCATGAGATTCGCTTATCCTTAGACATAGGCATGAGTCAACTACAATCAATCCTACACAAACATTTGGGTGTGAGAAAGCTGTGCTCGCGGTGGAACCTACACAATTTGACCAAAGGTCAAAAAACGGACCGCGTCACTTGGTGCAGTGCCATGCTTACCAGATTCAACGAAGGTGCGTCAAATTTGGTGTGGGAAATAGTAATAGGTGACGAAACATGGATTTATTGGTACGATCCCAAAACAAAGCAGCAATCGAGCGTATGGGTCTTTCAAGATGAGCCAACGACCGAAACCAACCAGAGCGGCGCGCGTGAAAAGTGCATCTAAGCGTAAGATTGCTTCTTTTTTTAATAAATCTGGACACGTGGCTACTGTTGCTTTAGAGAATCTTCGTACCGTGAATAGGGACTGGTACACGACCATTGGTAAGCCGGAAATTATTGACGAACTCCGTAAAATAGCCGTAAACGCCGTATCATCTTGCACTACGACAATGCTAGTTCTCACACGGCCAGAGAGACAAACGAATTTTTGAAGGTGAAAAAAGTAGAACTTGTGAGCCATCCTGCATACAGTCCTGACCTGGCAATTTGTGACTTTTTTCTTTTCCTAAAAATTAAGAACCAACAAACACGTTTCTGAGGTCACCACGGAGGAGTGGCACAAACGTTTTCAAAATTGGTTTAATCGAATGAAAAAGTGCATTTACGCAAAGGGTACAATTAAGGATCTTTAATAGTAGGTATTTTTTTCACATTCATTCTGGAAACCTTTAATGCGCCCCACGTAGGTATGTGTTGGGACCTGAAGTATCTACATACAACATTTCATCCAAATTCGTTTTACTCAGGTGGTGATGAAAAACGTTGATGATGGCGATGATTTAAAATAAGCCTATGTGTTAATCGAGGGGAACGAGATCGAATTGTACCCTACAATCAGTCTTGATAAACATCATTAAACATCTCATCATATTATGAGATTATTTTATATCCTTTCTTTCCATAATTTTCTTCAAGCAATCTCCTGAGCAGTAAATCTCCATAAGCAGAGGTTAGGCCAACACACAGCTCGTGATACCACACATGACAAGCAAGGCATTGTGCATATCATCCATTCGATCTTCTTTGTACGCTGGACCCTACCATGAGAGTTTTTGGTCACATGACCTTCTTTTAGGCTTACAAGACATATTTTTAGCGAGACATAAATTAGTTATAAATAATAAATAAAATAAAATGTCTTTTATTTCCTGCTTTTAAAAGTTACTCAGTAAATAACTATGTATTTATCTAACTTAGTGTTTGGCAGGAACCCATTAAACAGGTGAAGGCCTCCTCCAAGTCCTTCCATTTGGATCTACTTTGGGCTACTTGTATCCATCGACGGCCAGCAATAGTTTTTATATCGTCCTTCTATCTTGATAATGGGCGACCTTGTTTTCTTTTTGAAAACATGAAGTTACTCTCGCAGTCCATCTCTGGTCCTTAAGTCTCGCTACATGTCCAGCCCATTTCCCATTCCCCATTTTCTAGTAATAAAAAATATTGTCTATTGTCTATTTCCACTTCAAGTTTCTGGCATACTCAAGAGCATCTATAGATTTTGTTCTATTTCTTCTACATAAATTAGTTAAGACAATTAAAAGCCATTACTCCTTACAAGTAATATTTAAAATAACGAATTGATTTAGTATCATCTACTTATATATTATAATCATTTGCAAGTTTAGATTTTTTTTAAAAATATAACTCAGTTAATATAATTATTAGATGAAAATGAAGTCTTAAAAAAGGTACCTTCATCTTGTCGAATATTTCCTAAGAAAAATTGTCTTTGGCTAAAATTGACGATACAATTATACATATAACAATTTATTTAACGTTTAGGCCAACGCAAACAAAACTCGTTCTAAAAGTAATATCTAAAGGTCAAGCGGTCATAAACGACCCCTACGATGCAAACAAACATACGCCTTCGATATTTACCACGACGGAAGTAGAGGGTTCATATTTATTTCAAAACCAAAATATTTCATCGCAGTTTAATATTCATTGTGAAAAGGGAAAAACAAAACCGGCTCCAACTCCCAACAAAACGTCCACAAACAAAATCGCCACAGAATTTCAATATAACAACAAACAAAGCCGAAATTCCTTCATCAGCGATACAATGCCTACCGCCTACATACAAATATCTAACAGCGAGACTCCAATTTAAATAACAAGCTCGCAAAGCTGAAAAACAAGCCGTAACCGAAGTTGGGAATAAATTAGCATCCCCCTTTACCCCCCTTTACCCCAATGTGTACATTGTGCAAAATATTATTTGCCTTTGCCAGACAATAATAGGATCTAATGCCCCGCCCTGACATGTTAGCTTTACCTGACTCCGCCCCTGTCGATCCAGCCTTTGATTGGTCGGGAGTGTGGCCCCTCTCTTTCTTTGTTATGCTCTGTCTTTTTCCATCGTATAGCTTTTCCTTCAACGCCCGGGGGGTAAATGTTATGGTAGGAAACATATACGAGGCTTTTCTAGAGATCCGCGAGCATTGTCAGCTCCGTTCTCGAATATTTTTTACGCGCGTTTTATTTGAAGATATCCCACCTGAATGGAGTGCTAGAATTCGCTTTATGAGATTTTTTCAGTGAAAACGTGAGCACTCCTTTAGCGTTGGATTAAGGGATGCCGCGTGTCTCTGTAAACAGTTTCCTTTGCGAAAATGTGGATATTTTATTGCTTTTTCGTTTGAGCCGTATTTTGCGTTTGAGGTCGATAGCTCACTTTTACATCTTTGACAAAATGTTCTTTAGATTGGATCTTGAATTTATTGATGTTCGTTATATAAGTATATGAAGACACATAGATACCTGTTTTCTTTTTATATATTTAGATTTTAATATTCTTTGACATTGTACATTATTAATATCGAATAAATATGTCGGTTAAACAAAATTACAATATTATTAAAAGCGATTTAAGTTATTTACAAACTTAACTGTCAGACCATTGTAAATTATATAGTTCTAAGAAAACTGCAATCTAAAAGATTCAATTGGTAAACGTTAGTAGGTACACACTTACCTATTTGTCTCTTTAGCTGCCTGTAGCACCTATAATTGTGAGATGAGAATAATTAATTTTAAGTGTAAATCTTAAACATAGGTACTCACCTAGGAAATCTAACACATTGGATACAAAATTTTGTACACATTTTATCCAATAACGTTTCGATTAATGACTTATTAATCTTTAAAGGTGTAATCTCTTTAATGCCCACCAGAAAAAACGCCGAGCTAAGTTCAGTCACAAGTTGAACTACATAAAAAGAAAAACGTTTAGTTCGATACTTTTCGAGTAGAATTAAGATGCTTTACATTAGCAGACAAGGCAATATAATAAAAATTAAAGTTACAATACTGATAAACAATAATGCCTCAATCCGTCCAACTCAAAATAAATACCGCAACAAAGTTGAATCGATGAGCTCCGAGCGGCCTAATAATTATTAGTCGACGGCCTGAAATTCATGCACAAAGCTCCGACCCACAGTAATAATAACGACAATTGTTGTGTTTACTGGCACGTAAACGCAGCCTAGGGCGGCGGGCGGCAGATAGGCATGACAGGGCGGGGCCGGGCGCAGCCCCCGGCCTCGCGGGTGTCTCGCGCCAGTCCGCGTCGCGCCACGCGCCACATCGCACCTCTGACATGTGACCGAAAGCATGGAAGATTGTGATCTAGCCCAGTACCGCGATATGATCATCGACGGTGACTTGCCTCTCGACCTGCGACCACCACCTCGCCTATACCTGCCGCACTACCTCCGCAATGACGCTGAACCAGACTACCCGCAAGACGATACCTATGTTTCTGTTGACGAGGACACGCCAGACTTGCCACCACCTTCAAGCGATTCTGAAAGATACGACGCTTCCAGCCCATCGGATACAAAATCTGCATCGCCAAAGAAACCAAAGTCTAAATCCTCATCACAGCTCATCAAACCACCATACTCCTATATAGCTCTCATCACTATGGCAATACTTCAATCTCCGCATAAGAAGCTGACCTTGAGCGGTATATGTGAGTTCATCATGACTAGATTTCCATATTATAGAGAAAAGTTTCCAGCATGGCAGAATTCGATAAGGCATAATTTGAGCCTGAATGACTGCTTCATCAAGATCCCGCGGGAACCGGGAAATCCTGGCAAGGGAAATTATTGGACGTTAGATCCTTTAGCTGAAGATATGTTTGATAATGGTAGTTTCTTAAGGCGTAGGAAAAGGTACAAGAGACCAGCACCTTCTTTGCAGCACGCTCATGCAGTTGTTGCTATGTTAGCGAGAGAGGCGTACGCGCCACTGCTGCCTTTGCCTTGCTATCTACCCCCAACGCCATTGTTATCACTACCACGTCCCCCACCAGCAACATTAAGACCTGTGCCTCTTCCACCTAGAGTATCGGAGACAACTGATACACGTTGCAAACGATCCCGGAATGGGTTTTCAATTGAGTCCATCATCGGTTCTCAAGAGTCGGCTTCGGAGCCAAGACGAAGTGCGTTCTCTCCGCTTCATCAAGGCCACAGCCCGCCAGATGATTGGGCGAGGTGAATGTACCTCAACGGGTGTGTTTCCTCACCACCCCCGTTTTGAATATCGTCTGAACAGGTCTCAGTGGTCAGTGTTTTTAGAAAAAGAGGTGACTTTTGGTGATGTGTAGAATAGTCGGATGCTTGTATAAATGCTTCGTTTGAAACTAACGCTATGAAAATTGCCGACCAAATTGTAAAGTTACCATATTTGTTATAATTATTGCCAGGCTTATACGAGTGTTGTTCTGAACACAAATTAAAAATGTAAGTATACCATAAGTAAGACGTTTGTATTACATACTATATAATTATGTTTATTCTGAGAAGAGTTAAATTGCTTGGATGTTCACTGTAAATAAATTTAAATGTTTGTGGTGATATTATCAAGAAAAGATGTGTTACTGTAGTTTGGCTGTTTTATGTTTATTATTTATGTAACATATTGGCAGTATTATTCGGTTCTTTTTTTGTTTGGTAGATCATGCCTCACAGGTGGCCTTACATATTTTTTATTCAAATGGGTAGTTTGATTTTTAAATCAAAATAACTGATAAACATGCCAACCAAGTAAACGAATTACTTAAGGCGATTGAAGACGATTGTCCGCTATTATTGTCAAAAATAATTAGATATATCTAGTACCTACTACTCAGACACACTGATAATAGTTTTCACTAAGAAACGGCGCGTTTTCATTTGTTTATTAAACGTACGAACATTTGACATACATAATTAGAGATAAGAAATTCTTCTGAGTTTTATAGTTTATTACATTAACAACATGCTAGGCGGAACTTACGTTCAAATTATTTGCCGAAAAAATTCGGCTGCTAGTGGGACTTGACTTTGTCCAACTGCTATAGCTTAAGAGATTTTATTGTGTATCGCATTAACGCTATGCTACGCTATTCCATGCATTTTTCCTTCAAATATTTGAACTGATGCTATAGCTTAGTTGAACAAAGCGTCGGGACGGTATTCTGTAGTCGTTGGTTCAAGTCCCACAAGCAGCCAAAGTTTTTCTTAAAATAAATATAATTAATTTGAACGTAAGGAATTCTTCATTCTGCAGTTTTTAGGTGTCATGTCAAAGTGAGAAAAACAAAGAAAAGCGCCTTGGAAATCTTCGGATTAATATTCATCGGAGTAGTGTGTGCTGTGTAATTTTGATCTAATTATAGTATATTTATGTTTAAATTATTTATATAAATAATTAAATAGTTACCTACTTACCAATACTATGTGATACATTTATTATCATTGTACCAAATAATATCTGCCAAGTTCCAAAAGTTGAAAACTCTAGTCAAACTGTGTACAAAATCGTTAGGTGTATTATATAATTTTTCAATGTATACAACTATTGTAATTGTGTAGTTTTGTTATATTAATTTATATTTGCATTCGAAGCGATACTTTGTTGAAAACCATCAGGGCTAATGGTACCGACACGTACTCATTAAAAGTAAAAATATGTAAATTATATAACTTTTTGTATTGGTACAGACATACAGTGTCCGCATCACGAATTACTATCGCAGTCGTAGCGCAACCGTATCGCAGCGTGAAATAATTTAACTCAGTACTAACTGTCATTTATCTAGTTCAACAGTGACACAGATAAATTATAGTTTTTACAGATGATAAGTGCGTTATTCAATTGTTTATATGATTGCGATACGATGACTGTGTCGCACAAGAATGAAGATTCGAAATTAGAATGCGCTCGAATAGGAATTTAGGTAGGTAGGTACAAAAGTTTTTGTTTTTGCATTTTGAGTGCGGGATCAGAAAATGGATAAGGTGGGTTCCATTTGCAATATTTTTCAAAAATTCCATGCGGCCACGCATTATGTCTGCAAAACACACATATTACGTGGCCGCATTTTAGGTTCTGGATACACATATTCCATGTGTGCAAATTAACGGATTTTTTGAAAATTATTTCAAATGAGATTTACCTATATTGTGAATATAAAAGATAATATATTAAAAAATAGTATAACCAATACGTAATTTGAAAAACAGATATACTGTCCCAGACACCAAGTCTGAAGTATGAAAAATAAAGGCCATCACGTACTAAAGCGGAGAGGTGCAACGGGCGAATATTTTATAGTAACACGCAAATAGATTGATTGATCGTGGTACGATACAAAATTTATTTTATTTTCATTGGGAAACTTATAGCCTAATAATAAAATTAAACCTATACACAACTTTAGGTTTCACTAGGCCTATTACAAGTTATCATCTAAACTATCTATCATCTTAAAGCTAGCTGAAAAATGGTTAAGCAATTACAAATCTTTAATTCGTGGTTTGATACATAAATAATAAAATTGAAATTACTGTTATAGGGATTGCTGTTCACCGCACACCTGTGCTATTCGGTTTTTGTGTTTCTGATACTCATAATCGTTGACAAACCATCGCTTTACGTATTAGGACACTTGGTATCAGGACTTAATATCTGAGCTGTCTTTTGTCCTTGAATTGTATTGAACTCTACAAAGCATTTCAGCTTATGAAGGTTTGGTATCAACATTTTTGTTAACAATTAGTTATTGCTTTTTAAATTACAGTTTAAATTAATATAGGTATTAACTTAATTAAACATTAAAACAAATTATAATATTTATGAAAATGATTTTATGAAGTCTAGGTAGGTATTGTCAAGTCATGAAGCCTATTTTTATAACATACCATGCAGTTTAGGTGCCAAAAGCTGTCGACATTACTTCTTTGAAAAATCAAACTTACAATGTTTGTGTGTGTATAAAGTTATAAGTCAACTAAATAAAATGATAAAATGTAATACATATATATTTACACTATACCTAACATTCACCATTCCAAAACTATTAAGAGCAAATAAAGTTACTTATGCCACTATAGAGATAATATCCTAATTGTTGTTATCTCAAAATGAATAAGGCAGTGTGTGTTTATCTCTATAACTGTGTACACTGCTAAGTTTTGTTTTTATTTTGACACATTACAAAATTATTAAATAATAAACGTCTCTGTAAATATCTCACAAGAATTCTTTAATTGCCCCAAAATTTCGTACGACATAATATTCATTGCGTGTGTAGAGAAGCATTTATTAGTTCTAAAATAAAAATGTAGGTATATGTACCTACCAAAGTAACTTAATGTAATTGTATTTATGTAGCATATTTTGTGTAATTCTAATAAAATGTAAATAAATAATAATGTCTTATGAAAACTACGTATGTTTTATTAATACAGCCTAAATAGGTACATTATTATTATTATATTATTATGTATAGCATATCGTAGCGGAATTTATACTCAAGGTAACGTAGTCGACGGACATACCTTGGATGGGTGACTCACTGGGTTTCAGCACTAGCAGTGCTGAAACATAGGCCGTGACGAAACTGCGGTATACAACTAGTTTTACAATTTGCAAGGCCGCTTAAAATATTTTTGTAACGTAAAATCAAACTATTAGATATGTAAGTACTTAGAATGTTTTTACTTAGCTATATGTACCTACTCTTAGTACATATACACAAATTTACTGCCATGCGTTTGGCAGCTCAATCGGCTAAGCCATACTTTGCTCTGACAGCAGCTATGCGGTGTTCATGAACTCCATTCCAGCATTATTTGCTCCATCCAATATTTGAGCATAATTAACGTTTCACGTCAAACTTTCGGGCCAAATTATGGTCGATGAGATCATCATCTTTCTGCCTCTAGATTCGATCATATTTTGGTCGGCTATCAAAACTGGCATATGCAATAATCGCGGTGTCCATCAATGTCACTTACATATTCTTCTTCTCTAGCATGAGTATTCTAGGTGTAGCGTGATAACATCGTCGACCACATCGTCACTGACCATCAAGTGAGATAGTGGTCAAACGCTAAATCTATACAGTATAAAAAAACATGCTATGGAGTGGCCTTTCGTGAGACATCGATCAAATATTGAACGATCAATCTTTGGCCGATGAAGCTGCCAAACGCAGCCCTGTACTTACGCGGCTCTCTATGAAAAGTGACTTGGAAAGTCATGAAACCAGTCAAGATATCTAGAGCAGCCTCAACGTGAAGTAATGAAAAATGAAAGAATGTTAAATTATATTGAGCCTTTTTTAATAATAAAGAAATACAAAGTTAACTAAGTGTGATCAAAAAATGAAAAATCTCAGTATGTAGTATTAATAAGCCCATTAACTTTTACAGGTTGTTTTGTTAGATTTTTTAAATTCGCTAAGTAGTAGTTGCCAATGTATTTCCTTTTCCATTGTTTCAAATTGTGAATTGTTTCAATTTAGCACCCTACTTTACCTATATTGACTCCCGAATTAATCTCGCGCATGATGGTACAAGGTTTCTCACAGCATTGGCACCGGTAGGACAATAGGGACCTCTATATTTTTTTATTTTTCATCGGTTATTTTTTTACTACATCATCCCTGACCATCAACCTAATACTCAAAATTACTATAGAAATACATCATAAGTATTTTTCCTCAGCGTCGTGTGAGGTAAACAAGGACGTTGTATCAACAATGAAATCTCTTGGATTAATGAGCATCGTCTTATCAAGTCATGATAAACTGACAGACAAGAATTAGCGTGCCATGTTGACCTGTTTTGGGTGGTCGGTGTCAAATCTACTTCTTTCATATTCAGAATGACACGCGCTTCGCTAAAATGTGTCTAATGTAAAATCGCGTTCGGATCACAAAAGAACGGTCCATTCCAGGAAGTTAGGTAAGGTTCATGAAGGAAATTTTGTAAAAACAGTTATTCATTCTCGGGTGTTTAACTTTTTATTTGCAATTTTGTCTTTTATTTGCAGAACTGGACGAGGGAGTCTAAAAGGCTTTTTGACCGACTTCAAAAAAAGGAGGAGGTATTGAATTCAACCCGTATGTTTTTTTTTTTAAAAAAATGTGTTTGTTACCGCATAACTTCCGACTGGGTGAACCGATTTTGATCGTTCTTTTATATTTGAAAGCTGGTGTATGCCCTGTAGTCCTATTTAAATTTCATCAAAATCGGACGAGCCCTTTTTGAATTACAAGTCAAAAACTGAAAAATGCGTGCTTATACCTACACGATATTATAGTAGAGGGTGAAGACATCGGTGAACATACCTACACCACAATGCCAATTGATCCCATGAGTAACAAAGATCACTAAAAAGAGTGAAAAAGAAATGTACCAAAAATGGAACCGACTTCAACACTCAAAAGTATGAAATAACTTGTCGAATAACTGATATCAAAATATTGTGCTCATGGTGCCGACGTACCATGAGCACAAAATTTTCTATTTTCTAATTTTCAGTTACTTTTGAACTACCATGGTACCGACTTCAACAAGTTAATTCATACTTTTGAGTATTGAAGTCGGTTCCATTTTTTGTAAAAAAAATAATTAAAATTACTACACATGCCTAAACGGCTATAAGAATATTGACTTAAATTTGGTCATTTCGCACCCAACTAAAAAAACGCGCCAGAACGATTGGTAGGGAACCCTTATTGTGCGCAGCCCTGATAGGTACGTTTCCAACGTCAAATAGGCAATGGCGGTTACGAATGCTTTCCTGCACAAGACACACATATCCATTGTGAACTCGCAATCAGATCACAAAACAACAATCCATGTCAGGATTTTAGGTTAGGTTAGAACAGAACAGAAATAACATGTCTATGAAAAAATATTTGCCGTCGTATTTTACTGTTATAAGAAAAGTCTCCACTTACGAACTTCCTTCAGCCATCAATTTTGCGATATCCATATTATCGTCTACTGTAATTTTCAAAAAGGAAACAGTGACTAACTGACTGAATCATTGTGGGAGATTCCAGTCCGCTTCAGTCCGCTTCAGTCTCATTGACGAGGTGATGTTGATCTTAGACAGACTGTCTGTCACGTGAGAGCAAGAATATCTTGCGTTACAGTCATCGATTGGCTATACCTTAAACAAATACAATACAAATACAATTTTTTATTTATGCAATATTTTAAGGTTACAACATATGGTGTACCCTGCCTTTTGTTTTAATTAAAAATAATTGTGTTACAAAAGGCAGTGTCTTCCCAAAATATATCTCTATTTGACAATAGAATCTTATTATAAATATGTACAATTTATAAATATTTTTTATTATTAAATACAAACATAGATACATTACCTATGATATAGAGATGTGAGATAGATGTTTTGTGCCGTTTCTGCCATCAGTTAACATAATCATCTTCAGCTTACTGAACTATCTCTAGACATGATTCCACCTTATCATAGTCTAGTTTTTCCAACCATTCGAATATTTTAGTTTTGAATTTGTACATAGTTAGGTTCTTAATTTTAGTTTTTACATTTATTTTATTATAAAAGACTGGAGCTAGATAATTATAATGTTTCCGAGCAGCTAAACATGAATATCTAGGAACAGGACATTTATCAAGCCTTTTTTTTGTGACAGGTAACCTAGGAACAATTTCCCTATGATATCTGCGTAAACATTTGTAAATAAAAAGTTTTCGTACGGATAAAACATTACTTTTATGGTATAAATCTGTTGTAGGGAATCTAAAGTTGAGACCAAACATAACCTTTAATAGCACTCTTTGTGCTCTTTCAACGTCTAGCATGGTTGACTTAGCAGCACCTCCCCAAGAGCTAATGCAATATGAATGATAAATGAATACTTATATTAAGAAGAAACGTACCGTCTGTACTATCAATTCTCTGTAACACAGTTGTATTGTACTGGATAAATGACAGTACTGAGTTATTTTTTTAATTCTCGTGGTCTCTAACTTTGGACATTATAATCAAGCTCAAAATAACACAACGAGCGCTGGGGCGGCCTATACTCGGGGTTTCTATGCGATCGAATCAGAAATCAGGAGATCCGTGGAAGAACGAAAGTCAGTGAAACGTGGTAGTGAGCAAGGCACCTAGCTCCAACAACTGAAGCCGTTGGGCCTAGCCTTGCGTAGCCTTTGACCAAACACATAGTGCGTTCAGGAAGCAGTTCTTGAGAGCCAGTAAGCATTCTAGGTCTAGCGTGTTCGACCACGTCTTCACTGATCATCAAGTGAGATAGTGGCCAAACGCTAGATCTGTGTGGTATAAAAAAAGATCGCTGAATATTGCAAAAACAACTGTTCCTTAACCGCGCTTCGTCACATATCGTAATTTTTCGACCATGGTAAAACCACGCTTGTTAATAATTAATATTCACAGTTGAACAACTGCAAGGAGAACGATAACATTATTGTGATATATTGAATAATAATTATACTTTAAATATACGAATTTTAAATACAAAATAAATTTAACATATTACCAATTGAATATAATGGAACAAATAAATATTAGTACAACATCTGTGTTGATTTTTATTCAAAACAATAAAAATATAAGTATTCTGTGGAAAACCTTGAACTATCACTTGTAAAAACATTACGTAGCCGCAAAAAAAATTGGCATGCTAACTATATTATTGCTCTAGATTTCATGCCACATTGTTTTCACTTATCTACCACTACACCGCAAACAATAGACTTATTGAAAATCCTTGAACAAAATTTAACCGAGGGCAAAATAAAATTGTCACTTGTCCAATTACTACAGGTAACATGTAATTCGAATTCATATGCAGGTAGGTAGGTATACGACATACTCAAAGTATACGAAAATAAAAAAAAACACATTTATTTTTCATATACATAAATTAATATGTCACAATGGTACTGGCAAGAACACAAAAACAAACATCACAGTTTTTGTCTGAACAAATAAACAGTTCATGTTTTATTTGATGTGCAGTACAGTTAATGACACAAGCGTTACGCTTGGTTGGTCAAATACTGGATATTACAAATATACAATTATTTGCTCTATATTTGAAAGACCAAAGCAGTGTTGCAAGTTAAACGTGTGTATTGTGTATAAGTGCGTACGTGTATATGAGTATCAGTTTGTGTTGTCACAGCTCCGACAAATCACATGCGCAAATTGATTTAGTTCATCTTTCCTTATAGGGTGAATTCCGCGTATCTGGAGCAGATAATGATTGATTAATTAAAAACGTACTATAAGATGCCAGTATACGGTTTACACAAACGCAAATTTATATAATACTAGCTGCGCTCCGCTGCGTATTGCCGATTTTGTGTCGTCCCGTCATCCGACGGGAAAAGTCAGTATTTCGGGATAAAAAGTAGCCTATGCATTATTCAAGGGTATAAGCTATCTATAGGGCATATAGTACGAGGAACCGATGGCTGTTGGGGCCGAAAGGTTCTCGAATGGTGACCACGGACTGGCAAGCACAACATAGAACGGCCACCGACCAGGTGGACAGACAACCTGACTAAGATCTCAGGCAAGGGCTGGATGCGAGCCGCTTCCAACCGGTCCTTGTGGAAATCTATGAGGCCATTGTCCAGCAGTGGACGTCCTATGGCTGAGATGATGATGATGATGATAAGCTATCTTCATTCCAAATCATTCAAATTTCATGCAAATCCGTTCAGTCGTTTCAGCGTGAAGGCTTAACAAACATAATACAAACGACCAGCAACAGAAATTTTCTCCTTTATATTATTAGTGTGATTAGATTCAGATTTATTTATTGTTACATTTTGTTCTTAAATATTATCAGAGTACCAACAGCTATGTCCATTCGAACATACATAGTAATGAGCTCATATCTAATACAACGTAGAAATATTAATCACACAAATATTCTAAATGTGAACTAAACACCCAAGACCTGGGACAAATAATTACACTCATCGCGCAAATGTTTGCCCCTGCCGGGATTCGAACCCAGGATCAGAGAGACACAGAAGTCATGTCACTGACACTGACTACAGCGCCACGGCGACCGTCACAGATTGGATTAATATATTATAGGCTTATATACTTTTTATCCCCGAAAATTGTTCTTCTGGAATATAATAAAAATCTAATAATAATCGTATTATAAATGTGAGTGTAACACTGTCTGTCTGTTATATTTTCACGCTTAAACCAATTTTGATGAAATTTGGCATTAAGACATAACTGATGTAGCGGAAAAACGTAGTCCACGCGGGTTAGCCCTGGCGGCGCGCCGCTTGCATCAAATATATTTATTAATTCTGGTCAGTAATAATCAGAAAGTAAATAAGCCCATAGCTATCTCTGTGGTAGACATTCCTATAGGTATGTGCTAGTATTCGCATCGCAACTTCATGCTTTTGAAAATAAGTTTTATTCGACATGATAAACATAGACTTATCTTCTTCTTTCAAGTGCACTTGATCAGCGAGTTGACACTATAATAGCTTTGTCAGGTTCGTTCTCGAATTTTTAAATCTTTTAACTCACTTCGGAATAAATAAGGGGCTTAATATCAGAAATCGATAAGTAAAACTAGCGATTGACAGCTATTGTGATAAAAAGGATTTCTGAAAGCATACAGTTTTATAAATTGAAGCAGCTATTAAATGTTCTTGTGTCTTGTATGTGTCTATACTGTTTACAATTGAAGACATATTATAAAGAATCGAATCTTATCGCAATATAAAAAATAGAGCCATTTAAATATTTTAAATTGCAACCACACAGTTTTATAACTAAACTAGTAAAAATAAGCAAACATATGTATAAATAAACCAATAAAACAAATTTGCTAGTGACTGTACTTGAATGCCAACGCAATAAAGAGTAATTTTGTTAAATAAACGGCATTGTGTGCATGCGCTAGTTTTACAAACATTGTGACACATCACCATAAATCTCGGGTTACAATGTGATGATAAAAGATTCAGGTTTTAGGGTTTAGTTAATGAATTCCCTAACGTTTATTTTATTTATCTGCTTGAAGTTAAGCAATAGGTATAAGATGAACAAGATATAATTACAATTAAGGACAAAATAGTGTCGGATATTCTATTTTTTTTTCTAAAACACTAAAGTGATTATGCTGTTACAAACAATACGTCCCTTTTGTATAGCAAATAAAAATGAAAATAATATTAGGATAGTTGTATGCAAATTTAAGAAGTTACCACAAATGTGAGTAAAAATTCAAAAAAATAACCACTTTATCACAATCAAGTGAGATAGTGGTCAAACGTATAAAAGTAAATGAAAAAACAAATTATCACCCAATTTTATAGAACAAACTAGCAGACCTGGCAAACGTTGTTCTGCCGTATAAATTATCGAAATGACAAAGTGATTTGACATTTAAATTACATCACATCAATGATATACGAAAAAGTTTTTTAGATATTTGTCCACACAAAAACACTAAAATCGCCATAAAAATGCGGGGTGAGTCTAGGAGGACGAAAAACAATTTACAACCTATTCTAAGATCTACCAACTGCACAAAAAAAAACATGATAATGAGGCTAGCCGTTTCGGAGAAGTTTGATAACAAAGACTGACAGGAGATATTTATATAATATTAGAAGATTAAAGAGCTTGTATAAAATAATAATAATACCTCTTAGTTCCCTCACAAAATCTACCAACTGAAAAATAAGGCATAAACACTATTCTTTTAGGAGAATCTACCAGGTTAAGTATTCCGAAATCCCTTAAGCATAATTAGAGCGATTACACATACATACTTAGATATATTATATGTATTTGTTTTTCCAAAGTTTCAAACTCGTCACATCATTTTTATCAGTCAATGCTCCAAAACAAGTGGCGATTACGAAAATCAAAATAAAAGACAAAACTAACATTGGATTGTGAAAGTTTACGGTGTGATTACATTGTAAACTTACATAATTCCATTATAATTATCATACAGTAATTGTGACAAGAGATTTATATGTAAACACTAAAATATCAGGCACTATCATAATTTTCCACTTACATATTGAAATAATTGCAGCAATTTGACAATTATTACCCATTTCAGGAAAAGCTTTGCCTTCCTCTGGAAAATAATTGGTCAATTATTTGTTTTAGAATTCCCTCTGTGGGCGAAAACGGAGAACATAAATTTGATAGTTCCGTTTGCACCTTTTTTTTTTTTTTTTTTTTACCCGGGGAAATCCTTTATGGATACCACCGGCCGGGGGAGGCACGGTGGTTATGTGGGAGTCCCCGCCAGAGTGGCGAGTGTACCCACTAAAACCCCGGGGTGTTCCTCCGTCGTCGGCAAGTGACGGGGGGCACGGTCCCGCTTGCGCACTATCCGCAGCCCCCGTCGACGCCGCTGCCCGCCTTGCGACGGGCCCACCTCGGGGAGGGATTCCTCCCTCACCCCTCGTGCACGATGCCCTCGGGAACACATCGAGGGCATCGCCACCTCGGAGGGCTCATACTTGGGGGGTGCCAGACGCCCCCGCATCTAGCACCCCCGGCCCTCTCAGCGGAGACGGAGTGCGGGTCCGATCAGCCCGCCTCCGTGTCCGCGCTCGCCGAAGCGGGTGAGAAAGAGGGTCCCTTTCTCTCTCCCGCTCCGCGGCCTCCCTCTGTGACATCACCGTTTCACAGAAGGAGGCGACCGCCTCCCACGACCTCTCGTCACCGACCATCTTGGCTAAGACGACCGGCAAGGAGAGGTCAGTGCCTCCCAGAGCCGCGACCAAAGCTCGGCGCGGCTCGGCTCCTCCCGGACAAGCCTCCAGTGCGTGCTGGGCGGAGTCTTCCGCGTGCCCGCACTGGTGGCAGACCGGGGAGACTTCCCTCCTGGCACAACGGTGCAGGTACCTCCCAAAGCAACCATGCCCCGAGAGGACCTGCGACAGCCTATAGGAGAGCCTCCCATGCCTCCGGTTAACCCACTCTCCGAGTATGGGACGGATAGCCTCGAGGAGTCGTCGAGCGCTATCCCCCCTCTGCGTGGGTTCTGCGAGGAGCCTTCCCTCCCACTGCGTGATGGCGGATGCTCTGGCTTCCTCCCGCCAGAGCATCACCTCCCTCGGCGCCGGTCGCTCGTTACGCTCCCGTGCTTCGGCTCTACGCCAGTAGACCGAGGCAAGGACTTCAGCCTCAAGGTCCCACGGAAGCGTCCCGGCGAGGGCGCATGCCACCTCATGAGAGAGCGTGCGGTACCCTCTGCACACTCTCTTTGCCATCACGCGTTGCGCTCCGATCAGCAGGGCGGTAGTCTGCCGATCGAGCTGTCCCGCCCATATCGGGGCGCCATAGAGCGCCATGGAGCCGACCACCGCGGTATACAGCCGCCGGCAGCTCCCCTCTCCTCCACCGATGTTCGGGAGGAGGCGGCTCAGTGCTCCGGCCGTCGCCACGAGTTTCGGGGACAGCCGTCGCATATGCGCCCCGAACTTCCACCTCCCGTCAAGGACAACACCCAAGTACTTGAGCGTTGTCCGGACAGGGATGGGGGTACCTCCCACCACTATGGTGGAGCCTGCAGGTGGCGCTCGTCGGGGTCCATGAAAACACATGGCCTCCGACTTATGGAGCGCGACCTCCAGGCCCAGCATCCGGATCCTGGACACGGCCGTCGCGACAGCGGCTGTTGCCAGGATCACTGCCTCCCTGTAGCTCTGCCCCCGCGCGGCCACCAGTGTGTCGTCAGCGTAGCAAACTACGTCGACTCCACGAAGGTTACCGCAGCGGAGGACCCAATCGTACCCAATGTTCCACAAGAGTGGTCCGAGGACAGACCCCTGTGGAACACCGCGCGTCATGGGGCTACGTCCCACCCCTTGGGTCGTCGAGTAGACTACCTCTCTATCGGAGAGGTAGTCCTCGACGAGCCTCCGCAGGTACCTGGGCACATTGTGGTGCCCCAGGCCCGCGTGTATCGTGCTCCACGGGAGCGTGTTGAATGCGTTGGCGATGTCCAACGATGTGGCCAACAACACGCCTCCACTGGAGCACGCCTCCTCGGAAAGGTCGCGGACGCGCGAGATCGCGTCGATCGTCGAGCGACCCCTCCGGAAACCGAACTGGTTGGGCGCCAGGTCCGGTCCGGCCGTCTCGAGGTGCTTGACAAGGCGGGCAGCGACTATTCTCTCGAACAGCTTGCCGGCCTCATCAAGCAGCACGATGGGACGATACCCCACGGGCTCGTCCGCTGGACGACCCTCCTTCCTTATGAGGACGAGGATGCCCCTTCTCCACCGTCTGGGAAATCTGCCAACCCTGAGGCACTTGTCAAAGACACCTCTCAGGGCGGTGCCCAGGTGCTCCAAGGAGAGGGCCCACACGCGGCCCGGTATGCCGTCAGGCCCGGGCGCCGTGTTCTTGGCCCTCATCCTGAGCACTGCAGCACCTAGCTCTCCCTCGGAGATGGGGGCAGGCTCGTCCTCTCCCTCGGCGAGATCGGCCGATAGGGCGGCCACAGCAGTGGGAGGTGTGAAGTCGGTCCCCGGCGCACCGGGGAACAATCCCTCGACCACTCTTTGCAGCACCACCGGTTGGAGCGAGGCCGTGGTGGGGGGACCGCAGGGGCGGAGCTTTTGTCTCGCCCATAAGTACGGTCGACCCCACGGATCGCGCTCAAGCCCTTCCAGCAGTTGCTGCCAAGCCTGCTTCTTGGCCTCCCCTATCGCTATGCGTAGGGCCCTGGAAGCCTCCCTGTAGGCGGCGTACAGAGACTCGGTGTTTTCGGTCTCTTGCCGCCTACGCCTTCTATACCGCTGGTATTGGCGTCTCCTCGTCACGCAGCGTCTCCGAAGTTCGGCGATCTCCTCCGACCACCAGTAGACCTGGCGTCTGGGCTGTGGGGCACGCGAACGCGGCATCGCGGCGTCGCAGATACGCGTAACCGCCTCACACAGCCTGTCCGCCATCGCGTCCGGATCTACCGGTTCCGGTTCCTGAGGAGCGCCACTCCACGCTTCGACGAGGATCGCCTCCAGCAGTAGTTCGGCATCGAGGCGCTTCAGGGCCCACCGCGGGCCGATCTCGCTCCCTCCTCTTCCTCCTCCTCCTGACACTGCGTCCGTCGGGGACGGGGAGACGCTAAACCGGATGTACCGGTGATCGGATAGCGTCTCCGCGTCCACCAGCACCTGCCAGTCGCGAATACGGCAGGTGAGGTCTGGGGTGGCAAACGTCAGATCGACGATCGAGCCACCCTGTTGACGGACACAGGTGTTCTCCCTGCCTCGGTTCACGATACAGAGACCCACCTCGGTTGACCACCACCTCCGGCCTGTTGCCGGAGGTATACACTCCGACGATGACGACTTGGCCCAAACAAGCCGTCACGTATCCCCTGCCCCTCGGGCCACCCTCGAGGGGGGGGGAGCGGGCCGGCGACTGTGTGGTGATCGCAACTAAGCCGTCGAGGTCCCCAACCCAGTCAACCCGGGGCGGGACGGCGTACGGCTCGGCGATCACACCAACGCTGATCAACCGCTCCGCCAGGGATTGTAGGAATAAATCCTGTGCCCGGGCGGAGTGGTTGAGGTTCGCCTGGAGGAAGGTTAGGGCCATACTAACCCACCTCCATTTGAGCCACCGGCCCTTTGTCGGGGGGAGGCGGCCGCGACTTGGCCGTAGCCTCAGCCGCAGCGGCGGTTCCGTTTGCACCTCATTTAACCACAAAACTGGTTTGATGCGTCTCTCTAACTTTTTCAATCGCTGGTGACTTGACTTATTAGACATGACTTTTCCAATTTAGAATGTAAGCAATCAATTAGTTTATAGTTGTTAATATGCGAATGCATTTAACTGGTATTTAGTCACATAGTTTGATTGTTGCTTAGATAGGTGTCATCGTTTGCCCTCTGAATAAAGAAACAAAATAAAATAAAGTTAATTAACCAATCTTTGTAATGCAAAGGCTCTGTCATTGTTACGGTCAGCGTAGATGTGCTGTGTTTGTGTACAAGTGAGTTTATTTTAGCCATTATAGAATACTATAAAATATGTCTATGCCTATGTCATTAATGGATGTTATTATACATATAAACCTTCCTCTTCAATCGCTCTATCCAATGATATTATAATTATGTTTATATGAGGTAGATGTCGCACAAGCGCGCGGAAACTGAGGCGTCGAAATTAAGTCAATTGTAGTAATTTTCATTGAGACGCGTATTTCAAGCGCAAGTCTAAACATATAGCTATCCTTTTCTAAATTATTTGTACCGTATTATCTGTCGTAGTAAGCATGTTTATGTCGTAAAGGAACAAAATCTGAGCACCGCGCAGTATGAATATACGTCATCTTTAGTAAAACATCATTGGCTCTATCTATTAAAAAAAAACGCATCAAAATCCGTCGCGTAGTTTTAAAGATTTAAGCATACATAGGGTTACAGGGACAGAGAAAGCGACTTTGTTTTATACTATGTAGTGATGATTTATATGTGACCGAATATTTGAAAGTGATTTTTACACCCAAATTGTCAGATTATTTGAAACTTAGCACTCTTGTCTGGGACCGATGTTAATTTAATCGTTTGTTCTATTAACTTAACAAGTACCTCCAGGATTACATTATTTTTTCGTTGGGTTCCAATTTTTGTTGTCACGTTTTACTTTTCTTACACATGCGCCTAGTTCTAACTTTTACAGGAAAAAATCACGATTCCGACAGTAAACATTTGCGACTAGGCAGACCCTGTGGCCCTGTAGTATCTTCACCTGTATTGACCCACAATCTGAAATAAATAAATGAATTAACAGTTATTGTGTTAATGATTTCTGATCGACCTAGACCTTCCTCTCTCAACACTATCATTCACTTCACCCACGTATACCTACTTAGTCAATCTCATTTCAAGAGTTTTAATGCTAGGCGGAACTTAAGTTCAAATATTTAAAGGAAGGAAGAAAGTTTAGTTGAACAAAGCGACAGGACAGTATTCTGTAGTCGTGGGTTCAAGTCCCACTAGCAGCCGAATTATTTCCTTCAATCTCATTTCGTCCGTTCTCTATACCAAGGCATCTTAACATACTTCTCTCAATTTAAAGCTCTAAGAGGAGGCGTGTAAGGCTCTAAGAAATTTAGCGATTTAAACAAGTGTTTAAGAGCAAGTAGGTTTGATGTAATTATATTACGTCTTGTCAGCTCCTGAGTTGCTAACTGCTTAAGTAAATCTACAAAGGTATATATAGTTAATATATTATGAGAACCAAGGTTCCTTGATACAATGTTATGAGAGAATACAAACCTAAATAAAACCAAGTGTAACAATACACAAACAATATTTATTTACACGGTGTGTACCTATGTTTGTTACTTCTTCACGCTCAAACAGCTACACCGATTTCGTAGAAATTTGGTATGGACATAGTTTAAGTCTTGGATTAACACATAGGTTACTTTTATCCCGGAAAAAGTTTAGTTCCCGTGGGATAATTGGGGTAGCGGTAAAACCGTAATTCACGCGGGTGAAAGCGCGGGCGCTACAAGTAAAGAATACATTCTTAAAAGCTCTATTCTTGCATAGCTTCCGTGGGGGTAAAGATCACAAGCCTGCCACCTCGCGAGGCTAACGAAAGTTGGCTTTGTTATTTGCCGAATTCGTGTCGAGTTCTCGTATCACCTAGGTATCGTCTGGAGCTATCTTTATCAACACAAACTAATCATGTCTCTATTTGTATCGCAAATATTTGCTCAATACATCGCAAAGAATACACTGATATCTGCAACATTGTAGCAACAATAATAATTAAATTTGCTATGTTTGAACAAACTTGTCTTAGAGCAAATAGATACAATAATCAAATATGTTTTAGTTCATACAATAATGTGTATCCTATTCTGTGCAAATTGTTCGTGTAAACTGTAAGCGTTTGTCGTGATAAGCCACAAGTTGGATGTATATATCCGTATTTATAATAAGTACTATTATTAAGAGTTTTGATTATAGCTTCAATTACTAGAAACTTAGCTATAAACGGGCTCAACCGCTTTCAACTTAGAAAGTCACAATTTTACACTGATCACGAATTTTTCGGCGACTGCACGTGTACATACATACTTTGTGGAATTATTGTTTATATATATAACTAGCGGGACCGCGTGGTTTCACCTGCGTGGACTGCGGTTTTACCCACTACCTTAATTATGCCCCGAGAATTATACTTTTTTCGGGATAAAAAGTAGCATATGTGTAATTCCGGCCATAATGCAAATCATTCAACCTTTTCAGCGTGAAGTACCTAGTAACAATCATACAAACGACAGATTAAACAATCATTATGTATATCAGTGATAATCATTATTTTACTCACTTCAGTCAAATACCTCCTATTTTTCAGCTGTTACGGCCATTATTAGATCTGGTGCATGAACTCACCTAGTGAAGGGCGGTCATGCCCGAAACCTTAGAGGAGAGAGCTGGCCATGATCCACCATGCTGGCTAATGAGGGTTGGCGGATAGGCTAGTGGCCATCCGAATGTCAGATTTTTTAGACCACCCAAGTGTCTCCGACATGCTTTAAAAACTGTTATCCTAAGACAACCGGGACCGAGGCTAATCAGCAAAACAGCTAATCGGTAAAGATTATATGGATATCTCCGCTATGAATTCATACGCTTAAACTAAACTTAATTTAATTTAATTAAACTAGCTCGAAACGTGATCTACGTCTAATCTAATATGAAATATATCGTCTCTGCTAGCGCTAATAGCACCGCTTCGTCACTTTTTTCCCCCGTTGTATCTGGTGAATCACAAATGCTTGGAAAAACTACAAGAGTCTGAAGGATAATATGAAAAGTAATATAACAAAAAGCGATCTTTTACCATCATGTAAATTCAAATATCAAATTTAAAATTAAATTAAATCTTGTTCGAGAAGTATGGAGAGAAATATATTGAATATTAAAAGGTTCAAAAAATACTTCACAAAATTATTAAAAAAAAAAACAAATGTTAACGATCCTTTACGTCACGTAAGATATTAAAGTGGCGTTGGGCAGGTCATATAGCGCGGATGACGGTTAATCGATGGACACAAATACTGACCTCTTGGTCCGGCCCATCCTATCAGGCACTTAAAAGAGAGGTAGACCAACGTAGATGATAATAGTACAAGTGCCTGGCAAACAGTGGGCAATTGTTGGGTAGGTTACTAGGTAATGGACAATGGAGTCTAGAAACTTTTAGGATTTTTTTTTTCTTCACGACAAAAAAGACCCCGGCACTAGGATTCCCTGTATCGCGGGAGGCACACACAATCACAGCACACAACATCCAAGACCCGGGACAAACATCTACACTCATCGCACAAATGTTTGCCCCTGCCGGGATTCGAACCCAGGATCCCGGAGACACAGTAGTCATGTCACTGAGACCACTGCGCCACGGCAACCGTCAATTATTATTATTATTACCTATATACACGAATTCCCTTCGTTAAATTCCTAGTGCCGCGCCGCTCTCCACCCGCTCAGTCTGACCGTGACCACTATGTCCACGTCGAACCTATGTTTGATCGCTCTGCTCTCTTTCTAGCTGATTTTTTAAACAGATAAGCGCTTGCTCTATTAACCTAAACTGTCGGAAAAGCCTCGCCTTAAATAAACAGTATCTACTTAACAACAATACATAAGTAAAAAGGATGGGAAAAATATATTATTAATACCTACTTAGCTATATCGTTTCTATATGGTAGATATACCACCTATACGTACGAAGCGTTTTGCTTCCACTTTCTTAATGCGTACTGCCAAGGAATGGAACTCGTTGCCCGAGTCTGTGTTTCCCGATATGTACAATCCTGGAGTCTTCAAGTCGCGAGTGAATAGGTACCTTCTAAGTTTGCGTGCTAAATCCTAGACAACGTCATCACTTACCATCAGGTGAGACAGTTGTCAAACGCAAACTTATAATATGTAAAAAAAAAGGATCAAAGAATAAAAGAAGAATATCAACAATAGAAAACGAATCCACGCTGTTTTCGTGCAAACATATCATATGACACTTATACACAACTCGGATCTTATTGATATACCCACAAATCCAAAAAAAAATGCACTTCCTTATTCCAAAAGAGCTTGATGTCATATTACAATACCTTAACTTCTTCAAATCACTTCGACCAATATAATCGTTATATTTGAAGGTAGGTAGTAATTGTGTTATTATGTCTTTATACGCACAATTGAGTGAATAATATGCGTTGGTTAGTTTTAACAATAGAAGTTCATGTTTTGTCGGTTAAAAGATTATGGACATAGAACAGGAAAGTTTGCGCAGAAGCGACATTGATGTACGCTAGAAGAACACTAAGTCAAATATTAAAACGTTATCATTAGGATTTCTATCACTATGTCGTTTTTTTTATGTGCAAACAAGCAGATGGGTTGACTGATGGCAAGCGATAGCCGTCACCAATGGATATCTGTAACACAGGGTGCATGATACGTTGCCGTTATTTTCAGACTATCTTGACTCTCCTTTTGTAGAATCCATATTGTAGCTACTCGGGAACATCGAGGGAGAAAGATCTTTCTAAATCTTTATCCATTATCTAATCTTTCTTCTTACGTACCACGAGGTGGGCAGCAGCGCTTCCTGAGGATAGGAAACCATACTGCACTCGCCAACCCGCCTGCCAAGCGTGGCGAGTATTGGCAAATCCCCCCTATACGAAGGAGGCATATGTCCAGCAGAGGACGTCCTATGGCTCAGATGATTCTAGGCAAGACTGTTATACAGATAAGCTTGTTTACAGTAACGTTATCCATGTAGAATTTTTCATCCAATTTGTTACAGTCGTTTTCGAAATTGTTCAAAAGAATTGTTTGTTTCATCGTAAAGGACGGACGAAGTCATGAATTACAACACGACATAATCTCACAGAGGCAAAAGCAGCATTTTGCCTACAAACTTTTACCTATCTACCCTACTTTATCACCTTTCCTTCGCCCCTATAATTCCATATCATCAGCAGTCCAACTGTGAATGGTAACATCACCATTATGACGTGTGCATTCAAGTGAAGTGGTTGCCACTCGAACACATGGGTCCGGGGTTCGATTCCATTCTTTTTGGAGATGTTTTGTAGTAAGTGGGTTTTAATAGCTTTTGTTAGTTTGCAAATTGTGGGTATTGAATATTATTGAGTTAGGGTTTTTGTAGAACAAGTGCGTTGAGGAGTCTTGAAAGAATGTTACTTTTTTCTAAAATGTAAATGTGATATGGTGTAATATAAAAAGATAAAAAAGTAGGAAAACCAAGACAGTTTAACTAAAGATTTGTCTATATTTATAACTAGTTGCAGTTCACGGTTTCGACCGCCCAAACTACGATTATCTTGTCGTCCCTCCAGAACTTGCTGCAAACTTCTATAATAATTACACATCTAATGACATCGTAATAATTTAGTGTGGGACGCTACATGCGTTGACACTTTGGCGCCGTCATATCTTCCTGGGACATATGTTAGGGCTGGCGCCGCGGCTTATTCGGCGGAGCAATTGAAACGGCGAAAATATGCTTATCTAAGTAGTGGTTATATATTTGAACCGTTTGGGGTCGAGACATTGGGCCGGTGGGGACCTGGAGCTCATCGGATTTTCCAAAATTTCTCAGAGGGTTTGATCGATGCGACGCGTGACCAAAGTGCTGGCACATATTTGGATCAACGATCAGCATTGCAATTCAACGTGGCAATGCTGCTAGCATTCTGGCCACGTTGCCAGCCGGTAGCGGGTTAGAACATTTGAGTTATCTATAGGCTACCAATAGTTAGTGGATTGCTCAAATGTTACTGTAGTAGCTGCAGTATTGTTATTAGTTTATTATTTTAATAAAGGCATTTGCCCAATATTTAAAAAAAATGACATCGTTCTTTTTACAATATGGAAAACTTACGAGTTCGGTCGTGGCAGCAGGGCCGCAGAAACAGCTCGAAGAATTAATTATGTGAAGGTTGCGAAGGAAGCTACCGTAAAAGTCGGTTTTCGGTCGGTCGGTTTTGAAGTCGGTTAAAAACACATTTGACACCTGATTTTTCCTGAAAGACAACATCAAAAATGTACGAAAATGGGCCGGCAAATTATATTATATAGTACCTAACTAAATTTTGTTTTCAAGACATGTTATAAACATCAAAATGTGATTAGAAAATAAACATTTTTGAATAGTTTCATAAAATCAGTCAAACATCTAAGTTTATAGAAATAGTTTACTTACAATGGGTTTGTACTATTCTTAATATAAATATCTAACGGATCTAACAGTAGTTATTTGAGGGTACCACCGATCAATGTTGGGAGGAATGAAATCAAGTCGATCTCGAATTGTTTTGCAAATGTCCACAAGGGATGTTTATTAGATTTGCACAGCCGCCCTTTATCCCTTCCTTTATATACCTATATCTATATTATGTATGTTGGTACGAATGGTTGAGCTATTGTGTGTAAAGATTTTGAGAATATACGAATGTTATACCTATTACTTAAAACAAAAGTATAAATTTTTTAAATCATATTTTAATATGACTATAATTTCACCCCATGATCACGATGTGGTCAAAGGGGAATCACACTACGCGGAGAATTTGACTGGCTCTCAAGGCTCTCTCGAACATATAGATATCAATTCAGATACTTATCAAATCAAATCATTTAAATGCTGAAATATATTATTTTGGAGATATTTTATTCAGCATCCAAGCGGACGTGCAAATGTTTTCTATCTAATCTTGTCTAATCTAGCTTTGTTTATATAAAGGAAGTGTTTTCTCCCAATTTCATCTTTATTTTTCTATCCTTATTTCTTGTGTCACATAAACTTGTTTGAAATTTCAATCGGATATATTACATTTTAAAATAAACATAAAGATAACAAAATTAATTTTATTCGTTGCTTTATCGATATGTCATAAATTCATCAGATCTCATTTTGCACACACCTAGGACAGCTAGCTATTACAAGATTTTTTCTTTTTCGATGTAATCGAAAGCTCCCGCGTGTAGCGTAAGCTCTTTCCATACATCGATGTGCGTGACTTTTCGCTTGTTGTGGCCCATATTATATAAACCATGTCTCAGTTCAATAAATTATCTATGTAACATGAGTATACACATACCTACATAAAAGATACATAAGTATAAAACATCTTAATTCAAGCGGACCAAACAGAACAAAAATAAGATTGTCTGTTATGAAACAAAATCGTCCTTTCTAGAAATTTGCTCATCACATATCCGAAAATCAATCATTAATTCGAACTCATTGAAATACCCATTTACTTATTTAGAAGCATGATAAATATATTCATAAGCCGTTAAAATTTAATGGAAGACGATTTACAAACCCATTGTGGCCCTACTAAATATCACAATATCACCGTCAAAATTAAGAGTCCCAGCCACTGTGTAGTTGAATTAAATGAATCTTACTTACCCCTATTCACTCTCTTCTATGATCAAAGAAATACCAATTGTATACGTTAGAAAATAGAGTTGTAACCAGTACGGAAAATTTTTCGACAAAAGAACTGCGTTTGATCGCGGTATTATCCACACAATAGTGTCCTACAGAGGAGAATTGTTGACAAATTGTTCGTGGACTAATTTCAGTCTTGCGCAGTTGGAAATAGGGCTGGTTTTGAGGGTAGTTTGCGTATAATATCACCACGGGGGATCGTGAAAAGCCTTCCCTCGTAGTGACGCCCCGTGAAGTAAGTTGTGATCTGTTACTGGATCGTCTTGTTACTGATAGAAAGGAAATTAAGGTTTTTAATAACGTTTCTAGTAGTTTATTGATTGAATATTTAACTAGGTGTACGACATAATAACTGATACTTTTAGGTAAAGAATAAAAGTTATGAATATACACATGTTTAATAACATTTTCTAATTATTAGTATTAACTGAACTAATATGGGCATCCTTCTAGTATTATATTGTAACGATTAAGAGTATCATAATTAGCAGATTCTCTTGTTTGTTTGCTGTTTATTGCCAGCAGACTATAGAATACTGTTCTGTCTTGAATATGAACCTCAGTTCCGCCAAGCATGATTTTAATGCCATAAACCATAAAACTACTAAAAACAGTCTAATGACATGGTACATATTGAGATAAAAACGTTCTTGCATAAGAGAAACTCTCAAAAATAATGTAGTACCTATTTAGTCATCACGCCAGTATAAAAAGTTTCTGAAATCTTTAATTGCGTACTACTGCAGCATGTCAGTAATATTGTTCTTTTTAGCCAAAATCCAAATTACACAGTTTCTCTGTTGAACCGCAACATAGATTAGAGCTCATGAATAGGAGTAATGAAATAAATATTTTGCCGGTAGGGCAAATTCGATAACGCCCGGGTGCGCAAACCCCCAATTTGACGCAACCCGGCCATTTGACGAAACGCCTGAATTGTCCTCGATTAAGTACCGTGAACTATTTAGCAATTTTTTGTCCAAGACTATTTTATACATGGTGTGTGATTGTTCGGAAAACTACTGGTTTTTAGGGTTCCGTTCCCTTATAAACTCTCTGTTACTTTAAAAGTATTAGTAGTAGTATTTCAAGTATTTACTAAAATGTACCGGGGATAATAATATATATAATATATCAGTTTATTATTAATATATACTGCTATTACACGTCATATACAATAATTAATTTTTCAAAATTAATACAGTAATTACAACTAATCCAGTGAATAGGGTGTCCTGTCCTATAGTACATCGAATTTTATATGGTTACGATAATGTCAAAAGTAATATGACACTTTTTAATACCAACACTAAAATTAGCTATTGTTGGTAAAATTGCGGGTAGTTTTATGTAAAATGAGTCGCCACTTATTTGGTGCCAACTAAAACTACCGATGATTGGCTAGCTATTGAATAAAACTTGTCTAATATTAGAGATAGCGTTGTATGAAGTTCTACGAAATTGAATTTTAGTGGAAATATTATACAAGCTATTTCATTTTGAAACAATATTGTGAATTTTAGCTAGTTCGAGTGGGTAACAGATTAGGGCCATTAAGTTTATTTGTTGTGTTGTTTAGTTGTTTTACAGTAAAGTTGGTTGCGTTATCTGCGGAACCCTATCTTATACGTGACAAGTCACGCACTTGATTGTTTTTTTTATATCACGAGTTGAGGTATATTGTATTGACATGTATCTGTGTGGAAGATGGTGGAGGTTAAGTATTATTTTGTGGTGCAATTCATTATTTGCTTTCAATTCACTAACCTTTATAGAAGAATAGTGCTCATTACGCGTTTTCGGTTTTTAAGCTGAACTGCGCAGGATTTGACCAGGTGACAGGCTACTTTGTTCCACTGCAGTGTACATTTTTCTACCATTTTATAATGTCTAGGTCCAATTTTCGACCACTTGGAATGGGGCCAATGTGGTCGAAGGTGGAATCACGCTAGAGCTAGTGTTGACAGCTGTCTGAACATAGACAAATGACTTTCGTTTTGCTATAGTGCCTGAGGAAGGAATTACCTGCATTCCAATCACCGCGTCGCATTCGTATAAACAATTGAATAACGCAATTACCGTCCGTAAAAACTATCATTGCTCTGTGTCACAGTAGTACTAGATATGATGAATTGACAGTTGATCGAGTTCAATTGTTTCACGCAGCGATACGGCTGCGATAGAACCTAATTCCTGCTTCGACTACATCTTCTCATTCTCTCATCATACTATCTTCTCATTTTCAAATCTGTGTCGTAGATACGAATAAATCCCGAACACACTCAATCCTCTCCACAATACGTTGTATCTTGAGCTTGAGTACAAAGACAAAGCCCATAGTTTTTCTGCTTTTATACTGTCTAGATCTAGCGTTTCACCACTATTACATTTTATGGTCAGTGACGATATGGTCGTAGATGTTATCACGATAGACCTATAAACTAGCTGAATTTCAAGGACAGCTGCCTGAACTCGCTATGTGTTTTGAAAACACATAGCGAGATACATATAAGATGTAGTGTGGTGAAAATTACGCTCAGTTTCACCTATCAGCGAGTGGTTTCTAGAACATCCTAGAACCCTTCGCTTGCTCACGTTTCAATCCAAGCACTCACGCCACAAAATAACTTTACCAACATGTAAACCAAATAGGTGAAATAGATAACTATTATACCATGTCTAAAGTTTTTAACACGGTTCAGTTAGTTAGAGCATACTATATGAAGTTTATTTATGGAAAAATTAAGAAAAACTTCTTTATCTACCATCTAAGATATATGATGATGCGATTTACAAAGGATAAATTTCATGTATAATTACAGCGCAAATAGATGCTTCTCTTTACTGCATACTGTATACACACATTTATATGCTACATTTTTATATTTTGTCTAAAGATATAAGTAACCCTCAATTAGTAAGTAGGGTACAACATGACACATCTTCTTCTTCTTGTCCTTATCCCTCACTAGGCGGGGTCGGCACAACATGTTTTCCTCTTCCATTCTCTTCTACCATTAGTCGTCTCAGTGCTCACACCTTTCGTAGACATATCATTATTCACACAGCCCATCCATGCCTTCTTCGGCCTTCCTCTACCTCCATATCCATCATATCCATCATGACAACAATACAACATGACAACATACAACATGACAAATATTTCGTAATAATGAAAACTAAACATTAGTTCTTACGCTAAAGGACAGCAAACATAAGGGCGGTGACACACTTCTATTCCCACCGGATCACTGCTACTGCAGTGATCCTACTTCGTCGCTTATCCGACAAAAATCTGCTAAACTGTTGACTTTGTAAACTAAAAAGTACAAATAAGATTTAAATGAGTGCTCTGGGCGACGTTACGGTAGAGGGTTGAGTCTAATATGGGGTGCAATTACTGGGGTGGCAGAATGTAATAAAATGTTTGGTAATTTTGGGCTCATGGTTACTTGAATCAAATTTAATTTCTTTTTTGTTTGGGCTTTAGAAAATAATGGGGTCATTCCTCGTTCAATAATATGCTTTATCTTAGATGCCTCTTTAGTATGTCATTATTATTTTCATAACAAAAAATAAATACTTGTTGATTGTTGAAAGTACAGTATGAGCCTTAACTTAACCCTTTCATAGGGGCAGGTTGATAGCATTTGAAGCGATGATACGAGTAGCTAAGCGAATGGAGCGTCGGTTCTCAAACTTACGGACGCTCTGGCTCAATCCCCACCAACGGCTTGAGCTTCCAGTGAAGGTAACACCGTCATCAAATCCCCAGCATGGTAGTAGGGCACTTTGGAGTGCTCGCCTGGCTAGCTATCACCCTCAAGTTTGAAAAACTGTCACCAAGCACATAGTGTGTTCAGGCAGCAGTCCTTGAGAGCCAGTGAGTATTCTAGGTCTAGGGTGATAACATCGTCAACCACATCGTCACTGACCATCTAGTGAGATAGTGGTCAAACGCTAGATCAATACAATATAAAAAAAATGTCGACGAACGGTTTTAACATAATAATGATACACACTATCTGGTTTTTAAAAAATTATTAAAGCAAAAAATATACCTGCTATTGTAAAGCTGCAACTCACGTTAATATTGCCCCTTTTTTTACTATTATATATTTTTTTATTGGCGATATTGTATGTTTTTATTTGACAATAATTTTTTTATTGCATATTATCGATAGATAGTATCAAAAATCCATCATTGTAATATTTTTACATAACATTGGGTCTTTCAAATTAAATTTTATAGCGCGCGCCTATGGGCGGCCTTATCCCTAAACGTACTTTCTACCAGGCGATCATCAAAATCTATCGGTTTATGCAAAAAAGGGATGTTGTGATGAAAATAGATGAATAAATATATACATAAAATACTACGGTGACTTCGCAGAGCAGACATACACGTCGACGTATATTATAACACTCCTCTTTTACATAGGAACATAAAAATATGCCTTATTACGATTAGCTTAAATACATTTCTGATTATATAGAGATATTGGAGATGGTATAACATGTCAAAATCATTGTAAGATATTGCATTAAAAGAAGACATTAAAATTACTGAAATTGTGGATCTATCCCCTGCGTTTTAGAGATTACATTCCAATAACACCGACTAATGCCATGTACACACAGCGTAACATTCAATAAGTGTTTGCATCTAATGAAAAGGCGTCGATGATCGCGACGCCACGTGACCGGCACATCAAAGTGTTAGATTACAACTTCGCACTTCGCTGCTTCCGAAGTGTTTTGTTGATATTGGTATGTAATTCGTAGTAGAATCTGGGGAGTGACAAATTTTGCGACATAGAGATCAGAATCGAAGTATTTCTCTGCGTGAATACCAAACAACAGTATCTGTCCGCAAAGAAAAGTTTTAATTTAAGTACTTAATTTGCTCATAAACGCACGTACCACTCCCCTAATTATGTAAAAAACTGTGTATACTAGTGGGCTATATGGTATGTTTACTTTGAAGAAAAAATATCACAGTATAGATAATCATGTATAACAACAATTCTTTTTAGAATCAAAAGCCAAAGTTATTTGATTACTTTAAAAGACAAATAAAGCATCTGTTTTTGTGGCCAAATTTGGTGGATGGGCATTCGTTAGTGGCATTTCCAATTGAACACTTATTGGCACATAGGCCCCAGCTGCTGCCTGAGGTCTTTAGACGAGTTAGAGATGTCCGTGTGGCAACTGGCCAATTCGCATAACCGCACTAGAGTGGTAATTGTTGACCCTTATTCCACTGAATAGAAGGTCCTAAGCCCATTAATAAAAAGGTAACGTGGGCTAATAATGCTAATACTGTTATAAATAAAATATCAAACGGGTCCCACAATTTTTCGCTAATATGTCCATTAGTGAGGATTGCAAGTCACACACGAATAACAATAAGTAGATGTCAATTTATTATTCTCATACTCCATTACAAGTTTAATCATAAGGCTAAGCACAGACACGTGACAATGCAGTGCGAACGGCAAACACGCTCGCGGCGAAATCAGTCCCACTAATTACATGTCCATGTTTGCAGTGTGAACTCCACCTAACCCCTCCGCTGCTGAAAACGAAAAATGTATGGGAACGAAAAAAGCATAATTTATAATGCACCACAGGTAAAACACACGGGTGAGTGTAATAAAAACATTTAAACCGAAAAATGGAACCGACTTCAACACTCAAAAGTGTAAAATAATCTTGTTGAAGTCGTTATCAGATAGTTCACAAAAATAACAACTATCATCACAATTTTGTGCTCATGGTACCGACTTTGGTAATTTTTTTTCACCCTTTTCAGTGACCTTTAATTCCTACTCACGGGATCAATTGTCATTTGGTATGTTCTCCGATGTCTTCAACCGCAACTATAATATCGTCGAGGTATGCGTAGCACTTTCCAGTTATGGTGTATAACTCAAAAACGGCTATCAAACAAAAAAATAATCATAAAAATCGGTTCATACACGACGAAGTTATCCGCGAACACATAAAAAAAATGAATATACGGGCGAATTGAATAACCTCCTTTTTTGAAGTCGGTTAAAAATAAGGATTGACGGTTTTTATGAAGGGCTTTATGTGACTTGTAAGTAATGTACACGAGTAAAACAATGCTAAAACTATGCTTATTCAGTATGAGAAGTTTTCAACTATGGTGCTGCATAAAATAAAACTATCCTGTTCCTGTGTAGTTTGCCCTACCACCATGCTGAGGATTTGATAACGGTGTTACTTTCACCGGAAGCTCAGGCTGTTGTTGGGGATCGAACCAATGTCCGTCAGTTTGACAGCCGACGGCGGGAGGAGCCGCTGAGCTATCATCGCTTCAAAATAATATAATAATTTATGGACGAAACACCTCCTCAAATTCTACACAGTATTGAATACGAGTCGTTATGCTGAAAACTAGTCACTACAAAGCCACACCACGTAAAGGCTTACTCACACCAGTGCGAGTTCAAAGCAGTCATAATCTTACTCGTTGTACGCCAAGTGCTCTTGACGTCGTGTCATCAGTGTGAAAGGCACTATTTTTGTATGTTTGCAGGCGAGCCACGGCTCCACGATTTTGATTTTACAAGCCAAGATGAATAGTATGCAATCTGGCATAATGTAGCTACTTTCTGCTGATGATCATGAGCAACCCGAAACATATCCTGATGATCGACTTGACCATTGAGCAACCTTAAACCTACAAATATAATTATGGAAAATATACATAGTATCAACTATTTGGTGTACAGATCCAGCACTATTAAAATCCGAAACATATCAAAACGATGAACCATCGCATCAAAACTACAGAAAAAGTATCTCGTCTGTAGAATCCGGTCACATCTACATAGAACCCGCCATATCCGGTTTATTTGTGCTTATATTGTGTGGACACAATACTTCAGAAGGATCATGTCGCGCTCCGGCGTTCTCCGGATAGACTTACCGTGTGTGTACAGCTTTATACCAAGACTTAGGTTCTTATGGATAAATATTGCGAAGGTAGCCTTTTGTAGCTTATGGATATTTTCTTGGACAAGCCCACGTCCGTCTCTGTCCTTGTATGCAAGAGATTTTTATACGAAGTTGTTTTTTTGTAAATAAGAACTAAATTTAACAAAATGTACAATACATACCTATTTAGAATTTAGTAATCATTGTATAAATAGTGTTGGGGATATAATATTTTTTAAAACTTTACTGGTTTAGTATATCTAAATAAACTTTTTCAAAGTTTATAGGTTTCACCACTATCTCACTTGATGGTCAGTGTCAGTGTCAATATTGAATGTAAAACAACGCCAAACCGACATGACAGCTTTTCAAACTTGAGGGTAGCTCGTCAGGCGGGTACTGGAAAATACACTACCACCGTTCTGTTGGCTTGATAATGATGGTATACCTGCACATAGAGTTTAAATAAGCCAATAATCATAATTAAATTGCAGACCTTAGATACTCTTTCTTTAGACTCTTTCGTGTAGACTGTAGAGTATTTGAATGTCTTCACTCCACAATCTCCATAAAAATCTGAAAATGAAAATCTCTGAATCTAAAAGAAAACGGGAAGTGACTTTCGGGCATAGTAGATCTAAAAATGTAAAGTTTATATGCTTAGTTAAAGAGCGCTAAATAACTTATATGTTTTACGTTCACTTCTACACATTCAAATTGTTTATTAGTTTAACTCGAAAATACCTCTCAGCTTTGATCCTCAGCGGGGTGCTAAGGGTTTGTGATTGAGCTTACTGGGCACTCATCTGGCCTTTATTCTAACAGGGGTAGAAATCACATAGCCAAACACACCCGCTCGAATTTGAAGCAAGGAGTTTATAAAAAGAACTTTGAAAGACTTCTTTTAAGTCTTCATGAGTATGGATGTTCCATACAATACGTTGAACGAGATTGTTAGCATGGTATTGCAGACTGAGTTAAGCAACTAAGTCTTCGGTCATGCTTGGTTGGGTGACTATGTTGGACTATGATCAATACTCCTGAGACCCGTGTTCAGCAGTGGGTACCAACGTGTTGGGCTCATTATGCTATGCTAAGTATAAACTCAATGATGATTGTGCATAGGTACTTTATGCAGTAGGTACACATTACTTTTTGAAGCGCTTGCCCTTACCTTGTTAAACGTTTGGCTATTGCAAACAAAAGATTTCTATTGTTTTTTTATCTAATTGTGTACGTCTATCAATACTACCCATCACCGAATTTCATTTTTGTGTGTACGTGTAAAAAAAATATGAGAAAAAAAAGTTCTGACGGTAATTTATTTCTAGGTGAACCTATTTTGATGATTCTTTTTTTTATTTGAAAGATGGCGCTTTTCATGTCCTATTTAAATTTGATCAACACCTGACCGGTAGTTTTTGAGTAATGCGTATTTAATTGACTTCGCCTACATTGATGAAGTTATTTGTATCGAGACGTTTAAAATTTTCCACGGATGAATCAACCGGTGTGTTGGAAAACCGGAAACTGGTTTGTATATTATTTTTAACTATATAATTATTCGAGTTACTACTAAACGTAATAACATTATAATGTGATTGTAAAGACGTCGACAAATTAAGCAGAACCGCGTCTGACTATAACTGAGTAATAACTATTAACTTTCGAATAATGAATAATATTCCTTCCCCTTCTGTATAACCGGGTTCATATTACGATGCACTAAAAAATGCTTTCCCGACAGTTTAGGCATTAGTGCTGAAACTTATCTGTATAAAATAAGCTAGGAATGTATGGGATAGTGCAGAGCGATCAAGCATAGGTCATCGTTGACGGTGGTCACAGTCAGAATGCAACAAGCCAGAACAAGGCGCTAGTAGAAATTTTTCAAAATATATTCCTAAACAATCAAAAATTATGGATATTGCAATAATAATCCTGACCGTTTCATGACATGCCATTACCTACCCAAGAACTTAAGTTTTGTATGAATATGCTTGTTATTTTGGAAGATATCCCTAGGGTTTTTTAAATTATTTAAAAGGATTTTTTGCATAAATAAATGTATAGACTCTATAGTATAGAGATAATTATACCTAACCGTATTTTAACTCCTGGGGGTCATCTGCCTAAAAATATTGCTTTGACTATTGCTATAGCTTTCGACTTTTATTCGTTCTTTTCGAAACTAAGAAAGCTTCATGCTTCGTAATTCGACCGTAGTGGTATGGGCTGCTATAGCTTAGTTGGACAAAGCGACAGGACGGTATTCTGTAGTCGTGGGTTCAAGTCCCACTAGCAGCCGAATTTCTTCAAATATTTGAACTGAAGTTCTGCCTAGCATGATGTTAATTCGATACACAATAAAATCACTGCAAGTAATACCGTTATCAAATTCCCAGCATCGTGGTACGTCTACCTGCCTGGCAAGCTAACACCCTGAAGTTGGAAAAATTGTCACCAGGCACATACCTAGTACGTACAGGCAGCAGTCCTTGAGGGCCAGTAAAGATTCTAGGTCTATCGTGATTACACTTTCGACCACATCCTCACCAAACATCAAGTGAGATAGTGGTCATCTACACAGAAAGTACATTAAAAAAAATCGAGCTGGATTGTATCTGCTTTGCCATTTGATTATATTGATAACGGTTTCAATATATCACTCTGTTTGAACGTGCAGAACTAAAATGAAGCTCGGGAATCCTGCCGGTTTTTAATTGAAATATTTATAATTGCGAAGGCTTAAATGTTTAATATAGCACCCCGAGAATTATGAACACACCGCTCTTCTACGCAATTATTGTCATTTCTGCGCAGATAAAGTTAATGGAATCTCTCAAAATCTCCGTGTCAAAATGGGGAGATTATGTGACGTTCTCAAATCGGTTGCTCCTACTTAAGTTGACTGGCCGGTTGGCGCAGTTGGTAGCGCTCTGCCTTCTGAGCCGCTGGTCCCGGGTTCGTTTCCCGGACAGGTCAGACATTTGTGTGTATGAACATGTCTGTTTGACCTGTGTCTGGGTGTGTATATGTATATAAGTATATATATCAGTCATCAGGTTACCATAGGACAGGTTCTGCCTAGTTTGGGACCTGAAGACCTTGTGTGAATGTTAACGAATAAAAAAATAAATAAATAAGTAAGCCCTGTGATCTCACCTACACTATCGCGTTAGTCACGTCTCTTCACCTTTGTCTAATTGAGACTGATTTGAACACCGGCCGATGTTCAAAACTGTGTCACTCACATAATGGCGCACTCGCAAAATTCTGTACGTCTCTTCATCCTTATCTGAATGAAACTGATTAGTAAATACACTGTTTACAGATGTGTGAGTTTGAGTGTATGTCATTACGCGCCGAGTCCATGTGTAGCTCTTAGTATTTGAAAGCGTCACATAACTTCCTCTCTAACACTAAGTATCACATTCCTCCGGTAATAGCATACGTAGATAAAACTGCATAAAACATTACGCAAAAACCTTAGGACTTCGTTTTCACTAAGCTACATAAGGAGCTTTAGCAGTCTGGAAATTGGACTATGGACTTCGTTCAACTTATTTTTTTTTTTTTTAATTGGGAATTCTGCATTAATAATCATGAGAAATATTGCCTTTAATCGGCACCTTAAGAGAAATGCCAGTTTACAATTAGTGAGAATGCAATCAGTTCATTGCGTTTGAAAACTTAATTGTCAAAATAAATCAACCATAAAATTATAAGCATTGCTTTTCCTAATCCCATACACCCCAAAAAGCTTCAATCTCCAAACAAACACTCATTTTTAACAGCAAATTGAACGCCAATTATCTCGACACCATCTCAATATTACATCACTTTGTGTACTTGCCACGTGTCTGCACTACACCGATATTACTTTTTTATTTGTCAGTCCGACCCCTTCAAAACTTGTCAACATGTTTCAATACTATCACACAAATTTACATTTACATCCAGCAATAAGACCACACCGTTAAATCCGTCTTTATAGCTGTAACAATAAGAAATAGGTTGTAATTTTTTGAAGGCAGTTATAAAGTGGTTGGTAGCAATGCTTTGAGTTTACTCAACGGATATTAGGATACAGAGTGGATAACTATTTGAGAATGATGTTCGTTCCCATGGAAATCGTATTAGATTTTGTGTTTTTGGATTTGTCGATGCAGCTACATGAATGAAAGAGATGAATGAAAACAATCTAAATATTTGAAAACAAGTTTTGACAGTCGACGTGGCGCAGTGGTTAGTGTCAGTGACATGACTTCTGCGTTTCCGGGACCCTGGGTTCGAATCCTGGCAGGGGCAAACATTTGTGCGATGAGTGTAGGTGTTTGTCCCGGGTCATGGATGTTTGTGTGTGTCCAGCCTCCCGCGATACAGGCAATCCTAGTGCGGGGTTATGAGTGTAATAAAAAAAAAAGTTCACCTGTTGAAAGAAGAGACTTCAGCATGCCTTTGAGTTCGATTCCCGGCAGGGGCAGATGTTTGTGTGTGTCATACCTCTCGCGACTCAGAGAATAAAAGTGAGGGGGTATGAGTGTGAAAAAAAAGTACATTTTAGTTCGAGTTATGAAAAGAAGACATTTTGTGTATTAAAAAAATTATTCAATCAACCTTTACGTCACATCGTCACTGACCATCAAGAAAGGTAGAGATTTGTCGGGAAATGCTCCTAATGGTATTAATAACACAAACTAACTGAAATTCTTTAAAACACAAAAGGGTCTTATTCTATTTGATGTAAAATTCTAACTCATATGACTCATTACAATGCTATTTCTAATATTAGACAAGTTTTATTGAATTGCTGGCCAATCGCGGGTATTTTAGGTCGACACGAGATAAGTGACGACTTATTTTACATAATATGTACATAGTATGTCTAATAAGAAGATCTAATTTTAGAGTCATTTGTGTCATAATGGACTTTATCTTAACCATATAAGAACTATCTTATTTTCCACAATTTTAATTTCGCTTAGTAGTAAGTACACGCAGTACGCTTAGTAGTAGCAAGGAAACCATTAATTCATGTAAATTAAATAATCCGAAAGAAGTCTCTTCCACTCGCGGAACCGGAAGAACGGAAAGCGAAGAATTTAAGACAACCGGACTTATAAAATGGACATTCTTCATTACAAAAGTGAGCGTTTAAGAATGTGAGGTCTATTCTTTTAGTCGGCATCGCGTGGCTTTGTCTATAGGACGGAACTTAATGAAATACCGGTCCGTACCGCCTTGATGAAGCTACCCGCTGTTTTAAGGAAAATATGGCCAGACGGATTTTTAATGCTTGTCGCCTCGAAATTTAATTTCCGTTTTAGTTAATACATTTCTATTGAAATATAAATCCAAAATGGAGGTTAGCATAATAAAGTTATCTGATGGAAGATTTAATAAAGAAAAGTAAGGATATTTACATAAAAGCGTAAATTGAGCCCTTCCACTGCCGCATACAAAGTGTTTAATAGATTAGATTATTTAAACGTGGGCGCGGCAACTTATGTCGTATATTTTTTGTTTATTAGTATTATAGTCTCGTGTTTTGGAATCCTTAGTAATTATTTTTTTTTAAATTTTTTTTCAAGGATCGACAAACAGTTTCACAATAGTAGCCGTAACACATGGTACGGGTACTATTTTATTTATTTTATATATATATTTTTTTTATTTTTTTTTTATTTATGATATAAATATGAACGATGCCACTTCATTGTATTTAAATATTACATACTCGTATTGTTTATATTCTGTCTGGTTTATGAACAACAATCAGCGATTGCTTTGTCGGGTAAAAACTCGTCATAAGCATTCGAAATTCAGAATGCAGGTACCTTATAAACTTGATGAACATATAGGCCACTTTTATCCTTTAAAAAAATGATGGTTCCTCTGGGATACACAACAAAAACATAATGAATGGTAATGTAGCTCTGTCTGTCTGTTACGTTTTTACGCCTAAACCGCTGAACCATATTTGATGAATTTTGGTATGGAGAATTGAATTTGAATTTTTGTCCTGGAAAAACTATGGCTTCTGTAGGAGAATTCAGATAGCGGGGAAAAAACAGAATCATCAATACGTTAACGTGATCTGGAATCTTATTAAACCGAATTGTTTTGTAACATATCTACTCATTATATCATATATCATAACCGCATGTAATTCACCGTAGTGTAGGTATATCACGGTACCACCCCGGTTACGGACGTTTACTAATTTCTCTGGAGAAGATGTATTATTCATAACACCTACTGCTATAATTAATAAAGTATAAAATCCTATAGCTACAGTTTATACCTTTCTCTACCGTAGCATCAATCGTTACAATGGAGGCAGTATTGAATCGAGCTGCTAAGTGATTTGTCCGCTCTCTTGCATTATTGATGTGCAACGGGTGAGGTTCACAAGCATTGCTAACTGTACTAGGGATATATATACCTAGGTACACGCATTTATGAATCATGCTTTGGTGACATATATCACACTCAGACCCCCGCACTAGGATTCCCTGTATCTCCGCCACGGCGACCGTTAACAACATGCTAGGTGGAACTTACGTTTAAATTATTTGAAGGGAAAAACACAGGACAAGACAGAACGGTATTCTGTAGTCTTGGGTTCAAGTCCCACAAGCAACCGAATTTTTTCCTTCAAATAATTTGAACGTAGGTTCTCTTGCGTACGAAAAAAGGACGGAATTCCAAAAATAGGCGCTTTTTTATCCCTTACTGCGCGATATGTGGCGTCGCAAAATAGGCCTTATTTATTGTTCAAAAACTTCATTATGAAGCTAAAATTTTTATACTCATTCCTTGCAATAAAATATTAGCCTAAATATTAGCTGCCCTTAATACATTAAAAATATAGTTTTATTAAGTAGTGTAATATGATTTGTATACCTCTTAAATTCTATATAGTCTCTCCACAACCCCAAGATTAATGCAAGAAGCATTTTCATATTAAATGCAATTATATTTATGAACATAGCCTCGGGAAAATAATATAAAGTGCATTAAAAAACAAGTCACTTTATTTACATAAAGCATATTTTCAATATTGTTAGCGGCAGGGACTTGTCTACCCGCAAAGTACAATTTAGACATAAAATAAGTAATTTAATTCTTACACGCGAGATCTTCTTTTCATAGTGTTGTTCTTATTAACATAAGGTTCGACATGACGTTAACATTTTTATGACCTCGACCTGAATAAAGTAATATTTAGTTTGACTATATTGAAATACACTTGCGCATTTTTTTCTCTTTCATGTATTATTCAATGGAGCAAGACTGCTAAGGGGAGGGTTTCTTAATTTGACCGTATATATATTATTTATTATTATTATGTGCGTTCGCGGGTAACCTCTTCGCTTATGAACCGATTTTGATGATCCATTTTTTGTTTGATACCCATTTACCTAAATTTCATCAAGTTCGGGTCAAGCGGTTTTTGAGTTTCACGCCAATAACTGAAAAGTGTTACCTCTACCTTTATGACTTCCTTATTGAGGGTGAAGAAATCGGTGAACATACTTGATGACAATTGATCCCGTGAGTAGAAAAGTTCGCTGAAGAGGAGGAAAAAAATGTTTTCTAAGATTAGTGCTGATAAGTTGTAACAATTTTTGGAAAACATTTTTAACTCAAAATATAATTGACAACTATTTATGTAATTACATAATTTTATATTATGAATGTAAACCGCTTATTTAACGTGGCTAACCAAACCATACTAACAAACATTGTTCAGAGACAAATAGTTCCCAAAAATAAAAACAGATGGCGTTGTAGTCGAGTTAGCTCGCGATGATGTTTCATTCACTGCAGAGTGAATCACACATAATAATTTCTTGATAAGTAACTTTGCGCAGAGGCAATATCGTAACCAATGAGGTTAATCCGAGGTGCGATTATTGCTAGTTGAAAACTTTACCAATACCCCGCCATGTGGACGTGAAATACCGTCCGCTACGGCAATTTTTGAATGGCCGTGAAGGCCTAATAAGGAATGATCCATCAAACATAAACACTTTATTGAACAACAAAGAATACATAATTAAAATATGAAATACATAATTTATTTTCAAGATCATGATTATCATTCTATAAGTCAGTATTGAAACAATAATGCAAATTTTCTAACGCATTAATATTATGTGCGATATGGGTTCGTAGTTCACGCGTAAAATAAATCAGAGAGTTGTAAGGATTGATTGCCAGCCTGATCTGTCTCAGATTAGGCTGGCCTTTTTCTATGACATTTAGCCTGACGTTTGAAATTGATATCTTCATCAATCGTTATTACTTGGAAGGTATAGACGATGAAACACAATATTATTATATTGATTTGCAGCATCTACTCAACAGGGAAAAGGGTACAGTTCGAAATCAGTGTACCAACTATTACGGTAATATATCAAGACTGAGCTTTGTCCTTTGTGTATTCAGCTTTAATTTAATTTTGCGTTTATATGTGTAGCATTTATTGTAAATGTGCTGATGATGAAAAAATACAGTTTACTTACTTACACAATCAATTTAACATACAATCGATGTAATATGATGAATACAGGCACAATTTTCTGCTTGCAAAATATATTCAAGAAAACTAAAAGAAACCGCAATGTTACAAAAACATGACATTATCGATCGTGTTACACCCGCCACGTCGACTTTTGCGGAAGCAACGCACGCCCAATTGCGCGCAGTTCAATGCAACTCCTATTCAATTTCATCGAGACAAGAGGATGGGGGAGGGAAGCGGGGAGAAGTGGACCCGGGGGTAGGGTGGGACGGCTGACTGACGACGCCGCGCTGATGGCTAAACCGTGTTCGATTCGCACCTGCTTGAGAACGGAGACGATGTAGCTTTGTTTTGACACATTGTGCATGCCTTGGTTCGGTATTTTTGGTGCTTTAAATACGTGAGTTTTTACCTCATTTAATTCAACAAATCCTTGTGAATTATGTATAACCTCATTACGGCTTTACTACCGTACTAGCCGCCATAGATTGAAAGCTCATCCAAATAATTGACTAGCTGCGCCCCGCGGGGGTAAAAACTCACGTTAACTATTGTTTTTACTACCTCAATTACCCCACGGGAACAGTAGGTACTTTCTCATCATCATCATCTCAGCCTTAGGACGTCCACTGCTGGACATAGGCCTCCTCCATTGATTTCTACAAGGATCTGTTGGGTGCGGCCCGCATCCAATACTATCCAATACCGCATCCAAGCAACAATACTTTTTGCAGGATAAAAACTAGCTTATGTGTTATTCCGAGGTATACTATAATAACTTAATTCCAAATTTCATGCAAATCCATTCATTCGATTCAGCGTGATGGAGTAACAAACATACAAACAACAAATGACAAACTTTCGCCTATTATAATATTAGTGTGATTGTGTGATTCATGGGTGTCACATACTGCGAGATCTAACCGATCCTTGTTGCCATATACCTGCAAAATTTGGATCGAGCTTCTTCCCTCAACGTTCTTGAATAGCGGCAGTTTGAGATATTTAAGCATATATATATTGCGAGCCACCGCTTGCATAAATAAAGAAAAAAATAAAAGTGACGTTAAAAAGATATCAAAACCTATCAACCACATATAAATTTAATGTAGAGCAACAGTCTCATCTAAATCTCCGTAAAAGCTTGACACTATCGCGATACCACAGATTCGTCGTAACTACAAACTGTCGTCTCACGGCGAAGCTTCCAAGCCGCAAGTTTCTCTGATACTGGCTGGAACTGCTGAAAGTTGCGAAGCGAATTCGAAAAGAAGTTGGGTCACTTGGTTTCATATTTGGCGGGAAATGTATCGAGTTCGTTTTTCTTCAAAAGAGTTTTGAATCTTTAAAAAGGATTTCAGTTCTATCGAGAAAATCATTCAATCAAGTTCTTTTTTTTGACCAATAAAAATCTTTCAAGAAATCTTTATTACAATAAAACACAATAAAAGCCGTGCATTCACAATAGCAATAGCTCACAATAACAATGAAACAGATGCACGGATAAATCAATAAAGTCATTTTCTGATTTCTAATGATTTTAAGCCGAAGTGTGGTAGACGATATATTTTGCGGACTGTAGGTACATGTTATAGTTTTGGTACCATTATTGGCCCTGCCTTGGTAGAATAAACTAATAGAAAAACCAATGTTGCTACTACAATCGTCTGATACGAGCGATTATGTCACATTATTGTTTTAAAAATAAACTTTTTTTTATATTTGGAATAGGCAGGCGTTTGACCACTATCTCACCTGATGTTAAGTGATGATGCGGTCTACGATGGAGCATGCCTGCCTAGAAGATACCTATTCACTCGTGACTAACTAACTCGTAACTTAAACGCTAGCTCATAAAGCATGAATGTGGTTAGGTTAGTTTTGAAGAATTCATTAATTTTAAATGAGGGTATTAAATAATATACATAATGTATTTTTCATGTTGGCAATGAATATATGGATACATTTTTTATTGGTTTATAACTATACTGATATATAACGAGTCTAAAATGTAATGAGTAGCAGAATGATATTATTTTATTTTTGTTTATCTGTAATAGTGCATTATTACCAATAAATTTTTCTTCTCAGCAATTGGATATCCACTGCTGGACATATGCCTCCCCCATATGGGGGGATTTGCCAATTCTCGCCACGCTCGGCAGGCAGGTTGGCGAGCGCAATATGATTTCCGATCCTCAGAAGGCGCTGCTGCTGCTGCTGCTATTTGCAGATTAGAATTGTTAATATTAAATCATTCCTTTATTTATTGACATTCATGATATTTTCACTAACGTATTTACTTATTTTGTTGACTTGTAATTGAATAATTAATTATGTTTCAAAATAGTTATCTGTTGACCCTATGGCGCAGATTTACATATTATTATATATTTGGACGTAAGGATGGGTGCGTGGTGAGACTAGAATGATTGCAATAACTAATGCGTAGTTATATTAGAGAAACTTGAAAGTACAACCAGTGAATAACAATTTTCAAACGCACAAACATATTATACCGAAAAGAGTACCTATACAGAGCATGAGTGTGTGTGGATATAGAGATAGAGGAAGGCCGAAGAAGAACTTGGGCTGTGTGACGCATGATATGTTTATGAAAGGTGTGAGCACTGAAATGATTTGTGACCAAATTGAGTGGGAGATGAAAACAAATTGTGCCGACCCCACCTTGTGGGATAAAGCAAAGAATTAGCAAGTTAATAATCTATGCATGTATAAAAGGAAGCCGCACATCACGCTCGCATGTCTCCATATTCGATTACTCCTTATAAGCCTTGCAACCGATTCTAATCATATCAAGATTTTTTCAAAAAGATTTTTTTAATTTTTTGTGCTTCACAGATCTAGCGTTTGACCACTATCTTACTTGATGGTCGTTGACGTTATGGTTGAAGTTGTAATCACTCTAGATCTAGAATATTTACTGGCTCTCAAGGACTGCTGCGCCCACTATGTGCTTGCGACAGTGTTTATAACTAGAGAGAGCTAACCAGATAGGTACTCTAAAATACTCTACCACCATGCTGACAATTTGATAACGATGTGTTCCGGAATATATTAAAATATTATATATATGTATATGTACAGAATGAGACCCAGCAACCGTTACGTTGGAAAACGGGTTTCACTCTCAGAATCGTATTGGTCATAAGTTCATAACTTAATGTATACGGATACATACCTAATTTATAGTATGGTGTAATTAAAATCTCATCATTTTTGTATTTAATAAAAATATACTTAATTCATTTTAAATAGGAAACCTTAATTCGTTCCATATTATTTTCTCCGCTAAATTCATTATCCATTTACGGTTTCGCAGGCAATTGTTTTAATCCGATAGCGAGCGTGGCCCGATGTGGAATGAAATAATTTAATAGCCCCCCTATCCTCCTCCCGGATTCAAGATGGCGGCGGGGCGGAGCGAAGGGTGGGGCCAGCCGCCTCATTTGAATTTCGAACGCGAGCTTTCCGAACGTGTGTTCAAACCGGTTTTCGGCCAATTAGTTTCAGTATAATTCGGTTTCTGCATTCTGTCTGTTCCCAGCTATATTGTTGCTTAATTGGTGGATTGGTTGTGCTGTATTTTGCATCGTGGTTACTTGGCCTGGATGAATTATTTTATATTATAATTAGAAACGCCTTATAGTCCTTAGCCCAGAAACAAAAATCAGATACGGGGTTAGATTCCGATTTTATTTATTGTTAGCTTGTATTACATTCAGTGATTAAATACTTACGTTTTATTAGAGACCTGTGTCCATTCGAACATAAAATGATATACCACATGAATATTTACTGTTTTTAGAGATATCGATGACGTGGGTGTTAAAGTTTCATATGTATTGAAACTTGATATTTTTTTTAAACGGCCAATCGCGGCAAAATAATTTCCAAATTATGTTTATAAATATTTTTATATCAAACTAACAGATGTTTCCTTTCAGTGAATGTTATCGATTTGCGTTCGATTATAACGCGTTCTTAAATTTTATAAAGTGACTGCAAATCAGTATATTTATATTATCTGGAAAGCAATTCGATCTAGCCAGTTTGGTGTGATCATGTAATTTTAAGAAACAGCAACGCAGTGCCTTTTAATATAAGCTGGGTTTATATCGTAGATAGCTAATTTTACAATTTGACATGGCTACACTTCAACTAGGTACGAAAAATTATGATCATATTAAAGTAGGTCTAGTGTAAGTTTCCCAAGTTTATTAACACTTAATGGCACATAATATGTTTGTAAAAATCCAAAAAGGAGTCTTATGTTTTATTTTAATAGATGGCAATCAAGAAGACTGGTTGCCTAATGGTAAGCGATCAACGCGGCATCTATAATTCTGGGTTCATTACGATACGTTGCCTATCGTTTTTAAGACTCTGTCCATTTGAAGAATCCCATATTGTAGCTACACGGGAACACCCAGGGAAAAAGCTCGCTCCATAGATATTCAACGAGCTCATATATAGGGTTTTAAATCGTCATAGATTCTGTTATCTATTCTTGTGATACGCTTTGTAGCATTTCTAGACGTGAAAAATAACTCTGAGAGGTACTACGCCGAGGTTTTATTGTTTTAACTCGCGTAGCTCCGATTGTCGGTGCTACGGTGCTCTCTGCTACGCCGCGCCGCGTCGCGCCGCGCGCCGTCGGAACGTAAAGAATATTATGGAGCGGACGGAAAGGCCTACGAATCTTAGCATAGTGATGTATTGAAAGGAAGAAAGAAAGTATATAAATGTATTCCCATCAAAAAACAGCATTATATAAAAACATTTCAATTAACATAAAACAAAAATACTATCCATGTAACATTGCCCGGTGTCAGGAATGTGTTTCGACTTAGCATACACTAATACACTACTACTATACTACACTACACTACACTTCGGGTCACCCCTAGCACTGATTTTCAGTCGACACTCATTTCCGACATCACGAACGCACAATTGACCTCAGTTGTACTGTACGTTGCACAATGCACGCAAAATATAAGACAATAAACGACATAATAAAAAAAAATGATTTAAACATTTTCCTCACATTCCTCATAATGCTCTATCATCTTTAACATTTAATGAAAATGTTAAAGTCTATGAATGAGTAAATTATTTCCTTCCATCTCTGTATTACTTAGACCCACAAGCAAATAAATACATGGATAACCTGGTAACGTTATAATGATAAGCATGTTAAGCACTATGACAAATACTTAACCATATATAAAAATATGTATATTATGTTTGAAACCTGAAAACTATCGCGTGTTTCATCCATCATTGTAATCTAAGAGTAATTTTTCAGTATATACCACGTGAATTCCAGATTCACGTGGTATATATTGGAAAATTACTCTCCGACCAGTTTTCAACGAATCTGCATTTCTTAATCTGGGAGATAATATCGTGGCAGGCGACGGGTGCGAGTCTCGCACGTAACTGGCGTAGAGTCGGTTGAAATGCATCATGTCAAATTATTACAGTGTGCACGGTTACTTGAGTCATTGTCACTGAAAGTGTCACTGTCACTGTCACTTTGATATATTATTTGTTTTACCTTGGACAACGCCTAATTAAGTTTATGCTTAATTATAAAAGGGAATAAAAGTGACTTACAGAAGAAAAGTGAAAGATAGAAGCACCGCACCATGTCCTCTCTATTTGTCTCCCAGTAGCTATTAGCTCAATAGGTACTGAGTGTCCATTTTATTTTAAAATTGAAATGGTAACCTACTAATAACAATAATTAAAGATAAAAGGAGAGGGCTTTGATCGGGGTCATGATCGAATGATCATCCCAACATGATCGAATCGAAAATGAGGAGATCCATATTGTAACAAATGTCACCGACATAGCCCAGCGGTTTCGCAACTTCAAGTGGCAGCAGGCAGGGTACATATTTCTAAGAACGCCCGTTCACTTCGAAAGATTCTGTTGTCTAAGAAATCTAAAACAGACCGTACAACACTTACGCTCTAAACCCCCAACCGGCTACCTACCGTTGATAAAAATGTAATCCTACAAAGTCATGAAAGCAAAAGAGGCGTCCAGGGTAAATAATCACCGTTTTCCATCAACCATTGTGGCAAACATTTCAAATCGTTGCGGGGTCTTCGCGCTTTCGAGAACATAATCCTTCAGGAACCATTGTTGGCTGCGCGAAGACAGAACATTAATCCTGCCTTTTGAAGACAAGAGATATCCATCAATTGTCAACATTGGACTGGAGGGGTGCATCCCCGCTTTGCACCCCGTGCCACCCCAGTCTCCCCTTTACTCACACAATGAAAAGTACCTAAGAGTAATAAACGAATTTCCAGAAGTGGCATTTGAAAATTATCCATTGCGCTAAGTACGCCATAATTTTTTTCCTTATATATCTAACATAGTAATTCTACTAGTTTTTTTCTGTTACCGATATGTTTTTTTATACTGTATAGATCTAGCGTTTGACCAATATCTCACTTGATGGTCAGTGACGATGTGGTCGAAGATGTTATCAATATGTACATCTATACTACTATTTATTATAGAGAGGAAAAGTTTGTATTTTCGTGTGTGTGATGAATATCCCCCGCGAATGTTTGTAATGAATAAACTCAAAAACTATATTGCCGATTTCAAAAATGTTTTCACCATTGGAAAGCTGCATTCACATTGAGTAACATAGGTTATATTTCTTGCTAGAAAAGATTAGGGATCCTTACTGAAACTTGAGTAACGTAACCCAAAGTGTAAAAAAGTGCTCTAAAACGTCTTTCGTTGCATGCGCTGGGGAAACTATTGATGATAGAACAAAAGTATATTCTACAATATTAAAGAACATATCAATATCTACAAAACAACCACAGAAAAGTTATTGTGTTTGTACGGACGGTAAGAGTGTTATTCAATTGTTTATGCGATGGTGTACGTGCGTACTGTGACGCAAGTTATTCCTGCTGCAAGCAAAGACTCATACGCACATGCTCGCCTCGATGCCTCATTTGTTCACGTTAGATTTAAATATAAAACTTATGTTTACACCAACTGAATACTAGAGAGATAAAACATGGTAACATGGAAAAAAATTAACAGGCTTAACACTCGCATTTTTGACAGTGGTTAACTCTCGACTTTAACTATTGCGACCCATCATGAGGAGAGTAACAGTTCACTAATAAATAATGAATTCTCACAGTAGTCTTTATAGATGTACTGTCACTTCTGCACAACCTAAGTCGCTAATCTCTGCACCCTCCGTAGCTATACGCGAGTGAGCTAGTGATTGTCAAAATTTGTCGTTCTAGGAACAAAGCGTTATTTACCGAGAGAGCAGAGCCTTTGTGTCGGCATTACACCACTCCACATAATATTGTGGAAGTTCTCATTGCACTGTTTGCTGGCGGCTTTACGGGGATTGCGACTTTTTATGCGAGGTGATAGGCGCCGCATTAGGGGTTTTTAGCTTTGAAATACCCGTGGCCGTGGTGGTACCTGTCTAGAAGAGTACTCCCCCATCTCTTCCTGTGGGTGCCGTAAGAGTCGGCTAAGGGACCACGTACCAAAAGGTGGGTAGCAGCGCCTTCCGAGGATTGGAAATCATACTGCGCTCGCCAACCCGGCTGCCAAGCGTGGCGAGTATTGGCAAATTCCCCTTGTATGGGGGAGGCGTATGTCCATCAGTGAAGGCACATGGCTGAGAGAAGAGAAGAGCTTTGAAATAACTTACATAATATTAATATGTAGCATAAGAATAATCATCCCAGTTAATCACCACTCAGATACGAGTTTGCCTTACAGAGAAGATAGTTAACCATGATTTCACCATGCTGAGAAATGAGATCATCATTTTTAGTTAGTTAGGACGATAACCGGGACCGTGGTTTGCGTGCCCTCCGAAGAATGGAAGCGCTCTGTTGAATATGCAACTAGCTATCACCCATACAAGGTATGACTACAAAAAAAAAAACGGTTCACCTAGCCAGTAGCTGCATAGGTAGATAAAACTGCACAAATATCTAAACCCCATGATATTTTCTCGCAGTGTTATTAATTACTTAATAATTTAGTGCTGGATAAAGTGAAGGCTTTGAATATCCAGCCTAGTGAAGGTAATCATGTCATAATTGTCATATACATATATTTATTTCGCTGAAATAAAAAAAAAATTAACAAAAATTGGAACCGACTTCAACTCTCAAAAGTATGAAATAACTTGTTGAAGTCGGTACCATGATAGTTCAAAGTAACTGATATCAAAATATTGTGCTCATGGTACTGACTTCGACAAGTTATTTCATACTTTTGAGTGTTGAAGTCGGTTCCATTTTTTGCTAAAATTTTTTTTTCACTCTTTTTAGTGACCTTTGTTACTCATGGGATCAATTGTTATTGTGGTGTAGCTATGTTCACCGTTGTCTTCACCCGCTACTATAATATCGTGTAGTATAAGCACGCATTTTTCAGTTTTTGACTTGTAACTCAAAAAGTGCTTGTTCGATTTTGATGAAATTTAAATGGGACCACACGAAAAGCACGAGCTTTTAAATAAAAAAAAGAATAATCAAAATCGGTTCACCCAGTCGGAAATTATGCGGTAACAAATACAAATATATATTTTAAAAAAAACATACGGGTTGTATTGAGAACCTCTTTCTTTTTTTGAAGTCGGTTAAAAAGAAGTATCTGCGCCAAGCGGCGGCCGGGGCGTGCCACGGCGTCGTCGTCGCGCGGCCTATGCGTTTTCGTCTAAGAGCGTTTTAATAGTTTTATATTATTGCACGTATATGCAAAAAAAATACTAAACAAATAAGGATTGACGCATTTTATTGGTGAAATGTAGGTGTCAAAGTTTAATAAAAATATGTTTAAACAAATGTGGTTTTGGTCTCATTTCGAATCAAAACAATATATTTACATGTGCCTATGTCGCAAATTTGATATGAAAACATTTTATATAAGTATATTTTTGTGCAAAGTGAACCAAAAAGCGCGGATTAATCTAGAGCAAACGCACATTTACATAAACGATAAATGGCCATCGAATAAGCAGACATAAGTGGAACCTGTTGGTAATGCTTTTTTTTAGATTTGTGTATGCGGAGTTAAAGGAAGTAACGAACAGACCCCCCCTCTTTGATGGCCTCGTGAATTGACGGCCTTGATCAATTCGGTTTACGTTAAATTTGCGGAATATGTGCACATTTAATATGTATCAAAATATAAAATGCATGAATAATATCGAATCGAATCGGTTATTGACTTCCTAAATCAGGGCAGTTTGATCTTGTCACTAGATTCGGCGTTTTCGCTCGATTCAAACATTTAGTTAATTGAGGGAAATAGTCAATTGTAATTCAAAATTCATCGTAGTTTTCTTTTGTTATTATATTTCGACTGTTTGAGAGGTTTCTATTCGTTTTTAGTTTTAATTTTTCATTTAAGGAAATCGAAACTAGATCACACTGAACTGGAGCTAAATTGGTGATAAATTGATTTTCTCAGCGGTCCCAATATATACCTAACGGCCTTGACTCTACATCGCATTGTTGAACAAAACCCAAATCACATCGAGCTGACGAGCCAACATTATCGTTGACATCGTTATTGGTGCTATATGTACAAATATGTTGTCGGACCACTCGAGCCATTTGTCCCTTGGACGGGACATTATTGACTCGTCCAATAAGCGCACAGTCCGCGCGCCTTTTGTCCTAAAGCTCGGTAAGTATGGAGATTGCGCTTGTAATAGAATCTTTTTAAAGTAGAAATAATATTTAATCTACTCTCCTGACTGTCAGTTTAATCGTGATCATAGCGCTTGAAATTGGGCCTAAATATCGATATATCCCCAAAAATACCCAAATATTAACCCCATTTGATCATCGGTCGCTTATAATAAGTAACAAGAAAAAAAAACTATCATGATGGTGAAGTTAATTCTTATGTTAGCAACGGTGACAGTTTTACCCGCGCCCCGCGCTTTTACCCGCGTTGATGATAATGAAAAGTAGCCTATGTGTTATTACGGGATCTGAAGTATCGACATACCAAATCCATCCAGCCGTTTGAACGTGAAAGAGTAACGAACATCCATACAAACTTTCGCGTTTATAATATTAGTAGGATTATCTAATACTGGTCGATGGATATACCATTTTGGCGTCATAAGTTGCACAAATTCTAAAGTAGCTGGTTTTTTGTATGTCTTTACAATCATACATAGTTTAAGTCTTTATGGTTTATTGCATTAATAGCGTGATAGAGGGAGAATACGTTCAAAAATTTAAAAGAAAAAAATCGGCTACCAGTATTAGGGTTAAGTACCACTAGTAGCAGATATTTTCCTTGAAAAAATTTGGTTTATTGACGAGTTTTGTGTAGTGAACAAGGAAGTGTCTTTTACTCTAGTTTTTAAAACATCATTGATAGGTAACTGATACTATATTTGACGGTCGCCGTGGCGCAGTGGTTATTGTCAGTGACATGACTTCTGTGCCTCCGGGGACCCTAGGTTCGAATCCCGGCAGGGGCAAACATTTGTGCGATGAGTGTAGATGTTTGTCCCGGGTCTTGGATGTTTGTGCGCCGTGGTTGTGTGTTCATGCCTCCCGCGATACAGGGAACCCTAGTGCGGGGGTCTGAGTGTGATTAAAATATATATATATATAGTATAAAAAAATTATCAATATTTTTTCTGCCGAAGCAAGGCCACCGAATTCTGCCGATGACACAAAATTATGCATTAGGAATACATTTGCTATAGTCTGGAAACTTTAAGCAACAATTTAAAACTATAAAATTTTGAAACCTATAAACTTATGGCTATACTAGAATGAAATACAGAATCGGTAGGTGGTGCTAACGGCTCTTCAATTTATTTGATACTTGTAGCGCCCCGTGGTTATACCCGCGTGGATCTACCTCAACTATCCCACGGAATGTATATACTTTTTCCGGGGTAAAAGTAGCTTATGTGCTAATCCAGAGTTTAAATATCTCCATACCAAATTTCATCGAAATCGATGTAGCCGTTTCAGCATGAAGAAAAAATAAAACATACACAGATACAAACTTTCGCAATTATAATATTAGTAGGTAGTAATATAGGATTACATGTTTGTTATATACAGATAAATAAGCCTATTTGGTAAGGAAATAAGGCCTTCTCTACACTCTGAAGCCCTAACGGTCTTCTTATCCCCACAAATTCCTTCGAGTGATTAAATGAGCCGCCGGCCATCGCTATATTGCTGTCCCGCGACACGCGCTAATGTACCCCCTAAGACCCCTACACAACCTCTTCACCCCCTTCCAGCCCCCTACATAGTGGACATGGATGCCCAAACGTGCTGGGAATCTTGACTGCTTCTTTTATTTTGCTTTTGTTTTACTTGTATGATGTTCCTTTGTTCGCTAATATGCTAGACGCAAAAGTAGCCGGTTAACATTTTGTTAGAACAAAATATTGAAAGTATTAGGTATTGTTTTAATTTTAGCGGGCGCGAGCCTCGCGAGCACGTAACTGGCGTTGATACCTTGCGCTGCATCAATCAAAGGCACGATCATAACTCCCAGATAAAGATCTGCAAATCAATAAAAAATTGGTTGAAGAGTAATATTTGTTTGTAGCCATAACTGTAGATAAACAAACTGCGGTTTCTGGCTTTATGAAAATCATGCACTGACCTGTATTATCGATTATATCAAAACAAACATCATGTAATGAAATGGAACTGTGCATAGTAAAAAGATATTTTAATTATTATATGCACCCAAAGTATCAATTAGTCTCTGTCATCAATAAAATCAACAACAATAATCAAAGTAAGTACATAGAATGAGCACGAAACTTTCAGCTTTGGAACTACAGGTTCAAATTTACAGAATTAAAATAATGAGCTGCTACTTGTCTTGGTGTGAATATGATTGAATGAAATTTGAATATACCTATATGCTTTGAAAAATAACATCATTAATGAGATCTTTTGCGATAATTCTCATTTATACAGGTAGTTTTTGCAATTGATTTTCAATTTTTTTTCCCCAATTACATCAAATTCATCTTCTGCGTGTATGTGGGTGTGATAGGTTGAGCGAATTTATTTTTAATTACATCCGATATTTTGTACTGCTACAATATTTATTTCTACCGTCAGGCAGTAGGTAGTGTTCGCATTACTGTATTTCGGTTTGAAGGGTATGGGTTCCGGTGAAATTACAGGCACCTGAGACTAACCAACTTTATGTCTCGGTGGCGGGCGCAATGCAGTTTTTTACAAATTGTATGTCTGGAGGCAGGGGTTACCACTTAACATCATGTGGTCCTTTTGACTGTTCCGTCACCTTATCCCACACAAAAAAAAATTTTTTTATAAAACATTTGAATTATTAGAATAATTGTATTAATAATGGGATTATAAATCAAAAAAACCTTCTTAAAAACTGTTAATGTGGTTCATCGAGCAATTTATCAGAAAAAAATTCTTCAATAGAATATTAGGCCTTGGTTCACATGCGTAAGGTTTTATTGAACACCATAATTGAAATAAGAGTGTATTGAAATTTTATGCATGTAAGTTAAAGGTACTATGTAAGACACTTTCTGAAATTCTATTTAAAAAAAACAAGTTTCCTTTACAATTTTGACTGGGTACGAATCTTGTACGAGCCTTGGCCAATTTTATGTCCAGCCCCTAACCAATCTTGAATAGAGGGGGTTGGTCAGTTCCACCTTACCATTAACCCTCTAAATTCATTACCCACGTCGCGTTGGATTGCTTTTAGGAAAAAATATTTCTTTTGGTGCGCGACAATTGCTGTTAAAGACATTTGTTTGCAGGGCATTATTGCTGTACATGATATGTACATAGCCGCAAAAATCAATATATATATATATATATATATATATTGCTTTTTAGTAAACCGGATCAATCGAATAATCATTTCTACGCTTAGAAGAAGCATTCATTAATTTCTTTATATACGGTTACGGCTATATATTGATAGTATTTATATATTGTATAGTATTTTAGGTATTATTAATATCATATTTATTTAATTGTATAATATTCAGCATATGTATACGTTTATTATATAAATTTAAGATCTTGTTGCACATCACATTCACAATGTTCAATCTATCCTGTCCATCCAAAGGTTGTCTGTAAGAGATTGCTTTAGCGATAAGACCGCCGATTGTATGACCATAAGCTACAATTAGTATAAAATACACTTTTGATGTACATTTTATGATTTGCAATAAAGAGTTAATCTATCTATCTATATCCGGTTGACCAAAAAGCAATATATATATATATAGATAAATATAGATATTGCTTGTTGGTCAACCGGATACATAAACCGTATATAAAGAAATCAATAAATGCTTCTTCTAAGCTTAGAAATTATTGATTTAAGTTATTAGATTAACATAAAATATGAAGCGATAATAACCTGGTGAGAGCGCGGTGGGACCGTCGCGTCGGCTGTCAATATGACAATCACTGGTTAGACTCCCACTTCCGGCTAAAGCTGTCAGTGTATCTAGTACTAGTTACATGTAGTTACTACAGTTAGTATGTGATGATTTCGTTATGAAATGCAAAGCATGGGATAAGGTAGGTACTTTCAATACCCGCCTAGCAGTATGTAGATAGCATCCACAAGTCAGCTGTCCTTGTGAGCCAGTTAACATTTTATGTCTAGCGTGATTCCATCTCTGACCACATCGTCACTGACTCCGCTATCTCACTGATAGTAAGATAGCGGTAAAATGCTATATTTATAAATCATATATGTATCACAATAAAGATATCTTCTATATACATAAAAATTAATCGCTAATTTGTTGCTAAGCACAAAACACGACAAGGGTTCGACCTATTCGAAATTTTATTTCAATATTATCTTTAAGGCACTAGAAAAATTGTTCTGTAGAGAATATACATAGAATTTGCGAGGAAATATTAAAAACTAGCGGTCCGCCCCGGCCTCGCTCGAGTAAAACATTTCAAAATTTAAAATTGTAAGGATCCCTATTTTTTTCGAATATATAATATAGCCTATGTCACCTAGGCATAGTGTAGCTTCCCAACAGTAAAACAATTTCAAATCGGTTCAGTAGTACCGGACCCTATTTAATGCAAACGAATAAACAAACAAACAATTTAATATATCCTCTTTATTATATTAATATATATACCGTAAGGAAAAAAGATTTTTTTTTTCATGCAAACCACATCGTGGGTGAAACCAATGGCCACAGTTAGTCTGACATAAAAGTATTTTCCCCAGTTAATAATAGTAGTCCGTATATACAGTTTCAAAAATCAATTATTCATTTTCTCTAAGCTCACTCTACTATGATACACTAAAGATAACCTAAATCTTCGGTATTCACAGAGATGCAAACATTTTAGGACGACAAAGTATTACAGCCGCGGCCGACGACGACGGAACATTTTTCTGAGTAACAAAGCGAATATTGGAGAGGCTCCACAAAGGCCACGAGGCGAGGGCTTTGTAGTTAGAGATGCGACAGTAAATCTTTTCGATAATATTAAATAATGGTTTATTTAATAGATTACTACTCTACAATTGCACATAGGTACTACAGTTCTACTCAGTCAGATATGTCGTCTATCACTTTACTGTTGAAACCGTTTAAGATCATTTGACATCATAAAGCAACAAGATTTTTCCTAAACTTTAAATTGTCATTATACATAAACTTTACTCAAAACTGAAAGATCATTTTTATGTCCCTGTGCACTCCCAAGTTTGGTGTTACCACTTTAACCAATTGATCGTTAATCAGTGCTATCAATCGAAAAATTATGAAGTTAACTTAAGTCGACGAGTACGAAATATACATAGTATAAACGCAACATTGATATTTTTTTGCAAGATAGAATTAATACAGGCTGGCATGCAGTGTGCACCGCCCTCCCTGGCGGATAAATGGCGTGAAGCAAGTATTCAAAACAATGCTACACATGCAGGTTACTCAACCAGGACCTCATATTACAAATATAGCGCACATAGATGAAGCAGTAAAAACCATTTTATCGTATCGTTCTTAGTATAGCCAAGTGTTGTTTTTTATCGATATAAACACAAACGAATTCGTTTATAGTTTTATCGACATATGCCCATCCCTATCAACTGACTCAGCTTTACAGAGTGCCCTATACTTACATGCGTAGATGTAATTGTCCGTAAGTACATTTTTCTTTGAGGTTACTCTCTATTAAACGCTCAAGTCAAATAGTAAGTAGGTACCTTACGAGACCACAAAGGTGTACGAGATCAAAGGCGGGGTAATTGTTCCTCAAATTATTATGAATTTGACAAAGTCAAAGGGCAGTGAGAATTATGGGAAGGGTGTAATTATTGCAAACAGGTCGGCGGCGGTTCGATGCTATGTGATTACACACATGTGCACAATATCACGCTTGTTTCCCGGAGGGGTAGGTGGAGGTGAAGTATTTTCACTAGCTAAGAAATGGGCATAATAATATATTCCCTTTTTGTCCCACTATATTTTTTTATTATAGAGGTTCATTTATCATTATTACATTTTAATGATACCCATGACCGAATGAGCGCAGGCCGAGACTAAAAAGTTTGTTTATGAAGGTTTTCATATAAGAAATTTCAAACTATTCGGGAAGTGTTTGTACTAATAGCTATCAGCAGGCGAATATAATCTTAATTGATTTCTAGAAGTTTAATTAAACTCATCAAAATAGTGTCCATACTTATATACTTCATACAAAGGATTATCATGAAATATTTTCTTCAAGACATCGGAGACATTCGTATTATTCCTGATAGGGGTTTGAGAGACCGGTATAGGTACTTCGGTATAATTATTATATCTTTTAAACGCTACTCATGCCAAGTTATAAGCGAACGAAATAGTTGTTTGTTTTAAATGTGGGTAAAGTTGATTTTTGGCGTAAGTCCTTAGACAGAAACCTGAGTTAGCGATGGTTTCAAAACACGAAGCGATAAAAAATATATAACTATAAGATAACTTTATTTCAACCAGTGAGTCATTATCATCATCATCGTCCTCATCTCAGTCACTGCTGGACATACGCCTCCCCCATTGATCTCCACAAGGATCTAGTGTATCACTCTTTTGTTTTTTTGCCACAAATAGAGTTATGTCTGTGTGTAAATTATCCGAATGAAAAGCAAAATATAATAACAAAAAAAAGGTATTTTCTTTTATTAATTACGATTATTCCCATAAACGCTACAAATGTTATGCCTAAAGCGATTTTAATTGTTAAAAATAAATTTAGATAGTAAAAGTAGGTATATTAATTTACAAAGCAATAAAACCCAACAACATATTTGTACACTAACAGTTGTTGGCCCCCTTCATCTAATAACCAAGTTTCCCATAATAAAAATCTCATAATCCATACGGAGAGTATGCCCCCAGTGTAAATATTTGTAATACAGTAGCGGTAACTCTGGTATATGCGCTCTATTGTGTGGCCCTATTAAGTTTAAAAAAACAACTTCTTACACAAACACAATATTTTTTACTGTATACTGTTCATACGGTTAAACGTGACAATAACGCGTAGCCGATATCACGATCGACAATTGTTTCGGCTTCATAATCTTGACAAACATTTTGATATTATTATTATATAAATTTGTTTGAAAACATGCTGCAACTTGCAAAGTGCTACCTAACTAATTTGATAAAATATAGGTGAGTATATAACAACTATGTACGTAGTAGAGCTTCGACCCACAGTTTCACCCTTGTGGACTACAGTTTTCCTGATGCCTTAAAAAGGGAACGATGAATGTAATGAAAGTAAAGAATTCAATAACCAATCTTTGTTATATATAATGTGGTAGGTATCCGGCTTTACTCACGTTTATAGTCGAAGTTTCGACCTAGGTTTCAGATCGCGGCGACCACCTCTGGAAGCGTAAACTCACCTGAGGATGAGCATCGGACATGCTCGAAACCTAGGTCGAAACTTCGACTATAAACGCGAGTAAAGCCGGATACCACATATATATAATAATGTGTCAAACTCACGAGAATTTCCAATCAAAAAACCAATCTTTGTTCCAAATTTTATCCAATTCTACGGATCTGAATTAAATTTGCCATAGAGATATATTATGGTTTGGAGTTTTGGAGTAGCACCTCTGGCCAATGCTAATTTATCGGGTCAGTAGGTAATAGGTATACCATCTTCATATGTACTTCAGGTACCTACCATGAAAATGTTACATATTTTTTTAGTTTAGGTACCTAGTCAGTCAGTTATTTGTAGTTTTCAAACTAGGTAAGTACGAAATCAGTTACAGATTCAAACGTAAATATTTAATTAGTTAGTTTATTACAAAAATTATAACTTACTTACAGTAAGAGATTATTACATTTTTCCATTAAGTAGGTACCTACCTACCTATGTCTTTTCCCTATTGCAAACCTACTTTTAAAATGTTATCTATTCAACAGATTGTATTATTGATGCCTGTGCATGTAGACCGAAAATTAATCTTCAAAACAATATTTCAACTCTAAATCCTTATAAACCTCATTGATTTTATTTACATCATAACCAATAAAGATTCGACCATTATGCGGTATTAGCCTCCACGCGCCATCTGTCGGCAAATGATTGCATTGCATCCTTTAGTTCAACCACACAAAGAAACTATCAGCACAAAGTTTTTCAAATATCAACTTTATCACACCACACTAAGAGCGATCCATCGACGAAATAATCAAATAACCTAGGCAAAGTGAACAGGAGACAGCTTTATAAAATTCAACTCTAAGTCAAATGCATAAGCGTGAGAACTTCGCACAATGAAATTTGTACCTATAATAATTTTAGAAACTTGATTCAATATCAGCTCTATTGCATTGCATTAAGGATGGTTACGCTAGAAACGAGGGTGAGAGCAAGTTGGCAGTGTTTAAGTCAAGCTGGGTGGTGAGCGATGATCACGGGTGGTCATTATCAGACGCGATGACACCACTAGGAAAGCTAAAATGGTGCTTTAATTTTGAAAAAAGCACTATGAAATACAACCCGTGCCTCGCGGTTTTAACCGCGTGGTGATGATTGATGATGATGAAAAGTAGCCTATGCATTATTCCGGGACCTGCAGTACCTATCTACATAACACACAAAAACGATACAAAAATTCATTCAAATTCCTTTTTAAACGCGTGGTGATGAAAAACGCTGTTAATGGTGATGATGAAAATATACCTATGTGTTCATTATATCCTGGTATAAGCTACCTATCTGTGTTACCGCTGTTTAACCCACGTGGTATTTATTGAGGATGATGATGATGAAAAGTAGCCTAAATGTTCATCTGGGACCTGAAGTATCTACCTACATACCAAATTTCATCCAAATCAGTTTTACCCGGTGATGAAAAACGGTGATGATGAAAATAAGCCTACGTGGTAATCCAGGCTATAGCAGCTATCTGTGTTTCTAATTTTATCCATATCCATTCAGTAGTTTTTTGCGTGAAAGATCAACATACATCCATACTTACAAACTTTCGCATTTATAATACCTATTGGTAGGATAAACGAGCTCTGGAAATATAAGAACTATTATTACCTACCTACCCCCTATAGATAGAACATTGTTAGTTCAGAATATTCATCATCATCATCTTTATGAAGACAACTTGATAGGGCCCAATAAAAAGTTATATCGAGTATAACATTTTATCGCTCCCATATAAAATGCAAACCAGTGATCGCTCCACTATAATCCGCTTCATTAAACACTTGCCTCGGACAAGTGTGCAGCTCCGATGTGGGTAATAGGATTATATATTTTTATGAAGTCAATATAAACAGATTTTGAACAATATGAATCGTAGAACAATAAATACATTTAATCATTTTGCACGTGCTACAAGGTTTTCTGATCTTCAATAAGTACAAAAACACAATTCTTTCATTTTTAAAAGTACCTGCGTAGGTAGGTACTTCATCGACTGGAGCGCAATTGCGCTTGCTATTAAATTCACTTAGATAATTATCTTAGTGAATTTAATAGCAAGCGCAGTTGCGCTTGTGTTTTGCGATTGTTCATTAAACATCTTAGAGCTGAGAAGAGAAAGTCTTTTGCGTAATATCACGCTATTCAAAAGAAAACATACACCATACCCTCATGTATAAATTAACATAAAGAGCAAAACTTACAAATCTCTTTAAAACTCTTTAGTAATTCGCGGGATACCAACAGGTACCTACCATTAAAAAAAAATTGAATTAATAATTCCAAAAAATATGTTTATTGGTAGGCAAAGATTCAACCTGCTTTAAAGGTTGAAATATTTATAATAAATATTTATTATGTTTTTATTTATTTCAAGAATATCGACCATTACCTTACCATGCCCCGGCCAGTCTATGGACGGATATAATTTTGATTTCATCTGATATTTTAATTAGAATATTACATAATAACATCAGTGACGGATTTACACATTTGCCACCAGGAGACTATTCTAATTTTGCCGCCTCTACTGACCTCTGCAAATCGATGTCCTAGTCACGGTATCTTATAGTTATTTTATGACAAGGCGTAGCAACTTAGTCGTTACTGCACTCAGCTCAATTTTATCTCTTTTTATAATAATTCTTCCCCCTACTACCTGATTCAACGACGACTTACTGAATTTCTTGGTTTCTTATGTAGGACCAAGATGGTGCATAATGTGCTACAATGAAAGTAGCAATTGTCAAGGTTTCTGATGGCATCTCCGTTTTTACGTACACATATAGTGGTTAGCATGTACACGGGCATGTGACAACTTGCCCGGATAATTGTTTGCCATGTATAGTAACATCAAATTCAGGACAGGAGGATTGGCGAGCGCAGTATGATTTCGTATCCTCAGAAGGCGCTGCTGCCCACCTTCTGGTACGTGATCCCTTTGCTGACTCTTACGGCACCCACGGGTAGAGATGGGGGTACTATTGTGAGCCGGTACCCCACGGCAATGGGAAAGGCATATGGCTAAGATGATGTTGATGACTGTTGACTGGACGCTAGTCTTGAGCCATTTCTGAAAGCAATCCTCCTTCAATGCGCTCAATTTATGACACATATTTTATTGATTGAAGTCTTGAGTGTTCCCTAATGTTCCAGTATAGGACTTAGGCACAGAAGTGCCTCCGTCAATGAGTAAAAACAATATGGAGAGTTTGTTCATATGGAGTAACCAAATTATCCTTTGAAGTGGTTTTTGTAGCCTTTTATCAAACAATCTTATAACACACCCATACTTATCAGTATTATCATTAATGACATCACAACCGATTGCCTAAGATGATATTGGTAAATCCGTTTATGTGATAGAAACTTTAACATCGCAATATTAGTGGTCGAACTGTCCCCTCCTGTGCTCCCTCAGTCGCTTTATTTTAAATTGCAAACATGTTGAGAACTTGATTATGCATTCTTTTTGGTTTGTACCGAACATAAACTATTGTTTTAATAATTTCTGGGAATCAAATTGGCTATCAGTTCTGCATGCTATGTGCCCTACAACCCATTGCCACTACAACTTGCTAATCCGCTGATATATGTCGATGACTTGTTTTTATACGAATCTGTTCATTTCTGATTCGATCTCGTAGAGGAACCCTGAGCATAGTTCCTTGTGAAACCTTGAGTTTGGTCATAGTTCTATCTATATGGTCTAACATAGTTCTAAAGTAGGCTCTAGACCACGTTTTGGTTCCGTATATCATCGTAAAATACACTGATCGAAGACCTTTGACTTCAGGCATTTTTATACGTTATAGTTCTCGGGTTTGACCACTATCTCACTTGATTGGTGTTGCATTGTGGTATATTCAACAAAAAGGCGCCGTAGCGGTGATTCCCCGAAAGTTGCCCAGCTGAGTTGGATTCAACGATTGACCTCTTTCTCGAAGTTAGAATAATTAAATGGATGGTTTGTCTATTTTGGCCAAACTTGCCGCCCCCTAAAATCTGCCGCCCTGGGCTCCTCTTACTCAGACTATTGGTAAATCCGCCACTGATTATCATAGAATTATATTAGGACTTATGAATGCCTTTGGATGCGAATATATATTGCGTAGTTTAGAAGGAGTTGGAGAATAAATAAACTGACAGAATCAGTGGGCGGTTTTGCTCGACTGATCTAAATTTGACATAGGTATAAGTAATAATAAGACTTATGACTTTTAAAACTCCCGTGGTTTAGTCAAAGTATCGTAAAGCACCTATAGTGGACTATAATGAAACACGTTTCAGTTGTCTTTCCACCATTTGATAATGAAACCCTGCTCATTTCTATATCAGAAATATATAGTTTTAGCTAATGATTAAATAAAATTGTAGATAATTGTTATAAATAAATAATTAAAGTTATTCTCTACAGTCAGACCTAATTTAGGTAGGTGTATATTTGTATCAATAACTTTCCCCTAACTGTAAACCATACGCCATTTGGATTTAAACCGCAATACAGAAGTCGTCAAAACAACAACATTACGACAATAGACAGCGGTATAAGTAGTATCCAAAATTGTACCTATTAATCATAAAATAAATCGTCACCAATTTACTGATATTGGTTTGTATCTATTTTACAATTTAAGTTATAATAATCCCATGAATTTCTGCAGGGTCACGCCTTAACCGTTTTATATTGAATAGGGTGTGATAGATCAAATCCCGGTGTCACGAAACCATAAATAAAAGTATTAGTTTATGTCCTATGAATATTAGACATCCTTTACTGATATTGTTTATTTGAATTTATTACTCTTTGACCCGTATGGCCCTAAATTTGTTTTTTTGGACGCATGTGGATCGATATTTAGGTATACAGGTAAGTAATACCTACTTAGTTTTAAGAGTTTTTATTTTTGTGATGGCAGCAAAAACAATTGAGAAATGAATTCAGCAAATGTGGAATGTGCATATTAGGCCGTCTTGCACCAACCAAATAATTCGAAAATCTCGGATCAAATCACAATTTATGCCTAGTATATTGACGGACCTAATTATCACCCGGCAAAGGGTAAGTAAACCTTACTCTGTATCGTTCCAAAACCCAACGTTGAAAATTCACGTTGACATTTTTGTGAGGTTTCGGAACCGGAAGGTGCTAAGGAGGTTTTTTACAAGTATCTCAACTATCTAATATCTATCTAAGCAGCTATAACTTTCCTTCAAAGGAAGGGGGAAGATAGAAATATTATGATTTATACACATACACAACTTACCTACCTAGGTCCTATTTTGGACAAAGTTTACTTACCGCTGGAAATACTGAAGGTAGGCTTGACTGAATTATAAACTTTTCATGTATAAAATGTAGACTACATAGGTACCTACAGCTGATGCCTTGGTAACTCTTCTAGATATTATTTCCTTCCTCCTCAGCTACAGCTTCATCCTTAAGAACCCTAAAAGCATGTGAGCACAATATCTATTTAATGTTGTTGGTGGTTAGCTAATACATTGCTTAGTGCATAGATTATTATCGTATTAAATGTAGATAGATAGATAATGCTTTATTGTATCACAAGCACATTTGGACATATTATTACAGTACTTACAAACTTTTCAATTAATATAGTTGTAGTGTATAAGAAATGATAATATGTGAGGGTAGGTAAAGTAGGGTAGTGCAGTAAAACCAACATACGAAATAAACCAGTCATTGCTATCTTCGCGCGTTTGATTGTGCTCCGCGTCCCGAATTATTCGTATACATCCTATTGGCGACGAGATAAATCAACGTATATGTACTCTAATTGTTTAGTGAATTGTGCTGCGTTGTGTGATACAAAATATACAATGTCGTTCGGAAAAATAAAGGAGTTTGACGTTAATACCGGTAACTGGTCTTTATATTGTGATCGTGTGGAGATGTATTTTCAAGCCAACGAGATAAAGGACGAGCTGAGATTACCGACGCTAGTAGCCCTAGTAGGTGAGGAAACATATGAATTGATAGTTAATCTGGCCAGTCCGAAAAAACCTACAGAATTTAAGTATGAAGAAATTGTTACGTTGGTTCGGGAACATTTGCAACCCAAGCCATCCATTATGGCGGAACGATACAAATTCCGTCAAAGACGACAAGAACACGGAGAAAACATTGTGCAGTACTTGGCAGCATTAAAGAAAATGGCGAAAGACTGTGATTTTAAGAGTACGCTAAATGAAAACTTGCGTGATCAGTTCGTATGCGGGGTGAGCAGTGAATTAATACGTCAACGGCTATTTGCCGAGCCGGAGTTGACGTATGCAAAGGCGATGACTTTGGCAACGGCTCTGGAGGCTGCGGAAAGGGACGCGGCAGCCGTGGACTCATCGGCAGCGTCGGGCAGCGGTACCGGCAGCGCGGCTAGCGCACTACACGCGCTCCGTGTGTCACCGGCGGGGGCGGCGGCTCGTAATCGGTCGCGCCATGTAGGTGATAGTGCCGCGGTTACTACGCCGGTAAGAAATCAAGGCTCAAAATGTGAGGCCTGTGGGGGGCAGCACCAGTGGGAGAGCTGCCGTTATAAAAACTTCGTATGCAGTACATGTAAAAATAAAGGGCATCTGAGAAGGGTGTGTCCGTATAAAAACTCGCAAGGAGAAAGAAAGTGGCAGGGGTCAAGGACAAAACATCGTGGCGGCGCGCGTACCCAGCAGTCGCATTACGTGCAGTCGGCAGCGACTACGACAGCGACGGCGACTAGTGAGGACGGCAGTTCTACATCAGAGGAAGGTGAACCTCTGTTTCAAATGGTGTTAGGTGATTACACTCCGGTGAGTCTGAAGGTGTTAGTCAATGGATCCCTGCTAGATATGGAGATAGATACAGGAACTGCCTGTTCTTGTATAAGTAAAGCTTCTTATGAGAAACTGTTTAGTAGTATAAAGTTAAGTAAGTCGAAATATGTATTCCTTTTTTATGATGGAAAGTCCAAAGTGAGGCCACTCGGATGCATAACTGTAGGTGTGCAATACGGTGAAATTAAGAAAGAATTAGATTTGTTTGTAATCGACAGAGGTGTGACGTCATTAATAGGCCGACAATGGCTGTCAGAGTTGCAAGTGCAAATTCCAGTATTGAAATACCCCCCTAATGTAAATAGTAATTTTAAAATTGAACCAATCGATAATTCTTTGTGTGTTATTCTCGACAGACATAAAAATATATTGAGCGGCGGCCTGGGACGGTACACGGGAGGATGCGCGGCGTTGAGGGTGCGCGAGGGCGCTGTGCCGGTGTTCCATCGCGCGCGGCCCGTGCCGTTCGCGCTGCGCGAGCGCGTCGACGCGGAGATAGACGCCATGCTCCGCGATGGCATCGTCGAGCCCGTGGAGTGCTCGGACTGGGCCACACCGTTAGTTTTGGTGCATAAGAGTGATGGTGCGTTGAGACTGTGTGCCGATTTCAAGGTAACGCTTAATCCCGTACTATTGGTCGATAGGTATCCGCTGCCGAGGGTAGACGAGCTGCTTGCGAACCTAGCTGGGGGGGAGGAATTTACGAAAATCGATTTGTCACAGGCCTACGCTCAGGTGTGTCTCTCGGAAGACTCGAAACAATTTTGTGTGATTAATACGCATCGTGGCCTGCTTAGATACAATAGGCTAGTTTACGGGCTCGCGTCTAGTAGTGGAATTTTTCAGCGTATAATCAGCAACGTGGTGAGGGACGTACCCGGGGTGCAATGTTTCGCTGACGACTTAATTTTGACAGCAAAAAATAGGACCTCTCATTTACAATCGCTCGAGGTACTTTTGCAAAAATTAGAAGCAGCTGGTTTAAAAATAAGGCGCGATAAATGTTCATTTTTAAAAAAACGAGTGAAATATCTAGGTTTTGTTATAGATAAAAATGGTATTCAGCCAGATCCAGAAAAACTTCGCGCAATAATAAATATGCCGAGCCCGAGTAATGTATCTGAACTGAAGTCGTTCCTCGGTATGGTCAACTTTTATGCACGGTTCGTTAAAAATTTAAGCGAAATAATCCATCCCTTGCACGAACTACTGCGTAGTGGCGTGCGGTGGGAATGGACGTCGAGACAAGCGCAGGCGTTCGATCGTATAAAACAGATGTTACAAGGCGTAAGGCGTGCAGTACGTGCGCCGCGGTGGCGCCGGCACCTCCTTCTGCCCCAGTGACACCGTGGCACTGGCCGAGTTCCCCGTACGAACGAGTACATTTGGATTTTCTAGGGCCGATAGATGGTCAGACGTATCTGGTCACTATAGATGCGAGGTCCAAGTGGGTGGAGGCCTTTAGAATGACTCGTACGACAGCGGATGCCACTATTGCAAAGTTACGAGAATCGTGGGCAAGGTGGGGCATTCCGAAACAAGTAGTGTCCGACAATGGGCCGCCCTTTTCTAGTAAGCAGTTCAAAGACTTTCTGCAAGGTAATGGGGTATATCAGGCTTTTACAGCTCCGTACCATCCTTCTTCGAACGGAGCTGCTGAAAACGCGGTTAAACTAATAAAAGGCGTGATTCGGAAAGCCCGACGCGACGGCTTAGATCCTGAGTTAGCAATACAAAGATATTTGTTAGTGTACCACAACACCCCTCACTGCACAACTGGGGTGAGCCCTGCTCAGATGTTAAAAGGCAGGCGGTTGAGAACACGGTTAGACGTTATCAAACCCGACCACGGAAGTAAGGTTCGAAACAAAGAGCTAGCATTAGTTGAGAGTGGGCGCGGGTCGCGGCAGTTACATCCGGGAGATACCGTATGGTACAGGAATTTCGGGGCAAATCCTAAATGGTCAGAGGGGAAAATCATCGACCGTCTTGGTAGGAGCAACTATGCAGTTAAAGCTCGCGATGGCTCGGCAGCGCATAGACATATCGACCAATTAAAACGGAGAAGTACATGCATCTTTCCGTCGGAAGGCGATAATGGTGTGGTCGAGCCCGTGCGCTCGCTAGTCGAACCGCGGTCCGCCAGTCCCGTGGCTGGTTGCAGCTCGCCACCGAGTGCATCTCCGGTTTGTGAGGAGATAGGACAGTCATGTTCAAAAATGCGTGATAAAGGTGAACATGAGGAAGGTCACAATAATGATCATTTAAGTCAGTATCCACAGAGTTCAGTTAAGATTACTAAGGGTACTCCCGATTCCGTGCCAGGCCGGAACAGCAATGTAGTAAATACACCTAAGCGCGTTAGAAAGAAAGTAGTAAGATATGGCTTTGAGTGAATAATTGTAGCTAAAGCTTGTATAAATAAATAGCAAATAATACTCGTATAAATATAGTGCGCAGGTACTCGTTAATTGTCTGTTTCCCGAAATTGTGTAACATAGATGAACGTAGGTATTATGCCTATCTGTAGAGTTAGCCTTGTGAATCAGCTGGTCACTGTATGTATATAGTTAGATTTAAGGGTGGAGGATTGTAGTGTATAAGAAATGATAATATGTGAGGGTAGGTAAAGTAGGGTAGTGCAGTAAAACCAACATACGAAATAAACCAGTCATTGCTATCTTCGCGCGTTTGATTGTGCTCCGCGTCCCGAATTATTCGTATACATCCTAATAGTGAGACAATAGGCAGCCTTATCGCTGAAAGTGATCTCTACCAGGCAACCGTGAATGAATTATATTGTGGAATAATTACGGGATGTTGTATTCAATAAAGTAAGAATTAAAATGAATTACTTAGCTAATTATAACAAAATTTATATGAAATATCAATATAAATATATATAATATAATAAATACATTTATATATTTAGCTTGTTGTAAGAATACAGATTAACGCAGTGAGGTGTTACTTAGACAGTTAAAACAGTTTAAGTTGATTTTTAAATAATAATAACGATGGTGCACGTCTTATGGAAACAAGTAAAGAATTCCACAGGCGGATGGCTTGCACAGTAAATAACTTGGCGTAAAAATAGCTAGTGTGAGGAGGAGTCACGAGAGTATTATTTTCTGATGACTTTAACGTATATGGAGAATTGTGCGCGAAGTTGAACCGTTCCTTGAGATAGCGCGGAGATGAAGGATCAAATAGAATGTTGTAACGAAGGGAGAGGATGTGAGTTATGTGAGTGTGAGTGTTATATCATCGGATGTTTTTGGAAAATGCCTCTATTCTAAATAACTGAAGATATATAGAGTTGATAACGCCATAAGTATGGAGACCCTACTCCACCACAATATCAACCGTTAGCATCATAGTTTGTAATAATAACTATCCAATGGCCACTTGCTAGACAAGGACAAACTACTACTTTTGGGCTATTTCACATGGCTCGATTTTCTGAATATATGAATATACTAATATATTTATGTCATAAAAAAGAAAAATGATGCTTAAACTATTGGTTTACACTCTATTTTATTTAAGTCATAAATATTTAGTACGCTATCCAGCTTGCGATGCATATTAATCCTCGAAAGTAGCTCAAGGGTCAATTTTTTTATGCTTGGTGGAGTAAACAATAATCATTTTTCAAAGAGATATGGCTATTTGAAATACAGGAAAATGGGAAATTCTATTTAGATTTTTCCTGGGGAAACGAAAAAAGGGCTTATAACATAATTAACGTGAGACGAAAGGGCAAATTAAGATCTATAAAATGAGATTTTTTAATTTTGAAATTTTAAAGTTTGCAGGCCGGAACATATCCGGTAGTGTTTAATGCTCTGTGCACTGATCAGAAATCAGCTCTGTGATCTATGTGTGGTCTGTGTTTGATATAGCAATGCAATAGCACCAACATCGCCGTGAATTCCGACACTCACCCGACACTCCGTAATTTACGCTGTCTGATGTTGAGGTTATCTTGTCTCATTATACAATAATAAAGATAAACATGTTGAAATAATTTATTACTTTTGCATATAAGTTCGAGTTAACCAGTCAAAAATGTGGCAAATACTACACATACAGTCTTATCACATGATACGACATAGTCATAGGTAAAGTCATATCCCATTCAAGTTCGATTCTATAATTTACCCTGAATATTCATAAACCCTGATTTCCTGAAATAAATACTGCTTCAAACTTGTTTTGCAGGTTTACGTGGTCAAAACCCAACGTCTACCTTACGAATTTCATAAAAAATAAGCCCTCAAATGTCGTTAAAAAATACTTTAGTGATATGAGGACATCGCCGGACAAAAAAACCAAGTCCGGCTTATTACTTCTTTGTAGTCCATGGAAATTGTGCACGGGTGTTAGTTTAGGGTTAGCTGCCCGTTTTCTATACAATAATGGACCTGCTTACTGTAAAGCTGTCCAGCATTCTAGAATTATACAAAGGCGACCAAACTTGCAAGAGGATAGTGCAAAATTTGATTGGAAGAGGCTTTTTGACTATTTAAAACCACACAAATGGCTCCTTATCGTTGCTGTAGGCGTAAGTATATTTATTTTTTGATATAATCACTTAAACTTATGTAAAAACACAAAAAATGATTGAATTGATTGTATTAACATACACTATGTTTGAAAATACAGGTTTGTGCCCAGCCACAATGACAAGAATAAATAGTTGTGAATTTATTATTGGCCGAATAGAATAATTCATTAATAGAAGTGAGACCTAAGAATACCCTTGAAACTCAAGGGCAAAGTTCCCCAAATATCATTGAAACTCAAGGGCAAAAATTATAAGACCATAGACTTGTCTTAATGTATGTATCTAAAGGTTGGGCAGCCAAAGTGGTGAATGAAAAAAAAGTGCATGTAGCGGAGATGCGAATGTTGAGATGGATGTTTGGTGTGACTAGGATGGATAAAATAAGGAATGAGTATATGAGATGAAGCTTGAAATTAGCACCACTGAATGATAAAATGAAATGAAATAGATTGAATTGGTACGGGCATGACATGAGGAGGGAAAAATATTACAAAAAGAGTAAACATGATTAGATATAGAGGTACAGGAAGGCCAAAGAATGATGGATATGGATGGACTGTGTGAAGATGATATGTTTATGAAAGTTGTGAGCACTGAGATGGCTAATGAAAGAAGAGAATGGAAGAGGAAAACATGTTATGCTGCTCCCACCTAGTGTGGGATAAGGACAAGAAGCAGAAGAGAAGTAAGGAATGAGTTAAGCAAAGCCATTACAAGTGTTTTATCATTACAAATTTTAATATATTATCTAAATATATTATCTTAAGCCATAGGGAGTCTACTGTTATACATATGCCTCCCTCATTGATTTCCACAAGAAGATTAGGGGGAATTTGCAAGTACTCCCCTTGGCATATTTGGCAGGTGGGTTGGAGAGCGCAGTATATTTCATGACCTCAGAAGGAGCTGCAGCCCACCTTCTGGTACGTGATCCTTAAGCCGACTCTTATGGCACCCACGGAAATAATGTATAGAGGATTATTCTAGGCCTGTACCACCACAGTCTAGAAATTTGTTATACATCTCGTACATAATATCAAATTTTGTATATATATATTCATTATGTATGACAGCCATATAATTATTTTATTGCATTATTTATGTATACTGCTTGCATAATGTGTCTTATAAACATGGAAAATTATTCATAAATTTGTAATTATTGTTTTATTTATTTGACTATATAAAATAAGAAATATTAAGTCAAAAGCATAAATTTTTCTTATAAATTCTAATCAGTCAATGGCTTCATTAATTAATTTCCATAAGTAACAAAACAATACACATTTAAAAAAAGAGGTCAAAAATATAATCAAATCAAATAAGTCTTTTAGTTATCTCAGTTTTGTTCTACATTCATAATAAACTGCATATTAACTATCAAATAATTGATAAAATATTCAAGAAATGCCATATTCATAATTGTGTTTGAATTGAGTATACAGGCAAAAAAATAAATAAAGGTAGGTTAACTTCCGATTCTGAACGAAGACTCTTTAGGTCAAAATTTTTAATCATATCATCCACTACATCAGTAGGTTGAGTAACATCATCATTGTGTGTAGGATCCAATATCCAATCCAAGTTCTTCTTCTTTGCTGAAGACTTGTTGAGTCATGTAAGCAAGTACACCAATTTATTAGCCTTGTCAATTTCCAAACGGTTTCCCAGTTTCGACTGCCCCAGATCAACACTTTAAAAAATCCTTTTAATTTGATGCAATAGCACTGTCGATGCAATAGCAGTCAAGAGTTGTTCACATATACTTAGGAACCCTTTTTTTGTGTTCCCATTGCTGCCATTGAACATGTTTGGTGTTCAAGTTTAAATGCTTCCACTAATCCAGCGGGGGGATTGTTTGAAACTGAGACCCAAAGAGATTCTGCAGATAAATTGATTATTATGTAATTTCAATGTAACCATTGACATAAAGTTTATTTCCAATATAGAAAATGTTGTGTACCGTTGATCAGGGGTCAGACTATTGCCTTTAAATCTTTCATCAAGAATATTTGCCAAGTAATCTGGTGCACCTAATGCTATATCGCTCCTCTTGTTGAAAGCAGGTTTCACTTGATTCACTTTTTTTGAGTTCATATATAAAATTTACACATTATTCAAGCATTTTTGTATTGATATATATCCTTGAACCCTGCCTCTTATGTCAACAGACTTGTGAATAGCAAATTTAAAAATTATACAAATAGATATTATCAAATAGCAAAGTAATTTTTTACTAAAAACAACCCTCATGTACACAAGTTTGGGTAAAACTGAACTGTTTATTTCAACATAGAGTTATCCATTAAATTTTTCACCTGTCTAAAAAAACAATTTAAATTTTATTTAAATTTCAGTCAGCATTAGCGGTTGCATTTCTGAATGTCTACATTCCAGCCATGCTCGGAGTTATAGTGAATGTCCTGGCCAATATGAAACACAATCCTGGAGCAGATTTCATTGAGGACATCAAAGGTCCAGCATTTAAACTGGTGTCATTGTATATTGGACAGGTACAGTGATTAGCTTTTTATGAGTAATGTGCTTTTTATCTCAAAAGACAAAAGTCCCTAAGTAAAATATAGATTCTTGAACATTATTCCAGCATCATGGTTTTACCACTATATTACCACCATTGCTTAAAGTTCATCTACATGTGATTGATTTTGGATTAGCAGTCATATACTGTACGATTCATCTGATTGCTTTTGCTATATACCTGCAAAATGTGCAACAACCATCATGTTTTGGTATCCCCAAGTAACTACTGTATTAAGAGTTGACAGAGAATTAAAAAAATATAGTTTAAATATATATATAAAATAACATTGCCAAATGTTTTGTGATGCTCCTGTTACAGATATCCATAGATGGCAGTAATGGTTTTCCATCAAGCGTTTAGTATGCTACTGCCATTTGTCTCATAAAAAAAAATTATTATAAGATGTACCTCTAATAATGTTTCTTTTTTTATTCATTATTGTCTATTCTATTATCTGACTTTGTCCATTCAAAGGTTGTCTGGTAAAAATAGCGTAATATGATATTATATCTGTATAATGATATGATATCTATAATATGTTAGGTTGCTACAATATATCTATAGTATATTATAGCAACGTAGAGTAAGGAATCTCCTTACTCTAAGGAGTATCCAGGAATCCATACCCTAAGGACGGCCCTTTATTCGCTGTGTTCTTGCATTGGTTTTACAAGAAAGTGTTATTGTATGCTTTTAAATTTATAACATAAACAATTGGATTTGTTTTTTTGTCAGCTCTGTATAAGCCTCTTGAAATTTTCTTCTCTAAAACTGCTCTGAAAAAACCTAAAAAAAATAATTTTAAAAAACAAAGTACAACAACTACATTAAAAATATTATGATGATTCCATTAACTCCGTAACTATAAAAGTATAATCGATTTTCAGGCAGCATTCACATTCTTCTACATCCACCTTCTGTCACAAGTTGGAGAGCGAGTTGCATCACAAATGAAGCAAGACCTTTTTGAATCCATTTTGAGACAAGACATGACCTTCTTTGATCAGGAAAGGACAGGAGAACTTGTTAATAGGTAGGTACATAAATATGTATTTTCTACAAAGTATTTTTATAGTAATCATATGATGCGATATGTATTATATTCTTAAATTGTTTCTATGGAAATATTATCATTAAACATGCAATGAAGATACAAAATGACCTGATCTTATTCTCTCCCAGATTTCTCGATTGCCGAAACTGTCAAATTTTCTAAATGGTCATGGCCTACGCACTGAATATAGCCAAAACTCTATTAATACACTCGAAAATGTCTGCTGAGCAACTTTGGGTTTGTGGACCAGTCTCACTATCAATGTCTTACATTAATATACCTGCCAAACTCATAAGCTTTCTTTTTGGTTCAACGTAGCCGGTTAAGAGTATAAAAATAGAATTCAGATTTCAGACTCCTTTAATGTTACCTTGTGCTACATTTGGTTCTTAAATAATGTGGTGGGAGCGCGGTGAACGCATACACGCGACCCCGCGTTCCCGTCGCCATAGCAGCAGGACGGACACCGTGGTGGTTTTATTCCTGGCTGCTGACGGTGCAGTTGGAGTTGGGAGATATGAGGCTCCCTAGAGCACATCCCCGCCCACCTTCCGGGTAGGCGGAAGTGCGGAAATGCGTTTCTCCAAGAAACAACCTGCTTCTTAAATAATATGAGAGTACCAACAGCTATCTCCATTCGAACAATAGAAAGATAGTTCAAAATTTATGTAATGTGCACATGCGAAACTTCGACAAATTATTTCACACCTTTGAGTGTTGAAGTAGTTTCCGTTTTTTGGTAATAGTTTTTTTTACCCTGTTTAGTGACCTTTGCTACTCTCAACAAAACTATGTTCAGCTAGGGGGTAAGAAAGGGGCCAACCGAGTATCAGACCGTCTGGGGATCTCTGACGTGACCTAATGCCTGTAGTCCAGTTTAAAAAAAAATGTAAATATAATTAACGATGAATCTTTAACTTAGCATCTGGGAATACTACATATATACAAGTGTGGAAGAGTTATTACTTATTTTATATACTTTATAGAATGTTTAAAGTTTACCACTATCTGACTTGATGGTCAGTGACAATTTGGTCGTAGCAGTAATCATGCTATACCTATGTTTACTGTCTCTCAAGGACTGCTGCCTGCACACAGTATGTGTTTCGTGACAGTTTTACAAATTTGAGTGCGAAAGCGAGCCAGGTGGGTATTGGAAAGTTCCCTACAGCCACGCTGGCAATTTGATAAAGGTGTTACCTCTGTTGGAAGCTCAAGCCATTGGTGGGGGTAGAACCAGCGTCCGTCAGTTTGACTGCTGATACTCCCACTGTTGGCTGTTATTATCATTGTTTCGCAAAACAAAATAGAAGAATTAGCATTTTATTCTCTTCTAAAGGTCTGAATCTAGTTTCAGAAAAGTGTACTAATTTACTGAATCTGAATCATTATTAAAATATTTCGTTCATTATAATAATAACATCTTCAGAGGCTCCCGCTGGACGGTTGGATGGGGAAAACTCAGATGTTACTGTCCAAAGGTTCTTCGCTCTGCAGCCCTATTCACCGTTGGCTTGGGCACCTCTCCGGTCCCAGCGGTACTCTATTTTTTATAATCTCTGTGTTAATAATCGTTTTAGGTATCTATTTTTCACAATTCTAGGACTTACGAGTTGGTTTTTCTACCAGTAAAGGATATATGTATGCCCATGCATATATTTATCCGCCATTATTTTTCATAATAGAAATCCTGTTTTCAGGTTAACTGTTGACGTTCAAGATTTCAAAAGCTCATTCAAGCAGACGATATCGGGTGGACTCCGTGCAATAACGCAAGTGGTTGGCTCAGCAGTCAGTTTGCTCGTCATATCGCCACATTTGACGGGCTTGACAATGATATGTGTGCCTTCTGTGGTCATAGGAGGGACGTTCATCGGATCCTTGTTGAGAAAGTTGTCTAGGGAAGCACAGACTCAGGTCGGTTTACTGTTATTTCTATAACGGTATTAATTAATTCTTTTTTTTTACACTAACACCCCCTTAGTTGGAATCTCTCGTCGCTGGGGCATTTACACACGCAAACATCCAAGACACGGGACAAACATTCATCTTCATCACATACATATTACCCCGGCCCGGATTCGAACCCAGAGTCCCGGGGGGGCAGAAATTATGACACTGAGACACGGCTACCGTCGGTGTTACTATTTACGCTACTGCCTATTTTAAACTGTCATCAAAAAAGAAGGATCTCAATTTAGATCTCTTTTTTATGTTTTTACCTTTGACATCAGCATTTAGTGATTTTAGACCCATTTCATCATGAGAACATCGTTTTCATTTGATACAACATAATTCTAGATAGGTCCTATAAAAATTAAGCAAAATATTTCTCTCGTATTTTTACCCTGGGTTCGAATCCCGGCCGGGGCAAACATTTGTTCGATGAGTGTAGATGTTTGTGCCGGGTCTTGGATGTTTGTGTGCTGTGATTGTGTGTATCCATGCGATACAGGAAATCCTAGTGCGGGGCTCTAAGTGTGATAAAAAAAAAATCTACTTCTTCAGAAAAAACATATAGTAGGATTTTCGTGATTTCTTTTTATGGGTCCATAAAATGAATACACACATGGCTTAGACAAGTCTTTATTTTATTCGAAAGGGTATGTTTTCGGATTTGTTCTATAAACATTTCATCGAAATCGGGTCAGCGTTTCTCTTCAAAAAGAAATTGTATAAATTGTTCACTCACAAAGTTTACTCGAATTTACAAATCGTTCTATAAACGGCATGTTTTGAGATAACAAACAAGAAAAAAAATTAAACCGAATTGAAAGAATCTTCCTTTTTCCATCGTCGTCAGTTACCAAATTATTGTGTCTTAGCTTTATTAATTTACAAATATTTTTGTCGAAAAAATGTATTTAAAAATTTGTGCATGAATGCTGCCATGGTTTGGGGCATCACTAATACTAAACAAAAGACAAACTGCTATAATTTTGATACTGATTTGACATTTTCTACTAATTGGTGAGTTAGATATTAATTATGATTCCTGTTGTTTCCCGATTTGCAAAACGAACAAAAAATTGAAGTGGCTGAAAACAAAAGTAACTTCGATAAATTTCACTTAGCGATTGCTGGTAGCGTCCGATATTTTACGCTTGTAAAACTATAGTTTATGTACATATATTTCAGATAGAAAAGGCAACGTTAGTAGCTGAAGAGGCTATTTCAAACATGCGAACGGTGCGAGCGTTCGCGGGCGAAGAGAACGAAGCGCGAATGTTCGCCGAGGAATGTGATTCGGCCGCCGAGCTTAGCATGGAGCTGGGGTTAGGTGTGGGACTTTTCCAAGCTGGGACCAACCTGTTTCTTAACGGGTATGTAATTTTGTGCAATGATTTAGTATTCATACTAATACTAATAAGTGAAGAATTGCGTTCATTTTCACAATAAAAATAAAAACCCAAGACAAGCTTACAAAATGAAAGTTAAAATCGGCTGTAGAACAAGTTTAAATGAATAAAGCATAATAAATAATAATCATTAGTTAAATTTCGAGTTCCTTCAATATTCAAATACAGTACTAAACTTCACTGGTATTTACAGGTTTGATCGAGGAATAATAGAAAAATGTATTCACAATTTCCACATTACCAAACAAGAAACCTCTACGGGAAACAATCTCTTAGAAAAATCAAAAACAAACATATAAACTGCAAGTGTCTATGACTAATCTACGCCAAATAATTATTAGGGATCGAAATTCTAAATTTGAATAAAACAGAAATAATAGAATTGAGAAATCACATTGAATATAAAACTCAAGATAGTAGATTACTTTAAAAAATAATGTAGGAAAGAAAATATACCAAGCGCTATCTTGACTCTAGCTATGTAGCAAGACCTGTATTATATGTTCAAAGTTTTTCATTTGTATCGATTCCAGAATGGTTCTAGCCACGATGTTCCTCGGCGGTCACCTCATGTCCTCCGGGCAGATGTCCGCCGGTGACGTCATGGCATTTCTAGTCAACGCTCAGACGGTGCAGAGATCTGTGGCGCAACTGTCGCTGCTGTTTGGGTCGGTGGTGAAGGGCGTAAGCGCTGGAGGAAGAGTTTTTGAAGTAAGTTGTCTATACTTCATGAGAAGATGCTCTAAATCGTAGATTGACTGTGGTTGTCTAAGTACTGTTTGTTCTAAGACGACAATCGGTATTTGCTGTCTAAATCATTTGATCGGCTAAAACCGCATAGGTAAACTCTACTGCGAACCTTTGTGTGGCCCTATCAGTAGTTGTTTTTGTGTATATATCATCTCTATTTTTTCAGCCATAGTACGTTTGCTGCTAAACATATGCCTCTCCCATTGATATCCACAAGGAACGGGTTCGAAAGAGCCCGCATTCAGTACTTTCCTGCGATCTTAGTCAGGTCGCCTCTCTTTCTGGACGCTGGTCGTCCTAAGCTGCGCTTGCCAGTCCGTGTTCTCTATTCGAGAACCTACGACCCCAACTATCATATCAGCTGTTCGAATTATGAGCCCTGTCCACTACAACTTCAACTTGCTAATCCGCTGGGCTATGTCGGTGACATTCGTTCTCCTACAGATCTCTTCATGTCTGAGTAGATCACATATAAAAACCCCGAGCATAGCTCTCTCCGTAGCTCGTTGTGCGACTTTAAGCTTGCTTACAAGGGCCATAGTTGGAAACCACCTTTCTGTTCCGTCAGTCATCACTGGTGACACACTGTTCAAAGACCTAAGTTTTCAGGCAATGTAGGATTTTTTCTTTGGCATTTTGGACGATTATATATTATTATATTTTACACGAAAGTAAAATAAGTTTTGTAAAGAATTCCTAACTTCACTTTTAAGTGTAGCTAAACTGGTAGCAAGACAGCTTTAGGAACAATTAAGTACACTGAAGATCCAAGACAGAACTGCGGTATTTATAGGAAAATTTATTATTCACAGTGCTTTATAGATTTGCTTGGAGTTTGCCCTAGGTCATCAATATTCATTGGGTAACAGAGCGTGAGTACCGTGATGGTACCGTGATGGTACCGGCCTAGAGTAGTACTTTCCCATCTCTTCCCGTGGGTGCCGTAAGAGTCGGCTTAGGGACCATGTACCAGAAGGGGGCAGCAGCTCCTTCTGAAGATCGGAAATCATACTGCGCTCGCCAACCTCCCTATCAAGCGTGCCGAGTATTGTCTAATACCCCAATATACCTCATATGGGGGAGGCATATGTCCAGCAGTGGAGGTCCTATGGCTGAGATGATGAACAGAGTGTTGTGGGTTATACCTATTTATTATTACCTTAAATCACTCGTGTTTTGTGTTTTCAGTACATAAACAAAGAGCCAAAGATGGACACGTCCGGTGTAAAAGTAATCAAATACCATGAGTTCCACGGCGACATAGAATTCAAGGATGTCAGTTTTGCTTACCCCACCAGACCTGAAGCTGTAAGTATATATAAAATTAATTATTAGCAATGGGGTATTAAAAACTGAAAATTGAAATGGAGAGAGGTCTCAGTGACTATATGCGATAAACAAATGCCCATGAATTATTTTGACTTTCTAATTATTGTTTTGCATCTATTTATCATTAGTGTGGTTCGTGTATATATTATGTGGTTCTAATTTGAAATGAATAAATAAATACATGAAACTCAAGGACAAAGTTACAGACCATAGTGAGACCTGTCGTAAAGTACGGCGCATGGATCTGAGTGTTGGGGAGCAAAACAGGTTGATGAAAAAAATACATGTGACAAACGAAATATGCGAAAGTAAAGGTGGAATATGGACGTCCATATTCGATACGAGAAGATACGAGAGATGATACGAAAGATGCTAAAGTTAAGATGGAATATGGACATCCATATTCCATCTTAACTTTAGCATCTTTCGTGGTTTGATTAGAATTGACATGATAAGGAATGAGTATATCGGAGGAATCTTGAAAGTAGTACCAGTGAGTACCAATGATAACTTGAAAAGGAATAGATTGGCATGGTATGGGCAATGGGCATGTCTTGATAAGGAACATGTTTTTCATTATTATTTAAGAGTACTGAGTATGTGTATGGATAAAGAGGTATGGGAAGGCAGAAAAAGATATGGATGGACAGGGTGAAGAATGATAATATGATTATGAAACGTGTGAACACTGAGAACTGAGAGTGTCTAGTGATAGAATAAAGAAGGAAAAAAAACATGTTGCTGAATCCACCTAGCATAGAATAAGGACGATGCAGCCGACGCGCGGTGGAAAAAACGATTATAAAGTGTAATAAAAACTGAATGTAAAATCCTTTCAGTTTGTTTTTATGTAATGTTACATGTTGTATGCGTTCTCTTTCAGACGATCTTGAAAAACTTCAATCTGAAAATACCAGCGGGCAAAACGGTAGCGATCGTCGGCACCTCGGGCAATGGGAAGTCTACTATAGTTGCTTTACTAGAAAGGTATGATAATAAAACTCTCAAAGAATTTAGCTACAAAATTGCAATGACCCTATTTTTTTTAATGTGCAGTCAATTTCACGAATTTTTTCACATATTACAAACGCGTTCGATAACTGTATCACGTGATATTAAGTGATGACGTGGTCTAGGATGTATATATCCATATATATATCTTCCAAACCAAAGTGATTCAATTCCGCATTTATAAAACTACACCGTTGCAACTACAAGTTTCAAGTATTGATGATGTGGAGTGGGTCTAGTTTTTAGGTTTCACAATAGATTTGAAACCTAACTCTCATTCGCAGTGTCTTCTCTGATACTGACACCGCGAAGGAGAGTTCTACGCTCTTGTCGCCGCTCGGACCTGAACCACTGGAGATGTCGACCGCAGCGATCAATGAAATGTCTGGAACAAAAGTTTCACATAGACCACGGCCAAACAGCCCGGAAGCAATACATACAACATGCAACGCCGCCCGTGAAAGCCTTAGAGTTTACAATAAAGATTGTGTTCATTGTAATCATAAAATTCACACCCTGTTTTAGGTTTTACGACGTGAACCAAGGACAAGTGACTATCGACGGCGTGGATGTAAAAGAAATGGACGCCAAATGGCTTCGTGGACGCGCCATCGGCCTGATCAGTCAGGAGCCGGTGCTCTTCGCTACATCCGTGAGGGAAAACATACGATATGGACGACCGGAGGCTTCTGATAATGAGGTTAGTAGGATTTGGCATAAAATGAGGTAAGTCATAGGGTATTTATTTATTCAAGGAAAGCTGTTTCATCTCTATAATCTTATCTATATGCCAAATTTTATACAGATCCGTTCGATTGTAATTGATATAGATAGGGTATATAGTAAGTCATTTGAGTTTGACAACAATCGCGAGTTTCGTTCATCATTATTATATAGGAACTGGCTAGGACTTACGTGATCTTTAATAATTAATAATATTTTTTAATATGGAACAACATTCACACAAGGTCTTCAGGTTCCAAACTAGGCAGAGCCTGTACTATGGTAAGCTGATGACTGATATATACTTATATACATACTTATATATATACTTATATACATATACACACCCAGACACAGGTCAAACAGACATGTTCATACACACAAATGTTTGACCTGTCCGGAAATCGAACCCGGGACCAGCGGCTCAGAAGGCAGAGTGCTACCAACTGCGCCAACCGACCAGTCAATGCTTGCTGGTCCATTCATTGCTTGAAAATAATTACTCGCCGACCAGTTTCAAACTGATTTGCAGTTTTTCATCTGGGAGTTATGATCGTGCCATATAGTAAGATACTTTACAAAATGCATACATCCCCTATTTGACCATTGGTAAAAAATCTATATAATTTTTGTTTTTAAATATATTATATTAAATATTTTTTAATATAATTAAACCAACTAATTTTAGCTTAATCATTCTAATAACCTAAATAACTTAATAATAGACTCTCAAGTGATGAAATAGGGTATCTATTTCATCACTTGAGAGTCTATTATTTTCGCGATAAAAAGTCGCCATGTCTTCATGTCATTCTCTAAGGCTACATCTATCTGTAGGTCTCTCATTGGCTTAGGTGTGAAAACGAAACAGACAGACAGAGTTTCTTTCACATTTATAACATTGATTTGGATTAAATCATTATCATATTATATCTGGCTTAAATTTTGCAGGTAATACAAGCAGCCATGACGGCGAACGCACATGAATTTGTACGTGGTTTTCCTGAAGGTTACGATACTATGGTTGGCGAAAGAGGAATGGCGCTCAGCGGCGGTCAGAAACAAAGGATTGCAATCGCCAGGGCAGTGTTGAAAAATCCACGGGTCATGATACTGGACGAAGCTACTAGGTGAGAATTTTGTTGTCATTATTTCATTCATGTGTTCATGTAGCCCTTTCGAAGTACACCAAATTCTATGAGCGTTGTATGCTCGATGGTTAGAATTTACGACACATTTTTTCATTTTCTTACTCGGTTATGTAAAGGTGTGATAGAAGAAAGCCAGAAAGCCTGTAAAGGCGGTTAATTGGCGGAAAATAATTGCCATTACCAGGGTAAATGTTCTATCGTAAGTGAAACAATCTACGAGTTTGGTTGAATATAGTAAATGAGCATAAACTCACAGGTGCATGAACTTTACAGAAAATTCGTAAAGGCTAAAAGCCGAGCAAGAAACACAATCCCCGTTGTTATAATTACTGTACATTACAGTACTTATAGGTACTGTGCACTTTACTAAAACTTTGTTTAGAGATTGTGAAGAGAAATCATGAAGCGAATATTTCCTAGTGTCTTTCAGTTTCCACAAGCGCACACATTCTCGGTCATTTGTATTTTGTACGTATTGCTCATTTTGAGTAACAAATTGTTCACATCTTAAACTCCCGCTATATATAAACTATGAGAGCGTTTGTTTAACCGAATGGTTATGTTTGTTATCAAAACCGCCTGAAGAGTTTATTAAATTTTAAGATAATTTATTATATAGTAGAAAGTTTCAAAAAATTATGTATACTGTGCTCTCCAAACTTGGCTAGGCTTGTATCTAGGGAGCCCGAAAGAGAGAAATTATACATTTACTTGTTCCTAAACGTGTTTAAAATACTACCCTCTCTCATTTCTAGCGCTTTAGATTCAGCGAGTGAGAAGGTAGTCCAGACTGCGCTAGAGACGGCCGCAAAAGGGCGGACGGTGCTGGTCATAGCTCACAGGCTGTCAACGGTCATTAACGCGGATTTGATCGTCGTACTCAACAAAGGGATGATTGTTGAGGTAATATTTATTTTTATAATCTATACATTTGATGAAAGTGGAACGCAAATTAAAAGCTTCGTACTGGCGCTTAAGGACAGCTGCTTGAACACATTGCTTAGGTAGCAGTTTGTAAACTCGAGGGTGGTAGCCAGTCAAGTGTGTACTGTCTGCACAATACTTTTTAAAGTGGATTTTATTACCATGCGGTGCATTTTAAACCGATATTATATTTTAGATTTTTAATATCGGCTTATGTGTTATTTGTTCATTTTGTGAAACACATTCCAATGCAATTAAGTTCAGCTTTCCTAAAAAAAGGGACAATAGAAAAAAATCGTTAAGATATAGACAATTTTGATTATAAAGTAGTTCAAAAATGGTGTACGATCTACAACTTGCGTTTTAATGAACTGCCTACAATAAAATAATTAAAAGCTCAATTTTCTGAAGCTATTAATTACAACGGTTCTGTAAACACGTTGAAAAAATACTTCTTGAGATGGGATTTCAGTTCACTAAAATGGAAGATAACCGAAAAGTTATAATGGAAAACCACGATGCAACGTTTGATGCAAGAAACAAGAAAGGTTTTTATGCACGGGCCCTTTTTAACGTCTGAAGCCACGGACATTACAGGCGATCATCACAAGGACATGTAATTTCCTTAATTTTCGCATTAATTAACCATAATTTCGTTATTAATTAGGCTATTATTTATTAGTATCCAATCGACGTTTGCTATTAATTTTGATTCTTTAATTCTTTATTCCAGATGGGAACCCACGATCAACTGAAAAAACAAAAAGGCTTCTACTGGAATCTAATCAAGCAGCAGGACCAAGATGCAGACAGCGGCTCCAGAACTTTATGAGTGAAAAATGTAGCCCACAATTAGCGTCAATGTAATTATTTATTTATTTGTAGATATATCTAGGTATTGTATAGGTATTGGACACAAGGTGATAGACAATCTAAGACAAATATGTTGCTCATATTTATTCTGTGTAGTATTATATTTATTATAATTTTTATTTTCGCAGTCAATAATTAACGTTTTTCGAAAGAGATGTAACGTTCAAATTTGTGACGTAATGATGAATTAATTAGAAAAATGTTGACATAATAACGATGATTTACCAATGTTAGAAGCTCGTGATTAGTTTTAAGGTCAATTAATTATTTTTTTAGAATATTTTCTTAAACTACTTTACGTGTTGACTCATTTATATCATTGTTATATTTGTTAGGGTAAAACTGAAGAGAAAAATAAGTATGATACTAAGGAGGTCGAATGTTTCTCCTTATTTATAAGACCGCGACACTCCTTCGTGTAGGAGCATGGTGTCCTGTTTAGCGTTTTATTTCGGCATCAGATATTCAATTACAAAAATGATTAATTTCACGATGTGAAGTAGAGTTTCAATATTTTTATATTTGAAATTACTTAATTAGCATATTTTTGGTCTCCGGAAAATTGTAAACTGGATCGTCTTTCAGAGGCACTATGGCGCACAATTTCAATATCTCTGTCCAAGTGTATGATTTCGCTGTGTAAGCTACGTCACGTTATATACTAAGATTTTTTTAGAGGCTTATAAGCTTTCCTTTGACCGCTGTTATAGTTAAGTTATATTTATTAAGTTATTATAGTGAGCCCATGGTGATACAAATAAAATTGTTTATTGTTGACAAAATAATTGTGTATCATTTCAACCTAGAAATCACGATCTATGTAGCTAAATCCGTGCTTATAATATTACATAAGTATGACAGCAAAATATTTTTGTGTGCTGAATACTAGTTGACCACGCCACTTCTCTTGATGGTCAGTGGCGTAAATATCTAACAATTTAGAAATATTTATTTATCGCCTTCTATAATTGTTTGTTTTCTAACTGCCCCATCGAGAAATTAGTAGTGCCCAATGATAATATGTTTATATGAGTTAGATGTCGCACAAGCGCGCGGAAACTGAGGCGGCAAAATTAAGTCAATTGTGGTAATTTTCATTATGACGCGTATTTCAAGCGCAAGTCTAAACATATAGCTATCCTTTTCTATATTATTTGGACCGTATTATCTTTTTTTTTTTTTTTAATTTATTTAAGGATCTTCAGACAGTACATAACAAAAATTTACAATTTAATGCGAAAAATATAAGTATAGGTAGTTGATGTACCGACAGCGAAGACCACAGATTAATGACACACACAGATTAATTATCTGTCGCAGTAAGCATGTTTATATCGTAAAGGAACAAAATCTGAGCACCGCGCAGTATGATTATACGTCATCTTTAGTAAAACATCATTGGTAGTGCCTGAGTTATACGTCATCTTTAGTAAAACATCATTGGTAGTGCCGGAGTTAAACGTCATCTTTAGTAAAACATCATTGGCAGTGCCTGAGTTATCCGTCATCTTTAGTAAAACATCATTGGTAGTGCCTGAGTTATACGTCATCTTTAGTAAAACATTGGCAGTGCCTGAATTATCCGTCATCTTTAGTAAAACATCATTGGTAGTGCCTGAGTAAAATATACTCGGCTCTCTAACGTCCTATTTATACGCAATATAACTTACCTGGGATTCAATGTGAAACAATACATCTAAGAAAACAGTTTCAATTACCTACTCATAGCAGTTCTTGAGTTAAAGGGTAGCTCATTATAAGTTTTCACGTTCGATCATATCATCACTGACTATCAAGTGAGATAGTATTCAAACCCTAAGACTGATAAAACCGATTGAAAGAAAACGAGTTATCCAAGGAAAATTATTTATTGCATACATGATCACCAAAATTGTATGTACAATGAAATTTCAATAACACTGAAGAAGTATTTACAGTTACAAGTTATAATTATATCTATCTACCGTAGTCACTATAATAATTCATACTTATATACAAAAAGATAACAAAGTTTATAATAAATAATATGCCCGGTTTCACAACGTCTAACTTTCTCACTGATATACCTATGCATAATTTTACCTACGTTATCTCCACATTAGCTTTATTTCAGTAATATCAAATGAGTGAGAGATAATGCAAAAGTTGCTGTTGATTTGATATAATATCTACTACAGAAGCGCTTTTAACCCATTATCATGGGTGTCTGCTAGCGGCATCATTAACTGATCGCTTTAATGCATCGGCATATAGCTGTGGATTTGAAATTAAATGAAATTAGATTAGATGATGAATGAATAGGAATCTATACAGGATCACATTAATCACAATATAAAGGCGAAAGTTTGTTTGTCGTTTGTATGTTCTTTACTCCTTCACGCTGAAACGGCAGAACGGATTTGCATGTAAATTTGGAATAGCTTAAACCTACTCTGGAATAATACAAAGGCTACTTTTTATACCGGTGAAAGAATAGTTCCCCTGTGATCACTTAGCTTAGGTAGCGGAAACCTGTAGTCCACGCGGGTAAACCCGCGGGGCGCAGTTAGTAATATATACTTATCAAAACAATGACTGTAACAAACTTTTTTGTAGTTTGTATTATATACCTTTACGTTATACCTACGTTATTAGGTAGTTGCAATTTAGTGCATTATATCTTACCGCTACAAATATTACCGTTAACTTCTCTAGTTTCTTTAAATTAGAATAGCAGGTCGAACGAGATTAGCTTGCATGGGTTGTTTAAAAAAGTGTTTAAATGGTTTCTCTATGTGCGAAGAATATAAATGTGTAGTGAAATAATTCAGAGATTGTGAGACAGGGCGTCAGTATACTGGTATTGATTTGACTAATATAAACACTATGGTTTTACCATAGAGGTATATCAAAGTGATACTTATTTGTATTAAGAAGCTAACGAATTGACGCAACTTGGTTAATTAGGTATATTAGGTATGTTAACCTATTGATTCTTGGTTAAACTCGATTTTACTAAATTGGATTTCAATATCCACCTGAGACTTGAACCATATTTTTTTCAGATCTGAATCTTGAAACATACTTTTTACTTTTTGTAGTTACTTTTATTTTTTATTTCATTTTATTTATATATATTTTCCCCAAATAACATTTTGTCACAGAATCGATTAATACCGAACCGATTAATAATATGAAATAATAAAACGAATAAAAAACTGCTGAGGCATATTTAGGTAATTGTGATATAAAAAATGCATTTGATACGATTTAGAGGTTTTCCCTACAGTTTTAAGTTAATACCCCAGCTTTGTTATTCGTGGCTTTATTTGATCTATTTTACAATGGACCTATATATAATATGTGAAAGGCTTATATGAAGTACTAAAAAACTAATTACAATGATTAACAAAATGTATAGGTAATAATATCTTATGTTAATAGAAATTAATATAAGTCATTGATACTACCACCATAGATTTTTTAGTAGGTATGTGGTACCACCAAGTTGCTTCTGCCGTTAACAATTTTATTACTAAATCTACCTATTGACCTAGCCTTAAGTTTCAGATAAATATCTAAATTTTCCTTTTAAACATTTTATTTTTAAGTTCCTATGCCTATGTTAAACAAACCTGAAGATTTTTACAATGGAAGTCAATATTTGGAATGCTACAATATTATTGCATTACGATATTTTATTAGAAATAAAACTTTATAGTAAAAATATATAAAAATGCATAATGAAAGTGTGAAAATGTACAATATTGTGCATACTTATTTGATTAATATATTATTATTGTTTAACTTGATGATATTCTTAATTCAATGACTTGTGTTTTGACAATGTTGCCAATGTTCTTTTTGCCTATTATTAATCTATTGTTTCGACCAATAAAGAGGTCCATCTAAAGGTAGAAAGGTACCTTTAGCTGCGACCTCTTGATTGACCCATTGATGGTGATTATCAAAACTGGAGGTGATCCGCAACGTCAATCCTAATGAAAGCTTCCGGACGAAGCTGAAACAATGTTGATCATGATATCGACTGAACGTAATTTACACAAGAATCATATTTTTTTACACTTATTGTAAGTATAAAATTAGCAAACTGAAATGTTTTGTCTCTACTTGTAATAAATACAAGTAAGTTTTTACACAAATCTGTGTCAATATGAATACAATCTTATTTTAACTTATATGCTGCAACAATAAGTATACATGTTGTATGTATTGCTTCCGGGCTGTTTGGCCGTGGTCTATGTGAAACTTGTGTTCCAGACGTTTCGTCGATCACTGCGGTCGACATCTTCAGTGGTTCAGGTCCGAGCGGCGACAAGAGCGTAGAACTCTCCTTCGCGGCGTCTTCTCTGTTACTGATGTATGTTCTCTGTTACTGTGCTCTCTGTTACTCTGTTACAGTAATTCAGGTCCCGCTCGGACCTGAACCACTGAAGATCTCGACCGCAGTTTTTAACCGCAAGCATTGTTTTCGCGTTGTAGGTAGGTATTTAGCAAACGTATTGCTATCTCAGCGTTCTCCCCTACACCCTATGCAACCGATAGAGAGAGGTGCTGCTCGTGAAGTTTATTGATCAATTTTTAAAAATATTTCACGTTCCGGGGACACCTCTTTTCCCTCTCTAAATTGTAAGACAGTAAATTGTTATTGATATCAATCGCTTGAGTATGATGTATTTGGTTTTTGAAAAATAATTAATAGTATCAGCGCAAAAATTGTCTGGTTGGGATGGTTGAGATAATATAAAAAAATGGATAAAACAAGACGTGTAGGTACCTAAGCCTAGTAAATGATGTGTAGTAGATTATTTATAACAAAAAATAACCAAAATCGGACAAATCTCTCTCGATAAGTACGCAAGCATTTGCAGAGCCTTACTTCAGAGCCATCAATATCAGTTGCGCCTAATATACTCAGCAATATTGTCTTTGTTTTCTTTATATTTGAATTCAACTGCCTCAATAATTTGAACTTAAAATATTTATCTTTATTGTTCATTTTTTTATAAACCAATAGATTCTATAGCGTAGTTTTTAATAAGTTCTATAGCGTTTTCTATAGACTCTATAGCGTAATTTTTAATAGTTTATTTTAATATAATCCAATAGTAGAATCTATAGCGTAGTATAATTTTTGATTGTATCTCCCTATTAACTATTCTTCACTCAACATTTGAATATCTGTACACATCGTGCTGCCTATAATAACAATAGTTTACAGTAATTTTTAATTACTTAATATTATTACGTCATTATAATTTTGTAATTCCTTCCTATCGTTACTTATCATTATTTAATGTTATCGGTGACGACCTCCACCGGCATAATAATTTTTATTTTTTAAATATATAAATAAAGTTGTGCCTCGCGGTTTCACCCGCGTGTACTACGGTTTTCCCACTACCTCAATTTATCAAACGGAAAATATACATAGTTTTTACCGGGATGAAAAGTAATATATCACATATATATGTTATTCCAGGGTATATGCTATCTTCATTCAGAATTTCATAAAACAATCTTTCGCCTTAATATTAGGATAATAATATTTTTATGTCAATCGGAACGTTTCAAAACTGAAACTATTTATTTTGCAAAACATGGATAAAATATTACATTATGTTATTTAATAATTTTAGATCGCCATGCTTTAGCCGATTAGAGATGCTAAATGTAGTTGCAAAATTAAACTATTATGTTCCCATCATTTGAAAATTCATCAAAAGTATAATACCTTTATGTGATCTGTTAAAAGGTCCTTATCTTCTTTTCTCCTAAATTTGAAAAAAAAAGATCAAATGCACAATCGTCACATTGAATAAAACTGACTAACTCGTTTTTTTTGGTAATTTTAATCCGGTTTCAATATTGGTCATGAATGGAGAGTCTCTGCGCTTACCTCCACATCTGACAATATTTGGATGGAATAAATTCATTAAAAAACTGTTTTAAATACATATTTTGAATTGTAAGTAACTGCCATTTTAAACACTTCCCAATATTTATAAAAGCAATATTTTAAATATATAGAAACTGAAGACTATTTATTGCGGTGGAGGTCATCAACAGTGATCTGTACTTATAAAATAATACACTAAAATAACAATAATGGTAGACGTAAATATACACAGAGATAACTTTGTCATTATTGTTAAAAATAGATTGGCAATCCTCAAGAGATGGAACTTTGATTAACGGAATTCTTGGTTTTCTTGACCATGTATAAAGCTATTTTTTATGGAATCAAAAAATGTATTAACCACATTGAAAAACAGTAAAAAAGTTAATTAAATTAAAATTTCGAACTGTGATTTCCTTTGAAAAAGCGGAGAGCTCTGCAAGCGCACGTAAAGACATACCTAAGTTTTGGTTTGTACCAATTTTATACAAGTTTTGATTAACATTTACAAATAACGGAAGTACTAGAGTTGGCTTACCTACGCTTGTCATGGTTTTAAATAAAGTATAACTATAGTTTCGACCACCGAATGTGGTCGAAAGTATATTCGGAACCCTCTGACTTACTACGTGAATAACTCCCGTGTTTTATACATTCATAATGTGTGAAAACCACGTCAGTTTTAATAACAAATTAAAGTTTCCAAGTATACGATCATCAGTGTGATATGAGTATCGAAATCAAAGCACTTATAAAAATAATTGACAAGTAGTCTTCGACGAAACGAACTACAAATTACATTCAAACTTTTTTAAAAACCGAACGCAAATCAAAATGAGTAAAATCAAAGGAGACGTCAATCAAAGACTACGTAAAAAATTAAAAGTATTTATTTACGTAAAAGTCTGCGTCAACATAATGAACGTACCTATTCCCCAATTTTTAATTTCGAAATTCAACATTGTGTCAACAACGTTAGTGAAATCTCGTTAATAAACTCAAACTACACTTTATATACGCGGTGTAATCAGAAGTTACCCATCATGGACGAGATAATAATATAATGTTTCACTGCGCTGTGATAATACGAAGAAGAAAACGCAAATCTCTTTTCAGATGGAAAATCTTTGAAACCCAAAATAATGTAAAACAACAATAACTTACAGTTACGAGAATGTTGGGTCAAGCGATACCAATTGTATATTTAGTGAACCCTTATCAATTTTCTTCCTTATCTCTGGCCTCTCTGGGTCTGTCGATTCCATTCCCTTAAGCTAAAGTTCAATCTCTTCAGAACCGCGCATGAATTATCTCGGAAAACAACTGATAAATATATTACTGAGAACAGTTGTTATTCATTGAGCTACAAAATTAATTTCTACAAGCATCCTTCCAGAAGTCCTGTCATCGCAGACCGAAGTGCACCATTACAGATGCCAGGAGCAACAGACAAGTAACGCTGGAAGTGATTCCGTGTATGGCGCTCGTGTTCCTGCGCAAGATGGCCGCCATTTTGTTGCCTGGAATTGAAATAGAGGAAAATTAACTTATATTTCGTACATAGCTCTTGTTGTTTGCAATATAAAGGACGAATATTGATTGTGAGCAAATAGAGTGAGAACAAAGCGACTCCCTAACACTGACCACTGCGCCACGGCGACCGTCACCGTAATTGAGGGTGAAGAAATCGGTGTACATACACAATGGCAATTGATCCCGTGAGTAGCAAAGGTCACTGAAAAGGGTTAAAAGGAAACTTTAACAAAAAAGGTTTGACAAAAAATGGAACCGACTTCAACGCTCAAAAGTGTGAAATAACTTGTTAAAGTCGGTACCATGATAGTTCAAAAGTAACTATTATCAAAATATTGTGAGCATGGTTATCTTCGACAAGTTATTTCAAATTTTTGAGTGTTGAAGTCGGCTCCATTTTATTATAATTTTTTTTAACATGAATGTTCGGAGAAATCATAATATCTGTGCGTAACTCTTCTGTTAGGGGTTTTACGAAGTGGTAGGGACGGACACCTTTCTTCGCACAATTCCTACAAGGAGAAATCATAGTACAAAACGAAATAAGTACATCCAGAATAATTGTCTAGATGAAGGTGGATGGGAACCGTCACACAAGTAGCTACGGCTTACTTACACGTACACTCTGTGAGTCAAACATTGTAGTGACTCTACTACGACTGTAAGTTAAGTAAGAAAAGATTATTATACGTTAAGTGTAAAATAATTATAGAGTAGGTACACTTACTGCCTTCAGAAACGAAGACGTGTATCGACGCCGGCTCAGTGTTGCTCGCACTGCAGGTGTAGTTCCCTGAGTCTTTAAGCGTTGCGCCCCTCACGGTGAGTCGCGACTGAGTCCGAGCACCCGGCTCAGTCTCCACTGTGATCCCGCCGCGAGTTGCGTCGTAATTAATCATCCTATCGTTGTGGTACCAGAATACGTATTGAGGTGGTGTGGGGCTCTGGAATATAAAATGGCAGATTTAGAATTTATTTATATTAGTGTGTGCCGTGGTGGTACCGGCCTAGAATAGTACTCCCCCATCTCTTCTCGTGGGTGCCGTAAGAGTCGGCTAAGGGGTCACGTACCAGAAGGTGGGCAGCAGCGCCTTCTGAGGATTGTAAATCATACTGCGCTCGCCAACCGGCATGCCAAGCGTGGCGAGTATTGGCAAATCCCCCCTATATGGGGGAGGCATATGTCCAGCAGTGGACGCACATGGCTGAGAGAAGAAGAAGAAGTTTATACACTAGGTTTATAATAAATTTTTTTAATATGGGATTTTGTCAAGTTACAATGCTACCCCATGAAAACCAAAACACACAAATTCCAAGTATTTATAATCAAATGAACAATTCACATTCTCAAAATTCAAATATCATTATCCAGTATCCTAGCTTCTCTAGAACCCCTTCACCCGTTTACCCCTTCACCCGTTTACCCCTTCACCATTGGATACAAAATATTCCCCAGTAACCCTTTGTCTAAAATGTAGGTACCTTGAGCGTTATTCCAATTGAATAAAAACAAACACGTATGTTAGACCACCATATAAAATCACAACTATGTCGTCTGCCAAACATATAGATCACGTTTGTGGATAACATAGACAAAATATTAATTTACCTACAGTTAACCTCACAAGTACATATTATGTAACTTAATTTTAATAGCCTTTAATAGCCCTTTTCATATTGATGCTAACTACTTTTCTACACAGTCTTATATTGGCTTAATTTTAACGACCTTGTTTTCAATGTCGTGATATCGATTCGTCTAATTCGCGAAAATACGCGATATCATAAACAAATCATGTACGAGTTATCGCTATATTAGCTTAAATTTGTCGAATATCAAGATCTTCGTGATTTTCGATAAAAAATCGACAAAACCTGTTTTCACGATATGAAATGTCAATTTAGACGATCTGCGCGATCGTGAAAAGTTCCGTACTTGCACTGCAGAACCACGTTTACAAAATGCGCGACAGCATCGCTACAAAAAGTCACCGTGGGCGAGGGTATTTAACGTTAACATAAATGACCAACTATTTAGAAATTTACTTAGAACTAAGCATCAAAAGAGATGAGAGAAACAAATCGCCTCTGGCGACAACTTTCCGGGTAAAATGCAAATTCCTGTTTATTTCCTACAGAATTTATACAGAATAACTTCCGGGGTGAGCCGAGCTCCTGTTGGGCCTGTTACATCTTAATTAATATCTTGATAGGAGAGGAAAATATGTAAATAGCTATTAATCCTTTCGAGATAACGGAAAGGCCACGTCTCGGTCGCAAGCCTTTTGGCTCTGTAATGGTAATCTATCAGTATCAGTAATTATATTATTATTATTATTATCATAATTCATGCAAACGGTCAGAACGCGATTTATACCTACCCACCTCGAGTTGAGCACACAACCAGTTGCTAATGCGCCGCAGTGGTGAAAGAATGGAGTAATGGTTTTGCAAGGAAAATCGTGCATTTTTTTAATATTTCATTGCAATAAGTACAGGTACATTCATAATTGTGTCAAAGAGTATTTTCATATAAAGTATTTTTTTAAGAAAATATTTTTAATTTATCTTATATCCGAATACGGATTTTATGACATTAAATTAAACGCTATAACTAATATTTTTGTACATTTTTAGTCTCAAATTTACAACGGGGGTTACACAAATCTACTAAAAAACGACAAACAGGTATTTAGATTGAAAATTTTCTATTCTATTTTTACTCAAGTACTAACGTTATTATATTTGCCATGTATTTTGCCATGGTATGTACCAGTTGACTTGAACATAATAATATGGCGCATGCAACAGTGCCGAGATATCGAAGTTACAAACATAGTAAATGTCCCGATAATAATATTGATTTTAGTGTTTGTTACCATGTCAGTTCAAAAAACTTCTTATTTCATTCACAATAGATATAATTTTGAAAAATCACTTCACTGAAAATAAACTCAAGTACCTAGGTAGATGAATTTAAAAAAAAATGTAGGCGGACAACTATCTCGCGTGTTTACGTACCGCGCTTCTGTATCATGTCAAGGACAGGGCTGAGTATGCTGGGATGCGAGCATGGATCATCGACTCGATAAAATTCGACAGTAAGTGCTTGTCCAGACATGGCATAAATCGTGCGGTAGCCGCGCGGTTCTATATTATGGAGATCTCCAAACCGCGCGGATATCGCCGTGTCTGAACAAGCACTTACTGTTGAATTTTATCGAATCGATGATCCATACTCGCACAGCTGGATAGATAGTGTTTCCATGACTTTGGAATCCGTAGCTTCGACTAAAGGAAATGTAGTCGATGCTCCGTGGAACAAGAAACCCATAGAAGCTTTTTTCTTCGTTTAGTCTACTCTTCTACGAATCTTTTACGGATTGGTATCTTATACAGAGATAAGACTTCAAAAACTACATTACTGACCTATAATGGCTAGTTTGTCGTTATTTACTACATTTCGGGGAGTATGGTATGAAACTACACAATTTGATGCCTTCTTGATGTCGCAGTACTGAGATGACGTAGCACCTTGTCGCACAAAGCGGTAGGTTCCACATACATTTTCTTTTTTTAACTCTTATAATTATTATTATTGCTTCTATAAGAAGATATAATATCGACTCTAACCACCGGTAGCTTGGGCCCTGCCCCGCTGCTGGCGGAACTTTTTATAATATCTTTATTAATTTTTGTTTATGATATTTATACTGTAAAAAAACTAAACCTAAGAAAAAAAGAAAATAAAGAGATAATAATAATAATAATGTTTTATTGTTAAACAGTAAGTTACATGCTTCACTAATAATAATATAATAATAGTAATAATAAATACAATAAAATTGGTGTTCAGAGCCCACACTAAAAATAAATCTTGTGTCGTGAACATCTGTTTCCTTCTGAGACACATTATCCTATATTACGTATACATTATCATTAACACTTTAATTATTATAAACTTTACTGAGTTAAGTTTATAATAAAATGTATAATACGAGTTATGTTAACTCGTATTACTTTACCAATCAATTAAGCGCTCCAGTCAAATAAGGGCAAATAAAAATGTTACAACGTCATTCCAGTTGTTCTACTGGCATTGAAACGGTAAAACGTATAAAATATAACTATTCGTCGACCTATAATTTGGTATAAAATAAGTGAAGTAAATGAATATAATGTAAATGAAGTATAAACGTAAGGAATTAAATGTACCGTACTTATTAAGGAGGAGGGTGTTGGTGTTAGCAACACAGTTATTTTAAAAAAGCTTTCGCAGTCACCATGCTGCTTTCTTTATCATTTGTTCTTTTGTTCAGGGAACAATAAAGAATTTATAAGGTAATGTTAGAATATTATATTTTAAACACACTGCTATAAAAGGAGATCAAAAAATCGATTATATCAAGTTTGGTGACTCAGAACTCGTTCATATTATTCCATAGAAATTTCATCAAATTCGGTTAAGGAATCTTCGAACCAAATTTTATGCAAATAAGCCCAGCCGTTTTAGCACTACGTGGTAACCAACCCTAGTATTCATATAGCATGCTCAACTCTAAGACTAGCGCAAATACAGAGACAAACTTCGTGTATATAATATTAACCTATTAGTATGATATTTTTAATGAATGTATATTGTTTTAAATACAATAAAAACCTATGTTCATTTTTACTATAAAATATTTAATATGGGTTTAACCTGAAAGCTTACGCGTTGTCGATATCGTAATCGACGTTTCAGCGTCGCGTACAAAGTGACAAGTAAATCTTTTTTCGCTCGTAAATATCCAATAGACATGCGTATTTTCCTTTTTTCTTAAAAAAAACAAGTATTAAAGCCAGCGTAAGCAGTGTTGTCTCGAGCGACTCCATTTCACTACTGTTGAGGATTTCGTGAAAGATTTGCATCGATACAAATGAGCGGTACATTACAGAAGCTCGCGGAGTCGCGGGTGTTTAGACGCAGAGAGTGTGAGACAAATACTGATGAGTGTTGATTTAAAATTTTTCAAATTATTACTTCACAGACGACCTACGTGTTGAAAAAAATGTTACTAATCACATTTTTGTACACTTTAATCTCCTTTTTTCTGGTGTAAAATACAGTGCAAGCGCATTTGTCTTTACCGCGAGAATGATGAAAGAAAAATATAATAAATTAGCAAATGAAATCAAATTTCGATCCTTTATGAGCATTCTTTATGATTATCCTTTATGAGCTGTTCTCATACTGATATTTTTTTAAGTTTATTCGACATTGGCCCTAATTCTGTTAATCACATAAACTACCTAAAATTCACTAAAATTCTTCAAATTGAAATAGCTCTTATTCTATTTACGCTAAAATTCAAATTCGTATAACTCCATACAACGCTCTCACTTATATTAGGCGAGTTTTATTCAACTGTTGGCCAATTGCGGGTAGTTTTAGTAGGCACCAAATAAATGGTTACTTAACTTTCGCTAAAACTACCCGCAAACTTAAGAAATATATTTTAATTTTAGTGATGTTATTGATAAGTCTAATACTAATTTAGACTTTATCGTAACTGTATAAGAACTGATTTAGTTTTCCAAAATTTTAGTTTAGTTCAGTTGAATAAGCGAATCACTACCATTAGCACTGTCAACAAGATAAGCTACAAATTGTCTAGTTAGCCTTAAAAATACACCGTGTGCATAGGCGCCATGGTCATTTGCCTATAGGAGTACAGAATGTACACTGATGATTACTAGAATTATTTTTCGTGTTAGACTATGCAATCGTGTAAATTTTACTTTTAATGATTTAACTTTTTCGGCAATTTACGGGCCACTCAATTACTATATATTGTGTAGCTTCCTTTTTCTGTTGTCACACAGACAAAACAGTTTTTTTTTTTTAAATGTATTTATTGACATTTACACAAGTAAATGTCTTCAGGTCCCAAACTAGGCAGAGCCTGTGCTATGGTAACCTGATGATTGATATATATATACTTATATACATATACACACCCAGACACAGGTCAAACAGACTTGTTCATGCACACAAATATCTGACCTGTCCGGGAATTGAACCCGTGACCATCGGCTCAGAAGGCAGAGTGCTACCAACCCTGCCAACCGGCCAGTCAATTGAACTGGATGTATCTAGAAATCACGTGAATCCAGTAAAACATCCAGTCAAATGAAGCAGCAGGCATCAAAAAGAGCTACCGTTTTCAGAAACCTACCATATATACAGGAACGTACCTTAATAAAACAAGCGGTTTTTTACATTTATTATCTGTCGTAAAATGTCGCAAGATACCTAATAAAAAGTTCATATATTTTTAGGCAAAATAGCTGGGGCAATTCTGTAATATTGATCACTTTAATTCTACAATGCATCGGTTTAAACTTACTTTGGATTTTTATAGTGTCTCTGACGAGTGAGTGAGAAAAGTGACTTTGAAGTGGAATAAATGTTTGAGGAACTAAGGGTATGCAACTTTTCATCCCGTTTTTTTTGTTGTTAAGCCATAAATGGTCAGAGGAGAAAGTTTGTGACTGTATATATGTAAGAAATTTTTTTTGATGCTTTATAATTAAAACGTGATCATAATCACTTATTAATTAAAAATACACGCCTATGAAACCATAGGCGAGAAATATATAAATAGGGCATAAGGTATGTCTGTAAGTTGTATGCTTGTAGTATGCTTTTGAAGAACCATTGTAGACCCCAATGAATTTAAATATTTTGTGTTCAACTAACAACCAGTTTGCAAGACATCACTGAGCGACACGGCCGTCATTTGTACTTTGGTTAGGTATATGTTTGATATTGTTTAGATATGTTATGATTTATGTGATCGGTGTTGGAATAAGGTATATTGTGTTTTCACCTGTCATAGTTTTCAAATCAGTTTATAAATCGTAGAGTTCCGAGTTAACAGAAAAAAAGAATCAGCCTCACCATTTTAAATCGGTTCAAAAATGGCTGTAGACGTCTATAACGGCAAAATAGCTCCCCACATACTCGCATCCAATGTATTTGTGGTTGAGAATTTATGGGGTGCTTATATTTTATTGCGATGGGATTTGTTTGGAAAACCATTGGAATAAGGTAATGAAATTGTTCAAGTTACACTTACAGGTCTTTATATCAACTTTATCATGGTAATTTCCTGTAACGCCTTGGCTTACTATATCGCTGTGTTCAGTTTTGTTCGTAGTTTTAACGACAGCGTTGTGACATGTCTATATTTGTGTAGTGTTATTATGGTTGTGGTGTAACTAGAATGGACAAGTTAATTAATGGCTTAGGATATATATGTTGGACTATTAATATTAGCTTAAAAAAAGCACAAGTGACGGAGAAAACGTAGTAAGGAGATAAGGCCATAGGAAAGCTAAAATAAATATGGTAGGTATGACTGTGAGAAAATGATAAGTGTATGAAAGGTGTGCGTATTGGATCGGGCGATGAAGCACATAGGAAGACTAATCGTTGTAATTATCATACTCAGCTTAAAATATGTTGAAATGAAATGAAAATCATTCATTCAACAAACAGTATCCCACGTTGAATTTGTTCTTCTCTTCTAAGCTTGTTCTCAAACATGAAATTAAGTAAATACACCGTATGACATAATTCTGTATGCTCATAATTGGTTCCGTCATAAACATCATGACCTGTATTACTATACATTTCTGTTTATATACTTATACATTTTCCACACGAACACACACACTCACCCTCTCTCACATACCCACACACACAACCCTCCACTCTACTACCAGCCACACCTGACATAAAAACATACACGGTTATTTGTTTTTATACTTACGAGCACTGTAAACACAACGTTTGTCATATAATTTTATTATGTGTAATCGTATTTTGGCCATACTTAAGCTTTGATTTACTACATACATGATTAATGTTACGCTGTTGGATTATGTAAATAAATAAAATAAAATAAATGAATAAATAAAGAATAGCTATTCATGTTCAGGAACACTATTCTTTTTTTATTTAAGCATATCAGTCGCTATTAAATTCTTATTGATGGGGCTCGAGCTTTTTCCTTTCCATCTGTGAGGGTCCGTCCTGAGATGGCCGAGATAAGTTCACGGTTGCATGCGTCGGACTAAGGATCAAAGAGCTTATTTATCAGAATTTTAATAACATGTATCTTCTTTTAACTAATATTGGCCTCAAATATGAATCAATAAAAAAATATATTAAATACACAACATTTTGCGTCAATTCTGCGAGATAAAAATATTTCAGGCTGGCAAAGAAGTGTACACCACCCTCCCTCCCCTATAAATATTCAGAATGTTTACTTCCTGCATACCTATTGGTCCTCCTAGCCAATATTTAATATCATTTGGATATGGAGTAACGCCCGCATCTATAAACTTTCATGAATCAATAAAGCAGCTTTTATTTGAAATAGATTAATTAAATCTAAACAAACAATAGATATTCTTCATAATCCGGAAGATACAGATTGGGTTTTAGATTTGCTGGAAAACGTTCCCATTTGTCATTGTCAAGATTGAATCACGTTAATCAAGAAAGGACAAGGCGATATTCAAGCCTCGTGCGTGGCAGATACTTGTATATACGTTGGATATACGTATCCTACATAATACGAGTATGTAACGGTAGTCTCAAGTAAAAGAAAATCTTATGCTTCATACAAAAAGCGAAAACTGTGGAGCCTTGCCGATGAAACCCTTTCAAAGTGTTAGATTAATCGAATAATTATTAAAGATAAAAAAAGCAGACGTAGGAGTTACAAATAAACAAGACCATACCCTTTAAAACGGAACACAGTAATGCGAAAACTTCGGTCTGGAGGTTGAAATATACAGGGTGATTGGAAGATTGGTGCAGAATCGGCTAGACGATGCTAGCACAGCTTATTTAGAACCATTTGAGCCATGGTTGTTGAAGACGAAGTGTGACTATTTTTTCAAACATTTTTTTTTGCTATTTGTAGAAACCCCAAAATTATAGAAAATATTACAAATAGCCGCCAGTTTGAAATACAAGTGTTTTTTTTATTAATTATTTATTTAATGTAATGTGTAAGCGAACTAAACCACATTTACTTATACAACATTTGATTATATTTGATAAAATGTGGAATACATCCATTTTATCCATGAAGTTATCCTGTATAAACCTAAGGAGTTCATCACATCGCATTGAAAGATAATTATACAAACTGGGTATTTACAATATGTTAAACAATTACGACAACTATCGTAGACGGTAGATGAGACAGTGTTTAAAACTAAACGCTTGAATATCTTAATAAAAGGGAGCATACCTTCTCAACAATGCAAATGAGATGTATAACGCTGCCCAGGTCTACGTGGTGTTCCCCCGAGCCCAGGATGAAGGCTTCGGGCACCACGATTTGCAACCGGACGTAGTGAGACACGATGCCTGTTCGCGTTGACACCTGGAAATTAAGATGAAATGTTCTGAGGGTAGTGTAACAAAAAGTTATATGGTTTTCGTGTATGTTTTTATACTAGATCTAACGTTTGACCACTATATGATGTGGTAGATGCTATCACGCTAGACCTAGAATGCTTACTGACTCTAAAGTCTGCTGCCTGAACACAATATGTGTTTAGTAACAGTTTTTCAAACTTCAGGGGGTATTCTAGCCAGGCGGGTACTCGAAAGTACCATACCACGATGAACACGTTAAAATGAATACCTGTTATATCAACTGTTATACTCTCTAAACATAAGTAAAATAAACCTTTAACTATTTACAATCTAAAATACGAAACACTGTTTGTGTTCTCAAACATTATAAAAATCTAAACGCTCACGCAGTAAAGTCTCTGTGAGCTAAAACTCAAGGTTCAAATTAGCGCAACATTCAAGTAAATTAAAGCTAGCTTGAGTGCTGACTCCAGTTAAAAAAACAACGATTTCTGTTTATGTAGGACCGTCCGCTTTTTAACCTTTTCGAAAATGTTGAAATTGCTCGCTCTTCGCTTTAAATTAGAACTCGGCAGGTGTTATTTTAACCCAGAGTTTAAGGTTAATTGGTACAAATAAAATGAATTAACGAGAATAATATATGTTGCGGATCACTTTGCATCGTTAGCAGGAAATATTATTGCTAGCACAAGAGCAATTCCCCAAGCTTTCTTGAAGCGAGGATAGCTCAGCAGTAGAAATGTCGGCTGTCAAACAGACGGACGTTGGTTCGATCCCCACCCCAAAGCCCCAAAGTTCCAGTCCCAAAGGCTTGAGCTTCCGGCGAAGGTAACACCGTTATCAAATTCCCAGCAGGATGATAAAATATTTTTAAAAAGAAAAAAAAAATGGCGCGGCTCTCAAAAATATCTGGGTACCCTGGTTAGACTATCGTACCTATTTAGAATTGAAATCCGCCTCTCACAACTATTTCCATTAAGCAGACTACTGCTCTCATTTGGGAGGAACTGATAATGTTCCCGAAAAGTACTCTTTACCCTGATATCGGCTATTGACTTCCAAATTACGCACACAATCAACTGTGTATTACTCCATTAGTCCCTTTAAGAATGTCCAACATTACAAACAGTATGGATTATCAGTCTCATTTAATACGTCTTAAGAAAATCTGTTCACGGTTAAACCCTAATTTAATCAACATTACCATCATCATCTCAGACATAGGACGTCCACAGCTGGACATTGACCTCCCCAATTGATGGGAGGACCGGATGAAGGCGGTGGTCAATATAGCACCGCTGGAGACAGCTTTGGCACCACCCATGTATAGATCGAATCAAAGGCTTTCCCCCTTTCGTCCACATACGCTGAACATAAGGGCAAGGTATACTTTCGTTCTTCTGTATATCTTGCCGAAGCGTATGGTCTATAGTGCTGAAGCCTTTTAGGAAACCTGGAAGCTGAAAAAATCAACCCTCAAAAAAAGAAGTTAATTAATATAACAAAAATATTTTTATTATACGCTAGTACCCTACTACCCGTCTAACACAGAGTACTTACAGCCAAAACTTTATACTGCATAGTGTTTTCTAAATATTCTGTATTTTGATTTTACGCATCGAAGCGCGTCGAAGGTCAGATAATATAATTGCGCACGGGGTGTGGGACAGGGCACGTTAAGGCGTTAGTCCTGGTTGTTATCTTACACAGTATAACACTATAATAGTCATTGTTGGAAGCCCTTGTGTATTCTATAAACTCAGACGTGAGCTGGTCTCTATTACATTCGCCAACAGATATTGGCCAGCGTGATGCAGTACCTATAGTAAACTCTCATATCCGAGAGAAAGACTCGCATCCCTGCATGAAATAAAGTTTAAAAAGTTCCCACTGAAGGAAGGTCCCTAAGTAGGATCCCCATGTTTTTCATGCTTAAAAAAATATAGCCTATGATACTCAGGGATAAGTTAGAATTCTACAGGTGAAATAACTTTGGAAATGGGATTTATAGTTTTTGACTTTAGTCGTTACAAACATAAAAATCTTTCTTCTTTATAATATTAGTATAGAGTATAGCAGATATAGTATGTAAGGTAGCTGAGTACTCATACTGTCTGTATAGGATACTATGAGTACGGCAGAATTCCCTCGCAGGCCTTCCAAACGACCTCCCTATACAGAAAATCATTTTCCTTATGTAGATAAGATAATACAATCTACATACAACAATGGCTTTTGTTTATAAATATTAAATCGTGAGAGATGAGACCACGTGAGATATTTTTACTTTAACGTTATAGTTATTTACTAGCTAGCCCGCACGTGGCTTCGCTCGTGTCGTGTGCAGTCGCAACCTTTAATTTCTAGTTGCGAATACACTGAAAGAGTAAAAAATACCGTGTAATCTCTAAAGTTAATTGTTCCTCTTATTTTTTTACATTCAGACTTACAGATTAACATATTTAGACATTTCTATCAATTTTCGTGAACAACTTGCACTTACACAAAAATAAATAAGCAAAGCTGAACCCACAAAAAAGTGCAATATATGTACAATATAATGTACAATTTTATTCATATATCCCATGGTTTGAAATTTTCCTTTCTAGTCCGCTTTTTGTACTGTATGTTAGATTCAAGATGTATTATTTGTAGATTATAATTTCGTAGTGTTAAGTATTTTTTATTGTATTGTACTCAGCTCTCTTACGGTTAGAACAAAATGATCTGTTCTAGATATATTTTTAGATACAAAGAACAGATTACGGAAAAGATCACCCATCTAAGGTAAGAGCGAGAAGAACGTTGCTTCACGCAGTTGATCGGTCAGGGTCGCATTTTTAAGCTTCGATTCGAACGTGAAGCGTTCGAATCGAAGCTTAAAAATGCGTAATACATATAATATGTAATATATATATATATATACGTAAAACGTAATACATATAATATGTTATACAGTATTACTGGATAAGTCGACTTAGATCCTTTAAGAGCCTTAACTCAAAGTTTATTTTTATAAATAATTCTGATTACACCCTTATATTTTATACCTTGTTGAATAGCAGATAAAATGTAGAAGAAGTAAATCTGCGGTATCACTGAAATTGACTTAAAATATTTCAGAAATAAAATATAGTTTTTAAGAATTTATTAGAATTTATAACTATCAATCATGACTACGACCCAGTTGGTTCAGTAAACTGCAGTTTTATCTTGAGAATAATAAACAAACATATCTACTACACAAAATTCGACACACAGATAAATTAAAGGCAAAAATTCGAATGAAATTTTGGCTAATAGACAAAAATCCGATTTTTAAAATAAAAAAACTTCAATGTGCTTTCAATGTGAAAGCAGTTAAGTTTAGGGTATGGTGCTGAACAGTCAAATTAGTCAGGAATGTTGGAAACTACGTCTTAAAGGATCTAGGTCGACTTAACCAGTAATCCCATAGGATTACTGGCTAGTGCACGGTTACAGTACAATATGTAAATCGTGCTGTATACTTCTTGCTATGCTATTTATAGCTGGAGCCGTGCTCTTCTTCCTTGATTCGTATTCCTCATGTCTGAGGATCGTGACCAGCTATCTATTTATCCACTTTCTTTATTGTATGTACGCCATCTTCGTCTGTTTCTGGCTACACGGATAGCATGGTAGATAGAAGTATCTAACCTGATCCGGACTTAATCAGAGTAACGCATCGGACTCCGGCCATGCGATCGCTGGCCTTCCACTTTAACAGTGACTACTAGATATTCAAGGTTGTCTCGAACAACTTCGGTAAAGTAAAACTATGATAGTCTTGTTTGTCGTAACATGCCTCATGCAGATAAGGCGAAATATCAAGAAACGAAAAGAAATGAAAATGGTTAATATTTAACTGTAGTCTAACTCTTTTTTCACTGTTTGCGTTTGACCACTATCTCACTTGATGGTCAATGACAATGTGGTCGAAGATGTTATCACGCTAGACCTAGAATGCTCACTGGCTCTCAAGGACTGCTCTGCCTGAACACACTATGTGTTTGATGACAGTTTTTCATACTTGAGGGTGGTAGCTAGCCAGGCGGGTATTCGAAAGTACCCTACTACCATGCTGGGAATTTGATAACGGTGTTACCTTCACCGGAAGCTCAAGCTATTGTTGGGGATCGAACCAGTATCCGTCAGTTTGACAGGCGGCGCTCCCCCCGCTCAGCTATCATCGCTTCAAAAAAGTTGAGTACGCATGAGTACGAACTTGAGTAAGCATGTCTGTTTAAAAACTCTTAATAACCTATAAGGAACAAAGCAAATATATACTAACTAAATGATTACCTACACCAAATTAAATGACTATGTCACGTATATAATCATTTAGTAATTAATTTATGTGTATATGACTATCAGACGGTTCTACTAGATATATAAACATCACAATTGTTCCGGAAATGATCAAATTAGTTCTCCGAAACTTACGCTACATGAATATCGTAAGCTTCGTACTGTTACACGCATGATCTTGAGAAACAATCAGGCGGATACGTGACAATACTACGATATCAGCGGTTTGTGAACTTTATTGTTACTTCTAAAAGCTAGCAAAGAATCAATCGTACCGCAGGGTATATAGAACTAAGTAACTGTAGCATTAATAGTTTACTTCGAACTTCGAAGTTTACGTATCGTAGCGTCGCTGTGTAAACAATTGAATAACGCACCTACGAACAGATATCTTTTACGCAGGCGTGATCCATCGTAGACCGCATTATCACTTAACATCAGGTGAAATAGTGGTAAAACTCCTGCCTATTATAAATAAGGAAAAAAAAACATGATCCACCAGCACTTTACTGGGTCATGGACTAGAAATTTTTTTTTTACCAAAATATCGAACCTATTTCACCACAAAAAAGTGTGAAATAACTTGTTGAAGTCGGTACCATGATAGTTTAAAAGTAACTATTATGAAAATATTGGCGCATACCATGTGTAGGGTTCTGATTCTTTATGGCAAGAACTTATTGGAAATAAGTATTGAAAAAATAGATTTAACGCTTTTTCTGCAGATGTTACTTTCTAGCTAGATTGACTTCTAATCGATTTTACAAATTGGGGATCTCAAGGACGCATCTCTGCGGGATCCGGGCCCTCGGCCATATAAACTGTCATTTATCTAGAGTAACTGACACAAAGACCGTATTTTGTATGTATTAGAAGATATTCAATTTTTATTTATCACACTTAAACCCCCGCACTAGGATTCCCTGTATCCCAGGATGCATGGACATCATCAACGCCCATCAAAAACATACCATACAAACACCCAAGACCCGGGACAAGCATCTACACTCATCGCACAAATGTTTGCCCCTGCCGGGATTCGAACCCAAGGTCCCGGAGACACAGAGATCATGTCACTGACATTGACCACTGCGCCACGGTGACTCATTATTTATGTATAATTATTTATACGATAGTGATTCGCAGAATATAAACCAGGTTTTTCGCACTACAGGCACAGTATTTTTTGTGCCATTCATATTGAGTTCATCTATCTATGCCCTCATAATCCGTCGGGGGTATTTAGAGAAACAAACTTTTATTATTTTCGTTAGAGATCAATGATTTCCCTGAGGGAACGGCAAATCGAACATATCTATGGAATACAATTTTGTGAATAAAACAATGTCTAGACGTTGAAATTTCTAAACGTAATTGAAAAAATAAAGATAGATATCATTCAAGCTAATAATACAATTGGATCTTACACTGGAATTACACAATTTATTTAATTTTTAATTTTTTAAATTTATTTTAGTCTACGATATCCATTATATCATCGGTCAGACGTACGATTATGCGTCACCGCTTCATGCTAGATGTACCACTATTATGCACAAAGCGTTTTGCTTCCACTATTATAATTTTTGTTTTATTTTTATTTACAAAATCTACAGCTCATAGTTAACAGAGTGTGATGTATGTTATTGTTACCAACAGCTAAAAACGGATTTTCATTATAATATATGTGTAATTAGTACCTATATTACTACCAGGGCGTGGAACGCACTGCCCGAGTCTGTGTTTCCCGATATGTAAATACAACCCCGGAGTCTTCAAGTCGCGAGTCAATTCTACATCTTAGACCACGTCATCATATGACATCAGGTGAGACAGCGGTCAAACGCAAGCTTAGAAGAACTATGTATTCAAAAGGTTTAGTCAGAGGTTGCTAGCTGTCCTGGGTCACACATGGCTGTAGCTCAGTTTGCTGGTAATTTTTTTATTCGTAACATCTCTTTTAGATGATGTTTGCTCGTAAAAAATTACCTTTTTGTGAAATTTAAAATGCACGCTTAGATATTGTTTAAGGTTTTGTTATTATTTAGTGGTATACCTAAATAATCTTTTTCTGGTGTTTTAATATATATACGCACAGAAAAGAACCGCATATCAGAAACGGATAAAGATAAGGATATACAATACCATAAGGAGGCAAAACATTACACTTTTGTCTTCTCAAAAATTAATAGTTTAATATCATTTGTCGTTGTCCATTGACCTATATAAAATAAATTAAATTATGACAAATATATAATACACTTTTATATATGCGTATAATATTAAATGTGGTTAACTTCTGCTATACATATGTATATATATATATATATGTATATAGCTTCAAATCAATAGACCGCTTAAGACAGAGACAATAAATACGAATTATTGAGATTTAACTACGGCTTAACTTACGTGACTTTCTGAGACACTTTTTCATGCGTGCATGCGCGGACGCGGCCTTGAGTGTGTGCTCTCTATGAAAAATTGACTCAGAAGGTCACAAGACCAGTCGGGATACCTACTCGACTAATATACGTAAGTTAAGCCGTAGTTAAATCTAAATAATGTCGAATACTTAGAATACTTACAACCAAGTATGACATACGAAATTAACTGCTGAAGTGAATGGAATCAAGCATTTTTTGCGGCCTGTTGGTTTTTTTCCAATGTACTCAGTATGCGCTCACGGGTCACATCACAGCTCGTATATCACAAATATGTTCCGAAAAAGCTTACAGGGAGACTATCAGCGTTATCGTAAATATAAAGTATTCATATTGGATATCAACTGATTAAACTTTCACCTTCATTGAATTCGATTTTTGGGGAGAATGAAAAATCATACTCTTTTGTTAAAAAGCTTCAAAAGCAGATGTTTTATCGTTCATGATATTCATGAATTTTTAAGGGCAACAGTAATAGTTATTTGTTATAGTATAAGTGCGTAAAGTTGATTTTGGCATGAATGCTTGGATTGAAATCTGAGCAAGCGAAGGGATCTAGGATTCTTCTTTTAAGGCACGAGCGAAGCGAAAGTTTTCAAACACGAAACGCCAAAAAACGTTACCCATGAGTGAAACACATACATTTTCACCACATTAGCTAACTAACTAGCGAAGAACTTGGAAGGCGCGCGGCGGGAAGAACTCTGTCTTTGATTGGTCGGCGGGGTGACATTAGCTTTGTAATCGAATTTTAAAAACTTTTTACTCATTTGTAAATAAAATAGATTTTTTCTGTCAGCTCATATAACTGCTTAATCTATCCCAATAAAACACTACACTGCATTAATTTATTTCCTTTACAAGTTTTATACCGTTTACCTATTTACTATGTGTAATATTTATGTATGTATGTGGATATGTGGATATATAAATATATATATTGCATATATTTATATATATGCAATAATATTAATTTTTCTTAATTAGTTGGCTAAGTGTTTATTTTTTGATATGTCGTTATTAAACAAATCATCTCTTGCTTATAGGATCTACAATCCAATCCGTATAAGGTTGCCGGGAAATCGCTTTAAGCGATAAGGCCGCCCATTGTCGCATCTTCTTGTGAATACCTATAATATGTAATTTGTCTTTTTTTGTGTTACAATAAAGAATTATCTATCTATCTATCTATCGATTAGTATAAACTAGCGATGGACAACTAGTGTTTATAAATATTACAAATAAAATATATAAATATATTAATTATAAATAAAATTAATTCCTGTTATTAATTATAATAGGCGGAACAATATTTAGGTCTATAGTTTTTGTACCTTTTCTTTTCTTTTTTATACTGTATAGATCTAGCGTTTGACCACTATCTCACTTGATGGGCAGTGACGATGTGGTCGAAGATGTTATCACGCTAGACCTAGAATGCTTACTGGCTCTCAAGGACTGCTGCCTGAACACATTATGTGTTTGGTAACAGTTTTTCAAAGTTGAGGATGGTAGCTAGTCAGACAGTAACTCAGAAGTACCCTACCACCATGCAGAGAATGTGATTACAGTATGCATAAAAGAAAACTTTCTTAAACTGGCCTTTGTTAAATAATAGTGTACTGCAAATCAATTACAATAGGTACTACAATAACATTCAAGCCATCCACTAGCTGCTGTTAGCCTATAGATAGCTTATAATATGTTCCAAAACACTGCCAGTAGACAGCGTATGCTCAGAATTCTATCAGGATTGCACTGCTCCATTGAATTGCATTGCTGACTCGATGTGCCAGCAACATATAAGTTTAAATGACTTTTTAATTTCTTTTATTTGTAATATGTCACTCGTGCGTTCGTGATGCTAGTCGACGAGTTCCTACTGAAAAACAGCGCGTAGGTTGTCAAACCCTCGCATATGCTGAGTAGGGACTCATTTCTGGCATCGCGCATCACTGCAATACCTACATTAACGCTGTTTTAATTTTGTGCTTATTTTATGTTTTTTATTTTACATGTCTGTTTGTAGGGGTCTGTAGGTTTAAGTGTCTGTGTATGTGTATGGTAGTGTTGCCTTTGGTCAGAAATAAATATGTTTTCTTTCTTGCTTTCTTTCATTCAGGTTACGCGTCGCATAGACCAAGCGCTGTGATATGTTTTGAAAAATCCGATGAGCTCCCGGATCCATGGGCGATGGGTCCATGGGCTCAATATATTTCAAATAATCTAAGAACGATTTCTAAGATTCCCTAAACAAACAGAAACTGATTTGACATGTTGAATATAATGATCCCAAGGCTCTTGTTATTTTAAAGAGACATTGTGTTTAACTCATTGTTCGGTTCGGTGAGTTGGGCACGTAATCAGAGATCCCATATTACGGGTAAATTGACATCTTCCGGAAATCTGACAGCCATGTCAGCTGTGACCCAGATTCTTTTAATAAAGATTTCAAGCACTACGGTAAATAGATGTTTCGCTCGTGTATTTTTAGGTGAAGTTTGGGTTTGTTATTAATAGGGCAGTGGCGGTAATTCTTTTTTTATTGTTGTCTGTTGATTTTTAGTGTCTTTATTTCGTTCGGAGTTTCTCTATTTTTAATCGTTTCAGCAGTGCAAGTACCGAACTCATTTCGCTAAATTTGGCGATCGTCAAATTGTTCATATTTTATGAATTGCTTACAAATGGACTGCAAATGGACCTTTTCACGTCGCTGTCGATAGCTTCTATTAGAACAAGGGTTTCTTCTTTAGAAATTTGGAAAAGAGTCGTAAAATCCTCATTAAATGAGACCTCAATCCATTATTCATATCAAGTTGTAAGTCGCTAGTAAAATTGATTCGTCTAATTCGCCAAAATACACGAATTTGACAATACGATCGTCAAATCTTACTTGCAACATTCGTTACAATTAACGAATATCGTGATCCTCCTTATATACGACGGTCGCTGTGGCGCAGTGGTCAGTGTCAGTGACATGACTTCTGTGTCTCCGGAACCCTGGGATCGAATCCCGGCAGGGACAAACATTTGTGCGATGAGTATAGGTGTTTGTCCCGGGTCTTGGGTGTTTGTGTGTTGTGATTGTGTGTGTCCATGCCTCCCGCGACACAGGGAATCCTAGTGCGGGGTTCTGAGTGTGATTATAAAAAAAAAAAAATTACAAAAAATGGACAAAGCCCGTTATTAAAATTTGAAATGTCAAATTTCGTGAAAAGTTCGGTACTTGCGCAGCAGGACTGAAAACATCCGTGAACGAAATAAGCTGTTCTAGTCTAGCAGATTTAGTTCGGTAGATTAAGTCAGTGTCACTGTTCACTGAGCCACGACATTGTATGTAGCAATTGTTGGAGTTGGAAAACATTTAAGAAACAAATTCAACCGCATCAAGAACTACCATTTTTGAAGTCACTGTAAAGAAAATGAATAGAATCGACATCAGAAGTAAAAAATACTCATATTAGTATACCAACTTATTTAAGGTACATAAAACTCATAAATAAAATCTTAACCTTTGTACGCAGGTTTATCTGCGAATTTCTACTTTGCGTCTAAGCCTTAGGCTCCACATGGATAATCCTATTTGTATATATTTTCTGCTTTTGAAGCTATACGTTAAAAGATAAAGGTTTTGAGTGATGTTCGTATGATCCCTTTACGTGATGTTTCTTTTTTATATATTTTAATTTTAGTATCTAGGTATAGTGAAAAAAAAATACCAAAAGATGGAACCGACTTCAACACTCAAAAGTGTGAAATAACTTCTTGAAGCCGGTACCATGATAGTTCAAAAGTAACTATTATCAAAATATTGTGCTCGTAAAGGTTAAAAACGGTTAAACGCAAAATGTATATACATAGCGAATATATTCACAAAAACCGGTCCAGGGGTGCTGAGAATAAAAAAACCAAACAAGAATCTAGCGTTTATTCACATTCAGATTCTTTATTTAGCCTTATAACTATTATAGTTCTCCTTCTTTCCGATTTATGTCTGTCTGTTTGTCTGTTGTGATCTTATAACTCAAGTACGGTAAATGTAATTAAAGTTTGTTGTCACAATCATATTCCTTATCAACGAGATTCCCTGGTAGGGATACCAGGGAATCTCGTAGGATACCATATTTCATGTAATTAAAATGTAGAGGGGCGCAGAGTGAAGTCTCATAACTCAGGAATGGCTAATTATACAGCTATGGTACGCGAGCAATGCTGTGAGCGAATCAACTAGTAGGACATTATCCTGAACAAACGATAAAGCGCAAGTTTGTACACTCAGAAGTGTAAATAGGTATAACTCGATGAAAGCGCGTTTCTACTCTCAAATTACACATGCATACTAATAGTAGAATATGCAAATATAAACTTTTTTTTCATCTCATGCCAATCACCGACAATCAAAATATTCTAGTCGAATCTCAATATGTGAAAACTTTATCCGATTTCTATAAATATTTAAATAGCATGAATTAGACTTTACCATTAACATTTGATATATTTACGTGAACCTCTCATCTCGCGACACGGGACGTTACGACGAACGCATCGCACTCAGTATACTGATAAAGGCTTCCGAAAGAAGCCGAAACAATTGCCGATCGTGATATCAAGTACGCGTAAGTGTATACCCGTAGAAACAGTATAAAGTACATTAACCTCTACAGCGAAATTACTCTCTACACAACGACGGCCAAAATTCTTTCAAGTCTTTCAATTTTACTCACAATAGTTTTATTTGAAAGTATACAAACAATATTGTTCTTTTTATTAATAATGTTCATGTATCGAAGGTTTGTGATATATTGGCAAAGGTACTTGTGAACTTTCTGATATTCGAGACAACCGTTGGGATCGTTCCTCGAGAAAAAGATATTACCTGACATTCATAGGTGCCGTTGTCTCTTTTTTGCACGAACTTTATCTGTAGCGTCCAGTCTTCAGATCCTTCTCCGTGCAAAACCTAGAAAAAAAGACGCAATGCTGTTTATTCAAATGTAGAACTGTGTTAGGTCTAGGGTTGAATTGAGGAAAGATTTTGACAGGAGCTAAAACTAAAGAACGCAATAAAAATGTTATGTGTTTCATTTGTTTGTACTTGCTTTTTTGTTTAAAATTAACTCCTTAATGGATTATTATTAATATCAAATTGACTGTACTAACAACATCTTGTATTCAATGTTCAAACATGTATTTTCAATTTTATTGAAAGTCTGTTTTTACGCAATATTTTAACAATTACAGATCAATCAAACATATAAACATATCAAACGTGTTATTAGATGGAATCATGGAAAATTTCTCGCGAGTGTTCACAGGCAGAAGGGAAGAACAGATCCTGATGCGCGTTAATTTCGAATATACAAAAACTACTTCACAGATGTTCTGCAGGCTCAAAAAAATATTACTAATTACATTTTTAGACTTTTTAATTTCTATTCTTCTGGTTTAAGAAACAGATCATGCACATTTGTCATTACCACGTATGGTCGCACGATAATATTTTTTTCACGAATAAATTAGCAGAATAAGTCGAATTTTGTTAAATCAAAATCTAGCTGCATAAACTGTTCTCATAAGTGGTATTTTTAAGTTTATTAAACATGTAGGGCTTTAAAAACAAATAAGCTGAAAATACTCAAAATTAACAATTAAGCGAATGGTACTAAAGCGTTAATGATTGCAATTACGAATACAATGGTCAAAACGCGTTTGTCGTTTAGATATTGGATCCATCTACCGGATCCAATCTCTATTTTGTTTTGACTTCATCCCGGTATCGGGTTCGACGGAAAAGATCCGTTTTGGGAAAAATATAGACAACGCACGAGTTCACGGTCGTAATCGTAAATAACATCATTTTATATTTCAACATTATTATTTAATAGTAGGTACACACAAATCTCGTCAAAAAAGATGTCATCAAAAAAAGAAGACCACAAACACCCGTCAGGGTATTTTTGATGTCCATTTTTCATTTTCTTAATATCCCTACCTTATATTGGCCTTATTACCCTCAATCGTAATCTAACAAACCGACTAGGACTCACGTGGTAAACACTAGAAAATTAATTTCACTTATTACCCTCCTACCCCCACCCCCCATTGCATGGCAGAAAAACGCTTGCAGCTAGCTGACCATAAAACAAAGGTAACAATAGCATTCCTTGCATCTAATTAGCATTTAACACTTCGGTATTTAATATATACTAGCTGCGACCCGCGGTTTACCCGCGTGGTGATGATTGATGATGATGATGATGATGAAAAGTAGCCTATGTGTTATTCCGGGTACTGAAGTAGCTACGTACCAAATTTCATCCAAATCCGATCCGACTCGATCACGCCGTTCTGGCGTGATCGAGTAACAAACATCTATCCATCCATCCATCCAAACTTTCACATTTATTGAAATAAATAGTGAGAAGTGGGATATATAGGTAAAAATATGAAACATAGCAAAAACGTGACATATAGGTACAACTTGGCTCGTATCAGAAATATGTACTAAAGGTTTGTGTAAGTAAAAAAAGCCAATAAAATGTTTTATTGGTGAATACGTATGAGCCCAACTCATAACTAGGTTAGCTTACTTTCCAGTATTTGCGATGTAAACACGTTATATTGGAAATACCAAATCTATATACAATTAATTTATATATTTCTTTTGTTCAAGGTCTCAGGTCAAAAAATAAGGTGATACAGACGATGTACCACACCTGCGTTTAGTTTAATTGTCAGTTCTCCCCGTCTTCACAAAATACTGCATTAAAATTACACGTAACCAGAAGTACATATGGCAGTTAATCTTCGTAATTTGTTAGTGAATGTAACGTTATGAAACAGTTTGATTTGAGGATTATCAAGCGTGTCTAGTGACATACTTAGAGCACTTTCTTGAAAATCCCTACTGCTGGTGGTTTTGCGGAGAGATATAACAAGTTTATATCTGGATTATTATGTAAGTAGATTTAAGTTAGTAACATAATGTAAAAGTGTTTTTTACTATTTATTTATTCGTATTAATATATCTACTATACACCTCATATGTATGTATTTTACATATTTTTATTTTCGATCCTACGTTAATGGTATCTACATCAGTAGAACTTGGCAACCCTGATATGAAATAAAGCCAGAGTTTTAAGAGATGAAATAGAGCTAAGTAATATATTGTAACATTAACTCGGTAAGTTACTCACTAATTTGAAAAGTTTGCTGTTCACTTGGCTCCTAGTGTGACCTAGTTTAGGTCATTTTAATAAGGACTATATTATTATGTACTAACTTTACGCTACTGCTAGACATAAAAACTTTGATGCGCTCCTTTGGGATGAGAAGTATATCTCTGTTGGTTGTTGCTAAGTTCCATTTATACAATACGCTCTGTGTGTAGTATAGAGTCGCTGCTTATTAAGTAATAGATTCTTAGAGTGGTCTAGATAAGTTCTAAAAATTTTTTACCAAATAATGGAACCGACTTCAAAACTCAAAAGTGTGAAATAACTTGTCAAAGTCGGTACCATGATCACAATATTGTGATGATAGTTATTTTTGTGAATTATCATGTTCACAAAAAATCTTTCTTGTTGGTTCATTTTTAGGTAAACCCTTTCAGTTCACTCTTTTCAGTGACCTTTGCTACTCACGGGATCAATTGTCATTGTGTATTTTCTCCGATGTCTTCAACCGCAACTATAATATCGTCGAGATGTGCTTAGTACTTTTCAGTTCAATAACTCCACTCGATTTTTGAGCGGTTTTGATGAAATTTAAAAGGAACCACCACGGAATTATACTCTATCAAACAAAAAAAGGATCATCAAAATCTGTTTATAGAAGAAGTTATCCGCGAACACACAACAAAAAATATACGGTTGAATAGAGTAGCCTCTTTTTTGTAAAGTCGGTTAAAAATAGAACTTACTATAAAATGCGGGTAGATTTACGTTTTCTGACGTTACTTGATGCCGAATAAATTTACTCGAATTTGAATTAAAGGAGTTTGAAATGAAATTGAATTTAGAAGTAAATAGAATAAAATTTTTTTAGAGAATTTTACTGCATTTACTCTGGAATGCAGTAGTACCTACCAAGAGTAATAACTCCAGCGAATGATCGTATAGTGAATTTCAGTATCGTGCACTGTAAATAAATTTGTGTTTATTATTAATTTTTGTATGTTTGTAGGTTTGTATGGGTGTTTGGGTATTTTTATACATTTATTTGACATTTACAAAACACAATCAAAAATAATTTCACTAATATGTCAATCAATATCAAAAAAATAGTGAGATTATTATGAAAATTTATTATTAATTCCAGTAAAAACCACATGAATAGGATTCATCTGATATCTACTAGAATACTTATTCAGGCTATTTTTTCCCGGTTCTTAAATAATAATGATTTACGGATCTCGGAATAGTATTTAAATTTAATCATTCATCATCATCATCATCATCTCAGCCATAGGACGTCCAATGCTGGACATAGGTCTCCTCCATTGATTTCCGCAAGGACCGGTTGAAACCAGTCCGCATCCCTTTGCCTGCGATCTTAGGCAGGTCGTCTTTCCACCTGGTCGGTGGTCATCCTATGCTGCGCTTCCCAGTCCGCGGTCTCCAATCAAGAACCTTTCGACCCCAACGGCCATCGGCTCTTCCAGCTATGAGCCCTGCCCACTGCCACTTTAACTTCCTAATCCGCTTTGCTATGTCGGTGACTTTTGTTCTTCTACGGATCTCCTCATTTCTTATTCGATCACGTATAGAAACCCCGAGCATAGCCCTTTCCATAGCTCGCTGTTAGACTTTGAGCCTGCTCACGAGGCCCACAGAGTACAAAGACAACCTGATTTTATAACATTACATAAATAAATAAAAACATACGGTCGAATTGCGAACATGTTCCTTTTTTAAGTCAGTAATTTTATTTTTATTTTACTCTATTTACGAGGTAAAATGATATTACGATCACTTACTATCAAGCGTTTTCTACCAGCGTGGATGTAGCGTCATTTCAAGGAACGTTGGTTACTGGGTATACTGTGAAGGAACACTCGTTTGTCGTGTAACTCGATGTAGTTTTGCGTCTGATTAAATATAGAACAATTATCGAACAACGGCTATGTGTAATAATAAGCTTCAATAATCTATTCTGCGTGAAGTTGATTTATGCGGCTGACATAGTAATTTGACGTCAGGCGGGTCTGGGTTTATCTATTAAATAGTTGCTATGCCTATGCTTGCAGCGTTCGCGATGCTTGTTTTGGTTAAGCACAGGCCTCCCTTACTCATCCCGTGATGGGTAGGGAGCAATGATGATACCCTGTATTATCGTTGGTAGGGAGGCTACGTTTGACGGAAGCGCAGGTCATGATGATCCTCAAGGCAAGTCTGGCGGTTATCTTTTTCTATTTACTATTTATAGGTGTCTATTTATATTTATAATATTTTAACCGGGACTGCTCCCGACTGGCGTTGCTCGCCAAGGCGATGAAGAGCGGTCCATCAGACGGTAGGTTGCGGTGCTGCAAGGCACTGCAACAGAGGGGGGCAGGGGCGCCGTGTTGGACGGCGCTGCAGCTAAGGTGGCGCTGCGGCGGGAAGGATTCAGTTCGCAACCTGCTGTGGCGCCGATGGGGCTGCCGTCGGAGGATGCCGGCTGAAGCGGCTGGCGATGGGGCTGCTACATCTGGCCCATCTCAGGGGACCGTTGGAAGAGCGTTGGATGTGGGAAGTCTGGCGTTCATTGCACTGTGTGGTCCCTAGGGTGGTGCGGCCGTGCTCTTGATTCAGGCGCGGTCGCGAGGCGAGGATCATCTTCACCCTGGAGGGGTCCAGGTATGGACGGCCCTGGTGGGGGCACGGTATTGATATCGCCACCCCACACTCCCTCCGTTATAGCTGCAGGACGGATACCGTGGGGTTTAGTCGGTAGTAAACCCTGTTGTGCTGCTGCGGGGACGGCTGCTGTGGGTGCAGTTAGGGTTGGGGGCCAATAGGCCCCCCAGGGAGCGGTGGATCGCGGTGATGCGATGTTCGATTGAGCCCCACACAGCCCGCCTACCTTCTCCGGGAGGCGGGAGTGCGTAAATGCTTATTACGGACTCCTGGAACGTGTTTGTCCTCTTGGGTCAATCGGGTACATCGTAGCAGTAGTTAATTTGATTTACCCAAGTGATCTACCCAACGTGAAATAATTCTACCGCATTGAAATCCATTAGCGTTTATGTAGAATGTTTAATTTTATGGATGATTGAATGCAGACCAATTTATGGTTAACCGAGTGATGAGCCTGTTATAATATACATATACAAAGCTTCATAAAACTATTTGGTGTGATATATATGATTCATAAATTAGGTCAATGTTTAAAAGGCCAAATGTTGGCCTTATAAATATTGTTACAGGCCACCAATGCCAGGTGTTTTATTTGAAGTCAGTAAATAGTATCCACAAGGCCAGTTTAATACATAGTTTATATAGATTTATGCACAGTGTTGTTAAATTTATTTTCATAAGGGTTTCTCACCAATATCAGTCTGTGTTCATTTTTACAAGCTTTCTTTCATTTAGAAGCCGAAACAATTTTCGATCGTGATATCAACTACGCGTAAGTACCACGTTATTCATGAATAACCATTACACAATAATTACTTGACAATGTCAAGTACTTATAAAAATGTAATGGAAATGACTCGGTAGGCTAATAGCGACTTGTTAGGTAATGAAGGTAATTATTGTTATGACTGAATATACATATATCTTATTTTGGGGAAGAATGCTCACTTTGTATTGTGCACATTTATTGAAATACAGATAATTTACACTCTTAATACCAACTCAGTAGAGTTCTATTATACACTATATTTATGATGAATATTATCCTAAATGCGGTACAGCACACCGAATGTGGTCAAAAATATAGTCAGAAGGCAGAACCGTATGATTTCATACGTGAGTAATTCCCGTATATATAGTAAACCGCGACTGACTGATTTATCAGCACATAGCTCACTAACTATTGCATTGGTCAATATTTGCAAATAGATAAAATTATCTAATTTGTTATATCTTACATGTCCTGTAGGCATAGTGACATGTCGGCAAATTAAAACTCGGGTCTTCGACTTTACCTACTAGGAACTGTTAAACTTTCTGAACATTTGCACCGTAATATAAATTTGTTTGCGAATGTAGTAACATTGTAGATGTGTATTGAGATTAACATCGCGAGTTTCAAAGCTCAAGCGAACGAAGAAAGTAATTACGAACGTGGTTTAATTCCTTTCCTTCGGTTGAAGTTTTGTTGTCTTCTCAAATATCTTGCGCGAACAAAGGAACACCTTGAAACATTTTATTTGTGTGGCAATGGTGAAGAAAAAAGTTTATTTACATAAGTAACTTGTTCTCCTATTTTCACAGATGATAATTTAGGCATCATTAATAAATATCAACATATGACAGTCAATAATAAAGCCTGGTGTCACCTGCGGATAATGTAACTTCCCAACAGTGAAATAATTTTTCAATCGGTTCAGTAGTTTCGGAGCTTATTCAATGCAAACAAACAATGTTTTTTTTTTGTTTTTCAATTCCATGTTCATTATAACTATATTCATAATACTATCATGAGAATATTGTATAAATGAAGGTTTCGTGGCTTTTACATTACAATATTTGGGTATAGATTAAGCATATATTATACATCGAGTGGCGGCACGCTCGTGAACCAGCCCCTGCTGCGTTATGAATATAAACCAATAACCAAGCATATCTATACTTGTCAGGTTTGGAGTCATTCGCATCTTGTAACATAGATCCTTTTGGATTGAATTATGGCCACTTTTCCGGTGGAGTTTGATTATAGTTCTTGGCCTATTACTTGGTCATGGGTATATATACAATATATATTTGCATGAAATAAATACACATTTGCGCAAAATCCACGTTCGAATATTTGAAAAGAAAACATGTACATTTTTTCTTTCCTTTTTTCCTTTCTATTCATTTATTTACCTTATTTGTATCAACTAACGCTCTATTCAGTCGGAGTTTATTTAAACTGGCAGGTTTTCATTCGGTTCGGCCCATTGATTTATATACTATGTAGGTTCGTAGTTCGGCCATCAACTAAATGAACATTAAAAAGGATATATTTGTTACTGTGAGTAAATAACTCAAAAAATGTTTTTATTGTAAATTATGGGTTGAGTAATGGACCGAAATTTGAACAAGAATTAAGCGTTTCATTTCTATTATTCTATATAACAACAACTGTTAAATATAATTGGAAAATGTTTTCAAATTTTCTTTTTTGATATTAAGATCAAAGATTAGGCATACTTTACTATAACATGGCATTAGGGATCCGAGTTTTTCTTTAGGAGCTGTTACATCTGAATATGACGTAACATATTATGTTTCGATTCAGATTTGTGATGCATGTCATCACATACAAGTTATCCTACTAATATTATAACTGCGAAAGTTTGTGTGTATGTGTGTATGCTTGTCACCTCCTCACGCTTTAGGGGCTGCACCAATTTCGATGAAATTCGGTATGGAGATAGTTTAAACCCTGGATTAAAACATAAGCTACTTTTCATCATCATCATCTTCATCAATCATCACCACGCGGGTAAAAGCACGGGGCACACCTAGTTATTAACAATTCACTAATAATCAGGTTTTATTTAGTCAGGGCAGTAGGTACCTACAGAAAAATGTAAGTCCATAGAAGTATGTAGATATTAAATATTATCTTCTTGCGCAACAATTTTGATATAGTTATTAATTGGTCAAGTGAGTGTTCCTTATGAAATTCGATACAATTTAGAATTATTGCTATATTAGTTTGTAGGCCACGCGGGCAAAGCCAAGACCGTGTCAACCAGTCCATTTAGAAATGCTTCACATAAGAACATTAGATTTCAAATCATCAAATTATTGTAAACTCTAAGGCTTTCACGACCGGCGTTGAATTATGTATGTATTGCTTCCGGGCTGTTGAATCTGTTACTGATGGCCATCAGTAACAGAGAAGACGCCGCGAAAGAGAGTTCGACGGTCTTGTCGCCGCCCGGACCTGAACCACTGAAGATGTCGAACGCAGTGATCGACGAACCGTCTGGAACACAAGTTTCATTTAGACCACGGCCAAACAGCACGGAAGCAATACATACAACATCAAATTATTGATGATAATGATGATGGTGATTAATATACCTACTCACATATTTATCCAGATCAACTAGCAGCATTGTTGGAAAAGCGGGGCTCTTACCATAGTTATGTATTATGCGTTTATGACATGTCCGAATTTAAAACAGAAAATTAAGACAACCTGTATAGATAATCTCTTACCTGGAACCTTTCATCGTTTGTGTACGTGAACTTCCCTGAGCTCAGAATATGCCAGTCTCGTTTTCTGATCCAAGACACTTGCTGCAACAATAGAAAAACATTGCAAAAACAAATACAGTACATTTCAAGGTAAACTAGCATCATAATTATCTTATCTCCTTTTAGCCCCGAATCTAATGTGTTTGTAGGTAGTAGGTATGTATAATAATTATACACGTATATATATAGTGAACATTACTATAAAAGTAAGTGCGTTAGTGTAGTGAAAATTGTTGTTTCACGCATCGGTAAATTTTTTTAGCGTTTCGTGTTTTGAAATCGAAGCACTCATTTCAAAAATCAACTTTCCCAATGTAAAACAAATAACTATTATATAAACATAACGTATAGAAACGTTGTCTTTCTGTTCAGTAACTGTGGCGCGCCCAATTAGCTTCGCGATATCTTTTATATTTCTATTGATATAGTATCGTAAATATTACCTTGCCGGTATATTCGAATGGCTTTCAATATCCGTATTAGTGCGTATTTTCCTCATCCTTTCGAAGCAATAATCCTTTGGTAGGTTAAACAATTAGGGGATAAATGTGGCTTCCTTAGTGGCTTAATCGTTGACAGACGCATTATTCAGTTTCTTTCACTTATATTGTGTTGCTTTTTTATACTATTTCACTTAAAGGTTTGTGATGATGTGGTCGAAGGTAGAGTCACGCTAGACCTAGAATGTAAATTAGCCCTCGAGGATAGTTGTTACACACTGAACACATGGTGTGTTTTGTTGGTGACAATTTTCAAACTTGCTGTAATTAATACATTTTGTACATACATAGCCTTCATTAGTTTTTCAGGCATATAGAAGTGTTAAAAGTGTTAAAAAATCTGGAAAGTCCAATCTTAATAGTTGTTTATATAATTCTTAGTTTACAGAAGTTGTTGTTTGTGTAGATGAATGGCTACGTTTCCGACACTCTGCGTCACTTTCTCGTCTGAAGTGTGTAAGATGAAAGTTTTCGTTACCAGATTAGTGTGTTTGTTATTATTAGTTATGACTTATTGGAATCGAAACGTGTGTATGTGACTATGAGTGGGCATCATACGTACAACGTACATACCTTGTGTCTCATAAGTCAGGACATCGTAGTTGCTGAACGAGCAAGAATTATGAACAGGTGTATTATATAAGACGAATTTATACAATTAACTTTGTATTGAATACTTGCGCCTCTAAAATATGCCACAAAACACACATACTTGTACGTTTCAATAAATCTTTGTTCTTGCCATATATAATTATTAAGAATATATTTTTTAAATGCTTACCCCTCTCTCACTAAGATGCCCTACAAGGCAGTGCAAATAGGCTGTTCCTCCAAGCTGTGCAGTGATATTGCTGACTGAATTGTTGGCTGTGACGTCTGAAGTTGGCTGTACAGCACCAGCTCGCCAGCCGCGTGCCCTTGAGGTACCGTGATGACCTGATGGGGAGTAATTTTTGAGTTGACTTTATAATTTATTTTAATAATAACAGTTGAAATGGGCCTTAAGGAAATAAAGTTATTGCTTACATTTTTTATAGTTTACTACGAGTGACACCCTCGGTATTTAGTTCTATAACAAATATTATCCAGTTATATTACTGGACGTACGCCTCCAGCCCTTTTCTGCGATCTTAGTTCGGTCGGCTGCTCATAGCATAGATTGCGGTTTTCCCCCTACCTCAATTACCCAACGGGTCCAACGGTACTTATCCGGGATAAAAAGTGGCCTATGTGTTAATCTAGGGTCTTAATTACCAATTTCATGCAAATCCGTTTAGCCGTATCAACACGAAAGAGGAACAAACATACAAACGACAAACAGGCAAACTTACGCCTCCAGAATATTAGTGTGATATCAAGAGCCCTAATACTTATTTCCAATACACATGTTTTTTATTGCTGCTTATATGTCAGTTATATTAGCTAGTTGAATAGAATAGAACAGAAATATTTTATATGCCACAAGAATAAAACCATAATAAACCACACATGTCATTACTTATATGTATAGTCAATGATGTATTACTAAAGATGACGTATATTCATACTGCGCGGTGCTCAGATTCTGTTCCTTTACGACATAAACATGCTTACTGCGACAAATAATACGGTACAAATAATATGGAAAAGGATAGCTATATGTTGAGACTTGCGCTTGAAATACGCGTCGCAATGTAAATTACTACAATTGACTTAATTTTGCCGCCTCAGTTTCCACGCGCTTGTGCGACATCTAACTCATATAAACATATAATATCATTGTGTATACTAATATAAAGTTATTTAAAATGTAAGGTTATGTGAATGCTTATGAACCCTGCACCGTAGGTAGGACCCAATAGCTTAGGTTTATTTTAGTATATTTATGGTGCGGTTAATACATTCGGCAAGATTGGATACAATAATTACAATAAAAGCATTTTTATTTTTGATTTCCTTTAGACGTATAATTTATGTGGTGATAGTTAGTGTGACATAATATATATTTCTTTTGAGGTAGATAGTGGAGTTTTCCTAAGAACTACTGCTAGCTAAACAATTAGACAAAAATAGTATCACCATTGTTGCAATTCTTTTTCGATTTTAGTCATAAACTCTTTAGTGATATAAGCTAATAGATCTGAGTATCTATGGTACTCCTTGTAATCTCCAGGTATTTACTTACCCGTAAAAGGAGATCTGATCTATATGAATATTACGTACACTTTTTCAGTAATATAAACATTTTATTTTTTAAAATAAGCTGGGGTTATGATAAACTTATGGAAAAAATATCAACATTTGACCATGCCAAGGAAATAAAGCTCTTGATACTGATTTATAAGGGTTAACACTTACGTATATCTCCGGTGGATGAGGTGAAAAGCGGCAGCATGCAGAATACAGCAGCGGCCAGCTGTATGCCCATCCCGCCAGCCAGTCGCCATCTCATCTGGAATCAATAGAAACCCTCATATTATTAAAATTGAAAAAAAAACTGCTAACAAAAGCTTTTGAAGAACGCTATTATGTATATATACTTTTGGGCACTCATGCGGTTTTATCGGATCAATATGAAATATGACATGTAAGTACAGTAAAATATGGAAATAATTTTGGAATTAAATGCACAAGTTTCAATATGTTTTTATCATCAATATTCACAATGTAAAATGTATTTTTTAAAAGCGTAAATATATACATAGTTTTGAGCAAAGAAAATGACGTACATCCTAAATGTTAAATTTCGAGTAATTAAGCATAATCCAAATTATATCTTCAAAATCTCAAGTCATATTGTTCATTAAGCAAGGGTGTACAGTGGCGGTAAAGATAATATTTTAGTACAGCCATGATTCGCCTTATTGGGATATGAAAATTGTCCTAGTCTATAAGATTTATTAGGTCATTAATTAAAAACATTATAAATTATCAAAATAAAATATACATAGAAATAAAGCCACGAAAAACAATTGCTCTCAGAATAAAGTGGCATATAGTTACTAATAATGTCAAGTAATGTTTTGCTTATGAAACTCACGCACTCACGCTCCCGCACCCAACTTCCCTATGTCGCGAGAGGCATGGACCCACAGAATGACATCACACAAACATCCAAGACTCGAGGCAAAAATCTATGCTCATCATATAAATGTTTGCTCCTGCCGAGATTGGAACCCAGGGTCCTCAAGGTTCAGAAGTCATACCACTGACGACTGAGCCACGGCGACCGTCTACCGATATAAATAGTTACTTATAAGTAAAAACAATCGTTTATTGCTTTATATTTTAAAAAATTATGTAGACCGAATACGGTCTTTGCTAAGCGATTCCGTAAGTGGCAACGGGCACTTTTTATATTAGTTTTATATAAAATATTTTACTTGCGGCAGAACGTATATTTCGTAGTTTTGAAATCAAAATGAATTGAAATCTCGTTTTCTGATATATCAGTTTCCGTAAAATATCTAGCCTGAAAATGACATTCTCGCAGATATAGTCACTTGCATTTTCCTAGTACATACTCATAGCATTTTCCAGTGTTCTTGTGATCACGGCTAACACATCTTGATCAAACTATAAATATATAGTAAATTGTATAAATCGGCGCCAACCACAATGGCTAGGTCACATTCACAGGTGAGTTTCTTATGCCATTAAAAAGACCTTGAAACCCTTTAAAAGAATCAATAAGCATTAAAGCAAAAAAAAAAAACGTACTTATTTGAAATGTTTCAAAATAAGTAAGTGGGGCTAACAAATCACATGAAACACGAGTATAAAATAGAAAATCATTGAAATAAATTACAGGCTTTCAGTCGGCAGCCATTACGATGTAATTTACTGGTGCAAATAGCCTATGGTTTTGTAATTTGAACTGCTTATTTTCAATTTTGTTGCCAGGTTTAACTGAATCAATCACATTATTCATAATATAAACTAACTGCGAACCACAGTATTTCCTCGGTGAAATGCTACTCTTGATTTTTGCTTCATCTGTCATCCCAGGGGAAGAGTCAATAATATTGGAAAAATGTAGCTTATGTTCCAAGGTGTGAGTTATTTTCATTACAAGTTTAATTAAAACCCGTTCATTCGTTTTAGGGTGCAGGAGTAACAAACATACAAACTAACGAGAGACAAACTTTTACGTTACCTTTTACTTTTTTTTTTTTTTTTTAACATTCACACAAGGTCTTCAGGTCCCAAACTAGGCAGAGCCTGTACTATGGTAACCTGATGACTGATATATACTTATATACATACTTATATATTTACTTATATACATATACCTACACACCCAGACACAGGTCAAACAGACATGTTCATACACACAAATGTTTGACCTGTCCGGGAATCGAACCCGGGACCAGCGGCTCAGAAGGCAGAGTGCTACCAACTGCGCCAGCCGGCCAGTCAATATATTGTTTATTACATCTTCACTCCTTAACTGTTATCAGAAAAATACGCGCATACCACGTAGATAGAAAGTTTTTGACATAAGCTAAATATTTTGCAAAGAAAAATAATAAAGCCCAGCCCTCGCCAGCATTCCCTCCGTTTTTTTTTAATTCCAGCCGCGTGTAACTTTTACTTATAAATGTACAGTTTCATGCATCGATTTCTAATGTTAAAAAAATCTGCTACAACGTGTCTAATGGCCAGAGGCTGCAAATAATGACGTTACTGAACAATTGTACAGTTGTAAACTCTAAGGCTTTCACGGCCGGCGTTGCATGTTGTATATTAGTGTAGTATTGCTTCCGGGCTGTTTGGCCGTGGTCTGTGTGAAACTTTTGTTCCAGACGTTTCGTCGATCACTGCGGTCGACATCTTCAGTATCAGAGAAGACACCGCGAAGGAGAGTTCTACGCTCTTGTCGCCGCTCGGACCTGAACCACAGGTCAGCTACAGTTTATTTTGATAAATACCTATACAAGATTGAGACGGTCAAATTACAAGATATGTTGGCGCAGCGCGCCATTTCGCTTCGTTGTTCAGACTGCTAAACTTATTTTTATCGGTGTAGGCGGCACACTACTATAAAAAAAAAATATAACATTTTAAGTAACCCCCGCGACAAAATGGTCTTAGATGCCAACTAACAAAAAGAACGCATGACCTTAAAACGCCTGAACAGATTTTCATACATTATAGCAGACCATCTCGATTTAACCGAATTGAAATTGAAAAAAATAGTTTAAGAGCTACGATGCCACACACATACACGTCAACCTTTTAACAACCTTCATTTTGCGTCAGGTACTAAAAATGGGGGCTCTCTAAGCAATATATTATAATTACAACATCAACAGCACAAAACTTTGAACACGTCGCTAACAATTACCAAGTGCTAACTACTCGAAATTCGATCGAATACTGTCGAATTATAGGTTATAATAACATAAGATCGAAATAATATACATAGCAGTATAATATACATGTGAATTTAAATATAATACTACTACTATAAAATGTTTTACACTAGGAATAAATAATATTTGTTTATTTAGGTAATATTGCAGGTTTTACGTGAGCTACGTGATTTAGCTTGAAAATAATTTCTTGTCACTTCTTTCTCTGTCTCTTCTTCACTTTTCTCGTCTGTCCCTAGCAAGTCCCGTGAAGAAGAGTAACTGATCGTCTAGGTGGTGGGTTTCGCGTTTCAGAGCATTGCTAGTTACAAGTGCTGTAATGACAGACAAGGGTAAATTCCATTCGCAATAATTTTCAAGATTTTGTTAATTTTGCACACTTTAATCGTTCAGAAACTATGAAACGGACGCGAAATATGAGAGCAAGGATGGAATATGTGAGGTATTGCAAATGGAACGCACTCTAGATCGAGTTGTCTACTTATAATATTAGTTTGTATAGCCCACTTGCATAAACTTTCATTTTAATCATGATCTGGGCGCTTGCAGCAATGTGGAAATATCCAGAGATAAAATAGCAAAGATAATAGACGGAAATTATCCCGTTAATAATAATTCAAATGCCATTTTTGCTGGTATACCAACATCCAAATCATGCTAGAAAGTACCAGTATAGGTATTTTAAATGAATGGTTTACCACGGATGACCGCAGCTGAATGATCAAAGGCTGTCTAATCGTTCGTTCATTCGGGACAGGTCACTCTCTATAATAGGAGGTGTGACATTGTCTATGGTAGTTGTATGCTCTTAACTACTACGTAATTTTTGTGTCCATCTTCAAATATTTGTATTTCCCGCCAACAACAATAGTTCAGTAGTCCAGTCCACCCACCACTGTTTCGAATACAATTGTTTTTGAAACAGTGGCGGGTGCCACAACAGTGCGATTTGCCAGTGCATTGGTATTTATTGAACTTTTTTGATGTCAGGCATATGCGCACAATATAATAATCGTGGTTTATCTTTACTATTTCATGTATTGTGTAATCTTCTCATTTCTAAGACAATAATTATAGCCGGCTAGGGTACTCTTTGAACGTATTCGTGGCTATGATAGCCTAGCGGTGTCAGCGTCGGTTGTCAACCTGCCGAACGCTGGTTCGATCCTCAATGACAGCTTCAAGTTTCAGTGAGTGGTGTTTTCATCCCCTTGTAATACCTACTTTCAATAATATAATGTATATATGTAATATATTGAATAATAATCCAATTATACTTCAAATCACATCAAAGTAAACAGAATAATTATTGTTAAAAGTGGAGGTAGAAATATAAAATTTTCTCTGTGATACAAATTGTCATATACTGACTCCGTACATCAAGTGGCCTACGTATTGTAATCTCTTTGGTGGCCTAGGGGAAAAAAGTGCCCTGACAAATAAGAAACGAATGGAATGGCTTTTAACATAACTTCTTAACATCGAGTACATCTCTTTCACATCTACTTAATCCATCTAGTTAATGGATAAAAAACATACTGTTAAACAACAGTCGGAACCCTTTGAACGACGTGAGTAATTCCCGTGTTTTTTTACATTCATAATGTAAAAAAAACAATTTTGATAAAATACATTCAATTTAATTCGCTTATATTTTCCCTTCTAACCGGTTTCTATATGCTCTGGTTACTCTGTGGATGGTAAAGAATAATGTATACGACAAAAAACCTACAAATTGAATCTTGACCCGTCCGATACGAGATCGGAACTGAAACGGCAACCAATTGAATTTCAGCAATTTATTTCGGGATCCATATTCGAATCAAAGACCTCGCAAGTCCTGCAGTGCTTTGTGAAATTGACCTCTACGTCTATTTGGTGCAATTTAGATGTGGTTTTCAGAGACATTTAAACTTCTTTCTTGTTTGGCCAGCGTTCAATAATACCGCGCCTGTGATACAGTGTTAAGGAGGTTACAGGCTAGTAATAAAATGGGGACCTAATGGACTAGGATGATACCAGAGAACTATAAAACTAGCTCTGAAATTATCTTATACTAAGGCTTTGGTGAACTGTTCACCAAAATTTAAACGGAAGACCAGCGCTGGTCGTTGAAAACCAGCAGAACGCTGAGCTTAGGCTGATTTACGGCAAGGAGCTGCAAATCATATTTGAGTTTAATTATTTTGAGTAGCTTGGAGTATTTTTATTTAGTAAGTTATTTTTAACAACAAAGACTTTTTTACTCTATTATAGATATTTTAATTTTTGGATCGGACTCTCCTATTCTCATGCTCTCATAAGTGATTGGGATATATACCAACATATTTGGTATATAATTGGATAATAATAAATAATTTTAGTACCGGCTTAGAATAGTACTTCCCCATCTCCACCCGTGTTGCCGTAAGAATCGGCTAAGGGATCACGTACCAGAAAGTGGGCAGCAGCACCTTCTGAGGGTCGCAAATCGCACTGCGCTCGCCAATCCGCCTGTGAAACATGGCGAGTATTGGCAATCCTCAACTGGGGGAGGCTAATGTCTAGCAGTGGACGTCCTATGGCTGAGATGATGATGATGATGAATTAATTTTACCATATTGTGGCCCGTTCATCAGATGGCGAGTTACTTCCGATTATCTGGCTCCACATTTTGACATGGCTTTACGCTTATTTTCCTTTCTTCAAATCACGAGTAAATATGTATCTTCTTGACAGACGTGCTCTATCGTAGACTTCATCACTGAACATCAGGTAAGATAATGGTAAGACGCTTGCCTATTAATCAATAAAAAAAATCAATTAAATGACGTCATGTTGATATCCATTTTGGCTGTCGCTTTTTTGCGTACCTACCTATTTGTAGATCAGACAAGATTATAAAATGTTAGAAAATGAAACTAGGATTTAAAAGTGACAAGTTTCATTTGTTTTTTGAGATAAATAAAATATATAGATAAAACGCTATTAATACACCCTATCAGAAACCTGTTTGATGACTTCGTCATGTATTAAAATGATTTGAAGAATACAGAGTACCTCAACTAATGCAAGTGTTTGATTATACGTGTGACATACATACATGTATTAAGCGAATCATTAGACTCAATTGGTTTTTTAAAAAAATATTGCCTTGTTCTTAAGCCGAGCTAAAGTTAAATTCAGCTTAAATCACACATTTAATATTATAAATGTGAAAGTTAGGATGGATGGATGTTTGTTACTCTTTCACGCACAAACTACAAAACGGATTTGGATGAAATTTGGCACAGAGATAGATTATAGTCTGGAATAGCACATAGGCTACTTTCATCACTGAAATAGTAGCTGTTCCCGTGTGATAAGCAAATACCTCAAAAACCTCTGTTACTCCTTCACGCTCAAACGGTTGTACTGATATCATAAAGATAGAGAAAGACATAGCTCCCGTGCGATAACTGACCTAGCAGGAAAACCGTATTCAACGCGGGTGACCCCGCCGAGCGCAGCTTGTGTTAAATAAATGATCACCCTGACCTTGACTCCATATTTTCCTATAAAGGAAAATTTCGCCCTTCAATTTTCCTTAAAGCTCCAGAAGGTTCCAGAGCGTTCTAATGACATAAAGACTACAAAAGGTTCCCATCAGACGTGGGTTGAATTAATAACCTGAGGATCAGTCAAGGGAAATAACATGAACATCGAAATTACTTTAACGTAGATGTAAAAACCTACCGTAGTGCAGTGGGTTTTAATGCCATTTTCCATTCACAGTTAAAGAAAATGAATAAGTTGTTAAAATTTAGATTGCAATCATTTTTTAACCGATTTCAAAAAAAGGAGGTTACTCAATTCGACGGTTTATAATTTTTCTTGGTGTGTTCGCGGAAATCTTCGTCGTTTATGAACCCATTTTGATGATTCTTTTTTTGATAGAGTATTCTTCCGTGGTGGTCCCGAAGTCGGAGTTATTTTTTTTACTAGTGGTTACCTTAACTATGCAAAAAATCTGGGGCTAAGTAAACAATCATTCTGACAGTGGACAAGTTAAAGATGGTGAATATTACTGCGTTAGGTACGTGTTATTTAATTCCTGATTCCAGACTATTATTATTAAGCAGATTTGGTAGTAAGTATATTGACCATAAAACAGACGGTAATCACATCGAACTTTCACTTTCAGTGAAATCTACAGTACCTATGCAGAGTCCATGTACGGTCCGCATAGCTGCTGCTAGCTGCTATTTCTAAACTGACACTTCAAAGCCCCATCCACAGAGTAAAACGGTGCTTACTGATATAATTCAGAACTGTCAAAAGAATAAAAAAGTTGTTTACTAGTAAAGTTTTGCTTCGTAGGCACAGGCGACTCCAACTTCGAAAACATCTATTTCTCAAATAATTTATTTAACTAAAGTAAGGTCGTACTTATGAACGTCAAAAAATCTATTGGTATTTTGCAGACTTGGTCAATTCTACTACGTGAATTTCGGAAAACTAGTTATATACTTGATATACAAATTTTTGGTAATTTAGATAGTCGATTCCATTTCCGATAACTTTAGCTAATTTTAATAATTAGTTACTTATTAAAATAACAAAAAAAAATGTATGATTATCGCATAAATTTAGTTAAAAAAAGAAACGTACTGAATCTGGGGTCTAACCGGGGCTGTTCAAACTCCAAAGTCTCTGCGCGAAGATTGTGCAAAAAAGTTTGGTTTGCTAACGATCTGCCTAGAGTGCAAAAGTTTAGGTACCTATGGACCTCGCCACCAACTAATCGGGAAGCTTAAGTTGTTGGCGCGCTTCATCAACTACTATGAAAATTACATTCTGTTAAGTTTCAAAGATATTTTTCGAACCTTTAATCCAATGGACCGAAAGGCTTTAATATTCATAACTAATTACCAACAAGTTCAGATGTTTCACTGAGGACCTCTCGGATTACCTCTAAGAAATTACTTATATTCTGTGACGTCTGCACACTCTAGCTACCTAAAGTGTTCTAAAAATATCGATATAATTTTTTTTAATACATACTATAAATACTCTTCATCGTACCAAATGCGAAGTAATCCCTCCAACCGTCCCAAACTAGACAAAAAAGCAAAGGCAATCGATCTAAATGGAAAAATACATTTATTCTATCGCATGGAATTTTATGAAATGAACTAGAAGTTACGGCTCGGTGATACTTGAAAAAAGGGCATTCATGCTGGTTCCAATTGTCCTTTTTGGGACCAGCCTGCTTAGACGCAGCGTAAAATTTTTGAAGTTCATCAGGATTTGAACATCATTGAGATAATCACCAAGAGTAGATGTGTTATAATTAATTATCCATTATTTTTATCATCATTCGATCTTGATACGAACGAAACGAAAGGAACCCATGAACTAACCCTAAATTCGGTCGGGAGCTGTCATCTATTATTCGGCAGGGTACAATAGCAAAAACTAAAAATAAGGCACTAGTAAACTGTGTAGGTAATCCATTTTGTAGACCTAAACTTAATAATGTCGACATTATCTAAATAAGTATTTATTTCTGTTCCTCAGGAAGAGACTCGACTCCCACGACACAGGGAATCCTAGTGTGGGAGCTAGTGACTCATATACAAACTCTAATAATCTAAAGTATGCTTAAGTAATTTTGAAGTAGCAATGAAAAGTTTATTTTATTGTTAAGTTTAATCTTTCCGGTAAAATAAACTATTTCTATTTGTAAACTAGCTGTATATTATATTGTATGTGTTGTAAAACTAATACCAATGTATCATTTATATATATAGGATACATTGGTATTAGTTTTAAGACCCATATGCCTTGGTATAAATAAATTTTATTTCATGTCATTTCATTTCAACTAACTGCCACTAAGCTAAGGAAGTCTGACCATACAGATTCTTAAACAAATATATAAGTAATCTTCTAACCATATCCTTTTTTAGTATATCATTGCTTCGTGCTTACAAACCCGAAGATTTACCGTATTTACAAATGCTGCACGCAACTATATTATTTCCAATTGAGCGTGGAAGAAAAATCGGAGCAGTTGCTTGATTTACTAGTGGAAAATGTCTTGAAATATTAACGATGCTAGTTAGCAAATTATGTTTTAGCAGAATAGCGACACAGGCTTTAAATAGTGGAAAAGGTCGTCCTGAATTCGCAAACTACTAGCAACAAAACAAAAGCTTTTTAAAAAACGTTCGAAAGTTTTTAACAGTCTTAAAAGGATTGGCAACGTATCGTAATAATATCCATAATTCCAGATATTCATCAGATGGACCGTCTGCTTCTTTGCCACCTATTTCATAAAAACTTTCGTCAGGTGGTAATAGAGTCTTAAAAACATTGGCAAAGTATCGTAATACCTCAGTGTTACAGCTATCTATCTATCTATCTAGATGCGGGCCGCTTCCAACAGGTCCTTGTGGAAATCAATGGGGGAGGGCTATGCCCAGCAGTGGACGTCCTATTGCTGAGATGATGATGATGATGATGATGATGATGATGATGATCTATCTATCCATGGGCAACTGTGATCGCTTTCTCAGAGCGTATCATTCATTTTTTAATATAATAATTGAACTATATTCTATATGAACCGAAATCTAATTTTTCGTGATTTGACAACCAAAAGGCGGTCCCTAAAAATAGCTCATGGAATCGCTTTCAAAATGCTTGATAGCTGATAGGCAATCGGGACAACAAAGGTAGGTAAGCCTTTGATCATGGAGCCCTCACGATCGAATACCTATTATATCGAAGCCGCGAAGCTCAGGCTTAGTAATTAAATTTTTTATTACAGTCTTGTGGTCGTGAACGTATTTATTACAGTAATAAAAGGGTGCGTGAAATGGGGATGTTTTCGCAGTTCGCTTTAGTGGTTTTTGATCGGATTTTTGAGGTGGCGTGAATGGACTGTGTAGTTTTTGTTCTATTAGTCGCGATTAATCGAGTATGGAAGTAATGGAGCTCATAAATATATAAATCGAATTGGTTTAGACGAAAAAATATGTATAAATCTATCTAAGTAGTTGTGATAATATAACAATCCAATCGTTAAGATTATATTCATAAATCATTTTCTTAACTCATGACATTTTCAACTCTGACTTTCTCAACACATCACATACCTATAACAATACATACATACTAATTATTTCTAAGTACATAGATAAATACATCATGTAATAACTACTCTTGATATTAAGTATAACAACAACATCATCACAACTATTCACTGGACACTATTGGCGATTTTTTTAGCGAAAAATATTATTAATTTAAATTTAGTGTTCAGGACCTAATACACCACGTCTAACTTTTTAACTCTTCCTTATATTATTTCCTTTTTTATTACATGAATTTTCGTTTTAGTAATATAATTAAGCTGTTTACTTTTCTTCTTGGCTTCCAAAAAAACTTGCGTGCTGGTGCATTTAGTTTTAGTCTAGATCATAAGGTGTGAAAATGTAGCATTTATGTAATAGTCAAAGATAAGTCTAAATAAGTAAATAAATTACTTAGGAGAGTCGTCTAGGATTCCCTGTTACAGGTACTATCGGACTTGTATAATGAAATGTGATTTTTACAGGTGGTCAAACTAGTCTGTTGGCAAAAACCCATTTTCCAACGTGTTGGACTATTTTGGCCTATACTAACTTCGATGAAAGGAAGATCCTTGGTCTTATAGTTCGAAAGTAATTGGATGATTATGCAATGTTTATTCTATTTGCGAGACACATAAATCGCAGTCACTAAAACAAGAGTTGATTTTAGAAATGGAAACTTAACACAAACGATGAAAGCTCAGTGTTGGGAGCGTCGGCTGTCAAACTGACAGACGCTGGTTATATCCCCAACAACGGCTTGAGCTTCCGGTGAAGATAACACCTTTATCAAATGTTAAGCATAGTGGTAGGGTAGGTATTTTCAAATACCTGCCTGGCTAGCTACAGCCCTCAAGTTGGAAAAACTGTCACCAAACACATAGTGTGTTCAGGCCGCAGTCCTTGACAGTCAGTAAGCATTCTAGGTTTATCTATTCTAGTTTATCGTGATAATATCTTCGACCAGAGCGTGACTGACATGCAAGTAAAGGCCAAACGCTAGATCTATACGGTATAAAAAAGTATAATCGTGATCATGGCCTTTAATAGTGCAGAAATATCGATAGACAAAAACATATAATATACGGTAATTGTCTCTTATATGACTCACGTTCTGCGTAAATGAAAGTTTTGATTCAACGATATTAGAATAAAAAGGGATCAATATTATAACAGTTTTGTCCACTGACACAGACCACAAAGCAGTTATTTTCAATACGGAAACCGACTGCATTTGGAATAATTATTAAACGACCAATATCGCCAAATTAAGTATATTTAGTAATTAAATTTAAGTTAAGCCTGAATACACTTGCTGACACCATGTTTAACATTTTGTTTCGAAGGTTTCGAATTATCGCATACTTTCCACTAACAGTTACAGGCTTGTCTATATCATAATTATGTATAATATGTAAAGGCGCTGTACATACACTAATCGCAACTTTTAGAAAATTAAAAATCATGTGCTTTTATTTCTTCAATTTGAGTATCTATGGTTCAGTTTAAAGGAGTGTTTAGGAGTTAGAATACGATTAGATATAATCCGTCCGATAGTTTTATGCTTTCAAACATGCTTTTAATAGATTATATAAACGAATATCTTCCAAAATATTTGGAGTTATACAGGACTTAGTTTGTTAGTTAGGTAATAGCATAGTCAAGAAACAGTCAGGATTTTTATTGTATTATACATCAAAATGCGTGCAAGCGGCAAGCGAGAACGTTGATTCGCGACCGATTCCCAATTATTTTTGGATGAATGAAAAACTGTCATATGAGCTGCTAATAGTGTGAACACACAATGTGTTAATAACACATACGCTATTTCTTACCCCGAAAGTATCATAGTCGAATCGTAGTTCACGCTTGTGAAACCACGGGGCACTGTCAGTTCAGAATAAAAGGCTAATTATTATTAATATTCTTGTATGTATTGCTCCTGATGAGTAACAGAGAAGACGCCGCGAAGGAGAGTTCTACGCTCTTGTCGCCGCTCGGACCTGAACCACTGAAGGTGTCGACCGCAGTGATCGACGAAACGTCTGGAACACAAGTTTCACTTAGACCACGGCCAAACAGCCCGGAAGCAATACATACAATATGCAACGCCAGCCGTGAAAGCCTTACAGTTTACATTATATTATTAATAACCATCCTTTTCAAAAGAAGCAATGATTTGCGTACGAGCCAGTGCATTGTTAATAATAGTCGCTCCGAAAGAATCAGTCACTTTATGTCTATTGTCTATAACTTTCAACTGACAAAAGCTGCTGAGTTCGTTATTCTGATAAAGCCTGGTTTTGTTTTAAATAGACTTGGAAAAGGCGGGCCCGTTTGCTTCGTGATTTTTATTTCGATAGACATGAATTTCCCGATTCTTCCTATTTTGTTGATGCTGAAAAACTGCCGGGCGAAAAAGAAGGATAGAGGCTTCAGTTGACTTTATCAGCTGACGTGACGTTCGCTACACAAGAAAAGCCTTGGGATCTGCTTAGATAAAACAAAACGAGTGACATATATAGATGTTATTTTCTGTGTATTTCTAGTGCTTTCTGTATTTTCCGCCTCCATTAAGCTATAACACTGAGAAAAATTGACATGCAGCGAGGTCTTTGATTTAGTTTACTGAAGTATAAATCAAGGCAAACATGGTGGCAACCATTTATTTTAAATTAAAATCTTCCAAGACAACAGGTTCACTGGAAATCACTTTAAGCGATGAGTTCGCCATTTTTTTCTCTAGGATAGTATAAGCTATAAAGATAAGTATGTATTATGTATTTTATTTCTCAAATAAATAAATAATTAACTACATAACAAGTACAATTGTTCAGTTACTTTTTTTTCATTTGCAGAAACAAAGAGTTTTCTGTCTATCTTATATTCTTGCATAATGCAAGTGCAGTTTTATTAATATACGCATGTTGCTACTGTTATGAAAAATGTTAAGTAATTCAAAATAATGTAAGTCCATGAGGAACTTACGTAGACTACAACAAACTTCATAATGATCTTAAGTACTTATCCTGTTCGCGGATCCTTAATCAAGATACCACATACATACCCTACGTAACCTACGTACTTGAATACAAAACAGCTAGTGCATGGATATTAGTGAACTGCAATAGAGTTGTGATGTTCTAATCACATTACAAGCAATGTATTTTCGCGTGACATGTTGTGACATCTTTAAGTAAAGTACGCTAGGTACGTTTCAAACATTATCAGCTTAAATGTGCGGGGTTAGCATATTTTCGCCGCTTCAATTGCTCCGCCGAGTAAGCCGCAGCGCCAGACTTAAAATGTGTCTCGGTAAAATGTGACGGCGCTAAAGTGTCAACGCATGTAGCGTCCCACGCCAAAGGCCGCCATAATGTACTACATAATTTAAGAGTTACGTTTTCATTCCACCTGAAAATGTTTCCGTAGCAACAAATATCTTTAAAAATAGAGACGTATTACAGTATCATGTAGTCAATTTCATTAAAATTAACACGGCTGAACAGTTTCTGTGAAAATAAAGAGTATTTCCCATATGATTGTAAGGCAAAGATTATATCGGCCCGAGAGATAGGCCTCTTAATATTTTATGAAGAAATATTGAGCCAATGTCGGGTAAGGTGCAAGTAGGAAAATTTAAGCGATTTTATTATGGCAATGAATGGCATGCTGAGCTTTAAATTTAGAAAAACAGTTTCCCTGAAAATCTTTTGGTATTCAAAGTGGCTGATATAAACAGGTGTTACTATTTATGATTCTGTATAATTATATCGAAAAAAAACCTCTGAAAATCGTTTTGTGTTCATCTGTCTGTATCAATCTGTCAAGACAAAGAGTTGTCTCAGGATCTCAGGACAACTCAGGTGTGCAGCACTTTAGAACAGAAAAATGCTAGTTTCAAATTCAATGCTAAAAAAATTTGGACGTGTTGCCACATGTTTAGAATCTGGCAAGGGAATTAAAAACTACAGGTTACTTTTATTAACTTGATACGTAAATTATAAAATTTGGATAGTGGCAATGTCTGATAGTAAAAGCTTAGCAGAAAATTCGAAAGCCCTCGATTTGTAATACTAAAGAAGAAGTTTATTTAAACGTGCTTATTTTAAATAAGCATAGCACAATGATATACCATTAAATATGTATGTGGCCTAAACTTGTAGCTGCTATAGCATTTTTATGTATTTTATCAGTACTGACTGAGTCTAATTCAACAAATAAATAAGTAAATTAATTAATTTACCTTACCTTACCTACCTTAATTTCGCGACTCGTAGTAGTACCACTATTCTGTTGTATCTAGTGTTAAGTTAAGAAAATTAGTTTAAGTATTTTTTTTAAGTTTAGTTTTTAAAATTAACAGATAATTTGAATTACATACATATTACATTTTCCTTATTTATTTTTATTACATATAACTTACGTACGTATAGTCGAGTAGATATCTCGTTCGGCTTCGTATCTTTCTGAGCCATTTTGTCATGAGTCGGAATCCGCGCAATCGTACATATTATATTTTTATTATACGTATTAAATATTTTGTATGAGTGTATACAATTCATTAGGTATTACGAAACCTACTAAAAGCAACACTGAAATAATCGCTTCCGCTCGTCACTTAGACCGCATTAAGACCGATACGCTCGAGCAATGTCCACTGATTGAACTTAATAAATGGATATCGAGAAAGCAAACCCAAACAGTTAGACTGGAGTCATTCAAGAGGAACGCCGCTGTGGAATTAATCCTGATTTATCGGGTACAGATCCTTTCGAAGGGTTTCGATGTCTTGTGTGGAGGGTAGTAGGCAGTACACAAAATCGATACAAGCTTGTTTTGGCGTAAGTTGACTTGGCAGTCTGCGGTTAACCACGTTAAAAAGTATTTTACTGATTTACGAAAATAATCACATAGGTGTTTTGTCTTTTGCATTAGAACATTAGAGATTATATATTAAAACGTAGAGATTTCAATATATTTTATAAAATCTAGTGCTTCTTCGATTCGACTTGTGAATGACTTGGCTCGTAATGTCGTGAAGTAGTAATTCTCTTGATCAACTAAAACTAAACTTAAATCCCGGAAAATAAGATATGTTCTTATATGGTCATGATAAAGTCCTGATTAGTCTGAAACTTAGCAATAACAACACTAAAAATATATATTTTTATTCCAATTTCGGGTAGTTTTAGGTAAACTAAGTCTCCACTCATTTCGTGCCGACTAAAACTTCCACAATTGGCCAAAAATTTTTAAAAAAAACTCGTCTTGAAAAAGCGTTCTATGGAGTTAAATGAATTTGTATTTTAGCGTAAATATAATACAAGAGTATTGAGAGATGTGTTTTTATTGAAGACTCTCCATTTCCGTGCCGACTACACGTACGTACGAGTATGGAAAATCATTTAATTAAAATTGGTTAAATTTTCTTTTTTTATTTTATTTATTCACACACTTACACCCCCGCACTAGGATACCCTGTGTCGCGGAAGGCATAGACACAAACAATCACAATACACAAACATCCAAGACCCGAGAACAAGCAACTTTACTCATCACAGAAATGTTTGCCCCGGCCGGGATTGGAACCCGGGGTCGCGGTTCCAAAGTCAGTGTCTCTGATCACTGAGCCACGACGACCGTCAACTGGCCTCAATTGACCGAACTAAGCAAAAAAAATTATTGAAATATTATCCACGCCACATCCATATTTAATGATCATGTGACCATTAATGCACATTTTTCTCTTCTTTCTCAATTTTTGGTAATATTTCCGTATTAAAGTAGTATAATTGGTATAAGCATTCCAAGTTTTAGAAGATGTAATCCACCACCTTAATACCTACTTAAATAAAAGAAACGCAATAATCTTCATCTACAAGAAGTCTTCTTGTAGTTGAATAATAATAATCTTGCGATGGGCGAAGAGTAAAGTTTCTGAAATAGCACGATTGTGGCGAAGTTAATTTTGGCTATTCGCCTTGCTGTCATTATAAGATAACATATTATTAGAATTGATATAGCTGGCATGAATTATATTTGGTCTCTTTGAAGTTAGAAATGTAGATTTATGAGTATGTATCTAATAGGTACTTGATATTCAAACTGATTTGTTGGCGTTAGCACTGTGAATTAGACTTTAGTGCCACTTGTAGCACGAATAACGTCAAAGTATTCGTATCGCCAAAACACAAACCATACCGAATAACGTACATTGCGTACATAAAAACTAGTGTTTATCTATACCAGGGTTGTAATCGATAATAACAGTGCCAAGTTCAATTATTATCTTATGCCGTGATGCGATTGCGGTACATAGTATATAATTCAGTGCTAAAGCCACAGACGTCGACTAGTATTTAAAATGAGATAAAAAGGAGGTAGTGGAAAAATAGACCCTATCTAACATAAGAATCGAATTACTATTTGTCCAAATGCTTTCAAAGCGGTCTAAAAGTGGCCGAAGCGTGAATGACTATCGTAGTAATAGCGAAACCGTAGCGCACCGTCAACAATTGATTTATCTAGTTCAACTGTGACATAGAGAAATAATAGTTTGAAAGAGCAGCTCACGCGTTATTCAATTGTTTGTAAAATTGCGATACGATGACTGTTACTGTGAAGTTACTCCTGTTTCAGGTATAATTTTCTTCTATATATAAATATAAATACAATGTTCGCGATTTTTTTTTATTTACGGAAAAGCAGAGGCCAAGCATAATAAATTAATAAGCACATTAAGATTAAATGGGCAACCAAGCGCAATGTTAGATGCACTGCGTTGTTACGTAGATTTCAAATTAGTCTAGTATTTAGACCAACATTCGCGTAATGGTAAGTGTTTCGTATTCTAAAGGGAGCTATAATAGTTTCTAGGGCTATTCAGGGACTACACTGTTCTGATCATTCCAAGATGTTTTTAACCGACTTCAAAAAAGAAGGTTACTACAATTCGACCGTATATATATATATATATATTTATGTGTGCTCGTATCGTATCGATATCTCGTATCGTGCTTTGATGATTCGTTTTTGATTGTTGAAGTATACTGCCGTGGTGGTTCCACATTTCATCAAAATCGGACAAGCAGTTTTTGACTGAGTTTAACTGAAAAGTGCTACGCATACCCCGACGATATTATAGCTGTGGGTGAAGAACATACTCAATGACAATTATTGATCCCGTGAGTAGCAAAGGTCACTGAAAATAGTGAAAAAAAATGTTTTAACAAAAAATGGAAGCGACTTCAACAAGTTAACTGAATAAATAAATAAATAAATGTTTTCTGTCCACAAGTTACATCAATGATTGTTTTACAGTATTGCACTAACAATTCAATATAGGTACACGTACTAATTTAGCATAAGACCTCTGACCTAGGTATATTACATAACTTAAAAGTTAAAATAAAATGTTTCCATAAAAAAACGAAAAAAAAAGTTATTTCACACTTTTGAGTGTTGAAGTCGTTTCCATTTTTAGGTAAGAAGTTTTTCACTTATATTACTTGTCAGTGGCAAAACTATTTTCATATTAGTATAAAAATAATAATAATAATACATCTTAAGAGGCTCTCACTAAACGGTTGGATCAAGGGTCAGATGCAGAAAACGGTACTCCTTGAAACGGCGCGTATTGTCCGGAGGTTCCTCACTCTGTAGCCCTAACCACCACCGGTAGCTTGGGCACTGCCAGACTACTGAGCTTCGTTCCATAATCATACTAATTCTATCCTACTAATGTTATAAATGCGAAAGTTTGTGTGTATGTGTGGGAGTTTTGTTACTTCTTCTCACTCAACCTCTCCACTGCTCCACCGATTTCGATGAAATTTGGTATGGAAATAGCTTATACCATAAATTGAAATAACCTTATGTGGCTTATTTTAATCTCATCATCACCGTTTTTCATCACCACGCGGGTAAAACCGCGGGAGCAGCTAGTATAAAGACTTGTTAAACTTTACGTTATTCTTATCGTAACCCAACTTTTGTAACAATAATTAGAGCAGTTTGCAAGATAGTTTGGCGTTCAACAACAATGGCTCGTTTAATGGTTTGAGATAAAATAAATAAAAATGGATTAACCACTTAGCCACCGCGAAGGTGCATATAAGTAAAGTAATATAGCAAATTTTAGTTCTTGTATTTCTCTCGTAAGTACCAGGTAAAGTAAATTACTCACTATTATATTACTTCATAAAATGGAGGCTAAGAAGATGTTTTGGGATCAGGATGAGGTTAAGGTCATTTAGTCGTGTGAACTCAATTTAAAAAAAAAAAAATTATCTTGGCAACTAATTAATGAACAGACTATATTGTGAAAACGTGAGTGTTCTCAATAAAAACAATGAAGTATTAGCAAAACTAGAGTCTACTAACCGACTTCCACTACATAACCGGGGAACATTTTGTCAATAAATACCCAAATCCTTCCCCGTATTGGAGTAATAAAAAAAAAAAACTATACCGACGAGTTAAAAACCTCCTCTATTTTGATATCAGTTAGTGACTGTTTAAATTTTGGCGCCAAAGACGCTTACAAACAACGTTAATGTCAATTAAAAGAACCCAAATCAATATCAAAGTAATACGAACAGATAAGTTTCTTCTTATTCAACAGAAAGGGCCCCATGCGATGGTATTAATAAGTTTATATATAATTCATCTGTTACCAAATAGAAGTTGAATTACTTTCCTTTGTGGTGAAGTTGGTTTCGGGTATTCGCCTGGCTGTCAACGCAAGATAAAGTATTTGAATTAGATAAAGTGCCTCGAATTACATTAGGCCGCATTGAACTTAGAAACGTATATTGTAACTACCTACAATTTCTTATATGGATGGTGCAAGTGTTAAAATGTTTGTAATTATTAATCCTAAGTTCACCAAGGAACTTTTCGTTATTAATTTAAAAACTCCAATTAAATTTTAGGTAAGCACCAACTTACCTAACATTATATGACTCGCGGGGAGTCATGTCCAGTGATTATAACGTCCTCATATTTGGATGAGAAGTCAGACTAAGTTGTCCGTTTCAAGCAGAATAAGTATAGGTACACAACTCTTTGTCGATTATGGCGCGAGTCTTAGATGTAACAGTCGAAATTTTGTTATTTATTCAAAATAATGTAAATAGACATAAATGATTTAATCTATATTCATATACTTTATTTTATGGACTGTAATCAAATAAAGTCTACGGTAAAGTGTGATCAATTTTTAATTTCCAAATGCTTCTTCTTCTTCCTACAACCTTGGCAGAATGGTCAGGTCAGGCACGCTTGACAATGCATCGCCACTCGTCTGGTATGCTGCCTGGCACATTCGTGGCGTGGACCATCCAGAGAAGATTTAACTTTGTCTGTCCAGCGTATGGGTGATCTGCAGCAGGCTCTGATGCCATACACTTCTGCCTGAACTACAAGATGTTCCACAGAATAATTTCTCCGCTGTGAAACATGTCCAAAGAAACTGAGCATGCAACCCTGTGTGATGGAAGAAAGGTGTTGTTTGATGATAAGTTCGCTTAGTATAGAAATTTTCATTCTAAATTGAGTCCGTGATAACTATGTTAAGAATGTTTCTCCAATACCATATTTCCAGAGCGTCTAAACTTTCTTTTTCGCAGCCTCTCTGAGTGTCGTCTCTGCCCCGTAGATAAATATGGGAAACACTAATGCTCTATCCAGTTGCTCAAAAGCTTGCGTGATAGTGAAAAGTTAACTATAAAAGTGTATATTGCGTCCCATGCAAACCATTTTTAATCGATTGCCAGCGCTTCCCAATTGTATCTTTACTGTGACGCCCCGTGGGAATTTGCCATTTTTTTGTGACGCAACTCTAGACACCTACCAATTGTATTTTTCTAGCATATTGTCCAAATATACCTCGATCACCATCCGTACACACAGTTCTCCAACTTAATATTATTTTCGATCATGTATGATTTCAAATAAAAAAAGAACTTTCATGTAATATGTTGCCTTCAAACAAAACAAAATCTTGAATTAACGACATACACATACTCATGGCCCACGGCCGGCCGCGACTATAGAATGCGCGGAGTGCTTTTTAGATTTGGTCGCATCGATACATGGACAATTTAAATAATATTTTTAAGAATTGTATTGCTAAAGCGAACACAGTCCCCTAAGGGGACCATGGAACTTTTAATGTTTTATTAAACTATTTTAATACTTTAAAAAAAATCATTATTCATATAAATTATGAGCAATATAAGTAGATACCTACTGACTATTAGACGTATAAATGACTCCAAAAAATGACATTGAGTCTTCTGTATAGGCCAACAAATTATAAAATTATTTAAATACAACTTGCAGTTAAGAGTATTACAAACAAACTATCAAAGTCAAATTTAAGAACAATGGTAAATACTGTAAAGTTGTGCATGTTATTGACATAGTGAAATTCGCTATTGTCTCTGAGAATCGTGTAAATATTTAAAACTATCACTTAGTTTCAATTGTGGGTTATATAACCAGCGTCTTTTGTCATACCTTTGGGGGCCCTTTGACCTTGCATAACTACTGACTGATTTTTTAAGACAAGTACTGGAACAACGGTTTCATATACTCTGCAAATGGCGCAATGTTGTTATAACAAAATGATGAAACTCGTTTACGCTACAAACACAATAAAACGTCATCGACTGTTAAAGTCAAAGTAATGGCCCTAATTTCAGGCCTTTTTTAAATTAATGGTACATTTTGCTTTCACCATAAAAATGTTGCGTAGCAGCAATTTGTAAAATCGGACGTTACGGATAATTTGTCCTCCAAAATTGATGATTCACACCTCAAAGTTACGGAAACGAGCCGAGTCCGATCGGATGCAGATCCGATGGGGATCTAAATGCATTGTCCTTGAGCCTTCTTCTTTGACCTAGACTAGCTCATAGTGGAAGAAATTCTGGGAAGATGAGATTATTATATTTGAAAAAAAAAGCCATTCAACTACAGAAGGAAACACTGATGACGTTTATTACAAAAAGAAATACGTTTGTTTTGTACTTATTTAGATTATGAAGTCATAGTTATTTTGTAAGAATGTATTAGTAGATTTAGTTATGCCTGCGTTCTCAGATTTTCCAAAACTTATCAGTATTTGATCGATGCGACGCGTGACCAAAATGCTGGCACATTATTTGGCTCAACGAATCAGTTTTGTAATTCAACGTGGCAATGCTCCTAGCATTCTGGGCACGCTGCCAACGGTAGTGAAGTGAATAATAATTGACTCAGTTTAAGCTTTTGATTACGTACAATAGAACTAATGCAAGTCGCCAAATCAACAATTGCAATTCTTCAATTCAATTCATTTTTATTGGATATTCTCGTGAGTTTGACGCAAATCGGGCAAGTCGGATGCCTCTTTAGATGAATTTTACGCTGCCCGATCGCGGCGACCACTGAACACAGGTCGAAATACTTCGACTATATACGAAAGTTTAGTGGGTAAAGCTGGTTAATACATAATATATGTGAAAATATGGATATTATGTAACTCCTTCAAGTATTATGTAAACTCTCAGTTTACACTTTATTCGGATATACGGGTCGCAACCGGCGCGGACTCTCTTGTAAAAGTCCGGACCGGTCTCGATTCTGATGTGTATCAAACCTAATCGTCAGCTAAATCAATCCGGATCCGGGATGCTCAATTAAGTTTCAGGGGTATGAACGTTAATTTTGATAAAATATTGATGAAATTGGAAGTTAAGGCTGGGAGATTTGTTTAAATAAATGACCTAATATTGATGAATTAGTTTAAGTTTAACATTTCGATGAATTTTTTCAAAACTTTTAGTGTATCTTTGATAAAGTTTTGTAGGCTATTTATCCTATGATACACACACAAAAACCATTATTTTAATTCCACTACTCACTTTCCTCAGTCACAATGTGTTCTTTAGAATATGTGTAGTCAGATATTATATATCTTATCTTTCTGTGATCGCAGCATCTATCAAAGTTCACTTGGATGATGAAAGAACGGGCTGATGTTGTACGACTAACGTGAAAGGTATCCAATTTTGCCATTACTTTTATACTGTATAAACCTAGCGTATACTCTCTCACCTAATGGGCAGTGACGATGTGGTCGAAGATGTTATCACGCTAGACCTGGAGTGCTCACTGGCTCTCAAGGACTGCTGTCTGAACACACTAAGTGTTTGATGACAGCGGATGCTCAAGTTGTTGTTGGGAATCGAACCAGTGTCCGTCAGTTTGACAGCCGACGCTTCCCCCGCTGAGCTATAATTGCTTCAAAAGACGCTACTCCCTGTATAAGAGGTATAGTACATTGGAAAATGTTCGGCCCTCGTTGGCGACAGCACTGTCTCCAAATAGAACGGTTATCCTCAAGTACACTGCTACGAACTCAAGCTCTTTCTCTTCACTGGGAGATCATACAATTGAATAATTTGTATTGAAAATCAATACAAGAATAATTTCTTATTTGTTAGATAATATAAGATTTCTTAGAAGTACGTCTAAGGGTTATATTTAATCTGAAGACAACGAGGCTTAAGTCAAGTCCAGTGAATAGATATCTTCTAAGCGAGCGTAATCCGCGTGACTTGGCATTATGTGAGATAGTGTTTAAACGCCTGTCTATCTACGATAAAAAACCCCAGATTCAGATTCATTCCATTTTCTCATTTTACATCTAATTTGCTATCTCGTTTGACACGAAGATCAATAGCAATTTATGTCAATCTATTCTGAATAACATTCTGCTTTTGATTATCTTAACGTTAATCTAGTTCTAAGGATGCCGAAGATTGATGGTGCCTTCTCAGGTACCAATTTACAATATTTCTTTTCAAGATAGAGTATTTTCCATATTTAAATATATAATAAACATTTACAATCAATGTAGTCAGGCACAATTCAAATTCTATAACTTCACCATGTATACAAATACAAACATTGAAACATGAACATGAACATTTGAAATTCTGTAACTTCAAACAAATTTGTATTCAGCATCCTAGCTTTTCCAGAATCAGGTGAAACTTATTTTTCATTATACTGTATAGATCTAGCGTTTGACTACTATCTCACATGATGGTCAGTGACGATGTGGTAGAAGATGTAAATAACCTTTTGTGATATTACCCATTCATTCCATATGTGTTTATTGATCGGTCACTTGGTACAAAGTACAAAAACACAACTATTCGATGACAAAATTCTAAAAACATAAAATCTTATAAAAACCGGCTTCTAGTTCAGCGTAAAAAAAGTTTAGCATCATAGACCACATCAATACGCCGCGGCAAGTTATAAAGAAATGGAGTGTGCGAACTTTGTGGATTTTTGTACGTTTCATGATATTCCAGTCTCTCCGCAATCGAGTATTATCAAAATTGCTTTATATTCAATGGAGTTTTCACGTAACAAACGTGAAAAAATATGATAAAATTGATATCCTCCTCATATTTGATGTCACTTTATAATATTCATAAAAAGACTGCATATTATACGTATTATGTACTATTATACTTTTCAGACCTATATAGATTGTCAGCTGGCTATCAAGACCACACTGTGTCTTTGGCTTTGACTCAACACTAGATGGAAGTAAATGGAGACGTTCACAACGACACGCGTCGGAACTGCGATGCGCACGCTTCGCGTGCGGTGTGAACGCCGTCTAATTCCAACGTGTATAACAGATTGCTCGGATCCGCCAACGCGCCCGATACGCGCCATAGAGTACATTTATATACGCGCATGTTACGCATTGTATGTGTGCAGACCTATAGATTTTTTTTACCAAAAAATGGAACACTCAAAAGGTATGAAATAACTTGTTGTTTTCGAAAATTGAGGGTAGTAGCGGTCTGGCGCGGCGGGTGCTTGTAAGTGCCTTACTCCCATGCTGTGGATCATAACGATGTTACATGAATGGAAACACAAACTGTATTCGGATCGAACCAACGACCGTCAGATTAGCGGGCAATATACACAGCACTGAGGCTGTCATCCATTCAATGCATTCCTAAAGTGATTGTACGAGTATGGAATCGATATTTCCCCCGATAAGTGCCTATTTGCCAAAACGTCGTCACTCTAGACGTACTTAGCTTTTACCGTTTCACGACGCTAAGCTCTCCCAGAGCTTATTCCAGAATGGATTTAGTCGTTTTTAAACGCAGATTATCCTGCTAATATCAGTGGAGTGTAGCGTAATCCACGGGAATTCCACTAAGTACATTCTTGCGCTCTATTTCCAGATATTTCTAATTTGGTTGGATAATCAAGAACAGACCAGAGGTTACGTAATGGTTACTTATTTGTGTTTTACAGGCTGTTTTAATCTATTTAAATACTATACCTGAATGTTATATTTTGCGATTTAAATTATTATAATATTGCTTAAGTTTCAGGACACTATCTATTCATGGCGGCTCATCTATACGAATATTATAAAGAGGAAATATTTGTATGTAAGTGTGTTTGTAACGAATTGGCTCAAAAACTGCTGCGTCGATTTCAATAATTCTTTCACAATAATTGAAAAGCTACTGATATATATACTTATATACATATACGCACCCAGACACAGGTCAAACAGACATGTTTATACACACAAATGTTTGACCTTCCCGGGAATCGAACCCGGGACCAGCGGCTCAGAGGGCAGAGTGCTACCAACTGTGTCAACCGGCCAGTCAAATAAAGAATTTTGTTTTGTATTGTCTTGATTCCTAATTCGATATTAATTCACATAACCTCGAAAATAGCTGTCGACATAGCTCGTTTTACCACTTTGATCTTGCTTAAAGGCCCATAGCTCAGACATAACCTTCTAATACAGCTCACCTGAAACATTTAATCAGCTGTTATACAAAGCATACCAAAAAATTGTCCCAAACCCAAAAATACCAAATCCATTTCCCTATAAATATATTCAAAGCAGCAAAAGGGACCGCAAAGTCAATGTGTCCCAATTCCGAGGATCAGCAAGGCATTTTTAATAATCCCTCGCTTTCATATGCGGTAACTTTCCACGGAACCCGTGATTGATGTGATGACACAAAAAGTTAGATTATTATACGTCATGCTTGCGTGTGATAATGATCGCATCTTTTTTTATTTAGGTTATATTTCGTGAATTTTCAGAATTCCAAAGGGGGAACGTTGTGAAAGTGCTTTTTATTTTGCAATTTTAATAGTCTAGAACATTTTTGTTTTGTAGATACTTTGTAGCCAGAGAATTCACATTACGTATAAGATGTTGGAGACTCGTGTTTGCTCTGTAGTTAGATCGATGATAAGTCGAAGTTATTGAATGCTGGCTATCAGGTAAACTAGTAGAGGATTCAATCATATCTCGGACTTAGTCTTGATCTTCCGTTAAAAATACGTCGTGACGTCATAAAATGTTGATAGCGTACTTTTTACTTTCGTTTTAGCTAGCGTGTCCGCTCGCTAACTACCACTTTCAAGTTTTAAGCTCCAGTAGCTTAGCTAGGAGACCAAGGGCCCTGGGGCTAACAAATGAGGCCCCCTATAAATGGTTTGGGTTTTAGCGATATAGGAACACATAATAATATTATAAAAATGTAAACTTGTTTTTTCATAAATAATCATAATTTTATTATGCTTGTTTTGGAATCTATTTTATTTAGATACCGAAGATGAAATAATTTTTTGCACATACAATAAGAGGTTTGTTTATATCAGGTTTTGGGGCCCCTCTCGAGCTTGGGAGCCCCGGGGGGCTGCCCCGCCTAGCCCTTTAGCTACCCGATGCTTCTATCTACCTCTCAAATCCATAAATCACGACAGATTCCGATACGTTTAGAATTCAAGCGCAATAACAATTAAAATAATTCGAATTACTGATAATCCGTACATGACTTTCTTCAATATATATTTACAAATTATTGGATCATATTTTTAAACTATTCTTGTTACAAAGTCTATGTTGTTTCTCTTTATTTTCCGGATATAATTGTACGAAACGTGTTGGTTGACACCGATGTGACTTGAAGTGTTAGAGAATTTACGTTATATAGGTACTTACCAATCATATACTTATCCATCCAATTAAAATTATAAATGCCGTGATTTAAGGTTACACATTAATAAAAATACATAAATAATATAATACACAAGAGAATTGATTACCTCGTCCTTTTTACAGTCAGTTAATTAATTCGCTATTGAAATATAGAAAATAGGTATAATAACTTTTGTAGCAAAATCGAGATCTTGGTTGCTACAGGAAATAGCATTATTGTCCTTTTCCGCGATCAATTTCAAAACTAATTAAAATTACAAAGCGAAAATTGTTTTCATCCATGCGGGAAAGTGAGCAAACAAATCTCAATGAATTGAGCGATCCAAATAATACTCTATTGTTATTTCATTTCATTTCATCAAGTGGAAAATTCTATAAAAACACTGCATTATTGAATTTTGGTTTTAAATTTCGAACAAACGAAACTGCTGCTGAAACGTCCACAGTGGCTCTAGTGGACAACTCGAGCTTTTAAATAAACAAAATGTTATTACTACCTGATCTACTTAGGGATTCGCTCGCGTGGCCTACAGGGCAACTACATTATAGCACCTGCAATGGATTGCATATGCACGCGCGGTTCCTACAACTTTATTATTCCTACGGGAACTATATTTTTTCGAGGACAAAAAGTAGCCTATGTCTTTTCCCAAGTTTTTCATGTATTCCCATCTATCTCTACCAAAATCATATTTATCAGAATTATGTGATGGATTAAATATTAGATCATATGTAGATGGATAAATTGCACATGGGTTGCAGAGCTAACCCCTGTACCTGCAGTGCGAATATGGATTGTTGACTTGATACAATTTGACAGTAAGTGCTTGTTCAGACATGGCGTTCATGCAAATCGAACGGCACCGCGCGGCTAATACTATGGAAATCTCCAAAACGCGCGGATATCGCCGTGTCTGAACAAGCACTTACTGTCGAATTTTGTCGAATCGACAATTAATACTCGCACTGTAGTAGCTGTACTAATAGATAACCCACTAACTATATAATAATCTCTCTGCATCCTTGTCACTCGCATGGAGTAGTGCGCGTAACGCTTCTCTGTCACTCTCCGTACTCGCGCTTGAACATGAATTTTAAAATCTAAGCAACCATGAACATGACACAGTCTAAGTAGGCAACTTACATATTAATATATTGTTGGATAGAAAATAAAATAAGTATTAGGTATTTAAAAAAAGACAAGTCAAATAACGCTGTTTAATATTAAAGTAAATATTATTTAACAGTATGCTTACGGGATTTCGCTAGGCAACTCATGTGCAAAATTATTATGTAACGTATTATCGGTGTCATAAGTAAATAACAGATGAGGGTATATATTTTTAAGCCGTAGCTCGTACTATAAGTACCTATCTACATACCTATTTTTAAAGTAAGCAAGTCTACGTTCTCGTTTCCGTTTGCCGTTTTCTTTATACTTACCTGCCCTCCACAGGTTAGCTAAACAAGGCTTTTTGGATATTTATATTTTTTTACATTGTAGGTTATTGAGTTAAGCTTTTGATTAACTATTATTTTGTATATTTTTCATTAAAGCTATACCTTATCATTTTGTAATAATTTTCCCAAAAATTTCGTTATTTTGCACACATATTCCGTGCCTGTTTCATAGTTTCTAATCGTAATATGTGTGTGAAATTAATATTTTTTTAGAAAATAAATGCAAATGGAAAACATTCTGCGTGAAGAAATGATGTACCTAAGCAGTTATTTTATAAATAATTTATCTATGTGTCGATAAAAATCTTTGTCGTAAAGGCTTTCAAACTTTCTCGAGCCGTATAAGCCCCTAAAAACTTATTTTCCACGCTTCAAGGTTCGAGCCGCGGCTGTCATCTCATCTTTTCATAATGTGATTTGAACTCTGATAACAAACACGACGCGTTCATATCTCTACATCTGAAATCGAAAAAGTTTTTTGGCACCACTTTATGCTATGTTTTGTATTAGCTAGTGTTGCTAGTTTTTGCTTTTAATTTATTTCTTGCCAGCTCCTACCCTCGGTTTATCGGCGTGGAATATGGTTAGTCCCCGTAGAACTTATTACTTAGTTATGATAAAAATGTTTCTATTAAAATTATAGAGACATTAATTAAGCGAGGTTACCGCTTGGCAACATTGTTTTTTTATTGTTGTTAGACAAGTAATAAAATTACATAATGTATAAACTATATATTTCATCAAATATTTATCATGTATATGTATATACAGAAATATATATTATATACTAGAAGACACAAAAGCACAAAAAAAGTTATGTATTCCTATATTATATTAATTATTCCAATTATTATTTGAGTGTTGTAACTGCTATCTTAACACTTACCACTACATTAATTAACTAATCCATGGATACAATTAAACAAATCCAATTAACATAATAAAATACCAATGAAGTATATAAATAACGCCAATTAAAAAACCCTATATCGGTACCAACTTAAAAATATTAGAAAAAGATACACATTTCACTCATACAACTGCAGACTGAGATACATAGCGTTCACGATTCAATTATAAAAGACAATCCTAGCACAAAATGTCCAAGAATTTTATGGCGGAAGTTTGAGATGTCGCGATAGGAGTTTTGTTGTATTTCTCCCATTGTGCATGATGAAATCGCAGTTCTCCCTTCATTATTTACTTTTATAAGGTCCAAGTGTCAATAAAATGACATCTACCTTACTGGCTGAAAGGGGCGCACTAACATTGGGACTAAGCATTATGTCCTGCTTTATTTGAAAAAAGATTAGACTTTTTTATCATTCTGTTTTATTGATATTTTTATAGTATTTTTGGTAGATTTCACCAAATACTTAAATGTTAATTAATTTATGCATCAGCGTTACTGTCTATCTTTACCCATAACGAAATGTTACTTCATCTGCGTTCCCAATTTATTTTATGAAATGAAATGCATCACTATTTTCTGGTGTTTTATGATTTAATACTTAAATAAAACTCCATTATGAGTAAAAATAAATGGTTTTCCAACTAGTCACACCAAACTACGCAAAACCATATCATAAGATATCAATATGAACTAAGCATGACATGCTGAATAGGTTAGTTTGATCCGAAATGATTGAGGACTCGTCCCAAGAAATAATTTATATACTTTGAACATTGTTTAAAGCTCATTAAGCTTTGCGTACATAATAGTATTGAGTTCTCTAAATAGATGCATTAAACAATTCCACGTTGAATTTCTTTTTTTAGTTTTAAATAACTTACCCGTTGTCCCACGAATTTTAATAAATGTCCAAGCAAAGTGATGACACGTAATGACACGTTCCTATCCGTTGGCTATCATTCGCAAATTTTAAAACACGCTGACCAATTGCCCTGAAGGGCCACTCGCCTAGCACAGGCCACAGCTTCTCAGTCTACTGGGATGTAAAACTTGCCTGAGTAAAATAAAGGGGCTAAAAACATTAATTTCTTTAAAAATGGAACGTCATTGTTCCACAGCGTCAAGGTTCAGTATAGATATACATAAATGTCTTGCCTGAAAAAAACGCCGGTAAAATCTCGGTCACTAACTCGGTACTAACAAATTAAATAAATAGGTATATTCTGAAACAAAAGTTTTAAGTGAATCAGTTCTACCCTCCGTTTCTTAATCACGGAGCTATAAATCTCGAAATGCGTAATCCCTACCCGGCCTGATTTGATTGATCTTTCAGTACAATTAGTGAACCGTGAAATTATCGTAATGATACAGAATAAATCAAAGTAGAAGCACTGTACTGTGCTCCAATGAATAACTGAATAAGTACCTAAGGGAAATTGTATCGGGACTTTGAGAAGTGAAGATTGAATTTTGGTTATTAACACCAAACACTCATTTTGAAACCGACTTCAAAAAAATGAGGAGGTTCTCAATTCCACCCGTATGTAAAGTGTGAAATAACTTGTCGAAGTCGGTAACATGCTCACAATATTTTGATAATAGTTACATTTGAACTATCATGGTGCCAACTTCAAAAAGTTGAGCACCTAACATATTAAGTATTATCTTCTTATGTGCTTAAGAGTACATCTATATACAAGTAATGAATGTATCAAACACGGGAGTTACTCACGTAATAAGTCAGTGTTCCGACTATAGGTTCAATCATATTCGGTGGTCTTTAACAAGGAGAAAACGGAGCGGTCGCGATCAATTCACACTTTTGAGTGTTGAAGTCGATTCCATTTTTTGATAAATTTTTTTCCAAGTTATCATCTTATAAAAATAATGGGTACGAAACTCAAACAGAACTTTATATAAGCTTTGACAGCAGCTGACATAGGTACATTAAGATTATGATACAGTTCACTACATAGTGCTAATAGATGGCTTTATTCTACCTTCTACATTCTGCCTATCTTCTACCTTCTTCTGATAGGATAGTCTTAGTGCAGGCTGCATGTCTATATTATTATAAGTGTCCCTTCAACTGGGATAGTAAGATATAGTAGTTTTAATTGAGAGTTTTAGTTAGAGAAAATGTGAAAGTCTCGTCTCGTCTCAGCCATAGAACGTCCCCAATTAATTTCCATAAGAATGTGGGGGGGGGGGGGGGGGGGGGGGGTGTTTACCAATACTCGCCACCCTTGACAGGCGGGTTGGCGAACGCAGTATGTTTTGTGACCCTTCCCTTGTGAATATTACTAATATTAGGAATGCGAACGTATCTGTGTGTATGTTTGTTACCTTTTCACGCTGAATCGGCTACACCAATTTCGATGAAATTTGGCAAGCTTATACCCTGGATTAACACATAGATAATTTTCATCATCACGCGGGTACAACCACAGGGCGCACCTAGAATAGCATATATAAATACCATCGTATTCATTTTTGCACCAATTTTCCTCCAAAAATCCTCTACATAATTCTTGGTAGCGAAAAAATACAAGAGGTCTACAGCGGACGTGAAGAGGATCCCTCGTCGGAATAAAGGAGTGCGATCTTTCACCCGAGAAATTACTACGAAAATGTTGCTATATAAAACACAAAGTTTATGTTTAGCAAGATTTACACGGGTACAGGGCTTATGAAGACTCTCTTGTTTGTACTACGAGTAGAAAAAAGGATTAAGAGGCTAAAATTAATTGAATAAAAGTGTCTTCACACTAAGTTAACGACATTTGCAGTGAATATTCAAGAGTATTCCCATATTTAAACATACTGTCAGATTTCTTATGCTGACAAAATCTTAACTGCCGCAAATAATTTCATAGATACCTTTATTGTAAGTGCACTATATATGCGGTTTGTTACCGATAGCTAAATTGAATATGTAGTTAAATAAATAGAAATTAAATCCTTTTAAACGTTAACGCAAAACATTGCGTTAATACTTAAAAATAAGCAGTTAATGAAGCTAATAAGACATAATTGTCTTACAGTACTGTTCACATAGAATACATCCTATATTATGGGATTTTTCTCTACACATTGGTATATTTTTAATCCCATGCGTCATCTTGAACATATCTAAATTAACTGGACTATTGACCGGTAAATATTGCGTAGACAAGTTTCTTCAGCAATTCTTGCATAACATGTCCAAGCAACTTCAGCAATATCGACGCCGTTGCTTCACTTACTAGAAACCATAATACAGTAAAAACTTCCCATGTTAACCGTAACTGAGTGTCACAGGAGAAAAATATATGAAGTTAAGCGCGTTCATAAAGTCAGCTAACATCGCCTATAACTCTTGGACCCTCTGTATGAGGAGGTATAAAATTTTGATAACATTGCTGTACTGGTGATACTATAAAGAAGGGGAAAACTGGACTCATGGCCTAACAGAAAAGGTGTTATTAAAACCATTTTTGCATTGTTCATGAACTAGCTACTAACTACTGCTGACTGTTCAATTAACCCGTTTTTATCATTATCCTTCCTTCACAGCAATTAGTCATTCACTGCTCGACATATGCCTCCCCCATATAAGGGGGATTTGCTAATACTCGCCACGCTTGGCAGGCGGATTGGCGAGCGCAGTATGATTTCCACTCCTCAGAAGGCGCTGCTGCCCACCTTCTGGTACGTGATCCCTTAGCCGATTCTTACCCACGGGAAGAGATGGGGGGAGTACTATTCTAGGCCGGTACCACCACGGCACCTCCTCATTTTTTTTATTTATCATTATGTATAGGTGAAATTGATAAAAATAGTAGTCATAATGATAATCGATTTTTTAATCTTTGAAACGAATTGATAGATACAAGAATAGTTTTCTGAAAAGCTTATTTTTTATTGTTTATCGTCTTCTTCTTTTCTTTTTCGCGCCCTGGTCTCGGCTTATTTCGGGACGGCGCCGTACGTCTTCTTCTTCCACTCTCCGCTACTAGCCGTCAACAAATCAGACACACCCTCCTTGCTTATATTATCTTTAATACAATCCATCCATCTTTTCTTTGCTCGGCCTCATCACTTTCATCCATCAATCTTCAGATTCATCACCAAACATATCAAGCTTTTCAATCAAATGTACCTATGTGATTTTATTATTAAAACCGAGTACTAGCGGAAGCGCGACAGCATCCGCGAGCGCTCCATACTCTACTTGAATAAGACCACCGAATGTGGTCGATACTATAGTCGGAACCCTCTGACTTACTACGTTTTTTTATTGAGAAAAGCAAGCATTTGCCCACCATCTCACTAGATGTTAAGTGATGATGCGGTCTACGATGGGGCACGCTTGCCTAGAAAATACCTGTTAACTTTAATTCCCGTGTTTTCCTATATATTCAAATGTATGTGAAAGAGCTTCAGAGATACTTAATTAAATACATAACATCTACACCTTGTAAAATACCTGTAGAGTGTAATGTGTGTTTCTGAAAGTGTTATACTTTGACTGTTATAAGTTTTTCTTACATATGACTAGCTGATTATAGAAATAAATGTTTTCAGTGGCTTTAACAACATCTGAAATATCCGATCGATTTGTCAACAATTTGTTTCAATAGAGAAAATGTAAAAATTACAAACCTACAAAAAGTTGATTGCAGCACTGTGCCAAGTAACACACTTTACATACATTTTATGAATTTTGCCTCTAAAAATTGAATTTCAATTAAAATACGATAAAACTTTTTACAGCCTGGGGCCAGAATGTCTGGCACGCAGTGATACAAAATAATGCGTGAAAGTTACGTATATAATTTTATTTATTGCTGGCAATAAATAACGTAACTTCTGAATAAGCGATTTGGGCATCAGGTTGTTATGATTCCGTTAAATTTGTTGGTTAATGCTGAAACCAAATTTTTAAGATGCTATTGCTCCCATTTTCCTGATCAGTAACGCAACTTTTTTGCGAACAACCACATACGCTGGATCTTCTATCAATACTTTACAAAGTATGTGTCATCTATATTTATTTTAAATAATTTGTCGAAACTGTTTTAATTGAACTCCTTTCAATCTTAACTCAGTAACTACACAGCGTCTGTAGCAGTTGCGTGAAACTTTCAGATAGAAATGTATGTTTTTTTCATGATACTTATGTAACGACAAGTCATATAACGACATTTGATTACTATCTAGTACTACTTACTTATCGTCACTGACCATCAAGTGAGATAGTGGTCAAGCGCTAGATCTATAAAGTATAAAAAAATAGTGATGTGCAATTTAATAAACAGACATAGCATAAGTAAATCCTGGAATCTACTTCAACGCTTTTAAAAGCTCGTTTCCCATTGCTGCGGAAGTTCACGGAGCTTTTGCTTCTTTCCGCTGACTTTAAAGCCTTAAGCCAAGGATTATTCCGCCGTCGTCGGTACGCTTAAAATATTTCATTGTACCCTTTGCTTTCCTAAAGCTAAATTTCAACGATAGTCTTAGTTGCTCACTCTGACACTAAATTATGTGTACATTTTTATTTGGTAATTAATTATCTTGCTGAATGTAGGTATACTGTTTGTAAAAAAATATTTCATTAAGTGACTTGAAGTGAGACCATGGTAAGCTTCAGTTAATGTCTTGCAGAGAAATTTATTATTGTCGGCTACTCTCACACTTATTTTTGCATACACTTTTACTTGTGACAGGGAAGGCTGAGTTTCTTCTTTTTAACCAACTTCAAAAAAAGGAGGCTACTCAATTGGACCATATTATTTTTAATATTTGTTCGCGGGTGACTTCGTCGTTTATGAACCGATTTTGATGATCTTTTTTGTTTGATAAAGTATTTTTCCGAGGTGGTCCCATTTAAATTTCATCAAAATTGGATCAGTGGTTTTTGAGTTAAACTCCAATAGCTGAAAATTACTACGCATACCTCGACGACATTATAGTTGCGAGTGAAGACATCGGTAAACATACACACTGACAATTGATCCCGTGAGTAGCAAAAGCCACTGAAAAGGGTGAAAAAAATGTTACCAAAAAATGGAACTGACTTCAACACTCAAAAGTGTGAAATAACTTGTCAAAGTCGGTACCAAGAGCACAAACATTTTCATAATAGTTTCTTTTGAACTATCATTATCCAACATTACAGCAATATGACGCCCAATGATGGACACAAGCCTCTCCGATTAATCAACACAACTAGCACATAGCAATTTTAAGCAATAACATATTTTTAATTTTAGTCAATAACTAGATTTTTATAATATTGTAACAGTTGCTCGTTTGTTTGCATGAATCTTTCTCATAACAACATTACAAAGGTTAGAACTATAAAAAACAGACTTACAATACTGTGGAATTTGAACCCACGACTACAGAATCTATATAATATAATCTGTATATACTGCGACAGGATGCGTTTTGTCTACTAAGCTATAGTGTCACTCCACTAGCATTCCGAATTTATTATTTTTCAACATCTTGAAATGTTGTGAATAAAGGCTCATTTGTTCCCTTTAAAAATTTGAATGTGGGTTCCACCGAAAAAATTATCAATGCAACAACCTTTTATACGAGTACCTACTAGACTACCAGTTATGATAATATCAGTTGAGAATACCGTCGATCAAAAATAATTGTTGTTTCAGTTCTTGAGCTCAGAATAACTCAAGTTAACTTTTAGCTCCTAGTCTATGAGATAAATATTCCGCTCTCGTCGCGTCTAAAATTAATTTTAATGAGGCAAAGTTGGGGAGAGCTTAACAAAAAATGGCGGATTATGCACTTCGTAAAGTGAAAAGTTTCTAAGTAGATTTTGCAAAAGCGTTACGACGTGAGCTTCATTCAATCCATTAACCTTTATATCTTTGCTAATAACACAATTCCAGCAATGTATTTACTTAAGTACGTCAATTGAAGATCATGCCAGGTCTTCATTTCATTTAACAAAATGGCATGCGTCATCAATGTAGTCGAAGTCAATTAAATACGCAGAATTAAAGATTACTCAAAATCTTAATCAAATTTATTGTTATACTTGTAGTGCCCCGCCGTTTAACCCGCGTGGGGTACGGTTTTTTCGCTAAACAATTCTCCCACGTGAACTATACTTTTTCTAGGATAAAAGTCTACAATGGTCTACAATAATATAAAGGTCTATGTGTTAGTCCAGTGTCTAACCTATATCCATACCAAATTTCATCAAAATCAGTGCAGCAGTTCACCGGACAAAAGATATGCGGTAACTAAAAAAAAATTTTGTAAAGTCGAATTGAAAACCTACTTATTTTTAAAGTCAGTTTTAAAAATGTGTATCACTTATGGAAATAGGAAATCTACCTCACCAAGCCGCCATGAGGTTTTTTTATGTGACTGCCTGGTCGCGGTAAAAGTTGAAAAATATTTTGTTTATTAATGGAGTAAACATTGTAAAGGTAATGGAGAATTATAGCAGTTTGTAATTTCGCAGGTTGTTTAATTTTTGTGCCGTACATTTTTCACACGTAATATTATTCTGTGAGCGAAGTTCAAAATTATTAAAATGTAGGTAATTAAAAAGAAAGAAAGAAAATTTATTCCCGTCAAAGGACAGCATTAGAAAGAAAATAGACAAAGAAACATATTTTATTTGCGATTGTTATACAATATACACAGAAAACATATAATATTTATTTTACATTCAGACACACTTTAATTAATGCAAGAAAAGAAATGTGATAATCGCAAATTGGTCCCAGCTCAGCATACTTCTGCTTGTACAGCCAGTGCTGGTCTTCTGGCATTACACGAATTCATTTAAATTTACAAGAAACAAACGGTCTATGAGGCTTATCTTTTGTTTATCGCTTATTAAATTGGAAGGAGAATAAAGAGAAAAACATTATGACAACGAGCACCACGATATTGGATGATAATAATGCTATGATCCGGACCCAAAGGTAAGCAGTTAATGGAACTCAACTATACGTAGAAATTCTTTTTGTGAGCAAATTATATAGGATTCATGAAGGCAGCTAACTTAGCAAATTAATGCAAAAGATGTTGATATATTATTGAAATGGTGGTATTTGTGATAATTATTCATTTGTATGTTCTGATTGGCGCCTATTATCAGAGTATTAAAAATATAGTCGTTTGGCCACTATAATACCTGATGTTAAGTGATGATGCGGTGTACGATGGATCACGCCTGCCTAAGATACCTATTCACTTTTGATTTGAAGACACCCAGATAATGAATTCCGCACGATGGAAAACTACGCGCTCTTGCCGATATTGTGACCCATATTTATCCAGTCTTCTCGTGACCACGACCAATGAAACTTGTCAAAACCTTTAAGTAAATAAATTACAAAATGTTTTTCTCGCGATCAAGCTCCGTTCGATTTATTAACAATGTGTTCGAATCGCACGAAGCAACACAAAGCAAGCAAAACGCTTCGATCGAAAGGTTAGAACGTCTATCACGTGTGGATGTCGCATTGCCATCTGTCTGGCCGTAGCTTTTTGCGAGTTAGGCTAACTTTCACCAACATTTAAAACGTCCGATTATCAATTTAACTATCGGTCAAACAATTTTGACTATACAGAATACAGAATATGCAGAATAATATAAAGTAATTATGTACGAGCTAGACCTGTTTCCCGCTAGCTCCAAACTAAGCACAAGGCCTGTGTCTTGAGACCCGAGTGCGATTTGTTATATAATTTTGCGTACTTACCGGACTAAGCTATAGGTTAACTGACGGTTAATTTATAATCCGACGCTTAAATATATTTGGTGAACAGTAGCCTTAGGGTGGAGTTCACCAAAATTAAAACAGTATGTAATATATATAAACCTACTCATAATTTATTTTTATTTATAACTAGCGACCCATTCTTTTCTCGTGGTTACAGTATTGAAGCTTTAGTAGGAATCTTAATTTATTTCTATTAATAAAAATAGGCTATGTTGCTCAGGGATAATTTAGAATTCTAATGAAATCGGTACTGTAGCTTTGGATTTTATTCATTACAAACATCACAACACACAAATCTTTCCTCTTTAATATATAATAGTGTACATTACGAGTGTGTAATGTGATATAACTTTCTAAGTTAATTACTTACAACTTAAGTTCATGTTTTACTTCAAAAGTAAAGAAATCTGATTGAAAGTTTTATCACTTCCAAAGCTTTCTTATTTTAGTCCTATTATATTTAGCAAACTAAAATTAAAGTTATATAGAATACGTGCATAACTAACACTGAATCGTTTTCCCCTTTTTAGTTTATAAACATAGCTTTTAGGTATGCTTTACTTTACGACACCAATGCAGCTTGAGGACAAATTCCGAAACCTTAAGGAGGCTTTGTAGTAATATACTACCTAAAAATAAAACTACAGACTCATCAAAATATAACCTAACAAGGTTACCAATATATTTGCTGACACCACAGTTAGCCGGTTAGCCGATACTCAGTTTTTTATAGTACCTACTCAGTTATACTCATAACAAGCTTGCTTTAATAACCAGAAGCCATATTAAGTTGTTAACGAAACAAATTCCGTGGCAAGGCTAAAGTTATTAGCTGTTATAAACTGGCTTTGTGATTGTATCGCTGGTTGTAGATCAAAACTAAGCGCAATTAAACACCGAAGGACTGTAATAAGTACTGTTTCAAAAATTTCCTTTTCGTAATTATTATTTTGTACCCACTTGCAGCTTGGTACGCGTACGCTCTACTGGTTGCGTATAAAAATTATTAAATACTAGCTGCGCCGTGATGATGATAATGATGAGTAGCCTATGTGTTACTACAGGGTGTCAGCTACCTCCATACCAAATTTCATTAATATTAGTCCAGCAGTTTGAGCGTGAAAGCGTAACATTCAAACTATCAATTTACATTAATACTAATAAGAATAAGGATTACATAGCAAACTTTATTACAAACTAACATTGGAAAAAAATACCAGGCCGAGAGAGAGAGAGAGAGAGTTATCTCCGTACTATCCATAATAAAAACAAACAAACGCATTCAAACTCACACCCCGCACTAAGATACCCTGTGCCGCCGGTGGCATGCACACTATTAATCGAATTACACAAACATCCAAGACCCGAAAACATATATCTATACTCATCACAGCAATGTTTTCCCCTGACACGATTCGAACCCGGGCTCGCGGTTCTTATATCAGTGTCACTGAGACGATAGTTTTAAATTATACACACTATTCTCTCAGCTCCCTCGAGTCTTGTCGAAATACATTTTTCTAAAATAAACATATAAACCATAAATATGTAAACGTCGCCAACATTTACACATTTATGGTTTATTATTATTATGTAGAATTATTATATTTTTACGTTTACACAAACCGCAGGGCGTTACTAGTTATTTTATAAATTCAAACTCGTACTGTATAATATTTTTTAAGAGAAAAAAATACTACACTAAATTTAATATTACATTATTATAACTTAACTAAAAATAGAGTTAATATAAACCACAATATACTATACATATTTATCTACATACATTTTACATGTTAGTCTAACGGCATTGCCACGTTGAATTGCAATGCTCATTCTTTGTACAAGACAAAGGCTAGCATTTTGGTCACGTATGGAGAACTAAATGATTTATTGGGATTGAGGTTGCTAATATACGTCCTGGTTGAAAAGTGGCGTCGCGAGTGTGGCTTGAGAGTTGTCTACAAGCTTCGCCTCGGCTTATTAGAACTCATCTTCCTCAGTAATCCAGTCGTTCTTCTAAATATTAACTCGTTCTTATAATCAGGTATAAAGCCGAAAGAACGTGAATAAACAAAACATATTAAACTCGAGCAAATATAAAAAATGTAACAAAATGTACACCTAAGATATAAATCGTCATGGAAGCGTATTTCGCTCTATCAAAAAATTGAGAAAAATTGCAAAAAAATAACAAATTTCTTCTGTAATACGTCACTCGTTAAGAACAAAGAAACTGGACCGAATTCAAAGCGTTTGTAATTTTTATCGTGAACTAACCATCGCATACATAGAACAAGAGGAGAAAGGTGTGAACGTATCAGTTCCTGTATAACTGTAAACCTGCATGTACCTGTTGTTGGTATTACGCGTGGTATGTTACTTAAATAGTTTCTTCTTCTTGTCCTTATCCCACACTATATGGAGTCGCCAACATGTTTTTCTTTTTCAATCTTTTCTATCATTGGTCATCTCAGTGCTCACACTTCTCATACACATATTATTCTCCACACAGTCCATCCATGTCTTCTTCGGCCTTGCTCTACCACATGTAAGTAACAATCATGTAAGGTACGCTTTTTATTGTATGTTTTTCATCCCTCCTCAAGACATTCCCATACCAAGCCATTCTCCCTTTCAACTTATTATTCCTTGGTGCTACAACACCACACTTAAATAACTATTTGCTTAAAATTCTAAAGCTTATTTTTCAATCCTAATTGTTTGAAATTTATCTTGAATGAGGCGTTATTGCACATTATGTAGAGGAAAGACAGTCATACAGAAATCTCATAATATTGTTTTAATAGTTTTAATAGTAATAAATACAGATATATACTACACAACAACAGACACAAGTTAATACAGATAAAATGCTTAAAATATAGATACAGTTATAAATTTAACAAATTATTTTTTGTATATAGAAAAAAAATTACCTTCAAATTTTTTTTTTTTTATATTTGACATTCACACAAGGTCTTCAAGTCCCAAACTAGGCAGAGCCTGTACTATGGTAACCTGATGACTGATATATACATATACACACCCAGACACAGGTCAAACAGAAATGTTCATACACACAAATGTTTGACTTGTCCGGGAAGACCAGCGGCTCACAAGGCAGAGTGCTACCACCTTTTTTTTTTTTTTTTTTTTTTTTGCGGGGGAAATCCCTGGATACACACCCCTTCCCGGGAGGGACAGAGGTGGTTATGTCGGAGTTGCACCAACTAAAACCCCCGGTGTTCCGTCCCAACGCCTAAAACCGGGGCCACGAGCACGCTTTCGCATTCATCCGCGGCCGCGGCGGCGGTGGTCCGTTTTCCGGACCTCTCCTCGGTAGCCGGGGCGACCGCCAACCCCGTCTCCCACTGAGAATGGCACGCGGAACACCGCGCGCGCCATACTCCAGGCCCCGACGGAATATCTCCCGCTTCCGCCTCTAGGCCCCCAGCGACTGGGCTAAATGGGATGCGCCATTACACCCCATAAACTCCCCTCGCCGCGTCCAGCTCCGCTGCCTCTCCGCAGCTAGATGTCATGGTCAGCCTCTTCCGCCTCCGCCCAATCGAGAAAGTAGAGAGTGGCCATGACATCCCACCTCCCCCTGGGGCCCGAGCAGTGCACCCGGACCCACCCTGGCAATGGCTCCATTCATCCAGCTACCGCCTGTCCCCTCCGCATCACCTCTGCTGATCAGAGGCGTATGCGGAGAAAGACCCACCTCACTTGGGCAAAAATAATAAAATATAAAATAAACATACATACAAAGATACATAAATATAATATAAATAAACATACATAAATTACACACGCGAGGCGCCGGGCGATGTCTTGTTACGTCTATTTCAGAGGGAATTAGACCAAGAACAGGCAGCACCGCGAGAAGGTAATCGCCAGACTTGCCTTGAGGATCATCACGACCTGCGCTTCCCCCAAGACCGTAACCTCCCTACCCATCACGGGATGCGTAAAGAAGGCCTGGACTTAACCAAAACAAGCAGCGTGAACGCTGCAAGCATAGGCATAGCAACTATTTAATGGATAAACCCAGACCCGCCCAGAGTGCTACCACCTGCGCCAACCTTGGCCTGTCATAATAAATGAACACATAATCTGGGATTCTAATTTAATAACTTTTAAACACGCTAAATTCCTCTATATACTACTGAGAATATCAGAAAGCAAATACATGGCAATAATATATATCAATAAAAACAAAATCACATTTCTACAATAGCGTAGAAGTATATTTTTGGATTAATTGTATTCCTACTATAAAAATATTCATTATATTAACATCAAATTTAGCTACATACTATTTATGAAATTTAACGACGGGTAACATTTAAAAGTTACGAACTACATATTCTACAGTTGTAAATGAGTACAGTTCTACAGAAATGAAACTAAAAAACCTTAATGCCCGGTTTACATTATTCCAGTCCAGCGATCGAATCCAGCGCTGAATTACTTACTGGAAAAATGTAAACCGACACTGAAATGAACTGAATCCAGTTAGCATTCCAGTTCAGTAACTGGATTGGCGGTCTACTTTTGAATCACTTTATTCTGGGAAAATATAAACTGAACACGAATTATCCAAAGCATTTTTACTACAGTTCCATTTTTATTTGGCGGCCTGTAATAGAACCCATGCTACAGATTACATAAATCATCATCATCATCTCAGCCATAGAAGAACATTAAGCCTCATATTTCATAAATAATTTCCACGAAATCATTTGTTCACAGCCTTGGACAAACTAATTAAAACCATAGGCCACTATAATAAAAGTAAGAAAACAAACATATTAAGCAAACGTATCTGACTAAATTAGAGAGAGTTTTTTAAAAAACGCTAGTCATGACTTTTGACGGACGGGGATGTACGGAGAATCTAACAAAACTGAAAAAATCAAAATATTTAGTTATCAGCCAGCATCGATGGAAATCCGCGATATTTATATACCGCTCCGGAAAACAGATGTTGTATTTTTTTATGTAATTCAATTTGAATAGCATAATAAATTCCCCATTGACATAGCAGTTTATATAATTCAGTAAGTGTGATTTCACTGATATAGTGCTGAATTTCATATAACTGGAGTCTAAATTAGGGTGCAATTCAATGGCGATTTCATTTCTTCGCGCTGTGAGTTATGGCTTTTGTAGAGGCCTCGTAAAAGTTCCTTTTTTGTGGGGCCTAATGAGAATGTCACTTTTTATGATTGTTTTATTGACGGCAATTAAAGTTCTTTAAATATGGCCAGAAAAGCTGTGAATTAGGACCGGAATCCTAACAAAAGCAGGCTGCGATGAAATTATTAAACTGCCACCGATTATGTCATCTATACCATGCTTATTTTTTATATTTTGTCAAAATGATTTTTTTAATTGATAGGTCCTACGGTAAAACCACTATCTCTCTTGATGGTAAATGATAATATGCTTGAAGCCCGTAATTGCGTCAGACTGACACGACAGCTGCTTGAACATTTGTGTTTAGTAACAGTTTTTACAAATACTAAATATTTATAAGGACATAATAATTACATTCAGTTTCTTGAGTCTATAGTTCATAGTCCATAGTTTTCAAAGTTGAGCGTATTGGATAACAAGTTCTTGTACTGGAGGTGCTAGAAAGTACCTTACCATCCCCTACCATTTAAAAACGTCACCTAAAATGAAGGCTGAGGTAGGCATCGGTCCCCTAACCGACTTAATAGTAGTTGACACCCCTGCCACCATTCTCGAATTATTGGGTATTTAGTCTCATTAATCGATTGACTGCTTTTGCTAACAGTGACCTGAAGTTGAAGCTGTAAGCTGTTTTTTTAATTAATTTTAGAATTGATTTTGTTTATAACCATGAAAAAGTGTCTCTCTGGTTTATATTTAAAATATTCGCCTGGACTATAAAAGCAATTGTCATTTAGCCATTTTCTGAGATGTCTTTTGAAAATAGACAAAGGTAAGTCTCTAAATATTTGTGGTAGTTTTTTTTACACGTAAATATAGCATTAACATAAGAGTTGCTGTTAAATACTTGTCTTTTATATTGTTGAAAATATAGTTTGAATTTAGATCAGACAAAGGTCCACTTGCAATAACCAAATTAACCGAGATTCTCGGATAATATCACAATTTTTGCCAGCAAATTTGTAAGATAATCCAAGATTTCGTCAAACATCTGGGATAATTTGGCTGGCGCAGATAAGCCTAAGTACACATCGCTACAAGCGCTTAAAGCGCGCTCAATAATGTATTACATTCAGTGTTACTATAATAAACACGTAATGAAAGCTTCAATTACTTGCTAAGGATTTTCGGATTTCCTACATTCTCCTGCTATACAAATATGTAGGTGAGTCTTGTTTGTAAGGTGTGTGACGTAAACGTTGTCGCAAACCAAATAATCCCACGGCTTGGGACTAATACCGAGTAAATAGAACTTATTCCTTATATACACATCGAACAAACAAGAATGGGGCACTACTACGAGGTCAGAATTAAATGTATTGATTTCTCAATAATAATTTTTAAAGCCAATTTTTAGAAGAAGAACCTTGAGATAAATGATTTACAGTATGTAAGTAACTTTTTTATTTTCAAACTATATATTGTCTAACACGGGATACGCACCATGATTTTGATTTTGATTGAGCTCCCGACAATTCGGCGCGGTTCCACGCACCATGATCACAGAGAGACCCGTGGCATTTTTTGTTTCACAATTTCAAGGCATTCAACATTCTGATAAAACGACTTGACTGGCCGGTTGGCGCAGTTGGTAGCACTCTGCCTTCTGAGCCTCTGGTCCTGGGTTCGATTCCCGGACAGGTCAAACATCCGTGTGCATGAACATGTCTGTTTAATCTATGTCTGGGTGTCTTTATGTATACATGTATATATGTATATATATATCAGTCATCAGGTTACCATAGCACAGGCTCTGCCTAGTTTGGGACCTGAAGACCTTGTGTGAATGTTAATAAAAATATAAAAAAAAAACGTAACATGGCATGTTTTCTAATTTGTATGATTAAGATATGAAAATTGGAATAAAAAACAGTTTCCTATTGAGCGTGTTATTCTTTCTTAGTTATAATACTGTCGAAGTCAGATAATATCTAGGGGTGGTGGGAACCGCTTGCCCCTTTTCTATGGATAGGCAGTATGTTTAATTATGCCTTAAAGTATATTTTTTAATATATAGAATATAAATTGTTTGTATTAAAGGTAATTGAAATAAAAAAAAACACGGACCATTATCTAAAAAAAAGGTTTTGATTGATAAACAACATATATTTTAGTACAAAATTAAATACTAATTCTGTAATAAAATATACGTAGTTTATCAATCAAAACCTAAAAACAAACATCAAGAAAGAAACAAGAAACAATCCCAATAAAGTACTTAAATGGATTTAAGAGGATAATATAATATTTCGCCTTATTCAAAGATCAGAATGTACACAGTTATTGCAATATATGCAAGAATTGTAAGTAAATATAAAACACTCGCATAACATAGTATATTTGAGACAATATTTGTAGCACAAAACTGAATTTACTCCATTCACATTTTATGAAACACGAACGAGTTCACGTGGTACCACCTTTAATCTAATATGAACCAATAAGCATGCATGGTATGATCATGCACGACATATTACAGACGATCAGTATGACCTAATCAAGGTGTGATGTATACCTACTATAGACAATATCTTGTGACGTGTGCGATAACCTAACCAAATTTTCCCTTACAGCTTGTAGGTTATAAAATTACCCAATGATTTCTAAGATTTGCAGGTATGAAGAGTGGAAAGTTGAGTTCAAGAATAATCTGTCATCATAATCACTATCAAAATCATCATATCAGTCGTAGAAGGTCCACTTCTGGACAAAAACCTCCCCTATTGACCTCCACAAATATCAGATTTTTTTTAAACTGTATAAATTTAGAGTTTGACCACTATCTCACTTGATGCTCAGTGACAATGTGGTCGAAGATGTTATAATGCTAGACCTAGAATGCTCACTAACTCTCTCAGACTAAACACACTATGTGTTTGGTGGCAGTTTTTCAAACTTGAGGGTGGTAGCTAGCCAAGTGGGTACCTACTCGAAAGTACCCTACCACCATGCTGGGAATTTATTTATCAGATTTTATAATTTATAATTTATTAGATTCTTGCCTAAAAGATATCTTAGCTCTCCATAGCTTGTTGTGCAACTTTAAGATTACTCGTGAGGTCTATAGAATGGCCTATGTGTGAAAGAAATATCTGACGGACACCACAGCTAAATACAAAATAGGTTAGTACTTTCAGAACTAATACACTGAACTTATACATTCAGGCAAATGTCTAATGATTGGCAGAATTCATGAATATATAGGATGGAACTTTCAGAACGGAAGTGCGAGCAAATTTAAATATATAAGCTACAGAAAATAAGCTAACTCCGCGAGTGTCAGTCACAAGAGATAAGAAAAAATGTATATGCTCCCACAACTATTGTCGTAGGTAAAGTTAAAGTACAAAACGTTTCTTTATTTCTGTTCCACATTCGAAGCATAAAATACACTAGTTCCACAACTTTTGCAGCTGGTTGCATTCACTATTACACCAGGAGGGCCACGAAGAAAACGCAATAGAAGTAATATATACAAAAAAAAAAAAAACTGTCAATTTTTTTTGCAGGTCAAACGTGATGACCTACGCTAAGCCCGTTTTTTAAATATTACAAAGGTATGAAACTTATTGCCTTGAAGCCGGGGTACCGTTTAGTAAGAATAGAATAAGAATAACTTTATTTCAGCGGACACAAAAGTATTAATATAAAAACAATCTTATAGTAAGTACTAATCTAGTTGGTAACACTAAGTAGTGGCTTAGATTCTGGTCTCCACACTAGGATTCCCTGTGTTGTGGAGAACAGTTGCACACAAACATAAATTATAGCAAGGTAGGTTGCGTTACAAGTGGTGTATTGACGTAATACAAAGTATAGCTTGAGACAGGCTGTGTTGGACGGAGTACACAGTGTATTTAGTAGCAGTAGTGTAGCTTACAATTATTATATATTTATTTTTAATTATATTTAGTTGCTACTATGGTAGATCTCGAGATTCGCTCACTTTTGTTCTCAAATTATCTCTCTCTATTTTAAATGAATTCCGTGTTTCACATTACTGCACATTTTTTTTTCATTCTCTCAGCCCTGTGCGTCCACGGCTGGACATATCCCTCCCCCATATAGGGGGGATTGGCCAATACTCGCCACGCTTGGCAGGCGGGTTGGCGAGTGCAGGATGATTTCCAATCCTCAGAAGGCGCTGCTGCCCACCTTCTGGTACGTGGTCCCTTAGCCGACTCTTACGGCACCCGCGGGAAGAGATGGGGGAGTACATACATAATAACTGAATTTTATTGCCTAGGTAAGGCGGCTTCCATAAATTACGTGAGGTACTTTCAGTGATTTTTCGACCCCCCCCTCTCCCCTTGGTGAGATGTCGTGAGATTTTGCTGGACCCCTTCTCCAACCCATAAGCTCACGTAAGAGTTTTGAAAATACATATTTTTAATGTAAATAAATGAATATGTGCTTGATTTTGTTGGATTTAATCAGGATTTGCTGTTTGAGGTTATTAATATCGTGGTATAGAACCACACAAAAATATTTTTACCTAATTTATCCCAGTTTTCTCGCTACATTACAATGTTCCTAGCGGTAAAAAAAAATACGTGAGTATTTGTCGAACCCACCCCGTTTTTTTTTTTTTTTTTTTTTTTTTTACGTGGGGAAAATGCATTTACGCTCTTCCGCCTACCGGGAAAGTAGGCGGGGTCTGTCGGGCTCGCTCGAGCATCACCGCTCCCTGGGGGGCCTCATGGCCCCCAACCCTAACTGCACCCACAGCAGCCAGGGTCCACTACCGACTAAAACCCACGGTGTCCATCCTGCCGCTAGAACGGAGGGAGCGCGGGGTATATTTGCATACCGCGCCCCCACCACGGCCGTCCGTTTCCGGACCCCTCCAGGGGGGGAGGATGACCCTCCCCCTCGCGACCGTGCCGGGACCAAGAGCACGGCCGCACCACCCCGGGGACCACACAGTGCAAGGAACGCCAGCCTCGAACCCACCCCCTCCCCCATGTGAGTTTGGAAACTGTTGCCATGGTTAATGCAACATCCATTTATTCTTTTTTTAAAAATTTCGACGAGGTTTTTTTGAAAATGTATATTTATTACACAATCTTATTAAATGTTCCATAACATAAAAACTTTTTATTTCAGATTTGAAAGATTAAGTAAGTTATGTTTTTTGAATTGGAATTCCGTGCTAGTATACAGTACTATATAAAGGAAGTAGAGAAATATAAGGGAAGGGGAAAACGGAAATGGAATTTAATATTCCATTTGATTCCAATTTGAATGTAATGAATAAATGTTAAGCATTCGAGGTTAAAACGAAGCTACTGAGTGACTACTGACTACTAGTACTGACTAATCCCATCCCACTAATATTATAAATGTGAAAGTTTGGATGGATGGATGGATGGATGTTACTCAATCCCGCTCAAACGGCTGGACGGATATCGATGAAATTTGGTATGTAGATACTTCAGGTCCTGGAACAATACATAGGCTACCTTTCATCATCATTATCATCATCATCACTACGCGGGTAAAACCGCGGGGCGCTGAAAGTTATTATATATGTTTTGGTTCTACAAGAAGTTAGGTTACTATAAGTTGTAGAAGACCATAACTATTAAGTTTGTTAAATTGACTGTTGGGTTGAAGACTAAAGAACCTTCTTGCCATTTCAATCGTTGATCTACAGTTAGCTGTAATTATATTTGATACAGGTAAACAAATCAAAGATTATAATCGCTACATTCATGTAGCAGTTATTTTGTGGCCACACTAAACAATGGCTCTCGTACAAGTGCAAAAGTTTGCCAAGGCTAACTGACTTATTCGATAGCTTTGGCACCGGACGCATGCACTACGTTTGCTTACTGGCAGTTTTTAAAACGTATAAAAAATGAAGCCAAGTTTGACTCATAACTGCTTTTTTCGTTTACTTTGTGAAAAAGATTTCAAAATATTTTACAAGAAACAGGATCCTCCTTTCATCCGCATCCAACGGGAGGCCTTTTTTCCTTTAAACAATATTAGAAATATGTTCTGTTATATACTGTATAGATCTAGCCTTCGACCATTATTATTATTTGATTATATGGTCAGTGGCAAATGTGGTCAAAGATTTTTTTAATTTTTTTTATATTTTTTTAACACACAAGGTCTTCAGGTCCCAAACTAGGCAGAGCCTGTGCTATGGTAACCTGATGACTGATATATATACTTATATACATATGCACACCCAGACACAGATCAAACAGACATGTTTATACACACAAATGTTTGACCTGTCCGGGAATCGAACCCGGGACCAGCGGCTCAGAAGGCAGAGTGCTACCAACTGCGCCAACCGGCCTGTCTGGCATACATTCGCTAGATCTAGAATGTTTAATGGATCTCATGGACCGCTGACTAAACAAACTTTGTGTTTTGGTGACAGTTATTCAAACTTCAGGGTGGAAGCTAGCCAGGCAGGTCCTGAAAAGTACCATGCTGTGGATTTCATAAAAATTTTGATTTTGCCGGATCTTCAAGCCGTTGGTGGGTATGAAACCAGCGTTCATCAGGTTAACAGCCAATACTTCCACCGCTAGGCTACCGACGCTCTAAAATTGATTACCAGTTTTGTTAACAATGATGATATTAGATAGATAGATAATGCTTTATTGTATCACAAACACATTTGTACATATTATTACAGTACTTAACAATTAATATAGTGAGACAATAGGCAGCCATATCGCTGAAAGCGATTTCTACCAGGCAACCGTGAATGAAATACATTGTAGAACTAATAATTACAGGATGTGTTCAACAAAGTAAGAATTAAAAAGAATTACTTACCTAATGATAACCAAATTTGTATGAAATATAAGTATATATTTATATAATGGAACCATTATTGAACACACTAGCCTAGATATTTATTTATACATACATAAATAAATGTTCTCATATATAAGTATTACTGTATATAATATAATAAATAAATAGGTATATATTTAGCTTAATGTAAGGATAGAGATCAATGCAGTGATGTGTTACTTAGACAGATATAACAGTTTAAGTTGATTTGTAAATATTAATAACGATGGTGCACGTCTTATGGAAACAGGTAAAGAATTGTGTGAAAGATATTATGATTTTTATTATGATGCGATGACTTGTTAGTCACATTGTTGTTTGAAGATTAGTTAGGAAGGTTCTTAACTGTCTTCTCCTCAAAATAACACTTTGACGATTGACGTGTAAGTACATAGTATACAATTTTTTTTGCGTAACACCACATATTTTTAGCGATACACTTACGTAAATTGGACTCTTCATTGTGCCCATTTTGTATATTTGTATTACCGCCGTATTATTTGCCCATACTATATTGTAGCAGTGTTGGAAGTTTTTAATTTTATTTGATTGTGTAAAATGTTAGAGATAATTACTTTTTATTTAGTTTTTATATAAAGTGTACAATAAGTCACTGGTGCTTTTGTGATTTCACACGAGTTTCCACAAAAAATCTGTGCTTCTGGTAATCCTTGTGTATGCTGAGTCAGGACTCATTACTGATATCGAGCAACGTTATTTTCATTTAATTTATTTTGTCTGAATTTTACATATTTTTTTTACTATAATTACAAAATTAATACATTTATTATGCTTACTTTCTTCGTCAGGACTACGTATCTGCTCTTGCAGTGCTACATGCTTCATTTGTGAAGGTTTGTACAGCCTCCATAAGAGATGGTGGAATGAAGTTATTTTATGCATTGCTCAGTCAAAACTTATCCAATAGGAAAGCAACTTTTCGCCTTACAATTCTAGGCCGGCACCACGCGGCGATACAGAATATACAAGAGGACTGATTCGATTTATAAAGTCTATTTTCGAATCTTCTGACCTTTTCACATAAAATCTACGGTTGAAGCTGAAAGCTCCAGGAAATATTTTAGACATTTTTCTATTGAACTTTTCCTTAACATAATGCAATTCAAATTTTCAAGCGGCGTTGTAATTTTACGAGAAGTGACAATAAAGGAATATAAAAAGGATATATACCTTATGACATACGTGTGATATACTTATATGATATACCTATGACATAAAGGATATATACCTACGTATATGAAATTAAAGCTTGCAAGAAACAAAACTGAATTTATTTAACCTAAATTTCAAAACACTAAGTTTGGGTCTTTTGAGAATTACGATTCATCATAAAAGCCATAAGACGTCCACTGATGAATATAGGAGTTCCTCCCCAATTGATCACCACAGGGACCGGTCGAAAGCGGTGGGAAACCTTGGCGTTGGGAAAAAAGATTATTTCATTTTAAATAATAGTACAAAAATATTTAAAGAACATAGTATTGAACGAGAAAGTAGTGAGATATAGACGTAAAAAAAGGTATGGAACAGACTGTGTAACTAAATGTTTATAGAAGTTAGTACCTATACTATACTGGAAAACTAGTAATAAAATGGAGTAGATAAGAGACCATATTGTACAATTGTGCCTACTCCACCTAGCCTAAAAAGTACCTTTGGAGGCTTTTGGTACATGATCTTGTGTCATCCTCATCATCATCTCAGCCATAGGACGTCCACTGCTGGACATAGGCCTCCCCATTGATTTCCACAAGAACCGGTTGGAAGCGGCCCGCATTCAGCCCTTGCCTGCGATCTTAGTCAGGTCGTCTGTCCACCTGGTCGGTGGCCGTCCTATGCTGCGCTTGCCAGTCCATGGTCTTCATTCGACGGCCCCTACGACCTTCGGTTCTTCGAACTATATGCCCTGCCCACTGCCACTTCAACTTGCTAATGAGCTGGGCTATATTGGTGACTTTCGTTCTTCTACGGATCTCCTCATTTCTGGTTCTATCACGTAAAGAACCCTGCTCTTGTGTGTATACCTTTAAATTGCCAAATAAGCAAGCCGGGAGACAGCTATCACATTAAGTCCCAGGGGAAATGGGGGATGAACTCCCATTTCCCCTATTGCCCCATATTGCTACTAACAAACAGCAACCCAAAAACCCACTCTTGTTATAAAATATGAAGGCTTTGCCATTTCTAGAAAGATAATTTTGAGTTTTATCAGCTTATTTTATCTAAAGTTTTGTATGTTTGCTAAACTTAAAAATTACCCATGAATAGTTCATGAAGGCCAACTCAGATTGAACTAAATTTGATTTCATTTGCTAATTTATTAGTGAAAAAGTATTTTGGAGCGGCCATATCTTTCCTTTATCTTTTGATAAAGGAAAGGTATTGCCGCTCCAAAATACTGTCTTCTGTCGCGGTATCGACAAGTGCGATTGAACTGAACATCAGTATTTATCCCACCCCTTCCCCCGCTTGTAAACACCCGAGAGCCTGTGTAATATCATCGGCACCTCTTACACCCTTAAATACTTACACACTAAACTCTACTCAGGAAAATACAATATCTCGTACTTCATTCCCCCAATAAATGTGATTTCTTTCTTCCAGTACCAGATGGTATCTTCCATCAATTTCCTTTTGCCATATTTATGCTTTACACAGTACCATCTTTATGTCCCAAACGGGCAAAACAAGCCATTGTCGAGGCAATTTCGCTGATAATTTATTTAGTCTCGGCAAAATCAATACTTACCTAAATTTTAACCGCATTGAATGGAGTAACAGTAAGGACTTTCAAGACTTTGCCCAACAGTCAAACCGTTTGCCTATACTAGTAAAAATCATCGTACCCTGCTTCTACATATGTGTGGCCAGTCCACCACACTTTTGCATCAACACATATTTTAATTTATTTATTTACATATGAAAGTGAATAAACATTCATTTGGATCTTCATTACAGTTACCCAACGTACAACATGCAAGGTTCAATAAAATACAATACGCATATAATCAGTAAATATAAAATATTCATCGTTAAACCTTAATAATAATCTAAATTACTAGACTATTATTAACACCGGGAATTACACAGCCTGCAGCTACAATACAGCCAACGGTAAACCAGTAAAAAGGCGAACTATTTTCTGTGTACTATACTAGCTGCACCCCCGGTCTGACCCGCGTGGACTTGGTTTTATTCAAATCAAATCGAATCAAATGTCATTTATTGTAAACATAGGTAATATAGATCACAGATAAAAAACGTCCGCTGTGCTTAGCCTTTCGGCATACAATATTGTACACTATACAAAAGAATAAAATGGGACGATATTATTTTTATGCTGAAAATAATTACAAATAAATAATAAAAACTATACAAAATAAATACTGAACATAATCTAAAGGTTAGTGACAACTTATGCTAATACATTATATTAGCCACATCGAATTTATCTTCAATATACTTATTACTACCTCAATTATTACCCGAAGCGAAGCTATTCTTTTTCCGGCACAAAAAGTAGCAGATGTATTTCTACAGTGTATAAGCTATCTTTATAAAAAGTTTCATGCAAATCCGTTCAGCAGTTAAAACAAGCCATAGCATTTAGCATACAAACGACAAAGGACAGACAAACTTCATAATATTAGCGTGATTAAAGTGCTTTGAAGAAGAAATTTTATGAGTGCGATTTTTGTGAAGCTGAGTGTATTAGTGTGATGTATAATAACAATAAATAATTTTATAGTTATATTCATCTGCCCATACTGTTTTCCATTAATGCTCACCTCATTTCACTTTGTCCTTGGGCTTGATATCCATTAATATGCTAATTCCCAAACTGCAGCCTGATGGGGACTTTATTGCAAAGGTAATAAAATTATTTCCCTAATAACAACCGTTTACTGGGGTGTGGTGTATTAATTGACTGACTTTAGCACGTAGTTTCGAGCTGAGTTTCAAATTAATTAGTACGAGTAACTATTAGCGCCTAGCCATTTCGCCCGCTTGGACAACGGTTTTCCCGTTATAGTACATTTGGCGGATAAAAATCATCTATGATGTAGTCCATACTGTAATGTACCTAGGTGCCAAATTTCATTCAAATCCGTTAAGCAGTTCTGGCATGATTGAGCAATAAACGTCCAGACATACAAACTTTCAGATTTATAACATGAGTAGAAAGTAGGATTAATGAATGCTGTATAACAGCGATAATGAATGCTTTATAATAGTGATAATGATTGCTTTGAAGCGATGATAGCTCAGCGGGGGTCGTCGGCTTTCAAACTGACGGACATTGGTTTGAGCCCAACAACGGCAATAAAAAAATCCCAGCATAGTGGTAGGGTACTTTCTAGTACCCGCCTGGATAGCTACCACCCTCAAGTTTGAAAAACTGTCACAAAACACATAGTGTGTTCAGACAGCAGTCTTTGAGAGCCAGTAAGCATTCTAGGTTTAGCATGATAACATCTTCGAGCACATCGTCACTGACCATCAAGTGAAATAGAGGTCAAACGCTAGATCAATACAGTATAAAAAAAAACATATAACAGAAGGAAATAAGTCTGTTTGAATTCAGCAAGCCACAATATCCATTGGGTAATTAGGTCTTGACGATAATCGCATTGATTGTGGCAGCGTTTTAGTTAATTAATTTTAAATTAATTGATACATTTTAGTGAATTTTAGCTAGTTCGAGTGATTAACAGAATTAGGCCCAATGGCTCTAATTCTGTTAATTAATTGTGCCTTCCAGTTTATTCGTGTTCCAGTTTACAATACACAGAAAGGCAGTTCGATTACTGTAAGTTAAACAAAGTCTTGTAACAAACAGTTAGCAACACAATATTCCCCGAATGTCACAGTCAATCTAAAATATACACAGTGTTCTGCAAACAAATTGTATTGTTCAAACAGAACCAATTAGAGTTAACTACAAATAATAACCAATTACAGCCTAAATTTCGCTTAAGTCTCCTTTACGTTTCAATTAATGTGCTGGAGTAACGACTGGTAACAGGACCATTTTATGTCGAACCCTGATGGTCTGATGAAACGTCAACAATTTGTTTGAAAATATGTCTCCTATGAAGAACCTGTGGGGGTCTTAATAAATCGGACTTATCAGTAGAAACCATCAGGCGGTTTTCAAAGTGAACGTGACAGGTGTGAGTTTTGAAATCCTTCAGCTCCCTTTGAAGTGACAAACTCTGCTCAATTTATGTAGCTGAAACCTATGTGAGAAATCATGAAATGATATTATAAAAAGAGACATGGGGCACTGACTCTCAGGGCGTGAAACGCATATATTAGGTGCATGCACTAAATTTGCTTTAGACGCAATCAAGCCGGCAGTTTTTTTTGAATATATAATTATATATTTTTTAATATGGGACAACATTCACACAAGGTCTTCAGATCCCAAACTAGGCAGAGCCTGTACTATGGTAACCTGATAACTGATATATACTTATAAACATATACACACCCAGACACAGGTCAAACAGACATGTTCATACACAGGAATGTTCGACCTGTCCGGGAATCGAACCCGGAGTTGCGTAGCACGTACTGTTCTCACTAAACACTTTTATTATTAAATCCTTTGAATACATCATTATTTCATGTGCTTTAACACAAAATAGCTCTTCTAAAACTAGTCATTTGCGTGCGTTTGCTTGCAGTTGTATCTAGTCCAGTTTTTAGTTACATGATCTTATTGTGTACCCAGTCTCAAAATAAAATTTTGATATTTTTGATCTTCTTATTTCGGCGATTAGCAAAAGTGGCCATGGTACATTTTAAATACAGAATTTCCACAAAGACTTAGCGGCAGTAGAAAGGGTAACCTAATAATAATTAGTTTGTGCTTTTGATGCCATAACAAATTAATTCAATAATTCAGCTTCAAATACGCGGTTATTATATGCGTATAAATGCCTAATTCTATACTTTTAATTATAATACAATTACGTCAAGCTTTCGTCATCAACATCATCCTAGCCACTTACGTTCATTGCTCGTTTATAGGTCTTCCCCATATACAGGCAGACCATATGAAATCCGGAAATCGATTTGGGTTATTCTTTTACATAGACTTTTTCCTGAAAATATAACTGTTCCTGTTAGATGACGGTTAGACACAAAAATCGTCAATTCCCATCATTTCTTCGCCGATAACATCAAGAGGCGCAGCTAGTGTGTGTATAATAATATGTATACATGTGTGTTTGTTACCTCTTGACCCCTTATTGGCTTCATAGATTTGCATGAAATGTGGTATGTTTGGTAAAAAAAATATTTACACTTTTCAGTGACCTTTGCTACTCACGGAATCAATTTTCATTGTATATGTTCATCGATTTCTTCACCCGCAATTGTTATATTGTCTAAGTAGACGTAACACTCTTCAGTTACTGGAGTGTAACTCAAAAGCAGCTGGACCGATTTGCATGAAAAATGTGACAACACGGGAAGCACCAGCTTTCCAATAAAAAAGAATCATCAAAATCGGTTCACCCAGTCGAAAGTTCTGAGGTAACAAACATAAAAAAAATACATAAGTGTAAGTAACTGTGGATGTTTGTCCCGGGTCTTGGATATTTGTGTGCTGTGACTGTGCGTGGGTGCGGAGGTCTGAGGGCGTATAAAAAAAAATAAAAAAAAATAAGTTTCTATCGGCCCAACTGCTGGCAAACCCCATTGAGAGTTCTAACCAAATTTGATATTTGTTCCGAGATCTCTGCTCTCTAACAGCTGGTCCAATTTATAATTATTTCGGATCTAGCAACCGAGCTCAGCACTATGTTTTCCCAAGCCACGTAACTACATATTAGTTTAGGCGCTTATACAACCCGATAACTTTGGAAGAGCAAAACGCGCCCGGATTCACTAGTTATTAGTATACGGAGCAATGGGTATATATAAACCGTCGCCTAGAAAATAGTCACATTAAAAAAATACATGTTGGTTTGTAAGTACACCTGTACGAATTTATGTTCAAAGCTTCAAGCTTAAAATCGAGTTGATTCAATCAAATTTGCTGTCATAAAAAAATTATAAGGATCTCTAATATTTTTGAAAACACATAGCGTATGTCACCCAGCGATAGTGTGGCTTACCAACAGTGAAATATTTTTTCAAATTGGCTAAGTATGTAGTTCCGGAGCCTGTTCAATGCAAACCAACAAATAATCAAATCTTTTCTCTTTATATTATTAATATACATTACATATATTTTTTTCATTGTGTTTAGTTGCTAATGAGTACAATCCCTTTAATGATGCCCAATTAGCTCTATTCGTCACTTTAAGGGTTACATTATCCGTGAAAAAACTAGCCATGAATTTGTGAAAGCTGTTTCTTAGTTAGCTTGGTATACGCAAGAGTTACTCGTTTAACAGTGTTTTTTGTAGATTTTGATTTCATTATTTTGCATATACACTTATAAGAACAATTCTAGATGTAGATAGTTCATAGAATCAGGGGTAACTTAGCGAAAACCCATATCGAATGATATTAAATACTTATTACTTAATTTCGCGACTTTTATCGCAGATATTGAAAAATTGTAAATGTGTCAAATTACAATAATTCCATGAAAAACAATGGTAGTGATTCTCTTATTCAATCATGATAACTCAAATGGTGTTAAGTAAGATATTATTAATGCGGTTACGATAAAGTCCAATTAGTATGAAAATTATGAATGACAACATTATAATTAGATCCTTTTAATAAAACACGGGTAGTTTTAGGTAAAATAAGTCGTCACGTTATTTGGTGCGGACTAAAGCTACTCGCATTTGAACCGCCTAAAGATAGTGTTGAAAAGAGTTATACGAGATTGTAAGGTTAAACCTGGGCCTGCTGGGAAAAGTATAGCACAGTCATCCAGGTAGTTCCAGGTTTACAAATGTAGGGAAAACTAACTTGACCGCGTTGTCACGGTGTTAACAAAGAATTTTACAAGGTTGCCAACAAGTGGCCAAACAAAAAACTCGGTGTTCGGTGCTGTGTCGGGCTAATAAGAGTAATTCAAATCAATATTTAGCCTAAACAAGAATGCATTCGTTTTAATTAGACATATTGAATTGGATATACATTCCTTGCTGCGGGGTCAATCAGCCAACAAAATGCGATACCACAAAGTACAGTTGTTCACAATAGCACTGCATTTTCACTCAAAGCTACGTGCAATTATACACTTACGACCCAAATGCAGTCGATTTCAAACAAACTTAGCAATAATAATTAAAATCAAACAAATCAAATTATACACGTCTTTTCTCGGCGATCACATATTGGCAAGCATACATAAAATATAATCGTACGGCACAGATGAGTTCACAACCTTCACATCTGGAATGAGTTCACAACCTAACAGACGGTTTCGAACAGATATTGTGTTTTAGCGTGAATAAAATTTAGCTTTATCATTTAAAAGAATTTTAACTATTTACCAAGTTTGAGTGGTTAAGAGAATTCGGCTAATGCCAAAGAAATGTAACTTCTTTAGACGTTCTAGTGATAACTAAACCAAGCTGAACATACATGGGCAAACAGGTAATCCGTAAACTTAGCAGGCCGGCCCACCCAGTTCCTTTGAAATTACTAATAGATTTTAGGGAAAAATTAATAAGGGTCAAGTGCTATCGACGCCTAGGGCAAGAACAATTTATTGTAGATACGTAAATAAAAAATAGTGTTTTTCCTGATATAAATTGATATGAGAGTCGCCTGTTTTAAGACTCAAATAGCTCTTTTATCTCTAACCTATTTGTCAGTTCAGCAAACAAGCTTCTAGCGCAGTCTATTCAGCAATGCCGAATAAAGAGGCAATCTACTCGTTCCCAAATCATAATCAGGACCTTTTACGTCTACATGCATGAAAACAACCAGTGTTGCGACACCCTACCAGGGTCATATGTTGTCACTATATATTATTAGCATTAAGAACCTTTTTTATACACATATGATGTAATAAAACTATTAAGTATTGAGTATAAAACAACCAGTGTGTGCTGCCGCATACATTCCCCCCAGTGCTGCACACGGATGGACGGTCGACCGTCTACGCGTTGTTTATATGTAGACGGTTAAATTAACTAATCCGTTAATACAATGCTCGCCGCTATTTAGGGGCTGCATCCATGAGAATAGCGGCACATGCGTCAGAGAGACCACTCGATCCAAAAAACTAAAAAAAAAGGTGAGCTGTGTGTTTCATAGATGCGAAAACACATCAAAAAACAAAATACAAGTTTAGGCATCATGCTCTATTTCTGAATTTAAGTTTCATTCAAGTCAAACGCAAACTTATAATATGAAAAAAAAAAAGTCAATCTCCATTTTGTTTTTATTCTATTGACGGGATTTCATACGAGACAGAAATATCATCATCATTGACTGAACACACGCCTCCTCCTTTGATTTTGCACAAGGATCGGTTGGAATTTGTGGCTGGAACATAGGAATGGTCGGTGGCCTTACTATGCTGCGCTTGCCAGTCCATGGTCTCGATTCGAGAACCTTTAGACCCCAACGGCAATCAGTTCTTCGTGCTAAGTGCCCTGTCCACTGCCACTTTAACTTGCCATACAAATGTCGAAATGTCAAAGTGACACGACTCTTCATTTAAATTACTTACGTCAATGAATAATTCGATCATACAAACATACTAAAATCGTGATAAAAATGGGGATTGAGAGTGGGAGGGTGTAACATATTTAACGACCTATTCCTACCAAATATAAACAAAAAAATTGGTAAAAATGAGGCAATCCATATCGGAGTTGTTCGATCACAAACACCGTGACACGAGATTTCTATATATTAGATATTTCATATAATTAATTATGATTTACGGGATAGTTTGTTTGTTATGAATTTAAAGTACTTGTATGAACTATTTGTTATATAATTATGTTGCAAATCACTGTATGTATGAGTGTGTCTTATGATGCAATATGCATCAATTAAGTAAATATTAAATAAGGATGGTAAATTTAAAAAAAATGTAAATCAATAATCTTATAGCTACACTTAAACAATCGGAGTAGTAGATAATGGATAACATTTTCTAAAACTTAAGTACTACTACCATCTCCTTCACATTACTACATACATTGCTAAATATGCTTAACCTATAATAGATAACCGCCAACAAAAGGATCATTATGAATCAACGAATTGATCGCTAAAACAGGATGCTGGGCGAAACTGCATAAAATACTTCTTATATACGGGAGGCGTATAAGGGATTCAAAGCTGCAAAATAAATGATAATTCTCGTGTGTTTCGAGGCATAAATCTGTGTTCCCAACTACAGCGTAGATTACCCCTTATTTCACCCTGAAGACCAATTGCGCTCACAACTACATTTGGCTAAAGGAAACAATAAATTGCTGTCATAGGAACCGTTATTTAAGCTCCTAGTTTAGCAAAGCGAGAAGCCGAGCATAGTTACTTAAAATGTACAAATAACTTGCCGAAATTCGTGATCTAGGGGCCGTCCATTAATTAAGTCACACCTAATAGGAGTGAGTAGGGGGTCAAAGAAGTGTGACACCTGTTGACAAGGGGTCGGGAGTGATGTCATATGCCAATTTCTTATGTTAACACATAAAATTCCGCATTTAGAGCACGTCAAACGCAAGCTTAAAATATTATTTTTTAAAGTCGGGTAACGAGACGATGTGATGGAAGACACAAAACTCAAACTTTGATATATTGTATCCCAGAAAACAAGGCCAATCGTCGTTGTTTAAGGTAGATCTGAAGATGTTTACATATTAATTTAATCATTATTATTATTAATATTAAAACTCACGTTCATGATTACTTTACACTGTTTTTAACGGGTATAACGTGGTACTTACGCGTAGTCGTTGTCGATCGTGATATTGACTACGCGTAAGTACCACGTTATACCCGTTAAAAACAGTGTAAAATAATTATTATTATTAAGAGATAAAAAAATTGCGTAGTGTGTGACGTCACACCAGGGGAGAGGGGCGGACTCATAAATGTGACAAGGAGTGGGTAGGGGAGGGGCCAAAAGTCATGAATTTGAGTGATGTTTTTTTGGATGGCCCCATGACAAAACACATGCCTACTGCCTACACTGGAAGAGGAATTCAAGAGAGAACAAAGTATATTGCCTACACTACACTCACTCATTAACGATTGACACTCGTTAAATAACAAATAACTACCAATAAACCAAACTTTCTGTTGGTTTAAAACAAGTACTTATAGATTAACCTCAGATATTAATATTTGAACTTTGTCCATAGACATGAATAGCTCTTCATGTCTGTCAGGATGCACTCAAAGCGCTGATAACACCGGCTTCCGGGGAACAAAAAACGAATAGAGATGGCATTCGCGTGAAAAATTTATTTTGTCACCAGTGTAGGTACAATCCATTTTCGTCAGTTAGTACTAACTGGCGAAAATGGCTTAATGATACCAAATGAGTCTGGACCTCTGATAATTATTAAATTAGCTGTTATGAGCCGTCTCTAGCTAGAGTTTTTTTTATCATTGTTATTAGTAAAGTTTTTTTTTTCATTTAAGCAAAACACATTATTGCCCATAGACACTCTAAGATTTGCCTTTTTGAGAGTAATTTAGTTAACCCCAGCGTACGAGTAAGTATGATTATGTCTAAGTCAATGTTTCCTAATAAACACAATTTGGATATGTTTAGATCAAATTTCTGGTGAAAAGTATCGTCTTGGCAGGCGTAATCTATTTAGAAAACTTAACGTTTTTAATGGGATAAGGTGACGGGAAAAGCCCGTAGGATGTTAAGACAAATCTGCTGCCTATGGACAGATATAATTCGTGGAGAACGCAGCATACGAACACTAAACTCCCTGGCAGTAGAAATAGATATGAATGCAGTACTTCCCCGGGCAAACTCGCACAATAGAGTGCTACTACTCTTATGCTAATTTTGTTAACATAAGAACGATTAATATAGATGTCAAATACTGCAGAATAGCTATAAAGTCAACAAATAAATAATGTTTGCATGTCCTATCTACAGTGTGTACATTGTGTGTATTCAGTTGGCAGTGTTTTAACTCCTAACTGCTGGTGCAATTTTCGATAAAATTATTTAAAAATTCTGACGTTCCCTAAATTGTAAGTATTTCAATGTTGATTAGTTATAATTACAATCGAATTTATTTATGATGCACTAGTAGCGCAGCGCGGTTTCACCCGCGTGGATAACGGTTTTCCCGCTACATCAATTTATTCCACGGGAATCATACATTTTACCGAGATACAAAGCAGCTTATGTGCTATTTCAGACTATAGCCTATCTCTGCGCCAAATTTCATCTAGATCCGTTCAACCGTTCTGGCGTGATTGAGTAACAAACATCCATCCATTTCCATCCATGCATCCAAACTTTCACATTTATAATATTAGTGGGATGGGATGGGATTTACGATTCAATTTTCTAACGGCCGCGGTGGCGCAGTGGTTAGTGTCAGTGACATGACTACTGTATCTCGGGACCCTGGGTGCGAATCCCGGCCGGGGAAAACATTTGTGCATTGAGTGTAGATGTTTGTCCCGGGTCTTGGATTGGATGTTGTGTGTGTTCATGCCTCCCGCGATACAGGGGATCCTAGTGCAGAGGTCTGAGTGTGATTGAAAAAAAATTATTAAAAAATAATAATTGAGTTACATGAGGAAGTGATGACTATGTGAGTAGAAAACTATATATTTATTGTAACACCGTACACTGAAGTCTTTGACCCGACCGAAGGGGGATCCGTTTAAATTACATAGCTAAACTTTATGTATTATCTTGTAGTAATGTTTATGCTGTTACATTGTAATTTACAAGGAAAAAAATTAAGCTTTATTTGTTATATTTTACATTGAAGTCTCCATTTCTTTTTGTTCAATATAGATGATAGGTAGGTAGTTAGTGATACGTTTACGAAACTTTTGTTCATATTATGTTATCCATTGTGAGGGAGTGAACTGAGGATACTCTTGTCGTCATTATTTTTACTGAAAAAAAGATATGTGATTTTTACGGAAAAGTGAATCAAAGTGTGCACTACAACATGTCATTAAACAAAGTTTTAAGTATGTATAATAGATTTTTTATAGACGTTATAAAGAATTCCTTGTTATCTAAATCTACTAAAATCATATAAGTTACTTAATTTTTGTACTGTTTAAAATAAAATGCAAATTGGTATACACTATTGCATTTTATTTTGGTATATTTGGCAAATTGGTATACACCACATATACAATATATCACTCCTAAAATATATTTATTCTATCCAATATATTGTATTCTAAGCCATGGCTTAGAACACCCATAAATCTAAATTAACTTCAATGTAAGCCTCCATTAAAAACTGAGTCATTTAATCTTTGTTTTGAAATGTATTACCACGCTTTTCAATTCGGCTCACACAATATCGATTGACTTGCTAAGAAGATTCGACCAGGCTATATAAATAAAATTACTGCTGTTATAAATAAAAACTGACCATAGCACACAAGGCATTAGGGATAAGTTGCTAAGCAAGTAGCTATATACTATCAGCATCATTATATTTGAGCCGTAGGGCTTCTACTCTGGGCATGCCTTCCACATACTTCTACATGCATAGTTAGTACAATTTACTTGAAATCACATATTCGGAAAGCCAGCTTGGTTTTATTCACAAATAACTCATTTTTTTTTTTTATTTTTTTTTTCTCTCAGCTATGTGCGTCCACTGTTGGACGTATGCCTCCCCCATATAGGGGGGATTTGCCAATACTCGCCACGCTTGGCAGGCGGGTTGGCGAACGCAGTATGATTTCCGATCCTCAGAAGGCGCTGCTGCCCACCTCCTGGTACGTTATCCCTTAGCCGACTCTTACGGCACCCGCGGGAAGAGATGGGGGAGTACTATTCTAGGCCGGTACCACCACGGCACTCATTATTAGCATTTAATTAGTAATGGTTAATGACCCAACAGCTAAAAATAAACGCAATCCTACACTAACTATGATCAAGTAATATATATTCTGAAACTAAATTGAGCGGAATGTTTGTACTTCTGTCATATCTACATGGTTGATAATGTACTAATAAAAGGTTTCTTTTCCTTCGCAGCTATTGCTGTCGTTGTCACCATGATGGAGAGGGCTTCAGCAACAACGGTCTGCGATGTTGAAGGTGGGAGTTGCACCTACCGAGTTATTTGCTCATTTCATGCCGGCAGCGCTTCAAATCCTACCTGCAGCGATGAGCCCAACGTAACTTTCGTCATCAAATACTCGACAGCCAATGTCATAACTACAGGCTTCTTTGGAGCCACCAATTTCGACTCCCGAGTAAGATCTATCGAAGCCTATAACAACACATGGAATTCACTTGGAGGCTTAGGTTTTAGATACTACTCAAAAACAAAACGAATGGACTTGTCTGGCAACTTTATCAATGAAGTTCAAAATGACGCATTCAAAACCCTGTCTTCGCTCACTTATCTAAATTTATCCAGAAACTTGATATCGGAATTGTACTCTGAATCTTTTTTGATAACCGAATCGAAAAGCACAGATATGGATACGTTGGATCTATCAAGTAATAAAATTACAGCCCTTTCAGACGAGACGTTATCATACCTACCGAACTTGAACTATTTATATTTACAAGATAATTATATAAAAACTCTTGCGGATAATTGCTTTGTAAGTCAAAAATATTTGACTACTTTACGCCTGGACCATAACTTCATGGAAAGATTAAACATGTCGCTTTTTAATCTAAAACGACTGGTATTTTTAGATCTATCGTTCAATTATTTGACGACTATATCTGGATATGAAACTAATCGACTGCAAGGTCTTGAAAAATTAAATATATCCAATAACAGGTTGCAAAGTATTGAAAGTAATTGTTTTGTGCAATCTTCAAATTTGCAAGTCGTAGACCTTAGTTATAACTTTATAAGTACAATGATAGAAAATGTTATGTTTGCAGGGAATATAAAACTCGAATACTTAGACTTTTATTCTAATCTTATTTCCGGTATAGAAGGTAACAGCTTTAAACATAACAAACTAACGTATCTGAATTTGAAAAACAACATTATTTCTGGTGAAATAAAAGACAATACTTTTGCGGGCTTAGAAAATATAACAACACTAGATTTATCTCGGCAAAATATTACTATTATTAGAGATAATGCCTTTAAAGATATGAAAAATTTACTTCAGTTAAACTTTAGCAAAAATCATATAATTGAAATAAACAACGCGTCTTTTTATAACTCTGTACTAAACGTGCTAGATCTATCGCATAATAATATTTCTCAACTGTATTTTCTCAACAACACACTCCAAAACTTAACTGAGCTGTACTTAAATAACAATAATATAAAGGTTCTGTACAGAAACACATTTCAGTACCAAGTGCTTATAACAAAACTGGACCTTTCAGGAAACAAAATAAAATTATTCGAAGAAAACTCTCTGCCATTGCAAAAACTGCAATATCTTTACACAGGTAATAATCAACTAACTGGAACATTGACAAGTGGTATGTTAAGTCCGGCGAAATACTTGAGATTTTTAGATTTGAGCAATTTTAATATCAGTAAGATCAACAACTTGGCCTTAGTGGACATGCCAGCTCTAGCACGACTAAATTTATCACATAATTGTATTGAACAAGTAATGCCAAATAATTTCAAAGGAATGGATAATATGTACGGGTTAGACATTTCGCACAATAACTTAACAGAATTCCAGTTTAATAATAGTCTCTTAACAAATTTGAAAGCTGCGTATTTAAATAATAACAAGTTAACCAACATCTCAAAAGTTTTCCTAAGAACTTGCAATGTATTGTACTTGGATATGTCTAACAACGGCATCTCGGATCTTTCTTGTGTTGATTCAAAATTGTTTCCCGAACTTCAGACGTTACACCTTTCTCACAACAATATTGAACATTTTAACAACCCCCGCACCAATACTTTATCGAAGTTATTAGATTTAGGCCTTTCGTCTAACAAAATAAAAGACATCAATTTAAGTTATTACAAAGAACTTATGGCTGTTGATTTGAGCAATAACTATTTGCAAGTTATTAACAATACTTTTTTCACAAATATAGACCACGTCCAATCCATGGATTTTAGTCGTAACAACATCAGCGATATACCACCTGGAACCTTTCAAAATGTAAGAAATTTAAAACTATTAAATCTGTCGACGAATTTCATATCAAAATTACGTTACGGTAGTCTTAAAGGTTTGCAAAAAACTGAATTATTAGACATATCGAATAACAAGATCAGTTCGCTGGATGTCCACGTATTTCACGAATGTAAAGAGCTCAAAACTTTGATAATTGATTACAATCAAATAAAGACACTTGATATCGAGAGATTGGTACTTGTGACTCAAAGGACATTGAAGACCCTAAGTTTAGGTGGGAATCCAATTTCATGCCAAGAAATAATTCGGAACACTACACTTAAAGACGTTTCAATGTATGGGCTTTATAATCAAATCGAAGTGACTTCAATACATAAGATATATCATGAAGACAACGTTCAAGGGATTAAATGTGGGGACGATACTTTACCAACTACAACAATAAACGCTGAAAATAATACATATCCTAAAGAACGTTTAGGAGATTCATCATCTGTAACAATTATTATCGTATTGTGTTGCATCATTTTGTTAGTGATTTTTGTTGGGTCTGGTGTCGTAGTGTACATGAAGTTGAGAAAGAGATATAATGAACAGGTATGTTATAGAAATTCGAGAGTGCATTTAAGAAGTGAATTAGAATTCGAAGGGTCTGATTACGATGTGATACAGTGATATATGAACAGCTCTTACGAACTAAGCAGAAGATTCAATTCTATTTTAAAAACTACAAGTGGATAAACTTCAGTATATAATAAGTGATAATATTATTTATGTTCAAATATATAAATAAAAATGTTCCACAATAAAATAGTAAGAGCATAGAGATCTTATAACTATATACGATGATTATGTAAACCAAGCAATATCTACATTACTATTAGTGACTACTATGTGTACTTATGTTTCTGCTAAATAAATAATTTAAAATATATCGCACATTGAACTGGCATTACCATTTTATCCGGATTTCGTTTATGTACGTGAAATGTTCCATAACAGTTTTTCTGCGTCTTTAAAACCAATATCTGGTGCAATACTATTTAAACATTGATGTAACATTTTCTATAGACAAGGCTCATGCTCGCCTCTTGCCACACTCGCTTTGTGGCCTCCGAAAAAGTCAAAGTTGCATCCAAAGTAAGCTGAGAGGACATGGCGTGTATCATATTAATTAATATAAATCATCTATGAATTATTAGTTGAGCGAAAGACCAATCTTATGTTTGTTATTAGTTGATATTAAATGATTTCTAATAAAATTGAAACACCATTGTTTAATTTTTACTATGTTTCTATTTATCAGTTTGGAGAAAGCACAATAAAATAAAAGTAACAGGTAAAATTTAAGATTAATATTTATACCGGCAACACCCAAAGAAAAATAGTATTGTTTTAAGATTTAGTAACGAGACAGTTAGAATACATTCGCGTTGCGAGAGTGTTCCTGTGCCTGAATGAGGAATAACTGGGACGTCATTGCATAGACAATAGAATAAAATACTAGATTTTTTCTGTGTCACAGTGGTACCTATGATTATTAATAGTTCCGAATGATAATACAGAACAGGATGGTATTCTGCAGTCATGAGTTTAAATCCCTAGCAGCCGTGTTTTCTCCTTCAAATAATTTGAACGTACGGTTCCGCCTAGCATGCTGTTAATGCAATAAACCATAAAACTCTTAGGATAAGAAGTATGACGCCTTCGTATGATACGATATCAACAGACTGTAATGTTGGTCTATCAGTCTTATTAAAAACTATTCATACAATTTAAGATAGATGGCGCTAAGAACAACATCCCCTCAGATGTTTAAGGGATGTAGAATCTCGATGCTAGTGGTACTGGCTGATATAGCTTAGTTGGACAAAGCCACAGGACTGTATTCTGTAGTCGTGGGTTCGAATCCCACTAGCAGCCGAATTTTTTCCTTCAAATAGTTCGAACGAATGGTAAAAACTTCTGAAATCGCTTTCGCATCGACGTTCGCCATGGCTCAGTGGTTAGTAATAGGAGTTCTGTGTATCCGGGACCCTGGGTTCGATTCCCGGCAGGGGCAAACACTCACGCGATTAGTGTAGGTTTGTTCCGGGTCTTTGGTATTTGTGTGCCGTGATTGTGTCTTTCCATGCCTTCCGTGGACACAAGGTTTCTAGCGTGAGGGTTAGAGTGTGATAAATAAAATTTGTTTTCATACGAAGTGATTTAAAATACAATTCAATCATAGGGATTACAAACAAGAATTTATCGAATAAAGTTTTCTCATTTAAAAATAATTTGAAGTTAATTACATTGATACTAATATTATTATAATATTATCCTAGCAATAATAATCCAACTTGAAGCCATTATGTGAATGAAATAGAAATTCAACTACCTATAAGATATGTTCTGTGATATTAACTATTGCTAAAATTCATTTGAAAGTTACACTATTTTATTCGGTGAGTAAAAAACAGCGTTAATTTTAATATTCATAAGGTTCGGTACACATTTGACGAAAAACGTATCGAACCTATTAGGGTTGCGTCTATTTGGTTAAATTAGACCTGCAGACGCACTAATGCATCATCGGTTGAGTGTGAATGTCTTATTAAAAAGTTTGTTAGTTCTGACGATACGCGACGAATTTTTCGTCAGATGTGCACCGACCCTAAATAGACAGACAGTTGATGATAAAAAGACAGGTCAAGACAAGATATTGTCGTGAAACATAATATTACAGTAGACTCTGAATATTCTGGGTTATTAATTGCCACATCTCAAATATGTTACGTCCAAACTGAGTTTTGCAAGCATTAGAGAGTTTTATTTAATACTTTATAGATAATTATTAGGTTTGATTTGGCTTGTGACCACTATCTCACTTGATGATGACACACATTGTCACCATCAAGTGAGATAGTCCTAGATGTAATTATACAAAACCTTCTAGGTGTGTTTATTACTGGCTCTTAACGACTGCTGCCTGAACACACTATGTGTTTGGTGACAGGTTTTCAAACTTGAGGGTGGTAGCTAGCCTGGGAATTCGATAACGGTGTTATCTTCACCGGAAGCTCAAACCGTTGGTGGGGAGCAAACCAGCGTCCGTTAGGTTGACAGCCGACACTCCCACCGCTGAGCTATCATCGCTTGATCACACGCTGCAACAAGTTGAAGGGTATACGATTATACATGTTTCGTATTATACATGCATATATATATAATAATCTAACCAACATCATTAAAGTTCAGAAGAACTTAAAATATATACTTAAAATATTCGACATGTTTTTACAATGGAGATTGGATCTTTCTTGTCCTCCTTCAAAATGTTTTACCGAAATTTAGACGTTACATCTTTCTTACAACAATAGCAAACATTTTAACAACACCCACACCAACATTTTATCAAAGTTATTAGATTTATTTACGCGCCTCCCGTCAAACAAAATAACATGCATAGGTATATAGAAAACAGAAACAAAAACTTAATCTATTGCTCAGTATGATACTTGACAAGCATTGCTTAATTTATTTACTAATTTTACTGTATTGCCAACGGTGCGCGAATTGTTCGTACGGCGCATTCGTCAGGTCTGGACACTCCCTAAGCTAGGACTGGACTGCCAGAACGATAGAATATGGCCAGAAGAAACTATGTGTGTGACACATTGACTGTGAAACGTTTGATAGATCGTGGCTATCTAGGCGGACAATTGAAAATACTCCTATACAAAATTTGCGGGCCGCGGTTCCACCCGTGTCATTACAGTTTTCCCATTGTTGTATTTTTTCCTGCATTTTACAATTTTCTGCGACATTCTCTTAATTTTTCTATGCATACCTTCTAGAAAAGATAATGCATCAAAAACTAAAATGTATGAATTAATTAGGTAAAGCCGTTTCTAAGTGAAAATAATAAGGAAAATAGGAGTTTATTTTTAGCACTTATATTATACCCGCGGGTTCGATCTCGCAATCGTGTGCTAGACATAACGGACTATGCATTAATTATGGTAATTACGTAACATGGACGATTCGTTGAGCTTTCACGAATGTTTGCAGCCCTGCTTACAATCGAATAAAAACCCTTGATATCGAGAGGTACTTGATACACAAAAGGAATCGAAGACATCCTGGTAGACAATCCTATTTCATGTCAAGAGATTATAGGTAGCGCTACACTTAAAAACCTTTCGTTTTATGGGCTTAATAAAAAAATTACTTCTACATAATACATAATAGCATGAAGATAACGTTCAAGGAGGCTGAGATGCGGCGACGATGACTTTACGACCTCGTCGGTAAAAATTGAGAAGATGGTACCTAACTCTTAAAACTCTCTAAAAAGTGATTTATCATTAGTGACGATATTCCTGTTTGATCTGGTGTTAAACGCATCAATTTGCGATAAATTCATGGTGACTTACTAACCATGCGCTTTGAGAATTTGAAGGTATACCTTTAACCACTTTAATTCTAAAAAGAAACAAATATCTTCATTTATTTCTTGACAGGCTTGAATTTAATAACTTATTGAAGTCGGTATCATGATAGTTCAAAAGTATCTATCAAAATATTGTACGCATGGAACCGACTTCTACAAATTATTTCAAACTTTTGAGGGTTGAAGTTGGTTCCATTTCTTGGTGAAAAAATGTTGTCGCCCCTTTCAGTGACCTTTCTACTCACTGTATCGATTGTCATTCATTCACCGTTAATAAAGAAGTTACCAAGATAGGCGAAACACTTTTCAATTATTGGAGTGTAACTCAAAAACAGCTTGACCGATTTTGATGAAATTCAAATGAAACATTGGAAGTAAAAAAATCTACAACTTCTATAAAAAATAATAATTTGAGAATCGGTCCACAAATAAGGGACAAATCATAAAAAAAATTAAAAAAATTACTTATAGTCGAACATAGAACCAAGCCTCCGTTTTTAAGTCTCTCTTAAAAATGAGTGAGTCTTTCCTTTAAGTCAAATTGATTAACAAAAAATGATTACATTATAGTAGATTAGTTATTACCTACTTGCTACTCATATTTTGTGGGCTTTACAAGCGGGTATTGCAAACTTAGCAATATTTCTTGCTGATCAAAATATTCCAAGTAACATGTAGTAAACAATTCCGAAACGGAAGATAGTCTTTCAACTATTTACCACTCGGTTACCTTCTTGGCACGACGCCCATTCTAATACAGCTGTATCAGCAAAGTCACAACTGGTGTGATCGAGTTCAAAATCGAGTAGCGTTTCATATTGCAGACTTGAGGTTAGGACTTATTACGAAATGGATCCGCTTATCGGATACATTTCAGGGAGCAAGCTCTGGAGTTATATAATTTGATTTATCCATCTCCATTCTAACTGAGAACGTCCTGACGGACGGATGTGACATCCATACATGGAGGACTTCCCAACTTGTCGCCTGAAGCGTTTTGCTTCCACATTTATATGAGTAGAATTAATTGCCTGAATCGGTTTTAAGTCAGAGTAAATAGGTATCTTCTAGGCAGCTGTGTGCTCCATCGTAGACCGCATCATCACATTCAGGTGATACAGCGAAACGCTTGCCTATTCCCAATAAAAAAAAATTTAGACATGTAAAGTGATTTACTGAGACTATCGAATAAACTGTCTTGGGCATATTTAAATATATTTTTCAATAACGAAATACGTATTAAAATTTGATAATAGATATATTTTTAAGCGACTACTATATAATCATATTACTTCAAAAGATATTATTGAAAAGGACGTTAAAATCAATGCTAATTTAATCCAATATGCTACAAGCATCTTTTCAAGTTAGCACAAGGGGTCAAAACTCTTAAAAAGTAGGAAAGTCAGACGTGTCAATTTAAAAATGCCAAAATATTACTATGGTAAATATTATATTAATACGGAACGAAGTAGTGCTACAGATGATGAACAAGAAAGTAGAGATATTGCAGACTGTGAAGGTAAGAAAGTTGGAGTATCTCGGACACATTATGAGAAATACCAAGTACGAGCTATTGCAGTTGATTATCCAAGGAAAGATTCAAGGGAAACGCAGTGTTGGGAGAAGAAGAACAACCTGGCTAAAGAACTTACGCCAGTGGTTCAACAAAAGCACCCGTTCATTGTTCAGAGTTGCTGTATCCAGGGTACAAATCGCCTTGATGATCGCCGACCTTCGTTACAAGATGGCACCCAAAGAAGAAGAAGAAAATATTACTAAAACAAATTTTACTCGATCTCAATCTCAAACTCGGTTCCGTCAGAAGTAGCTCCCCTGAAACTTTAAGGTCAGCACAAATTTATTGTTTAGCTCATCAGCACGCTCGATTTAACCGATGAATATCGAGTGATTTATGTGACCAGAGAACTTCGGCTATTTTCGGATAACTTCGTTCATATTCGGTCAGCGAGATCCGTTCGCGTGGAAAGTATTTGGAACTTTGTAGTTATTTATTCAAAGTAATTTTGTTTCAAGCGTAGGTCACGATGTCAAGATACTTGTTTTGCTCTTCTTTAATAGGCCAGCAGCGAAACTCTTAAGTTTCTTCTCTTAACATTTTACCATACTGCAAGATAGGTTTTAGGTACCTAGGTACATAAAAAAACAATTCAGGAAAGAAAAACTAAATTTGGATCCTAAAATGAAAACATAGCATGTCATTTAAATATATTTTATAGGCATAGACAAAGACATTTGTGTTACAAATAAAAAGAGGAACATTTGTTCCTAATTCCTACACTCTTGTACACTAAAAGTTATCTTTCGTCCATTAATACACAATATTGTCGAAAAAACATTATCGCAAATGAATCGAAATTTCGATTGTAGCATTTTAAACTCCCGTCATAGTATTTCATGTCTATCATATCTCTGATTCGATGTTCAAACTTTTTCTTGCGTAACGAAAGGGCATGACAAAATCTAATAAGGTTTTAATATAGGTACGCACGCGAAGGCGGCCATTACTGTTCGAGGTTTAGGTATAATGTTTGATTTGTCACGATCATGTAAAACACTTTGTCTTTTTGATAGCGTCGCGTAGTTTCCGGGTAATTTTTGGCTTTGTTGAACGACGTTGGTGATTATTTTGTGGTGAAAACATTAAGTTGTTTACAGCTTATTTATTTGCAAAAACTTATCTGCGCACTGGTACTGGTACTACAACTGGTACAAGGTATGAAGAATGAAAGAGCGGTTGGGCTGGATGGGTGTACCCGCCGAAGTATGGAAGTATTTAAAAGCGGATGGATGGCCGTGGCTGACTTTGTTCTTCATCAAGTTGTTACATGAGGAGGCGATCCCAGATGAATGGTGCAACAGTACACTGGTGCCCATTTATAAAAACAAGGGTGATGTACAAGACTATAACAACTACCGAGAGATAAAGCTCATGTCACATACAATGAAGGTTTGGGAGAAAGTGCTAGTGAGACGAATGAGAGAAGAAAGTGAGGTCACCCAAAACCAGTTTGGTTTTATGCCAAGGGACTACGGACGCCATATTTGCTATTCGTAAATTATGCGAAAAATACAGACGCGAGCACAAAAACCGGCACATGGTGTTCGTCGACCTTGAAAAGGCGTACGCTTGCATGCCCCGAGAGGTTCTATGGTGGCCCTTAAAGAGAAGAGAGTACCAGGGAAGTACCTGCAGCTTCTCCGTTCCATGTACAGCAAATCTAGTACGCACGTGCGGTCCGAAGCTGGTGTCACTGAAAAGTTTAATGTGGCTGTAGACTTACACCAGGGATCGGCTTTGAGCCCTTACCTGTTCTTCCTCGTCATGGATGCTCTAATAACAGACATACAGGACGAGGTACCCTGGAGTATGCTGTTTACCGATGACATTGTTCTTGTTGGAGAAGATGCAACCAAAGTCCAGAACGGACAGGGAAAATGGCGGAAATAATTGGAGGTGCCGGATTGAAGATCAGTAGAAGCAAAACCGAACACCTGTTTTGCGACTTCGGTAGACCATCCAATTTTACCCATATAGCCTTAAATGCTGTATCCCTACCAGTCTGCTCCGATTTTAGGTACCTCGGTACATTGATCCAAAATGACAGCAATATTGACCGAGATGTAAGGAACGGGATAAATACAGATAAGATGAAATGGAGACAGGTCCCGAGGACCATAACTATGCGATCCGCGAATGCCCTTGAAACTCAAGGTCAAAATTTATAAGACCATAGTTAGACCTGTCGTAATGTATGGATCTGAATGTTGGGCAGCAATAGAGGTGGATGAAAGAGAAGTGTATGTGGCAGAGATGCGAATGTTGAGATGGATGTGTGGTGTGACTAGGATGGATAAAGTAAGGAATGAGTATATCAGAGAAAAGTTGAAAGTAGCACCAGTGAATGGTAAGTTGAAAGCGAATAGATTGGCTTGGTATGGGCATGTCATGAGGAGGGGTGAAAAACATATAACAAAAAGTGTACTTAGTTAATTATATAATACTTACAAAACCATAACTTAAGTTCTGAGGAGAGGATAGCAAAAAAAGAGGCTGGTGACAAAACGTCTTCTAACTTAGTGAAAATTGTTGAATTATTCTAAAGTAGTCAATAGGGACACGTCATTCTACTGTGAAAGTCCATGGGCAGCTGTTGAGAACTCTCACTTTTATTTTGCCTTCCGTAAACATATGGTTTATCAAAATCTATTGTCTAAATGTGTCGATGGACAAGCTTGCGAATCGCCCAATTAAAAATCTTAGTTTAGTTATACGCATGTGTATTACTAATATACGAGTAGTACATATAGCACATTTCTTCTTCTTTACACTGATAATACTATGCAGCTTACTTTACTATGATAAATTTAATATTTCGCTTGATAATCAGAGATCATATAGTGAAAAGTGGATACAGTATATAGAATACATAAAATTTTAACTGGCACTAAAGGGCATTCGCTGACATACCTATTCGTTTGGTAAGGGCTTTTTTAAACTTTCTTTGAGGGTGAGCTAACCAGACAGGTGTTGAAGAATGCCCTATCACTATGTTATTGTCAAGCCGTTCTTTCAATTGTCCCCCGAAGGGGATCGAACCAGCGTCCGTCAAATTGTAATCGATTAATCACACCAGATCATACTTCAAAATGAAAAAATACTGTTTGCCTTCATTTAAATTAACCTTAAACGAGATTCATTTTCGTATCCATAAAACAATTCCACGTGAAAGATATACCAAAATACCTTACCTGTTTCACATCGATTTACCATAATAGATGGAAAAGAAACGTATAAGAAAGTAAGCCCACAAAAATATATGATATGATAACGTGAAACCAAATTGTAATATATCAACCGGCAAAATACATATTTATGCGAAAGCCTTTCAACCATTAGGGGTGTACGGGAAACTTGCGTCACAACGCGGGCGTAATGAGGATGGGGCTAATTTTAACCTATACTCGACAAAAAGGAGCAGGCTATCACCTCAGAACTCCGTTACATGTACGCCAATTTAGAAATCCTTTTTCATATTCCTATAGAAATTTCATCTAAATGATGAAAAAAAATACATCTTACATACACTATACTATCGTAGATCTCATTAGTACATCTTTACATTTTCGAGGAAATGGTAAAGTGCCCCTACTTTTAGCCATTACAACTCAGTTTTTACAAGACTGCGAAGAGCAAAAAGGAATATAATTACCTAGCTATTATTTTCCTTTTCGCTCTTTGCAGTCTGTGCATCAACGGTACGCATCTGAGCACAAATCGTTCGAAATGCTAGGGTTTGTTTAAGTTGATTTGACGATTTGCTGCATTTAGTGTACCCCAAAGAAGTTATCTTAGAAAAAACAATGACAAGTTGTTTTTTTCAAGAGTTCTCACAAATTTCAACAGTTTTACATTAAAAATTCACAAAACATAGAAGAGAATTCCTGCACTTTACTTATTAACAATACTTAGCTGGCAGCAATACAGACAATTTTGTATTTGGAATATGGAATTATGAATAGAGAAAGAGGTTGAAGATCCAATAGAAAAGGAGAGAGAAAAAATTTGGAAACTGGAGCTTATGCCAAAGTATATATATATAGATGACAGTACTTTGTAGATTACGTTGCGGTTTTCCTGTAGGTCAGCAATATTCGTCGTGTTAAAGTTCAAAGTTTTACAACATGGTAACAAGGTAAAAAATATTAGAAACTATTTTACTTAGCTTTGGCTAAAACAGCAGACTATGCAGGGCCAACTTAAAAAAGCCACAAAAATTCTGTAGGCTTATTGCAGTAAAGCGCATTATTTTAGTAAGCGACACTTATGTATAATTTTTTCCTCTCGATCTAGGAATAGTATTCAGTAGTCGTGGGTTTTACGCCCATCATCAGCCAACAACATCCCCAAAAAAAGATCTACCATAATTGTACAGTACTATGATCTTATTCTCTTCGATCTCGAAAACCTGATCATGAATTTACGAAATGTGTTTTGAGTCTTGACGGTACTTATTTCTTGAGTAGATGAGTGAATGAAAATATAATAAGGTTCATTTTAGTGTGTATTAGACAAGTTCAATAGATCAGATATCTTCTTAAATGAAAGGCACTGTTATCTGTTGGTTATTTTTTTGAGTTAGTTGAGTTAGTTATAATGCATAATTAATGAAAAAGGCGGATAAAAAATACTGTACCTATATAAAATGTTGACAGATTCCGATGACATGATAGAGATTGCTTAAAAATGTACTAACCTGCTGTAATAAATACGTTGTTAAACATATTATTTTAGCATATTATGTTTAGCATATAAACGTTTATTCATTCAATCATGCATAATATAGGGTGGCCCAACTATCGGTTGCTTTTTAATTATCGATTATTTTGGCTTTGACACCTCGAATGACTTTGCCAATGTTTTAAATATTTAGTAAAAGATTTGCGGTTTACGAAATAGAAACTTACTTCCAAAATGGTGAGTCTTCAACCGAAACTGCAAGAAAAATTTGCACAAAATTGTACCTCTTACCCTTATAGTACCTATAAATAAAAGTTGGAATTTTGACGTAATAATTTATCTAAATTATGCAAGCCCCTATTTATAAGAACCTGATTGCCTCCCAGCGTCATACATTAGTACATTTACGAAAAAAAAACGTATAAATTCTATTTGGCGTTTTTCCTTTTTATCCACGACTATTCAAACATAATATTTCAACGTGGCGTGTACACTCAAGGAATTATTGCGGACTCGTTTTGTTCCAGAGATGATGGATGACTCGGGAAGCTTTAGACAAGGATCCATATACAAACCAGTTCTAATCATTTTATTCCCAGAGAGACTAATTTGGGCCGCGCGTTATTCGCTATCTTACATCATTAGGAATATTCTATACCTAGACAAATACGTATTGTACTTACTTAACTTAACACGACCACACCCAACTAAGCAGTATTTTTATTCATTTATTTTGATGGGATGGTGGTTCTATGATACATATCGACTTTAGGTACTTTCCAGTACCTGGCTAGCAACTACCCTCAATTTTTTTTTATAAAAAACCCTTAACACTGTTCACATTCAACATTTTTGTTCTAACGAGTTCCACCTTTTACCACGTTGATACTGACCATGTAGTGACATATTGGTTAAAGGCTGGATTTATCTTTAAAAAAAGGTTAAAAGAAGTAGTCTATATTAAACTCCACCTTTAACATCTTTATTGCGAGATTATTACGAGTATAATATTTATCATGGTTATATTAAATCTAACGTACCAACATCTTCTCATAACAGGCGTTGTTTTAAGAATGTAGTTGATTTCGCTTAACTAACCATTAAAAATGCAAAAGACAATATTTCTAAATAATCTTAACAACCAACTTACGACTTACAACCAACGTATGAAAATTCTTGTAATAATAACAATCGAGGAAAAAATGACTTTCAACAAAAACGTGAGACAAAGACTTCATGAAAAGCTCAATATTTTCTATTCAGCAAATCAATCAAGTGTTAACTCTCAGCTCTTGTACTACTTCTCTGACGTTACACGTTCAGAGGATAACTTCATATCACGGCAAGCATCTGTTTTTTTTTTGCGGAGTGCTTAAGCAAGATTTTATTTCTGTTTTTTGACACCGCTTTTTACTTGCTATCTCCTTTTATTATCTTTGTCACTTATTGCCCCACTTTTAGCGAATAAGATTTTATTCGCATTTTATTTTTGGACAGCCGAAGTGATTAATGTAATGGATAGAACAATAAAGATTAGGACACTTTGAGTTCTGTAAGGTTTCATATTTTCATGTATAAATTTACTGCTTTAAATGTGGAGAATAGGGATAAAGCAGTAATTTATGAAACTGTATCATAATAAGACCAAATTTTGTGCAATTTCATACACTACTTCTTTCTACTATGAAATTTACGTAAAATCACAGCATATGTTTGAATGTATTTGAAAACGTTTAGCGCCAAAATCCATTTACCATGCATGTTGCGCCGCGTCCACAGACTGCTAGCGTGGGGGGTTACAAACATACATCCACACATCCGTACATCCATACTCACAAACTTTCGCAATTATAATATATTAGTAGGATATTCAATGTCCAACCTCCATTCACAATCATGTAGTACATATTCAAACTTTGAAGGAAATATTTCGGCAACTATTGCGATTTGCACCCTACGATATTTTGAAGAAAAAAATATGAATACGTTTAGCGTAGCAAGATCTGAATGCTATGAAACCCATCACTGCCAGTGTGGTACTGCAGTTGATCAACTCGGTCACCGTGGTGACCGTCTTTCTCGCAGTCTTTCTTGTTGCAGAAGTGCTGGTTGAATTTTCCGCCACGCTAGCATTAACGATATCATTCGTCAGGCTTTTACCAGCGCCAATATTGCAGCCGTTCTTGAACCGAATGGTCTCATGCATGACGATGATAAAAGACCTGACAGCATGACAATTATTCCCTGGAAGTAAAGGCGGCCTTTAGTGTGGGACGCTACATGCGTTGACACTTTGGCGCCGTCACATCTTCCCGAGACACATCTTAAGGCTGGCGCTGCGGCTTATTTGGCGGAGCAATTGAAACGGCGAAAATATGCTAACCAAGGTAGTGGTTACATATTTGAATCGTTTGGGGTCGAGACATTGGGCCCGTGGGGACCGAGAACTCATCGGATTTTCAAAAACATATCAGAGCGTTTGATCGATGCAACGCGTGACCAAAATGCTGGCAAATATTAAGCTCAACGATTGCAATCAGCATTGCAATTCAACGTGGCAATGCTGCTAGCATTCTGGGCACGCTGCCAGCCGGTAGCGGGTTAGAGCATTTGAGTTATCTATAGGCTGCCAATAGCTAGTGGATTGCTCAAATGTTATTGTAATAGCTGCAGTATTGTAATTATTATTGTATTTTATGGCAAGATGTTAATGCAAGTAATCATAACGCTTACGTGGTATAGTTTTTTTATGTTACGTACCATAACACAAGTTTATTTTTACTTTTTGAAGCGATGATAACTCAGCGGAGGGAGCGTCGCCTGTCAAACTGACGGACACTGGTTCGATCCCCAACAACAGCTTAAGCTTCCGGTGAAGGTAACACCGTTATCAAATTCCTAGCATGGTGGTAGGTTACTTTCGAACACCCGCCTGGCTAGCTATCACCCTCAAGTTTGAAAAACTGTCACAAAACACATAGTGTGTTCAGACAGCAGTCCTTGAGAGCCAGTGAGCATTCTAGATCTAGCGTGATAACATCTTTGACTAAATCTTCACTGACCATCAAGTGAGATAGTGATCAAACGCTAGATCAATACAGTATAAAAAAAAAACATTTCTTTACCATTAAAAATAAACGCAGTCTGTCCCATTTTACCCCGCAGCGAAATCGCTCGACATATTCAGGAAATTACACACTCGGAGGCACGCGTTCAGAAATGATACTGATATTATGCTAATTTAACATATTTCGTTTGAGAAAGGAATTATTTATACACTCCTTTGAATCCCTCCTTCTGTTTCGTATGGGCTCTATCTTCAGTAAAAAAAACTCGTTATAAGGTAATTTACTTCGATTTGATAACCAAATTATTTTATGCTTTACATAAAAATATTTTGTGAAGCATACATAATACATACATATATATATATTTAGCATACATATATATTTTTATGTAAAGCATACGATATATTCTAGCTATTAACTTTTACCGTATTACTTAAAATAACAGTGACAAAGAGAGCTCATAGTTTGTACGTTGAGATGCGATGTTCATTTGTTTGGTTTTTCTTTCGTGCCTGTATCACGAATGGATAACGTCAAATTGGTCTTATCGTCGCCCTATAAATAATTATATCGGGCGTATGACTTATCAATTCTCCACTACTGCTATACAAGAAGAATGGCAGTTAGTATTCCGTTCAATGAATTCACGTTGCGATACAATGACGCTAACATTTGGTTAATATTTCATTCTCCCAACACTAAACTACAAGTATGTACATTTCGAATTGACTTTAAATTTCTATGTCGATTCCTGTGCAATAAAGTGAAAACCTGCTGGTTTTTTGTATCCGTCCTCTTACAATATTTTTTTTAATTCAAAATTATTCATTCAATTTCTTTCACTGCTACATGCTAATTAGGTCAAAATGGTAAAGTATATAACAATAAGCTTCATACATTTTGTATAATGATTGACTTGTAAAATGAAACATAGGTATAAACGAATCGCAGTCATATAAACGTTTAAATGACGCACGTCCCTTCCGTATAAACTGTCATGTCTGTGTTACATTTGTACTAGATAAAGTTAGGCGTGAGGTTAATTATTATAGTGATTCCTGCTACAGCTACAAGCAAGTTTACGCTGTCTGATCGCGGTGACCACTTTACTGCCACCACTTATTGTGTACTCTTCTGTGTACAGTAAAATATATAAATAAAACATACAACAGTAAACCGGCTAACAAACGTTCTGCTCAAATAAAGCACCCCCTTCTCACTCGATTGTAAAGTAAAATGTACGGAGCAGAATCATTTTTAACGGACTTCAAAAAAAGAGTAGGTTCAATGTTCCACTGTGTATTTTGTTTGTATGTCCACCGATTTCTCCGCCAACTGATTTTCAAAATGTTGTCTTTGTTGGAAAGAGTATAGGTACGCTTTCGAGAATGGGACTACCCATGTAAACTTTATTACAATCGTGGTTTAGTACTTTTTATGATATCAATGAAACTCTTAAAAAAATACAGGTTGTTCCAATTTTTCTTACAAAATACCTTGTTTGCTATGTACTTGTGCTTTCTTTTTATTTTCAAGACGATTAGAAGACTTCGTGAGACGATTATACATATATTACCTAGTGCAATTTATATACGCTATTTAGAAGAAAAAAGTGTTAGACAGGATGACAGTAATTAATTATAGTTTCTAAGATAACTTTATTTCAATAATCACTCTTAGAAGTAAAAACGTATATCTGGAATAAGGTTACAATAAAAAATCGGTCAAAATTGTGCACTTATGACATAATTAAGACCTTTCTGGGAGAGGCCAATGGCTCCCGAAACACAGCCCCACTGCTTCGGGAGGCCTTTGTGTTCACTTAATCTTATATCACATTTTGTTAATAAAGTGGTTCGACGGTCGCCGTGGCTTAGTGGTCAGTGACATGACTTCTGGGTCTCCGGGGCCTTGGATTCGAATCCCGACAGGGGCATACATTTCTGCGATGAGTGCAGATGTTTGAACCGGGTCTTGATATTTGTTTGCTTTGAATGTGTGTGTCTATACCTCTCGCGACACAGGGAATCCTAGTGCAGAGTTTAAATGTGAAAAATAATTTGTATTAGTATTTGTATTTCTTAGATAAATGAAAGTTTATTCATAGAATGATTATTTATAGACTGTAATATTTCCAAATGATTTTTGATACAAATTTACCCTGCTCTTATTAAGGAATGCCTTAGGTCATTAAGCCTTGTGGCACATAATTATATTTGTTCTTATAAATTTTTCGTCCCTTTGTAAATTAGGTATTTACATAAACTATGAAGTAAACTGTGCCACGATTGTATAGACGAAATTAAAATATGAAGAAAATTTTGTAGATAAATTAGCTCTGTTGAGCTAGTAGGTAAAGCCAGTATCTTGGGGGCCTGTAAGGATTTTAGCCGATATTTTGACACGAAGTGTAGTCATTATATGATAATGATAGATACATTTTACAGGACCCGGGGTTCCATTGACTCCGCGTGATTGTGCCTACTGTATCGTATTTAGGAGAAATAATGGGCCACAGGTTCAGGGCTGAGAAGATTTTCTTTACAATTTCACACCAGTGCGCAGTGGTCGGAGCTACCCTGCCACCATGGTGAAAATATGATAACAGTGTTACCTTCATCGGAAGCTCAAGCCATTGGTAGGGATAAAACCGGTGCTCATTAGTTTTACAGCCAACGACGCTCCTACCGCTGCGCTATCATCGCTTCATTTATTTGCCTAGAATTTTGTTGCCTGCTATAAAATAGTAGGCAACTATAGGCTAGTAGTCAACTCGAGTTCGTGGTGTTTTTTTTCTACCCATATATATCATGTATGTTTAGTAAGTCATGTGTTCAGATTATTATAATTGTTAAAGTTATCTTTTGGTTTGGAGCTTACATGTATAACCGCGTGGAATCATTTTAAAAAATAAACTGACAATCGTAATCAACAGCACACATCTACAGCACACCTAATATCCCTACAGCTGCTACGGCATATTGTTTTATTAATGTACATGATTAATCTGTACTACCTAAGACATCAACCATAATATTTTGGCCTTTATCAAAAATTCTCGCGGTGACGACAAATACCTTTGAACTGTGTGCTACACGAGAAGAAAAGAATTTTAAAAATGATAAAATTATTTTTTTGAGTCCGTAGGTAATAATATAAAGTATAATATTTGTAATATGTTAAATCAATAGATATCAAGATTTGTCCCGCCCTTTCTGCCTGTAAACACCCGCGAGCCTCGGTAATGTCATCGGCACCTGTTAAGCCTTTAATACTTACATATTAAATGGTTAGTGTATTATATTTTATCTTTGAATATTTTAGTTTTTTATATAAATATTATTCTTATTATTTGAATTAATCAATGAACTGAAAGTACTTTTAAAAAAATAGTAGTTGAGCTGGAGCTCAACTACTATTTTTTTTTAAGCTGGAGCTTAGCATTGAACACAAAGATGTGTAAAATAGATTTTTTTTGGTAAACTGCATTTTTCTAGCATTGGATATATTACGCACATAAGCTTGAAAAATTAAAGGCAAATTTTCAGCCACATCGTAAGAGCAGTCTCTAAGATAGTAGATACTTTAAAAAAATATATGTACATAAATTGCTGGTATACTAAAACAAGAATTTCATACAAGAGTAAAATATGCTCACGAGCAAGTTGTGCCTTTGAAGATGATGTTTTAGAAACATATCCCGTCTAAGTTCTCAACTTTCAACAACACACCAATGGTCCAAAACACGGAAGAGAGAGATAAAGTCCCAAATGACATTCTATTTGCGTAAAAACTAAATGTAACTTTAGTCAAATGTAAGAAACTACAAATTAAGATGGGACCAAGTTTACAAATTCCCGTATTGTTCGCTGTCCGTCCATTGCCCTATGTCCGTCTCACGTTCCGTCGCGGCCCATACTAAATAATTCTTATCTAGGGTTCCTTGGCTATTGAGGAAACCATTAGAGAATTTTTATCGTGTACAAAACTTTACAATTTCCATTTGATTTTATTATGGAATATAAATGAATATTTTCTTCTACATCCGCCTAAAATTATCTGTACGAATATAAGAATGAATACCCTTAGTCACGGCAACACGCGCGAACGGCTGGACTGATTTCGCTAGTTTATTTTTTGTTCTGTTTGTTGTCCGTTTATTTTAAAAGTTTCTGTTAAATTAAAAAATAAGAAAGTAGCGCGGATAACTTTATGTTGATATTAAATTTTCTCATAAAACATTCGTAGTTAGACATAACTGAACTAACAGTTGTGCTGTGTTTTTGACATTTGGCACAATTGACAGAACGTGTTTTATTTATTAATTATATAAATTTGAATTCAATATTAATAGTTCAGACAGGGCAACATGTGACGTCAGCATTAATATAAATTCATAATCACTGTTGGTTGAAGTTTAGTTTTCTATCAGATGCTAATGAATGAACTACATTTGTAAATTTACTTCATTAATTAGATCATCGGAAAGAAGCGCTCGTACACATGCGATATTGATCTATCAGTTATACCTTGGATGAGTGACCGGTAGTGGCATTTTCGACTGAGCGCTTCCGTGCTTTGGAGGGCACGATAAGCCGTCCGTTCCGGTTGTTGTCTTACTATAGCAGTCGTTAGAATTTGTCGGAGGTCTTTGGGCGATCTGAAAACTCCGACATTATGTTGGACTAGCCGCCAACCCGCACTAGCTAGCGTGGTGGATTAATGTCAATATTCCTCTCTGAGAGGAAGGCCTGTATTGCAGCAGTAGGGGCGTGTTAGGTTGATTATGCTAAATCTGTCAACAATTTTATTTTTGTTACTTTTGACACCCGCACTAGGATTCCCCGTATCGCGGGAGCCATAGCACATAAACACCCCAGACCTGGGGCAAGCATCTACACTCGTCGGATGATGAGTGTAGATGTTTTTTCGGGATTTGAGCCCAGGGTTCCGGAGACACAGAAGTCATTTCACTGACCACTACGCCACGGTGACCGTTATCTCATCACTTTTTGATATCAGGAGCTGGTAGTTAAAAAAACTATCGCTCTAGCCAATACTGTCACCAATATTTTCTATCCCACTCATGACCACAGGAAATAAAAAATTTTAAAACGTATAGAGGGATAACTCAATACAAAGCAAATGTTTAACTGGTGATTTAGCACTTTTTTTTTTAATAAACTTAAATAAAAAATAAAATTAAATGTTCTACGGAACCTAAAGCATAACCCGGCTAACTCAACGTGATCAAACTTTTATTACCACTGGACCAAACTTAATACAATTTGCTTGAACTGCAAATACCAAATTCTTTATAAGTTTCGGGATCCACTGCCTCGAAGTTTGTTCAGATGGCCCCCTTTGATCTTATATTTATATGTTCGATGTTCGCGAAGTTTTTATGAAGTTGCCTCTTTTTATTTTACTTCGTGTCTTTATTAAATGAAGCGTGTTATTAATCTTAGATCCATTTGGGAGTTTGAGTTGTTTTAGTGACTTCGAGTGTATTTTTTATGATGGATATACAAATACCGACGTTAAGCTTTGGTAATAACGAATATTTCAGTAAGAAGTTCCGTAGGCTATTGATTAATTGTACTTGGAAATAATATAAATAGCATTATTTAAGCAGCCATAATTTTCAAATAAGTATTGATTCACATAATAAAATCTCATACAAACAATGACTTCGACTCGAGTCAGCAATGCGAGCATGGATCGTGCTGACAAAAATATTTATATAATATATCGAATTTTACAGAAAGCTGCTAGCATGAAACTGGCCTCGACAACTAGTATCGATCGATAACGATGTCGAAAAAAAGATTAACAAAAAAAAGTTACCACAAAATGGAACCGACTTCAACACTGAAAAGTGTGAAATAACTTGTTGATGTCGGTACCATGATAGTTCATAAGTAACTATTATAAAAATGTTGTGAGCATGGTACCGACATCGACAGTTTATTTCACACTTTTCAGTGTTGAAGACGGTTCCATTTCTGTAAAAGATTTTTTTCACCCTTTTCAGTGACCTTTGGTGAGCGTGGTTCATCCACGAATGGGAATAGAGATGAACTTCATTCAATAAGATTTGTTGGATGAAAGCAGCAATGAGGATGGAGACGAAGAGACATTTCATAATGGGTTAGTATTCAGGTAACGCCCTGTTTTTAAGGTTACCTTTCAGGAAATATATGACCTTTGACCTTGAGAATCTTTGACCTTGTGAATTCGTAGAATTCGTCTGAAAGCACGTATTATCAAAACTCTCCACTCACCATCACTCACCTATTCGAGTTATTTTCTGACATAATCTTAACAAGATATTTAATTTTGTAAAGGAAGTATGGTAAAAAACCTTGTTAAGTGCACCATAAGCCTCACTGAGTTACACAAGGGAAAACCTACGTTATACCAAAAAGAATAAAAGAGGATTTGAAAAGAATAAGTAAGTAAGTACTTACAGATACAAGTTTTATGGAATTTTCTGGATAAAACTTTTGGGTGTTGGGGCAGAATTATATAAAAACCAGTGGAGCAAACTCTTGGAAGTTAGAGCGAAAAAAATTATTTCTGATTGTATAAGTTGATGGAACATAACTTCGTTGTCATGTAAATGTATTGGAAACTTTTTTATTTAGATCAAGTAAATGACAAATGTAATATTTTGTAAGTGTTATGTATGGCAGTGTACATGCGCAAGTATACTGTAAGAATGTTATTATTAGAATGTGCATTTTGGATTGTATTTCACTGTTTTCATAGTTATAACTTAGGAAAAATAATAAGAATTGTGACTTTGATTAAATATTGGGAGGAGCTATTATTGCTCGAATGAAGTTCGTGAACGCCGATCATCCGCTGTCAGAGCTAGATTTGGCTTTGCCTGTAGAGTTTCTGTACACACGCCTGTACAAGTATACTTCATCATCATCATCATCATCATCTCAGCCATAGGACGTCCACTGCTGGACATAGGCCTCCCCCATTGATTTCCACAAGGACCGGTTGGAAGCGGCGTATATAAGCGTATACTTCATGTTTGGTTTAAATAAGTAAATAAAAAACAATCATCCCTACTTTTATTAAATGTAAGTATATATATTTAATGAGGTAGTGGTCAAACAACTGCCTATTATGAATGAAAAAAAATGTACAAAAACCGAGTTATAGTAAACACGAGGAGATATTCTCGTCTGTCCCCATGATCTGTCCCCCATGGGGACAAATGGTGAGAAAAATTACCGTCTATTCCCCGACGAGCGATGGGGGGACAGACGGAGCCCACATCGACGTAGCCTTATACTTTACCAAGTTGTTTTATTGCTAATTATATGATTGCCATATAACAGGAATGTTTACTTTCTTTTACCTTGATTGCGTAGTAATATCAGATATTCTGTGTCTGACCAAAATTGCTGATCAAGTTCACGATTCGTTTGATTTACGGTACGTACCTGAAAATAAGGCAAAGTAATATATTAAAATTATTGTACCTTAAAAGGGATATAAAACCTATATGCAAATTATATTTTCAATCACATAGCAAGTTGGCAACTCAACACAAGACAACTTTGAAGCCGCGTTAGCTTAGCAGTGGGAGTGTCGGCTGGCAAACTTACGGACGCCGGGTCAATCCGCACCCACGGCTTGAGCTTCTGGTGAAGGGAAGACCGTTATCAAATTCTAATCATGGTGGTAGGGTACTTTTGACTACTTTACCACTCTCAAGTTTGAAAAACTGTGACCAAACGCAGTGTGTTCAGGCAGCAGTACTTAGAGCCAGTAAACATTCTATGTCTAGCTTGATAACATCTGAGATAGTAGTTTAACGCTAGACGGATACAGGGTAAAAAAAAAACTTCCATCGGCTTAACTTAAACAAAATTTTTCAAGGTCTTTAACATGTTCATAGCCTGTCTTTATGAACACGTTAAAAGGCTTGACGCGGTAAAGACATCTTTACCGTAGTCTTTCAACCCATGGAGCGATCAATCATGTGTGGGTTCAACAACTTTGTTCAATAAACGGTTTGTGTTTTGGCGTGGAAAGCCGTTTATCCACTTCGCCATTCGAGGTGAGCGATAAGGGAGTAAACATGCCAAGTTTCTTATGAGAATTTGTGTGTTCATTTCCATTCTGTGTAATTTATTAACTTATAAAGAGATTCGATCAAGAAATAGAAATTCTAGAAGAAAGATATGATAAGCCAACGATAATTACTTAAATAAATAAATTAACGTTTATTTCGGAATATAGGATCCATAGATTTTGTTAGTAACAATTTTCTTAGAACTATGTTAGTAGGTACTTTTGTAGGAGAAATACAGTTTTACTTTGTAATTTAATTTATTTATTTACATTCACACAAGGTCTTCAGGTCCCAAACTAGGCAGAGCCTGTACTATGGTGACCTGATGACTGATATTATATACATATATACATATACACACCCAGACACAGTTCAAACAGACATGTTCATACACACAAATTTATTATATTATATTATATTATATGTATTTAACGGACTGGCAAGCGCAGCATAGGACGGCCACCGACCAGGTGGACAGACGACCTGACTAAGATCGCAGGCAAGGGCTGGATGCGGGCCGCTTCCAACAGGTCCTTGTGGAAATCAATGGGGGAGGCCTATGTCCATAAGTGGACGTCCTATGGCTGAGATGATGATGATGATGATATGTATTTTTTAAGTAATTACGTGTGTACGTAATGTGACCATCGTTTCGTCACTTACACGACAAACGCAGCGTGGTAGTCAGATTTTTTAAGACGGTCAATGCTGTCATACTTTGATAGAATATAAATCGACAGATAGACATAAAAATCTTTTTAATTGCACGATAAGCATCGTGAATTCGCATTTCGATATCAGTTAGAGTTTCTTCTGAATAATTTTAATACCACTCATGCCTTGAACTTCGCTTGCGACATTTTTATTTTCTCTGTTTTAATATCGCAGTTGTCTATTGCTAACAGCTGACCACGCCGTAAGCATCCCGTCTATTACGATGGGTAATTCTTGTGTTCAAAAAGTATTGATTTATTTAAATCTGGCTCTATAACCAAAATGTTCTGAATTTTGTAACTTATAAGTAAAGGTATCTTGGACTATAATAGTCGCAAAAAACATTGTCAACATCCATTGGGATAGCGGAGGAAAATACATGATCACAACTTTCTCCATTATTTTATTTGCAACGGCGATAACTGGGTTGTAACTTGTTGTCAACAACTGCAAACACAAAGTCGTATGTGCACTATGGTCTTCATATAATAATAAATTTAAATATATTAATATTGTATTTCAAATAAACGAACTTCCATGGAGTTCGATCCCAGCTGGCGAGGACCTTAGCCATCTGAGCCTATTCGTTTTTGGTTCTGAGACGCAGAAATTTTAGAGAATGGGGACGCATTAACACAGATGAACCTTAACGACAGTACGATTAACTTATTACTAAGAAAACTTACAAAATTGTTCGGATCTAAGCATTTATGCCGATGCACAGGTAAATTTAAGTAATACATAAATACCATTAAAGTAATTATCACAAAAGTGATATAAAGTAATTTTTTCACTTTTGTAACATAGAAAACCAACAACTTCTTTAACAAAACATCTCGTAACAACGCAAAACTACAAGCGACTAAAATAAATCCTACAAAGTGTTTTTTTTAAACTTTTATTTACACAATTGGCCTCATATCGAAAATGTAGGTATGACTTCTAGAACAAAATACCTCTCTTAGCTGTATTAAATATAAAATAGATTAAAAAAAAAAAATATAGTAAATAATTTACAAAACATTATGTTAACTGTGGCCTCCAAATTAGGCTACGCCTGTATCTTAGGAGCCAGAGTAGTTCCCAGATGCAATTACTAACGACACTCATCAGACGTAGCTGATGCCAACTACTGTGTACGTAAATCTGGCTTTTTTAGTACAACTTTGAGAAAATGCTAGCTAAAAAACTAGCTAAGCTTTCTAGCACCTTTTCAACCTAGCAATACAATATCTAATTTCTGCTTGGTTTGAATTGATCTCATGATAAGAGAGGAATAGCAGAGAGTAAGTTAATATTAAGTTAAGTATAAGCGATGTCAAATGTATTGCAAAGTAATTTTATTGTAAAACCTTAATTTAGTTAAATAACATTCTTTCTCTCTTTAGCTATATAAAGAGCTACTCATTGTGTTAAATGTATAGAAACTTAGCAAAATTGACAACACTAGATGTATATCACATATCCAAAGCCTTTCCAGTACACTGTTTTAAACCACACAGAAAATCCTAAGCCTAAAACATTTTGTACAAGCAACAAATTACATCAAAAAAATATAGGCATTACTTCACAAATTAGAATATCACCTATTACATCTAGCCCACGTTTTAAAGCGTTCCATTAAACTGCTTTTAATTGAACAATTTGCCTAACATCGAAAACGTATAACGTCTAGAAAAAAAATATCACGTACGTACCTACGACGCAAAACCATAACTGACTTAAATACTTTGGTAAACTGTTCGATTCATAAATTACTAATGCCACCCATTACATCCAGCTCACCTCTCTAAAAGCGTTCCACTAAATTGTTTTAAATAGAACGTCAAACGGATTCAATAATTTACCACCTATTATTTATTCACCGTGCAGGCTTCGGACCGGTCCCTTTTACACTTCAATAATAAATTAACTTTTCAGGCAACATTTTGAACACGGTTACCGTACGGTTACTGCATGGGAGATCAAACGCGAAGGGTAATGAATAAAAAATCTGTATATTTCGAAGGAAGCTGTAACTGACAGATCTATCAACACATAGCTAAAACTATTGAGGGGAAGATTTGAAGAAAGAAGTAAAAAAATCTTATTATATACATTAAAAAAAATAACAATGTACAGCAACTGAATTTGAGGGACGCGGTACAGTGCTGGATAAAAAACTGCACAGTTATAGAGCATTTGTCGTTAACGGGAGAATTTTGGATTAAGGAAAATTAATGTGATAGCTAGAAAATATTTATTTCCTTAATAAATTCGCAGTTAATAGACTTTGAAAAGACTCAAACTAGTAATTTTTTTTGTTATGACATAGTGCTGTAGTGTTGTAGTGGTATACTTATAGGGCAGGCCTATTTTCAGCTGTGGACGTCATAGGGATGGCATGATGATGAAAACCAGGGAACATGCATGTAAATAAGTTAGTTAGTTTAACCACCTGATGTCGTTGAAACTAAAGTTGGAACTAACCAACTTAATCGAAAAATCACAAGCGACGGTCGCCGTGGCTCAGTGGTTAGTGTCAGTGACATGAGTTTTGTGTCACCGGGGACCCTGGGTTCGAATCCTGGCCGGGGCAAACATTTGCGCGATGAGTGTGGATGTTTGTTCCGGGTCTTGGGTGATTGTGTGTGTTCATGACTCCCGCGACACAGGGAATCCTAGTGCGGGGGTCAAAGTGTAATAAAATAAAAAAAAATTAAAAAATGTTTTCCTTTTTTCATATTAAAAATGTATGTCTGAATCACATCAGTTTTCTTAAAATTACGTAAAACATCTCTATAACATTAAGGTCCTAGTGTGAATGTAATAGACAGATTATGCTAATGTTTAATTTTAAGTTCTTTATAAAGCAGGTAAGTTAAGCACTTTAAACCAGAGCATTAAGCAAAACTCGTTGAATGCAAAGTCGCGCAGGTGCATTAGCAAACGAAGTAAGTTTAATTTGCGCTCAGCTAAAACCGCGTTCACTAGTCCAACTTTAATTAAGTAACCTTTTATAGCAAAACGTAGTGTAAGCAATTATGAACCTAATCCTGAAACCTTTAGAGCATAATATTGTTGGAGTATGGTTAAAACTGTTTAGTTGATATTGTTACCCTTCGGTTTTGTATCAGTTACATTTCAGTGAGTGTGCAGTTGAATTATGTATGTAAATTAGTTCTACCATCCAATCTATGGAAGTCCAGCGCACGATCAGTACAGTTCTGAGTTGAGTAAGGTTTGTTATTATGCACACTCGCTTATAACTAAACTAAACCTATGATGGTACTAAAAAAAGGATGTCTTCCCTTTACTATTGTATTTGTATATATTACCATATTTACATGTTAGTAGCAAAAAACAATTAATTTATTCATTCATTTCTGCTCTATGGTTTGTCGAATAGACCTACAGAAATACACACTCTATAATTATAATGTAGTAGGTACTTGCTTCGATAAAAGTGTAATACGCTTACTACTAAAAAAAAGCTGTTACATACGTAGGTATATTGGCTATTCAACGCGGTAATGTTGCCAGCTTTTTGGAAACTTTACGTGCTATCAGTAAATTTAAATGCCGATTTTTATTTATTTGTACACGTAGTTATTTTTATATAAATCGTTTATTTTATTTTGGTTAAATTATTAAAATAGTTTACACTGCTCCCAAAAAACGTTTTATTACAAGACTTTGCAAACATGTAATTTTTAGACTTTTGCGATTCGAACGCATTGTTAATCGACCAATGCAACTTCGAAACGTCGAGGTAAATAATTTACTAAATATTTGCAAACATGGTTCTCTTTTACTATAAAATATGCTTTGAGTTATTCACTAGACAAGTCTTTCGATAATACTTGGACTCAAGTTTACAAAAGAATAAAGTCGCAGCAATTAAATTTGATGTACCTATATGTTAAAGAGCTTTACACAATTATATACATGATCAACTGATATGCACGTGTACGTCATAAGCAGTAATTTATTAATTTTTCCATTTCGTTGTTATATACTGAGATATATTTCTGCACGCTATATTATAGAACTTATTCTCGCGGGAGGATGCTGCATGCTACAACACAGGTTATGAGCTTAGTTCAGCAGCACATTCCCACGAGACATAATTCCATTAGGAAAAAAAAATATTCTAGCTTTGTAAGTGGAAATTTGTAACTTCTTTTTTTAAATTGGTGAATTTGTTTATTTATGTGTGTATACTTGAATACACGTTTTTTTTTGTGGAAAAGATTTAGAATTGAAATCATTTATGTCTCAGATTTATCTTATTCTTTAATGGGTATATAAATTATAGAAACGCTTTAACAATCAATATTCGTTCATGGATATACCGAAACTTACAAGTAATTTCAGCGTGACAGCTATCCAATCTTAGCATAAAAAGAGGGACTCAATCATTCTTGACATTGGGCAGCACTAATATAAATAGAACACATATAACAGAAACAAATAGCAACACTATACAGAGTTGCTTTTTCTTCCTAGCTTTTGAGTTTTTGACGTTCGCCGTGGCTCAGTGGTCAGTGACATGACTTCTGAATCTCTGGGACCCTGAGTCGAATCCCGAAAAACATTTGTGCGATGATTGTAGGTGTTTATCTCGGGTCTTGGATGTTTGTGAGCTGTGATTGTATGCGACTATACCTCCCGCGACACAGAGAATCCTGCGGGGGTATGAGTGTGATTAAAAAAACAAAGAAATAGAAGAATAAGAAATATTTGTATTTGTACTCTCGAAAGCTGTGTTGTACTCTGAGCTGGCTAAGAGCAAGCAACGGTCAGGTAGGCAGCACCTTCGTTACAAAGACGTGCTCAAGCGACATCTCCACGCATGCGATATCAATATTAACTGTTGGGCGGAGCTTGCATTGAATATAGTGGCGCTTTAGTGTTAGTCAAAATGTTACAACTCTTGAAAATACACAGCTAGAAGATCTTGATGCCAAGCGCACTATAAGTAAAACTTGACCAAAGCCTTCCTATAACTGAACATGTAACAGCGCCAGTCAGCTCTACTGCAACATATGCGACCGTATGTTAAAGACAAAGTTGGGCCTGACGCGTCATATTAGGGCGCACGCCAGGAAGTAGAAACAGGTTTCCATTATCAAAAATGACAAGAAGGACATCAACATTATTTTTATTTGTGTTAAATTTGTTATATTATTTTTGCCATAGTAACACGCGTTTTCTTTCCATTTTTCAGGGTTTTTCTCCCTCTTACCAACGTGAACGGTTGAGTTTCACCCATCGCCCTGCCACATAATGAACTATTTATCTCATGTCTGTTTCACCCGTTATGTATTGGAGTTTCAAACCACTAGTCAAATGTTATTTTCAAAGATTTAGCAGAATTTCAAAACTGGTCTTACAAGTTGGAAGAAAGATTTACAAGAAGCGAAGGTCAGAACAATGTAGGTTTACTTATTAATTTTAAACTCGTACGGCAATTCGCCATCGCTATATGGTAGATATACCACCTATACGCACGAAGCGTTTTGCTTCCACTTTCTTAATGCGTACTGCCAAGGAATGGAACTCGTTGCCCGAGTCTGTGTTTCCCGATATGTACAATCCTGGAGTCTTCAAGTCGCGAGTGAATAGGTACCTTCTAGGTTTGAGTGCTAAATCCTAGACAACGTCATCACTTAACATCAGGTGAGACAGTTGTCAAACGCAAACTTATAATAGTAAAAAACAAATTTAAAAAAAAAAACTCGATTGGCACATGTACAGTTCAAGACCCTAATGTTTTTTATTTTATTTAACCCTCTATTGATTGCAAAGAAAATTAGGATACATAACTGTTTGAATTCTAATTTCCATTTCAATAATTTCTACACAAAAAAGTTGATAAATGATAAACGGATGATTATACTCTTATCAATTACAAACAGTTTTTCTTAATGTCAGAGATACAATAATATAAAGCAAGTTCAAAACTAAGTGAAAGCTTGCTAAGCCTCTGTAAGTGCCTTTCTCGAAACTTTTGTTGGCTTCAAAATAACAATTTCATTGTTTAAGAAAATAAATTGACAAGATATACCTATATAACAACATAATATGTACATGTTTCTCAGCACCACCATAGACAATATATTTGTCTATGGCACCACTTACGCTTTACTGCCACAAACTTCAAGCTTCACACAAGCTGCCACAAACTTCACAGTAACTGACAGACCTTGAAGGCTTAACAGGTATCTATGACATTACAAAGGCTCGCAGGTGTTTACAGGCAGAGAGGGTGGGACAAATATTGATGCGTGTCGATTTAAAATATTACAAATATGTGCTTTACACACACAGATAAGTAATTGACACATAACCTACGGGCTGAAAAAAATTACATATCCAATTTTTAGACTTTTTATTTCCCTTTCTTCTGGTGTAATACACAGTTTTTGAACACAAAGTGTCACATTTTCGAAGCGATGATAGATCAGCGGTGGGAGCGTCGGCTGTCAAACTGACGGACGCTGGTTCGATCCCCGACAATAGCTTGAGCCGGTGCAGGTAACACCGTTATCAAATTCCCAGCATGGTGGTACTTTCGTGTAACCGCCTGGCTAGCTGGTGGTCTTCAAGTTTAAAAAACTGTCACCAAACACATAGTGTGCCCAGGCAGCAGTCCTTGAAAGCCTGTAAGCATTCTAGGTCTAGCGTGATAATATCTTCGATCACCCACATCGTCACTGACCATCAAGTGAGATAGTGGTGAAACGCTATCTATACAGTATAAAAAAAAAACAGTTCAAGCACATTTGACGTTAGCGCGAGAATTTTTGATACAGGGTAAATATCGTATATATGGTCGTTTGAACATATACATGCAGCAATATAATAGCTATAATATAGCAATAAAATAGAATTTCAGATTTCAAATGTTCTCATAAGTGACTCTTTTTACAATTGTATTAAATATGTAGGCCTTTCAGACCGACGGACGATTAATTGATAATCGGACGGTTAGATTTTGGTGAACTCCACCCTAAGCGTCTGCCATTAAACCCACGGTCGCTAAATCAAATCCTAAGAATCAAGGTAACAGTAATGGGTCAAGATATTATTAAATCTCCAACGTGGTTCTCGCTAATCCCCGATGTTCTAAATAACATCCTTAAGTTTGTAAATATTTGATCTTCCACTACATTGTCACGGAAAAAGAGGTCGAACTCGAAAGCATCAAAGAATTCTTGGATAATTATCTACATTTATCAATTTCCACGCGTGCCTATCGGCGATTTATGTCTTAGAATATCTTACAAAAAATAGGTAGGTACCTATCCAAGTTATCGCTCACCTAATATATTAAATGCTGCAATCTCTGAAAGTACGTCGTACCCGGTTTAATGTGATATATCTCCCGTCTAACATAGTTATCGCAAAAGATATATTATATCGCTGAATTATGACATACGATGTGGGTACGGTTCTTTAGTGAATGTATTGGGTTAGTTAAGACAGGGATGGAGGACGGACCTTATTTAATATTGGGTCAAGCTTCTTTTAAGGTTATTGTATTTTTTTTATATTATATAGTTATCCTACTACTCCTACTAGTATTATAAACACGAAAGTTTGTGTATGTGTAAGTGTGTATGTGTGTATGTTTATTACTTCTTCACGCTCAAACGGCTACACCGATTTCGATGAAATTTAGTATGGAGATAGTTTAAGCTCTGGATTAACACACAGGCTACTTTAGTCGTGGAGAAGTATAGTTCCCGTGGGATAATTGAGGGACCGGGAAAACCTAAATCTACGCGGATGAAACCGCGGGGCGTTCCTAGTATTATATATCTTTTTTATGCTGTTTCAGCAATGCTATGCGCATATTTTTTCTAGATATTGGGTCTATTCTGTTAAAGACACAAACTGAAATTCTATAAAATGTGAAAAAATCTCATTACATTCAAATTCATATAACGTCTTACAAAGCTGTCTCTTATATTAGATGAATTTAAGATTTTTTTTATACTGTATAGATCTAGCGTATGACCACTATCTCACTTGATGGTCAGTGACGATGTGGTCGAAGATGTTATCACGCTAGATCTATAATGCTAACTGGCTCTTAAGGACTGCTGCCTGAACAAACTATGTGTTTGGTGACAGTTTTTCAAACTTGAGGGTGGTAGCTAGCCGGCGGGTATTCGAAAGTATCCATGTTGGGAATTTCAGAACGGTGTTACCTTCACCGGAAGCTCAAGCTGTTGTTGGGGATCGAACCAGTGTCCATCAGTTTGACACGCGACTCTCCCCCCGTTGAGCTATCATCACTTCAAAAGACAAATTAATCAATATTATTATAATATTTTAATATTCTTTTTAAAGTATTAAAAGTATCAGAAAAGGATTGGCAACCACCAGTATTTAATGTAGGCGACGGTGATCGGTTACAATCAGGGATCTTTGAAGGAGTCAGCTGCTCCTGAATATGCCTCATGCAAACGCAAAACACGTGTCGAGGATGTTCCGCTTACGTAAGATTGCATGTGTATATCGTACTGTACCTATATATTCACTACACACATTTTATGCGGGAGGGATGGTGGTGCACACTGGATGGTCCTCTGTCACCGAACACAGTATGCTTAGGCAGTCCTAGAAAGCGAGTTACCCTTTTAGGTCTAGCGTGATCACACCTTTGACCTCATCGTCACTGACCATGCAGTGAGGATGGCTGGAGGAGCCTGGAATAATTAACTTGCAGAATTAACACTAAATATTGTTTATTTAATATCATTTTGATATGGATTTTCGCAAAGTAACGGCTGAACTGACTCATTTATCATGTTGCCATAATAACGCAAAAGCAATACCTGCCCGGGCTTAGCTAGAATTCCTAAAATATAACAGTACCAACACAAATTAAATACCTATTAAATTTCAATTAATATTATCTGTGTTCTAAAGTAATACAAGTGTTATCTACATGTAATTATTATTTCCTAAACATATCAATTTTTTTAATACTTAAAAACATGTTTTCATACTTATAGAAGCGTTTGCAGCGGAATTCACCCAAACGATCTTAACTCATCAAATGCATTAAGTAACATACTATGCACCTTCACAAACTGACTGTGGATGGATGAACACGAGTGGCTTTTTCGCCTGAGCGCTTCCGTGCTTTGAAGGGCAAACCAATTCGTTGATTTTGGTTGTCTTAGGATAACACATACATCTCCGTCATACCTTGGATGGGTAACCGTTAGTGGCATTTCCGCCTGAGCGTTTCGGTGCTTTAGAGGGTAAGTTAAGCCCCGGCTTTACCTTAGAATATAACAGTCGCTAGGCTATAACAGTCGCTAGGCTATTTCAGCCCTTGGATGGGCCCTGAAAACGCCTGTAATTGCAATAATTCTGAAATACTATTTCACTTTTTTCATTAGCGTTTTACTTAACTTTATACTCGGCCGTTTTATAGGCTTATAGATGAAATAAATGAATTATTAATTATTAACCTGTTGCCTATCGCGTAAAATTAATTTGGTGGAGTCTATTTATGTCATACTACAAGCACCCTGCGGATTCACCCGCGTGGATTACGGTTTTCCCGCTACCTCAATTATCCCACGGGACCCATACTTTTTCCGGAATAAAAGTAGCCTGTGTGTTCCAAGGGTTAAACTATCTCCATACCAAATTTCATAGAAATCGGTAGAGCCGTTTGACCGTGAAGAAGTAACACACATATACACATACACACAAACTTTCGCATTTATAATATTAGTGGGATAGTTACATACGACAGTTGACAAAGCAACGCCAGTCGGGTGAGCTAGTACCTTATAAAACTAGCGTTTGACCACTATCTCATTTGATGGTCAGACACAATGTGGTCGAAGATGTCATTACGGTAGAACTAGAACGGTTACTGGCTCTTAAATACAGCTGCTTGAACACACTATGTGTTTGGTGACAGTTTTTCAAACCTGAGGTTGATAGCTATATACCCAGGCAGGTACTCGAAAGAACTTCACCACCATGTGAAAAATTCGATAACGGTGTTGCTTTCACCGGGAATCCAAGGCGTTCGTGGGGATTGAACCAACCTCCATAAGTTTGACAGCCAAAATTTCCACTGCCGGCTATCATCGCTTCTAAAACAAAGGTATAAACAACAGAACGACCTTTAAAGATATATCACTGGTATATTACTATTTGCGTCACCATGAAAAAAGCTAAATAATATGAAATTCTGAAATTGTCTTTAATAGTCTGTAAAAATATGTGGTAGGTACCTATCAACATTAATTTTCGTACGGCCTCTCGGATTTTACAAAAATATAATGTCTATTGAAAAATTAATCCTCAAAAGGTCAATCTACGGACAAAAGAGCGACCTTACTTTTTATAATTTGAAAAATGCTAACGCTCTCTTGTCCTCAGTAAGTTTTTTAAATTTATCAATAAAATGTAGCTTTATTTAAACTTATATATTATTATGCGTGCGAGTTAAGTATAGAAATGGAATATTTACCGCATATCTATACTAATATTATAAAGAGGAAAAATGTGATTGTTTGTTTGTTTGCATTGTATAGGCTCCGAAACTACTGAACTGATTTGAAAAATTCTTTCACTGTTGAGAAGCTACACTATTCCCGGGTGACATAGGCTATATTATATTTTCAAAAAAAATAGGAATCCTTATAATTTTTCGTTTTGAAATTTATTACCCGGCGAAGCTGGCGCGGGCCGCTAGTTTCCTATAATTTCACTCCTGTAAAGTAGCGAAATATCGAATCAACAAAAATGAACACTATTTTAAATTTTGATTTTAAGCAACCATGTCAGTGTAAACCATGCGTTATGTTAAAAGGGAAATTTAAACTTTTTGTTGATGCTATGGCACACAATCATACCAAATGCATATCTACCATTTTTCTGCATAGGTACATACATTTTCATTCCGAATAACTCGCCTGGGGGAATCCCAGGCGAGAGGTAGATTCCCACAGAGGTAGATTCCATGCGATGTCTAATATCGCCCAATTTTTTTTTTTAACTTTGATTTCTTCTTCTTGTGTCAACATACACAACTGAATAATAATTGCTAACGCAACAACGCAAACTTGACTGGCCGGTTGGCGCAGTTCGTAGCACTCTGCCCTCTGAGCCGCTGGTCCCGGGTTCGATTCCCGGACAGGTCAAACATTTGTGTGCATGAACATGTTTGTTTGACCTGTGTCTGGGTGTGGATATGTATATAAGTATATATATCAGTCATCAGGCTACCATAGCACAGACTCTGCCTAGTTTGAGACCTGAAGATAGTGTGTGAATGTTAATAAATAAAAAAAAAAAAATTGTACATGTCTACTTTCCCAAAAAATAACGTCAGATCAATTTCACACATCTACATACCAAAATGAAATACAGCCAAAGCACCCTATTACCTTATTTATCCAAATTCAGCCCCATGTTTCACTATACATGCCTTGTAGATAAACGTATACAAGCGTTCAAATCAACAGCAACTGTGAATCAACGACAATTGCTCGCGAACCAACGGGAATTTCACGTATCAACGCGAATTCTGCGTTATCTACTACCGTTTACATTAGTCTCTCGTGACGTGTACGCGTTGCGAACGAGCAATGGAATCCGTGTAATGAATTGCTGACTCAGCAGTGTAGGTTGTAATAGTGTAAAGGGGCGTGCTAGCTACGAATGCCAGAATGCGGTCGGAACGCGTGGCTGCACTCGAAACGCTTGGTTAAGTATTGTGTTGCTTAATTTGAATACAAGGGGTTATGTTTAAACGAACTTGCCCTTACTTTCAGAAAGCAATAACTTAAGGTTGAATACACATTAGCTTGAAAATTATACAAACCACTTGGAAACTAAAAGTGTGGGTTTCACTTCAGTCACTAAGGATAATGAATTACCTATTTGGTAAGTAAGTTAAGTACCTATGTGGTACCTAATTGGAAATTATTCAAAACTAAACGTAGTCCGAGGTATTTAAAAGAATCGTAAAAATATGACTATATACTGTTTTCCGTGTTTCATCACATTACTTTTATTTAAGTTGCAAATTATTAAGCTTGGCATATTATGATTAAACATTAATCATCATCATCTCAGCCATAGGACGCCACTGCTAAACATAGGCCTATATAGAATTATAGATTCAAACTTTATATTTAAGTATGTTTTTTATTTCGGAAACGCGTTTTGTTAGACACAACTTTTTTTAACAATATTAAAAAATTTTTTAATTGTTTTTAATAGGGGCGATGTCTTTATTAAAATAAAATACTCAAGACAATCGAATACAACGTGAATTCCACCCAACATAACTGCAAGCACCCATAACAGTATGTACCAAATTAATCTGTATTTAGCTGCGATACGATAACGATACTATTGTGATCGTGCAGCCCCTCCCCATTATCGTGCACAAACTTCGTACTGAATACCGCCGATATATATAAATTACTCCGAACCGTTTTCACACTCATTCCACGCCTCACAGCATTCTGGCACTTAGACAGTGTTATGCAGTCAACCAGATAACTGCTCGGTGCAATATTATACATACTTTTGTTCAAATTTTTGTAACCGGCTACCAGTGAAATTACGAATAACCGAACTCTTAAAGCGACAAGCACATTATCTTTCCACATTTCTATAATAAGAAGTTCTAGAACATACCATAGACAACTCCTTCCTTACTTTGAAAGCTTTAAAACTCACCCTACTATTTGCACGAAGTTTGCGCTGTCAGCATTCAAAATGATGAATCCACAAAGAGTTTGAACGTGGGAACGAACGGTGCGGCACCTCATTGGCCATTTGAAATTCAAATTGCAGGAAAGTTGGTAGTTGTCGCTAGTTTCACTAAATTAGGCGGTATTTTGACCGTTTAGAATTGTAGTTTTTTGTGTCAGGTATTTGTAATTATATTGTAGGTATTGATTTCGTAAGAGGATATGCAAAGTAAACATATTTTTTACGGCCATCAAAAAAAGACGGAGGTTCTTAATTCGATTGTATATTTATGTTTGTTACCTATCGCGATGGAGTATCGAGATGGTTAACTGATTTTGATGATTCTTTTTTATTTGAAAGCTGGTCCTGTGTCCCATTTAAATTTCTTAAGAATCGATCGAGCTGTTTTTGTGCTACGCTCTAATAACTGAAAAGTGTTTACGAAAACGTCTACTTGGATGACTTTCCTATTGCCGGTGAAGAAATCGGTGAACATACACAATGAAAATTGATCCCGTGAGTAGTAAAAGTCGCTGATAAAAGTAAAAAAAAAATGTTTACCAAAAATGGAACCGACTCCATCACTAAAAAGTGTGAAATAACTTGTTGAAGTCGATACCAATATAGTTCAAAGGTAACTAATATAATAGTCGTCATAATCTATTTTATGATATTTTTTGGTGTTTTTTTTACATGTATGTTTCAAGTGGTTCGGAGAAGACGGCTTGAAAAATCTTAGTAAATTGGCAATATAAAAACAGACTTGCATGATAATTTTTACCTTGTTTGCTCAGCTGCTTGCAAGTTTTATTTTTAATAATTAATTTATGAAGATTATTAAGAAGCAAGACATTATGTTTATAATTTTATAAATAGCTAAGTAAGAAAAAGAATGATATTTTTCTAAAATTAGTTTTGAAGCGCTTAGTCCCTCTATACGATCCCAATCAATCAAGCGCACAGTGTACTTTGCAATTGTACTTTGGGTGTGGGGGGCACATTATGTCATCGGTCTTTATTATGGCTAAGGACAATAACTGTCATACTAAACTTACTTCGGCATGCAGCTGTAACTTTAATATTCATTATGTAAAACAAAACTGACCAGGATTTACATCTTAATATCAGCTCTCAATCCCGTCTAACTTCCTCCGAAAATGTCTAAACTTCCCCCAAAATTGTTCAAACAATATCATTACCATCATACGATAAATTATTATTTTCTCATCCCATTTCACGGGAACTGCAAACATAATCGTAAACTAAAATGAAACGATTACCATATAGAGAGATAGCTAGTTTGAAACCCGCAATCTCCAAAGATCCTTGCATTTATTCCATACATCTCCTTAACAATTTGACCTCATTCCACTCAGATATTTCTTAAATCAGAGCTAGAGCCAAGTTCTTGCATATTAAGCGGCTTGAGCAGTACTGGATTAAACTTAAAGAATTTATAATAGCAATAAGCTAAGGCGACAGCTGGTGGGTTTATTATGAGATGCATATACCCATCCCGCAGTTAGTCGACTCTGGGCGCATTGCAGTACTGTATGTATTATACCGCATGGGTTATGTATGCAAGGTAAAGGAATTAGTTCGGGAGATTGCTCTGTGTTAGTTTAGGATCTTGTTGGATATTAACAAAGATTATGTAAGTTTACTGTTGTGTAATTACAGTCGCTTTTGTTTTGTTTATTTGGATTCACACACTGATTGACGGAATTTTGCCCTCAGTATGGGTATAAATGATGGGTAAAAAAAACTTATTAGGGTAGATTTTAGTTGTACATATGAGGAGAACAGGAAAAGAGATAAAGTGGAAAAATTCATAGTATTCTTACTGAAGCAATTAGCTAATGAAAGTAAAATATTATGCAATTGTGGATATACAAAGTGGAACCTGTGTAGTTGAACCTGGATCGCCCAGCAATGCGACTTCCAGTCCTGTCTGGTATTGGTAACAAGCCCGTTCACGGCAATGTGAAAACAGTTGATGAGCTTGAAAGTCATCAGTGTTAATAACATTAGAAACGTGGACGATTCGGTCCAGCTAGTATTCTCAGCCCGTCATCTTTTGAGCATTTTTGTGGCATATACGACAGCCTATGGACTGAGGTACATAAAAGAGAGAGCTTAAGCAGTTTAAGGTAGATAAAAAAATGGAACCAACTAATATACTTGAAATAACTTGGCTAAGTCAGTACCATGCGCATAATATTTTAATAGTAGTTATTTTTGAAGTATCATGGTACCGACTTCAACAAGTTATTTCACACTTTTGAGGGATGAAGTCGGTTCCATTTTTTGGCAAAATTATTTTTTTCACCCCATTCAGTGACCTTTGCTACTCACGGGATCAATTGTCATTATGTATGTTAACCAATTTCTTCACCCTCAATAAGGAAGTCATCCAGATATACGTAACACTTTTCAGTCATTGGAATGTAACACCAAAAACCGCTTGAGCGATATTGTTTAAATTTAAATGGGACCATTTTGGACGTATACTCTATTAAGTAAAAAATTGAATGAATCCTCAAAATCTGTTTATAAACGACGAAGTTAACCGCGAACGTACATTAAAACACATTATTTATATATCTATATATACGGTCATATTGAGAAACCTCATATTTTGAAGTCGAGTATTATTATAATATACTCGATTTCACCAGTAACGCTTCACGAGGATCCTCTTGATTGAACAAAGTGGTAGTAGCAGTAGTTGTTAGGCGACTGGATTTTCGAGAACACATTAGATGTTATGGGTTAGTCAGAGCTTAGGGCATTACTGGTGAGGTGCAATACAATTTGCACGTTGGCTCTCGGGTTTGCTCGTAGTATAGTCCTCCTAACAAAGATTACGATATTCACTATAGGTATAAGTACTGCATACCTTTCTCCACACACATGCAGACTGTTGGACTAATCAAACTGTCAACTGTTTACATTCAAATAATTGAAGGAAAAAGATTGGATACAAGTGGAATTTGACGAGGATATGATGATATTACTAGGATAGTATTCTGTAGTCGTGTAACAGAACACTGTCCTGTCGCTTTGCCATCTTAGCTATTGTAGCATTCCACTAGCCCCGTCCGAATTTAATACCCTTACACTTCTTACTGAGAGGTGCTCCAGCAGTAGGAATGTATAGGGCTAATTATGGGATACTACCTACTATTTCAAGAACTAGATAATCTTCGTCCAATATTGCATGCAAGTCCCTTTAGCCATTTTAGCGCTGTTTGTTCCATTTCTCCTTTTTGAAGCGAAGAACTTGTCTTGTCCATCTCCATTTTACAAATTCCACTGAATTTTCTTATAGTAAATAATGCTGAATTGTACGGCGTTTACGCATACACTTTCGAAACCTATAAACTGGGTTGAGTATTTCATTTTGCAGCGTAGCGTAAACTTAGCGTTTTTTTCTAATCGCTCATTGCATTAGAAGTAACTCATAGTTCCTGATTGTTGTCTTAAGACCAGCCTTTAGGCATGTCAGAGGTCCTCGGATGGTCTGAAAAATCACACATTGCATTCCACAGGCTAGCAGCCTGGTAGTTTATAAACCAACATTTCTCACTCTGAGAAATTCCGGCAGTGGAAACATAAATGTCTGATTATGATATTATTAATAGCCAAGAATCCCTTGAGTTATCATAAAATCTCATCACGTCATATCCACGAGATCCTTATATTCAAATAAGCCTAAAAACTCATAAATAGCTCCACTCATACCCTAATTAAGTAGCTCAACCGAACCTCCTTAAATTACTGAGAGCCTGGTAGGTAGCTGACCGAAAACGGGTTTAGGAGAGAAATGAATAACGATTTTGTAAAGATACCTGGATACAAGAGTTTAGAATATTTAATTATGACTAAAAATATAATTTAAAGTACTTTATATTGTGAATTGAAACATGTAATACAAAGTACCTACTTCAAAGCACTATGTGCTTTAAAATATTACTGTATGCAATGTGCAATAATAAAACTTTTTAAAATTAGAAGGTGAAGAAGTGGAATAAGTCCAAATAAAATAATACGTTTTCTTTTAAATACCTTGTAAAATTAATTTTGACAAATTGTGTAAGCAGTTTCATTATACTTTGAGACGCGATTAGTTTCTACCAGTTGGCAGTAATTGGCTTGCCCGGAAACTATGGGACATGAATGTATAAACTATTTTGTACCAATAATGGAACCGACATCAACGCTCATAAGTGTGAAATAATTTGTTAAAGTCGGTACCATGATAGTCCAAAAGTACGTATTATCAAAATGCATGGTCCCGAGTTCGACAAGTTATTTCACACTTTTGAGTGTTGAACTCGGTTCCACTTTTTGGTAAAAAATGTTTTCACCCTTTCCAAAGACCTTTGCTACTCATGGGATCGATTGTCATTCACCGTCAGTATGGAAGTGATCAATATCGGCGTAACACTATTCAGTTATTGGAATGTAACTCAAAAACCGCTAGAACGATTTTGATGAAATTATGTCATCGGTCATAACGTAATGTAAATAGCATTTCTTAGCACTAGTAAATTTATTTATTAAACAGGTTCACCAGTTATTAAATCAGCGAGTGTCAATGGAGGTACTTTAGATTATGAATGAAAGGATTTTCATCTGTCTACCCGTGGGTGCGCAAAGAGTCGGCTAAGGGATTACCTATCAGAAGGTGGGCCAACACACTTCGCTCTCTAACCCTGCGCCTGCCAAGTGTAGACAGCACTGGAACCCAGAGGGTTTCCGCCACACAAAGACATGGAGGAGGCATTATGTCAAGCAGTGGATGTTCTGTGGCTGAGAAATGATGATGAGGGATGATAATAAAAATATTTTTAAACTCTAACACGATTGTTATGATATTTCTTCTTCTTCTTCTCAGCCATAGGAAGTCCACTGCTGGACATATGCCTCCCCCATATAGGGGGGATTTGCCAATACTCGCCACGCTTGGCAGGCGGGTTGGCGAGCGCAGTATGGTTTCTCATCCTCAGAAGGCGCTGCTGCCCACCTTCTGGTACGTGATCCCTTAGCCGACTCTTACGGCACCCGCGGGAAGAGATGGGGGAGTACTATTCTAGGCCGGTACCACCACGTTATGATATTTATCTGTCATTATATAAAAGCAACCGACTGCATGCTTTTTGGTTATTATGTTGTTCCTGCAATTCAGGTTTAAGTTCGCTAGAATCTTTAATCATATATTTCTTTTTATTTATAAATATTTATTTCTATTCTACGTCTGAATCAACATCAGTGTGTGTATCTAAAATTGATAAGTGAGCCAACTTCTCCTCACTTACATATTAATAAATTTGTTTACGCCTTAAATAGGTATATTACATATGTTGTTATTAATTAATGTTTACGCCCATTCCTTTCCGGTACGATTATTCGGGAATATTACACACATATGACTGGAAGTTTTTAATTGGGTAGGGAAACTCAGAATGTTATCTATTTTATCAAACTCTGTGTAGTTTACACACATAAATTTTTAAGAGCAGTAGCACTGTACTGCCACTATATCTATCCGTTCCGGTATGAAGGTTATGGTTTTCGGTAAAATTACAAGCTCATGAGACTTTACTGGCCGGTTGGCGTAGTTGGTAGCACTCTGTCTTCTGAGCCGCTGGTCCCGGGTTCGATTCCCGGACAGGTCAAACATTTGTGTGTATGAACATTTCTGATTGACCTGTGTTTGGGTGTGTATATGTATATAAGTATGTATTTAAGTATATATATCAGTCATCAGGTTACCATAGTACAGGCTCTGCCTAGTTTGGGACCTTAAGACCTTGTGTGAATGTTGTCCCCATATTATTATTATTACTTACAAACTTTATGTCTCGTGGACGGGCGCAGTGCAGTTCTTTACGACTTGTATCTGTCTATAGGCAGAGGTAACCACTTACTGTGTGTGTGATACTGAAATCAAAGTCACTTCTTTAGTCAAATACCTCTTCGATCAAGAATACCCAGATATCGGGTCGGCGCGGAAAATACGTCTTGATAAATAATATCGCACTCACCCAATATTGAGACTCCACCAAACAAGTAGGTATACGATCAGTTATGGCTTGTAAGTGTTAACCGTAGTCTTTGTATATTTATCTATGTATCATATATCTGTTCTATACGATTTAATTTCTCGTATTTTTGTGTTCCAAAACACTTAAAGAGACCCCTTTCAAGAGCTCTGTCGTCCCTCGCTCGTTGAGTAATTGGCGTCGATTTTTTAAATTCTTTCGAGTTGCGCAAGTTAATGATGATGAGACATTCTTTTCGTTTGCTTCGCTTGAATTTGGGTTAATTTTGGGTAGGTAGAAATATTTTTTCTTTTAAATAGGAAAGTCAATTTAGTTTATTTTTTTTTTTACGTCGCGTTTTAGGACATTTTTTCAAAGCTTTAAATATTAATGTTCGTCGTGGTCACAAAAACCATGCTGATTCAGAACATTTACGTCATCTTTATGCGCCCTTCCATTAGTCAAGGTCAATGAAAAATCGAGCAGCATGTCACACCTAGGTACGCTGTATGTTAGCGCAACACTGCTCATAAAGATGAAAATACTTCTTTTTTTAAAATATTATCCTCTCCTGCACCCAAAATAAGAGTTATATATACCATATAATTATGGAAGAAACTCGCGATAGTTTTCACACTCAAAAAGAGTATTATTACAATCTCCGGGCGTGTAGGAATGGGATGAGTTGAGATGCTCCATTCGATGCAGTCTCATGGCCAGAAGTATTGGTGGCTTCCCGCTGTGTGTGGTGGGATGATCGCGACATGGTCTTACACAGAGAAGTGTTGGAGCGGACGGGGTGGAAAAAGAAAAAACCTTCTCTCTCTTCCGTTACAAAATGTGGGGAAACCGCCGTGATGTGATGGATGCGCTCGGTCTCTGTAAAGAGCCTGGGTTTTTGGATATGAGTGCCTATAAAACCCCTATAAAATAAACCCTCCGAGATGACGTGTTATCGGGGCATCTCACTGGGGTAAAGAAGGATGTTCTCTCTTCCCGAGGTAGGCCCCACCGGAGAAAGAATGCGAGAATTTTGGTCGCTAGTGACTGTTGCTATTTCGAGAGCTAACTCCAATATACGCCCCAGACCCGAAGCCACCAGAGTATGCGTAAAAAATTCATGTCGCCACAAAAAAAGAGTATGGCTAAAATAGCGAGTATTTCAAGCTTTCATTGAGTTGTGTTTATTCCAATCAAATTTAAGTGTTTAGATAATATTATTCAATTGCGAATCCGAAGCACTTAAAACGGAAGTAAATGAAACATAGTTGATTAATTGTATGTATGTTTACCACCATCAGGTTACCCTATTCTATAACTATTCTCTCCAAAACTAGTCTGGAAGAGACCGCTTGTGTCCGATAAGATCGGCCATTGTATGATTACGATGAAGATGACAATACCTAAAGAGGGCATATGTCTCTGATCAAGCTAGAACACTGTACAGTGTGGATGGTGGTACGTACATAATCGATGACTTTTAGTTTTTGCAATCACGAGTGCGGCGATAGAAACATTAAAATATTTTTGCAATGATTATTCTCAATTATGCGGAGTACAAAGCTGCTGCCACGAAGTCATTAGTTTTCATTTTACAAATATACTACGCCGAAGTGAAACAACATAATGTTAAGGCACTAGCCTTGGTAGCCTAGGCTCTAACCTATTTGGTATTTTTTTTAAAATTATTAATGATTAATTTTACTTTAGTTCATGAAAAAATATCTAAGTAGTTATGATTGTATAAAAGCCACAGATAACAAAAAAGTCACCAAGTGTCTCAAAAGTCCATCAACACTACAATTCCAAAATACAAATCGAAAAATATGAAACTCTTTTCCAACTTATTCAAAAATCGAAATCTCCGTAACTTTTCCAGACTAATATACATTCAACTTGAGAAGTATTACTTTTCATACACTACCGAACTTGTTCGCCATAAGTTTGCCAACAAATCTGTGGTTCGAGTTCTAGTGATATCCCATTGATACGAAAAGTTACAAAGTTTTTATATTATTTGGCAGCTGCGAGGTCTGCACGCGAATGGGAAAAATATATTTCGAATAGTTAAATTGTTGGGTTTCAGATAAGGTCTTTAAATATTAATTTAAATTGGATTTATTGAACTGGAGTTTGGTTCGGATATATTTTTTAGTAAAATTGTAAAATATTCGAAGAGTTAACAGGCAATTATTTTGGCGTGTTTCCAGTCACAAAAAATACAAACTTACGGTTCAGCGTTACAATGTTTATTTAAAAAGTCAAACTTTCTTTCTAAATGCAAGAAGTTCAGAAAACACTTTTCTATAAAACTTCGTAATCAATGCGAATAAGTGCGATAATTTGCTGCTATACAAGCTGTCACCGTTTTTTTTAAACTGCATAGATCTGGCGTTTGACAACTATCTCACTTCATGGTCAGTGACGATGTGGTCGAAGATGTTATCACGCTAGACCTTGAATACTCACTGGCTCTCAAGGACAGCTCTCTGAACACACTATGTGTTTGGTGACAGTTTTTCAAACTTGAGGGTGGTAGCTAGCCAGGCGGGTACTGGAAAGCACCCTACTGCATGCTGGGGATTTGATAACGGTGCTACCTTCACCGGAAGCTCGAGCTGTATTGCTCGGGATCGAACCAGTGTCCGTCAATTTGACACCCGATGCTCCTCCCACTGAGCTATCACCGCTTCATATAAAACTGTGTACATGTAAAGATCTTAGAATAATTCAGTAAAGCCCACATACACCAATTTCCATAATATACCATATTATGAATTAGTAAAGATTTAGTCTGCTTTTAAACAGAGCCCTACATAAATTTTATTTCATGCAGTTAAGGTAAAGTTTCATGGCTGCAATAATCATTATCCCTTGTGATATATTGTGTTATTAGCTTGAAGAATACGTTTACTTGTGTTGTGTCTCTTTATAGCGTAATATGTATTGGCAAGGCTGAATTTCACGTCGCAAAAGTAGTTTTGATTATTTCTAGGACATGCTTATGTGGAAATAAAAAAAAATTAATCGCAAAATGTGTTGCTAAGCGCAAAAATCGAGAATTGGGGTTTTTCTTTTATATTTTCGTTAAGACCACCGTCTCAAATCACCGTCGACAAGAAGGTTTCTCTGGACGAAAAACTTAACTAAATGTCACAGAATACTTTTTTTTTTAATGTTATTTATTATTTACATTCATACCCTGCGGGGGGTTATTAGTGTAAATAAGGATTCCTAGTGTCGCGGTAGGCATGGACATACACAATCACAGCATACAACATCCAAGACCCGGGACAAACACCAATCGCAAAAGCGTTTCACCCTGCCGGGATTCAAACCCAGACTCCCCGTGCACCAGAAGTCACGCCACTGGCGACTGAGCCGGCGTATTAGAGTCGAATAATATAGATAGACGAAAATCCAATAGTCCACTCGGGTGAAGGACGCGAGGGTGTAACCGCGGGCTGCCAATAGCTATATAATATATAAATGCCAGTTAAAGCAAAGAAGCCATTCATAAACAATTGTATTACTACAAAAAGAGTTACTAGTACTAAAAGAGTTACATAAACATCTACATCAAATCACACTTACCATAAAGCTGTGCTAACACTAAATAGATACTTGAGTAGAGTTCTGTGTCAAATTAGATCTGTTTATTCAGTGTAATTAATGAAGTACACATATTTCTGGATCAAATAGTACTTGTATTATAGTAGGCACCTGTATTATTGTACCAAATTTGTTTGTCAATTATAACTATAATAAAGGCATAGCTGTAAAATCTCGGCATAATATTTTAAGACTTTATACTTACCTATACAAAACATGACAAGATCGGAAGTGCGATATGAACACAGGTTGTTAAGCAGTTGCTGAGGCATATTGATAATTCGCCATAGTAGCTGTTGTCTAATCTATGGTTAAGTATACAATTTTCGAAGGACCGTCTTTTTAGTACCTGACCTTTACCGCAATTAAGTTTACTACAATTTTAGTTTGACACGTATTTATAGTGAACGAAGTTAAGCCAAACAAATCATGATCGAATTACAAAAAGAAGGAAAACTGTGTACAAGTTACGGGAACGTAGGAACTTGCAGCTGTGCAAGTTTCAATCCAAACACAATTGTATTTATGGCATAAATTACATAACAAAGCATACTAGTGTACAATAAGGAGAAAGCAGTATATTTCATTGCTAAATAAACATGATTTGAAACAATAATAGCGAATTACGAATCAAGCAAGCCGTAATGTTGTGCTAGCATTAATTTGATAGTTGCTGAAGCGCTGGTACGTTTCATTAATTGTACAGTATGTTCGTACGTGGTTAAATGATTTAGAGCTTGTTTATGGAATTTACCGGCTTATTTCACATATGTAAGTAAATAAAATACTTGATTGAAAATGTTGAGTTTAATACGGTAATTTAAAAGGTTCTCGCTCTGCACTTAGGTTTATGCAGCGTTTTATCAGATTTATGCGTCAAAAAACATAAAAATCCGAAGCCGAGAGTTGTCTTGGCTTCTTCCGGGAGTCTTCATTAGTATCTTGAGTACGGTGCGAAAGACGTAACGTCCCGCCTCATATACAAAGACAAAGCTACTAGCACACTAAGCCAGTATCTCAATATTAACTCGTTCATGTACGTGACATTTAAATATTTTAGGTTTTTGGTCCAAATACAAGAGGATTAAAGTTGTTGATCCCATGCGTGATAGACAATCACAAGTTATGTTCGTCTTTACCATTTCAGCCATAGGACGTTGACTTCTGAGCATAGAACTCACAAGTCTCTTTCCACAAGTACCGGTTTTAGGTAACTACCATCAAGCTTTCTACAGCGATCTTCATTTAGGCGTCTGTCCACCTCATCGATGGAGTTCGTTCGTAGAAACATTCAAACATGCATACTGCTTCTGGAGAAACATGTCCTCGTGTGTTTGTTAGAAGACAGACTTTGATGGTACTGTAACATTGTTCTGCGAACTTTGTCAGATGGTCCAGCTTGTCGTTGAATGTTCTTTGCTAAACCTATCGGTCCGTATATTCAACTCGGCAGTTTTTATACTGCTTGCTACCTCTAAGAAAAACAAATATGCTAGTAAATATATTATATACATTCAAGCATGATGGCCTTTATGTAACTTTTTGAATGAATCATGGGGTAATAGCGTTGTATTGCCTCACGCACAGAACAGCTGTGTCTGAGAAAACCTGATAAATAGCTCGTATCTTTGTATGTTTATTATTGACTAGCGGCACGCCCCGGCTTTGCACCTGTGGAAATAGGAAGGTATTTAATAAATATTTGGAAAATTATGAACTTACACACAGTTATCAGACTTTTCATGCTTAAAACACTCGAAGAAGTCAGCTTTTAAACAAAATAATCTAAATTAAATTTAGGAAGCTGGAACAAATTCGGTCCTGGGGAAAATCAATGGGGGAGGCCTGTCTTGCAGTGAAGTACGTTCTATGGCTGAGATGATGATGACGATGATAAGTATATACTTACTTAAGTATCATATTTATTTATAACTACTATCATAACGTAACAATTCAAAATTATACAGAAATAAGGTTTTATTTTATTATGCTTGAATCCCGTACTAGGATTCCCTGTGTTGCGGGAGGCATGGACAGATACAATTATAGCAAATAGTCATGACCCGGGACAAACACCTACACTCACCGCACAAATATTTGCCCCTGCTGAGATTTGAAGGACCCCGGCGACATAGAAGTCATGTCACAGACCATGGAGCCACGGCGAGCCTCAATATTAAAAATAATTTAAAAAACTTTGAGTTAATCGTTTATATTGAAAAAAGATAATAATTATGTGGATAATGTACTAAAAACTACCACAAAAATCTTTACATTTAATTGACAGTACCATTAACCGACATCACACATCTCAGAACTGACTAAGTTCGAAGAGAGATACCGAAATGCTACGTTCGCGTCAAACCCTGCTGTGTGTGGTGACATAAAGGATTAACTTAATTAATTCTATCAGACCTTTTATAGTAAAAGTCTGCAATAAAAGCGTTATAATTGGTCCTCGACAAACATTTTTCTTGTGTTTGAGTTCCACGCGTACTATGTCCAGAAAAAAAAAACTACAGCCGCTTTATAAAAAATCCCCCAAATATATTAAATGCGAAAGTTTGTGTGTATGTTTATTACCTCTTCACGCTCAAATGGCTACACCGATTTCAATGAAATTTGGTATGGAGATACGAGCTAGGTAAATCATGGGTTAACACAGGGTTATTTTCATCATCATCGTTTTTCATCACCACGCGGGTTAAACAGACTTGGATGAAATTTGGTATGTAGATACTTCAAGTCCCGGAATAACACATTGGCTACTTTTCATCATCATCATCATTATCATCATCATCAATCATCACCACGCGGATAAAACCGCGAGCGCAGCTAGTATAAAATAAAGAGATATAGAATTGTAACGACACTAAGAAGTCAAGGCTTGTAATGAATCTGTTGATTTATATTGGTCTGTATGCTAATTATAATTTATATTGTGATTGTTAGAACAAGTTACCAAGTTACCAGTTAAGTTACATTTGATCAGTTAATCAAGAAACATGATCAAGGAAACTACCAAACTGGATTCGCAAAACCATCGGAACTGTTATAAATACAAAATAATTACGAAAAATAGTAAGAAATTTCAATAATTTAATATCAATTAGTGGGAATTTTAATTATGTATGTAGTTTATTTTCCACATTTGAAAGTTTTTTTTTTTAATTGTTTATTTATTTAATTTAAAATAATTGTTTTAATGTTGATTATTTACTCATCGTATCGTTACCTTAAATACATATGAAAATTTCTCACACCTACGTAATTTACGTGTATATGAATAATACATACGCGCATAATAGGTAATACATTCCAATATTCTTGAATACACCGATATAATTATATTTTACACTAATATTTATTTTTCAAACAAATACTATTATAGTTTTGGAGAGGGATCCCAAAACGAGCGAGCTGATATTTCTACGCACACGTAAGCGTTCGTGATTTTCTTTATATTATTGGGAATAGGGAAGCGTTTGACTATTATCTCATTTCTTTATATTATTGGGAATAGGTAAGCGTTTGACTATTATCTCACCTGATGATTACTAAGATTTTATAATGTATTTTATTTATAAGTATGGATGATTTGTTGTCTGCTTAAATAAATGAATTGAATTGAATTAAGATTGTATATTTATAATGTTTATGTTGAAACACAGATTTATCACTAACGCTCCTTTATACGCCTAATGTTCATGCATATCGCTGTTTCTGAAGAAGTAGAAGACCTGCTCGTATTTCTGCAACGTGTATGGACTTGATTTTCATAGAAGTCCAAAACTAATTCATATGCTTGCACTGGTGCACAAAGAAACAAACCTAACAAACTACATTTTCTGCGTTGATGTGTATGCTATGAAAATATGTATGTCAAATTCCATTGAGTCATTTTATAACATTGTTGTTACTGTGTTGCCACTTTCAATTATTCTCCACTGAGATATTTTAATGTATTTTTTTTTAAAGTCACACAAGGTTTTCAGGTCCCAAACTAGGCGTAGCCTATACTATGGTAACCTGATGACTGATGTATCTACTTATATACATATACCAGACACAGGTCAAACAGACATGTTCATACACACAAATGTTTGACCTGTCTGGGAATCGAACCCGGGACCAGCGGCTCAGAAGGCAGAGTGCTACCAACTGCACCAACCGGCCAGTCATTGTATTACCTTTATCAATCAATAATAATGGTTAAAATGACGCAAAAATAAGATAAATCAACGTTACTCATTTTGTAATTGATCAATCTAAAAGTATATTATCAAATAAAACATTATTTTTCAAATAGGGTGATAAAAATCGAAAATCTGAGGTAACGATAATGAATTAATAAAAAAATTGAAAAAAGTTAACATAAATAAACTTTAATATAAAGCCAACTTATTCTTACTCACATACACCTTTACCATCATTAAGATGTGTCAATGAAATATTTAGAACAATTGACTTCGAGCACCCCATCATTTAATGCTTTTTTTATTCACATAAATTTGATTTAATAGAAAATTATTGTTTAGATTTTCGTTTGGTTTTCTATTAAAGTGTGATATGTACGTTTTGTAAACTATTACTTATTTTTTACTCTTTAATTCAATTTCTCAATAAGGATTTTTTTTTAGAATCTTATATGATTATATGACATCTGAGATAAAAAACATAAATATGAAATATTTAAGTTCCCAGAAAAAAATATGTCAGTCTAAATAAACAAAATAATGACCATTAAGATTTTTTTACCCCAATAAATGAATGGCTTCAAAAAATGGTAATACTGAAATTGTATACTGTAATCAAGAACGGAAGCCTTCAGTCATATCACGTTCGCATATAAATATTAACCTACATAATAAGAGAGCTAATTTGGTGTGAACTAAATCGACTGACAGCTCAAATTAAACTGGATGTTTTAGTATAATATTTACATTAAAGATAAATCACCTCATAAAATAGTATAATTTAATGCGTACCGTTTAGTTTGTATTATAAATTCTTAAACAGATGACAATCAGTCAGTTTCATCTATAAAATGAAGTGACGTAATTAATTATGCATTATTATTATTCAAATTGCAATGGTTGCGAGGATAGATTTTAGATAAAGGATTTCCAGGAAACATTTTGTTTTAAAACAAGATGTTAGTTGTAAATTTATCTTCGGTTGAAGACCAAGGTAGGTGCCATAGTTACTGTAAAATAGAAACCTTGATTCTGCATATCGTATTTATCTTATATGATAGGTGAAGCGATGTTGAAGCGTCGTTAAAGCGGTCATAGTTCGATAGAAGATAGACGACCAAATCTAAGCTTTTCATAAATAACCTATGATAGCTCTTTTAGATTTTGAAGTGCTGATAGCTCAGTTGTGAGAGCGTTGGCTGTTGAACCGAAGGTAACGCCGTTATTTAATTCCAGCATGGTGGTAGGGTACTGCCGAGTACCCGCCTTGCTATCTACCACACTCAAGTTTTAAAAACTATCACCAAATACAATCAGTGTGTTCAGGTGGCAGTCGTTGAGACTTCTTTAACATTGTAGATCTAGTGTGATAACATCTTTGACCTCATCGTCACTGGCCTTCAAGTGAGATAGTGGTCAAACGCTAGATCTACACAGTTAAAAAAAATGAAGAATGTAAAGAGGCTTGTAGCTCATTTTAAGTACCTAAACAATTAATAACTGTTAAGTAAAAAAAATGTACTTCATACCTAAATACTGATTAGTAAATTCGTAGCCGCCCATGGTATATCTTAAACAATGGTTTTGTTTTCAACAAGTTTCTTTCTAGCAGTGAAAATATTTTGAAAAAATGATTAGAGTAATTGAATATATAAATGATATTTAATTGTTGAAATCTCTATCAAATAATTTCAAGCAAGGCAAAACGTTGGGCTTGCTGATCCGTAGTCCTTGAAACCAGTGTGATTAATTTAGTCTGCAGTAGTTGATAATAGTAATAGTAATTCGATTCAATTCAATTATTTGGAACAACAACATGGTTGGCTTACAAACATATGAGAATCGATGACAGTAGCAGAAGTCGCGTCGCGGGCAGTCGTAACGACGACATATCGCTGGCTTAGTTCGTGAATATTATAAGAATAATGTGATCAAGAATCATCAACTTGTATTGTACATTGAAGTGAAGAAGTATACGTGAGGATTATTTTGGTGGTATTTTTGTGCTAAAGCGACGAAAAATGAGTACTGATCAAAACATTTTTTTTTATCACACTCAGATGCACTAGGATTCCCTGTGTCGCGGGAGGCATGGACAAACACAATCACAACACAAACAACCAAGACCCGGGACAAACACCTATAGTCATCGCACAAATGTTTGCCCCTGCCGGGATTCGAACCCAGGGTCCCGGAGACACAGAAGTCATGTCACTGACACTGACCACTGCGCCACGGTGACCGTCAAATTTCTCCGTCTTCCGTAATTTCTAAAAATTATTAATTACTCGTGAAGTGCCTACAACGTAGCTAGTTCGCAGACCTCGCAGTGACGTTTACTCGTAACACAGCTGTTTACCTGACGAACGGATTTTGTACCCATACGGATTTGAACATTATATCACTAAGTGTATTTGTTTATCTGATAAATATATTTGCTTAAAACCATGGACGGAATCTTCTGCGCAGGCTGTAAATAAAAATAAATCTATTATACAAAGAAAGATTATATGAGTTGCCCGGGGTGTAAGCAGAAGTTTAATCTTCAGTGTGCTAATCTCTCACCAAAACATTTTAAGGCGTTTAACCAAGAAAATAAACGAAAATAGAGATGTGAGGAGTGCAAATGCAAGCAGCCGAAGACTGACAACACGAATACCCCGCAAAATCTCAACACTCAATAACCATACTGCAGGCGGAGTCTGAACGCGAGTATTCGTCGGACAACAGTAACTTTACCTCACGAAGAAAACCAATATTAAGACCTTCTTATATAACTGAAGATAAATTAGTGGAAATTATGAAAGGCGAGAGACAAGCGATGAAGTCCATTCTCTCTCTCACACACTCACAAACACACTGCAGATTTTCACACACCACGACGAGCCAGCAATCTAACATTTATAAATCCAGTAATATCTGACGTGCCTATATAGCAGCACAGACTGTCTTACATTAATGTTATACCTATATAATGGAAATCGGTTTTTGGCTGTAGGTAACAATAACATACATCAAACTTTGTTAATTAAGAGCTGTGGATTTTGTAAAATAAAAAAATTTAAAAAAAAGTATAAAACTGTGTCGCAGATTCAGTTAGTCAATCAAACTACAATAAAATAAGTAAGTGATTCTCATATAGTTAAGATAAAGTCCAAATCAGTATGAAACTTCTCAATTACTATATCAAATTAGGATTTTTTTATTAAAATTACAGTTAGTTAGGTAAAATACGTCGTTACCTTTTTGGTGCTAAAGAAAACTATCCGCAATTGGCCAGCAATTGAATAAGAGTCGTTAATAGAGCGTAGCATTGTAAATTACACAAATCTGAATTTTAGTGCAAACGAAATAAGAGAATTTGATTTGAAAAAATTTTTGTTAGCTAGTGTGATTCAAATAATTAGGAGTGATTAGAAAGCCAGGAAGTAATTAATAACCCTATCAGTCATTGATCACTTTTCGATCTTTATAAAGTAGCAATAGTTGAGATAAATAAAGGGTGCGTAGCGATTTTCTATTGTTTGCCTTTTGTTTCGGCCATCGAAGGGGTTAAAAATTGATCAGATATTTTTTCAGATCATGAGCAGCAGTCTAAGGTCCTCACGCCAATGCAAGAGATCGACGATGCTTACCGAGCGTGTTCCTTCGGGTGGTTCCATGTCAAGTTGATCTGTGTGGCATTCCTTGGAAGCATATCTGGAATCCTAGTATCTAACACCACTTCATTCCTGCTGCCTACTGCAGAATGTGACCTTGGTATGGATCTTGTGCAGAAGGGATTCCTAAACGCTGCACCGTTTTTTGGTAAGATATTTGTATAAAATACTTCATGGACGTTCGGTTCACATTTCGGTTGTTTTTTTGTTTTAGTTCCTCAGAACTAGTTCATTTAAATAGTTTTAATAAGGCGGCAACAAACGTGGGAATTTCATGTAAAATTTGTCGTAACGTGTTGATAGTTGAATAATATTGACTATCATGATTCTCGTATATTTTTATTTATTGAAATATATGTTATAATCTACACTTCTACACTAATTTTGTAACGAATAAACTCAAAAAATAATGTACCGGTTAAAAATAATCTTTTACCGAAAACCTTTACATTATCCCCAACAGAAAAGGCTATATTTATTACTAGAAAAATATTGGGATCGAGTTCATACTGGAGATCTAGTATAGTTCTAACACTCTTTTATAATTTATATAAGTCTAGCATTAATGGTAACTGTACAAAAAAAAAATTAAATTAAAATGTTATGGTCAAAGGTGGAATCACAGATTGTTGATCTAGATTGTTGTTTGGGTTTCAAGGATAACTCGTTTAAAATACTATATTTCATGACAGTTTTTCAAGCTTGCAGGAGTCCAAACATACGGTGGTATTTATAATTGCTTACACCGATACGTCAAGCTAAATGAATTATAAGTGACTGAAGGTTTATGGATAGACTAGAGGTGGGAATCGATCCGGCGACCGTGAACGTAAAGAACGACACACTAAGTCCTAAGGTCACCATCGCTTTGAACTGACCTTTCACTAATCTCTTACCCATGTCCAAGCATATCACCAACAAATGTGAAATTAACACTTACACAATTAAATGCTTTGTAGTATATGTAGGTGTTTGAAGAGATTACAGTCGACATCACAAGAACAAGCTCTGGGATAATCTTACCTTAAATTTCTACTACAGCCGAGCCTGAGATGGGGTGAAAGGTTAGACAACTGATGACGGTAGAGCTCTCAAGTTCGGAAATGTGCCCGGTATATGGCCGCACTACCGCAAGATCGAAAGATGTGAGGACTGAAAAGTTTATAAGCCGGAGCAGATTGAAAGCGGTGATAAAATTACAGTATCGATATATTTTTTATACCTACTCAGTCAGTCACTCAACATCCATGTAGTCGATCGAGATTTTTCTTTTGTGTTGAGTGATATTGTTTTATTTTTGATGCATTAAGCTGTTTTATATTGTTTTAGAAATATGCTGTATAACAAACATGTTTAACTATTTCATTTTGAACTACGTTATGTAATTCATTCAAAATATTTACTTTAAAATATCACATACTCATAAAATCATTATTAAATATTATTTTAACAATATATTTTATCGCAGCGCATTTCATGATTGCCTATAACACATGAACAGATATTAGTTTTTCGAGACACTAATATTTAATTGACTTCAAGTGCTAATACCGGTTTTATAACGTATTGGTTAGGTTATTCTCTCTTGATCAAAATGATCAAAAATTCAAAATACACGTATCAAACACTGTCGTTTCAAAACATCAAAAACATTCTTCAATCTCCATTTGGGTACCCACCAATTTATTCAAAAATATGCTTCCAATGAAGGACGGTTGGCGAAAGATAGCCAAGGTTAAGGGTTTTCCGGTGACACCCGAAACAAATATGCCATAAGTGAACCCAAGCATTCAATACTACCTCATCTACTGCGATTGATGGCCCTTTTTGCAGAGGCTCATATGAATATTCAGTCAATATGATAAATGAGGGCAGTGTCCTGGTTCACGTGAGTTCGGAGTTAGATGCTGATATATTATTATGATCACTCTATGTCTTCTTATTAAAAGGCGGTGATTGGCTGAATTGTGTTTTTATGTAATGATCATCATACAATAATATTCATTATTATTATTAATAATAATTAGTAAGAAACTATAAAATACATTTTTGTAGTCAAACTAAAAATAGTGAATCTTGGAGATACTGGTAAGGATAATGAGACAAACTATTTATAATATTGCATTGTCGTCGGTCATTGATTAGTGTGCAAAGATACATATTAATCCGACGTATTGAAACTGTGAAAATCAAATTCAAAGATTCCGTTACATATTTATACATGTATGGTTGTACGATTTATATATATGATTTCAAGGCCATAACAGGCGCGTTAATAAATTCGTGTTAAACTCATTCAGCTGAATAGATGGAACTGAATAGATACAACTACCGCAGGTTAACGCATACCCTGCAGTTGTTATATTCACATAAGCTATGTGTGCATTTTATGAAAGCACAGGAAAGCGTTCTGATTCATTATAAAAATATTTTGTGAGAATCAAACGTGTAGCGCAACTTCGGCCCAATTGCGACTCTAGCAAATTAGGTGTATGAACCTAATATATGCAGTCCACGCCCGAGGAGCTAGTGCCCCAGTCTGCATGTCTTAATAAATAATTGGCATTACATTTATTTATAAACCTTGAAGATTGTGTTACTCGACACTGGTTCTTAAATGAAAGAAAAACGGGAATACAAAAATTCAGTTAAAGCTTGGATACCGCTTTCACTGTCCGCTTCAAATGTTCCTATATCAAATGCCGGAAACTGTCCAAAGTTACATCACGGGAATGTGATACGCTATTCAAAGGCCCTGTTTTAGCACCAAAGCCGGGTGTTTCACGAATATTCCCGAACAAAAAGAAGCCTCTCATGTGTTCATCCAATGTTTGTTCTCCGAATACCGTTTTTTATTTAAGCTTTTTTGTAACATAACTCTCTGGAAAATTGGGGCCCGTTGCTTTAATTTGTGTCGTATATGTTTGTGGCGTATACAATTTTTTGATACAATGAATAACAAAGAATTTAAACTCAGTTTGTTATATTTATATAAGTGTTTGCCGAATTTTTGGAACTTGCTTTCCGTATAAATGCTTATACCATATGAAGTTTTATCGCGGGGTATATTGCTCCGGTCGTAAAACATAAAATAAATCAAAAAGATGTAAGCCGTTTTATATTAGCCAGAAACTTCTTACCATCTTTCATTACCATCACTCAATTTAGTTTTTGCCATCACTGTACATCTTTTAATAATATAAGAATGTTTGTCTTGACGTACTCACTGACTGAATGATCTATAAATAACGCACAGCCCAACGGGTAGTCTCAATCTGGAGGCTGTATTTGTTTTATTATGTAAGCATGTACTAAGAACGGTGTTTTGAAAATTCCATCCCTAAAGGGGTAAAATGGGGTAAAAAAGATTGTATAAAACTTCTTTGTTTATGAACTTCTAGCAATGAAATTTGATATATGTGTTACCTAGTTTATTGAAAATAATAATAAAAAAAAAGTTACGACTGTGTGCAATGGGGGTGGACACTTAAAATTAAAAGTTCTTTATTTATGAAGTTAAAGTTTTGAAAGTTATTATATTAGTGGATCATTTAATAGTTATAATAAAATTAAGAAACCTTTTGCCAGGGGCGCATTAAGGGAGATACCATTAGGGTTGAAAGCTTATACTAAAAGTTTTGTTTTTATGAAATGAAATATTCAGAATTATTATTTAAGTAGTTCACTTGGTGGTAGGTAAATTTATTGTTTTTTGTCCGAGTTAGGGTTTTTGTTTTATTTACATAGGTAGGTATTTAGTTTTTCTTGGTATTCATTTATAGTAATGTAATAATATTGCAACTGATTTAATTTAACATAAATAATAATTAATACTATATTAATACGATGTAAGTTTGTATATACGGTATAAAGATAAATAGGACCATGGAGAAAAAAATAAGTTACTAGCAGTACTAATCCTGCGCAGAAGAAGTCGCGGGCACCAGCTTGTATTTTTTTTTTAATATAAATCTATGACTATGTTAACAGTTCACAGATCAGAAATATTAATTATGTTTTCCGCGGAACATAGCCGGGCAATTATATGATAGAATTTTATATGGCTGATCGAATATTTAATAATTTGCAAACAACTTCGATTACAGGTAATACTCATATGTTTCGATTGAAATTGTTTTGATGTGTCAGACATTATAATGTGAATGAATATTTCAATACGGAATTTGACAGAAATAACTTGAACAACAGATACTAATGATCTGAAATTCAAGACACATACTTAACTAACTTAGATATTTTAACGAAATTTTGGTAATATTTAAGGTATCAGATGAATATCAGTAGCCCCATAGACATAGATGATAAAAAATGCGTATGCACAACATCGGTTACTACTTCATCAAAAACATTTTTTTTTTTGTCGCTTACGGATGGATCGGTTTAGTCGGTGTTCGATAAAACTTTTCTCTTGATGTAAGCATTTTGGATAATACAAACTTTTAAGATAAGGCAAAAGATCTAGAAAAATATTTCAAAATATTAAAAGCTAAAATTATCAAAACTTCAAAATCTAGCGCTACATGACTAGCTGTAGAAAATGGAGATACAAACTTCTTTGTTCTTATAAACAAAGCAACCAGGACGTACACAGCTGCTTCAATGATTAAAAACCCACCCCCTTTAATTGAAAACGTTACTAATCGATATAGTCTCGCAATCAGGCTTCCTTCACCGCAAGCTTTGTTTCTAAAAACAGAAATACTTATTAGCACAAATAGTGACAAGTACGTGTAAAACCATTCTAGTACGAGCAGGGTTCCGTTACTTGGTAATTGTTATACTTACATAAAATAATATAGTCCTATTTATCTTCTAAGGTCAACAAGTTCTTGGCAAGAATACCATAGTATAATTATTATTATTTAAAAATAATTTTGGACATGTTGTAGAAAAAATATTAAAATAAAAATGTTTTACCAAAGTTAATCGATACGTGAATTTGTGAGTCTAGGTCACTTAGTTTTGAAATGGTAAGGAGAAACGCGTTTTATATGAAGGCTTATTTAAAAATAACTCGTATCAATGCAGACATTAAAACACATGAAAACAAGGTTACATAAATCTGTCGTAATGTATAGATCAGAATGATGGGCAGCAAAAGAGGTTGATGAAAGAAAAGTGCATGTGGCAGAGATGCGAATGTTGAAATGGAGGAAGGCTCATTACGGCAACGATGGACTGTGTGAAGAATGATATGTTTATGAAGGGTGTGAGCTGAGATGACTAATAAAAAAGAGAATGGAAGAGAAAAACATGTTGTGTCGACCATCTACAGTGGGATAAGGACAAGAAGAAGAAGACGAAGAAAAAGAAGAAGAACAGCTAATTAAAATATTTCAAATTAATAAATGTAATGGGTAATATTACAACCAAATCTTCAAGGTAACGCTTAAATGACCCCCATACTAGCTGTCGTCAAAAAACTCAACTAATGAGATAATCATGCGAGTCACATCACATCGCGCATTCACCCAATCGTTTATGTCACTAAGTATTAGAGATAGGCAACGCTGATCGCTGACCATCAGACAGACCGTCTACTTCTTTATTGCCTATTACGTTTACAAAAATAGTTTTTTGAGTTATCTTTATAATTCTGGAAGTTAGCTTCACATAAATTTAAGAATAGAACTTATTAACATTTATAAGGATTCTTTTTAGTACTACGGACCCCTAAAATAGTAAAAAAAATACGAAAATAAAACAATATATTGCATGAATATAAGCTCTTACAAGGACCTTTACTGATCCCTGGTTGATTGATAGGTTACTTTTTTCTCATGTCGTTATTTTTATGGAGATTGAGGGCGAAACGGTATTTTCTCTGAGCCATAGCCTTTTATTTTGGGGTTTTACTGGTTTACCTCCGTCCAGTTATTCTCAAACCAAGATGTTCGACATAATAATCCATTGAAATATGTAGTTCAGAATCGGTCTTTTATTTATCTTTAAACGACAAATGGTTAAAGTTAAGATAATATACAATCATAAATTATTTTATTTATGTAAATAATTCGACTATATAAAAAGCTTTTTTTTCATATAAAATACCTATTGTTGCATAAAAAATTCATGCTAGGTGAAACTTAAGTTCAAGTTTTTTAAGGAAAAAATTCAACTGCTTGTTGGATTTGAACCTACAGAATCCTAAGAATAATATTTGTACAGTACAGAATAGTATATTTTCCTTCAAAAATTGCAGCAACATGCTAATGCAATTAGCCATAACACTTAGAATCAGGGTATGGTGCCTTCGCTCGATACGTTACCAATTTGAAATGCTGTCCCATTAAAAGTTCATACAATTGAAGGTAGATAGCGCTAAGAAAACAATTTCTGAAAGGTAACTCTTGTTGAACAACATTTTACTTCATTTGCTATTTTATTAGTAAAAAAATATTTTTGAACGACCATTTTTTTTCCTTTACCACAAATTTTCGCAGTAACGACAAATGCGCTTGAACTTTCAAACATCAGAGGAAAGAAAATTAAAAAGTGTAACTAGTGATTAGTAATTTCTTTTCTGAGTAGGTCATCTTTACAGAACATTTTTGTTATATCTTTAATCAACAATCACCAGGATTTGTGCCACCTCTTCTGCCTTTAAACACCCGCGAGCCTATGTAATGTAATCAGCACTTGTTAAACCCTCAAAGGAATTTTATTTATAAACTACTTTCTAGATAAGTGAAACTTTTTCCTATGTCCTTTCAGGGATGTCAGTTACGTCACTGATTGCTGGATTCTTGACTGATAATTTTGGACGAAAATTGTTTCTGAAGGTCGGCTTTGGAGGCATGTTTGTGTTCGCCATAGTGGCTGGATCAAGCCAGACTTATGAAGTGCTCGTGACAGCCAAGTTCTTTCAGGGCATGTTGTATGTATATTATTACTATTTTTTATGATATTAAAACATTCGTAGTAATTCTGTTCTTCAATCAAACTAACTAAAATGGTGTTCAATAACATAGATTTTAAATTATTACATTCAAGTCCAAATAAGTAAAAATGACATAATATACTAAACTTGTTAGTAAAATAAGACCTCAGGTTATTTTCTGTTGTATAAAATATACACAAATTAACTATTATTAGAGATAGCTTGATAAGAATTTCTACAAGTTTTAATTTTAGCACAAATAAGAGCTTGTTCATATCAAACAGTTTTAGAGAAATTTAACTAGTTTGAGTGATTAGCGGAATTATTTAGGCCATTTCCTAGTATTGCTAGGCTATATAGGGATCATAAATATTTGCAATTGAATACAGTTGCACGCACACAGCATATTTTACCCGTGTGTATCACAGCCTTTCCAAAAAATAGATAAGCGGAATCAAGGGCGCAGGGGTAGGGTAGGCACCTGTGGTGCGGCGGACGATATGTGTATCCCGCCCGCCCCCACGCTCTCTCCATTCCCCGCTTTCGCGCTAACAAGCTTCCGCTCTTTTTTCATATTATACATTATTATACTGGTAACATTTATATCAGTATTCCAGTGGACGGATATGAGACAAAATGCCAATGTACATCTGATACTTCGTTACTGATATTAATCTAAAATGTCCATCTCTATTTTCTTCCAGTCATGAACCTAGTTTTTCCTAAGTTCATGCTTCCAGTATTTTTCTTCCCATACATTCAAGAAGACATCTATGTTCTAAGGTCCTATAAAATGGCAAGAACCTATCTAATAGATAGGCACATAGTCAGAAAATTATGTGGAAAATAATTATTAACAGTGTTAGCATTTTAACGAAATATTTTATGAGGCAGAGCAGATGTCGTAAATGTGATTCAATATATAAATAACAGTTAAGACCTCTTCCTTGGTTACTTTTAATAATGCTTACATTTACACCATAAAAACTTAACATATACAATATTATTAATTTTTTATTAGTTTTGAATTTGTAATATTTGACCACAATCTCGGTAGATGGTAGTAGCCGTAACAGGTGACCTTCTTACGGCTGTTTAAGCTCTTTTATGTTGTACTTGCATTGCTTATATCTAACTATGTGTCCCAGAAATACTTATACGATGTATTTAAATTATTATATGCTAATAATTATTTTATTTGAAGGTCAGTGACAGTATGGACCTAAAGTCCGCTTTACACTCTAAATTTATTTTTTACCTGTAACAAATTGTATGGTTAATAATATGTCTTATATATTTATGATGATTTTAAGTTAAACGCCTAAAACAGATCTTTTACTGAGTCACACTTACGTGTATCAATGAAGCTTTATCAGGTGAAATGCTTTTTCAGGTTTGCTACTTCAATAAGCGCCCACGTGACTTTTCTATCGGAATTTTGCCACAAAGGTATCAGAGATCGGATGCTTCTCTGCCAGTCCTCTTTTATAGCCATCGGGCAGATTCTATCCCCAGCAATGGCTTTAGGAATCCTCACTCAGAACTGGACGTGGTCAGTTATTGATGGATATTTTGGTAAGCACTTCAATTATCTATATCTTGTTATTTACCCAATTCACTAACATTTAGTTACTTTCGCAAAATTGCAAATCACTGATAGTAACTTATTTGCTTGGATGTACTAATTCTAGGGAGTGAGTGCACTATCTACAATGATAATATTCGAAAAACAATTCTTACAAGAGTTTAGCTTAGTTTGTTGATGGAAGAATAATTATGGTACTACTTTTTTTTTTGTAAAATTGAAGGGTAAAAAAGCACGCCGATAATAAATCTTCTTTATTAGCCTTACACGTACGTCTTTGTGGCGGTCAATAGGAAGGGGGGGGGGAAGGATTGTTCTGCTGTACTGTACAGCTGAACAATCCTTCCCCCCCCCCAACCTGGCTGAGAGGATGTTGAGGGTTGGCTCTCCCTTTTCTTATTTCAGTGCTACATACATGGAACTTCTACCTGTATACTATGTCGCTATGGCCACTATCCGCATGTATTTTCTACTCTACATTGCCCGAAAGTCCAAAATACTTGGTTACTAAGCAAAAATACAACGAAGCGAGGGATATTTTGATAAAAATGTACAAAGAAAATACAGGAAAACCGGCCGAGTGTTACCCGGTAAGCTATTTCAGGGCATTTTAGATATATAACCAATATTTCTGTAAGAGGCGTGTTTATGGGCTTAGCTGCAGGGTATTTTAAAGTTTTCAAGCTTGAATTTTAAGCAAATGCTTTATATTGTAATTTTTATTTCAATTTAATATATATATTGACTTGAAGTGACGATAACCTAGCAGTAGGAGAGTCGACTGTCAACCTGGCGGATGCTGCTTCATCCCCTACCAACGTCTTGAGCCTCTGGTGACGACAACATCCTTCTCAAATCTTCAGCATGGGGGTAGGTTACTTTTCAGTATCACCCTCAAGTTTGAAAAACCGTCACGACACATAGTCTAGGCAGCTGTCCTTTAGAGCATATTAACATTCTTGGTCATCTCTCACAATGTATACTCTTGTACTATAAGAATTGATGTACCTACCATTTATTTTTCAGTACATTAATATTTGGAAAAACATTCCAAACCAAGACTCTTCTGCATATAAAGAAAAGGGATTCAAACATCAGATTAAAATAGGACTCCAAAATGCAAAACCCTTGTTTCACAAACCATTGATTGTGTATGTGGTCATGATTGGATCTATGTCCTGCTTTTTATTGGCAATGTAAGTTATTATTACTGTGAATATCTCTCTCTCAGCCATGGGGCGCCCACTGCTGGACATAAGCCTCCCCCATTATAGGGAGAATTTGCCAATACTCGCCACGCTTGGCAGGCGGGTTGGCGAGCACAGTATGGTTTTCAAACCTCACAAGGCGCTGCTGTCTACCTTCTGGTACATGATCCCTTAGACGACTCTTACAGCACCCACAGGAAGAGATGGGGGGTACTATTCTGGGCCGGTACCACCACAGCAGGTGAATGTGAATATACAAATAACTAGATGCGGATTTTTCCAAATTAGAAGTAATGCTATCCTGCTTGTACGTTATCGTTAATAAGGAAAATGCGCTTTAGTGAGCAAGATACATATTATGTCAGTGATTGCAATCAATCAGATTTCGTCCTCGTCCCACAAACAGAAGGAAACATATTGAAAGATGTTCCAATTCGAACTTTCAAACCATTTTTCTCATAATACCATATACGATATAATACACGTTTAATTAATTGTCCAGACAGATGCCGCTTCATTAACGTAGGGCCGAAACCACTGGGGCTTGAGTTATTGCACATAAATTCAATAACTACGAGTATTTGTTGAATTTTTGTGCTAATGGTGATTTAAGACGTTACAATGTGGAATTAAAAAAATACAACGTGTTGTACCCATATTATAGACGCTGTTTTATATTTCTTGTACATAACTGCTTTTAATTGTTATATGCAGGCTAAGTGATTTTTATGGTTATTACATTAACAACATACTAGACGGAACTTACGTTCAAATTATTTGAGGGAAAAAAAAACGGGTACTAGTGGTACTTGAACCCACGACTACAGAATACAGTCCTGTCACTTTGCCATCTAAGCTATAGTAGCACTCCACTAGCCGTGCGAATTTATTCCTTCCTTTTACATCTGAGGGTATGTTGTTCCTAGCGCCATCTACCTTTAATTGTATGAACTATGAATAGGACCAAAATCACAGTTAATATCGTACCAAGCGAAGGCACCATACACTTCTTCTAAGAGTATGCAAAGCAACAAGATGGTATTCTGTAGTCGGGGGACAAGTCCCACTTTGTAGCCGATGTTTTCCTCCAAATAATTTGAACGTAACATAAATCACACAAACTAGCTTTTGCTTGCCCACATTTTCAATCAAAAACAATACTCTAACAATACGTATTTTATTTTGTTCTTCTATATTTTACAGCATTGGCTTTCTACAATACATAGTATGGAATTCGAACAAGAAAGAAAATTTTACGATCTGTCTAGTATTCTGTAATTAACAAACTGATATAGCAACTTATTTTTATACATCACATTCTTAAATATATAAAAGATTTAACTTAAATATGTATATAACTTGTGGGAATCAGCTTTGGAAGTATTGCGCATTTTCGGAAATGACTTTTAATAAAAATGGTAATAGGTTTCAATACTTTCATTGTTGATATTTTCAGTTAAAACTACAGAAATTTAAAATATAATATAATAAAGCTTGATTATTATGATGTACATTAATTCATTATCATGCATTTTGATTCCAGGTATAATATTGTAAGACTGTGGTTCCCACAACTCTCTTCAATAATTGAACACTACGATTTGGATTCGGAAAATAATTTATGTGTCACATTGGACAATTACACAAGCAACTTGCAAAGTTCAAGAATCAACACTACTGACCTGGAAGCATGCGTTCCAGTAAGTATCGCCATAGTTCCAGAAAACACGCCATTTTATTCAATTTCTAAAATAGAGATTGAGGTGAAGGCTTGCCTACAAATTATTATATGTTATGTCTATAAATTTGTTATCTGAACATTAATTCATTGCATTTGAATTAAGAGCAAGAAGAGCTTGCTTTTTGCGTAGATTTCTGCGTAGAATTAAACTGGTGACTTGAAAACTTTGTTAAGCAAGTTCACAGCGTTCGACGTTCTACGTTCCCTTAGGTTTGGATTAGTTTGAGAGCAAGCAAGTTCTATTGGGAGACGAGACGACTTTGCTTAGTGAACGTGCTACGACATAATTCAGTTAATAATCTTCCATGTCAAGATTTATGTTTAACCGACTTAAAAAAAAGGAGGTTACATGGTACCGACCTCAACAAGTTATTTCACACTCTTGAGTGTTGAAGTCGGTTCCATTTTTTGTTAAAAAAAATATGAGTTCAATTGTATCTTGAAATTTAAAAATGGAATTCTTATAATAATTGTATATATTGAAGGATGACATATTTCCTCAAAAAATTGCACTGGGTTGTTGTAAGTGCCATGAACTCGTATAAGCGGTTGAAATATGGCAAAATACATATTTTATTTCAGCCCATATGTGCGAAATGGTGTTCGACAACTTATATGTAAATTATCGTATAATTTAGCATTTCGCACATTTGGCCATATTTCAGACATGCGTCATGTATTTACATTTTTTGTAAAATTATATGTAGTATTTGACCATTATCTCACTTGATAACTAGCTACGATGTGGTCGAATGTGGAATAAATTTAAAGCAGTAATGTAGACTAGCCCTGTGCTCCTTGAATACACGGTGTAAATAGCGCAAGTTTTTCAATTTTGTAGGCTGTATTTTGTTGCCTAACTATGGGAAATGGAAAGCTAAAGTGGCTATTGGAAATTAACCTACCATCATTCTGTGAATTAAATAGTGATGTTAATGCTATCAAAACTCAATTGGTGGTGGTGTAGTGGGATCAAACCAGTGATCGTAATATTGACGCTCTACGCCATTGACCCCAAGGCCATCATTGTTATGGTTTATTACACGATTCAAGTTTAAATTAAGACTTTTTCATATATAAAAGTAAAAGCTTAGACGTCCGTCTCATTCTTAGGTACTGTTTTACCAGTATAGTTTAATGATTCTGAGACGAAGGTCTCTAATCAAATAAGGTTGCTTGTTGTCGATTTCAGTTGGGAACAGGAATGTCTAGCCTCTATCCAAGTTGATTGGAACCATGACTGGTAGTTTGAGCAGGCGTTTTGTTTATGTAACTACTGCTTTGACAGATAATTTTATATACCACTTATCACATAGCCATTTAATAATGCCCGTGCATTGTGATAAATAATGAAGCTTAGATAATAATTAATCACTTGGCCCGATAGAGCTAGACATTATACATAATGCTGGGGCATTATTAATAATGCTCGCATTAATCACTTGGTCCATAACATATATAATATACGTGGACTGTTCCAATTTTTGTTACTATTTATTGATGAAACATAGATTGAATATGAAATTTACAGCTTTTCAAAATAACATTTGAAAAACTTATCTTGCGGGACTGAACCTATTTGTATTTTGGTATTGAGATAGATGCGACCTTGAAAATAGACAAAGTCTACTTTTTGTCTTGGAAAAGTATGGTTCCCGTGTGATAACTTCGATAGCGAGAAAAAGATAGTCTACTCGGTTAAAACCGCGGGACGCAATTAGTATTTAATAACAGTTTAACGATTGGAGATTTTGACCATACTTACATACTTTGCGCAACTAGCACTGAAAAATATCTCAAGCTCAAGTTAGATTAACTCTTTATTGCAAATCATAAAATGTACATAAAACACTAATAACTAATTACAATACTGCAGCTACTACAATAACATTTGAGCAATCCACTAGCTATTGGTAGCCTATAGATAACTCAAATATTCTAACCCGCTACCGGCTGGCAGCGTGCCCAGAATGCTAGCAGCATTGCCACATCGAATTGCAATGCTGATTCGTTGAGCCAAATATGTCCCAGCATTTTCGTTACGCTCAAGTTATTGTACTTGATGTCACCAGTGAAGAATTTTTGTTTCAGAACATTACTGGCCCAGAGACCTATATCAACAGCATGCTCATCGGCCTTGTCTGCTTGTCACAGTACTTCGTTACTGGAATGTTGGTAAATAAAGTAGGAAAGAAAGTGTTGCAAGTGTTCGCCGGTCTTATAGGTCAGTTGGCCTCAGGTGCTTCATATTTTTAAGCAATGATAACCATGCGCTCTGAACACCAGGGAACGTACCCATACTACGTGCCCCGTTCAAGGAGGGGGGGGGGGGGGAGGTCTTCAAAATGCCAAGCTTGGTCACAGAGAAGGGGGAGGGGGTTAGGTTTTCGTCACGTAGTCTGTATCCTCTAGGGAAATCTCTCTTCTTGGTATAATTTGTTCATCTGTAGTAATAAAATGCATGTACTCTTGGTATCACGGCGTATTATTAAAGACAAGTAAAATATTAAAGAATAATAAATATGAAGCCGAATATTATTTTTAATTTTTTGGTTGTAAAAAAAATATTTATGAATGACTACGTCAAGTCTTGAGGGGGGGTATTGGCATATTCTACAGATGGTCACAGGAGAGTTGAAGGTGCAAAAATAAATAAAAATAAAGGGTCACGTAGTATGGGTACGTTCCATAGCTGCAAATATTGGCCGTATGACCATCACTGCATCGTCTTAAACGTAATATCTAACTAGTCTAGCTTTATAACTTAGACAATTCACCAACTATTTTTGATTCGATGCCATGGTGTTGTGCCAAAATCTATTTTTTTTCATTAATTAAAGTCATCTGTCCAGCAATGGCGGTATTACTTGTGTTTTCCCTATAGAAAAGGAAATAAAAAATTGATTGATTGATAATGTTGACTAACATTAATGATATAATTAAATTTTCGTATTTCGGTTCCTGCAGTTTAGTTTAAATAACAAATGTGGAAAGCTGTAATTGGCGAGCGCTTTTGTCTCACCCGTGAAGAAATGGAAGTGGCGTGAGGGGACACGTCTTTGCTCCCACTCTCCAGCGTCAATAAAAACTTTAAGAATAAAGTCACGTACCTATCAGCTGCTTTATTTATTGGTGGGTTACTTAAAATACAAGTCTCAATGAAATAAAAAATAATCGAAGTCGCAGAATTCTAGTAACATACTTAAGGACATTCAATTAGATACCAGTCTATCAAAAAAATAAGTACTGATGACCTTGGAACATCTAAACCGTTGTTGATAGAACATTCAACACGCACGGTACAAACATTCACGCTACGGTGCTACAGATAGAGGCAGATGCCCACAGAGTGGTCAAACATATAATACCCGTATTTGCATCGGCGAGTTAAAACTGCCCCAGATGGCAGATCCTACTACGCTGCCACTGGGCTCCATCTTGGAAAAAGTATGGGTTCCGTGTACTGACGTAACGGGAAAACTGTCTTCCACTCGTATGAACCTTCGGAACGCAGGTAGTATATAACAACATTTTAACATTAGGGTTTTTTTTACCCACACAAATACCCGCTGTAGGCTTTTCTGAACCGTTTCACTTAATAGACTCTCTGTCTCTGTCGCTATATTAGTATATGTAGTTAATATCTCACAGGGTTCTACTGATTTTTCAGGGATTGGAGCTACATTGGGCTTAAGATGGGCTACTTCTAAGTTTACTGTAGTGGCTTTGTTTGCGGTCAATACCGCTATATTACAAGTGATGAAGAGTCTTAACCAGGCCACGGCGGTTGAATATTTCCCTACAAATATAAGGTGGGCGTTCACTGTTCACATTTTGTACCAAACAAAGTTATCTAAACGTTGATATCTTAAGATTTTAAGGTACTGTTGTATATTTACTTTTATACGTTCGTGTTTGCTCAAAATTGATGCTCAAAAATCATCTGAGAGAGATCTCGCATTTCATGCTGTTTTTTTTTTTATAAAAAAATATAAGTATAATTCTATGAATTGTTTTGTTTAGATAGATAGATACACTTTATTGAACACATTTTAAAATAATACAATGAAACAGATTACATTAAATAGCAATGTGTAACAACAGGTGGTCTTATCGCTATTAGCGATCTCTTCCAGACAACCTTTTAGATGCCCTGTTATTTCTTATTTGCCTAACGAAATCAAATGAATTATAAGCCAAACGAGATAATTTTACACAACACACTATATGTTTAGTGACAGTTTATGAATGCGTAAAACACGGGAACTACTCACGTAATAAGTCAGAGGGTTCCGAATATAGTTTCAACCACATTATTAACAAAAAAATTGGTGACAGCTTTTCAAACTTAAGGGTGTTTTAAGGTAGTCAGACATATACTTAAAAGTACGCCTACTATCATGCTGAGAATTGAATGAAAAATGAAGGGGACATCCCCTTCATTGGAAACAGAAGCCGTTGGTGAGGATCGTAACAGCGTCCGTCAGTTTGACAGCTGCTGATATATATACACAACTGTGTGAACTTTGACAGTGCTTTGTTTATATTTTTCAGATCGTTTGCGCTTGCGTGCACCATGATGACTGGGAGACTGGGCACGTTGACTGGTAACATTGGATTCCCTTTACTTCTTGACATGGGTTGCGTAGTGCCTTTCTTCTCCATGGCTGGGATGTTGATAAGTACGTGTATTGGAGAGTTATTTAAGAAAAAATGTTTTCGTGCTTGAGCTTGAGTGTAGAGTTTGAGCATCCATAAACAATAAATACACAAACGCTTAAACACTCACACCTGCGCATTATTCGCAATGTCCCAGGAGATATGGACACACACAATCACTTTACAATAACATCCAAAACCCGACGACACACACACATAATTAATATCCTACTTCTTACTCCTACTAATATTATAAAGGTGAAAGTGTATATGTATTTGTGTATGTTTGTTACTCCTTCACGCTCAAACGTCTACACCGATTACGATGAAATTTGACATGAAGATAGTTTAGTCTCTGGATTAACAAATCTGTTCCATTTCATCCCGACAATAATCTGTTCCCGTGGGATACGCAAATAATTAAAAAGCAACTGCTACTCCTTCACGCTCAAACGGCTGCGCCAATTTTAATTAAATTTGGTATGGTAATAGGTTAGACCCTGGAATAACACATAGGCTACTTTTACCCGGAAAGAGTATAGTTCTTGTGGGATAATTGAGGTAGCGGGAAACCCGTAATCCACGGGATAGTACCCTGTGGTTTAAATAAGGAAAATACGGTATACTCTAAGATCAAATAACTAAAATCTGGGTTAGATACAGCTAAAGGCAAACGCACAACCATTATTATTGAAGTTTGTGTACTTCCATATAATGGAAGTACAGTACTCTTGCAAATGTATTTCTTTTTCTTTTTCAGTTGTTACCGTAATGTGTATGTTTATGCCGAAGAAGAAAGAAACACAGTAAGATGAACATAAAACTGTCTTCGCATTGTCTTTGATAGCCTTCTGGATTCCTCTTCGTTTTGTAGTTAGATTGAATAGAAGATAAATTGGGTTGGATTTAAAATAATACATAGTAGCGTAAAATAAGTACCTTTGATGTTACAAGACAAAACTATATATAGAAAACATATTTATTTATGAGATTTACATCACATCAATACATCAAGCATAGGGCATATAAAGCACAAGTTATACATAAATTAACAGTAGTATATGTAACACAAAAATTAATAAAATTGTAAATTATTTTAAGGTAGTTTTATATTAAAAATATGCATGACACGATTTGTTTTATTTGATAATGTTTAATTAATTACATTACATCAAAACAAACCCCCGAGTCTTAGAGTCTTCAACCCTTCAAGTCACGAGTGAATAGGTACATTCTCAGTTTCCGTGCTACCTTAGAACGCGTCGACACCTAACATTAGATGAGACAGCGGTCAAATATAGGCTTTATAAATTTCGTGGAATATCTTATTCTTATTTTGAATCAGGGTCTGTAAATCTTTTTCCTGAGGAAACCTTAAAAAAAGCATATTTTATACATATCAAAATTAGCCCAATACGTTTTTTTCGGAGAAAAATTCTATGTTAAGTTTAAGAGCGCAAAAAAAATTTACCATGCCTGTGGTTCAAGTCTCTGATATCTGCCTAACTCTCCAGCAAAAAACTGCGGCATTAGTATGTACATATTATAATTATATATATTAATTGTACTTCTGCAAACTTTAGGTTTTGAAATCCAACCACCGAACATAAATAATTTGTATATATTTTTTTACGATTGCGTAATCCAGAAACTACATTATAAAAAGCGCAGTACAAAATTATATTTTCTAGGGTAAATCATTTATAATATAAATCCAAATAACTAAAAAATAAATGAGAACTTATGTATATTAAAGGCCCACTTAAATATCCTTTATGAATGAAATGAGATCAATAAACTCAAAACCGTAATAATTATGTAATTTTCTTACGTAAATGTCATAAACGGAAACCGAATATGTGAAGTTATCTTCCGCAAACATAGTGACTATAATACCATTTTAACTAGGCCTATAGTGCTCCATTATTGCTGAGAGCGATTTAATGTTTTATTTTGATTATAGTAGATCTAGGTATACTGGTGCTTTAGCAAGGTTTTGATAATATCAGATAATTATTTTCATCTTAATTATAAAACGAGAGACGAAATATGATAAGGCAAGTAGTAGCTGATATGTTGAGTTGGTGTGTCAGGATTTTTTAAGTGAAGTTATTAATAAATATTTGTTCATACAGTGACAATTAGTGAACATGAGTGAAATAAGTTTACCAGCATTAGCTTCATCAGGTAAGTAGATATATTATATACGGGTCGCATCATCATCATATCGCTGGCACATATTTGGCTCATTGAAATTCAGCGTGGCAATGCTGCTAGCATTCTGGGCACGCTGCCGGCCGGTAGCGGGTTAGAACATTTGAGTTATGTATAGGCTTCCAATAGCTAGTGGATTGCTCAAATGTTATTGTAGTAGCTGCAGTATTGTAATTAGTTATTAGTATTTTATTTTAATAAAGGCATTTGCCCTATGAAAGAAAAAATTATTACGTGGCGTTACAAAACGCCTTATTTTTCTCGAGTAATGAGTATGGAGTAAACTTGAGTTTCTTTTTCTAACTTTTCTAAGTCAAAGAGAGTAATAACTAACCCCGATTTTTCCAGAGTAATAGAACTCAAATGTCACTTTACCCGTTACTTTATATTTTCCGGATAAAATGTAGCCATGTATGTTCCAGACTATAAATTTATATCTGTGAAGCGTTTCTGGCGTAAATGAGGAACAAGCATACAAACTTATTTACGCTGAATATTTTGAAGGATACATTTCCGCTAGGTACTATGTAGTTTGCTATAAAGTACTGTACATAAATAAATAGTTTGACTATAACTTTGTTTTCAACCACCAATAATATAAAATAATAAATAATTAAACTACTCGTAGGTACCTTTTCTATTACCGCTTCTCTTTGAATACCGTCATGTCGTGTATTTTGTAGTCATGGATTCAAAGTATGCGATTTTATCTATCAAAAATTTGAACGTAAGTTCCGCCTAGCATGATAATGATGCATAATACTATTAGCAGAATTGCATACCTAATTCATGTTCTCTATCCAAGTATTCCATATACCTAGGTGTTTATATATGTAAATGAACAGCTGTCGACACTTTACATAATGCCGTGATACTTACATGAGAGGGTAGAACAGCGCGATATGAGTCTAAATTGCTTTTTCTTGTACCGGTGATAGAGGATTAATTTGGATATTATTTTTAATTAAATGCAGAAACTCGAATATCTTAATATACTTACTATTGGTTCTATGTGGTATGTTATTGAATAAGAAATATCCAAGTGTGATTAATACATAATATTCAAAAAATGTATCATATAGGACGGAAGTCCCCAAAATACAGGTTGACCTAGTTTGGGGGCCGAAAAATGCTTAAGTTTGTAACAATGTAATATATCAATAAACGTAATTATTATTGTTATTATTGATATTACGCAAGCCGGGCCTGTTAAGGGCTAATTTTCGACATAATAATATGTTTGAACATGGTGACGAAATTAAGGTTGAATTTATGTAATTAGCTAATAATATAGAAGAATATAGAGATATAATTTCAATTTCTTAAATATTTTTAGAATTAGCGTTTGCCCTCTGTCTAACTCGATGGTCAGTGACGGTGTGGTCGAAGGTGAATCACTTTAGACCTAGAATATTTACTGACTATCAAGAACTCCTATCTAAATACGCTGAGTGTTGATGTAATCTATGACTATGCTGTTAGTTTCATAAGAGATATTATGTTACTAAAAACTAAATCCGTTGGTGGGGATTGACCTTGCGTGCGTCAGGTTGGCAGCCGACGCTTACACTGATACGTTATCATCGCCTTAATATTAACATTTGCCCTATTGCGAAAAGTATAGCGAAGTTTTAATTTCACAAACAGATTTCACGATTTATAAATGATGTTGCGTTTATGTTGACAATTATAGATAGTTACATTATCATGGTATATATAAATATTTTGGTAGACAGGTTAAGCCAAATGTTTATCTAAAATGAAACGTTATGAAATTAGACGTGATGTACGTATAACCTTAAGCAAATATAGTTTTCAAGATACCTACGCATATTAGATTATGTTTATTTAACAAAATTTTATGAGTCTTATGGCAAGTTATTTAAAGGTGTATACGTAAATAAAAGATATCGTGGTAAATTATTATATATTATTAACAACTAACTACACAAACGTATTCACACTCACACAAACATCCATGACACAGCAATGCTTGCCGGATTCGAATCCGGGTTCGCGAATCTAAAGTCAGTGCCAGTGATCACTGAGCTACGGAGACCGTCAGTGTGGCCATTATTATTATGCCCAGGCACGACGCCAAGCATTGTTAGCAACGATTCACAATTTTTCTTTTAAATTTTTGACTTACTTACTTACACGTCGAAATTGTTTTACATGTCTTCATAATATACAAAAACACTCATCATTAAATTAAATTAAATGTGTATGGCAAGTAGAAAGGTGGTCTTCTCGCGAGGTTTATGGTACCAATTTGAAAGTCTATCAATAGATCACACTATGCATGCTTAGGCAGTTGTCATTGAGAGTTTAAGTAATACATGACTATATAGGTAGTATTCTATTCTATAGCCTATTATTCTTAAACAAAATTACTTTAGTTTGGGTATCTAATTCCATTGTTAAATAATTTGTATCTGCTACAAGTGTTTGAATAAACAAAACGCAAAACAATCATTATTGTGTAAAATATAAAACAGATGTTTATCTACTGACATGTTTAAAGTATGGCTCATAGATAACGGTTACTCATACAATAGCTAACGTAAATTGTCTTACATACCTATATAGGTAATCATATTATACTTAATAATGGGACAGTGGACACGATATGTCTACACAATTCAACATCACACCACAAATGTTAGCATTAGTTGCGTTATTCAATTGCTTAAACAACAACTATGAGTAAACTTTGACGTTATATGGTTTTTCTTCTTCTTTTTGGCTTCGCATTTCTTGTGCATTTAGTTAGTGTCAAGTAAATGATTATTCTCCATGATTTGTTACATCGAGTTTTGGGCATGATATTATGATAATAGCCTTATGATTATGGCCTTAGCCCCATAGTCCCTCTCCATTTCCTAATTGATTCAGTAAAAGTCGGGCAAACGTGAAATTTCGCTGGGAGATTGATAAGAAAAATAAATCCATTATATAGGCAAATGTAAATTGCAACAATGAAAATTTGTACCATTTTCCGACACTTGTCCACCTTCAAGGTCACTCAACGGTAAATACGTAATTATTGCACCACACTAATCCCACTTCCCATCAATCTTATAAATGTGACATTTTGGATGGCTGGATGGATGAAAGGATGTTTGTTACTCAATCACGGCAATATCAATCCAACGGCTAAACGGATTTGGATGAAATTAGGGATGTAGATACTCCAGGTCCCGGAATAACACATGGGCTACTTTTCATCATCATCATTAATCATCACCACGTGGGTAAAACCGCGGGGCGCAGCTAATATATAATAAAGGCGAAAGTTTGTCTGTCGTTTGCGTTTGTATGTTTGTTACTCCTTTACACTGAAATGGCAGTACGAATTTTCATGAAATTAAGAATGATTATAGCTTATATCCTGGAATAACATATATAGGGTACTTTTAACCCGCAAAAGTATAGATCCAGTGTGATAATTAATAGTGTATAAGTGTGACACTGAGTAATTTTTCTAGCACACTTTGGATTTTGTATGTACATTATTTTAGGGTTAAAATAAATAAATGTATATAAATCAGCTGATAATAAAAAAATTACAGTGCTGACACAAAGAGAACTACACGCCAAAAATTGGCGCATGCACTATTGCAAGCGTTATTCAGTTATTTACGTAGTACAAATACGAGATATGTATACTTTGTAAGATTACACAAGTTATACTAATGCTATGGGTGCAAAGCAAGAATTCATAATGAAATAATTATCAGCGTTATCGTATTCAAACGTAAAACAATATAAACTACGACAAAGACAGATAAATTAATAGTTTGTGAGCAACTGCGTTCTCAAATTGATTATATACCATGATGACTGGAAGACTGAAGTGAAACATTCGTGCTTCATCCAACGTGTAGACACGCGATGCAAGGCACGAGCCGCACCGCTTGGCACAGGTAGGTCTGGTAGGTAATGTCACTGTGAGCGTGGGATTTCTTATTCTTATTTCAAAACGGGGGCTGCGAATCTTTTTCCTAAGGAAACGCTTTATACATACAAAAATACACGCATGTCAAGGAAAACAGGCGGTTGTCGGGCTCGGCACAGAAACTGAACTAATGACGTCACCATCGCGCCGCTGCCTAACCGACGGACCCAAAAAAAATCCCATATCGAACTTTTTCTTAAATAGTTCGACGCCCTCAGTAACAGGACGCGTTGTGAGGATTGCCTGTGATGGCAGACCATCAAAGCTTGCCTTCGGGCGCAACGATGCAGTTACTTCTTGGCAGGTGAATCCTGCGCAAACGTCTCGCTTGGAGTATTTTGTGAATTTCGCCCACCAGCTTCACTATGACGGAACATAGCCCTGACTTGCATCCAAAGCTGCTCCAGAGACACTCAGTTTTCTTCTCGAATCGTGAGTTTTAACCATTTAAAAGCAAATGAGTGTTTCTTATAAAAAAGGAATAGCAAGATCAAAAATAGACCAGTGGTAATGGCCTAGAATCACAAATCGGGCGCTGCGAACCGAATTTAAAATAATCATTTATGCTCATATAAACTAGTTGCAGAAAGCTATTAGCATAATCATTTGCATTACATTCCCACTAATGGGACAGGTCCTTTCTTTTGGGGAATTAAACAGTGACCACAATTCACTAATTTTACTTGGTGGATGGGGAAATGGGTACCTCAATCAACAAGCTGATCCCAGCTTAGGTTGCATATCTGAGCTCCGGCCACTGTTTCTCGAAAAACAAAATCAGCCACCATGCTTGCCTAAACTAAGTTAGGTTCTCAATTTTATTTCGCAATTCTCTCTTATTCCAGTAAAGGACGTATGTAACTGAAATTTGTGTTAAACTATAAGCCGTCATTATTATTAGATACCTACCTCGTGAGGATGGATCTCTGTAGTCTATTTATAGTCTGATATGCTAGCGGAAACTTACCTGAAAAAGAACATAAAAATAGTTATTTTTTTGTTCGATTTTTTGATTACTTACTTTAATTCTAAATGAAAATATTGAACTACTCAAGAAAACACGCGCCTCATTGTATACATTATCATTTTCTTTACATTGCCTTTGGCAACATGGATTAAATTATCCAACCATATTCAACTTTACATTTTTAAGATATGTGTCTATTAAAAAATGTATAGTGTATTTGTTATAATTTAGTAGTTATAGCAACCAAAAATAATGTTTTGATGATCGGGATACCGGTACCCAATGAGTACCCAATAGTCTATATTATAAACATTCATGCTTATTTCGGATTGATAAAAGTTTTTTCACTGTGCTACTATTTTGCTCAGAAACCGGAGAAATAAACATCTCCTTATTCAGCGCGTGTTTACTTACTCAGATTCAGTTTTGAAGGAACGATAACTTAACTTAGGCTGTCATACTGACGGACGCTGGATCGATCCCCACCAAAGCCATCACCAAAACCATCACCGGAAGCTCAACTTCCAGTGATGGTAACACCAGTTCCGCTGTCAAATTCCCAGCAGTAGGTTGCTTTCGAGTACCCACCTGACTTTACCCACGAGTTTGAAAAACTGTCACCAAACATATAGTAGGCATGTTCAGGCAGCAGTCCTTTACAGCCAGTAAGCATTCTGGGTGATAGAACCAGCGTGATAGCATCTTCGACAACATCGTCGCTGACCATCGAGTGTGACAGTGGTCAAACTCTAGATATGTATTTACATATTTTTCCTATTTGCAGCTTCAGATGTCCCTGCAAAGTCAAGACTGCCGATGCAAGAGATCAATTCTGCGTACAAAGCGAGCAAATTTGGACTATTCCATGTTAAACTTCTAGTTATTGCTTTCACTGGATACATCGCTGGAGTTTTAGTCAGTAACACGACATCGTACCTGCTGCCCATGGCAGAATGTGATCTAAATATGAGCTTGTTGCAGAAAGGCTTGCTCAACGCTATGCCTTACTTGGGTGAGTAGAATAATATAACACTGGTCTATACAATTTCATTATGGCTTTTTTTGATTAAAATTAATTAATCATAATTATTATTAATATGTAATTCATTCATCAATTACTGTAATTCACGATTAAAAGTGACTATAACTTACTCATGATTAATATAGTAGGAACATAAAAAAAAACTAAATGAGTAAATTTCTTATTAAAGTATTTATAAAAATCACAGGAACCGAAAAGTCAATAGAGTATGTGAATTTTAAAATTTGGAAATGCATGCTTATGAATAATAAAATTTCAAAATTAACATATCAAACTGTGTCTTCGAATTGCAGAGAAATGAAACTTTAACTTGCTTGCTGTTAAGGTTTAAGTGGTTTCTTTCCTCTGATATCCTATTTGATACTGCACGCATCCATTCTAATTAATTAATCAATCATTCCACATGTTGATTAGGTAATGAGCTCTACACAGTTAACGCGTCCGATCTGTTAGTTAATCATCTGTATACATAATTATATATAAAGAGGCCTACAGTACTCAGTACAGCTATCGAAAGATCAATTTAGCATTACAAGGTCTGAATGAGTTATAAATGTTAAATTGTTGTTATAATAATTATTCTTGAAAAACTTGTTGTTTGTATTTTTTTTTTTTTTTTTTAAAGATTATAAGCTTGCGTTTGACCACTGTCTCACCTGATGTTAAGCGACGACGCGGTCTAAGGTGGAGCACGCAAACTTAGAAGGAACCTATTCACTCGCGACTTGAAGACTCCGGGGTTGTACATATCGGGAAACACAGACTCAGGCAGTGAGTTCCACTCTCTGGCAGTACGCATTATAAAAGTGGAAGCAAAACGCTTCGTGCGTTTGTATGTTTGTTGCAATTGTTCTCTACAAACTAAAATTTGCTTATGTAAGGTGAGGTTCACAACTGATACCGTAGCATATCACATACTCACACTCACACACGTTTATGTACATAATTATCTATTTAATTTTAAGAGCATCATCATCATCATCATCATCAAATATTTTGTTCTTATATTATCTTGACTTAAAACCTTAAAGCATGCACAATCATTATAAAACAGTTCATTTACCGTACAACAATTCATATTAAATCTCAGTAATTAGTTCCAACATTTAGTTGGATGATCCGACATGATACAATTCTCCCATCCGATTAATATTTGACGAAATGGATTGTGTATTTGATCACTTGATTTCAATTAGTTGATTAAATACCACGACTGTTTTACATGTATTGTGAACGTAATTGTTATTAGTTGAACGTGAAATTTAGTCTCTAAAACAATTGAAAGCTTAATTAGATATAAAAAATTAATAAATCACATGATTTATTTCTAAAATATCAGATAGAAATGTTATTATAGATACACAAAGAAAGTTTTAACAAAAGTTGCTGTGCAATCACAATAGCGATAAGGTTGGACTTTTAAACCATATACCGTCAATGTTGTGTGTCGTGTCAATACTGTGCTTTTGCAGGGCTGAGACAGCCCCTACCGCTTTAACAAGATCAAGAGCGGGTAGTTAGAAAAACTACGCGCTCTCACTGATATTGTCACTGCGCATTCTACAGTTTGCTGACCACGACCAATGCAACTTGATCGAAACGTCGAGCTAAATAAATCACGAAATGTTTTTCACGCGATTAAGCCCCAATCCATTCCCATCAATAAGGCTGCATAACTAACAATGAAAGAGATGCACGGGAAAGTCAACCTTGTTGTTATATGATGTCAAATAAAATTGAACCTTAGGGCGGTAGACGGCATATTTGGCCGACTGTACATAGTATATTTTAGTCAATAGAAACATAGCAAACATTAACATATCTAAAATCAGGAAACAATTGATGAAATGAGATCATCGTTATAGAAATTTCAGCCACAATATTTTTTTTTGTATGCCAAGCTTGCTCGAGGTCACAACCCCGAGCTATGCGTATAATATAGAGCTACGATTTTCAAATGACATGGTAGTCAGGCGTTAGATGAGCCGAACGCACCTCTTTTATTTGATAGAATTTGTAATTTTTAGATTTTTAATTTCTTTTTAATAATTGTTTTAATTAATTTTTGTATTATTATTCTTATCATTATATTTTGAACCTTCAAGTAATCCAGCATATTTAATTTATGCCTGATATTTCTGTCCTTAAAATTAGTTCATTTATACTTGACTATATTAGAAAAATGCAGTAAAATAAGTTAGGCAACATACTGGCTGTTACCAGCCAGCGTACAAATAGCTCGAATGTTTTAAAGTGTTGGCAGCGCGTTTCGAAATTTAGCATCAATTCCCCATTGAATTGCAATGCTGATTCGTTAAACCAAACTTGTAGTGGCATTTATATATTTATTTATATTTTATTATAAAGTAAATTGAAAACGTCAATACAGTGGAAGCCACAAATCACTGCAAAGCGTATGTCAGTTACACTGATATTCGTTCTCTATTTTTAACTGGGTTTTGGCTCTCCAAGCACTTGGAAATGGCGGACCAAATGTTGAAGTTTATTTTGTATTCTGTTTGATTTCGTTTTTAATCTCTTCGTGTTAAATTATTACATATCTGCATTGATAGTGTTATATCGGGAAGATGGGTAACACTCTAACATCCCAAGCGCTAAGCATGTTCGCAATTTCTTGCATGGAAACTCACACATCTGTAATCAGTATATTAACTAATCAATGTAAATAAGACTAGTGTGAAGAGACATACCGAACAATTTTTGAAAGTGAGACAGTATTGCCCATCAGCCGGTGTCATCGGCTCCAGCCGATTTATATCGATTTCACAAAAATGGCAAATTAACAACATTATTAACATAATGTAATTGACATAATGTAATTTGTAAACATCATTATTGAGTTATCAGTTGGCTGTATTGGGAGTACAAAAGTAATCCCATGTGATTGCTTTTTCTTCCTTGAGTGATTAAAACATTTGTAAAATGCACAAGAGGTTTTTTACGATAACGATAACGAACGATACGCATCACGCATTATGATGCGTATCGTTCGCAAAAATGTAAATAACCAGTTTGCAGTATTAAGTAGTATCGACAAGCGTTCGTGACCACGTTACTCGCTCGACTGCGTGTAGGGGAGTTCACAGGACTCACTTGAGTAGGAACAGACGATGTTAAAACGTCACAGTTTATCTTTTTAACAGTATCCATGAATATCTGAGACCTTATTTTGTTATAAATAATCTGTAAGAAATGCTGTGCCGTTCTTGCACATATCATTCCATTCTCTTTATCCCGTTATTCCTTCCCGAAGCACAAGTTTGCCAATTAACGATTAGATACAAGAGTATGCATGGTAGCCCCATAAATAGCAGGTCATTCTTAGCTTGTGTCACGTAGCGTATGAAAACTAACATAAATGACTGAATTGTCCTAATCATGTACATTTGGGACGTTGTCCTATAAAAATCTGCGACAAAACAACAAACTTTACAACAACCCGACCTAATAACACAACCGTCACAAAAACTAATTATGACACTCAACACCGCGAACTAAATGGGAGTGTATTCTGGTAACGTTTCAGTTAATAGTTTAATTACTTAATTGAACAATCTAAAGTTTTTGGGTGGTTAATCTCTCGGGGTTGGAGATAGTAAGAGTATTATTGTAGGTGTGGAGATTAGTTGGATATAAAGTAGGTCTAATGGTATAATAATAATGTAAGCCTATATTCAGACAATATTTTGTTAATACATTAGTCTCTACACTAATATTCTGACTCCGGTGACTCGTTATCGGTGTTGTCTGTTTGTCCAATTTTGGCAAAGGCCTACATCATTCGTTCCTATTTAAGTAGGTCATAGGTAGATAATCATCGAGTATTTTATTTTAGCCCTTCGTTCACTGTAAACGCAGAAGTTTTTAGAAAAGTATCAACTGACACATTTAGACTCATGGCACCCACGGCACTCATGCGAATTTTCGATTCAAACAAGTATAGTCTGTAATGACAGATGTGATTTGTAATGAATGATACAATCAAAAATTATGATTAATTTATTATTTTGTATATTGAAAAGAGAACTATTTTTAAGGTACAAGATATTATTTTACATTAGGTACAACATTAATTAAGACAAATCCAAAATAACACACATAATAATATCGACCAATCCGCTACCATCCGTAAAATTCCCTAAACATTTTCCGGACACATTATAAATGTGAAAATAGACCTGTCTGTCAGTAGGTTATTTTTATATATATATATAAGTGCATGTATGTTATAAGATCTTTAGAAATCGAATAGGTACCTTAAAACGAGCAATTCTTGTATGTGTATGTTATTTCATGAAATTTAGCATGAAAGAGGTTTCGGGGGTGATAAATAAATCTAGGTAGTTTTCATTTTTAGAAAACGTCGTTTTATCTGTGTTTTTAGGTAATGAAAAACTGTTACAATATCATTAAAATATAACTCCTGATACCTATTGGTCAGTAGTAATACATAAACAACAACTAAACTGTTTTACCGACATAGCGACACTAATACTACTTGGCCATAGATGGCGTTGGCCACTCTAAGTTTTTGGTTTGTAGTTAGTGCAAGAAAATCAATTGTTTATTTATATTAGTGAAAAACGGAGCAAAGCTTGGTCACCCAGACATTATCATTATAAATTACAGTAACAATTATACGAAAGATCGATACTGTGCACCAAGCAATTCCATATAACCACCTGAACACGGTCTCGATATAACTTAGCCAGGTCGCCAACTGCGCTTAACGAGCTTCTAAAGAAATTAAGCTCGGGTCTAAAATGTTGGTAGAAATTAGACTCCCGATTTCGCATAGACACTTTGATACTCAGCTACCTATTAGTAAAAAGCTTTATTTCTATAGTGGAGACAATAAATGCTTAGCGTAATGTGTCGGCGTATAATTGTACCCTTCTATCTCTTCCCGTGGAGACCGTATGAGTCAGCTAAGGTATCACGTACCAGAACGTGGGCAGCAACGTCTTCTGAGGATCGGAGATTATATTGCGCTCGCCAACCGTCCTGCCAAGCGTGGCGAGTATTGATAACCTCAATATATGGAGGAGGCCCATGTCGTTGTGCTTATGGAGATAGTAATGATGATGTGATTACTGTTGTCATGATTAGTTCTACCTCCGTAACCGAAAATATATCATTGTATCAATATGACTTGTTCAAATAATCGACCATAAGGTCGATTATTTGAACTCACATCTAATAAGAATTACTTCATTTAGTTCACATATTTCATTTATTTAAAAAAAATTTATACTTTTTTATCTTAGAGCCGGCTAGGACTCACGTGACATTTGCATGTATGTATACTGCAAAGATCCAGCACATGACCACTATCTTACTTGATGGTTAGTGACGATGTGGTCAAAGATTTTATCACGCTAGGCCTAGAATACTTACTAGCTCTCGAGGATTGCTGCCTGAACTCACTGTGTTTGGTGACAGTGTATCAAACTTTTGAGGGTGGTTGCTGACCAGGCGAGTACTAGAAAGTACCCTACCACAATACTGGGAGTTTGATAACCTTCATGGGAATGCTCAAGCCGTTGGTGGCGATCGAACCAGTGTCCGTCAGTTTGGCAGCCAACGCTCCCACCGCCGAGCTATCATTGCCTTAGACCTAATCCATTATACAATACGTCAATTTTGTTATTAAAACGGACGTGATGTTACTTATGACACATTATAAAAAACAGTCAATAAGCCAATAATATAATAATATGGCAATTATAGTTTTAAGCATGTTATACACACACTTTAGCTGGATTTAATAAGCCAGCAAGTAAACTTAATTATTATTTATAAGAGTGTAGACAATGAAAAATTCTTTCTAACGAAAAACGAGAATCACTGACGTAAATAAGTTGGCTAGTTTCAGCTGTAGTTTCAACCATATCAGGTAGTGTTTTCTCTTCTTCATCTTTCACCTACTACAGCGAGAGCGTGGCTCAACCTTAAATTGGCCAACTTACTTACGCAAGTGCATTTCAAAATTTTAAGCACGTTAGTCTTTCATAAGATCAATAAGTCCTTACTTTAATTTCAGGAATGCTGATATCATCTGTGGTAGCTGGTTTCCTGACTGACGCATTCGGAAGGAAGATATTTGTGGTAGTTGGATATGGAGGCATATTTTTCTTCACTCTCATTGCTGGCACCAGCCAGACGTACGAAGTGCTTATTTTCGCTAAGTTTTTCGAAGGACTTTTGTAAGTAAATTGTTTTTCCATGTGTTTAACTAACGTACTCTGATTTGATCGATATAATTTATAAACTTCCTATTAAGCGCTTTATGTTAAACATTCTTAAAATGTAGCTATATTTGAGAGATACTTTTAAAAGAAGCAGCATTCATTCCTTACACTTGTGTTATTATTCATGTGGAATACACTAGAAATTACTTATAAAATTATGAGTATTCGCGTATCCCGCAGGACATGTTTTAGAATTCATGTTCTTTTTAACCGACTTCAAATAAGGAGGGGATTCGACCAGTATGTTTTTTATATATTCTTTCTATTTTTTTACTCAGAACTTTCTTAAAATAAAATTAACTATTACTAATATCTTAACTTAGAGGTCATCTGTGTACAGAAAATTTACAGCACCGCGATGCGCGATTAATTTTTGAGCGAAATTAAGAATTAACATTTTTTGTGATTATTTTGCACGGAACTGCTTAGTTGTTTTCGGGTTAGCGAATATTTTATATGTTATTTCGGAGTGTAAAGAATCTTGGTCCCGAATTTCATGCAAATCCGTTTTGCTTTTATCACTGATACAAAGTATTTATCGAGGTTAGTTACATAATACATTATAATAAAACACTGAGAAAATGAGCCTACAGACAACCAGGTAACCTCATTGTTCAACAATTGAAAATTATGCAAGTAGCCTGAGCCTAAAAAAGTATCTTTGTTATGATTCAAAGAAATTTATTATGGTAGGACCAACTTAGGTTCCAATTTTTACTCGATGAATAATATGATGATTCTTTTTTTGTTTGATTGTGTCTGTATACTTCCGAGGTGATCCTTTTTAAATTTCATCAAAATCGGTCATGCCGTTTTTAGCGGTTACAAGCGGCTACACTCCAATAACTGAAAAGTGTTACGTCTATCTAGATGATTTCTTTATTGAGAGTGAAGGAATCGGTGAATATACATAATGACAGTTGACCCCGTGAGTAGCATAGGCAAAGCGCACTAAAAAGGGCTAAAGAAAAGGTTTACCAAAAAATGGAACCGACTTCAACACTCACAAGTGTGAAATAATTTGTCAAAGTTATTATGCGTACAATATTTTGATAATACTTACTTTTGAACTATCATGGTACCGATTTCAATAAGTTATTTAACACTTTTGAGTGTTGAAATTAGTTCAATTTTTTCAAATATTTTTTTGTTTTCCTGTATTTACATACAATTGCAGCGTATGTACTCTGTTTTCAGATTTGCGACTTCATTCAGTGCAGTAGTCACTTTGACGTCAGAGTTTTGCCACAACGAGATCCGGGATCGCGTGATGCTCTGTCAGTCTTCATTCGCAGCTATAGCACAGATAGTGGTGCCTGGAATGTCGTGGGGCATTCTAATGTTTGACTGGAGATGGAGCTTATTTGGTGGAGCTATTGGTAATTTTTTTAAAGTATTTATAAGCTTCTTTGTACTTTTTCTGTGAATATAATGAGTGAACAATGAAAACCTCGGATATAATTATGAAAACGGCAGTAGAAGTAATAAACTTTGAGTTCACTTGTAAATCCCTTTACTTAATTATTGTAGAAAACAGTATTAAAACTCATGCCGTTACAATAAAAGTATCAAACTCTTTGGCACTTTCATAGTTATAGTTATATTGAGCAAATAAATTCTTTATTGGATTAACAAAAGAGCACATAGTTAAAAAACACGATGGTGTCTACGAAATTTTCTGTAAAAAAGTGTGTTGCAAACACCAATCATTCCTTAGTAAATTAAGTACAATTAGATCCATAGGTTATTTGTTTATTTATTTATTCACATAATCCAACAGCGTCACATGAATCATATAAGTAGTAAATCTAGACTTGATAGTTTTTTTTTTTGTAATTTTTTTCAATGCAACTTGGTCGAAACGTCGAGGTAAATAATTTACTAAATGTTTTTCTCGCGATTAAGCCCCGTTTGATTTAATAACAAAATAGACTTGATAGGTTTATCATGCTCCACAATAAATGAAATAATACAAGAAAAAAAGAAAAATATTTATTGACATACCATAGAATAATCTTTTTTTTTATTCACCCCAAAGAACTAACACAGCTCAAATGATTAGCAGGTAAAATTGTTAGTGGGCAGATCACACATCTCGGGGAACTGATGGTCTGTCTGAATGGAAACCATAGACAGATGACCTGACTTAGATCGCAGGAAGTGGCTGGATGCGGACACTTTCCAACCAGTCCTTGTGGAAATCAATGAGGAAGGTATATCTCTAGCTAAGGCCATCCTTCGAATGGAATAATGAGCAGTTTAATAGTATTTGTTGTACTTAGAGAATAGGTTACTGTATGAAATTTAAGCGGGAAGAAGGGTGATGTATACTGCATGATAGCCTGGAACAATTTAAAGTCGCAGAATTAACTGAGGCTTAGGCATGAAGTTTTATATGTCTTACCGCAAAATAACGCCTGCATCTGTAACATTTGTAAATAGTATTTTTTGGAGGCGTAAATCTAGAAATCTGGTAGGATCCAGGATAGGTTTATCAGTTTAGACTATAAAAAGTTTTACTTCATAATATCATCATCAATTGTTTAAATTAATATGTTTTTTTTGTATTTTTCCAGTCTTAAATACTTGGAATTTCTACCTACTCGCTATGTCATCCTGGTCACTGTTAGCTACTCTGCTATACGGTTTTTTCATACCAGAGAGCCCAAAGTTTCTGATCACGAAGAACAAATACGATGAAGCCAGAGAAACCCTCATCAAAATATACATGGAGAATACGTGGAAACCTGCCAATACTTACCCGGTAATCATGGCATAAGTTTTTATTTGTAAATTATCAGTATATGTTGGTTAAAAAACTATTTAAAACAATGTACCATGCCCGTCGCTATTTTATCAGTTATATTTCAGAGGATCTGCAATGGAATTAGATAATTTGATTCCACCATTGCCTTTCTATCATCGGCGGACCAGATGTACAGCAATATGACATCGCTATTTGGCATGATGATTATGAGAACTTAAAAGAGAGTGAATGTGTAGTGCATCGAATGAGTTACTTAGCAAATGTCTTTTCTACGCCCATGATTAAGCTATACTTGCATCATCGGCAAAAGAGTTACAGGAGATGGTAACACTTTTGCATGAAGATTTAGAGAAAAAGGGACTGAAAATAAATGTAAGCAAGATAAAAGTGATGTTGTTTGAGAGAAACGCCAAAATAATAGACTGCAATGTGGTGAAAAAGTAGAACAAGAGATAGGGTTTGTATATTTAGGGTTAATGTTTACACAAGATGGAAAGTCTGAAAGTAATATTGAGACGAGAGTGAATGTCGGAAATAAAGTGAAAGAAGCATTATATTCATTTATGAACAGCCAGCAGGTGTCCAGAAAGGCACGCTTGGCTGTGCATTAGGAGTGTTGGTTCCAACACTAATGTCTGGTAGTGAAAGTTGGGTGTGGCAGCAAATTTGCTGCTGCCTCTGCCTACCCCTACGGGAATAAAAAAATAATAATAAGAAAACCCAACTTAACCGCAAAAATAAATGCCAATAAATTTAAGTTAAAAAGTAGTTTTATAAAAAAAATATTTATTTAAAACAAACGTGGGATGACATAAATTCATCGATAAAATCCGACCGACGTAATAAAGGGGATGACAATCAAGCACAAAGCTTCCGTTACGTAGAATTATAGCACACATAGAACAAGCGAAGCTAATAAAAACGTTATTAAAATTGACGTGGTTTTGACACATTATGAATGTATAAAACACGGGAATTACTCACGTCATAAGTCAGAGTGTTCCGACTATAATTTCAACCAAATCCAGTGGTCTTTTTCAAGGAGAATACAGGGCGCTCGCGGATGTGGTCGCGGTTTGGCTAGTACTAACTAGGCGTACTGACTTATTACGTGAGTTATTGCCGTGTTTTACACATTCATAATAGAAATATATTAAGAAAAGAATGTCTATAGGTGACGGTAACGGCACACTATCAGGCAGGCCTCCCGCTCATGACATAAAAAATGTGTAAAACAAAATCTCACGTAGCGTTCCAGTTTCAATAACCCGAGAGGGTTTCCTAAAAATACTCAGATATTTTCGGGACTCACTCTACTTTTATAATGAAAATGAAATTTAATCTTCCCAGAGACTTCTCCAAATAAATTGCTATACAAAAGTGACTTAAAAGTAAATTGGTATTTTATGCAAATCTCGAGTTTCAGAGACAAAAGATTCAATGTCCACGATCTAGAGCAGAGATTAAATTGGTAATTAAAATGGTTGGCGTCGATATTTTATGTGATGATGATATCGATATTATAATCCGACCTTTTATTTGAAGCCATGTTTATTAGCGTTATTTGATTTTCAGAAGACCAAAATTGTCTAATAACCTTATAAATGATAGGGACGAAAACTGCCAAGTGCTCGTTACTGACGTCACAAATATCACTTGACCAGTAAAACCGTTTATACGAAACTAAAAACATATTTATCGTAGTGTAATCATACGAAAAAATGAAAAACAAGACATTATTTTCCAAACAATTCCCGAATGAGTACCTATGTTAAAAATATAGACGTAACTAAAAGGCATCTGAAATTACCTTTTAACCGACATTAAAAAAGGAGGTTAAAAATTCTACCGTATATATGTTTTTTTTTATGTGTGTTCGCGGATATCTTCCTCGTTTATGAACCAATTTTGATGATTCTTTTTTTGTTAGATAGAGTATACTTCCGTGGTGGTCCCATTGAAAATCATCAAAATCGGACAAGCGGTTTTTGAGTTATACTCCAATAACTGAAAAGTGCTACGCTTATCTTGATGATATTATTGTCGCGGTTGAAGACATCGCAGAACACACTGACAATTAATTGATCCCGTAAGTAGCAAAGGTCACTGAAAAAAGTGAAAAAAATTTTTTTTAACAAAAAATGCAACCGACTTCAACACCCAAAAGTGTGAAATAACTTGTCGAAGTCGGTACCATGAGCACAATATTGTGATGATAGTTACTTTTGTGTGAATTATCATGGTACCGACTTCAACAAGTTATTTCACACTTTGGAGTGTTGAAGTCGGTTGCATTTTTTGTTAATTTTTTTTAACTATTGGCGAGGCGGTAAACAACATATTACGATATCTTCTTTTTTTCATGTCCTTATCGTACACTTGGTGGGGTCGCACATCATTTTTTTTCCATTCTATTCTATCATTAGTCATTTCAATGCATACACCCTTCATAAACATATCATTTCTCACACAGTCCATCCATACATTCTTCGGCCTTCCTCTACCTTTATATCCATCCACATTCATGATATGTACTCTATTTTACGATATACGATGCGTAACTGTCTGTAAATAATATAAAATTACTTGTGATATAATAATTGTGATTTACAGGTAATTAATTGATTATCCTAGCATTATCCCCAAAATAATGGTATCAGGTTCAGGTCAAAGTTACGGACTTAATATTGAATCACGTGGTCCTTAGTAACATTTCCAATGATAGATTGACAGGCATCAATGAGCATTACGTCGATTATTTATAGTTTTTATATCTCTTGTACGTTCTAGACGTATTTCAATACATAAATAATGCCTGTTTAATAATCAGAACAGTGTTAGGAGTAGTAGACACTCTCAAAATCTTAGCCAAAGTTCAATGTTAGCTCGGTAACTGGATTCCTGCCATTTTATTTTCTGTTTGACCGCAAAGTAACAGTAAGTATATTGAGTTACTTAGTGTAGATTTTTAAAAGCTTTTCCTGACAAAACAAACTCCATTTGTTGTATCAAATGAACACAAACTATAGAAGTGTTACAACTTTGAAAGCTCTAATACTGTCTGAAAGACTAAAAGGCTGTAGCAAGTTGCTAATTGCATTTCCTTAGACATGTGTCTCTCGTTTATTAGTTTTCTACAAATGTGTTTTTCTTTTCATTTTAGTGAAGTTATAGCCTTTTGTGCTTTTTTTAATGATGAAACATGAAGTTTATTTCAAGCCACTTTTTATAACACATATGTATAGAAAAATGTGTTTTTAAATAAACAAAAGTGCTAAAAGTAATAAAAGAAATATCATTACTTATAGTAATTTTGATTATTTAAAAACGCTTTTGTAACACATGTGTTATAAAAAAGTGGCTTAAAAGAAACTTAATGTCTCCTCATTATGCACTTTTCTTTCATTACATTTGTTAACCGCTTTCAAAAAAAGGAGGATATTCAATTCGACCGTATATTTTTTTAGTAACAGTTTCAGGTCATGTGATATGAAGTTTATTAATAAATATATAAAAAATAGTATAACTACCCTAGAACCCGCACTAGGAGAATCTGGGTCGGTTTTTACCGGACTACGTAATTGTTAATACTGTATTAATTATTATTTTCAGTTTTTTTGCATTGATTGAAGTACAGCAGGTTATCAATAACTTGACTTTTATGTTAATCGAATTTAATTATAAGGATTTTTTTTTACTTATTATTAGTTTGCGTTTGACAACTGTCTCACCTAATGTTAAGTGATGACGTTGTCTAGGATTTAGCACGTAAACCTAGAAGGTACCTATTCACTCGCGACTTGAAAACTCCAGGATTGTACATAAATATCATACATAGGATAAATTTATTCAGACATCAAGACATTATTCCAGACACGGCCCTCGTGCCTAGCTTGGGAACCTTTGGATCTTTCTTCGGAAAGCTTACTGCTGTACGACAAAATTGTATAATGTCTAGCTAGTATTTATTTGGTCAGGGCTGTTTAATTGTATCTATTTTATATATAAAAATGAATCACTATTTCCCTTAGTCACGGTATCACGCGTGAACAGCTTGACCAATTTAAATAAAATTTGGTGTAAAGATAGATGTGACCTTCGAGAAGAACTTAGGCTACTTTTAGTCCTGGCTAAAGTATGGTTCCTGTGGGATAACTGAGGTAGCAGGAAAAACGTAGTCCAGGCGGATGAAACCGCGGGTCACAGCTAGTTATTGATATTATTCATAAGTGAGATATTATATACACGCTATTTATTGTTCGTTCCGTGACTTATAAATCATTCGACGCTTTCATGCAGTATGCATTCCCTTCTCTTTTACATGAACTGCATTTAGGGAGTATACAACACATGCAATCTTACGTAACCAGAAACACTTTAATACTTTTTTCGCCTCTCCTTGAAGGATTCTCAGGAGTTGTTTACTCTTTACACTGTTTTTTTACACTTTACACGGTATAGCGTGGTATTTACGCGTATTCGATATCACGATCGACAATTGTTGTTTATTGATAGTTGTTTACTCGTTGAAAGTCCTGAATGATAATTGTATCTGTATTTTAACTTCACAGTACTACAGCATCTGGAAAGACAAGGTGAAGAAGACTCTCACAGATGTACAAGAGGAAAGAGAGCAAAGCTTCCGTTATCAGATCGTGACCGCTCTGCACAACATCAAACCAATGTTTATGAAACCTTTGGTTGGAAAACTGACTGTGATATGCTTAATAAACTTTCTTACTATGGCACTGTAAGTATGCCTATTTCACTTTTCAACCGATTTACAAAAGGAGGTTCTCAATTGAACTCTGCGGATCTAAAATAAAAAGAACGAAAATTGGTTTATGTATATAGATAAGGCCCCAAACTAGGCTTTTAACCTGTGGCATGAGATCCGAGCCTCTTACGTCTTATTTACAAAAATACTGCCTAAATTCTTTATTTATTTATTTCATTGACATTCTTGTGTAGACATAACAGTCGCCCAATTCACCTACACAAGCTTATTTCTATAGTACAAACACATACCTAGCATACAATAAAACAAAAAGAAATCAACAATATATGATAATACAAATTATAAACCATGGGTTTCATAGTTAAACTAAGTCCATGATTACAAGTTTATTCTGCATATTCTATTACCGCTCTGTGAATCTCTCGTGGAGTATGATGGAATATGTCCACGTCTTGGCGCTGGTGCAGTACAGCATTGAGAAGATGCAAAGCTCGTGGAAAAGGAGACATGCGCCCCAGCTCAGTCCTACACCCTCGTAACTCCTATACCTACCCTAACCTATCTCCATATCAAATTGCATCGAAATCGATGGAGCCGCTTGAGTGTGAAGGAGTAACAAATATACACACAAACACACTTACAGACTTCCAGACTTACGCTAAAATTCAAAATCGTACAGCTCCATACAACGCTCTCACTAATATTAGACGAGTTTTATTCCATTGCTGGCCAATTGCGGGTAGTTTCAGTAGGCACCAAATAAGTAGCGATATAATTTTGCCAAACTACCTAAAAATTTAAAAAATACATATAATTCTATAGATTTTATTGATATGTCTCATACATATTTAGACTTTATCGTAACCGTTTAAAAACTGATTTAGTTTTCCAAAATTTAAGTTTAGTTTAGTTGAATAGCGAATCACTACCGATAAAGGTGAACTATTTTTTAATAATCTATGTAACTATTTGCTTGTGATGTTACTGAAATCCCACTAATATTATAAACACTAATTTGTATACATGTGTGTATGTGTGTTTGTTACATCTTTATGCCGGGCTTGATATATTTTAATTAAATTTGGATCCTGAATAATTTAGGCCTCTCGGGAATACAACAAAGACCTAATAATATTGTAGATATGAAAGTAACTCTGTCTGTTACGTTTTCATGCCTAAATCGCTGAACGCATTTTGATTAATTTCGGTATGTATAAATGGGATCTGGAAGTAGGACAAAGGCTACTTTTATGTCACGCGTGTTAATTGAGGTAGCGTGAAAACCGTAGTTCATGCGGATGAATCCACAAGACGCAGCAAAAACGAATTATAAAACATTTCCTAAAAACACTTTATTTGTGGTTTTCTATTGGTAAAGTAATCTAATTTAAATAGAACGTGTTATAATATTTATTTATTGATTTGAGTAATAGGCGAGCAGCATTAAGCTGATGTGCCTATATCACACCGTGTCGAAATTTTATTTAGGCAGTCCACATAGTGTCCACAGTGTTTACATTCCACTGGTGCACTGGTCACAGGTTAGCAAGAGATTTTGGAGGATTTTATTCTATGGAGTATATTATAATCTGTCCATATAATTCATTATTACCTTTCATATTTCGTATCGCGATTGGTGTTTATAAAGTTTTTTTCATTGGTGATTAAATCACCATTTAGAAAAGTGCCAACACAAATGTTACATCATCATGATCAACGATATTAACATCACCATTCCAGTCGTATAATAGTAGATAAATTGTTAACCCCCTATTTTAACAACCTTAAGGGTTATATTACATATTATATATTTCCTTGAAGGTTTGTTTAGAAACATGTCTTACATAGCTGGAATTGACATTTCTGGGTCCCTATTCACGTAGACAAAGGTCCACGTTGCTTCCGTAAACAAACGTCAAAATATGACAACCTCCTTTGTTGGAAACTGGTATACTCATTAATATACCTGAAATAATGTTGCTCTACTTGCAGAGAAAAGGCAAGAAATTGGGGCATCTTATCGTCTTTGTTTTCTATAACCAGAATAGATTAGGTCTAGTTTGTGAAATCGGAAACTCCTAAGATAACACGAAACCTTGACAAGTGAATTAATATATATACTTATTTTTAAATATTACATCAATCTGTGAGGTTCCAGAATTAGAGCTACTTGTAATTTGATTTGCGTGACTTTTAATGGATTCAGTGAAAATATTTCCCGAAAAACTTTGTTGCGCTTTGGTCAGTGCTTTTAACACAAATATTTTGCTTGAAACAGTTCTTATGAACAATCTGACTTCTAATATAAATGTGATATTTTGTATGTATCGATATTTCTTATCCAATCACATCAGAAGGTCACTAAACTAAATGAAATATGACACTGAGATAGGTAATGATAGTCTGTAATAAAAAATGAGTAGAGGCTACTTTAATTTTGAGGAAAAGTGACCAGAAAAATAACCGCGAAATAACCATAAGTACTCAACTAGGTAAGTATGTATAATTTATACTATAAAACCAAGGATTGTACGCTACGTGACACTCACGGTAAAATTTTGGGTCTTCAAATAGTACAATCTGTTTGAGCTAGATGGCGCTAAGAAAAACATCCCCGTGATCCATCCCTTTCTCAGAACAAAACAGTTACCTTTACTGAAATTCAATTATCGTGATTCAATTGTTTTCCAATAATCGTCGATTATTTTCCCCTTTTTATTTCTCAACAAAGAAACTCTGTTATTTTCAATACGGATAATAAGTAACTTTGATTTATTTCAGATATAATATTGTAAGACTTTGGTTTCCGCAATTATCAACGATCGTCGAGCATTATAAGAAGGACGAAAGCCAGGATTTGTGCCAAATGTTGGACACATATACAAACGATTTGAGATTAAACGCTTTAAACGCAACTGATTCTGATATATGCGTACCGGTACGTAAAGTTTATTTTGAAACGGAGCAATATTCGTTTCACAATAATGTAGGTTACTTATAGTATGCATAACGTAAGTTTGTCTCTCTGACGAGAGTCTGAGAGTCTTTATAGGTTTTGATTCCCTTGAACAGATATAATTTTGATGTATTTCAAATAGATATCTTGGTGATTTCCTGAAAAATGGGTTCTCAGCAGATAGACATGGGGTTCATTATAAGACTAAAGCACATCGGGGTAATTTGGAGGGACAATTGCAATGGCGGAATTTTATTTATTCCATTAGTAAAGACATGACCGATGAATTATGGCTGTTTTCTTTCATTGTAACGTACGTCAATCAATATCTATAATCTAAATCAGTGGAACTAAAGTGGAAGAATTCATTTCATGCTATAAACAAGCAGACAGACGTAGAAGTGATATCCATATTTAGTAAATACTTTGACTTCTCGCACAGATCGTTTATTTCTTCCATATTCTTTTTGCGTACAGATTACAAGGGGAGTTCGTTGGATCATACGATTTTAAAATAATATGTGATTTCTCAACTCTATGATTTCTTAGATTTCAAACTGGAGGTAAAGAAAGCTATGTACTATGCAGGCGTTATTATAATCACACTCACTCAGTAAAATAAAATAAAAACCGACTCCTGCCTTAGGCCGCCTTATTTCATCAATAAAACACACGTTTCATTTTGATAGCTGGAAAAAAAGGAATAAAAATTCTGATTTCGTAGTGCTTTTATGTAATTAGTGCCTGCAGCATGATTTTGTTGATTTGCAGCATCTGATTAATTGCTACAAAATTTCGTACTAGATTCTTTATATCCTTTAAAAATACACGCATTTTACGTTTAAACGTTGGGTTGAATTGTAGTTTATACTGATTTTAATTTTTCTCCGCTGCACTATGCCTATACTTTTTTTGAATAAATATAGTACGAGTAGGTGGCACACAAGCAGACGGACCGCCTGATCGTAAGCGATCACCGTCGCCTATGGATATCTGAAACACTAGGATCATGACGCCACGTCACCAATCCTTTTTAAGACTCTGTTAACTCTACTTTGAAGAATCCCATATTGATACAATTTCAATAGTGAATCATGCTCGGGCTAAAGCTCTAGTTGGTAAATGACATAAGTCATTAACCCAATTTCACCCTTACATCTCAGATTTTTCCTCAACCTTGCCATTACATCAACCCCCGTCATTTTGAAATTTAGCCACATACTTTTCCTCCTAAGCCCTCAGAACCCCTAATTCCAAGCCGCATTCGGTACGTTTCCTAAGCCAGCCTTTGCATTTCAGACAAAGAGCGGTGCTGAAACGTACATCAACAGCATTATCATGGGCTGCGTGTGTCTATTACCTTACTTCGTGACTGGAGTTTTAGTCAACAGAGTTGGGAAAAAACCTCTTTTGATAGGTAAGATTCTTTGGAACTAGGTTCTTGTACATTTATTTTCAACTTTTATTAACCGTGATTTTTTTTATAACAGCAACATTTACAATAAAATTACTTTCAAAATACTGTAACTCAACAACACAGATAATAATTTACGTTGCAAAAATACTTATTTATTGGCAATAAAATACATATTGAAAACATAAACACCAAAGATTTAAACATTATAAGTACTGCTTTTTTGGCAAAAGACTAAGATGTGACTTTAATTGAAATTTGATGGGTGTTAGATAACAGTTCACTTTTTTTCAAGCCGATTTTCACGCGTACCTGCGTATATGGTTCAACTATGAAGTCATGAAAAAGTTTAAAGCACACAAAATTATCCCTCATCAAAAAATGAAATCTTGTTTTCATAAAGATATTTAAAGATATTTCGATAATGGAATAGTTTTTGCTTATATTTGATAGATGCTGGTCTAATATAGATGTTTCATAAAATATATTCATATTCATATCATCCACATAGAGAATAATACACTAAAAATAAGTTATAGTTGATGTGTTTTTAAGTAACAGTTTGTGTCGGCCTAATATGTATAGGCGCCATCTGTGAGATTAATGAGCAAACATTAAACAAATATAAAAAAATATGACACGCAGAGAATTATATCATATAGTTTTGTGAAAACCACGAGAAATAAAATTTAAAATTAAAGTTTTGTTTTCACCACGATATTTATTTAGATAATGTGACAGTCCATATATATTATATTTAACAGGTGGTGGTCTTATTTGTATAGGCGCCATCTGCGGGATCCGATGGGCAAACACTAAACCTGCAATTGTTGCTCTCTTTTCAATAGCAGTGGCAGTTGCTCAAATTGTTATGAGCCTGAATCAAGCGATCACTATTGAGTTCTTCCCTACAACGACGAGGTTAGTATTAATTTACAAATATACAACGAATATCTTTATTGTACTGAATTCCACGTTATCATACAGATAACGTAGAATTGAGTACAATGAGGATATTAAATTTATCTTTTTATTTTTATGTATTTATATGTGCGTATAAATGTATATAATCTATTTATATGATGTATATATAGTATGTTACATTTTTATAAATAGTTTTATATACCACACCACTTTCTAGATCATGTAGTTTTTATATTCTCCATCCAAAAGTCGTCTGGAAAACAATCGCTTTTAGCGATAAAACTGCCTAACAAACATTATTTACTAAAAATATTTTCTTTGTAATTTCTGTATTGTATTGTATATTATATACGATATACAGTAAACAAACACACGCTATTAACTACACTGTGTATACGTTATGCTATGATTATATACCTTTAATATTGACTGGGTAGATTTCAAGGCAAGGTACCTGAGAATACAGTTTTTTCAACAAGAATTAACGTTATAGTGCAATATCTACCGTGCCTATTATATTTTTATGTTTTTTTAATAAACTGATATTTTGGCACAGCTTTATGCCTCATATAATGTTGACAGTACGCCACTGCCGCCACGCCGCCTATCCAGATCACATCCAGATTACTTATGAGAGGCCATCGATATTACGATTTTTTAAAATTTGAACGTCATTCTATGTTAGGTATTTTTATTAAGAAAACTATTTATGGAAATTTCAAAAGAGGCTTAAGCTGGCTCCTAAGCTATTTTTTTATTACACTTAGACCCGAGGCTTTGAATTATACACCCAACCTCTTCCCGTGGGTGCCGTAAGAGTCGGCTAAGGGATCACGTACCAGAAGGTGGGCAGCTGCGCCACACACCACAAATATACTGCGCCTGCCAAGCGTGGCCAGATACACATACCATAAATTACAACTGGACCAGAATTAAACTAGATCCAATCGCAATGAATTCATATTACCACGAGTGAGTGAACTAGGTATCTTCCAGGCAAGCGTGCTCTAGTGTAGACCACATCATTACTTAACATCAGGTGAGGTCAAACATTAAAATAATGCTATCGGGGCCTTGCCTATAATTCACTTTAAAATTTACCCTAGTCGTGTACACTAGGTTTTGCAGTATAAATCGTGAATTCCGTAGGGATAAAGTACCCAATGTGCTTACGTCGGCATAATAACGACCTGCGTAACTAGGTTAGGACATGTTGAAAATATTTTCCACCTCTCGTTAAAACTTTCCCCGTTCCCGCTGGATAAAAGCTATACGAATTTCAGACTTGTTTTTGTAAACTGGTTTTTTTTTACGAGTTGACGGACTATTCATGTTTTTTAGAGTTCCGTATCTCAAAACGAACCTTTATAGGATCATTTTATTGTCCATCCGTCTATCTTTCCATCACGACCCTTTATCTCGAGAACACGTGGAGGTATCAAGTGGAAATTAAAACGATATACTCGGGTATCTGGAAGCTGTGAAAAGATCAAACTCTTAAGTTAACGTAAAACAAGATATAGCTGTTTATGCCGCATAAAACGTAGTAGCTTTACATTTTCATCGGTGACGTCAAATGTCATCGATGTCATTTAAGAATAGGCAGTGGTCAAAGCAGGAAACACTATCGCAGTTGTAGCGTAGACGTATCGCAGCATAAAACAACTGTACTCAGCACTAACTGTCATTTATCTAGAACAACAGAACTATTATTTATTAGTTATTACTGCTTCATACGCTGACATCAGCTATTTTCAAGTCGACCCGAATAAGCTCTATAAAAAGTTGATTCGAATAACATCCATTCAAACTTGTAAAGTATTTTTACTGCTACATATTTTAGCACTCAGCTAAAATCGTAGCATAATTAAATTTGATTAATTAAGAAATCTGTAAGCGTTCAGCTTCGAATTTCTTAAAGCTTATAGAATGAGCAATTTGAGCAAAAGTGGGAAGCGCGAAACCCGTGATTGTTTCATTTCAATTGTAGGCCAAGGTTTTAGAAACAATGGCTTAGACATTATTATAAGCCATTCGAGTATTTAGAGCAATTTACATTCATTGAATGGAGATAATTATTTCGGGCAGCGGTTCTCAATTTGGAGATTGCGAGGAGTCTAATGTTAGTTTGTCACTGGATTTATTTTTATGTAGTTTTGGATCCTTTGCTTTTAAAATTAAGAGTTTGAAACACATTGCGATAAGTAAAGGAACGTTTTGTAAAGTATTTCATTTACGCACCCGCTCATAGAAAAGGATGTTTTACGCATGCGAAACCGTAGATTCATTCGTATTCAGATACCAAGTAATTGACTCTCAAAATCTTTGAAAATCATATAATTTATCCATGAGCAAGTACCATGTCGTGCCCAGATCACGACGCTTTGTCAGTTAGAAGTAGAAAATCTCAAATTTTATTTGACCATAATATTGAAAATATTTTCCTTGTAGTTCTTTGAGGACAGGAAAATTAGGTAAATTGTAATTATTGGCTCTTTTGTCTGAAAAGGTTGCCGATCCCTGGCATAGGGCATTGAATATACAGCCAGTAGAATACTCAGTTCAGAGAATGAAATAGACATACTACCTATTATCTATCGCCTTATCTCTTCAGTGGACACAAAGCAACCTTAAGGCCTTTGAATACAAAGCAACGCACTAAAGCATTGTCTATAGGTTACAATAAAAGGTCTAAAAATATGTTGGCAGCCTTGAGTTGGATAAGTTGTCTGTGTTGTTTTATGTGTTACCTTAGTGATGGACAAGCTATGTACGCATACGTTTTAAAATTATATGTTCCATGGATATACTCCTTATTTGAAATTGTTTTAGGCACGTTAGAGAAACGCGGAGCATAATAGCCCTCTCTATAGCTCGTTGTGCGACTCTAAACCTGCTCAGAAGGCCCATAGTCAGAGACCACGTTTCGGTTCCGTAACATACTGTTCAAAGACCTTCTTCTATGATACAGAGAACTGTATTAGAGCATTGATAAATACTTTTACCGTAATATATATACACCATAACATATTTGAAAGACGAGCAATCATGACATGACAAAAATGATGGTGTATAGGAAAATGTGTTGCCGTCACCGTCTATTTCATTCAAGATTCCGTTATGTTCGAGGCTCCAGTTGACATTTATTACGAAACTAGCCGCGGTGGTGTTACCCACGTGGTGATGAAAAACGATGATGATGGTGATAATAAAATAAGCCTAAATGTTAATCTAGGGTATAAGCTATCTCCATACCATACTTCATCCAAATCCATCCAGCCGTTCAGGCGTGAAAGAGTAACAAACATTCCTCCATCCATCCATCCAAGCTTTCACATTTGTAATATTAGTGGGATAAATAGTTCCACGCTATTGACAAAACGTTCGAAGACTCTTCAGCTTTGTAAAAACGGACGTCATATAAATAGCAGTATCACTGAATGGCGTTACAGGATCAAAAAAATGCTCTGTTAAAACGCCATCTTGTTTAATAAATTAATTTAATAGACAACGTATCAGTGACGTCATTCAATCGTAATGTTAGGAAACCAAATCTTAACGCACCGCACTCAAGATCCTAATGCAAGCTTCTGGAAGAAGCCGCTACAATAATTGCCAATCGTGATGTCGACTACTCGCGTCACGCTAAACCCGTTATTAAAATATTATAAAGTTATACGTAAATAAGGGTCCGCCCCGGCTTTACACGTGTCAAAAATTTCATAATTAAAAATTATATGGATCCCTATTTTTTTTAAAATATAATATGGCCGGAGACCGGAGATAGTGTAGCTTGCCACCATCAGTGAAATCGTTTTTCAAATCGATTCAGAAGTTTCGGAACCTATTCAATACAAACAAATAAATCTTTCCTCTTTATTATATTATTATTAGTATAGATCGTGGGTTTCATTAGAGTGTTACGCTATTTCTTTGAAATCTATTAACCAAAATGTACCACGAGCACTGATCCCAGTCCGTATTTATAAATTTGCTAAAGTTATGGTGTTATTGTAACATTTGCAGGACACTGGCGATATCCCTAATGATGGTGTTTGGACGTATCGGAACTTTGGTTGGAAATATCGCGTTTCCTATACTCCTGGACATGGGTTGTGTCATACCATTCTACACCATGACAGGGATGATGGTTTGTGAGTATTTCTTTGTTTTATTTATTATTTATTTGCTTACATGTGGTTACACTATGATTGGTAAAATATATCCCACTAATATTAAAATGGCGAAAGTTTGTATGTGTGCACATGTGTAAGTGTGTATGTTTGTTACTCGTTCACTTTCAAACGGCTGCACTGATTTCGATAGAATTTGGTATGAAGATAGTTTAGACCGTACATTAAGACATTGTCTACTTTTCATCCCAAAAATCATTGCTGTTCCCATGGGATAATTGAAGTAGCAGGTAAACTGTAATCCACGCGGGTGAAACCACGGGGCGCTTCTAGTATAAAATATATAATAAAGAGACAAAAACAAACACTGCTATATTTATTATAATTATACACACTCGAATTAAAATGATCATAACAACAAGCATATTAATATAGGTTAATGTTTTATGAATGTTTGTAAAAAAATTGTATTAGGATACTTTACATGTAATAAGTCAGTTATAGAATAAAAACACTTTATACTATATTATCGATGATGCTATCCACTCTGTATTTGTATTTTCCTTTAAAGTTTTTTTTTTTTTTTTTTTTTATGTTAACAATAGTCACTTGTCATGTTGGTAAAGTTGATTTTTGGCAGTAGTGCTTGTATTGAACCAATCGCTTCACTCATGGGTCAATACAAGAACCAATCGCTTCGCTCATGGGCCAATACAAGAACCACAAGCGAAGGTGGTGAAGGTTTCATAACGCGAAACGCTAGAGAAATTTAGCCATGAGTGCAACACAACAATACTTTTACCACACTAGCATTAGCGAAGAACTTGCAAGGCGCATGGCGGGAAGGATTCTTTCACGGACTTATTTAACGTGCTCTCTGATTTTTCGGCGGGATGACATTCACTTTGTTTCACGAGTGTTCTCGAATTTCAAAAAATATTTTACTCACTAGTGAATAAAATATAATGTTCCTCTCAAATATCTATGAGTAAAACATATGTTATATAATACATATATAATAATATGTTTTTGTTTTGATATGTTTTTTATTTAAATCAGACCTAACAACTATACTGAAACTAATGCCAAAAAAAGGTTTTAAGCTGACACTACACTAATACATTAATTACCATTGTGTTGTACATTTGTTTTTTATATTGTACCTATAGATCAAGCGTTTGACAACTGTTGCAATTGATAGTCAGTGACGGTGCAGTCAAGATGTTTGTCACGCTAGACGTAGAATGCTTACTGGCTCTCAAGGATTGCTGCCTGAACACACTATGCTTTTGGTGAAAGTTTTTCAGACTTGAGGGTGGTAGCTAGCCAGGCGGGTGCTCGAAAGTACCCTACCATCATGTAACAGTTGCATGCGCCATGTTCACTAGAAAACTAAAAAGGTCAAAAAATTAAACCCTGAATACGAATCTGTTCTTTTCAGGTATGACTATAATGTCTTTATTTTTACCTTCAAAGAAATAAACGTCGTGTGAAAATGTTGCTGAATAAATAAAAGTGCCATTATTTATGATTGTTATCTCATCATCATCAGCCTATTGCAGTCCACTACTGGACATACGCCTCTCACATTGAAAGCCATCGAAACAGATAATTCGACCTGCCATTGTTAAGGAGGGTTTACCCATAATCGACACGCTGGGCATGCCGGTCGGCGATCGCAGAACGTAGCTGGGCTCACTGATGACGCTTCTGCCCGTCATCAGTCTGTGGGATTTTGCCACGCCATATTTTTTTATGGTTATTGCGCCATCAGTCGGTCGCTAGAGCCTCATCCGTTGATCAGCAGGATGCACCATGAACAGAGGAGGTTGACTTGGAGCGTGATTTGTTAGCTCATTTGCACTCCCTTGATAAAAATGGGATTGAGATAACAATCCATTGTTATCTCACTGTATATAAAATAAACAAATAGTTAAGGCATTGTTCATTTTTCCGCATATTAGAATTAATATTTATAAGTATTTTAAAGTAAAGCGTATTACATTATATTTTGTAATAGGTACTATTGATATCTTTTTAAACAAAATGATCTAAAATTATCGACCTAATCTCAAAGACAATAAAGGTTTCACGTTTCTTTTGATACAAACGCAACCCTAAAGCCAAAAGGTAATTTTTTCAATACTGTTTTCGAAGTAGACGATCGAAAGACTAAAATAAGTACATACATTGTATTGTGTGTTTTTTGATGACGATATTTAGTGATTTTCGAAGCGATCATATCTAACGATATGAGCGTCGGCTGTCAATGTGGAGGACGCTATTTCGATTCCCACCAACGGCTTGAGATTTTGGTAAAGGCAATACCGTTATCAATTTCACAGTAGGGCGGTAGGGTACTTTCTAGTACCTGCCTGGCTAGCTCACGCCCTCATAGCTTAAAAACTCTACTAAACACTAAGTGTGTTGAGCCAGAATTCTTTGAAAGTCAGTAAAAATCTAAGTCTATAGTGATTACACCTTTGACTATATCGCCACCGTTCATCAAATTGGATAGTGTGGAATCGCTACATTTATATAAGTAATGAAAAAATAGTTTACATGGCCTAATAAAACATTGTTTAAATTCGATCGACATAAAGTCGGTATACATACCCTAAGTTCCTCATTCTTAGTGAAAGTCACGAAAAGTAAAGTGACCTGCGTGTAACTTTCTTCTGCAAATCATAATATTATACTTTGTAATAAATTGAATGTAACATAGATTAAGTTTATTGAATAAATGATTTTGTATTTTAATTATTTGCATCCTTCTACTTTGTTAGTTGGCTTCCTACGCTGCGTGTGCCAATCTATAGTTTTAACTTATGGCCTGCCATTGATGACATGATCTGGGCTACGTCGGAATGAGTCTAGCTGGCTTTCTATATCGACTACTAGCTGTACCCTGCGGTTTTACCCGCGTGGTGATGACTGAAGACGATAATGATGATGATGAAATGTAGCCTATGTGATCCGGGACCTGAAATATCTACTTACCAAATTTCATCCATACAAATTTTTTGCGTCCATATAATGTTAGTAGGATAGTTTGTTAATACTTTGAGCTTATTTAAGAGGACCATACTAATGAAGTGCTCTAAGTGTAAATCTCTAGTATGTCATCTAAGAGATGACATATCCCCCTTTCAACTGGGGAGATGCAGAAGTCTGCAGAATTCCTGTCAGAAGTCGTGACTGCCGCTGTCGTCTTGGACTTTTTACCCACTCACAAAGGTGCGTCATTAATTACCGATGACGCTGTTTACAACATCTATCGTAGATTATAGGCATGGCAGCAAGATGCGGGGAGCGAATGTCTGACCGACGCACATAGAAGTATTTCTATTAAAAAACCGGTTACAATTATGATAAACGAGTAACGCCCCGCAGTTTCAACCGCATGGATTACGGTTTTCCCGCTACCTCAATTATCCCACGGGAACTATACTTTAAAAGTAGCCTATGTGTTAATCCAGGGTTAAAACTATCTCCATAACAACTTTCATCGAAATTGATTTCATAAAAATAATGAACAGCTTTCAAATGGACTCAGAAAGCTTAAAATATATTACTAAATGTAGTTGGAATTAAAAGCGATTGCGAGCTGTTTTCCAAAAACAGTGAATTTCTGCTAGCTTCTACTAGTCATCCTTTTCTTTGGAACGACGGCCCCTCTTCCAATAGTGAGAACACAATAAGCTGATTAAGTTTATAATGCTAATTTTCAATTTAAATATCTAAAACATTTATCGCGGTCACATAAACATGCATAGACGGTCACCGTGCAGCAGTGGTTAGTGTCAGTGACATGACTTCTTTGTCTCCGGGACCCTGGGTTCGAATCCCGGCAGGGGCAAACATTTGTGCGAAGAGTGTAGATGTTTGTCCCGGGTCTTGGGTGTTTGTGTGCTATGATTGTGTATGTCCATGCCTCCCGCGACACAGGGAATACTAATGCGGGGTCTGAGTGTGATAAAAAAGAAGATACCTACTTTAGAAATAAATGACCTAAAATGATAATCAAATATTATTCCTAATATTTTTTAAGTACTGTAAATGTACTTATATTTTGAAACAGGAGAAGGATTCCAAATGCCTGAACATTCAAATCTAAAGCTTAGACTTTGACTATAAACTCATTCATCAAAGCTGAAATTTGGTTTGAGTGTCCAACTTGCCTCTTGCATGGAGAGCGATAAATTTAGTTTTGAGAACTTTGTTAGCTTTAGTAGACGCAATATAGACGTCTAAACAGTGTTGGAACTTTGTATAAATATTGTCAAGTAACCTCTGCAAATAACCTATTTGTCACTATAACAATAGAGACCGAATTTACTCAAGTTGTAAGTTGTATCGCTTTATGGTTGACATTTATTTTAAAGGGATGCGAGGCAGATCGTTTTAAGCTCGAAAGTGTAATTTACAAAGGAAAATGAGAACGTCATATATACTTTCTTCTGTTTTTAGTATTTCTTCAAATTTTTAATTTTATACTCAGATAGCATCATCATCATAATCATGTCACTATAAAACGCCTACTGCTGGACATAGACCTCCCCCAGACGGAATGGGCAAATTGTATTATGTCAGACTTTCGCTAGCAATACTAATACTAATGGAAATATTGTTTAAACATTCCGAAAGATACAGACAGACGTAGAGGGGCAGTTACATGTATACTATACAAGTAACTTCCCCTCTACGTCTGTCTGTTTAACTTGTACCTCCTTCTAAAATACGTGAAGGAACATTGTTTTCACCATCATAAGGTTTTTCCTGGAAGGTTCAATATAGTAGTGTGTCATCTATCTTAAATAAAATGTTGCATGAAATTAAATCACACTCATGTGGTATCAGGCCGGGTCGCCTGTATTTTATAAATGAAATTTCTAATTGGACTGTTTTTGCCATATTTTTTTTGGAAATACGTTAATTTAATTCATAACTCTTATTAATATCCTATTTTATACATAGTTGAAAAAAAAACTCACCATGCTAATATTTACGCAGCTTCATTGTCTAAAAACTGCAACTTTAGGTACTGAGTAGTTAAATTCATACTTAAAGCCCTGGGGTACACTCCCACTCCAGTGGTTTCCATTGAGGCCTCGATGTTTGATAATATTTGTCAAAAGCCCACTGGACGACATAAATTGTCAACAGGATGGATTATGAGTTAGGAGAATAGAATATAAATGATCTAAGTATGCTATATAAGGAAAAATGTTGAAGGTCTGTTAGTTAACGACCCTTCTGAGGCAGTTTGGAAATTGCCTTCGCAATTTGGGCAAGTATTTAACGGATTATGCCAATTTGTTCTTGATTGCTGTGTTTTTTTTATCTGTTCTACTAATGAGGAAGTAAAAGAGACGAGATAAGAATGCTCAATAGTGTCTTTATTTTGTTTTTAGTTACATTGTTGAGCTTCATATGTGGTTTGGTAAATATTGAGTAAAAAAGGGCTATCCTACTTATCCACTATATTATGTCTACTGCTGGTTATGTCCTTACAAAACAATCTCCACGTGCATCATCTCGTAAAAGCAGTCTGCCTCCGTCCTTCTATTATTCTGCCTATAACGCAAAACTGACAGGTTCTTATATATTTTGTGGCTAGACGTAAATCTGTCTAATGCTTTATTGCATAAGTCATTAGACAGTTTTTATGTCTACCGCACAGAGATCAGAATCAGAATACCTACCTATATTACTTTGACTTATTTAAGCTGAAAAGGAGACATTATGAATGTATAAAACAATAGAGTTATTCACGTAATAAGTCAGAGTGTTCCAACTATAGTTTCAATCACATTCGGTGGTGTTTATAACAGTTACTACCAAATTCTATGTTAAATGGATTTACAAAGAAACACAGAAGAACATAGAAGAATTAACAGGTTATTATAAAAACTGACAATGACACGTATTTAGGTACAAGGGTCCGCACGCAGTAAGTGCATATTAAGTACTTTTGAAAATATATCATTCATAATATTACGAGTACAGTCAGTACCGGTTCACGTAGTAGCTACGGACCCCCCCCATATATGTCCATATATACAACATAACATAAAATAAATCAGTTTGAGTTATATTTCCATTCATATTATGGTTGTTACATTAAATACATTATTAATAATTAGTTTTTTGAATACAAATCGTGTTATGCTTGACCATATCCTTTAACAATAGAATACCATGGCTCTACAAATTCATGGAGTGTATTAAATACGAACGCGCAGTCATTCGAATCAATACGAACACCCGATAGCGATATAATGAACAAATTGAATTTAATCCACGCGACGTGTATAATAATAATCAACCTCTATTATGATACGAGAATTAAATTACTTCGCAAATATGGATACCATCCAACTCAGTTTTGTATAATTCTGAAAACACGCAATAGAGTTAATTTAAATTTAGGTAACCTACATAAGGTTATTCAAATGTCAGGGCATGGGTATTTGGTTAGATTTTTTTTTTGCAAGTCTATGCAAAGGTTTTAATAAATACGCAGAAATGTATTTTGATACAATCTATTAAACTGTAGGTTTACAACGTAGCATATATTAGCAATATATTACTGATTTACTGCTGCTAGGTATAGACGTCTTCTGCTGAATTATATGAATGGTCAATGGCTTAATCCAGGGGTCGCCAATCTGTGGCTTGCGAGCTTCACGCAATAATTTTGATATAGATAATGTGGTGGTTTCCAGTTCCATAGGCAATCATTAAGCAACCATGACCAAAACCGATATAAATCGTGCGATTGATATATGAGCGAGTAGCATGTCTATCTCTCAGCTCTTTGAGTAGGATATTATACTACACCCGTCTCAACGTATTGTCAGACAGATAAAATAAAGTTTAAATTTTTGCTCTCTGTCTGAAATGGTTGCGGAGCCCTGGCATAAGCCATAGCGTTAATTCCAAGTAGCATATGCCAAAGACCATGCAATTAAATTCTAAAGACAAGAGCATCGCACCTAAAACCTTAAAAGATTTTCATCCAAATGATAAAGGGCACACGTGAGGGGTACCTACATTTCAACGTATATAGTATTCAAGTGAAATTATTATTTATCTCGAGGGTAACCCTCTTATGATCCGTGCTGAAATTGGCAATCGAATCATGTAGTCTTGAAGGTGATCTTGGACAATATACGTATTACTGAAGGTCTTTGTTCTGTGTCGCAATGTCAATAAGAAATCAATAAAGTTTGAATAGAAACAAGGTCTCTGTATCTTCTTATTACACGCTCAGGATGATAAGTTTCGATGACGTCACTCATGTCGGACATTCTTTATATTTTTCTTTATTATTCATCAAAATCAATCAAGCTTAGCGCTAAGAATAGTATTAGTCTTTTTCTATTTTGGATAGGCAGACGTTTGACCAGTATCTTTCACCGTATTAAGTAATGAAGAGGTCTACAAAGGAACAAACCTTTATTATCAATCAATTCACTAGTTTTTTGAAGACATCGACTAATTGGAATTGGCATTAAAAATAACAAAACAACCTGTATTTTTGAGGAAGGAAGGTTGAATCCAGGGATTCCCTCTTTTTGACCTTCCTTCGTCAAAAAGACAGGTAAAGTTTTATAACTCTGGAGCAGTGTTTCTCAAAGTTAGCGATAATGCCCCCTTGTAGGCGCTGGAGCTCTAGATTGGGTTGTAAAGGGCTCAAAATAAATATAACACTATAATTAAATTTGTTATTACAATTAAATACCGTTTTTTGGGAAAATATTAAATTTAAATATAATTACTAAGTTTCCCATTAGGTTACAATATAGTACCAAATATGATGTGGGTGAAGATGTCAGACGCCAATAACTTGAGAAAATTAATAGCTTCCTTAAGAAACAAGGGAATAAGTTTGACTGAGATAAATGTATCGCTGTTCAATAGGTTAAGACAAGTTTTATTTCTTGGAACGAAAGTTCAGAATATCACTTCATTCCTCAGAAAAACTTAATGTGTCGTCGGTATGAATTGATTTAATGAACTCCAGATATTTCGGGACTGTTAGTTTAACATTTCAAAGTTGCTAGTGTTTACAGTGACAGTAATAAAATAACGCAAAAAATGAAAGTAGTCTGCTGGTAGTATATCTCAGCGTTTCTTTTGTTCACTATACCTGTAGCAGAAGAATATTTTATACAAAATCGTCCCGTCATGTTTCGTATTTTATAAATACGAAATTGTTTATGCGTAAGCACGTAAATTCCCGAGAATTAATTTGGCATAATGTAAAATGATTTTTGAAGTAAAATTGATTGGATAAATGATACCGATAATGAGCATAAGACTTGTGTCTTATGCACGGATCTCAATGCGGATGCAATGCATATGCGGATATCGCAAGATCGCAGAAAGGGGATATGTCCAGCCAATGGACGTCTCATGGATGACATAATGATGATAATTGGGCTCATGGAGAGCTCATGTTTCAAATATCATCATCAGCTATTCCAAAAAGTACGCAATCCATGTAACGCGTGACAAAAACGTGTGGAAACATTTGTGCCTTCTGGCTGGCAGCTTACAGGTTTCTCAAATATTATCGTAGTAGTCAAAAAAGTATTATTATATTTATACGTAAAAAACCATTAGCTACGAATTTTTCGTCTGCAAAAGCATCAATTCTATTTTGTATTACTAAAAGTGCAGTTGGATTGTAAATCATTTCTTTAACAAGTGCACGGAAAAATTTTCACGCGGAACGCTTCATGTCTGAACCAAAGTGCTGCAAGTGAGTGATTTATTTGACAATTTTGTGAACCGCTATCCACAGCCACTTTTCTTCTTTCGTTTATTTTTGCTTTCGGCAGACTACATTGGGATCTTTAGCTGTCCGTACAGACGTATTAATAAAATTAATGTGTTTTAGTACTTCATATATCTAACAATGATTATTACTTTAGTAAGGCTATCTTTTTACTAGCTAACTGTCCAAATAAATACATTCTCTAAATACACATGCGTACACAACAATATACATAGCTCGAAGAACTGATGGCCATTGGGGTCGAAAGGTTCTTGAATGGAGACCACAGACTGGCAAGCGCAGCATAGGACGGTGACCGGCCAGGTGGATAGACTGGTGGTAATTTTGGAAATCAATGGGGCTATGTCCAGCAGTGATGATGATGACACATGCCAGGGACACATACTGAAAATATATATATACTTAGCTATGCAATTTTTCATTATCGTTGTGAAAGAACTCAAGTGAAGTTGTTTTTTTATTATCTAAAAACTTATGATACAGTAAATGTTTACTTCCTAATGTCGAGGAACGCGCTCGCAATTCGGCACGTTAATGCTTAAATATTGGTTGAAAATGTCGTAAGTACTAGATAAAATACAACTACCAAACAGCCAGTTTAAATGTTATGCTATGTATATGATGCTCGCGGTGGCCACCTGGTTCACGACTTTGAGATGAAAAACTCTAAATCAACTCGTCTCTAAATTGACGTCGGAAAAAAATCCGCTAGATATCACATGTTGGTTCGAGCTGGTTCTTCCACCGCGATAATACGAAATAACATAAACGTTAATAAAAGCATAATTTAACAATTGAAAGTTCAAATTTTTCTTAAATATCACAGTAAAATATATTTGTTAAAGTATGTACAAAAAAGGGATCTAGTCCCATTTCAAATACAGTTACACTGACTACGTACGTGTAAAGTATTTTAAACTAGCTAAAGGAAATAAATGCAAAATAAAATGCAACTTTCAAAGAGCCAGTTAACCCTAACGCCAACAAAACTTGATCTCAGTAAGCAAATTTATTATTTAGCCCCTGCCATGACCTCACAAACTCCAAGCAACACTGAACTCAATTATTAAACAGTAATTTCGTCTACAGCTCTAACGCCCAGCGTCCACCGCGTCAATGAAAACAAGTTCTTAAGTATACTATGACGTCATCCGACGAACCCGTTGTACAGAACGTCATTCTGGAAATGAGTTTAAGGGAACAAAGATGGGGAAGCCTTGCGAGGAACAAAGCCTTGCTAATGGGTAGGCTTAGAATGAGCTGTCAACTCCGACTCAGTGTGAAGCGTTTAAGTTTGCTTTTAGTATTTGTAGCAAAGCTAAATTCAACCGGAGTCTTTGAATGAAAGTTTAAAGTAATTAACCCTTTGACCACGGAAACAAAAGGCTTACTTACATGTTTCAATAAAAATGAATAGGAGTGAAGTGTTTTATTTTAAAACAAAATATTATAGATTCGCATACAATGCGTTCAGCATTTACAATACGGAATGTTAATAAAGAAATAAGATTTATTTATTATATAAGTACATAATTACATACAGAAGTGCGTTGATACGGTTCAGCTATAACACGTGTTGGGTTGCCGTGGTGGTACCGGCTTAGAATAGTACTCCCCCATCACTTCCCGTGGGTGCCGTAAGAGTCGGCTAAGGGATCACGTACTAGAAGGTGGGCAGCAGCGCCTTCTGAAGATCGGAAATCATACTGCGCTCGCCAACCCGCCTGCCAAGCGTGGCGAGAATTGGCAAATCCCCCCTATATGGGGGAGGCATATGTCCAGCAGTGGATGTCTAATTGCTGATAAGAAGAAGATAACACGTGTTCTAATTTAACATATTTAAAATATAATCAATGAAATAATATAAACAGTAGCTCAGTTATAATAAAATAGGTTTAACGTTAATTTAATAATTTTTACTTTGTTCAATGAAATAACAATTATCTTGAGTGAGAAATTTAAGTAAATGTCAAAATAAAGTGATGAATTAAAACTATAATTTATTTTAGTTATCTGTAGTCTATGCATACGAGTAAATAATGCACCTACTCTTGTTTTAACAAAACCCGTCTACGTAATAAATAAAAAAATCCAGTGCCAATTAAGAAGTGTAAGTTTCAATTTGCTATGTTTTGGTATGCGGGACGAATATGGACAAATAATATCGTGCGGGACGAATAAAGACTTTGTAATAGCGTGGGCCGACAATCCGGGACGAATATGGCATAAATGCTAAAAAGCAAACCTCTCGCATTTGGTAGTTTTCTCCCTAGTTTGTAAAGACGTAACGTTGTTTAGTTCTAAGTTAAAACACTTGCTTAAAAAATACATGCAACATTTCCTGGAGCTCTACCTAACAGAATGAGGTAAGTAAGCATTGTGTTCCAAAGTGATAGCACCTATTCCGGGCATGTTGCCAACTGGTACGAGCTGCGTTACGTTAATATTCTATTTTGGCGTAGCAGATAACTCGATTGTTTGTATTTGTGCATAAAATATAGTATTATATTATGTATTATACGGTGATATAGACGGTAGCCATGGCGCAGTTTTCAGTGATATTGACGTCTGTGTCTTCTACTGTGTCCCTGGGTTCGAATCCCGGCAGTGGCAAACATTTGTGTGATGATGAGTGTCGATGCTTATCCTGGGTCTTGGGTGTTTGTGTGCTGTGATTGTGTGTGTCCATGCCTCTCGCGATACAGGGAATCTTAGTACGGGGGGGTGAGTGTGATAAAAAAAACAACATGAGTTGATGTAGGTGGAAAAAAACCTAGAAAAGTACTAGCTGCTCTTGCAGACATGCAACAATGCAAACATCGGAAATAGTATTCAGGATTTCGCTTCTAAAATTCTCCATGTCTTCATTTCAGGGAGCCCTAGAATCATACAACTGAGTCATTATGATATTTTCTAACCCTATACTGCACTATTAGTTTTTTTTGCAAACGTTATATTTTATACTAACGCTCTGTTATTTAATGTAATATCAATGCATTTACCTACTAAGCACTATTACTTGCATAAAAGCAATGTGATTTTCTTGTTGAGAAATCATCATCGTCTCAGTCACAGGACGTATACTCCTAGACACCAATGGGGGAGACCCCTTTGATTTCCACAAGGACCAGATGGAATCAGCCCGCGTTCAGCCCTTACCTGTGATCGTATTCAGGTCGTCTTTCCATTAAACGTCTATATACGTATATGCTAGTACATTAAACGTTTTTCGACACTATTACAACGTCATCTTTTTTCATGATTAACATAAAACATGCCAAGTTGCGTCTAAGCTGCCCAACTTTTAATATATAAATAATCATAATGTTTTTTTTGTTTTCTTGTAATAACCATTACAAGCTAGTACTCAATGAAGTAGGGGCACCAACAGGAGCATCCCAATCTTAAACAATACAGTGAAGAAGATTTCTTCATATATTTATTGTTTTTATTATTATGCTTGCATTTGGCTACTGTCTCACCTGATGTTAAGTATCGACGCGGTCTAAGAAAAGCACGCAAGCTTAGAAGGTACCTATTCCCTCGTGACTTGAAGATTCCAGGATTACACCTATCAGGAAACACAGAATCGGGCAACAAGTGCCGTTTCATGGCAGTATGCACTAAGAAAGTTGAAGAAAAACGCTTTGTGCGAATAGGTGGTATGTCTTACATATAGCGATAGCATGTTGCCGTACTTCTGGTTGACCGATGATAAAATGGGGATGGTGGAATTCAATTCTGTAACCAATGCGAAATGTATCCGATAATACACCGATGGACACGGAACTCGTGTTCATGGCCTTGAACACCGATTTGCATGAACTTTGGAATAAAGGAATTTATTATACCCCGGAATATCACATACAGTAATTTATATCTCGAAAATATTGACTGTTTGCGTAGGATGACGGGACGATACAAAAATCGTCAATATAACTGGGGAGAAATCAGTGAACATTTATCGCACTTACATAGACTTTCGATGTTACTTGCAAGATGTAAAAGCCATTGAAACTGTTTTAGGTAACATTATTTTATCAAGTAACATAATTTTGTAAAATGTCATTCATCGTCAATCATGAATGGAAGTCATAAAGATGGGCATAATATTTTTCAATTATTGGAGTATTATTCAACTCAAATATAACCAAAAGAATTTTGAGAATCGGTCCACAAATGACAGTCGCGGTGACGCAGTAGTCAGTGTCAGTGACATGACTTCTGTGTCTTCGGGACCCTGTGTGTGTACCCCCTACTTGCGACTGTATGTTTTTTTTTATGCATATTCACCGATTTTTCCCCCATTTTTTATTTTTGGCATGGACACACACAATGACACCACACAAACACCCAAGACCTGGGACATACATCTACACTCATAGCACAAAATGTTTGCCCCTGCCGGGAATCGAACTGGAACCGCGGCTTAGAAGGCAGAGTGCTACCAACCGCACCAACCGGCCAGTCAAAGTAGTCAAACGGAAGCTTATAAAATTATAAAAGAAAAATGATTGTGAGTCTTAACAGTATTGCATAATTTTGTAGGCTAAAAGTATATTCAATTTATTTTGCTATTCAAAACTCAATGAAGGTTTTAAGTTGGACCTAATTGAATCAATTTGTATGCAATATGAAGCACTTTAAAAAGTTTTAAAAACATTAAACCCAGACTTGCACTTTATCAAACAACTGTAGTCGCGCTTAAATCTTACTTTTTAGTGCCATTTTACACGACTTCGTAGTTTCTCTAATTTAACTTTTATACAATTTTCTTAGCGAACACAATTAACAAAAATGGCTTGATCGAATTCAAGTAGTTTTTTTTGCAAATTGTGCTTGCAAAAATTGTCCTTCTCCTGTTCAAAGATGGTTTTGATTTGAAGGAAGGATCCTAAAGCTTACAGCGTAATCAGGCCTTCTTTGTTATCAAGAGTAACGTAACGTACAGTTTCGCACTCAAATTTATGATTATACGCTAGTAGCCTTGTGTTCAAGTATTTACCTAAGACATCACACGATGTGTAACTTGTACGGTTGTAGTAAAAGAATTTATAAATGAATTTCCCTTATTGATGGTCGCCGTGCCTGTGTCGTCAGTGACATGATTTCTGGGTCACCGGGATCCTGAGTTCGAATCCCGGCAGGGTCAAACATTTGTGCGATGAGTGTAGGTGTTTAATCCGGATCTTGGATATTTGTGTGTGTCCATGCCTCCCTCTATACATGTAATGCTAGTACGGAGGTTTGAGTGTGAGTAAAAAATTATATAGGCACGAGGGATACTTAGAAAGTAAGAAATGTATTAGAAGAATTAAGAAATTATAATATATCATTCCGTATAATGTTTTGAAGCATTTAACCATTAGCTAGTTCGATGGTCAGTGACGATATGGTATATTTAATCAAGCTACACCTAGAATCTTTATTGACTTTCAAGGAATATTATTGCGATCGCCTCATAAACCTACCTTTATTAGCCAAAATGGTAAATAGCCTCTTTTAAAAAAACAAATCGTGTAACAGCAGTACGTAAGTGATTTACTGATATGCTGTATTGCTTTTGAGGTCAATTTCATGGCAGTGCATAATGACCCCTTACGTGCCTTAAGCTGTTATGATACGTTTTTTAAAAAAAATGATGAACAAAACACGCATCAATCCAGCTCACATCCGTATAGTATCTTCAAATCAAAACTTCACTAAATTTAAATCCAATCAAAACTGATACTAACCTCTGATAAGGGTAAGTCTATATTCGAATAAGGGTCACTCACTCATGAAGATCAGTAATCGATAGCCATAAACCTAAAGTACGTATTAAAATAGGTAGTAAACCTTCAACATAAGGGCCCAGTTAAACGTAATGATCTGTATAACCTGCATGAGTAATCATGACACTATTTTTATGGCACTTTTGGTACACGTTGTTTTTATTAGTTTTTTAGGCGTAAAGTTTGTCGTCTAGCTCGTATGATGGTTGAAGATACTAAATAATGGTGTCCTGCTAAGTCAAACATTTCAGATTCAAGTAAATAATGGCTTCTTGAACGTGATATCTAGTAAAAACAACTACATAAAATTATCTAAGAACCTTACCGTTTCTTAATAATATATTTCATTACGAGTGCGGAAAGCCTGTCATTGCAAAGAGTTCCGACAAATGTCTACCCGAGCCGAGGCGCAGCCGAAGGTGAGGGTTGACAGTCGGAACAAGTTGCAATGACGGTTCCGCACGTGTACTGAACAACTATTTTTAATACAGTTGCGAAAAAATGAAGCAATTTAATAAAATAATAAAAACACAATAAACTCAACTGTAAACAAACTCGCAAAGAACATTTTTGGAAAATGGCGCCAACCTTAAAATATTATAAGCAGTCTTTTCTGGGTAGGCAAAGGGAACTATGCCCATACAGCCAAGTCTTCAGTAGATTTTTTTTATTGATATGAATTGAAAATGAAATTTAATGAGATGAAATGAAATGAAACCTAACCGAACTCATTGAATCAAATCATTAAATCTGATATTGAAACAAATTAGTAGCTTATTTTTAGAAATATTTGCATGAATCATAAAAACTTTATGAATTTTATGTAGTAAAAACTTCATGGTTGGTTTTTTCTTTATAATAGACATTATTTTGACAGTTGGGAAAGAGAACGCACGAGTTCGGAAAAAGTAAAGAAAAAGCTCGACGTCCCTGCAATACGCCATTTTTTGAGCAACTGTATTAAAAAAATCTTTTTAGTCCTTATTTAATCAACTGGTCAGGAAAGTTCACTAAAACCTTTCTAACATAACATTTCTAAACATACTATATTCACATAACTATATTCTAGACATTACATTTCTAAACATACCTACAGCCTTACATCTACACTCACAAACTTTCACATATAGAATATTAGTAGGACTATTATAATAAAGTATTAAACGAGCATTTTTGTATATTTCTAAACAATCTCAGAAATAGTTGTTACGATTGAAACTGGGTTTTACTATTAGGATATTTTCCTACGACCTCCTGGTTGGATACCACCTACCAGTTTGAAAAACGGACATTAACACTGTATTCAGGTAAGATCTTGAACAAGCTGAAATCGGATGGCACTTGGAAGCTGTCAATATAAATATCTAAGTTCTATGCTCTGTAACAGAATAAACAAACAAATAATCAGCATTACCGTGGTATGGTTGAAATCTCTATCCTACTTAATTATGGAAGGCAGGTGACAAATAAAAACACACACAAACACACACACACACACACACACACACGCACGCACGCACACAAGCACACACACACACACACACACACACACACCTATGCGACGTATATTTCTCGCATACCTCGTAGTCAACCCGAACTAAGCTTCATAGATTAGTTAATTTTAAATGAAACTTTCATTACAATACAGTTCGTAGATGTGTTACATATCATTCACATTTTGACATTCCCGTCTCGGTAGAAGCTGAGTCTATTGATATCTTCCGGGCATAGTTCCAAACTGTGAACTGATACGGGGAATTTATCTTCAGAAATCTTATCGCCCAAGATTTCACGGCTGCAAAATGCGGCCTGGCAGAGCATCGAATTTTTTTTTACTAATATAAGTTTTTGAAGAAGATGTTTTGGTCAGTGTGGACTTTACGGGATGCTAAGGGAAAAAACCTTTTTTGTGAAAGTGAGGTGATAACAAAATTTTTCTGACTACTCTGATTCATGAATCTTGTAGGAGAAGGTGTAGATAAATCTAGTGATCTGCATCGCATAATTTTTAGCACTTGGTAGCTGCCGCGGCATGCTCGCATTGCTCGCTCGGCTCGCGCTATCACAGTTTGAATCTAGTAATCTGTGTTATTACCTATTTTAATGTCACTTAATTTTTGATTTCATAGCGTTCCGTAAAGTACTCCCCAATCGATGTTTCACTTCTTGGTTGTATTCAGGCTGTATAGGTTATGACCTATAGCATTATAGTAATTATTGATGTTAAGCTGAGTTTCGATATTTTTCTCTTTTTCATTATTGAACTAGAATCAAATATTATCATGAAATCGATTTACCATATAAAAATGATATTTAATAGAAAACCTGTAGTCAATTTCACGGAAAACCGATTTACAACTAACATTCAAACACTTAAATTAATTCAAGGTAGACTGTGGGGTAATAGCCAGTGCAGTTAGCGTTGCCACACGCGAGCATTCATATAATTATCGCGTGTCACTTACGTATATCTCTCTAATAGCTTTGTTTTAAATGTTGGAATAAAACGCCAACAATTTGACGCCCTGCGCCATAATAACGCAATGAAGAAAATGTTATATTTTTACAGGCTGCGCCCGCGATTTCACCCGCGTGGACTACGGTTTTGTAGTCCTAAGTTCTTAAAACTCCCGCGGGAAACATACTTATTCGAGGAGAAAAAGTAGCTTCTGTGGGTCATCAAAATCACTTCTAGTTCTATACCAAAATTTATTAAAAATGCTCTAAGACAGATAGAGTTACATTCACATTTATTCTTATCTAAGAACCAGCTGGGAACTAGTTCTTAGTTAATATTACACATAGTATTTTTTTTAATGATCTGAATCCACACAAAACTTTGACTATGTACAAAAAATCCTTCTAATAATCTAAAGGCGAAAGTTGTGCGTATGTTTGTTACTTCTTCACGCTCAAACGGCTACACCGATTGCGATGAAATTTGGTATGGAGATAGTTTAGACCCTGGATTAACACATAGGCTACTTTTCATCATCATTAATCATCACCACGCGGGTATAAGCACGGGGTGTAGCTAGTATTTAATAAAGTGAAAACTTTTATATAAAATAGCGATCCGCTCCGACTTCGCACGGGTAAAAAATTTGAAAATTAGAAATTATAAAGATCCCTATTTTTTGAAAATATAATATAGCCTACGTTACTTAGGGTGAAGTAGCTTTCTAATGGTGAAAGAATTTTTGAAATCGGCTCAGTAGTTTTTGAGTTTATTCATTACAACAAATTATTCCTCTTTATAATATTATAGCATAGATTATATCTTATCCCCTGTAATCTTTCACTTTCAGGTCTTTAGATATTTATTTTGGTATTTTCTTGTACTCTTCAAATATTATAAACCAATAGGTTGTGGTTCTGATGGCTGCGGCCCTTCCTGTGAAGGTTACAGCGGCGCTTGCGGAGATTGCTGCGGCCCTTCCTGTGAGAGTTGCAGCGGCGCTTGCTGAGGTTGCTGCGACGGATGCGACGACGTCTGCTGCCCTTGCAATTTTTTACACGTACTGCACGAAGATGCTATTAGGAAGGCGCTTCAAGTTAATAGCAGTGTTGTACGTAGAATGTTATCATTCGTGAAGACATATGTTAAAATAAATACTATAGCAAACAATTTTGCTAGATCGTATTTAGTATCAAATAAAATTTTGATAATATACAATTTGTAGAGACAGGCCTCAGGGACTGTGTAGTGAACGGGTGTGGTGCGACTAGAATATGTTCCATTTTTTTGCAGTAGACATCAGTAGAAATCGGTTATCATAATGAGTTTCAATGATAATATAAAAAGGGAGATAGGGACTGCATACATTAGCTTCTTACGCTTAATTTAAGTTAATTGGATCGGACCTTAATTTGCTTTTACGCAGCATTTATGCAGCATGTATGGTCCTCATTAGGATATATGTATATATTAAGGCAGAAATAATGATATCCTGTGCCACAAAATATACTAAGTAATATTTCGTGTAAAAGTAACAACTCAGTGTGTGTTTGCAGGTAGTCAGGCATTTTGTCCAGTTTTTAGTATTTACCCCTTGAAACGTAAGAAGGTAAAAACCAAAAGAATTAGGTTATTTTAGCATAGTTTACTGTTTGGAACCTTGAAAATGGCTGGTTCAATCCTCACTCAAACCTGGAGTGTGGATAGAACCGGCGGTCCAATCGACTACCTGCACATATAATCCGATTGATAATATCGTTTAAAGTTTGACGGTCGTGGTGGCTAAGTGATGGAGGGAATGAGTGCGTCGCGATAGAGCCATGGGGCGGGGGTTTTAGTGTGAATGAGTTAAAGAGTTTCTAAAATCTGCTATGAGCATTTCTGAAAAGTTCAGCACGATATTTATTTAAAATTGCCTTTCTTTTATACACTGAAATTTTTTTTAAAATCACACTTAATATTATAAATATGAAAGTTTGGATGGATGGATGTTTGTTACTCTTTCATGCAATGCAAAAATTACTGAACGGATTTGTATTTCACCTCAAAAGTTGATCATTCTCTTTTAGATTTTAATACACATCACCGCACCCCGTGACGTCTCGTTCAGTCATTTTTGCATTGCATGAAAGAGTAACAAACATCCATCCATCCAGGATGGATGTTTGTTACTCTTTCATGCAATGCAAAAATTACTGAACGGATTTGTATTTCACCTCAAAATTTGATCATTCTCTTTTAGATTTTAATACACATCACCGCACCCCGTGACGTCACGCCACTCCAACGTAATGGTTATGCTGATGATGACAATTTGCACGCTGCTAGGCAAATGGCCACATAATTTGTAATTTTTTACACCTCACGCGCTTTAAATTCGTGATATAATCTGAAAAAGCTTTTATGACGTGAACAGTTTACGACAGAGTGTTTTGTGAATACAAGTGAAGCACAATTTAACAGTTTTCATAAAAAAATAATCATTTGCACCCGATAGTAAGTGAAAGATAAAGCTTCTTTATTTTAAACATGATAATTGTTTAACATAGGGAAAGAGGAATGTTGGCAGACCTGCAAGACGGTGGGCTGATGATATTATCCAGATGTCAGGAAACGACTGGACAAATACAGGCAAGGACAGGGATAAGTGGAACAAGTTGGAGGAGGCCTTTACCCAAAAAGGGGTCCATATTTCAATAAAAAAGGAATAAGCTAATAATAACATTTGAAATGTGACAGGAATATGGAATTAAATGCCTTTTTTAATTGATTTTTATTTAATTGTTTAAAATTTTATCGCTTAGATTGACAGTCAGTGTCGTTTTTTTTTCCCGTTAAAAATAAGTCAGGGATGTTTTTATTTTTGTTGTACTAAATACATATATTTTTCTATAAATTCTAAACCCAGCGTTTGAAAATCATTTACTTGATAGTCAGTGACAATTTCGTCGAAAATTGATCATGTCAGGCCTAGAATAAGTACTGCTTATCAAGGACAATTACTCGAGCTCGATTGTGTATGGTGACAATGTTCTTCAAGTCAAGGTCACCCTTGCTAGCTAGTCAGGTTAGGATTGAAAAGTACTGTACCACCATGCTGCGTACCTAATAACAATGATAATTCCACGGGTAGTTAACGCTGGGGTTGAGATCGAAACTACCCGCAGATTGACAGATTGACTATCATTGCATCTCACTTGACGCGAAGTGTCAGTTAGCTGGTGTCTGTGAACATACATACATCTGACTAAAAGATGACTAATCGAAAAAGACTTCAATTTTTGTATAAGAATAATATTATAGATATTATTTCTTCAACAAATTATTTCACTTTAACTTTCGAGTGTTGATGTAGGTGTTTTTTGGATTTTAATTGGAAATTACTGGTGGTTTAAACCCACCAGCAATCTATTTCTATATAACTATACTAACATGCATTAAAATGGCTTCAAAAGGTTGACTATTACCAACGAAAGTTGTCGAATTAGTGACCTCAGAAGCGTTTTGCGTAAACTTATAAGCATTGAAATGTGTTCTATAACTTCTTTACCAGGGTCTTTTTAGTTGCTTTAGAGTTGACTTAATTTTGCTGGATCTCATACCTGCAAAAGAGAAACGAGCACTTTGTTAATTGATTGATACAAATAAATTTTGAATTACTTTATTGCTTAACTTTAAGTACTATAATAATCTATTCCTACTAATATTATGAATGTGAAAGTTTGTTGTGTATGTCTGTATGTGTGTATGTTTTTTACCTCTTCACGCTCTAACGGAACTCTGAATTAACACATAGGCTTATTTTCATCATCACCATCATCAACATTTTGCATCACCAAGTGGGTACAATTGCGGGGCGCAGCTAGTAAGTATATAAATAAATAAACGCATCAACCTTGCACTAGGTCCCTGTGTGGCAGGAGGCATGGACATACACAAATACATTACACAAGCATCCAAGCCACGAAAACAACCATCTATGCCCATGCTCATCACATATCTATTTTCTCTAGCCGGAAATCGAACCCAGGGCTATAGATGTTACTGATCACTGATCCGTAACGACCTTCAATATTTGAGAATAATAATAATTAATATTGATTGTAATATGTTTATTTATTTCCTCCTAATTTATTTAAAGTCTTAGAGATTATTTGTTTGGTATTTTGTACACTAATATTATAATGAGAAAAGATTTATATCTTTGTAACGGATAAAAACAAAAATACTGTACCGATTTCTGGAATTCTTTCACTATTAGATTTCTACTTTATCTTTGAGTAACATAGGCTTTATAGGCTTGAAAAAAAGCAGGAATATTTTTTTTAAGAAAAAAATTAGTGCTTTTTACTAAACCTTTAATCATGTAACCACGCGGAGCCGCGACGAACCGTTAATTACCGTTAATAAATCTAAAAAAATAACGAGAATATATTTTTTTAAACTGCGCCCTGCGGTGATATCGTAGATGGTATTGACATTTTTTGTTTGTTTTCCCGTCATCCCACGGGAACAGTAAATATTTTTGAGAAATAAAGTAGCCTATGAGTTAATCTAGGGTATAAGCTGCTTTCATTCCAAATTTCATGCATATTTGTTTTGCCAATTTGGCAGGAATGATTAACAAACATACAACGAACGAAAAACTTTCGCCTTTATAATATATTATTACTAGTTAATATTACTTTTTTAGGATAAAAGTAGCCTATGTGCTATTCCAGAGTATGTGTAACCTGTCTCTATACCAGATTTCATCGAAATCGGCACAACTTTTTGAGCATGAAGGAGTAACCCAGGATTTAAAATTATCCCAACAATCCCCTTATACTTATCCTAAGTGGATAGCAATTATTTTCGGGATGAAAAGTAGCATGTGTTAATAAGGTCTAAGGTCTATACTATGTCCATACCAAAATTCATCGAAATCAGCATCGATTTCGATGACATTTAAGGGTAAAAGAGTAACAAACATACACACTTTAGCCTCTAGAATATTAGTGGGATTGTCAGGGAAAAGTCTTCTCCCGGCGAAGAGGCAAACAGAAGTAATACGTAGTAAGTTAAAAAAAAAATAAGCTCTCTTTTACCAATCTGAGTTTCTTGAGTAAGACTATCCTCTGCCTTGTTAATAATAAGCAGCGTTGAAATATGTACTGTGATTTGTTTCTGCTGCATCCCGCTATCTTTTATTTAACATGATAAATATAAGCTTATGTTTGTTTTTAAAATATTACTGACAGCATATAGAATCACAAATTCACATGCAATATCAGTCTTTCTTCAATATAAAACCTGTAATTTTTTTTTAAATGAGGTCGTCTACCACTCTGTGTATTTAGAATTCTAGAAGTTTCTTCATTGTAGCAACATATTTTACTTTAATGAAAAATGGACGGGTAAAAAGCCTACTTTTTTACCCCTCTAACAAGAACCACAGTAAATCACTGGAGCCTTTTAATGGATTTTCAATCAGGAACCTAAAACGAATTAAACTCCTTCAACTCGAGTGTATTTTCTACGACAAATCCGGAAAGCTTTCCTACTCACGCACCGTCGGTCACCAGAAATGGGTTGTGTCAACCCTGAAAGTGGACACAGAAAAGATATGGCAGTAGGTAAATAAGAATTTTGATTTCTGTCTTATGTTTTACAGTGCTTGCGAGTCCGTGGTCTCCATTCAAGAACCTTTTAACCTTAGCGGTCACCGGTTCTTCAAGCTTTTTACCTTGCCCACTGTCACTTTAAATTGCTAATCCGCTGGGCTATTGGTGGCTTTCGTTCTTCTATGGATCTCTTCATTTCCGTTTCGCTGATCGCGTAGTGAAACCTTTTCCATAGATACTTGTGCGACTTTAAGCTCGTTCACAAGGCCCATAGTCAGTTTTCTTGTATTATTAGTTTTTAATTACTGTTAGGGGTTAATGATTTGGGGGATGCAGGTTCCGTTAAACCATTAAACAAAAAGAATAGTAAACGTCCTACATATTTTTATAGTCTGATACAATTTGCATGCTTAACAATCAATCCTTAACTATAAATGTTTTATGTACAGATCTAGGTAGGTTTAATGGAAAAAAATAATGAATAAACATTTTTTTATTTATAAAATTAATTTGAAAAAAAATATTTGAGAAGCATATATATAATTCTATTTTTATAATATTTAAAAAAGTCAATATGCTAGTGAATTCTTTCTAAATTCTAATTTCATTAATTAATAGTTAAAATCTACGTCATTTAAATAATCGCAAATGACCAATATAGTTTTCTACCACTATGTAGCAATAATGTAACGATTAACTTATGTCAATTATTACATAAAAGATATTTTTTACAAATCATCTATCAAAAATACATTTTTCCACCAATGACTTTCCAAGAAATTTTATACAACGACGGTACCTAATATGAGTAAGAATTTTTAATTTAAGAAAAAGTCACCCTCATCCGATGAAAGACATTCCATTCCTTTGTTCTACCATAATCTCTCACAATAAGAATTCCCATGTGCCTAATGAGGATTCTCTTCTCAGAATTTGCACAAAAATGAACCTTATATCAAGTTATTTCTGTAGGTAGTACAGTTGATGGTTTTTGTTCTGTGTTCAGGAACGTCTAGGACGTTCGGATATCTTACAGCTTTGCCAATTGCAAAATAGACAATTTCGAGCTTATTTCAGCTTATTTTGTGGAAAATCCTACATGTCTAATAAATAAAAAAACAATTATGAGAACAGTTCATGAAGGTTAACTATAATTGAACTTAATATGATTTTATTTGCAAATTTATCAGTGTATTTATCAACAATATTTAATTTCGTGTGGCCAATATTTTTCCTTTATCAAATAATTCTCGCGGTAACGACAAATGCGCTTGAACTAAGTCTGCTAAGTTTTTTATTGAGCCCGTAATTTTTGAATAAGCCCGGAGTTCATCTTTAAGGTACATATTTGTGATATGTAGAATCAACACGCATCAGGATTTGTCCCACCCTGACTGCTTGTAAACCCGCGAGTCTCTGTAATCTCATCGGCACCTGTATAAGCCCTTAATGTAACTGGATATTTCCCAGCTTTTTATTTGTTTTTTAAGCCACTTCAATTTAACAAAATTAATAAACACTAAATACTTTAGAATAGTATTAACTTAAGATAATATTAAAACTAAAATGTAAAATAATTTACACCAAAACTTAACCCAGTAGGCCAACCGGTAAAGGAAAGGTCCCCAGAACGCTGCATTGCCATGTTGAATTGGCAAGCTTATAATTTCTCTGAAAAATAAAATAGTCTTGCTATGTGTTTATCTATAAAAATAATTTAAGTAAATAGACATACGAGTACCAACACAGTATCGTCTTATGCGAATTCAACTATTTTTTTAAATTTGAAGATAAGCTTATCATACTTCAACAAAAAGGCATACAGGTTTTAATAAACACTTTATTACAGATATTTAATTGAAAATGGGTGTTTTGAAGATATGACAGTTCAGCGGTGGGAGCGTCCGCTGTCAAACTGACGGACGCTGGTTCGATATCCACCCACGGTTTGAGCTTTCGAAGAAGGTAACACAGTTATGGAATATCCGTCATAGTGGTAGGGTACTTTCCAGTAACCGCCTACCTCCGTCAAGTTTGAAAAACTGTCACCAAACACAGTGTGTTCAGGCAGCAGTCCTTGAGCCATTCATTACCTGGAATGATAATATCTTCGACCACATTCTCCCTGGCCATCGGTTTAACACTAAACCTATACAGTAAAAAAAACATGTATATTTTATTTAATTTGCGTTGTATATGTAAATTACATTTATTCAAACGCTGATATATAAAATGAACATTAATCAGCTTCTTATTGTCCTTATCGTTACCCCACTATGCGGGTTCAGCATAACATGTTTTTCTCTTCCACTCTGTTCTATCACTAGTCATCTCCGCACTCACACATTCTTAAACATATCATTCTGAACGCACTCTATTCCACGCATCACCTTTTTCGACCATCCTTTATCTCTATGTTTATTCATCACACGCATGCTAACTACTTTTTTCCATTACATATTTTTCGTTCCTTCTCATGACATACATGCCTATCAACTTATCACTACCAACTTAGTGCTGCTTTCATGATTTCTCTGATATAATCATTCCTTAACAAGTCCAATCTAGTCACACTACACATCTATAATAAAATTTATCTGCCTCTTCCGTATACTATAATCTTTTCTAAGTGAAAACTGTTCTTCAATCTTCCGTCCAGTCCTTTAAATGAAATAAAGATATTCTTCAAACGTTTATAAAAATGTTGATTGATTATCTAAATTTAAAATTGGACAATGTTGTTTTTAATAAATGTATTATTTTTCAAACTGAAATGAACTGTGAGCTTTGCTTTATTTTCCCCCAAAATATGCTCTATGATGCTGTTGTAATGATTATGATGTAAAATAGCAAATACTATTATTATTCGTCAAAAGCTGACCTACTGGAATAACTGTGAGGTCTGTCGGTCATTGAAAAAGTTACGTGACAACCCTTGAGGGCCGGGCTAATTACCATGTCAGGTGCATGCCATCCCCGACTGTCTAGAATTCAATTGTTTCATTTTAATAATTGATTGTGTTTTGTCTTTGTACAGTTTCATTAAAGGTAAATAAGTACGAACAGACGTTTCTGTTTCGGTCTGCATTGTGACACTGAGTGGTTTTTAGACATAAATATAATATTTGTATAATGAGTGAAGTTAATGATATTGTTGGATATAATATAAGAGCCAGGTCCAGAATATTCTAAGCCAGAAGGGTCTCATGAGCATGTATGAAGCAGAGGAAGTGTGTCGTGATCGTAGTAATTGGAAGACTGTGGTATCTGCCTACAGGAAAAAGGCGTGAATATACGTATGTACTTTCATAATATGTATGTATGTATTTGCGATAAAATATTACAAGTTATTTCAAACTTTTCAGTGCTGAAGTCTGTACCATTTTTTGGTAATTTTTTCATATTAGAATTATTATTTTTTCATTTCCCTACCTATTTTTAGAACAGCCTACGTTTTTATTGCCCATATAAGACCCACGAGGACTTTGACAGTGTAGCCTAGGTATAAACAGTTTTCTTCAAATTATTATTGTACTATATCATTAAATAATAAAATATATGAACTAAAGTAGGTCTTTGATTCATTTTCACTACGCGATTTCACGAGCACAAGTTCACGTCAACGTAAATAATAACAAGAAAACCACTGAAATAAAGACTGGCAACACACATCGGATTAAACAATAATCTTGTAATAGTACCTATATTAATCGCTCTTAAAGCCGACATGAATTTTTATTACAGGAATAATTTTATGCCTTTTGAGATTTGTCTCTCACGGTATTAGTGCTAAAAGGTATCTCGATCAATACACAAGCAGACAGATTAAAAATGAACACGTAACTTATTAAAACATTGTAACAACTATTTTTGTGAGGAATAAAATAGATGTTTAAAATTAATTATGTATAATGTTTCATTTGTTGTAAAAAAAATATAGAGGACGTTATACTAAGAAGTCGACCATGTTTTGGCACAAAATATTCTGTGTAATTACAAAAGCAATATGGTCGAAACTACTGTGAGAATAGAAAATCAACTTTGTTTCTTTTATGATGTCAAATAATCTTCGACCGTGGGGGTAGGCGATATATTTGGCCAATATCTGTACAAATAGTCTTTTAATCTAGTTCAGTTCAGTTCAGTTTATTTATTCAATGTAGGTACAAAAGTACACTTATGAATGTCACTTTACAATATTAAAAGTAATCAAACTATGTAATAACTTAGGATATAGTAAAAATATTATTAAATTATTTACTTAAAGTAAGTTTAGTTAGTTTAGGGAAGCTTTTATCTTTTAAAAAATCGTCAACTGAGTAATATGCCTTTTGTAATAATAGTTCCTTGAGAAATTTCTTAAACATTGCATTATTTAGATTTTTTAACCATTCAGGTGCTAAGTTATAGAATTTAATACAATTTATATGAAATGTTTTTCCGGTTTTGACCAGTCTTGATGACGGGACTATAAAGTGATCTTTTCTTCTAGTTTTTCTTTTATTGCTGTTATCAGTCATTTTAAAATATAGTAAATTTTTGCGTGCATACATAATGTTTAAAAATATGTATAAGCTGGGTAAGGTAAGAATTTTGATTTTAGTAAAAGCTTCCCTAAGCGTTTCACGACGACCTAGTCTGTATATCGCTCGCACAGCCCTTTTTTGCAAGATAAATATGCTATTTACGAGTACATTTGCAGCATTACCCCAAAGTAGTAAGCCGTATGACATGATGGAGTGAAAATAACTAAAATATACAATTCTGGACGTTTTTTCATTTGAGATTTCTCTTATTTTTCGAACCGCATACACAGCTGCGCTTAACCTTCCTGACAATTCTTTTATGTACGCTTCCCATTGGAGCTTACTATCGATAGTGAGGCCTAAAAATTTTGTGGTAGAGGTCAAGTTAAGTTGATTATCATTTATATGTATGCCAGGTAAGTTTGTATTATTTGTCAAAGTAAATTTAATACAATTAGTCTTTTTAGTGTTTAACGCCAAATTATTTACACTAAACCAGTTATATATACATCTAAGAGATTCGTTTACAGTAACAATGTCTACGTTTTTCCTATTAAGTTTGAATAACAGAGATGTGTCATCAGCGAACAAAGTAATTTCGCAATGCTTGCGCGCTAGAAAGGGTAAGTCGTTGATGTATACTAAAAATAGAAAAGGGCCCAGAACAGATCCCTGTGGCACACCAATAGACACTTCGCATACCTTTGACAGGACTCCATTTATGTCAACATTTTGAGTTCGATTTTGAAGATATGAATTAATCATTTCTAGTGCATTGTCACAAACCCCATAATGATTCAGTTTAGCTAATAGAATGTCATGCTTTACGCAATCGAATGCTTTCGACAGATCGCAAAATATTCCTAGGGCATCACATCGAGCCTCCATAGCTTCATAAATATTTATTATTAGATTAGAGGCGGCATCAATAGTAGAGCAACCTTTTGAAAAACCAAATTGATTTTTGAATAACAAATTGTTTAAGTTGAAGAAAGTAGACAGTTGGTTAAGCATTATCTTTTCATATATTTTACTAAGAGCAGGAAGCAAAGATATCGGCCTGTAGTTTGTAGGATCTTTTTTACTACCGCTTTTGAATAACGGGATAATTTTACTGTTTTTCATCAGATCGGGAAACACATTACTTTTTATGCAGCTGTTAAAAATATGAGCCATGTATGGAGCTAAGATATCTATAACTTCAGCTATAAAATGAACCGACAGCCCCCAAATATCTTCAGACTTTTTAGCTTTAATAGATTTGAAAGTTTTTATAACAACAGAGGTAGTTATCTCATGAAATGTAAAAACATTAGTTACTTTGTCTATGTTACTAGATATCAATTGTACGGCTTCTCCACAATTTGTAGCCAAATGTTTAGTAGTCTTATATGGAATGCCGCTGAAAAAATTGACGAATTCGTTGGCAATAGCTTGTTTATCCGTGATTATCTTATTATTAATTTCTAATTTAAATTCCGTATCATGCCTATTAGTTTTACCAGTTTCTGTTTTTATTATGGACCAGATAGTTTTAGAAGAATAATTAGAGGCTTTTAATTTATTTGTGATGTATAACGCTTTGGCATGTTTACAGACCTTTTTAAAAGTTTTACTGTAGCAGCGAACATAGTTAATTATCCGTTCATTGGTACTCCCCGATTTTTCCTCATATAGTTCATACAACCTGTCTCTACTGATTTTGATGCCTTTAGTGGCCCACTGATTGAAAACAATTTTATCTGTAACTTTCTTTGTAATGAGAGGAAAAACGGAATTATAATTGCGTAATATAATTTGAACAAGTTTGCTGTAGCCATCATTCGCACCAATATTAGGGCTGAATTCACATAAAAGATCAGTATTTATATTTTCCTTAAAGAGGTTTATCTTATGTGCTGTCATATGCCTTTTCTGCAGAGTTACTTTCGGAAAAGTCTTATTTAGAGGAATAGTGATACACTGACCGGTATGGTCTGAAGTTAAACACTTAAAAATAGATTTATACAATACAAAACTACATTCACAAAAAATATTGTCTATACAACTAGCAGTGGAGTCTGTAATACGAGTGGGTTTATCAAATTGAGGAAATAATCTATAGCTGTCAAAGAGTGCAAGTAGGTTCATTTTTTTTGTCGACTCTTCTAAAAGGTCCGTATTGAAATCGCCAGCTACTATGACAGGTTTTGACTTGGAACAAAGTTTGCCTAAAACTTTGTCAGTTACTTTTTCAAATATTTTACTATCGCTTTTTGGCGGTCTATACAGTGCCACAATTACGTATCTCTCAAGTTCTACACAAGATACTTCAGCGTGACATTCCGAGGATAAAAGTGTTATATCTTCCCTACTCTTTGCTTTTAATGATTTTTTAACTACTATCGATGTGCCACCCTGGGTGGTCTGTTTTCTACAAAAACTATTAACAATATGATAGTTCTCAAAATTCGGAAGTAGCTGGTGAACTTTCAAGAAGGTCTCGGTCAAACATAAAATATCTACATTAAATTTATCTAAGAACAAACCTATTTCGAGTTCCTTGTTTCCCAGACCTCCCTGAATATTCTGATGTACTATACAAATACTGTGTCTACCGGTGTGAGGCCTAAAAAATCATCCGTTTTGAGCGGCAAGCATTGCTCCACATTTACAAATTCTGCTACAGGGTTTTCATTTGGAACGACAGAGCTTTGGCACGCGATACTAACTACCGTTTTACAATTCCATATAGGTGAGTCTAGATTATACAGAATTATGTCACAAAGTTTTCGACGTAACGAATTCTTATGCTTCACATTAAGTTCTGTCACGTTGAAGATTTTATTCACGTCAATCACATGTAGATTAGTTCTTAGAGAAGCCAAATTGTATAGGTCACAATTAAGTTTATATATATACTGGTTATAGCTTTGCGAGTTCAAGCTTGCATAAGGTAGAGAGTAGATGACTATTTTCGATGTTATGCTAAGGACATCTAGAATCTTAAGACACTCCATAAATTTATTGCGGGGTATGTAACATTTTTCACCTGTAACTAATATGTAAGTGTCATTAGGAGACAACTCGACTGCAGAGTTCAGTGACGCAACGATCTTTGAGAAAGAGGATCCTGGTGTGCACTGATTAATAATATTTCTCGACGTTCTATTGCGCAGTCGACTACCTAATCCAACTCCTATCCCATCTGAAAAAACACATATGCGATTATCTTCGTTTTTTGATTTCCCAATTGATTGCTGGGGTAGATAATCTGAAATTTCAAGTTCCTCTTCAATTGTCAATAATTTTCGATCTCGCATACTATGCAACATAGCCGTGTCATTATCGCTTACAGTAGTCACATTTAATTTCCTATTATTTATAAAGTCTTCAAGTTGATTTAATTTATTTTCGACAAACAAAAGGGTATCCATTGATTTATCTCTCCGTTGTAAGTCTCCATGGAACTTATTTAGTGTTTCCAGCAATTCGTTATTCAATTTTTGTTGAGACTCGATTATTGTATTACGCTTACTAAGTTCACCTGTTAGTAAGGCATACTCATGAGAGAGTAGTTCCTTACTCAGTTTCTCTGAAATACTCTGGTTTGCAGAAGTAGCAACGCTAACGTCATTTGTCAATTGAATATACATCTTCAACTTTTCTTTAAGAGATTTTATTTTTTTGTTTAACTTAGTAATGATCTTCGTAAGTTTGTTTATTGACTTTTTCCTGTTGCCGGATTTTTTTGTGGGAAGAAGATTCATCGTTTGTTTTTTACGTTTATTGCTGTCATTATTAGTTAGAGATTTTGCTGACTCAACTAAGAGAGCACTATATTTAGACTGCAAAATATTATATTTATTAACCATTACTCGTAACTCATCTTTCAGAGGATTTAAGTTTTTCATCAATTCTTTTTCATATTCTTCGTTAATATCCTCTAGCTCTTTGATTTTCACTTCTAAACTAAGTTTTTCGGACTCTTGTTCAATTTTTGTACTTTCAAATTTAGAGATAGTTTTCTTCAAACTAATATTCTGTTTACACATATTCTCGAACTCGTGTGAGATGCTGTCATGTTCATCTGTTAACTTAATAATTAATTTTTCTTTTGCAGTTACGTCTGATTTGAGTACTTTTATAGTTTTCTCATACTCTTTTACAATAATTTCTAGATCACTTTCTTTGTTTTCTGTTGGAGCTTGGGTTAGTAAAGAAGCAGATTTGGCTTTTGCCCGACGAGTACTCATATTTATAAATTAATTTAGTAATTTTCACAAAATGTAGTTTCTTAAGTTCTCTCTTTCTTCTTTAGTCTTCAGCTTAAAATGCGTTATAATCCGCCCATCTCGATGCCATAGACAAGTATGTATAGATGTCAAAAAGAAAATGAAATAAAAAAGTGCAAAAAGTGTTACTCAGTTACGATGTTTTCGAACCCGCGTAGCTATCGTTCTACCGATATTAAGACCATGTCTCTGACGGCCACGCCACGGGTGTAGTTGAAATGAAGCGCGAAATTGGAGATTGCTTGTATATTTGATGTTCGTGTTGCGTAGAATTTAACAGTTGAGGGTCCAAAGTTCAAACATGTAATTTGAATTGGTGTAGCAGCGATATTATCGTTGAGTTGATGATTAGTGATAATATTTTCGTGAATATCACTGATCCAGGTTATTTTTTCACTATATTTCACTGCGGTACTCTTGTATGACTAAAGTATAATGTTGTTCAGCTAATTTATCAATCTAAATATTGTTTTTAGCACTTGATTTCGATCACTTATGTATAGCTTCAAATTTTTGGTCACCACATATTAATACACCAAGATAACATTCACACTACTGGGTTGGAGCACTGTGACCACTTTTACGTAAGTTTTATGTTTAATATCGCACACAATAATTTTTAAAACATTTTTGAATACGGAGCTAATGTTGCACCTGGCAGCGCCCTCTGGAGAATGAAGAAGAAGAATCTAAGAATTTAGATCTCAGAGTATCAACATTATATCCTTACGGATGTGTAATATTTGTTTACAACCAATTAATAAATGTATGGTAACATAAGCGTACAATTATGTTTGTGTCATGAACTTTGACACTTTGTTTTAAGATATTGTTTTATGAAGTGCTGAATAAATATTTATATTAATAATTAATATTTATAAGAATATTTCAAATGTTCACGTGCATCTTTATATTTATATTTTTTGGCAATCATTCACCCACTGCATCAGCACTGCGACGAAAGAGTTCTGTTACCTATCACGCGGGCCTTTTTGAGCCTAGTTAAAGAACCAGAAGTACCTTTACCTGTCTATTTGAGTTGTCTTCTACAAAAAATAAATGCTGTTTGTTTTTATATTTACCTTGTGTTTATTTTTTATACAGAGTATTTCTTTTAATAATTTATAGAGCTAAAGTTTGACCATTATTTCACTTGATTATCAGTGATGCTGTGGTCAAAGATGTAATCATGTTAGACATAGAATAATACTGACTATGTAATATAATTATATATATATATGTATATTATCCGGCTTTCCTCATGTATTAGTTGAAGTTTCGACCTAGGTTTCGGGCATGCCCGATGCCCATCCTCAGATGAGTTTACGCTGCCAAATCGCGGCGACCACTTATGCTACACATATGCAATATAATCTAATTAACAACTGTGTACATGCCATGTCTTACAAAGGAAGAATTCTATCCTATTCTTTTATTCTAAGTCGTGAGCGAGTCGGCTAATGCAAAACAGTCCGGAAACTCAGTCTCTAAATTTTTATCCAAGTAGGTAAATTCAAATAAAATTAAGCGTAATTACAATATCACTTATCCTGCTTCCGTACCCTTCGAAACTCCCCAAATCTTTACACTTTCGGGAATATCTTCAAAAGTTTCGAACAAATTAGTAACACCAGAGTATTGATCGGTAACCGTCAACTCCAGTCATCATTAAAACTTTCATCACCTAAACTTTTTCTTACTTCAAAATCTGCTAATCGTTATACTGCAAAATACAGATTCAGCTTATACCGATAGTGATTTAAAAACCGTCTTTAGTCAAATATTTTTTATAAATGTTGTTCGCAAAGATAAAGTGTCGAGATCATAGTGATTATTTCATCGTAGGACAAAGGACGATATTTACAACATATTGTATTAAAATTACAAAATAGTTGCAGCGTCCGCGTCCTGTTCTTAGCCTGTTTACGCAACACCATCATTTTCGTGGAAAGCTAAAGCCTGAAACTCGAAGCTGAAATGTGTTGAAGACTATAATTATTTGTAGGCTCGTGCCAGCCTTTTCCAACCATCTGGGAACTGTAAACGTTTCTAACGTCTAAAGTGAAACACTCAAACCGAGAAGGTGTCTTGAAGACTTCAGGATGTACCTATCTGAGGATCCAGAAATGTACCTCAGTCTTAAAAAGAACTGTTCAAAAATCCAAGACTGGCTAAGCGAAAGGCAATTTTTTTATGATAATAATATAATTACTAATCGTATATTGTCGCTAAAATGTTGTATATTAGCGCTTAATTAACGTATTTTACAAATAGTTGTAGTATACATATAATATATTTAACATATTTTTCAAATAGCTCGGCCACTCCCACGCCAGTCGTTTGACACACTTATATAATGCTATTCGTGTAAATCTTTTATTTGTTGCAGCATAAGAGGCACGGTATCTGTTTATCTCTACAAACTATCTAATTGAGGCGAAGATTTCAGTGATTTTCCCCCATTTTATTATTAATACTTTCATAACAAAAATTTCTTTACGAAACCTGTTATTCTCGGCCTATGAAAAACGTAGGTAGATATTTCTTCCTGTAAATTCCCGACTACAAAGGCCGGGAGAGATGCGATACATACGTAAACACCTAGCCCGCCCTAGTTTCTGCTCCACATCGTAGTTATGGAAACTATAACAGTGACTCAACTTACTCGGTTCACTAATACTGTATGTTTTCAAGTACATCATATATAAAATTTAAAATCTGTGACTCCGGCAGTGGTCTATACGTGTCATTAACTAATCAAAATATTTGTTTCTTACTGGTTTTTTGTAAACTAAATTCACATAAATATAGGTGAAATGGCCGAAATGGCCGGATGGCCGTGGTGGTACCGGCCTAGAATAGTACTCCCCCATCTCTTCCCGCGGGTGACATAAGAGTCGGCTAAGGGACCAGGTACCAGGAGGCGAGCAGTAGCGCATTCTGAGGATTGGAAATCATGCTGCGCTCGCCAACCCGCCTGCCAAGCGTGGCGAGTATTGGCAAATCCCTCCTATATGGGGGAGGCATATGTCCAGCAGTGAACGCACATGGCTAAGAGAAGAAGAATAGGTGAAAAAATTTGTAGACACAAAACAATGGTAAACTAAATAGAAAAACGTTAATATATTAGTAGTTTTTGCATTGATATATTGCTTTATGTATATTTTAAATAAAAGCATTCCATGAAATTGTAATATGTTTGGGATAGACACTGAGCAAAACTATAATAACGTTGTATATTATAACCATATTTAATAATAACTACCAATATTAATGGGCAGAACATTTTCAACTATTGTTAGTAAATGAATAGAATACTAAACCAATCTCTTAGAAACGTTTATGAGATTAAAAGAAAGGTAATATATTGAATGAATGTATGTTTGTCTATAACCAAATTTGTAAATGATGATGTTTCGGGACAAGTCAAATTACTTATTCAAATTATATAAAAACTATAAAAATTGCTTTCAAATAGTTCCGGTGTTTACCACAATATAAATATTTTAAAGGTGGTTCACCGCTTAATTTTATTAATTTAAAATTAATACTATATCTGATAAAAACTTAATTTTAATTTAATCAAGCAAGTTGAGATGTATTTTGCAGAATATGGAATACTGTTTATAGTTACATTATATCATACGTATTCGTCAGCGCTACGTATATAGGTTACTATATTGCTGTTTGTTAAATATATTTTGGACTTCAAAAGCATTTAGTAAACATAACTGAACATCTGTACGACAATTAATATTACAACCATGCTGTTCTATAAAGCGTATATTCTACGTAATTTTAACTATGGGTAACGTTTTATTAAGTAACAAACTTAGGAGTAATTAATCTATTGTAAGGAATCTGATGAGGTTTTCTAATCTTATGTCACAGAAGACATAATGGAGGACAGTTTGTAACGGAATAGTATAATATATTTTCGGCGTTTTAACTGTTTGTTCGCTCTGTATCTCCTGATTGCTTTTTGTACGGAAATCGAGCCATCTTAATACATTGACCGTGTAACGGCAAATATTGTCCATCTATTCATTTACCATATCTGCTGCTTCTAAAAGATTTAAGGAATATTATTATTTTAAATGCGCCATTGACGCTGTACTAACAATACTAGGAAATACTTTAGCCTAGGCCAGATCTGAAGTACCAAGAGTTTCTGGGGTTTCTCTACGAAATCGAATGTGGAAATTAACCATTGAGGCCTATTCCTGTGATGATAACAATGGTGAAGACATTGCATCATGTACTTACTTACCTAGTTACTACACATTGAAAACGTCCTATCTATAATAATATAATATAGGACAACATTCACACAAGGTCTTCAGGTCTCAAACTAGGCAGAGCCTGTACTATGGTAACCTGATGACTGATATATACCCATATACATGATTATATTCTTACTTATTATTCTTACTCTTCTTACATTATATATTTACTTATATACATATACATACCCAGACACAGGTCAAACAGACATATTAATACACACAATGTTTGACCTGTCCGGGAATCGAACCCAGGACCAGCGGCTCAGAAGGCAGAATGCTACCAACTGAGCCAACCGGCCAGACTCATCTATCAAAATAATGAAAAAAGAACGAAACTGTGAGCCGATTCCAGCAATTTCCTCGGATGTTAAATATTTTCGGGACCCCGCGGTTATTACGAACCATAGATTATTACTCAGATGTGACGTTGGGATAAGGGGAAAATATGTAGACCCTAAAGGTCCTTTATAAGAGATATATCAAGCAAGACCTCTATCAGGAAGATGGGTTTAGTAACATCATGGTGATAAAATGCAGGGTTGAAATTCATAGATATATTAAAATTATTTAAGGCTCCCGCTTGCACGTGCGTCTCGTTTTGAAATAGTTTCAATAAGACTACCTGATTTTTTGAAAGTGAACTTGGTACTAAACCATTATTTATTTTTAGCCCTTCCTTACATGCATGCCGTCATGTTTAAGGTTTTAGGAGGTTCCGATGACCTTGCAGCGACTCCCAGATGTTTACAGGCAGAAGGGTCAACACAAACCCTGATGGGTATTGACTTGACATATCACAAGCAAACCGAATATATATTACTTATCACATTTTTAGACTAATCAAATCATTCTCTTCTGGTGTAAAAAAACAGTTGAAGTGCATTCGTCGTTACCGCGAGAATTTGAGACAAAGGAATATCGCTTGAAATGTTTTTTTTTTTGACAATAATAGCAAATTAAATTAAATTTTGTTCAATTATAATTGATGGCCCTGAACTGTTTTCTTATGTGGTATTTTTTTTGAAAGCTTATTACACCTCTAGTGCTTTCAAAAAAATCAACTGAAAAATTGTCTATTTAGCAAATGTTAAAAGCCTTAACAAGTACGCATCTAGTTTGGGAAAATACCAAGCTTATCTCGGTCACTCACATACTAGTTTTGAAAATACTTCGACTTCTACTTGGTAAAGAAATTATTTTCTGTTATTGTTATATTTTCTATATCTTATACAAAAACGAAATGAAAGCGCATTCATTCAACGGCTGCATTTTAATTCTCTCGACGGCCGGAAAGTCACGTTAAAATATTCAACGATGCCCCGATCACCTACCAAAACCATCCCACCTACTAAAGCTGCTGTAATAACACTAAAAACAGTTATAACCGAGTTCACGAACCCTTTAAAGCGAAATTAGCTCGTTCCGAAGAACACGGAGTCAGATGGTACTCAATTAGGCATAAGTACTCACGGACGACATTTCCTTGGACGCTGATGTAGTAAAATTAAAGTGTTCTAAACCCTCGACTGTCACATAAAAGTGGTCCTTAACTGGTTTTGTATTGACTTTTTTCAGTAACTAGTTTTTTAGAAAAATTCTATTATACGCAGTTTATATATATTATAATTCTACTGTATGTGTGTATGTCACTGAACTCCTCCTACATGGCTGGACCGATTTGATTTTTTTTATTTAAAAATCAGCTCAGCAGATGTCAACGTCTCGTCAACGGTCAACTTCTGTCAACAGGGTCCGCAGTTTTATAGATTTTGACCACTGTCTCGCTTGATGTTCAGTACCGATGTGGTCAAAGATGTAACCACGCTAGACCATTAACTAAGCCACAAGGACTGCTGCCTGAACGCACTATTGTGTTTGGTGACAGTTTATCTAGCTTGCGGGTGATAGCTAGCCAGCCAGGTACTCGATATTACCTTACCATCATGCTAGGAATTTGATAATGGTATTACCACCGGGATCCACCAAGCCGTTGGTGAGAAGGGCTAACAAGTTTCAGATTTACTTTTATTAAGTAGGGTTTATAGGGTATTTAAGTAGGGTTTGAAAAAAATCATTTTGTGTATTTTTTCCGTGTTCCGTTAAAATAATACATATATCCATTACATTTAAATTATGTTTAAGTTTGCGTTGAGCAAAGGTTATATTACTTAATTGTGATAATAGAATGCGCGTCCATCATTGATATAATGATTTTTAAGAAGTCATGTTCTGTGTTAAAACAAAAGCATTCACACTCACAGCCCCGCACTAGGATACCCTGTGTCGCGGGAGACATGGACAGACACAATCACACCACACAAACATCCAAGACACGAGACCAAACGTCATAGAAGATCATCACAAAAACAAAGCTCATCGTAGTAATGTTTGCCCCAGCCAGGATTCGAAATTCCAAACTCAGTGTCGATGATCACTGAGCCACGACGACAGTTGAAAAGATCAAAAAAAGTCATTCGGTGCAGATCGTAATCTTTTCAATTAGTGACTTTCAAAGCACCAAGTAGTAGGACTCTCAATTAGTAACGTAGAGCCTAAGACCGGCGTTTCTTTGGACACTGAACATTGGAGGACCCTTTGAAAGAGCTTGGCAATTCAAACCAAATACAGGGCGAAACGTTTGGGCCAGCAATTTGTATTTAAGGTGAGATTGAATGTGTTGTCTTAAGCAAAAAAAAATCGTTAATATATCTCATGTGGCTAATTGAATAAGATTTAATGACTACGGCTTATATTTCACAACTGGGCTTTAAAATTCGGTTTTACTAGTTTTGCTTCAGCTAATTGATTTTTCGGTTGCGAAAACCTGAATCAGAACTGTGTCAAATCATCAAAAACGTCAAAACTTGCTAGAAAACTCAGGTATAAGAAAATAGTTTAGCATGAACAACGTTGCACTTTGAACATATTTGAGTAAATAAAAAAAACTGGCACTAATTAAGAATATGCAACTTGCTAAAGGACAATTGATATTAAGAATAGTAACATTAAAAGAAATAAGTTTAAGAACAAAAGTCCAACAAACCTTAGTATATTTTCTAACTCAATTGGAATTTCGGGCACTTGGTATGTGGAAGTGATGGCCGATTGGGTTGAAATGCTTGAGTGGATACCACTTTCCGGTAAGTACAGAAGAGGAAATTCGCTACAAGGTGGACTTACTCGTATATAAAACAAGTTGCGGCCTGCGGTTTACCGCTACCTTAATTATCCCATGGGAACTATAGTTTTTCCGGAAAAAAGTAGTCTATTTGTTATTCCAGGGTATAAGCTATTATCATTCAGAATTTAACGCAAATCCATTTAGCTATTTCAAGGAGTAACAAACATAAAAATGTCAAACAGAAAAACAAACTTTCTCTTTTATAATATGATCAGTGATGTTTCCCGACAACCCATGCCTTTGGATACCCAGGAACCCGGTCGAGGGATAGCGACTGTATCAAAAAGGTAGTGTGCTGGTTTAATATTTGATCCAGAAGATATTTGTCTAACAGTGAATGTCCCAGGAATGCTAAGATGTTAAAAAAGATTTAAAAAAATAGAAAATATAAGAGTTTAAGAGTCATTAGAACAAAAACGTGCCATGCCATGCTTAGTATTTGTGTGTGTGTCGGGTGTCAAACTGACAGTCACTGGATCACTTCCCACCCCTGTTTTGAGATTTAGATGATAGTATCGAAAATAGTCCTTACTACCCTTACCCAGTTAGCCAGCTCCACCTACCCTCAACTTCGACAAACTTTTACCAATATATTATATTCTATTATAAATTGTAAATGTTAACATTGTGGAGAAAAAATTTTGATCAAAGAAACACATGAACAGATTTAACTTTCTTAATTATTCCATAATATATAGCAAAACAGAACTCTAGAGGTTTAAGCTTAAGACAAAAATGAAAACAATGAAATTGTTTCCATACAGCAGACAAATGCAACTTACTTATAAACGGAAAGAATTGAAAACAAACATTCGATAAATTCAAAGAAAACTTTAACAATAAAAAGTTAGACATATTTTGCTTGCTATGGTATTGCGTTGTCAGTGTTTACAAATTCCATCGTACCAAAGGAAAGAAAAAGGTTTCTTTGATAATAATTTAGTGTGCAAGCGTTTTCCTTGAACGCATCGCCAAGGGAGATTACTGGTGTATATAGTTTGACTACGTTGTTACAATCAAGTCATAAGGGTGAAGATTTCTATATTTAAGAAAAAGTTATAAACAAATTTTAACAAAAAATGGCCAAAATATGTCTAAATATTGATTAGTGGGCGAAATAATTAATCGCAGGACGATATTTTTAGCCGATATTTGATTGCATCTATTTGTAAGCACAAATCCGTCACCTTTAGATTTAAAACTTATTTTTACGACTACATTTTATTATAATGTTTTCTTATATTATGTAAAATTATTTTATACTTACTTGATACGCTGGCAACAGTTGGTAGATTGCCTACGTGTTATTGTAAGAGCTGTAGTGTTATAATCAGTTATTAGTATTTTGTTTAGGAAGGCTTCGGGCCTCAAAATCAATTGTTTGTAGGCGTAATTTAATGATAAAAAATTGTACCTTTATTCGCTCGATTATCCTTATTATCTCTTTTGTATTATCCTCCATATAATTGGAGTCCTGGTATTTTCATTTCATCGTATTGAATGTTTCTTATATATCCTGCATACACAATGTTGACTTTAAATAATATTTTTACACATTACACATTGTAGTATAGTCGATAAAGAAAATAAAATACCAGCTTAGACAAAACTGTGTGTAATCCAATCACAATAGCGATAAGGTTGAACTAACTGTCAGAATAGAAATCAGGTCAATGTGTATTTTACGGGACGCTAAGGTACGCTAAGGCAAAAAAGCCTAAATACAAATTTGATATATTATCATATAAATGCGTTACATAATTTTATCTCTTCGCCGGTCGCTGCCGCGGCACTCTCGCTTTGCTCACTTGGCTCGCGCGTTGTGTTGTCGCAGTTTCACCTAATCTATTGCTCTGCATTATATTTTAACCTTTTTCAATGAAACTCATAAAATTATGTTTTCCTTAGCGTAAACCCCCAAAATCATAAAATTTTTACGATGTCAAATAATTTTCAACATTAAGGTGGTAGACGATACATTTAGCGACGGTACATACATATCTAGATATGCTTTAATTACACTATCCCTGTAATCACAGCCAAACAATGTATTAAGTAGTAAAAAAGTGGTAACTAGTATGTAAAAAAATTATGTGCAGTAAATGTAAATAGTAAAAGTTGCATTGAAACAAAGCTTATTGTGTTTAACCTGTAAAATATATCTGATACTCGGGAATTGATTTAATAACATGTAAGATAGTGACTCATTCCCAAGAATAAAGATATTTTTCCCGGAAAATATTTGATTTCGTATCAGTATGTGTAGTGATAGTGTTTCTTGCTTGTAGGAAACAATTTGAGGAGAAAATACCGTTCCCTGGGGTGTCACTTGATCTCGTGATTGTAACGATTTATTGAGAAAAACTCTGTGAAGGTAAGTTACAGTAGTAGTAGCAGTTAAGTAGTTAAGTAAGTCTATCTCTTGCAATACATAAGTAAGTAGTTGTTTCACACGAGTGTAGAAAAGTCTTGGACAGTCGATCTGCAGAACGCAGCTGATAGGTAAGTAATTAGACGAAGAGTTATAAAGGCTAACCTCTGTAGCGCTTATAATTTCATTTAAAGTAACTCATGTTTAATTTTTCAAAGTATAGTATATTATAAAGCTAACTCAGTACGACAATATTTTAAATGTATTTTTTAATAAAAATGGTTCCATTTTTTTATTGGGCATAGGCAAGCGTTTGACCACTATATCTCCTGATATTAAGCGATGATGCGGTCTACGATCGAGCACGCCTGCCTAATTCACTCGTGCTTTAAAATACCCACATTGTACTTATACGGAAACACAAATTTGGGCAATGAATTTCACTCGTTAGATTCACGCACTATGAATGTAGAAGCAAAACGCTTCGTGCAACATCGTTGGAACATTTACAATCTATGGATGTCTCATTGTCATCCGTCTAGTCGTTAGTAGATGGAATGGGGACGGAGGAATCACATCATGTCACTTCAATGCGCTCTCCAGGAAATGCATCTTTGGTAGGTACTTTATTAAAATTCAACCTACACCATAAGCTTAAAAGAAATTTGAATTAATTATTAACTGCTAATTTGTGGGAATGATTTATGAATATTGAGTATTTTGTTTAGACATTGTGTTTATTAATTTATTTTTACGGACATAGCAGGCATTACTAAATCATTTCTTGGACCCAAAATTGTTGTATATGTACAACTGATTTAGTAATGCCTGCTATGTCCGTAAAAATAAATTAATAAAAACAATGTCTAAACAAAATACTCATAACTAAGTTCGTCCGTTGGTTACTCTAAAAAATATACTATATCTAATTCTGTACGTCACACAAACTATCTCAAGTCTTTAAAATCAAAAGGCCCATTAATAATATAAGTTCTAAAATTCAAATTTGTAACTCCATACAACTCTCAAATATTAGACGAGTTTTATCTGATTGCTGGCAAATTGCAGTTAGTTTTATTCGGCACCAATTAAATGACTTATTTTACAATTTTGATAGCGCGAACTAGCTCAGAATAATCTTTTAAATACGTGTTCTAGCATCGCAGATCGTGCTCGTATTCTTGCTGTTTCTGTGTGGGAATCTGGTCTTTGGTTACAGACAGTTCCTTCTTTTAGTACAGGTAATCTTTTAGACCTATCTGCTTCTCGTTTAGCTGCTAGCTTACGTCCTGGTGCAAAATGCTATGAAACCCATCACTGCCAGTATTGTACTGCAGTTGATCAACTCGGTCACCACGGGCTTTCTTGGTTCAGAAGTCCTGGTCGAATTTCCCGCCACGCTAGCATTAACGATATCATCCGTCGGGCTTTTACCAGCGCCTATGTTGTAGCCATTCTTGAACCGAATGGTCTCATGCGTGACGATGGTAAAAGACCTGATGGTATGACACTTCTTCCCTGGAAGTTAGGGCGGCCTTTAGTGTGGGACGCTACATGCGTTGACACTTTGGCGCCGTCGCATCTTCCTGAGATATATCTTAGGGCTGGCGCCGCGGCTTATTCGGCGGAGCAATTGAAATGGCGAAAATATGCTAACCTAGGTAGTGGTTACATATTTGAACCGTTTGGGGTCGGACATTGGGCCCATGGGGACCTGGAGCTCATCGGATTTTCCAAAACTTATCAGAGCGTGTGATCGATACGACGCGTGATCAAAATGCTGGCACATATTTGGCTCAACGAATCAACATTGCAATTCAACGTGGCAATGCTGCTAGCATTCTGGGTACGCTGCCTGTCGGTCAGAACATTTGAGTTATCTATAGGCTACCAATAGCTAGTGGATTGCTCAAATGTTATTGTAGTAGCTGTAGTATTGTAATTCGTTATTAGTGTTTTATATTAATAAAAATCATCTAACCTTAGTCTGTTTTTGATAAATATCATACTAATTTGCCCCATTTCGTAACTGTATAAGAACTAACTTATTTACCAACATTTTAGTTAAGGTTTGTTGAACGAGAAAATTACTACCATCTACTTACGAGTGTTTATACTTGTAGATTTCAATTGTTGTTATGTGTAAAAGTACATACAAGTACACAGGCTTATATAAAATAAAATGCTCAAAGCTATTAGTAGCCTTGTGGACATAAATGTATTTATAGTAGGTCTAATTTATATTAGACCTATACTATACAAACATTTATGTAACTCATATAGCTATTGTCAGTATGTTATGTAGCTAGCTATAAATGTTCAATTGAACAATCTATATAAGTATTCTTAAAAGTCTAACCGCGCTTACCATAATAAATAGACTTATCCTCATTTATAAAAAATATATCACGTTATTTACGTGACAGAAAGACCTTTTACGTTGCAAATCCATCTGATTTCCGTGAAACCCTGCAACTCAGAATATGAAAGTACCCACTAATATTGTATCCTGAATTCAAAGCATATAGGTGTGGAGTTTTATTCTCCAACTTCCAGTTATATGCATATGTTTCGTATGGATAAGGTTCTTGGAATAAACCCTCTTTCGCGGCACTATAATTTTAAAACATGTTTTAAATATAATTATGAATACATTTATGATTTTCATTATATGTCTAGTATGTAACAACTGTCAAATTAATTCGTTGGAACACTGTTTAAATACCTACTCTTTTTGTAGAATATTTGCTCAGTATTCCACCATTTAGTGATTTTAAGGTAAAATTGATTAAATTAAAAAAAAAAACATAATAAATACGTCTGTAATAAAATGCAAAACAGGAAGAATAAAATGTAAATTGTTTTCAAAGGAATGGTTGATTATAACAAAACTGACCCGGATAGCGTATTTTAAATAATAGGCTTGAATCTCGTCGAATTTGTAAATTTTAGGTGTGCATATTAAATTTTAAACACTTTCACATTATGAGAATAAAATAATTTTATTGAAATTACTATTTCTTTATGTCAGTAAAATAATTGAATTGATTTTTTGCGTGAAGACCGCTATGCAAGACGCGTTTGAAAGAAGCGTTTGGATATTGGTCAGGAGATAGATTAAGCTAAAATATTTTACATCAACTCGTTAAGTCTTGACAATGACCTTATTTACAACATGGGCAGTGATATAATTTTCAAGGTTTTTGGTTGATAGTTATTTATGAATCCTCAATTGTTTTTCTGAAGTAAAAAGCGTTAATGTGGTTTTAACTGCCTAGGTTATTTTAAAGTTAACATTTATTTATTAAAATAAGCACGGCAGTGAATTTTGACACTAAAAGTTCGTTTATTGGATAATTATCACAATTAATAATCAATAAATATTTGATTTTAAATTCTTCTTTTTTTGTACTTAGCCCACACTAGGTGGGGATTTAAACAATTATTAGAAATTTAGTCCATTCAGAAAGTATTATTGGGCGTGTCCGTACAAAAGTAATATTATGCAACTTTGTACGTCGTATATTCGTCCCGTATTCCTAACGTACACAGCTTTTGAATGCGTAATGTACAAGTGAGTAGCTCAGCAGACTTTGTGAAAAAGTACACATCACGGAGTGAGGGCGTTAGAAAATTACTCTTTAGAAACAAGATACTTTTTGTTCCACACTTTGATTCTCTGGAAATAAAACATTTCGGCGCGGCAGAGATAAATTGAGGATAATTTAATTTTTCCACGTTCGCTTTTTATCAGCATTGAGGCGATGAAATCTTGAATAGAAAGATTAATTGAAATGAAGCCGTGAAAGAAATGGAAAACGCGTTTTTAAAACGTAATAATGTCGTAGTTAAAGACACTATCGACTTTCACTGCTCATCTGTGGAACATTTTCAACATTTTCTTGGAACATTGGGAACATCATCAGTGTAGAAGAATTATAAGCATAAGTTAAGAATAAAAACTCAAAAACTACCTACTTGTCAGGTCATAATGAAGTTTAAATTGGACCATACGAAAAGAACTATCTTTCATATAAAATATCAACAAAAGCCGTTTGCTTAAAAAAAGATGAGAAAAAATACAGTCGAACTGAGCGTCGAACCTATGTTTTCTTTTTTGGAAGTCATGAAATAGAGGGTTTCATCGTGCTTTGAACCGGATGTTTTAATGTGGCCCGATATTTCATCACAAAAAACCGTTATAATTTCATATAAGTTAACATATTCTTACACGCGCCTAGCGGTAGTGGTGGGGCGAGCGGCAGACTGGCTATATAAGCCAGACAGAGCCGGAGCGCACACACTTTTACTCGGGCGCTCGCCGGCATCGGACGTCGACGCAATGACGTAGCAAGTGGAAGGGGCGACCGACGTTACGTCACCGGCGCGGCTGGCTTGGACGAGTCATTCTACTTCGGGATATCGTACTGAGCGGACGTGCCTTATTTAGTCCACTGCTGGACACTTCTACCTGGGTACTCGGAGACATCAGACGTGGCTTAGGAGTCTACGTGAATTGTTGTCGTGTTTGGTGATATCGCGTTTTGTTATTTAATTTCAATGAAAAATGTTGATAGTTCGCTTTGTATTTTCTGTTTAAAAATTGAATACACTTCTGATCGTCAAGATCAGAAGTGGGATTCGCTTAAAAACACGCGACCTTGATCGTTCGCCATCTCTCTAGCTGCAAATAACTTTAGTTCGCATTACAAACAACATCGTGTTAATTACTTTCTTTGTTCTGTTGTTTGTGTGTTTTACAGTGGAAATATCACGGTTTGTGTGAATGTAAGTTTTGAAAATTACTACGACTCGATTATTCATTTTCGTTTGCTAAATTGTTTTGCATGCCGAACTATCACGTCAAGTACGCTATTGTCGCACTCCATTGCTTCCTATGATTGCGGGTGAAGCCAGTGCGTAGTCTGTCTAAATGCTAAATGTTGTGTGAAATAACAACGTAATTAATTTGAGCAATTTCTGACCGTTTATATATTCTCAAAGTACCCACAGTTTTATACCGCCGTTAAATGAAGTTGGTTTAAGCTCCCGTGAAAATTACACATAGCGCCTAGTAAGTGAGATTGATACCAAGGAAGTAGAACGCTCTTGTAGTGTTACAACTATTGTGTTTCAAAATTTTAGCATCTGCTAAAATTACAACAAACACATCCGTATTTGTTTGTGCCATTTTTAGTAATGGGCGCGTTTGTCCTGTTGGCTACTGACATTTGAAGCTGGAAAGCATAGATCTGCGGATGCGGCATTAGAGCAGACAATTGTATGACATTCTATTGAGCGAGTACTATTATTTACTCAGTATTTTTTAACGTTTTTTGTGTTTACCCACAAATCTAAAGTTCATTTCTAGCGACCAAAGTTACTAATTCGGAAGGCTTATAAGCCAAGGTCAGGTAGGCCGAGTCCTAGGAAGGCGGACGTTTTTGTTTTACCAATACTGGTGAAAAGACTAATTTGTGTTTGTTTGTTTGAAAAAGTTCGCAGAATTTCGGCCTGGCAGACGAATTGCCGATACGTGTGGGCTCTGGCTTGGCTGGCGCATCCTCGATGCGTGTGGATTCTGGCCTGGCAGACGAATGCCTGTTGTGCGAGCTCCAGCCTGGGAGATGCATTCCTATTGGGTGTGGGCCCCGACATTGTCACTATTTCGTACCTCGACATTGTGGTACCCGCAGCACTGACTTTGTGACTATTTCGTACCTCGACATTGTGGTACCCGCAGCACCGACTTTGTGACTATTTCGTACCTCGACATTATGGTACCCGCAGCACCGACTTTGTGACTATTTCGTACCTCAACATTGAGGTACCCGCAGCACTGGCATTGTGACTCTTTCGTACCTCGACATTGTGACTCTTTCGTACCTCGACATTATGGTACTCGTAGCACCGACTTTGTGACTATTTCGTACCTCAACATTGTGGTACCCGCAGCACTGACATTGTGACTCTTTCATACCTCGACATTATGGTACTCGCAGCACCGACTTTGTGACTATTTCGTACCTCGAAATTATGGTACTCGCAGCACCGACTTTGTGACTATTTCGTACCTCGACATTATGGTACTCGCAGCCCCGACATTGTGGCTATCTCGTGCCCCGACATTGTGGTACTCGCAGCCCCGACATTGTGGCTATTTCGTGCCCCGACATTGTGGTACTCGCAGCCCCGACATTGTGGCTATGTAGGGTTTGACGGCATTTCGTAATGCATATTAGAATCGGTCTGAAAAGTCTCTGATGCAGTACGCGGTGTGTGATGAATGTATTGAAGAGATTTATAGATATAGCTTGGAGTGTATCGGTGATAGAGGGCCGTGATTGTGTGATGAATGAAAGAATAGAAAACTACACATGCTGTTTTGGCGCGGCGAATGTGCGCAGGGTGTTTGCTGTTTGCTCGTTTGCTGAAGGCGGGGTCTCGTGGCACACGAGCTCTGGCAGCTGCTGCTGCTACTGCGACGAATGGACTTTGCCGGGTGCTTCGTTTGGCCTTCTTCGCGAGTTGTGAGCCACGCCACATGAACATCTGCATTTTTTGATACATGCCTAGTGATTTGCTGGGCCAGCGTGTGGATAAGTATGTCAGTAAGCCAAGTTTGTGTCAGACGGAACGATTCTCAGCTGAACATGCGTTGTGGTGTATTGTGTTAACGAAAAATGCCTGAAGAACCTGACGGGGACGTCAGGGTGTCAGGAGAGGCCGTCTTACACGCGCCTAGCGGTAGTGGTGGGGCGAGCGGCAGACTGGCTATATAAGCCAGACAGAGCCGGAGCGCACACACTTTTACTCGGGCGCTCGCCGGCATCGGACGTCGACGCAATGACGTAGCAAGTGGAAGGGGCGACCGACGTTACGTCACCGGCGCGGCTGGCTTGGACGAGTCATTCTACTTCGGGATATCGTACTGAGCGGACGTGCCTTATTTAGTCCACTGCTGGACACTTCTACCTGGGTACTCGGAGACATCAGACGTGGCTTAGGAGTCTACGTGAATTGTTGTCGTGTTTGGTGATATCGCGTTTTGTTATTTAATTTCAATGAAAAATGTTGATAGTTCGCTTTGTATTTTCTGTTTAAAAATTGAATACACTTCTGATCGTCAAGATTAGGAAGATTAAGTAACTATTACTATGACGATGACTATGTAATATAGTTAATATTTATTTAGAGAAAACTAAAGAAGGCACTCCGGACGGTATCTCATTTCATTAATGTTTATAACAACAGTAATGAAGGAGCTGACCTGCTTCAGAAATAACTCTAGCCAAATAAAAAAAATAACTTTTTTTATAAATTCGTGGAAATTGCTGAATTTACAATTAACCTGTATAGAGACTTCTAAACGAAGCTGTCTAAAACTTCAACACCTCGGGCAGGTAAACCCAAACTTAAGCTCAACTTCGAGGAGAAGGATTAATTATTAACAAATCCCAAACTTTATTAAAATTTAATACAGAGTCATTTATGATTTGCGTATTAGCACTTATACAAAACAGGTTAACTCACACGCAGCAACATTTCAGGTATACTAACTATTTATTTGTGGCCTTGTCTACCGTGGTCTTCGTCTGGGTTAGTCAAATATTGTAAATAAGACAAATATCAGGAGGTATCCTTATTTAAAGAATGATAATTTTAACAAAAGCACTGTCATTAAAAAAGTGTATTGTTTTAATATGAAAAGTATTAATATGTAACTCAAAAGTATTTAAGAGGGTTGGCGTCGTATCGTTATGCCCCTGTTACAAATGTTTGTAGAGCTCTCCTTCTTGCTTGCCACCAATCGCATAAAAAGCTTATTTTCCAATTATATAAACTTAATTTTTAAAACATAGTTCAACACCAAACTATAAATTTAAATTAATATGAGAACTAATACCTTCAAATAATAACATTTATATTATAATAAAAAAATCTTTATCTAAAACTGTGAAAAGAAAAGACCCTATAAGCTACTATGGCTAGGTATTGCCACATTGAGATGCGAGGATCAACTTTGTGCATAATTTTACGAATTTAAAAAAAAAAATACTTTGAATGTTCTATGTCAATCCTTTCAGTAAATCCAGTAAGGTGATATCACCTTCCTGAGTAAATCATAACGTGAACAGATTTGACTCTTAGACATAAATTGATCCAAATCATAAATATTAATCATCTACTTCTCATTCTAATTTTATTCTAATATAATAAAAAAAAATGCTAAAGGGCACCCCTACGAAATACCACTGGAACCGCAGGCAGGACCGACCATTAACCCATCCCTTTTCGTAACCCAAAAAAATTCAAAAGTATTTAAATGAAATGTTGCGGAACTTTGAAAAGGATCAAGTGAATAGTCGCTTTCATGGGCAACCGACCATGTTATCTATACTATAGATATAGCTAGTACTTTGAAAAGGTTCTATGCCTCATCTATAGTTAGCTAACATGCTGTCATAGATTTTTGTATACACTCTTAGTATTATTTTTTTAAAGTAAGCAGTTTGGCATGTTTCTCTTCATATATTACGCTATTTTTAGATGCTAAACGTATCTCGTAGCCTTTTCGTCTTTACTATCTAAGATAAGTAAGATAATTTAGTTATTAACTATCGTCGAGATCAATGGCACTGACTTTAGAACCGCCACCCTGGGTCCGAATACCGGCTGTGGCAAACATTTATGTGTCGAGCATAGATGTTATGACTATGTGTGTCCATACCTCTTGCGATGCAGGATATGCTAATGTAGAGGTGTGAGTGTAAATACATTTTCAATGCGTTTAAGTTTCACAAAGATGAGTTGGTAAGGAAGCCTTATACCAATAATATGTACCTACTTAGAGTTTTATGGCCTAGCATGTTGTTAATGGAATAAACCATACAACTCTTAAAATAAGGGTATGATGCCTTGGCTTGATACGATATCAACCTCTAATGTTGGTCTATCAGTCCTATTATTAGTTCATACAATTAAAAGGTAGATGGCGCTAAGAAAAACAGCCCCTCAGAGGTTAAAGGAAGTAAGAAATTCGGACGCTAGTGGAGGGGCTACTAAAGCTAGGTGGACCAAGCGATAGAACGGTAATTTGGTATTTAATGTATGTATTAATTACATTTTAAGTTCATAAATAATAAATTATAATAAATCTGAAAAGAATCAAAATTGGCTATTTACAAAATTACCTATTAGCCTGAACTGTTTTTTTTTTTGGTTGCAATTTAATCATTTCTGGGTAAAAAAATAAATCCATGTTATCTATACTTATCTTTGAATTTATGTTATAGAACTACTAGTTAAAATAATTAAAATCAATAACAAAAAAAAATTAGGTCATTCTGAAAGCTTTGACGGCACATAGTATGTATAAATATTTATTTATATTGGAGTATTATTTTCTAACGATTCCTAAAAAAACGTGAACTTTGCCTCTCTATCACTTTATTGTGATATATTGTTGGAGAACAAAATAAGTAAGACATAAGGAACTGCGAAGTCTAGCCAATGTAAGTAAAGGAATGATGGAGACACTGGCGAAATGTTTTATGCTTCTTTATTCATGTGACGTATTACATTTTAGTTTTTTTGCTTAGCATTTGTGTAGGAAAATAGGTTGTATTTCCATGAAATATACATGTGTGTTTATTGTCTATTCATTCAAACGCGAACATGTGTAGAGAATATTTATTTCCGTCCAAAATATACAATTTATTCACTTGGCTATTTGCATGCGTGTTCATGAGGATGTTTACGCTATAGATTTCCAAGGTTTTCTTATGGGAATGGTTGGAAAAACAACCATTTAGGCCCCATCGTACGAAGTGGTGCAATTTGAAATATTGTGCAAAAAGTAATGAGTTACAATATGAAACCTCATTATTATCAGTACCAAAAAAGAAATAAAATATGATACTTACTTACAACTAAACTTATTTAAGTTTAGTTGTAAGTAAGTATCATATTATATGATATTTATCAATGCTTGGTACGAAAATAGGCAATCTTACCGCTTGTAGAAATTTATTCCAGATAACCTTTGGATGCGGACAGCAACTTAGAAAGGAGCAGACGGTAGGTGTAGTGCATCACTGTATCTAGATCTAATGAAAATCCCACTTATATTATAAATATGAAAATTTGTTTGGGTGGATGGATGGGTGTTTGTTACTCTTTCACGCTCAAACGCCTGGACAGATTTGGATGAAATTCGGTAAGTAGATACTTCGTGTCCCGGAATAACGCAGACTACTTTTCATCATCATCACCGTCATAACACATCATTAGCACGTGAGAAAAACCGCGGGGCGCAGCTAGTTTTTATGTATATATTCTAATCCCACTCACATTATAAAGCGAAAGTTTGTATGCAAGTGTGTATATTTGTTACTCCTTCATGCTCAACAACATGCTACTACGTGAGTAATACCCATGTTTTATGTATTCATAACCTCTACCCTCCTTATAAAAAAAAAACTTATGATGTAGTAATAATTATCGTATTATCTAGTGAAACTGTGACACAGAGGAATAATATCGTGAAGGTACAACATATGTATTTGTGGTTGCATTTTATCACTCTGTGCCAATATTTTATTTGAGGATAGATCGACATTAAAGAGTAATTATTTATAGTATTTATTTAGCAACATATTTGTTAAAAACTTACTTTTAAATTTTTTTATGTTTATGTTTATTTCTAGTTCGAACAAATATAAATATTTTTTTTATTAACTCATAGTTACTGTAACTTGAAAGTGTGCAAAATAGTGCGTTTTATAAATACGTTATTCAATTGTTTACTATGAAGATACGAGATGCAATTTATATTCATATTCATGCTGCATAGTATAATATAAGTGATTAACCCAGTTAATCTTCTTTAAGATTACATAGGTACACTCCGTTTCAAACGCTTGAGTTACGAAGTAATTATAGTGGAGAGGCATGAAACTAACGCCAATAAAGTTGAAAAACAAATGAAAAACTGAAATAAACGTGTCTACTAGGAGATAAATATCCTTATTTATCTCTTTCATTCTGACACCTGACATAAAATAGGTTCTTCAGACAAAAATGTATAGTGATTCTGCTCGTAAATATTCTGCGTACCGACTTTGGGAACATTTTTCAAGATTGTTGTGACATGGTGACATTTCACGTCTAGGTCACTTTGGTTCGTAACAAGAAATAACCGAGAATTCAAAAATAGGGGAAATCTAACGACATTATTTTAAAATCGTGTGAATATGGTCGTTGTGCCTCAGCGGTTAGTGACGTGACGTCTGATATCGGGCTGGCTTCGCACCAACGAACACAATTGTTTTTAGGTTCGACCCGGGTCTGTAATACTGAGAGAATTGCGATACGCTGATACGCTTTGACCATCCTTTTGAAAACTCTGTTAACTATCATTATCAATGTTAAAACACGAGAATTACTCATGTAGTAAGTCAGAGGGTCTAACTATAGTTTCGACCATATTGGGTGGTCTTTCGACGTCATTACATTGTAAAACGCGCCGCGCAAGCGCTCCGTACAGTCCGTACAGCCCTTGAAAAAGATCACCGAATGTAGTCGAAACTATACTCGGTACCCTCTGACTTGCTACGGGAGTGATTTCCGTGTTTTGTATATTCATAATGTCTCAAAACCACATCAGTTTAAATAACAAAATCTGTAGTTATAATTACTTTCTTTTGATCAATTTTACATAGCAGCTACTCAGCAACACCGAGGGAGAAAGCTTGTTTTACATTTTGCAGGTATTTTCCAAAACGGTCAGTAGAATCGCATAGTATGACGTGTCTCCTATGAGTCAATAATATGTGGATGAGTTTTCAGGTAAAACTCCATTTAAAACTAATTCCAAAAATAATGTGTCAAGCTCATTCTCTCAGCATACGTAGAAGCTTCACAAAAGAGGTCACATAATTGCATATTATAAACTTTTCGAATATTAAAGTAAATGTACTTCATTATAATAATACATTACAAAATATATCTTATCTTGTATCTTTCTTCGGGGAGAGTTTTGTCAAGATTTTCACATTGAGAAATCTCGGAGGAAATATGACAAGTGCCTTTTTAGGCTCGTTTTTATGTCACCTTCAAGTTGTCTCCCTTTGGGGGTATACGAATGTATATAAAGGAAATTTATAGCTCCACTGAAGGAATATTTTGTGGAGTGACGCTTTTATAGGTGTTTTAGTGTAGAAAAGGGATAGAATTGTTGTTTATGGACATGATCGAACCGCATCGATGGATAGGGATGTAGGGGTTTGTAAAAGTTGAATAAGAAAAGATTGCGTTTTACGCCAAAAAGGGTGTAACAATTTCATAAGCCATAATACTGTTGATCTCTCAAATTGAATTAAAAAGATGTAGCAATTTGTAGTAAGTTCGAGTCATTGACGGACGAATTCGTAAGACAGGGAGAGCGTAGAGAAATTGAAACTTAAATGTGTTACGAATAAGAAACATTTTCGTTTGTTAGCAGGTATATTACGACTTTTTTGAAGCAGACCGCACTCGCCTCGCTTCACCGTTTTACATGTTGATTCTGAGTTCATTCTATTGTATGCTCTATCGCCCTCACTATATTATAGGTAATATGTAATGCTAATGTGTAGGTACAAAAAATTAATAAACTTAAGTACCTATTGCCATGTTTGTGTACGCGCAAAAAATGAAAATAGTCCAGTCGGGATAGACATAATTTTCGGGACAATTTCGCCATTGGATTCGCCGCCATCTTGATTTGAAGTTCAATTTTTTCGTTATTCTAAAATAACTCGTAAATTTAAAATTTTAGAACAAAAATGGTGGTATCCAAAGATTAATTAAAATTTAAAAAAATTAAAATTTAATTTCCCACAAGTTCGGGCATTTTACCGTCTGACAGCAACGATTTCGATGTAATATAGTATGGACATAGTTTAGACCCTAGATTAGGCTACTTTTATCCTGAAAATAATTGGTGTTCCTGTGGGATAAGCAAATAATTCAACTTCCAATGAGTTTTAGGCCAAACAACCTTGCAAGAACTTTGTAGGGTATGGGATAGTACTCATAAATGCGTATACAAAGCCACCTAATGAAAGCCTTTTGTACCTTTTTTAATAAAAGCACGTTATTGCTTTCATATGGATTCCATGCGTGTCACGTGCATTTAATTAAGATAAATTACCATAGTTATTATGATTCCAGTACGTTATTTTAGTTTTTATGCATTTGCTTGCCTAGAAAGGTAGTATATGGGGCGCTATCATTGCATATATGTACTTATTACTTACAGTTAAACTTACTGTCCATCCAAAAAAAAACTTTTGATTTGACTTCATTTGACACGCCCATATCAAGTCAATCAATTTGACTGGCCGGTTGGCGCAGTTGGTAGCACTCTGCCTTCTGAGCCGCTGGACCCGGGTTCGATTCCCGGACAGGTCAAACATTTGTGTGTATGAACATGTCTGTTTCACCTGTTTCTGGGTGTGTATATGTATATAAGTATATATTATCAGTCATCAGGTTACCATAGCACAGGCTCTGCCTAGTTTGGGACCTGAAGACCTTGTGTGATTAAAAAAAAATCTATGTATTATTTTTCAACATAATAATATCACCACATTCTAGCTTATTTGAAATACTATAATTATTCTAGTCTTGTTTACTTTGGTCACATCACACATTCTTTCTAACAATCACATCTCTGCCTTTATCTCTTGATGCCCAGATCCAAACATTACGACAAATTGAATCCTGCATCGACGGGAAATCTGAATAGAATATCGTAATTATCTAATTATATCGATCAACTTGCGTTCGAATCAATTAAATAATTATTAATTGTTTTCCTTTTCACCCAACGTCACACTTACTGCAAACTTTTGCTTTCAAACATCCATTCATTAAAGTAATAATTCCGTTTTTCGGTCAAAGCCAAAACATATTTTACTTGTTAAAGCGATTAATCAAAGTGAAATGACACGTACACCTGAATTTTTAGCTTATTTCAGCTTTTAGTTGGAATTTTTGGTCGTTTTATTAGAACGTTGTTGAAATATGTCATAGTGTTTGAGAATGAAAAGAAAATACTTTTGAAATGTTATTACAAATTTGGATGGCACGGAGCTCAAATCACTTGCCCTAACTAATGTTGGTTAGGCCAGAAAAAGTATGGGGTTCTTTTAACTATCACTTGTGGTCATGTTATACAAGTTCTGCTTAGTTTATTTTTTTTTACCTCAGGGTTGAAATGGAACTAAATTTCGTGTTAGAATTAAGCTTTTCAAAATTGTAGCATTATAAATAAAAACCTATATTTGTTGTTAAAATAATACTTCATTTTATTCTATACGAAAATGAAGTGTTACAAAGAAAACATCCTAGAAGTAAAATGTTCAAGCTAATTGGATCATGAAAAAGAAAAAATATATATATTTTTCCTTTGTATTTCGTTTTGGCTCCGCATTGTTGTGCATTTAGCCAGTAAATATGTTCAATACTCTTCAAGTTATGGGTGTAAAAGCAAAACGCTTAGTCCAAAACTCCCTCCCTGCTTTCCTTATGGTTTAGCAAAGTAATAAGTACATTTTTCTTTTTTTTATAACACTCATACTCATACGTTGACTCTTTACTTGGATATTGCGGGGAAAAATAAAGAAGTGATTTTGCAATGTAGATGACAGATATTTGTAATATACGAGTATATGTTTTCTTAGAATAGGCAAGAGTTTGATTTTTACATAACTATTAATTATTTAAAATTAAAACATACTACAAAACTTACAGATATAATTGTACAATTGGCGGTGTGTCGCTAATAAGCTATCTAGCTCAGACAACCTTAAGGTGGAGTGCAATCACGATTTATGATACATGTATAAGTGCCAATTTTAATACACATAATAAATATTAGTACGACCACGTCATAGGACATTTTGTTACATTTCCCTACACTACTCTATTTTAGTGGAAGTGCACGATTGTGGGGTTTGATGAAGTCAAAGTCAAAGTCAAAGTCGAAGTCGAAGTCGAAGTCGAAGTCGAAGTCGAAGTCGAAGTCGAAGTCGAAGTCGAAGTCGAAGTCAAAGTCATAAATGATTATGACGTTATCACGTAAATCTATCGTCCGTAAACCGACTTTACAGACAACCAATATTTTTTCGTAAAATTATTAACCGTTAATATTACACACCAATAGTGGATTATCCACTATTGTTGGATAACCTTAGTAAAATACTCATTTTATAAAAAAATCGAAATGTTTATCTTCTACTTCACAATTTCCCGCTACAATCACTGTCGTTCTTAAATTATGTAAAATTTTAATTAAATTGTGTAACCCTTTCTCAGCATGCTATTTAGGACAGATATTTATTATTAGTAAGCAGCTTAGAGTAAGTTATATTTTCCAAGAAAATAAATAAAGCTTTATGCATTAGATTATAATCTACAGTTTTATTTCTTTGAATTGAACTTTCCGCAGTTCTATGGAAACTATTAGAACCGTGTTGGCATTTCAGAATCGATTGCCATCAGCCTTGGCCGTTCCATCAAAAGAATTATTTAAAGGCATTGATGTGTTTTCATTTGATGAAGATACGTATGTCAACATTACCAAATGGCAGAAATAATTGGCACCAATTTATATGACAAATATATAAATTTAATCATATTAATTCAAGTACACCTCCTACTATGCTTACGCTTTGATCACGATAAATTTTGGTAATATGATGCTATTTTATTGGTAACGTAAGAAGTTTATATACATTTCCCAAAAATGCTTAGTGGAAGTTTTACTCCTAATTATAAAAAATATTCATCGACCAATTTTTTTTTATTTATTTTTTACAAAGAACAAAACTTATGAATAAGATTATGAATAAGAATTTAATGAAAGAGACCATTGCCATGTATTGTAAAAAATATGGTGTCCAAGATATAAAGTATATAATTTTCTCTAGTCTTATGATAATTACGACTGAGATTACGAATGTCAAAATTTAGACTTGGCATATAATATGATCTCTCTTGTTTCTATCAAATGAACCCGATTATACATATCTCTGTTTAGTGCACTTAAAACAAATCTCTACATAAAATTACCTTTTCAATTACCAAGCTAAACTTTACATAAATTTTAATTCAGTTTATGAACTCGAATTTTTCGCTATTAAACGTATAGCATTTTTATTGCGATGTGATTTGTTTAATAATTTGCCTTCAGATTTTTATTTTTAGAGTCTACTCTTTGTATAATTAACTTAAATAAAGCTATAACGGCAGGTCACATCCTTGTCAAATGCTTTTCAATGTTATACGATATAAAACTACCTACAGTTTCATTGAAATCATTGCAACTCAAGATTTTCTTTTTTAAAAGATTACACGATAGGTAATTCGAATTAATTTAAAGCTATACAAATTTGAATTCAAGCCTAAATAGAATATGAGCTTTTTCCATATGAAGAATTTTAGTGAATTTTAGCTTGTTCGAGTGATTAATAGAATTAGGACTTCGGTGAAAGTAACAGCACCGTTATCATATTCTCAACATGGTGGCAGGTTACTTTCGAGAAACTGAACTTAAATTCAACTTTAAGTGATCTAGATATCTTTTATACTGTATGCACACAAAAAAAATGCCGAAATTCCTAGACCGTATCAAATTGTGATATGTTGAATATACGCAAAGCTCCTCTTTTTGTATACCTAATAGTTATTGGGGATAGGTATTGTATTTAATAATTCCTCTATTGACTTTTTGTAATTTATTTAAATTGCTTGTCTAACCACTATTTGTGAATGTTGTAAATAGCTGTCAAAGTTCATACATATCAGCATTTATTTATTACACTCGTCATAGTCATTACGTTTATGAATTTTGTATTTACTGTTGGTATTTCTAAATAAATAAATTATAAACACTACATTTAAAAAAATAGGATAACGTTTTACACTAAGTATGCTTTGTTTAGTGCCTGGAATAATTTTTACATAAGATACTTGTCAATTCTTGTTGTAATATTTAGTATCCTGAAAATGATTCTTAAAGTCACCAAAAGATGAAAGTACCTTTATCACACTCGAATCCCATGTGATTTACTATCTCTCCGTCATCTTTTTCATATATCCGTATCTTTTTCGTATAAAATCTCGGGCCGCAAAAAATGAAACGCTCAATCAATCAAAATCTGTATACTTTCGTAGTACAAAGACTTATTTTGGATTCATCCATCACAAATGTGCCGGATTTCAGCTTGAGCTCGTAATACCTAGAAATAAATCCTTGACGTACTTGCACAGAAATAGGCTCAGCTTACCTATTTCTGTGGAAGCTACCTTTTTTAAATCTATGTAATGCAATCTATGTAGTATATGTATATAGTATATAGTACGCCTTTGAAAACCAGTCGCCAGTCGGCCAATATATCGTCTGGCCGCCCTACGGTTGAAATCATTTGACATCATAAAATAACATGGCTGATTTGAAAGCGACTGAACTGAAAGTTAGTTATTTCTTTAAATAAACTAGATGCGCCCCGCGGTTGTACCCGCGTGGTGAAAAACGGTGATGATGGTGATGGTGAAAATTAACCTGTGTTGTGTGTCGCCCGTTTGAGCGTGAAGAGGTAACAAACATACACACATACACAGTTACACACATACACACAAACTTACGCATTAATAATATTATTAGGAAGTAGGATTCTCGTAAGAGTCATGAGAAACAGCTTTGAGAAAAGAAAACAGCTGTGTACGTTTTTTTATACTGCATAAATCTAGTTTTACCACTACCTCATGATATGAGTGAATGTGGTGGAAGATGTTATCACGCTAGTCCTATTTAGATGTTAACTGGCTCTCAAGGACTGCTGCCTGAGCACACTCTGTGTTTGGTGACAGTTTCTCAAACTCGAGGGTGGTAGCTAGGAGAGCGGGTACCCAAAAGTACCCTATCATCATGCTGGGAGTTTGATAACGGTACTCCGGAGGCTCAAGTCGTTGATTCGGTTCGAACCAGAATCCATCAGTTTGACAGCCGACGCTCTCACGTGCGCGCGCATGAGCTTTCATCGCTATAAAATTAAAAAGTATGTTCTTTGCAACCACGTAACTAGTAGTATTCTCAACTGCTATACTTAAAGGACCGTTGGCATTGCGTCACTTGTAGTTCCCATCTCATTTATTGAGTGGCATTGTAGATTTCGCTTCGGCCTACTGTCGTGTTTACTTTGTTTTTTTCGGTAAAACGTGACAATAAAGGCATTGGAGAATTGCTTTTAGGTTTTACTTTTATTTTCCTCTTGACTAATTCGTTATTCGAGCTATGTGCCCTGCCCACTGCCACTTCAACTTGCTAATCCACTGGACTATATATTCGTTAAACGAATTTGCTGAAATGCGTCTAAAAGAATATTCATTCATCTCGTAGAATTGTATAATATGTTTTTTATTTTATTTTACTATTAATCCTTACGTTCTTATTTATTTATTATAAGCTTATTATTGTAATTTTGACTTGCCCAGTGTAACGATCATGTTATAAGGCCAATAAAGATTCTTATTCTTATACCATATCGGTGGCTTTCGTTTTTTTACGGGTATTCTCATTTCTGATTCCATAGTGCAAAGAAACCCTGAGGATAGCCTTCTCTATAGTTTATTGTGCGACTCTTAGCCTGCTCACAAGGCCTGTATTAAGAGGCCATATTTCAGTTCCGTAAGTCATCACTGGTAACACAGACTGTTCACCTAGTAGTACTAATTAGTAATTTTAAAAATTATGTGAATGATGTCATGTTTTTTTTTAATGAGTTACATAGCCGTATTTGTTGATGGCATAGGTTGAAGGCAAACTTGAACAACTGCGTAATTGTCTATACTAGAGTTAAAATAAACGAGTTTCTAATTATCACTGTGGAACTGTTTGGCGTACCCAAGATACAGAGGCATAGCCTACTTTGACGGCCGTCCTAAATATTACTGTTAAGTTATATAAAATCACTTTTGAACTATCTGACATAGTAAGTTACAGACACGTCAGACAAAATGTTTAGCTAAAATAGCGTTAATTAAGTCCATTGAGAAAATTGTTTTAGCTAAAATCTTATAACTTGTACGTAAGCTTAAAATACACTTACCTACAATTATTAGCTACATGAGAAAGAAAAATAAATAAGTAACTCTTTTTTTTAATTTGCTTAACTTTCAAAAATTATTACGTCAGAAACTCGCTATATTGCATCCCTAGAGAGGCATACATATATATTATTTTAACACAGAGGCTGGTGCTAATGGGAATCGGTGTCCGGCAGATCCAGTGTTTTTTACCGATTGAATTTCTGCGATGTTTTCCACGCGTTGGATTTGGTGAGTTTATTGTACTATTTAATAAATAATAATAATAATAAACTGATCATTTTTATTAATTGATTCACATTAATAATGGAGTTCATTTAATAAAAACGGGACGGGACTAGGTTTATCCATTTATTAGTTGCTATAGCTAGCTTGCAGCGCTGCTTTGTTGTAGATAAGCCCAGGCCTTCCTTACTCATCTTTGGTTGGCAAGGAGGCTACGGTCTTAGAGGGATCGCTGGTTGGTAGGAACCCTCAAGGCAAGTCTGATGGTTACCTTCCCGGGGTTGTGTCTGTTAATAGTCTAGCTCTTTCAGAAATAAAACTACAGGCGCCACGTGTATGTATGTATAATGTATATAATATATCTTATTATATATAATTTATGCGTCACATTGTTTGTCCGGGATGGACTCCTAAACTACTTAACCCATTTTAATCAAATTTGCACAAAGTGTGCAGTTTGATCCAAATTGAAAGATAGAATAGCTTACATCTCAATTTATAGTCGCAATATTATATTATTGCAAATTATTTGTTTATTATTTGACAGTCACATTATCCATTAGCTCCAGAAGATTCTAATAGATAACGGTATCTATTGACTGGGTTGAGTAAATATTCAATAGATGGCGCTGTATTAAAAGTACCAACGTTTAATGCTACAATTTAATGGCATAACCACGACATGTTGCTGAGGCTGAGTTATAAGTTCAATTTATTTTGTCTTACTTACTTTTTCTTACTTAATTAAGTTCAGATTCATTGACTGTTAGGCGGTACGAAGTCCGCAGGGTCAGCTAGTGCTATCACAGGTAGTGTAGTACTGAGTAGTAGTGTATATCAGGGTCAGCAAGTAATAATAAAAAAAACATACGGGTCGATTTGAGAACCTCCTCCTTTTTTTGGAGTCGGTTGAAAACTACCAACAAATAAAAATGTTTCTTATTCGTAACACAAGTTTAAATTTCAACGGCAGTCTACTCTCTCCGTCTTACGATCTGACGATCTGACACGAGCTTAACATTTTTTCGCCATATAAAAGTGCACAACGCCGCTAAAGAAGTTTTCACTTTAATAATTACTTTATTGTTATGTCTAATTTGACAAGAATCTACTAAAATTCACACTGTCTAGGTAGAAATTTCACATGTTCATCATGTGAAACTTCTTTTCGAAAAAAAATCATATTATGTTTCATCCGGTGCGATATGTGTTATATCGTCCAATCAAAAAAAAAAATTTTCAAAAAATGGAACCGACTTCAACACTCAATAGTATGAAATAACTTGTTGAAGTCGGTACCATGATAGTTCAAAAGGAACTGATATCAAAATATTGTCCTCATAGTACCGACTTCGACAAGTTATTTCATACTATTTAGTGTTGAAGTCGGTTCAATTTTTTGGTAAAAATTTTTTTTTTCACCTTATTGACCTTTGTTACTTATGAGATCAATTCTCATTGTGGTGTAGGTATGTTCACCGATGTCTTCACCCGCTACTATAATATCGTGTAGGTATAAGCACGCATTTTTAAGTTTTTGGAGTGAACTCAAAAAGTGCTTGTCCGATTTTGATGAAATTTAAATGGGACCACACCAGCTTTCAAATTAAAAAAACGATCAAATTCGGTTCACCCAGTCGAAAGTTATGCGGTAACAAACATACGAGTCGAATTGAGAACCTCCTCCTTCTTTTGAAGTTGGTTGAATAAGGTCTCTTAAACAAGGCTTTTTATAAAACAATACTATTAAGCAGAAGTTCTTATACAAAACCGCGGTTCTTGTTTATTCAAAGTTATAAATTCCAATTTCCATGCAGATACGCGGAAACGTAGGATAATCTTTCTAATTGAATAGGAATAATTCCACTTCGCTTCAGTGAACTTTGTGGAGATTAAAACTTAGTATTTACTGGAAGCCAGTTTAACCGCTGAATCTATGGATTATGGGGAAAAGTTACAAGGCTTTTTATATTGGTATTTAAAAAGATAAGACGTGAAAATTTCATTTCATTAGTGAACTTAACGTATGTTTAACGGAGAGTTATATATTGAGAGTAATTTTTTTTTAATACTTTTAATAATATTGATGTACTGTAAATCAGTTCAAATACCAAACATATTTCATATTTATATAATGTCTATTTAAAGATATATGAATAAATAGCTTCGCTACGCGGTTTTACCCGCGTGGAATTTGGTTTTCCCGCTACTTTATTATGTCTATTTATGTTCTTGTCTATCTATATACCGAAAATCATCGAAATCGATTCAGCGTCTTAAGAGTGAAAGCTTAACAGACTCACAATCAGAATTATATTACTAGCTGACCTAGCAAGCGTTGTTCTGCCATACAAAGTGTCAAAATGTCAAAGTGACACGATACTTCAATGATGGACGGTTAAGTTATTTGGATATTTGTTAATAAAAAAATACTAAAATCGCGATTGAAAATTTGGTGTTGAGTTAAAAAAAATGCTTTAAGACCTATTCTCAGATCGAGGTATCAAATATACACAAAAAGTGAAGCTATACATAGAGCACTTTTCGTATAGATAAAAATCTGTTATCGAAAGAAAGATCCACGCGTATTAAACCAAAGTAAAACAAATTTGTCGATATGCTTAAAAATCAATTCATTACATATCAAGATGTGGGGCTTAATGTTAACAAAGCTGCTCATTCTATTTCGTGTAGCCATGTAGAAAAATATAATTTCCACCCAATTTTATTCAGTGCAGTATTATCTTCGCCAGACTCCAGACATGTATGTCTATAATAAGCCTCTTAATCTTTTGATAGGCATTTATGCCAAATCCTTTTGCCTAGATAAGTTAGGACCTTATTTTCTTATAAAAAAAGATTTTAATGGTTTGACAATACCTATATGTTTCCTTTGCTATGGATTAAAACACCTTTTACGAATATATACTCGTATGTATTTACTACTTCGGGTTTGTATTTTTAAATAATGAATTAAATCCCTACCTTCTGTATGCTCTTATACTCTTATTATGGGTAAAACTGCTTAATCCTGACCTTAATTATTTGTTTCAGAAAGAGCCATAAAAATGAACGAAAATAACAGAAAATAATGTTAATTAAGTATCCTAAATACGTAAGCACTCCATTAAATAATTAGGAAAAATCCTTCGCCGACCTTAAAAGAAATCCGTACACCTTCAAAGAGAATCGATTATTTCATTCCCTCTACGAGCTACGAGAAAACAATAAAATAAAATCGAGGTCGAGGGTCAAATAAAAGTGGTCGTAAAAAGACCCTGAACTTTCACCGTTATTGGCTGAACTCTCAGATCTGTTGAATGAAATGTCTTTGGATCTAAGCAAGGGATCCTTTGAGTAAAAAATAATATATCATGCTTTAGCTAATTTATTTTTAGCTACCGGCATTGATTAAACTAAAACTCATCGTAAGATTTCGCTTAAAGTTAAAAAAGGTTTTATTTTATAAAGTGTTTCATTTCTCTTTTAAATTCTCTTCAAATATGATGAGAATACTATTGGCTACGTGCGAAGCATATGCTGCTGCTCATAATTTACTGTACAGCGCTGATAAGTCCGATATATTCAACCGTTCTTTCCTTGTTCTTGTATGAGAAAACTATAGAATACGTTTCTTCATATAAGTACCTAGGATATGTCATTGCTAGTGGTCTTGTGGACAACCAGGACTTAGATAGAGAAAAGATGTCTCTTGCCATTAAAGCCAATATGCTTGGTGCTCGCGTGATGCGAAAATACTGCATTTCAAGACGTAGTATACAGTAAAATACACTGCACAGTAAGTTGTACTAATAAGGCAGAGAGTCATCGTTCGCTAAAAGTGCAGTACAATGACGCTTTCCGTATAATATTCCGCCTCATGCGGTGGTATAGCGCTTCTACGGTATTCGCGGAAGCGCCGGTTCTCGGCGTGATAAGACACCGCCTTGCCAAATTCAGAGGTACTTTCTCCGAGTCTAAAAATGCGACAGTCAAATGTTTATACGACCATTTTTCTTATTTTCAAAAATATTGGACAATATTACTATTAACATTTTTTTTGGGATAACGTGACGGAACAAGCAAAAGGCCCAAGGAATGTTAAATGGTAACCTCTGACTATAGTCAGATTTTAGTTACACCTGAAACTATTAATATAATAATAATTCATTCCTGAGACAATTGTTTCGGCTTCTACCCGTTATACCCGCAGAAACAGTATTAAATATAATTTTGAACGTGAATTTTAATAATATTATTTTTATAATACATAGGTTGATATTTGTTGTTGTTCTAAAACCATTTCTCCTAATTGTAGGAAGGCTGCGTTACATCTGAGCACTTAAAATTTTCGTTTCGAAACCACATTATCACTTAACATCAGATGAGATAGTGGTATAACGTTAGCATTTTATCAATAAAAACATCTCATTATTCAGTTCTTCCATGACTTTTTTCATAAATACCCTTACTTTTCTGACACAACACCTTACAAAAAGGCCTCCAAGTCCTACTTTAACCCACCGAATTTGATATTCATGACTGATAAATCTATCTTTGAAGTAACCTTCATTAACATAACACAATTTACGCCTAAAAACACATCAAAGATTTCTAGACTATCAAAAGCATAATACAAAATAGATTATAATGATAAGAAATTGGACAATTTTTTTTTAGACGAACTAGGTTTTGACCGCGACTTTGTCTGTAGACAAATTAGAATAGAGATTAAAAAGTAGAAATTGGGTTTTAGACAGACATATTACATATTTATTAATAAATAAATGCGTACATTTTTAATGAATTAATGTGTACATTAATAGTAAATAAAAGTGTAGGTATTTATTTATTTTAAAAAAATACTCATTAAAAGTCAATTTTTTCAATAAATAACATGCTTATCATGTAATTTAGTTTTAATATAATAAATTATTAAGTGATTCTAACGATATGTGTAAGTAGTAATAATCTTATATTACTACTTACAAATATTTATATTAATAATGTTCCTAAGTATGAGATTATCGTCAATTACTATATTAGTTGGTAATTCATCATTTAGGCGTGGAATAAAGAAAACTATTTTTTTATTTTCTGTAAATTCTTTATTGAAGTAACAAGCTCTATCATGATAATAAGATGGCAGTTGCTTTAATTATTATTATTATATATATGTGGTATCCGGCTTTACTTACGTTTATAGTCGAAGTTTCGACCTAGGTTTAATTATTACTGTTTAACCGTTATTTAATAAATATAAAGAAATTTATAATTTTCTTTTCTTTTAAATGAATTTTAGAAGAGCTGGAAATGATAAAAGTATCAAGCGCAAGATTGGAAGTCGAAAGAGAACTTTCGAAAAGAGGTTACCTCAAAACTCCGTAATTTAAAGATCGATTTGAAAAATATTTTTTTCGTATGAAGGAAAACACATAATTGATATATAATTTACTTTCATATATGGGTGTCCCAGACCTCAATGTCAAGCCGAAACGGGGTAACAGGATTGATTGTAACCATCATGAGAAAAATCAGAAAAAAATCTATCCCATGCAGTTTGAAAATTATGGGCATTTAAAGGACAACCTAGTCATTTGGTCAACTTAACCTAGTTACGATTGCATGAGTAAATCCACTACGAGTGTTTCAAATTATCTCTCGGCTGTCAAACTGACGGACACTGGTTTGATCCTCACCAACGGCATGAGCTTTCGGTGAAGTTAGCACCATTATCAAATTCCCGGCGGCATGGTGGTACTTTCAAGGACCTGCCTGGCTATAGCCCCCACGCTCAAGTCAGAAAACTGTCACCAAACACATAGTGTGTTTAGAAAGCAGTCCTTGAGAGCTAATAAACATTCAAGGTCTAGCGTGATCACATCATCAACCACATCGTCACTGACCATCGAATAAGTATAGTACTTAAACGCTAGATCAAAAAAAATAAAAAAAACAATCTGTGCCAATATCGAAATCAAAAAAAAGTGTTACATTTTTGTAAAAAGGTTTTTGTCCCAGATCAAACTGTATGCAAATAAAAGGCGAAGCATTTTAGCAACCGTGCAATGCAAAGAGAACCGCCAAAATCGAGTTAGACTCTGCCCTCGCCCTGTGAGGTTATATAATAGGAAGTTCTACCATTTTTCATAATTCCGCCGTCCGGTGGTCTGGACCCACCATAATTTACTTTTGTTTCAATTGTTACGAGTTTTTGAAGAAAAAAAAGATTTATTTGAAGGTTCCTGCTGGTCTTTTGTTACCGACGGCTGCCACGGTTTGATGAGATTTCTTCCCTTTTCTTTTTGTGCATCCATCTTGTGTAGGGTGCTTTGAAGAATTTGTTACATTCAAATTTATTTCGCCGTGAACGTGCAGGCTTGCCCCTTTTTTTCATTGTGTTAAAACTTTCACTATCGATTCGAGCTGACTTTGCAGAGTAATTTTAAAAAAACTAGGTGATAATGTGAAGGCATTCTTCACAAATCACAAGCATTATGTTCAGAGTAGCACTGAAAATCATCGTAAAAAGTATGGTTTTTAATTTTTGTAACCATGGTTACACGGCAGGGAAATTGCGTTGGCTACAGTGTATGAAAAGTTCCTTTTCACCATACTAGCTGTCAACCGCTAGTTTTATTTATCGATTTCGCTGAGGAAAATGCTACTTTATTCACAAGTGACTAAAAGGTTTTTTAAATTCGAGCGCTTCCAAAAAGTAAATATACATAAAAATCACGTTCTAAGAGTTGACGTTAGAACATCCGTTTGTTTTTTTTTTATTTGTATATATGAGAAAGTTGATTTTTAGCGATTCAATCCAGGAACCCTTCACTTGCTCAAGTTTCAATTCAAGCACTCATGCCAAAAGTCAACATCACTCAAGTGTAAAACAAATAACAGCTATATCCAGTGAGTTAGTTGCAAAAAATGTTTGTCACTACCCACTACTACACATAAAACTTAACACATTTTATGACGGATAAATAATAACAGTATAATTGACAATGACAATTGATCCCGTGAGTAGCAAAAGTCACTAAAACGGGTTAAAAAAAAATTTCCGAAACCACACGGAAAGCACCAGCTTTCAAATAAATAAATAATCATCAAATCGATTAACCCAGTCATCAGTTCTGTACAAACATAAAAAAACATACGGGTCGAATTGAGAACCTACTCCTTTTTTTGAAGTCTGTAAAGTGAGAAATAACTTGTCGGAGTTGGTGCAATGAGCACAATATTTTGATAATAGTTACTTTTGCACCACATGTCACCGACTTCAACAAGTTATTTCACACTTTTGAATGTTGAAGTCGGTTCCATTTTTTGTAATTTTTTTTTATTACATTTTTGTATTTCGTTTCTTTCCGTGTAGAAGTTCAAGCGCATTTTGTCGCCAGCGAGAATGTTTGATAAAAGAAAAGTATGGTCGTTCGAAAATACAATTTCACTAATAAATTGATAACCTTCATGAACTGTACTCATTATGTGTTATTTTTTAAAAGAGAGATATATATATATATATATATAATATAGATATATAAAAGATACATATAGGACTTTCAACAAAAAAGTTGAAAATACTCAAAATTGTCTTTATAGCAAATGGTAAAGTCTTAAACATAGCACGTAGCGCGGATGTATTCACAACACGTCTACGCTAGGATTTTTGGTACAGATGTTCCATATAAAATAATGTGCTTGTTACGTCAAAACGTTTTGCTTTCTCACGTAGGTCTTTATGCGTTTTTATTATTGTCTGTGTAATATAAAACGGCCAAGTTCATGTCATACTCGCGCGCTGAGGGTACAAAAGAAAAGGGGAGAAAGTTTAAAATTATTAAATTTTAAGCTTTTTGCTATATCGCCTTTATCTATGCTATAAGACGTTGCTTTGTACCAAATTTCAAGGTTCTGAGTTCACGGGATTATCCTGTAGGTTTTCATTTCTTTGCGAGTATCACAGCATAAACGGCTGTATCTTTTGATTGCATTGGCTTAGAAGTTTGATTTTTTCACAGCTTCAAAGGAGAGTAGACTTGAGTATTTGATATGAATTTTAGCTTGATATATCCATCCGTTCCTGAGAAAAACCATGCTATGACTTTGATAAAGGTAAGATGCTTATATTATGTGGACAACCTAATTAAGTTAAAATAGCCTTTTCTCGATAAGAGCGTGTCAATCGACACGAACTGCTGCTGCGTATGTACTCTACCGACAAGACAGAGAAACATAACCGGAACTTGGGTAGAATGATTATTAGCAGAGGTACGCTGGCCCAGCTGCAGACATCAAGTGACAGAAATGTTTTGGATTTTACATAAAATATTGTCTAATGCGAAGATGTCCTTATATTCTTTTATTACTAATATCACCCCGCGGTTTCACACGCTTGAATTTCGGTTTTTGCCCGATAGCTCAATTATCCCACGGAAACTATACTTTTCCGAGACAAGAGTAGGATAGGGTCTAACCTATCTCCATGCCAAATTTTTATATATAGTGGGATCACGGAAAATGTATGATTCTCATGTGACAAATTAGGTACCTAACGCGAACTCCGTCATATTCGCGAGTAAAAGCGCTGGACGCAACTTTATTTCTTAAATTTTAATGAAATTATTTCTAACGAAAACAACTTTACTCATAATTTTCAAAACTTGAAGGGTTTATCTCTAAAGCTTTTTACTATCATGTATGTTCAACTCAGTTGAAAACAACAAACGCTTAGCGACTTTCAATGACAAACTTTATGCATTATCACCTTAATCTTTAGTAGGTACGGTACACTGGAGTACAATAAAAATGCTCGTAGATTCGTTAAGATCGAACGCTTCTTTTCAATATTCAACACAATGGGTTCTTTCTTTGCGCCGATATTTAAAACGCTTTTTAAAATCTTTGAATTGCATTTTATTTAAGGTTCCCGATTCTGAATTAGCGCTTTATTTTAAACTTTATCACTGAATATGATAATAAAATATTTTTTATTCGCTGCCAGTATTGTTCGTTTGTTCAGCCAATTTAATTATGGTATTTGAATTGTTACGCCATATTGTGTAGAAAAAATTGTTTTCGTTCCTTTTTGGATCTGTGAAGTGACAATAATTGCGAGTCAAGTGAACGATTGAATGTGTGTATTAAACAATCGAATGAATGAATGAATGAACGATACTATATTTGCAAGAAACGCAGGAATATTATTATTCCTATATTTAGGTTACGTGTATAATGTACAAGGTGGCCAACCTGCAAGTGGTTTTGCCTTACGTCGTACAAATATTTATAATTATGTTATTATTTAGTGCTATGCATAAACTAATATATAAAAATTTAATTTAATACTAATAATTTGATAACTGTAGCTCATTATAATTGCATGTGCAACATACAATTAAAATGAGCGACAATTATCATTGTGTTTATTATTGAAATAAATAAATAAATAAATTAAATTATAAAATATTATCATAGCTACAACACGTGATACTGGATTCGTTCGGAAGTAGACTGCATTCCCCATATCCCACAACTATCAAATGAACAAGCACATACATACACTTAGATCTTGTTTCAAAAACACCCGCCTGTTCAATTCAATTATTCAATTAGAATGTCAATTGAATCAATTGGAAGTCTTCAATTGGAATATCTTCACATGCCGTCACAAATTTGATGATATTAGACGCTACTATACTTAAAGATTTATTTAGTAATAATTATTTATTATTAAAGTCCCTCCCTTCAATATACACGGACCGATTTAATGTAGTCGTTTATTATTAATGCACCTTTTTATGAAACTTAATATTTATGATTTAAAATAATGTATGTGGAACCGGTCTCAAAGGTAGAGTTCAAGAAACCTTACATCGTAAGCTACGCATAAAATATTCAAAAGTATATACCATCAAACTCGGATTAGCCAAAGTACACCGCTCCACGTTATACATTATGTACCTACTCGTATTACGAATAAGGATTAAGGCTGTGCGCCCAAAGGTCGGTGGTTCTCAGAGCTTATTTAGAGGCTTACTTATTTCCTATTTCGGAAATAAAAAATGGCACGGAGGTGGTTCAACGATATTTTTATGTAACTGTCAAAAAGGAAGGAAGTTTACAAATCAGTTGTGATTATTTTCTTATTTTTGTTACTTTAGAATCTCGTCATTTAGGAATTTCAAAGAATTCAAAGAAGTTTTTAATCGCTGGTTAAAAAGTTTTTATTTGACTATTTATTTGTTACTTTTATTTATTTGTTTTTTGGGGTTTTTCTATAGTAATTTCATTAAAGTGGTTATGGAATTCTGTGTGTGTACAAAATAAAGTTGATAGTATTATTATAATAAATTTTCATTTCATGTTTCTCTGATCAATATCTAATTAAATGTTTTGAAGCGATGATAGGTCATGACAATAGAAGATGTAGGTACGAAAGTTTGTTGTTAATTTGACGTTTGCTGGTTTGATTCTCACTATAGGCTTCAGCTTTCAGTGAAGGAAACTTGGTTTGGAAATCACAGCATGCTGTTATGACTCTTTTAAGTGAAAAATCTGATGTAAAACTCTAAGAGCGTGTTATGGCAGCTGTCCGAAAATTCTAGATCAAACGCTCGTGGTCAAACGGACAAACTTGATCTATAAATCGTTAACAAAATGAAATGGCAAAACAAGATCTGGTTTAATTTAGTGTAAATTTAATTTCGGATTAATTTAGCAACTGTAGTATTTCAATAAAGCATTGGCCCCAAAACACATTTTGAGGCCAATGCGTACACATAGTACTACACTACACACTACACACACATAGTAACTTATAATGTTGCATAAACATATTCTATTTTAGGCACAATTGATTAAACTTTATAGTTACTTCCTTTCCGTTCAATGTTGTCTGGAAGAAATCGCTGCAAACGAAAAGACCGCCCATTGTTACCTTATAAGGTGCTTTCATTGTTACTAATTTAATGCTATTTTTGTATTGTGGTGTGACTAACACTAAAATGTTCATCTATCTAACCTCTAAATACAATTAAATTTTACATATTTTAAGTGCATTTACTTAATAATTGAAAGCTTCATATGAACAATATTTATATTGAGGGTCGTCTTAATTAAAAGCGGCAGGAAACTCTTAAGAAGACAAACAATAGAAGTTTGCCATGGGACTGTTGTCATTTTGCATCTTGACTCACATAATTATGTTTACAAACCAACCCTTTTGATGTGTGGTAATATGCCAGTGTTTGATTTACCAAGTTCGCATATAATATATCTCTACACGTTTCCTCTACTGGGCTACGGATTATCTTCTCGAGATGAGTATTGGTTATATAATAATACGTTGGTTATTGTGGGTTACTGGGTAGGTAACCACAATAACCGACAGTGGGCCTCATAAGCAAGCTCTAAGTTGCACAACGAGCTATGGAGATGTCTGTTTTCTCTCACATATCGAATCGGAAATGAATAAGGAATCGGGAATGATTTGTAGAAGATTAGAAGTCACCAATACAGCCCAGCGAATTAAAACGGTGAAATAGAAAATGGAAGAGTACGTAAAACGTTGAAATATTTTGTTTAAATTATAATCTACAAAAAAAATATCGTACAATATTAAAAATTAGAAAAAAGGTTTTTCTTATTGTGTGTACGGGGTATAGAATCCTCTTAAGTGAATGATTAATATTATACATTTTAATATTATTGATAGATATCTATGTGAAAAGCTTATACTTTATAGACGGCTCCAAAAGGCTCAAACAAATAACTGCTGTCTCGGTCATTATATGAATATAATAGTATGAATCTTACTAAGTAGTGCCCTGCGATATCACCCGCGGTGACACCTCTGGATTACGGTATTCCCGTATTCCCGGTATTTACCTTATTTATTCCACGGGAACTATACTTTTGCGGGATAAAAGTAGCCTATGTGTTATGCCAGGGTAACCTATAGATAAATAATGTATACAAACAGATAACCTATACCCTAACCAGGGTAAACTATCTCAAACCAAATTTCATCGAAATCGTTAGAGCCGTTTGAGCGTGAAGGAGTAACAAACATCCACACATACATACAAACTTTCGCCTTTTTAATATTAGTGGGATGGGATATATGTATAATATTTCATTGAGTATGGTTATCTATATTTTTAATATTTTACAAAACACCTTTCCGAAGATAAGCAAAACCACAACACAAGCGAACGCCACTCCAATACCCATTGTGTCGTTTACGTAACTCTCTTTGGGAAACCCTTAACCCAAATATTTTCTAGGCCTCTTGGTACCCTCCTAACGTCGGAGGGTTTGTGATTTATATACTATATTCAAGGTATATTATGCTAGTTCGAATAATCTGATATTCTGTGATGAAATTCATAGGTGTTCGTGAAAATGAGATTTTCGTAATGGATCGGTGAGGGTGATTTTGAAGATGCTTTTCTTGCGGTTTTTTGTCTATTTGATAGTTTTTATGATCGTGATTTTTTTACACTTTATAGATCTACCGTTTGACCATTATCTCACTTATTGGCCAGTAACGATGTGGTCGATATAATTACGCTATCAAGGTCTGCTGTCTGAATACGCTATGTGTTTAGTGGCAGTTTTTCAAACTTGAGGGTAGTAGCTAGCCAGGAAGGTACTCGAAAAATACCCTACCACTGTGCTGGGAATTTAATAACGCAGACAGCGTTATTAACTATCACCGAAAGCCCCATACTATTCCGCTCTTCTACCCTGTCAGTTTCACTCCAACCATACTTCTCAGACCTCTCAATACAACTGATTTTATGTTGCGAAACTTATAATATACAATAGCGGAACTTAAGTAGCAATATGTTTTTAGAACTAGGTAAAATATTATGTACATATATGTAACTATTTCACGTTTTACAGGCAATTGAATAGGAAATTATTACCAAAAACATATCTCGGTCCAATAAAATAATATTATGTTGGCAATATTACCTTTTTATGGTTATAGCCACGTACTTCTCCTATCATACCATGGAGGTTTATAGACAAACTTTTATTACTTTATGTATAGTGAATTTCACAAATATGTTGATAGTTTGTTGTCTGTTCTAATAAAATTATGTAAAAGGGGTAACAGTGCCATGGTTTCTTAGGGACAAGTACCGTATTTTTATATTTCCTTTGATATTGGACATTGTGCTTGGATTATGTTTTTTTATTCGTTTCGACTCCGCACGGCATGAACATTTAAAAATAAACTATTGAAAAATTATAATATGTTGCTTGAAACATTCAGTTACATTGTAACTAAATATCGATAGTTTATATCGACATAGGCAGAATTCTAGGCTTGCTATTCTGACAGCTTTCACACGGCTCAAGCTATATTTGACTAAACTATAAAATTTCGTTATTAAAACTACCGTGGTTTTGACACACTATGAATGTATAAAACACGGAAATTACTTACGTAATAAGTCAGATGGTTCCGACTATATTTTCAACCACATTCGGTGGTCTTTTACATGGAGAATACGGGGTACATACACACAAACTTTCGCCTTTATAATATTAGTGTGATAATACCGCGTCTTGCTAGTGTTCATGAGAAATGTATAATCTTCACTAAAAATCACTTTATAAATAAGATGAACCTTAGAAGGCTTTCAAGCCAAACTCTACAACATACCACGTCATACAAGTGTTCAACCAATCGTAGTCGATGACGTCACGGCCATTCTGTTCATAATCTCCAGGAATAATAAAAAACGGGTCACATGAGCGTGTGTGGGTGTCATACCAGTAAAATGTTGGAGGGATAATTGAACATTCTCTCACATCGCGCTATTAATAATTTTTTATTTAAGTTTTATGTTCCTTTCTATTTCTTTGGACAAAGCAATAATTTAACAATTCATGAATAACGCTTGAAACAGGTGTTCATCAATGCACTCTTAATTAATAATCTTTCAACCATAATCTTTGAACCTATTTATCGAACCTATCTATTCGACTGGCCGGTTGGCGCAGTTGGTAGCACTCTGCCTTCTGAGCCGCTGGTCCCGGGTTCGATTTCCGGACAGGTCAAACATTTGTGGGTATGAACATGTCTGTTTGACCTGTGTCTGGGTGTGTATATGTATATAAGTATGTATATCAGTCATCAGGTTACCATAGTACAGGCTCTGCCTAGTTTGGGACCTGAAGACCTTGTGTGAATGTTGATAATTAAAATAAATATATCTGACAAATAAATATATCTAAATATAAATAAAATATATCTGACAAATATATCTATGTCATGCCATTCGGTAAGAAGCACACACCACGCTGACGATATCTCGGACGTCATCGTCGCTTTCATCTAGCGAGCTGATAAGGTGACAGAAGGGATCATTAAAATTCACATACCTATATGCTAAAACGCAGATGAAAACACTTCTGTCATAGATAGAGAGTTGCTCCAAAATTGCCAATAAAAAAAAGTTTAAGTATTATTCAATAGTCACAGTTTGTTTAATATTTTTTTATAGAACCATCAAACACAGGGAGTGTTTGAGTGTATCCAGATTATTAAAAACAAATTCAATAGTGAACCAATTCTTAGAATGCTTGCGCTATTAAAAAAATAAAATGTCATTTTATTATTGACTCAATATAACGCAAACATCCAAATTGTAATGCATGAACTGTGAACGAATTAATAAATTTGACAATGATATATAAAAATTGAGTAGTCCGTGGTTCCTAGAATGTAACTTTTTTTTTCAAATATTTTTAGGCTTTGCGACTCCATTGGTTTGGTTCTAATCTATCTCTAATCCATTCTAATATTACAAGCCTAACTGAAGATTTTGTTTGTTTGATCGAACCGACTAATTTCAAGAACTACTAGTAGTAATTATAATATTATTGTTGTGTTGGATAATCCATTTTTTAAAGGATTTAGGCTATATTACATCACGCTACGACGTATAACTGAGGTAAGGGGAAGTCCGTTGTGCACGCGGGGCGCAGCTAGTGACTTTTTAATTATTACCATGTTGGATTACTTGATATCAGGGCCATAATTGATTCATACCTAAACTATCTTGAAGGCTACTTGGGCGGGGAAAACCGTGGGGTGCAGCTAGTATTTATTATTTTGTTCATTTAATAACAATAACACATTTTTTTCTCCATATATAATTTAGTGATATAGTGGCCAAATGTTAAAAATTTCTTATGATACCAGATGTAGGCATAGTAGCCTGGCTATAACTACCACCCTCAAGTTTGAAAAACAGTCACCAATCACATAGTGTGTTCAGGTCCTTGAGAGCCAGTGAGCATTCTAGGTCTAACATGATAACAACTTCGACCACATCGTCACTGACCATCAGGTGAGACAGTGGTCAAACGCTAGATCTATACAGTTTAAAAAATATAGTAACACTAACATTGCCTTCAAATTTATGTCATGGAATTAGAATTTAATAATGAATATATATTTTATGAGCTGCGCACTGCGGTTTTACCCGCGTGCTCATGATTAATGATGATAATAAAAAGCAGCCTATGTGTTATTCCGGGACCTGAAGTATCTACATACTAAATCTCATCCAAATCCGTCCGTCCGTTTGAGCGTTAAGAACAATGATGTTTTACTAAAGATGACGTATATTCATACTGCGCGGTGCTCAGATTTTGTTCCTTTACGACATAAACATGCTTACTGCGACAGACAATACGGTACAAATAATATAGAAAAGGATAGTTTAGATATATATATATGTTTAGATTTGCGCTTGAATTACGCATCATAATGAAAATTACTACAATTGACTTAATTTTGCCGCCTCAGTTTCCGCGCGCTTGTGCGACATCTACCTCATATAAACATATAATATCATTGGTTAAGAAGTAACAAATATACACACATGAATACAAACTTTCGCCTTTATAATATTAGTCAGATATCAGTTCTATATAGACTTCCACAAAGTAATGCCTGAAACTATAAAGGCCTATTTAAACCTATTTTAGTACATACGCGAGTCTCCAGTTATTTATAGTATATTCGTAAACACACTTCACATCAAAGGTCCCAATTCCCTCACTAATCACCATTTCACTATTTAACGAGCCCGCTGATACATGGTATCGAATTACAAAGAGACACGAACTTGGTGTTATTGTCTGTCACCTACCTATGTAGGTATACTTAGTAATAATTATAATAAAATATTCACGGAAAATAGACTTATGTGGAAGATATTTTGAAGCGATGATAGCTCAGCGGTGGGAGCGTCGGCTGTCAAACTGACGGACGCTGGTTTGATCCCCACCAACGTCTATATAGGTCTAGCGTGATAAAATCTTCGAACATATCGTCACTGACCATTGGGTGAGATAGTGGCCATATGCTAGATCTGTACAGTAAAAAAGTTTCCATAAATTATTGTATTGTGTCGGTAAATACAATGTTTCCATCAGCAGATTGTAAATAATCACATCGCATGTTTACATGTTTAACTAGAATAGTAGATAGGGAGCAAAATAATATTTTGACGGCGAGGGCGCTATTTTGAATGCTGAGCGGAGCGAAGGATTCTTGAGTAGAATTAATAAATAAATTAATTAATTAACAATTTAATTCCACCTTCTCCATTCTGTCATCGGTCAACCAGACGTACGACTATGCGCCACCGCTACATGGTAGATATACCACCGTTACGCACGAAGCGTTTTGCTTCCACTTTTATAATGCGTACTGCCAGAGAGTGGAACTCACTGCCTCAGTCTGTGTTTCCCGATATGTTTTTTTTTTTTTTTTTTTTTTATATATTATAAGTTTGCGTTTGACAACTGTATATATAATGTATGTACAACCCCGGAGTCTTCAAGTCGCGAGTGAATAGGTTCCTTCTAAGTTTGCGTGCTCCACCTTAGACCGCGTCGTCGCTTAACATCAGGTGAGACAGTGGTCAAACGCAAGCTTATAATCTTTAAAAAAAAAAAAAAAAAAATCGTCGTAGAATCCTGAACGCAGCGAAGGATTCAATATACTTCGCCCGAGGTAAAATTTATTTTGCGGCTGTGTCCATCTCGGAAGTGTACTCTAGCAAACAAACAAGAATCATCAAAATCGGTTCATAAACGACGAAGTGACATCGTCCCATCGACCCATCTCTTTGGTCGATGAACATTTTTTTTATATATTGTTCTAACTTAGTAGTTACGTCAGGAAAAAAGCGCACCCCGACGTTTGCATCATTATTCTACAGGTTTCCTTACTTCCGATAGGTATTAAATTCATTCGTTAAACTGTGTGCAATCCTACTAATATTATAAATGCAAAAGTTTGTGTGTATGTTTGTTACTTCTTCACGCTCAAACAGCTACACCGATTATGATGAAATTTGGCACAGTGATAGGTTATACCCAGAATTGACACATAGGCTAATTTTAATCATCACCATCATCACCATGCGGGTAAAATTGGGGACGTACCTGGTATGAAATGAATCTTAATAAAATATTAAAGGACTTATGATAGCTTTGCCAGAATGTTTTTAGCCGACCCACTCGCTATGTATTTTTTAACATTCATAATAGAATAAAAAATATCATCGACTTAATAGATAGGTGATGGTCGTAGTTACTTTGATTTCCTTTAAAGAAGCGTGAGACTGGGAAACTGGTCATAATATATCTTCGAAACTGTTCACAATATCAGCCGTGTGTGCACAGTTTGCCTTCGATTTTCCGACGATATATCGATGTATCTACACCTGCGATCGCTAGCAACCACTGCAATTGTGTGGACAAAGTGACGACAACAGAGCTATCGACGCCGCTATCGGCACGTGAAGTGTAAAATGCATTTCACGTGCCGACAGCAATGTCGGTCGACACAATAACGTGATGTGAGTTTTTCGCCGTTCCACATACTTGCAGTCTGCAGACTGATTCGTTGAATTGTTTTATAAACGATGCCAACGCCAACACAAGAAAAGAAATACACTCAAATTTTTGAAGGACAAAAATCGGCTACTACTCCGACTAATTGTTCCCACGACGCCAGGATATAGCTTGTCAGAATATAGTCGCTTTGCTGCGGGCACTTACTAAAGGATTTGAACCCACTTCTAGTAGTGGGTTCAAGTCCCAAAAGTAGCCGATGTTTTTCTTTTGAAATTCCGCCTAGCGTGATGTTAATGCATAAAACCATTAAAGTCTATAAAGATTACAATTAAACACTATAAAAAGCTATTTAAAATATATCATCGTGTATGTATTTTTTCCCCGAATTTCTTGCCAGCTATGAAACGTCCACTGTTGAACATAGGTATCCCCTATGGGGGGGGGGGGGGGGGGGGGGTTAGTTTTGCCGGGCTGTTGTGTGTGTGTGTGTCTTGTGACCCTCAGAAGGCACTGCTGTCCACCTTCTGGTACCTATAGCTCGACTCTTACGGCACCCATGGGAAGAGATGGGGGAGTACTATTCTGAGCCGGTACCACCACGGCAATTCCCCGAAATGTTTGTATACGAATATAGTGGTAGTAATAAAAGTTGAAGTACAAATTTCGTATGGAATTTTAATTTCACCTGTTCGAAGCAGATCCAGGTGCTAAATCATCTTGAAAAATTATTTCACTCATTAATTTTATTCATATTATTTGAGTTGGGAGTGATCAGTCCTGCATTAAAGTCCCTCTTGAGGTGTTCCGTACATTTTTCTGCCAGTTTCTACCAATTCCAAGCCATCCGAATAATAATAATAAAAAACTTCTGTATGTAACGGAGTATGGCCTTGGGGCTAGCAAAAACATTGCTCCAGTACTTGGACACTTGCGTTGGTCTCTCAGACAACAATTAAGAAGTCTTTCATCCAATAAATGATAAGTTACTTCGACTCAGGTGGTATATTTTTATATATATATATATGTATTATATATATATATATATATATATCAATAGTGTATCAAGATACAATCAGAAAAAGAAGACTGTGTGTTCGAGATATAAAAAAATATATTTCATAGGTAAAACAGCAGGGCAGAACAAGTATTAAATAATGATATAAATTTATATTAATTTGGTACAAAAATGATCCAACAAACAAGTGCAGTTACGTTATGCTCCCTCGAGACGCAACTTCGTAACTGTATCACTTGGATCCGGTTCTCTTGGGGAACTTTTAATTCTGTTTCGGACCGTATTATCCGTCTAGAACGAAGTTTCTGTTTTGCTACTTTTTATTTAACACTAACTGCGCCTCGCGATGACACCCGCGATGATGATGATGAAAAGTCACCTATGACACTCATAAATAAGGTGAATGGCGTGGATTTATATTAGTAAAAGTATTTTCTAAATAAGTTCTGTAGATCCAGAGATATTACCCCCTACAACCTCACAACTTTACCTCTTCATAATAAGTATTATATGTAGTATATTTTTTTTTAATTGCGAGATTATCATCATCATAGCAGACATAGAACGTCCACTAACGTCTGCCATATACCTAAAGTATAAATCAACAGTAGTCTTCTTCTCGATTCTATCCTGCTCTGGGCTGGGTCGACACAACCAGTTTTCCTTTTTTCATTCCTTTCTGTCTCTAGTCATCTCAGAGAGTCATCTCAGAGCTCTATCTCTCGATTCTTCACGCTAGAAATCCATACATTCTTTTGTCTTTTTCGACCTCTAGATCAATCCACATTTATGATAAAACTTTTTCAGTCATTTTCTTTTAAAATGTATACCAGAAATTAGATAAAAAATAAATGATAACAATATCTTTTTTTTAATATACTGTATAGATCTAGCGTTTCACCACTATCTTACTTCATGGTCATTGACGATGTGGTCGAAGGCGTTATCACGTTAGACCTAGAATACAAATACGCTTAATTTTTTTATTGTAAGAGTGACACTAAGTAAATATCAAAATTATACAAAGTTTCAATAAAACAGTTTTGGCCCCAAATAAGGTGTCTTCAAAATTAATCGACAGATGTATCCAAATAAAAAATTTGTAATTCATTTAGATTTGTAGTTTTTTGTAATTTTCAACATCACCATCATCACCGTTTTTCATCACCACGCGGGTACAACTGCAGGGCGCAGTTAGTTTAGTCATAAAACACATGTGTAATGCTAAAAAAACTCTCCTACGGCTCGTTTTTCAACTTACACTCGTATTTTAAGCGTTTTATTATGAAACAGCTTTATAACTACTATTTTCTTTTTTTAATTTTCCTGTAATTGTATTTCTGTAATTATGACATTTTTAATGCATGACCAGATTCCGAATTAACATTTTCGTAAACAATTGGAAATATCTAACAGTGAATAGAACTGAAATATTATTATTGAAATACATTTACTAATTATCCGTAATTACCATTTCGCGTTAAATTGGCGTGTCTCATTGTTCCTGAGCGTCTCTCGGGAAACTTTTAATTCAGTTATGAACGGTGACCGGTATTATCTGGAACGAACATTTTGTTTTCCTTGTTGTTTCGTTTAATTGTTGTCATTTAACTACTTTGTCTTTGCATAATTGTTTGCTAAAAAAAGTTTTTTTATTTGTTTGTTTCGTGAAAATGTCTTTTTCGGTTTTGGTGAAAAAGACGATACAAATCCTTTGCGATTTTGGTTTGTCAAATTTACATTGTCAAATTCCTTTACACATAATTGCTTCGGCATTCTCAGGGCGGGACCAGGTGGATCTTTGTTAATAGTTTTCTATATTATCTTTTTAGTTTGCAGTAGGTAGCAAATATGTCACTACTTTGAATAAATACATGTATAATTATTTATAGAAATAGAAATACTTGATTTTGTGACATGCACAATATTGTACAAATAAAGTTTACAACGGATTTTGAAAAGTACAAAAAATGTAATTAATTGGCCCCAACTCAGCATGATGTCGGCTGCTAGCCAACGCTGGTCTTCCGTTGGAGCCAATTTATAGTTTGTAAACTCTAAGGCTTTCACGGCCGGCGTTGCAGGTTGTATGTATTGCTTCCGGGCTGTTTGGCCGTGGTCTATGTGAAACTTGTGTTCCAGACGTTTTGTCGATCACTGCGGTCAACATCTTCAGTGGTTCAGGTCCGAGCGGCGACAAGAGCGTAGAACTCTCCTTCGCGGCGTCTTCTTTTTTTTTTTTTTTTTTTTTTTTTTTTTTATTGGGAATAGGCAGGCGTTTGACCACTATCTCACCTGATGTTAAGTGATGGATGCGGTCTACGGTGGAGCACGCCTGCCTAGAAGATACCTATTCACTCGTGACTTGAAGATACCCAGGTCGTATTTTTTCGGAAATACAGAGTTAGGCAATGAGTTCCATTCGTTAGCTGTACGCACTAAGAATGTGGAAGCAAAACGCTTCGTGCGACAAGTTGGAACGTCCACCATGTACGGATGTCGCATTGCCGTCCGTCTGGTCGTCCTAAGATGGAATGGGGATGGCGGAATCAAATTATGCAACTCCAGAGCGCACTCCCCGAAATGTATCCGATAAAAAACCGATAAACTAGCGACATTACGTCGATGCTGCAGGCTTTGGAGTCTCCTCTTGAACAGAGAGTCATTGTTGATGAGCCTTTTAGCTCGTCTCTCTATCGACTCAAGAGCCTCAAGTTGGTACTTAGCCGAACCATCCCACAAATGAGAACAGTACTCCATACACGATCGAACCTGTGCTTGATACAAGTTGAGCAGCTGTTCCGGTGTAAAGTACTGTTTCACCTTTGCAAGGACTCCCAGTTTTTTGGCTGCCAACTGAGCTTTAGACTCAATGTATGACCCAAAATTGAGCGTCGAGTTCAAGGAGACACCAAGTATGTCTAGATGGTCAGTTATCGGAACGGATACATCACGGAAAGTAGGGGTCAAGTTAAATTGACTCTTTTTCGCAGAAAATAAACACGCCTGCGTTTTATTAGAATTAAACCTGACCAAGTTGGCATCACCCCAGTCGGAGACTGCCTTTAGGGTCAGGTTCAAACGTTCGACCATTTCCTCTCTTAATACCTGTGTTTGGTCACCACTGCAGCGTGAATTGGATATGTAGCTCTCTACAACTGTACTGTCATCTGCATACCCAAAGGTGCCGGGCTTGAGCAGGTCATTAATGTGCAGTAGAAACAGCGTTGCAGAGAGCACTGACCCCTGAGGAACACCGGCATTGATATCCAATTGATCTGACGAGCAGCCATCAATGACCACTCGTAATGATCTGTCCCTCAGAAAGTCTGATATCCAATCACATAGTAAGGTGGGCAAGCCGTATGAAGGAAGTTTGCTTGTGAGGCTTTCGTGCCAGACCCTGTCAAAGGCCTTTGAGATGTCGACGGAAACGGCCAGCGCTTCTCCGCATTTCTCAATGGCCTCACTCCAGATGTACGTGGCATACGCTAGGAGATCTCCTGTGGACCGGTTTCGGCGGAAGCCATATTGCCGGTCACTTAGAAGGTCATTAGTCTCCAGGTATGCCAGGAGCTTTTGGTTGAGGACACGCTCCATACTCTTACAGAGAACGGACGTGACCGATATGGGCCTGTAGTTGGCAGGGTCAGATCGACTACCTTTTTTAGGTACGGGCTGCACGTTAGCTATCTTCCAAGATTTAGGCACTACACCAGTATTAAGGGAGAGTCGAAACAGACGTGTCAAGACAGGAGTGAGCTCAGGTGCACAGGTTTTCAGAACTATGGCTGGAATTCCGTCCGGACCACTAGCTTTATTAATGTCGAGATTACGTAGCGTCTTGCGAACCTCGGTTTGGTGAATACGAATATCCGACATAAACGTCTCGCATTCACCAATTGGAGTGAGAGGTGTTGCACCGCTAGAATCTATCCGCGAAGCTTCAGCAAAAAGAGTAGCAAACAAGTTTGCTTTATCTTCAGCGGTATGAGCTAGGGATCCATCCGGTCTCAGCAGTGGCGGTAGTGAGGGGCGACAGAAATTCGATTCAACCGACTTAGCCAGGGACCAAAAAGCCTTACTACCCGCAGGGTACGAAGCTAATTTGTTCCCTATTCGGCTGATGTGGTTAAATCGAGCTTTCTTTAGAGCCTTTTTGCAAGACTTGGCCGCCTTGTTATAGGCTCTCTTCTTCACGTGCACGTCCTTCGCTTTACGTGTACGAGCCTCAACCCAGGCCAGGTATGCTTTTTGTTTCAGCGCTTCAGCATCTTTACACTCAGCCCCGAACCATGGGCGAGCTTTGCCTGACAGTGAAACGTCCGAGAAGGGAATAAAATATTCCATACCCTGACGTAACACATCCGTCACAGCGTCAGCGCATGCCGAAGGGTCACCAGAAGAGAAGCACATAGGTAGCCAAGGGTAAGACGAGAAGAAAGTCCTCATCTCATCCCAATCTGCTGACTTGTATTGCCATACCCGCCGGGTGCCCTTTTGGCAGGAATCGGGCGGGTAGTAGACAGATACAGACTTCACCAGACAATGGTCGGAGCTACCCAAAGGTGATGATACCGACACTGAGTATCGGTCTGGATCTGTTGTCAGCAGAAGGTCCAAGCAATAGGCTGTATGCGTCTCAACATCTGGTACTCTTGTTGCCTCTTGGACCAACTGGGTGAGATTTAACGCTAAGGCGAGCTTTCGCGTCTCTCTCCCGGCGTGGTCGGTGTCCAAGTATGGGCTTAGCCACTCTTGGTGGTGGGCATTAAAATCCCCTAGTAGCACTAGTTGGGCTGAAGGGTACTTTTGTTGAGCCGCATCTGCCGCCTCAATAAGATGTTCAGTGAACCTGGTCGTCTCCTCATTTCCGCGGTGCGATCGGTAGACACAGGCGTAAAGAATTTTCTCTATGCCTGTGTCCACCAAAACCCAGAGAGTAGAGAATCTGGGATCTTCAAGGTTTCGAAGACGCCGATAGCACATATCGTCCCGAATGTACACACATGTTCCTGCGTGTGGTTTAAAATTGTGCTCCAAGGCATAGCCTGGGTATGTGAGGTACGACACGTCAGATGGTCGCCGTATCTGCGTCTCCGTGAGGAACAAAAAAGCCGGTTTTTGAGTCTCCAGGTGGTGGTGGACTGCCAAGAGATTTGAGTGCAGACCTCGGATGTTTGTGAGGTGCACTTCTCTGATACTGATGCTCTGATACTCAGTATCAGAGAAGACGCGTGCGAATAACTGTTGCAAGTTAAGGTGAACTTAGCGAAGTGGTTGACCACTAACTGTTATATATACAATAGTTTTTCATAATCAGGTAAGAATAATAATAATATAATATGGAACAACATTCACACAAGGTCTTCAGGTCCCAAACTAGGCAGAGCCTGTACTATGGTAACCTGATGACTGATATATATACTTAAATATATACTTATATACATATACACACCCAGACACAGGTCAAACAGACATGTTCATATACACAAATGTTTGACCTGTCCGGGAATCGAACCTGGGACCAGCGGCTCAGAAGGCAGAGTGCTACCAACTGCGCCAACCGACCAGTCAAAAGTCAAATGTTTGTAACATAGGTACTAGCAGACGACCTCAGCTTCGCACTGGTAAAAAAATTTAGTTAAAAGTTATATGGTACCCTAATTAAAAAAAATAAAAAATTTAGTTACGTAGATTGAAAAATGAAAAAGTAAACATTAAAAATGAGACACACATAATTATTGTAAATCTTACAAAATGTCGGCTCATTGTGTTTTCCTTGGAGACTTTTGAGATACAACACCAAGGTGTAGATAAGGGCTTTATGTGATATAATGGCAGTGGTCGAGACCCTCATTTATAATCAATACCCTGATTAATTAAGCAAATAACTTGTAAACTTCGAGCGGGTGTTTACTCAAAAGCCCTGAGGTGGGAAGGAACTTTCGAATAACCTATAGCTAAGCATTTGGACTTTGTTATACTTAAAAATAGAACTGTGGTGTGATAAGTTTAGAGAAATTAATAAGTCTAAAGAGTTCAATTGCAATGGTATTTTAAGAAATAATAATTATAGAATTAAAAAAATATAAGAATAAAAATATATTAAAGGCTTAGTTTACTGTTATTTCTAGTTCCTTACTATTTGAATGGCAAATATTCTTTAAAACAGGCTGCTATTTATGTGACGTTCTCGATGTAACTCAATAAATTAGTTTATATCTAAAAAAATAATATTATGTACCTATTATATAACAAGGTTAATTATTGAAGTGAAAACTTCTTTAGCGGCGTTGTGCACTTGTTTATGGGCAAAAGATGTATTATTTAAGTACATCGAATTATTTTCCTTGCGCTTGCCAACTGTCTCACCTGATGTTAAGTGATGACGTTGTCGCAAGCCTAAGAGGTAGGTACCTATACCTACAGTCGTGAATATTATATTATTATTTTTATATTATCTTCATTGAAATATAATCAAATCGTTAAGGTTAAGATCCACATACTATCGGTGCGGGCCGCTTCCAACCGGTCCTTGTGGAAACCAATGGGGGAGGCATATGTCCAGCAGTGGACGTCCTATGCCGAGATGATGATGATGATGAATATCCATACATACGGGTCAAATTGAAAACCTCCTTTTCAGAAGTTGGTTTATAACTTCGAAACGAGCGCCAGTTTTTACCGGAACGCGTCAAAACGGCGCTCGTAACTTTACCGACCCTACATCACTATAAAATAAAGCAAAGAGATGACGATGATACGAAAATAACTATAAATTAAGTTTATATGGAAAGTTCCGGTTAACCACTATAATTTATTCCGCGATACCCAGGATAGGGCTTGTTTATCGTGGATTACGTGTACGAGCAGTTTCCGGAATTTACTTTGTATAATTAACGAATTCATTAACTGAAAAGTACGTGACTCCCCAGGCAGGTGTACGCCGCATAATTTGACAGTGTAAAATACAAGACAGCTTTATGTGTGAAGATACCAGGAACACAAAATTACTATTATGCACTAATAGTGGAAGAGGAAGGCCTAGGCGAAAGCTCGAAATCAGACTGAGGACGTCATAAGAAAGATACAAGTCAAGAGTACTCTAAACCGACGATTGTGTATGAAAGGTCTGGTGAGCGTGGATGAAGCGAAAAAAATATGTCGGGATTGTAGAATTTGGAAGGCTGTGGTCTCAGCCTTCCCCTACGGGAAAGAGGCTTGTATATGTGCATGTATGTATGTAATAAAAAAGTGCTAACAACGAGGAGTATAATCACCATATAAATAAGTAAAAAAACTATTGCATTAAACTTATATGGATGGCCGCTGGCACTGGTGGTATTATTAAGAAAAGGGTTCCGTGGTAACTTTTTAAATAAACGCATCTAACTCACACACCTGCACTAGGATTCAATGTGTGGTGGGAGGCATAGACACATATAAACACATTACACGAACACCCACGACCGAGAGAACAAACATCTATGCCCATCACAAAAATATTAAGATTTTCAAAGATTCGAACCCGACGCCGCGAATAAGAAGTCAGTATCACTAATCACTCAGCAACGACAACAGTCAACAATTTCGGGCACGTTAAGATGTCGGTCTTGTTTGTCGTAATAAAATAACAATTTCTAAGCTATGGTCTGGCCACTAGCCTATTCGCCAACCCACATTGGCCAGCGTCGTAGGTTATGACCAACACCCCTCTCTGAAAAGAAGGCTCATCTCCCAGCTGAAGAATGTAGAAAAGCGTTGAACTAATTATTTTCTATTTATTTATATATTAATCCTCATAAGACCGTTAAAACGATGGATTTCTAGGGAAGCCTTTATTTGAATCAAAATGCTTCCTAAGCTATATAAATGGATATAATAAATTATTTTTTGTCTAATTTAAGCTTAACCACTATTTATTTAATGGTCATTGTCAATCTAATCTAATGTTCCGCTGCCTGAACGTACTCTCTTTTGTGTCAGTTTTTCAAACTTGAGCATTTTCCACTAGAAAGTACCCTTAAGGTGATTTTGACAACGGTACCTTACCTACATAGAGAGCTCAAGCCGGGGATGGAGATTAAACTGGTGACTCTCAAGTGGAAGGTCAACATTATGACAAAATATATAATCTGATGATAATGTGCTTACATGAAATATTGTTTTCAAACATCTATTTTTGACTATGCATTTTTTGTCACCAAGAAAATATTAATAATAAAAAATAATGTCTAATAAATCATTGTTAATAAATCTCATGTTTTTGAACACAACGATTGTTTTATTATTTTTTATTATTTTATTAATAATAATGTTGTAATTCTATTTTGGCCTTACTATGGTTTACTATAAATATATTATATATTAACATTTTAAATGTAACGCTGTTGTAACGTGAAAATAATTATGTTAACTAGAGTTTTCTGTCCTTAACGTTATTTAAAGAAACATAAATAACACATTTCTCTATAATTAAATTTATAATTAGAGCTGAATAAAAAATAATTACTTTCGTAACTGGCATGGCTATGAATAAAAGAAAACAATTATCGTAGTCGCTACACGAAGCTTGTTGGGATAATAAACCTTATTTCGACACTAGTTTGTTTCATTTTCAATCTGACCAGACCCGAGTAACTTATTTAAGTAATTGTGGGACCAACTTCCATCTGCTAACAGTATTTTTTGATAGGTACCTTCCCACTTGTGAGGACAAGTTAAGAGGAGTAGATAAAATTGCCATTTAAGATTATTACGACAAAAACCTAAGTGCTAAGTACCAAATACATTTACTATTGTTTCATTACTATTCGCCTTTGATACAAAATATATGTAATTGTTACTATTTTTTTAATTGCCATGTTGGCCTCAGACTTTATTGTGTGCTTTAGTTTAGCAAGCTTCAGCTTCTAGAGAAATGTAAAATAAATAAATAATAAATCTTCTATTTATGTAACAAAGGTTTACATTGCGTAAAGACAGCTTAGGGGAAATGATAATCAATAATAATATATGTTTCTGACAAGTTTGTGCACTTATTCTGATAAGTGCACATTATATTACATTACACACACACACTTCATCGCTGCAACGCGTGATCAAAGTGCTATCAACTATTTGGCTCAAAGAAACAGCATTGCAATTCAACGTGGTAATGCTGCTAGCATTCTGAGCACGCTGCAACTGGTAGAGGGTTAGAGCATTTGAGTTATCTATAAGCTGACAGCAACTAGCGGATTCTTCAACTGTTTTTGTAGTAGCACGACCCAATGTTCTACATATTTTTATTTGTCAATCCACAGGGAAATACTATTGAGAAACACTGGTATAGCTCAGTTGAATTTGACAGCGCCCTTAAATACCACGCTTTATAATAAGTCCTTCCTGCTCTTTGTATGATACAGAAGCCAGTATCGGGGCATTAGGCCGTACGGCCTGGGAGGATAAGTATGCATTTTTTACAATAATTATAATTTTACTAGAAATAAATAATAAGAAACATTTAACTTGCCTCATAGTGCAACCTAAATACAAAATTATGCTACAAGAACAAACTAATTTGTTGTAATAGTTATTTCATTAGCATGTGAACAAAATCTACTGCCATCGTAATCAATCGCCTCGCTCCACATTGCTACAAAGCGATGATAGGTGGCTTAATACTGTGTCTACTAAATCCATAGAATATAATTTAAGACTTACGAGATAAATAACAAGCTGCACTGCTCGAAATCCCACCATTACGTCCACACAACACACATACACTCCCAGACGTCCGCCCGCTTTGTCGATACACCCACGCAACGCAAATGAGCCTTGGTATCAGCAAATCGTTGGTTAAACCAGGCTCCGAGTCTCGGTTAAAGCAGACTCAGTTAAAGCCCTGCTTAATTGGGTTCTATTTGCCATCTGTAAATTGCTAAGCTGGAAGCTTGGGTAACCGACATCGGATTGAATCTACGACCACGTGTAAACAATGGTTCATTATTTTCATTTGTAAATTGCATTTACGTCTCATCAAGAAGATCTTTAATGAATAAGCTTGTATGTAATTTATATTACTACCTGCGCCCCGTAGTTTCACCCGCATCGACTACGGTTTCCCCCTTACCTCAGTTATACGTCATAGCGTGATGGTATATATAGCATAAAACCTTCCTTGAAAAATGGACTGTCCAACACAAAAATATTTTTTTACTTCCAATCGTGGTACCTGAGATTAGCGCGTTCATCGAAATAAACAGACACACTCTTCAGCTTTGTAATTTTAGTTTAGATGTTTTGCAACGACCTCAACTTCATCATCATCATGATCAGCCTGTTGCAGTCCACTGCTGGACATTGTGCCTCTCCCATTGCACGCTATCAAACCCGATCCTCGTTCTCCCGCATCCAGCTATTGCCAGCCACCCTGCAAAGATCGTCGCTCCACCTAGCCTGAGGGCGTCCTGCGTCCCCCACTGAGTGAAACTCGACCAATCGTACAATCTCGATCAAATTATATGAAATCAAATCAAAATCAAAACCATTTTATTTTCACACAACTAAGGTCCAGGGGTTAGTTACACAGATACATAGAAAGTTATTAGTAATCACAAGAAACACAATATGTTAACATACAATATAATAACAAATAAATATACAATAATTACCTATGTTGTCATGTACCTGCGCGGTATCTCATGCAGATGACTACCAGAAGCGCGAGAAGGTTCCAAATCTGTCATCATTTGCATGAAATGCCTCAGTACAGGCGCCTGCAAATCCTCTGCTACATTAAGCACAGTACGGTAATACACATACATTTGCCCAAATTGCCCAAAAGAACCAAGAATCGATAATGTTTTAAACTTGACATCATAATACAGCCCAGGCCCAAGGTCACACGATATTTTCAAGTCATTAACTTACTAAATGATGTAGTGAACGCTCACACTTCATTACTCATTTGGAAAATATGAAACTTGGTGTTGTTTTAGGGAGGGGTTAAATGTTTTACTCGCTCTTTCGTAATTACGTTGGCTTTCTTACTCGGCGAGGCAGACGGGTTATGCGTCGTATATACATAAATTTTGTACTAACTGGACCCCGCGGTTTCACCCGCGTAGTGATGAAAAACGGTGGTCATGATGATGATGATGATAAAAGGTTTTGTGTTATAAAGTATCTGCTACCTCCACCCCAAATTTCATCAAAACTTTTCAAGCAGTTTGAGCGTGAAAGAGTATCAAACAAACAAACTCACTTTAATATTATTAAAGTAAGGATTTCTCTGTAGTGATTTTTTATATGTTAAGATATAGTGCCTTTGGATATAAGTGCGTGTTTGTAGTAAAAATGCATTTTTTCTATCCTATTAGTTTTCCTCTAAAAAGCAGATCATCTTGCATAAAATAACGTTTAAGACATAAACGTGTACCTGAAAAATGTGTACCTGGAACATGAAATTAACAATAATAACTATAGCTTTAATAGTTTGATAAAACGATTTTTTTTTATTTACTCTGTTATATAAATAAATTGTATATAAATTTATTGCCGATGCGTAGGGCACCATATGTCTTGACTGTACCTAACTAATAATTATAAATGACGTGATATTTTTTTCATTATGAATAAATTATATCAATATCAACAAAAAGTTCTATACACACTCGTTTTTTACACCTGTATTGTCACTCCCTTTTCATCCATTGTTTCACGAGTATTTTATGGTTTTGAGATTATGTGATTTATAAGAATAATGTTTACCTGAGCCATAATCGGAGTCATTATAAACAATGTGTAAAATTCTGCATTGGTCAGGATTAGTGCACCAATTCTACTAAATCTATTTTTCCCTGATCCCGGCAGTTACCGTCATCGTGGTGAACACTCGCTGTGCTCAGTCGCAAACTCAGCATAATATCGATCTTCTACAAGACAATCTTTTACAATGCCGATGGTGTGTTGTTTCAATGATTTATGGATATTTAGGAGATAAAATATTTAGATTTAAACAATCTCGTCTCTCTATAGTATTTTCTTAAAACTAAATTAGTTACATTTTAGACTTTTGACAGAGTGGTCATGGTGGTCAGATCAGGAGAGGTAGCACACTTGACAATCCATGGCCACTCATCTCGTATCACTGCCTTTCTCGTAAATTCTTAAGTTCTATCGGGGGTTAAGTACCGTCCCGTCCACTTTTCCTTGAAAGGGGTGCAACATACTAATTTCTCTTTTAATTACATGTTAATAGCTAATTTAGGGGGTTAGAGCATTTGAGTTATCTATAGTCTGATAATATTACAATATATTTTTTTTATTTTTTTATTACACTGAAACCCCCGCACTAGGATTCCTTGTTTCGCGGTCGGCATGGACACACACAATCACAGCACACAAACATCCAAGACCTGAACAAACACCTACACTCATCGCACAAATATTTGCTCCTGCCGGGATTCGAACCCAGGGTCCCGGATACTCAGAAGTCATGTCACTGGCCACTGAGCCACGGCAACCGTCATTATATTCACTAGGATTGCGCAAATGTTATTGTAGTAGCTGCAGAATTGTAATGGTAATGGGTAACTCTTTCGTGAGTATTGCTCATTATTTATATATGAATTTGTAATTTCACTAACGTTCACGTAAGCTAAATCGTGTAAAACGCAAATAATTATAGTTCTTAATAAAAAAAAACACAAATAGTATTAGGCTTTAGAAAAATTTGGAATCGGTTCATAAACAACGGAGATAAGAATAAGAAACTTTATTGGCCTTATAACAATGGTCGTTACACTGGACAAGTCAAAACTGCAATAATAAGCTTATACATAAGAACGAAAGGATTAATAATAAAATAAAATAAAAAACATATTATACAATTCTACGAGATGAATGAATATTCTGTGAGACGCATTTCAGCAATTAATGAGTATAATGGGTGGTTTTCAAAAAATATTTTTGTTTTATTTTAAAGTCTTTAGTGTTCAATTTGGCTATAGTCAATGAGAGCTTGTTAAATAATAATATTTTATTGTAGATTCCTTGTTTTTGAACCTTTCTCAATCTTACTTGTGGAACAAATAGTTTTAGATATCAGGTAATAAATTTTAAAAATTATAACCGATATCACAACCACCTGGTTTTGAAGCAATGTATATTAAACGAAAAAACTAATATAAACGAACACAGATCAATGAAAAAGGAAAATGTGTCGTATAATTATTGTACCGCAGTAAAGCCTCCACTAAAAAACAAATAATCTTAAATAGTAAGCGAGCTTTCACACCCGACCCGATCTTCCAATACCGAGCCTAATGCTATGCCTATAACTTTTCGTACGCTATAAATCTCGCAGCAAACGACGTGGCCTACATCCTCGTCTATAAACATCCTGCAGAAAATAACATAAACTTTAGGTGGTTTTATAAACATGCGCTTTCGCTTGGGAAAGTTTGTAGGTGGAAAGTGAGGGGAGTAGGAGCGCATTTATTATTGAAGTCTACCTTTTTGGTATTATTACTCAGACCTAGGGTGTGTTTCAAATTGAGCTTTGAGCGCTTTGAGCACAGAGAGTGTGCTTATAGTTATTCCAAAATGCACTGACGGCTGCACACAAAATGTATATGACGTTATCGTCCTGTGCTTAGAACGCTCACGAGTACGACGTAGAGCAGTGTGAGCGCTGTCAAACACATACATAAATAACTATGCACTGAGAGTCAAACCTCTGACTCATTATGAGAATCTGTCAAAAAATTGGTAGTTCGTCCACAAAAAATTAAAAACGTAATATTATTTAACAGAAAAAAATGACCCATTTTGTCCCCATGAAGTACGGAAGTGAAGGATTTAATATGAATTTAAAGGGGAACTGTCATTTAAGAATTCGCGCGCATTCACACACAAAAAGCCGTTCCGATTTGCGTCAGCATTGTCAGTACTAAATTCATCTTGGAACAGCTAAATCCTTACGTACGAACGTGTGCACTGTGAGCCCAAATTGAAACGCAGCCCGGTCAGTGGTGCAATTAGAAATGACTTACAAGCGTCACTGTCATTGTATCGCAAAGATGTAAACAAAGCAATAACGCACATTCCGTCAGTACTAATTATATTTTTTCTGTGACACATTTGTACTAGATAAATGACATTTAGTGCTGAATTCATTTGTTTCACCCTGCGATACGGCTGCATATGTACAAATAGTTTATTTGGTGACAGAATACAACTATTTTCTATGTCTCAGAACATTGCCAGTAAATTTACCATTTAATAAAACACTAAACAAGGCTATAACGCGTTAGGCGGCCTTAGACGTTATAGGGTGACCATATCATTATCTAGAATAGGGCACTTGTTGCCTGTCAGTATGAATTTATCTATATCCTCACTTATACTATACAGTAAAAAGATTGTTTTTTTGTGTGTTTTAAATAAACTTAAAATACAAACATTTAAAAATTGGTTCACCTCTATAAAGGTATCTACTATCAAGGACTAAAATAAGTTATTCAAGCATCATTTTGTTGCAGGTTATATCGGCGGCGGACGGTGGAATCTCTTCTACGAGTATACAAAAAAGTGCTATAATTGGGTAAAATGTTTGCTAAAACAGTTTGATAGACCTTAATAATCTGGTTCAAACAAAATGGCAACACATGTTTGTGTTTACTAGTCGTCAAGCTCAGCCTTTGAGCTCACAACCGAGGTGATATATCGTGGCTAGGGTCGTAATAACCATATGGAATATATAGCTGTAATGATGATATTGACTATACCATATTTTCTTTCACTGAATTAAGAGAGTGAAGAATATACTAACTATATATTCTCGTCACGTTAGCCTGTAGTGGTGGAAGGTACAAACATAGAAAATAAAGCTTGAAAAATACAGATACAAATATTTGGAATTACCATTAATTCAGTGACATTTGTATCAGTGGCAATGATCTGCTTTTTCTCCATTACTCTAATAAATTATTAATAATGGCAAGCTTTTATTTAAAACAGCAACGTTCGCATGTTGTTAGTCTTCAAAATTTGCAAACCATTTACGAGCGATCTAAACTTTTTCAAGCAAGAGTCTGCTATCATCGAGGTCATATTATGGATCCATTAGGTGGAAGCTGGAACTATCATAGCCTAGCGGCCTTTGACAGCCAATGCTGCCAGCGTTAAGGTAGACTTTCGAAGCGAGCGTCTATAGCGTCAGTGGCGCTGCGACTGAGCGACATATAGATGTTCTTTACAAATGTATGAAGTTCTGGGGAACATCATTCGAGCGCAGCGATACTAACGCAGCGTCAGTGCCGCCGTGACCGCGTTGTCAGACGCCCGCGTTTGTCACTCGGCCGCGCTTGCACTGTTGCTGTATTTTGAGGTTACTTAGAAAATGGCCTCTGTTGAGATTTTTACCGACGAAGAAGACGAAATTTTAATAACATTGGTTTCTCAGCACCCATTGCTTTATGATTTAAGCGCGGAATTGGAAAATCAGATTGGTAGAGACTTTTTCCAAACTGAGATAGTATGACTATTAAAAGATCATCGTCTTCTTCCTCTTCTAGCAAAACAAGTTACAAATCCATGATGTTTTAAAAGACTGCTTTATAGATCAATCCGGTCGCGTCGCGCAGCGAAAGCGATGAGACTGTGCGTCTGTCGTGGGTATCGAAAGTCACCAAAGTGTCACTGTCGCGGCATTAGTGACGCGGCGTCGGTGACGCTATAGACGCTGCGTCTGTGACGCTCTGCTTGAAAGTACACCTTTAGTTGTCAAACAGACGGACACTAGTTCTATGCTTAGCAAGGGCTTGAGCGATGAAAGCAGCACCGTTATCAAGCTCTCAGCATGCATCGGGGGCATAGACTTTCGAGGGCTTGACTGGCTAGTTACCACCCACAAATTTGAAAATTTGTCTCATAATTTATTCAGGCGACATTTCTTGAGAGCCAGGAAACATCAAGGTTAGCATGATAACACCTTCGACCCTATCATCACTGACCATTAAGTGAGATATAGGTCAATCACTTAAACTATAAATTTAGTATAACAAAACACTTCTCAACGGCTTATGAATAGGAAATGATGGCAATAAAAATAATACTGTACATTACTCAACCGTCACAATAACGAGGGGAATTGCAATTAAATTGTCACTTGTGATGTACGATGGATCCTGTAAAATAATCTAGTGCTGCTGTCATCTATTACAGCTTCCTGAGATCTGGGGGTACCCCCAGGGTGTCCACCGACAAGATTGAAAGTCAACCTACCAAAGATTGCAGTAGGAAGCTGATGTAGGCTGTATCTAACGTGTTCTTGCAGATATCTCTTTGGGAGGCATAATGCCCACCAGCGAACTTCTTATGACGGATAAGTGTTTACGCACGTACATTAATGTTCAAAGTTATACGTTTTTCTTTCATTTCGAATTAGTATCTCTTTCGGATTGAATTCATATTATGAATTCATAACGTAAGTACAGATGTCATTTGTTTTTACGAATTGGCGGCAATTTAAAAAGTATCTTGTGCGTTTAATTTGATTTGACTAAAGAAAATTTTCACTCCATGATTTATTACTACAATCGTTGCGGGCTTATCAATTACATAAACATAGCAGTAAACTTCTATTAGCATTATATGACTAAGCTCCATCTCGTATATTTTATCGATAAAACATATTATACACGATAGAGCCTTGAACTGAAATTGGTGTAAAGAAAGATTTATAATATATCTTAAAACTATTCCGTATATAGAAGGTGCTAAGGGCTATAGTCCTCAACGCCTTACTGTTACAGAATCTAAAGAGCATGCAGCTGAGCGACACAGCAATCGCAATATGAAATTAAACCTCTGTCAAACTATAAGGAAAATAAAAAATCTACATTATTTTTATTTCCTGACAAGCTGCGCGTATAATCTGAAAACGGGGGTGTCATAACGTGCGAGGAATCAAATAAAACCTAATTCCTGATGTCGACCGTGCCATCGTCCCTTTGCTAGTCAGTACGTGACCCTGTCTGGTTATGATGCCCTGGGCTGTGTTTATGGCGGGACGTTCTATCAGTAATACAATGAAATGCGAGGCGGTAAAACATAAAAAAAATATACTGTATATATACATGTGTTATACATGGTACTATTTAAATACAATGTAAACATGTGAAATATTAAGGATTTACCTGTATAATATCAATAACATATACAAAGATACCACTATATTCCTAGCCTTAGTGTAGTCTTAATTATAATGATTATTATAACTAAAAGATAATAGCAAAATACAATGTATTAAAAATTATGTATATATTATTCATTTCAATTATATATTTTTATGCAAAAAAGGGATCTACAAATCAATATCGGCATTTAAATTACTGTTTGCAGGTATAGTAGTAGTTGTAGTAGTCAAGTATGCACTACACCTACTGCAAAAAAAGCTGGCAACATTACCTCGTTGAATATCCAAACTTATTCGTTGGCCTATGTAAGCGCCATTCTGTGCCAGTCATCTGTGATTTCTACTAACCGTCTGGACATCTCTTTCAAAAAGAAACGCGCTTCAGAAAAATAAAATGTTGAGAAAATAATTGTGATCTCAATAAATATACATAAATAAGATAAGGACGAAATCCTCCTCTTGTCCTTAGAAGGAGAGCTCTGTTTTTAAATTACTGAGACACTGGTGTTCATTTTTAACCGATTTCAAGAAAAGGAGGTTTGGCACATATTCCAAAAAAAATAAGGAGGTTTCTGAATTCGATCGTTTATATATGTCGGCATGTATTAGATACCCGAACAGTAATGGCGTTAAATGTGAAGTATGAATTTGACTAAAGGGTTTTTTCTAGCACTTGATTGGTCAACCAAGTGGAGGTAGGGAACACGTAATATTCTATTGTATATATAAAATTGGTACTTATTATAGCCCTTACAAATAACTAGCTTTCAGCCCCGGCTTCGCACACGTATAAAAATTGAAAATGAATAATTATAACGGCCGTAATAAAAAAAAAATATAGCTATGTCTCCCGGAAATAGTGTAGCGTCCCAACAGTGAAATAATTTTTCGAATCGCTTCAGTAGTTAGGGAGCCTATTCAATACAAACAAATAAACAAACAATCAATTTTTTTCTATTTATAATATAAGTTTAGACAACCCTAAAATATATCTTTGTATTAAATTGTGAATTTTACATAATTACAATATTAAGGTTGTAATTTTTAAGCGTTGTAAGCGTGGGGATGGATCCAGCGTCCGTAAGTTTGACAGCCGACGCTCCTACTGCTGAGCTATGATCACTTCTGTAAATTTTAAGTAATTAATTTCATGGACCCTATAAGATTCTATATACGAAAATAAATTTGACTTGTCTTGTTTAACGTACAAAGTTAAAACATGGTTAATCTATCTATCTATCTAACTAAGCACATTTATCAGATTTTGGTTACTGTAAACTATATAATTATGGACAGGGCTGTAGTTCCATCCAAATTAAGCCAATTTGGCTTTATTCAGCCTTAACATGACACAGCAATGTTCAAACACATTTTTATGCTGTTATTTTCTGTCTTTCCAAATGAATCTGGAGCATGCTTTAAACCTTTTTCGTCCCTTTTAAGGTCTTGACCCAGATTAGTATGGTAGACAGAATCTCTCGATCTATATGCATGAACTCAGATAAGTAATAAGTTAGGACCATATCATCTTAGTCTTTAGAAATTGTAATAAAATTGTGCCATTTCGTAGGCTTCAATAATTTCCTTCGATATTTAAGGCATATTTTTCATTTTGAATTGAACGTATGTTTATGACGTAAAACGAAATTCGTTTCGTAACTCAATTTTAAATTTAGTTTGTAAAGATTCATGTTTAAGATTATTTTTTTATATAACCTATGAATGTATTTTGAATGTATAAAACACGGGAATCACTCACGTAGTAAGATAAAGGGTTCTGACTATAGTTGAAACTAAATGGTGGAGTTTTTCAAGGAGAATACGGGGCGTTCTAGGGCGTGATCGCGGTTTGCTTAGTACGTAAAACTATAGTTGAAACCTTCTGCCTTCATTATCATCATCTCATCCATAGTACGTCCACAGCTGGACATCTGGAAATAACTCTCCCATTGTTTTCCACAAGGACCGGTGGATTTCTGAGTTACTACGTAAGTAATTCCCGTATTTTATACATTCATAATGTGTCAAAACCACGTCATAAACTGAGGTGGTTTTAATAATAAAAAATAATAAAATATAGAGTACACGTCAAAGTTTACTCGAGTGAGTTTACCAGTAGGTAGTTTCTACGTCTCGTGAATAGGTAATGTTCAACACGCTAACATGGCTTTGTCATAATATTTAAAATCAATAAGCACAGGAATGTACACAGTGTTCGAACCGCTATTTGACCGGTATCAGGAAATTAACTGTAAATTTTTAAAAGGTTATTTATGAGAAAGTATTGAAGGGTAAATATTAACAAGCATTTATTGATCTCTAGTCTTTCAAAACTCTCTAGAATTGCGACTATGTTGATGATTTTGAAATGAAAACTTGTAATCAAAAAAATATTTGGTTACATTTTTGGGTAAAAAATTTTTTTTCACTCTTTTTAGTGCCCTTTGTTCCTCATGGGATCAATTTCATTGTGGTGTAGGTTTACGACATGCAGTTATTAATTTATTGTAAGCTAATACTTACATACACTCAATATAAACCGATACACAAGTATTGCAAGCTTATATATACATATATATATATATATATATATAGTCGAGAATAATGGTTCTTCGGTATACGAATCAGTGATTAGTTTTAACAAACCTAAATCTTAATTTATTTTACGCGCACATCACCGCATTAGTATTCCCTGTGTCGTTGTCGCGGGGATTGCACACAATCTCATCACACAAACATCCAAGACCCGGTACAAACATATACGCTCATCGCAGAATTCGTGTCAAACGCTGATTTTCTTTAAAAAACACAGAATATTTTAATATATATAGGCATCTGCAAAATTTCAAAGCTTTATTAAAAGACTCAATGTTCTTTTCCCGAGCTAATATTATTTGAAATTATTTACCTATATATTTTATTTCATTTTAAATTGTGTCCTTCAATTTTAAACACGCACAATAAAACCTTACTCATTGTGATAGCATAGATAGAGGATGGTTTTCTTCCAAATTTAATCAACCCGCATCGATAGATCGAATAAATACTCTTTCAATAGTCATCCAATAGCCAATCAGGGAACAGAATTCAATTATAGTTTCGAAAGGATTTCTAAGCCTCTAATAGCAGCTATTGTTTCGTATCTTGACAGCCATTACTGACCCATTCGGAGAGCAATAAACAGTAAATTTTACGTTAAGGCCTACAAAAGGTCTAAAAACGATGAAGATAGGTCAAACAGATAGAGGCGATATTGCCAGTTGATATTATCGCTGCTTTTAACGATATTGTGTCCTGCATTTTTCTTCCTGTCGTTTATTCAAACAATAAAAATGATGACCTTTGCACTTAGAACGCAATGACATGCAGAGAAATTGATACAAAATTATTGTGGATTACTCACACAATTTCAAAAAGAGTTAGTAAAAGTCAGTCAGTATAAGTTTTAGATAAAACCAATATTGTGATTATTACAGTTTGTTGTTTTCTTGTCATACCTACAAGTTTATTCAAAATTTGTAGTTTCATCAATATCTCATCAATTAAAGAACGATTAACTCGATTTATTATTCACCATTTAGAAGTTACAATGAATAAAGGACAAAAGTAGTCAGATACTAGGTAGTTTGAGTTATGTTCTTTCTTCCAATACATAACAATCTTGTATTACAGAATTGTTACCTAACTGCCCCGAAACGGCTTGCCTGATTTTTATAAATCTTTTTGTGTTTTTTTTGGTAGATTACCGCCAGTAGTACATTTGGTAGATTGGAAGTAGGTCGTAAAGCATTTCTCACTTTCGTACGCCCCATTTACTAATCGCGATATTAGTATTTTTTTATAAACAAGTATCTAAATAATTTAACTATCGTAGCGTTTATTTTATTGCCCTAATACTAGTAGTATTAGGGCATAGATTGAAACGCTATATAATAATACTCAAATGTCCTACACATTACTCTTACATGTTCTAGCTATACCTCATTTCATTTTCACTTTTAAAAAGATAAAATCTAGAGGCAAATAAACGATTCTCCAACATTTTCTTAAAATAGTTACCGACCACCAACTTACCATAGTACGTGTTCTTCAGCCAGTATTAAGATGGATAAACTTCAAAGCGTACATTTCAACTATGCTAACACTTCGAGAACTCTCTTCGGTTCCCTCAAAGATTGCTTTCTCGTCCTCGTAACATGCATGTTTTAGAAGAAAGTACAAACCTGTAGTTTAAGACGAGGAACTGAGTTAAGTTAATTTACATAATAAATATAATAATAAAAATATTGTATAACACGGGATACGCACCATGATTTACATTTTGATTGAGTTCCCGATATTTCGGCGCGGTTCCTCGCACCATGATCACGGAGAGATTCCAAAAATAATAATAATATAATAAAATATTACAACACTCAGTCTTTGGTCTGTATTGCTAGGAGTACGAGTAGGAGATGTTCTGTTGACAAGAAACATCGGGTGTAGCAGATGACCAAAGTCAGTAGGTGTGAGTATTAAAAATCATGTCTATAGTATTTATATGACCTCCTCTGTATTCAGCAGGGTTACCAATTTTTTCACAATGAGGGATTACTACCAACATTTTAAAAATCACCCTGAGGTTCATTTCTACCTTTTGAGGGTAAATTTATCTTAGTACACTTCAAACACATGGCCATAATATGTGGCTTTAAATTTAGCACGACTTCTTTGGCTTTAATTAAACTCGTATAAGTATATGTCTTAATATCGATTACGTTCAGCGTTTAGCGTTTATTTGTTTAGCGTTTATTTTATTAGTACGCATATATTTATTTTTTGCACTACGTGATACGAAATACAATATAATAAAAAATCTATTTAGGTAGGTACTTATAGTTATTCATTTCACCACTGCGACATCAAATCAAAATCAGTAAACCGTTGCATTACAAAACCACGCTTCTTCTTCTTTTTGTTTTTTTCGTCACTTTCTGCATCTCTCGCTTGTTCTATTTGTTTATTTGCTTTCTTTTCCGGCTTATCAGTTTCTTTCATTTTTTGAGCTTAACATTCTATGTCGAAAGGGCACTGATCAGCGGGGTATATCGGCATCATTATAATTGGGACGTAGTTTGATGTACCACCATCCTTTGACTGTTTTTCAGCTGCGCACTGACAGCAATAGCTTTGTGCTGCCGAAATAGCCCTGGAATTGACTAAATGTTGAACCACGGCTTTCAAGCGGTCTTCATCTTATTTATCAGGGTTGGAATTCTCCCATTTTCCTTCTGGGTTCAATTGGACAAGAATAGGAGCTGTCATGTCTAACGCATCAAAGCCAGGTCTTGCCAAAGGGATATCAGCCAGTTTTGATAATAACTGTTTTTCAGTCATTTCGATGATTAAGCTTATGTACCTATTATGTTATTTTATTGCCATTGACTTCCAGGAATTTGGCGACGGACGTAACATAGGTACATTAAATTAGGTAATATATAAAATAGATCATTATAAGAGCCAAACAAAGTGTAGGATCTCTCCGTAGGAACTTGACCTATACATATAAAATCTTGTAGTTAACGTAATTTTATTTATAGAATGATAGGTTAAATAAAAATTTTACAAAAATATGTGACTGAAAAATGTAATGTAAATAGTCGAGTATAACCGTTGCTAGCAACAGAAGTTATGAATCTAGTCTGTGAGTATTATGTACAACAAGTCTTTGCGATTATATTCGAGTATCGTTCGAGAACTCTTTAAGGACAGCTTAGGGCATCAGGTTCTGTACCGTATCGTAGATAAATTCAATAAATTTTGAATTTATAACTAGCAACCATTCCAACATAAAATCTCCAGTCCACGAAGACTCCAACAATTACTTACTCTATATGGTTACAGTACTAACAAGTAAATTTGAAACTAGGTTTCATTCGCATAAAAGTGAAGTTAAGAATTACATACTGTAACGTTTAACCGGAAACAAACTAGTGATAATTACGAATAAATTGACATTTTTAGCGGTTGATTTTTAAATATTCTTATTGTTATCATATACCGTGCATGAAATAGGCGTGTTGATAAAAAGTATTATAAAGTAAAATTACACACTTCAGTATAGAAATGTATAGAGCAAAGTCACTTAATAAACGGGTTAATGACTATTAATGATCAACTGGACATAAAAACGTACAAGACATTAAAATATAATTGCCAGGTACGACCTCATTTTAGTTCACTTTGTAGAACATTGGATATAATAGCCTATGACTGAAATAAAACAGCCAAAATGAGGTTTAGCGGAAATGTGCTAGAACAAGGGATACAACAGAGTGGAAAAGAAAAACATGATGTTATGACCCCACGGAGCGGAGATAAGGACAAGAAGAATGAAGCAAATTCTGTTTATTCCTAAACTCTTATATATCGTCTCCAACTCGTATAGTTAAAAAATGGAAATATTATCAAAAAAACAAAAATGTCACAGAAAATATGCATATAACCCAGTGGATCAGCTAGCTAAAGCAGCAGATAAATATTATGTATGTTTAAAATATGTAGCTATTGTTAACAAATCGTTACCTCCAGCGATATCGAAGAAGGCTCCAAATATCGCTGGAGCGATGAAGTTGGGAAGGACCTTTGCGAACTCCAAGCCGATAATTGGCAAAAGATGGATCAATATAAAAGAAAGTGGCATATATTCATATTGGAGGCCAAGTCTCATTTTGAGTCCCTCCACCATAATGAATGAATGAATTATTTCTAATAATTCAAACGGGGCTTGATCGCGTGATCGATTTATTAACAGTGTTCAAATCTCGAAAGTCTAAAAATTACTTTATACATTTTCAGATCGCATAATTTCACGAAATTCAGCTATTAAGTGGCCAGCTCAATCATGTGATTTAACACCGTTGGATTACTTTTTGTGAGGATATGTTAAATACAGAATCTATGCGGAGCCAATCGAATCGATTGCAGCCTTAAAACTCGTGAAGTGATTAAGGAAATAGAGCTACCATTTTGCCAAAATCGAATGAAAACTTTGATGAAAGAATCGAAGATCTATAACCGTGATCGTAGTGAGTATTTATCAGATATCATTTTTCATTCATAATTAATTCCCAAACCTTACTTTAACACGATAAGGATGTCAATGAGTGTCATCTCAATTATTATTATATTTCGAATAACAAAACAAAGTTCTTGTTGAAAAATCCTATATTTTGATTTGCTTTCTGATGATATTTGTATCTGACATGTATATAAGTTTTTTAATCAAACATCTAACTATTATCGATTGCCAGTATACATTATGTATGTTTCACAAATTTTCAATTAATAAGGATGTACCTGCATTTTAACCATATAAAACTGATTTGTTTTATACAGTAGGTACTGTTTAAAAGAGACATTTTTGTAATTACTCGAATTCATACGTTGGAGTCTTGGAGTTTAGATTGTATTGTAGTATACCATAATTTACATAAGTTTCTGTGCCCTAAAGGCGATATTTTATTCATATTATTATTGAATTAAAAGACTCAGGCGTAGATACTTTATATAAATGATATGAAATACACAATATTTAGTGTCAATTCCGCAAGTTAAATTAAAACTGCCATCCCTCCTACATACATTGCATGCAGGAAGTATACACTACGATTACACATGTAATCGTAAGATTACATAATTATGTATTAGGATTCACATACTTTATACTGCATGCGATTTATGCGGGAGGAAGGGTGGTACTCTCTGCGTGATGGCTATGAACAAATGAATGTTTGGCCTTAGATAACACTAAAAATTATGTATAAAATATTCTTTGTTATAATTTTTATTAAAAAAGGCGAATAAAACTATTGTGAAGATATTAAAAAGTATTTTCGAATTAAAGCTATTTTTGCCTATCGTATATTTTGTAAACAGTCATAGATTTATGCGAAGAGAAGGGACATCATAATAATAGATTATACAAAAAATACGTAAAGCAACGGCCATCATAGTGTGCATGCATACACGTGCGTACGGAAGCATATACGCCGTGTTTTTATGTAATTCTCTGAGAAATATATACTTCTCTGGTTTTAAGTGTTTTGGTAGAATGTCTTAGTGATTAGATATTATGACATTGTAAAGTAGCTCTTTGTTTTTCACTGTAAAACTTGCAGCAGTGGATTATATACGGTATCAGAATATTTATCATCTCAAAAAAATTACATTCACATACTGAGATATATAATAACTTAAAAATAAACACTTATTGTGCCGTAGATCATAGTTAAAAAACCTTATTTATACAAATTAATTAAGAATTACACTTTCGAACAACAATAGCAAAACATTATCCGCCAAATAAAATGTTTGCATTGCCGCGCCGCACCGCGCAAAGTCCGGTGGCATGAATTTTTAGAATTTTATGGGTGATTGAACCGGAACTTGTGTTAATTTTTTCACGGAAAATAATAATTTGATGTTTCATACCGGAAGAGGTATAGTTCCCATGGGATAAATGAGGTAGCGGCAAACTGTACCGTTATCCACGCGGTTGAAACCGCAGGGCACTACTATTTACTAATAAATAAAGCTTCAAAGTATAGTTTGCAACACTTTTCTTTATAACAAAAGTTATAAAGAAAAGTGTGTTATAAACTACTATTAAAACTGAGAAAAAAGGAATTCTAACATTATGTAGGCTTATCTCCAGAATACTGTAATGGTGAAAAAAGTTACAGCGTTCATAAATTATTATAACGTTAAATGTATTCAAGAAAGTTTCAACAAAAGCTCCCAATTTTTGTAGAATAATGTTTTTGTTATCTACGGGTTTATGATGAAACGTATTACAAACCGATAGGTACAACCCCGAAGTCTACGTAACACAAGTTACGAGTGAATAGGTACCTTCTAAGTTTACGTGATACACCTTAGACCGCGTCGTCACTTAACATCAGGTGAGACAGCGGTCAAACGTAAACTTAGTACCTTAAGAAAAACCTCTAAAATTGCCATATATTTTATTACTGATTACAATTTTTGCGCACAAACAAAAAGAAATGTTTTTTTGATTTTTTTTTGCTATCGCAAGCGTCACTTATAGCTAAAAAATTTTTGTCTGCTGTGATATTAATTTGCTCAACTCTGGTACCCGCAAATGTATTTTTCCCTGTGTCGCGTGAGGCGTGGACACAATCACAACACACACACATCCTAGATCCGGACAAACACATACACTCATCGCATAAATGTTTAGCCATGCTGGGATTCGAATCGAGGGCCTCAAAGGCCCAGAAGTGATTTCACTCACAGCTGAGCCACGGTATATTTGACCGTCGTATATTTACATAATAATAGTTTTATTATTACTACTTTAATACGACCTTTATTATCTTATTATTGTGAAAGAAGATAAGGCAAGATGAAGTTATTAATCTGATATCTTTATACACGTGCCTTAACCATAAAACGATGGCATTAATCCCAGTTTTGTACCTCAACAAAGATAAAATCACAATAAAATATCTAATTCAGAACCAAGTTGAACAAACAAACGTTGGTATGGTAATAAACCTTTATGATGCCAATTAAAATGTTATATTAATACCCAGGTATATAGTTTAATTTGATACTAATCCATGGCAGGATCCTAATTTAGTAGAATAATAATACGTCTAGACACAGTTCAGAACTTATAAGTAATTTGTGACCATGCTATCGGATTTGCAAATTGTTCGTGCTAATTAGTGTATGATGTTGTGGTCTCATTTTATTACTTGGTTTTTGCTCTAAATTAATAAAATGCTCCATATATAAAAAAAAAACACAAATACTGTAGCAGTGTTTGAAAGCCAGTAAACATCTATCATTATAAGTAAAATAAATAATAGTCTAAGTAAAGATTAAAGATACCTAAAGTATTTTTTTTATTAATATTGGTTGATGTTTTGAGATTAAATTTAAAAACATATAAATTAGGTAATCACATCTTAATAATTAAAATTGAACATTTTTTTACATTAATGAATGGAATTTCTTCAATGTTGTAACTGGGTTATTATACTACTCAGTTGTATTGTATTTTTTATACAGGTTTAGGTATTAAGGTAGGGTATTATTATAATAGACTTAAAGTTAACAATGTAATGAATTTAAATATTCTAATGTCACTTAAGTTAATATTTGCACGCCATGCAGGCAGACTTTGGCCAGTTTACTGTATTTTAGTTTGATTTCAGATTTGATAATGATAATCATACATTGAAATATGATAATTAATTATATTGAAAAGAGGTTTAATGTTTGAACTTTGCCCTTAGAGAAATGAGACTTTACTAAATACAATTTTCTAATGGTGCTTGTTTGCTCATGCTGCCGACACGAATTTGTACGTACTCTGCTGTCAAGTGTCAACGCGTTCTATGTTTCTAAGCTAAAAGTATATTTTAGGGATCCTTGATGTTCATTTCGGGCTTGGACGGATATTGTTAGTTGTAGAATCTATTTCACGAAATTTAAAGAAACATGCATTTACACTTACACCCCCGCACTGGGATACTCTGTGTCGCGAGAGGTGTGGGCACACATAATCACATTACAAAAACATCGAAGACCTAAGGACAAACATCTATGCTCATCACAGAAATGTCAGCAGCCGGGATTCAAACCCGTGCTCGCGGTTCTACAGTCAGTGTCACTGATCACTGAGCCAGAACGACCGTGATATTTTGCACGCACGTACTGATTAAATTTTTAGACAGTAAGAGATGTAAATAGCTTTTAAGCCATTGTCGAGGCCACTAAATACAGTCTCTTTGAGAACGAATTTGAATATAAATTCTAAGTAGCGGTCAAACACAAGCTTTTCCAAATAAGTTCTAGAGTTCACTAATCTGAAACCTAGGAGTTACTAGTTTGTTAATCAAAAAGGTTAAGTTCTTTTATAATCAATTAATATTATTGTAGTCGTTGAAGTCTCTTTTGTGACCTTCGACAAGCATTATATATACACTTTCGTAATAGCGGTACCTTTGATTGGAATATATCACCGCAACTGGGGCCTAAGTCGGCCTAATTCAAAATGACAATATGCATGGCTTACAAAGGCTGATTTTGACAGCTTTGGTAGTCTGATATTTTTATTTCGCCTATATTGAATCAATCTTAATTCAACGACAGAGCGCGTCATTTTCCATAGTCTGTTGGCAGATAAAATGTCAAATTCCCTACTAACCCTGCAAGTACATAGGCCGAGAATTTATTCAACATAGATTCAGGCTGCTATGGACTTAGCAGATTACGGATTTTGGATGTTGCCTTATTCGCATCAGCTCGGTCTCACACCGGACTAAATCTGAACATTAAATCAGTAGACTTGACGCTCTGGTGTTTCTCGATAAGTTATAATACTTTCGTAGTTGTGGGTGCTGGCTGTCAATTTGACGGTTGACGGTTCGATCTTTATGTGTAGATAACATCGTTATCAAATTCACAGTAGGATACTTTCCAGTACTCGCGTGGTCACTGCCACCCTCAAGAGCCGCGGCCCAGCGAGCCTCAGCACGTAACTGACTCGCGCTCGCCGCCTGGCACGATCATAACTCCCAGATGAAGAACTGCAAATAAGTTCGAAACTGGTCGGAGAGTAATTTTCCAGTGTTTACCACGTGAGTCCTAGTCGGTTTGTTACATTACAGCCATTACAATTGTGTTCTAAGTAGAACTACTCCAAAAAAATTTTGCAATGTATCAAATTTTATTCAGTGCAAACTCATAACTCATGTAACTTCCTCGATAAAGGATTTCCATCTTAAGCTACATAGATCGAAAGGGTTCTGAAACTTATTATAAACTTGGCTGTTGGCCTTTTGTTCTAAGTTTATTTTTTATTCAACAGCCGCTTGTGGCCTGTCAGTTGAGGTTTTCTCTCAGTTATTGTTTCATTGAAAATAAAGTGGTTACTGTTAATTTACTTTGGTTCATATTCTTGGTAGGCATTTGCATAACGTCTTAGGGGTCTTAGGGATAAATTAAATTTGAAGGCTAATTTTTTGCTTTGTGTCATTTTTGTAATCGGGGCATGTAAAACACGCATGCATAACTTAATCAGCCCATATTGTTCTCCCAGCTGGAACATGAGTCTGCATCAAAGAGAAGAATAGATCACATCTATTAGCTTAATGACAAGAGTTATCGTGCTTTCATAACTTACATGAGTAAGTGCTAGTGGCATTTTCAATTGCGCGCTTTCGTTGTTATTAAACGTCTTTATAAGGGAGAAGCTGGTGTTTAATGCGTCAGTATTTTATTTATATGTGTTACCTCAGAACTGATTTTGATAATACTTTTTGTATATTTAAAGCTAATGCTTATCATCTGATCCTACTTATTTTAATTTAATAAAGATTTGACAGCTAGTTTAAAAGTTATCTTTAATAATGCGTCTTTGATTGGCTTCGACTCAATTCAATGTTTTCATTTTTTTTTTCAAGAAGCCAATGATATGTATATATAACTTAAAAAAATGTGATGAAAATATTGTAGATGTTCCACGGATAAGTATTATTATCCCACTAATATTATAAATGTGAAAATTTGGATGGATGAATGGATGGATGCTAGTTACTCAATCACGTCAGAACGGCTGGACAGATTTGGATAAAATTTGGAATGTAGATATTTTAGGCCCTGGAATAACACATAGGCTACTTTGCATCATCATCATCATCAATAACCACCATGCAGGTAAAGCCGCGAGGCGCAGCTGCTAGTATTCAATGCCGATAGAACAGCTTTGGCTTGAAATATTTGAACAACATCCACCTAGCATGATGTTAATGCAGATAGAATATAATTCATTCGTTATTAATTCTAAATTTTGTGACATATTATTATGTCACTGAATTAAAAATTGAATCAAGATCAGTTGAACGTAAATAATTACAAACCTAGTAATATTGATTAGTGGTGGTCTTTAGGCCTAAGTTCTCTGTCCTTTTTCTCTCGTTTATACTCTCATATAGCTAAGTAGACAACAACTGATGATGTATTGTGTGACAAATAGTTTGAGTATAAACCATAAGTTACGAATACTCCGCGTAATGAGTTAAGTTATACCATAACTAACTTGTTCCTACACAATATTGTTTGCTGCTGACGGTACCATATATTTGTTCTGAATAATTACTCCAGCTGTAAATATGATTTGCATGGTACTATGTACGTCTTTACGATACGAGATGTAGTTAAACGTGAAACTTACACGTTGTCGATATCACGATCGACAATTACAAACCCGTTTTATAATATTATAAAACTAGCTGCGCTCCGTGGTTTTACCCGCGTGGTGATGATTGTTGATGAAATGCCTGTTTATTATTCCGGGACCTGAAGTATCTACATACCAAATTTCACCCAAATCTGTTCAGCCGTTCTGGCGTGATTGAGTAAGTGTTAAAAAAATGGGTTGATTGTTAAGTGATATTAAATTATAAAATGTTCTTATTCCCTCATTTCTTTATACCGCGCATTAGGTTATGTAAGTTTTAGTTAAGTAACATAATATTCTGGCTTTTCTTTGTATCTGTTCTATGTTGTTTTAATAATATATTTATTAAGTTAGGTATGAATAGTCAAGATGCTCGTTGCATAAGATGTATTGCTTGATTATAGGAAGTAGCTTAGCAGCCGTAACACAGGTGACCCTAGCACGGCTGCTAAAGGCCTTTATATTGTATTCACATACATAATTATGTATACATGGATAATCACATGTTTTAGTAATCTATCATGTATTGAAAGTGTTTTGTGCCAATAAATATATTTGTATTTGTATTTGTAACAAACATCCATCGATCCGTTATATAAAACTCGGTGCCCCGTGGTTTTACCCACGTGGTGATGAAAATAAGCGTATATAATCCAGGAAATAAGCTATCTATGTACCAAATTTCATCGAAATCGGTGAAGCCGTTTGAGCGTGAAGAGCTAACAAACATACACACTTACACACAAACCTTCACATTTATACCTAACAATAGTAGGATAAATTACTTAGTTACATTCGTTTGTAAATAGGTTACCCAAAATTACATCAATTCTTTCAAGTAAGTGGCCTTATAATTATTGTTTTGCAATTACATGCTCTTACAAATCTTACACGTGAATCAAAAAGAGTATATTAATGATTGTACCTGGTATAATATTTAAAAAAAGTTGTTTTATTTTAAGTATGAATAAGAATACTTAAAAGTTTTTATAATGTTGAAGTTAGCATGTTGTCATGTCAACTATCTTATACTCAATGATGTTTTACTAAAGATAACGTATATTCCTTCTGCGCGGTGTTCAGATTTTGTTCCTTTACGACATAAACATGCTTACTGCGACGGATAATACGGTACAAATAATATAGAAAAGGATAGCTATTATGTTTAGACTTGTGCTTGAAACACGCGTCGTAATGAAAATTCTACAATTGACTTAATTTTGCCACCTCAGTTCCCGCGACATCTACCTCATATAAACATATAATATCATTGCTTATACTTAATGAAGAGTCAGAGCGCGGTCAGCGAATCCAGATAAACGTATTCTTGACTTGCGTTCTATGCACTCTGTAACATGTGAATCATAGATTACGTTTCATCAAATTTATAAAATCATTTACTCCTGAAGCGCTGACCGAAGCATGAGGCCTCCTTTACACGCCGTGGTCGTTTTATAAGTTCAATGAGTTATTTTTTTTAAAGGGAAACCCTACTTCAGTCGCCTTAATTCGTTTATTTGGATGGTGCTTTCAGTTATTTTGATTCCATTGATGGAAACCAACTCCTAGTCCGATTTAAATAAAATATATATAAAATTTTATTAATACCTGTGAGGAATAACGTACCAAACAAAAACCAACAAAATCATGAATAATTGGCGGAGTGACCACGTGACATACATACAAAAACATACAGTCGAATGAAGAATCTCTTCCATTTTTCGAAGTCGGTTAAAAACTTCGTCTAAATATATGATCATTTTCTCAGATGATATTCAGCAACAAAATAAATTTAATGTAATTTAAATAGCATAATAAAATCGAAGTTACAATTACCTACCTACTGAGCACTTTAGTTCTTAGGTTCACAGTTTTAAATTATACGTGAATTTAACCCTAGTAAGATTTTATTTAGTGATTAACGACCTTATTTTTGCTTATTAATGAAATATTATTTTCCACCAAGTATTGTATTGAAGAGTTAACAACACTACTCTTTTATTGTTCCTTTTAGGTACAATAAAACAGTAGTGTATAAAATTCTACTAATGCAAAAAAAGTCCCTAATTACATATACAATTCCATTTATTACACACATTCCTCTGGTTGTACAGAATTGTCCCCAGTCTCTTTGATCAGCGCGCCTTGTTAGCTTAGGACCTTACAATTACCATTTCGGAGTCAAATTCACAATAAATATTCATTGGGTTTTGTAATATTCTCGGTTTCAGTGATAACGGTAACTAGATTTTAGAGTGTTATGTTTTGAGGGTAGTTTGGATAATTTTGCTTAGCTGTAATATATGCTGTCTACAAATAGGCGTGACATGTATTTTATATAATTATAACGAACATTTTGAATATTATCAAATATAATTGCTATTTTTAAATAGAATAAAATTCTAATAATAATTACAATACCACAGCTACTAAATAAAATTTGCGCAATCAGCTAGCTATTGTGCTATAGATAACTCAAATATTCTAACCCGCTACCAGTTGGCAGCGTGTTAGATTCCAGATTGCAATACTGATTCGTTGAGCCAAATCTGTGTCAGCATTTTTTTCACGCGTCGCATCAATCAAAATGTTATTATAGGTATTATGAATGTATAAAACACGGGAATTACTCACGTAATAAGTCACAGCGTTCCGACTATAGTTTCAACCACATTCGGTGGTCTTTTTCAAGGAGATACGGTGCGCGCGGTTCGCAGGGGGGGTCACGTCCACGACCCCCCCTAGTCCCCTAGTAGACCTAGTCGGAACCCTCTGAGTTATTGTGTGAGTAATTCCTGTGTTTTATACATTATAATGTGTCAAAACCACGTCAGTTTTAATAACAATATTAGGTATTATCTAAGGATCGGCTAGGACTCACGTGATATTTGCTGAAAAATCACAGCACTTCTTCATCTGAGAGATGGTAGGTGGTGGATGACCTCGACATGTATATGTAAGTGGTTTTTAATATACAATACATATCTAATAGTTTCCATAACTTTTCTATTTCCTCAATTGATGTATATACATCTTTTCCCACATATAGTTCGCTAGTTATTGGTGATGTGACGTCACATTAAAAGGGGTTTGGCGCGCTCTACACAAAAAGTTGAAGTAACAAATTTCTTTCGCCTCACCGCCGTCACACATCGTCGTACATCAATACGCACACATACTGGTCAAAGACATAACTCTCCTTTTGCTGCACTGTGGTGGGATAAAAACGGAGATATGAGCTAGCAAACATAAAAGAAAACTGAATAAAGCCTTCTATTTTATTGGAAGTCGGTCAAAGACACCCGTTGTGCTATATTATATATATATATATATATATATATATATATATATATATATGCTATTCCCTGCTAACTGGCACTTAAACTTACAAATCTGTTGGGCTATGTCAGTGACTTTCGTCATTTTACATATCTCATCATTTCTGATTCGATCTTGTACGGTATCCTGAGTTCTCACCATAGATCGTTGAGCTTCGTTACAATGCTTATATTTCTTAAAGCATAATAATTTGATTTTACCTCATGTTAAGTGTAATGACGTTTCAAAGATGTAGCACAAAAACCTAGAAGATATCTATTCAGTATTATCATTATGGTAAAATACATGACAAAACACAAAAACAAGAAAAGACAATCATACTGGATCTATCGCGACTATGAAAATGAGACATGAGGACAAACTAAGTATTCCTAAGACAAGACTCGTAAAGACCCAAAGGCATGGCATATATACGAAAATAAATATGTACAATAAGTTACCTAAATCTGCTGCTAAATTAGAATACCAAGAGTTCAAACGTAAAATCAAATATTTCTTGACTAATAATGCATTCTATAAATTAGATGAGTTCATGGATATCAAACTTTCAGAAAAGTCTTTTCAGTGACCTAAAATTATAAATTATAATAAATTATAATAAAAAAGCACTTACTCCTTATCGATTTAATTAAATAATTGACGTCATTATATTTCTCATTATCATTATTTTCATATGGACCAGTCTTTAAAATATATATATTATTAATTAATTAATTTAATAAGTAATTATAAACATGTATTGACTTGCCGAAAATAACGAATGTTATTATGGTTAATAAATAATCTGAATCTGAATCTGAATCTGAATCATACTTTATTTACACACATTCCAGCTATCTATTTTCGTAATGAACAAAATTGGAGTTTGATTTATGTGTTACAAAGTAACCAACGAGCAAATTCTAAATAGGATTACGCACATAAATTTGTTCGGTTGGACACCTCGTGTAAATAAGAGTTTAATTTATACCAAATAAATTACCATTAGCATTAGGCGAGAGTAGGTATTCATTATCAAAGGCTTAGGCTTTATGTTTTAGTATTAATTTGAAGATTTGCAATCGTGTCCGTTGCTACTTTTAGATAATAGTTAGATTTATTTGGTCCTTTTGGTACCATTTGAATAAATCAAATTATTAAAGTATATAATAACAATGTATTGAAAACTTGTGCAAAAAAGTAAACGGTAAATAAAACTTATTTTTTTACATTATGGTGCTACAATAGCTGGTCTTATTGGTTGTGGCGATCTCTACCAGACATCCTTCGGATTGATATTAAATGTGATTAAATAATTATCATTTTATCAGACACGAAACTGATTTAAATAGCTCTCCTTAACTCGATGACTAGTATAAGTTTAATCAAAAGACGAAAAAGCTTAAAACCTATCGTGAGTTCCGTCCATAGTTATTATCTAAGACTGGCTAGGACTCACGTAATGTTTGCTGAAAAATTACTACTCTCCGACCAGTTTCGAACTAATTTGCATTTCTTTATCAGGGAGTTATGATTGTGCCTGGAGGCAAACGCGAGCTTTAGCGCGTAACTAACTGGTTCTTCGTATAATACAATGTAATATCCTCCTACTAATATTATTAAATTCGAAAGTTTGTGTATATGTGTGTATATTTGTTACTTCTTCACGCTCAAACGGCTACACCGATTTCGATGAAATTTGGTATGGATATAGTTTAAGCCCTAGAATATAATAATAGGCTATTTTTATCTCGGAAAAAGTATAGTTTCCGTGGGATAATTGAGGAAGCGAGAAAACCGTAATCCACGCCGGTGAAACCGCGGGGCGCTACTAGTAAGTAAATATTTTATATATTTTTTATAGGGCCGTGTGATAGCTTAAATGTGTTCTGATCAGATTGGATTCTGTCGAATTGATTTAGATCTGTTCTACAAAAAGCCAGGTGAAGGGAGTATTAGGTGAAAAACGTGTATGAAAAATCTTAGTTTTTTATAGTACGCTCCTTAAAATCTTCAAATTTTATTCCAATAATAGTTAAATAGGCTGCATGAAAACAATTGCAGAATATAACGAAAACTACCCCCGTACTTTTATTGACTTACGTTTTTTTTCAGTTATATAAAAAATAATTTTTTTTATACAGATTTATAAATCAAATCAAATCAGCCCTGAGAGCCTTAAGCGCTATCACATAAAATTTGGTGTACGCTTATTTCTAATAGTTCAATAATCAACAGCTCATCTCCTCACGTAATATAATATACCAATTTATGAAGAAAATTAGCCGCTTTAGAATCTGAGCAACAAACTATGAATAATGTCTATGTGGAATTGATGTTTAGCTCAGCCAAGAATTTAATTACTGATGTTTCAAAAGCGCTATGATGTAAATTATGATTAAGTGTATCAAGCGATATCTGCGTCCCGTGGTATCACCCGTGAGGAATACAATTTCCCGCTACCTTAATTATTTCAAAGGAACTATACTATTCCGGAGTAAAAAGTTGCATATGTGTTATCCCAGAGTATAAGCTATTTTCATTTCAAATTTAATGCAAATCCGTCTAGCCGTTTTTAGCGTGAAGGAGTAACAAACATAACAATCATTTTATGATAGACAAGTTTTAGGCTATTATAATATTAGTTTGACTAACAGTTATGCCACTGATATTTTACACGTGTCACAAAATATAAATAATAATATGCAAAAAATACTTACATAAAAACAACAGTTCAATGTTAGGCGAACATTATTTTACAGTCATTTCAAAATTTATTCGTAAATATAAATTAGCGTATAGGCTTAAAAATATACACGCTTTCAATTACGTAGCCTACACAGTAACCACAATTTTCTCAGAGCAAATCCACTCAAGTCTATTTAATCCTGGGACCGACCGGATAAAATCCGATCGGGACGATAGCTCTAACATCCATCACCTAATCGAAATATCACGTAAAAAGGTGCATCACTTACCATTTTTCCGGACCATCAAACGGGCCAAGCGGCGGCCAACTTCCCATACCAACACCACACAATACACATCACCACCTGGCTGCTACAACTCGGCGTTCACATGAATAAAACACACTAAACACACATACACCGAGTGTTTTTTGATCAGGTTTCGTCCAAAAACCACACGTACGGTCCTCCGTTGTGACCCCGCAGTATGTACTGCCGCTACGTCGGAGCGAAGTTAGCCGAAGTTGGTCGGAAAAAGCCGAGAGTGCGCTCAGGGTGCCGTCTGAATTTCGTTCAGTCTTTCATATTTTATATCGGCTGGGAGAGAACGGAATTACAGAGTTTGCTCGGGTAGGTTTTTATGGCGTAACGGAACGGAGCGGGTGGCGGCCATTCTATTCGGAAGGTATTTTTTTTCCCCAACGATATACCTATGAGAATTTTTCATTGTTTGCTGTACACTCAACGCTTAGTTCGTGTGATTTTAATAAGGGCGTCGGAGGAGGAAATACTGTTCGTTGTGAATGTTTCGCAATGAATTGCCGTGTTTAACAGGTCGGGTGTAGTGAATGATTTCTATTTGAGCGCTTACGAAGCGAATATTGGAACGGACGTTTTTGGTAGTAACGTTTATGACAATAGATTTGTTGATGTCAGCGGTTTATAGAGTCAAGCGATACTTTGCGGAAATCCATTACAAAAGGATATTGACAAATATTATTTAGTTTTTATTCCGCGACTTTTAATTATTCTAATTATCTTACGTAACCGGAAAACTCTCTGTTTCGCCTCTTCACGAGGCATCCTCAGGAGATGTTAACTCGTTGATCGAATAACGTAAAATTACTGGAACAATTAAAAGTTACGGAATTAAAACTAAACATCGTTTATCGATGTCAGAGGTATTCGGTCAGATAGTGGTAAATTTAGCGAATTATAATCGTGTTATTTAAATCTAAGCTGTCTCTAGTCACGCATGTATCCTACCCATTGTACTAGGATCGTGTAGTATAGAGATGTAGGGTACAAACTCTTATGTCTGACTAGGAATACAGTGTACACGGTACATTCTTCAACCAAATTTGTTCATAGATAATGTAAGCGACTAATCCTTAGCACTTTTTATACTCTTTAGCTAAAGTTGGAGATTTTTCTTTTCAAAGTTCATTTTTACAAAAATCACAGATAATTTACTAAAGAAAGGTTCAAAGAGGTTGTAGATTATTTTGTATACTCTGTGCTTATGTAAGGTAGAGAGTAACCAATACATTTTTTTCACAAAAATGTGTTGAGATACACGCCGTGCCCCTCGTGCCCGCTGGGTCAAACTTTTTTCGAAATTTATTCATTTCTGAGAAAAAATGTATCGCGTTGGGTCTGGCTGATAATTATTGCGCTATTCTTGTTTATTCCAGATTTTTATTTTACAAAAATACAAGAGAAGCGCATCTAGTTATTTCAAAAGCTTTCTACTGCTGCAACGTTATCTTTTTTAGTGCATAAGAAATAAGTCCGCACTTATATCCGTGCTTGGTTTATGAGATTCGATAATCTGAAGTCTTCACAACACGCCTGTGAAAGCAGAACAAAACGAGAAATTTTTGGATAAGCTAAAGTAATATAAAACTTCAACATTATTTTGAATACACGATCAAAGGCTAAAACAAATAAGGTTGAATTCAAAGAAAAGCACGGCGAAAAAATAACATGCTATTTTTGTGGCGAATATTCTAGAAAAATTTGAATCCCAATATCTAATGTAGTATTTGTTAACAATGTAGTCACGAAAAATGACGGGCTTACAAAAGCAGTCAAATTTGTTTGTAACATTTTTACTGTTATTATGTATGTATCCTAATTATGATATTATGTCTTCACTTTGCCCTATTTTCCTATCCATTTTACCCAGTGGGTTGGCCAAAGTGAGTACATGTACCCTCCGCTGAATTATAAGAAATTGTGATTAAGGTTTTAAATTTAACGGTTTAAGTTAACAATAATAACGGTCTTACATTACTTTTGGATATCCAACATTCTCACAGTTGCAGCATATGTTTATAGATCAAAACTCCACATGCATTACGCGAAGACCTTGCAACATTATTTATCTCAGTATAGTTAAGTTTGAAGCGATGATAGCTCATCGGCAGGAGGGTCGGCTGTCAAACTGACGGACACTGGTTTGATCGCCATCAATAACTTGAGCTTCGGGTGAAGGTCACCTTTGCCTTTATCAATTTCCCGGCGTGGTGGTAGGGTACTTTCTTTTGCGTTGGAAAAACGGTCACCAAACACATAGTGTGTTTTGGCTCCTTGAGAGCCAGTAAGTATTCCAGATCTAGCGTGATAGCATCTTCGACCGCATCATCACTGACCATTAAATAAGGTTGTAATTGCTATCTTGCGTTTTTATCACAATAATATAAATAAAGTAGCGGTTAAGCGCCTAGATCTACACAGTAAAAAAAAATGCTATTTCACACCCTATGATTGCTCTTTACGCGTGCATCTGGTTCGGGTCAATAAGCCATCAGTTTTAGAATTCATATCACATATTGAACGAACACCTTAAATTAAGATTTTATGGTAGTTTAAACGTGAAGACGTCGCTTAGTTTCCAAACGCTGATGGTCACCCAAAAACAGCAAATGTGGCTTTACGGTCATCAGATAACTTCATATAAGGTGAGTGATTTTTCCAAAAGCGCAACCAAATGCGGATTATCAGATTTTTCCTTTAAACCCAGAGTGAATTTACTCTCGATTGTAGGGAAAAGTGGTTTTTGTTTGAAACTCAATGCGGTCAGAGCTTTCATCGTTCAGAGGGAGCGAAAGTATGCCAGCTGTTTTGATAAAGTTTATAAAATTGAAATATCCAAAGCGTTGAAACAACTCAACAGAGTCAAAAAAGCTAGTAACTGTAGTTAACATTTTTTCAAGTTCGAGTTTTGGAGAATGCTATTGTGCTTTCTTTTTAAGTTTGATAAGAGATATTAGAACGTGTTACCAATGCAATTATAATATCCAGAAGGTTGATAGTTTTGCGTTACTGAGCTTACAAATTGGAATTGAATTTATTTTATTTTGTATTATCGAAACATATAGTCCATATGTTTCGAAATTATATATGAATAAATTACATATTCGTTGTAAAGACAGCGTTAAAAATGCTGTGATAAGTCTTCTGAAATATTGCAATGTTAACCTTCCCTATTTAATTAAAAAGTATAGGTAAGACAGGGTCTATTCTAGTCGATTTTGATAGCGTGGTCTCTTGTGTTAGAATTTTTATAGAAACGTAGACGCTGCGGAGGCTTACAACAAAAAAATAAAATCGACAATCGGTAAAGTGATTTTTTTTTATTCCACCAAAAAAAGCGAAACTTACGCTATAACAAAGACTTGGTGACAATTTGGTTAATAGTTGTGTTAGTGTAAGCTAAGTAACATTGAGGTCACGCTAGGCGTAATATAGCCTGTGTTATGACTTGCACCGCTTATCCTCGAATGTTGCACTCGACACAGTGTTAATAAAATTAGTTCATCTTATCACTACATTATGATCTTAATTCTATACTTAAGTAGGTAAGGTAAATATCGTAACAACTAACCTAATATATCGTAATTAAGAACTTATCTAATTAGGTTTATGAAATATGTCAGTCAGTACGCATACGTAGGAATTTTGGTGATGGTTTGACATGATGTAGGTAAATCGTCGAACCTCTATTTATTCCTTAACAATACAAGCTGCAATATGTTGTAGCAAAAAGAAACTTACTTTACTGATTACATTTAATGTAAAAACTAATAAAGAACTGCAAATTAGTTCGAAATTTATTGGAGAGTAAAATTCTAGCAGCTACCACGTGAGTCCTATTAGGTTCTAAGATTACAACAAATTTAGTACTGAAAGTCTTGGTAAATGGGCCTCTTTTGGGAATAGTTTAGAAACCAGGAGCTTCTTTATCTGTCCGCTTCAATTGATTTTGAGACAATAAATGTTTTGACTGTTCATTATATAAGCTTACGATTTATAATGAAAAAACATATCTATTGTAGATTAAAAACTTAAATAAATATTATCACAAAAACCTATGAATAATAACTAAGTATTTAAAATGTAATAAAAAATGTCCAACAGTGGAGAGAAATGTCTTCAGAATACCAGCATTGATACGTTAGTTAAAAATATAGTCATGCATGATTGCAAGCTACTGCCGATACAATCTTTGCTAAGCTAAATATTTAAAAATAGAACGCAGATCTTGCGATAGAGAAAGTATTTTAAACCCGTATAGCTCAGTTCATTTTGGTTGCACTTAAATAACATTAACCACTTTTAGAGAAACTCTCGCCATAAACACGATTAGAGTCTCGAAGTTGACGGTGTTGCCATACCTTTTCACAAAACAAACACACAACTATATACAGGACGTTTTTAACTTTCTCGTGACAAAGTGAACAAAGTTACGCTGCGTATTAACTTTGAAATTTTCTGCAGGAAGAATTCACTCTCGTTTACGAAAAAGGCAGCCTTGTATAACTGAGTTTGTGAAAGAAAATTAGAGTTTTTTTTTTATATTTCGCACTTCTTGTAATTTTTTTTGATGCAGCATTTTTTTCGGTGAAATCGCGAAAATATAAACGGGATTTTGTTTGGCTTGTTCTGAACTTAAATTTTGTTGCGAAAATTTGGTTAAGCTCACGAAATTTTTTGGACAGCCTTAAGTTGATCTTATTAGATATGTATTTTTTATTAGGACTGAATAATAAGTTTCTCAGCGAAAGTACGCTGGGCGTCTTTCTGGTTAAAAGCCTACCTAATGAGTAAACTTGTTAAGCATTTTTTTGAATGCACAAACTTTCAAACAAACCGTAACAGGTTTCTGTTTCCGACAAGGGTGGAGATAAATGCAAGATTTCTCAATAAATAGTTGATTCTAAATACATGACTTGGTGCGAGTCTCACTAAGAGAAAATTCAGTATCCGCACTGTTTTCAACCACAGAGTGAAGCGGGTCGTATTATAGAGGTCGTTTCATCTTGTAACATATACGAATTGTTAATTATATATAAGATACGGAGCGGTCCCCAAAGCGGTAATGCGGTTGGTAGTGACGTACGGTGAACAACAAGGCATGTGGAGCTAAATATTTTGTGACAAGTTGGTTCTTATTTGCGATGTTAGCATCGTTTGTGCTACGTGCTTAGCATGAATCGGACGGTACGAGTAAAATTCATAACCTACACAAATTACGTTCCGATCGAAAATAAACATCAGCATTCTGTAGTGTTAATCACACTAATATTATAAAGACAAAAGTTTGTATGTTTGTTACTCCTTCACGCTCAAGCGGCTGCACCGATTTCGATTAAATTTAGTACGGAGATATTTTAGACCCTAGATTAATACCCAAGCTACTTTTCATCCAGAAAATAATTTCTGTTAAAAAAAACCCAGTTTACCAGCACTTAATTAATGCGCAGCAAAAATCTATTATGCGCGTGAGCAGCAGCTGTAGCAAGAAGTTGGTATATTGATCTACGCAAATATGTACTACTTACTAAAAACCGAAACGGGATCTGTGTATAGGGATCTATAGATCTTGTGAGTAAACTCAACTTCACACAACGAGCTATGGAGATGGTTTCTCAAATAGACCAAAGCAGAAATAGGGGCATCTGCAGAAGAATGAGTCACTAACGTAGCCCAGTGGGTAAAGTACATATCGCGTAGAACCGATGGCATTTAGGGTCTAAAGGTTCTGGAGTGGAGATGGACAGGCCAACGCAAAGGACAGGAACAGACAACCGGACCAATTTCACAGGAAAAGGTTGGATGCGGAAAGGTTTCTTACCGGCTCCTTTGAAGGCGCCAGCGAATACGCCCAGCATTTGATATTATACGACTGAGATGATGATGTGTCTATTTAATACAAAAAAATGACTCGGAAAGGTCTCAAAGTTACCCTTTGGATATTATAATCCGTCTCAGTATCTGGACTTATTCATAGCCTAATTACAGTCGTAAAGTCGTCACTTAGAAATCCATAGATTTTGAATCCATTCAAAAAATGTACTTTCATTGGATAGAATATAATTTCAGAAAAATAGTTATAATAAAAAAAATAGTTACAATCATGCAATTTTCATAAAAATCATTTAGTTGTCACAAAAGTGTTGATATATTTCCATGGATAAGTAGTTTGTTACCCTAGAATTTCGTGATTTATAAACTGTTTTATACATAGATGCTTTTAAATAAGCCCCATGAATAATTTACCAAAATTTGTTAATTTGGTTTTTCTATTTGAAAGAAGTTTTTAAAAATATCCTGCCCATAGGTTTAATTATGTTTTTATGGTTCGGTTCACCTAGCATTTAAGTAATAATAAATAAAATATTTCATATTTATTAATTATTATATTAACCATAAGCCAAAATCCATCTAAAATAATAACTATTCACTGGGTTCTCCTCGGCTTTTTCAGGTCATTGGTTTTGTATAACGGCAAAACCCTTACACAGCTGAAAATATTATCGGGCGTTATATTAAAATCGTACCGTAAAAGCGGACCGTTACGGCACAGAACGGTAACGTTCCTCTTAAAACATTTGCCATAGATTGGATGCATGTTCATCCAAGCGTTAAAGTCTCGCTTCCTTGATTTTATTAACTTTCTTTTAGCGGATGCCTGTCTTAATTCTTATCAAGTCTCCTTTGCGTAATGACGGCGTGATAAACGTTTTACTGTCTAATTTTTATTAACTCTTCCCGACGAGGATTGGGTACCTATTTGATTTTGCGTCTGCACTGAAAAGATCAAAGCTAACATAAAAAGCCGGAAGTTTTGCCGCTTGTGACAATAATCTCTTCGTGTTTTTCGTTCCATATTACGTACTTTTACAGAGGATAAACTTTTCTTTTTATACTTGTACAGTGAATAATCATAAATATTGTTTTTTTAATACATAAATTCGCTTGCGTTTAAAATGAAATATGATCATTAAGGTTCACTGACGAAAAACAAACGATTGTAATGATTCTTTATACATTCAGATGCTATGATCAGATGAGCTCGCAGAAATCTTTACAAAAGCTATAATAATTATGTACAAAATATTGAGATGTCTCTTTCTTTCCGATTTTTACCGAGTCAACAGTTCCTTACGATCACTGTACAAATGTACAGAGACGAAAATGTGCCAAGGAGTTATTTTATTATTTTCTGCATTTGTTTTGTACGGGAGTGAGCCGTAAGCAAAAATATTTAATATATATTTTTCGGAATTAACATTAGACAATGGCGCACATCGACATTTACATAAACTATTATAAAGAGGACAAAATTGTATTTTTGTGTGTGTGTATGTTTGTAATGAATAAACTCAAAAAGTACTGTGCCGATTTCATTAACACTTTCAGCATTGGAAAGTTACATTCACCTTGAGTAACATAGGCTATACTTATTGCTTTAAAATATATTGACCCTTACTAAAGCTTAAGTAACGTAAATCAAAGTGTAACCAAAGTGCCCTAAAACGTCTTCCGTCGCATGCGCTGCGGAAACTTTTGATGATTGAACAAAAGTATATTCTACAATAGTAAAGAACGTATCAATATTTACAAAAAGCTTTGCGATAAACAAAACAATGTAAATAAGACATCCAAATATTTAAAAAATCTTATGTATACCCGTGCGAAGACAGGACGGTACTCGCCAGTACTAGGCGAATCGCGACCGCGTCCGCGAGCGCCCCGTATTCTCCTTGAAAAAGACCACCGAATGTGGTTGAAACTATAGTCGGAACCCTCTGACTTATTACGTGAGTAACTCCCGTGTTTTATACATTTATAATATACTAGCTGCGCCCCGCGGTTTCACCCGCGTGCACTACGTTTTTACCGCTGACTCAGTTATCCCACGGGAACCATACTTCTTCCAGGACAAAAAGTAGCCTATGTCCTTCTCCAAAGTCCTATGTATCTTTATACCAAATTTTATCTAAATCGGTCAAGCCGTTTTCATGTTATGTCGTGACAACGGAAAACGGGTTTCATTTTTATATATATAGATAGATAATGTTCTTTGGTACCTCTATAACGCTACAAGGTCAATGCCTACCAAATAGTTGTCTATTTTGGCTAAATTGATTACCCCGGCGTGAAATACTGTTTCACGCCGGGTTAATTCCTCGTACTTTACCTAATACACGTCCGTTTGTTTTGAAATGGCTCAACTAAAAGTATCAATGGCACTCGCTGTTTGAACTGAAAGGCTTGAACTCGGTGCTGGCAAATTATATATTTTACTAGATGCGCTCTTCGGGATTACCCGCGTCGACTACGGTTTTTCCGCTACCTCAATTATCCCACGTGAATCACTTTTCCGGGACAAAAAGTAACCTATATCAACTTATAGGACATGTGGAATAAATTCCAGGAGAAAAGCTATTTTAATTTCAAATTTTATGAAAATCCGTTCAGCCGTTTCAGCGTGAAAGAGTCACAAACATACAAACGAAAAACAAAGTTTTGCCTTCATAATATTGGTGTGATATTTTTATTGCTAAGGATAGGTAGTAGACTGCGTTCACTTATCTTAATGCGCGTGAAATTGATACAAATATAGCACAAAAAGTCCATCTCTATTATCATTATCTTCAAACCACTCAAACGGGTACAGTAGCAATTTTTTTTACGTATTTATAAATATCATTCATCTTCTGTTTTGTTTTGGATCCGAATTGCACCGTAAAATAACTACAAAATATGTAAATAAATAAGAGCATGATAAAAACATTTAAAAATTTAATAAAATGAACTATAATCACATTCCCTTAAAGCAAAAATAAATATTGGTGCTATCCACTGTTTGACCTCGCACAGTGCCAAACCAAATAAGTAGCTTGTAGCAACTCTATGTGTATTCACTCTTGCCACATCGCAAATCTATAACTCTGTATATGTATGCTTTTTGTATTGTAGTGTGGCCTGTGTCAGAAATATATAAATTTCTTTTATATTATCTTTCTTTCTTGCTAAGCGTAAGCAGGGATGTATTGGAAGGAGACACGTGAGACGTTCTATGAACTGCCTAAGATCACTACTTATTTAGATTGGCACCTATCTAAACAACAACTATTAGTAGAGTCGTTTTTGGTGTCGCTTGTTGTAATCTGTTGTATTTTTTATGTTTATTATTTTTCTCTAGACACTCGCATTTTCACTATGAAACCAACAACGAAACTACATGTGTGTGACGTGTTTGTGGATACTTGGCAGGTGATCGTATCGGAATGTGTTTGATGAAGTTAAATGTATGACGTGACAGCTGACTCTAAGATAATTCTTGGATTAAAATTGCAAAAACGTAGATCTGCTTGATTCATTTTATGACTGTTCAAGTATGAGCTTGAAGTTCGTATTAATGGCGACTGTATGGGTGATGCCGAGGCTTGTGCAGACAGTCAGTTCGCCGCCAGTTATTATAATACAATAATTTCACGAGTGAAACTTTCTATACAATTAAACATGGGCCATCTTGTGGGCCCTGTGAGCAGGCTCAGTGTCGCAAAACGAGTTATGGAGAGGGCTATGCTCAGGGTTTCACTTCGCGATCAAATCAGGAATCATAAGATCCGTAGAAAAGCGACAGGCATATTCAACTTTAATTTATTAAAATTTGTATAAAATACAGTTTACATGCTAATTGACTTGAATTTTTATTATTATTTGTTATTTGACATGTGTCATTCAATTCAGGCTATCAATATCAGCCAGCAATATTGATTGTTTTTCGATGTAGTGTGTAGTAAGCTATGTATTAATCTGTAACGTTTAGTATTTAAGGTACGTGTATGTATGTGACGAGAGGCAGTAATAAAGTACATATTAAACTCAACGGACGTTTTTGTGACTTGTACAACCCTTCGAACTTCCAACGTCACAACGACGTTGGAAGAAGAAAAATGAACAAATTTTTTTTTTTTAATCTGACATAACTTCGCAACACTATAACATTTAAAACATAAAAAGACACAGGTAATGCATACATAGAGCTTACAAACAACACTAGAATATACATTTAAAGAAGAAGAAACTTTAAAATAATTATTACATTACTTAAAATAACTGTATTGTTGCGCGATGCCAGAAACGAGTCCGTTTTTAGTTGAGTTTGAGTAATTCAGCATAATGCGATGGTTTGACAAAGTAATTTTGGCTTATGTTATGAGACAGTGGTCAAACGTAAGCATAACATGACCTTTCAAAAATAAGGTTACGCCATACTCATTGAAAAACTTGAATAAATAAAATACATAAATAAACTTCCCATTTCCCAATCCTCTAATTATTAACTTTCTATAAATTCCTGACAGCTATTATTCCCCGCTAACCAACCCGCTCTGAAATATCCCCTGATATCTCTGAGGAAATCAGCGCGAATACGTGATCCGCCGCCATTTTGTTTCAATTATAGCATAGCAACGCTAATTTAGCATTAATTTGGAAATTAATTGTAGATGTAATGCAAAATTAATTGGGCTCAATAATTCAATAGACAATTGTCAAATACCACATTATTCACGTCTGAATACATTTTTATCGAATTATGAGTGAGTTAAATAAATTATCTAAATCATTACACGAATCTCGCATCCAATAACCATACAAACCACTAAAAATATTACACATTTCATTCTTCTTTTGAAAACATTTATAAGAGGTGAAACATAATATTACGTCCTTACATATGAAATTGGCATTTTGTCAAACTGACCACTTTGATCTCAAATATCTGGCGTTTGGTTAGGAATTCCAAATTCAACTTTATTTCAAATATAGGCTTGAGTATTTCAATGAAAAAGCTCGAGAAATGTGTACCGCGTGAATTGAGTGAAGCAAATCAAGAAACACGAGTCGAGTGCTGCGTTACATTACTCAAGCGTCAGAATAACGAGAGGATTTTGTGATGATACATGGATCCTTTCGATAATTGTAAACGCTCATCACAATGGTTGAACCTAGGAGAACAGAAAAAGATACTCGTGGAGCAGTACTGGTGTCATCCAATACAGCATCCTAAGATCTATCCAGACGATCACGGCAGATCTGTATTGTCAACAATTACATACCATGATAGAAAAGCTAGCCGTTAAACAACCATGGTGGGTCATTTTCTTTAGCCAACTGCTGGTTCAGAACAACGCTCGACTACACACTGCAAAATAAATGGTCGCTAAATTAGTCAGGTCACTAAATTAGAAAGGTTAATGAAAACTCAAACATGTCGTAGAACTTACTAGCGGACTGACTATGTATCCTACGTACACAGCCCGAACAAATGGGCACTTTTGTCAGTTTTCTGTAATTGTTTAATTCTGAGGAGATAAAAACGAGATTAAATGTAGGCCGCGCGTGCAGTCAGCAGCCGATGAGCTTGTAATGAGTAAAAATATATCATCATCATCATCTCAGCCAAAGGACGTCTACTTCTGGACATATGCCTCCCCAATTGATTTACACAAGTACTGCGTCGAACGCTTGGAAGCGGCCCGCAGCCAGCCCTTGCCTGCGAAAATAAATCGTAACGCGTAGAATGACACTTTTCTCACAACACCCCGAAAATATTCAATTAAAAATGTTTCAACGTCATATATCTGTAATCCTCAGGTGAGTTTACGTTGCCAGATCGCGGCGACAATCTGGCAGCGTAAACTCTCTTGAGGATGAGCATCAGACATGCTCGAAACCTAGGTCGAAACTTCGACTATAAACGTGAGTAAAGCCGGATACCACATCTATATAATAATGGTGTCAAACTCACGAGAATTTCCTATCAAAAAAGGTTATTTTATTTCTTCTATAGATGTGTTTTATTTAAAGAAGACTTAAATAAAGTCCCAAGTGACATCTCTAAATGGCTAAGTGGCTCCTCGAAGACACATTAGGAAATTGCTTAATTTAAATTCGGATCTTGTTGCCTGTTTATCGCGATGCTGATTTGCATTCATTTCGTCTGGTGGATTGCAGACCATTCGTCGACATTGACCTTGATGATATATTTGTATGTACATATAAGGTTGTGTATTTGTACATTTTAGGTTTATTAAAGGCGCTCTTCATAAGCAAATCAAAACCTTGAAATTAATTAATATCACGTGCATGAGACTTAGCTCCCACTTTTTCAGTTTGAGTATTTTTGGTTCAGTATAAAGGAATAGTCCGTAGTCACAATACGGTTATGTATAATTTTCTCGACAGTTTTATGCGTTCAAAACATACTTTTAATCATTTAAAAAACTTATATCTTCCAAAATAATAAGAATATATATTCAGATATTTTTTTTTTCCACAAAAATAGAACCGACTTCAACACTCAAAAGTGTGAAATAACTTATCGATGTCGGTTCCATGATAGTTTAAAAGTAACTATCATCACAATATTGTGCTCATCGTACCGACTCTGACAAGTTATTTCACACTTTTGAGTGTTAAAGTCGGTCCCATTTTCAATAAAAAAAATTGGTCACCCTCTTCAGTGACCTTTGCTACTCACGGGATCAATTGTCATTGTGTGTATTTTTCGAAGTCTTCACCTGCAACTATAATATCGTCGAAGTAATGCGTAGCATTTTTCAGTAATTGTAATGTAACTCAAAAACGAGAATTCAAGACAATATTTTGATGACATTTCAATGGGACCACCACGAAAGTATACTCTATCAAACAAAATAAGAATCATCAAAATTGGTTCATAAACGACGAAGCTATCTGCGAACACACATAAAAAACAAATATACTGTCGAATTGAGTAGCCTTCTTTTTTTGGTCGTTTAGTAAAATGTAGTTTATTGGGTAGGTACTTTACTTTTAAGAGATGATCAGGAGTATAATCGCAATGACTATAATTATTGTTTTGTTACGGTTTCAATTTATCAAATTCCTATTGCTGCCAAGTACCTATCACGTGACATCGGCTAGCTAGTCTGTGCTGCTCTCCAAGTGGTTTTGCTAATAACAAACATGCTTGGCAGGCGGGTTGGCAGTATGTTGCGTTAAAAGCAGAAGGCAGTGTTGCTCACCTACTGCTGGTAAGTGATGACATATGAAATTGAAACGTGGTATCTACGTAGATGACGGTGTGTTAGTATGTTATACGTCAGCTAGTTCAGGTACGTTCATGATAAAAGTATACTTAGTCTATATAACATTCCATTACAAAAACGCAAAAATATCGAATCGAATCGACTCGGCTATATCTCGATCGCACTGAATCAGAGGGCGAAAATCTGATACTCGTAATTACCCTACCATCTAGGATTTTAATAACGTTTTGCCTTCAGCGAAAGCCGAACTCGTTGATTGGGATCGTGCCAGCGTCTGTCAATTGGACAGCTGACCAACTAGACTATCATCACTACAAAACTACAAAATTAATACATTGTACAAAGTCGTTTATATCTTCTAGGTAGGCGCGATCTTACGTTGACCGCACATAAGATTAAATAGTAGTGAAACGACTGCCAATTCAAAATATATTTGAATTAAGAAAATTAAATAAATTCGTAATATACACAATACACATATATTTAAATAATTGAATAAGAAAGCTCAGTTTGCTCATCCATTTCAAACTCGGGCCATTCATAATTATTCAGAAACATGTACCTGTACAGTGGCCTATTTATATTTACTTTTATTGATTCATTTGTTATTTAATAGTGTATGTACCTACTACGCGTCTAGATTACTCCCTCCTTACTTTGTGATATAATGTAAGGTAACATAATGCTGTTTCGATCTGGCTCATGTGCGCTCTATCAAGTAACGTAATAATATCTAATTAAAGAATTATTCCTAAGCTGTGAAACTGTATGTAAATATATAAATAATAAGTAAATAAAAAAGGGTATTTTCGTAACAAAATAATACGTTTGCGAGTGCCGCAAAGATAAATGTTTCAAGGTGTTCCTTTGTTAGCGCAAGATATTTGAGAAAACAACAAAACTTCAACTGAAGGAAAGGCATTACACCACGTTCGTAATTACTTTCTTCGTTCGCTTGAGCTTTCAAAGCTCGCGATGTTAATCTCAATACACATCTACAATGTAACTACAATAGCAAATAAATGTTGAAAAAGTTTAACAGTAATAAGACCTTTATTTTAATTTAGCGACTATTTCTATTGATATCTAAGATCTATAACTATCGTAGCCATTGTACTTCACAGATGATGGATTTCCATTATATCAGTTGTTTGCGGCAGTGTAGAGGTTATCCCAGCTTCAGGGAATGCATAGTATTTATATAACATAGATACTATGTAGTATGTAACAAGAAGCCTAGTTTTTTTGGCATCTTTTAAAAAAGAATGAATTTATTCTCTTTTTTTTTTTTTTGTTTTCATTTATTCTGTTTTTACATTATATAACTTAAGCTAAAAATACTCAAAAAACCTAGAATAGGTTTAACTTGAGTATTACATCCTCTTAATAATAATTATTACAATAATACTTTTCTACTTCTCTACTCTTTGTGTACCCCTTCCTGAAATGCAGAATCCTGAAAGCTATCTCGCAATCCTGAAGAGATATAATTTATAATATAGTTTGAGCCACCCGCCTCCCGGCTTCTGGCGCGAGGCTGAGGAGTGAGCCAGAACCCGTATGTCTCTACTACTTACTTTATTTTTTAATTATCTATGCTAATATTAAAGAGGAGAGATTTGATTGTTTGTCGGTTTGAATAGGATTGAATAGGCTCATAAACTACTAAACCGATTTGTAAAATTCTTTCACTCTTGGGAAGCTACACTATCTCCGGGTGACAGTTTATATTATATTTTCAATAAAATTATTAGGGATAATACAAACTTTATTTTAAAATTGTATGCCCGTGTGAAGCCGGGGCGGACGGCTAGTGTGTAATAAATAAATAGTAATCACTAAAAAAACCTTGCCGTGGATTTGACAAATAACAATTTTCATCGATACAAATTTTGGGAAAAAAGAAATTTCCAATATGCCCTATAAATTTCCTTGTAAGCAGTACTATCTTCAATAGATTAAGAATAAAAGATTAGTTCCGCTAGTTCTCTTCATGCTTTTCGAATGCCTTATTTATTACATATTTGTCTTTACACAGTTGAGTAATTTACCAGAATACCCGACTAATATGCTTGTTGATTTATGTTACTTGAAGTTTAGTTGGCGTCAAAGTAGTTGGTTTGCACAATTACATATAAACAGTAACACATATAAAGCGAGTGGCGAAATATTTAAAATTCAAGTGTATTTATATCAGGTCACTTCAGAAATATTTTTTTGAAATACTAGCTACGCCCCGCGGTATTGCCCGCGGTATTTGTGTCGTCGGTACAGTCAATACATTCGGGGTAAAAATTAGCCCATGTTTTAGTCTAGAGTATAAGCTATCTTCATCCCTAATTTCATGCCATTCCGTTTAGCAGTTTCCCCGTAGCCGTGTCCCGTAACCCTCTCAACACCTGGTTCTAGGTCCAGTCCCCGCCCCAGCAGGAAAAAGGAGACCGTTGGCACCCAATGCTATGGAGGTGGAACAGAATCACATATTTTTACCCTTACTATCCATGTCGTGCAGTCACCGCGATGCAGCAAGTCACACAGGGACTTTCACTGGCTACGCAAGGTTTGTGAGGACGATGGTAGTTCTTAGACTCGGAAAAATCATCCAAAACTATAACCTCAAAATGGCGATTAAAAATCAAGACAGCGTGCTGGTGGAGTCCTTGTTTAAACTCGTCGTGGGAGATTGAAAATGTATGTATTTTGTTTTATGTAAAATAGTAATATAAGTTATGTTACATCACCATACTAAAGCACTTATCGTATAATATTCTTTTGAACTCAACTTGTCATAACTTGTGGGTAGATGAGAGTGAGGTGTGAGATGAGTAGAGTTAGCAGTATGACTTGGATCATTCTAAAATTAGACACTTTTACATTAAAATCGAGGTTACTTAATCTATCTTAAAACAAAAATTCTATGAAATATTAGCAAAAAGTGATCTTACTGGTTATATAGGTTTGCAGTGGCATTTGCCTGTTTAATGTTAAAATTCATTACTCCGCGACGCCTCAGGGCTTGGAGTAAATGTATTCGACGTTGGTACTGATTTAAATGTAAGCAGTGACGTTTATAACTGGATAGGGCTACATAGATATTATTTTATAATCGTGCATTCGGTATCATAGTCTTAATGACAAATTCGATGCATGACATTTAATAAAATCATACATTTATTATATTTATCACTGGATAGTTTGAATAAACATGTTGTTTTTTTTTCATTGGGCAGGCCTTTATTAAAATATATAAACGTGATGTGGTTGGAAAGTGATTAGAATGTAAATTTTAGTGACAGATCCAAATCCTACAATGTGCTGCAATATGTTTTTTTTGTGTCATTTATCTAGGTGGGTAATTAAAAGAAGGCCATGTTACCTTCATATTATTTTGTGCTCCGATATAAAAAAAAAATAGTAAAAAAGCCTTTTATTTCCTCCAGAAAGTGCTAGTTTACAAAGTTAATTAGTTTTATTAGTACCTATCGCAAAAATTTATTGGTTTAATAATTAGTAGTTATTAGTTTCAGAGTTTTAGATACGTTGGTAATTAGTAATGTAGTGAAATTAATCTGTAAGAACGCCTCTACAGGTAAAGGCCTACTCCAAATTAAGCTAGTTTTCTCTGGATTGCGCTATTTGTATCCAGTTTGGACCCGCTATGCATTTAATTTCATCCTCCCATCTGTTGCGAGATCTTCCTATCTTTCTTTTGCCCACTGGGCCCCTCCATTCCAGCTAGTGAGCTCCGATATTATTTGCAACAAAAAGAACTACTTATTAGTACTCCGTGACACACTATACAGTTGCATGTCTTATTTTGGACTTCTCGTCTTCTTCGTCTTTCTGTATCACTCTATCTTACTGCTATATTGGAACAGCGTGTTTTCGAGTTTTATATACCATACATTACATATATACAAACTAACAGGTTAAATACATGTTATTTCTAGAAAGTTGTAAAAAAACCATATGAAACCTATTATCCAAATTTTGTAATTGATCGGAATTGGTTAGCATCATAGCTTGTTTATGCTTGCATGTTATCGACATAGGTAACGTTTTGTAAGGCAGTCAGGTCCAAATCAATAAAATTATGGCCATAAATTTCTTATAAGTTCACTATTTTGAGACATACACTAAGAGGGCATATCCTTACAATAGATATAACATATTATATTTGCAAAGGTACCTAGCTCCTCTGTTCTTAGACGTTGTTTAATTTCTATGCATAGCGTACTTATATTAACTGGCATTTAATCTGTGTCATGGCTTGTTGGTATTATAAATTTGTTCTTGGCCTTTGTGGTTTATACAAACGATTATTTTCAAGACAACTTCGTTGCGTATTTTTGCTTAAATTCCTTAATAAAAGTGAGCTTGTTGTAAATATTGGGAACCCTGTTACTAAGACTCCGTTGTCTGTCCTAGGGAACACTCAACAGAACACAATGGATAATAGTAAGTAAATAGTAATACAATAATATAGATAAATTGAATGAAACCTTGGATCTTCATCAAGTGAAGTTCTTGAACTCTGGATCTACAAAGAATAAATATATGTGTAATAATCTCGATAAATACATTTTATCATAGTAATACTTATTTAACAATCTTTTATATACCTTGCAATGTATGTTGGTAACTACATATGTTTGTTCGAGTGGAATCTTGCAATTCATTTTTTAAGCAGTATCTGCAACCAATTGAGCTGAAATTTTGTATACATGTTTAGTTTGGATGGTATATATATGGCTGAATATCTAAGATGGCGGACTAGTGATTTTTAATGCATACTTACAATATTGATATCATAAAAAAAGGCTTGCTGAGAATAACTCAAAAAATAACGTAACGCCACTCTAAATGCAATATGGCGGACAACTATAGATGGCGGACTAAGTTCTTTATGCCTTCCTGCAATATGGGTTTTAAATGAAAGGACTTGCTGCGAATACGAATGTGAGATAAACTCAGTTGTTCCAACCCGTCTGGAATTTCTGTAGGTATACTGGGGTCGAATTGTTCGAGTCTGTAGCGTTGGTTGGTTAGCTTTGAAGATATTATTTTTAAAATTCACATTCATAATTATTTTACACTGTTTCTGTGAGTATAACGTGGTACAACGTTATACCCGTAGAAACAGTTTGAAATATTATTTTTAATTCATAATAAAAGCTGTTTTTTAATTATTTTAGTTACAGATCTAATAAAATTCAATATAATGACGGTTGCCGTGGCTTAGCCGTGGTTGTGTGTGTTCATGCCTCCCATGACGAGAAATTTTTGTGCAGGAGTGTAAGTTTAATAAAAAAACAGTTTTATAAATTTTGCTTACGTCATCTGCTTATATGGATATGGATAACGCATATGGATCTAAATAGATCCACCTCTTAAAGCATTATTGTGGGAATCACTACCGACGTGCATTTATATGTATTTATACTCCCTGAATCTTACTTTCAGTAGTAACTGTTATATTATCTGTGGTTTCAGTCTTACTGAACCGGTATACTCTCCTTACGTACATGGAACAAGAAGTAAAGACAGTGTATGTAGGTAAGTACGCATTATACAAAGCAGGCTTCTGAGACATTCAGTGCTTCTGGGAATGTGCGCACGTGTCGTGAATACATGATCATTTCAGAGATAACATATTGTGAGGTTGTGGATTTTGTGTAGCGTTTGAAGTATGTAAAAGTAATTTTGAAACTGTTGTCATTCAAAAACATTGTTTGTAAAATGTAGCTGTACTTAATCACATGAAAAACATTTTGTAAATATTTAACTCAATGATTTGGTTAATTTCACGAGAAGACTGAAGAATGCAATGATCATCAAGTGCACTATAGTTTCTTCAAATAACTTAATAACTTTGTCCGGGTCTAGTAAATAAATTAGGTTTATATATTCCAGTGAGGCACGCTACACCATCCTCCTCACAGCACGCGTACTAATTATCGTTAAATAAAATTATTTTATAATACTTTATTAACTAATAAGCCGTGCCGTGGTGGTACCGGCCTGGAATAGTACTCCCCCATCTCTTCCCGCGGGTGCCGTAAGAGTCGGCTAAGGGATAACGTACCAGGAGGTGGGCAGCAGCGCCTTCTGAGGATCGGAAATCATACTGCGCTCGCCAACCCGCCTGCCAAGCGTGGCGAGAATTGGCAAATCCCCCCTATATGGGGGAGGCATACGTCCAACAGTGGACGCACATAGCTGAGTAAAGAAAGAAAGAAAGAACTAATAAGCTTGCGTTGACCTCTGATAATAAGTTAAGATAAGAAGTGAAGTTTTGATGGCCTCAACAATTTGCCAAAGGGTAAGCCCCAAAATTCACATGGGCAAGATGAAAATTCTGTCAAACGCCCATATTGCGCCCGCCTTAGTATCAATTGGAAACTCTATTCTTGAAGTTGTTGACCATTACGTCTACATAGGACAAACTGTCTAATTAGGCAAATCCAACTTCGAGAAAGAGGCCAATTGTCGAATTGAACTCGGCTGGGCAGCGTTCGATAAACTTCGCGACGTCTGTTTGTCCAAAATAACGCAATGCTTGAAAACGAAGGTCTTTGATCAGTGTGTGATACCAGTGATGACTTACGGATCGGAAACGTGGACTCTGTAGACAATGGATCTCTTGAGCAGGCTCAAAGTTGCACAGCGAGCTACGGAGAGAGCTCGGGTTTTCTCTACGTGATCGATTCAGAAATGAGGAGATCCGTGGAAGAAAAAAAGTCACCGACATAGCACAGCGTATTACATTACAGCGCAAGTTGAAGTGCAGGGCCGTTGGGGTCAAATGGTTATCGAATGCCATATGTCCACTTGTGAACGTCCTATGGCTGAGATGATGATGATGATGAATGAAATAGAATATTACTTTTAATATTTGCTTACATACTGACATTTGCTCTAGCTATCAATCCCTGAGTTGTCAAAAAACGATCACAACAAAACCCTGCCTCAGAGGTGGGTTAAAAGTGGAAGTGGCGTTGACGGTAGGTTTTTATTCATCTTGAACGGTGAACGAAACATTTCACAACGCAACCATATGCCAAAACGAACGCCTAGTGTATCGTCTTTGGCGTTTTTAACAGTTCCATATCCTTACTTGGACCCACTGATAGTAAGTTATCTCATATTAACTAAGATAAAGTACCTATTCGAGTTGCTATCTAAGCTAATACTAAAACTCTGCCTTCTGAGCCGCTGATCCCGGGTTCGATTCCCGGACAGGTCAAACATTTGTGCGTATGAACATGTCTGTTTGACCTGTGTCTGGGTGTGTATATGTATATGAGTATATATATCAGTCATCAGGTTACCATAATACAGGCTCTGCCTAGTTTGGGATCTGAAGACCTTGTGTGAATGTTGTCAAAAAAAAAAAAAAAAGGGATTTTTACTTCTTATATGCGTTTTATTTGGTATATTAATTTTTTTTGGATTGTATTTAAGATTTATTTTTCTAATAAGCATACCTTTATGTGGTGATACGGCTTACGATGTGCGGTAGAGGTACCGGCCTAGAATAGTACTCCCCCATCTCTTCCCGCGGGTGCTGTAAGAGTCGGCTATAAGGGGTCACGTACCAGAAGGTGGGCAGCAGCGCCTCCTGAGGATCAGAAATGATACTGCATTCGCCAACCCACCTGCCAAGTGTGGCGAATATTGGCAAATCCCCCTATATAGCGGAGGTATATGGGCTGAGGCTGAGATGATGATGACGGTTTTCTATGGATCATGTCTGCCTAGAATATACATGTTAAAATGTTCATTATTGACTACCCAGATTGTATTTATGTAGAAAAACAAAGTCAGGCAATGAATTCCACTCGTTAGAGGTTACGCACTATTAATCAAACTAATATTTATTAAAGCCTTTTCAAGTTATATGAAAACAAATTCAAGCCAAATATCTGGTTTCTCACAAAGCCAACAGAGATTTCTTGAAATGGCTTCTCTGAGTTACAAAGAAATTAATTAAATCTACGGCTGATTGTTCAAAGGCTTCATTATAAAAACTTGGAGTTCAGGGCTTGATTGATTTTGATGCAGAAATTATTTAATGAAAAATTATAAGTATATAAACCTTTTCCTTTAAGTCAACATCGGTATAAAACAAATATATAAGTATATATATGTGATATATTTTCATGGCATCACTTTTATAATTTAAGTAGGGCAGTTTTTTAAAACATCTGAAACAAACTGTTCCTAAAACAAAAAATCTGAAATATTTCAACTTAAGTGTACTTATTTGTTTTTGAGAAATCAAACTTGCTGCTCAAAATAATGGTAAGCGTTGTTAAATCAATATAATTAGGAGATTCACGATTCTTTAGCAACGCCCTGCGTTTTCACTTGAGTGGACTACGGTTTTCCTGTCACCTTAGATATATATTTTTTATATACCCATTCAGCCCTTTTGGCAGGATTAATTAACAAACATGCATGTATTAATGTGGCAAAATGACGCTAACCATAATATTGCAGTGTTGTAATTGGTAATTAGTATTCTATTTTAATAAAACACCTTTAATATGTTGATGTTCTTTAATTTGGTCTGTTGCTTTGCAAAGTGTTATTTATCTAGTTGTAGTTATACTTCATTATCGGGATATACAAGTAGATTGTTTGTATTCGTTGATATTTCGGTACTGTAAGCAGTGCTTAACCACCATGTCCATAGGAAGCTGTTAGAGAAGTTTGGAGGTAATGTTACGCAGTGAAGGATTCGAAGTGGAGGCCATAATAAAAGATGTTGTGATCCAGCTAAAGACGATGTCATCATTTTATTTGATCGACATTTGTGCTAACGATATCACCGCGAGGCCAAAGATGTGCCTATAAAGAGCGAAGCCGAATGCTGAGCATCACTTGCACAATTAAAGGCCAAGCTGTAAACTTGGGGCAAATTTTTGGACCTCCCCAAAAAACTATTCAAAACTTTCGCTTTGTACCTAGCGAATGCAGTGATCCTACCTTTTAGCGAGGCCATAAGCCGAGCTTCTAATCTGTGAGGCTGGAGACAGAGCTGAAGGCTCATTTGTGAAGCCAAAGGCTGAATTAAAGGTATTCGCTAATGAAGCCAATTTTATCACGACATTTTTTTACAATTTCTATTTATGTGGCTACCCTGTTTAAACCTTATAATTAGATTCAGAAAAATCTGTACTATTTTGAACTCAAACAAGAATATTGATTTTTTTTGACTACTTGCATATTTTTATTATCTCACTAATAATATAAATGTGAAAGTTTGGATGGATGGATGGATGGATGGCTGGATGTTTGTTACTCAATCACGCTCAGACGGTTGGACGGATTTGGATGAAATTAGGTATGTAGTTACTTTAGGTCCCGGAATAACACATAGGCTACTTTTCATAACCATCATCATCAATCATCACTACGCAGGTGAAACCGCGGGGCGCAGCTAGTAACTAATAATGCACAATGGCTCCGCGGGCCACTCGCGGCCAATTCATCACCGAAATACTACTTTATATAAAAGTAAATATCTGAACGAACAATAAATCAAAATTAAATAGACTTTTGAGTTGTGCCACCTCTCATATAGAAAAGGTAACAATATCTTCCTAAAGCGTTCTTATATTCTCTCATTTCAGTATACGTACATCATTTGCATATCTCTCTCGTTGTCTGTTGTATTATTCGACAATAGCCGCTTGTAAGGGCTCTCACAGCCCTTTTCGCATTTTGCGTCACCCTTCGAACATAGAATATGATTGTTTGAACCGTCGAATACATAATGTTGACACTCAGGGGCATTTGCGTTGACGTGATGAAAGGCTCTCTTTGTTAAATAAAAGTGACATTCCACGTCGGTTCTATGAATGTTTGAATATTTGAAATTAGATTGAACTTTGTCACGACTATTTTTGTATGGCAAACATGTGTTTATACTGATATTGTAGATCACTCTGTCAGCTTTTCTGGACGAAAGCGTTGAAATATTCAACATTTATCTGTAATGTAGTTATCATCGATTCTCAAAGTGTATACATAGTCACATGTTAATAGTTTTTAGATCGAATTAAATTAATAAATCAGTGTTTACTCTCGGAACCAATATAGCGTTGATCGACATAACATTTACATTTTGATTTCTCACAAGAACTTATAATTTTTGCAGGGAATAACTACTCTAACGGACAATTTTTTTTTTCAACTGACAGATGTCTGTATTAAAATAAAACACTAATCACTAATTACAATACTGTAGTTGTTATAGTAGCTACAATAACATTTGTGCAATCCACTAGCTATTGGTAGCCTATAGATAACTCAAATGCTCTAACCCGCTTCTGCCTGGCAGCGTGTCAAGAATGCCAGCAGCATTGCCACGGTGAATTGCAATGCTAATTTAAAAATTTGTTTCAACCTTTAATACCACTTTCAGGAACATATCGTCGAACAATACTTGACCTGTATCGTCATATCGTTATTATCATTACTTTTAATTTTCTATTAGTTTAAAAATATATAATTTAATTTAAAAAATCCGAAAAAATTATAATACAAAGCGCTTGTTCAATGCACCTCAAATTTTACGCTTGACTAAAAACATATGTTTTAGGTAAAACGAAGCAGCATTGAAATTGAATAGGACAATGCTGCTAGCATTCTAAGAATGCTGCCAGCGGGTAGCGGGTTGGAACTTTTAAACTATTTATAGGCTGGCAGCAGCTAGTAGCTTGTTCAAGTTTTATTGTAGTAGCTATACTATTGTAAATATTTCTATGTATTTTAAACAAAGAGATCGCTACTGCTTTTCTTTTGAGAATAAAACTCAAATGTAAAAGAAAAAAATCTAATAGCTACAAAGTCGAAACAGAAAGAGAGTTGAGAATAAGCTTTTTGTTTTCTTTTCTCTAAAGAACTAATGCTGTTTGCCTCTACCCGCATTAACAGATTCACCGGTACACCAATTTAAAACTTTCGATTTGATTTTTTTGTACTGCTCGTACCAGACCGTGCAGCAGTAATTTAATAGGCAGGAAAATAACTGTGAACCATGTCTATAAAGGAGGATGGCAGAACCAGCCTTGCTCTCGAAAAACGAGATGACAACCCGTTCATGTATCCTTTATATATGAAAATTTAGATTATACTTTTGTGAATTCCGTGAATAATTTGCATTATTTATAAAGTTGGGAATCAGAAGTACTTTTATTTTATTTATTTATGTGGTGTTTGTAGTTTTCGAACGCACCCTATACTTCTCATTATGTTTGTTGCGTTCGAATACTTACGCTCTGAAATTAATTGTTATTGTTACTCTATAATCTGTAGTCAGCTACTCTGTAGACACGGACTGCGTTCATAAACACACCCATACCTAGTTTATTCCAGAATATATGTAATCTGTATCTGTAGCGCGATCCATGCAATATTGCTTTCTCTGTCTACGACGCTATAGATGGATAGCGATCCATTGAATGGTTCGCATAAGGACGTGTAGTTAGCATACTGATACAGATGATTTTCCATGATAACTTTTTACTCCCAACTTCTAGGAAAATGATTGAATATACAATATACAATGTATTTATTGCTCTATCGATACGTATAAGTTTCATTCATGAGCACGGTTTTTTTTTCTCCTAGGCTGCAAATGTATGGGAGTCTGCCATTCTACTTTACTGCTTTCCAGATTCGCTAAATTAAAAATTTAATTTTTTCTATGGGTTCAATTTTTGAAGCGATGATGACGTAGCGGTGGGAGAGTCCGCTGCCAAATTGACGGACTCTGATTCAATCTTCACGAATGGCTTGAGTTTGAATAACCGCATGGCTAGCTACCACACTCAAGTGGTCAAACGCTAGAACGTCTTATTGTAATGTTAAAAACGCAATATTTGAAGAAATCAACTCGATAGATACTAGAAAAAAAACAGACAAAAGTCAACCTATAAAAGTAGATGCTCTTATATGCCATTGAAAAGCCTAACGCTGTACAGCAGACTCGTTACTAGTTTAACAAACTTATAAAATTCAATTTTGTTAGAGGAAAACGGCTCTAGGATAGGAACGAATAGGATATAATAGAGTAGTAGAGAAAAGTTTGTAATTTTGTTACAGTATGTTTTCTATGGAATGAATGGATGAATGCGGGGTAAATGCAAAAGTACTTGGAGAGTTGTTGCGTTGCATTTAGCATTCGTACCGAGTTAGTTATTCAAAGTGATCAGTTCTTCGGCATTTGTTATTTATAACAATTCGGATGCAATTTTTGCTGACGGCTGGTAAAAGATAGTACCTATGAATAGACTATTTAAGTTAAATTTCAAAAGGACAGGTTTTTTTTACTTATTATAAGTTTGCGTTTGACAACTGTCTCACCTGATGTTAAGTGATGACCACCCGATGATATTGCCACCCGCAATGCAACTTGGTCGAAACGTCGAGGTAAATGACTAAATGTTTTTCACGCGATCAAGCCCCGTTTGATTTAATAACAATGACGTTGTCTAGGATTTAGCACGCAAACCTAGAAAGTACCTATTCACTCGCGATTTGAAGACTCCAGTTTGTACCAGAGAAATAGTATATGGGAATAAAATGTTAAATCATAGATTTAAACGACATTATTAACTACATAATACATGTAACATTGGAGCGAAATGTTTGGTCAACACAAAGCCGTTTTTTATTTGTTTTATTCTAGACTAGCTGCGCCCCGCGTTTTACTCGCGTGGTGATGATGAAAAGTAGCCTATGTGTTTATGGTCTAAACTATGTCCATACCAAAATTCATCGAAATTGGTGAAGCCGTTTGAACGTGAAGAGGTAACAAACACATCCCCATACACACATACACACAAACTTTCGCATTTATAATATTAGTAGGAAGGATAGGATAGTGGAATGGGATTTATTTTGGAACAATGATGTTTTACTAAAGATGACGTATATTCATACTGCGCGGTGCTCAGATTTTGTTCCTTTACAACATAAACATGCTTACTACGACAGATAATACGGTACAAATAATATAGAAAAGGATAGCTATATGTTTAGACTTGCGCTTGAAATACGCGTCGTAATCAAAATTACTACAATTGATTTAATTTTGCCGCCTCAGTTTCCGCGCGCTTGTACGACGTCTACCTCATATAAACATATAATATCATTGTTTTGGGACTTTTAGTTGTCTAACAATTATGTCATTTCCGTATTGGCAATACATGTACATCAACATTGACATAATCATTCAACTCGCAACTACGAGTATAATGTCGTCGAGGTATGAGCAGTGCTTTTTATGACACTATGACAAGATGTTTCTCTTGTAGGTACGTAAAAATAACTTCATAAGAACCTCTGAACCGTTAAATATTGCTTCTTTAGCCATTCCATTAGCTTCTTTGCTACCGCTTTACCACTACAGTGACCAGAATATTTGACGATGAGTTGACCTTCTTGGCTATATCTCCTAATCCAAAATCTTACAGTATCCCTGATCACGTTATGGAAATATCACACGTATATTACGATATTTTACCAGCTCTATGTTCAGGAACATTTTTTTTCCTTTTTTTTCTTTTCTTTCTTTCTTTCTTTCTTACACATTTAAAGCGCTCGGCATTATACGCGTCGCATAAAGGTATAATAATTATCTCTTAATACATACTCTTCTTAGTTACGGTATATATTCAAACGAATAGAATCTCAGTTACTTAAAACCTTGTCTGAAGTTAAGCATAATTTTGTGTGGAACAGTCTGTGTTCTGTGATTTAGTTTGAAAAGGTAACAAGTGCTCACAGAACTTTAAACGAATCAATTTAAAACTGGCGAAACTTTTCGTAGCGCGACTATACATATGGTCACTTAACAATAAATCAACAGAACAAAATATCACCCAAACCAAAATCTTTCTCAGATAAAATCTTCCTTCTTGACCTGGTCATTAAAGCTATCTGTATATCGGGAGATCGATGCTTTCAGTAGATTGTTCCACTCCATCACTCGACAGTGACTTCTGACAGATCATCTGTCTGCCGACGTCTAAAGATCCCAACTGACTGACAGGCGAATGCAGTTAACACCTTTTACAATAGTGGTTCCACGCATGAGGAGCCAATCCATTTTGTTTGTTTTTTTTTCCATTTTTGTTTAGTTGATTAGCTCCTCATTTAAAAAGAATAAAGCCTTAAAAACATCTTGAAATAGTTTTATTTTTTATTGGTATTCGAATTCATTCATTTACCTACTCATTCATTAATTTTTATTTCATATGCAATATTAAGAATAACTCAAAAACCACTGCTTCAGGTACGTATTTAACGCTTTCAAATATAAAAATATCATCATAATTGGTTCACTTAGAGAAAAGGTCTCGGGTATACGTATAAAGAAACTGCTACATTTTATAGAAATTTCCTAAAATGTGAGTTCAAAGAATTCCTTACTTTTTATGTCGTTTAAATTGTCTATATAACTAAATAACTAATGATTGTATGTGTATCTACTAAATGTGCACGTTTGTTCATGCAAACTTAGGCAATTTTGAAATTTTAGTTAATTTACATACCTATCTATAAGAGAAGGCACAGACAACAGTTAAAAACTCCTATTCATACTCTTAAAAAATCGTGTAGATCAGTACATGCGAGACGAGCTGCGTTGCATTACTAACGGATGTAATCAGAAATGCAGCTTGTTTGAATATTTTAAAGAGTAAATTAAAAACAATACTTATTAGTAAAGCTTACTACAACAGAGTTTATTTATAATAAATTAAACAAAACGTTTGAAAACGTCGGCATTATACGAGAACTAATTATTGTATGGAATGTGTTTACCTAGAATAAGTGACTTGTAAATTATATTTTTAACATTAAATATCTGTATCATCTGTTTGTGACAAGTTGTTTTTAAAACAACTGGATAAGGCCACAATACAGATTGCGAAATAATATACACATACCTAAGTATGCATAGGCATATGAAATGAGTTACAAAACATTTTCCGCACATTTCCCATTCATTCGCCGAAGGGAATGAGACAGGACACGATTGTTTCATTTTGTATGACATACGTTACATCAAGTACTTATAACATAGCTATAAATATACGCACGCTTTCACAGAGAGAGACGAATTGTATAAATAAATTAAGAGATTTGAACAAACGAGCATAAATGGAAATCTTCACGAATAGTATATTTTTTTAACAAGCTTCTATTATAAATTCTCGTGAGTTTGACATATTATTATATAGATGTATTATCCGGCTTTACCTAGGTCCTAACTTCCTTATAAGCGTGAGCAAATCCGGATAATACATCTATAATATAATAAGCATTAACTTTGCCTGTATCTATGTGATGTAATCTTTGAACCTGATTTTCACCACTTTTAAAGGGTTAGATTAATTTGAAACTTTGCACACTTATCAACAATCGATGAAAATGCAATAATTGAAATAGTTTGTCTCCACTATCCTCATCGTGATCACCAGAATAAAATATTTCCTACTTTTTAGGTCAGCCATCTACAAGAGCGTGTTTTCTAAATATATTTTATAACTCTAAATACTCTTAGACTTCATTTATCATGTATATACATGAAAGGTTGTGGTAATAGGTATTGTGGTAATAATAGGTTGGGGGAAAAGTTTCTTCGCATTTTTTAAGAAAATTCAAAACATTTTTTAATACAGTTTATTTACATTTAGCTAAAGTATGTAGGTACCATTTTGTTTAATAACTTTTTGCCATCTTGTAGGTAGGGCCATGATCAAATCTATACATGCTTGTGACAGAAAGCGTAAGCATGGGCAGGTACAATAAAACTGAAAGACCTTAATAAAATTGAACCTCAAATCTTCAATATGCTGAAGTAAGCACACGCTTACGGCTTTTAGAGTTTAGATTATGCAAACAGACAAGATGCGACACTTCAGAGCCAAAACGCAATTTCCCATAATAGCACCGAAGCCGGCCACCACAGAAAAAAATATTCAGTAGGTTCTACAATATACATTAAAATGTAGGATTACAAAGAATAATCAGCATAATGTGCCACTGCTAGAACATGGGCCTTTTCTTTAGAGGGGGAGGGGGGGTTTCCATAATTTAATAGCTCCCCAATGCTGGTTGGCGAACAGGTCCGGGAATATAAGAGTTTTTAAACGACTCTAGTGTGGCTTAATGAATGTTATCCTATGAACCGATGTTTTTCTTGTTGAAGCAACAACATATAACCTATTTAACAGAAGAACATCGTTGAATTTTGATAACTACTTTTAGTGGTCGTTTTGTGCTCTACAGTCAGACAACCAGTGGAAAATTGTACTAGCGTTCTTCATCGAAGATATGACCGTATTGTAATTTGCTTATCGGTTCAAAATCACAATTTATTTTCAAATAAAACTATATAATATTATTTCCATAGGGTAAATGACGATCGAAGACGGCATGGATGGATGGTGTGTGTACTGAGATGACTGATATATCCATATATCCTATCCATTAATGTGAGTAGTTAACAGTAAAGATGGTAAATTCTTAATATTTTTACACCATAATATTCTTACCTGATCATTATGAAAAACTATTTTATATATAACAGCTATCACTGTTATACGTATAATGTTCTACTGCCATTTACTGTATCTAAAGCTTGTTACCGAAGTTTCCATAACCGGATAATCGGGCTGAATCCGGTGGCTAGCACGATTGCCTGATCAATCTTGCTTATAAACCAGATGGGGGAACTTTGGTAGGTTCCCGATTTGGTTATAGCTTTTATGGCGGTAGTTTGAAACAGAGGTTAAAGAGAACCTATGTCTCAGAAATAATTGTAAAAGTAATTTGCAGTCGATAGACCTTTTTGTGTTTATCGATAGTGGGAAACTTAGAAACATTTTAGGTGAGTTTAATTAAGGCACTCGTAGTTAATGTTTTCCTATATTTTTTTACTTCAAGGCTAAAATGGTAAGCGAGTGAATCCTAGTTCCTTTATCTGAGTATTACTTTGTTTAAAACATTAAAAATCTCAGCCTCGTAGCGGAAGCAGGAATCTCTATGGTGACCGTAGCGTGAAACAATATTGAACTCAGCATTGTCATTTGTCTAGTACAACTGTGACATAGAATCATTATAGTTTGTGTGGACGTTATACGTGCGTCATTCAATTGTTTATAGTATTGCGGTACGACGACTGGTGTACAAGTTGTACTTGTACACCACTCGTGCACCAGTATTCATACCGCCAGTCCACTGTCGTTAGACCACGTTAGCTAAATTTCTCTGTCAAATTATTTGAAGGAAAAAAATCGACTACCAGTGGGAGTTAAAAGGAAGGTATAAATTCGGCCGCCAGTGGAATGCTACCATAGCTTATTTGGACAAAGCGACAGGACGGTATTGTGTAGTCATGGGTTCAAGTACCACTGGTAGTCGATTTTTTTCCTTCAAATAATTTCCACAAGGTATTCCTGTTTCAAGCTAGTGCTTGAAACAGGAATAACTTGTGCACCAGTATTCATACCGCCAGTCCACAGTCGTTAGACCACGTTAGCTAAATATCTCTGTCAAATTATTTGAAGGAAAAAAATCGACTACCAGTGGGAGTTAAAAGGAAGGTATAAATTCGGCCGCCAGTGGAGTGCTACCATAGCTTATTTGGACAAAGCGACAGGACGGTATTGTGTAGTCATGGGTTCAAGTACCACTGGTAGTTGAATTTTTTCCTTCAAATAATTTGAACGTATGTTCCGCCTGCATGTTGTGCAATAAACGATTAAAACCCGTGAACGATGTTGGCTAGTGCGATGGTAAAAACATGATGCCGGAAATTTGTTGAACAATTCTTCAGAACATTTCCCGTTCAATATATACAGTTGAAAATACACTGACACCTCGAATTCTGAATATTCCATAGTGCTCCATTCGCTCCATTGAGTATGTACACAAATGATGGAAACCCCAAGTCCGTCTGAAGTCGTTCCGAATTCAGACAACCCAATATCCCTTAGTTATGCCGATCAAAACCAATGCTTGTTAACAAAATTATCGATCAGCCCTTGAATTATTCATGTTGGGTTGTAGAATTACCGCCTAATCAATTTAATTGCCGTCCTATTCTCATTTAATATAACAATGTAAATTTTAACGTACACGAAATAGAGTTTGAAATTGCAAACGCATTGTTAGAGCAATAAATTTATGAAGCTTGATCTTTAATGTATTTTGGAAAGGGCGAAGGTTTCGTAAATGGCTGATTTTGGGTACCTACACTATTAATTTGTTATCAGCATTTTTGCTGTAATTAATAACTATAGGCTTTTGTATATAAACTAGGCATATGTTGTTATATTTATATAAATTAGGCTTATTGTTTATTTTGACCAATTTCCAAAAGTTTTGAGTTACGTACCTAATCTTTAAAGTGTTATTTTAGAAACCAACATTAACACTTATAATGAAAATTTTAGCGTCGTGTTTGTTATATATAAAAACAAAAAAATATAACAACACTTGACCAAAATATTGCTATTCAACATGGCAATGATGTTCATTTTGGGAACTTTGCCCACTCGTAGCAGTTTAATACACTGGATATTTTTTCTTGTATACAAGTATGTTATATTTCAAGAATTGTAGGTGCCTATTTTGAATATAAAACAGATATTCAATTTAAACTTTTATTCAACACTTTAATGCTAAACTACAGAAATGGTAAACAGTGCATAAACAAATTAATGCAGCAGAAAAGTAAGTAAGTGAGTAAATACAATACGTATACATTATTTTAACATTCATTTGGAGGGACGGTGCAGCTTTCTAATTAAAACATTTAATTACAATATTACTTTACTAGCTACGAATATAACAACACTGTTTCAATTTTAAAATAATAAGTACGTAAGTACTTATATAAGTACGTAAGTACTTATTATTTTTCGATGTTCGTAATAGTCTGTGCCGGGCACAGACTACTAATATACAAGTATATATCCCGCACCATTATAGTGTCTTATCTATTCCCATAACTCTTATTTCAGATCAAATCGCTTGGTGGTCTGACCTACGTATTGACTGATCAATCAATCACAGTTTCTTACATTGATACAGGAGTAATTATTCAGTTTTCTCACTGGCCTGTAAAATTGCGTTAAAAAAGATTGGATCTTTTGCCAGCTTACAGATGATATTTTTAGTTTGATAACAATAATTTTATTTGTAGCTGCCTTGCTAAGAAGTTTATAAGCTTTTTCTGAGTTTATAAACTAAGAGGATTACGACTCCAAACCTTACTCAACCAACTCCTTACCTTCACTTGGAGCTGCGACATTTGACACATTTAGATGAAACGATACTGTTTGCTTGCTTGTTATTTTTAGACGCTTACTTAAAATATAAAGTGCATAATCTGTGTAGTTAAAATGAGATAGGAGATGCAAAGGGCAGTGTAGCTGATCACCAAACTCGCATTGACGGGTATGGCACGTAGCAACGTGAACTTGAATGGACGACCAGCCAAATACTCCAATCCTGTCTCCAACTCCGACACCAAATATGGATCTGCAAAAAAGAATAAAAAACCGTTGAATATTAAAATTCTAAATCTAAATCTGACGTATTCAGGTGTCAATAAAATTACGAAGATAATTATTAATATCACACAGACATCTTAGACCTCAACGCTGCATTCGAGTGGGAATAACAGAGCCGTTATACTGAAAAGAAAGAAACAAATTTGAAGATTTTCTGCAGAAAAGATTGAATTGGCCTTCGAAATTTAAATTCAAAATAAAATTCGAACATATAAAAGGTTGACTTATGAACGTCTATCAACATTTGCATAACTTTTAACAATGCTATTTCTAATACTAGATCAAGTTTATTGGACTTTAAATGAACATTAAATTTATTACATTGCAGACTATTTGATTTAAAAAGAGAATATATTAGATATTATTTTATTTCCGCACTGTGTGTGTGTGAAGTAAATTATTAAAAACATAGTTGCAGCAACAATATTCTGAGTAACTTAAAATCAAATAATCTAATGTACTTACTACTACTAGAATGCCAATAAATCGTCGCAAATTGGTAAATATTTTCTAAGTCACAATAATGGGAAGGAACTGTTACCCTGTAGCACAGTGCATACTAGTACGGGGTACAGGGATCTCTTCACATAACTACACACATCATAATATAGACTTTATTCATATTATTCTTATTGTCAAAAGATGTAACATGTGTGTCCTTAAGATGTAAATAAAGAATTTATATTATTTATTTATATTATATAACTTACTATTGATTGCATATGTCTAAACAATCTTAATTATTCAATTTATCATTCAATTATTCGACAATTTTATAATAGGCTTTCGAAACAAATAATTTAAATTATTTGCATTTTTACATAGCTTCATTTTCCGATGGCAAGACTGACATGGACAAATGATTATAAAGTATAGTACCTACCCACGATTAAAAACAAAACTTCTACCTTTAGGGTTGTCATTCATGCTCGTAAGTGCATTTGTGTCTCTTCAAATGCGGTTATGATTATGATAACAATTTTGAAAAAAGAAACTAAATCTTATTTGTGTGCGAACATGTCCTACTTTAGCCATTTTTGTCAATTTGATTGAACAAAAGAATTACTACCAATTACAAAATTACATGATTTAGTTTCAATCTGCACGGGTTATGTTATCGATGAATTGATAGTAAGTACATGCAATGCGATATTCACTTGTTTGTTTGATGGCGACACGAAAAAGTGGAACGTTATTGGTCATGCAGATACAGGTAGGCTATCTGGGTACCAAGTTTCTTATTGATTAAGACAATTCATAAACAATGCAATAGTCATTTAAATGTAATCTTAAATTAGGTAGTTCGCTAAAATACCAATTGTATCTCGATTGCATTGCGGTACAAATTAAATCTGTGTGCCATTACCAATTTTATTATACCCCAAGTAGAATAATAAAACTAGCAATAACGATAATTTGTTAACAATCTATGAGCAATGTGCTTAGTAGAATTGATGCCTTGCTCGTTTTTTCTATCCTTTAAAAAATATAAAACAATGTGCTCAGTTCAAACAATTTCTGAAAAATATTTTACCTGGACATTTAATTATTTGTTTTGTCAACCAAATCTTGAAGTTGTCAACTTTAGAAGTAATCACCTCAATGAGAAAAAATATTCCATTTATAAGTCCAAAATCAAGTAATAAATCCGTTGTTAAGAAAATATGTACGCCAAGTGGTATCTGGAAGAAAGTAAGCAATTTATCTACTCGTAAATATATTTTTGTAATTTTACAAAAAATAAATTAAACTATTTAAAATAAATTTTAACCGCGTTTTTCTACTTACTGCTTCATGGAGAGTTCTCATAGCAAGGAATAAGTCAAACACTTCGATTGGAGTATTGAAGAACAAAATAATGAACATCTGAAAATTAAAAAATAGTTAGCTACAATGTTTTTTTTATAAAAATGAAAATAAATCTGTAGTATGTTTGGAGTATATTAACCTATATATTGGCTGTGGTATGGTTTGCTACAGATCGACCATCATAAGCTGTTGATCAAAGTAATAACCTACCTGATGGTTTACGAAACAGAGACACAGCTTATATTGAACAGCTAGCTCACTCCATAGTCACGGTGATCATGCTCATGTCAATAATCTAGAGAACAGATTTTTTAGTCTCCCGACCAATGACGCCTATAACATAACCATTACGTTTTTAGCGCTTCGCCAGCCGCTGCCACGGCAGGCTCGCTTCGCTCGCTCGTCTCACCCGTTTTGCCGTCGCATTTTTAACCCAACCAAACTTAGTGATCTGCGGTATGACCTATTGCAATGAAATTCAATAAATATTATTTTCTTAGCTCCCCGTAAGGTCCACCCCACTAAAAAGTTTGCCTATTTGTATATCGAATGATGCCAAGTCTAAGTATATTCTCTTTTTCTCTATATAATATTTTTCTATCTATATAATAACTAAATGTATAATAGACATAATAAAAATAAGTTTATTTTTCAATTACCGAAATTACATTAATGTCCAAGTTAACGCTAAGGAAGCCAACCTGTCAACACGTTTTAACCAATCACATTAGCTGTTACTTTGTCATCATTCTATACTGACTCATTTGAATATTTAATATGTATACATAATATGCTTAATGTAAAAATGTACATAATATTCTGTAAAATAGATTGACACGCCAACGTCACCAAAACTCTGTTCTTGTTCCTTTTCCTTCAAAGTTGTTTCACATATCTAATGAACTTAAATATGAGAATCCCGCTAAAATTATAAATGAGAAAGTTACGATGGATGGATGGATATTTGTTACTCAATTACGCTCAAAGAGCTGGACGGATTTGGATGAAATTTAGGATGTAGATACTTCAGGTCCTGGAATAACACATAGGCTACTTTTCATCATCATCAATCATCACCGAGCGGGTATAAACGCGAGGAGTAGCTAGATTGGGATGAAATTTGGTATGGAGATACTTTAGGTCCTGCAATAACACATAGGCTACTTTTCATCATCATCACCACGCGGGTAAAACCGTGAGGCGCAGCAAGATTTGGATAAAATTTGGTATGTAGACATTTCAGGTCCTGGAATAACACATAGGCTAATTTTTATCATCATCATCGTCATTAATCATCACCACGCGGGTAAAACCGCGGGGCGCAGCTAGTAGTCCATAAAGATTAATTCACAATAAACAAAACTTGATTTTACTTGCTAATATATTAGTATAAAATATTTTTGAGCAACTATATTTCTTTATCATAAATTCTCGCGGTAACGACAAATGCGCTTGAACTGTGTCTTACACCAGAAGAAAGGAAATTAAAAATCTAAAAATGTTATTGGTAATAAATTTCTAAGGCCGTATGTCATCTGTAAAGTGCATTATTTTTATTCATTTATCGGAGCCATAGAATGTTCACTGCTGGACATATGCCTCCCCGTATAGGGACACTAATTGACTAATCAATCAATATATGTGTTTGTAATTTTTTTGTAATCAGTACTTTTAATAAATTTATATATTAGTTCTGAATCGAATCATCAATGAAGAGAGGACTGTGTAATTTAAATAAAATGCATTTATGTTGGACCTCTGTCAAGGACAAACTATGAAACCTTAAGCCTGTGGCTTTTTGAAGACCTTTACCTACATAGTTTATACATATACAAAATTTCATTTAATTTCAACGGTTTAATAGCAGCTCGTTTAGCTAAAACATGTGCAGTTTAAAGTTTTTTTAAAAAAAATAGATTGGCATTAAATAGTTTGTGTTTTTCTCTTAATTAATTCTGACGGTCGCGGTGGCGCAGTGGTTACTTTCAGTGACATGACTTCTGTGTCTCCGGAACCCCGAGTTCTAATCCCGGCAGGGGCAAATATTTGTGCGATGAGTGTAAATGCTTGTCCCGGGTCTTGGGTGTTTGTGTGCTGTGATTGTGTGTTCATGCCTCCCGCGACATCGGGAACCCCAGGGCGAGGGTCTGAGTGTGATAAAAAAAAATGTGAACTTAAATATTACTTACTGTAAATTGGATTTCCACGTTGATGTCGTCAAAACAGTCAAGAATGTTATTGTAATAAATAATACCCTTCCTAATCTTATGATGAATTCTGTTGTTTTCATTTTCACCAACAATATTTACGTTAATAATGATATCATTGAAATAATTTTCAAGCAGAACCATACGATCAAACAGAATTTTAAATAATATCATTATAAACAAAACATTTGATCTCACTGATATCTGAAAACATACATTTTTAAAAAATTGCACCTGATACATAAACGTGTTATTATTTAAAAAAAACTTATACACAAGGAATGCACCAAAACTTTTAATAAAAATGCCCACAGCAAATAGCACAACCATTGAATTATTTATGAAAGCAACCTCCTTGAAACCGATGAGGATGTCGTTTATTTTAATTTTGCTCATAAAATTGAATATTTTGCTTTGAGCGGTAATGTGATACATCAAACCAAAAGCGGAAATCTCTGCCAAAGCCCAATACACTTGAAAAAACTTTTCTTTATCTAATGCGAAACCAATCGTCACTAATAGATACATGATTATGCAGTAAATCCTACACAACACAGAAACTCTTTTCGAATGGTCATCTTTAACATAATTGCCAAATAAAAGTCGAAAATACATTAAACATTTCATTCGAAACATTACAGTACTTTTACTAGCTTCACGTAGGTACACGACAAGGTTTCGAATTGTAATAACTATCTACTAACTTCGAATGTAGTACTATACATAATTATATTAGATACTATCAATCAATATTAAAATAATTAATATTTTTAATCTAACTAAGAGGTATCCTAAAATAGATACAAGAATACCAAAACACCTAGGTAACAATTATACTATATATTATAATATATATTCAAATTTCATTGATATTTAATTATTTTACGTTTTATCGAATGTATGAGCTTACAATATACATAACTACAGAGGAAACACAACGGCAATTTTGCCATACAAACGTAGTGCCCTGTTTCCTGCCTGGATAATACCAGTAGAGCAAAAGTTTTTGTTCCAAAGGATGTATGGACTCTATCCGCATGTTTTCCTTTTTTTCATAAATTAATGATTAAAAGAGACACGAACTTTTAAAATCTAAAAACTGGCCAGATTTTCCGTTGTGTTTGAAGACCCGGAAAATAAATTTGCCTAGATTACCTTATAAAATCATAAAATAGGAACACGGCCAAAGCCTTTCTTTATTTGTTAATGAAAAGAGTTGTTAAATCAGCCAAGTTTTGGAGAAGAAATGCCTATTTTGGGTTTTTGCTCCTTCACCTCTTATGGTTGGCGGCGGTACCTACAAACTAAACTCGCTCATATTATAAGAGATAGAGGAGAGTGAAATCGGAACGGATGAAAGCAAAATTCTAGTGGGATAAAAGTTGGAAACACCCAAAAAATGCCTTCCCGACGTCCCCGAAGGGGACTTCGGAATATGAGCGCATTTAGTTTGTAGGTACCACCACCAACCAAAAGAGGTGAAGGATCAAAAGCCCAAAATAGGCATACCCTGTACAATGAAACATTTGACCTTTCTATACTGCTTATGTGTAACTTTATTAAACAACATTTTTTATTAATCAAACATAATAATTCACAACATTAACAAGGTAACATTAACATAATTTAAAAATAATTTAGAATAGCAATAAAATAATCTAACTTAAAATAAAAACCTTAAACATTTAATAAAAACTAAATTAAATCTAAAACGGGCCCCTGCGGCATTGTACCCAAGATGCTGGCAGCGTTTCCTCTTTGTATTGCTAGGCTAATACGTTGAGCGAGGAAGCTGCCAGCTCTTCGGTCTCCTGAGACGTCAACCAGGAGAATAATAATAATAATAATCTTTATTAAACTATTTTGTACATTGACCATGAATATACTAAAAGTACACGTATAGAAACCGTCACACACATTATTTAACTAATTAAGATGTAAATGTATTTTTTTTAAGGCAATTTCATAATAAAACATATATAATTCAAATTATAAAGATATAATATATTCAAAAACAAAGTTAGCTTCAAAACAAAAGAGTTTTAGACCAATAGTTTCACAAAGAGGTATCACCCACGCACTCATAACTTAAAAAATCAAAGAAAAATGTTGAATACCCCTTGCAGGGTGCAAGGGGTCTAAAGGTTGGAAAGTTAATGTCAAAATATTAATCGTGAATTAGGCATTCACTACTTATATTTTGACATTAACCTTTGATAGCAATTGTGATGCGGGAAGGGATATTTTGTGGAAACTATTTTAATATTCTCTTTATTTTTGGAACGTTTGACAGTTTTTGTAGATGAAATAATTTTAAATTTCTTTATTCTTCTAACAACAGTAATCTACTTCTTAGACTTTGTACAAGCGCACCATTTTCAAATTCTAACCGAAAGAATGGGTGTAACGGTCACCTAGCACCACGTGCGTGCATGAGCGTTATTTCAGGCGCATCTTCGATATTGATGTCCACTTCTATGAAGTAATAAGACTGGCCGGTCGGCGCAGTTGGTAGCACTCTGGCTTCCGAGCCGCTGGTCCCGGGTTCGATTCCCGGACAGGTCAAACATTTGTGTGCATGAACATGTCTGTTTGACCTGTGTCTGGGTGTGTATATATATAAGTATATATATCAGTCACCACCACCATCAGTCACCATAGCAGAGGCTCTGCCTAGTTTGGGACCTGAAGGCCTTGTGTTAATGTTAATAAAAAAATAAAAATAAAAAATTGGTTGGTTAACCAATATTTTGTTTAATTAATTGGTAGTAAAAGAAGCAGCTGGACTGTCGCTATATGTGGGGGTTACGCCACGTCCAAATTGGATTGGCAAAGTATTGCCAATCTTTTTAAAGACTTTGTTAACTCTCTTTTCGAAGAATCCCGCTACTCGAGAACAGTAGACGGAGGAAGCTCAGTAGAATACCAGTGTGTGATTCTCATGTGTCAATATTATGTGGATCACCTTTTAGCGATGCCGGCTAGTGCGATGGTTAAATCCTAATGCCGGAAAGAGGATGAACCTGAGGTGTCCAGCAGCCAAAGGTATATTCGTATTGTAAAAGTATAACCGCGTAAACCCATACGGACCATGACTTTCTCATTACGCCTCGAGAGCTAAAGTGTAAAGAAAAAAAAACATATATTCGTAAAAAAACCTTATTTGATAATTTTAGTTTTGATCGCTGACTTTATAATGTGGGCCCTATATAATTATCATCCAAGTTTGTTACTTCTAGCCCCGTACGTAACTTCATAAATCGTGTCATAAATCGAAAAAAACATAAAGTTTTCGTCTCTATTCCAGTTTTTGGCATTCAAAGCTAAAATGCTATTTATTTTCCAATATATCTGTAAAATTGTTTTAAGAGTACACCAAATTTGCAACTGTTGTTAAAACTGTCTCCTTTAAAAATGTGTATTATTTACAATCTTAGCGAACTGCGGTTCCAAATATCCGTGAGGACTACGACCAGCTTCGATCTGGCCAGGTTACTTACTTCAGAAGACGCTACTCGATTTTACTACTTGCGGACTTATCATCAGGTACAAATTTGGCTATAACATTCACTTGAATACAAAATATAACTCCTTATTCATAACTTTATATTCCACGACTCATGTACAATCTTTCTACAGTTATAGCCGTGGCTGAAAATCATATAATAAGGACTTTCTTTAATGATTTAATAATGTTTTGCTAGCACATATTTGGCTCAACGAATCAGCATTGCAATTCAACGTGGCAATGCTGCTAGCATTCTGAGCACGCTGCCAGCGGGTAGTGGGTTAAAACATTTGAGTTATCTATAGCCTAGCAATAGTTAGTGGATTGCTCAAATGTTATTGTAATAGCTGCAGTATTGTAATTCGTTATTAGTGTTTTTTTTCTTTCTAGCTAAGATGACGGTTGCGTTGATTTTCAGTAGGGACTCATGTCTGGCATCACCAACGCTCAAAACAAGCTAATTTACTTTTAATAATATTACCACCGACTACGCTAAATTTCTACTTTCACTCAAATGATAAATGTCTGCCTAGAGCTTACTCGAGTGCTGCGTTGGAGCAAGAACGCTGAGGCTATGCATTGCCAGCTAAGCTATCTGCGTGACGCTACGTCTCGCTGAGACGATAGCAATATCGTTTCGCAACATGTTTTGGTCAAAGCAATAACTTGCAAAATCATGATTTAATCGTAGATTAAGTGAAAATCTCGGAAAATTTGGTGAGTAGGTACAAGAGAGCCTAAGAGAGCCTAATAACTCCTAACTTATTTCTGCTCGATCCGCTCACTGGTCTGACCTTTTTATTGACCGATCACTCTGTCACAGTTTCTTTTCAGATTATTTTGATGTCATAATATGTTTAATTCTATAAATTTAGTTTTTGGCTGCCTTGCTAAAATGTTTGTAAGCTTATCAATAAACAATATTACGATACCAGGACCTTGAAATAAAGATGCAGCGATTGAAACATTTAGATGAAACGATAGTGTTTGGTTGCTTGTTATTTTTAAACAACTTCAAAAAAAGGAGGAGGTTCTCAACTCGACCCGTTTAATGTTTGTTACCGCTTAACTTTCAACTACCCAGTCGAAAGTTATGCAAACCGATTAGATCGTTCTTTTTTTTTATTTCAAAGCTGGTCGTTTTCGTGTGGTCCAATTTAAATTTCATTAAAATCAGTTGAACGGTTTTTGAGTTACACTCCAATAACTGAAAAGTGCTACGAATACTTCGATAATATTATAGTTTCGGGTGTAGAAATCGGTGAACATACACAATGACAATTGATCCCGTGAGTAGCAAAAGTCACTACAAAAGGGTGAAAAATAAAATTACTAAAAAATAGAACCCACCTCGACACTCAAAATATGTTTTTAGACGCTCACTTAAAATATAAAGTGCATAATCTGTGTAGTTAAAATGAGATAGGAGATGCAGAGGGCAGTGTAGCTGATCACCAAACTCGCATTGACGGGAATGGCACGTAGCAACGTGAACTTGAATGGACGACCAGCCAAATACTCCAATCCTAACTCCAACTCCGACGCTAATTGTGGATCTGCAGAAGGAAAAAGTAAAAATGTAAATTTAAATTTGATGTGATATAAGTTGGCAAGTATGAATATAATAATGAATATCGGCTACTTGTAGGATATAATATCAATGAAATCCATAGACGATTACAATTTGCAGTTCTTCAAATATAACGGGACAATTGATTAAACCATTTGATGTGTAGAAGATAAGATAGATAGATAAGATAATATTTATTATCAAAAGGAATAGCTTAAGTATAGCACATTTACATTCATTAGTTATCTGTAATATAACAGTTAAATTAACAGCGTGCCCCCAACTAGGCGCGAGCCTGTATCTTGGGGAGTTGTGACACTCTATGTCTCTTGCAGCATAGTAAGTGTTTCAAGAAACTGTTTGGTTTAAGACCTGCAGAGCTTTACCATAATTTAGAAAAGTGCCGTATGTACGTAATGACTTAGTAGCGAGGAGGGCAACCTATTTACATAAAATTAAGGAAAATGAGGATACAGAAAAAAAGCCTTATTTAAAAGTTACTTATTTAGATGAAACCTATATACACTCGTCTCACTCGAATGGAAAATGTTGGCAAGGTCCTGAATTGAAGGCGATTCAGAACCAGTTACGGAAGGTAACAGATGGATCATTATTCGTGCCAACGGACAAGATGGTTTTGTAGAGAATGTTCTTCTCGTTTTAAAATCAAACATAGAGTCGGGGTTACCATGGCGAGATGAACTACAATAATTTAAAAAAATGGGTTCTTGAAAAATTTACTACCAAACCTGCATGAACCCACGTAAATTGTCATGGATAATGCGCTATATCACAGTATTTGCGTAAATAGGTATCCTAACTTGAACCACAGTAAGGCCATTATACAAGAGTGGCTGTTAGATAACAGAGTGGAGTTTTATGAACAAATGCGGGGCAAGTATCTCACTGAGGCAAGTATCCGGCTTTTACCCTACTCACTTGTACGTTTGATGGCTAGACGAAAAAATGGAACTCTCTTGGTGATGCAGGCAAAAGTAACAATGCAATACTAATTCAAATGTCATCATAAATACACTTGGTATTCCACTAAAATAATAATTGCATCTCGATTGCATTGAAGGTAATTGCACTGCCGTAGAAATTAGATCTGTTATCCACTACACTTAAACTCCAAGTATTGAACAGTAAAACTAGAAAAAACGATTTAATTAACGATCTCTGAGTAATGTGTAAAGTAGAAAATTGATGCTCTGTTCGTTCGTTCCTCTATCCTAAAAGAACCGGAACTACGGGATTTGTATGCTGAGAAATTGTGAAATGATCTTACCTGAACATTTAATTATTTGCTTAGTCAACCAAATCTTGAATCTATCAACTTTAGAAGTAATCGCCTCAACGAAAAAGAACAATCCAGTTATGAGTCCAAAACTTAATAATAAATCCATTGATAAGATAATACGAATTTCGAATGGTGTCTGGAATATTAATAATTGTAATATTAATAATTGTGACATAATAATTAACGCTATTGATTTTACGTTTCCCTCTACGTACTATCATGGAGAATTTAGAACTCAGTCAAGATTTATTTGAAAAAAATAAATCAAACCAACAAAAGAAAATTTATTAAAGATAGATGATAAACTAGTACCCTTAAGAAAATAAATAAATGAACTGGAAATATAAAACAACAATTTAAAAGAAAAAGTAGCAAAAGTTGAAAATTTCAATGAAAAAAAAATGTAGTTATTATTGGCTCTAAGAAATTATTAACTGAGATTATGGAAACAACCATAGCAAAAATAAAAATATATCATAAAACTTCTAATGAGAAGAAATACATTGATATTATAGTGGATTTAGTCCTAAACTGCCCTACTTAATAATACAGCGTATTATTTTAGTTTAGTATAGATTATTTATTATTATTTTTATTCATAATTATTGTATACTTACCACTTCATGGAGCGATTTCACAACAAGAAATAAGTGAAGCACTTCGTTTGGAGTATTGAAAAACAAAATTATAGACATCTGAAAATTCAAAAAACAATGAGACATAATCCTTTTTTTTATTCAATAATTAGAAGTTTTTTGGTTTTTTTGGTCGTTTTTTTGGTCATCAACAGACTGATATATAATATTAGCTATGGTTTTCAACAAATGAATCGTGATAATCTGTTTATCCTATCCTATCCTACCATCCTACTAATATTATAAATGGGAAAGTTTGTGTGTATGTGTGTCCCCCCCCTCGGAGTAGCTGTGTTTTTAAGATATTGTTTTTTTTAATTTGAGATTATTGTGTGAAAAATTTACAATTGATGCGAAGGAATAAAGGGGGAGGGGTGTAATAAAGGGGGGTGGGAGAAAGGAAGGGGTAGGAGGGAAGGGGGTCGAACTCGTTCATCAATTCACTTTCCCCCCCTACCATCCCACTTCCCTCCCTCCCCCTCCCTTACCCGTAATTCCTGCGTCTCAATTGCAAATTTATCACAAAATACCCTAAAAAAAAACTTAAATATCTCAAAAAACTAGTGATATCAATAGATCACTCGCCCTCTCTATGAAATTGTAAGCGCCGGTATAGGCAAATAGCATTGGTCCGTTAAAAAAAAAAGAAATCACCCGCCCCCTTTTGTCTTTGATCATCGTTCTTTTGTGCTACTAAAACCATCTTGCTGCCAGTTTAGCTTAAGTAACATAACGAAGTGCAGGAAATCCTTTGTGTTTCGTGTAAAATTTTATAAATGAAAAATATATATTTGTGTGTGGTAATATGTGTCTGAAAAGTTGTATTTTTTTAAACTACTGGATAGGGCCACATACAGTGCGTAATAGAGGTATATCGATCATGTAGCGGTGGCGCATAGCAGTACGTCTGGTTGACCGATGATAGAATGGAGATGGTGGAATTAAATTGTGTAATTCCATTGTCGCTGTGGCCTTAACTTTGCTTGGTCAGTTATTAATTGTGGAGACATTTTTTTTTTAATTGTTACAGTAACAGTTAGATAGCAAATTGTTTAACTAAAACATGTGCTGTCTAAAATTTAAATTTATAAATTTATAATGATAATGATTTTTATTAAGTTATATTTTTTCCAATAAGTCCAATGTAATATTAAAAAATACTTACAGTAATTTGTATTTCCGTGTTGATATCGTCAAAATAGTCAAGAATGTTATTGTAATAAATAATGCCCTTCCTAACCTTGTGCTGAATCCTGCTGTTTGCATTTTCACCAACAATATTTACGGTAATACGGATATCTTTGAAATATTTTTCAAGCAGGACCATACGACCAAACACAATTTTAAATAATATCATTATAAACAAAACATTTGATTTCACCGACATGTACATACATACATTTTTTAGAAATTGCACATGAGACATTAATTGTTTTTCATTTATAAAGAAGTTATATAAAAGGAACACACTCAAAATTTTAATAAAAATGACCACAGCAAAAAGTGCAACCATTGAATTATTTATGAACACAACGTCCTTGAAACCGATGAGGATATCATTTGTTTTAATTTTGCTCATAAAATGTAATATATTGTTTTGAGCAGTAATGTGGTACATCAAACAAAAAGCGGTGAACTCTGCCAAATGTACATACACTTGGAAATAATTTTCTTTATTAAATATGAAAGCGATCGTCACTAATAGATACATGATTATGCAGTAAATCCTACACAACACCGGAACTCTTTTCGAATGGTCATCTTTAAAATAGTTGCCAAATGATAGTCGGAAATACATTAAACATTTAATTCGAAACATTGCAGTAATTTTATCCACTTCACAGGTACACGACAAGGTTTTGAATGTAGACTAAATGTGGCCAGTATAATTATATTACCTTCAATCAACATTAAAATAATTAATATCTTTAATCTAACTAATAGGTATCATAGAATTGATTAAAAAATACCAAAAAATTAAGGTATTAATTGGATATTCAAAGGACATTGTTCTGCGCCCATACATTGTTCGACCTGTTATCAAGAGCATCGGAAAATTATGTATTATTTTGTTGATCATTAGTTAGATCCTTTAAGATCTTATTTTTATAGCGGACTAGCTGCAGTATAATATACATACATTTAGCAATTTTTTGTACCTACCTACCTAGATAATTAAGTATCAATTTACAAGTTACACAAAATACCATTTTAATTTCTCCCATTGCGTACCTGTGCGTAAGTCCATTATATGAGTGTCGGTTATCATTTGAGCAGTAATACGTACACAGTTCCGAAAGTTACAGCCTAATTAACGCCTATGCTTAATATGATCGCAATTCTATTACGCACGCGCATCGACATCGAATTTTATTTAGTGATTTTACTTTCAACTCACTTCGCTTGACAACTTTAGACGACAAACATCTGCTACAAGTCCATTTTAATACTTTTATACCAATATACACGGCGAAAGATATACTAAAGTTTTCTTCAAGTTCACTGGGGCCTAAACATAGGTCATAACGTAGAACACTAGGTTAGGTTATAACTACAAAAAAAGGGTTAAAACTACAATACAGCACACCTGCCGAGCGAGAAAAGCGAGCGCTTCTCCAGCATTGGCCTAAAATTATGTAACACAGATAACTAGGTAAACAGATAACCTACACGATTCATCACTCAGAGTATTTAATGACAACAAAACTTAGATTTCAACACAAATTTTCTAATAACTTTTTCCTTCTTTTTCTTAGTCGTGCACTCTTGGCAGAGTGGTCGTTTTTACAGTGATGGCAGGGGATCCTCTCTGGACGTCCTTGTCCAGGGTAGCAGCTCGCTTAGCGACATTTTTTCATTTCTAGCGGTTAGTGGGATCGCGGGTACACTGTACTAAGGTACAAGGTACTAAGGTACTAAGGACTTTGTAACCAAGTCAGTCCAGCGTGTTGGTGAACGACCTCGCGATCTGTTTCCTTCCATTTGGCCCTGTACCAAAAGTCTCTCCAGCGATGGCTCATTCCTAGAGATATGTCCAAAGAACTTCAGTATTCGTATCTGCACAGTCGACGAAACTGTCACTGAAGACTTTTTTCCTTATTGTCCTTATATAGTATATACTGACCAAGCATGCTATTTAATGTACATATTTTTATGTATATTTTAGGAATGACTTTTTTCGGGCATTTTTAATTTTATTGAGATTATCATTTTGCTGGTCATCCGTTCCGTGTTCACTCTCCCTACCTCTTTATTATATGATCTTATGATTAATTTGCACGGTCAGCCATAAGTGGTGAAGGAGCAGGAGCCCAAATTAGGCACAACCTGTACAATGGCACATCTGGCCTTTCCATCGGACCTGCAGTGCGTGTATGGATCGTCGACTCGATAAAATCCGACAGTAAGTGCTTGTTCAGACACGGTGATGTCCGCATGGTTTGGAGATCTCCATTGTAATAGAACCGCGCAGGTGCCACATGATTCACGTGAACGCCATGTCTAAACAAGCACTTACTGTCGAATTTTATCGAGTCGACGATCCGTACTCGCACTGCTGCTTAGGTGTACCTTATGATGTAATTTTGTTCATTGAACATAATTTAAAAGTACACGTATGGAATCCGTCACGTTACTTCACTGATGAAGATATAATACTTTTATATTATAGGGCAATTTTATAATAAAACAAATTCAATTTAAAATTTAATTTAACACTCTGACTCTGAACAATGTTAGCTTCAAAAGAGCTAGACAATACAAAAACAAATAGTGCTACAGAAAAGTACTTAAGTATGCTAAATATAGGTAGATACATAATCATCGATCTTCATAATACAAGTTATTCCTAGCTTGAAGTTTCAATGTGACCAAACAAATGTTATGTGCATTACTTAGGGCTTTGTTAAATACTTTTGTTAGTACTTTATCGTATAACCATGTTGCATTACTTAGGGCTTAGTCAAATACTTTTGTTATTACTTTATCGTATAACCATGTTGCATTACTTAGGGCTTAGTCAAATACTTTTGTTACTACTTTATCGTATAACCTATCATTGATCTTCATAATACAATACTTTTTTTATTACTTTATCGTATAACCATGTTGCATTACTTAGGGCTTAGTCAAATACTTTTGTTACTACTTTATCGTATAACCTATCATTGATCTTCATAATACAAGTTATTCCTAGCTTGAAGTTTCGATGTGATCAAACAAATGTTATGTGCGTTACTTAGGGCTTAGTTACATTCTTTTGTTCTGTGCTTTAATAAATATTTTAATGCCTATAATTTTTATTTGAAAGAGTTACTGACCATCAAGTGAGATAGTGGTCAAATGCTAGACAGATAAAAAATTAAATAAAAGTTTTAGATCACTACTCGTGCAAAGAGGTACTCACCCATGCATGATCCTATTACGTAATGGTCAAAACCGACTTCAACACTCAAAACTGTGAAATAATTTGTTGAAGTCGGTACCATGAGCACAATATTGTAATGATAATTACTTTTGTGTCCTATCATGGTACCGACTTCAACAAGTTATTTCACACTTTTGAGTATTGATGTCGGTTCCATTTTTTGTTAAAAAATTTTTTCGTTAGATGTTTTCATCCATTCTCATGACATGCACACATCAATCAAACCTATTCTCTTTCAACTTAAAACTAATATTCGCTGGTGCTTCTTTCAAGCTTCTTCTGAAATACTCATTCCTTAACTTATCAATTAAAGTCACACCCATGGACCAATTAATTGGTCCATGTCACACCGTACATCCATCTCAACTTTCGCATTTCTGCAACATGCAATTTTCTTTCACCTACCTCTTTTGCTACCCAAAATTCAGATTCATACATTACCATAGGTCTTCTATGGTCATAAAAAAGTTGCCATTGAGTGTCAAGGGCATTTGCGGATCATGTATGGTCCCTGAAACCTGTCTCCAATTCATCCAAACTTCAGTGAAACTGAAAATTTAACGACTTCAATAATCAATTTATGGGGGTTCACCGATCCACACATTTAGAAAATAAACGCTTAAAATCGATTGATTGCTGTGATTATTTAAAATATAAAGTGCATTATCTGTATAGTTAAAATGAGATAGGAGATGCAGAGGGCAGTGTAGCTGATCGCTAAACTCGCATTGACGGGAATGGCACGTAGCAAAGTGAATTTGAATGGACGGTCAGCCAAATACTCCAATCCTGTCTCCAACTCCGCCGCCAAATATGGATCTGCAAAAAAAATATAAAAACCCTGTGAAAATTAAAATTCGAAACTAAACTGTAAATTAACAAAAATTTTAATTATTTTTAATTTAATTTTATTATAGAAAATTGTAGTCCCCGCATTTCAGTGGGAAAAATAGAGCCATAATACCGAAAAATACGGAAAAAAAACTTGGAAATTATATTCTTAGCTATTAGCCAATCACCGGCAACATTGATACCGTAAGATCGTTCCATTCTAATTTATACTGTCGTTTTGTATCTTTGTATAAATGTTCCATTTAAATGTGTAATGATTGTAACAGACTACCATTGTAATAAAATTCCACATCATGTTATTTTTTATTTTTTATTTATACCACTTCTGATTTCTAAGAATATAATATATTTCGCCTTCGAAATTGAATATCAAAATAAAATGTGAACTATCAAAATGTAGCACATATAATTGTTTATCGTTTAAGTAACAAAGACTTTAACAACTCGTTTGAGAAACAATATAGCATTACCAAAAAGAAACAAAAAGAAATTGAGGGCCATTACTTAATAAATAAGTAACGTTCAAAATTTTTAAAGAAAAAACTACGACTACATAATTGGAATTGAACGCATGACAACAGAATACCGCCCTGTCGCTTTACTAACTAAACTATCGCGTGTAGTGAGTAGCACGCCACAAGCAATCCAAGTATATTATTTTATTGATATTATGTAACCGATATTATATAATTACACAAGGAATTGAAAATCATTACATGCAATGCAATATTATTTGTTAAAAAAATATCACCTGAACATTTAATTATATTTTTAGAAAACCAAATCTTGAGTTTGTCAACTTTAGAAGTAATTGCTTCAATGAAAAAGATAGATCCATGTATAAGTCCAATGCTAAATAATAAATCTATTGATTTAGAGATATGTATGCAAAGTGGTAGGAGTATCTGGAAAAAACGAAGGTACAATATATATTATTGTAATAACAAATAAACTGGATTTAATCTAAATCTGCTTTTTAACACTGTATATTTATACTTACAACTTCATGGAGCGTTCTCATAGCAAGAAATACGTCAAACACTTCCATAGGGGTATTCAAAAGCAATATGTTGCACATCTGAAAATTTAAAAAAAAAAATACAAATATTATTAGAGCTATAATTTGGTCATATGTCCAAAATTGCTCAAATCTAATAAATCTCTAATAATGGTTTAAATTTTTGCGCGCAGATTCTGAAAGTAAAATTACAAAATAACATATATTATGGTTTATTTACTTCAGGCACAAATAATGGCAAACAGGCTCTCTAATGAGGAAACGTCGGCTAAATCGCGATGACAAAATTCTCCCAATGCACCGTGTTTACGCAAGATGCAAGATTTACGATCAAATGGAATATTGCCGAGATTCGCAAGGCAATCTACTTTGTGGTGACATTATTGGAACCCTTGTACTTTTCTCAAAGGCTGGTGACGTACAGCAGCGCTTGCGCAGATGCCTTTGCTTTATTATGACGATGGTGACCGGTAGCGGAAGCGTTTGCTTTGTTGTATCAATTAAGAATAATTAAATATGCAGTCACATATTTCATATCTTAACTGAGAGCTAAATAGCCGGTACTAGTTAACACTGGTTAAATTCATTATAATAGTTATTAAATTAGTTATACAGTTTTAACCATAATCTATTTAATGACAGGGATAGTTGTTATTGCAAATTTAAAAGAAAACCATTAACTATTAACTATTGGCGATTAAATTTACAAAATTAAAACCAATGACGGTCGCCGTGGCGCAGTGGTTAGTGTCAGTGACATGATTACTATATCTCCGGGACCCTGGGTTCGAATCCCGGCAGGGGCAAACATTTGTGCGATGAGTGTAGGTGTTTGTCCTGGGTCTTGGATGTGTGCTGTGAATGTGTGTGTGCAAGCCTCCCGCGATACAGGGAATCCTAGTGCGGGGGCTTAAGTGTGATAAAAAAAATAATAATTGCAAAACACAAATACTCACAGTAAATTGTAATTCCACGTTGATTTCATCAAAACAGTCAAGAATGTTATTGTAATAAATAATTCCCTTCCTAATCTTATGGTAAATTCTGCTGTTCTCATTTTCTCTAAGAGTATTTACGTTAATAATTATATCTTTGAAATAATTTTCAAGCAGGACCATACGATCAAATACAATTTTGAATAATATCATTATAAAGAAAACATTTGATCTCACTGACATCAAAATATATATATTTATTGAATAATTCAATAGTGTAATGAAGGTATGTTCATTTATAAAATAGTTAAACAAAAGGAACTCACTCAAATTTTTAATAAAAATGGCCACAACAAATAGCCCAACCATTGAATTATTTATGAAAGCAACGTCCTTGAAACCGATGAGGATGTCGTTGGTTTTAATTTTGCTCAAAAAACTGATTATTTTGTTTTGACCAGTAATTTGGTACAACAAACTAAAAGCGGAATACTCTGCGAAAGCCAAACATAATTGGAAATTTTTCTTTGGATCAAACATAAAACAGATTGTCACCAAAAGAAACAGAATTATGCAGTAAATCCTACAAAACATAGAAACTCTTTTCGAATGGTCATCTTTAAAATAATTGCCAAATAAAAGCCGAAAATACCTTAAACATTTCATTCGAAACATGGCAAAATTTTTAATCAACTCACGTGCACAACAAGCTTTCCAAAGGTAAAATAAATGTGTCCGTTCAATGCTTATAATATTAATTCAATCAATATTCAAATAATTATTTTTTCATCTAACTAAAAGGCATCATAAAATAGAATAGAATATCAGCACTTAGGTAATTGGATATTCAAATATACACTTTAATATTTTATTGTCTTACGCTATGTAGCTCAAAATAAACACTACAAATTTACCAGATACACATCAAACCAGAAGCCAATTTGTTGTTGAGCTTAATTACAGAATATATTAATTGGTTGACTTATAGGTTGCCAAAGAGTTCTGCTGTGTTCAGTGACGATAGTTTATCCTAAGACAACATACTGAAACAACGGCCATATTTTATAAAACTCGAAAGCGTTCAGTTTAAGATGCCAATGGCAGTCACCCATCCAAGTTATGACCACAGATTACGTTGCTTAGTCCCGTTGATCAGTTGATTTCAGATAAAGAAGCTCCGCTGAAACAAGCACGATGCACTCAAATTCATTTCATACGAGCCATACATAGCACAAGCTGCGCTTCGCCCATTATGAACCCATATAACCCCAATATCAACAACACTGCTATAGCCCATACACAATTGTTAGGATCAGAAGTGAAAATATTTAAAAAAAATATACAACACGCGTTCTCCCTAACCTCAAAACATCTTTGGTTTATTAATTGACCATTAAATCACAAATGAAATAGAAAGGCACATGAAGTTGATCACAAAATAACAAATAACGAGTCTAACACAAATGAACCATATAAAACAATTAGAAATACGTATGTCACTCACTAATCGCACCGAACAACAAACCAGCAGAGCTTCCGCACGCAGCCGAGGCCGAAGGAGATATGCGTCCCTGGTCTTTTTTTTTTTTTTTTTTTTTTCTAACGGACTAATGCTGTTTGCCTCTACCGGCATTTACAGCTTCACCGGAGGGGGGGCGAGCACAGATGGTGCTCAGCCCGGTATTTGTGCGGTCGCAGAAGGCGCACCGCCTAGTGAGGCTAGCGCTGACGGCGCTGTGCCACTAGGAGAGGACGAGGCGACTAGCTCAAGGGCACCACTGCGTCACTGGTCCGGCCCGCACTGGCTTTTATAGAGACTGTGTCACTCCACTACTTCTAGTTTATGTTGGCAGCTAACACAATAATAATGCATGTATTCTATATATGCTAGCTATGCACATATGAGCGGATGCATTATATACCTCGCAAACTAACCAAAACTATTGAATGAACATAAATCTTCAAAACTTCGAAACCAATAAGATAGAGTGCCGCTAGTTTGAGAATAAAACCTAATTTGTTTCAATTATTTAAGCTGTTTCTGATTGTCCCTATGAGCCCCCGCTCCCTCATCGGACCGCCCGTGCCGCTAAATAGAACATTCAAGTGAAATATAAGCATTATTTTGATAATTGTTTCTTCAACTGATTGAATAACCTCTGTTAATGATGAGTTTACGAAATGTTATCCATAAAAGCACAACTCAATTTTAATAGGAAGTTTACCGACAAGGGGAAATACGACCAAAATCCATGTGCAAATGCCATTCGCTATTTGAAATACAATTCACGTCGTGTATACCAATCAGCCAGTACGGCATGAGGTGGCAATACTACTCTCAGGTGCATCTCGGACATAGTATAGAGAAGCCAGTGGCACTACGCGATGTTATATTCTTCCAAGGACCAATTTAGCTAAAGTTAGCCTATAATTGTCAGTCATTCTTCACGTTACAGGGCTTATGGTATTCGTATTCATGTAGGTAGATAGGATTTGCAAGGCAATGTTTGAAGCCTAGACATAAACATCAGAAAACAGATGTACTATTGGAGAATAAGATTAAATATTTGTGGAGAGCTGACGAACGGTCGCCGTGGCTTAGTAATCAGTAACACTGTCTTTGGAACTGCCGCCCTGGGCTTGAATCCTGGCTGGGCTCCCATTAGGTAAATGTTTATTTACCTAATGGGCATAGAACTACTTCAAGTAAACTCATACACTGCATCGTATGTAGGTGAAGCATTCGTAAAATTTAATTTAAATACGCTTATAAGTATAGTAGGTATATTTGCTATGGGATACCGTCCTGGAATAGTGCCGCCCCCCATGTTTACCCGTGGGTGCCGTGAGGTTCGGCTAAGGGATAACGTATCAAATGGTGAGCATCAGCGTCGTCTGCTGATAAAATCAATATAATCCAGTCGCCAACCCGCCTGCTAAGCATCGCGCCATGCTTTGCAGATGGGGAAGCGAGCTATATCCAGCAATGGACGTGCTATGGCTGAGATGATATAGTATATAGATTGTAACTTTAACTTTACAATTTTTGCTGAATGCCGTAAACAAATTTTACTTCAAGACATTATTATGTCATCTTTTAATTCAGATTATCCCAAAAAAGTTATATAAACATTTGGTTTAACGATATGTAACCTACTGAATGTCTTTGCGCTACATCACTTACGGCTTTCAGAAAGCTCTGTGTGGTTTTATTGGTTTCCCAGGCAGATGTGATAAATAGTCGTTTCTCCGCGAATTCTCGGTTCTTCTATAAAATTAAGGTCTATATTCTATTGATGGTAGTTTGCGTTTCATTTAGGTAAATTGTTTTAAATGACCTCTTTAGATGTTCGTGTTTAGTTAAAGTATTTAGCTCTAAGTAATTTTATAAGTGTGATAATATTGTAGGATGTTTCCTAAATCAAGTAGGTACTAATTTATATGATTTTATGAATCAACCTGCTTTGTGGATGTTTTTGCAATGTTAAGTGTCTATCGAAAAACTAAAATTAGTGTTCCAGTTTCCGCTGAATCTTTTGATGACTTTAGTTAATGTCAATTAAATTAAATATGCTAACCTAGGTAGTGGATACATAAATCGGCGGTGGTCGTCCTCTCCCTGCAGCCTGAGGCGGTGGGCAGGGGAGTGACTTTCAGCGCCGTCATTGAGGCGGCTCAGGAGAAGGTCGATATCCACGAGTTGGGTATCGACCAGCTCCGCTTTAGGCAGACGGCCACAGGAGCCAGGAAGCTTGAGATTCCTGGCTCCGGCAGCGCCGAGAAGGCCGACAGGCTCGCGGAGAAGCTCCGCGAGGCCCTGTCGGAGGTGGTGACCGTGTCCAGGCCCCACAAGTCCGCCGACTTAGACGTCACGGGCCTGGATGACGCGGCCACGAAGGAGAAGGTGGCGGCGGCGATCGCAAAGGCGGGAGGCTGCGACGTCGGCCAAGTTAAGGCCGGCGACATACGTCGCGGCCCTGGCGGCGTCGGCGCCTCTCTGGTGTCCTGCCCGGTAGCAGCCGCGAAGGCGGTGCTGCAGAAGGGCAGGCTCCTTATAGGTTGGAGTTCGGTGCGAGTGAAGGCACTTGAAGCGCGCCCGTTGCGCTGCTTCAAGTGCCTCGGGCTCGGGCACACACGTCCTCAGTGCCCGGCGTCCGCAGACAGGGGCGACCTGTGCTTCCGCTGTGGAGGCACAGGTCACAAGGCGGCCGCGTGCGCGAAAAATATTCCGCGCTGCGCCATATGCGCAGAGTCGGGGCGGCCGTCAGCGCACGTAATGGGGGGACGCAGCTGCACCCCCCCTAAGACGAAGGGGAGCTTCAGGACCAATAGCTCCCCGGCCGCGGCACCTAGTGCCGCCGCCCCTGCCGTGATTCGCCCAGCGGAGGTGATACAGGAGGTTGTGATGTCCGAATAAATGGATCAAGTCGGACAACACAACCTCCTACAGACGAATCTGAACCACTGCGCCAGGGCCCAGGATCTGCTCATGCAGACCCTGGCGCAGTGGCAGATAGATGTGGCGGTCGCAGCGGAGCCGTACTATGTCCCCTCCCATCCATATTGGGCTGGGGACCTAGACGACTCCGTCGCTGTCATAGCGAAGGTGGGTGGTGCCCCCCTCACAGTTGAGGAGAGGGGGGCGGGCTACGTTGTCGTGAAGTGGGGAGAGTACGCGATCGTCGGCGCGTACTTCTCCCCAAACAAGACCGTTGCGGCCCTGGAGGCATACCTGGACCTCCTCGCCGCAGCGGTTGGTCGTCAAGCGCCTCGGCAGGTCCTCCTCATGGGGGACCTCAATGCTAAGGCCCGAGACTGGGGCAACCCACGAACTGACGCTCGTGGTGAGTTAGTCAGGGAGTGGGCTGTCGCCAGCGGACTGACCCTGCTCAACATAGGGTCGGTCCACACGTGCGTGCGGCATAACGGAGGGTCCGTGGTGGACCTCTCGTTCGCCACACCGTTTGTCGCAGCACGTGTCCGGGCCTGGAGGGTGGAGTCGGAGGTGGAGACACTCTCGGACCACAAATATATACGGTTCGAGGTGTCCAACTCCGACGGGTTGGATGGAGGGCGTCGGCGCGTCGCACGCGCCGACTTGCCACGCTGGGCGCTCAGCCGCCTCGACCCGCAATTAGCGGAGGAGGCGGCGATAGTCCAAGCGTGGCTCGCAGGGCCCGCGCCCCCGGAAGTTGACGTCGCAGCGAGTCACTTCCGGGATGCGTTAACGGCCGTGTGTGACACGGCCATGCCGCGGGCCCGCTGCCGCACCGCTCGCCGCGCCGTGTACTGGTGGAGCTCCGAGATCGCGGAGCTCCGGGTGCAGTGCACACGCGCGCGGCGGCCCTACCTGCGCAGTAGGAGGCGGCGGCACGGCCGAACGGATGACCAGCTGCCACCGGAATGGTTGGCAGCTGAGCGCCAGCTCTATGACGCCTACCGTGTAGCGACGGAGGCGTTGGAGCTGGCGATAGGCCGTGCCAAGGAAGAGGCGCGGGCAGAGGTCCTGGCGGGCCTCGACAGGGACCCGTGGGGGCGTCCGTACCGGGCTGCGCGCAAAAAGCTCGGCGGCCCGACGCCCCCCGTGGCCGAGTCCCTGGAGCCGGAGGTGCTCGATCGCGTGCTGGCGGGTCTATTTCCCGACGCGGACCCCCAGCACGCGCCTCCGACGATGGCGCCAGCAGTTGTCGAGGAGCTGGCGCCAGCCTCCATCCCGCCTGTCACAGAGGCGGAGATGGAGGTAGCGGTGAGCCGTCTTCGCAAGAGGACGGCTCCCGGCCCGGACGGAATACCGGGCCGGGTCTTGGCCATTAGCTGCGTCGCTTTGGGTGGAAGGCTTCGGGAACTGTTCGACGCGTGCCTCACGTCCGGACGGTTCCCGAAGCCTTGGAAAGTGGGACGGGTGTGCCTGTTGCGGAAGGAGGGTCGAGATGCAGACTCTCCTTCCGCATACAGGCCGATTGTGCTGCTGGATGACACGGGAAAGCTGTTGGAGAGGGTGGTCGCTTCCCGTGTCATCCGGCACCTGAGGGGGACTGGGCCCGACTTGTCGGAGGCCCAGTACGGGTTCAGAGCGGGGCGTTCAACGGTGGACGCCCTGCTCTGGCTCAAGGGGTGGACGCAGGAGGCGGTCGCAGAGGGGAACAGGGCGTTGGCAGTGTCTCTCGACATTGCCAACGCCTTTAACAGCCTCCCGCATGGGACCATACAGGAGGCACTCCGCTATCACGGAGTGCCCCTGTATTTGCGGAGGCTGTTGGCCGACTACCTCCGGGACCGCGAGGTCCTGGTGGTAGGACGCGACGGAGTGAGGCATCGTCGCGTCTCCTGCGGGGTTCCACAGGGGTCCGTCTTAGGACCAATCCTGTGGAACATTGGCTACGACTGGGTGTTGCGTGGCACGCTTCCCGCCAGTGTGCGGGTGGCGTGCTACGCGGACGATACCCTGGTCGTGGCCAAGGGGAGGGACCTCAGGGAGACGGTGCGCTTGGCCACGGTGGGAACATCCCTCGTGGTCGACCGCATCCGTGCCCTGGGGTTACGCGTCGCTCTCCCCAAGACCGAGGCCCTGTTGTTCCACGGGCCTCGGGGGCGACCCCCGCCAGGAACACATGTGGTCCTGGAGGGGGTCGTTGTCCGGGTCGGGACCCAGATGAAATATCTGGGTCTCGTCCTGGACGGGAGGTGGGGTTTCGGGGCCCACTTCGCCAGTCTGGCCCCGAAAGTCGTGGGAGCCGCAGCCGCCCTGGGGCGACTACTGCCGAACGTGGGCGGCCCTAGCGCAACTTGCCGTCGGCTGTACTCCGGAGTAATCCGGAGTATGGCCCTGTACGGGGCACCTGTCTGGGCGGACGCCCTCGGTCGCGACAATAAGGCCCTGCTGCGACGTCCGCAGCGGGTCATCGCGACGAGGGCGATACGCGGTTACCGGACGGTGTCCTGGACAGCCGCATGCGTGCTGGCCGGAGACCCGCCCTGGGAGCTCCAAGCCGAAATCCTCGCCGAGATCTACAATTTTGTAGCGGCGAGGAAGTCGCGCGGGGAGCCCCCAGGGTGGGAGGAGGTGGCGCGCATGCGACGGCAGGCGCAGGCCGCCCTGTTGAGGCGGTGGTCGGAGGACCTGGCACCACCCGTCCCCGGCCAGGGGACGGTGGACGCCATCCGCCCGGTCCTCGGGAGGTGGGTAGGGCGGCGACACGGGTCGCTTTCCTTCAGATTGGTGCAGGTGCTTTCCGGACACGGATGCTTCGGAAGGTACCTGCATCGAATCGCAAGGAGGGAAGCGACCCCGGCTTGCCACGAGTGTGGAGCGCCGGAGGATACGGCGCTTCACACGCTGGAAGCGTGCACCGCGTGGGTCCCACAGCGGTGCACGCTTTCAGCGGTAGTGGGCCAGGATCTCTCGTTGCCGAGCGTGGTACGGGCCATGCTCGAGAGCGACAGATCCTGGCAGGCGGTGGCCTCTTTCTGCGAAATCGTGATTTCGCAGAAGGAGGCCGCGGAGAGGATCAGAGAGGTCGACGCCCTCGCTGATCCTCTCCGACGTCGGCGCACGGGAGGGAGGAGAAGGCGATTTGCAGATCGCCTCCTCGCCCCACCCGTGTAGTAGGGTCATCGGTTGGGTTTATGGGCCCCAACCGACTCAATGGCCCTACGTGCCGGGGAGCGGCTGAAGGTCTGAGCTAAGCCGCTCCGTCTGCCGTTGGTCCGGTTGATGGCACCGGACCTTAAGCCGGGGCGGGATGGAAAGTACTTCCCCATCTCTCCCCGACAGGCTGCGTCTGCTCGCCGGGGTGGTTTAGTCGGTAGGGGCCCGGCTATATTCTATAGTCGGGTTGGTGTGAGACCATTAAACAGACTCCGACAGAAGCCGTCTGTCTCCCATATGACAGGCGGAAGTCCGTAAAGGGATTAACCTCGTTAAAAAAAAAAAAAAAAAAAAAAAAAAAAGGTAGTGGATACATATTTCAACCGTTTGGGGTCGAGACATTGGGCCCGTGGGGACCTGGAGCTCATCGGGTTTTCCAAAATTTATCTGAGCGTTTGATCGATGCGACGCGTGACCAAAATGCTGGCACATATTTGGCTCGACGAATCAGCATTGCAATTCAACGTGGCAATGCTGCTAGCATTCTGGGCACGCTGCTAGCCGGTAGCGGGTTAGAACACGTGAGTTATCCATAGGCTACTAATAGCTAGTGGATTGCTCAAATGGTATTGTAGTAGTTGCAGTATTGTAATTAATTATTAGTGTTTTATTTTAATAAAAGCATTTGCCCTATGAAAAAAAAAAAAAAAAAAAAAATTGAAACAAAAGCGCTTATTAATATGTATAAGCACTACTTTACATTATAACCTTTATGAATGTATAAAACACGGGAGTTACTCACGTATTATGTCAGAGGGTGGGTAGGTCTGAACGATTCGGTGGTAGTTTTCAAGGAAAACAAGGGGCGCTTGCGGACGTGGTCGCGGTTGGCCTCGGTATTCTCCTTGAATGAGACTACCGAATGTGGTTGAAATTATAGTCGGAACACTGACTTATTACGTGAGTAATTCCGGTGTTTTATACATTCATAATGTGTCAAAACCACGTCAGTTTTAATAACATTATAAAGTTTTTAGAAAAGCCTCCGCCATTTTTACGATGGTCAAAATTTGGATCAATGTCTCGCTGTTTGCAATTGCCTAAAGCTTTTTTTTCCATTTATTGTAGTCCCCGCACTGCATAATGTGTAGGTTATGCATTCACCAACAATACAACATTATTTATATAGCTTGCAACTTTAAATGTAATTTGCCTACCCGTAGGCAAATGTAAGCTATCGATCCATCTGCAGCTCCTTTATCAAACATGTATAACAACGAGCTTACCATTTCCCGGAACCTTCTCGTTAGTCCCTAGACAGGGTAGAGCTATGTCAAAGACGTGACCTGCCTAGATTTAGCAACGGTATCTTGGCTTACCTGCAAAGTTTGAGCAGTTTCATGTATTACAAGGAGTTGGTAGTATATACCTACACTTTTGTTACTGTGAGTAGGTACTTCATAAGGGTTGTTGTAATGCAAATCATTTTTACTGGTAATTCTGATAGATTTTACAATTATACATTTAGGTTATCCTCCAGCGATTCTCAAAGCAATCACATTAATTTTCTATCGGATACATTTTGGAGAATGTGCATTACAATAGAAGAAAATTTATTCCGCCGTTCCCATTCTATACTAGACATAAGGGAATGAGCTAATGCTATTTGGTAGATACATATACTACCTAAACATTGGAAGCGTTTTGCTTACACTTTCGTAACGCCACGAAAGGGAACTAGTTGCCTGAGTCTGTGTTTTCCGATAAGTAAAATATTAGAGTCTTCAAGTCACAGTGAATACTTTCTGGGCTTGCTTGTTTATGTCAGACCTCGTCATGATGCAGTTGTGAAACGCATACAATGCATATACAATATATATGTATTTCAGTTCTTTGGTTTGATTTTATGTGTTATTTTCTTTTAATAATATTTATGGTAACTAGATAAATGATTGAATCATATACGCGTACTTTAAAACTTTTCAATAGTTGACATTTAAATAAGCAGTATGTAAATAAAAACTTTAATAAAAATATTTAACAAAGTAAGTTTTTTTTTGAGAAGCACTCACGTACGTTTTTTGTATGTAAATATAATCGTATGTCACAGTTTACTCTCGTTTACATCTGAAAGCACATAAGCATAATACTAATAATGTTTTAAAACATATTCTTTAATAAAAGTTACTATCATGTTCATTTTCAACTTATATTGATTGTTCGAATCTTTAGACTTGAAACAGCTAGTGTTTGCTCAAAATTAGATGTACCAACTTTAGCATTCTGACTTCTTTGTCACATTTTATTTGTGGAAATTAAAAAATCCGTTTAAAATTACGTACTCAGTCATTATACACAGGGTTTATTTAATATAATCTCAGCGGTGGATGCATCGCCTGTCAAACTGTTGGATACTAGTTCGATCCCCTCCAACGGCTTGAGCTTCCGGTGTAGGTACCGTTTTCAAATTTCCAGCATGGTGGTATGATACTTTCGAATACCCTCCTGGATAGCTACCACCCACAAGTTTGAAGAACTGTGACCCAACACGTAGTGTGTTCAGGCAGCAGTTCTTGAGAGCCTGCCTTGTGATAACATCTTCGACCACATCTTCATCAAGTGAGCTATAGTTGTCAATCGCTATATAGATCTTACAGTTCAAAAAAAGTTCCTAGCATAATCTAATCATGCCTTTAACTTATCTTCATAATACCTTTTTATAGACATAATACTAAATACTTGCTCGTTTACCACTATGCTTGGTTCTGTAATAAAGTCAAAGTTTTTCTGAAGACTCAAGACAACTACCTACCATCAGGTAAATCTGAACACACGTTAAGTAGCACAGATTGATGAGTATTTTATATGTACCCATAAATCTACCTCTATACATCAAGCTGGACAGAAACACGGCATAGGTATGCCTGTTTGCATATAAATCTCCGTTATCTAGTTAAACTTGTTGTTATTTATTGCACCGATATGTTTTAGTAAGCTGAACTGACGATTTGTGGATGGTTAGCGGCATTTAAACTAACCAATATCGATCAGACACGGTGTAAGTGGATGAACGACAATCCAAACAAATGAAACACTTACTGTTTAATTTGTTTGAATTCTGGAATGAAAGGAAAATATTATAAATTGCTTCTATTCATATACATATGGTACATTACTCATCCATCTCAATCATAGGACATCCACTACTGGGCATATGCCTCCCCATGTAGAAGGAGGGTTGGCGAATGCTGTATGATTTCCGATCCTCAGAAGGCGCTACTGCATGAAGGTGGGCCTTCTGGTACATGATCCCTTAGCCGACCTTATCTTTGCATAAAAAAGTAATAACTTTTAGGAACAACTTGCATCTGAGTCTGATATCAGTAACAGAGAAGACGCCGCGAAGGAGAGTTCTACGCTCTTGTCGCCGCTCGGACCTGAACCACTGAAGATGTTGACCGCAGTGATCGACGAAAAGTCTGGAACACAAGTTTCACTTAGACCACGGCCAAACAGCACGGAAGCAATACATACAACATGCAACGCCAGCCGTAAAAGCCTTAGAGTTTACAACTTGCATCTATAAAGACGAACTAAAAAAACTTTCTAAATTGAACGACATGAACTTTAAGGTATAAGAAATAAGTATTCTTAAGAACCTGTAAATGTAGCATTTGAAACAACGTAAAGGTTACGTGTGACGAAACAAATACGTGTGTTTCTAGGAAATTCAAAGGCAATTTGGCTTCTATTCATAAAAACAAAGTTGGTGTTGCAGCTAGGCGCAAACATTTGCACCTTATTAAAAAGTTTCGCAAGTCTTAACTACATCACACCGTCTTCAAAGAGATTAACTGATGCAGAAGACGTCTACTTTGCCTTGGCTTTTGGATAAAATGTAAAGTACTTCAGCTCTACTTTTCAGTTGGATGAAATTTGAATGCGAAAGTGTTAATATTCCTTAAATAATAATTAAGTGATAACTGATATTCGCTCGACTCTACATGTTATTTTTTTTATTATTTTATTTATTAATATTCACACAAGGTCTTCAGGTCCCAAACTAGGCAGAGCCTGTGCTATGGTAACCCGATGACTGATATATATACACACCCAGGCACAGGTCAAAAAAAACATGTTCATGCACACAAATGTTTGACCTGTCCGGGAATCGAACCCGGGACCAGCGGCTCAGAAGGCAGAGTGCTACCAACTGCGCCAACCGGCCAGTCAAATATAGTGTTAATAATCAACTTTTGAAATTTAAAATCCCACTAATATTGTAAATACGAAAGCTGTCTATGTGTGTTATTTTTTTTTTTTTTTTTTTAATCACTATTTATTTTGGGGCTTTTCCCTACATGGTATGCCAGCCCCATCGTACCCTAAACTTATACACGAATAAAAACTTAATTATTTCTTAAATACCTTAAATAAAGCCTTTGCCGCATCGCACGCAGGCGAAGCTAAACTATTAATAAAAAAACCTACGTCTAATCTATTTATCTTAAAACTATTTAACAAATCTTCTCTTTCTCGGGCATGTTTAGAACATTCCACGAGAATATGGTAAACATCCTCAAGAGTGCCACACAATTCACAATTTGGTGTATTGGATTTTTTCATTAAAAAAGAAAACTTGTTACACGGGTAATGACCAGCCCTTAGCCTATGCGCAAGAACAACATCGTTTCTCGGCAACTCGCTTCTTACAAACCATGGTATACGAGGAGGCTGAGATTGTATTGTTTTATACCAAATACCTTTTTCTCTGCTTCTTTCATCGAAATATTCTTTAAATGTATCGTAACAAATATCTTTACATCTAAACAAAAGCTCGGTGTAGTTAGGTTTAATCGTGTATTGAATCCCTTCTGTAGCCGCTAATTTTGCAAATCTGTCAGCCTCCTCGTTACCTCTAATACCGATATGCGAAGGCACCCATTGCAACTTCAGCTTAACACCTTTGGTGGAAAGATTGTTGACACTTTTTAATATTGAATAAGCTACCGATACACCTCTGTAGCCAGAGGCGCATCGAGCTAGATGCTGTAAAGCACTTTTGCTGTCCGTAAAAATGACAACACACAGCTTGTTCATATTGTTTATATAAGTTAGGGCTTCTAAAATTGCAATGAGTTCCAACGTCATGATCGATACATTTGCATTTGTTTTAAACATAAAAGCGTTTTTTGTAGCGGAGTCGTAAAAGGCGATTCCTTTCCCATGTGTACTTATAGATCCATCAGTGAATAATTGATACCATTGCTTATACTTATCATAAATTTCGTTTCGAATTTCAAAATTTAGACTTGTAACATTGTGATCTTTTTTTGGGCCGGTAACGCAATCTAAGTTAACTTCAACAACCCCATCAAATTTTATATATGTAACCCACGAATCTAAAGTAAACATATCTAACGGATTGGAAGTGTAAATATTAAAATTTTGACAATACTCAAATGCTTCGATAAGTGAAGGCTTCTTTTTATTTTGCCAGTACCTTTCGTTTATAAGACCGTTAAGATGTTTTATTTGTGAAATAGTTGCGTTGTCAGTACAAGAAAGATTTTTTAAACAAAATTTCAGAGCAAGATACCTCCTCCTAATGAAAAGAGGCGTAATGCAAAGATCACTCTCCATAACATGTATTGGTGTAGTTTTGATGTATCCGCCTATTGTTCTCAAGGCTTGATTTTGTACTTTATCTAATTTAGATAAATGAACTTTTGCACAGCTACCATATAAAAAACTTCCAAAATCGATTCTACTTCTTATCACTGATATGTATAAGGTCCGTAAATGTTTTGGGTGAACTCCCCATTGTGATCCCGATAAAACTTTTAGCAAATTTATAAATTTAGAAGCTTTCTGTACAATTTCGTTTACGTGTTTATTCCATATAAGGGATCGGTCTAACCATACTCCTAGATATTTTATATATTCAACTGAATCTAATATATTTCGATTTATTTCAAGAGTAATTAAGTTCTTACGGCGACCTCTACTAAACATACACAGTTTAGATTTGGTAGGAGAGAGTTCAAGTCCTAATTCTTTCATACTATCAACCATGTTATTTAGCGCTCCTTGCAAGACATTTTTACAAAAATGTATATCACTATTGCTAACGTAAAAAACAAAATCATCAGCATATTGAGCTATCTGTATATCGTGCATTTCGTTGCATATTTTGTGTGTTGTTATGTTAAATAATAATGGGGACATAGGGTCTCCTTGAGCTAAACCTTTATTTGTCCATCTGCAATCAATAATACCTTCCATATTTTTCATCATAAGACACCTTGCACTCAAAAATGACCAAATATATTTACACATTTTTGAACCTACCTTTAACTCATCTAACATACTTACTACTTTATCAACTAATACGTTATTATAAGCGTTTTCCACATCTAAAAAGCAAGCAACAGTAGGTATGTTATGTGAAAGTCCTATTTGTACTGATGTGACAAGTCTAGCTAAACAATTTAAACAAGATTGACTTTTTCTAAAGCCTGACATAAATGGGGAGAGTAACAGGTTTTTTTCAATGTACCACTCCAATCTTTTACATAACATGTTATGAAAAATTTTGCAGACACAGGAGATAAGCGAAATGGGTCTAAGTTTTAAATCAGTATTAGGGCTAGAGGCTTTTGGTATGGGAATAACTATAATTGTACGCCACTGTTTCGGAACTATACTACTTAAAAAGATTAAATTATATAAATTTAATAGATATACTTTACCGACAAGAGGTAAGTGATAAATCATAGAGTACGTGACCTCATCATTTCCAGGAGCAGTGTCTTTTTTCTTAAGGCAGCTTTTTAATTCCTGCATTGTAAAGGGTAACTCTAATAATTCATTTATCGAATGAAATGTGGGTGGTTGGTTCAAAACACTATCGGGCGTGAGCGACTGCAACAATTCCTTTTGCTTATCATCTGGCGCAACTAATTTTGATTGACGATATCCTTTAAACCATCGCATTTTACGCCACATTTCTGCTACAGAAGCAGTTTCTTTAATATTATTGCAAAAATTTCTAAAACTGTTTGATTTGGCTTCGCTTATTAGCATGCTAGTATTTTCTATTTTGTTTTTTAATTTAGTAAGATTATCAGGTGTTGGATTCTTTCTAAAGTTAGTCAGTGCCAATCTTCGCTCCGCTACTGCCTTGGACAAAGAAGGATTCCAGTATTCTTTCGGCTTAAAACTTCCTGAAGGGTTGCTGCACAATTTGATGGAGGGTATATTATTGTTAGCCGATTGGTTAATTGAATTTTCAAAATGGTCGTAACATTCTTGGAGATTATTGTTTAAAGAAATATCAGAGAACGGTTTTGTCAAATCGTTGCTGTATTTCTCCCAGTCGGCCTTTTTATAATTGCGTTTTTTATAAATCTTATATGTGTCTGGATAGCTACCAGTGATTTTAATAATTAAATGATCGCTGCCTAAATTCTCATTTAATATACTCCAAGAAAAACATGTAGCTACGTCTGAGGATATAAATGATATATCTGGTGAAGTTTGTTGTAACACTCCATCGACCATTTGTACTCTGGTATGTTCCCCATTATTTAAAGTTATAAAATTATTTTCCAAGGAAGAATCTAATATTTGCGTACCCCTTTGGTCCATTTTACACGACCAGTTTGTGTGATGGCCGTTAAAATCACCCCCAATAAGTGTTTTCTTATAGCCTAATGAAAATAGACTTTCCCAATCAGCTACTTTAGTTGTGACCGACGACGTACAATATATGCCTATTATGTTCTCTAGCTTTTTATAGTTAACAATTTTAACATGTACTGCTTCTATTTTCGACGACGAAAGGCTAATAGGACAACTATATGAAACTATAGATTTATGTATAATGACTGCTACTCCACCGTGGGAATCATTTCGATCTTTTCGATATATATTGTAATCTTTTAAATTATATGTTCTTTCAATATCAAACCAGGTTTCAGTTACGATAGCTATCTGGACCTTTTCTTGTAATAATAACGCCTCAAAACTTAGCAATTTTGGACCTAAACTTCTTGCGTTCCATTGATATATTTTAATCGCGAAATTTGTAAGTGTGCTATCCATAAAAAATGTTAAATATTTTTTTAAATAATTCACCCTCAGAAAATATACTGCAAACAAAGGCCTTAATTTCAACAAATACAGCTTTAAACAACAGTATAGCTTTTTCTTCAAATCTTGTCTCATCTTCAGCAAATATAATGTTTCTGATATTTTGAAATATATTTTTCCATTCAAATTTCCATTCTTTTCTTCTCTCCCCATTCTCCCCTTCTGCATATTCCTGTTCTGGTGTTGTTCCTTGATTTACTTCTTCATAATCCATGTGAGTGCCTTCTTCCCCTTTCTTCTTTTTTTGTTTGGTAGTTTTCTTTATAATTGAATTCTGATTTTGTATCTGTAGACATGCTTGTTTTTTTCCTTCCTGTTCATCTGCATTTTCTTTTGTGACTGTCCTCATCAGTTTCCACTTTAGTGCTCTCTCAGTAGACATTTTAAGTGACTCAGCACTCGAGTTTATTTCTTCATTCGATGGTACTTGCTGAGTAATGTCAGTTGATTTTAGCAGAGGAAAATCGCGCATGTAGTCCATTTGAGTATTAGTCTTTTCATATTTATTTTCCTTCAAAAACATGTCTAAAGCTTTTTTGTACGTGCAATTGTTTTTACTCATTACCGATCGAATTTCTTTTTCTTTCAAAAAAAACAAGCAAGATTTATCGAATGACATATGGGGCCCCTTACAGTTAATGCAAATAAACTCCTTGGTTTCACAGTTGTCATGTGCCTGACCACACTTAGGACATAAAATTTTGCCTGTAGGGCAAAATTTTTTCAGGTGACCAAATTTCCAACAACCTCCTGCGCACTGAGTTACCGGAAATACGTAAGCCTCAACTTTAAATCTGCTTCCGTATGCATAAACATATACCGGACATACGGAACTTTTGAAGCATAATCTAACTGTTTCGCTATCAATCCATTTGCCATCGAGATTAATGCGTTTCAGCCTTTTTATGGATAGTATTTCTACTGAGCTTTCTAGGGAATCATATATGTCTCTATCGCTCATATCTAAGTCAACACCTTTTATTATGCCATAAGATAAATTAGCCTGATCAGTAAACTGACTTCTTATGCTCATTTCCTCCAATTTTTTGCAGCTGGTAAGATTCTCCGCTTGTTTCTTATCGTCAAGCTGAATAAAGACTCTATAAGGGCTTTTATATTTGATTCTAATAATATTTTTTATATTCGCGCTTTGTAATAATTTAGCTAGTGCCATTTGTTTTGGTAAAATTTGTAATGAGGTTAGACATACCTCGTAACACTCGTTTTGTTGATCTGAATGGCAGTTTGTGTTTTCATGCAAGCTGGATTTTTTCCCGTAATCCATGGAATCACTCCTTATCAGTCTTTTCGATCTCCTCCTAGTCACAGTTATAAAGTCATCTTCAGTACTTTCTTCACTATTTTCCCTTGGTCTTTTTTCCACAAGTCTATTCTCCACATTTTGTTCACGCTGGCTCGAGCTATATTCTGCCTCTGGCAACGACTGTTCTTCGATAATATCAGTATCACTCAATTCCGCAGCACGTAAGTCAGGTTCGTCCATTGTTATTAAATGGCGGGTAAACACCCGCGTACACAGGTAACCACAACAACTACGAGCAAACCGGTCTCACACCCGTGCGCTCGCCGTGGCTAGCGCGCGACCACTGTATGTGTGTTAGTAACTACTATTCACGCTTCAAGATCGTGTAGTATCGTAATAAATCGCGATTTTCGAGAAAAAAATAGTGTTTGATAGATTATAAGGCTGTGACTTTTTCACATTTTGTAGCTTTATTTCAGTATGAAGAAATGTTATAGTTCAAAACGCGTTAGATATGATTTCTTCGATAGCTTTATTTTGTCAAAAACATGCTCTAAAAAATTTTTAAATATAGTAAATCTTCCGTGATAATAACAATTTTCATCCAAACTGTTGCGTAAGTAATGCCTAAATGTTTAGGATTTTTATAGCTATATCAATGAAATTTATACGAATTAATTTCGTTAAATTCTTTGTGACGAGCAGTATCACGTGACCTCAGCTGGCTAGTCCACACCACTCTCCACCTGCTCCTTCTGACTGTGACCACTGTCAACGTCGGGCCTATCATTGTTCGCTGCGCTCTCTACACGAAAATTTGTAGCTTATTTCACAGAACAGATAATTTCGCGCGCTATTTACCTAAGCAGTCGAGAAAACCTCGCATTCACAGCCTCGTAGATTGGAATATAGGTAGTTAGTAACTCTTTCTGTCTGTTACGTTTTAACGCCTAAGCTGCTCAACCTAGACATAGATGAGATCTTGGAGAAGGATACAGGCCATTTTTAAACCAAAAAATATTTATAGTTCCCTTGAGACTTTATAGTCCACGCGGATGACACCGCGGGGCGCAGCTTGTATCACTTTTTTGGGGTAAATAATCCTTTAGCAAGGTTTTTAATTCTCAAATAGTAACCGTAAAGTTGAGTCAAAAAATATATTCTGATTATTGTAACATTAACTGTAGATTTTTTTAACACATCAGACCCCCGCACTAGGATTCCCTGTGTAGCGCCAGGCATGGGCACACACGAACACATGACACAAACATCCAAGAACTGGGACAAACATCCATGCTAATCACATAAATGTTTGCCCCTGCCGGGATTCAAAGCCGGGGTCTCGGTGACCAGAAGTCATGTCATAAACCGCTGAACCACAGCGACCGTGAAATCTGTTCAATTTTAAGTAATGATCAATGATTACATTTACTTTTTCCAGATCATAACAAATAAACATCTAAATTACAAAACGCTTTCACACATCATTAGTACAAACCATTCTATTATCATTACAAAAATGTTTGCCCCAGCTGGGATTGGAACCGAGAATCCCAGTTCTAAAGTCAGTGTCACCGATCATTGAGCCACGGTGACCGTCATAATTGCTGACTTATAACATAGCAAATATTATGGTAAATGGTATTTTTTACTTTTACTGAAACATCGTCTAGTTAATAATAAAACAAACAGGTTGAGAGAGGATGCAAAATCTGTTTTACGTTACATTTTTAAACACCTTCTCGAAATATTTTCTAACAACTGCGTGATACCATCTCAAAAGGATTAGCCGCATCAAAAGCTGCCAACCTTTCACTAGGTTTTTGCTAAACTTGCTGGATCCGGATCAGACCGGATCAAGGTGAATATAACCGGACGCCGGCGGATGGACGGTAAATCACCCTAGAAGGGGTAATATTTTCAGTTTATTTTAGGAGGCGGGCTGCGGTTGCCTTTTTCATTTCAGTTATGGTTATTACTGGGTGGACGATATCAAATATTTTACACTACTGTTTATATCTGGTTTATTTATACGTTAAAAACATTTAAAAAATTTTAGAATTGTTGCTGATGTATATTTTTAAAAAGATCCACGACTGAAGAAATTCTGAGATAAAAACTTTAAATTATGAAAATACGACTTAAAGCTAACTTTGACTGGCTCATCTGTTGTAGTTATGATAAGCTCTATCCCGCGTTGGTTCTTCTGGTACTACTGGAGAGGCATTTATTTGTTTACCTTTAGTGTATATATAAATATATATACACTAAATATACATTATATTGAATGATTATGAATGAAAAAATGGAAAAGCTTAGGTTTTTCTATTTTCATTTTTTTTAACACCTGTTTTTTTTGTTATACTTTATAGATCTAGCGTTTGACCACTATCTCACTTGAAAGTCATAGACGATGTGGTTGAAGATGTTATCACGCTAGATCTAGAATGCTCACTGGCTCTCAAGGACTGCAGCCTGAACCCACTATGTGTTTGGTGACAGTTTTTAAAGCTTGAGGGTGGTAGCTAGCCAGGCGGGTATTCGAAAGTACCCTACCACCATGCTGGGAAGTTGGTAACGATGTTACCTTCACCGGAAGCTCAAGCTGTTGTTGGGGATCGATCCAGTGTCCGTCAGTTTGACAGGCGACACTCCCCCCGCAGAACTATCATCGCTTCAAAACTGCTTTAACGCTGATATAACTTTCAAACAAAAACTAAACATCTTGATAATTTAGGTGTGCAACAACAAAAAGGTTTGCGTCCGACGATCACCTGAAACTACTCTGCATCTCTGCTACTCTGTGGTTAAACGCAAGCTATGGGCCAGGAGTAGAGGCTCCTGACGCCCCGTCATAGCAAAAGGATCAAAATCCTGAGGACTACGAGAAAGGAGGTGAAAGAACTACTGGACTAAAATAGGTTGTGAGTACTATGATCTTTACGAAATAGGCACCTGGTTATAAATAGTTGAATTCATGTATTTGTATGTACGAGTATATATAAAATTATTACACAAACATTTTAATTTATATGCTATCATTACAATTATTTTGAACTAAAATTTTAGTCATGAAATGTATTATTCGCCTGCGAGTATTTAACACGTTGATATCTGGTGATTTATTAGCTATGTAGTGTATTTTTGAGCGGGCATTATAATTAAGTATCGATGTGATATGTTGCCGTGGTGGTACCGGCCTAGAATAGTACTCTCCCATCTCTTCCCGTGGGTGCTATAAAAGTCGGCTAAGGGATCACGTACCAGAAGGTCGGCAGCAACGCCTTCTGAGGATCGGAAATCATGCTGCGCTCATCAACCCGCCTGCCAACCGTGGCGAGTATTGGCAAATCCCCCCTATATGGGAGAGGCATATGTCCAGCAATGGACATTCAATTGCTGAGAAGAAGAAGATGTTTCAACATAAAGTTTTTATGTATCTGTGCTTAAGGCAGGAGTCATTTCATTTCCAGATATTGCATTCGTATTAACAATTGAATACCGCACGTAACGTCCATACGCATTACGCACTACTATTTCTCTGTGTCATAGCTGTATTAGATAAATTACAGTTAGTACTGAGTTCACTTGTTTCACGCTGCGATACGGCTGCGGTACGACTGGGATAATTATAATTGCTTTGGTTGCTGTTTTGTATTCTGTATATTGATCCATTGTTTGACTACTATCTCACTTGATGGTCAGTGACAATGTGGTCGAAGATGTTATTACTGGCTCTCGAGGACTTCTGTTTGAACACAATGTGTTGGTGACAGTTTTCTAAACTTTATGGTGGTGGCAAGCCAGGCGGGTACTCGAGAGTACCCTATCATCATGCTGGGAATTCGATAACGGTGTTAACTTCACCGAAAGCTCAAGCCGTTAGTGGATACCAAACCAGCGTCCGTCAGTTTGACAGTCGACGTTCTCACCGCCGAGCTATCATCGCTTCAAAATGATATGACTATAGCATCTGTACTATTCGCTATTTTCACCAAATAGTACAGTTGCCTTAGTGTATCTCGATGGTAATTGAAACTATTATCTGTACAGTTGGACTCGTCTGCGTTAAATCTGATCATTAGTCATGGACGCTTTGAGGATAATCCGTTTCGATCGAGCACCTATTACGGCGCGCTCATCGTTTCGAGCTGTCACTGTGACCATGATGTCACTGTCAATATAGGATATAAACCTTTAGCGGATCCTTTAATGATTAAACCTTGCTTTGCATACACCGCAAAGTAAGAATTGCAAACTTATATTAATTGGCAACAGCTAGTGGATTGGTCAAATGTTATTTTTTGGAGTAGTAGTGTTTAAATTCATATTTTATTTTATTTCGTTTTAGATTCCATCTAACTATTTTCAACTTATTCCTTCTTATCATTTTGATATATGTAATTTCTCACAAATAACTGAAAGGAAAGACATGGATGGGCCATTTGCCAAAGTTAAGTAAGCAGACCAAGTCGTCGGTGTCACGGTCACACCACAGTCCTCAAAATAAGATTGAAAAAAAATTAAGCGTCCGAATAAAGGCTTATATTATTGTTATAATGTGTATTAACTATTTTAATTTTAAACAGTTGACATCGGTGTTGATGAAATATTGTTAAAAAACAAAGTAACTTGGTGTAACTTGTACAAACCTATTATTACTTAATCTATCTACACTTGGACCCTATTACACCGACGCCATAAAATAGGCACAATAAATATAAAACCGTGGTTAATTAATCCAGCAATGCCATTAAAGCAATTGGCACAATGCCTGCCGCCAGGCCCGGCTGGCCCAGTTCAGTCTTAATGTGTTTATTTTCAAATTATCTGGTAAGTAACCTATTAACCTTTCAACACGACCCTGTTTACCAAATTACATAAATTTATTTGATTTTAGACTTGAAAAGTCATAAAGACTAGGTCACAAATACTCGTTCTAACAGACGGGCATGTATATAAAATCTTATGTAATCTTTGCTTCCTTTAAACAAGCAAAAGAGACAAGCCGAGATCACCAGTAAGTGGTTTGCTATAACCTCCTACTACCTCTCCAGATTGAAGTTTTTGTGTGTGAGTGTGTATTATTAATAATGAATTTTGAATGATTCTGCAGAGCTTAACACATTATTATTTATATGTACCTATATATTACTTGGCTTATGATCGTGATTTCCACTGATCGTCGCGATTTGACAGTGTAAACTTACCTGATGATCAGCATCGGGCATGCCTAAAACCTAGGTCGAAATACTTCGAATATAAACGTAAGTAAAGCCGTGAAATATCTGTGAATTATAACTTTAAAATAAGTTTTCATCGACATTACTTACGATACAAAGTCGAGTAACGCAACGGCGCTCAACCTGAACCCGTGGTGAAACTTTACGCTTCGACGGAAATCCATCCTCCCATAGTCCCTGTACTGTTAATCTTCATTAATATGTGACACGTGTCTGTGACTCTAAAGATGGAACGCTAAAAATTTTACGTTGCGCTTTTGACTCCCGCATGCAGGGATTCAGACTAACATCTTCAAGGAGCAAAACTTGCAAGAAGGATTAATATGCTTCTTACAAGTCATCGTTACTTATTGTTTTTTTGCATTTGAATTTTTTTACACGCCTTGAGAACTTTGTATCTGGACAAACCTAATTTAGGTACCCATTTAAAGATTACATAGCAAATTATTTTTGTAGTATTTATATTGATAATACGTAAATAAGTATGTAGGTGAGGTATTATGATTCAGTTGAAATAAGTAGTTCACTGTACTGTCCACAAAGTCTTTTAATTATAAGAATTCCTCGCATTAAATTGATAAAAATGATCAATTTAATATTTTCTTATATATTAAGTACGAGATGCTTCTCGGGGTTTGACCCGCTTGGACAACGATTTTTCCTCTACCTCAGCTATTGTGCGGGAACCGTAGTTTTCCAGGATAAAAAGTAGCATTAAGTACTTCTCCAAGGTCTCATCTATCTCTACAATTTCTCTATTCAAAATTTTACAAAATTTCGTTCCACAGTTTAGGTGTGAAAACGTAACAACAGATAGACAGAGTCACTTTTACATTTATATATTTACTATAAACATTACCTATACGAGTAGTTATATCAAATTATAGGAAATAAATTGCTTAGAGAAAATTTTAAGGGCTTAACATGTGCCGATGACGCTACAGCGGCTGGCGGGTGTTTAGAGGCAGAGAGGGCGGGTCAAATTCTGATGCGTATTGATTTCAAATATTAAGTACATAATTAAAATGTAATTATGTACTTGATAATTAACCTATGGGCTCAAAAATTGTAATCAATTTATTTATACTTTTTTATTCCCTTTTATATATTTCTACCGTTAAAGCGCGTTTTGTCGTTATCGCGGGAATATTTGATAAAAGAAAAATATTGTCGAATAACCCTTTTTTTCACTTATATATTAGCAAATGCTATAAAATTTTATTAAATAAGAATATACCTTTATGAATTGTTGTCATAAATAGTACTCTTGAAGTTTATGGGGCATGTACACTTTTAACAAAATAAGCTGAAAATACTCAAAAGTGTCTAACTAGCAAATCATCATCATCATCTCAGCCAAAAGACGTCCACTGCTGGACATTAGCCTCCCTCATATGGGGGGATTTGCCAATACTTGCCACGCGTAGCAGGCGGGTTGGTGAGCGCAGTATGATTTTTGATCCTCAGAAGGCGCTGCTGCCCATCTTCTGGTGCGTGATCCCTTAGCCGACTCTTACGGCGACTACGGGAAGAGATTGGGGAGTACTATTCTAGGCCGGTACCACTACGGCACTTTAGCAAATGGTCATATGCTTAATTGACTAACTACATAACCCTAAAGTTGTAGAATCTATCCATCAAAAACTTAATGCAATGGGCACTCTATCAACGGTTGATCCGATTATAATGGATCATTTAAATACTCCTTTAGTACCATACGTAGGTATACTACTTCTACTTTGAAACGTAAATATTAGGAAAAATATATGTGCAGCATAAACGCCATGCTTCTCGTGTCTTTCTCGTGTTTCCACAACCCGGATAGTATCTAGGTTACTAGTCCCAAATGAAAAGCTAAAAATTAGTTCAATACTGATCGGAAAGTAATTTTTGACTATATCGCGTAAGCCCTAGCTCGTGCTTAGATTACATTGATGGACGAATCAGGCAATTATAGTTTTTAGACTCAAAATGAAATTTAGAGTTATAAAAGTAGTGGGATATAATGTAATGGAGGCAAATTCAAAGAGTCAATGAAGAATGAATCAGGGTATAGTGCCATCGCTCGATATGTTACCAATCGCAATATTGTTGTATCGTTCCTATTAATAATTCACACTATTAAAGGTAGATGGCGCTAAGAGAAACATCCCATCAGATGTAAATGTCATGAAGGAACAAATTTGGACTGTTAGATGGATTGCTACTACAGTTTTATTGGCAAATAAACAGGGCGGTATTCTGTAGTCGTCGGGTCTAAAAAGTAGCCCAATTTTTTTCTTCAAAAAATAGAATGTAAGCTCCGCCTATTCCATAACGTGAACAATGAACCATAGAACTCCTCATATTTATCTTCCTGTTAAATACTTATCCAATTCGCGATTATTGATCAAGACCGCATACGTAACCTACTTACGTGCTTGAATACAAAAGGAATAATAACCCGTGGATATGAACCAACTAAGGTTATGACAGTTGTAATATTCTAAGATATTACATCCAAAGAGTTTAGCTATCTATCTCAAATCTTTTATAGATGTATGTATATATATTTAATATGCGGAAACTTTAAAAAGCTTACTTCAATATACTTATAAATATTCATTAGTATACCATATACATCTACAGTAGCTCGTAAAAGAAAAGCACCTTCATATTTATACAAACTTTCCTCCATCTTGCTTCCTCTTCTGGTATATATTAGCTGTAATTAATCATCACAAAGTTAATTAAAGTGAGAATTCCGCAGCTGACGGTGTAGCGGGTGTAATAGTTTGTTGTATTGCGTAACGAGCGGAACCCTGGAATTTGTTTTGTCCGCGGTGCTTAAGTAATTGTTTTGTTAATGAAGATGATCTATCAGTTTGCCGCCGTTTCCGGAGGTACAAGGATTTTTATTCAGTGATAGCAGCTAAAGATTTTTTTTATTTTAAATTTGCTTTCAGATATAGAAAGAGACGCTCCATTTAGTTTTTTTTATGTTTGTTACATCAAAACTCCTTTCCTTGTGAATGTATTTAAAAATTTCTTCCTCTTCATTTGAAAGTGTGTACTTTCCGATTCGATCAAATTTCATTCCAATTGGTTTGATGTTTCTCATCAATTTCAGGAGAATATTGAAAATAGTCCCCGGATAAGTATGTTGTTACGTCATAACTTCGTCATATATGCACCAATTAGATTTTTGTATTTACTGCATATGTACTGTAACACCAAGGGCAACTATAAATTATTGGTATTTACAAAAACAAAGGAAGATGGGCAGGGCGGCCTTATCGCTGTATGCGATTTTTACCAAGCAACCTTGTATAATAAAATAATAATATATATAACAATCCGCTACCAGTTGGTAAAGTTCCCAAAATGCCGGCATTGCCACGTTAAATTGCAAAAAAATATTGTGAAAATAATGTAAAATATCACGCGACCTATTTCAATTGCGTTAACACGATTACTCGTATGTAACATTATCATTATCAAAAAACATCTATCTATAAAAGTATCTCTCTATGCTAACAGAGTATTCCCATGGAAGTTCTTTTAACAAATTTATACCAACATACTTACCTACATAAAAATATTTTTTGAAGATCGTGTAAGGTGAAGAATGTTAGAAAAGAAAAAGTGTTAGAGTTCAGGAGCCGATAAATAGAAAAAAATATTAGCGTTCTCTTTTTTACACCTGCACGCTGTGCTTTGCATCTAGTACCTACATCGATAATCGATTAGACTCTTATCTGTAAGTATAAAGGTTTTATGTGATTCAATAGACGCCATGAAGCGCAACTTTGCGTAAATTAATCGCAAGTCGCTGCGAGCCCTTACATGAGATTGTACGGAGCAAGCACGCGTTGAACACATTATGATGCCGTATAGATCTTAGCAGTATCTTGTCTCTGCTTTAGTCAGATGAAATAAGAGCTTACGTAAGATTTTTTATAATAATAGAGCAAATGTCAGGTCAGCTTACAGTCTAGACTATTAGTAGTTACAGTTTGATACATATTTTTTAGTTAAAACTTATCGCGGTGCCTTGTCGTGCATATTAAATTGGAATATAATTTATTATGTCATATGAAACATGACGCATTTTTAACGATGAACCCTATAAATTGTTAGCATTATAAATATGTTCTCTTTATTATAAATATAAGATACATAAATAATACAGATATAATGATGTCCTGATCAACATAATCCATTCTTAGCTATTAGACAAACATTGTCAGTGGCAACATTGTCACAGGCAACATTAATGTCCTACTGTCACTTATAAAAGCAAGCGCCCAGTCGATTACCGCCACATTTTGTTCAGTCGTCGGTCGGTAAGGTGCTTGGGCTCGACGCTGCATACCGTAAGATCGTTCCATTCTCATTTATGCTGTCATTTTGTGTCTTTGTATAAATGTTTCATTTTAACATGTACTTGGTTAAACCTTTTTGTATAAGAATATAATTGTAATAAAATTTGACATCATGTTCTTTCTTATTTTTAATTTATACCACTTCTGATTTACAAGATCAGAAGTGGGACTCGCTTAAAAACACGCGACCTTGATCGTTCGCCATCTCTCTAGCTGCGAATAACGTTTGTTCGCATGACAAACCATCACGTGTTAATAACTTTCTTTGTTCTTATTCATACGCGTACATTTAGTCTGTGGGATTGGTCTCACTTGCCCACCTATCTTACTTGTCTACCAGTAAAATGAAGACCTAGTAAAATCACAATTAAAAGTAAAATTTTAAAGACACAAATCTACCCACTTTTATTTCACATTTGTTTAATTTTCGTTTTATTTTCACGTAAGTATATTTCTTGTGATGTTTATATGCCAAGGAGTAGATCGCGTTGTCGGTGACCCACGTCACGTGTGCGGGCATGGCCGCGCTCGCGTAGCCCGTCGCGTAGATGTTCACGTTGTTGCCGGGTGCCTGCTCATCATCGGCACGTGCTGAAGCTGAAGAAGGGTTCTCGTAGTACGCGAGCTCTGCTGTTGCTGCTGCGGCGAATGGACGCCGAAGGCTAGCTAGCCTACCGGGTGGTGGTGTGCGGGCGCCTCGGGGTCGCTCGGTGGACCATGCGGCGTGCAGGAGCCATTGCGTCGGAAAGGTGGCACCGGGCCGAGTCGGCTGCTCCCACTGCTCCGAGCACATGACCAATCCTGGTTTCACCATTTGGCTAAGTGACTTGCTAACCCGGTGAGAATGAACTTATTTATCGGTAGAACGTGTCGTTGACTGGGCCATAGGTATTAACCAAGTGCAAAAGTTCGCTGGACGCCGGAGAGACGGTCGCCGTGGCGCAGTGGTCAGTGACTTGACTTCTGTGTCTCCGGGACCCTGGGTTCGAATCCCGGCAGGGGCAAGCATTTGTGCGATGAGTATAGGTGTTTGTGTGTGTGATGCACCATGTGACCATGCCTCCCGCGACACAGGGAATCCTAGTGCGGGGGTCTGAGTGTGATTTAAAAAAAAATGTTGAGTGAACGAGTGAAAATGTATCAACGTTACGTAAACTATGTGTTAGATAACGTTGACACTGCACATATTCTTTATGAAATTACATGACAACTTATATACTAGCAGTTCAGATTAACCAATATGAGTTGGCTATCGTAACCCACGAAATAATCGATACCTTTAAAAGTTATAATTAACGAATGTGTCTAAGCTTAGTGAAACTTTTATTCATTTAGGTACTACAAACTAGAAATGGCACGTAACTCAAATTAAGATCATTAGGAGAAATAATTTCATCCTATCGTACCCTCATCTAATTGTAGGTTGTTATAGAAAATATACCGCGCACCAACCGTGCAATATTAAGATTTGTGTGTAATTTTTGTGTTTCATGCAACTTGTACCGATGTCACGGTATAACCAATACGTGCCAGCAATTACTATTCAATTCAATTATTCAATTTGAATTGAATTCTAAGCCTACTTGAGAAAATCGCAGTTTTTATGAATTTTCTAACAAAAAGTAGGAAAAAAAAAAAGTTGTAGGTAGGCAGGTGTGTCTTTCAATTATACCTACATACGTGTACCAAAGATATACATTTTTGGTAACCGTGCTGAGGTCTGACGATACACTTCTGCTAGGTCATGTTTAATATCAAATCTACCTGAACCTGTCACTATGTACGTACCAGACGGTTATTTTATTGTTAGCTAGTAGTCAATTCTTATAAGACCGTGATACGTGATCACTTTTTGAGAGCTTTCTGAAAGTAATAGAACTTGGACGACTGTGGTTCATGGCTCTAGTAAATTGTTGAAATTAGAAAACTATCAAGAGAATTTGTTTTGATGAGCCATTTTATCATAATTAGAATAGCCGAACGGAACCTAGGCAAAAGTGTGACAGTCTGTTATGAGATGTATCACTTATGTGCACCTTCAGATTTGTGTAAAATGTGTTCATAACTAAACTTGTTGACAGATCAAGAAATAAGCTGTGAGGCATTAGCGCGACAGTAGGTATAGACTTCTAATTCCTCTGTTGTGTTTAAGTGATTTGGTGTTCGCATTGTGTGAGTTTATTGGCGAACTATAAGTAGGTAAAGTTTTATTTGATAATATCGGAACATGCCACTAGATATTTGGATGACGATAGAGTTTATTTTTTGATGAATTATTTTCCGAGAAACCTTTTGTATACAGAATCTGCGGGGTCATGATTTAGTTGTTTGTTTCGTACGTTATAGCGGTGACCATACAAGATGTCTATAGTCCATCGTTATGCTCTTAGGTATACTGTAAGATTAAAAAAAAAACTAAATCCCATAGTAGGTCTTTGCTGTAATCGACGCGTTTACGAGTAATAAAGACTGTAGAAATAGTACTCGGATAGTAGCTCAAAGTTCATCACTTTGTCAGGTTTGCACTCTTATTATTTGGTGACCAAGGTAGATGTTTTTCTGGTAAATAATTAAAGATTATGAGTGTCTTTTGGTCATAGTGTGTGTATTACTGTAAAACAGATACCTATGTAATGATAAGTTATGGCAGAACGCGATATGAAGTGATGAAGTTCTGGCAATGACAAGTTGTATCCGTGGACAAAGTAGGTACCTACTACATTTTAATCGGTAAAGATACCGACGTGTTGACTTAGAGTGTGTTTATGGTGGAAATCTCAGTTTTGTGTGTATTTTTTGTGTGTGGAAATCTCAGTCTTATTTGGTCTGACTAGTTTGGACAGTACGTTTTTGTAAGTAAAATTACTACGAGTCAATTATTCATTTTTGTTTGCTCACTTAACTATCACGTCAAGTACGATATTGTCGTACTCCAATGCTTCCTGTGATTACGGGTGAAGGCAGTGCGTAGTCTGTCTAAATGCGATTTTAATGTGAAATAACAGCATAATTAATTTGGGGAACGTACCCACAGTTTTATACCGCCGTTAAATGAAGTTGGTTTAAGTTCCTGTAAGCTACTAGAATCAAAATTACACATAGCGCCTAGTATGAGGGATCGATACCCAGGAAGTAGAACTCTCTTGTAGTGTTACAACTGTGATTATGTTTTTCAAAATTTTAGTAGGTGTATATGTTTGTGCCCTTTTTGATAATAAGTGCGTGTGTTCTGTTGGCTACTGACGATTGAAGCTGGAAAGCATAGATCTATAGTGCAAGATGTTTTCATAAGCACCGATAGGTGTATGAAATTCGGTTGAGCGAGAACTATTATTTACTGTCATGTTGTAATGTTTTTTTTTGTGTGTTTTCCCACAAATCTAAAGAGAGAAGTAGATAATTCAGAAGGTTTAAAAGTTAAGGTCAGGTAGGCCGAGTCCTAGGAAGATGGACGTTTTGTTTAATGTTCAAAACCAATACCAATACCAATGTTGCAGTCATTCTTGAACCGAATGGTCTCATGCGTGACGATGTTAAAAGACCTGACGGGATGACACTGATTCCCTGGAAGTTAGGGCGGCCTTTAGTGTGGGACGCTACATGCGTGGACACTTTGGCGCCGTCATATCTTCCTGAGACACATGTTAGGGCTGGTGCCGTGGTTTATTCAGCGGAGCAATTGAAACAGCGAAAATATGCTAACCTAGGTAGTGGTTACATATTTGAACCGTTTGGGGTCGAGACATTGGGCCCGTGGGGACCTGGAGCCCATCGGATTTTCCAAAATTTGCCTGAGCGTTTGATCGATGCGACGCGTGGCCGAAGTGCTGGCACATGTTTGGCTCAACGAATCGGCATTGCAATTCAGCGTGGCAATGCTGCTGGCATTCTGGGCATGATGCCGGCCGGTAGCGGGTTAGAACATTTGAGTTATCTATAGGCTACCAATAGCTAGTGGATTGCTCAAATGTTATTGTAGTAGCTGCAGTATTGTAATTAAAAGACCAATTAATTGTAAAAACCAATTTATTTATGGGATTTTGTATTTGTTTATTTGAAATTATTCGCAGAATTCTCGATGCGGGTGGGCTCTGGCTTGGCTGGCGCAACCCCGATGCGTGTGGGTTCCGGCCTGGCACACGAACGCCTGTTGCGTGTGAACTCCGGCCTGGTAGACGCATACCCGATACATGCGAGCTCTAGCCTGGGAGATGCATTCCTGTTGCGTGTGGGCCCCGACATTGTGGCTATCTCGTGCCCCGACATTGTGGTACTCGCAGCCCCGACATTGTGGCTATCTCGTGCCCCGACATTGTGGTACTCGCAGCCCCGACATTGTGGCTATCTCGTGCCCCGACATTGTGGTACTCGCAGCCCCGACATTGTGGCTATTTCGTGCCCCGACATTGTGGCTATCTCACAGCTCCGACAATGTGGCTATGTAGAGTTTGACGGCATTTCGTAATGCATATTAGAATCGGTATGAAAAGTGTCTGATGCAGTAAGATGTGTGTGATGAATGTATTGAAGAGATTTAGCTCACATAGGTATAGCTCGGAGTGTATTGCTGATAGAGGGCCTTGATTGTGTGATGAATGAAAAAAATAGGCAACTACACATGCTGTTTTGGCGCGGCAAATGTGCGCTGTGTGTTTACTCTTTGCTTGTTTGTTGAAGGTGGGGTCTCGTAGCACACGAGTTCGGGTGGCAGCAGCTGCTGCTGCCGCCACTGCTGCTGTTGCTGCTACTGTAACGAATGGACGCTGTCGGGTGCTTCGATCCGCCTTTTTGCGAGTTGTGAGCTACGCCACATGAACATTTCTCAGCACAACAAAGCCTGAAGAACCTGCCGAGGACGTCAGGATATCAGGAGAGGCCGTCTTAGCTATTAGCCAAACATTGTCAGTGGCAACATTGTCACAGGCAACATTAATGTCCTACTGTCACTTATAAAAGCAAGCGCCCAGTCGATTACCGCCACATTTTGTTCAGTCGTCGGTCGGTAAGGTGCTTGGGCTCGACGCTGCATACCGTAAGATCGTTCCATTCTCATTTATGCTGTCATTTTGTGTCTTTGTATAAATGTTTCATTTTAACATGTACTTGGTTAAACCTTTTTGTATAAGAATATAATTGTAATAAAATTTGACATCATGTTCTTTCTTATTTTTAATTTATACCACTTCTGATTTACAAGACCATGTAACCTATGAGCAATGTTGTGGCCAGCTTCAAAATGATCTGTGTTAAAAATGATGGTGTATTCTATGTTACCTAACCGACTTCAAAAAAAGGATGAGTTTACTACAATATGACCGTATATATATATTATTGCGTGTGTGTAGATAACTTGTTTGATAGAAGTATATTCTATCAAACAAAAAAATATCAAAATCGGTTAACAAATGACGAAGTTAGATAACTTCGTCTTTTTTTGTTTGATAGAATATACTTCCGAGGAGGTCTCGTTTAAATTTCATCAAAATCGGTCAAGCGGTGATTGAGTTACACTCCAATAACTGAAAAGTGTTACGTCTATCTGGGTGCTTCTTTATTGAGGGTGAAGAAATCGGTGAACATAATACATAATGACAATTGATCTCTTTAGTAGCAAAGGTCTCCGATAAGGGTGAAAAAAATGTTTTAGCAAAAAATGGAACTGACCTCAACACTCAAAAGTATGAAATAATTTGTTGAAGTCTTTACTCAGTACGAAAGTTACGTCGAAAGTTTTTGTTGTTTCATATTTTATATATATATCTAGTGGTAAACATAAAATGAATCAGGGATTCATCCATATATTTAATGAAATCAATTGATGAATTTTTTTCATGGTACAATTTATTGTCTAATAAAATAAACTGTACCGTGAAAAAAATTCATTTAAGCTTTTCAAGAGTCACAGTGTTCATACAAATGATTAATTATTCATTTATTCTTATGATGATTCAGTTATTACTTTTTTAATATCGCATTGATACATTTGAGCCACAATAATTGATACATTTTCTATTTTAATTCCCGATTGATCGATAAAACAATTAGTTCTAACGTTTTCTGATTCAATCAAATAATTTCATGGCAGTTGATTTACTGACTCATTCGATACATTGAACGCGCTATTTTGTCGCTGTGTGATTACCGACCGTCGAGCCTAATTGATGAGATGAGTGAAAGACGGATTGCTGAGTCGTTGTTTTTATCAGATAAGTGCGTTGTTTCTCTTTTATGCTCCACTTGGAACCGCTTATGAAAAGATTTCTGTGTTACTACTATATTATATAATACTCGTAGGCCATGGTTATCGTTAATTGGAGTTTTTCATGTTTGTAATACGCTGTAAATATTTTTTTCTTAATGGCCGATGTCTTTATTAAAATGAAATACTAATAATTAATAACAATACTACAGCTACTAGAAAAACATTTTAACATTCCACTAGCTATTGTCGGCCTTAAGATCACTCAAATGCTCTAACCCGCTACCTGTTGACAGCGTGCCCAGAAAACTAATAGCATTGCCACGTTGAATTGCAATGCTGATCCGTTGATCCAAATATGTGCCAGCATTTTGGTCACGCGTCGCATCGATCAAACGCTCTGATAAGTTTTGTAAAATCCGGTGAACTCCTAGTCCCCACGGGTCCAATGACTTAATTATATTAAACTGTTGCGGTTTTTAAATGAGTGTTTGATAATCTTCTCCTTCTTTCTTATGAGGACTTTTTATGTGTAGGTATTTGTAGTTTCATAATACGTAATATACTACTTACCACAAAGCCTAGTCACGAAATCTCAAATGAGTTCCGTAATAACATAAGGTTTTGTTGTTATTACAAGTGGCGCACATTTCAGAAATCACCTAGTTCACCTACTTTGGTAGAGAAAATTGGGAAACAGGTGTTGTTTGGGCGTTATTACACCATAAACGTTCCGTGTTATATCTTTATCTAGGAGACTCTAGTACTTTGGAATTATCTTGATTGTATGATAATTGATATAATGATGCTCATTTGTTATCCAACAATTTTAGCTTATATTCTTAAGAATTCAAACGCTTCAGCTAAAGCTAAAATGCAAACTCGGTAACTTCAATATGAACTCTCGCATTTTATATAGCGTTTATATTTTTTTACCTAAGATAGTGAAAGAAGATCATTTCAGTTTTTTTACGTTTATCATAGCATAACTAAAAGCAGGCAGTTTGGAATAAAGAAATATCATATTAATTTTAAATGAATCGAAGAATATATACACAGATCATACTTAAATAGAACATTTGAACAAAATATACAGAAGAATGGGGTACTAAAAAGAAATACAGAATAGTAATTAAATATTATTAATATATTATTGAAGGACAGAATAAAATACTTTTGCACTGTTGGGCTGGGACACGGGTATTCCTCTCAAGAAGAGGTGTAAAGGCCAACAGGCAGATATACATATAAAAAACGGAGATCAGTTGTGATTGGAGGTGCTCCAAGACCTGATAGACTTTTTTTATGCTGTATAGATCTAGCGTTTGACCACTATCTCACTTGATGGTCAGTGACGATGTGGTTGAAGATGTTATCACGCTAGACCTAGAATGCTCACTGGCTCTCAAGGACTGCTGCCTGATCACACTATGTGCTTGGTGACAGATTTTCAAACTTGAGGGTGGTAGCTAGCGAGTAGGGTATTCGAAAGTACCCTACCACCATGCTGGGAATTTGATAACGGTGTTACCTTCACCGGAAACTCGAGCTGTTGTTGAGGATCGAACCAGAGTCCGTCAGTTTAACAGGCGACGCTCCCCCCGCTGAGCTATCATTGCTTCGTAAGTTCTATCACATATATTTTCAATGACGATGATGCTGATACCTCCATGGATTTTAGCAGACATAAATCAAAGTTATTTAAAAAGTTTTCAAAAAGTGTTACTAATGTCAAATAATACCGTATCCCAGTTAGATCTCAATACTCTTTATCGGAATTTAGTTCCGAAGTGGGCACTAAACCACCCGCTAACGGTGGCGTGGCTGCTTATCCGGAATCTTTAACGACTTCACACATTAAGTGCCGATAGCGCACAGTATCTTTATAGTTAACGGTTAAGAATATACTGTTTACGTACACAGGAAATAGGACACAACTTGCCTTCACGACCGTTTTCTACGGGGTGGCGGAAATTTGAAGCGTAGTGATATCTGTAAATTCAAGTGCGTACACCAAAAACTTGGATAGCATTTTCTATATTTATATTATAAAGAGGAAATATTTGTATGTATGTTTGTAACGAATTAGCTCAAAATGTACTGGATTGATTTTCAAAATTCTTTCACCATTTGAAAGCTACATACACCCTGAGTAACATAGGCTATATTATATTTTCAATAAAATCAGGAATCCTTTTAATTTTTAATTTTCAAACATTTTACGCGTGCGAAGTCGGAGCGGACCGCTAGTTGTTAATAAAAATTGAATCCTTAGTTGCTTAGACATGTGTCGTATATATTTATTTATTTATATTTATTTATTATCTATTTATTAACATTCACACAAGATCTTATATATTGATATATAGTCTGTACATGAACAAAGACCGTCTGTAAAGCCAGTCCTCATAGGCATTACGACACAAAATTGTTTAAATAACCACGTCTAGATGTTTAAAGGTAAAATCTTCTTAATTTACTGACAAAACTTGTATTTTTTTATGACGGTCGCCGTGGCGCAGTAGTTAGTGTCATTGACATGACTGTGTCTCGGGGACCCTGGATTCGAATCCCGGCAGGGGCAAACATTTGTGCGATGAGTGTAGATGTTTGTCCCGGGTCTTGGATGTTTGTGTGTTGTGAGTGTGTTTGTCCATGCCTCCCGCGATACAGCGAATCCTAGTGCGGGGCTCGGAGTGCAAAAAAATATTAAAATTTCAAACGTAACTCTCCTTTTTACAGCAGCATACCAACTAGTGACTACCTTTCTACGTGCGGAAATGAATTTATTCATCGTCTCAACGCTCACCGGAGGTGGCAAGCCTGTTGAGGATTTGTCGGGATCGCTCAAACCTCGTCTCGAGGGGGTTCTCGATACCGACCCCAACTGCATCCACTGCATCCAAAACAGCAAGGGCCCACTACCGACTAAAACAGCACGCTGTCCGTCTCACCACTATCACGGTGGGAACACAGGATTCGCAGTCACCATGTTCCCGCCGCAGCCGGCCGTCCGTTGCCGGACCTTCTAGGAGGAGGAACACCCTTCTCTCGTGGCTACAATCAATCAATCAAGCAATGCGAGCAATTGATGTGAATTATTATTATTATGTACTTTTAAATAACTTAATGATTAAAACTTTAAATTATTATTCTTTATTTCCCCTCTCGTTTTCTTCCGATGTAAATACTTGAAAGAGGCACTGAGGTATTGTGGAAATATGCAGTATATTATTTAGTAAACTGAAAGCGATTTAGCATCGGAAGCATTTAAGCGCTGTTCTGTTATTAGTATTCAAGGTGAACCGAGACCAAGTCCTTGAGCACTCCGCACTGTGCTTAAAAAGGACCACCAAATGTAGTCGGAACCCTCTGACATATTATATGATTAATTGGCGTAGGACATCCAATGGCAAGGTGGACAGACGGCCTGACCAAGATGCGGGATGGCTTGATGCGGGCGGCTTCTAACCGGTCCTTTTGGTGATCCATGGCGGAGGCAAATGTCCAGCAGTGGATGTCGTATAGCTGAGATGATGATGAATCAAATAAGTAAAAAATAAGTACCATCACCCGACAACATTTAGTAAAATGTGCAAAGTTCGCATACACATATCCTGTGATATTATTCGCTTTTACTTTGTCAGTTTTTTCGCGAAACCTTTTTCCCGAAGCGGCAAGTTGCCAGGGCTGTCACTTTGAAAGACGATTATGTGTTTAACGCCACCAATTTTGCAATTCTTCCTTCATTAGAGCACTCGGAAATGGTTCTGATGTAAATTGACCCAATTTTCGTAATAGGATGTTTCTGTGTGCGCTATATTTTTGTTTAGATAAAGTTGGATAAGTATACTTTGAGCATGATAATAAAATAATATATGGTTTTAATTTTTACTTGTCTTTGTTTTTTGTTTTCGGCATATACGAACCTTGGCGGTTTGTTGTATTAAATTTGAGAATTGATATTTTGTGCATCCATAAATGCGTTCGTCATTTGTTATACGATTGTCATACTAAAGAACTTTGACAGAAGGTATTCTATCTGTAATGAATCTGCTCATTATTTTCGTCATCCTGCTAATATTATAAACGCGAAAGTTTGTAAGTATGGATGTATGGATACGGAGATAGCATAGACCCTGAATTAACACATGGGCTTATTTTCAACATCAAATCTTCACCCTTTTTCATCACCACGCGGGTAAAACGGATTTGGATAAAATTTGAGATACTTCAGGTCCCGGAATAGCACATAGGGTATTTTTGATAACCATCATTATCATCAATCATCACCTCGCGACTAAAACCGCGGGGCGCACCTAGTACATCCATATCAATTCCGTCTTGACTAACAACTAAAACTTCGGCATCGCTCGGACAGTTAAACACCTTCGCAGAATAATAAACATTTTGAGCAACCTCATTCGTAATAGAAAAACTATCACAAAAAGAAATTCATTTACACGCACAAAACGTTACATTTCAAAAAACGTATGGGCTTGTCGTCACTAAAAAAAACAGATCTTTAAATAGCACAAATAAATGTATCCTGACAAGGAATCCTTACCAGTATCATCTTCAGAAAAATACTCGAGTAGGCAAATAAGCATCGATAGTACAAATAGCGGCAAACAGGTTGGTCCCACAAAAATATAAATAACAAGAGCAATAGCGTCTTATTAGTTTTAGGATGTTTCTACAAGTATGACTTACAAAATGCACTATACATGTATAATACAGTTTGTGATGACTTTGTCTATTTTGAAGTATGTTGGGATGTCTTGCTACATGACGTATCTACGTAGGTCAACGTTACTTTTGTCTTCATTTTAGTCAGAAATAAGTTTAACTTAAGGTTAACTTAAAGTTTAAGTTAAAATCGATATTTTACTATTCTTTCGGATTTTTCTCAGGAGCTGAAACGAATGTCAATAAGTCACCCAAACTAATTATATGTTCCAACGGGTCTCACGAAGCGTTTTGTGTCAAGTGAATAGGTGTGTTATAGACGTGATAGGTCATATCACTTAACGTCAGATTGGTAATCAATATATTATGATTAAAAAGTATTTTCAACAAAACTAATAAAGTTGTGTGTACGGATCAAAATTGCAACAAATTATCAACGTGTTTTTCAGACATATTATAACTTTGTGCAGGAATTAGATGCAACAACTTCTTTGCCGGCATGTGTATATTATACGAGCTACTGAATAATATCCATCTTAAAACAGTACTATCTTCGAGAATTTTGCTTATTTCACTTTGAAAATTGTGTTTAACTTGTCCAAGGTAGCTTTGCCAGTTTAGACATTGATCATTTGTTAACATCTGACTATACTCTTGTAATATTAATCAGTCTAATTGACCGAGGGATGTATAAACCTTAGGCCAGGGTTTTAATCTATAATATTGATTCTTTTAATGGTTACAATCGTGCTAATTATGTAAATATCTAATAAATAAATCTAATAAATACTGATGATCTGATTTAGATATGACCACATGAGAAGCACCAGCTTTTGAATAAATAAAAAATCATCAAAATCTGTTCACCTAAAAAAATATTCTAAAAATCTAATGACACGTAAAAAAAAGAAATCGCAATTTTGAAGTCGATTAACAAATGGCTAAACCATACTAGTCTATAGATTTGCTCAACTGCAAATCTCCCACTTAAATATAAATTACCAATCGCTCGTCTATTTAAACAAACTTCTTTAACAACTATTAAATATAAGAAAGATTGATCTAACGTTTTAAAGACTGAACATTAAAAATACACACGCTTGTATATTTTCAAACTCATAAGCGTGAAAAAAAACCATACAAACACAGTTCATAGGGTGATTCATTCGACTAAGCTTCTAGCGATATTGTCAGTTAACAATGATAATCATATTGAACTATTTGATCCACAAAATATTATAATACTCCTTATCATGCTATGATGGTATATAAACCTCCCTTCCTTTGATAGGAAAATACAGTATTACTGTCGTACTCCTTCACAGACGCTCAACAACGCGCGCGTAAAACGTCCTACAATATAAATTATTCATAAAAATCTTGACTTTCCTTCGTGCCTCGCGAGTACCTACTGCCGCACATATCCACCCTTAACAATGAACATTTGCCAAGGTAATGAAAACCTAAATGCTCAGAACCAAAGGTTGAATTTGTTGTTGTGAGAAATGCGCAAATTACGAAGCAAGTGTTCACGCACCTATGGGAGTTACCATGTGAATTTGTGACGTGCAAGACAATCATAGTCACATTGTGTGGAACTTAACATCTTTTGTTGAAATACAGACCAAGGAAATACTATAATTATGTAGTTAAAACATCATACAAAATATCTTCCAAGAAAAATCCACGAAACATTTTCTTGAAAAATTATCGAAATCGCTTCGAGTGTACCTATCTGTAAAAATTGAAGGGGACCTTCAATTTCCTCAGGATCTTATCATCATATCCTGACCATATCAACTATGGGACCACATGCGAAGTATACCCTTTCAAACAACAAAGAATTTACCAAATCGGTCTAGGTGTCTTCGAGTAATCGGGGAACAAACATCAAAAAGATCCTCCTCCTTTTTGAGGTCTTACACGCTATTATTCATTTGCTTCTGATTTGATAATCTAAGACTTACTCTATTTTTCTATGTGTGTTTTTAACTACGGCTCTCATGAAAACTTGTAATTCTCGGCTTATTATCAAAAATACGCACAATTTACAACCCCACTACAATTTCTAGCTGCTGTAACAAGATCTATTCTTACAAATATTGCCATCAAATAAACTGCAATTATGCGGTGAATAAAATAGTCAAAACGACAAATATCAGCTTCAGTGGGAGAATCGGAAACTACTGCACTGGGCGAGTGGGCTCACCAAAATGGCGGCCGCACCGCACGGCCGGCCGCGCTCATAAGGCTCAAATTACATCGATAATATTTCTCAGAATCACGGACTACTCGAATGGGCTGTGTTCGTCAACTCTTTATTTATTCTACCAAATTCAATCATAGATAAAGAAAAACGGTCAAATTCGAAGCATTTTCATAAAAAAAATTGGTCGAAAAAGTGCTAATGTTGCAATTTGTGGGTTTTCAGGTTACTTTTTGAAAACTTGGTTTTCAAACTTCACTTTTTGAAAATTTTTCGAAAAGTAACCCAAAGAGCATGATGTTGATTTAGACTGGCAATGAATATAATATCTACTCTTTGGTTTAAGTAATATTCTATGACTCAAAGTTTGTTTACAAACAAAAACCAGAACCAGTATAATGAGACCCTCGTCAAAAACCGTTCTTTTTTCAAAATTTAATCATAACAAATGAAAAATGTTTCGCGGTGGGTCTAGATTTTAAATTAATCTTAATCCTTGGGTATCATACATATTATAATAAAATACAACGATACATTAAGAATCGCATCTTAATATATTAAATACCCCTGACTGCTGAGCGATTAGAAAATGTAGGCGTAGTAGTAGTAGGTTTATTCAAAGTCCGTAAAACTCGAAACTTACAAATTCTCCAAGACGTGAGCGAATCGAAAACTTCGGGGTCCTGATTCGTTGGGATTACGTAAGGCAGGATGCACTCGCTTTTGAAGATGCACTTCGAGATCGAGAATAAATAAAACAGATCTTTGCAATATTGTACATGTTTCATTGAGGAACAAATAACAATTTGTGCATCGGACTTTTGTACACAAATTGTATTTTAATAGTGAGTTAAGATTGATTTTGCTACGAGCGACCGGGGAGCATAGTATCACTTGTATTAGTTGAACTTACAAAACCGGCCTCCCCTAAACATTATAACACAAGAAAAGATAAGAATTTAAGTACATTTACCATATATACTCACTATAGCTACGAGGAACTAACTCGAATTATCATTAATTATTGTTCTTACCGGTATTGACTCTGTATAAAAAACCTTTTAGCTAGTAGTACTATGATTTAGATCCAGCGCTCTGACTTGTTCTATCAATCGAAGTAGATTGCTCTGACAATCTTCGATTCTACGCGTAGCTCGTCATGGTTTGATGCATCCTTACTTAGTTTTTTTTTCTTTTTCCTTATTGTGGTGTTGATAAGAAATTGGGTTTACTGTTTGCGGTTCATCCAATAGGATTTACTATTTCCATATTGTATTGTAAGGAAAATATGAAAGAAATGTGAACGCATCGTGATGAATGGTGTCACGTCAAAATTTGAATATTGGAAGGAATTGAATTGGTGATTGAATGTGAACCTCTAGTTCTCCGTGAGAATATTGATGCTTTTTTTTATTTTTCTTTAGGAAAATCGCATAATTGGTCATGCTGTGAGAGCTGAGTGACTACTCAGCTCTCACACTGTGAGATTTGTTAAGATATTATGTCTCTATATTCTATTTCATTCTTAGCATATATTTGTCTCAACAGATCAGCATGGCAATTCAACGTGCAATGCTGCTAGCATTCTAGGCATGCTGCCAACTGGTAGCGTGTTAGATCATTTGAGTTATCTATAGGGTGACAATAGCTAGTCGATTGCCGAAATGTTTTTGTAGTGGCTATAGTATTGTAATTAATGATTAGTATTTCCTTAGGCCTACTGTTTACAATATACTTAGATATGAAAAATAAAAACTTATTAAGATATCCCTAATAATAATAATAAAAATAATAAGTCCTAATAGCATAAAGTCTTGATTAACAGCTTAAGGAGCTCTCGTTAAATGGTTGGATCAAGGGGTGGACGCAGAAGGGGGTATGACACTGTGAGTATTGTCCGGAGGTTCCTTACTCTGCAGCTCTAACTACGTAGCTTGGGCCTTACTCCGCTGCAGGCTGCACTCTAGGTTCAGTTTATTTAAGACTAGTAGAACCGTCCGGTTTCACCGACGTGAATTATGGTTTTCCCGCTAGCTCAACTATTGCACGGGAACTATACTTTTCCGGGATAAAAGTGTGTATATATATTATTTCAGGGTCTAATCTATCTCAATACCAAATTTCATCGAAATCTGTACAGCCATTTGAGCGTGAAGGAGTATCAGATTTGTTTTTAAATTATTTGCGTATTTCACGGGAACTGCAATTATTTTAGAAATGAAAAGCAACTTCTGTAATAATCTAGGTTCTAAACTATTTCCAAACTAAATTTCAACAATATCGGAGCAACCGTTTAAGCTTGAAGGAGTAAGAAACATATACGCGTAAATACATACAAACATTTGCCTTAATAATATTAGTGGGATATGATATGTACATATGGAGAATCTGCGATAAGCACCATACTTAGCTGATATACAAAAATAGACAGTAATGAGCATAATTACACATCTCGTAAAAAACGAGATGTACATGACTATATTTGGACGATATTTGGACATCTCAATAACATGGACAAAGTACGACAGAAACGTGAACTTATTGTACGTACGAGCTGCCTAGTCATATACCTACGTACGCGTCGCAACTCCGCGCAGTGAGCGTCAGTGGTTCATTGTGTGCCGTATCAGTCGACAGAGCAGATGACGTAGCAGGCATGGTCATAGTCTGAAGCGGTTGAGTTTATGCGCGAAATAAGGCTGCATCCGCTACGCCTTCTTGCACCGCTCAGCTGCCTAGCATATCTCTGGAAGCGCTCACAGTTTCTTTACTCATCTTCGCACCGCTCACCTACCTTTCACATCTCAAGTGGTACTCAGAATTAGTTTAGTTCTACAAGCCCATATTTTCAAGAGAGAATATAATCAGCCTAGTCTGTGTCATAATTCCGTGTCTCAGCTCTGGAAATATATCCCAGAGCTGAGACACGGACTTACGTATATTTATTTGATAAAACAATAGAAATAAACATTTTGTACATTATTGACGGTATGACGGTAAAACAAAAAAATGTTGTACATATTTGACGATATGACAATATGACAAAAAATTTAGAAATGTTGTACATTATAAAATAAAAAATTTATATAAAAATATAAATAAGAAATGACGTCATATCAATTTCTACTAAAATCTCTGCGATACCGTACATAATGTCCAACTTTTGTAGTTTTAACATTTTATAAGCTGATATAAATGCCGACCAATATCAGACCATGTTATCCATAGCTTTGTAATAACCCTTATCAAGTTAGTTTAAAAAATATTTCGTATTCAAAACTGTTTTAATATCTGTATGTTAATTTTGAATTATTAGATAGAAATAAATAGATAAATAAACGGGTGCGACGACGTGCGATCGAGGGGCATTCAGGCAGATGTATGAAATAGGTAGCCAAACGTTTGAGCCTGGCATTGAATGTTTTGCATTTTTTCACAGAAGATATTTGCTTAAAAAATTAAATGTGCAGCCGTACAAAGCCGGGACGGGTCGGTATAATATAACAAAAAATATATTTGAGACTGAAAACTATCGCGAGTTCCTTCCATAATTATAATGTTGTTAGTTGCGAGCGAGGGGCATTCAGGCAGATGTGTGAAATAGGTAGCCAAACGTTTGAGCCTGGCATTGAATGTTTTGCATTTTTTCACAGAAGATATTTGCTTAAAAAATTAAATGTGCAGCCGTACAAAGCCGGGACGGGCCGGTATTCCATAGTAAAAAATATATTTGAGACTGAAAACTATCGCGAGTTTCTTCCATGATTATAATGTTGTGAGTTATAGCAGTTACGTGCTGAGGCTCGCGCCCGTCGCCTTGCACGACCATAACTCCCGGATGAAGATATATATATATATATATATATTTCTTCATCATATATTTCTTATAAGTAATTTTCCAGTGCTTACCACGTGAGTCCTAGTCGGTTTGTTACATTAAAAAATATATATTATTAAACCCCGAATCTAATGTCTAAGACAGAATATTGTACGATCATCGGACTTAAAAGGTGCTACACGGCGTCGTTTGAGTGAAAAATACTTGTAAGAACTTTTTTAACTATCAAGTAAAATGTAGCACAAATTATAAACATTCAATCCGCTATCTCTCCCACTCTGTCTACTCCCTCACACCAGCTGCGAACGGCAAGTGCCAACGTGTTCCAAATACCAACAGAATGCACTTTTGTTCTTTTGAAATTGACTAAAGAGATATTGCCAGTTTAATGTTGCAAACATGGAGCGTTCCCGATTATTGCTTCAAAAGAGTTGTGCTTTAGATTGTGTGTCGAATTTTGCGGATATAACAACTTTTGTACTGTGGACAAAGGTGATATAGTTACGCGATACGTTTTGTTTTAAGTACACTTAAGCATTTATATTTTATCAAATACTTTGACTGCAGGAAATGATCACAAAACTGATTAACTGAAGAAACTAAATAAATTGTGGCTGAGTCTTTTTTTTCGTCACTTTGCAACGACAACAACTACATAGTAAACATTATGCGAACAATTACATCGTTTGGGAACTAGCTGTATGTAGTATATAAATAAGCTAAGTTAAGTTATGATATTTTATTATTAGTATTAAGATCCATGTGTATTTAGACCAAGGCGTGGTCTAAATAAATTTCATTTCAAATTTCATTATTATTAAACATATATTATTCCCTTAACAAAATGTACCTACTGTTAGCATGACTTTGGTGGGCAACAACACCACGCGGTTAAAACCGCGAGGCGCAGTTAATATGACGAGTGCGTAAGCTAGGAGATTTTTTTATTGCAAATTATCGTGAATTTGTCACATTAATATATTTTTATATATTATCCGGCTTTACTCGCGTTTATGGTCGAAGTTTCGACCTAGGTATCAGTGGTCGCCGCGATCTAGCTATTTATACTCACCGAAGATGGTTTCCGGACATGCCCGAAATCTAGCTCGCATTTTCGACTTTAAACGTGAGTGAAGCCGAATAATACATATATAATACGGGCATTATGTTTATTTTTTAAATAGTTATACTTATACTCGCCTTTTTACAGGCGATACAGGATCACACTGCACTCACTGTTCATCTGAGAAATGGTATATTCGTTGATTTATTTGTTAAGACTGAACTGACGAGTGATCAGAATTACAATTGTCTGCATACAGTTTGCCCCGCCAGTCATTTTTTTCTTAACTTAACGAGTACTGCGCTCCCCATGTACGTGACAATTGCATATTGGTTCGAGTGGCTGGCTTCACATTCAGCACTTTTCTACGTGGGCATACTAAAACTAGATTGGCATGTTAAAGGTAATGAACACTTAATGTAACCGTGATTTTCTTGTCATGTTATGTGTGCTTTTACGAAGTTCAAACTTCGTCTATGAAGTATGGTTTAAAAAATTGAAGACTGAATTTTAAAATTATTAAAGTTATCTCTAAATAACTATTTATAGATCTCTAGATCCAAACAAGATTCAGAGGATGGTAAATCGACGTCTTGATTTTCTGTCTAGTTCGGAAAAGTTTGCTCATATCTTTACAAGCGTGAGTGCTTAAAACCATACTACCGAGCTACTTTTCTTTATTCACAAAAGATATAAAATACTAGCTGATGTTTGACGGCTAACTCAACTGATCTTTAGTGACGATGTGGTCTACGATTTAACACCTCTTACCATCACAACCAACACCACTTAATAACAAAGTGATTGAATAAATAAGTTTGTATACTTAAATAATAGTTTAAAACTGTAAAAGTCTTACTTTACTACTAATTTAGCTATGAAATGGTGAATTTTCAACATCTTAAAAATAATAAGAAATAATGAACCGATATCAATATTATTTCTACAAGACCAATACAAATTAAATCATCGTTTCGAATTTGAAATCCGATGCTTCCACCGCTGAGATATTATTGCTTCATGTACCTGTAATGAGGGAACAAATTTGGAAACCTTCAATAATTTAAACGTAAGTTCCGCCTAGCATGACCTGACGTCAATGCTAAACCATAAAACTTTTTGAAGCCGGACATGGTGCCAACGCTGTACATGCAACGCAATACATTTTATATTACTTATTAAAATATTGGTATATATTTCATTTTAATAGTTCATACAATTAAAGCTAAGACCACTATCACACATCTCCTCTCCTGAGGGATGTTTTCCTAAAGCGATGATAGCTTAGCGGTAGGAGGGTCGGCTGTCAAAGTAACAGACTCAATTTCGATTCCCACCAACGGTTTAGGCTTCCAGTGAAAGTAACACTTTTGAGGGCTGTCTGGCTACCTAACCCTCAAGTTTGAAAAACTGTCACCAAACACATAGTGTGTTCAGGCAGCAGTCCTTGAGGGCCAGTAATCTAGGTCTTGCGTGATAACATCTACGACCACATCATCATTGACGTAAGATAGTGGTCAAACTCTATATCTAAACAGTATAAAAATCTCTTTTACTGACATCAAAAAGACGGTTACAACAGCGATATAAAATAGGGTACATACCCGATCGCCCGCTTGAAAGCGGCACCATCAAAATAAGGTGTATGTCTTGTTTTGGTCTAAGTCGCGTGTGACCGCGGCAATCGTGTGATGGGTTATGATGCCGAAGTGAGAATTCAAAAAGATTTTACAACGATATTGCTAGGGTGCTAAGTGCATTATTAAAATAAAACAATATAGACACACATACAAATAGGTATATACCTGTACTCGTGTAAGTAAGCACTGGCGAGAGGACACTTGAAGTTTTCATGGAGAGAATATTTCAATGGTATATTTGATTAAAGGTTAAAGACACAAAATGTATAATTGTAAATAAAATTATTATTCACGTCATCACGTCCTAAAGTTTAATTTCAAAATTTCAAACAAAAGCTGATATGGGGGTGCCTTTGCACAACTTTTATACAAACTTAGTACTTCTGCAACTGTTAATGTATTATTCAACTATGAAACTTAGGAATTCTCGACGCTCTCAGAAGCATATTCTTGGTAACAGCGTAATTTTACGACATAATGTGATATATAGAGAGTTGGTAAACACGCCTAAACGTAGAAGCTCTTTGAGAATTGTAAGAGTTGGTGCATACTTCGTAACAGTCTGTTACGTAACAATTTGGAGACGTTGCTATTGTGTAATATAACAAATAAAAAAATACACAACCGGTTGCACTCCGGGAGTGCCGGCAAAAGTTAAAACTTGAACATGATTGATGATGATGATTAAAAATAACCTATGTGTTATTCCGGAACCTGAAGTATCTCCATACCAAATTTCATCCAAATCCATCCAGCCGTTTAGGCGTGACAGATCACTAAACATATATCCATACTCACAAACTTTCGCATTTATAATATTAGTAAGAATTATAGAAATATTTTTCGTTCAATCAACACTTTCGTGCAATTTGCCGAAATATTCAAGTCAAAAAATGTATATGGTGTTTAGAATATACATGCACTTGTATACGGTAAGAATGCTATAAATGAATACATAATTACTAACTGAACTGTTGCAAGTATACTGCAATTCAGCTTAATTAGCCCCTTTTCCCTCACAGGCACTAAAATTTCTACTCTGTGGTAGGACCGGAGACTCATTAATTTCTACCATCAAGTCTACAATCCATTTCAGTGCACATAGGGATAAAATCGTCATGAATCGTTTAAATGAGCACAAACTCGATGGGGTTATCTGTTTTAGTTTAGAAGTTCCTATGGCCACCTTCCAGCTTCATCATCAGATCAGCACCATGTCATCATAATATTGAATTGTCATGCGATTTACACATGTATGCTCAATTTCAGCTCAATCAGTAACCGGAAAGTGGATCAAATTTAATTTCCAAGATTTTTTGCAAAACATCGGGACAGGTGAAACTAAATAAAAGCTTGTAGAAATAGTTTTTTTTTTCTAGTAAAAGGTATGAAAAATTACAGTGAAAAGTTCAAAATTCAATCTTGATTTTTTGGCTATCAATAAAAACATAAAAATTATGAATAGCCTACAGTGTTAGTTTATTGTCGATTCAATGTATCTTTTTATACCATACGGCTAATAAATATTTAATTCTTAGTGTATGAAACGAAAGAAAATTAATATTGTTATATTTTTTATTTTTTATTTATTACATTTCATCCCCGCACTAGGATTCCCTGCGCCGCGGTAACTATGGACACACACAATCACCACACACACAACCAAGACTTGGGACAAACGCCGACACTCATCGCACAAACGTTTGCCCTGTCGGGATTCAAACCCAGGGTCCCGGAGACACAGAAGTCATGTCACTGACCCTTGAGCCATGGCGACGGGCAAACAATTATGTTTTCCCTTATCTCAATCTATTGTAAACTAATTTATGTAAAAATGGTGCAACACCTACTATCACACTGGCACATTAATAATATTATAAAATGCGATTGTTTATTTGTCGTTTGCATGTTTGTTACTCCTTCACGCTGCAACAGCTTAAAGCTGTTTTTGCCTTGCGCTGTTGCGGATTTTTATGAAATTTGGTACTAAGATAGTTTGAGCAGTGAAATAACATTATGGGCTAATTTTTATCCCGAACATAATGACTGTTCCCGTGGGATGACGGGTAGACACAAAAATCAATACCACGTGCCATCTAGCTATACATATATTTTTTTTATTGAGAAATCTACACACTACAGACCAACGATCCGTACCTTTTTTTAATTACATTTGATGCTATACTTAATTACATATCATCTATCCCAATAAATTCTGCTTAGCGAAAAATGGTTTGTTTCTGGTACAGAAACACTATTAAGTTGTATTTATGAATGCCATGTATGCAAAGCCTTCAATGGGGCAGCTAGCATTTTATAAATCTGATCATTTTGTTAACACGATTTAAAAAAGCAATCATGGCTCACAAAGGAAGCCGCAAAGAAAAAAGGAGTTTTTATGAATCAGATAATGATACCAGGACTTTCTCTCCTTTTGCTACCTATTACCTTCACTGCAGTCCTTATTAAAATGAATTGTAAACACATTACGTAAGTACAGATTTCTCTGATAATCTTTAGCTGCGGCTAACGAGCGACTCCATTAACTCTTTGTGCCATGGTACAAACAGAAAGTTTTAGCGTAGCCCAACAAGATACACTTTATCGTTGACACTTGAGGTGATGATCACAGATATCTGACACTAATAATTTACATAGTCAAAGCGTACAATACGTGCTCCTTGAAATCACCACTAGATGTGGTCTTCTCTCACTAGCATAAGTATGAAGTGGTATTCCGTATAAATAGCTTTAGGGTTGATAACTAATTCCTATGATTGCAGCCCGAGGCTTGAAGATGTTGGATAATGACTACTTTATACGTTTCGTTGTTCTCTCGGTGTTATTTGAAATCTACACATACAAACTTCTGTTATGAAATCTAGTATAGTAGTATTGCCTATTAAATACCTTATATTGGTATTAAGTTTGTTAAATTTGTGTTGTATTAAGAATACAAATTCAGTCCTTTTGTAGAACAAACATTATGCGGGCATTACTTGCCGCTAGACAGCATATGACATCCCAGTAATGGGTGCTTGGTTCAGCCAATGTAATCTACACTTGTAGCGACTAGGAAGAAGTTAAACTTCGTTACTCTTCTCATTAATAAAGTCATTGTCGATCAATTTACAATCAAACTTAGTCTTTGAAAGAAGAAGGAAGACAACAAAGTGTTTTAATTAATCAAAAATTCAGTAGACTAATCGCCTCAGAGAGAGAGAGAGAGACAGAGAGAGATCTTAGAATGGCGAGGCATTACGTTGAGACGCTGTAATCTTATCACTTATGAGTAATGCAACTAGGGATCGGTCGAAGAGCACTTCTAATGAGTTTTATGACGCACCCTGATTAGAGCAATTATATGAAAAGAGTTACTGCGTGTCCGCGGGGGTGACGTACAAATATATTTTAACAGGAAGATGTTTTCTCTGCTTTTAAAAATAATGGGTCTTGCATTTAGCTATTTATATTCACCGAATGGCCTGTCAGATTCTAATGTGTGTATTGGAAACAATATATTTTACAACATTTTATTATAACCTTTAAGTGCGAAAGATAACTACTCATTACCTAAAATCAGACGAGATAGTAGTGAAATGCTTGGGTATTCTGAATGAATTTAAAAAATCGTATTTGCGTGTAGTAAAGTTTTTTTAAACATTTTTTTATGGAATTAGGTGAAGGAACTAGTGAAAGACAGACAGTTAAGTGATAACCTCTGCCTAAATACCGATACAATTCGTAAAGAACTGCACTGCGCGTCACCCTGAGACATAAAGTTGGTTAGTCTCATGTGCCTGTAATTTCACTGGAACCCATATTACCCTTCAAAGCGGGACACAGTAATGCGAACACTACTGCCTGGAGGTAGAATAGATATGGTGGCAGTACTACCGTGAGCGAACTTTCACATAAAGCTCTAAAACATACTGCTCTAAAAAATTTAAAGTATGAACTATCAACCCTAATTTTGTCTATAATGTTGTTTTATCTAAATTTTAATTTACTTTTACAACATAGTCTTGAAACAAGCAACCCCACCATGTTATTATAAAGAAATTACAAAATAACCTTTGTTTCTCGTCGTTGAATAGTTAATTACCCTACGCCCCACAAAATAACAATGAAAAACAACTGATCTCGTAGCTTCTATCTACGAAGCTACGCCGTGCCATAGCCATCTCGTTATATCCCGTAGCATCGTTGAATCGCACCGACTAACGGCGGCATAGCGGTAACGCCGCACGTAGCCTTGCGGTTTCCCTACACCGGAAGACTCGAGATGGTATAAAGATACACAATTTATTTTGCTTTTGTTAAATTATAGCCAATTGTAACGAATGTTTTTGTAATAAATAAACTAGTTGGTTCTGCAAATTGCAAAGCGGCAATATTTTATTCAACTTTAGGGCATTGTACTGGTAAGCGCTTTTTGTTTCAGCTGATTTATTCTCCCGCTGTTTGGAATTTTTTAACCGCATCCAAATGAATAATTATTTGAGTTTCTCTTTTAGTTTCTATACGAAAAGTTGAGGTTTAAATTTGTAAATTATTAATAATTGAAAAGTGTTTCTGTAGTACAAAATGATAAAATTCTAAAAAAGTAAAAAATAATACCATTGTAAAATCTAAAGCAAACTATACAGTGTGCGTAAAAAAAAACCAGTGAAAAATAAAAAAATACATGTATTTATGTGTCAAAAATGGGAAGAACTTTCAAATTTTATATCTCTCCGCGGATCTCTAAACGAGATCGGACGGAACTCAGCCCGTTCAGCTCAGCGAAGAACAAAAGAAACGCAACCATCGTGCTGCGGTAGTTACAGAGCGATTCACAGCTTTACATTCACAGCATTTAGAGATGCAGAGTCCGGGCATTACCTATAAAAAGGAGCATCCGGCCTGATTGTCTTGTATTAAAAAAAATCCGTACACAACTCACACCTTTGTTTTTTTTAGTTTTCGTAATTGTTATTAGATAGATGTTTTATCCGGCTTTACTCACGTTTCTACTTGTTTCAACTTCGACTATGAACGTGAGTAAAGCCGGATAATACATCTATATAATAATGAGTTAAACTCATGAGAATTTCCATTAAAAAAATCATAACTTATATTGGGGGTTACCATTGGGGTCAAAAGGTTTTGGAATGGAGACCACGGACTGGCAGCGCAACCTGACTAAGATCACAGGCAAGAGCTGGTTGCGGGCCGCTTCTAACCGGTCCTTGTTGAAATCAATAGGGGAGGCATATGTCCAGTAGTGGACGTCCTTTGGCTGAGACGATGATGATGATAATGATGATGAATTTTTATTTAGGTCCGTTATCTATCCAATGTTATTGGTATGAGTGTTCACATATTTTGGTGCTTTTCAAATGGGTATTGGTTCCATAAGATTTTTACAATATACGTTATGTAAGTTTTGAAATATTTAATACAACTTAATATATAAGAATAGTTAATAAAAATAAATGCGCAAAAAAGAGACAGAAGGAATGGGTTTGGCGTGTTATGTCCGTCCGCTTAGTTGCCCTATACAAAAATGCTGATGCTGCGATTCCAAGACATCGTCGCACCATCATACATCGGGCACCGTGAGGCCACAGTTGGAGTCAATCGCCGAAACCACTCGCACGCATTAACAGGAACAACAGTAATTAAAAATCATTTATCGCGGTTTTTTAAAATAAAATTAGGTTAGCTTACGTGTGGTTGATACCTCGATTGATAATAGTTGATTCGCCTGAAATCCTTCTTCAGTATCTTGAGTTTGCTATAATATTTCACATTTATTCTTTTTTATCTTCATCCGACTTCAAAAAAGAAAGAAGTTATGTGTTCCACAATACGTTTTATTTCGTATGTTTGTTCATCGATTACGCAGCCATGTTTTTTTATTGTTTGAATGTGTACGTCTTCTGGGTGATCATATTTAAATTATATCAAAGTCGTCTTAGTAGTCTGTCGAGAAAAATCTTTAAATTTACAGGTGAATGAAGATGGTTGTTCCAATTGTTGTCAAAAATATCTTGTGTTACAGTTAGTTTTTTTAGTAGTAAATAAAAAAAGAGTGGAACCAAATATTTTATTCTTTGATCTCGCTTAAAAAGTACAAACATGAAAGTTCACTTTATCAATGTATAAAACACGGGAGTTACTCACGTAATAAGTCAGAGGGTTCCGACTATAGTTTCAACCACATTCGGTGGTCTTTTTCAAGGAGAATACGGGGCGCTCGCGGACGCGGTCGCGATTCGCCTAGTACTGACTTAATAACAAAAAAGTTCACTTTGATATCCAGGATATGAAATATGTATTTTTTGATTTCATTGTCTACAATTCGATCAGATTGCCTTGCCACCTTTATTCGGCTAAACCATTATCAGTCTCATATCTAGCCGGGTAACGGTGAAAAGATCGGTTCTCTTTTTTGCTGTAAAACCGGATGTGGACGTACACTATTCCAATAAAGTAAAAATAGAACACTGATTCTAAAATCAGTGCTCTATTTTTACTTATTTGGAATAGACAATTGGTAGGCAATAAAGAGAAAAAAAATTATAACCTTAAAACTCGTTTTAAAAAAAAATGTTAACCGATCGTATTATCTTATAGCATTTTCGCATAACCTTGTAGAAGTTACCTTTTTTTTTAATAAGTAAACAAAATTGATTGACAGATTGATTAAATAATATAACCAGACATTCACCAGATAGGACAGGTTTCAATAACCTGATCTGAAACCTTGTGGTAAGCATAAAAAATGTATTATATATAAGCATATACATATTAATATTTCAGTGTGATTTTCAGTCAGTTACGTTCAAATATGTTTAAAACAAAAATTTTGATTTGTGTGTCGTAAAACTTTGCATGGGCTCAAGAAACTTTTTGCGGAACGAAGATTGCCTGAGGTAAATAAGCGGCCTATAAAAAATACAACGAACTTTTTGTGTTTTAAACAATGTCTTTACGAGGCAGATAAAGAATTACTGTTTATTGCACAAATACATAAACATAGATTTAAATTTATTAAATAACACATAAATAAAAATACATAATACGTTGTACAATTGGCTGTTTTATCGCTGAGAAGCAGACTCTCCCAGACAACATTTTTAACTGAATGGAATGTGGTAAAAGTGATTTGAATTCCTATAATATTTACTGGCTATCAAAGACTGAATGAACACTTGATAAAACTTGAGGGGGGAAGCTAACCAGGCAGGTAATCAAAAATACCTACCTACCAGCATGCTGAAATCTTGATAACGTCCTACCTTCACTGGAAGCTCCAACCGTTGGTGGGGATCGAACAAGCATCAGTCAGTTTGACAGCTGATGCTCTCACAGCTGAGTAATTATAATCGCTTCTAATCTTATAAACATTTAGTTTACAAGATCAATAGCACCTGCAGTAGTATGGCTTACTGGCTAATTATTAAACAGTGTAAATGCACCATCGCGGAAAAGCAAACACACATCGGGCCCGTCTTGTCAATAAATGAAAGTAAAATGATTAGCCATTTATTTCGGACACACAGACGCGTCAAACTTATAATACCCCTCTTTTGAAATAGATTTTAATAAAAATGCAAAATAGTATTATCAATTACTTAAAAACATATTACAGAAAATTTAAATTACAGAAATAGTAGAAACAAGTCAGTTTATTTTTTATATACATTGTTTTGAAAATGTATTTGAGGACTAGTAATTTTAAAGCAAGGCGTATTTTGTAACGAAAATAGTTGTTAACCTCATCACTGAAGATATTGGAGTAGAATAATGTTTCGACCGTATTTCACGTATGTTTTTACTGAGATTCTTCTTAAATTAAGTTTATAATACCCATACATTTTTTATTTTAACATTCAGAACTATACATGTACTTTAAATGAAGTCTTAGAAATTTAGAAGTATTTATATATATATATATATATATATATATATAGGTATACATACATTATATATTCTTATTTCATTTATTGTATTGTATAATATTAAATCAATTATGTACTGAGTCTGAAAACTATCGCGAGTATCTGCCATAATTCTAATTTAACAAACCGACTAGGCCTTAGCACGTTACGTGCTGAGGCTCGCGCCTGGCACGTTGCCTGGCACGATCATAACTCCCAGATGAAGAACTGCAAATAAGTTCGAAACTGGTCGGAGAGTAATTTTCCAGTGTTTACCACCTGAATCCTTGTCGGTTAGTTACATTAATTATGTACTGACAGACGGCAATTTAACTTGAAGGAATTGTATCTTAAAAACGGAATTTAAAAATTGAAGCTAGTATTCAAAACAAAACTAACTCACAAGTGAAGAGAAAGTTAAAACTTATTCAAAGTAAGGCAATTTTGAAACACCATTGCAACAACTTCGAGTTGTAATTAGTACGGCGCGGTCATCAGTAACACTTAAAATTCTCAAGTGCTGCTGCACCAAACTTAAAATAAATGTTTTCCTTCGTATTTTCAGTGAAAGAATGTTGCCCACATTAATTAAATTCCCAGCATTCTATCCTACCCTCACTTGTACAGGCTTAATTCTACCAGTGAAACTTGAACTCTTACACCCTTTCGTAAACACTGAAATTGAGGTGAACTCAGGATGTTTTTGTACAGAAACACAGGTCAAATAATGTCGGTCGAGGTGTGGCTTTCTTTAAAAATATAAAATTGTTTTTTTTTATCTCTACTATAGAATGTTCATAACAAACCAGTTTACACTTTGCGCGGTACGATATAGTTTTTGTAGAGAGGGACTAGTGCATAGAATTTGAAAAAATATTGTTTGTTGTTGTCGTACATACAATATTAAACTGAAATTATGATTAGTTTATTTCTTTTTGTCAAATTCTCGGCTTTCAAGAATCTGACAAGATTAAAAGATTTCCTTAAATCCTTACTTAAAATGTCCCTTGGATAAAATGTGAATGATTCGTAAAACTAAATAATAAAAATCCTAACCTACAAGCTGATCAACACATCTGATTATAATATATTATTTCTAATTAATCGAGAGCTTTTTTCTCAATAAATAAGGTTTCCAATTATCAGAAACTCATAAATTATTAGTCTAAAAATAACACTATTTTGATTTGATTTAAAAAACGAAAGACCTGATTAATTTTATGAAATTTTACGCATGTGTATAATAATTCTTTGAAATTATTTTACATCATTAGAAATTGTTATTTTTATTAATTAAGAAAGAAACCTCAAAGGATATGGTCAATTCTACATTTTGACATTTTTACTGTTTAGTTGATCGGTATATCATGATTACTTTTTGTATGAGATACCAACTACCTTAAATAATAATGCAGTCTAAGATAAATCACGCCTGCCCATTCACTCGTGGTTTGAATACATCAAGATTTAATCTATGCGAAAACAAAGACTCGTGAAATATATTTCACTTTTTGACTGTATCAACTATGAAAATGGAAGTTTGTTTATATTACCGAGCTATGACTTATTGCCCTTAGCATACAGCGCAATATCGTTCAGCAAAATCACAGCAAGGTAGCCAGGCAGTTACTTTCCAGTGGCTACTACAAGTTTGTATATATGTCACCAAACACGCAATGGGTTCAGGCAGCTGTCAATAAGAACTAGCTAATGATAATAACACTAAGAAGATGGGAGGCGTCGACACACACATCCACAATACATAAACAGCCGAGACTCGAAAACAAACATCTATGCTCATCACAAAAATGTTTTTTCCAGCCCGGATGTGACCTTGGGGTCACAAGTCTACAGTCAGTGTCACGCATCACTGAGCTATGACGATCGTCAAGTGTGTGTTATTCAAATTCAATTTATTGTCAGACAACTACAATCCATTATAAATTATTACATAAATATATTTAAAAAAAAAAAGTAAAACATTGTCAAGTAAATAATTAAATAAACAATTGTCAAATTAAAATTTACACATTAGCAATTTTGAACAGAATTGTAATAAATTACAACGCGTGAAAATTTTGGTGTACATAGTATACAGATACTAATACATTAAAAACAACATCACCATCATCTCAGCCATAGGATAGCCACGGCTGGGCATAGCATCCTCCATTGATTTCCACATGGACCGGTTGGAAGCTGCCCGCGTCCAGCTCTTTTCTGCAATCTTAGCCAGGTCGTCTGTTCACCTTAGCGCTTGCCGTAGAAATAATAATATATTATGACACAAGAGAACTAATTTGGTCATTACACGCGAGGCTGTGGGTTGCAGTGGGAACCGCAGTCGAGGGCGTAATTCAGCCGAGTGTGTAATGTGCAGAGCTAACGAGTTTCACCCGACACATTTATGTTTTGTTTACAAGAGTAAACAAACATTATATTGCTTATATCGTTTCATTATTAAACTGATAACTTGCCGTGTGGTAGTTAACCTTTGTAGACGTCATAATTCTATTGTGCACTAATCCATAATCTTATTACGCACGTGTATCTTATTGCTCGGTTCGCTAAAAAGGATGTAATAAGGCTCACTTTATAAGCAAGTGAGTTGAAAATATCAGAGCATTGTGTCACAGCACAGTCCGTGTCAAAGACCCAAATGTTAATTATGAAACTGTGACCAGAGCAAAACGTCAAGTAATTCGATTGCATGGAAGTGGTGTACAACCAATTACCTAACTTCGGCCATTGCTTGTTGCGCTGTGAAGTTTCGACTGACTCAGAACTATGTGTATGCGATTAAGATGAACTGCATGGTTGGTGAAATATCATTATCAATGACATGGTATCAGGGAGAGAGAGAGAGAGAAAATGAAGAATGTTTTTTTCTAATACAGCGACAAGAGCAAAATTTCTTTATGACAAAAGAAAAGAGAGAACTTTGATTTTTTATTCGACTACGGCAAAACGGAGGGTATGTTTTGGAGCGGTATGTATTCATGTATGTATGTTCATCTGTTCCCTCGTAACTTCTAAATTATTTATCACTAGTAGCAGCTCGCGGTTTTCAAGCGTTGTGGTGATTGGTGATGATTGATGATGATGATGATGATGAAAAATATATGTGTTAATCCAGTGTGTAGACTATCTCTATACCAAATGTAATCGAAATTGGTGTAGCTGTTTGAGCGTGAAAAGTTAACAAACATACACACATACACACAAACTTTCGCATTTATAATATTAGTAGGATAATTTGACAAATGAGGTTTCATTGGAAGCGCCTTGTTTAAGCTTCTTTGTAACTTTAAAAATTGCAACACAATCCGTTATGGTTATTTATTTATTTAAATGGACACCAGCTGTACAGACGTCAAAAGACAAATGTCACAGCAGTTGCAGGTGTAGAGACCGAGCTCGATAATTTATATATGTGAACGATTCACACTTGTCTTTTAACGTGTGTGCAGTGATTGTGAGAGTGTGAGATTGTGTTGCAATTTTTAAAGTTACATTTAAACTTAAACAAGGCGCTTCCAATGAAACCCCATTTGTCAAATACAATATTCCTTTATCAAGCTATCGTACAAAAACAAGACAATTTATATTACAAAAAAAGATGAACACTTCAGAACTATTACAATTATTTTACATCGCCCTGCGCCGCATAAACGAAACAGCGGCGAAAATGTATGCGTGCACATTTTCGCCGTGCGGTAGAAAGAGAGGGGGATATTAGTTCCTCTCCTACGCCGCGCCGGCGGTCTACACTACCTCCGTCTTACGAATTCGATTACGTCACGCGCCTGACGTATTTTGGATTAGTGTCACGTGTCCTGACGCGAGTTCAACATTTTTTTCCCCATGAAAAAGTGTACAACGCCGCTAAAAAATTTTTCACTTCATAAATTACATAATGTGCTTATATAAAGATATATTTTACAACCATTAAAAAAGAAGGAGACACGAGTAATGTATGTCAGGTGTAATGGTTTCTTATTTTGTAATACCAACGGTAATGTTCGAATTTCAAAGCTGCACAATATTCGCACACAGTCGTGCGCCTTCGAAGAAATAGTTTTGGAGTGAGAGGTGCACCTTATTACGTGTACAAAGCCTTATCTGACAAGAACTTAAAGTTGATACAGGAAGGGAACATTTTTCTGTTTTATACAAATCTTGTATTCCACCTTCGTGTAATTTGTGTTTTACAGTTTTACGGTATTAGTTGTGTTAAAAGATGCGATGCTGATAGAAAGCTTATCTTTTGAATTCTAGAAATTTATAAAGTTCTCGAGTCTATAGCTTACTCCAACACCACACGGAGCCTCTGGGTTTGAATACCGGCAGACGCAAACATTTATGTGATAGGTGTTTGTCCCGTGTCTTGGATGTTTGTGTGTTATCATTGTGTGTGTCCATGCATTTCCTCATCACCATCATCACCGTTTTATATCACCACGCGGGTAAAACCGCGGGGCGCAGCTAGTCATGTTTATTTATAACTAATGCCAAAATGTGGATTTTATACCCACTTTATATTTATTTACCACTATCAACATAGACCTAGACACCTAGTTTGGTGACAGTTTTTCTCGAAGACTAAAAACTTAAAGACTAGCAGATAAGAATTCACAAGTTTTGATAGTTTACAATGATTTTACATAAGTACGAAATCCCGCGCATCCCTTCACTAGCACCGAGAATTTTCCCGAGGCTAAAAGAAAAAAAAGGTATAAACGGCCGCAACGCGAAAATTTAATAATAACTGGGTTTCAAGATGTAGCCAACCAATGAACTTTAGCCAAAGCTACTATCATAATTATATTGTTCAAGACAACAAATAAATAATTGAAGATTTTTGCACCTTCTAGCTTACCAACATCCGAACCACAAGCCTTTACTTCAATCTGGCGTGAAAATCCCGTCTCTTTCTATTCTATACAGGGTGTGCTCACTACATCCCACATAAGCTTTTTAGCGGCGCGAGGCACGTACGAGTTTCGTGCTGTAATAAAAAGCTTATACAGGGTGCGGCAAATAGAAAGTAAACTGTTTTTGTTAGTTGTGTGATGGAATAAGCTCGTCGGATTTGTAGGTATCACTAAAAGTTGTTGAGTCGGGTTTTCGTGACCTAGACAACATCATATACATTACGGTATGTTTCTGTTTATATGTAGGTATAAGAATACAGCAGTGAACTTTAACCCTACTTTTCCACGTTTTGTAAATATTATGACTAAATTTAGAACGCATGCGGGAGGGACTTTTTAAAATCGTCTACTTAACCTCCCCAGTCTACAAGTGATGATTTCTTAAATAGTACTTTATGATGAGCTGTTTTGTTTAAAAAATAATCACGCGTACACTGCTGGACCAAGTTCGCTCTTTTTTTGTTGTATTTGATATTATCAAAAAAAGGATTGTATGATTGTAACAATGAAAAAAGATTCATCGAATATGTACAATATAAAAAAAAACAATTACATAACAAGTATATTCTAATGTAACCCTCATAGTGCTTATGTCAATATACATTTGTAATGTAACATAACATACTGATAACATAACTGTCAGATGTTTGTCAGTTTGCGCGATGGACAGAATGTGTATATTATTTTTATTTCAGAGTTTTACGGTTCGTTGCTTTAGCATCAGGCGCAACGTATACGTTCAAATTTTTGAAGCCTTTACCTGCTATAACTGAGAGACCAACATTGCAGTTACAATGTTGACTGGCCGGTTAGCGCAGTGGCGCGGCAGCACTCTGCCCTCTGAGTCGTTGGTCCCGGGTTCGATTCCCGGACAGGTCAAACATTTGTGTTCATGAACATGTTTGTTTGACCTGTGTCTGGGTGTGTAATGTATATAAGTATATATATCAGTCAACAGGTTACCATAGCACAGGCTCTGCCTAGTTTGGGACCTGAAGACCTTGTGTGAATGTTAATAAATAAATAATAAATGTTACTATATCAGCCATAGTAATAGTTCATTCAATTAAAAGTAGATGGCGCTAAGAAAAACATCCCCTCAGATGTTATTAAAATCTGAGGCTAAAAAATCTGAGATAAAAAATCGGATAGCTAGTGAAGTGCTACTATAGCTTAGATGGCAAAACAAAAGGAAATTATTCTATAGCCGTTGGTTAATTGTATGTATTAATTATACCAATTCGAATTCAATATTCATAGTGAGGAGAGGAAACGTCTGTTAGATCAGCTAGTTATATATATATTATGTATGGTATGTTAGGTATAATTTAGCTTCATACAAAATATATAATTTTCTTCGCAAAGTTTCGTCAATAAGGAGGCACAAACGCTAGAATCGCAAAGTTTTAATTGAAACCTCAACGTCTGGTAGCGGAGTTTGCCCCATTGTTGGCCGCTGTTGTATTCAGAGAAACAAGTATCTATGAAGTAGGTTCCTTAAGCCGTAGGCTTATAAAATAACTGTAGCGACCAGCGGTATCACCCGCATGGATTACGGTTTTCCAGCTTCCTCAATCATCCCACGGGAACTAAGCCTACTGTTTCTGGGATATAGTAGCTTATGTGTTAATCCAGAGTTTAAACTATCTCCATGCCAATTGTTATCGAAATCGGTTTAGCCGTTTGAGCGTGAAGAAGTAACAAACATACACACATACAAACTTTCGCATTTATAATATTATGAAGGATGTATCAGGCCCATAGATAAGTTTATACATAGTACCTATCAATACGAACTTCTGTTAAAATGACTTCATCATCGTCATCATCATCTCAACCATATGATGTCCACTGCTGGACATATGCCCTCCCCTCATATATATTAAAATGACTTACTGATTGATAAAGCTTTGACGAGAAATATCTAATTCTATTTTATTGTACGACTTTATTTGACAACCATCATTATTTAATAATATATTGAATTTGAATTTAAAAAACTCTAACAAAATATCACGCTTTAAGTACGTACCCACAACAAAAGCCGGACAATAATATTTTGCTTTTGTCATATCAATTTCAGTCCTCATCACAGTAGAGCGACGTAAACAGTTGTTGAATTCCATGCAAAATAATTGAGGACTTTGTTGCATTCAACGCACAAAACTGATTATATTTAACTTTCTGACGGTCTGATGCATCAACCTTCAACTCCAGTTTGAGCTCTTGAAGTTGACAGAACGTTACCAAATCTGTAGAATGGTGTTATACAGTACACCGGGTGAGTCATTTAATTGGGTGACAAAATAAATTGCATAGGCCGACTGCGCGGGAATGAAAAAAAAAATGCAATTTAAAGAACTACTTATTTAATGATATTATTAAATATAGTGCATTTCATTAGTTTTAGGTATTATGTGTCACAGCAACATTCAATGTTTATGCCCTACATGATCGATGACGACATGTCGTACCGGGTTCGATTCCCGAACTGAGTTATGTTACACCCACAATATTGCAGCGCGACTTACACTTAGACCTAGTTTCAGTAAAGATACTTTATAGATATATCCTTTGACCACTATCCCAATTAACATTCAGTGGCAATGTGGTCCAAGGTGTAATCAGGCTAAAACTAGATATTTACCAGCTCTCAAGGACTGCTCAGCAGTCCTTAACACGCTAAGTCATTGTGTTTGGCAAGAGTTGTCACGCCCGCATTTTACTCGCTCCCTGTTGTCGTCATACCCCCGCGTCCCTGTACCCCGCGGGTGAAGACTCATTAGAGCGGTCGGTCATTAGTGGGGATTGGCGTTGCCCATGATTGGCTAATAGCTCGTTATGCCATTGTTTACACCCATCAGTCCTCTAACAGTATTAATACCTTTTAGCTTTATTTCATCTCATTTCATCTCGTTTCATCCAATCTCATCTCATTTCATCTCATTTCATCTCATTTCATCTCATTTCATCTCATTTAATCTCATTTAATCTCATTTAATCTCATTTCATCTCATTTAATATCATTTCATTTCATATTACCGTTGTCGTCGTACCCTCGCGCCCCTGTACCCGGCGGGCGAGGACTCATTAAAGTGGTCTACCTATAGATCTACATAGGTAGGCTAGATATACATACTGCCAAAGCACGGCACAAAGAGAAAAACAAAAGACGTTAGTCTCTGTCTTTGATTTAATGTAACACTAAACCGGTCTCCGTCCTTACCGACTACCCCCAAATCAAATAAGAGTAAATTGTCCATCAATCGATTGAATTTTTCACTCGCCATCGAGCACGATTCCAATTTCTGGGTACTTGATGACCATTGTCAAATAGAAAGCCTATCTTGTTTACTGTTTTTGCTTTGTTTGACGAATGGGGTCTATGTATTCTTGTATTGTATTCGGATATTTAACGTTTTGAACATGATGTTAATCCTTGAATTTTAATGGATTTCATTTAAATCTCTTGTTTAAAGAAGAACATTATTAATATTCCAAACATACATTTAAAAAAACTAAGAAAATTTATATTATACATATATATGATAGATGACTAGTGATAGAGCATAGTGGAAAAGGACTACACGTTATGCCAACCCTGACTCGTGTGGGGGGCCACGGTTTCAGTTGCGCGGCGTATTGTTTCCCATTACTACGGCAGAGTTTTTAGTAGGGTACCATTTATTTAAATAAAATTTCTTATTTTAGCCTTTTGTATATTCCTTGTATATTTTCTTGTTGTGTATAACAAAGTGTGTTGTATTATTTAATATATATTATGCTAAAACGTTATTTAAATGATAAATGAGTAAATAAGGTTCTAGGTATTTTTTTACGGTTTCAAAGGTTTTATCGCTTCTAAAACATAAACATTTATGCACACACATAAATTTGGTTTTGATAAATGGTGCTTAATGTGTGCAGAGATATAACGTTTTAATCCAAAGTCGCTTTCTTGACGTGCCCAAAACACACAAAATGAGGTTAGGTTTATTTGGCCCCATAAACATTATCCACCGCTAAAACAAATGATGGTGATTTTACATTTTCGATGCAGAGTTGCGTTGTTCACTTGCCCCTAAACACGAGAAAAAAATAGGTTAGGTTAGGTTTTTCTGTTTCCCATGCATTTATTTATGTTTATTATATTCAAGCCGGGACTGCTCCCGAGAGGCTTTGCTAACTAAGCCGACGAGGAGCGGTTCATTTACTGACTTGACTGTAGGTTGCGGTGTCGTGAGACACTGCAACTGAGAAGGGCAGCTGTGCCGTGTTGGACGTCGCCGCAACTGAGGAGGGGCCGCGCTGGGAACGAGATTCAGTTCGCCACCTGGTGCGGCGCCAACGGGGCCGCCATCATAAAATATGATGGGGCTGCTACATCTAACCCATCTCAGGGGGCCACGAGGGTCATATGTAGGAAGTTCAGCGTTCATTGCACTGTGTGGTACCCGCGGTGGTGCGACCGTGCTCTTGTGTCAGCAATAAAAGTCAGGTGTTATCGTTCCAAGCATTAAAAAATTAACGCTGAAAATATAATGTATTTCTTATATGCGCAGAGATTTTATGTTTTTCTGTTCTTCGCTTGCCCTGAACATAAGAATGAAAAAAATATTAGGTTAGGTCTCAGTTGATGGTAGGTGACGGTATAGTCAAGGGTGTAGTCACACTAGAAATATATTTTTTTATTGGCTAGATATTTTATTGGCTCTCAAGGACATCTGACTGAACACACTGTGTGTATCTTGATAGTTTTTCAAACTTGACGGTAGTGGCTTGCCAAGCAGGTACTGAAATAAATATATACTTTCTTTCTTACTTACTGGAAAGTAAGTATTATCATTTTGTGAATTCGATAAAATTAAATAAGTTTTCTTCACCGGAAGCTTAAGCCATTGTTGAGGACCGAACCAGACTATCAGGTTGACAGCCGAAGCTTTCACCTTAGTCTAGACCGGCTTTGATAATTAAAACATATTAGTATTAGTAAAAAGTAAAAAAAAACAGCTTTCATTAGCGCAACTTTCTTTGCACAAAGTTTCTATATTGCGACAAACCCAAACTGCCCAGCAAATACGGAAAAAAAACTTTCACACACTTCGCCAAGAACGGTTAGAGATAACTGAACATAATGGGCCGTAAATACCACGGCATCACAGGCTTTCAATTAAAACTTGAGCTGTCTTCGATAAGTAGTTGACCTGTTTATCGTATCCTGCAGTAGAGAAGGTCATGCGCTTAGTTAAACTTAATAACATTTAAATTCATTCTAGGAAAAAATAACTTTTCATTTTACTTAGCTGGCATTCTAAGTACGCTGCCAACTGGAATTAGTAATGTAGCGGGCTGGGACGTTTGAGATTCCTATCGGCTGGCAACAGCTAGTGGCTTGCTCAAAGACGTAAGAGTGCCGTAAGGGTCGGCTAAGGGATCACGTACCTGAAGGCAGCGCCTTTAAGAATAACATCAACATACTGCGCTCGTCAACCTACCTGTCTAGAGTGACGAGACTGGCGAACACCTCTGGTGAAGCCTATGCCACCAGCAGTAGATGTTCTATGGCTGAGATGATGATGATTATTGTTTTTTATTTTAATATACACCAATAAAAATATACATTGGGCACTTTATTCATAAATAAACAAAAAACCTTATTCATGATTTATAATGAACACTTACTAAGTTTACAGATATTTTGTATATATAAAACGTGTTTGATTCACTTTTAATATTAACTTTAGGTATATTGCAATGATTTAAAACGTACTGATCACCTTTAAAACGTATTGATATTGCCTTCTTCAGATCGGACAGAAAAAACCTACATCACTAGTATGCTGATATGCAAACTAGTGCCGTAGGTAGTAACAAGTTTTGTTGCATGGATCTTCATCCATGTCTATTACATCAAATAAATATAAACATATAATCACATGTATGTATTGCTTTAATTCAAATAATCATTCACTAATAAAATGAAATAAATTCCACATAATTTTGAAAGGCTAAAGGTTTATGATAAGCATATGCAGCCAATTTACAAGGTGAATACTTATTGCGATTTTTTCAGTGAACCCTTTCCCGGATAGAATAATTATGTTTGCCGGGGTAACAAACATTTTTAAAAGTGACTTTTATCAATTTTATCAATCCATGCATACTTCTACTTCTATAAGAATGAAAATTAAAAATTGCATGATACTAATATGAGTACGAACAGTTTTTATTTTTGCCCATTTATCGATTCCTGCACAGTTAAGTAAACTACTCGCTTGAGATTAATTACTGCTTTATACGGCAAAATGGTTTTTCGTACAGGAAATAGAGATGGCTATTAAATTTATCGGAGGTCTTCCTTTATGGAGTATCTTATGTCTTTACTTCTAAGGAACTTCGTTATTCTATTATCACTATTTAAGTAGTTTATAAGGCATAGTCATTAAGTGATCATTAAATGTTTCAATTTTTTACACAGTTTGTCGAATCTAAAGCCACAGAGCTATATCGTAAAGGCTTAAATGAACTTCCGATTAGAAGGCAGCATTGTTGGTCATCATCATGAAGATATCATCATCATCATCATCTCAGTCATAGGACGTCCACTGCTGGACATAGCCCTCCCCCATTGATTTCCACAAGGACCGGTTGTAAGCGGCCCGCATCCAGCCCTTGCCTGCGAATATAGATATAATCAGAGTAAATACTCCGATTAAATAAATATGGTAGAATATTATAAAAACGAGTTTAAATCTTTCAGTACGGCAATTTCATACTTTTATCCCCATTTTTTTATTACGTCGAAGTTTTCATTTGCAATCTCTCCAACTATATAATATTACAGATAAGCAGATGGGCTCCTTTTATTTACGTAAGTTTGAAGTTAGACTGGTGCCCAGGCCAATGGCAGTTACCAGAATTTCCAAGGGACTTAAAAATGACGGTTTGACCTGCCGATGTTGTGACCGAAGCCGTTTAGTTTTTATGAACAGAATGGTTAGTTACATGAATATTATAAATAATTCGTTCGTAAATAAACGCTTTAATGACTTATTTGGTATGTAATAAGTCAGTTTATTCTCACCTGTTTTTACCAACTATTTAAGAAAGTAATATAAGTAATTAAAAGTAGGTACTATTAATTATTCCACAAACAGGAATTTATCAATCAGTAGTCTTGATTAGTTTATAAATTAATTATTTTCCCAAATATATTTCAGCTGCGAAGTCAGTATCGTCATAATTAAAATGACGTAGCCGCCTACAAATAATGTTTTTTTGGAAAATGGTTGTCAACATACTCACATTCTATAATTATCGTTTGTTTTTCTAAGTTCATCATTCAGCTTAGTCTAAAGAAATATCCATCAAGGTATTTAGTTTTAGGTTTGGCATATCAGCACGGGTGGTAAATTTTACGAACAAAAAAGGCAAAACATAATAATACTCATATACGCCATAACCTATATATTTATTAGTTTACTTCAGTGATAAATCACTAAACTAAGTAATTATACCATGATTATGCCATAGAGCATGATTAGTTATTATATAAGTAAAAAGTAATTTGCTCATTTTGAAATAATAAAGTCGAATTTTATGTTTTTAAATAATATCTGTCAATTAAAAAATATTCAGTTTGTATGATCTCCTGTATGTTGTTGTCAAAACACTTAGGAGGTTATTGCCAGCATATGAGCGATTTGCCTTTTTAAAAAAAGGTTTTACTGAGGTATATAAATAATAACTTATAACAGTCGCCATGGTAAGTTTTAGATAAAAGCAATCACCGACATAGATTTTTCGTTGATGTCAAGATTTTAAAATTAGAGCACTGTAATAAAGTTCTGTTGTAATTTTCAAGTCAAACTAAAATGTGGTACGGATTTGATTTTTCTACTAGTCAAAACATTTGTCAGTAACATCATTGCATGTGGTGAGCGGAACTTCAATTTTACTACGCGCATATTTGACCCCCTCTAGAAGGAACGAGTTAGGGTAGCACACACACCCATTCTTGCCAAGGCATTCGCAGCAGGAAGAGGAAGACTCAAGTATTTTGCATTTTATTTGCATCTGAACTTCTATTCAGAGAGAGAGAGGGGTGTTGGAAATAATCTAGAAAAGTGAAAAGTGTGCAACCATAGGCGTCGCCAGAATTACTTTTACGGACGTGCATCTGCATTTACACATTATACAACACACATTAAAAAAGTCTAAGCAACATGTATATAATTATTTAAATTTGGATTAGAACTTTCAATCGGATGCCCTACACCATTCGTTTCAACAACGACGGGCGCGAGGATATTAAATGTATTGACAAGATGATGTACAAGTTTGGACAGCAACCTAGACGCCTTCAGTTTATATTCACAATATAGCAACTCAATTTTTTTTAATCTATGTTTATCTTTCCTGGCAGGGAGGTGCAAGTGCTTACTCTTGCATCCTGCTGCCGGCACCCATGTGTCCAACCCAATGTTAGAGTTCTCAGACTGCTCTAGAACCTCTAACATGGTCATGCAGCTATCATACAAAGACATTAAGGTACTTCGATTCCCACACAAACGTATTTATCCATCTCTTTTCACATAACGTATGTGAAAAGAGAGTATATTATCACATCGGTTGAACAGTGGTTGGTTTTGATATTGGTATTTATTTGCGACAAATCACATTTCATTGAAGAAAATAGTAGAATAATTGAGAAAACACCGAATTTACAGCAGTGAATTGAAAATTCGTTGTTACTTTTTCTATTTTTCTAGTCTAACTAATGTGAAAATATAATGTTTTACTTTTATTGAACCACCTTAACTGGAATCGACGGCTCTAAGTTATCTCTGAATCATGGAACCACCTTGTCAACAATGTCACTGGCGTTCATCAGCTGTAAGGGCAAAGCGTCACAAGCTCTTGCAAGAAATTCAAACTAGCAAACTATTGCATTTTGGCGGCAGCACGCTACGCTTGCGATGAACGGCTGGCAGTCACCTCGCGTCCTTGAGGTAGTCCTCGCCTTGGTAGAGTCATATCGTCTTTTTGAGTATCTACAAGTTAATTAATCCAGTGCCCTAATTTTGAGATTTCATTGCCTTCATCGAGTCTACGGAGTGAAGAACAATGGATAGTCACCCAATAGTGAAATAGACAATATATGGAGTCAACATTAAGTGGTGACATCCCACAATGGCAATTATTAAAATAGTTTATTTTTTCTACGAACCAACCATTATATTTGTGAATATTTCTATAAATGGGTGACTTGGTCAACGTCAATGTGTTGATCAACTTTTGGCCGGAGCACAAAACTATATCGCGATCGTAATGCAGCCGTATCGTAGCCTGAAACAAACTCAGTACTAACCGTAATTTATCTAGTACAACTGAGACACAGATAAATCATAGTTTTTTATGGACGGTAAGTCCGTTATTCAGTTGTTTAAACAATTGCAATACGATAACTGACACAAGTTATTCCTGCTTAGAGCATTGAATATCTACCTGAATAGTTTAAATTAGTAGTGTTGTAGTTTTCTATCAAACATCTTTTGGCTGCGTTGCCTTCACCCTTCTACAACAATTGTCTAATTATAACCAAAAAAGGTCAAAATTAGATAAACAGTAGCTTCACAGCCGTCCCGTAAACCATAACCACGCCGTTATAGTTAAAATTAAATATAATTTAATTACATTTGGTTTCGTATAACTTACACTCTCATCAAAATAACTAGTAATTACAATTTAATATTCAGATGAATATTTAAATTAAATTCGAAGCTGTCTGACCACATCATTTATTAACAGGATTAAAACAGATTGTATTCGAATTGTTAATATATAATATTAAAAGACTGATGCGTTATATCGGATTCTGGAGTGATATTTATTCGGCGTTAACCTGTCCAATAGCCAGAATGGCACCATAATTAGCGGCAAACTTTTACCTACTCATATTATAAAGAGGTATAGTTTGTGAGTCAGTGATGTTGTAGAGGGGGTAATATCTGGATCTGTAGAACCGATTTTAAAAATTCTTTTACCAGTAGAAATCTACTTTACTTGTGGGCATCATAGATTCATCATCATCACCCCTATCGTTTTTCGTTACCACTCGGGTAAAATCACGGGGTGCAGCTAGTTATGTATATTGTTACCTAATTACCACTATAATATCCATATCCATACACGGTGTATAAGTGGGTCGATTGCTCTTAGTATGATTTATTGTCATAACAACAGCTTTCAATATTGTCAAATCTCTTTTTATAGGTCTAAGCAAAACTGCGAAGGTATTAATTTACAGAATTAAATGAAATTTAATTTCTTTTTAATTTTACCCGCATGCGAGTCATTTATCACGTAACAATAATATTTGAAATTTTAATTAGTATAATTTGTAAAGTCTTCGAATAGTGCGTGTTTCCAGTGATGACTTACGGAGCTGAAACGTGGTCTCTAATATTAAGGGCCTTGTAAGTAGGCTCAAAGTCATACAACGAAAGCTATGGAGAGGGCTATGTTTGGGTTTTCTCTACGCGATCGAATCAGGAATGAGGAGATCTGTAAAAGAACAAAGAAGACGGGGTGCGAGCCACTAACTTTGTGGGAAAAAAATGCTGAGCAATCTGTGTACTCTGCCAACTGTTCGTAGGTTGGAAGATTACAGCTCTCTATAGGCTAGCACAGCTAGTATTATAATATTGTTATAATATTTGAATCTGGTATTGTAATTAAGTCTAATCTAATTATAGACATTATTATACATAATTATAGACTAATTATGGATAATATGTTGCCCTTGTAAAAGTATTATAAACTTGTCTTCCCGTTTTATTTCGTCATATTTTGAGGTATGATGGAACAGCGGCGGAAGCATCGGCTCTCAATCTGACGGGCGCTGGTTCAATCTCCATCAACGGCTTTAGCTTCCAATGAAGTGAACGCCGTTGTTAAACTCTCAGCACGGTAGTAGGTTTTCGAGTAATCAGACAGGTACTTTCGAGTACTTGCCTGGCTAGCCACCCTCAAATTTGAATATCTTCTATCAAATACATATTGTGTTCATGCAGCCGTTTTTGAGAGCCTCTAAACATGCTCAGTATAGCGTGACAACTTCGAACACATCATCACTGGGCCTCAAATAAGATAGTGGTCAAAGCCAAGGTTAGATCTGTAAAGTATAAAAAAAATAAAAAATGTTTACGATAAGGGTATATTGAATTGAAATAACTATTTGTATTCATTGAAAGACATGAAATTAAAACCAAAAAAATGATGCCAAATAGCTCTCATTCCCTAACAAACTTGGCAAACTGTTCCAAAGTAAGCTTATCGAGAAATTTGTTTTTGATGTCTCGCTTAGTTACCAAACTTTCCGTAGCTTTACGTAACGACTTGAAAAATACTTTGCAAATGCCTAATTATCCATTCTTTAAGTTAAGCCTAAGCAAACAGATTGTCGTGGCAAATTTTTCGCGAAATGTAAATGAAATTTGTTGAATAATAAGTACTTACCTACAGAAAACTGAAGTTTAATGTCTACCTCAAGGTAGTAACTTTATTGAATAACTTGTTTTAAAAAGTTTTAACTACGAAAGTTTGATGAATAAACCGTTTATACAAGATTATTAAATAACAGCAACACAATCTACTACAGTTATCAAAACAATGCATCCTCATTTCAGATATAGGACATCCAATGCTGGACATAATGATGTCTGTTCGATTAATCTCCACAAGTGCTAGTTGGAAGCGTCCTGCGTCTCAACCCCATCTGCGATAATGGTTGTCATGTCAATTCTCCTTGTTGGTGGAAGTCCTACGCTTAGCCAGGTCATAGTCTCTATTCTAGAATTTTTAGACCCCATCATTCATCAGTCATATATTATACCAGCTGCGCCCCGCAGTTTCATCCGCATGGACCATTATTTTCTCGCTACCTCAGTTATCTCATAGAAATAACACATGTTCCAAGACAACACGTCCTTTTCCAAAGTGCCATAGATCCCTATACCAACATTCATCAAAATGGGTTGAGCTGTTTAGGCGTGTAAACGTTACTTTCACATATATAATCTTAATTAGGCTTTTGTTTTATTCCCGAGGAAGCATACACATTTCGGGATAAAAAGTAGCGTATCGGTTTATCTAGATTATAAGGTATCTACTTTCCGAATTTCATTTAAAACTAACACGCTGTTAATTCATGAAGATGTAACAAACACACAAACACGAAAGCTCGATTTTTTTTATATAGGAGTGCCTCATTCCATCAATTTGGTATTCCGCTGGGTCCGTAATATTAGAATCTTTAGATGGTTTCATTTTTTATTCAAATATGTAACCACTACCTAGGTTAGCATTTATAAAAATTAATCCCTATTTCCCTTGGTCACGGCTTCACGCGTGAACGGCTGGACCAATTTTGCTAAATCAATAAACCAAGTTGCGTGAAAAATTAGAAAATTTAAGATAAATAACAGTCCATAGTAAATTTACTTATATTATTTTCTCTGTGCTTTTGAAAATTTAAACTTGTTTAATGTAACATTACGGTGTTTGAACTATAACTATCAGTTGTTTGTCAGAATATATTAATTCGAATTCAATATTCATAGTTTAGATAAGACAACGTCTCTTCTTCTTCTTAAATTATGGCTTCTGTGAGGACCTCTCACTACTCACTGATAAAACACAACGATGGATCAATTTTGACGTTTCTATCTGTGCATGCTAAATAAAGCATGCACAGATTAGACATAAAGCAACAAAAAAAATCTATTACACATTTTATAAAAACAAGCAATAAAATTTCCTCAGACAGTAAACTCATGTATATCTTTTCGTGTTTCTGTTTCTTCAACTATTTCTCACGAAATTAATGAAGTTTATTTTAACAAATGAAACTACCTAAATGCCTTTGTCGAGTAAACTAATTACCTTTCGTCTGTGCCGCGGCATGCTCGACTCTGTTTGCCCATTAGATGGAAAATGTTTTACCGTAAGTTTAATTTACACTTAGACTACATTGACTTCGTGTCAAGGCATGGGCGACGCCAGGATTTATTTCAGGGAGGTGTGTCTGCATCCACACATTACACTTTAAACAAATATCAAAGCAACATGTACGGTTTTGAACTTTTGAACGACTTTTACTATTATATAATATTACATTACTGACTAAAGGAAAAATTTGTCTATTCTTCATACTCGCCAATATTGTCACTATAGAGCCACTGTAATGGTGCACCTCCAGTATGGACGTATCTTAGCCCTTGAACTTTTGCGGGACGACAATACACCCTTCTTGTATCAGGGCTAAATCCAAACTGGGACTCATCGCAGAAATTAATTTTATCGCATTGCTCCTGGGTCCATGTTGAGCTTCCAGTGAAGGCAACACTGCTATAAAATTTACAGCATCGTGGTAGGGTACTTTCCAATATCTGTAGTAATTAGGTATACAATGCGTTTTTAATTCTCCCGAGCACCGAATCCATACAAATTCGTAGACAAATTTATGCTATTTTGACAAGCGATTACGACATCTTTGAAGCGAATGCGGTTATAGAAAGAGAATCGCTATGAAGCGATGCATCTTGTCTAGACCCACTCATTGCTTACATTTTTGTCAACGATATGCATCACTAAGACACCGGCCGATGTTCAATATTGTCTCACTCGCACAAATGATTCGAAACGTCTCTTCATTCTTGTCTAATTGAAACTGATTAGTTATTGTTTACAGATGCGTAAGATTCCGAGCATGTAATTGCGTGCCAAGTTCATGTTCAGTACTGCGCTTGGGATGTTCAAGCGCCACTTATTTCCCCCTTTTAACACTATGAATGGGCATATTGCTGAAGAACAGCGCGATTAAGGCCCTGACAGATATACTCAAGCTTTTCAGTATAGAAGCTGACCAAAGGAGGCTCAATATTAATGAGCTCCAGCCCCTGCCTCTATGCTCTATCCTCTATGCTCTATGCTCTCCTTTCAACATACGAATTTCAACCGACAAGAACTATTGTAATTCAATATTTCAAATAGTATAAAGTCTGCAGCCGTAACATATTGTGAAAGCATAAAATGCTGCGCAAAAATGGACATACAATCACAGACTTGTTCAATAAGTCTTGAAATAGAGTTTATTTAAATGGAAACGAACAGAATTTCAACTCGACTTTTTATGTTTAACGGGTTACAAATTATAAAAATATATGTAGGTTTGATTTGGATAAAATATTATTTTATGAATACTTCAATAAGACTTCAATAAGTCTGAATGAATCCAGAGTGGTGCTATTAAAGTTTTATGAAAATCGGTCTAGTATTTCTTGTTATATATAAGAAAATCTTAATCCTTGCGGATGAGTAGCGGAAGTCACTTTGTATCGGTGTCAAGCTACAAAAGTAAAAATTTAAAATATGTATTACTTTTTAAATAAAATCATATACATAAAAAAATATTAATATCATGTTATTTTAGAGACAAGTATATTTATTGATAAATATCTTACTTTTTTTTTTTTCAAACCTGGTACTCGCACTGCATATATATATATATATATATACGTTCAATTAATTGAAGGAAAAAAATCGACTACTAGTGGGACTTGAACCCACGAATACCGACCCCTGAGATGTAAAAGGAAGGAAGAAATTCAGACGGCGAGTGGAGTGCTCAGATAGCAAAGCGACAGGACGGTATTTTGTAGATTCAAGTCCCACTAGTAGCCGATTTTTTATCATCAAATCATTTGACGTAAGTTCTGCCTAGCATGTTGTTGTTAATGCAATAAACCATAAAAAACTTAGGTATTATATATTGATTAATATCTTACGTAAAATATGTCTATATTAGCTATAATCATAAGGTACAAATAGTTACAATTGTATTGTGCTTTTCTTGTAACGTTACGCTGTGCAATAATGAGTTATTTTATTCTATTCTAATTTTAAAAAATCAGTTCCAGTCTAGACGAGACTTTGAATGAACTAGACTTTCTTTGATGCATACAGAATTCTAATACATTGCTTAATATTACTGACAAGCTGTCAAGGAACTTTGTCTGTACTGATCCTTACCCCCTTGAAATAGTGTCTAAGCTTAACTAGAGAAACAGTAGCAGTGAATGACAAAGAGAACGTATTCACAGCAGCTGATTGATGCATTATTATCTTCTAGCTGCTATAATATATACAGTTGTATACATGTACAGTTTCAAAATATTATAGTATATAATGAAAAGTAAGGAATGCTTATATTTTAAGCATATTTTACAATTTTATTGCAGAATACGTATTTCACCCTAACTATCAAATGAAAACTTAATGTATAATATAATTTCATTATTACACTAACATTGTAAATTGGTAACTTTGCGTGTATGTGTGTATGTTACCTCTTCACGCCTTAACAGCTTTGATAGATTTGAATGAAATTTGGAATATAGGTAATGTTTTGTATGGTTCTTGTGGAATAACACATACAGAAAGAAGGCCGTAATCCACGCGAGTGAAATGCCAGCTCGTACGATATACCAAAACTAAAATATAAAAACAATCAAATTTTATATAAAATTATTATAGGTTGCGTTTGACCACTGTCTCACCTGATCTTGTTGACGTGGTCTAAGATGTAGCACGCAAGCCTAGAAGGGAACACACTTGAAGATTGTACTCCAGGGTTGTACCTATCGGGAAACAAACTGAGACAACGAGTTCCATTCCTTGGCTGTACGCACTAGGAAAGTTAAAGAAAAACGACGCACGAAGTACGTATAGGTGGTACGTCTACAATATAGCGATGGCGCATTGCCGTACTTCTGGTTGACCGATGATAAAATGGGGATGTTGGAATTAAAGTACGTAATTCCAGTGCAGTTCATCATCATGGGAACCTGTTCGTGATCCATTCTTTGACATAGGCCTCTTCCCGTCTCCTCCAGTCGTGGCTCCTCTAGTGCCCGATTCATCGAATCTCGTCCTCCGTGTCGTCTGTCATCTACCCAGCGTTGCAGTGGTTTGCCACGCCCTCTAGTGTTAACTTAAACAAAATGAATTTAATTTTTAATCTGAAAGTCCATAATCGTGTAAGGAACATTACAGTCCTCTGAATGTTTGTGTCATTGCCACATTGAATAGCTAGACTCTTGTACAAAATACATGCAATTACATAAATTGACAGTCGCTGTGGCGCTGTCAGTGATCAGTGACATAACTTCTAGGCCCTGGGGCCCCAGCTTTGTTAACCCAACAGGGGCGCAAATGCGCGTAATGAACATTGATGTTTTGTTCTGGGTCTTGGATTTTCTATGTGATGTGTTTCTATGTCAACGCTTACCGCCATACGGGGTATCCAGTTAAACACACACCACGTGAAATAAAAAGAAGCGAAGAAAAGAGCTCTCAAACTTTAATAACTTACGTTACTTACTTTGCAAGGACATGTTAGACACAGCCACTCTCTGCGATCTTAGTCAGGTCGTCTATGTATTATTTACTAACTAAACGGAATTAATTAATGAAAAAAGTACCTAATACAATAAATGCTAATATTACAACAGTTTTATTACTTTACTTACTGGTAGTTAGGTGAGCACCAAGTTACACACCAACTTATTTTATGTCAAAATATCCGAAATTTAATCAAAGATCATACAACAATAACGGAGCGAGAAAGTTGTCTTTTACAATTTATCCAATACGTCCATTACATAATAGCATAAAATAACCTTTTCTTACTGAGGTTTACTACGCTACAACAAACAGTAATTTGCATGCAACCGACGTAACTGTTATTGCACCCAATTGTACAAAGTGTGAAACGCTCGTAACTTGAAATGCGACACATGCGTTAAAAACTGAAAGGTCTGATTTGACTGACGACTCGTGCTGTGTTTACAAATTGATAAAATGTTTTCAATTTATGACTTAGGCTTAGAATCGTCAACGGAACGATGACCCTCTGACAAAATTGAAGTCAAGTTGGACAGCCCCATGTTGGGCGCCAAATATTAATATTGCAATACAAATATCTTTATTGAAAACTGTAAATATGTCCACTTATCTTACGTACACTGCCTTTTGTGTTAATTAAAAACTGTGGTACAAAAGGCAGGCTCTTTCTTGATGTGCAAAGAACGAGTGTTGTTTTTTTTTTTCTATTACCACAATACCAAACCAATGCTTTGTTACAGCCATAGCTATGATAGCTACATTTTTACTATTGTAGACGTATTTGAGATTAGCCCGATTAACCAAACAAACAAAATCTTTAGTTTTATATATTCAAAGATCGTGAATTACGGTTTTCTCGCCACCTCAGTTATGCCACAGGAACCATACTTTCACAAGATTGATTGGTAGATAGCCGATTTGAACAATTCAAAAAGGGTGCCGGTTCTAAAGTCTTTTTAAGGCCAACATAAGTCAGCGTACACAATGGCTTCTTAAAAAACTTTTCAATTCATAGATTTGCTTGTAAATAATGTTCAGAACATTATTCTTTAATTGCATCAAGTGAGCGAATTCGTACCACTTTCATTTACATAATGTAAATAAAACACCATTTCCAAAATATTCTGCCCCAAACGAAGCCAAAGCCGAATCACTTAGAAAGTCCCTAATCATAACAAAACTTTGTTTGCAGTCTGCCTGAACGTGATAAGGCGAAATGTAAACACACGATTTTTTGCGGTCTTTGTTTGCCGAATCAACAGCGACCTCGACTGAATGAAAATTATTTGTTTGCACTTCGCTCGGTCGCCGTCTCTAGATGAGTAAATTGTCAGTCTAGGTTTTTTTAAACTGTATAGATTTAGCGTTTGACCACTATCTTACTTGATGGTCAGTGACGATGTGGACGAATAACTTATCACGCTAAACCTGGGATGCTCACTGGCTATGAAGGACAGCTGCCTGAACACACTATGTTTTGGTGACAGTTTCTTAAGCTTGAGAGTGGTAGCTAGCCAGGCGGGTACTCTATGCTGGGAGTTTGATATCGATGTTACCTTCACCGGAAGCTTAGGCTGTTGTTTGGAATCGAACCAGATCCGTCAGTTCAAACTGACTGACATTGGTACAGAAACTTTCAATGTGAAAATGATTTTAGTTAATTAATATATTGAATTCTAAATTTCTTGGAATTTAAAGATAATACATAAGTCTACGTTTTTTTTTCCACACTAACGTCCTCGCTCTATTACTCCTTGTATGGTGGGAGGCGTAGAAGTAACAACATCCAAGACCCGGGACAAACACCCACGCTTATCCTACTTATATTGTAAAGGCTAAGGTTTGTATGCATGTGTGTTTGTTTCACGCTCAAACGACTTCACCGATTTCGATGAAATCTAGTATGGAGATGGTTTAGACTCTGGATTAATAAATAATTAAGCTAATTTTGATTCCGAAAATAATTCATATTCCCGTGGGATAAGCTAATAATTCAAAAACGTCAGTTACTTTTCCACGCCCATGCTCGCTTCACGAAATCAGTCCAGTCGTTTGGACTGATTTCGATGAAATGTATTACGAAGATAGATTATTCTCTGGAATAGCAAATAGTCTACTTTTATCTCAGAAAAAATATAGTTCCCGTGGGATATTTGAGGCAACGGGAAAACCGTAATCCACGCGTGTGAAACCCAGGGAAGCTACTGGTCATATAATATAAATCCGTCCATTCAGATTTTCAAGGTTCTGAAACTATTATTACAACTTACTGGAAATTGTATTACTACCAAGCTACTAGGGATCGTACTTATGAGATAGGGTCAATTGAGTTGAAAGTTGCGAAAATTGCATGCCCCTTATTTGTCAATCGTTTGGTAGGTTGCAGACTATAATGGCTATTGTTTAAATAAAACCACCGCTAATTAAAGCTTAAAGTATCTTTTAAAACGCAGAAGTACAGTAGAATCTCACTTATCTGGCACTATTGAAAACTAAGGGGTGCCGGGTTATTTGAATGTACGGATTCTAAAATTGTATAGGAAAAAATCATAGGTTTATAGTTTGAGAAGATATAATTAGTCCCATGTTGGCGTTTTACTTGACATCTTTAGCTAACTATTTTGAACTTGACAACAACAGATAACAGATATGTATTGTGATAATTGTTGAGGATATACTGATGCCGGTGTGCGACCCGTATGAAGTAAGAGTACAACCTTGAGATACTACCTCTTCTACCGAGAGTAAGAAGGAAAGATGCCGGATTATTTATTTTATTTTTTTATATTTATTTATTTATATTCACACAAGGTCTTCAGGCACTAAACTAGGCAGACCTTGTAATATGGTGACCTGATGACTGATATATTTACTTATATACATATACACACCCAGACACAGGTCAAACAAACATGTTCATACACACAAATGTTTGACCTGTCCGGGAATCGAACCCGGGACCAGCGGCTCAGAAGGCAGAGAGCTACCAACTGCGCCAACCAGCCAGTCAGATTATTATTGGACGTACCGAATTACTGAAGTGCCGATATAGTGAGACTCTACCATACTCTCTTCAAAATGCTAACCAGTTATCTAATGAATGACCTCAAAGAACGTTGCTTATTCCAGTTGAAAGATCGTATCCCACATGCTAACTCCACTCCGCTTGCGTCATACGATACGAGAGATCTAGATTAAAAAAAAAAATTAAAATAATATCATTATCTATGTTTATTATCTTGTAAATCTGATATTTGATCATTATCTTATCACGGTTAGTTTTAATATGGTCAAAGTTGTAATCACCCTAAACCTAGATTGATCACTGGCTCTCAAAGACTGCTGTCTGAAGACACTACATAATGTGTTCGGTGACAACTTTTTAAACTAGAGGGTGGTAGCTGATCAGGCAGGCACTTGAAAATACGCTTCCACCATGATGCGAATTTGAGAACAGTGTTACCTTCACCGGAAGCTCAAATCGTATTCCACCTGAAACAAACAAGTTCCAATGACACTATAATCCTTTAGCAATCGCGGCTTACTTAATTTTCCGTATATTTGTATGCGTAACTCGCACGGTGTTGATTTAAAAAACGTGACACCCCTGCCAAGTAGAAATTGTAAAAACTGGTTGAAAAAAAATGTTGTCAGAAACAAAAGCAGAAACAGAAACATGAATATTGCCGGGTCAGACGTGTGTGGTTTTCTAAACGGTTTCCAATGTTTAAATGCGTATAGCACCGCAAATTGGCAATAGGTATTTTTATGGTATATGCACTGTTACAAGACAGTGTCGCAATCGATTCTACTTATAGATATTATTGTTAATAATAATTAAGTAGTTTTAAAATTTAACTTCCCTTTGGTAAAGTTGAAAAGAGGGAAAACATAGTCTTGAAAAGGATTGGCAACGTATATCATAATACGTTAATGGGTGCATTGCGTTAAAAGGCTTATGCGATAATGATCACTTAGTGTTTGGCGGCCCACCTGCTTTTTTGCGAAAATAATTGAATTTTTATCAGCTCAGTGTGTCCTTATTTCCAAAAATGTTCAATTTTTGTCATGTAATGAATGAAAAAAATTTTTTTATCATGTAATAAACGAAAAAAAGGCAAAATATTTTTAACCAAATTTTTTTCGTTTATTACATGAAGAAAATTAAACTTTTTTTGGAAATTAAGAGATACTAAGCCGATAACGATGCAGTTATATTATACCAAATATTATTGCCAATAAAGTACATTCGAAGCCATGAAGGCAAAGCGAGGGGAGCGTTGCCTGTCAAACTGACGGACACTGGTTCGATCCCCAACAACAGCTTTAGCTTCCAGTGAAAGTAACATGGTTATCAAATTCCCAGCACGGTGGTAGGGTACTTTCGAATACCCGCCTGGCTAGCTACCACCCTCAAGTTTGAAAAACTGTCAACAAATACATAGTGTGTTCAGGCAGCAGTCCTTGAGAGCTAGTAAGCATTCTAGGTCTAGCGTGAAAACATCTTCGACCACATCGTCACTGACCATCAAGTGAGATAGTAGTCAAACGCTAGAGATATACAGTATAAAATAAAATTATGATCCTGATAATCTAACTTCAACACAAACGAATAGTTGAAGACTTTCACATCATAGTTATTTCTGAAAAATATAAGTACATTAAAATATTTCAAAGTAATGAGTTTTTAAGAACAGTAAATAAAAAGCCCAGAAACCATTTTCAAAATGGTTTCCAGGATAAGGCTTTTTTCCTACGCGACAATACAACCTTTCAGCACTAGGCACGGGAGCCGGCGTCGTAATTACTACAGTTGAAATGGCCGTACGTTTAGACCTGGCCCTTAACAATGGCTCTCAGTCTAGATATTGTGAGTTGGATACCGAGGAGGCTTCTACAAATGACGCCTTATAGTCAGGATATTTTTTTAAATCCTTCTTATTTCAAATTTGCACGGAAACTTCCTATACTAATCTTTTTACTACATAAATGTAAAATTATTTTTTAATATGTGATACCAGAACTGCTACACGAATCTCAATGAAAATTGGCACAGAGATAGACTATATGTAGACTACTATAAATAGTCTGAAATAAACGATTACCTATTTTTTTACCTTGAAAAAATGTACGTTTGCCGTCCACGCATTTGAAAACGCGGCAACTGTTAAAATTATTTTATTTTATTTTTATAAATGTTTGTTACTACTTAACTCCAAAATTGCTTAGTGGATTTGCATAAAATTTGATACAAAGATTCCTTGCACTTTGGAATAACACATAATATTTAGATAAATACCATTAACTCACCAGTAAAATCGTAAAATCTTTCGGCGACTCATATTCAATTTAATTATAATTATCAAAGAATTATTTTTATTGTATAAAGTTTTGGTTACCCCCTTTAAAAACAAAATTACTACTACAAATTACAACTGAAGTTTATAACAGAGTTAACCCATGTGATCTGAACCGAAGCTAGTAGTAACTACTAGTGGCACTATCAATTTTATTGTTATTGCGTGCTTCTAAGATTTTATCGACATTTAGAGCTGTCTCTCCGTTGTCTTAGTTTTTTAATTACACGACGAAAGTTTTTGGGTGATCTGAAAAATTTAACATTAGGCTGGTCACTTGTCTAGTCACCAATTTGCACTGCGCATTGAGATCATGGTGGATTATGGCCCTTATTATTCTCTGTCTCTCTTTTTCTCTTTCTTTCTCTGAACACCTAAATAATGCTGTTGTGTAATCCCGCCGTCCTGGCGCCGTTACTGACAACATAGGGTATAAAAATACTTTTCTATTAACAAACATTTGTTTATATGTTACTCCAAACGACAAGTGACTAACAAGTGACAAAACGTCCCTTTTATAATATTAGTGTTAACACATCACAGTGATTAATTTTATAATCAAATTGAGGATATTATTATAATTATTACAACATTATACTCAAAAAAGTCCAAAACATCAGTCGAAGACCTTTTTTCATGCAATATATAAAACATACAGTTTTAATAAGAAGTGTAATACAACGTAGTAACTGCAGACCAAAGTATTACCTGTTTTAAAAACACACGCGCTTTTAGAAAACCCAATTTCGCGAGCCTTGTTTTATATCTTTAGAAACAAGGTCGTATATACGCAAGTATTTTACGGAATGTGACCTTTCTTTCTTAAAGCGTAAGCTCTTGAATGCCTTTAGATCCAACGTCAAGTTAAGTAATTTTATAATGATAAGTACAAAGTAGGAACATAAAGAAACTTTTACGCATAATTTTCAAGTTTCAAGGTTGTGTTACATAGTAAGTTAGCAGTTGAATTTGAAGACCTAATGTAAAACCTTTTCACATTCTGTGAAGAACAGCCCTAGAATTTTGTATCTTTAGGGCATGAAAAGGGCTTATTTGTAGTAAAAAAATAACTGGGAAAAAATACACTCGATTAGTGTCTCACCATATCTGTAAACATGAAAAGATAAAATTTTTCCATTGAATTCTGATTGAAGTAAGGATTTTTTTGTATTCTAAGCGGGCCAGGAAACTCTTAAAATAACTAATTAAAATATGTATACTATATATATATATTTAAACGTTATAAGCAATATTTTATAGTAGTACTAGATATGTTTTCTAGTGTTCAGTCATTTCAAATCCCTCACTTTGGCTTCAGCTGTTTCTGCCTCCAGGCAATATCTGAAGCTGACGTTGCCATCCTAATATTGCATCCAATGGAATGCATTTGAATATTTAATACATTCCACCAATATTCCAGAATCGGTTTATACATATTTATGAAGTGTATCGTGATAGTGGAAGACAGTACCTAGGCTCACATGTAGTGTGCGTATACGCACACTTCATTGGTCGTCAAAATCTGTGAAGCTGGCAAACTTTTCGTGTATCATGACGAAACTACAGTTTTTAGTATCATCGGTATGCCCTTACATGAATTCATTAATATGGTGAGACATAGTGTACTAGCTTATTATTCTTTAAAATCTAATAATCTAAAAAAAGAAAGCTTATACCATCTAACATTGTTTTTATGTGAATATTGCCACAAAATTATTATAAAAATTAAAAAATTGTTTTTGTATAAAATTCTCGTGGCTTTTGATAGATTTTTACTTATAATTATCTGGCTTTATTTACATGTGTATATACATACATAATTATAGTCGAGTATATCAACCTAAGTTTTGTGTACGTGCAATGGCCATCATCAGGTTTTAAGGGTTTAAAAGGTGTCGATGATTTTACAGAGGCACGAGGCAGAATCGCGGCAAGACATGACCTACGACCTCAAAAAAATCACATATTTACACAACACAGTTCAAGCGCATTTATTGCAAAGAGGTATTTTTCTATAGAAGAAAAATATTGTTAAAATATTTATTCACTCTTTACTCAAGCTTTGTATGTGAAGTTTTATGAGAAACATAAATCGTGTATAAAAAAGTATGCTACTCTGTTACTGGAAAAAAATCTATATTGTCTATGTTAACAATCCAAGGCATAGCGTTTCAAATCGCAATGACGTACCATTTTCAACGATTTACATTTCTCTTGTGATCATTTTGCATAATTCTGAATTATACTTGAGATGCATAGAAGCTTATTTTGCATGATTATTCCTTAAATCAGAATAGCAGTAATAACTTTGTATTGGCTAGTTGCTCTTATATCATATTTTTTAGATTTTAACAATAGACGAAGCTAATAAAATGTTTTAATCCAATTTACTGTGTAGTAATTATCATTGTACCCGAGCGAAGACATAGCGGGTCGCTACGACTACTAAGTGAATGAGGTGGTGGACAATTTTCATTCTATTGAACATAGAATGTCCAAGTGGAATTTGAAATCGGAAAGTGATAGGTATAAAACGAGCGGAATAAACCCGGGGCTTGCAAAGCTGTAATGAATCTGTCATTGTGAGCAGGTAAACTTCATCCAAATAGCAGAATTTCACCCGACCTATTTCTCCAAACTCATTGGACTATTGAAAAAATACTTCATCAATTTAATTTTGTATTTCCGCAATCTATTTCATCAATGGGTGTCGAATTTTAAAAGAAAAACGGAGCGAATATTCTTTTCCTCCTTTTCGTTTCAAGGTTTATTGTTCGATAAAACAAAGCGATTGGCAATTGTTTATATTTTTGATTGTTTCTTTTCGAATTATTCAGTTGTGTAAATTGTACAGGTATAGATTTTTATAATATAATTTGTTTCATTTCCTACGCTTTTCATTTCCGTGTCCTTATCACAAATTAAAAACAATTTTAGTATTTCTAATACGAAATATTAATAGTAGTGTGTTATTAGTAGTGACTGTTGTACATCTCACACACACAGTGTCACCTTTCAATTGGCATCGATTTTGTGCACTCATGACAAGTTTGCCGTTGTTTTTCACTGAATGCTTATACATATTATGAGATTTAACCTCCACCTAGTTAGCAGCAGGCACTTCCCTTGTGCCTCTATACTTTAAGAGGTTCATAAAAACTAGCTGCACCCCGCGGTTTTACCCGTGTGGTGATGATTTAAGATGATGAACAAAAGTAGCCTATGTGTTAATCCAGGGTCTCAACTATCTCCATGCAAAACTTCTTTGAAATCGGTGTAGCCGTTTGAGCGTGAAGAAGTAACAAACATACACACATACTTTCAGCTTCATAATAATTGTAAGATATAATGCAGAAAATGTATTCGGGTTTAAATAGGTACGCGTATATGCAATAAGTAGGTACCAGCTAGTGCCCACATATTATCTAATTAAGATTAATTTTATCTCTTTCATCTGCATTGGTAGAATTTATAATGACAAGCTCATGTCTGTCCAGAACACTTGGAAATGATCATGCCCTTGCACTAGGAGTCCCTGTGTCGCGGCAGGTATGGACACATCAGTGATAATAAAACAAACTTCCAAGACCCGGGACAAGAATCCATGCTCGTCACATAAATGTTTGGCCTTGCTGGGACCAGCAACCCATGGTCCCGTGGACCATAAGTGATGTCACTCACGACTGATCCACGACAACCGTCAAAACTAATACCTTACTTTTCCAGTCCGTTATATGTTGTATTTTTAAAGCATATACTCATTTATTGCTAATGCAAACATAATACATACGCTTTTCACTGCTTTACGATAGCCACATGTATAAACATCCATAATAAATCAATGATGTTTTAATAAAGGTGACGTATATTCATACAGCACGGTGCTCAGATTTTGTTCCTTTACGACATAAACATGCTTACTGCGACAGATAATACGGTACCAATAATATAGAAAGGGATAGCTATATGTTTAGACTTGCGCTTGAAATACGCGTCATTATGAAAATTACTACAATTGACTTCATTTTGCCGCCTCAGTTTCCGCGCGCTTGTGCGGCATCTACCTCATATAAACATATAATATCATTGTAATAAATAAAAATCTCATTACAAAGTTTCTAGTACTTATTTCATAGATTTGATGATCTCACACACACACAGTGACACTTCTAAAAAACCATTAAGTCCAAACCACTGAAACGTATGGAATGCTCAACATTTTTAAACTTTCAGCAAAAACTTTTCAACGGTTGGTAATTTAAACTAATCCGCTTTATTTGAATTGAAATGCCAAAAGTTTGGCCAGACAGCGTTTTTTGGGAATAAAACAAACACATTTTTAAAGTAAAGAGATGGCGATGGCGTCGACGTTTCTAAAAATGTAAATTTTATTGCTTAAAAGCAACGAGGAGATATAAATATTTGATATTAAGCTGGGTGCATACCGAGCAGGCGGTGCAGTCTTTGTGGTTGTTCCTGACATAAATCATTAATAATTTTGCTGGCAAAACTTAACAGTAACTGGATTTAGACACTGACATATGAAGGCCTTGGTGTACTTTTAAAAAATTGCCATTCTTTGCAAAATTACCTTACATTTAAATTAAATACCTCTAAACAGATTTAATTAACAGAGGGCGTTGGCTTAATTGTCACATGAGACAAGATAATGGATGAAGGTGGTCACGACCCTCAGACATGAATAACGGAACATCAAGAAGATGAAACGGATTTAATCTAATACCTATATTTTATTTGTTTATCGTATATCCGTGACCACAATACCTGAAACAATATTGCGACTTGGGCTCAAATTATAAACAAAATTAGATAAATATTCGAAATACTGTTGTTGATAGAACAATGTCCAATACTCTTTTAATTTTTTACGGTATCATTTTTAAGTTAAACATTTTGTAAAATATTTTTAATTGTATTCCAAAATGTAAAAACGCAAAAAAACTGATTAGGCAATAAATATTTAGTACAAATGTATATTTTATAAATAATTTTTAAAAATGCTGCATACTAATTTTATATTGCACTCTTGTGTGAAACAATTGAGCAATCTACTAGCACACTACCACTTTTACTAAAATACATGAAGAATAGAGCGTTACATAAATATTTGAATTACACTCGGGTACATACCCAGCGTGCGCTTTGTTTGAGAAGTGACTGCTGGTGACACCGAAGTGTATAAAAATAGCGCTAAAAACGTTAGTGCAGACAAGAAACAACACTTTTTGCCTTCCTTTTTCCCAACTACAGTGCCAGTAGAAGAAATTAAGTTTTTCAATCATAATAATATATTGGTATTTGTTTTATATAGAAGCTGTTATATGTAGCCCCTTATAGAAGAACTAAATAAATATTTTAAGAATCCTTATTACGAAAGAGTTTCATAAACTACTATTACCTGATTGTGCCAGGAGGGTTATATTAATCGAGTGTATGTGTATATATTTCGACCGCTCTGTAACTTCAGAGGCTTTGTTGGATTTGTCTTATTTTTTTTCTATACTAAAAAATACTGGAGTGACACTTCTAACATCAGTACTCAAAGTTTATTAGTTCATTGTATTAACAAAATGCAAGTTTTTTACGTTTAAATTAATGAAGGAACAATATTGCTAGTAGTGGAATTTTAACGCACGACTACAGAATACCATTCTGTCACTTTGTCATAACTTAAGCTATTATAAATAATTTAAAAAATCAAAGTCATTTATTGCGGGCATCAGGCCCTGAGTAACACGAAAAAAATATAATAGTACTCCACTAACCTTCCGGATAAATTCCTTTATTGTTTTTCAATAATATCAAACAGGATGTGTTTCTTAGTGCCATCTATATTTAATTGTTTGAACTATTGATGGAACTTATATACCACCATTGCAATTGGTGACGTATCAAGCGAAGGTACCATACCCTGATTCATGTATTATCTAAGACTACATAAGAATAATATTATTAGGTCAACTAGTAGAACACAACAATTTTATTACTCAACCTCTAATGTAGCTATTATAATTAAAATAACGAAAGAAAACACACATTGTCACATTGTCTATATCACGAGTCACCTAATCAGGAATAAATAGTCTAAGCCCAGTAAGCTTAGGACGTTTTAAATGTTGGTGAACAGTAGCCTAACAATATTTGATATTAACCAGCTTTTTTCCTAATACTTTTATTTTTCAGATGTGTAAAAAAGAAAGATGAACCCTCATTCGTAATCAGAGCACGCCGGCGCTGCCCCAGGAGGCTTCACAGTAATAGTAACACGTTCTTAGTCAGAAGTCAGAGCTCTGTTTCTTTTGATATTATACACTCGTGTTACGTGGAATTCTATAGATGTGCGAATAAGTTTCCTTTAGGAAAATCTACATTGTTCAAGTTGTGAAATGTTCATGATGATGCACCCGTGTCCTTTGTGACTTTTAGATAATAGAATTCATCAAAATCTTTAATTAGTATTTAACTTAAAATATATGAGGATTTTATGTATAAATAATTGGCCAGAAATTCATTTGTACTTACAACTTAATAATCACGTTTTGTCGTATCTTTGAATTGATTGCAAGTGGCACATGTACCGATAGTACAATTTGTTATAGAGCAGAGTAAGCGCCCGTTTTACCGCCAATGCCACTACAAAAATGTACTTTACAAATGACCTAGAGGGTTAAAAAATAAGTAATCACGTTTTAGAACTTTTCTTTTCCTTTTTCCTGGTGTAACATGGTTCAAGCGCATTAGTTGTTACATCGAGAAGTTTTTGATAATAAAAAAAATATAGTGGCTCTAAAATGTTTTTATGAATAACTAAGTGAATGGAATAAAATTTCATTAAATCAGAATAATTATATTTAATAAAATCTTGATGATTTTTTTTCATTAGTGGTATTTTTTAAACTAACAAGACATGTAGCACTTTCTATGAAATAAGCTGAAAAGACTCAAAACTGTCCCTTTAGCAAATAGCAAAGCCTTAAGTTTAGTCTCTTCTGACTCAAAAATAGGTACGCAGCTACAAGCAGAAAACTTCCGAGACACAAAGTTCCATTGTACGCAATGTACCGTACATTGCTTATCTTCGTTGTGACTACTGTATATTGCTAACTAGCGGCCCGCTCCAGCTTCGGACGGGTATAAAATATATAGCCTATGTCAATAATAGATGTTATTATACATATAAACCTTCCTCTTCAATCAGTCTATCAAAAAAAACCGCATCTAAATCCGTTGAGTAGTTTTAAAGATTTAAGCATACATAGGGATATAGGGACAGAGAAATCGACTTTGTCATATACTATGTAGTGATATATAAATAGGTTCTCGAATGGAGACCACGGACTGGCAAGCGCAGCATAGGACGGCCACCGACCAGGTGGACAGACGACCTGACTAAGATCGCAGACAGGGGCTGAAAAAATTATGCGGGCCACTCCCAACCGGTCCTTATGGGAATCAATGGGGGAGGCTAATGTCCAGCAGTGGACGTTCTATGGCTGAGATGATGATGATGATGTAGTGATGTCCATTGTATATTTCTAATGTCTATTGTTACTACTGTATATAACTAATCTCCATTGTTACTATTGTATATTGCTAATCTCTGTTGTTTGTACTGTATATTGCTAATCTCTGTTGTTTGTACTGTATATTGCTAATCTCCTTTTCGGTGTCACAGTGTGCGCACTAGTCCATGTGCATTTTCATCACTGTCCGCGAAACGTGCCTCCTTATGCGTCGTTTATCTTGTTTATTATCCTATTTATTATCTCGTAACGGGACGGGACTCTCAGATATCCAAGACAACGGCGAATTTTATACCACTCTAAAATTTACTGTGATTTAGAACGGACTCTGTACTTACCTGAAATTTAGTTTAAGGTTTCTCTTATTAAGTTTTGCGAGCTTTGGAAGACGTGCATACAAGCTTGCGTGTAACTTATGGTTTAAGATATTTTACTCGTAAGTAATAATTTTATGTAAGTCTTCTGTATAGAAGAGAAACGTGCTTGAATTATCTATCTGACTGCACCAAAACTTGGCACATAGTGTTATTGTGATGTAGGCAAACCACTACGAAAATAGTTGATATTGTTTAATACTTTATTTATGGCGTTTGACCACAATCTGATTTAATGGTCAGTGGCTAAATGGGGTCGAAGAAGTAATCACGCTAAGACCGTCACTGGTTCTCAAGGCCTGAACAAGCTTTTTTTTTAATTTTTTATACTCTATAGATCTAGCGTTTGGCCACTATCTCACTTGATGGGCAGTGACGATGTGGTCGAAGATGTTATCACTAGACCTAGAATGCTCACTGGCTCTCAAGGACTGCTGCCTGAGCACACTATATATTTGGTGACAGTTTTTCAAACTTGAGGGTGGTAGCTAGCCAAGCGGGTATTCGAAAGTACCCTACCACCATGCTGGGAATTCGATAACGGTGTTACCTACACCGGAAGCTCAAGCTGTTGTTGGGGATCGAACCAGTGTCCGTCAGTTTGACAGGCGACGCTCCCCCCGCTGAGCTATCATCGCTTCAAAACGCTATTGTGTTTGTTGCCAGTTTTTCAAATATGAAGATAGCAGCTGGCCAGCAGGTATTCAAAAGCACTCTACAACCATGCTGAGAATTTGATAACGGTGTTGCCTTTACCCGAAGCTCAAGCTATTGGTGGGGATCGAACCAGCGTCCACTAGTTTGTCAGCCTACGCTCCTACCACTACACTACCATTGCTTCCAAATTTGACCGCCAAAAAGCTGAATTAAAAAAGTGGGGGTTCAATTAGATACAAAATTTTAGCAGTTCCGCTTTGAAACATTTTTGAATTTATTATTCTTTGACCAGAATCACTTCAAACCGAAAATTTTATTCAGTGATCATACGCACGAAGTTTTTTGCTTCCGCTTGCTGGATGCGTACTGGAACTATTTGACCGACTTTGTTTCCTGATTGGTATAATTCTGGAACCTTAAAGTTACGAGTGAAAGGGTACTTCCAAGGCGTGCGTGTTACACATATGAGAGCGGCACTTGGCAACATATCTGCCAGTTTGCCACCTATTACATTAAAAAAACCGTTGGCGTATAATGCTAAAGAAATGGCTAACAAATATTTTCCCTGGTCTAAATCTATAATCTATTAATTATTATCATGATCTAAACTAAAAGTTAAAGTCAAGCAAGCTTTAGATTTTTTGACAAGACAATATAATAATAGTGTATAGCCAACTCGCACGCATGTGAAATTATTACTCTACGCCGAAAAAGCCTAAATAACAGGCCCTAGAAGGCCTAATTCCATTAACGGAATTTTTATTCGTTAACTATCTGATCAGCATAAAGAAGCTTTAGGAAGGTCCAGCTTTGGTCTTTCATTCAACTATTAGATTATGGTAGAGATTTTTATGGTGGTACTTTCTGGCTGGTTATCAACCTCATGTCTGAAAATCTGTCATCACACAATTATTTGTGGCAAAATTCTTTGAAAGCCAATCGGCATTCTAGTTCGTGATTCCACCTTCGACCACATCATCGGTGTTATCAAGTGGTCAATTAGTAGACCTACAAAGAGATAAAAACTATGTGAGAAGTTCTTTTTCGACAATAACGTGGGTTATACGCTAGTGCACGCAACTATTTAATAAGCAAGACCTTATCAAGGTGGTAGTGTCTTTACCGTCCAAACATGAGGCTGGCCACCATCCTCACATTAAAAAAATAGTCAGTGAGACTTTCCTGTTATCACTTACGTAATTATTTACCATTATTTAGAGAACTCAAGATATAATATTACACTGTATATATAACCTTATAATAATTTAAACGTGACCCAACGAGGTGAAACAAACGAATACGAACGCCAAGGGAACCGCAGCGCAGCGAGCGCAGTGCGACCACGGCCCGTTTATTTAATTCATACCCGCGTAATTTATTTAGCGCTCACAAAAACGCTACATATGACGTTCATAGGTCACTATTAGATGCAATATACTGTGGCATGTTTGGATAAAACACTCTATTATTAATTTTAACCTACAATTATTACTACCGTTTATATTTAAGGATATTAACTCTATTGACACACACAATCACATTGCACAAACACCCAAGACCCGAAAATAAACATCTATGATCCTCACGGAAATGTTTTCCGAGCCGGGATTCGAACCTGAGCTTATAGTTTTACGCCAGTGTTACTGATCACTGAGCCACGAAGACCGTTTTGAAACTAAATATTCTACAAAATATTAGAGCCATGCCGAGAAAGGCTTACCAATAGACATAAGCAAAGTTTTAGCCCTTCATGATCTGAAAGCGAACTTAATTGAAATTGCTGCTTTACGTCTAAAATTATACCTATATACTGAATTGGATTTAAATCCACGTTAACATTGTGGGTACACCGCGCATGGATAGCTGGCAAATGTCCCAAAATATTGAACCTTTGTGCAGTCAACATTATGCGTTAAGGTGGGGTTTCAATATTTGCGACTGAGTGGTCCATACTTGATTGGAACTATTTTTAAAAAAAATCTTTTTTAGTGACAAATATAATAAAATAATTTTTGAATTAATTATCTGTCAATATTCTGCAATTGTGCAATTGCACACGTTAGTTATAATAACTACCTACATTACTGCATTAATGTTCGTAAAGAGCAATACAGTTTATGACAATAGATGATATAAGGTCAGGCCAGGAGTTTTGGACTACAACGGAATCAATTGTTTTATAGAGTAACACAAGTCTGAATAATGACCTACGCCCATGAAATTAAAAAACACTGGACTGTGTATTTAATGCGACGTGGTTTTACCCGTATGGCCTTGAGTTTTTTAAGTTTCTCAGTAAACTCCAGAAGAACATATTGACTTCAAAAAAATTTTTAAAAAAATGGAACCGACTTCAACACTCAAAATTGTAAAATAACTTTTTGACGTCGGTACCATGATAGATCAAAAGTAACTATGTTTTACATCGCACTAACTATACTAACTACAACTAATACTAACGTACTTAGCCAGCTTTTTTTGTTTTTCAATTCAATTTAAATTTTTTTGATTGATTCATCTGTGAATATTAGTTGTTACATAATACATATTAATGTCGCTGTGTCGTATCATTGAAACCCTTCCTTAAACCATTCAATATACGATAATATTGTGTCCCAGAGGTGGATGATTCCAGTGTCCTCTGCCACAGAGCAGGGACTCTGACGTACAATTTTCTCTTGACCATTAATTAAAAGATACACGTTAATTATTCCAGAATTCAGTCCGATTTTAATTAAATATTCGTATTTTAATGAAGCTTTCAAAACTTTACTGATAGATTAAAAGTTTTTGAAGTATATTTTCTACAATTAATTTGTTGTGCTAATTCAAAAACATTTTTATATATCTTAATATTTATTAGATTACATTATTTTTTATTCATTATAAGCTTGCGGTTGACAGCTGTTTCTGATTAAGTGTCGACGTAGTGAAAAAAATGTGGTACTTGAGCCTCGAAAATACCTATTTACTAGCCACTTGAGACTTTTTTCTTATAATATATATACGATATTGATACTGGGTATATTTAATATACTCTAGTAAACTTTACTGAACAAAGGTTATACTTAATATATTTACATACACAAAATATATTTTTTAATACAGTTGCTCAAAAAGTGGCGTATGGCAGGGACTTATAGCGTTCGTGATGTGGGCTATTACATACTCGAGCTTTTTCTTTACCTTTTCCGAACTCGTGCGTTCTCTTTCCTAACTGTCAAAATAATGACAAACCACGAAGTTTTTACTAAAAAAAATTCATAGAAGATTCTATGATTCATGCAAATATTTCTAAACAGAAGCTACTAATTTGTTTCAATATCAGATTTAATGATTTGATTCAATAAGTTAGATTAGGTTTCATTTCTTTTCATGTCATTAAATTTCATTTTCATTTCATATTAATAAAAAAATCTACTAAAGACTTGGCTATATGGGCATAGTTCCCTTTGCCTACCCAGAATGGGTGAAGAAAAGAAAAAAAATCTCTGCTTATATTCTTTTACGGTTGGCGCCGTTTTCCATTGGTTGAGTTTATTGTGTTATTATTATTTTATTAAATTGCTTCATTTTTTCGCAACTGTCTTAAAAATAGTTGTTCAGTTCACGTGCGGAACCGTCATTGCAACTTGTTCCGACTGTCAACCCTCACCTTCGGCTGCGCCTTAGCTCGGGTAGACATTTGTTGGAACTCTTTGCAATGACAGGCTTTCCGCACTCGTAATGAAATATACTAATACCGTATGCCGTTTCAAGACCGTCGTAACCTCAAATAACGCCGTAACGATAGACAAAATATTAAATACATATTAAAATACTAGCACGGACGCACATGGCTGAGAGAATAAAAAAAAAACGAATAGTAGTAAATCTTAGTCTTTATTGCTTCTAAACTTAGTCAGTGTTATCAGTACCTTTAAAACAGCGAGTTCCAATGGGCGTAAAAATACCCATATCAAATACACATCCACAGATCAAAACACTGTTCACAAAAATATCATACAAACTCCAATGTAATCTAGAAGCGCCCGAGAAGTAACATAACATTTTAGAATAGAGCAGTGCGCATGCGCAAACGACAAATTTAACTAACAGCAAAGAACAGAAAAACTGGCATGATGGTAGGCGTACTGCTTGCAATATTTTTATTTTTATTTTATTTTCTTTGGGTGGCTTACAGCTAAAGTTACAAATTAGCACAACAAATATTATAAGGAAGAGCCATTTACAAGCCTCCACAGATAATGGAGATACAGTAATAATACATAAAGTTTACAACAAATAGATACAATTTACAATACAAAAAACTAACTAATGTCGTAAGGTACAACCAGAGTGTTAGTTAGTGCCGTGTGTATTGACGCCGAACTACTAATATTTTGATTTGATGTTTGATTACTTTTCTTATAAACCGTCAGTTCCAAACGAGTGCAGCATTTGTATCAGTGTCATCAATTAAGGTCAGTAAGGGTGCCATTACCATTACAGAGGCTCGCGGGTGTTTTGAGGTGATGGTATCGGAATAAATCCTAATGCGTGTTGATTTAAAGTATTACAGATATGTACTTTACCTACGGTCTCAAATATTAATTTGTCGTTACCGCGAACATTTTTGATAAAGGAAAAGTATGGTCGATCGAAAATATTTTTTAATAATAAATTAGCAAATTAAATAAAATTTTGTTTGCTCAGAATTAAACTTCATGAAAATTCCCTATATATGGTATTTTTTTAAGTTAAATAGACATTTACGATTTTCAACAAAATAGGCTGAAAAGAATCAAAATAGTCTATTTAGCAAATGGTCAAGCCTTAAACTCTACAAAAAACTCTAAAATTTGATTTGTTCAAGATTACAGTGCAAATAATAATAATAATAAGTTCTTATCTTCCCACATAAAATCCTTAACTACTAACACTATATACCATCTATGTAAAGTTTACATGGCTGTTAAGGTTCTGTGGGAAGAGCAGGAGCCCAAACTAGGTAGACCCTGTGCAATGGCACTCCTGGCCCTTCCCTCGGAACTTGTTAGCGTATACATTTATACATGTATATTATAGTAAAAAACTTAACTAATTATGCATACAAGAACATTTCCTTTGTAATTACGAGTAGTATGTGAGCAATGTAGAACATAACACATCAAGACCGACTTGATCACATCAAAACGCAACCCTAACAGATGGTTAACCCGTTAATCGATGACTATTGTTGTGGCCTCGTAGGCCGGTGGGCCTGTGGGACGGCGGTTGACAGGTTAATAACACTAAATCAAGTATCGAAGCGATGTTTTCATACGGTGGCTAATAACGGACAAAATGAAACTTTATTGTTGCTGTTTCAACGCTGGAAATGTGATTAATGCTTTTGACGTTTTAATTTCTGGTTTTTATTGGAGCTGGGATATGTGACGTTATTAACGGTTAAATTTTAATGAGTCCGCCGAACAATGTGTGTCAACATTCTAGATTGCTACAATTACACAATACAAAACCTATATTTACCGTTGCTAAATACTGTCTGAAAAAGGCAATGAGGTACTCACAGTGCTGTAAATAAGGCGGTGCCAGCGGTGCCCAGGCACACGTTACAGGCCCTGGAGGGGTGCAGAAACGACCAGACCTGGATGACCATAAACAGTATACTCATTATTTATGGAGTCATACGGATGTAGTCGCATCCCACTACCATCATACATGGCTGATCATAATAATGAACATATTCTTCTTACAATTTAATTACGTTAATCATCATCTCAGCCACAGGACATCTACTAGTTTTTTTTGGTACTGTATAAATCTAGCGTTTGACCATTATCTCACCTGATAGTCAGTGACGATGTGGTCAAATATGTTATCACGCTAGACCTAGAATGCTTACTGTCTCTCAAGGACTGCTGCCTGAACACACTAGGTATGTGTTTGGTGACATATTTTCAAACCTGAGGGTGGTAGCTAGCCAGGCGGGTACTCGAAAGTACTCTACCACCATGCTGGGAATTCGATAACGGTGTTACCGGAATCTCATGCTGTTGTTGGGGATCGAAACAGTGTTCGTCAGCTGGACAGCCGACGCCCCTCCCGCTAAGCTGTCATCGCTTTTGTTCTTAACAAAGAGAACAAAAGTTCTCACCAGTGTTGAAAACCGTGGTATTTAACTATGGATTTTATTCATAAAGCAAGCGAAGGACGGCTTTAACGGGAGTTTTCTATACTCAAATAAGACATGAAGAGACCTATAGAAAATTTAAAAGTATCGAAATACCGCAAAGGCCAAACCTTCTTTCAGTGAAGACCAACAAGCAAGAAAGCACAGCGTAAGATGAGTGATGAGTAGAAACGTTGATCGTTCGTTAGTAGGAAAAAGCCGCAGGCTGGAATAGTATAGTATAGTATAACTGCTGTTTATCAGCCATGGATTGTAACTTATAACGTAAACTAAGCACACTTATACTTATATAATATTGGGTAACCAGTTATTGGCCTTACGTGAATGTTAATTATATTTAATGTTAAGTCTTAATTGTCAACGGTGTTGGTTTCTTAATTAAATAAATAAATAAACAGGCAACTTTTTAACCCAGAAAGAAAAATATATGTAGAAAAAACCATGCGTACCGGGTGGGATAACTGAACCAGCTGGAGTACCATAATTCACGCGGGTGAAACCGTGAGGTACGGCTAATAACTATAATCATCAGGATGGTTGCAAACAAAGATTCACTGAATGTTACGTTATATCCAAATATATTTTTTATAAACACAACAGCCTAGTATATTTGAATAAATCTATTCAACTTAAAAACCAAAAGACAAATTCAACGTCGACATAAACCCAACCGCTTAACCTAGTACACAAAACGTTAAGCGTACCAAGAGATATCCTAAAAGTACAACAAAAGTTGCTACAGCGGTTTCACTTTTGTACTTCCCCACTTTTGTAGTAGCTCTTTGTTGGGAACAATGCTCTTTGAATACTTTTTACAGACTAAAGTTTAAAAAACTAGCTAAAGTATAAATTCATTGGAAACTTGAGGTAACACTGAGAATGGCGGACGATTTTATATGAAACGAATGGATATTAATATTGCGATATTAAAACTATATCGTTACTTAATAGTGTTAGTACAGGATGCTCCATTAGAGACTAAGCTGTATAATTTGTCGGTTATAGCAAGTACTTACGGGAAAACAAAAGCATTTTCTTTCATTTCCCAGGTTTAGGTTCATTAGGGGGTCATCCGCCTAAAAATATTGCTTTGACTATTGCTATACTTTTCGAGTTTCTTGCCGTCTTTTCGAATCTAAGAATAGACTGACAATTGCTCAAATGTTATCGTAGTAGCTGCAGTATTGTAATTACTGATTAGTATTTTATTTTAATGAAGGCATCGAAAAAATATATATTTATATACAAAAGATTTAGCGAAGAAACCAAAAAACAATGCTATTTATATACAACTACTTAAGGTCATTTCTTGATATAATAACGTAGATAAAAACAATTACAACTAACAAATAAAATAATACAAGACTTCGTGTCGTTATTTCACTACACATCTGAAAAAAATTGTGACGGATTGACATTACGGAAGAGGAGAAACAAATAGCCAAACCGAAGTTAAGTTTATTGAACATGATTTGATTCTATTTTTATAGTCCGCCGGCGCCGCTCTTAATCCTGTGTACACGAGAGGAATAAACGATTCAGAAATGTATTACACAAACTGTTTTGAACCAAAGCTAAAACATTTGGAAACTTCCAGTTTGATAATTTTTTTTTTTATATAGGTTATTGACTGGAGATCATGGACTGGCAAGCGCAGCATAGGACGGCCACCGACAAGGTGGACAGACGACCTGACTAAGATCGCAGGAGAAGGCTGGATACTGGCCGCTTTCGATCGTTTCTTGTGGAATTCAATGGGGGAGGCCATCTCCAGTAGTGTGAAATATTTTGTTAAAGTCAGTACTATGATAGTTCAAGAGTAGCGTAATCGTTACTCTTTTCAGTGACCTTTGCTACGCACGAGCTCAATTGTCATTCACCCTCAATAAGGAAGTCATCCAGAACAATGTAACGATTTTCAGTTATTGGAGTGTAAAACTCAAAAACCGCTTGACCGATTTTGAGAAAATGAAATGGACCAAATGAAGCAAAGAACTTTTTCTTTCAAATAAAAAAGAATCATCAAAATCGGCTCACCCAGTCGAAAGTTTTGAGGTAACAAAAAAAAATAGTCGAAATTGAGAATCTCCTCCTTTTTTAAGTCAGTTGAGAAAGATGAAATTTAAAGTAGATGTAAATAAGAATGACAGTTGGAATTACAACTGAATTTAATCAAAATTAAATGTACAATAATCGTGAAACATGAAATAGTAAAATCAATGAAAAATAAATAAATAATTCAATGTAAAATTTTGTCAACGTACATACATATTCAAGCCACCCTACCTTAGGGATGTGTAAAGTCCACAGCCTTCCAAATGCTACCATCTGCCACACTTCTTTCGCTTAATCTACGCTCATCAGACCTCTTATATAAGAGCGTCGGTTTAGAGTACTGTTGTCCTGGCCCTTTCTTAGCACTTCCTCAATCTGATTTCGGAACGTTTACCTTGGCATTTTTCTTCCAATACTACCATTCACTTAACTTATGTGTACCTTCTAAGTACCAACTCTTTTCATTCTATCTTTTTACATTACCAAACCATCTTAGCATACTTTTCTCAATCTAACTTTACACCACAGCATTCCCTTATAACAGTTTTCTTTACCCTGTCACGCAGTTTCACTCCAATCATACATCTCAGAGCTCTCATTTCAACTGCATGTATTTTGCTTTAGTGCATTTGTTAAATACTATTGTGTATTTTAACATTAATTAGTGCGCGTGAATGAACAATTATTCAACGACGGAATTTAAGCTGAATATTCTATAATAATATTAAAACTCACGTTCATAATTACTTTACACTGTTTCTTACGGGTATAACGTGGTACTTACGCGTAGTCGATCACGATCGACAATTGTTGTTGTCCAGTGCGAGACGGGACGTTACGACTAACGCACCGCACTCAAGATCCTGATGAAGGCTTCCGGAAGAAGCCGAAACAATTGTCGATCGTGATCAACTACGCGTAAGTACCACGTTATACCCGTAAGAAACAGTGTAAACTGAATATTCTATTTCTATTTAAATGGCTTGGCATTATTTATATTTCTGGGATGGTCAACGCGCACTAAACATGCTAGGCCCACCTCTGGGTTGACGGGCTCTCGGTGAGGTTAACACCATACCCAAACAAACACCATAGTAGGATTGTACTAAAGCCATATTTATTTCTTCACATGACTAGTTACCACCATCAAAAAAATATCACCAAACAACACCAACTCGCATTGGATGGATTATGCCAATCACTTCTCTCTGGGAGAAAAACCCGTGTCCCAGAAGTGGAAACGTTTCAGGCTGATTATGCACCAAACGCAACCTGTGTTCGAGCAGCACAGCTATCTGTTAGTGCCAGGCATGAGTCTATCTCCGGCCAAATTTTCACTGACCATCAAGCAAGATAGCGGTTAACTTTAAAGTAAATAGTCTCATAAAACAAGGGGTCGCATTCTCAATTTCTTTGGATATGTTTTGCGGCGGCAAATGATTCTATGGAACGCCTTGTAGTTCAGGGAAAAGTGTGGATGGCACCAGAGCCCACGCCAGATAAACGATGCGCTGGACTGACAAGTGAAAGCTTCTTTGGATGGTCCACTCCGCGAATGCTCCAGTAAGTCAGCGGTATAAGACAAGTGGCGACGGATTGTCAAGCGTGCCATCACTCTTTATGTGACGTGTACAATTTTACCTTTCTTGACTGAGTCGTCCTGATAAAGTCAAAATTGTAGAGAAATTAAGCTATTTTGACGGATTAACAGAATAATTATGAGTAATATATAATACAATTTTCTTTATGCAGATGTATGTGGTAAGTGCAATGAAGAATTATTGTATTTTGTATTAATCTCTACTTAATGTAAACCAGCCCTCAGTATCATACCGCCATAAATTATTTATGAATTTTGTTTCAAAACATCAAACAATCGTAATAATACTTCTTTGATATTTCACTGCGACAGGGTACTAAAACGCGCACGTATTTTCTAACGATAGTAAGAGATAGCCAGTGAAGTTAACATTTTATGAGCACTTAGTTAATGTACTTCTGAGTCGTAAAGTTAAAGATAAAAAGTGGAAGAAATCTTAGCAACTACAGTAAGTTGGCTGTAATTTTGTAATACGTTGAAATATCATATAAACTTTTTACTTTATGGAAGAGCGCTCGCTACGGAGTTTACCTGTATGACATTAGCTAACAGCCTATTTTTTTAAACTCTTCGTGTGTTCTAAGCTTGAAAAAAATGTTACGTAATTAGAACAATTCGCCAAAATCTCGGATTTAATCACAAAGTTGAAGAAAACAGTTGCGATTTGATCCGAATATCTCAGATAATTTGGTTGGTGCAAGTGAGCCTAAGTATATATAATATAAATATTGTAAATACGGCATATTGGGTCTAAAAGGCTCCCGTGGGACAGAAGTAACGGAAAACCGTTGGTAACGCGGGTGAAACCACGGGAAGTGGGGCGTACGGCCAGCTAGTGTTATATATACCTATATCAGTATTACCTACGCAGCATGATGTGGTTCGTCCAACCCTTGTCGGCGGATCTAATTAACGATCGGCAACGGCACGACAACGGGGTGACAGGACATTATTAGTGCAACTATCAATGTACTGTAATGATGAGACAGTACTGCGATGTCTGGTGTTTTGACAGATTGGGTTCCCGATTCATTAGGTACAGTCAAATTTTAAAAATATGAAAATGACCCTACTGGGCTGATGTAGTAAGAGGTTGACCAAACCCCTATGTAATAATACAGAATAATAAAAAAACAAATTCAAAATTGTTTTTTTGACTGAATGATTGGCCTCTTAAGCGGATCAGCTTCGTTTATTTATTTCCATGGTTGAAATTACTAATAATGCTTTGAACTGGGCTGACTAAATTATTGTTTCTGAATTTGGGCCAAGGTAGATTTTAATAATAATAATTATCATCTTAATCTCAGCTATAGGACGTCCACTGCTGGACATACGCCTTCCCCATTGATTTTCACAAGGACCGGTTGAAGCGGCTCGCCTGCAGCCCTTGCCTGCGATCTTATTCAGGTCGTCTGTCCCCCTGGTCGGTCAGTGGCCGTCTTATGCTGCGCTTGCCAGTCCGTGGTGTCCATTTGAGAACTTTTCGACCCCATCGGCCATAAGTTCTTCGAGCTATGTGCCCTGCCCACTGCCACTTCAACTTGCTGATCCGCTAGGCTATATCGGTGACTTTCGTTCTTCTACGGATCTTCTCATTTCTGATTCGATAACGTAGAGAAACCCCGAGAATCCGAGGTTTTAATAATAAGCATGGATAAAAATATAGGTATAAATATTTCTTTTAATGTATACAATGAGTAGCTATAATATTATGGTTAATTTTTGAACGGGGCTATTTTTTTTATCATACTCAGGCCCCCGCACTAGGATTCCCTGTGTCGCGGGACACAGGGTATGGACCCGGCATGGACACACACAATCACAACACACAAACAACCAAGACCCAGGACAAACACCTACACTCATCGCATAATTGTTTACCCCTGCCGGGATTCGAACCCAGGGTCCCGGAGACACAGAAGTCATGTCACTAACACTGACCACTGCGCCACGGCGACCGTCGTAGAACCAAATAACTTTAATAATAAAATGATAATAATATTATTATTATAGTAAAATGTGTTTATTCGAGTTATAATAAATTTAAATTATATGTTGCAGGTGTTATGCACGAAGGCATAACTATTTATCATTAACTGAATATTTTATCATTTTATGTGAAATAACTTTGTGTATATTTTAAAAGACAATGGAATTCCTTACGTTATCAGCATTATATTTAATTATATATATCATCATTATATGACATGGGTACTAGGCTATAAATTATAACTAAGTATTTACTCACTGAGATCTACCTATCTAATCAAGAAGTCACCAGGTAATATTAAATTAAATATATTATATAGTATATATATATATATAATTATATATATATATATTAAAATAGTAAACAGCTAAGGACTTGAATTGCTTTTAATAATTATTGCAATCAATTTTGAGGGTAGGTATAGTCTCTTTTACGTCTGTTCGCAAAGGACTACCAATATAAGAAGAACAGACAAGAAACTCATAGGGCTTGATTGTTTTCACATTTTAAAAATTTGGTTTTTGGGCAGTGACTGCCAATGTATTTGAATGTATTGTATTATGAACTCATAATACAATATATATATATATATATATATTAGAAATGCTTACAAATATAAATGCTTGCACTTCAAAAGCTAATTTTTAACACTACATCAAGGCCTAAAACGACAATTACTTTATTTTAAATTAATACCAACAAAAGTAAAATCCTAATATAAAATGTATGGAATATATCGCAGACGATATTATGTAGGAGTATACGTATAAATAGCTGAGATCTTAAAATCCTACCGAAAAGTTTGACTGAAGATTAGATAACAATAAAATTGCAAAACAAATTTCGATGGCTTCAATGTGAGCTTTGAGAAGGGTTATGAATATAGAGGCTTGTTGTGATGTCTTTTACTGCAAAAGTGATAAAGATCGTAAACCGGGGAATCGTTTTTAGAGCATGCTTTAATCATCTGTTAATTTAGATATAGCTGGTTTTTGACCGGTAACTTACTAGTTTGAATGTGTTAAGAGATTTACTATAGATTACTTAAGTAGGTACGTGATGCGAATTCCATGGGTGCACGCCTATGGAAAAGGGCAGTAGTAGCAAGATAATAATAATAATAATATACATTAACGTTATATACATTTCTTAGCAAATCTCTGAGTTTCGCAACGAAATTTTAATTAATTAATAAGGAGTGTATTGAGCATACAGTACACACACACACAGTGCACACAGTGCTGTAACTCAGCAGTCACAGCATGTATTGGTGACCATTAGTGGAATTTGAAATTCGAAAGGCACTCGCGGGTGCCGTTCGACAGGCATACTAATTTTAAAAAGTAATCGATCCGACATTTGACAACACTTGTTAGTTCACGCCTATAAAGGCGTACTTAAAGGTATACTTGAGTGGTCTAAAAACTTACGGGACTGCCTACAAGCCTAACATGGACAACAGCCTATCCACTCACCCGCACTGGTCCGTGCATTGGATTATAGAGGATTATAGCCAATAATGCAATAATCCCAACAAAACGGTTAGTGTTAGGGATGGTCATGTTAAATATAAAAGTGTTACAAAAGGCAGAAATAACCACATTAGTTCAGAAATAGCACAAACAGTTACAAACAGGAAGAATAACAAGGAAATGTCGTTACTCCTAACACCTTCCGATAGGGTTACAAGTTTTAAGCCTGCTTCTGGAGAGACGAGGGTTGTCAACCCTGGACATGTTTTTATTGATTCTTCTCACTTTTAAATTAGCAATTCACAGGCTGGTAGATGTGAAAATAATTTTGCTAGTATTATGAAATTAAAACGCTTAGCAACTTTCAATAGGTAAAAAAAGTGCAAAATAAGTGAGTAGCTGAAGCACAAATCACTGTCGCAGTCGAATCGCAACCGTATCGCAGTGCGAAATAATTGAACGATAATAAAGTTTGTATTGAGAATACTTGCATTATTCAATTGTTTATATGTAATATGACTGTGACTCAAGTAATCACTGCTATAAATAGGCACTGAATTTATATTTGCGAAACGCATAGGTCGGATCAAAGGCCGTTACAAAGCATGTTTAATATTTATAACATTTAACTAGTTTGAAATAAAATCGAAAGAATATTTGTTTAACTGTCAACGCATATAGTAAACTCCACTGAACGTGCTCTGTGTCGTGATCAAATGCGAACAAAAATGGGGCCGCCCAAAATTTATTGGTTAATTGCACAATATTTTAAAACAATATTACTCCACTTTTAACTTTGTTTATATATTTTTCTATATCAAAACCGAGGAGCTGTTTTGCTGTACCGAAAAACATTTTAACTTTATTTAATAATTTCGTTCATAAAAATGCATGTTGCTTTTTGCGAACTGTTCGTCATTAAACCACGCACCCTCGATCAATCAACGGAATCTTGACTTATTTAACATAATGGTTTACTTTACTTTTAAAAGAAAAACATTAAAACATGTAGAGCTGAAAATCAGTTAGAAAACTGGCCGGAGAGTAATTTTCCAGCACATATCAGAAAAAATGTGAAAACTTATAATTTATAAGCTTACTAAAAAAACTGCAAATTCTTCAAGTCTCGGATCCATACAGGTATTATCCACAAATTTAAATGGAATTATCGGTTTAAGAATCCGCCTCGCACTGGTCTAGTTTTTTGGGAAAGAACTGAACCGTGGAATGAGCTGGCAAGAATTGGGCACAAATACATTCAGTTTTTTTTTTCAAATATTATATTGACTAATTATCTTGATATTTACGTATCCAGCTTGAATGCAGTTTTTGTATTAATGAGGTGGCATAAATTATTGATTATATTATGAAACATTTATGGGTTTTTTTTTACCATCATCACATTTATCTTTCATCACTGACTTATTATGACCTGGTAAAAGTCAAATAGTCTTTTGTTGAAGTGTTTTTAGACCCAATAGTTCTCTAATTTGTTAGTTATCGAATTCTTAATTTTATTTATAACTATTTCAATAAGAGCGGTGATGAAGTGATGGATTGATACTAAATCTAGTGTTTCGAACCTGTCTAAACACTCTTCCAGTTTGGACTTTACCCATTAGAAATAATTTCAAAACTCAAATCGAATGTATCTCGAAAACATGACGATTTCATATAAATAATCAGAAAAATACAAAATTGTATAGAGACCTCAACCACCAAATACCCTAAAAATAACCATTCACACAGGGCGGTAGTACCGGAATACGTCACACTTAAAAAAAACAAATTAAAATACCCCGCTTCAACCCTACGCCAAAGTACATGTAGGGAACCTTAATTAAGGGCCGTTTCATTTCGCCCAAAGCCTTGCGACGCGCCCTCGCGTTCAATTACTTTTTAATTAGTAACAAATACAGAAACAGTAACTGGTGATGTACTCCGTTTTAATTTTGGATGGTATCGCGTGGTTTCCGTGAATTGTTAATGGGTTTTCCTGTGTGCCGAGTGTTATGGGAATGGTTGGACTGAAATTTACTGAAATGAGACGAAAACGCCTGTCATACTCTTATTCTACGCAATTTTAAAAAAGGAACAATATCATATTTTTTTAAATCCAGCTCCATACATTTTGTTCAGCACTTTTAAATATTCTAATTATCATATTAGCTTATAGTATACCCTTTGCTGGACATACGGCTTCACATTCAACCTCCTCCTGCTGTCATGGTCAGGTCTTCTCTCCATCTTGTCCATGGACGTTCCACTCTGCGGTTGCCAGTCCGTGGTCTCCACTCAAGAACTTTTCGTACCCCATCAGCCATCAGTTCTACAATATATAATTTCCTTATAAACAAAATCATACTTGTAACTATATTATTGCCTATATGGAAAATAATTCTATGAAAATCATTGTCGCCGTTTTAGAGATTAACGGGTAAAAATAAACATACAAAGTTTAAAAAATAGTATTTTATGAATCATGTTTGTATGTCTTGTTAAAATCTGTGCAAAAAAAAAACATATAGTATTGCTTATGCTTCTTTTATCATCGCATAGTAGTTCTATGCATGCATACTAGTTCTCTCAAATTCAAATTCAATTCATCAAAAAACACACGGTAAGTCTAGGCTGAGCTATCCTTGAGAGGCAGTCCAGGTTCTATTTTTATCCAATTCGATCTTTGACCAATCGTCACCAACCAATCGTAGATCAATTGGCATAGTGTCCACTATATACCACACTAGTTAGACACCAAGGAGCACTATACAATCCTACTAATATTATAAATGCAAAAGTTTGTGTGTATGTATGTATTCATGTGTGTAAGAGTGTATGTTTGTTACTTCTTCACGCTAAAACGGCCACACCAATTTCGATGAAATATAGTATGGAAATATTTTGAACCCTGGATTAACACATAGGCTTCTTTTAGCCCGGAAAAAGTATAACTCCCGTGGGATAATTGAAGTAGCGGGCAAACCGTAATCCACGCGGGTGAAACCGCGGGGCGCTACTAGTAATAAAGTAAACTATTCACCGTGTACCTACTGCTCTAAATGTGAATTTTTCTTTTCTGAAGTCATGACAATATCGAAAGCCGAAGTCGCGGACACTTGTTTGTAAATAATACATTCTTTATCACTTCACCTTATCTTGGTGTAACCATATTTGAAGAGCTACTTCAAATTTATCAGTATCTAGACTATGTAAACCAGTCATAATAATCCCGGCAGCACTCAGCAACTCACTTATTTATTCATAGGATGGTTCAAGTGCCACTGGGGCAATTCTACTCTTTTCACAGTTATAACTTTGAAATGTGAGGATATTTTTCATAAGTTTTTGGTGTCATCAATAGACAGAATTGTTCGGTTTGGCAATTTTAATCTCCATAAAGATTCCTTGATAAGATGTACATAATATAACTTTTCAACTAATTTGTCTTACATAGACTTGACAATTCAATTAAAAATATCAACATACTGAATTTGACAAGTATTCGTTTAACTGCGGGCAAGATAATGTTAAACTTAGATAATATCTAAGATCAAAATCATACTTCTAGCGATTTAAGCTGGCTGAACAATTTGGTAAATCAACTGAATAAGTCAAAATTAAAATTATATGTAATGTATTCTAAGATTTCCTGTCTGGACATACCTAATACTTTTGATGACAAAAAAATTAGCGATACTTATTTTTAATTTAACCAGAATGACATGTATGAACATATCTGTTTGACATGTGTCTGGGTGTGTTATGTATATAAGTATATAATTATATCAGTCAACAAGTTACCATAGTACAGGCTCTGCCTAGTTTGGGACCTGAAGACCTTGTGTGAATGTTAATGAATAACCAAAAAAAGAAGTAGACATCAAACTGTTTGCATGGTCGATATAACTAACTATAATCATGATTATTTTTTTATCTAAATCGTGAGAGCGGTGATCGGGATAGTCCGAAGATGCTATATAATTTCTCATTTATGAGTCTGAGATAGTCTGATAATATAACATTGACGACATAATAATATAATGTATAACATAACTATTATGAAAAAATTTCATTATTATCCAACTAGTAGCGCCCCACGGTTTCACCCGCGTGGATTACAGTTTTACCACTACTTCAACTGTCTCACGGGAACTATACTTTATCCGGGATAAAAGTAGCCTATGTGTTAATCAAGATTTTAAACTATCTCCATGCCAAATTTCATCGAAATTGGTATAGAAGAAGAGCGAAGAGCGTGAAGAAGTAACAATCATACTATACACACATACACAAACTTTCGCATTTATAATATTAGTAGAATTATACTAGCAGCTTAGCAGTATCATTAAAATTATTTGTCCATAATGAACGTATGAAAACGGAAAAGAAATCGTTATTACTGTGACGACATAATGGCCATATCTATGGCCGGACTATACGGACTGGCCGGATGGCGCAGTTGGTAGCACTCTGCCTTCTGAGCCGCTGGTCCCAGGTTCGATTCCCGGGCAGGTCAAACATTTGTGTGTATGAACATGTCTGTTTGACCTGTGTCTGGGTGTGTATATGTATATAAGTATATATTATATAAGTATGTATATAAGTATATATCAGTCATCAGGTACCATAGTACAGGCTCTGCCTAGTTTGGGACCTGAAGACCTTGTGTGAATATTGTCCCATATTATTATTATTATATCTATCAAGTAAAATTGTCCCCGTGGTTAATATTTAAGTGTTGCTAGTGCAGTGCTGACGTGCAGTGATTCTACTATTAAATAAAAAGAGATACATGCAAGAAAATTTTACCGTATCACGTTATTTGTGAATGATGGGAGTTCATTTTTACTCCTAGAAATAATGTTGGAGGGTGAAAAATTACTAGAATTGCTCATAACAAATATTATTGAGCACATAATTTCTCAAATATAATATCTATATAAAAGGTCAAATAACTATATTTAGCTTCCAGTTCCTGTGTCTCATAACATTCAATGACAATAACAGACAATTATCCTGTTGATTACAAAAAGATAATTGTATAATAATTGTTTCTTGGAGACCTTAATGATCTGATTTCTCGTGATCCATGCTGAAAGATTTTTTCATTAGAAAGAGCCCCATTTTCTTCATGAAGCGTGTCAGCTCCCACGCTCTTCTGTTTCGTTACCCAAATGGAAACTGCCCTACTCGCAACTGACGATCACTTCATCTCAGCCATAGTCTCCACTGCTAGGCATAGGTTTCCCCCAATGATCTCCATAAGGACCGGAGTAATCGTGTCCAACAGATTTCATAAATATCCATTGTTATAATATAATGGTTTTTTTTTAATTACAGTGAGACAGTCGTCAAACGCAAACGTATAATATGTAAAAAAAAATATTCAGGGTTATATATGAATAATATTTATAGGGTGGAGTTCATCAAAATTATACATCCGAATATTAATTTTACCTTCGGTCAAACAGTTTCACTATATGCTAAAAACTGTTTGACCAACGGTTTAATTGATAATCGGACGTTAAATTTTGATGAACTCCACACTTAACCGATGTCATTTTATTCTAAGCAGCGAAACGGTTAAAACAAAACGCTGAAAACTGTTATACTCAGTTTATATATTGAAATACTATTTTGTGGTTACGATGCCATTTCTCAGAGTAGCTATTACCAAGATAGAACAATTTATTTCAAGACTTCTCTGCGGACAATTTAATATTATATGAAACATATTTATAAAGAGAACATACGACCCATTTGCCGTTAATGGTGTGATAGTTTGTACGAGCGATGCGGTAATGACATGGATTAACTATTTGACTCGATAAGATTTGTTTTATATGTATCGTTAAGGCCTGCTGTCCACGACAGCTTCATTTTCAGTTTGCATGCAAGCTGTACATTTTATAATTTGGATCTTAAGTTGTATCCGCGTTACGTCAAACAGGCTCCATCAAAATTACATTTTTAAGCGATGATAGTTCAGCGGTGGTAGCGTCGGCTGTCAAACTGACTTCCGGTGAAGGTAACACCAAACTCCAGGTTATCAAACTCCTACCAGACACTAATTGATGACTGATATATATATATATATATATATATACTTATATACATATACACACCCAGACACGGGTCAAACAGGCATGTTCATACTCACAAATGTTTGACCTGTCCGGGAATCGAACCCGGGACCAGCGGCTCAGAAGGCAGAGTGCTACCAACTGAGCCAACCGGCCAGTTTACCTACCTTTGAGTAACCGCCTGGTTAGCTACCAGCCTCAAGTTTGAACAACTGTCACCAAACACATAGTGTGTTCAGGCAGCAGTCCTTGAGAGTTGGCAAACATTCTAGAAAAAAAGTATCAAAAAATCATTCAACACAATTCAAATACTTTATAGATTTGAATCTATAAAGTGTAAAAAACATTAATTATGAACATTAACGTCTCAAGCTAGTTGGAACTTACGTTAAAATTTTTCAAGTACAACAATTCGGCTACTGGTGGTATTTGAAACTACGACTACAGTTTGCCGTCCTGTCGCATTGTCATCTAAGCTATAGCAGCAGTTAAGAGTACACTCTTAACCTACACTTTTGTTTAAATGGCCTGATGAGCGTTCATGAAGCGGAAAAGGTTTGTCAGTATTGTAGCAAGTGGAAGCTGCGATATCTGTCTGATCTTTCGGGAAACAGGTATATCATTATGTACATATCTGTATGTAAAACTCACAAAAAGGTCACTTGGTACACATCTAAATAATATAATATAGCGCCATAAATCCGCTAAAAGGAATTCAATGAATTCCTTTTAGCGGATTTATGGCGGGAATTCTACTGACATACTAGAATTTTGGCTTAGTTTAAAAATTTTCCCCAATTGCGGTACAATTAATGTATAACGATAAAACTTTTAATTAACATATGATTTCTTATGAATAGAGTGTGAAAAAATGAACGAAAAAAACTATTTTGGTCAATTTTCTCTTTAACCACATTCTAGTGATGTTATTACTTTTTATGCTTGTCAGTCATGAACATTTTAATTTCACGCTTTCTTTCAATGTGATTACGTTATATGTATACACGTACTTAGCGTAAATGAAAACTATGTTTTATTGAAACCGAATATAATGAATAATATCTTATTATATTGTTGCGAAAATGGACTTCCATTTGATAGAAATAATCACTCTTATAAACTAACTTTTATCTATCAACTTTAACGGTAACGTTTTAACGTGAGACAGGTCAAACAGCAGTACTGCAGTTGATCAGTTCGGTCACCACGAGATGTCATGTTGCAGAAGTGCTGCTCGCATTTCCCCCCGCGCGATTTTATCTATCGAGTTTTTGCCGGCGCCAATATTGCAACCATTCTTTAAGTGAATGGTCTCATGCATGACGATGGTAAAAAACTTTTCAGCATGACATATTTTAATCTCTGGAATTAAGTTAGGAGTTCTTTAATATGGGACGCTAAATGCGTTGACAGTGACCTAGTTGGCGGCGTGACATCTTCCCGAGACATTTGTTATGTGCCACGGCAAATTTGGCGGAGCAATTAAAAATGGCGCGGCGAAAATATGCTAACTTAAGTATTGGTTACATAATTATTTGAACCTTTTGCCATTTATGTTCAATGTATGCTTGGCTTATGTCGACTTGGTAGGGCATTTGATATTTTATGTGCTAACAGACTACAGTAAGTGACGCGTTGTGTCATTAAATCTAGCATTAAAGCAAGATTGATTTAATAAAAACGAATTAAAAATAGCGGAAGCTGTCAAAATTGGTCATTGTGAGTCGAGAATATTGCTATATTAAATAGTAAGTACACTAAAGCGCGAAAACACAACGATTGAATGCAATCTTATAATCTAGAAAAAATATATTACAACAAACACATTTTCTTAATCCATAGTTACACGTGGTTTACGTATTACATTCTATCGACCTTGATTAAATTTAATGATATAATAAAATATTCTTGTTATTAAAGTGCTGTTTATACAATTTATATGAAATGCATATCGCTTTAAAATTTGTAATATTTTAGGTTAGGCTAATAACAAATTCTTAAACTCATTGCAGGCATTTATTTATGTTTGATAACGTTCAATAAAAGAGAATGGTTACAATATATTCCTTTATTACATAAAAGTATTACGGACACGCCTGTTGCGCATTGTAGTTTTCTAAATTAAAAATGTAAAGTTATTTAAAAGCATATATTTATTATTATTCTATGTAAATTGTACAAAGAGATTAAAACTATTAAGTATGTTTGCATCAAGTTTCATAATTCTTTTATGTATTCAATTTTTGACATCTTTTGGTCACAAGCCCTATTATGATATAGACAGAGCTGAAGATATCTTCAAGTGGTATATAAATGCATACAGCAAAGTTTATTCAACACAACTGGAAGAGTATATGCGGTTTCAGTTTTTTGTGACAACATTGAAAGAAATTAACTTTTTGAACAATGTCAACAGTCATGCTGTTTTTGGTATGTTCATTTCTATTTAAACACATTGTAAAATCTTTGAAAAAAATTTGTCCCAAGTCCGCTTTATAGGTGTGGTTTTATTTATTTCTATTCACGACATAGAGTCTTCGACCATTAATTGTTTTATGTTCATGAGTATATCCGTTCTGCCGCAGCCATAACTGAAAAAAAAGAATATCAATAAGAAAATAATTAATAAGCATTGTACTTATACTAAAACAAAACATTGTTTAATTTAAGATTAAAGATAAACAAAAATACGATGCTTCATAAATTTTAAACGTTATTTACAATTTTTGTAGAACTATCTTTCATTTTCTTCTAAAAAGCATGTTACCCATTTTTGTTTTTCAAATGCTTTCTTTACAGACTTCAAAAAATAAAAGGTCATTATTTACATTTTATTTTTAACCATTTTCGGACATTCAGACACGAAGATCTATCCGTAGAAATTACTTGTTTTTTAAAATTTTATTTATATCGGTTATTTGTAGATTTCTTTTATCTTCCAGATTAAGCCCATACAAATCTCACTCAATGTTAATTTTTCACCAACCTCTAACTATTTAGTTGAAGTGAGTTTTAAGTTTTTAGTCTACTTTATTTCAGATATCAACCGGTTTTCCGACTTATCGAAGGAAGAATTTACACTGGTCCACACGGGCTATGTACAAGACCATTTACTTGGATGTAGGAATACTGCTCACTCACCCTGTACAACGTTCTATGATCATAATATAACCACTCACTATGCGCCCTCTAGGTTTGATTGGAGAAAATTAAATAAAGTTACAAGGGTAAGAGATCAAGGGAAATGCGGATCATGCTGGGCATTTTCTGTTATTGGTATGTATATTTTTTACTAAATAATATTGGTTGTTACTATACATAATATGTATATGAATAGTAATACATATATTTAAACTGAGTGGTTAGCGTTAAAAGAATGAATTTGACTTCAAATGACTACTCTTATTCTAAATTCAAGAAATAAAATAATAAAGCTAATCAGCCCCAAGTCGTTGCCAATGAATACATTAGACCTGGATGACACACCGAATGGAATTCCTTGAATTTGAATCAATTCGTCGGTTATCAACACATATTCACAGTCAATGGTTATCAATGGTCAATCTGTTACGAGATGCAATGACAATTATATTCTGAATAGAACCATTACCGAGAAGATGTTCCAAGAAAATCGGTGGTCATTCTTTACAAACATGTTTGATAATGTGTTTACTGTGTTACGGTGATTTTGATTGTTATTGGAATGTAAAATGCGGCTAAAAATCAGGTTTACAGGCTCAGTATATTACGTGATACAAAGAAGTGCCTTGTGCAATTTTATCCTTATTAATATAGTATTCCAGGTAATATCGAAAGTCAGTACGCCATCGCACACAATAAACTGATTGAGTTTTCAAAACAAGCGTTAGTCGACTGTATGCTCGATAGTGACGGATGCAATGGTGGTGAAACTTTGATTACGATGAAGTAAGTTTGTGTTTTTGTTTTCATTATAATTTTGGTAGGTATACAAACAAGGCACGCGTTTGACCATTATTTGTCTCGCTTCGAGACCTAATAAATCTTTAAATATGTATTTTATATATGTATATGAACACTCCCGCACTGGGATTCCCTGTGTCGCGGGAGGCATAAAAACTCACAATGACATCACAACAAACATCCATGCTCGTCACATAAATGTTTGCCACTGCCGGGATTCGAACTCTGGGCCTCGGGGACCAGAATGCGAATGACGCCTGGGCTACGGCGACCGTCAAAATACAATTAAAAACCTCCATTATCGTCGTTTAACAATTTTTTTTCCCTTTCACTTAACAGAAACTGAAACCATAAAACTCAATGAAGATTTAGTACATAATTAGATCATCTATATTACTAGTACTTTATGTAACGAATAAGAAGGGCAACGTTTTATATTAAGGAGGGCATCAAGAACAATAACTTTATAGAGGTTATTATAAAATTATTGCAAAAAATGCTTGCTCTTACATCATAGTGGTATCATACATTTTTGTATTCTGAACACACATGTCATCATCATCTCAGCCATGGAATGTCCACTGTTGGACATAGGTCTCCCCGATTGATTTCCACAAGGACCGGTTGGAAGCGGCCCGCAACTAGCACACACCAAACGTCACCAAACACACACAAGTTTGAAAAGTTGTCACTAAATACATATATGTATTGTCAATTTTTCAAACTTGCGGATACTCGATAGTATGAAATGAAATACTTTCATCGGAAACTCAAGTTGTTCGTGGGGATCGAACCAGCATCCCTCAGTTTGACAGCTGACGTTCCCACCGCTGAGCTATCATCGCTTCGTTAACTTTACGTTCATTTTACAGAAGTTTAATAAAGTACGGCGTGGAAACTGAATCAGACTATCCATACACAGCGAAAACAGAAAACTGCTCTTTCAACAAATCAAAGGCAAAATTACGGATAGCTGGTTGCAATAACTTCGATCTTAAAGATGAGAACAAAATCAAAGAAGTGTTATACAATGTCGGACCACTTTCGATCGGTAGGAATGAACTTAATTTTACAATATTCAAGAGAAGAATGAACTTGATTTTACAATATTCAAGAGAAGAATGAACTTTATTTTACTTTATTCAAGAGTAGCACTCTATGTCAGAGTTCGCCCGGGGGAACTGCTAACGCCACCACATCTATTTCTACTGCCAGCCATTAGTGGTCGTATTCTACTGTGTTCTGGTTTGAAGGGTATGGTTTCCGGTGAAATTACAGGCACATGAGAATTACCACCTCTATATCTGAGTGTTACGGGCGCAGTGCAGTTCTTTACGAATTGTATCTGTCTATAGGCAGAGGTTATCACTTTCTTCCTGTGGACCTTTTGCTTGTTCCGTCACCTTATCCCGTAAAAAAAAATATTGACGCCTCTTGTTTACGACCGATGATAATGATTGTGTAAATTTAATCACCCAATAACACGGTTGTTCCTTACGAATAGTATTATTGAAGGAAGCCATGGAAGCAGCCTGGATCCAGCTTTCTCCTGCTAACTTTATCAGACCCTCTGTTTACCCCTTCGGTGGGCTTCCTAAACTGGTGAGGAAGTTCTAAGAAAGGGCCAGGTCAAGCGTACTAAACTGACGCTCTTGTATGATAGGTTTGATGAGCGTGGATGAAGCGAAAGAAGTGTTTCGGGATCGTAGCAATTGGAAGGCTGTGGTCTCTGCCTACCTCTACAGGAAAGAGGCATGAATAAATGTATGTATGTATTCATAAACTGCGCTTACCACTTGATAGTCGCCATTGGAAAACCTTATTTTGAATTATTAGCCCAAAGCTATATCAGCTTGCTTTATGACTAGGTTATATTTAGTTACTTTCATTCTTTTACGAAACTCCTCATTTTTGATACGACTTTGTGGAGTAACCCAAAGCAGAACTCCATCAATTGCGTTGTAACTCTGAGTTTTCCTACATGTAGAAGCTTTCCTATAGAGGCCACACTTCAGTTTCGTAACTTATCAATTAAGCTCATTGACAGCTGAGATTCATAAGTAACTGTTGAACTGCTTCTAAGGCTTTATTTTATTTTCAGTTCTTGATGCAGGAGTGCTACACACTTATTCCGATGGTATTATTACCTACTGCAAAGGGCGAGAACCGAATCATGCAGTGTTGCTCGTTGGCTATGGCACAGGTATGTATGCAGCAGTAGAAGAAATATAAATTCTAGCTGCCTACTCACGGCTCCGCTCGTGAAGCCTGCAATTAGTAAACTTTGATCACCGCTATTCTGGCAGCAGACAGCCGTGCTTGAGAGCTAGTCGACATCTTAGATCTAACATGATTCCACCTTCTACCACATCATCACTGACCTTCACATGCGGTAGATAGTGTTAGATGAATAGCATTCAAAATAGAAACGAATTAAACCGTCTGGGTTTGAAAGTCCCTTAGAAATAGTAGTACACAGTCTCCATACTTAGTTTTCATAAAAATGTATGACCAATTTACCGAGACCTCCAGCCGGGTATCAAACTTTTTACGAAACTTAATCATAACAAATAAAAATGTTTCGCGGACGGTCTGGCTGCTAATTATATCGTTATTCTTGTATATTCTATAATGTTTTTGTACGAAAAAACAAAAAGAAGCGCATCTAAATATTTCAAAAGTTTTTAACTGCGGACAAGACCTAATTATGTTCGCTAGAGAGATCTCATTATGGCTCGTCCCCACTCAACGGTGTTTTGAAAGTAACCATATTATGGCTCGTCCCCACTCAACGGTGTTTTGAAAGTAACCATATTATGGCTCGTCCCCACTCGAGGGACTCTCAAACTATTTTTATTCTACGAAAGAGAAATATATATAAGTACCGTTTTACGGGCAAGTTTTTACAAAATTGCAAAAGATAGCACATTCTTTTGTCATTTTATAGTAATTTTTTTTAATGCCCCAAAAAGGTATATATATTTAACGCACATGGACCATAAACTAAATATAAATGGCATGCAGAATGTACTTAACCCAAAACAAGAGTAGGAAAGAAAAGATGTAAACATAATCTCACGGTCTTTCAACTCACGTATCGAAAATTTCTCTAAGATTAGGTATTGGAATTATCGCAGCAAAGCAAAAAAAATGAAAAGAGCATTTTAAACATCCGTGGTTTTATAAATCACAATATATAATAAAGACGTAGTTTAAAAAGCATTACATAAAAATCGGTCTATTTCTTTTTATTGTGAACATAACGCTGAAAATGTTTCGCTGATGAATGTTACCCATTCATTATGTTATGTTGACAATAAAAAGAAATAGACCGATTTTTATGAAATTACTATAAAACCTTTAAAAAACCTCAACCGTTAACAGCTGACATGTGCAGTAGCAGCTGGGCATTAGTTATTAAACATACACTGTGCTTATCTGTTTTATTACAACAAATGATCAAATTATTTGTTATTTTTATATTTATTTTTGTTAAACATATTAGGCGTTTTTTTTTTCTTTTCCAATGATAACAATATAATCATCATCAGCCTACAGCAGATATATTATAATGTCTTATAATAATTAGGAAGTATACAGTAGTAAAATGGTACGGAACCCTAAGTGCCTAAGCCCAATTGGCGTTCAACTATTTTTTTAGATTGTATCCTCAATGTACAATGTAGCCTATTAGAAGTGAAATAAAGGTCTTCTAGAGAAAAATAATAAGTCAAATACTATTATTACAAGTTTGTATTTGACTTTACTTTTAATCACTTTTTGCATTACAGATAAGGGTAAAGATTACTGGCTGATGAAGAACTCTTGGGGAGAAGGATGGGGTGAGAAGGGCTACTTCAGATTTCAACGCGGCATCGACGCTTGTGGATTTGTAAACGATCAAATGGGATCCGTTACCCTTCGTGTATAATGTCTTAGTTGAATAAATGGAAATAATAAATGTATGTTTTATTTAATGACCCCGACGCAAAAAGAGGTTTGTTGTAAGTTAGGCGTATCTGTCTTTGGCGTCATAGGTCCTAAACGAATAGAACGATTTCGATGTGTTTTTTGTTTGAAAGCTGTGCAGATCTATTCTTATGACGAATGTCAACGTCAAGTTTATTGGAGAAAAAAGCTTACATTATTATTTATTTATTTATTTATTCACACCTTCCATAACACCTTTACAGTAAGAAACCAATACAGTGCTATGAGTTTAAAACCAATTTTCATAACATTAAATACTTATATAAAATAATCAACCTAACAACTTAAATTATTATATTTACAATGTCAATTCTGTAGGCAAGGGTAGACATGACTATGATTAGCACAGGGCAGGGAATCTTTAATCACGTGGGACCATACAAATTAAAAAAAATTACAAAATGGGTGTATTATAAAATCATAAAGGAACCTAATAAAATGTAGTTCGTACTTTCAAATTCATTAAGATAATTATGTTAAAAAAACGTTATTAACTTTTTGTAATTGGCCATGATGTTAGTGTTCCCGAATGTGAAAATGTTACTCATAACAGCGACAAAAAGTTTTTGTTCAGTGGCCATTGGATCAAGAGGTCCCTACTCTACTTCCTCACTCTTTAAGAGAAATTAGCGGACCGGATTAACCCCTTACTGCATGAATTTTTATTTTTGAGTAAAAAAAATATATGTTGTTTAAAGAAATAAATAAAAATACACGTATTTTTGGAAATTTCAATATAATCAGAAAATATTAAGAAAATTAGGTTTTTCCACTTTGGTTCGAATATGGCACATAATGCAAAAATGACAATAACTTTAACCATTTTAATCAACTTGTATGAAATAGGAGAAAACAGTTTCTCTTGTCATTCAGACACAGGTTGACTTTACATTTTCTGCATTCGACGTGGGATCTACCTGTGCAGTCTGTTACTTTACAGCGTCGTCTGGATGCCCATACAGGCAAATGGTCCATTTGGTCCAGACGTACATCTTGGGATGGCATTACTGCAATAGCTCCTCTGGATTTCTTTTCTTGGATTGCATTCTCTAAAAGAGTTGTGGAGGGCCGTCCACGTTTCGTACTCGTGCTGGGTTTATTGGACATGGTCAAGGCTTCAGCCACAGCTACCTTGAAATCACATAGTGGTAACCATGCAACGGCATCAGCATTTTTACGTCTATATAGAAGCCAAGCATTGACTGTCGTCATGTCTATAAGATGAAAGAAAATACGGTGGTAAAACTTGTGAGATCTGATCTGAATCCGATAGTATCCTAAAAGTGCGTCTAGTAAATCTTCGCCCCCCATATGCTTATTATATGTAGTAACAGCCTTAGAACAGGGAATAAGTTCGTAGATTTTTTCTTTTTTGTTATACCGTCTCACTTCCGTCATAGGTTCACTGCCTACATACGTAGAGATGCCAAGTTTACAACTCTATTGTCATACCAGGTCGTTAGGGATATATCAACGTTTTCGAGAGTTGTAAGCTTTTCTACTGTAGCACCACGCCCTTTCTTCTTCAACTCCTTTTCAAGAGGAACTTTGTACCCGGGAACTCGATTGGCTTTGATCGTGCCCAGTGGCAAGATTCCTATTTTTGTCAGGTACACTAAAAGTGGCAGTGACGTGTACCAATTGTCAAAGAATAGTCTGTAGTTCAGGTTTTTGGGAATGGTCCTTGCAAGCCGGACTACAACATTGCTTGATGTGCTAATGTTTGGCAAATCATCATCCAAAATCTCTGGAACATGAGCACCTGTGTATAATTCAAAGTCGTAGCTGAAACCTGAACTACCACTAAGGACAAAGTTTTTGTATCCCCATTTGTGGAGTTTTTTTACGATTGTATTGCTTCATGGAAGACCTGCTCTTCGTAGGAATTATCTGTTCATCAACAGCCATATATTTCTCTCTAGGAACAGCCAATAATCGTTCTCTTACTTGGTTGGGTCTAAGGTAAGGTGGTCTAATGGTAAAAACCTTCTCAATACGGGAATCGAACGCTCAAGAATTGTCAGCGCTAAGCAATAAACATAGTAGGTATTTCTGTATTATTTGCATGATGTGCCAAATATAGACCAAGGATTAAATGCATATTTCTGCATGTTGGCACAAATTTGGACCATACCTAAAAATATCATTTTATGTAAGTAAAACCGCAAAAAGAAAGAAAACCTTATCTTCTCTCGATGAATGAAGATATTTCCCATACGAAACGTATTTTTTCCTGACGAAATTGATGCAATTACTATTTTTTACCCAATTTTTTAATCTCAGTCACGCCGCGCTCCTGTCGAAACCTGTTAAGCTAACTTGTAACTAATTTTTAGTTACAAAACACGCAAAGAGATGGCGTGGTTAGTATTTCATATGGAAGTTGTACGTACCATTTATGATCCTGCATGCAGATAACTATGATTGCTTTGTTAATAATTGGAAATAACTATCAAAGTACAGTGTGGATCATATTTGGACCAAAATGCAGTAAAGGGTTAAGACCTCGAGGATAACTGACTTAGTGCCTTTACAAACTAGCGGCCCGCTTCGCCTTCGGATGGATAAGTAGGTAAGTATTATAAAATGACGATGGTAAAAGACCTGACGGCATGACACTTATTCCCTGGAAGTTAGGGCAGCCTTTAGTGTGGGACGCTACATGCGTTGACACTTTGGCGCCGTCACTTCTTCCTGAGACGCATGTTAGGGCTGGCGCCGCCGCCTTTTCGGCGGAGCAATTGAAACGGCGAAAATATGCTCACCTATGTAGTGGTTACATATTTGAACCTTTTGGGGGCTCCAGGTCCCCACGGGCCCAATGTCTCGAGACATTGGGCCCGTGGGGACCTGGAGCTCATCGGATTTTCCAAAATTTATCAGAGCGTTTGATCGATGCGACGCGAGACCAAAATGCTGGCACATATTTGGCTCAACAAATCAGCATTGCAATTCAACGTGGCAATGCTGCTAGCATTCTGGGCACGCTGCCAGCCGGTAGCTGGTTAGAATATTTGAGTTATCTATAGACTACCAATAGCTAGTGGATTGCTCAAATGTTATTGTAGTAGCTGCAGTATTGTAATTAGTTATTAGTGTTTTATTTTGGTAAGTATTTAATAAATATTTTGAAAATTTGGAACAAACACACACTTAGCAGAATTTATATGCTAAGAACACTCGATCAAGTCAGCTTTTAAATTAAAAGTAGGAAGCCAACCGCGCGAGTGCAACTTGCAAGGCAGCGCGCACCATGGCGGCGTTTACTTTTCTATTTGATATCATTTTAAATGTTGTCGTTTGAATGAAATGTCCGATTTTTATCATTTAAAAAAGCAGTCTACGGTACTAAAACAATGTTACACCCAGATTATGGCTATACTTTGCCGACAAGGATTATATTATGGACAAGTAACGTCCTCTGATTTCAATCGGTATTCCTATCAAGTGTTTTAATATAAAAAGGGCTAAAATATGGATATGGATATGATATCATGTAGTTTTTTACTATACACGTCTTTTAATATTGTTGATTTTTGTTATGATTTTATTATCCATAGTTGTCGCAGCGTATGTGATGTAAGGAAAATGTATGCTCTCATGTGTGATTGTGTGAAGTGAAGACGCGGTCTACAATACTAGAAGATACCTATTTACTCGTGACTTGAAGATGCCCAGATTGTAATTTTGCGGAAACACAGATTTAGGCGATGAATTCCATTCGTTAGCTGTACGCACTATGAATATGGAAGCAAAACGCTTCATGCGACAAGTTGGAACGTCTACCATGTATGGATGTCGCCGTCTGTCTGGTCGTCCATAGTTGGAATGGGGATGTTAGAATTAAACTATGTTACTCCAGAGCGCACTCCTCGAAATGTATCCGATAAAAAACCGATAAACTAGCGACTTTACGGTGTTGCGGGCTTTGAAGTCTCCTCTCGACCAGATAGTGCCTACATGCTATATGCTCACGGAACTGCACGTTTGCAGAAATGTCAACAAACAGAATACGTATGCTCTCCGAGACCTTGAGAGGAGTGTTCTGACGAGGAGTTCAACAAATAGAGTTTATTTATTTGGAGAAATTCTCGCTCCAACGGCCATCAGTTCTTGCTAATCTGCTGGGATATGTTCGTAACTTTCATTCTTCTACGAATCTTCCCATTTCTGATTCGATCGCGTAGGGAAACCCCGAGCATAATCCTACCCATAGCTCGTTGCGCAACTTCGATTTTGCTTACAAGGCCCTTACAGTCGATTATAGTATAGTAGTTAAAATAAAATGATTCATGGACAATATAAGAGTTTTTAATATTGTCATAACCAGTGACTTAGATAATCATTTAAGCCACAATAGCTGTAGTCATGTCAGAATTTATAAATTGGCAAGTATTGTGGCCACGAGAAATTCTAAAATAGCCACTTTCTCCCCAGGTTGCTCCCCAAGAGTTCTTTATGATCCAGTAATCTTGGCCATTCTCTGCAAATAAAAAAACAATTTAATTCGAAAAGTAAAGATACCAATTGCAATAGTAAAACAATTATTAAGCGATGACAGCTTAGCGGTAGGAGTGTCAGCTGACAAACTGACGGACGATGGCTTAATTCCCAACAACGGCTTCCAGTAAAGCCAAACAGCGTTATACAATTTACAGCATGGTGGTACAACCAATACGGTTTGTTCAGGCAGCAGTTCAGAGAGCCAGTGAACATTCTAGGTCTAGCGTGATAACATCTTCGACCACATAGTCATTAACCATCAAGTGAGATAGTGGTCAAACGCTAAAGCGACATTATAAAAAATAGTAATTCGCAGTTATTGATCTTCCTTGGTGATTAAGCAACGAGAAATGAAACATTAAAGGCTTTGAATATTTTATCAAAGCATTAACTGACTAATGACATGTCTGCATAAGTGCACGTACGAAAATATTCTGAACAGGTACGTAAACCAGTAAGTATTACCTGATCCGTATCCAACGAGTAAAACAGCGTGGTTTATGTCTCCAGGGCAGTCGTTGATTATACCACCCTGGTAAGCTTGGACAGCTTCTGCAGCTAAGGCTGAAATCATATTTTTGTTTGAATATTATACTTACCGATATATATCTACTTACCCGCTCCGGATTGTGATGCCAGGGCGGGTCACTATAGGGTCTTTTATATATAATTCATAATATATAGGTTAATTTAGAAATATGAGGTGAAAATATAAAGTTACCTGGCAAACGTTGTTTAATAACTATGGAAATGTCAAAGTGATGCGATACTTAATTTTAATGATTACACGTCAATGATCAATGGTTATATTATTTGGATATTAAATCATACATTTAGTTCTAGTATCGCAAAAAAATGGGACGCGCTTGTCTTCTTATCCTTCTTCTAGTCCTTGTCCCGCATTAGGTGGGGTTAGCACATCATGTTTTCCTTTTCCATTCTCTTCATCTTTAGTCGTCTCAGTGCTCACACCTTTTATAAACATATCATTCCTCACCCAGTCCATCCACGTCGTCTTCGGCCTTTCTCTGCCTCTATATCCATCCACATTCATGTTAAGTACTCTTTTGTCATATGCTTTTCATCCCTCCTTACGACATGCCCATGTCAAGCCAATCTATTTCCTTTCAATTTATCATCCACTGGTGCTACTTTCAAGCCTCCTTTGACATACTCATTCCTTATCTTATCCATTCTAGTCCGTACCACACATCCACCTCAACATTCGCATCTCTGCCACATGCACTTTTATTTCACCTACCTCTTCTGCTGCCCAATATTCAGATCCATACATTACGACAAGTATTAATATGGTCTTATAAATTTTTCGCGAATCGCATATGGTCCCTGAGACCTGTCTCCATTTCATCCAACCCGTATTTATCCCGTTCTTTACGTCTCGGTAATATTCCCGTTGTTTTAGATTAATGAACCGAGGTACATGAAATCGGAGCATGGCTGGTAGAGATATACGAGATCATTTAAGGCTATATTGAAAAAAAGCAGTACGAGGGTGAAACATACCCTATGAAATATTCTCATACCTACCGAATATACACAAAAAAAATCACCAGACACAAAAATCAAGGTAAGCCGTTTCGGGGCAGTTCGATAACAAACACGAGAATTTTATATATTACAATCCTCGCAAATAAAAAGCGTTCCGTACAAAAACGCATTGAAAAGAACATTTACGAACCTTCTTAAAATAATATAATCATAAAGTATTGGTGAAAAAGATTTAAGTAACGGAGGAAATCGGACCGGAAGGTGACTTCATATAATAGTATGTATATCTGACGCATTTTAAGGTTAAGGTCGAATACGTGACCACAAGAATTTTTTTTACATGATGTAATCCGCGAAAAAAAACCCATGAAACATTACAGATACGTTGTTGAAAACTTTGACTCTACGAGTCTTTTTGGAATGAGGAGGAATATTCGATATTTTGATGATTTATGGCAAAAAATTGAGTGAACTGCACAATATAATGACTTCCATGATTTATTTAAGTGCAGATCAGCTTCCAGTACGGTGATAAAATGGTTACTCCAAAAATATTGAAAAACTCCTCGATTAATCTCTATAAGATTATTAATTTATTTGTCTACTATTGGTTATATAAACTGAACGGCTTTTATCTACAACTTTGGAAGAGTCGACGATATGACAAATCAATCAATAGAAAGCTTTTTCAGCACACTAGCTGTCATATGCTAGTTTTACTCATCGATTTCTCACAGGAAAATTTTATTTTATTCACGAGTAAGTAAAAAGGTTTTTTAAAGTTGCGTAATGCACCTGACGAACCTAATCTCTGAACAATCAGAAGGGGAGTGCACTTAAAAGAAGCCTATGTCATAGAATTCTTCGCACCGCGCGCTTCGCCAATTACTCGCTAGTTAGTACTAGTGTGGGGAAAGTTGTTTTGTTTTACACATTCACTCATCACCTGAGTAAGAGGAGAATTCTTGGATTTTCGTCTTTTGAAACTTTCGCTACCTATGCTCAATTTTCTTGTTTGGTACCACTCACTTCGGTCGCGGTTGAATCTAGAACTCTAAGCTTGCTCAGGTTTCAATTCAAGCACTCACACTAAAAATCAACTTGACCTACATGTAAAATAAATATCCATTCATCAACAACGGACTTTCCAATTTTTCACAGATCGTATGAGGTGAAGAAGACGTGAGTTTCAGTATCATTGGATACAGTGCACCATCAGATATAATATGACGGTCCCGTGGCGCAGTGGTTTGTATCATCGACATGAATTCTGTGTCTCCGGGTGGGTTCGAATCCCGGCAGGGGCAAACATTTGTGCGATGAGTGTAGATGTTTGTCCCGGGTCTTGGATGTTTGTGTTCTTTGATTTTGTGTGTCCATGCCTCCCGCGATACAGGGAATCCTAGTACGGGGGTCTGAGTGTGATAAAAAAAAATAAAAAAAATTGCGTACTTTTAGTCAACTTATTGTGTTTTTTGTCACATCAAAAGATTACCACTTTCACTCGCACGTGACGCCGTTTCAGCTTGAAGGAGTAACAAACATACAAACGACAAATTTCGCCTTTATAATATTAGTATGAATTAGTGTGGTCTACAGTTTTAGTCCGATTACTGTGATTTTTTTTTTCTTTACATTTCTACCACTTTTAGTCGCGTTTTGCAAAAACAAAAAACGGTAAGCTTTTTCAGGCCCTTTAAATTTAACCAGCGATATGTACCATCACAGCCTTACCTATTGCAAGAGGTCCATTTCGATATAATGTTTCCTTAACCATGTTTTCATCATGCATATGATATTGAATACAGCCAGTTAGTTTAACCTTTGCCTTAGATCGATCGAAACTGCAACTACCAGGTGCAGCCGTGTAGGGGTAGTCAGTATTAGACTCTATCCCTCCTTGGTCCATAATATCCCTGGAAATATTAGTAACATTTTTCATGAAATAATAGTAATGAAATATAAAATAAATAAGAAAATATAATAATATTCAACATGCAAGCCAAAGTTAACGTAGTTATGTACGCTAATTAATTAATGACACACCACCAATGTTTTTTCTTCAACTGCAGGGTTATCTTATTTGAGAGTATATACCCTGTTCCAAAATTTATAATTATAGTTTATAGAAACAAAGAAATGACACGAACAGTCGCTGTCAAAGTAACATGCCAGTTGTACGTAACATTTTTCACCAGTTCATGTCCCTATTTCATGTTATATGACAAGATAGACCAAGATTAACAAGTTAGACCACCTAATATGACCATATTGGTGGTGTATCTTGTCAAATTATTAGATTCCTTTTAATAGTGACCACGAAAGTTTATAAGCAATTAATATTTAAACAGAAATATGTCAAAAAGTTTATTAGGCACAGAATAAATACAACCTCATGATTCCGAAAACTATTTTAAATTAACGGCTAATTTCAATACAAATCTCCTTGTTGAAAGTCATTGGCCACTTGTTGGTAGATATTTTGACGTGATAACGTTTTATAAATTGATGAATGCCAGCAACACAAATGAAAAATAGTAACGTTCCGCGTAACGTTCCCCCTGAGTTTTGTATTACATAAAATAATCAAAGTCAAAGTCAAGGTCAAAGTCAAAGTCAATGTCAATGTCAAAGTCAGTCAAAGTCAAAGTCATAAATGATTATGACGTTATCACGTAAATCTATCGTCCGTAAACCGACTTTACAGACAACCAATTTTTTTTTTAATATTACTTCTAAATTTCTTTTATTTACAACAATGGACATCTCTTTTATTATATAGTTACTTATCTGTCTCACATATATAAATAAACCTTACACCATCCTCCGTAAAGGCCAAATTTAGGTTAGCAAAAATGAATACTTCGTGGACGAATATTCAACCCTACGGACGAGGCCGTCGAAGAATTTCGGCAGTTGTTTTTCAACTTCCCGCAAGTTTTTCAAATGTTTTGAAAGCTGGTTCACCCGAATGCATAAGTGCATAGGGGTCTGTGAGGAATATGTTCCAAGGCTTTAAATATTTTATTCCGAATTCAAACTATTTCGGAACAGCCTGCATATGTATGTATATTTATTTGGCAAAAGATGTAGTTGGATTTAAAGATACAGTCGAATATATAACCTCCTCTTTTATCATAAAAGTCATAAAAGTCAGTAACTCATAAAAACTCAATTGTATTTTTACAGTGTATTATCTAAAGGCTGATATAAGTATTTTTTCATTTTCATTTTCATTTATTCAATTAATCTAACTCGTTACTCTATTCTAACTCGTTATTTACATCTAAATTTAATTTGCCTTTTTTTTCTTTCGTTTTCTTGGTATTTTCATCATTGTATTCATATAGGTTTTAAATTGTCAAGCAGACATTCGTAATGTCTGGGTGTGTATATATATATAAGTATGTATATCAGTTATCAGGTTACCATAGAACAGGCTCTGCCTAGTTTGGGACCTGAAGACCTTGTGTGAATGTTATCAACATTACACAACAATACAACAATAAAAATAGTTTAAGATTTTTCAAATTGTTCTAATGTAAGTACGTACTGTATTTTTTTATTGATTCATGTACTGTGCTTATTTTGGGGAAGACACTGTCTGCTGCAACACAGTGTATACTAAAGCAGCAGGCAGGGCTTTCATTGTGTATTTTGTTTTAATTTTTCCGTGAATAAAGAAATTTGTATTTGTATTTGTATTTGTAATTGCCTAAAAGGGATTGTTGACGGTGTTAAGACCGCCTTTTGTTGCAGTTTTAACGTGATAACGTTTTATAAATTGATGAATACCAGCAACACTCATGAAAAATAGTAACGTTCCGCGTAACGTTCCACCTGAGTTTTGTATTACATAAAATAATCAAAGTCATAGTCAAAGTCAGTCAAAGTCAAAGTCAAAGTCAGTCAAATTCAAAGTCAAAGTCATAAATGATTATGACGTTATCACGTAAATCTATCCGTAAACCGACTTTACAGACAACCAATTTTTTTTTATCTTAAAATAGTTAATAATAACTTTGTTGCCTGTGTTCATCAAAGTGAATATCTATCTACAATATATGGTTTGTACGAAGCCAAAAATAAAAACGAAATTCTTACATCATACACTGTGCCATTAACCCTCCTTCACATTTGCTATTCACCTGAGAACAGTCTACAAGTTGTTGTTCTGAAAGGTCAAGAATTACCCCGTTGTGGTGGATGGCATACTGGCTTTCTATATTACCTGTAAAAAGAATCGTGGTTAATAAGTAATTGAGGAATAACAAAAAGAAATAAATATAATTAGTGATAGTTAATACATGTATATTAACTATCACTAGAATATATATTATTGATAATTGTAAAAATATTATGTTAATTATATTAGACATGCTGTTTTTGTGACCAGTGTGCAATAAAGTGTTTTGTTTTGTATTGTACTGTATTGTACAATTAAGTAGTTCAATAACAATACAAGTCTACTTCCACTAACATTAAGAACACATTAAGTTAAATATTTAAGTTATTATCAAGAAGTTATTGTTATTAAATGTTCCACCATTGTCCACTACAGTCCGTCGCGTATGTTTCATTATTTAACCGACTTCAAAAAAAGGAGGTTACTCAATTCGACCGTATATATGTTTTATATTATGTGTGTTCGCGGATAACTTCATCGTTTATGAACCGATTTTGATCATTGTTTTTTGTTAGATAGAGTATACTTCCGTGGTGGCCCCATTAAAATTTCATCAAAATCGGACAAGCGGTTTATGAGTTATACTCCAATAACTGAAAAGTGCTACGCGTATCTTGATGATATTATTGTCGCGGTTGAAGACATCGCAGAACACACAATGACAATTAATTGATCCCGTGAGTAGCAAAGGTCACTGAAAAGGGTAAAAAAAAATTTTTTGAACCAAAAATGCAACCTTCTTTAACACTCAAATGTGTGAAATAACTTGTCGAAGTCGGTACCATGAGCACAATATTGTAATGATAGTTACTTTTGTGTGATCTATCATGGTACCGACTTCAACAAGTTATTTCACACTTTTGAGTGTTGAAGTAGGTTGCATTTTTGGTTAAAAAATTTTTTTTCCAATAAAGATAATAACGAGACATACACGACGGACTTTAATGAGATTTGGCAACACTATGTATACATGGTGTTCACTTTATTTGTAAACAGATTTTCTTGTCCGAGTGTCACGTCACCATACCGGCATATAATGATGTATATGTACGGAAGATCAGCGCTGATCACTAGATCAACACAACGCTGAGTTGAAGCCAATTTGCTACCGTTTTATATTTGTGTTTTCTTTCTGATGTAGTACTAAAATGACACGCTTTATACAGTTTCATTAGATACTTACTATATTACCACGCTGCTTTATCATATTTATAGCGAGAATATTCATTCATTCATTCAAGTATTCGTTCATTCATACATACTCTGTGCAGTTAACTGTTACAAATTCATGACTATCGTAATACCAAATGTGTTTTTTTTTCATGAAATACTATCATTTTTATTATATAAAATACCTAATTATGATTAATGTCCATTCTTTTCAGTGAATGTATCTGTATAAATAAATACGCTTATTTCGTTTACTTGTATACATAAAATGAATAAATTATATAGGTAAAACAATTTCTCACAGCACGAGCGGGTTTTAAATGACGGAGGTATGAGGTAGCAAACAACTTATCCGTGGAAAATTTTTAATATTTACTTGAAATTATAAATAAACACCGATCGAATTTTAAGTAATGAATTAAAAAAACAAATTGAGAAAAGCTCACTTTTTTTAATTCGTTTAAAAATTAACACGCTCTCCTTACTGACGTATATTGTTGCGGCGCTAATGTGTGTGTATCAAGAATGAATAGAATACTGAAATTACATATTATAAAACTTATTGATACATATAACCAGAAAGACACTCGATAAAAATATAGTGAACAATTAAATGGCAATAATAAACAAATAAGAAATGTCTACCGTTTTCAACTTTATCTAGCACGGTAATTTAATTATTATGTCTATTCACGAGTAATTACTATTACTAGGTTCGTAATCCTACTAATATGACAAATGTGAAAGCTTGCGTGTATGTGTGTGAGTTTGTTACTTCTTCACGCGCAAACGGCTACACGGATTTCGATGAAATTTGGTTTGAAGATAGTTTAAACCCTGGATTAACACATAGGCTACTCTTATCCCGGAAAAAGTATAGTTTCCGTGGGATAATTGAGGTAGAGGGAAAACCGTAATCCACGTGGGTGATAGCGCGGGGCGCTACTAGTGATTTATAATCGACATAATTTTGGATGAAACATGAAAATTGTGGATCCACTCTTCAAGATGATCAATGCTCTTTACATAGGAAAACGGAGCTTTTTATCCACAAAAATATTTTGTAAATTATTCTGTACAGCGCCATCTTGTTGAGGCTACGAGGACCTCGAACGCGTTAGTTCTAATATAAAACACATGGCATAGGCAGTGTATTTCCGGTAGAGCGTAGGCTTCAGACTCTCCAACACCGGCGTAGAGTTGCTTGTCTATCATACATTTCTGTGAATATGCATTGGGATTACATAGTTTAATTCCAACATCCCCATTTTATCATCGGTCAACCAGAAGTACGGCAACGCGCCATCGCTATGTGGTAGACATGCCACCTAAACGTACAAAGTATTTCTCTTCAACTTTTTAGAACGTATTGCCAGAGAATGGAACTCGTTTCCTGAGTCTCTATTTCCCCATAGGTACAATCTTGGAGTCTTCAAGTCACGAGTGAATAGGTACCTTCTAGGTTTGAGTGCTCCATTTGCAGCAGCATGATACAGATGCAGTCTAAATTTTTAAAGAGAAGCCAATCGCAATGATAACCTGACATTTCGACTAAGTTACATTGATCATGGTCACGAGAAGCCTTAAAAAGCGGTGTCTTACGATATACAATACTGAGGGCAACGTCCTCGACGTTGTCCTTTGTATTGTATATCGGTATCAGTCAAAATAATATTTTGATCTCGGACGGATAATAATAATCCTTCTTTATCCCGCTCAGATGTTCCTGTCAAAATGTGCACGAATAGAACTGATAGTCAAATTAGATTATTAACTGGGTTACTTTTTACCAGTTGAAGAAAAGCTGTAACACGATCCACAGCGTCCCTGGTCCTTGACAGGACTGACGACATTTTTGTCTCTCCAATCGAAACTATCAGGTGCCTGTCTGAAGAGAATTGGTGTGCCCTGAGTGCAAGACGACATAAATCCTTTCGGTGCTTTATAACCAGTGTGTGTACTGACGAACTCTTCAGAAGACATATCAGCAAACTGATTTATTCCTGGAATGTAACAAAACAATTATTTTTAATATAAATAAGACAATTTCTTAAAACACCTTTAATTCATTCATTTAGTCCCCGGATTCAAACACTTGTAAGTGATCGTAGTCTCACATGAATGGTTTGGTGTTATTTAATTTCATTAGTTGTTGCAGTGTCCAGCTGGCTTTCAAGGACTTAACAGGTGCTGATGAAATTACAGTGGACCGCGGGTGTTTACAGGCAAAGGGGGTGGAACCAATCCTGATACGCGTTGGTTGAAAATATTACAAATAATTACTTTACATGTTAAAAAAAATACCTATCGCATTTTAGTCCTTTTAATTTCTTTTCTTCTGGTATAAGACACAGTTCAAGGGCATTTCTCGTCACTGCTATATTGATAAAGGAAAAAAATGTGATTTGGTATTTCTTCTAAAGCAGGCGGTGGTTTTACGTGTTGTCATGTTGGTGTCATGGGTACTTTCAAAAAAATTATCAACTTTGTATTTTATTTATATTTATTATTATAAATTATTTTTTAGTGAATTATAATCTGTACAGGTATACATAAATATTTGAAATTGTACAAATTGAAACACAAAACATAACACACATATCACTTTTTTTCGTACTGTAACAACTAAAGTAATTCTTAATTCTTACATTATATAATATAACCTATAACCTTTTAAAGAAGGAGAAATAAGGTCACTCGAAAATTATATTTTATCATTAATATGCAAATTATTAAATTTTGTTCAATCGGAATTAACCTTTATGTTTGTTCTCAAAGTTGGTAATTATTTTAAGTTTATAAAATCATGTAGGACTTTCAACAAAAAAGCTGAAAAGACTTGTAAAAATTGTAATAATTAATATTGTATTAATAATGTCTATTTAGAAAAAATGCTTCAAGCCTTATGTATTTTATGAGACATTTTAAAACTAAAGGGCACCAGAAATGAAGCACCAATTCTCGTTTCAAACGTTTTGGAGATGAGTACCCTATAACACGGGATAGAAAAAGCTCACACGCAAACAAGAAAAAAAAAATTAGGCGTTGGTTCTATTGGTGAATAATAGGCGTGTCTATGGAATATTTTATTTTAATTACTTTATTTTTAATATCCATAAAATGTACCTAATAATACTCTAAAGTCTTAGATACATACTCATGGAAACACGCTTTTATCTAATACATGAATGTGATAACACCACCAGCACCGTAAATAAATATTACCATTATTAGTTTTGTTTTTTCATTATTTGTTCTGTTTACGCTAAAAAAAGTTTAGCTAGTTTGGTTGAGTAATAGAATGTCCCTAACCAAACGTACATATTTATGCATTATAATTATGTTGCATATGCTTGTCGCTCATTTTGTGAGTTTATTCAAATAATGCTTTTTCTAGAATAGTTTTTTTAAAGTTTATAGTTTATGTAAGTCTACGTTACGTTTACTTACCATATCTAGCTGTGTCGGCACCATTCATATGATTGATTCTTTTTAAATTCTCCTTAAAAATTTGGAATCTTAGATTTCTTTCTCTTTTACTCGGATAAAGTTTATTATAAGTTCTTACAAAATCATTGAAATAATATTCGGAGAATTCTGTTTGATATAATGGTTTTTGTATTCCGATACAATAAGTCAAACCACAAATAAGCAAAAATATTGGGATACGCAACATTTTATTCAATGCAATAAAAAAATCGATTAATTTTTTATCATGTAGTAACTAGAAACGTTAAACTTCTTGTAATGTGTGAACCACCAAGCATTATTTATACTATATGCAACTATTATTATAATCACCAGGTATGTAGGTTTATGTAGTATGTAGGTTTGTTATGATAAGAAGGAATGCGTCTATATCGACAGTAATTTCGTCTTCATGGTAACATTTTTCTGATTATTTTTAATCAAAATCTTTGAATTAATATTTTTATACTAGTTCCGGCTAATGGATTAGTTGTAAATTATATATTTAATTTGTATTTGTATTTATTCATTAAGGTGGCTAATAATTTTATGTAGGTTCTAGTATTTATATGAACATGAATCCGTATAAATTTATACCGTCTATCCCTTTCTCCGTCTGTCTTCTCATCTGTGTGTCCCTCTGTATGCCTGACTTTAAAACGAGAGCATGACTTATAGTCCCCAGAGCCCGGGGTTCGAATCCTATTATGGATAAAACTTTGTTATGAGCATGTTTGTTCCGGGTCTTGCATATTTGTTGTGATGTACTTTTGTGTGTCCATGCCTAACATGATACCCGGAATTCTGGAAAAAAGGTGCGAAGCGTGAGATTAAAAAAAAGACAACTTAAAATCTTACACAAATATAATATACAGACTTATAATTATTATTACTAATCATAGTTTTCATTGAATTGCATCTTATATAGATATTACGATCTAGCTTAAGGAAGTATAGAATATAGAAATATAATTCTAACTTAGTTTCCTCAATTTACTGTAATAATAATTTGTCCATTAACACTTTTCTTAGTGTCTCTATTTATCGGGGAAACACTTTCTTCGTGAGTTTTCTGTGAGCAGTATTTTAACCACATTACACTAATACACACTATCACTGAACACCAATAGCTCGAACGGATTTATTCTTTTGAGTCTTCTCAAAGGAATGTATTGAATATAATAATATCTGGTGCAAAGGATGGCGATTGTCATCCCGCAATGTAATGCTGCCAGGAAATTTAAAAAGTCGAGATATATAACTAGATTTATTATATTTAATAATATTTTGACCGTAATAATATTTATTTAGATAAATTAATTATATTTACTTATTTAGTTAATACTATAATTATGTAACTATTATTTACTTATAAATTATTATCGTATTTTATTGATTCACCTTGTACTCAACTATGTAAAGCTTAGCAATTAAATGTGCAACAAAAATTCTTTAAACGTATTTGGTATTCAGACTTAATATATAAATAACTAGTTATACTATTTGAAATCATTACACGAGGACAGTTTTTGGTGTCACTAGTTAACTATAGTACTTGAACCGTTAATTTAAATAAAAATGATTTTGGCATTGGTATTATTAGGGTTGAGCATTGCATTATCTATGGGTAAGCAGGTTTTCTAAATTATTCTTATCGTAGCATTTGTACATGAGTTTTCCTGTACGGCATTTACCCATCACTTAGCAAAGTCCACAAAACATACTTCAAATAGAAGATCTTTTTATCTTACTACGAATGATTTATAGAACCACAACATGGTTTTTCACTATGTACTTTCTGAACAATCTCAAGGTCGTCCTCTTGGAAGGACCAAGACCAGAGGACCAGATCATCTAGAGAGAGCCATATACATATAGGCATATTATTTGCCTTAGCACATAATAACAGATACAATTATATTTAAGTCATTAATAGATATGTATATTTTGTTATTAATACTGACGTGGTTTTGACACATTATGAATGTATAAAACACGGGAGTTACTCACGTAATAAGGGTTCCGACTATAGCGAACCGGGACCGCGTCCGCGAGCGCCCCGTATTCTCCTTGAAAAAAACCACCGAATATGGTTGAAACTATAGTCGGAACCCTCTGACTTATTACGTGAGTAACTCCCGTCTTTTATACATTCAAATAAGTATATTATATGATTTGAATGCGCACATACACATATCCTCATACACACACACGCAACACATCTTAAAGATAGACACAAAATTGAAAGTTGTTGTGTGCCATAGCAGCGAAAAAGACTGGACTCCACATTAAGCCTCCTCTGATATTCAGCCGAGACCTCTATCAGGCACAAGACTCTGTAAGTGACCACCATGACACCTACAAATCAAAATAGGTACAAATGTTTATACATATATATATGTACTATGCATCTGTGTATCCCCTTGTCGGCGACGTCGTACCGTAATTATGTCGTAGAGCAAATACCAATTTTCATTAGAGACAGGATTTTAGTTAGTTTACTTGATCAACAGACTTAACACCACAGATTTACCTGCAAATATGTTTTTTACTTAGCATTTACATAGGCTTCAGAGCCTTGAACACCGGCGTAGAGTAGCAAGCCTATCGGTTTTCTATCGGGTGCATTTCGTAGAATGTGCACTGGAATTGCATAATCTGATTCCACCATCACCTTTCTATCATCGGTCGACTCGAAGTACGGCAATTCGCCATCGCTATATGGTAGATATATATACCACCTATACGCACGAAGCGTTTTGCTTCCACTTTCTTAATGCGTACTGCCAAGGAATGGAACTCGTTGCCCGAGTCTGTATTTCCCGATATGTACAATCCTGGAGTCTTCAAGTCGCGAGGGAATAGGTACCTTCTAGGTTTGCGTGCTAAATCCTATACAACGTCATCACTTAACATCAGGTGAGACAGTTGTCAAACGCAAACTTATAATAGTAAAAAAAAAAAAAAAATTTACTCCTAATTTCTCTTAATTTTCAGACATAAACCCATACCACGTTAATGTTAGACCATACCTGAATCCCGAGGCAAAAGGGTTTTACAGTGATTGTGATATAGTAACTGATGACGATGTAGTAACCAATGACGCTCCTGACGAGCTCGACTGGAGGAACTTTGGTGCAGTGTCAGGAGTAAGGAACCAAGGAAAATGTGACGCGGGATGGGCTTTCGCTCTTATTGGTAAGTAAATAGAAACTACTTACGAATATGAAGAGTACGGTACTTAGTCTCTTTTAGATCATGAAAAATGTGGAGTGTGATAACATTTTTATTTGTTTAAAAGCTAACATATAGACTTAATATTTCTAACTTTTCCTAAAAAACTATTGTAAGCGGTGTTTTCTAATAGTAGGTTTTTTTTACTAATAAGTCTTATTAATCTAATGACTAATAAGTGTAATATGAGGCAAATTATAAATAAAATACGGCATTAGTATAAAATATGGTAAAATACTCTATAATGAACCCTTATTTTATATTAAACAAAAACTAACGTATTCACAACCCGCATAGGATAACACTGATTGGCGGGAGGCCTGGACACACACATTACACAAACATCCATGGCCCAATAAAACAAAGAAAGGTGAAACATCTATGCTCATCACAGAATTGTTTTCCGGGGTTTGACCCACGGCGCGGTTCCAATGTCAGTGTCGCAGATTACTGAGCCACGACCCGTCGATTATACAAAATTGAAAATGTTGTCAAATTATTGTTTTTTCTAATGGACGCTACGAATAAGTACTTGTTCGCAGGATGGATACACCCCGCATAATTATATATTATGTTTCTTCAGGTAACATCGAAGGCCAATATGCCAGGAAATATGGAAAGGTTCTGGACTTTTCAACACAGGAGCTCATTGACTGCCTCGATGACTGCGACGGATGTGGCTACTGCTCACCTGGTACAGCCATGGCGTAAGATTTTTTTCCTTTTAACCCCTTTTCTACTAATGACAATAAACATGCAGACTCTAAGATCTCAAAATCGTCTATATGAAATTCTCAATCACGGATTGTATCTAAACATTTTCGCGTCCTATAGCTAAGATGATGATGTTGATGATCGTTTTATTTTTAAAGTTTGCTTTTATAAATACTGATCCAGATAAATTCAAAGTTACATCAAATATAAGAATATTTACTCTCGTGTAACCTCACACGCCAACGAAGAGAAGTCTCACTTTAAACTATTATCTGACCATTGCGACACGCGTGCAAACTGCTGAATAAAAGATGTCATTATAATGTAATTAATTTTTACTTTTTTGTTCATCACACTCATACTAGGATTCCGTGTGTCGCGGAAGGCATGAACACACACAATCACAGCACAAAAACAACTAAGATCCAAAATACCTACACTCATCGCACAAATGTTTGCCCGTGCCGGGATTCGAAGCCATATCCCCGGAGACTCACAAGTCTGTTACTTACCAGTCAGCCACGGCTACCGTAGTTAATACTAAACAAATCTTAGTTTAATAAAATTAATTAATCTTAACTAAACTTCTTTTTAAACTGTCACGATTAATATCATAAGAGTTGAATTTAGAAACAGAATATTTACCGTCGTTTTAACAGACGTCAAAAGAGGAGGAAGTTCTCAATTCGACCTGTATATTATGTTTTTTATCTTAGAACTTTCGACTTGGTGAACCTGTAATTCTGTTAGATAAGCTCAGTCACAAGTATAATTATGAGTATATATAGAGTATTTGTGAATTCAGTGCCTCAATTTTATTTCAGTTCTTTGGTTGACCTTGGCGGCGTTCAACTTGAATCTACATATCCATACGCCAATAAACAATCGAAGCAAGAATGTGATTATACACCAGTTATGTCTAGAGTGAAGATAGGACGATGCACTATCTACAACCTTACCAACGAAGATAAGCTTAAAGAGGTTCTTTTCCAAAATGGACCACTTTATATAGGTGAGTATAGGTGATAATTAATATTTCAATCACAAACTAAAACCATTAAAAACATGCTTAAGCTCACAAACAAAAATTTCAACATAATGTGAAAGCGAGGCTATCTAGCTCCTCGACAACATGGACATAGCGAAAAGACTCGAGTGGAAAAATCCCTTTTAGTTATTGTAGGATTAATCCCACTAACATCATAAATGTGAAAGTATGGATGAATGGATGGATGGATGTTTGTTACTCTTTGACGCAAGAACTACTGAATGTATTCGGATGAAATTTGGTATGGCCATAGGTTAGACACTCGAATACTCTCGAATACACTCGACATTTATCCTGGAAAAAGTATAGAGTTCCCATGGGATAATTGAGGTAGCGGGAAACCAGTATAGATTATTGTAGTGTGTGCCATGTGCTATCCATTAAAAACACTTGAATAATGTGACCTTAAAACATACGATTAGGTGTTATTGGACACATTCTTAGTTTACTCTAATTAGCAGTGTAATCTATATTAAAATTACTTATTGGTTGAGAGTTAGATTGTAAACTTAATGTGAAAATCATAAATCATTCTAAATGGTTAATCAGACAAGCAGTTCTACTCGCGCACATCTCAATATCTTAATATAATTTTGACTAAGGTCAAGTCGCTCGAGATACATTGGGAGTGGTCGCCATGAAAACTGGAATAGTCGGTGCCATCTTAAAATTAGTTATATACAAAAATACGAACAAATGGAACCGACTTCAACACTCAAAAGTATGAAATAACTTATTGGAGTTCTTTTTTCAAAATCTTTGAGAGATTGATGGTACAACTAGCGACTGACAGCTGGTGTGGTGAAAAACCTTTTTTATTTAATTTAATACCCCTTATCTTCTAGCCGTCAACAGTGAACCATTACAAGAATACACCAGCGGAATTTTAAAGGATTGTCCCATTGCCGATGCAAATCATGCCGTGTTACTTATAGGATATGGCTCAGGTAAGCTTTATTCTAAAAATCCCAGAAAGTATGGACTAATTTTAACATGTGGAATAGATGCACAAAAACCACATTTTTAAATAAAAATGATGTACTTTATAGATTAGCGTGTAACCACTATCTCACTTGATGGTCAGTGATGATGTGGTCGAAGATGTACTCAAGATTAACCAAGAATGCTTATCTACGGCTCTCAAGGAATGCAGCTGTCCTGCTGTGCTGCAGCATACTTTTTAAAACTTAAGGGTGCTAGCTAGCTAGCTAGGCAGATACTCGAAAGTACCCTGTGGCTGTTAGAAATTTGATAACGGGGTTGCCTTCACTGGAAGATTTAGCCGTTGCCGGGAATCGAATCAGCGTCCGCCTGTTTGACAACTGACGCTCCCACCTCTGAGCTATCATCGCTTCGATAAAGTGACACCGCAGGTGTCCCAAACTTTAAAGAGTTATTATAAGATTCTATTCATCATCATTATCTCAGCCATAGGACGTCCACTGCAGGACATATGCCTCTCCCATTGAATTCCACAAGGAACGGATAGAGGCGGCCCGCATCCAGCCCTTGCCTGCGATCTTACCCAGGTCGTCTGTCCACCTGGTCGGTTCTTTTTATATGCGCGTTATATTAATGGTTTTTCTTTATTTTGCAGAAGATAATGAGGATTACTGGATGATCAAAAACTCTTGGGGATCAGGCTGGGGTGAAAAAGGTTTCGGCAGAATTCGTCGCGGAGTCAACTCGTGCGGCCTTTTGAATGCTGCAGTTGCTTCTGTTACCGTTAAATGATTTGTTTTAACAAAGATACCCACAATACAAACAATTATAAAACATTTATTAAGGAAAATATAGCATTTGATATTAAAACTAGTTAAGAACCTGTTTCCTAAACAATAAGTCTCCATAGAAGTAATCTTCTTGAATAAAGACTTCTACTTTCTGAATAATGATATTGCTTTTGAATCAATGTTATATAGTTTTATATTTAAATTAAATTTAAATCCCATAAATACATAAATTAAATGGATTTATTAAGCGCATATTAATAAGTTAGTTTTTTGGTAACATTCTTTTTGTTATAATCCTCACGCTAAATTTTAAGCCATTAAAGAGGTTTTCAGCGGTGATTTTATTTTTGAACGCCGAATTAGAGAGAAACATACTTAATTTTATAACATATTGGCATGTAAACGATTATAAATTGTATACAAATACTGGCTTTAATAAGTCTGGTAACAAAATTTGTAGAAAAGTTTGTATTTCCACGTTATGGATATAAATAAGGCTTGTTTCTTACGTGCCTTGAAAATACTCAGTCGTTCTTGGGACTCCTCCGCGAATACATTATAGTCTAGTACGCAATGGTTAGTTATATTACTAATCAGTTTTTTCTTTTTTAACGTGAAATAGAAATAGGTTATTTGTGACAATACAACATTATACAATGTATATTAACAAAAATATATTTCGTGAAAATCGTGCAGAAGAGGCAGGCGGCAGGGGCAGCGCTTATTATTAAAAAAAAACATCTTGTTGACGTAGGAAGTTCCTGAAAGTCCTAGAGTCGGTTGGAAGGAATGCATGCAATGCAAACCCATTACCACATTTGGTAATAGAGTTTTCAATAAGAGTTGTAGCTAATACTTTACTACAATTTTATATTAATTTATTGTTATAATAACACGAAACAAAATATAATGATTAGATATCAAACGAATTATCAAGTTAAATTAAATTTAATGGCGACTTGTAAAAGTGCCGTTCACTCCATAGACATGGCCGCCAATCGCGTTTCGCAAAACATAGATTTATATAGCTATACCTCCAAATCCAAGGCAATCTCGGCGACGCGTCATTGTGGCTAGCACCGACGGGCGGCGGCCAACAATGGCGGTACATTGCACCCGTTGTTGTTCGTAAAATGGATACTGATAACTAACGAAGATATTCTGGGGTTTAGAGGCGCCTTGGAAATTCAAAAAAGAATCCTGATCTCTCTGAATTTCCAATCAAAAAAATCCTGATCCGTCATATTTCCCAATACCCATAAATAAGGAAAGGTACGAGTATGTTTTAGATTATTAGATTTTTAATAACGTACTGCGAATAGTTAAAGCTAAATTTATAGGAACTCAGGCAATAGCAATAAATCTAACAGTTGTAGTTAGGTTAGATCTACTACGAAAATGTGGTTGTTGGTTTTGTGTGTGAGGTAAATGTGGTAAATAGGACAGGATAGGATAGGAAATACAGAAATAGGATAGGACTTGGACAGTTATTATATAATAATAATAACTGTCCAAGGCCGAGTTGAACTCGCGCTCCAAGTAATAAGTAGGTACGCATACATAGCAGAGAGTTGTTTGTGTTCCCAACTTGTAGCCTCTAGACTTGCAATTGGTTGATTTTTACTATTTGTCCGTTTACTATTACTTAAGTTACTTTTCAATAATGAGCTTTATTGATGTAATAGTATGAAGTAAGTAACTATCCCGTATTCTGTAACCTTGCCCATTTGTAATTAATTTTAAATCAGTCAGCATCTAAAATTGATAACAAATGAGCTACAGTTGAAAATTGATCTGTAATGAAGCCGTCCATCTGTTTCCACACTAATTATAATGTTCAATTCATTCTACGAAACGTGCTAGGGAATAGCCGGATCTTGGAATTATAATAAAAAATGTCTACAACTTGAAAAGCAGTTCAACTTTGGAGGAACATTTTTTTGAATTAACTTTGTATTAAGCTCGACTTTCTGGCGTTCTTATGAACACATATATTAGGTTGTACCTAAACGCCTCTTATCACTACTACACAGAATATTATATTACATATATATTTATCAAGATTTTAAATATATCTGAGGCATTATTAGAAGTTGCCAATTGAATTAAATATATTCTCCTCACAAAAAAATATTAAAAATATTTGTCAAATATTGAACCGTCGTGTAAAGTCTCAAAAATAATGTCATAGCAGAGGCACTTATCCCGCTCCTTTCAGGTGATAACAAGGTAGTTTCTCCCATTTATAAATTATACTTACACGGTACATAATATGCACGCAAAAAGCGCTCTTATTACACTGTCGCATGGGTTATAAACCGTCCAGTGTAGCAAAGTCTCTCTTCTCTTATATAGGCAGGTTAGTGTTGATGAGCATGAGAGTTCTTAAAAGCTGGTCGGTTACAGAATTAAGTTAGATGACATGGGTTCCTTATTTCGTTTTGGATGGGTATACACGTCTAACATTATGTAACTCGAGTGAGGTTTTAATCACAGCAGAGTCGAATATGTTAGGCCAAATCTTGATAAATAATTGACGGATACTTAACCAATTTTCTTATCGAACTTAAAAGGTCAGGACCCATTATTTATTATCCTGTGCTAATAAAGACTTTTTTATAAGGTAATAATAATAAAGGTAATTTAAGCTTACGCTTGACCGCTGTCTCACCTGACGTTTAGAGACAACGCGGTCAGCACGCAAACTTAGAAGGTACCTATTTACTCGTGACTTGAAGACTTCAGGGTTGTACCCATCGGAAAACAAAGACTCAGGCAGTGAGTTCCACTCCCTGGCAGTACGCATTATAAAAGTGGAAGTAAAACGCTTCGTGCGTAACGGTGGTAAATTTGTCTACCAGGTAGCGGTGGCGCATAGTTGTACGTCTGGTTGGCCGTAGAATGGAGATGGTGGAATTAAATTGTGTAATTCCAGTGCACATTCGCCGAAATATACCATATATAACCAATAGAAAACTGATAGGCCAGCAAGTTGATATTTGGCTGAACCATCCAAAAGGTGTAAACAGTACTCCATGCACGACCAAACTTGTGCCTGATATAGGCTGAACAACTGCCCCGTCGTAAAGTACTGTCTCACCTTGGCCAATATGACCAACTTCTTGGCAGCCAATTGCAATTTCGACTCTATATAGCTTCCAAAGTTAAGCGTAGACGTCAGTATGTTACGCCAAGAAGCTCCAGTTGGTTGGTTATCGGAACGGGTACATCTCGGAAATTAGGAGTATGCTTAATTTCACTCAGTTTTGCAGTGAAGAGACACGCCTGAGTCTTAGTGGTTGAACTTGACTAGATTGGCATGGATAATTAGCTCATTTAAATTTTAGGAAACAAATGTACCTAAGTGATGGTCGCCGTGACTCAGTGGAAAGTGAAATGACTTCTGGGTATGTGCCCGCTTACGGTAGTTACCATAACGCTGGTCACTAGCAAGATCATTGTTCTTCTAGTATTTAAGTAGCATCTTGTAACGGCCATGCATACTTTAACGGAGGACAGACGTGACCGATATGGGCTTCTAATCAGCAACTTTTTAGACGATCTACCTTAGCCAGCTTCCAGACCTAACCATGGAAGCTGTGCACACTTCACAAGTTATGGAATTTGAAAATACCCAACCTATATCAACATCATTTCACAGTTTTCATGCAATTTTAGTCCATAATCCTTTTACTAGTCCATAATACTTATCGCTGAAAATTAATGAAGCATTCCAGCGGCGAACAAAAAAATACCAGTACACATTTACGTAAGTTTCAGGCAATTTCAAGCCTAATGTGCCTATTTATAAAGACTACGACGTCAGGTTTGTTTAAAACATATTTTTGCGTCGAATATGCAAATAAAACCACGAAAGCTGGGCGGCAAACATGTTGATAATTTTAATCTACCCACCTTTTACAAAAGGGCTGTTTGCTGAGAGGGCGCTAAAAGGGTTGCCAGGTTGAATTAAGGGCTCTTTTATTTCGGACGTTAGGGCCATTACAAGGTAAATAAAGGTAAGCGTCTCAGGTACGGAAATAAATTTGTTTGGATTGTAGCTCAGCTCATAAGAAGGAAAAATGCTTTATTTTATGTCTCCCTCTGTAAATATTAAAAGAAAATGATATGCAACAATATAAGAAATTTGTACAAGAATTTCCAAGTTTCACCAAATTTCACTAAAAACTAGCACGAGGATAAATTCCTAATAATTGAACAACTAGCAAAATTGTTCGTGTTTTAAAATGAAAACACCACCACGAATTCAATAGTTGAGGGTAGTCGTAAATTAAATAACTACTCACCGTCTTATATGTTTGCGCGGACCTTTTTCTTTTAATTACTTGTGTGTCCGTGATGCTAGTCAATAAATTCCTAGCTAAAATCAGCGTGAAGGTCAACAGTAAGCTTATTACCTTGGCTTACAACAGGCAAAGAGAAGTCACAAACACAAAGTAGGCTACTACAGGACAAACAAATCCTGGAACAGTGCTCTCAAATCTGCTGAGGATACTATCTATTTTGTATCTCTTTGTCAGTTGTTAGTTACACGTAGTATAAATAAATAATGTGAAATTGCAGAAGTCGAATTGCTTTTGTTGAGTTGAATTTGATATCTCACTAGTGTGTAGTGTACAGTCTGTGGGAGCATATTTTTAAGTAGATATTCATACATTAAGCGTTCATACCAAATTGAGTTTAAGAGAGTTGAAATTACTGTGTTCCGATTCCATCCACAAGTTACGCCAGTGCTTAATACATAGGGTTGTGTGCATATATAACTTGGAGCATTTTATCTTGTAAGACACCCCTCTGTAGTACAAATGTGACCATTATGATTTTCCCATAATACTATTTCGAAATACTATATATATATATACTAAAAGTAAGTATATTGCCAATGTAGCTCAAAATATCGTAAAAAAGAATCCTGCGCTTTATTGTTTAAATAACCAAACACAAAAACGTGTGATACTAATTTTAAAATAAATTATCCGTGAATACCTGTGATTGATGAGATATTGATTTATTAATAGCATCGTTAATGTAATAGTCGTTTTGTGATTTTTGAGCGAGTTTTTTTTATAATGTTTTCAAGGCGTTGACATCGCATTATGCTGTTATATTTATTGCATATTATTATATTGCAGGTCTTCCATTATTAAAATAAATATGAAGCAAGCTGTAGGAGCTCTAGATGATTAGTTAGTTCATGTTAGTAAGAATAATATCGCTTGCTTACCTAGGTGCCCAGCTGTATTCCGCTATAATTGATTTACATGTAATGATAATTTAATGATACACATTTATAGCCTTTCGAAATACGTAAATTACTCTTCTGAGAAGCTATACTTTTTAATTAAACGCTGAAGTTAACTCTCTCAGCCCACAGCCTTAGCGCATGATTTTGTTTCCACACCGTTCGAGGGTTTACGTCAGCAATTATCATGATTAGTAGGCAAGTCCACGGCTAATATATCTACGGAAGCGATTTAAGAGGTAATTAAAACAGAATTTTATTTAACCTTCCTTAATTGGAATACTTGGAAAAGATACTTGTTTATATGAGAAAATATGGGAGAAAATCGAAATAGTGTAAGTTTACATATTAAGCGTGAAAGCGTAATGGACGAAACGTGAAATAGTTTGGATAAAATTTGGAAATTAAATTCAAAGTAAAAGACTAGTTACTGAGTCTAGAAAAAAAAGCAAAACACTCGTAGTTGAACCTCGTATAGAAAATGAGAGAATTTAAATTTCAAGAAGATAAAAAGTCAAATAGTTGTTTTACATGTATAGGTAAACTTGATTGATTGGCTTGAGTATTGGATATAAACCTTGCTTAGGTTTATTATTAGCGAAGGGTTCTAGGACTGGTTCAAAAGAAGAACCCCCTCTTTTAGTCGATTCTCCCACACTTATCATATGCTTTTTTCGAGTGCGCTCTTCCCTAATTGGTCGGGGAGTTGACATTAGCTTTGTTCCGTGCGTTCTAGAATCTTAAAATCTTTTGACTCACTTGTGAGTAAAATAGAATTTTCCTGTCAAAAATCGATAAGTAAAAACGAAAACGAAAAGACTAGCGATTGACAACGAGTGTGGTAAAAAATACTTATATTTATTGCAGTATAAATGCAATAAATATAATGATTTAGATGTATTCGATTCTGCATTACAATCGAATACATCTAATACTTATACTTATCCAATAGGCATCCATTGTAGCGATGCAAAAAATTCTGGCAAAATAGAAGGAAAGAGATCTCACGGTCGCAGTGTAATGCGTTGGTCCAAACAGATACGCTGCTCTCTCCAGTTCCCTGTACATGAGGCTCTTCAAACCGCGGGAAACAGATCGAGATGGCGCTCAATCATCCAGAAACAAAAATATTGATGAAAGTATTCACGACCCTCAGTCATGAGGATAAAGATTGACGGAGGATTGTAACGTTAACTGATTTCATATAAATAGCCAATTTCATTGGCAAAGACCTCATTGGTATGCCTAAAGTAAGCATAACAGCTGAGGTTCAGTTTTACGTGATACCTGCACCTCGACCAGACTCGTGTCAGTTAGGGCACGGTAATTATTTAGTGCTAAATGTATGACTTTTAATGTACACTAGTAGGGCCTCCCCGTTTCACCCGAGTGGATTACGGATTTCTCGCTACCTCAACTATCCTACGGGAACTATACTTTTTCCGAGATAAAAGTAGTTTAAGTGTCAATCCAAAGCTTAAACTATCCCCATACCAAATTTCATCGAAATCGGTGAAGCCATTTCAGCGTGAAGAAGTAACAACCATACACACATATACAAAAACTTTCGTATTTATAATATTAGTAGGATATTAGTAGGAAGTAGGATGGACAACTGTCTCACCTGATGTTCAGTGACGATGCGAGCGATCTACAATGCGTATAGCACTGTTATGTTACAAACCTAGACTTTACAAGACCAATAAACAGCAGATCTACTCCCTAGTCATTACCGAGCGAAGGTTTGAGATCTTGGCAATATTCTTCAGTTTTTTTAACCAGGCCAATAAAGTTCAAATGGAAACTCCTTTGTACATGCCGGGCAATAAGGAAAGCTGGTTCTTACAAACTCACAATTTACGAAAACAGCCAAGCACTCCATAGATCATTTCTAATTCGTTGATAAAACAATGCCGCTTAATATCGGTGATAAATTACAGTTTTCAGTAAATACTCGTAGCTGGGCTGTTTTGGGAGGCAGAAAACGGGACGAGGGAGGCGGGAAGAGGGGAGGGTAATAATGACGTCAGCCAAAAAGTAATTTTCGCAGTGACTTGCTTGGGTCGTTTCGAACAGTCACCGAGTTGACGTGAAGCTGATAATTAAGTATTTTGCTCAAGCCATGATCTTTGATAAGCGGATAAAACAAGGGTCTGAAATATGTAACGCGAGGGTAGTTTCACACTCTATGGGTGGGCTTGTTGCCTGTTTTGTATTATACGAAATTCTATTATACGGTGCGGGCTGTCGGAAAAAAAATCTCAAACATATTGGGTCTTTTTTTAAACGTAGTATGATACTTCGTTTTAAACATGTGCTGATATAATATAAGCCCGGTTTCGTCTATCGTTGATAATAAAGAGGCTTCCATAATTTTACCGGCCTTCAAATAACGGGGCACTCAATTGGTTGTATTTTTATAATTTACAGAACTTGTTCATACGTCAAGCGATTTGAAAATAATTACAGGTTCGTGATTTCAGAACTTAGCTTAATTTTCAAGAAAATGATCTGCGCACAAAATATTCGGCTTTTCATCAGACAGCATTATATGAGGCAGTAGTTCTTCCTGTTCTTCAGTACGAGATGATATTCAAGAATGTACGAACTTTTTACGATGTACAAAATATTATATCATAATTTGTAATACTCGTAATATTGTTTTGTACTGAATCGGTTGTATTGACTATAAAACCGATTACTATTTTTAATAAAAGAAAGATGTAATTGTTATGGATCGGTCTGCATGTCCTTTCAAATGGTTCTAAATCAGTATCCAAATAACGTTGTCTTAATTACTTAATACTCTTTACAAAGAATACAAACAAGTACATTTGTATATAACAAAAACCTGACGGCGTAAAAAAAATTAATTTAAATTTATCACACTTCAATGTAAGTACTCAATTCATTATTCTACATTTTTTAAATATAAAATACGCCATTATCTGAATATAGTACTCCAAATCAAGACAAAACTAACGACACCTATGAAACTAAAATCGATGGAGCCGTTTACGCTATATTAACTAAATGTTACCTGAAAATATAGTACTCCAAATCAAGACAAAACTAACGACACCTATGAAACTAAAATCGATGGAGCCGTTTACGCTATATTAACTAAATGTTACCTGAAAACAGTTTCTTTTTGCAAAAAACGTAAATAATATGACTTTTAATGCCCGGATTGCGAGATTCTAATCTCAAAGAAGGGGGCATAAAAAATTCAGGGGGTGGTAAGCATTGGAAAGAGAATGCATTATTGAGCACAATTTCACCTGTTTTCTAACGCTTTTGCCACAAGCGTAATGTCTTACATTTTGAAACAAATCAACAACAAACAATTTTGCACAATATCGACAATAAACCAGTGTAGGAATTAATATAAGTACCTAAACTTTTGTAGAGTCAAACTCTGCTATTTTATTGGAAATATTTACAAGGTGTGATGACTGGCATCTCTTGTTGTGCCCGAGGAAACTATAATTTTTAATGATTCCTTCCAGAACCAATAGTTAACTTTTAAATGTTTTCGAATATAATTAAGAAACTCAAGAAGAAAAAACAAAAGTATGTTTAGAAAACAAAAATTGGCTGTCTGTAAAGTCGGTTTACGGACGATAGATTTACGTGATAACGTCATAATCATTTATGACTTTGACTTTGACTTTGACTTTGACTCAGGTGGAACGTTACGCGGAACGTTACTATTTTTCATGAGTGTTGCTGGTATTCATCAATTTATAAAACGTTATCACGTCAAAAATATGTATCTCACAAACTGTACGTGTTTGTCTAATCAATTCTTTTTTCTTTTCTAATCAATATAGTTTAAGAGTTGAATCAAATTTGATATGTTAAAATGACATCAGTTTAATACATTTTTTCACATTTATCTACCTACCAAACAAACAAAGTTTAGTATGAATATTCCAAATATAATATTGGAAGGTAGGTATAGGTTTTTAACTGATTAAAAGCATATTGTTTTTGAAAGTTTTAAACGTCGTTTATGAGTAATGAGCATGGATGTTTTTCTCGGGTCTCGGATGTTTGAGTGATGTGATCATGAGTGTCCCCGCCTCCCTCGAAACTGGTGCAGCCCTAGTGCGGGGGTGTGAGACATGATAAATAAAAAATATATTGTGTCTTAATAACTTGTTAATTACAGTATAGAGAATGCGTAATTCAAATAAAAAATACATATTAACATACCGAAAGATTATTTTTTTTCTTAATTATTCCTCAAACTGGGTTGTATGTATATCCATCGAAACTTATTGTATAATGGAGCAGGATCGTCTCGCAGAACAAAGTTTCGGACCACATGGCGCTTGACGAATTATCACCAACTTTTCTGTTTAGAAGTTGTTGCTCCGACTGTGCTTGTAGACGAAGTTTTTGAAATTACAGTTTGGTTTGTCGTCAAGGTGTGACATTTGCTAGTAGGTAGGTAGGTACACGAAAGAGAACGATTAGGGTAGGTACATGGGGAGGACTACTCGCTTCGATCGGCCTGTTACACGCGTATCTAGTATGACTATTTACTTTATATTAAATAGTGTATTTCTTTTTCTTATGCCCATTTAGGCAGGCTAAAGTATTTGTGACCGTTCTGTCTAGTCATATGTGATTTAGCAGACTTCACTTTACTCAATTCGACCGTATATTTTTTGAAGTGTGTTCGCGGATAACTTCTTTGTTTAAAGACCGATTTTGATGATTATTGTTTGTTTGATAGAGTGGTGGTCCATAGTAGTGCCATTCAAATTTCATCAAAATCGAACAAGCGGTTTTTGAGTTACCCTCCAATAACTGGAAAATGCTACGCATACGTCACTAAAAAGGGTAAAAAAAATTAACCGACATCTACACTCAAAAGTAGGAAATAACTTGTCGAAGTCGGTACCATGAGCACAATATTGTGATGATAGTTACTTTTGTGAACTATCATGGTACCGACTTCAACTAGTATTTCACACTTTTGAGTGTTGAAGTCGGTTCCATTTTTTTGGTAAATATGATTTTAATCCATAAGAATTACACATATATCATTCTCCTGAAATTATATTGAAAATAGAAAGGTTTTCAGAAATTTTACTATTGATATCTCTGTGGTTTAAACTTACTAGTTTCATGGAAAGGCTTGGGCAAAAGTTTTAAAATCAGATTGAAAAACTTCTACGAAAGGGCCAGGTCAAGCGTACTCTAAACCGACGCTCTTTTATGACAGGTCTGATGAGCGTGGACGAAGCAAAAGAAGTGTGTCAGGATCGTAGCATTTTGAAGGCGTGATAACATCTTCGACCACATCGTCACTGACCATCAAGTGAGATAGTAGTCAAACGCTAGATCTATACAATATAAAAAAATATATAAATATAATGCTTCGTGATTGCGGCGATAAATTGTAGCAAAGAAGATTGGACTTTGTGGCAGAGAAGAAATACATTTCGTTTTAATTTTGAAAGTGTATTTTTCGTGTTGTACTGTGGAATAATGGTAGATCATTAACCAATAAATGTCTGTAAATTGCACAAGATAGAAAAGTGGAAAAGTGATGAAATGAAATCGCTTTTACATACTTAGCTCAACGAATCAGCACTGCAATTCATCAGAAAAATGCTGATAGTACTCTGGGTACGAAGCTAACTGGTAGATAACACAGGTAGTTGGAACATTTGAGCTATCTCAAATGTTATAGAAGTACCTACATAATGTAATTTTAGTATTGTAGTTAGTTTCATTAACAAAGTATAAAGGCCTGTAAAAATAATAAGATCATGCTTTCACATAATTTAAGTTTTGTAAAGAAATGTTCACTTGCTAAGATTATAGATTGCAATATCAGGTGTCGTTGTTATCAAGGAGTTTGTATATACCTTCAATATGTTGGTAAGTATTCTGGTGAGAATGTTGGTAAGAAAGATTATTTGTTTGTCATAATATGATTAATTAAATATGAAGCGTTAAAAGCTCAGCGGTGAAAGTGTTGGCTGTCAAACTGACGGGTGCTGGTTCGATCCCCACCAACAGCTAGAGCTTCCGGTGAAGATAACACCACTATCAAATTCCCAGCATGGTGGTAGGGTAGTAAAAATACATGTGTGTTTTTATTAGTAAATTTAATTTAAAAAAAACACCGTTATAAATTAGACTGAGACATATTTGCGCCTCGACTGAGACGTACGACTATCTGTACTGTTAAATTTATTAGTATAAAAATCCGCAACCGGATAAATGGAATCATTGACAAGGAGAAGAAAAAGGAATACCTTTCACCGGATTAAAGATACGTAGAATACGTTAAAGATACTACTTTACAATTACGGTTTTGTTAAGAATGACTTTTCCAGTTTCCAATTTTTTTTAAAATGTTAACTCTGGGTGCGTTAATGAAAAATTCAAGCAACCACTAGACAATATTGTCTACTCTTGCTATTTGCTATATTAAGTAAGTAAGTACTTGTTATAACGATCAAATATTCACAAAGCAAGAAAACACTAATCACAGTGCTTATTGTTTACAAAACCATCACACCGTTCGTTCGTCACTGAAGCGTCATTCGCGACTGGCTGCACGCTGAGTGTAGAACGAAATCGAGGCGGGCAGCAATGATGTTTTACTAAAGATGACGTATATTCATACTGCGCGGTGCTCAGATTTTGTTCCTTTACGACATAAACATGCTTACTGCGACAGATAATACGGTACCAATAATATATTAAAGGATAGCTATATGTTTAGACTTGCGCTTGAAATACGCGTCGCAATGAAAATTACTACAATTGACTTAATTTTGCCGCCTCAGTTTCCGCGCGCTTGTGCGACATCTACCTCATATAAACATATAATATCGCGCGCAGGTATAACTCGTGTTTCGGCCGTTTCTATGAAGACAGAATACTGGATAGGTAGTATTACTTTGATAAAATTGTCACCAAACACTTAGTGTGTTCAGGTTTAGTGTGGTCACACTAAATCTGAACACACTAAGTGTTTATGCATGCATAAATTATATTAAAGGAGTAGAAACCTCACTACTCTTATATGAATCAGTTTACTTTAAAAATCTGTATTGTATAGGTACAGGGATGGCCTATGATAAACATTTAATTTTAATAATAGTAATTTATGTGTACCTATAGTTATACTAACTAACGACTGACGGTCGCCGTGGTGCAGTGGTTAGTATCAGTGACATGACTACTATGTCAGCGGGACCCTGGGTTCGAATCCCGGCAGGGGCAAAAATTTTGTGCGATGAGTGTAGGTGTTTGTCCCGGGTCTTGGATAGTGCGGGGGTATAAGTGTGATAAAAAAAAAACATCTGTTGATTGATATATTTGATATCTTTGTCATCAAAACTGACTTGCACACAGACAAAGACGTGTGCACAACCTAGTCTTCAATATAATAATATCAAGTATGGAGATTGTGGATCAGACAGACAGTGACCTGAGCATGACCTTTTGAATCGCAGACACATATTCAAAGTATGTAGTTAATACAGTTAACCACAAAATACTTTTCAGCTATTAGTTTTCTTTAGTTAATAACACTGCTCAAAATAACAATGTTTAACTAAGCTATAGCAGCCCGTACCACTAGGGCCGAATTACTTCCTTCCTTTATTAACATCTTGCGGGGATGTTTTAGCGCCATCTACCTTTAATTGTATGAACAATTAATTAATAGGACTGATAGACCAACGTTACAGTTGATATCGTATCAAACGAAGGCACCCTACCCTTATTTAAGAGATTTTTATTGTGTATCGCATTAACATTTTATAACAATGTTTTTTATCTAAATAGATATATTTCGACCAATTTATAATTTTATCATTTCACAACAGTAAAATTTATAAATCCAATGAAGATATATCTCTTCACTCTGTATTTATCGTTCACAAATATGTGAGTATTAAAATTGTCGCTTAGCGAGGAGTTCATAGCTGTCTTTCCTAAAGCTGGTATACCAAAAGAGCTGTTATACCGAAAGAGTTGTTACCGACTAAACTATGGTCAGAAAGAGAGCTAGTGTTGGTATCGGTTTTTTATCAGGTATATTTAAGAGTCTACTTTATAGCTACATAAGAAGAATCTATTTAGTCGAAATTCTTAGTAAAGAGTTGTTCTAACATGACATGTATTGCGCGTACAGGAAAGAAAAATAAATCGCCGCCTACGTCTCTTTTTCCGCTAAGATATAATTTGTATATTTCAAGCCACGTGTGCATAGAAATCTTCTAGGCAGGTGTGCTATGTCGTAGAGAACAAATCATCACACTAGGTAAGATGTGTAAGTGCTTAAATGTCTATCTAACCTTCAAAAATGTTACAAAGAGAAGCGCGTACCTCATCTTCTGCCATTAAAAACATGTTGAAACTGAAACTGAGCCAGTTAGTCTAAACAAACGAAATGTTTAATAAAAGCCTCACAGTTTCACACCTTCTACATACCTACAATCTATTTTTTTTCCATGTAGAAGCGCGTACAGAGTTACATTTAGATGTCTTCAAATAATAATTGAATGCTTTTCGTTACAGTGTAAGTTTATAAGGATTAATTATAACATTGATACTGATAAAGCACTGCGCGACTAATATCGATATAAGTAATAATCACTTGTTAACTGTTCAAAAGTTGAGTACGCGATTGTACTTTTGTGTTATACGAGTTATAATACTTTTGATATGAAAAATGGCTTTATTTACTAGACTTTTGAGAACTCATTATATATACGATTACATATTATGTAGATACCTATAATAATACATAATTTAGCATCTAGTCATTATAATAAAAGATTTCTCGAAAAACAGTGTTCATTGTTAATAATCTATACTTACTTATATTATTTATAAAGAGGAAGATTTTATTTTGTTTCTTTGCATTGAATATGCTGCAAAATTACGGAACCTATTTGAAAAATTCTTTCACTGCTGGGAAGTTACACTATCCCCGGGTAAATTATATATTTTTTTAAATTATGGATCCTTATAATATCTAATTTTGTTTTTTTTTTACCCGTGCGAAGCCGGGGTGGACCGATAGTAATAATGTAATAAAATATGATATACAAAAGTGTTATAACGTGACCATGTTAGTCACTTTTTTTAATGGGTGTCGTAGAAATTATGCTAACTATAATTGAACTAATGACGGGCGTTAAAATTTGCATCAACACTATGCTACTAACATAACACTTGTCTCACCCCGCAATCCGTGGAGGCTGAAATGCGGGGTGAGACAAGGGGGATTAAGTTCACCGTTGCTTTTCTGCATATATGTAAATTCACTGATCGAGCGACTCAGCAGTATGCCAATTGGTTGTTACATGAATGATATTTGTGTCAATACACAGATGTTACGCCGATGAAAGCTTGTTGCAGTGTGTGAGACATCTGTGGCTTCTCATGGGCTAATGTACAATGAAATTAAATTAAATGTAAGTAATAATAATATGGGACAACATTCACACAAGGTCTTCAGGTCCCAAACTAGGCAGAGCCTGAACTATGGTAACCTGATGACTGATATATACTTATATACATACTTATATATTTACTGATATACATATACACACCCAGACGCAGGTCAAACAGACATGTTGTTGTTTCATACACACAAATGTTCATTTGTGTGTATGAATGTAATAAGGAATTCCCTGGAACTCGAAAATAAATTAATATATGAAATAAGTTTTTTAAATTTATCCTTATTGATTGTATCAATTAAAAACATATTTAATGTACGTATTATTAACCATATTATATAAAGCTCGATTACCACTCACTCACTCACTCACTGACTGACTGACTCATTGACATCATTGTTCTCCTAGAAGGAGCGATGGGAGGTGTTTGTGATGCAGGGGAAAAGTGTAGAGGAGGTTCCTATGACCACCAGAAAAATCCGAAAAGTGTCATTTTTGGTTTCCTTGATGGAACTGGTGTACGGATCTCGGAAACCATAATCGATGGGGGGTAGGTGCCAAAACTAAAAATGAGTAAAACCCTGGGACCTTTTTGGAAAGTTGAAAAAAAATTACCCTCCCGAACAAAAAAGAGGTTCTCCCATACAAATTTAAAACGACCGCAGCTCCCGAACCGTTATAGGTGGGTATGGGGGGTTTGAACAAATGTTATAGAGGGTTTGTATGGGAATTTGAGGTTTCTATCAAAAATTGAAAATTGGTCCTTCGACCCGGATACCAAAATCCAAGTTTGTCTGATCTGGCTGAAATTTGGTATTTAGGGAGATTGGGAGTCCCTGATTCGAAATATGAAAAAATTTTTTGGATGACGTCATTTGTTTTTTTTTTACTGGATGGGGATTTTCGCTGGCGATACAACGCCACGGCTGCGAGGCCGCAGGCCGAGCTTCAAACCCGCGAGGCCGAAGGCCGAGCTTCGAGGGCGAGGCCGAAGGCCGAGCTTTCGGCCCGCGAGGCCGAAGGCCGAGCGTGGCCTCCGCGAGGCCGCAGGCCGAGCCGTGTTAGTCACTTACGAGGCCGAAGGCCGAGTTCCGAATGGGGTGTTACGCATTTACATTCCTTAGGAGAGTCACTAACGAGGCCGAAGGCCGAATCCCGAATGGGGAGTTTTTTTTCCACATCTCGAGCTGGTCTTTGATGCAACCGCTCACGGGAACTAAAAGTATCTGTCAGTTGTTCGACTTGCATGAGAATTTTTAAATCTTTTTATTTACTGGATGGGGATTTTCGCTGGCGACACAACGCCACGGTTGCGAGGCCGCAGGCCGAGCTTCAAACCTGCGAGGCCGAAGGCTGAGCTTTCGGCCCGCGAGGCCGAAGGCCGAGCGTGGCCTCCGCGAGGCCGTAGGCCGAGCCGTGTTAGTCACTTACGAATGGGGTGTTACGCGTTTACATTCCTTAGGAGAGTCACTAACGAGGCCGAAGGCCGAGTCCCGAATGGGGAGTTTATTTCACATCTCGAGCTGGTCTCCGAGGCAACTGCCCACGTTAACCACTGCACTTAGAGGTATGGTCCCTTAACAAAAGTCGTTTACAATCTTGGTGCGATTTTACAGCGACTAAAATTTTATCAAAAAAATCAACTTGCACATGGTAATCCTGCCTACACTTTTTACTGAACTAGAAGAAACTGTCACTTACTGGACTTGAATGAGAATTTTATATATTTTTTAAACTGCAACTACAAGTCTTGATAAATATTACTAATGCAAATCGATAACGCGGGCTGCTCGCAGCCCGCGCGCCACCCAAATACTAGTTATATATATATAAAGCTCGATTACCACTGACTGATTGACTGACTCACTGACTCACTGATTGACAGAATTGTTCTCCTAGAAGGAGCGATGGGGGGTGTTTGTGGTGTAGGGGAAAAGTGTAGAGGAGGTTCCCGTGACCTCCAGAAAAATCCGAAAAGTGTCATTTTTGGTTTCCATCATGGAACTGGTGTAGGGATCTCGGAAACTATAATCGATGGGGGGTTGGTGTCAAAACTAAAAATGACTAAAACCCTGGGATCCTTTTAAAAAGTTGAAAAAAAATTACCCTCCCAAACAAAAAAGAGGTTCTCCCATACAAATTTAAAACGACCGCAGCTCCGGAACCGTTATAGGTGGGTATGGGGGGTTCGAACAAATGTTATAGAGGGTTTGTAGGAAAATTTGGGGTTTTAGTCGAAAATTGAAAATTGGTCCTTCGACCCGGATACCAAAATCCAAGTTTGTCTGATCTGGCTGAAATTTGGTATTTAGGGAGATTGGGGGTCCCTGATTTTAAATATAAAAAAATTTTTTGGATGACGTCATTTTTTTTTTTTTTACTGGATGGGGATTTTCGCTGGCGATACAACGCCACGGCTGCGAGGCCGCAGGCCGAGCTTCAAACCTGCGAGGCCGAAGGCCGAGCTTTCGGCCCGCGAGGCCGAAGGCCGAGCGTGGCCTCCACGAGGCCGTAGGCCGAGCCATGTTAGTCACTTACGAGGCCGAAGGCCGAGTTCCGAATGGGGTGTTACGCATTTACATTCCTTAGGAGAGTCACTAACGAGGCCGAAGGCCGAGTCCCGAATGGGGAGTTTTTTTTTACTTCTCGAGCTGGTCTCCGAGGCAACTGCCCACGTTAACCACTGCACTTAGAGGTATGGTCATTAACAAAACTCGATTACAATCTAGGGGCGATTTTACAGCGACTAAAATTTTATCAAAAAAATCAACTTGCACATGGTAACACTGCCCACACTTTGTACTGAACTAGAAGAAACTGTCACTTACTCGACTTGTATGACAGTTTTATATAATTTATAAACTGCAACTAAAACTTCAATTAAAAATACAAATGCACATCGATAACGCGGGCTGCTCGCAGCCCGCGCACCACCCAACACCTAGTATATATATAAAGCTCGATTACCACTGACTGATTGACTGACTCACTGACTCACTGATTGACAGAATTGTTCTCCTAGAAGGAGCGATGGGGGGTGTTTGTGGTGTAGGGGAAAAGTGTAGAGGAGGTTCCCGTGACCTCCAGAAAAATCCGAAAAGTGTCATTTTTGGTTTCCATCATGGAACTGGTGTAGGGATCTCGGAAACTATAATCGATGGGGGGTTGGTGTCAAAACTAAAAATGACTAAAACCCTGGGATCCTTTTAAAAAGTTGAAAAAAAATTACCCTCCCAAACAAAAAAGAGGTTCTCCCATACAAATTTAAAACGACCGCAGCTCCCGAACCGTTATAGGTGGGTATGGGGGGTTCGAACAAATGTTATAGAGGGTTTGTAGGAAAATTTGAGGTTTCTGTCAAAAATTGAAAATTGGTCCTTCGACCCGGATACCAAAATTCAAGTTGTTCCGATTTCGCTGAAATTTGGTATTTAGGGAGATTGAGGGTCCCTGATTCCAAATATGAAAAAAATTTTTGGATGACGTCATTTGTTTTTTTTTTACTGGATGGGGATTTTTGATGGCGAAACCTCTTCTTATTTGCGAGGCCGCAGGCCGAGCTTCAAACCTGCGAGGCCGAAGGCCGAGCTTCGAGGGCGAGGCCGAAGGCCGAGCTTTCGGCCCGCGAGGCCGAAGGCCGAGCGTGGCCTACGCGAGGCCGCAGGCCGAGCCGCGTTAGTCACTTACGAGGCCGAAGGCCGAGTTCCGAATGGGGTGTTACGCATTTACATTCCTTAGGAGAGTCACTAACGAGGCCGAAGGCCGAGTCCCGAATGGGGAGTTTTTTTTCCACATCTCGAGCTAATCTTTGATGCAACCGCTCACGGGAACTAAAAGTATCTGTCAGTTGTTTGACTTGCATGAGAACTTTTAAATCTTTTTATTTACTGGATAGGGATTTTCGCTGGCGATACAACGCCACGGTTGCGAGGCCGCAGGCCGAGCTTCAAACCTGCGAGGCCGAAGGCCAAAATTTCGGCCCGCGAGGCCGAAGGCCGAGCGTGGCCTCCGCGAGGCCGTAGGCCGAGCCGTGTTAGTCACTTACGAATGGGGTGTTACGCGTTTACATTCCTTAGGAGAGTCACTAACGAGGCCGAAGGCCGAGTCCCGAATGGGGAGCTTTTTCCACATCTCGAGCTGGTCTCCGAGGCAACGGCCCACGTTAACCACTGCACTTAGAGGTATGGTCCCTTAACAAAACTCGATTACAATCTTGGGGCGATTTTACATCGACTAAAATTTTATCGAAAAAATCAACTTTCACATGGTAACCCTGCTCACACTTTGTACTGAACTAGAAGAAACTGTCACTTACTGGACTTGTATGAGAATTTAATATATTTTTTAAACTGCAACTACAAGTCTTGATAAATATTACTAATGCAAATCGATAACGCGGGCTGCTCGCAGCCCGCGCACCACCCGAAATACTAGTATATATATATAAAGCTCGATTACCACTGACTGATTGACTGACTCACTGACTCACTGATTGACAGAATTGTTCTCCTAGAAGGAGCGATGGGGGGTGTTTGTGGAGTAGGGGAAAAGTGTAGAGGAGGTTCCCGTGACCTCCAGAAAAATCCGAAAAGTGTCATTTTTGGTTTCCATCATGGAACTGGTGTAGGGATCTCGGAAACTATAATCGATGGGGGGTTGGTGTCAAAACTAAAAATGACTAAAACCCTGGGATCCTTTTAAAAACTTTAAAAAAAATTACCCTCCCGAACAAAAAAGAGGTTCTCCCATACAAAATTAAAACGATCGCAACTCCGGAACCGTTATAGGTAGGTATGGGGGGTTTAAACAAATGTTATAGAGGGTTTGTAGGAGAATTTGAGGTTTTAGTCGAAAATTGAAAATTGGTCCTTCGACCCGGATACCAAAATCTAAGTTGCTCCGATCTGGTTGAAATTTAGTATTTAGGGAGATTAGGGGTCTCTGATTCCAAATATGAAAAAAAATTTTGGATGACGTCATTTGTTTTTTTTTACTGGATTGGGATATTTGATGGCGAAACCACTTCTTATTTGCGAGGCCGCAGGCCGAGCTTCAAACCTGCGAGGCCGAAGGCCGAGCTTCGAGGGCGAGGCCGAAGGCCGAGCTTTCGGCCCGCGAGGCCGAAGGCCGAGCGTGGCCTCCGCGAGGCCGCAGGCCGAGCGTGGCCTCCGCGAGGCCGCAGGCCGAGCCGTGTTAGTCACTTACGAGGCCGTAGGCCGAGTTCCGAATGGGGTGTTACGCATTTACATTCCTTAGGAGAGTCACTAACGAGGCCGAAGGCCGAGTCCCGAATGGGGGGTTTTTCCCACATCTTGAGCTGGTCTTTGATGCAACCGCTCACGGGAACTAAAAGTATCTGTCAGTTGTTCGACTTGCATGAGAATTTTTTAATCTTTTTATTTACTGGATGGGGATTTTCGCTGGCGATACAACGCCACGGTTGCGAGGCCGAAGGCCGAGCTTTCGGCCCGCGAGGCCGAAGGCCGAGCGTGGCCTCAGCGAGGCCGTAGGCCGAGCCGTGTTAGTCACTTACGAATGGGGTGTTACGCGTTTACATTCCTTAGGAGAGTCACTAACGAGGCCGAAGGCCGAGTCCCGAATGGGGAGCTTTTTTTACATCTCGAGCTGGTCTCCGAGGCAACGGCCCACGTTAACCACTGCACTTAGAGGTATGGTCCCTCAACAAAACTCGATTACAATCTTGGGGCGATTTTACATCGACTAAAATTTTATCGAAAAAATCAACTTGCACATGGTAACCCTGCTCACACTTTGTACTGAACTAGAAGAAACTGTCCCTTTCTCGACTTGTATGAGAATTTTTAAATATTTTTTTCAACTGCAACTAAAATTTTGAAAATATACAAATGCACATCGATAACGCGGGCTGCTCGCAGCCCGCGCACCACCCAACACCTAGTTTATATATATAAAGCTCGATTACCACTGACTGACTCACTCACTCACTGACTGATTGACATAATTGTTCTCCTAGAAGGAGCTATGGGGGGTGTCTGTAATGTAGGGGAAAAGTGGAGAGGAGGTTCCTGTGACCTCCAGAAAAATCCGAAAAGTGCCATTTTTGGTTTCCTTCGTGGAACTGGTGTAGGGATCTCGGAAACTATAATAGATGGGGGGTAGGTGCCAAAACTAAAAATGGCTAAAACCCTGGGACCTTTTTGGAAAGTTGAAAAAAATTTACCCTCCCGAACAAAAAAGAGGTTCTCCCATACAAATTTAAAACGACCGCAGCTCCCGAACCGTTATAGGTGGGTATGGGGGGTTCGAACAAATATTATAGAGGGTTTGTAGGAGAATTTGGGTTTTTAGTCAAAAATTGCAAATTGGTCCTTCGACCCGGATACCAAAATCCAAGTTGGTCTGATCTGGCTGAAATTTGGTATTTAGGAAGATTGGGGGTCCCTGATTCCAAATATAAAAAAAAATTTGGATGACGTCATTTGTTTTTTTTTTACTGGATGGGGATTTTCGCTGGCGATACAACGCCACGGCTGCGAGGCCGCAGGCCGAGCTTCAAACCTGCGAGGCCGAAGGCCGAGCTTCGAGGGCGAGGCCGAAGGCCGAGCTTTCGGCCCGCGAGGCCGAAGGCCGAGCGTGGCCTCCGCGAGGCCGCAGGCCGAGCCGTGTTAGTCACTTACGAGGCCGAAGGCCGAGTTCCGAATGGGGTGTTACGCATTTACATTCCTTAGGAGAGTCACTAACGAGGCCGAAGGCCGAGTCCCGAATGGGGAGATTTTTTCCACATCTCGAGCTGGTCTCCGAGGCAACTGCCCACGTTAACCACTGCCTTTAGAGGTATGGTCCCTTAACAAAACTCGATTACAATCTTGGAGCGATTTTACAGCGACTAAAATTTTATCAAAAAAATCAACTTGCACATGGTAACCCTGCCACACTTTGTACTGATTTAGAAGAAACTGTCATTGATTCGACTTGTATGAGAATTATTTATATTTTTTTTTAACTGCAATGACATTTTTGTTAATAATACTAATGCACATCGATAACGCGGGCTGCTCGCAGCCCGCGCGCCACGCAACACCTAGTTATATATATATAAAGCTCGATTACCACTGACTGATTGACTGACTCACTGACTCACTGATTGACAGAATTGTTCTCCTAGAAGGAGCGATGGGGGGTATATGTGGTGTAGGGGAAAAGTGTAGAGCAGGTTCTCGTGACCTCCAGAAAAATCCGAAAAGTGTCATTTTTGGTTTCCTTGATGGAACTGGTGTTGGGATCTCGGAAACTATAATCGATGGGGGATAGGTGTCAAAACTAAAAATGACTAAAACCCTGGGACCCTTTTGGAAATTAAAAAAAAAATTACCCTCCCGAACAAAAAAGAGGTTTTCCCATACAAATTTAAAACGACCGCAGCTCCGGAACCGTTATGGGTGGGTATGGGGGGCTTTAACAAATATTATAGAGGGTTTGCAGGGAAATTTGGGGTTTTAGTCGAAAATTGCAAATTGGTCCTTCGACCCGGATACCAAAATCCAAGTTGCTCCGATCTGGCTGAAATTAAGTATTTAAGGAGATTGAAGGTCCCTAATTCCAAATATGAAAAAATTTTTTGGATGACGTCATTTGTTTTTTTTTTAATGCATGGGGATTTTCGCTGGCGATACAACGCCACGGCTGCGAGGCCGCAGGCCGAGCTTCAAACCTGCGAGGCCGAAGGCCGAGCTTCCAGGGCGAGGCCGAAGGCCGAGCTTTCGGCCCGCGAGGCCGAAGGCCGAGCGTGGCCTCCGCGAGGCCGTAGGCCGAGCCGTGTTAGTCACTTACGAGGCCGAAGGCCGAGTTCCGAATGGGGTGTTACGCATTTACATTCCTTAGGAGAGTCACTAACGAGGCCGAAGGCCGAGTCCCGAATGGGGGGTTTTTCCCACATCTTGAGCTGGTCTTTGATGCAACCGCTCACGGGAACTAAAAGTATCTGTCAGTTGTTCGACCTGCATGAGAATTTTTAAATCTTTTTATTTACTGGATGGGGATTTTCTTTGACGATACAACGTCACGGTTGCGAGGCCGCAGGCCGAGCTTCAAACCTGCGAGGCCGTAGGCCGAGCCGTGTTAGTCACTTACGAATGGGGTGTTACGCGTTTACATTCCTTAGGAGAGTCACTAACGAGGCCGAAGGCCGAGTCCCGAATGGGGAGCTTTTTTCACATCTCGAGCTGGTCTCCGAGGCAACGGCCCACGTTAACCACTGCACTTAGAGGTATGGTCCCTCAACAAAACTCGATTACAATCTTGGGGCGATTTTACATCGACTAAAATTTTATCGAAAAAATCAACTTGCACATGGTAACCCTGCTCACACTTTGTACTGAACTAGAAGAAACTGTCCCTTTCTCGACTTGTATGAGAATTTTTATATATTTTTTTCAACTGCAACTAAAATTTTAAAAAATATACAAATGCACATCGATAACGCGGGCTGCTCGCAGCCCGCGCACCACCCAACACCTAGTTTATATATATAAAGCTCAATTACCACTGACTGATTGACTGACTCACTGACTCACTGATTGACAGAATTGTTCTCCTAGAAGGAGCGATGGGGGGTGTTTGTGATGTAGGGGAAAAGTGTAGAGGAGGTTTTCGTGACCTCCAGAAAAATCCGAAAAGTGTCATTTTTGGTTTCCATCATGGAACTGGTGTAGGGATCTCGGAAACTATAATCGATGGGGGGTAGGTGTCAAAACTAAAAATGACTAAAAACCTGGGCTTCTTTTGGAAAGTTTAAAAAAAATTACCCTCCCGAACAAAAAAGAGGTTCTCCCATACAAATTTAAAACGACTGCAGCTCCGAAACCGTTATAGGTGGGTATGGGGGTTTCGAACAAACATTATAGAGGGTTTGTAGGGGAATTGGGGTTTTTTGTCAAAAATTGCAAATTGGTCCTTCGACCCGGATACCAAAATTCAAGTTGCTCCGATCTGGCTGAAATTCAATATTTAGGGAGATTTGGGGATCCTGATTCCAAATATAAAAAAATTTTTGGATGACGTCATTTGTTTTTTTTTTACTGGATGGGGATTTCCTTTGGCGATACAACACCACGGCTGCGAGGCCGCAGGCCGAGCTTCAAACCTGCGAGGCCGAAGGCCGAGCTTTAAACCTGCGAGGCCGAAGGCCGAGCTTCGAGGGCGAGGCCGGAGGCCGAGCTTTCGGCCCGCGAGGCCGAAGGCCGAGCGTGGCCTCCGCGAGGCCGTAGGCCGAGCCGTGTTAGTCACTTACGAGGCCGAAGGCCGAGTTCCGATTGGGGTGTAACGAATTAACGTGCCTCAGGTGAGTCGCTAACGAGGCCGAAGGCCGAGTCCCGAATGGGAGGTTTTTTCCACATCTCGAGCTGGTCTTCGAGGCAACTGCCCACGTTAACCACTGCACTGAGAGGTGGAGTCCCTTAACAAAAGTCGTTTACAATCTTGGTGCGATTTTACAGCGACTAAAATTTTATCAAAAAAATCAACTTGCACATGGTAACCCTGCTCACACTTTGTACTGAACTAGAAGAAACTGTCACTTATTCTACTTGTATGAGAATTTTATATATTTTTTCAACTGCAATGACATTATTGTTAATAATACAAATGCACATCGATAACGCGGGCTGCTCGCAGCCCGCGCACCACCCAACACCTAGTTATATATATAAAGCTCGATTACCACTGACTGACTCACTCACTCACTGACTAATTGACATAATTGTTCTCCTAGAAGGAGCTATGGGGGGTGTCTGTAATGTAGGGGAAAAGTGGAGAGGAGGTTCCTGTGACCTCCAGAAAAATCCGAAAAGTGCCATTTTTGGTTTCCTTCGTGGAACTGGTGTAGGGATCTCGGAAACCATAATCGATGGGCGGTAGGTGCCAAAACTAAAAATGACTAAAACCCTGGGACCCTTTTGGAAAGTTGAAAAAAAATTACCCTCCCGAACAAAAAAGAGGTTCTCCCATACAAATTTAAAACGACCGCAGCTCCGGAACCGTTATAGGTGGGTATGGGGGGTTCGAACAAATATTATAGAGGGTTTGTAGGAGAATTTGGGTTTTTAGTCAAAAATTGCAAATTGGTCCTTCGACCCGGATACCAAAATCCAAGTTGGTCTGATCTGGCTGAAATTTGGTATTTAGGAAGATTGGGGGTCCCTGATTCTAAATATAAAAAAAAAATTCGATGACGTCATTTGTTTTTTTTTTTACTGGATGGGGATTTTCGCTGGAGATACAACGCCACGGCTGCGAGGCCGCAGGCCGAGCTTCAAACCTGCGAGGCCGAAGGCCGAGCTTCGAGGGCGAGGCCGAAGGCCGAGCTTTCGGCCCGCGAGGCCGAAGGCCGAGCGTGGCCTCCGCGAGGCCGCAGGCCGAGCCGTGTTAGTCACTTACGAGGCCGAAGGCCGAGTTCTAAATAGGGTGTTACGCATTAACATTCCTTAGGAGAGTCACTAACGAGGCCGAAGGCCGAGTTCCGAATGGGAAGTTTTTTTTCCATATCTCGAGCTGGTCTTTGACGCAACCGCTCACGGGAACTAAAAGTATCTGTCAGTTGTTCGACTTGCATGAGAATTTTTAAATCTTTTTATTTACTGGATGGGGATTTACGCTGGCGATAAAACGCCACGGTTGCGAGGCCGCAGGCCGAGCTTCAAACCTGCGAGGCCGAAGGCCGAGCTTTCGGCCCGCGAGGCCGAAGGCCGAGCGTGGCCTCCGCGAGGCCGTAGGCCGAGCCGTGTTAGTCACTTACGAATGGGATGTTACGCGTTTACATTCCTTAGGAGAGGCACTAACGAGGCCGAAGGCCGAGTCCCGAATGGGGAGTTTTTTTTCCACATCTCGAGCTGGTCTCCGAGGCAACTGCCCACGTTAACCACTGCACTTAGAGGTATGGTCCCTTAACAAAAATCGTTTACAATATTGGTGCGATTTTACAGCGACTAAAATTTTATCAAAAAAATCAACTTGCACATGGTAACCCTGCTCACACTTTGTACTGAACTAGAAGAAACTGTCACTTACTCGACTTGTATGAGAATTTTATATATTTTTTTAACTGCAATTACCAGTTTGATAATAGTTACTAATGCACATCGATAACGCGGGCTGCTCGCAGCCCGCGCACCACCCAACACCTAGTTATATTATATAAAGTTCGATTACCACTCACTGACTGACTGACTCACTCATTGACATCATTGTTCTCCCAGAAGGAGCGATGGGAGGTGTTTGTGATGTAGGGGAAAAGTGTAGAGGAGGTTCCCATGACCACCAGAAAAATCCGAAAAGTGTCATTTTTGGTTTCCTTGATGGAACTGGTGTACGGATCTCGGAAACCATAATCGATGGGGGGTAGGTGTCAAAACTAAAAATGACTAAAACCCTGGGACCCTTTTGGAAAGTTGAAAAAAAATTACCCTCCCGAACAAAAAAGAGGTTCTCCCATACAAATTTAAAACGACCGCAGCTCCCGAACCGTTATAGGTGGGTATGGGGGGTTTGAACAAATGTTATAGAGGGTTTGTAGGAGCGTTTGGGGTTTTAGTCGAAAATTGAAAATTGGTCCTTCGACCCGGATACCAAAATCCAAGTTGCTCCGATCTGGCTGAAATTTGGTATTTAGGGAGATTGGGGGTCCCTGATTCCGAATATAAAAAAAAATTTTGGATGACGTCATTTGTTTTTTTTTTACTGGATGGGGATTTTTGATGGTGAAACCACTTCTTATTTGCGAGGCCGCAGGCCGAGCTTCAAACCCGCGAGGCCGAAGGCCGAGCTTCGAGGGCGAGGCCGAAGGCCGAGCTTTCGGCCCGCGAGGCCGAAGGCCGAGCGTGGCCTCCGCGAGGCCGCAGGCCGAGCCGTGTTAGTCACTTACGAGGCCGAAGGCCGAGTTCCGAATGGGGTGTTACGCATTTACATTCCTTAGGAGAGTCACTAACGAGGCCGAAGGCCGAGTCCCGAATGGGGAGTTTTTTTCCACATCTCGAGCTGGTCTTTGATGCAACCGCACACGGGAACTAAAAGTATCTGTCAGTTGTTCGACTTGCATGAGAATTTTTAAATCTTTTTATTTACTGGATGGGGATTTTCGCTGGCGATACATCGCCACGGTTGCGAGGCCGCAGGCCGAGCTTCAAACCTGCGAGGCCGAAGGCCGAGCTTTCGGCCCGCGAGGCCGAAGGCCGAGCGTGGCCTCCGCGAGGCCGTAGGCCGAGCCGTGTTAGTCACTTACGAATGGGGTGTTATGCGTTTACATTCCTTAGGAGAGTCACTAACGAGGCCGAAGGCCGAGTCCCGAATGGGGAGTTTTTTTTCCACATTTCGAGCTGGTCTCCGAGGCAACTGCCCACGTTAACCACTGCACTTAGAGGTATGGTCCCTTAACAAATGTCGTTTACAATCTTGGTGCGATTTTACAGCGACTAAAATTTTTTCAAAAAAATCAACTTGCACATGGTAACCCTGCTCACACTTTGTTCTGAACTAGAAGAAACTGTCACTTACTCGACTTGTATGAGAATGTTATATATTTTTTCAACCGCAATTACAATCATGAAATAAATACTAATGCACATCGATAACGCGGGCTGCTCGCAGCCCGCGCACCACCCAAATACTAGTTATATTATATAAAGCTCGATTACCACTGACTCACTGACTGACTCACTCATTGACATCATTGTTCTCCTAGAAGGAGCGATGGGGGGTGTTTGTGATGTAGGGGAAAAGTGTAGAGGAGGTTCCTATGACCACCAGAAAAATCCGAAAAGTGGCATTTTTGGTTTCCTTGATGGAACTGGTGTAAGGATCTCGGAAACCATAATCGATGGGGGGTAGGTGTCAAAACTAAAAATGACTTAAACCCTGGGACCTTTTTGGAAAGTTGAAAAAAAATTACCCTCCCGAACAAAAAAGAGGTTCTCCCATACAAATTTAAAACGACCGCAGCTCCGGAACCGTTATAGGTGGGTATGGGGGGTTCGAACAAATGTTATAGAGGGTTTGTAGGGAAATTTGAGGTTTCTGTCAAAAATTGCAAATTGGTCCTTCGACCCGGATACTAAAATTCAAATTGTTCTGATCTGGCTGAAATTTGGTATTTAGGGAGATTGGGGGTCCCTGATTCCAAATATAAAAAAATTTTTTGGATGACGTCATTTTTTTTTTTTTTACTGGATGGGGATTTTTGATGGCGAAACCACTTCTTATTTGCGAGGCCGCAGGCCGAGCTTCAAACCTGCGAGGCCGAAGGCCGAGCTTCGAGGGCGAGGCCGAAGGCCGAGCTTTCGGCCCGCGAGGCCGAAGGCCGAGCGTGGCCTCCGCGAGGCCGCAGGCCGAGCCGTGTTAGTCACTTACGAGGCCGAAGGCCGAGTTCCGAATGAGGTGTTACGCATTTACATTCCTTAGAAGAGTCACTAACGAGGCCGAAGGCCGAGTCCCGAATGGGGAGTTTTTTTCCCACATTTCGAGCTGGTCTTTGATGCAACCGCTCACGGGAACTAAAAGTATCTGTCAGTTGTTCGACTTGCATGAGAATTTTTAAATCTTTTTATTTACTGGATGGGGATTTTCGCTTGTGATACAACGCCACGGTTGCGAGGCCGCAGGCCGAGCTTCAAACCTGCGAGGCCGAAGGCCGAGCTTTCGGCCTGCGAGGCCGAAGGCCGAGCGTGGCCTCCGCGAGGCCGTAGGCCGAGCCGTGTTAGTCACTTACGAGGCCAAAGGCCGAGTTCCGAATGGGGTGTTACGCATTTACATTCCTTAGGAGAGTCACTAACGAGGCCGAAGGCCGAGTCCCGAATGGGGAGCTTATTCCACATCTCGAGCTGGTCTCCGAGGCAACTGCCCACGTTAACCACTGCACTTAGAGGTATGGTCCTTTAACAAAACTCGATTACAATCTTGGGGCGATTTTACATCGACTAAAGTTTTATCGAAAAAATCAACTTGCACATGGTAACCCTGTTCACACTTTGTACTGAACTAGAAGAAACTGTCCCTTTCTCGACTTGTATGAGGATTTTTAAATATTTTTTTCAACTGCAACTAAAATTTTAAAAAATATACAAATGCACATCGATAACGCGGGCTGCTCGCAGCCCGCGCGCCACCCGAAATACTAGTTATAATATATAAAGTTCGATTACCACTCACTGACTGACTGACTGACTGACTGACTGACTGATTGACATCATTGTTCTCCTAGAAGGAGCGATGGGGGGTGTTTGTGATGTAGGGAAAAAGTGTAGAGGATGTTTCCATGACCACCAGAAAAATCCGAAAAGTGTCATTTTTGGTTTCCTTGATGGAACTGGTGTACGGATCTCGGAAACCATAATCGATGGGGGGTAGGTGTCAAAACTAAAAATGACTAAAACCCTGGGACCTTTTTGGAAAGTTGAAAAAAAATTACCCTCCCAAACAAAAAAGAGGTTCTCCCATACAAATTTAAAACGACCGCAGCTCCCGAACCGTTATAGGTGGGTATGGGGGGTTTGAACAAATGTTATAGAAGGTTTGTAGGAGAATTTGGGGTTTTAGTCGAAAATTGAAAATTGGTCCTTCGACCCGGATACCAAAATTCAAGTTGTTCCGATTTCGCTGAAATTTGGTATTTAGGGAGATTGGGGGTCCCTGATTCCAAATATGAAAAAAATTTTTGGATGACGTCATTTGTTTTTTTTTTACTGGATGGGGATTTTTGATGGCGAAACCACTTCTTATTTGCGAGGCCGCAGGCCGAGCTTCAAACCTGCGAGGCCGAAGGCCGAGCTTTCGGCCCGCGAGGCCGAAGGCCGAGCGTGGCCTCCGCGAGGCCGTAGGCCGAGCCGTGTTAGTCACTTACGAGGCCGAAGGCCGAGTTCCGAATGGGGTGTTACGCATTTACATTCCTTAGGAGAGTCACTAACGAGGCCGAAGGCCGAGTCCCGAATGGGGAGTTTTTTTTCCACGTCTCGTGCTGGTCTTTGATGCAACCGCTCACGGGAACTAAAAGTATCTGTCAGTTGTTCGACTTGCATGAGAATTTTTAAATATTTTTATTTACTGGATGGGGATTTTTGATGGCGATACAACGCCACGGTTGCGAGGCCGCGGGCCAAGCTTCAAACCTGCGAGGCCGAAGGCCGAGCTTTCGGCCCGCGAGGCCGAAGGCCGAGCGTGGCCTCCGCAAGGCCGTAGGCCGAGCCGTGTTTGTCACTTACGAATGGGGTGTTACGAGTTTACATTCCTTAGGAGAGTCACTCACGAGGCCGAAGGCCGAGTCCCGAATGGGGAGTTTTTTCCACATCTCGAGCTGGTCTCCGAGGCAACGGCCCACGTTAACCACTGCACTTAGAGGTATGGTCCCTTAATAAAAGTCGTTTACAATCTTGGTGCGATTTTACAGCGACTAAAATTTTATCAAAAAAATCAACTTGCACATGGTAACCCTGCTCACACTTTGTACTGAACTAGAAGAAACTGTCCCTTTCTCGACTTGTATGAGAATTTTATATATTTTTCTAACTGCAATGACATTTTTGATAAAAATTACTTATGCACATCGATAACGCGGGCTGCTCGCAGCCCGCGCACCACCCGAAATACTAGTTATATTATATAAAGTTCGATTACCACTGACTGACTCACTCACTGACTGACTCATTGACATCATTGTTCTCCCAGAAGGAGCGATGGGGGGTGTTTGTGATGTAAAGGAAAAGTGTAGAGGAGGTTTCTATGACCACCAGAAAAATCCGAAAAGTGTCATTTTTGGTTTCCTTGATGGAACTGGTGTACGGATCTCGGAAACCATAATCGATGGGGGGTAGGTGTCTAAACTAAAAATGACTAAAACCCTGGGACCTTTTTGGAAAGTTGAAAAAAAATTACCCTCCCAAACAAAAAAGAGGTTCTCCCATACAAATTTAAAACGACCGCAGCTCCCGAACCGTTATAGGTGGGTATGGGGGGTTTGAACAAATGTTATAGAGGGTTTGTAGGAGAATTTGGGGTTTTAGTCGAAAATTGAAAATTGGTCCTTCGACCCGGATACCAAAATCCAAGTTGTTCCGATTTCGCTGAAATTTGGTATTTAGGGAGATTGAGGGTCCCTGATTCCAAATATGAAAAAAATTTTTGGATGACGTCATTTGTTTTTTTTTTACTGGATGGGGATTTTTGATGGCGAAACCACTTCTTATTTGCGAGGCCGCAGGCCGAGCTTCAAACCCGCGAGGCCGAAGGCCGAGCTTCGAGGGCGAGGCCGAAGGCCGAGCTTTCGGCCCGCGAGGCCGAAGGCCGAGCGTGGCCTCCGCGAGGCCGTAGGCCGAGCCGTGTTAGTCACTTACGAGGCCGAAGGCCGAGTTCCGAATGGGGTGTTACGCATTTACATTTCTTAGGAGAGTCACTAACGAGGCCGAAGGCCGAGTCCCGAATGGGGAGTTTTTTTTCCACATCTCGAGCTGGTCTTTGATGCAACCGCTCACGGGAACTAAAAGTATCTGTCAGTTGTTCGACTTGCATGAGAATTTTTAAATCTTTTTATTTACTGGATGGGGATTTTCGCTGGCGATACAACGCTACGGTTGCGAGGCCGCAGGCCGAGCTTCAAACCTGCGAGGCCGAAGGCCGAGCTTTCGGCCCGCGAGGCCGAAGGCCGAGCGTGGCCTCCGCGAGGCCGTAGGCCGAGCCGTGTTAGTCACTTACGAATGGGGTGTTACGCGTTTACATTCCTTAGGAGAGTCACTAACGAGGCCGAAGGCCGAGTCCCGAATGGGGAGCTTTTTTTCTACATCTCGAGCTGGTCTCCGAGGCAACTGCCTACGTTAACCACTGCACTTAGAGGTATGGTTCCTTAACAAAAGTCGTTAACAATCTTGGTGCGATCTTACAGTGACTAAAATTTTATCAAAAAAATCAACTTGCACATGGTAACCCTGCCGACACCTTGTACTGAACTAGAAGAAACTGTCACTTACTCCACTTGAATGAGAATTTTATATATATTTTTATAAACTGCAACTACAAATCTTGATAAATATTACTAATGCACATCGATAACGCGGGCTGCTCGCAGCCCGCGCACCACCCAACACCTAGTTATATTATATAAAGCTCGATTACCACTCACTGACTGACTGACTCACTCATTGACATCATTGTTCTCCCAGAAGGAGCGATGGGGGGTGTTTGTGATGTAGGGGAAAAGTGTAGAGGAGGTTCCTATGACCACCAGAAAAATCCGAAAAGTGTCATTTTTGGTTTCCTTGATGGAACTGGTGTACGGATCTCGGAAACCATAATCGATGGGGGGTAGGTGCCAAAACTAAAAATGACTAAAACCCTGGGACCCTTTTGGAAAGTTGAAAAAAAGTTACCCTCCCGAACAAAAAAGAGGTTCTCCCATACAAATTTAAAACGACCGCTGCTCCCGAACCGTTATAGGTGGGTATAGGGGGTTTAAACAAATGTTATAGAGGGTTTGTAGGAGAATTCGGATTTTTAGTCGAAAATTGAAAATTGGTCCTTCGACCCGGATACCAAAATTCAAGTTGTTCCGATTTCGCTGAAATTTGGTATTTAGGGAGATTGGGGGTCCCTGATTCCGATTATGAAAAAATTTTTTGGATGACGTCATTTGTTTTTTTTTTACTGGATGGGGATTTTCGCTGGCGAAACCACTTCTTATTTGCGAGGCCGCAGGCCGAGCTTCAAACCTGCGAGGCCGAAGGCCGAGCTTCCAGGGCGAGGCCGAAGGCCGAGCTTTCGGCCCGCGAGGCCGAAGGCCGAGCGTGGCCTCCGCGAGGCCGTAGGCCGAGCCGTGTTAGTCACTTACGAGGCCGAAGGCCGAGTTCCGAATGGGGTGTTACGCAATTACATTCCTTAGGAGAGTCACTAACGAGGCCGAAGGCCGAGTCCCGAATGGGGAGTTTTTTTCTACATCTCGAGCTGGTCTTTGATGCAACCGCTCACGGGAACTAAAAGTATCTGTCAGCTGTTCGACTTGCATGGAAATTTTTAAATCTTTTTATTTACTGGATGGGGATTTTCGCTGGCGATACAACGCCACGGTTGCGAGGCCGCAGGCCGAGCTTCAAACCTGCGAGGCCGAAGGCCGAGCGTGGCCTCCGCGAGGCCGTAGGCCGAGCCGTGTTAGTCACTTACGAGGCCGAAGGCCGAGTTCCGAATGGGGTGTTACGCAATTACATTCCTTAGGAGAGTCACTAACGAGGCCGAAGGCCGAGTCCCGAATGGGGAGTTTTTTCCACATCTCGAGCTGGTCTCCGAGGCAACTGCCCACGTTAACCACTGCACTTAGAGGTATGGTCCCTTAACAAAAGTCGTTTACAATCTTGGTGCGATTTTACAGCGACTAAAATTTTATCAAAAAAATCAACTTGCACATGGTAACCCTGCCCACACTTTGTACTGAACTAGAAGAAACTGTCACTTACTTGACTTGTATGAGAATTTTATATATATTTTTTAAACTGCAACTAAAATTTTGATAACAATACAAATGCACATCGATAACGCGGGCTGCTCGCAGCCCGCGCACCACCCAAATACTAGTTATATTATATAAAGCTCGATTACCACTGACTCACTGACTGACTCACTCATTGACATCATTGTTCTCCTAGAAGGAGCGATGGGGGGTGTTTGTGATGTAGGGGAAAAGTGTAGAGGAGGTTCCTATGACCACCAGAAAAATCCGAAAAGTGGCATTTTTGGTTTCCTTGATGGAACTGGTGTAAGGATCTCGGAAACCATAATCGATGGGGGGTAGGTGTCAAAACTAAAAATGACTTAAACCCTGGGACCTTTTTGGAAAGTTGAAAAAAAATTACCCTCCCGAACAAAAAAGAGGTTCTCCCATACAAATTTAAAACGACCGCAGCTCCGGAACCGTTATAGGTGGGTATGGGGGGTTCGAACAAATGTTATAGAGGGTTTGTAGGGAAATTTGAGGTTTCTGTCAAAAATTGCAAATTGGTCCTTCGACCCGGATACTAAAATTCAAATTGTTCTGATCTGGCTGAAATTTGGTATTTAGGGAGATTGGGGGTCCCTGATTCCAAATATAAAAAAATTTTTTGGATGACGTCATTTTTTTTTTTTTTACTGGATGGGGATTTTTGATGGCGAAACCACTTCTTATTTGCGAGGCCGCAGGCCGAGCTTCAAACCTGCGAGGCCGAAGGCCGAGCTTCGAGGGCGAGGCCGAAGGCCGAGCTTTCGGCCCGCGAGGCCGAAGGCCGAGCGTGGCCTCCGCGAGGCCGCAGGCCGAGCCGTGTTAGTCACTTACGAGGCCGAAGGCCGAGTTCCGAATGAGGTGTTACGCATTTACATTCCTTAGAAGAGTCACTAACGAGGCCGAAGGCCGAGTCCCGAATGGGGAGTTTTTTTCCCACATTTCGAGCTGGTCTTTGATGCAACCGCTCACGGGAACTAAAAGTATCTGTCAGTTGTTCGACTTGCATGAGAATTTTTAAATCTTTTTATTTACTGGATGGGGATTTTCGCTTGTGATACAACGCCACGGTTGCGAGGCCGCAGGCCGAGCTTCAAACCTGCGAGGCCGAAGGCCGAGCTTTCGGCCTGCGAGGCCGAAGGCCGAGCGTGGCCTCCGCGAGGCCGTAGGCCGAGCCGTGTTAGTCACTTACGAGGCCAAAGGCCGAGTTCCGAATGGGGTGTTACGCATTTACATTCCTTAGGAGAGTCACTAACGAGGCCGAAGGCCGAGTCCCGAATGGGGAGCTTATTCCACATCTCGAGCTGGTCTCCGAGGCAACTGCCCACGTTAACCACTGCACTTAGAGGTATGGTCCTTTAACAAAACTCGATTACAATCTTGGGGCGATTTTACATCGACTAAAGTTTTATCGAAAAAATCAACTTGCACATGGTAACCCTGTTCACACTTTGTACTGAACTAGAAGAAACTGTCCCTTTCTCGACTTGTATGAGGATTTTTAAATATTTTTTTCAACTGCAACTAAAATTTTAAAAAATATACAAATGCACATCGATAACGCGGGCTGCTCGCAGCCCGCGCGCCACCCGAAATACTAGTTATAATATATAAAGTTCGATTACCACTCACTGACTGACTGACTGACTGACTGACTGACTGATTGACATCATTGTTCTCCTAGAAGGAGCGATGGGGGGTGTTTGTGATGTAGGGAAAAAGTGTAGAGGATGTTTCCATGACCACCAGAAAAATCCGAAAAGTGTCATTTTTGGTTTCCTTGATGGAACTGGTGTACGGATCTCGGAAACCATAATCGATGGGGGGTAGGTGTCAAAACTAAAAATGACTAAAACCCTGGGACCTTTTTGGAAAGTTGAAAAAAAATTACCCTCCCAAACAAAAAAGAGGTTCTCCCATACAAATTTAAAACGACCGCAGCTCCCGAACCGTTATAGGTGGGTATGGGGGGTTTGAACAAATGTTATAGAAGGTTTGTAGGAGAATTTGGGGTTTTAGTCGAAAATTGAAAATTGGTCCTTCGACCCGGATACCAAAATTCAAGTTGTTCCGATTTCGCTGAAATTTGGTATTTAGGGAGATTGGGGGTCCCTGATTCCAAATATGAAAAAAATTTTTGGATGACGTCATTTGTTTTTTTTTTACTGGATGGGGATTTTTGATGGCGAAACCACTTCTTATTTGCGAGGCCGCAGGCCGAGCTTCAAACCTGCGAGGCCGAAGGCCGAGCTTTCGGCCCGCGAGGCCGAAGGCCGAGCGTGGCCTCCGCGAGGCCGTAGGCCGAGCCGTGTTAGTCACTTACGAGGCCGAAGGCCGAGTTCCGAATGGGGTGTTACGCATTTACATTCCTTAGGAGAGTCACTAACGAGGCCGAAGGCCGAGTCCCGAATGGGGAGTTTTTTTTCCACGTCTCGTGCTGGTCTTTGATGCAACCGCTCACGGGAACTAAAAGTATCTGTCAGTTGTTCGACTTGCATGAGAATTTTTAAATATTTTTATTTACTGGATGGGGATTTTTGATGGCGATACAACGCCACGGTTGCGAGGCCGCGGGCCAAGCTTCAAACCTGCGAGGCCGAAGGCCGAGCTTTCGGCCCGCGAGGCCGAAGGCCGAGCGTGGCCTCCGCAAGGCCGTAGGCCGAGCCGTGTTTGTCACTTACGAATGGGGTGTTACGAGTTTACATTCCTTAGGAGAGTCACTCACGAGGCCGAAGGCCGAGTCCCGAATGGGGAGTTTTTTCCACATCTCGAGCTGGTCTCCGAGGCAACGGCCCACGTTAACCACTGCACTTAGAGGTATGGTCCCTTAATAAAAGTCGTTTACAATCTTGGTGCGATTTTACAGCGACTAAAATTTTATCAAAAAAATCAACTTGCACATGGTAACCCTGCTCACACTTTGTACTGAACTAGAAGAAACTGTCCCTTTCTCGACTTGTATGAGAATTTTATATATTTTTCTAACTGCAATGACATTTTTGATAAAAATTACTTATGCACATCGATAACGCGGGCTGCTCGCAGCCCGCGCACCACCCGAAATACTAGTTATATTATATAAAGTTCGATTACCACTGACTGACTCACTCACTGACTGACTCATTGACATCATTGTTCTCCCAGAAGGAGCGATGGGGGGTGTTTGTGATGTAAAGGAAAAGTGTAGAGGAGGTTTCTATGACCACCAGAAAAATCCGAAAAGTGTCATTTTTGGTTTCCTTGATGGAACTGGTGTACGGATCTCGGAAACCATAATCGATGGGGGGTAGGTGTCTAAACTAAAAATGACTAAAACCCTGGGACCTTTTTGGAAAGTTGAAAAAAAATTACCCTCCCAAACAAAAAAGAGGTTCTCCCATACAAATTTAAAACGACCGCAGCTCCCGAACCGTTATAGGTGGGTATGGGGGGTTTGAACAAATGTTATAGAGGGTTTGTAGGAGAATTTGGGGTTTTAGTCGAAAATTGAAAATTGGTCCTTCGACCCGGATACCAAAATCCAAGTTGTTCCGATTTCGCTGAAATTTGGTATTTAGGGAGATTGAGGGTCCCTGATTCCAAATATGAAAAAAATTTTTGGATGACGTCATTTGTTTTTTTTTTACTGGATGGGGATTTTTGATGGCGAAACCACTTCTTATTTGCGAGGCCGCAGGCCGAGCTTCAAACCCGCGAGGCCGAAGGCCGAGCTTCGAGGGCGAGGCCGAAGGCCGAGCTTTCGGCCCGCGAGGCCGAAGGCCGAGCGTGGCCTCCGCGAGGCCGTAGGCCGAGCCGTGTTAGTCACTTACGAGGCCGAAGGCCGAGTTCCGAATGGGGTGTTACGCATTTACATTTCTTAGGAGAGTCACTAACGAGGCCGAAGGCCGAGTCCCGAATGGGGAGTTTTTTTTCCACATCTCGAGCTGGTCTTTGATGCAACCGCTCACGGGAACTAAAAGTATCTGTCAGTTGTTCGACTTGCATGAGAATTTTTAAATCTTTTTATTTACTGGATGGGGATTTTCGCTGGCGATACAACGCTACGGTTGCGAGGCCGCAGGCCGAGCTTCAAACCTGCGAGGCCGAAGGCCGAGCTTTCGGCCCGCGAGGCCGAAGGCCGAGCGTGGCCTCCGCGAGGCCGTAGGCCGAGCCGTGTTAGTCACTTACGAATGGGGTGTTACGCGTTTACATTCCTTAGGAGAGTCACTAACGAGGCCGAAGGCCGAGTCCCGAATGGGGAGCTTTTTTTCTACATCTCGAGCTGGTCTCCGAGGCAACTGCCTACGTTAACCACTGCACTTAGAGGTATGGTTCCTTAACAAAAGTCGTTAACAATCTTGGTGCGATCTTACAGTGACTAAAATTTTATCAAAAAAATCAACTTGCACATGGTAACCCTGCCGACACCTTGTACTGAACTAGAAGAAACTGTCACTTACTCCACTTGAATGAGAATTTTATATATATTTTTATAAACTGCAACTACAAATCTTGATAAATATTACTAATGCACATCGATAACGCGGGCTGCTCGCAGCCCGCGCACCACCCAACACCTAGTTATATTATATAAAGCTCGATTACCACTCACTGACTGACTGACTCACTCATTGACATCATTGTTCTCCCAGAAGGAGCGATGGGGGGTGTTTGTGATGTAGGGGAAAAGTGTAGAGGAGGTTCCTATGACCACCAGAAAAATCCGAAAAGTGTCATTTTTGGTTTCCTTGATGGAACTGGTGTACGGATCTCGGAAACCATAATCGATGGGGGGTAGGTGCCAAAACTAAAAATGACTAAAACCCTGGGACCCTTTTGGAAAGTTGAAAAAAAGTTACCCTCCCGAACAAAAAAGAGGTTCTCCCATACAAATTTAAAACGACCGCTGCTCCCGAACCGTTATAGGTGGGTATAGGGGGTTTAAACAAATGTTATAGAGGGTTTGTAGGAGAATTCGGATTTTTAGTCGAAAATTGAAAATTGGTCCTTCGACCCGGATACCAAAATTCAAGTTGTTCCGATTTCGCTGAAATTTGGTATTTAGGGAGATTGGGGGTCCCTGATTCCGATTATGAAAAAATTTTTTGGATGACGTCATTTGTTTTTTTTTTACTGGATGGGGATTTTCGCTGGCGAAACCACTTCTTATTTGCGAGGCCGCAGGCCGAGCTTCAAACCTGCGAGGCCGAAGGCCGAGCTTCCAGGGCGAGGCCGAAGGCCGAGCTTTCGGCCCGCGAGGCCGAAGGCCGAGCGTGGCCTCCGCGAGGCCGTAGGCCGAGCCGTGTTAGTCACTTACGAGGCCGAAGGCCGAGTTCCGAATGGGGTGTTACGCAATTACATTCCTTAGGAGAGTCACTAACGAGGCCGAAGGCCGAGTCCCGAATGGGGAGTTTTTTTCTACATCTCGAGCTGGTCTTTGATGCAACCGCTCACGGGAACTAAAAGTATCTGTCAGCTGTTCGACTTGCATGGAAATTTTTAAATCTTTTTATTTACTGGATGGGGATTTTCGCTGGCGATACAACGCCACGGTTGCGAGGCCGCAGGCCGAGCTTCAAACCTGCGAGGCCGAAGGCCGAGCGTGGCCTCCGCGAGGCCGTAGGCCGAGCCGTGTTAGTCACTTACGAGGCCGAAGGCCGAGTTCCGAATGGGGTGTTACGCAATTACATTCCTTAGGAGAGTCACTAACGAGGCCGAAGGCCGAGTCCCGAATGGGGAGTTTTTTCCACATCTCGAGCTGGTCTCCGAGGCAACTGCCCACGTTAACCACTGCACTTAGAGGTATGGTCCCTTAACAAAAGTCGTTTACAATCTTGGTGCGATTTTACAGCGACTAAAATTTTATCAAAAAAATCAACTTGCACATGGTAACCCTGCCCACACTTTGTACTGAACTAGAAGAAACTGTCACTTACTTGACTTGTATGAGAATTTTATATATATTTTTTAAACTGCAACTAAAATTTTGATAACAATACAAATGCACATCGATAACGCGGGCTGCTCGCAGCCCGCGCACCACCCAAATACTAGTTTTATAATATATAAAGCTGCTCTACCACTGATTGACTCACTGACAGAATTGTTCTCCCAGAAGGAGTGTTTTTGGGTTAAAATTATATAGTGTACTGTATAGGGAGTTCCGACGTGACCTCCAGAAAAATCCGAAAAGTGTCATTTTTGGTTTCCATCATGGAACTGGTGTACGGATCTCGAAAACCATAAGCGATGGGGGGTAGGTGTCAAAACTAAAAATGACTAAAACCCTGGGAACCTTTTGGAAATTTGAATAAAATTACCCTCCCTATTAAAAAAGAGGTTTCCCCATACAAATTTAAAACGACCGCAGCTCCGGAACCGTTATAGGTAGCTATGGGGAGTTGAAACAAATGTCATAGAGGGTTTGTAGGGAAATTTGGGGTTTTTGTCAAAAATTGCAAATTGGTCCTTCGAACCGGATACCAAAATTCAAGTTGCTCCGATCTGGCTGAAATTAAGTATTTAGGGAGATTTGGGGTCCCTGATTCGAAATATGAAAAAAGTTTTTTGATGACGTCATTAGTTTTTTTTTTACTGGATGCGGATTTTTGGTGGCGAAACCACATTCTCTTTGCGAGGCCGTAGGCCGAGCTGCAATCGAGCGAGGCCGCAGGCCGAGCTGTGGAGGCGAGGCCGAAGGCCGAGCTCCACCCTAGCGAGGCCGGAGGCCGAGCTGTAGGCCTGCGAGGCCGAAGGCCGAGCTGGCCGTCATTGGGAACAGCTTAAAAACATTCCCTTTGTAACTTGCGAGGCCGCAGGCCGAGCCTTAAACACCGCGAGGCCGAAGGCCGAGCTTCAAACCTGCGAGGCCGGAGGCCGAGCTTTCGGCCCGCGAGGCCGAAGGCCGAGCGTGGCCTCCGCGAGGCCGTAGGCCGAGCCGTCTTAGTAACTTACGAGGCCGAAGGCCGAGTTCCGAATGGGGTGTACCTCATTAACGCATCCTATGGAAGTCGCTAACGAGGCCGAAGGCCGAGTCCCGGATGGGGAGTTTTTTCCACATCTTGAGCTGGTCTCCAATGCAACTGCCCACGTTATTTACTATAATTAGAGATAGGGTCCCTTAACAAAAGTCGTTTAAATTCTTTGTGCGATTTTACCCCGACTAAAATTTTAATGAAAAAAATAAACTTGCATATGGTAACTCTGTTCTCACTTTGTACTGAACTTGAAGAAGCTGTCTTTATCACCGCGAGGCCGAAGGCCGAGCTTCAAACCTGCGAGGCCGAAGGCCGAGCTTCAAATCTGCGAGGCCGAAGGCCGAGCTCGAATAAGGTGTAACGCATCAACACACCTTATGGAAGTCACTAACGAGGCCGAAGGCCGAGTTCCGGATAACGAGTATTTTCACATATCGAGCTGGTCTCCGAGGCAACTGCCCACGTTAACCACTGCACTTAGAGGTGGGGTCCTTTCACAAAAGTCGTTTACAATCTTGGTCCAGTTTTACCGCGACTTAAATTTTATTTAAAAAATCAACTTGCACATGGTAACCCTGCTCACACTTTCTACTGAAATAGATGAAACTGTGAGTTATTCGATTTGCATGAGAATTTTATATCTTTTTAGCAACTGCAACCACATTTTTGTTAATAATACTAATGCACATCGATAACGCGGGCTGCTCGCAGCCCGCGCGCTACCCAAATACTAGTTTTTTTATAATATATAAAGCTGCTCTACCACTGATTGACTCACTGACAGAATTGTTCTCCCAGAAGGAGTATTTTTGGGTTGAAATTATGGTGTGGACTGTATAGAGAGTGCCCACGTGACCACCAGAAAAATCCGAAAAGTGTCATTTTTGGTTTCCATCATGGAACTGGTGTACGGATCTCGAAAACCATAAGCGATGGGGGGTAGGTGTCAAAACTAAAAATGACTAAAACCCTGGGAACCTTTTGGAAAAATGAATAAATTTACCCTACCTATTAAAAAAGAGGTTTCCCCATACAAATTTAAAACGACCGCAGCTCCGGAACCGTTATAGGTAGCTATGGGGGGTTCGAACAAATGTTATAGAGGTTTTGTAGGGAAATTTGGGGTTTTTGTCAAAAATTGCAAATTGGTCCTTCGAACCGGATACCAAAATCCAAGTTGCTCTGATCTGTCTGAAATTAAGTATTTAGGGAGATTTGGGGTCCCTGATTCGAAATATGAAAAAAGTTTTTTGATGACGTCATTTGTTTTTTTTTTACGGGATGCGGAATTTTGGTGGCGAATCCACATTCCCTTTGCGAGGCCGTAGGCCGAGCTGCAATCGAGCGAGGCCGCAGGCCGAGCTGTGGAGGCGAGGCCGAAGGCCGAGCTCCACCTTAGCGAGGCCGGAGGCCGAGCTGTAGGCCTGCGAGGCCGAAGGCCGAGCTGGCCGTCATTGGGAACAGCTTAAAAACATTCCCTTTGTAACTTGCGAGGCCGCAGGCCGAGCCTTAAACACCGCGAGGCCGAAGGACGAGCTTCAAACCTGCGAGGCCGGAGGCCGAGCTTTCGGCCCACGAGGCCGAAGGCCGAGCGTGGCCTCCGCGAGGCCGTAGGCCGAGCCGTGTTAGTAACTTACGAGGCCGAAGGCCGAGTTCCGAATGGGGTGTACCTCATTAACGCATCCTATGGAAGTCGCTAACGAGGCCGAAGGCCGAGTCCCGGATGGGGAGTTTTTTCCACATCGCGAGCTGGTGTTTGATGCAACCGCTCACGGGAACTAAAAGTATCTGTCAGTTGTTCGACTTGCATGAGAATTTTTAATTTACTGGATGGGGATTTTCGCTGGCGATACAACGCCACGGTTGCGAGGCCGCAGGCCGAGCTTCAAACCTGCGAGGCCGAAGGCCGAGCTTTCGGCTCGCGAGGCCGAAGGCCGAGCGTGGCCTCCGCGAGGCCGTAGGCCGAGCCGTTTTAGTCACTTACGAATGGGGTGTTACGCGTTTACATTCCTTAGGAGAGTCACTAACGAGGCCGAAGGCCGAGTCCCGAGTGGGGAGTTTTTTTTCCACATCTCGAGCTGGTCTCCGAGGCAACTGCCCACGTTAACCACTGCACTTAGAGGTATAGTCCCTTAACAAAAGTCGTTTACAATCTTGGTGCGATTTTACAGCGACTAAAATTTTATCAAAAAAATCAACTTGCACATGGTAACCCCTTTCACACTTTGTACTGAACTAGAAGAAACTGTCACTTACTCGACTTGTATGAGAATTTTATATAATTTTTTTAACTGCAATGACATTTTTGTTAATAATACTAATGCACATCAATAACGCGGGCTGCTCGCAGCCCGCGCACCACCCGAAATACTAGTCTATATATATAAAAATGAAACCCGTTTTCCGTTGTCACGACATAACATGAAAACGGCTTGACCGATTTAGATAAAATTTGGTATAAAGATACATGAAACTTTGGAGAAGGACATAGGCTACTTTTTGTCCTGGAAGAAGTATGGTTCCCGTGGGATAACTGAGTCAGCGGGAAAAACGTAGTGCACGCGGGTGAAACCGCGGGGCGCAGCTAGTAGTTATATAATATGTACAACAAACGCTCTGTTTTATTTATGTAAGTTTACTTTTATATTAGTTTAAGTGTAAATATAACTGTTCACTCGCTTATATTATACTTTTAGGAAATTCTTTTTTTTTTATTACAACGATGATGACTATGATAATAATAATTGTAAGCTACACTACTGCTACTTAATACACTGTGTACTCCATTCAACACAGTCTGTATCAAGCTATTTTGTAATAAGTCAACATACCACTTGTAACGCTTTTGGCTATTATCTATGTTTGTGTGAAACTGTTCTCCACAACAAAGGGAATCCTAGTGTGAGACCAGAATCCAAACCACTACTTAGTGTTACCAACTAGATTAGTACTTACTTTAAGATTGTTATTATATCAATACTTTGGTAACCGTTGAAATAAAGTTATTCTAAAGTTATTCTAAGTTATTCCATATATCAGGTGTTTCCTTTGAATAATTAAATACTCTTATTTAAAGCAAAAATTGATTGCACAGTTAAAAACGTAAAAGCGGATATTGTTTAAACAATTGCGTCATCGGACATTATTAATTCAACTTTGAGTAAGCAGGCAAGTAAGACACGTAAAGAATTAAGGCAATTGCGACTCTGCGACTATGAAGAGTGTTTTACGACACGAGCCTTGCTCTTAAAGTTGCCGTTGCTGGGCTTTGTTCAGGAGCTTCGTCAGCCAAATATTGATCGGTCAACATTTGATCGATGTCTCACGAACGGCTACTTCATAGCATGTTGCAGAAGAAGGAGAAGAAGTCACTTACATTGTTCATGGATCACATGATAGTTACTACTACATATGCCACTTTTGACAGCCGACCAAGATTTGATCGGTTCTAGAGGTAGAAAGATTATGGTCTCGTCGAGCATAATTTGCTCTGACAGGTTGACGTGAACGGTCATGATCAAATATTGGGTGGAGCAAATAATGCTCTAGTTGAGTTCGCGAACGCCGCACATCCGCTGTCAGAGCAAGATATGGCTTGGCCGATGGAGCTGCTGAACGCACGCCTGGATAGGCTGGACCAGCCCTATGTCGGAGCTTCCAGGTAGTTTTGCCTTCTTTAAATTGTCATTTAAACCCCTAAACTAACATATACACTTGTACAAAATACTAATAATACATAAGATTTGTTCATGACGTGTGTACTCCATTACTTCCTGACATCAGGATGAGCATTGGTTATTTTCGTGTATATGTCATCCATGTTCGTTACCTTGTCAACCAATATTAGTTTGTGGTAACAGGTACGGGCGCCCCGGGCCTTAAACAAGATTACGGATTAAGGGAAAATGATTATTGGGGACTATTTTTATTTCACAGTGATACTTTTGCTCCGTTTGTAATTCTTTTGTAGTGTTTGTCATAATATATTAAATCGACCTATAGGTATTCCATTATCCCATTCGGACAATGGTCAAAGCTTTGTACGTTGGTATCGTAGAGTCAGAGTATAAATTTCCATACAACACATTAACAGTTTTGTCTTACTTGTGGATATCTTATCAACCAATTTCGTGGTTCCTGTAGCTTAGACAGTTCGTAAAATCTTCTGGTTGGTAAACATCTCAAAATTTGATCTATATCTCCAGACCACAGTCTGAAGACATAGTTTAAAATACTCAGCATCAGTGTAGTAATTAGTTGCGAGTAGGAATTTTTATATTTAAATTCGTCGATGGACATGTTAATAAAACAGCAACTTAAATTATTTAATCGTTAGTTACATACAGACAAAGCTGAGAACCGAAATGGTCAGAATTATAGCAGATTCAATCTCCATGTTACTTTTTAATTGAAACTGAAAGATAAGAAACGACATAAAACGAATAAAAAATAATAATACATTTTTCTAATTTTTGAAGTAAGTCCAGCATTTACGTCCTACTGAGGGTGTGTTGTGCATTTCACCCAGCCAGCTTTTCCAGCCATTCTCACTGCTTTATATGGATTTTAGTGTTTGACTTTTACCACTTAAGGGATTTCTAAGGCAAATTTATTACGTGGTGGAGATTGTTATAAAAATATATCAATGGGCTACTATGATGGGAATATTTTGGATAAGCCATATTTTATATTAGCACGATTTCATATACCTACTTGAATCACTGAAATACCTACAAATGTTTTCTCGTTTATACATGTGGTTATAAATCTTTATAGACGCGTCTTTATGATTGTGAGTTCTTCCGTAGCTTTGCGATGTAGCAATGCATGCTTAGTTTAACTCTTCTCTTTCTATTTCATATCCTCTCTGCAGTCACTGCATATAGAAAGCTGCAGTCTAATGCAAATGGTAGTTTAGATAACAATGTACTTTTGGTATATAAACTATTCATTATGATCAATGAGATAATTTCTATACTGCATCTTTTCATTGAAAATTGCCCTTTGTCTCTCTGCGTACGTAGGTGTTTTGCTAAATCGTGTTATTCAAGAAAAAAAGATTGTTCGATAAATTCCTAACGCGGAAAATAATAAATCACATATCATCGGTATTGGTATGCAGGTTGTATGTCACGACTGATCCTAAGGTATTGAAAATTCCATAATATTAGTAGCTGTAAACGCTGCCACCTGTGGCGGTGTACCTGAGTACAGCCCTGTTTTAACCAACACAAGGGAAATGTACAAGGGTCAGACATCCACTTCAAAGTCAAACTCAACTATTTCAATATCTACGTATTTTACGGGCAGCATAAAATAATTATGTGTATACCTATACTGTTGTCTAAGTACTAAACTACTCCCCGTATTTTGGTTGGAGTAATATGACACAATATTTAAATTGAGTCTAAAAATGATTACATATTTTTCTATTTGCGGTACTGCTAGAGATATCATAATATTATCATTTTATAAGCTTAGAACGTCTACTGCTAAAAATTTTCCGTTCGTATTATTCTTGAAGAGAGTCTGATCAAATTGACGTGTCCACAGTTTATTTCTGTAATTGTAGACACTCTTCTCTAGAAATAACCAACCATGTGGTTATGTTGCCTTAACTAACTACCAATTTAACTAAAACAAACTATTTATTGAATTAACATTTGTGGCACTGGGGTGGTTCAATAGTAATATCGTGAATTTCCCGAACGCTGCTTGTCGATCTATCCAAAATATTCCATTCGATATAATCTTTTTCATTGAAATACGCTGTAGTCTTTCAGATTTTTTAAAAATTTCATTATTACACATAATTATGTACTACGTTTTCTAAAAATGCATCAATCGCGGATGTAAAAAAAGTATAACTAATTGCCAAATATTCGCTTTATTATTTCTATCCACTTTTCTGATGCTCCATTTAATAAAATAAAGTTTCCATAAGGTTACTACTACTTTACTCAAAGGAGAAATAGAGTGGGAATTTCAAGATAATTTTTTAGTTTATGCAACAAAATTTGAAAAATATTTCTTTATATAATTATAATATAAATAATATCAATATATATTATGAAATGAAGACAGATTGGCATGGCATCAGAAGGAGTGAAAGACATGTAACGGAGAAAATGGATATAGAGGTAGTGCTTGAAGAAGTTATTGACTGTGTGAAAAATAGTTTGTTTATTCACCGAAATAAATATTGCTAGAAGAGAATGGAAGAAAAAACGTGTTGTGCCGATCCCACCTAGTGTGGGAGAAGGACAAGAAGAAAAGAAGATTCGTTTACATAATAACATAACTTTACACGACCCACGTTAACTGTATATACTGCTAGGAGCAAAAAGAAACATCTGTCAAGTCACCCTCACCAAGCTTAATTTAAAAATGAATAAAAACGGACACTAAAGTGAATTCCGTAATAATCACTCAAATTTTATTTGCCGTCGCATTAATTATTTGAGAGAAAGAAGGGCTCCCCATAAAGTTTACCTACTCTGAGGCACTTCTAAAATATTTAAGAAAGGTTCCAAACACTTGCGTACGGTTTTCATTGTGGCAATCACCAATCAGTTGCGGGTTTTATATTTCACTTTGGATATTTTTATGAATCTATCTTTAAGGAATGTTGTACCTCCTTGAAGTTTTTATATAAGAAGTTGTATATTAACTGAATTCTTTATTTTGGATTTATTTGACTTGAAGAACAACGTTTTTACTCCAAATTTAATCTACGCAAACCTTACAAAAAAATTATCTAACTGTTATCCTAGTCTAAGCTGTCAAACGACTCCAAAAGAGGAAAACTTTTTGTCATATATGAATCGATTTGAATAATTCTTACGTACTTAATAGGAAAAAAAAAGAAAAAATATTTTCGCATTTATCCAAATAAATTTTATGTATAACAGTTAAGGCGGTTTTGTGGTTTATGCACAAACTATAATATGATGCGTTGGTTGATGTATTTGAGGGGGTGTAGCAGAAGTCACGTGACTACGTAATGCTGCGCCGCGTGCGCTACAGACATTGAATGGGTTGACGATAGAGTTCAACGCAACGTCTGAGTTTGGCAGAGTAAGAAACACGCTTAACGTTGATTCGTATAACTAAAAGTAATTCATCAAAACGCTGCTCCATATATTTTGCTAGACGCTAATGACCATCTGAAGCGGCTGTGGACTCTGTTTAGGAGAAGTACGTTTGAATCCAAAGTATTTTCGGTCCAGGCTGGCAGTTGTCTCTATCACGCTATACCTCGGTTATTCAGGCACTGCGCGACAACAATATGTTTTACATTTCCTATTTTTTTAATTCGCTCGCCCTTAGTGGTTCCTCATAATCTGAAATTATATTCTAACATATGACAATAATCCAAATCGATTCATGTGACCGAGTGATGGAGTTCAAAAGAACACAAATAACAAAATACGGAAAACTTTTTTATGCGGATATCGAAAATCACCTTTCCGGTATAACAATAAAGTTGAATAACTCAGTACTGACCCTGGCGTAAGATTAAAGCCAGGACAGCTCCCGTGACGCAAGTAAGACATTAAAGGAAAGCATGAGGTATTTTATGGACCATAACCAAGATCGTCGCAGATCTTGCCCGACTGGCCTTTGGGGGCCCTTTGAGTATCGCCCTTATGGTGTAAGATACTGCGATTCTGTTGTTTTGAGTGGGGACTTTTTTAGACTCCCTTCCGCTAATATTAGATTTTTAAAATATATATTGGCCCTCATTCCGTTAATCACTCAAACTAGCTAAGATTCTTCAAAATGTAAAAGCTGTTTTATTCTTTGAATGATAAAATTTACAATCATATAACTCCTTACAACGCTATATCTAATATAAGTGTATTCAATTATGGGTAGTATTAGTCGGCATCAAGTAACATGACGGCTTATTAACTAAAACTAGCCACAATTCACAAAAAGGTCTACCTAATGATAGTTTCCAGCTTTAGTTATATAATTCATACTTGTTATATATAATCTATTTGTACTTTATTGTAACCGTATAAAAAGTTCTTATTGTTTTTAGTTAAAATCATATTGACTTTTTATTATTTGGAACAATACATTCCTAGGTTTAAAATAATAAAATATAAAGGAAAAAAATGATTTTGATTACATACTCGAGTAGCAATTTCAAGTCGAATTTCAGTCCATAGCGGTCATCTACCCAAGTTGTGATCAGAAAGAACTTTGCATTGCCTAGTTCATCTTAAAAGGTAGAAAAGACAAAGTCCACCGCTAGCATTTCCGCGAACCACGAAATGTCATCTTAACTTTTTTTGAATATAATGATACTTGTACCACGCTCACTTGGGCCACGATAACTTTATCCATAAAGATCCGTAGCGGTACTAACACGCTCCATAAAAATAACTTTTTTTTATAACCTTGACCGTCCCGTCGCCCAATCTATCTCACATACTCTTCTCACATATCTTTACTCATCCATTTATTCTTTCTTTTTGTTAAATGAAAGCCGAAATGCCACAGTACCATCATAGAGCTTATCGACACGCTTCAATTCCGTTATCTTATCCAGATGAAAACATAGTATCACCTGCATTGACAGCATTTGAGGAGTATGAAAAATCTTGAGATTCGATCCACTTGCGGGCGGTTCTAGAGTCTCTCTAGCAATCTTTTATCTATTAACTATATTTCTTAAGTACAAACACCAACGACCAGTAGACTCTTACTAGTCCCGTCATAAGTAAGTTCAACTAGGGGTTACTCGGGGAAAACGAATGGGGGCATGTAAAAGAATGAGTGGCACTGACATACCCCAGTAAAATAGCAAGTTATGAGATATATCACGCATAATTGTAGGGCTGAGGAGCTGAAGGTTCTCAACATTGGACTGAAAGGCCCATCGTGTCTGATTAGAAAACAGATACTTATTATATTTATTTATTTTTATTAACATTCACACAAGGTCTTCAGGTCCCAAACTAGGCAGAGCCTGTGCTATGGTAACCTGATGACTGATATATATATACTTATATACATATGCACACCCAGACACAGGTCAAACAGACATGTTCATGCACACCAATATTTGACATGTCCGGGAATCGAACCCAGGACCAGATAAATATGACTAAATTAGTTTATTGGAATGTAATTTAGTTCTATAAATTTTACATAGAAATATAAATAATATAATTATTTTTCCTTTATTTATAAGTTTGTTTATTTTGAATCTGTTCAGTGCTTCAGTAAATATTGCAAACTAAATTTCTAATAATCCACGATATGGTCAATAAATTATGCACATATTATATACTATAAAGAAAATAAACATATGACAGAAAATTCTCGTGGGTTCCGAACCTCAGTGGTGCCTTTGAGCTAGTCGCCTCATCCTCTCTAGTGGCACAGCGCCGCGGTGCGCCATCTGTATTGGGTTGAGTGCCTACTGTACTCGCCCCCATACTCTGAAGATTTAATGCACGTAGAGGCAAACAGCAAAAGTAAGTAAAAAAAATCGGGCTAAGCAGTCTCTCGAAAGCGTCCAGTAAACAGCACACGCACCGAACACGCTTTTCAATTGACGCACCTTCTTCCTGCCTATACTAATATTATAAAAAGGAAAGATTTGATTTTTGTATGTATTGCTTCCGTGCTGTTTGGCCGTGGTCTAAATGAAACTTGTGTTCCAGACGTTTCGTCGATCACTGCGGCCGACATCTTCAGTGGTTCAGGTCCGGGCGGCGACAAAAACGTAGAACTCTCCTTCGCGGCGTCTTCTCTGTTAATGATGACAGAAATGTCATTGAGTGTGTCCAGGCCTACCCCAACATGGGTAATTCTAGTGCGGTAGTGTGTGAGTTACATATCACATGTAACACCAACATCTTAGACCTTCTTAGCCGTAACAACGTGAACTAATAGAAATTAATCTAACAGAAATCTTATAATACTTTTCAGTACCGCTTCAACTGATTGCGACAGAGGCAAAAAGAGCCCTTCTTAGCCATAACAACATGAACTAATAGAAAATAATCTAAAAGAAAGCTTATGATACGTTTCAGTACCGTTTCAACTGATTGCGACTGAGGCAAAAAGATTCTTGAATAGGCCCAATTAGCGGCGCGCACTTTTTGCTAGGCTCGAGTTTGCGCACTTGCCGAGCTGAGCTACGTAAAAACTACCTACAGCGATTTTATTGTGCCACAAACGCTACCGCCATGCGACAAGATCAGTGAATGGAAACCAGGCCATGACTTTTAAAGAGGTGATATTAAACAGTACCCATCTACAAAACTTTTTTTAAACCTGACCTTTAAAAAGATCTTAGTTTGAGTAGCTATATATCTGTCTCGCTCACTCGTTTACCTATTTTGCGTCTTCCTATCTTGCTACCCTGCTCAATGAGAAACTGTTTCACTGGTACCACCTGGTTGCACCTACATGTGCAAATGTTCACAGAGCCGAGCGTAAGAAGGTCGGGAAAGATTGCGAGTACCTACTGTACTCCAATTAGTCACACACGCGCACACACACCCTCCTATAAGTACTTACCTACTTATTCCTACCACTATCTTAAGTCATCGTACTAAATTTTAAGTGTAAATAAAAAAATTGTAAACTTTAAATCTAAATGTGTAAATACCTTAGTTATTGTGGAACTTAACATGTAACTTATGGAGGAGGGCGTTGACATCTGCGACACAGTTATATACTTCTGCAGTTGTCATCGTTTTCTCATATGTTTGTAAACAAACCATGTTTTTGTTCCAAATAAATAAAATTGAATAAATTGAATTGAATATATATTATTAATATTCAATTGACGGTTACGGTGGCTCAATCGTCAGGTCAGAGACATAAATACTGGTTCCCTGGAGTTAATTTTTACTGCTATCTGCGGGGCCTCAGTTTTTTTAAAGATGCTGAAAACAAACTCGTTGGATAGCTGATGAAACTTAGATATTTAAAAAAATGTGCAGCGAAGCTGTCACAGACTTCTTTAAAGTATATCATAAAGAAAATCAACATTTTTTCTAATTTATTTCACTTATGTACATAAAACTATAAATCGTCTATTACGACCCTGTCAAATCAGTCGACCGCAATTTCAGTGTTGAAAATAATAAGGCAGCGTATGTACTACACGAAAATTGCAGACATAAATAAATTATAAGGCAAACAACAGGCACATAAACAAAAATTTGTTTTTTTTTACAAATTACTTCAATACGCAATATCGCGAAAATGGTTTTATTTGGGGTACATTGTTTCATAGTCGAATCAGTTTGGAGTTTAAAACTACAACGTCGGCGTCGTAAAGGATCTAGTATTCAAAACGCAAGATTCGAGCAACTTTGAGTAACTTCTCACTAATGACAATTATGTACACAAAGAACATTCATACGAAACGTATGCCCATGGACACATAAATTAGGCACTAGTTTTAATTTATTTTCTAAATCTTAATCTGCAAGTTGCGCGCATTCGTGTAGAAAGCGCGCTGTAACTGTTCAACTCGATGCCTATACATCTATGAAACTGCGTATGCATCTCACCACCGACCACTTACCTTCCTTCTTTTTATTAATAATGAAAGAAGAATATAGGATATCCTGCAGGAAAGCGCAAACAATGAATTCCTTCCTTCTTTTTATTAATAATGAAAGAAGAATATAAAAATATTTTTCATCTTTTGACATTATGAATTGAAAATTACGTAATTATCACACTTCCGTGTAAGCGAATTACGTAAATCATTAACTCACACGCGATTGGAAAATCGAACAGGTTTTGTAAGGAAAGTTCATTGTGCGATGTTGCCAGGATTTGTGTTTTTATTTTTTTTATTTTATACAACATACTAGTTGCGGCCCGCTGTTTCACCCGCGTGGGTTAAGGTGTTCCCGCTACCTCAATTATTCCACGGGAACTATACTTTTTCCGGGATAAAAGTAGCCTATGTGTTATCCAGGGTTTAAACTATCTTCAAACCAAATTTCATTGAAATCGGTGTAGCCGTTTGAGCGTGAAGAAGTAACAAACATACACACAAACTTTAGCATTTATATTATTAATAGGATAGGATATTTAATTTTGTGTTAAAAAGCGTCGTCGGCGCGGTGACCGCTAGGTGGCGTTTGCGACTATGTAAATCCGTCGGATACAATTTTTACCATAGTATACGAATATTTAGATTGTGTCAAACGAAATCGTACTCCATGTTTTTTGAGTTTTCGCAATTTGTTTATATATTTTTGTGTTAAAAAACGAAATGGTTTCGAATTTTTGCAATAAATAGTGTTCTAAATTCAAAAGTCATCTCGTCACAGAATAATTTAAGTGCGCCGGAATGACCGCATTTACTTGCAATTTTCAAGGAACCCTTCTCCTCTTTTCGAGTAGATATCGAGTATGCTACATTTCGCAAAGTTTTACCTCAATTGGTCAAAATCTATATACAGAAGTAGTACCTACTATACATTTTGTAGACCGTTTGTTAGAGCCGAAGTATGTCAAAATTGGAGAAGTCTAAACAGCTCCTAACAAACGTAACACCAATATGTCACTGAAACACATTTTTTATTAAAACATCCATTTGGAAACCCTTTTCACATCAGCAAGGCTATTGGGTACGATAAGTAGAGTTTTATCATGGTAGAATATTTTTAACCTCAGTGACTTTTATGTTCTTATATTATGTGTATGGTGCCGTGGTGGTACCGGCCTAGAATAGTACTCCCCCATCTCTTCCCTTGGGTGCCGTAAGAGTCGGCTAAGGGACCACGTACCAGAAGGAGGGCAGCAGCGCCTTCTGAGGATTAGAAATCATACTGCGGTCGCCAACCCACCTGCCAAGCGTGGCGAGTATTGGCAAATCCCCCCTTTATGGGGGAGGCATATGTCCAGCAGTGGACGCACATGGTTGAGGGAAAATGAAAAAAAAAAAAACTCAATTTATAGCTTTCCATATTATGTGTATATCTTTTATGTGCATCGGCACATGGGTACGAACCAATCTATAAGAGTAATCTTAAAATGTTGAAATGTTTTTGTTGCATCTTACATTTAGTCATTTTTTTAATATTTTGTCTTGTATATGTTTGTACATCATCATTATCATCATCAGTTTGTACGAACTTTAAAAAAATACTCTCCAAAAGAGAATGACGTGTCAAAGGTTCAAAAATAATCTAGTTCGAACTATTTACTCGTACTTTTTATTTTTTTAAGTAAATATCACCAATTATCGCTGCATGGACACGTTACAGTTAGTAGTATACCTACTCCTGTAATAAAATTTAATGTTAAGACAAGTAATTCGGCAGACTTCTTACTCTGTGATTTCCAAGGAATCTCTCTCCATAGCTTTTTGACATGAACATTAATGAAATTTCGTATACCGTACTACTTACTAACTTTCATCCGAAATGTTATTTACCATACAATACATATTCAAGAAACATAGCTCTGAATGCTCAGCCATGATATATCTAATGCTGCATAGGTTAGGAGTGAAATTTGGGCGGGTCTGAGTTTATCCATTAAATAGTTGCTATGCCTATGCTTGCAGCGTTCGCGTTGCTTGTTTTGTTTAAGCCAGGCCTTCCTTACTCATCCCGTGATGGGTAAGGAGGCTACATTCTTGGGGGAAGTACAGGTCGTAATGAGTTATTCTGTGATTGGTCTAATTCCTTCTGAAATAGAGGCAACTATACATCGTCAGGCGTCGCGTGTCTCAAACCTATATAAGTTTATTTATATCCATTTACTTATGTATGTTTATTATATTCAGGCCGGGACTGCTCCTGACAGGCTTAGTTTGCTAAGCCGGAAAGGAGCGGTCCACTTGACGGTAGGCAATCGGCAAGACGGTTGGCAAGGCAATTAAGGCGGGCAGCGGTGCCGTGTTGGAGGGCACCGCGGCTCCTCAGCCGCGGTGCCCTCCAACACGGCACCGCGGCGCTGCGGCAGGAGCGATTTAGTTCGCCACCTGCTGTGGCGCCGATGGGGCTGCCGTCGGAGGATGGCGGCCGAAGCTGTCGATGGGGCTGCTACATCCGGCATATCGCAGGGGACCACGAGCGTCAGATGCGGGAACTCTGGCGTCCTTTGCACTGTGTGGTCCCTGGGGTGCTGCGGCCGTGCCCTTGTGTCAGACGCGGTCGCAAGGGAGAGTATTCCTCCCCCTGGAGCATCATTATCATCATCAATCATCACCAACCGGGCAAAACTGCGGGGTGCAGCTAGTTAGATAAATTTCAACGTTTTGTGTATGACAAAATCTCTAAGGATATTCTACGTTGATGATTATTCCGTGTATCGGGTGCCCCTTTGTTGTCGTAACATAATTAACAGTGTGGAGGGCATTGTTTCGGCCCCACACAGAATGATAAACGATATTATGTCCCAATAAAAAGTTTTGCGGTGAAGGTAGTATAGTATACGTATCTAAGATATTAATTATTCACCTTCATCGTCACACATTCACACAGATGACTTTCAATAATAAATGTGTTTTTAATAAATTCTCCCTATAAAGATATAACGATCCAGCCTAAAATTGCTAATAAGTTATTTGAGTCTAACTGGACTTGCATTTACTATCATTTTTAATATATTTCCGCAACGTAGCGGGAATTTATAAAATTTCTAGAGGTGAATTACAGCCCTCCTCTCATTTTGAAGTACTTATGTTAAAAATTCAATAGTATTTTTTAAAAAAAACGTGTATCTGATAATTCAAATAATTTCAGGGTAGGTACACTAATTTACCCAAATCATTGCTTACGTTTGAAGAGATTTCAGTAAATAAACTATTGTGTAAAAACAACGGTAGCTTTTGTTGTGACAAAAATATAAAACATAAAAGGTTTTTAAACATTTCAAAATGTTAATGTCCAGCAAAAGTGCCGTGATGTTTAAAAAGGTACGGCTGGTTTTTAAAGAAAACAACTGCTTACTACATTTGGTAGCGCGAATTCCGTAAAATTAATAACGGGTCTAAAGGTGCCTGTAAACGGGCCAAAAACAAATACATCTTGTTGGCATTTTTGTTGACCAACATAGCTCAGCATATTTGCAATTATAACCCTTGCTGCCATTTCATTGTACTATACATTGCCGAGTGTAGTCTAGCAAGATTCTGCAACTGGATTGCTGAAGAATTTTGTCCCTAAACGCGCAACATATGTATATTGAGGCTAGATGTTAAGAGTTAGTGATGATATTGCGGATACTGAGGCTGTTCTCGTTGCTGCAGCGTTTATTCGACTGGTCGGTTGGCGCAGTTGGTAGCCCTCTGCCTTCTGAGCCACTGGTCCCGGGTTCGATTAACGGACAGGTCAAACATTTGTGTGTATGAACATGTCTGTTTTACCTGTACCTGGGTGTGTATATGCATAGAAGTATATATATAAGTATATATGTCGTCAGGTTACCATAGCACAGGCTCTGCCCAGTTTGGGACCTGAAGACCTTGTGTGAATGTCCCATATTATTATTATTATTATTATTGTTTTGTACTATTGTTGCGATCTTTATACGGACTAGCTTCTACATCCCATAATTCAGGACGTAATATTATAAATGCGAAAGTTTGGATGTATAGATGTATGTTTGTTCCTCTTTCACGCAAAAACTACTTAACGGATTTTGATGAAATTTTGAACACAGATAGTTTATACCCTGGATTAACACATAGACTTATTTTATCATCATAATCATCATCATCGCCGTTTTTCATTACAAAGCGGATAAAACGGATTTGGGTGAAATTTTGTAAGTAGATACTTCAAGTCCAGGAATAACACATAAGTATGCTACTTTCATCATCATCATCATCATTCATCACCATGACGGATTTTTATGATCTGTGTTTGTGTCAATGTGTTGTAGTTATGTCACTATGCATACTTTTTTATATTAAAACACTGGATAAAAATTCCAACCGTAATCAAAGGACGTTATTAGGTACTTACTCGCGTCCTTATTGGAATAAGTATAGTCATAATGAGTGATGTTTGTTATTCGTCAAAAGATTGCTTTTAAATTTTGCAAGTCGAGCATTTAATTCGAAAGATATCATCAATTTAAAAATGATTTCAAATACAAAAATAAACGCCGCCGTAGTGCGCGATGCCTAGCAAGTTACACTCGCGCGGTTTGGCTTCCTACGTCTAATTAAGATTGTTGTGTTTAAAAGATGACTAAACTTGATCGAGTGTTCTAAGCATGGAAAGTCTGCAGTGTGTGTGTGTAAATTCATAACTTTCAAAATATTTTTTTAGGCAAGAACAATTACTTATACCACATAAATTTTTATAGGAAAAAATTCGGCTACTAGTGCAATTTGAACCCAACGACAACAGAACACCGTCCTGTCGCTTTGCCATCTAAGCTATAAAGTGCTCAACTAGCCATCTGAATTTATTCCTTCAGCTGAGAGGACAATTTAAGGGGATATTTTCACCGACGGTATTCTGTAGTCGTGGGCCCAAATGTAATGAACCATATACCATACTGTGGGTGTAGCCCGATGCGTATCACCCAGATACCATGTTTTCTGCTTTTCCATCGCATTAGAAATAGTACTTGCCCTCAAACATCTAGCAGTCTCTCCACGAAGTCATAAACGCGTTAAAAATACAAAATTAGCATTCCCTTCCAAATAATTTTACGAGAGCCGTGCGCATAGCGAGCCACCGTTAAAATTTATTTTAATTTATATTTTTCTTTAATTAAATAAGACGCAGCGATGTAGTCGGGGCGTGACTCGAGGTGGGTACGAAACCATTAGACGTAAAGGCTTAGCTAGAGTGGTAGCGTGTATAGACTAAGCTGAAAGACAGAATTAATATGTAGGAAAACTTCAGAAGAGTTTTAAAAATAATGTGGTTGGAAATTTAAAAAATGATGACTGTCTTTGTAACATGAAAGATCTTGGCCCGTACGATTATTCTTATTTACAACCTTAGAAGAATAACGCTATTCAAACACTGTAAATGCGATGGTTTGTGTCCGGGAATGGTGTGTGTGCGTATGTGTGTTTATTTGTAGGGAAGATTTATTTCCACTAAGTATTATAAAAGCTACACAGTTCTGCATGAAGCTTGGTATAAAGATTTACCTGGAATAACATAGTGATACTTTACATAATTATGTACCAAAACATTAACGGTTCTGTGTGATAATAATAGAATACAATGATAGCCTTATGGTAATAATGTAGAATATAATAATGACAAGGCTTAAACGCTAGTTAACGGTATAAACAACAGTATTCCGGTGTAAAACCGTCGGGCGCAGCTAGTAAAAATATGCCAAAGCTTATGAACAAAGATTTTACTATTATGTTAGCATCCTAATTATCCTACTCTTTAACGAAGCATGAGCTTCAAAAGGCTCATAAAGGCCAAGCGGGCGGTAAATTTCAGGATGGCAAGCGTGCAAGTCTCCCTGAAGCTATGAAGCGACGATCTGCTTAAAGTAGCTGATAGGTTTTGAATGAGCAAAGCTGAAATCGAAATCAGTGGCGCGCACTGGTAAAGTTCCATGCTAACAGATGTACCTAGATTAATAATGATGATGGAAGAAAACTCTCTCTGTTAATAAATAAAACAGTCTTATTTTTAGGGTTCCGTACTTTCCGATCACTTTGTTGTGCGTCTGTCTGTCAAGACCCTTTTGCTATGTCATTTAATGGTCCTCTGACCATTAAGGGGCATAGTGGGTTGAATATCAACTTGTACTGAACAGCAATAATCAAGCAATCGCTCTAACAAGAACCACACCTTTATAACCGTCTAAAAGGAGAGGACGAAAGTACTAAAGTGCTTGAAAATAACATTGTAAATAAGTGTAAATATTAGGTGTCTTAAGCAATTTCTCTAACGCATTTTTGCTTATGATAAGACAGTATTCGTATTATTAAAGGAGATATAGTTAAAACATTACTTGGTATAGGGTAGTATTATCAGTTTTTGGGCATGGATGTCTAGTGCTGGTTTGGAACAATACCAACCAAGAAAAGTGCTTTTTTAAATACTTTATGAGTCTAACGTTTCTAACTTGTAAACTCTAAGGCTTTCACGGCCGGCGTTGCATGATGTATGTATTGCTTTCGGGCTGTTTGGCCGTGGTCTATGTGAAACTTGTGTTCCAGACGTTTCGTCGATCACTGCGGTCGACATCTTCAGTGGTTCAGGTCCGAGCGGTGACAAGAGCGTAGAACTCTCCTTCGCGGCGTCTTCTCTGATACTGATCTCAGATACTGACGTCTGGAACACAAGTTTCACATAGACCACGGCCAAACAGCCCGAAAGCAATACATACAACATGTTTCTAACTTGATTGTCAGTGATGATGCGGTGTGAAGGTGGAATCACGCTAGACCTTTCTTTTTTTTACATATTATATGTTTGCGTTTGACAACTGTCTCACCTGTGTTAAGTGATGACGTTGTCTAGAATTTAGCACGCAAACCTAGAAGCTGCCTATTCACTCGCGACTTGAAGACTCCAGGATCGTACTTTTTTTTTCACCTAGAATGTTGACTGGCTCTCAAGCTTGAAAGTGGTAGTTGGCCAAGAGGTAACATAAAAGTTGAATACCACTAAGGCGTCCCATTGGATAGCAATATATGTACCTTCGTGGGGATTCGACCAGCGACGTCGGCGTCGCTGTCAATCTAACGAGATTGACAGCCGACGCCGACGTTTTAAACTTTGGATATATTTAATGGATTCACAGACTGATTTTTTAAATAAATTCAATGATAGATTTTTTTAATTTTATCACACTTGTATCCTCGGTCTAGTAATTCCCAATGTCGCGGGAATATACACACAAAGACATCACATCAAACATCCAAGACTTGGGACAACCATGCATGCTCATCACATAAATGTTTGCCCCTACCGGGATTACCCAGACGACTGAGCCACGGCGACCGTCATCATATTAAAAACATACATAATTGTGTGCAGGCTTCATTGCATATACTCTCATAGTATTTGTGTATGAGGAAAACTGTGAAAGCAGAATGGTGTCCAAATGACGCTTAAAATGGTGTCAAGACGATTAACACCCGATAAAAATTAATGCCCTCGCTAGGCAACATAGGAAACGTGATTGTCGTAGTTTTTGGCAAAGTACAAATAAGGCGAACGTACGTCCAGGTCTTCCGGTAAGCGTAGGTGGAGTGAGTGACTGTAGGGCATTTGCGAACGCATTTCGGGATCATTTTCTGTGCAGTCTTTAATGAAACCGGCGAGGTGTGCGTTCAGTGTTGAAAAGCCGTGTGGGATGTTAGGGTACCTACGTTTTAGTGCCAAATATGTGGTAAAACAATTAAAAACATGACCAGAGGCAAATCTCCCGATGATGACCTTAGCATTGAGCACTTGCAATATGAAGGCCCGCATGTATCTAGAGTCCGATACCATGCCGATACGAAGTCGGTAGCATGATAGAACAAAATATCTATATTTTCCAAATATGGTGCTCATGGTACCGATTTCGACAATTTATTCAATACTTTTGAGTGTGAAAGATGAAGTCGGTTCCATTTTATGTAAAAAATTGTTTTTCATCCTTTCCAAAGTACGCTGTGCGTTAATTTTATTACACGCAGAAAAGTCATAGCGCTATTCGCGTGCAATACGCATTAAGGGCAGTGCTGGGACTGCCGCAGGGATATTTGCGGCGTATATGTAAAAGGTGGGCGTCGCTGGTGCGTAGGGTGCTGGCCAGTTGCAAAGCTGTCCTGATGATGATTGAGCAGCGAGTGGATTGCCTTTGTATTTGACACTGCTTTAAGAGATATGTATCTTATAGTGCCAGGTAATGCACACTCCTATATGTATACAAGACGTGTTTATGTTAAGGGTCTTAATGTTACCTGAAATAAATATTATATTTTATTTAATTTCATGTATCGAAATAGATTGTAATTACTTATCTTTATAGACAGGTACCATCAGGTACCTAGTTCCTACGTAAGTAATTGTGAAATATGATGTGTACGATGTACGCAGGCATTTCACGATAATTGTATTTCAAAATTATAAATTTTATAATCTGGCAACACCTCATATATTTCAGAATGGCACGTGCTATGTTTTAGACTGCTAGCGATTTTCCGACAAATATTTATACAATTATTTATCTGCTGTACTAAAATGAAAGTAGTCGAAATAGTTGGGCTACAGCGCCATCTTGTTTATAATTCTTGAACCACGAGAACGTTTAGGTTTAGATTAACGCTCGTATCGCACGCGATAATGCACACTGCGTTTTCCTCAAAATCAAACCATATTTAGTACGTCAGTGCGATCATAGATGGAGTAACTATACAGTTTATTGAAGTTAATTTAAAACGATTGTCGTGGGATATTCCGATAGATTTATTTTCTAAAACGAGTGTTTCTTTGGGTGTAGGGTAATAGTTGGGTGTAAAATTTTATTTTGAGTGAGTTTAATGTTATTCTTTTGTGATAATAAATGTTCTGAGACCCTAACAAAAAGCTAATTAAATTCACATTAGCCATTTGTTTTAGCCAATTTTATTATCATTTTGTTTTTAAGTATCAAACGATTGTAGTTCACAGAAAAGAAAAATTGAATTAAATTTTGTTTTCTCTTCGAGATCGAATTAGAAATCTTGAAATCCCTATATGAACGAATATTACCAACGTAGCAGCGGATTTGCTAGTCAAAATAAGAGTTGGTACCTACAGCAGATGCCTTGTAGAACTGATGGCCGATTAAGTCGAAATGTTTTCGTTTGTAGACCTGCAAGCGCAGCGTAGAAAAATTGCAGAAAGAACCTTCTGCGATCTAAGATCGATAGGGAGGCATAATAATAATGTCCAGTACCTAATAATTACGTTTCAGCGGAGACGATGATGCTGAAAATTTTTATTTTAAGCTTAACTTACAGAGCCCTAAAAATTGTATTATTTTTCTATGGCAACATTTACTCAGGTTATTCCCCACTAGTAAAAGATCTGTATAAGTACAACAGTATAGTTTTACGCTGGGTCCACATATGCGTAGATATTTCACCTATTGCAAACTGGCTGGAAGCGATGTTACACCTTTTTCCTCGTATTATAGTGTGTTTATGTAAAAACAGTTGCACATAATGTACATAAGATGGCAGCTGGCTTTTACATACGACTTGGAAATTTTCCCTTTAGTAAAAAAGTTAAAATTTTTTGTAGATCTCAATCACCGATATTCATATATGTATTAAGCAGTGGTTCTGTTGTTCAAGCCAACTAACTAAAATGGTGGTAAATAACATAGGCTTATATGAGACTAGTAGCGGCCCCCGGTTTCACCCGCGTGGATTACGCTTTTCCTGCTACCTCAATTATCCCAAGGGAACTATACTTTTACCAGGATAAAAGTAGCCTATGTGTTAATCCAGGGCTTAAACAATCTGCATGCCGAATTTCATCGAAACCAGTGTAGCCGTTTGAGCGTGAAGACGTAACAAACATACTCACAAGCTATCGCATTTATAATATTAATAGGAAGTAGGATTTGTTATTTATTACATTATAGGTAAATGAATGTCATGACAAGTATTGTTTTAAACTTTCATGGCTTTTCATAATATAAATATTGTCCAACACGGGATACGCACCATGATTTTGATTTTTATTGAGTTCTGGATATTTCGGCGCGGTTCCACGCACCATGATCATGGAGAGACTGAAAAAAGCGGTAAATGTAAAAATATATTGAAATGTTAAGGACAGACACCGGGAACTCAATAAAAATCTAAATCATGGTGTGTATCCTGTGTTAAACAATACTCATAATGTCATGACAATTTAATGGACCATCGCATCAGTTTTCTCGTGTGTGTAGCCCAAGTGTAGCCCCAGCATTATAACAGAATACGCTGTCTAAGCACTACAGAATATATTTTGTTTACCTAAGTGATAAATTACACAACGTATGCATCCGCCCAGATAATTATATTATGCCTAGACAAACAAAGTAACTATCGCTTTTGTTTGCTAAGTTTAAATTACAATCGCCCACTCATGTTGCTTTATCATGTACTTAGTACAAATGAAGAGATACAAATAAATTAAACCAACCATTTCATTTAGGCACTTGGTATCCTATTTATATTCAAGCAGTAGCGAGCAAAAGAGTTCATCAAAAGCTGATAAGCAATCCGAATGTATTCTAGGACACGTTTGCGTATTGCCGTAATTAATTACCATGGGCTGTCTTATCGGTATGAAACGATCACTTCCAGACATCCTTTTGATCGAGAGGAACTATATATACACCTCATATAGTTATATACATTATACTTCTAAAATAATTCATCTTCTTCTCTCAGCCATGTGCGTCCACTGCTGGACATATGCCTCCCCCATATAGGGGGGATTTGCCAATACTCGCCACGCTTGGCATGCGGGTTGGCGAGCGCAGTATAATTTACAATCCTCAGAAGGCGCTGCTGCCCACCTTCTGGTACGTGATCCCTTAGCCGAATCTTACGGCACCCGCGGGAAGAGATGGGGGAGTACTATTCTAGGCCGGTACCACGGCACCTAACCACCTAACCACCCCCAAATAATTCATACTTAGGTACATTTTATTAAAAGTCATAGCGTATTTATTTACTACTATATACCTTTTGCCGGCGACTTCGACCGCGTGGATTAGTTACTTCGAGGAATCATTTTTTACCGTTTTTGCAACATTTTTCATTTTTGCTCTGCTTTTATGGGTGGTCATAGGTGGCATGACATATAATTGTAGTGTATAACCTTAAACCTTTCTCGATAAATGGACTATGCATCAATAAAACGCAAAAGAATTACCTAGATTCAATTTCATCTAGTATTTCCTGAGATTAGCGCGATCGACTAACCAAACCAACAAACAAACTCTTCAGCTTTATATATTCTATATCGGTTTATATTTTAACTTATAAAGGATTTATATCTCTAAAATCTCTAAAAATGTAGCTGGTTACTTAGACACATAGTAATAATTAATAATTAATATAATTATGTTCGGGGCATTTATTATCGTAAGAAAACTTTTAAATTAAATAATTCTCAATCTAAAACGATAACATTTTACTAAGTTTGGTATTTTGATGGTGTATACAAAATCTAACTCTACTTAGGTACGGAATTCGTATTTTATGCATTTTTTTGCTCTAATGCTTGACCACTCGATAGTCGAAAATGTTATATGTAACGCGAAACCTAGAATGTTTCCTGGCTCTTAAGGACTATGTGTTTGGTGACAGTTTTTAAAACTTGAGGGTGGTAGCTAGCCAGGGTACTCGAAAGTACCCTACCACCATGCCGGGAATTTGATAACGGTGTTACTTTCACCGGAAGCTCAAGCTGTTGCCTTCGATCGAACCACCATGCGTCAGTTTGACAGCTATCATTGCTTCAAACTGTACGAACTCAATTAAAATTATTCAAACAACTTACTTAGTAACAAAAACTTTCACAACATTTTAACCAAACATAAGAATTTACACAAAGGTTAAACTATAGCTCTCCTGGTAAACGTTATTTTGCAATATCAATTTATTTATTTTCTAAATGATCGAAATGTGAATCTGACACGACGCTTTATTTAAATTACTTTTATAATTATTTGGAATCATTAACAATTATTTGGAATTTTATGAAAAATTCTATGAACGCGAACAAAAATAGTATATAGTCTATAGAGTAAATATTAATAATTTACATGTAGGTATTCAAAAGCGTTTTAAATGGGCAGATGTTTTTATCAAAATATCATACTACTACAATCATTTTAAGCTACTACAATAACATTTGAGCAATCCACTAGATATTGTCATCCTATAGCTATAGGATGACAATAGCTAGTGGATTGCTCAAATGTTATTGTAGTAGCTTAAAATGATTTATTCATAATGTGTCAAACCACGCGGTGATATGGTCCGTGGTATGAACGACTTTTATATCTTCCTGTCATCCCACGGGAACAATAAATACTGTAAGGATAAAAAGTACCCTATGTGTTATTCTAGAGTATATTTATTTATTTCTTAAAGTAAAGATAATTAGTAATACATCGTATAAGAATACAGAGTTCCAATAAAATTCTAAGGCAGTAACAGAAATGGTACAATTTATGATAAGTAAACGATTAAAACACAATATGTATTGACATTCTTATTTAATTAAACAAAATGTTTCAGTACTTAGCAGCGTACTAGCATAGCCCTATGTTACACTGCTAGGCCACTTCCTAGATAAATCGAATAGTAAAACACTCAATATTCGATACAAACGATAATGATGTGAGGCGTCTACATATTTATAGAAACAATGAATGTAATTAATTATTTTAAGAGTGCTTTGGAAGTAGAAAGATAAAATTTCACGGGCAATAAAATGTCAATTTTGAGGTGCATACATGCGTTTGTTGCTATTTATTTATCTGAGCGCGATGTGCCCATCGATATGGGCTTACAACCAATATCGATTACGTAAAGAAAAAGGTAACAAGAAGTAATAAGTATTTCAATTCTCAATTTCATGCAAATCGTTTAGCCGTTTTAGCGGGAAGGAGTAACAAACATACAAACGACAAGCAGACAAACGACAAACAAACTTTCGTAGTGTGAAGTGTGTTTGTTGAAACTCTGTGCTTTCGCGGCTACCGCACGCATCTGCAATTATAGCACGAAATGCCGCGTGCTGCTGCGAGGGAGCTGTGCTCTGTTTAGATACACCTTTAATGATCTGGAAATATGAGTAGCCATGATGGCTGCTCGTCCAATAAATTGGCTATTAATGCTGGTGTCTGTAATATGATTTCTCTAGGGTCACTACTTTGGTAACCGAGTTCCAAAAAAAATGGAGGTTATTAACTCATCGTGACATAGTTTTCCTAATTTTAAGTTGTAATGTGATGTAATTAAGTTATAATTACAATGTAGTATCCATTGCATCAGGTAATTCCCGGGTACTAACAGAATAACGTTGAGTTACAAATTTCCTTCTCTTATAAATTTTTAATAATACAAAACTTATTAATAATATCAATATAAGACCAACACATATTTCAGTAAAGTGTGACTTCGATTCTGCTGATGTAGTGGTTTTATCATGCATCTCAGGCGATATTGATGTGTGACTCTCACTTATTTTGGAAACGTTAGCCTCTACCTCGTACGTTTTCTCACCCTTTACAGTCTCTTCTAGTTCTTCTTTTATTTTATTTGTGTATATAAGTAATTTCTTGTAGGTATCATATTTTGTCGTCTGAATTTGTGGACTCGTTGTTGCAGAATTTGACATTAAAACGTTTAATATTTTATTGAGAAGAATGTTTGTTTCATTATTTGTTACGGTGATTTTATTTAAGAGTTTGTTTGTTTCATCATTTTTAGCATTGGCAAGAATCGTTGCATTTAAAATCCTATTGCTTACGTCTAAATTGGATAAAGTGCTATTTTTCAATTTATTAAAATGATTGAGCAAAACGTCGTCAATTTTGGAGAATAGTTTTGCATTGGCAGTCGTAGTAGATGTTTCAATACTATTTTTTTCTTCAGGTGAGTTTGTTTTCTTGTCACAAGTTATACCTTCAAAGTTATCATCGTTGTAATTAAGTCTTATTGCTGTTAAAACAAAAGGAGAACCATGTCGCTTAAAATTTACGAGTACATTACACGGTATAGGATTATCACCTATACTGAGGTGAGTTAGACTCGTTCCTTGAAACTCTTCAACGTTAATTGATCCAATGTTATTATGATCTGCTATAAGTATATTCAAACTACTAACTTCATAAAATCTTTCATTTTGCAAATCATTAATATTATTATAAGAAACGTCTAATGTATGTAAGTATGTCAGACCTCTAAAAATACCATATGAAACAGCAGTCAAGAAATTATGAGACATGTTTAATGTCTGAAGCATAACGTTGTCCCTGAACACTCCAGGTTGGATATACAATATGTTATTATAACTTATATCAAGGTTTCTGAGAGTACTTATATTATTAAAAACCCCAACTTCTACTTTACTAATACAATTATAACTCAAATTCAGCGTATCTAAATGTTGCAACTGATTTAGTAGTAAGGTTTTTACATTGCATATACTTGAATTTGAAATAGACAAATGTGATAATGATAGACCTTCGATATTATTAAAGCTGAAATGAGTTTTTATTCCAGATAAATTTAGCATATTAACATTTTTCGTTTTTATTAGAAATGCATCTGTAAGTGTTAAATTTGTGTTATATGAAATGTCTAGTACACGTAATTTCATCATATCATTAAAATCATTATTTACCTTTTCTATAAGGTTATAAGACAAATGTAAATTTTTCAAACGTAAATTATGTTGAAAAATCGATAAATCTAACACTTTTATGTGATTGTTATTGAGATATAACGTGTTTAATTTTTTTAATTCAGTATTATTTATGTGAAATTCAGTGAGTTCATTAAAAGATAGGTCAATTGATTTGATAGCTCCAGTATTAACAAAGATATTGTATTCGAGCGTGCGTATTTTACTATGAGATATATTTAAGTTTTGCAATTGAATCATACCCATAAATGAACCATTCTTGACAGTAGATACAGAAGAAAATGAAATGTCAAGACTTGGAAGAGAATTCAGACCCTCGAAAGAACTCTCTTCTAAAGTGGGACTCAATGGATTGTACGATACTTCAAAACTTATTAACTCATTGAGTGTTTTAAAAGAATTAGTTCCAATTTGAGCTATTTTGTTATTCGAAAGATCTAAAAACTCCAAATTATGTAACCCATTAAAGTTTTCTTGCTTAAGAACTGTTAAAAGATTTTTTTTCAATGAGAGAGAAATCACATTTAATAGGTCATCTTTATCAAAGTCTATATTTTCAATATTATTCATAGATAAGTCTAATATTTCCAAAGTTTTTATCGTTTTAAAACATTTTGCGGACAACGACCGTATGTTATTATTATTGAGTAAAAGTTCTATAATACTATTAAGACCATAAAAAGCGTAATCATCGACAGATACGAAACGTTGATTACTCAAATCTAAATCGGTCACAAAAGATAGACCTTCAAAAGTACCTTTAACTAGAGAACCTTCCAAACTGTTATCACTTATTGAAAAAAATCGAATACTTTTATTGTTGAATAAACCGGTTGATAATATTTTAATCCTATTACTTGAAATATCTATATGTTCTAAGTGACTAACGTTACTAAAAGTTTCTTGATCTATATTTTCCAATTCATTATTATTAAGATAAAGATTTTTCATGTGAGACATATTACCGAACGTGTATTTTTCAATAACGGATATAGAATTATAATTAAGATAGAGCGTTTCTAAGTTTTCAAGTCCATTTAAATCATTTGCTTTAATATTTTTTATTTTGTTACTACTTAAGTCGAGAAATTTTAAAAGATGAAATCTGAACAAAGATGTAGAAACGTCAGAAATCCTGTTATTGGATATATTTAAATAAAGCAATTTTTTTGTTCCCTCAAAAGTTAACGGACTTAGCGAGTCTATATAATTATTTGAAATATCTAAATTTTCTAGCTCATCGAACGGATCAAACACTTCGTCTGAAATTTTAGTGAGATTATTATATGATAGATCAATTTTTGTTAAGTTTGTATATACATGTTCCATCACTTTATCATATTTTATTTCACTGATGGAGTTGTGTGACAAATATATTTCTGAAAGTGAAGGGAGTTCGTTTTTATTAGACAGTTTTGCAACTGTCAACGAGTTTTCTGATATTTTGATAACAGCTAGATTCTCCATTCGTTTTATATTTGGGATATTTTTGTAATCATTGTTGCTTAAGTTTATACTTATAATTAATCCAAGCATGTTAGATTTTCTTGTTGGAGGTATGGAATCATCACCGTCATTTTGTGAGACCATAGACTCGCCTTTTTTGTACGTTAAAATAATAGGATAGTAGAAGTACCCATTACGGTCAATAAGCCGACAAGCATTTCTATTGATACCGTATTTATTTTCGAAGTCTTGACGTGCACCGTACCGATAATAATAGAACATGTCTCCTTGTGGTTGAAAAGTGCGTAGACAAAAAAAATCATAGGCACATGTGGTTTGCCTGAATTCTTCAAGACAATCACCAAGATTTCCGCGAACATTATAAATTTGAATGGTTATTAAGTCTGAAATAAAAATGACTCAATTATTAATATGAATGAAGGTACAAAAATACACTTAGTTGTCTTCCTTTCGTATGTATTACAGTAATCACTATATTTTTTTCTTGCGTAGAATTATTTCCCTTTTGGGTCACAAATAAATATATACGTGCATATTAATATCTGTGTCATGCAAATACCTATAATTCTAATTAAATTATTATGAATATTTTTTATGTGTATGTAGGTACATGCTGTAGGTATACATGGTTGTTCGGCTAAGGAATCACGTACCAGAAGGTGAGAAGCAGCGCCTTCTGAGGATAAAATCAACATGCTGCTCTTGACAACCCGCATGCCAAGTGCGGCGAGTACTGGCACACCCCTTCTAAAAATACGTTGTATATAATACTGCTTATATATGTAGATGTATGGCTGAGATGATGGTGATGAAGTACATGGAAATAATAATGCATAACAAACTCTTTCAATTTTGTAATGTTTATTCGTCAGTCCGTGTCTCTATCCAAGGCTGCAAAGATATATTTCTTGCAGTTATAAAAGGGATGCATGTTGTTTCTATCCATATTATGTAGGGTTTTTTTTCTGTCTCTCTTCTTCTGTTCATTTAATACACATTTACATATTGATAGAAAAATGTTTAGTTTGTACGTACGGTACGCGTTATTCAATTGTTTATATTATAATATTGAGAAAAAATTGAACTCAGTACTACTAACTGTCATTCATCTAGTACGACTGTGACACAGACAGATTATAGTTTGTATAGACGGTGCGTGCGTTACTCAATTATTTATAGTATGTATAGCGAAACAATTGAACTCAGTACTAACTGTAATTTATCTAGTACAACTGTGACACAGACAGATTATAGTTTGTAAAGACGCGGTGCGTGCATTATACGATTATTTATTTTATAGTAATGCGATCAATGATATTATATGTAAAACATCATTGAATACGATACGATGACTGTCACGTAAGTTATTCCTGTTTCAGGTAGGTACTGTAAAGCAAATAATTAAAATAATGCTAAATAAATTTACGATTCACAGGTAACTAATTTTATTCAGTAAATACAAAAATAATTAAATCACGTATAACACCCATCTACCCTAATATATATATATATAGTATGTATACCTTATATATATGTATATATATAGTATGTATACCTTATATATATGTATATATATATATAGTATAATATAAAAGAAAACAGCGAATGACTGATCTTCCAAAACATAGTTCAAGACACGCTGATAGATACTGATTGGGCAAACATTTGACAAACACGGTAGTTAATCGGCATAAAACATATTTATAAATATCATAAGTTCGTGTGAATAAAACTGCGGTGTTCAGATAGTAATATGTTTAAGATATATAAGAAACACTATCCATATATACTCACAAAGAAATAAAGCGCGTTTGCAGAACGACTTCATCTTAATATCCATTATGTTGTCTATTGACAATGCCGTTAAAAGGTTTAGGATCAAGCTACTGCTGAATATGAATTGCATCTGAAAAATATCAAAAAAATCATACAATTATAAAAAACGAGCAGATGCCTATAAAAACTTCAATACTACAAACTCATAACAATATTACGTGAGCAATCTACTAGCAGTTGCTTACTTATACATAGCTCAAATTTTCCAACCCGCATAAGTTGGCAGCGTACTCAGAATGCCAGCAATAATTAATCAGAATACTTAAGTTTTGTTCCTAATATTTCATCATAGACATCTTAATTATTACCAACTATACTATCACTTAGCCACTTCTTTCTACAAGTACTTTTTATATTCTACTTTTAGATCTAGTGTTTGACCACTATCTTACTTGATTGTCAGTGACAATGTGATCGAAGATGTTATCACTCTAGACGTAGAATGCTTACTGGCTCTCAAGGGTTGCTGCCTGAATACACACTTGTATTTGGGGATAGTTTTTAAAACTTGAGGGTGGTAGCTAGCCAGGCGGTACTTGAAGTACCCTACAACCATGCTGGGAATGTGATAACGGTGTTACCTTCACCGGGAGCTCAATCGGATCGAACCAACAGACAGACAGTTTGACAGCTGACGCTTCCACCGCTGTCCTATCGTCGCTTCAATATTATCAATTAGTAACATACATAGTATCTACATTAATTAATATTAAGTTAAACCAAAATACTACACAAGTTTTAATGTCTGTAGATGGAATGTTATTGCATCAGATTTAACTAGCAATTGATGAATATTATGTACACGTAAGTCAACTGTTAGTTAGGGCGCCCAAGATACAGACTATGCCTAATATGGGGCCCTCTGTATATTATTATTCCGTTCATTATAGATATCGATATTTTTGTGCGATTATGTTCCTGAGAATACCCATATTATTATTATTATTTTCATTATATTTTATCTTTGTTTTCTATTTTATTTGGGGGGCTGACAGCTATAACTGCAGAGTATTCATAAAATTAACTGAATAAGAGCCGCCGACAAGGCCCCACAGATACCCAGATATCCCACAGATAGATGGAGAACTGAATGAATCCAGCTATTTTTGTAACCTAGCGCTGTGTCTAGGTACGGCACGACACGACGAACAACTTCCTATGCCAACGTAGGTAGGGTAGCTAGATATTTATCAGATATGCCTATAGCTCTTATTATATATTGTACTAAGGTGCTTTTCCCAACATGGTATGCCAGAAACCGATTACGCTTCTGTAGGTGTTTACTTATGAGAATACACCTTAAATTAGTTATCTACTAATCACCGCGGGATGACGATATTGTAAAAGGCACATATCATTAAGTTTTTGATTGGAAACTCTCATGAGTTCGACACATTATTCGGTTCATAGTCGAAATATTCTGATCTAGGTTTTGGGCATGTCCGATACTCATCATCAGGTGAGTTTACGCTGCCAGCTCGCGTTGACCACAAGCTCACCTGAAGATGAGCATCGGACATACCCGAAACCTAGGTCAAAATATTTCGAGTATAAACGTGAGCGTTGAACGAGCTGCCTCCCTCGGTATTCCCGAGTAGCTACAACATGGGATTTTTCAAAAAGAGTACTGGCAACGTATCGTAATGCCCCTAGTATTACAAATATCCATAGGTAACGGTGCGGCGGTAGGCAAGCGGCCCGTCTTTTGTTTGCCACCTATGAGGTACATTAAAAAGGTCCTTAAGTGTTGCTCTATAGAGTTTACATCGCAATGAAATAAAATTAGTAAATGACTTACGCGACCAGTGACAGCATGGAAGATATTAATTACAACAGTTTCTTTGAAGCATCCGCAAAATATTATTTAAAATAACACAAATCATTACGATATTATTCCTCGTACTTGCAATAAATATATAACTATACTCATGAATTGTCATAATCTGAGCCTCGACGTTGAAAACAGAATGATATCGTATACAAAGGGTTCAGTGGGTTTTAGTGAGAAATATGGAACTTTTGTATATTTTTATTACGAAATTCAGTTATTTACAATTTAATTTAGTGCAGCTATATTTTGCAGAATTTCATCGTAATATGAAATTCATATTAACTTACTATTTATTACAAACTATTGTTAATACATTGGACATTAGAGTGGATAAGTAAGACCAAATTCTCCTGAGCCTGAAGTAGCCTATCTATATAGCCATGGGCTATTTATATTCTCTTTTTAATTGAGCTTATATAGAGGGCCTTTATATGAAAACCTTTAAGGGTCTCAAAAATAAAGAGATCAGTGTCCGTGGTCGCAGAATAAATAACTGTACCGTCAAGTATGGAAGTGCCACTGCATCATGAAGAAATCCGTCAATTAAACGGCCTATATTCGCTAGTATGTATTCGCACATCAAACATACATGCTAGATTGGAATTGTTACCCGTATATTTATGGTCCGAATATTCCCTCCTCCATATATTTCATAATAATATAATTTAATGGTTAATAATATGGTTTAATGGTAAAATTTCATTGCACACCATGTTGTTAATTGAGCTAGTACGCAGGCATTATTTCTGGCTAATTATTAAAAAAATATTGTCAACCATACCATACGAGATGCACAAATACCGGCCTAATCGCTATTAAGGCATATGAATACCTATTTGCTGAATATAGATTTTTGAGTCTTTTCAGTTAATTTTGTTGAAACTCCTACATGTCTAACAAAGTTATATTAAACTAGCTGCGAATCACGATTGCACGCGCGTGGACTAAGGTTATATGAAAAATAATACAGACGACTTGAGAAATTCCTCCTTTTTCTGATGTCGGCTAAAAAACAGCGAGCACAACACAACAAAACACAACCAGCACATTCAGTGACATTAGTTACTGATTTTGTTTTTTTGTGATGTGTTTAACATATTTTAGTTTGGCTCAGCTTTTTCCTAGGCAAAGCGCCTATATAAATAAACTTGCTCAGAAGGTATGTTATCCAATCCATTATAGTTTTTTCCAAAAGAGCCGAGCAATATTTTTCATAATTGCTCGTCTAATATTACATAAATAATAGCATAGAATAGAATAAAATTAATTTTATTTTCACCACACCTAGCTACCAATTACTAGTTTTACTCATCGGTTTCTGACAGGAAAATTCTATTTGATTCACAAGTTAGTAAAAGGATTTTCGAGAACGCACCTGACAAAGCTATTGCTGCTCGCTAACCAATTAGAGAAGAAAGCACTTTAAAGAAGCCTGTGAAAAGTAATGAAAGAATACTTTGCGCCGCGTGCCTTGCAAGTTTCTCATTAGTGCTAGTGTGGTTAAAATTGTTCTGTTTCAGTCATGGGTAAAGGTTTGGCATTTGTGTTTTGTAACCTTCTCAAGGTTTCTTCTTTCCACGAGCGAATAGACCCCTTCGCTTTCTCAGTTTTCAATCTAAGCACTCAAGCAAAAAAAAAAACACTTTACCCACACGTAAACTACATATTAAATTATAACGGAACCAATTTATAAGTTGTTTTGTTCTCGTTTTTAGAGTTTTATCAGTTTAGCTGACAGGACGCGACTGTATCGGTTATCATAATGATAAGTTTACAATCAACAACTAAAATATTTATGGAATGACAATCTAACAATAATTGTATATCATATTCAAAAGAAACACTGTCACTTAAAAGTTGAACAATTAAATTCTTTAAAAAATACCTTGTTTAAAAAATGTGTCAAAATCTACTAAGAGTTTTTTACTACTATCTCAAGTAATGATCAAAGAAGTTTTTTTTAATTTTTATACTGTATAGATATAGCGTTTGACCACTATCTGACTTGATGGTCAGTGACGATGTGGTCGAAGATGTTAAATATCACGCTAGACCTAAAATGCTCACTGGCTCTCAAGGACTACTGCCTGAATACACTATGTGATTGGTGACAGATTTTCATACTTGAGAGTGGTAGCTAGCCAGGGTACTCGAAAGTACCCTACCACTATGCTGGGAATTTGATAACGGTATTACCTTCACCGGAAGCTCAAGCTGTTGTTGGGGATCGATCCAGTATCCGCCAGTTTGACAGCTGACGCTCCCCTCGCTGAGCTACCATCGCTTCGACATAAAATATAATGCAGGTAGTCATCATCATCATCTTCTTAGCCATAGGACGTCCACTGCTAAACATATGCCTCCCCCATTGATTTCCACAAGTACCGGTTGGAAGCGGCCCGCATCCAGCCCTTGCCTGCGATCTTACTCCGGTTATCTGTCCACCTGGTCGGTGGCCGTCCTGTGCTGCGATTACCAGTCTGTGGTGTCCATTGGAGAACTTTTCGATCCCAAAATCGATCAGTTCTTCGAGCTATGTGCCTTGCACACTGCCACTTCAACTTGCTAATCCGCTGCGCTATGTCTGTGACTTTCGTTCTTCTACGGATCTCGTCATTTCTGATTCGATCACGTAGAGAAACCCCAAGCATAGCCCTCTCCATAGCTCGTTGTGCGACTCTGAGCCTGTTCAGAAAGCCCATATAGTCAGGGACCTCGTTTCAGTTCCGTATGTCATCAGTGGTAACACACACTGTTCGAAGACCTTCGTTTTCGGGCACTACGGTATTTTGGACGAGAAGACGTCTCGTAGCTTCCCGAACGCTGCCCAGCCGAGTTGGATTCGACGATTGGCCTCTTTCTCCTAGTTATACTTGCCTAATTGGACTGTATGTACTAGGTAGACGTAATGGTCAACAACTTTGAGAATCGAGTTCCGAATACTGGGGCGGGCGCAACATGGGCATTTGACATAATTTTTGTCTTGTCCATATTCATTTTTAGGCCCACTGTTTGGGAAACTCATGCAGGTAGTATCTAGATAAAATTACTCGATTTAAGTCTACCTTCAGGAAAAATGGAGGTAGACTTGGTCGAGTAACCGCGTCAGCGGCTGACAGCCTGACACTGCCTTTGGAAATAGTCGCTTCGCATACTCCGATCATAATAATATTTAGGGCCGTCTTATTAGGGTCCTTAGCAGATTATTATATTTGGACCCCTGTGGCCATACTATGATAGTTCAAAAGTAACTGATATCAAAATATTGTGCTCATGGTACCGACTTCGACAAGTTATTTCATACTTTTGAGTGTTGAAGTCGGTTCAATTTTTTAGTAAAAAAAAATGTTTTTTCACTCGTTTTAGTGACCTTTGTTACTCATGGGATCAATTGTCAGAGTGGTGTAGGTATGTTCACCGATGTCTTCATCCGCTACTATAATATCGTGTAGTATAAGCACGCATTTTTCAGTTTTTGACTTGTAACTCAAAAAGTGCTCTTTAGATTTCGATGAAATTTAAATGGAACCACACGCGAAGCACCAGCTTTCAAATAAAAAAACGATCAAAATTGGTTTACCCAGTCGGAAGTTATGCGGTAACAAACACAAATAATTTTTTTTAAAAAAACATACGGGTCGAAATGAGAACGTCCTCCTTTTTTTGGAGTTGGTTGAAAAAATGGGCTCAATCAAGCCTCCATACCACATAGCTCATCATACTGTGACACGTTGGGCATGACAATCTGTCTTGGATTTTCAGAAGCCCAAATGCGAAGATTATGGTTGTGGCCTGAGAAATAAAAACGGGCATCGGCTGTAAAAAAAAATTATTCACAAAAAGCAACCAAGATCGGCCGGCTGTAATTGTACCACCAGTTGCACTTTGTAAGCCTTTAAAGCCAATTCGCCATGTGGTTGTACGCACGGTGGTAGGGCACTTTCGAGTATGCCTGGCTAGGTACCACTCTCAAGTTTGAAAAACTGTCACCAAACACTTCTTGTGTTCAGGTAGCAGTCCTTGAGAGCCAGTGAGCATTCTTGGTTTAGCGTGATAACATCTTCGACCACATAGTCACTGACCATTAAGTGATATAGTGGTTAAACGCTAGATCTATACAGTAATAAAAATGATACAATTGGATCTTTTTCACTTGAACGACCCGGTTGAACACGCATTAATATATTAAAACATTAGTTATGTATGTACCGAGCCTGTAAACACGAATTTGTTGACCAAATTCTTAATAGTGGTGTCAGAAAGACCGAAATGTTGGCCGAAAATATCCCGAGTTTTACGAAATATATCTTTTACAGATCCACCATTTCCATAGTGAATTTTATTATTTTGTGCGATTTTTGACTGAAATTGAGTTCATTGTAACAATTGCCTAAGATTCTACTACAAATATTATTATGTCGAAAAACAAAATATAAAACTATCATGTATTTCAGGTGTGATCATAATAATTACACCCGTGATAGCTGTAAGTTTGAAAATATATAAATAAATATTTAAATTGAAGGCCTTTCTGAAAATCCTACATTAACATAAAATAAATAGATAATACAATTCAATCTACAAACGCTGGGTTAACAGCTATGCAAATGCTAATAAATAAGTAAGCAAGTATTTTAGGCGGTTAGTATCGTTAGATTATTTCAAAATTATGATTTTAAGTAATAAATATCTGGCTTAATACTGAAATTTATTCAATTTAACTTTAAAAAGATAGTAAACTATTAGACCGACTAAGAAAACAATAAGAGAACTTACATAAAATTGACCACTGACCATCGAGTAAGATAGTGGTCAAACGATCTCTAGAGGATAAAATACATTGAGCGTCTTTTTCTTCTTGTCTTGTGGAAAATCAATTAATATGTACCTACGCAATAGTTATGGCTTTGAGCGAACTACGCAGCGATTTATGGACGTATTTTTCGTAAAGAATATTAAGTTTTTTTTCATTCACATTCATACCCTCCGCACTAGGATTCCCTGTGTCGCGGGAGGAGGTCTAGCGTGATTACCTTCTCTTCGACCACATCGTCACTGACCGTAAAGTGAGATAGTGGTCAAATGCTAGACCTATATAGTATTAAAAATTGGGCTTTGTTTTGAGGAACGCTAAAATATTTAAATCTTTAAATACTAAGAAGATTCTGTATAACGGCCTCGTTAGGAGCAACTTAGAATACTGCAGCACTATTTGGAGACCACATTTTGCAACACACATGCTTAGACTTGAGCGAATTCAAAAGAGATTCCTTTGGCATTTGTTATATAGCGCTGGTGTTAAAAATCGAGTTAGGTCTTACGATGAAAGGTTAACATATTTCAATATGTCTTCACTATCTGCTCGCAGGGAAATGTTGGATGCGGTATTTACTTACAAGCTTTTTAGAAATTATGTAGATTGTCCTGACCTACTGCAGCGGTTTTATTATAAAGTTCCTCGAAGATATCCTCGAAGCTGTATCACACTTTTTGTTCCACCTTTTCGTCGCACGTCGTTAGGAGCCCATTCTGTAGTTTCTAGATTATGTAAGATTGCAAACAAATACAGTGGCGTTGCCGACATTTTTTCAGATTCTCTTGGTCGATTTCGCAAAAAAACATCGGATTACATAATCAAGACAATAAGTAAATTAAATAAATAGAAGCACTCCACAGATTTTTAATAAGTTAATTACCTTTTACACCTGCTCACTAATTATATTTTAAGGCTAGTATTGTGTTTTACAATGCATGAGGTGTTAGCCTATAATTGGTTATGCATTAAGCAATTGTATTATAGTGTAAGGTAAACATTGTATGTATAAATGTTGTAACTGTTGGTTGACCTTAAATAAATAAAATAAATAAATAAATAAAATAAATAAATAAAAAAAAAACTTGGCACACATTATTAACACTAACTAAATGGCACAAAATGGCACAATATTTTTCGTATAGACGAGAAAATGGAAATATAAAATAAATCAAAATATAAATTTTCAAAATTATAATTCACTTTTTATGATTATGTAACGTTATGATTAAGTAAAACAATTTCGGCCTGCTTAACATTTATTTAGAGTAATCAATTAGAAAACACCATATTAAATTAGCTTCACAAATTTCTATTCATACCAATCAAACAATACATTAAAATATTTAAAATTAAAATTATGCATGAAATTAAATATAATATTCCAGTCCGTCAAACCAAATCAGTGAGACATTAATACACGCTAATCAAATTATTGTGGGCATTATCAGACATTAGCCATAGCCTATGTAGGCTATGGCTGAGATGATGATGGTAATGCCCACAATAATTTGATTTCAGACATGATTATTTAAAAATATGTTAAATATATTGTTTAAAACTGAACACCGACTATTTTATCGGCCCCCGGGTTCGGGGCTTCCAAGAAAAAAAGGTACCTACCATTATCATTTCTTCGTACCTTTGTTGTTACGAAAATGCTTGAAAATATGATTTGAAATGTAATACATATTCTCTAAAGAAGATTCATTCAACAAGCAGAGAAGATACAAAAATATTCTAAAGTTGAGTAAACATTTGAATTAAAAACATAGGCATACATGGAACTAAAATTAAATATCACTTTGTTATATACTACATAGGTAAAAGATGAAATCTTAAATCAATCATTCAAAGTCTTACGAACAAGTTATGGTCAAGAACTCTTCTTACTCAGAACGAATTCCACAGGCGCTACATCATTCTAAAAGGAATAAATATGTTACAAAATATTTTGATTTCACTTCAGTCAACCAAGTAGGTATAATGTATATTTCATGTGCAAGTAAAGTAAAGTGCAAAGTATTCCCATGATATCAATATTTACGACAGGCATGAATCAGGTAGGCAGGATTTTCTTTTTACATTTATTAAAAAAAAAGTACATATAGGTACAAATATTTTGAGGAACTAACGCGACTGTTATTGGGACTTGAATCTACGACTACAAAATACCGTCTCTATTCCAACTAATTTGTAGAAGAAAACATTCCCTCAGACGCTAATTACACTTATATCATAAATGCGAAAGTTTGTGTATTTTTTTAGAGATTATACGCCTACGTTTTACCACTGTCGCACCTGATGTTAAGTGATGTATGTATGTGTGTTTGTTACCTCCTCACGCTTTAACGGCTTGATAATGAAAATTGAAATGTTTACATGTAATTATTATTCGTGATGTAGTTACATAAACTACATTACCAATTAGCAATTATTATGTAGACTACTTCTTTACCGAAAAACTTTTTTGTTTTGGGATACAATAACTCTGTCTAACTTGCTTTTCCGTCTCAACCGCTGTACCAATTTTAATTAATTTTAGTATAAAGATAGATGATACCTTGAAGAAGTACACAGGCTACTTTTGTCCTGAAAACAGAATGGTCACTGTGGTATAACTGAAGTAGCGGAAACACCGTAGTCCAAGCCGGTGATACCGCGGGACGCAGCTAGTGAAGAAATAAATTGAGATAGCTTTTTGACTGTTAATATTGCTATTAGGTAAAGTGCAATAAAATTTTTAAAAATTGGAACCTTAGTTTCCCATAGCACTAATAGCTTTCATAATCAAACTTTAAGTCAAACAACAAAATAAAAGGTTATGTTTAAGGTTGAAAAGGATTTATTCGTGTTACAAGGAAATTAGATAATTTGAGTTTGAAAACTATCGCGATCGTTCAACATTATTGAACCGGCTAGAACTCACGTGATATTTGCAGCAAATCAGTTCGAAACTAGTCGAAGAGTAATTTTCCAGCAAATATTACGTGAGTCCTACCCGGTTCTTAGATAATAATCAGATATTTGGGGTTTTTCTAAGAAAGCGCATCCATCGCAAGTAAGTGACACATTCTTGTCGATGATATTACAGAGAGAATTTTGTTTAGAATTAACCTTCACGAACTTTCTTATAATTGATATTTTAAATATTATATATTATATTATATGATTATTTTTAAAGCTTATAAGACATGTAGAACTTTCAACAAAATGAGCTGAAAAGATATAAATTTGTCTATTTAGCAAATCCTTAATTAAGCCTTTATCTTACATGTGAACTCGTAAATATAGAATCAAAGAAACACACCTGATAATTGCAATAATACACTATAACCCTTTTATGCTCACGATGATTTATGAATATGAACTAATATTTCACTCTTTAAATCGTAGATAATATATACATTCGAAAAGTATGCTTTTGGCAAGATTAACTCAAGATTTTTTCGTAGTTTTATTCCATTAATTGGCACTCACTCAAAATATATTTACATAAAATAAACTTAATTAGGTACGCAAACACACACACTAAGAATACATCTTAGTTAATTACAATGTAGAATCCATAGCGTCAGGCAATTCTCGGGTACTGATGGAGAATCGCTGCCTTACAAATTTTCTAGACTTGTACATTTTAAATAATACGAAACTTACTAGTATTATTAGTATTAGAGCAACACAAATTTCAGTAAAGTATGACTTTGAATCTTTTGTCATAGTAAATTTTTCATGTTGCGGCATCTCTGATGTAAGTAAATAACCATTAACACGAGAATTCACTTCTGAAAATTTTGTCTCTACTTCATTTAGAATACTGACTTTCTCTGATTGCATAGATAGTTCTAACTCTTGTTTCACCTTATTTATATATAAAACTAAGTTTTCATATGTAGCATTGTTCTTAGTAATCCTAACTGGAGGAAGCGTGGTTGTGGATTTTGATATTAAAACATTTAATATCTTATTCAGTAGTACATTAGTTTCATTGTTTTTACTATTAACTTGCATTGTTGCATTATAAATATTTGTAATTTTGCTACTGACATCTAAATTTGTTTTTTCGATTTCATCAGTTATGTTAAATAAATATTTATCATTCATATTACTACTTGATGTACTACTTTGGTAGTTATTGAAATGATCGAGCAAAATATCCTTAATACTGATAAGCACTTTAGAATTATTATCAGATGCAGTAACCGATCCATTTACAATGCTATCACGAGTGTTTGTTTTCTTATTACAAGTCACACCTTCAAAGTTGTCATCATTATAGTCTAATTTAATTGCTGTTATTACGAAAGGAGAACCATGTCGCTTAATGTTTACGAGAATATCACATGCAATTGGATTATCACCTATACTGAGCTCAGTAAGACGCGTTCCTTGAAACTCATCAACGTTGATTGTTTCGATTTTGTTGTTATCTGCTAAAAGTACACCTAAACTAATTAGTTCATAGAATCTTTCATTTTGTAAGTCTTTGATATTATTAAATGAAATGTCTAATGTATTTAGGTATATTAGTCCACGAAAAATACCATATGAAATAGAAGTTAAGTAATTATGAGATATGTTTAATTTCTGAAGCATAATATTATCCCTAAACACTCCGGGTTGTATATACGATATATTATTATTACTTAAATCCAAGTCTTTGAGTGTACTTATATTGTAAAAAATCCCAACTTCTAATTTGGCAATCTTATTATATTCCAAACGAAGTGTTTCTAAATTTTGTAACTCATTTAAATGTACAACGTTTAAATTAGATAAACTTGAATTTGACAAAATCAAATGTGATACAGAAACATCTTTAACATAATTAAAAGATATATTCGTTTTTATTCCAGATAAGTTGAGTATGGCCACATTTTTCATTTTTTCAAGCACAGCATTTGATAATTTAAAGTTTTTATTATATGAAATATCCAAAAGACGTAATTGATTCAAATTTGTGAAGATATTTGAATCTATATTTTGTATTATATTATTAGATACATATAAATTTTCCAATCTTGTTATACTCTGAAATGTACCGTAATATAACGTTTTTATTTGATTATTATTAAGATATAAAGTATTTAATCTTAGAAGTTCAGTGCTATTTATGTTAAATTCTTTCAGCGCATTAAATGATAAGTCGATTGACTCGATAGCTCCAGTGTGAGCAAATGCATTGAGTTCAAGTACGTTTATTTTGCTACGTGATATATTTAACGTTTTCAATTGAATCATGCCAAAAAATGAACCATTTTGTACAATTGAGAGCAGAGTACAAGAAATATCTAGACCCGGAAGAGAATTTAGACCATCAAAAGTACTTTCTTCTAACGTGCCTTTCAATGGGTTGTTCGATATTTCAAAATTTATTAATTCCCTGAGTGATTTAAAAGAATGACTTTCAACTTGGGTTATTTTATTATTGGAAAGATCTAAAAATTGCAAATAGTTCAAGCCATAAAAATTGTTTTGCTTAATATAAGTCAAATCGTTGTTTCTTAATGAAAGAAAAATTAAATTTAACAAATCATCTTTTTCAAACTCTATATTTACTATTTTATTGCTTGATAAATCTAGTCTTTTCAAAGTCGGTATCGTTCTAAAACATTTTGAAGACAACAAACTTATATTATTTTCTTTGAGTAAAAGAACTTGAATATTATTCATCCCATGAAAACCATAATCATCGATAGAATTTAAATTTTGATTACTTAAATCTAATTCTAATACAGAAGTAAGACCTAAAAAGGTTCCTTTGACTATAGAACCCTCTAAACTATTATCTTTGATTGAAAAAAAGTGAACGTTTTTGTTTTTAAATAAACCTCTTGGGATAGATTTGAATTGGTTTTCTGACATATCTATATTTATAAGTTGATTTGCGTTACTTAGTATGTCTTTTTCCAAGTTTTCCAATTTATTATTATTGATGTAAAGGTTGTCCAACAATGACAAACTATCGAATGAGCCCTTTTCAATCACTGATATAGAGTTAGAATTTAAATCTAACGTTTTTAAATTAATTAATTGTTGAAAGTCAGTGGTTTTAATATATTTAATATTATTATTGCTTATATCAAGAAATTTTAGTTCGTTATTCCTGAACAAAGATAGATTTATATTAGAAATTCTATTATAGGAAACGTTTAAGCATAACAGATTCATCGTTCCCTCAAAAGTAATATGACTCAGCGTGTCTATATAATTATGTGATAAATCTAAACTTTCTAGTCCTTCAAATGGATGAAACACTGCTTTAACTATTTCAGTTATATAGTTGTACGATAGATCAATTTTTTTAAGTTTTCTATAAACATGCTCATTGAAATCATTGTATTGTATATCCGTGACAGTATTATGGGAATAGTTTATTTCAGTTAGTGATGGAAGTTCGTATTTATTAGACAGCATCGCAACTGTAATTATGTTTTCTGATAAATTTAGAACAGCAAGATTGTCCAAAGACCTTATAATTGGGACATTTTCATAACTTTTAGAGCTCAAGTCTATCCATGTAATAAGTAAAAGCATATCAGACTCTGTTGTCTGGGGTAAAGCATTATCGGTATTGGATGACAAGACATTTGCTTGTTTAATCTTCAAATGAATGGGATAATAAGCGTCGTTAATTAACTTGCAATTAATGTTATCTAAGCCATTTATATCTCTCAAATCAGGACGATTACTATAATGGTAATCATTAATTGACTGTCGTAATGCAAACCTACTTTGACACAACATATCAAATGTACATGCGTTTGAGTCAAATGTTTCAATGCATTCGTCAGGATTACCATTAACATAGAAAATGGCAATGTTTATATCTGAAACAAAGAAAATAAATTTAAGTAAAATGCATTATAAACTTGAAAAATAGGTTGAATCAGAATTAATATATTATCTAATCTTGGACTATAAACTGGGCTCAACAACGGATGCCACCGCCATTCGTCAGATGGATTTCCGCTAGTAGCATATATAAAACTAAAATTATTTCTAAGTATCGCCAGTCGTCAGAGCCTCAGATAAATGAACTAAGTATACTCAAAGGAAGTACACTACACACGTCGTTAACACTGTGTAACATGGACGATTATGAACTATACTCTACTCTCTGAGATTAAAGCTCACGTACCAGCTCAAGAACCAAAAAGTTGACTATATGTATGCACGTTTATATATGAATGCAGTTAACATTAATTTGTGTAATAAAAGCTGAAACAACAATCGCTTTGCGCCAGCTATGAACAAGCATTTGTGAGACATTAGATTAAATTATGAAGTATATTATATGAATAATAGTTATTTGTTTTACATGTTATTATTTATTGTTTTTTTTTTTACTGGCATATGCCTTTATTAAAATAAAATACTAACAACGAATTACGATACTGCAGCTACTACAATAACATTTGAGCAATCCACTAGCTATTGGTAGCCCATAGACAACTCAAATGCTCTAACCTGCTGTCGGCTACTGGCAGCGTGCTCAGAATGCTAGCAGCATTGCCACATTGAATTGCAATGCTGATTCGGTGAACCAAATATGTGTCAGCATTTTGGATACGCGCCGTATCGATCAATCGCTCTGATATGTTTTGGAAAATCGGATGAGCTTCCGGTCCCCATGGGCCCAATGTCTGGACCCAAATGGTTCAAATATGTAACCACTGCCTAGGTTAGCATATTTTCGCCGTTTCAATTGCTCCGCCGAATAAGCCGCGGCGCCAGCCCTAACAATATGTGTCTCGGGAAGATATGACGGCGCCAAAGTGTCAACGCATGTAGCGTCCCACACTAAAGGCCGCCCTAACTTCCAGGGAATAAGTGTCACGCATGAGACCATTCGGTTCAACAATGGCTGCAACATTGGCGCTGGTAAAAGCCCAATGGATGATATCGTTAACGTGGCGGGAAATTCGACCAGCACTTCTGGAACATGAAAGCCCGTGGTGACCGAGTTGATCAACTGCAGTACAATACTGGCAGTGATGGGTTTCATAGCATTTTGCACCCAAACATAATCTAGCAGCTAAACCAAAAGCAGATCGGAGATAGAGCGGTATAAAAGATAAGTACTAAAACAAGGAATTGTCTGTAACCAAAAATCAGATTCCCATACAGATACAGCAAGAATACGACAACAAAAAAAACAATTAATTATTTACTTTTTCCTTTTTTTTACAAATAATCAACTTTACCCACATGCTTTTTGGCGTGAGAGCTTGGATTGAAACCTGAGAAAGCAAAGGTCACAAAACACGAAACGCTAATAAAAAGAAATAATATAAATAAATAATTAATAATTATAAACCACTTTACCAATGAGTGATATGTACAATCCTGGAGTCTTCAAGTCGCGAGTGAATAGGTACCTTCTAGGTTTGCGTGCTAAATCCTAGACAACGTCATCACTTAACATCAGGTGAGACAGTTGTCAAACGCAAACTTATAATATGTAAAAAAAAAAAAAAAAAATAGTGAAACACAAACATGTTCAGCAAACTGGTACTAACTGATGGATCTGCTCGCCGCTGGTAGTGTAAACATATTCTCTGCATGCAATTTTATTTACAGTCTATCGGACATTACATTTTGCAGTCAATTGTTATTACCCTTTTTTTAAAATTTCTATACAATAAAGTGATAACTGAAAACAATGTAAGTGATTACGTGTTTCTCTAGTCTATATATTTTTAATTGAAAAATGAAATTTATTTTTGAAAATGAATGCAAGTAAATACTTATCGGATTTTTAAAAAAGCTCGGGTATGGCACGAACTGAACACATCTAATGACTCACATACTTATGATATACTTACAAAAAAATAGAATGCCTCTTGATAACATTTTAACTCGATTCTCAATCATCCCATTTGCCTGTAGGTACATACCTGCAATAGATAAGAAAATAACTCAAATGTTCCTATCTGCTACCATGCGGCAGCATAATCATAATGCTAGTAGCATTGCCTATTACTGGTGTAATGAATATTGATCGCATTCACAGTAGCTATAATCATGGATACAACAACCACAGCTTCGCGTAATACAACCACTACGAAATGTATGGTCTTTGTGAACCCAAAGGTGCCAGGGAGCCCAAAATACAGGCTTTGTCTAGTATTGGGCCTTTCAATTGTTAACTTAATAGTGATTGCTAAGTAATAAACGACACTGTTATGTTATAACTAAGTATTATTTTGCTGGTTACCTAATATTCTACCTTACTACTTTACTTCCTTCTACCTTCTACCTTAATATTTCTATTACCTTTCTGGTAATAGAAATATTGTTTATTGTCTTTCTTATTTATTTTTTATATTATTAAGTAAATATTTTTTTATCGTAATACACCATGGGCAGCTTGCCCATGGTGTTACCCGCTATGAAATGGTATATGGTGTCTGGAAGTATATTGGTCTATGATGGTGTTGACGATTTTATGTCTTCCCTTCATCCTAAGGGAACCAATTTTTCGGGTCTTGCGTTTTCAGCCGCGTGGACTACAACTTTTGCGCTACCTCAATTATCCCATAGGAACTATTCCCTTTCTGGGATAAAAAGTAGCCGATTTGTTATTCCAGGGTATAAGCTATCTTCATTATAAATTTCACCCAAATCCTTTTAGCTGTTTCTTAGTGAAGGAGTAACAAACAAAAAAAAAGTTTTCACCTTTATAATATTCATCATCATCATTATCTTAGCCATAGGACGTCCACTGCTGGAAAAAAGGTCTCCCCTTTATAATATTAGTACATATAAATATAATCAGTATGATACATGATGCACGCGTTTGACCATATGTCACCTCACGATCACATGATGATGCGTGATCTACGATGGATCATGCCTGCCTATAAAATAATTCACTAGTCACTTGAAGATGTGGAAACCCAGACTTGACTTGACTATACGTTCGAAACTTAAGTATTTGCTTAACAAAGTTCGCCGTAAGCAAAAACTGAGCAAAGTTCAAGTACGATCTATATAGATTTTAGCCTAACATCACAGACATGGGGCTGGCCCCCCGATCAGCATCCATCAACCCGCATGGGCCAGCGTCTTGAATTATGAACACCACTCCTGTACATAAGAGAAAATTGTCTCAACTATTTAAATGGATTATTAAAAGCTAAATTAAGTACTTACATGAGCACCATAAACGATATAATATTACATAAATATAAAATGTGATATTTTTCTCGTAGAATAATGAACGATGTCCGAAAATGTCACTATATCGTGTAAAACAGCCACTTTCTGTACTTAACACGACTCTTGTGACTGAAATATGAGCTACTACGTAGACAACATACTTACAACGTTATAAAAGGGTTCAGTTTGCTACCGCCACAGTAATCAGAAACTAGCGATCATTATAAAATAACCTTCATTTAGGTTTTGGGCATGGAACTCGTGTTTTGATTGTAACGAACCGGTATCTCAAGTCATGGATCCCGGAGCATTTTTTATATCTAGTGATTGTCAACACAGATTCGGTACTGAGACTGAATTAGCCACGGATCCCGGAGTCTCTGTATCCAGTGACTTAGCCACGCATCCCGGAGTCTCTGTATCCACTGATTTAGCCACAGATCCTGGAGTCTCTGTATCCACTGATTTAGCCACAGATCCTGGAGTCTCTGTATCCACTGATTTAGCCACGGATCCCGGAGTCTCTGCATCCACTGATTTAGCTACGGATCCTGGAGTCTCTGTATCCACTGACTTAGCCACGGATCCCGGAGTCTCTGTATCCACTGATGCCACGGATCCCGGCGGAGTCTCGGCATCCACTGATACAGTTTTCCTTAAATATACTGGATAAATCATTCTCCACGCATATGAAATCACGGGGTAACGGTAGCCGCTCATATACTTTCACAGAACCTTTGTTTTATAATTGTGTTCTAACTTAACTGTTTTATCAGTTTTGCTGACAGGACGCTGTTGTATCGGTTATCATCATAGTAGTACATGTACAATGACCAACTTAAATTAAACTTAAGCTTAATTAAGCTGCCGTTAGCAAAGTATTTGTGGAAAACTGTTATCTAAATATTTCGATCAATACGTTAAAATCACCGAATTATACATTATATTTAGTATTATACTTACTTCACCCCGCGGATATCTCCGTGCCGACGGTAGGTATGTAGGTTTTCCTTAGGAAAAGCACTGAATGAATGTAGAAAACTTGCATTGGATTATTTACACTCCCTTGTTAACATGGTAGGTACCTACCCTAATTTTGTTACTAATCTAAAGACTTTGTTACTTATTAAGACAAAACCTGGCAGTGAAAGACTCGTCTAATTCTATCCAGCTGTTTTGGAGATTGGTGTAACAGAAACAGATATGGACACAGACGAAATAAAACAAAATACCAAAAAATAGAACTGACTACAACACACAAAAGTGTGAAATAACTTATTGAAGTCGGTACCACGGAGGTTGAAAAGGTTGAAAATTATCAAAATGTTCTGCTCATGGTACCGACTTTGACAAGTTATTTCACACTTACTTACTTTTCACACTTTTTCACCCTTTTCAGTGACCTTTGCCACTCACGGGATCAATTGTCATTGTATATGTTCACCGATTTCTTCACCCCATAAGGAAGTCGTTCAAGAAGACGTATCAATTTTCAGTTATTGGAGTGTAATTCAAAAACCGCTTGTGCTATTTTGATTAAATTTAAGTTTTAGTTTTAAGAATCGGTTCGAAAATGGGGAAGAAATCGGTGAACATACATAATAAAAATACATACAGTCGAACATATAACCTCCTCCTTTTTGAAGTCGGTTAAAAATAAAACTTTCGCATGTATATTAATTTTATTATACTATCACATGGGAATAATGTAAGTGACTGTATCGTCCTATTTTTATATATAACTGTGAACTTTAACATTATCATAATTATTCGCAATAATTTTGACAGCGCGCAATGAATGAACCTTTGTTCTCATAAAAGTTATCTAATTCATTCAAGAACAAAGGTTTTAACGTTCAACTATATCAAGTGGTAGTATTCAGTAATGATATGATCTACGATGGACTTAAGACTAAGACGGTGTATCATTCAAATATTGTTACAATGCCTTTATTAAAGTAAAACACTAATAACTAAATACAATACTGCAGCTACTACAATAACATTTGAGCAATCCACTAGCTATTGGTAGCCTATAGGAAACTCAAATGTTCTAACCTGCTACCGGCCGGCAGCGTGCCCAGAATGCTGCATTATTACATAATATTGTTACATATATAAACATACAAACTATGAAAATGAATTCACTCCTTACATTATTACACTAACACTTTTACACCGCTGGCTAAGAGACCCAAAGTGGATCTTGGCCTCTGACCAGAATAAGCGCCATACTTGCATATCATGGATGCCTTCCCGCTAGTCGTCCACTTGGAGCTCACGCAGGTCCTTTAACACCTCATCTTGCCACCTGTATCTAGGTCTTCCCACTGGCTGACGGCGTCCGGTCTGTTGACCCACATACGCCCTCTTTACACCTCGATCTTCACTCATCCTTTGCATGTGGCCGAGCCAGCGAAGCTTTTGAGTTCACTTCTCCGATAATATTGGGCTCGCCCACTAGTTCTTCGACCTCGGTATTACACTTATATTTAGATACATTAGTAAGTATATATAATGATACGCGTATTCATAAATACGTTTTTATCTTTTATCTTATCTTTATTCGTTTCTATTAATAACTAGTAGCGCCCCGCAGTTGTACCCGCGTGGTGATGGAAAACGGTGCTGATGAAAATAAGCCTATGTGTTAATTCAGGATATAAGCTAACTCCATACTAAATTTCATGAAATTCGGTGTCGCTGTTTAAGCATGAAGAGGTAACAAACATACACACAAACTTTCGCATTTATAATATTACTAGAAGGAAAGAAGAAAGAAATACGTTTATTCATGACATAGGCAACACCACAACAGTAAAGAATAAAAAAAACACACAGTACAAAGAATAGATAAATACATACAAATAATTATAGTACTAAGTATTAGCCATATTTGTAGTAGTGTTGCGCGATGCCAGAAATGAGTTCCTACTCAGCATTATGCTAAGGTTAGATCACCGTAGCGCTGATTTTCAGTAGGATTCATTGAATTTATAATATAATTATAATGATATCTATATCCTACTAATCTTAAATTAGTAGTATATAGATATCAAGATAGAATATAATGTTTTATTGGTACATGTGATGGGTAAGTAAGTAACTACAGTTAAACATGGAATCTTCGTCCGTAAATCATCATCTGGATCCGTAAAAACGTTCCGGTGTGATTGAAAGTAACAAATAATTGTATTCAAACTAAACTCGATAGATACTTAACTTGTAGGTAGTTTTCATCAATGTGTCACTTGGTGGCTAATTTATGTGCTAGAAGTTGGAATCACCTTGATGATAACGGCTCTACGAATAGGAGTGTGAACACATTGTATATTTGGCAACAGTTTTTCAAACTTGATGGTAGCTGACTGACCCATAAAATGTTCTACAATATTAAAGAACATTTCAACATCTAAAAAGAACCCCGTAACACTATATCTGACCTAACTACAATAGTTGAATTGTTGTACTAATTCAAAAAAAAAAATACTATACTAAAACACTATAAGCACTTTTTAGATTAAATAAATCACTTGATAGGTATCCCGCCGAAGTCCGAGGACGTTATTCGTGCCGTAATACTAATCCTTATCGGAATAAGTATAGTCACAATCAGTTTCAGTACCCCTAAATTGATTTTTAAATTTATATAATTCCGAAATTTCATTGAAAATATAATAAATATCATCAATTTAACAAATGTATCAAATAGAAAAATAAACGCCACCGTAAAACGCAACGCCTTGCATATACCGTCTCGCAATGTGACGTAGTGCTGCCTTCAATAAATTCACACCTACACCCCCGCACTAGGATTCACTGTGTCGATGAAGGTATGGACCCACACAACACATTTTACAAACATTCAAGACCTGAGAACATGCTCATTACAGAAATGTTTACCCGGGGTCGCCCAGGCCACTGAATCACGATGACCGTCCAGTCAATTCGCAAGTATGTCGATTGACACAGATAAAAAAAAAACTGAAAATGTTTTGTTTACGATGATCTGTAGATTAAAACTATCAAGAGATATTGCTAAAGAAACAGCGTGTTAAATAACGTTTACAGTTTTGTTCGGTGGAAAATCTCGGTTTTCAAAGAGATAATGTTTCTCTTTATTATTGTAAATGTTTTAACATTGAGACCACTTCAAGCATAAGATTTCCTACAATCCATTTTATAATAGAGAGTTTAATGAAAATGAAACAAAACGTTATATACTTTTATATATAATATGACTGTTACTAGATAATAACACACATTACGTATTTTTAATACATAGTTCTTACACGTTTACTACTACACATTTGTAGCTCATTACCCTATAGTAAGTCTTTTATATTACGATTAAAAAATAAAAAATCACTGAGAAATAAAAATATAAAAAAACACCCTAAGAAAATGTTTTAACTTTATCGGCATCGTCTTGGAGAGATCGCCAAATGTACTTTTTCAAATAATATGTCTGGTCACGCACAGCTTCTAGAATCTTCTGGCTTGTCAGTAAAAGACGCTCGTCAAACATATTAGCTGAGCTTTGAACTCGTAGCTTTGCAATTTCGCTCCCTGGTCCATTATCTGGACTACACGGGATCCCTTCCAAAGAATGTTCAGAAGTCGCTCTCAGTAACACAGTTGGACGCATTTTTGTGTACCCATTATTATAATTTGACAAAGCTGCTGCCAACCACTCGCAGGTAAAATTGTTGCCATCTAAAATCAATTTTAAATCCATCTTGTGTCCATACCATCCCTCGTCGTAGATTACTTGCAGGCCATTGGATCTCAAAGAAAGGAGTACCAAAGACTTCAAATCCATCAGCAATTTCGAATCCAAGAAACTTAATCTGTTGTAAGATAGATCCAAGTTTAAGAGTGAAGTTAAGCCATGGAAGCTACCATATTCGATAGTTTTGAGCTGATTGCGAGCTAGGCGAAGAGTTTCTAAATGCCGTACTCGTAAGAATGCTGAAGGCGCTATAATTTCAATTTGGTTACAACTCAAATCTAAGTAAGACAAACTGTTAGGAAGGTGGAGTGAATTTCTGCTGAGCTCACGAATCCTGTTTCGACTCATATCCAAAGTTTTCAAATCTGTTAAGTGATACAGATCTACCAACGAGGGGTCAGTTATGTTGTTCGAGTGAAGCATAAGGTAAGTTAAGTGTAACCCTTCTCCATACGGAATCCTCAGGCTCGATAACCCGTTGTTAGATAAATCAAGCACACCACTATTGAGGTGAAACATGTTTATGTGTAGGTTGTCAAGTTTTTCGATATCATTGTAAGTCATATTTACGCTTCTTAAGTTATAGTTGTTATAGAATGTTTGGTCAGGAATGTATACGAGTTTATTGTTGGACAAATCCAGATTTTGTAGATTTTCCATACCCGAAAAACTGTGTAAGTACAACTGGGTGATGTCATTCCCGCTCAAGTTAAGTATCTTTATGTACGCAACGTCATCGGCATTAACTTCGAAAATGAGCAGTTTGTTGTTAGAAAGGTCCAGGGCAGTTAATTTGTTCAGAGATTGGAAGGCATTGTACTCAATCTTTGATATTTCATTATTGGATAGATCTACTTCAGTCTGTACGTTTGGGATGCTCCTGCCTCTGAATGTTACGTGTCTCACGTATCTCGAGAGGATTTCTATTGATGTAGCATTTGGCACAGAACTAATACGATTACCAGATAGTATAATCTTACAAACTGCGTGCGAGGTTAAATGAGTCCAAATTCTCGAAAACATGACAGAATCTATCTGTTGCAAATGATTCGCAGATACGTCGAAAGTTTCCAAGAGGGATATTATTTTAAGTGATTCTACGTCAATGTTGTCGATTTGATTGCCTTTTAAATATAAATGTTTCAACGTGTGCAAATAATTAACGGCACCATTGAGATTTGTTATATTATTGTTATTCAATCTCAGGACTTCAAGGCTGGTTAAATTTGAAAACGGTTCCTCAGTAAGGTCAGCAATCATGTTATATGAAAGATCTAATTCAACGAGAGAGTTGAGTTCAACAAAAGCGTCAGATGAAATATTTTGAATTCTATTATGACCAAGATACAATTTTCTGAGTTTGTTCGATTGGAACTCGAATTTGAACTGATGGTCAATGTTGGTTAATTTATTGTAGGATAAGTCTAGAATATCAAGACTGCTCAATGTGTAGAAAGGTTTACCGGTAATGATTTCTATCTTATTGCCGATGAGGAAGAGATTTTCCAGGCGTAACATGTATTCTAGTAAAGAAAGTTGAGTTATGGGCCAATAGCTAGAGATTCTAAGGGTGGTGATGAAGCCTAAGAAGTTTTTGTCAATGCGATTATCGAACTGTTCGACAGCATCCGTGAGGGTAAGATCCACGATCACCACATCGTTTGAAGACTCGGTGCAACGGTCAGGAAGCCGAATTCCACGGATATCACCGATGCAATGGATGCGGAACGAGCAGTTTCCTATGCTATGCATCTTCTCCCGAGGACAGAAGCTAGCTGCGAATGATGCCATCATGATGACTATAAAAATTTCCTTCCCTGCAAATAAAACACAAAAGATAAATAAAAACAACCCTTACTATACGAAAATATATTTAAAATATCTTGTAAGTACATATATATAAATATAGCCCATATTAAAAAAAAAACAATAAATGGAACCAACCGACTTCATCACTCAAAAGTGTGAAATAACTTCCTGAAGTCGGTACCATGATAGTTCACAAAGTAACTATCATCACAATATTGTGCTCATGGTACCGACTTCGACAAGTTATTTCACACTTTTGAGTGATGAAGTCGGTCCCATTTTTTGTAAATTTTTTTTTTTCACCCTTTTCAGTGACCTTTGCTACTCACGGGATCAATTGTCATTGTGTGTTCTCCGATGTCTACAACCGCGACAATAATATCGTCGAGATAACTAAGGACTGGACTAAGAACCCAAACAGGATATGACCAGAATATTATGTATCTTTAGTTACAATACTTCAGACATAGATCATTATGCATAAGACTACTCAAATCAACCTACCAAATTGAATATCACCATAAAGTTAATTATCTAAGCCAGAGGACGCCCACAGCTGGATGGTAATCCTACCCATTGATTTCCATAAGGACCGATTGAAAGCAGCCCACATCAGTAAACATAATATAAATACTTTAAAAAAATTTTTTTACCAAAAGTGGAACCGACTTCAACACTCAAAAGTGTGAAATAACTTTTTGAAGTCGGTTCCATTTTTTGGTAAAAAGTTTTTTTTTTCACTCTTTTTAGTAACCTTTGTTACTCATGGGATCAATTGTCATTGTGGTGTAGGTATGTTCACCGATGTCTTCACCCGCTACTATAATATCGTCTAGAAATAAGCACGCAATTTTCAGTTATTGGAGTGTAACTCAAAGACCGCTTGTCTGATTTTGATAAAATTTAAATGGGACCACTCGGGAAGCTTTCAAATAAAAAAAGAACGATCAAAATCGGTTCACCCAGTCGGAAGTTATGCGGAAACAAACATAAAAAAAACATACGGGTCGAATTGAGAACCTCCTCCTTTTTTGAAGTCGGTTAAAACGTTCCTATTAAAACGCTTGCGAATTTATCCGTTACAAGTAGAAAATTGATAATAATTCTATTTATTATACTTTTATCATTTTTTATTAATTTATTACTATTTTAAGCAATATAATTATGTTTTGAAAAATTTAGTATACCCTATCCCATATACCATGAAACTTGAGACACCTTTTCCCTGATATCAATGCTATAAGCTATTCCGTATAATATCAACATCATATAATCAAAAGATGTATGATGAAAGAAAACATTTAAAAAGATGAAATGTTTTTGTAGTAGTTGTAGTATTGTAATTAGTTAATAACTATTGTGATAACATCTTCGACCACATCGTCACTGACCATCAAGTGAGATAGTGGTCAAACGCTAGATCTATACATTATTAAAAAAAAAAGTTATTAATATTTTATTTTAATAAAGGAAACGTTAAAAAAAATCAAAAGTTTTAATAACATGTATAAAGTTACTTACAATTCATTATGCTCATCTCGGTCCAATCTCAAATACGTGTCAAATAATGGTCTTCAAAATGTTGTAATCTGAAAAAGTACGACGTTATTTATTTATAAAATTATAATCAACGGTGATAATTCTATTCTTCACTTAAATAAGTTTAATCATAGTAAATAGTCTGTTTATGCACTTTTTTTTCAGGCCGCCGATGACAATAAGTAGGCTCGCAGGTGTTTACAGTCAGAGAGGGCGGGACAAAATATTCGGATGCACGACGACTTTATATATTACAAAAATTTACTTAACAGTACAGATTACTCTATAGTTCAAAAAGACAATTATTAATCACCTTTTTAGACTTAACAATTCCCTTTCTTCTGATGTAAGACATAGTTGAAGCGCGTTTATCGTTACCGCGAGAATTTTTGACAAAGGAAAAATATAGTCGCTGGAAAATAAGTTTTCATACTTATATTATAAAGAGGAAAGATTTTATTGTTTTTTTGTTTCTTTGTTAGTTTGCATTGAATAGGCTCCGAAACTGAACCGATTTGAAAAATCTTTCACTGTTGGGAAGCTATATACACTATCCCCGGGTGACATAGGTTATTATTATATATTTAAAAAGTCACTAAGAATTTAGCTAAACCTTTTTACACTGTTCTCATAATTCTAAATTTTTTCACATGTAGGAGTTGCAACAAAATAAGCTGAATAGACTCAAAATTGTGTATTTAGCAAATGGTCAAGTAGTTATAACAAAACATTTGTTAAGCCTTAATATTTAAATTAAATTAAATTTTCAACCATTTGTATTTTTTAACCATTAAGTCTACAAAACATTATTTAATAATCGTGCTCTTAAAGTGAACACTATATCCACGATATATAAAACATAAAATGTATAATACTAGATTTTTAATAGACTATAAACATGGCGATGTAATTTTCGAAATCAACAGACAATTTTAATTTATAAAACATACCTTTAAACAGCCATGTGAACTTAATGCTCAACTGAACACTACGTAATAAAGCAAGAATCAAAGTCCAAATGAAGCTTCTACTAGATATGGACGTCAGGAATTCTGCTGACTTTTTGAAACTGGAACTACGGGCTATGTACTTTTTTGTAACGACCAGCGATTTATTAAGATCCACATGAAAGATAGGTTGTACGCGCTACGTTAGTGGCTCGGCAAAACTTGGCTAAATATCCAAGTTAAGCACAGTCTCACCGTTGACCAAGGTATGAGTGCTCTAGAGCCGGTTTTTTATTCTTTATATAGGCAACAATTATATACTTTCAGACTCAAACAACAATTATTGGTTAGAAGAGGCAACAGATTGTACAATTTTTGACAAATACCGGTGTTGAAGTCAGAAATCCAGTGATCATAATTATGCAACCATTGGTGAATATTTTTAACCATACAAAAAATTTCCAATAATAATACCACAAGTAGTTTTTATTATAACTATTTTCTATTCTTTCAATTATTGAAACAGTTGCTCTAACTTTTATGGGCACGAAACAAATAATTACAAATTGGTTCATAAAACAGACTAACATAATTATGTAAACGCTACATTTTAACCGACTTCACAAAAGGATGAAGTTCTCAATTCGACTGTATGATTTTTTGTATGTAAGTTATGAGATCATTCCACCAATTTATGATTGGATTTTGATGATTATCTTTTTGTTTGATAGGTCATGTCGTGTTGAGAATTGAACATACGACGGATATTGGTTGCAGATGAATGTAAATTATGAAAATAACAATATCTTATGATATGAGTAGTTTCTGCTCGGTGTTTTTATCTGAAGTGAAGTCAGCTTTCGTGGAGGGGCGCGGCTATGTTCACTCGTATCTGTAGGGTGAGGCACGTACATTGACAGGTAGATACTTAAAGGTAGGTAATTGTTTTGTGTAAACATGAAATTTATTTATTTATTGATAATTTATTTAATTACTATTAAATCCACTATTGGCTACCTCATCTTTTAGTAAATGAAAACGTGATCGAAGATAAAGCGTGACAACTTAAACCTAATTATTCATTCTGATGACTAGATAAATTTTATATAACTTGTCACCTCTCCCGTGTTAATTACATTTATAACGTCATTGGCTACGGCAGTATGGTTGCTTTCTTAACACACTGTGAAATTTAATCTTATAGTATATACGGATCTATGAATTAAAACGTCGTCGTGGGTATTTATATCAAGGCAACATTATTCGGAGAAAGTGTTCACCGATCAAAGTCATTGATTGTGCATTAGTTGCTTAAGTCCATAGGTCAGTTCATTTCTAACGACATTATTAATCGTAATCTTTCTTCCATTGATGCAATAGAAAATATTTCTGCTTATTACACTAAACCTTGAATTTTATAGGTACATTATTGCTTGAAAACATTATGAAGATAGCATGACCACCGACTGAATCGCCGAATGAGTGTCTCGATTCGCAGCCGTATCCCGTATAAAATTCTCTATTTCGACAAGGTTATTTGATTGTATCGCTTGGGGATCAAACTTTAGGTCCAGGAGGACCCGGGCAGCAAGTCTATGCATTTGATTTATTTTCTTGCTTCTTTAGGTAAATTTAATGAAATGTCTGAAAGAATCAGCCGGCGGACAAAATGCTGGACAATACCTACAATCGATCTAAATAGCATATTATCAATGATATTATTGCATATTATCGTAACATTTACAAGTAGGTACCTCTATATTGTATTTTATATACTACTAGCTGCGCCCCGCGGTTTCACCCGCGTGCACTACGTTTTTCCCGCTGACTCAGTTATCCCACGGGAACCATACTTCTTCCAGGACAAAAAGTAGCCTATGTCCTTCTCCAAAGTCCCATGTATCTTTATACCAAATTTTATCTAAATCGGTCAAGCCGTTTTCATGTTATGTCGTGACAACGGAAAACGGGTTTCATTTTTATATATATAGATATAGATCTACTCGTTTGACCACTATTTCACTTGATGGTCAGTGAAGATGGTCGAATATATGTTATCACGCTAGAACTAGAATGCTTACTGGCTCGCAAGGACTGCTGCCTGACAACCCCCCCCCGATTATGGCCCTTAGGCAGCATCGTTAAAGTCTTCAAACTCATTGTATTCGTCAGCATAGTCGAGAGGAAACATGGAGGCGCACTCATCTTCTCCTCTCCTCACATCTCGACTCACGTGAACAGGATTCAAATCCATCAGTTGCAATAGAGCAACGTCGGATTTAACAGAGAGCATGAATGCTAGCTTCACTTCTGCCCTGTAAGAGAATGAACTGATTTCAGTAGTGATCTCAAGTATATATACAAAAATATATTACTTGACATAAGTATTACATTTAGTTTCTTGAGCCCATAGGCAGCTCCTGAACTAAAATAACTGTTTTCAGGAGCCAGTAGCTTCTCTCTTAAAGAAGAAATCGTTATCTTGACTTCTTGACTGGCCGGTTGGCGCAGTTGTTAGCACTCTGCCTTCTGAGCCGCTGGTCCCGGGTTCGATTCCCGGACAGGTCAAACATTTGTGTGCATTTGAACATGTCTGTTTGACCTGTGTCTGGGTGTGTATAAGTATATATATCAGTCGTCAGGTGGATGACTGATGAATCAGTATCAGAGAAGACGCCGCGAAGGAGAGTTCTACGCTCTTGTCGCCGCTCGGACCTGAACCACTGAAGATGTCGACCGCAGTGATCGACGAAACGTCTGGAACAAAAGTTTCACATAGACCACGCACAAACAGCCCGGAAGCAATACATACAACATGCAACGCCGGCCGTGAAAGCCTTTGAGTTTACATTAAAATTAGGATCATTATACATGTTCTATCAGAAACACAACTTTATGCTACCGCATAAATCTAGTCATGTTTTATTTACTGCAGACAATATAATTCAATTATAAGCATTTTGCACGATAACAACATTGTATTTCGTACTAACGGATTCAAAGAAATGTCCATGGTGTCATATTGCTTCACACTGTAAGCAATGTGCTCGCTATCGTATGGTGTCGTTGCTTTGAAAATGCCAATCTGTAAATATATTTTTTTATTACATGGTGGCTATGCCATAGAATAAATAATAATACTACATAGTCCCTAGAATGTTTTAAGATTTAGCGTATTCATGTTTTAATATTTTTAACGGGCAATGGTCTGTATTATCATCATCATCATCATCATCTCGGCCATAAGCCTCTCCCTTAGGGGGGTGTTTGCCAGTACTCGAAATGCTTGGCAGACGGACTGGCGAGCATAGTATGTTGATTTTATCCTCAGAAAGAGCTGCTGCCCACCTTCTGGTATGTGATTACTTAGACTCATGCTGCACCCACAGTTAGAGGTAGGGAAGTAGGTAGGTACCAGTCTTGAGAAATACACTAGCCGTTGCCAGTCCATAGAAATCTCAAATGCTCTGCTAACAGTTAACAGCGTACCCAGTCAGATAATATTAGCATTGTTGAACTACAATGCTGATTCGTTCAGTCAAACACTTACATACGTGGCAGTATTTTGATCACGCGTCACATCGATAAGTGGCTCTGATAAGTTTTGGAAAATCCCATGAGCTTTCAGTCCCGACACGCCCAATGCCTTGACCCAAAACATTTCAAATATAATATGTTAACACGACCTAGGCTTTAATTGGATGATTGGATCTATTCGTGCAAATTAAACATCAAAAAGTTTTGATTAATTCAGATTTACAGTGGTCCCGACGAGGATTAATACAAAACAATAGCAATAGCATGCTACCAATAAAATCAGGACAAGTAAATGTTCATAGCTGCGTGGTCCGCAGGAAACATCCCGTGTTGCTGTTTTATTGATTTCGCATGTTTCATCACCCATATTACAACTACCCGTGAAAACCTGTAATTGGCTTTCTATAGTTAAAATAAGTATTTAATATATTGTACACAAGCTGTTGGTTTTCCAATAAACAAATAAATAAAAACCATTACTCAAGCAATTTTTTTGAGTATTTAAGGTATAAGTAATATTTTGAAAAAAGTTTCCTTCGTTCAGACTTGTATTCCACGATAGTTTACTGATAAGAAATGCTACCTGAACACATTGGGTGGCCAGTGAACTTTTTTCAAAACTTGACCGAAGCTTACCATTCATTATCCAAAGCTGAAAAAGTCAAGCATACTCTTGAAAATTATGTAGTTTTGGCTGCTCAGTTGAACAATGGTACCCAAAAAGTACAATACGGAATAATAGCTATCGAATAATCTTACATGTATAATGGCGCTTTTGTATTGAGAAATGGCTTCGATAGCTTTATGTCTCTTGGATATTTCCAGCATTACGAGAGTATGAGGAGGTAGAAACTCGTCTTCAGGAGTAACGTTATCGGAAACAATCTGAAATGTCAATAATACTAGCTCTAGGCATGGACTAAATACTCTAGAGTATTTAGTCCATGCTCTAGGTTATCTATAAACTTTCTTGGTCATACGTATTATACAATAACACCCTTAAGCATCTCTTTAGTCTCCGGCGGGAGATATGGACACATAATCACATTACACAAACATCCAAACTCGATAACAAACATATTAATCATCATCACCACCTCTGGTACAGGACGTCCTCTATTGGACATAGGTCTCCGCCATTGACTTCCAGAAAGACCGGATGGAAGCGGCCCACATCCAGCCCTTGCCTGCGATCTTAGTCAGGATGCCTGTCTGCTCATTTTACGTCTGTACAAACATTTTCGCTCATTGGAACATGTATGCCCTGATTCGAGCCCAGGCTTGCGGTATCACAAGTTACAGCGCTGAGCGACGACAATCGTCAATTCAACCCAGTACCTACGTCTTGGAGACAATACAATTTTGTATGTATATATAGTTTCCCAGAAGTAGGTATAATAAATGCCTTGTTTAAAAGTAGTCAGTTACAGCTTCAGTAGTAGTCAGTACACAGTCAGTAACTTGCAAGCGGTTCGATCTTACACAATGTCCAGGAAAGTGATATCTAAAACGTGAAGCAGTACAACTCGATTATGTAAAATTTGAATATAATTATAAATATAGGAGATTTATTACAAAATCTAGTTCCAAAATACTTCCTAGATGACGTAATTGACATAGAAATTTACCCGTATATTGTCAATGGAGAGAATAAATATAAGAAGAAGAAGGCAATTGAGAGAATCAAGTAAAACGAGAATATTCCAGGATTAAAAACGGATTCAAAATGATAAACAAACACCTGAGTCACAGACGAGGAAGAGGAAACATTTGTCATCAATATCTTGACAATGACAGAACTATTTCAAAAATAATAAACCACCATCTATTGGGTACTTTAATTATTCCTCTTTTTTTTTGAGAATGCCTCATTATACTAATAAGAGCGATACGCGATTGCGGTGTGCGCTATCTATGAAAAATTCACTTATAAATTCACGAAATAAGTGGACGAATTTACTCGACTTATATTTATAAGTCAGATATATGCATATGTATGATACTTGGAAAAGTTAAACCAAATGATGACGACTAATATTGAAATACCAAAACTTAATGTCTTATTCCTAATCCAGGAACTGATTCCTGACCTAGAAAATGAAACTATAGTAGGTACCTAAAATCGGCAGGATTATGTACACAGACTGGAACTAAGCGCGACTTGTATTTGTGTGCGGGCAGTACGTGCTCAGACGCGTGCGTACTGCCCGCACACAAATACAAAGCACGCGTCTGAGCACGTAAACTATGAAGGGATATCAAGCCAGCCAAGCCAGCGTTAGTCATGGCCGCCCCGCATACACATGCATATATGCATATACAGTACCTTTGGGAAGAGCACAGCCAATCCGTTGGACTTCGCCACGTCATTAGGTGGCGTATAGAAGCCTGGTATCAGCAACCCCGCTGGGGGTAAATATTCATTCTCATCTTCTTCGTCGCTTTCCTCTTCCACAAACTCGTCAGGCAGTTCCTTGAGATAATTATCATAATTGTTGGGGTGAAAAACTTCGGACAAAGGTCTAAAGCAGGTAACTTACTGTACCGAGGGTTCGAGCAATAAAAACAAATAGGCTTAATACTCCAGTGACCACTTCACTTTGAATACTTAACAATTTAGGAAAATGCTAAATTTTAATATCCTACTTATATTATAAAGGCAAAGTTTGTGTATATGTTTGTTACTTCTGCACGCTCAAACAGCTACACCGATTTCGATTAAATTTGGTAAGATACTTCAGGTCCCGGAAAAACAGATAGGCTACTTTTCATCATCATCATCATTATTATCATCATTCATCACTACGTGGGTGGGGGTGAAGCCAATTTACTATATTGGAAGCATTAGAAATTGTTGATAGAACAAGAAGAGACATGAAAATATGCTTAAGCTTATTTTTATACCTGCGGTATTTCGATGTTGATTTCATCCTCGTCAGACTCTTGGTCAAGGTGGTCTAGAGCAGTCAAATTCTGGAAAAAAAAATTAAAACTAATAGCAACTAGCTTCTGTCGAGCATTTATTGCCTTACAATGATATATTTTTCGACTAAATGTAAGAAATTCGGCTCCCCATGACTCGCAATTCCAATCCATCCGATACGTGGTCTAATAGTTGGTACCATTCGTCGTTACAAATCTATGATTGAACTTTAACCACACTATTTCTGAACATCAAGCGATATAATGGTAACAGTCTATTTTTTATTATTGTTAAAGCAATTTGGACTTTATGATTTAATTATACAATAAGGTATAGTACGCGCAGCTTGCCTTTGTGGCTCTGACGTTAAGCTCTGTGAATATTTGCGCATGTACCGGTAAGACATTTTGTCATCGAGCAGTGCTAGATTTACTTGATAATCATAGTCTAAGATACGTCTTAAGAAATATATACCCTCATCTGGTTAATTAAGGTAGCAATTTTCCTTACTCCACTTTTCAGAAGTTCCATCCTTCGGTTTTCTTTCTGTACTTTCTTGGCTTCAATGGCGTCTTCGATTGCTTGTCGTGCCATCCGCTGCATTTCTGACAGACGTCTGGCACGTTGCTCAATTTGTTCCGCCTGCAAATATTATATTTATTGAGTTCCAACCAATATGCTCAACGAATCAAATCAACAGGATAATGCTTCAAGCATTCTGGGCACTCAGCCAAGGTAGCGGGGTAGAGAATTTGAGCTATCTAAAATATAATAAGTAATAGACTAGCTACATCTAGTAGTTTGCTCAAGTGTATGGCTGTATTATTGTAATAATTATACTAATTTATATATCTTTTTTATGTATGTTTACCGATTACTCCGCTAATTATTGACTGACTTTGATATTTATTTTTTGTTTCATAGTCCTGCCTCACAAATGGTCCCATATACGTTATATTGAAAGTGCAAGTAAATGAATTAAGACGACTGAAGTCGGTTGTTATCACTTTTTTCAAAAATAGAATAACAATAATAATAATATAGAATTTTTGTTTTTGCACCACGTGGGCCTGTGCCAATTTTGGATTTAATGGTAGAACTGCATAAGTCACAGGTCTTTTGAGTCCTGGATCATCAACATTCTGAAGTATCATTGTAAGCAAGTATGTGTACTCGTAACAGATATGACAAAACGATAAAGGGTGTAAGGGAGTCCACGATTGAAAAGACCTGAATGAGTTTTAAGAAACAGAAGTTTCGAGAATAGAATATACTTAATATAAATATGGTAATATTTAATATTATTGTAAAATAAACATCAATCTTATACAATAATTATGTCGAACAGAATTTTAAAACACAAAAGTTTAACTGCGTGTCGGTATCGTAAATAACTAAAGTAGTTCATGCTTATTTAATTAATAAATCTTATAAGCAGAAATAGTTATATGTGGTTATAATAGATTACAGAAAAGGGACTCACTTTAGAGTTTTAATCTAAAAATATTTTTGTTATGATGGAGATTTTTGGCGCACCTTCCTTCTAACTCTGTCTTCGCGTCTATTCTTCCAAATCTCTTCACGGCTCAGGCTGAAGGTTTTATAATAATCAAAGGCTGTCACTCTTGGTAGCTGCCCATCTGCCGGCTTGTTGTCATCGTATACTGGAAGGTCTTCGTAAAGGATTTTGCGAACCAGCGCTGAAAGAATTTTACAATCTGAACTTTTATTTATTTCTTGTGTCATACACCTTGGTCGTATCGATGTAAAACAAACCGCCTAGCTTCTAGACTCGCCCACAGAGTGTTCCGTACAAATAGGGCCAAAAGTACATTGCTGTGGGAAAATTGCTGTTCCCATTAATCAAAATAGATCACAGTTCATGCAAACTGTCAGTACTTTAGTTTTTTTATATATACGGATAAACAGCCGTTTAACCACCATCTCACATGATATTAACTACGCGCGCAATTTGTCTGTTACTTCGCGTTTATAAATATTTATACTACTATTAAGTTTTTTCGATACTAAATATCCCCAATTGCCCTAAATGTCGCCCAACCTTTTACCAAATTTCATGCAATACCATTCAACTCATGAATTAAAACACGTGTGTATTTAGTCATGCGAACATTCGCATATAGTATAATATCCGCGCCATATGGTTTCACCCGCTTGGACTAAGGATGAGAAATAATGGATCTGTGTCTTGTTTATTAACACTAATTCTGTTAATCACTCAAACTAACTCGTGTATACATATATAGCTCGTATTCTATTCACGCTAAAATTCAATACAATAAAGCGTATATCTCCATACAATGCTATCTGGCCAATTACGGGTAGTTTAAGGCAGCAATATATAAGCGGCGAAAGCCTAAAACTTCCCGAAAATCGAAAAAAAAGATTTAATTTTGGTGTCGTTATTTCGAAATGTCGAACTAATTTGGACTTTATCGTAACCATATAAGAATGTATCTTACTCTTATTTTCCAGAATTTTAGTTTAGTTTAGTCGAACAAGAGAATCACTATACCCTTAACATTATATCTCTCTCAACCTTCTAGAAAACAATCTTCATTAAATAGCACCTTAAGCTGTATTATTTAATGTAACCCTATAGAAGTAAAGTTTTGTACCTATTCGAGTTGTTATGTAGTCTAATACTGTACTTAAATATTTACTTGTATATCGTTTAATTAACTTGTCATTTTGACGTTTTTATTTATTCACTTGCTATATTTCATTTACTTGTGGAGTTTTGCTGATAGCTTTTTTTTTTTAATTTTAAGAATATGTGATATTTAAATATCTACCTACTGTATTTTTTCTACTGTGTTGAATAAGAACATGAAGCATGGCGCATTTACCAGGCGATACACACCCTGTCCTATCATACCAATATACTTACTGACGAAATGTTTGTCCGTATCTAACAGCCTGAAGCAAATAGCTAACGCTGGCCCAGACAACAGCTTCTGCAGCGAGGCTTCGTTTAGAGGGGCATCTCCAGCATACAGGATGTCTCTGGCCACTTCCTCGGTTAGATCCAATACTTCACGACCCACCATGATTATGTCTAAAACATGAGAAAAAAAAATATCATCATCATCATCATCATCTCAGCCATAGGACGTCCACAGCTGGACATTTGCCTCTCCCATTTGAAAAAAATATAGACATAGTCATGTTAGCTGCCTTGTGTGGACAGTATTATCCCAGTAAGTTCCCACTGCTGGAGCATGAGGCTTCCTTACAGATAGGAGTGTCGTCCTTGATCCACCAGGCTGGCCAATGCGGGCCATTTTTGTCAAACCGAAAACAAAAATGTCAAATTTTTCATGCCACCTAAGGGACCCTCACATGGCCGAACGACTGTCATAATAATAGGACTATCACCAGGACTGACGGCTTAGCATGCACTCCAAAGCACCAAAGTGCTTATTTACATATGTCAATACCGGTCACCAATCCGCGCAGTAAGTTGCGTAACCCGGTTTGAGTAAACTCTGCTAAGAGCGCTTTATGTTTCTTATCTACGCTTATTATGTGTCATGCATGTATGGATAATATTCCAACACAAGTCAGCATGTGGATGACATAAGTATAAGTACATATTAAACCCCAAAAGTTGTCAATTAACATTATTTCTCTCTCGACCTTCTAGAAAACAATCTTCATTAAACAGCACCTTATGCTGTATTATTTAATGTAACCCTATACGCGACAGGCAGGGTAGATTTATCTGTGACAATAATTATGTAAAAATAATACATACTACCTTCATTATTGAAGGTTTCTTTTTCAATTAAACTTAACGTATGTAATATTGCACCACACTGCATTAGTACATGTGATGTTTAATAAAAGCATACTAATAAAAACACGAAATCATTGCAGCATTGCATAAGCAAAGTCAGGTATCATTTTTCCAATTTTTGTGAATGGCTAATGCATCAAATGAGCATTCTTCTAGAATTCAAACTTTAATACTCAACTATTAGCATCCCATCGCTCGTACAGCTCAGGGTGGGCGTGGAAGCAGTGTGGCCAGAATAGAATGAAGTTGAGGGTCTGGAGGTGTGGAACCATCAGCTCAGCCCGATGCCGCTTCCTGGCCGCTTGGCGATCCGCCCTCTTTGCTGCTAGACAGGTTGATTCTAAAGCTTTCTCCATTGCACACTTGGTTAACCATTCCTGGTGAAAGAGAGATTTTTGTTCATTATTCAAGAAAAGACTTCCAAAAAATAAGGAGGTTTTAAATAAGCTTTTTTTATATTTACTAGCGAAAATCTCTGTCATAACACGTTTGATACAAAAATGCGAAAGATTGTATGGATGTATATATGTTTGTTACTCAATCACGCACAAACGACTAGACGGGTTTGAATTAAATTTGGTAGGTCCTGGAATAACACATAACCTACTTTTCATCATCATCATCATGAATCATTACCACGTGGGTAAAACCACGGGACGCAGCTAGTCTCTTTATATTTCGAATCCTATCATTACGACTTATGTTGTTTCTGCAAGGAGGTTTAGTTACCATACGAACTAAAGAAGGTGGGAATGTTTGAGTCATTTGATCACCGCTCCGTATTCGTATAAAACAATTGATCGTGTACATTCGAACCACATAGATCCAATATCTTTCGCACTCCTTTATAAAGATCTCTGAGATTCGATTAGATATTATGTATACAACGAACATGGCTTGGAATGCGGGATCTTGATTGTTTTGATCAACATTCTCACAATATCTATAACTAAACAGTAATATTAAAACGGTGAGTTTGTCGTTTGTATGTTTGACTCCTTCACGCTGAAACGGCTGAACGGAGTTGCATGAAATTTGAAAGGAAGATAGCTTATACCCTGGAATAACACATAGGCTACTTATTTATCCCGGAAAAAGTATGTTCCTGGATAATTGAGGTAGTGAGAAAACCATAGACCACGCGGGTGAAACCGTGAGGCAGAGCTAGTATCTAATAAAACTGTAAATGCCAACAATCTGTATATAGAATATGTATAAAAAAATGTTACTGTGTGCAAGCTATACCTAAAGAAATTAATCGTTTATTGCAGTTGTATGACTTACTAGCTGTGCCCCGCGGCATAACCCACACGGGTTACATTTTTTCAGTTAGAGGTAGCTGAAAAAATATATCACACTAACTGAGGAGTCACCCCACACATTTGTTTGTTTTTTAAATGCAGGCAGCCCATGCCATTCTTCAAGGAACCATCTACTCGTATGTATCTCTAAGCCAAACAATACAATACTTGAACACATACAAACACTTCTAACAGAAATAATGCAATACTTTATCAGTATATAATTATTTTATACTGATAAATTATTGCATACTTAATTTCTGTAAAACATAGATAACAATTAGGAGGTCTTATCACTTGTGGCGATTTCTCGTAGACAACCTTTGGATGGACAGTATTAAAGAGTATTTAGTCATCCGTGGTCATAAATGGACTAAATGAATACTATCTTGGTAAAAATTCTAATAAGTACATATATATCAATTAGTATATTCCACCATGATTATGGGTTGGTTTGGAGCCATTTTACGTAAAGCTAAAGGATTGATGGGGATTATGGGCATTAGAAGATGGGTCTTCCCCATTATATCTGTTAGAGTAGTGGTATTCTTACTTGTTCAACTAAGATAAACTAAAACTCTGGAAAATAAAATAATGTCTTATATAGTTACGATAAAGTCCTAATCATTACGACACTTAACCAAAACAAAACTAAAGGAGATGTATTTTTAAAACTGCGGGTAGTTTTAATTAAAATTAAGTTGCCACTTGGTGCCTACTAAAAGTGCCCGCGAATGGCCAGCAATTGAATAAAACTGGTCTTAAATAAGAGAGCGCGTTGTGTGGATTTATACGAATTTCAATTTTAGTATATTAGTATTGCATACGAGCTATTTTATTTAAAGAATTTAAGTTAATTCAGCCTATTTCGAGTGATCAACAGAATTAGGGCCAATATTTATCTTATCTGATGTTATTTTTTAATTTAATGTGCTTACCATTTCCTCAGAAGTCGGCTGACTGATCTCATACAATGGTCGATCGACAGCAATTCCCTCAGCTTCTTTATTCCATAATAACAACTCATTCTTCGTGACCTCCGCGAATTTCAAGTTGTTCACGCCACGGAAAACCTTTGTCACTTTTCCTTTCTGAAGTTGCGAATCAAATTTCACATATAGTTTTATTGTCTGGGATGTACCATGGACACTGATAAGAGTCGAAAAAACAAGCGCAAAGTAATAAAAAAAGATGTAAGTACTTTTTTTTAATGCTTACGTTTGACCGCTGTCTCTTCTGATGATAAGTGGCGACGTGGCCTAAGGTGTAGTACGCAAACTTAGAAGGTACCTATTCACTCGCGACTTGAAAACTCCGAGGTTGTACCTGCCAGGGAGTGGAACTCCAACCACTCCCTGGCAGTACGCATTATATTATGTAAAAGTGGAAGCAAAAATCTTCGTTTGTAACGGTGGAATATTTACCATCTAGCGGTAGCGCATAGCCGTATGTCTGGTTGACCGATGATAGAAACTAAACTAAAATTCTGGAAAATAAGATAAGTAAGAAAGTTTCTTAAATGATTACGTTAAAGTCCAAATCAGTACCTATGACACTTATAAATAACAACACTAAAATTAGATATGTTAATCAAAATTGCGAGTTGTTTTAAGTAAAATGAGTTGCCACTAAAACCACCCGCAATTGGCCAGAAATTGAATAAAACTCGATAATATTAGAGATAGCATTGTGTGGATACAAATTTGAGTTTCAGCGTAGATAGAATACAAGCTATTTCATTTTGAAGAATTTTAGTGAATTTTAGCTAACTACACGAGTGATTAACAGAATTAAGGCCACTGTTTGTCTGTTTTAGGAGTATCTCAAGAATCTTAGTCTGTGTCCAGACCTGACAAATGCGCAGCTCGCGCCCTGTTCGCCTCCGTACGGGTGCCCGGAACAATGGCACGCAAACGGTGCGCGAACGGCGCGCGAGCTGCGCATCCGTCAGGTCTGGACACTCTCTTAGGGTAGGTACCTTTATGACACAAAAACTGGTAGAAACCCGGCAAACACTCACGCTTTTTCAGATTATCGTTATTCCTCGACTAGAGCACAAAACAGGGAGTTCGACATGACGCCCACTCTCACGGAGAGCGTGGTGTAGGTAGTAAATCTTTGGACGGCGGCGCGGCGCTCCAGTCGCCCACCGACTGTCTGTTTCCTGGGTTACCTTTCCAAAAAGGGGTTTCCACGGTAGTTGTCATGACAACGGCTGAATATGTAATCTCGACATCACCAGTGGAAATGAGAGCAGTGTGGTAGCGGCTTGAAATACACAGTAAAATCGGGTAATAAGTTAAGCCATGCGAGGCGCGAGCGATTTAGCGATTCGCACGTATTCAATCAATCATTATCTCAGGCATAGGACATCCACTGCTGGACATATGCCTCCCTCAATGATTCCCATAAGGACCGGATGGTAACAGCCCACATCCAGCTCTTACCTGCGATCTTAGTCAAGTCGTCTGCCTTGTCGGTGGCCGTCGTATGCTATGCTAGCCAGCCCGCTGTCTCCATTCGAGAACCTTTTGGACTTTTCGACATTTATTCAATACAATAAGACATTCAATCAATACAATAAGATACTATTATATTTCCTGATGATATGATAATTTTCTACTCCTAGATATGTTTTCTTTTACAACTTCTTTTACTTACCAATATGAACATGAAAACTGGCTCGCTATGATTTCTAAACCGTTCTAAGGCTTCAATTTCGTCAGCAGGCACCTGTTAAAAAAATAAAAAAACATTTCTTTAACACGATTCATTAGAAACTCGGCAATGTCATATGTATTCTAATACTATCCTCTACTATTCCCCCCTCCCCCCAAATAAACGGTTTTTTTCTTCTGTTCCGTTCGACCTACCTTCAAGAGAATGATCTTCCCGTTGCTCCAGTCTAGCTTAATTGTATTGAACAGCCTATCCAAAGCCGTGCAATGACCAGCGAAATTACAAAATATTTCCGCACCTGAATAAAAATTTGACGTTATATTTAATTAATAAATAAATTAATAATATAGGTATAATGTATATAGATGAGCTTTTTATTGTAACACCTTAGTTTATAACACATCTGTAACAACACCAACATTTTATAATCTGTGTCACAATGTGCGGTCCTATTGCTTATAGCGACCTCTTCCAGACAACCGTGAAAATATAATAGAATAATCATAATACCCATGCAATGACATGCAATCTGAATCATTATAAAAAAGTAAATAATTACAGTTTTGACTTACATCTAATTAAGGTACTTCTACTTCTTGTGAGTGTATTTTTAAACAGTATCACACTAATATTAGGCGAAAGTTTGTTTGTCCTTTGTATGTTTGTTACTAGGTACACGCTGAAAAGGTTGAACGGATTTGCATAAAATTTGGAATGAAGATAGCTGGAATAACACGTAGGCTATATTTTATTCCGGAAAAACTAAAGTTCCCGTAGGTTGAGATGGCAGGAAAACCGTAGTCCACGCGAGTTAAGCCACAGGGTGCAGTTAGTTATGAATATCTATATATCTCTCTATAAAATCTATAATCTCTATGAATCTATAAATCGTTATGAATATCGAACTATATCCGGTCATTGCAAAAGCCACTTTGGTCTTGTACCTACATATAAAAAAAGCATTTGGGTACAAGGTATCTATAAATGTATATTTGTGCATGATAGGTGGGCTATAGGTAAATAAGACAACAGCACCTGCCAATTCATGTCCCACAAAAAACGTGGAGGCTGGTAGTGACTTGCCACCCAAATATATGGGTCCCTCGTAAGGTTTGCCAAAATTGGCTGCTTAAAGGCTAACGGCTTGGATGGCTAAAAGTGTGTCGAGAGGTGTGCTGTGTTTGAACTAATTGCTACTACGGTGCTATGACCCAGGCGCCTTGCACCAATGAAATAATCCGAGAATCTCGGATTAAATCACAAGTTGTGTTTGAAAATTTGTGATTTATTCCGAGAGTTAGCCGGCTCATACACGTGGGTATATACTTATAAGTTAGGTTATATTTTTTTGAATATTTTAAGAGGTAGGTACCTAACCTACCTCTTAAAATATTCACCCTCAGCACTTTTTTCCTGCTCTAGTATTTCTACGCCCAGGTAGCTAGAAGTATAGCGAGCAGTCTGGCGTCCACATGATGATTCTTTTTATATTCTTTATTCAATAACAAGATATTGAAATGAAATAGTCATTAATATAATTATTAGTGTAGTTAGTAGTAGCTAAGAGTGTTTTACTATAATAAAGGCATCTGCCATTAAAAAAAAGAAATGAAATATATTTATTTCAGGTAACAGTAAGACCCATATAAACATGTTTGATAAAAAGGAGTATGTACGAGTATGTGTCGCCCTCCTATTAATAGGTATATATATATATATATATCGACGTAGGAAAGCATATTTGCTGTAAGTAGACAAAATACCTAAAGTGACTTTTTACTACCATTAGAATCAGAAAAAAAAGCTGCATCGATTGATCCGGGTCCTGTGTCTCTACGATGAAAAAAAAATTACATACGCCGTTGAAAACGCCCGTACTTATATTTTTTTTTGCAAGATTAAATGCTGTATGTAGACCAAAATCTAGTCATTTTAGACATTTTGTACTTACAGCAAAAGAAAGACTGCATTTTTTGCTTTACAAATACTTACTTCTTCCCATTTAAAAACTTAACGCTACTTACAGCATTTCTGCTGCGTGTGATTTTTACATTTGTTTACTTACAGCAAGTTTAGGGAACCTACAGTTTTAGTTTTTGTTATTTACAGCAAATCATCACGTATTTGCTTTAAAAGCACACACCACATAATGCATTTTAAAAACCTGTGATTTTTTAGAAACTTGAGATAATGCATTTTGATAAATCATTTATCATTTCATTTTACCGTTACGCCATTGAAAAAATGATAGTACTTTGAAGTTGTGTCGGTGTTACAGCATCGCTACCAGCCTCGCCCGCACCCTTCATTCCTTGTACGACATTCTGTTATTGTCTCAATATGAGCATGGCATTTGATTTGAAACGTCGTGTGTGCTGAGTGTCCGTAATAAGTGGTGTGATTTAGATTGAACCTGAGTATTTTATCACGAAAACGTAAGTAAATTTTCCGAATGATTATTATTAAGTGTCTATAAGTATTTACGTATTGTATCTTAATCGAAACTATCTAATACAAGCAAAGATATTTGTAACGTGCCATAATTAGGCTTAAGTTAGGGTTAAGGGTTTTCTAGGTAGTTTCAAAATATAAAAATGATCAATTTACTTGTTCTTCTACAAATTTTTCATGAATATCGTCACACCTGTAATCCCTGATGGAGTAGGCATTTCACCGACGTATTTAGTCTCCAATGTGACTGGTGGCGAACCAATCAATATACTACGAGCACAAACCCGGTTACGAGCTGCAATTGAGGAAGTTTCACAACAGTGAAATCAGATATTACACTTTTCCATAGCCGGAAATCGAACCCGAAACCTCATGACCTATAATCAGCAATCACAATCACTAGGCCAACGAGGGTAACAAAATATTTTTTTATTTTTTATAAACTGCCATGTTTATTTTAGATGGCGAAACACAGGGAATGGTTTGACGAATTGAGACCCCTTCAAGAAGACATTGTTGAAGAGCATTCAAGAAAGATACCTAAAATACAAATACTAAGCAACGAACTATACCTACAAGGCAATTTAATTCCTTTAAATTGAACAACAAAAAAAAAAAACACAGACCGATGAATGTAATAATTTTTCGCAAAGTAATTACAAAACGACACCACGACATACAAGGAATTTCGAAGAGGACATGACTAGTAGCAAAGAATTGACTTCAAATTTTCGAAACCCAGAAAAATACATGACTGCAACCGACCACATACTTAGACAAATATTACCGCCACCGCTTCAAGCTTCGGGCTTGATGGAAATCCCAACAGACTTGCATAAAGATTGCAAAATAACCCACGAAACATGTACTACAAAACATGCTAAATTAGATTTTACTGTAACCATTGATAATAAATAAGTTTTGGATAAAAGTATTCCACATTCAACAGCTTGTAAAACCTACTTTCCAGTTGAGAATGATGGTAAGCAAATCAAAACCCAATATCTCTATTCTATCCCATAATAAGGTGGTGGTGTTGAGAGCAATATGGAACAGCCTCAAAGTAAATCACCAGCTACTGAGAAGAGAACTATGATCGAAAGCTACGTAAAATTGATGGACCCTGAAAGTCTACCCTCCGGTCTTAAAGCATGTGCAGCAATAGAGAGCCACGTGTCCATCTCTAGTACCTTCAACGAGTTTTGCGATTGAGGGCGACGTAGTGCAGGTATCATGTTCAAGCTATTCTCTGGTTCCTGGCATAAGTACTGCTACAAATGGCGCTGTGCAGATGCAATTTATTTCTGAAAACAGTTCTGCAATTGCGAGCAATATAGTGCCAATAAAACAATAGAGCAGCCTCAATAATGAAATCAAATTATATATTCGACTAAGTTACCAATATACCAACAAAAATATAATGACTCAAAAGTATAGGGGAGAAAAAAGTAAATACCAAAAAAAACCCAAAGAATATTTAAGTTTTAAGTACAGCTGTAAAACAAATGACTGTTTACCTGAAACCGATAAAGATGACTGAAAAAAAAAGTGAATGATTCGCGATAGCATAATTTTAATATCATTAGTTTATTTACTTTTCCTTTAATATGTTTTTGATTGGACACAATGTTTTCATGTTAAGTTTCAATTATAATTGTATTTAGTTACATCTTGCGTTCTAAAATAAGGCAAATTGCCACTAAGTTTCTGTATATATACATATAATATTTTTTGACTGGATACAATGTTTTTATTCACATCTTGCGTTCCTTACTAGTTTTAGGGCCTTAGTTTTTATTTTATTTTATTTTTTTTTATTTTATCTCTGATATAGGTATGAGAGATTTTTTATTTATTTTTAATTCTTAATTTAATTCCTTATTTAATTCATTGTATTGTTGAAACAAAGATCTGGCAGTATAATTAGAGTTTCAAATTTTGTTTCAACAATTAACAGACCATAATATTTTTTTACGACATTTTATTTCAACCAAACATTACATTACCAACTGACCCACTGCATTTCTAGATCTAATCATAAATTTGAACTTAATCTTACATCTTGAATTGCAGTACCCAAATAAATAAATTTACTCCATACAGCACATTTACCGCCTGTAAATTGATGATATTTTCATCAACGTGTACATTTTTCTGCCTTAATTACAGCGTTTTAAAGGTATGTGATTTAAAAAACGGTTTGCTGTAACTAGCCAAACACGTACTTATAGTAACTTTGGATAAAAAGTTTACATTACAAACGGTGACTGGCATTTAAATATACACAAACCCATGTTCCAAAAATGGTAGCAATATCATGGATAGGTCAGACGCTATTATTTTTTTTCCGAAATTAATAAAGTTTTTTGGCTCTGGTGAACAATTGCAATATGTCTACTTACAGCAAATATGCTTTCCTACGTCGATATATATATACCTATGTCTGGCCGGTTGGCTCAGTTGGTAGCACTCTGCCTTCTGAGCCGCTGATCCCGGGTTCAATTCCCGGACAGATCAAACATTTGTGTGTATGAACATGTCTGTATGACCTGTGTCTACGTGTGTATATGTATATAAGTAAATATATATGTATGTATACAAGTATATATCAGTCATCAGGTTGCCATAGTAAAGGTTCTGCCTAGTTTGGGACCTGAAGACATTGTGTGAATGTTGTCCCATATTATTATTTGATTGTTAACGTACATAGAATTGGGTACTGTGAGAACTACTTACAAATAAGAGTACTGTAGTTCGATGAAACGACATGATCAAATTCCTTTTGACTGTGAATCATTTCAAATATATCTATTTTTTTAGCTTTCCCCGCCATGGTGAATTCTAACCTTAGCAAAATACAGAGATTTACTTTAATCGTGTGAAATCTACAAGGCCATGAGTTACCGTATTAACGGCAGTACCTATGTTATACTAATAACTATGTACCTATATAGTCTTATGTAGATATCTAGGTACATACCATTAAAGTTATAGTGATAAATGAATTAGAGATACTTATTGCGGTATTCATTTTGTTTCTGTTATAAAAATAAGGGGTTTCTACGCGTTTCAGCTGAAATGATTTCACGTCACTAGTAATTTACAATGTCCTTTTAACAATTAAAGTGACCTGCAGCCATGAACGAACATAAGTTTATAATTTAATTTACCTTTAGTAGTATGTAATATAAACATTTCTGTCTGGTTGTCAAGAAGAAATCGCTTTAAGCGATATGGCTGCCCTATGTATCACTATATTTATACATGTATGTTTTCATTATGTGGGTTCTTTGGAAATAGTCTGCAAAAAAAAGTTTTTCATCATCTTAGTAGTGCCAAAAGTCACCAAACACATGCTAGATTTATAGGTAGTTGTATTCAACTTGTCGATCTAATCATGCTCGATAAACCGATAATAATTATTGATCAAATTATTATTTTAGCTAAAATTAGGCCTGGCCAATAGAATAAGCGAACACACTCCTATTTAAAAGCGCAGATGGTATGAAGTCATTAGGAAAAAAAACATGACATTGTCATCATTGACATTCGTTGACATTGACAAGCCCTACAAACGGCCATGATGGTTTTATTAGTAATTCGGAAAATATCGTCTGCAATGGAGTCAAATTTTTGCATTTCAAAATTTTACATTCTTGTTGGGAAATCGCCAATATTATGTCATTTGCCTATCGTTTCTCAATCAATTCGTGTGCATTGCAGAAAAAGCTTTGTCGTTTGACAATATTCACCTGAGTGGTATTGTTCTTGTTTTCTCCCGACTCCGGAGACATCTTGTGATAAAAGCCATTCTTACAGCGAGTTGATCGCTGTCTAATTTTGAGTTCACGTGAAACGGTGACAAAATTAGTTTGGTGCTATTTAGAAGACCGTAAACATGGATGTGTCGTGGGGTAAGCGTTATTTTATTAGGCGGATATGCAATTATTCGAGAAAATAAGAACGCAATGTCATTGTTGGGTTTTTTACAGACGCAGATAACTTTGAGCCTAAACTCCCGACCACGTTGACTAGTTCTAACAGATGGGACGGCGAAGACGAGGAAGAGACCGTCAAGGTAACGTACGCCCTGCCAAATTATTCTATACGTTGTCACCATTTGTTTTGCTAAGTCTAAAATATGTTCTAAGAGAATTTAGCACCTAACCTCTATGTCGTGGCATATTGTTGACGTCAGACTTTTTGCAGGAAAGTTGGGAAGATGAGGAAGAGGAAAAGAAGGATGAGGAAAAAATAGAGGTCGCGCCGCCCCCACCTAAACCTAAAAAGAAAATCCATGACAAAATTGCCGAAAAAGAGGTGAGAAATTGCTATTTCTCGACGTCATATACCCGAATCAGCTGTGCCTTATGTTGCTGTCCTTATTCCTTTTGTTGAGAGTCTATAAATCTATCTATTGTATCTGATACCATTTTACAAGAGAAATCTAAAAGTAAAGAATGTTTTGTAATATCTTAGTTCTATAAGCAGAACTTAAACATAATATGCTAGTTTGCCCCAAAAGAACCATGATATTTTTGTTATACCACAGGTCAAATCCTGTTGTAAGGTAAAATTAAAATAGATTGTATCCAGAAATATCATGCTTGTATTATATTTCTAGATACAATCTTTTTTAATTCTGATTTTTATATTTTGTGGTGTTTTTTTATGCAAACGTTACGCTCCACACTCCACAGACTCTAGAGTCCATGCGATTCTTTATCATAAAACTTAATTGATAAATTTATAGAAAAAAAGAGGTGTTTTTGGTGTTTGAAATGCTTACAAATAAAAATGATTCAAATAATAAATCTTTAAGTACATAGTTTGGATTTGTAGATGGAAGTAGTCAAAGATCCCAATAAAACTTTAATATAACCGGAGGTATAGAGACAGTAATTTTATAGCTGAATTATATTTTTACTGGTTATTATATTTTCTATTATATTATGTATAGTTAAATCAATGATTTACCTAAATGCAACTTTTTTATGCAGACTTTTCTTATATGTGTACAACATTCTTGCTTGACGAACATTCTGATACAGAGCAGTGCAGATTTTGTACAGTGCCTACCTTTGGTGTGATTGGGATAATATTTATTTCGTATAATCATTTCAATGCTGATGCCCATATATGGTTAACCTATTGGGTCTTATTTCAAGTTTGAAATATTACGTACCTTAAAAGAGTTAACCTCTGCTGACACTATCATAAGTTTTGTGGAAGGCCTTTCATTTGAATGGTGTCATAGGAACTATAATTGAGTTACCTAATTGATTTTTGTGTTTTCTTTTTATTTTGACCACTATCTCACTCATATATATTATTTATCGGTGACATTTCATTGAAATCAAGATTGAATTCATTGAATCAAATGCACCTGCAGTTTCACCCATGTGGATGATGGTTTTCCTACTACCTCAATTATCCCATGGCAACTATACTTTTACTGGATTAAAAGTAGTCCATATTTTATTAAAGGGTTGAAGCCCTGATTTAACTTAGAAAGCTTATACTGTTTTAATTCCAAATCACATGCAAATCTATTCAGCCATCTCAGTGTGAATGAGTAACAAACAAATGTTCAGGTAGCAGTACTTGGAAGCCAATAAACATTCCAAATCTAGAATCATTACACCTTTGGCCACATCATCACTGACTATAAAGGGAGATCTAATGCTAAATCTATTCAAATCTATTTATTTTGCAGCATTATTTATCAAAATTCTGTACAAAAACCTTGATGAATAATGAACTAAATTAGCATAATAAACAGACAGCATATTAAAAATTTATAAACAGGTTTAGCAAATACTAACTCTCATAAATTGCCTTTAGCCTTGACTCCTTTGAAATAAGAACTTAGATTATCAATGAAGCTACATAGTTTATAATATGGCTGTTGAGAAGAAGAAACTAATTAAAAGACATTAAGAAAAATGGATCACCTTATGCCAGCAATAAGATGAGACCGTGCTTGTCATTTATGCTGTAACAAGCTGCGCCCCACGGTTTTACCTGCGATGATTGATTATTATAATGATGATGAGAACTAGCTTATGTGTTATTTCGGGACCTGAAGTATCTACATACAAAATTTCAATGACATCAATGTAGCCATTTGAGCGTGAAGAAGTAACAAACATACACAAAAACTTTCGCTTTTATAATATTAGTAGGATTATTTACTACCACTGAAAAATATGAAACTTGACATGCATGACCTAAATGAACATGATATATGGAGTCAAAACAAGGGCAAAAAATGGCATAGGACAGGACAGCGATAAATTTCATATTAATTTCGAAACACAAATCTTTAGCAATATTCAAAAATATTATACTTATCTGTTTGAGTGTCATAAAGTTTACGCTGTCTGTGTTAATACCATGCATGCACATGACTTTGGCATCTAAACCTTTTAATCATACTGCTATTACAATCAATTTTCCAGAGGCATGTTGGCCATAAGTCTGTTAATCACTCCAACTAGCTAAAACGCTTTAAAACGAAATAGCCCTTATCATAATAATATATACCTAATAAAAATTCAATTTCACATTACTCCTTACAAGGCTATCTCTTGTATTAGACAATTCAAATGCGGGTAGTTTTAGTTGGCACCAAGTAACGTATTGACTTTATTTTACCTAAAACTACCTGCATATCACGAATAAACATCTAATTTTAGAACTGGCATTCATAAGTGTCATACTAATGTTGACTTTCATAACCATCATAGCATTTATCTTATTATCATTTAGTTACTTTGATTGAGCAAGAGAGTCACTAACATTTATCTGAAATGTTCATGTTTGATAATTTTTTTCTGATATATTCCTTCGAAAATCACAATAGGAATATATATTCCTAGTAATTAAATAATGTCATTCCCACAAATTCATTGCTGCAATTAAAAACTTCCTGCATAGAATCCATGTCTTGTCTTTTTACTTAGTAAGACCACAAAGCTACCTCATGGTAGTCTTATGACCTGATCAAGTTTTATTTACTACCAAGTAAACGAAACTTGATCAGGTCATAACTTATGGTCACATATTTCCAATTTTTTTCATGTGTGTATGAGATAATTTGTAATGATGACAATTTGATTTTTAGCGCCTAGAACGCGAAAAAGCAGAAAGGCTAGCTGCAGAAAAAGCGGAGGCTGAAATGAGTCCAGAACAGAGGGCAGCAGAGAAGCTGCGCCGACAGAAACTTCAAGAGGAGTCAGACCTTCTAGTTGCTATGGAAACTTTTGGTATGTGCTTGTAGATCTGAATCAAGGATTTTCATCTGTTTCAATTCTGAACTAAATCCTTGTCATTTATACTCACATTTTGTCTCACATATGACTTTCCACGAAATGTCTTTACATGTGGGCTTTAGTCAAAGTAAAAATTATTTATTAAATATTGACACCCATGCCCATGTATGTATTAATATTTCAGACTCCAGACTAAAAGCATGAACTAGCCACATAATAATTTTAATAATAGATATTAGTGATCTGTAACATAACTAACTCACTTAATAAAGGGATACTTTTTAAATTAATTTGGGTGACATTGTATGTATAATCATATAAATATAGGTGATTCCGTGGACATCACTATCATTCAGGAAGTATCTTTTTAATCTCTATTTTGTTTTCTTCTGATACTGTTGGGATAGACTTTTCTGCTGAAGCAAGCATCTAGGATTGCATAAAATTATGTATTAGATGGGGCAAATGGCAAAAGCTCCAGATTTTCTTGGAAACCTCAAAATCTAGCACTACCATTCTAGTCGGCTTTGACCCAACTCTATATTGTATAATGTTTTTGTATTTGGTCTTTTACATTATTACATGCAAAGTTTCCATACTACTTTAAAGAATATTCATTTATCTTCATTATTTTCTATGTTTCAGGCATCACAGCAGATAATGTTGGCAAACTAGACAGTTTCCAGCCAACAACAAAAGCTGAGTTCACAGAGTTTGCTGATCTGCTGAGCAAAAAAATTGGCCAGTTTAAAACTAGAGAAGAGTTTCCCGGATTTGTCGATGATCTTGTCCGAAATGTCATTGTTCAAAGTAAGTATCATTATGTTTCTTGAAAAATATTGATGGTCTCAGTGACACTGATTCGGGTTCAAATCCTGGCTGGGGCAAACATTTCTGTGATAGCATAGATGTTTGTTCTCTGGTCGTCGCTCATTTTTCAAGTCAGGTCGTTAGGTCACATTTAGTCGTGAAATTTATAAAAATTTCTAAATAACATCTTCGTTTAAGATGTATCTGTTCATTATAATTTTTATGCTTCTTACTTAAAATCTTGAACTTTTGTTTGATTATCTATGCTAACTTGATAAAACATATACGTGGTAAAAGTCTACTTCAAAATAATAGAGTGACGTTAATTGTAGTTTTCTTAACATTGTTAACTGTTGTTAACATAGTTAGTTTTGTTAACTCAAAATAAGTGTAAGCAGCATAAATTTTGTTGATATCCATGCGTAAATAGTAGCGATTTTAGTACTACTTATTTTGTCAAGTAAGGATGAATAGATTATATAGACAAACTTTAACCCTATAAAAAACTGCCTACAGCAACCCATTTGCGGCTTTGCATTTCTACAGTACTATACCTGAAGCAGGAATTACTTCCGTCAGTCATCATATCCTAATGATGTAAAAAAAATAATCATTCATGTGCCGTTCCATACAAACTATCATTTTTGTTAGTCACAATTTTCCTTTTTAATATTAATGGCAATTAGTATTTAGTTTAATTGTTTCACACTGCGATAGTAATTCCTGCCTTAGCTGGTGGTGTTGTAGAATGTTGGTGTGTAGCTACATTGACACATATTCTCATCAAATTGTCAAGAATGTATGTAGATTTATAAACTATCCATAACACAGCTATTGTTTTCACATTTACAGTGGCATCGGGTGACATAAAAAGGATAAAAATGTCAGTGGATAACATCTACATAGAAAAGCAGAAAGCAGAAAAGAATGATAAAGGAAAGAAATCCACAAAGGCCAAAGGCAAGGCAAAATTAAAAGTTGAGGGAGAACAAGTGAGTATAATCATTTTACACTGTTTAAGCACTTAATTTACTAGTTACCGCTTTTTAGTTCATAAAAACGAGTAAATTATGGCCAGTGGAGTGCTACTATAGCTTACTTGGCAAAGCGACAGGACGGTATTCTGTAGTCGTAGCTCCACGTCCACTAATGAGACTAATTGAATATGTTACTCCAAAAAAATTTACGCTCGTTCCGCCTAGTAGCATGATGTTATGCAGTGAACCATATACTCTTAGTACATTGCAGTTTAATATGTGAAACTATGATAGCCTTGGTGTTATGATTGTCGGCCGAATTCTATAGGTACTAACCAGTACCCAACCGGCTCTAGCTATTTCCCCCAAGTTTGAAAAGTTGTTACAAAAAACAGTGCTTTTGATAGCCAGTAAATATTCAGTCTAGCCTGATTCCACCTTCCAACCACATCGTCACTGACAGTGAAAGAAGTTAGTGTGGGAATCCACAAAACACCCCAAGCGGGATGTCAGTACAGGACTCACCACTTCCAGTTTGAATTAGAATCGTCATTGACCTATCAGGGCCTACTTTATAAAACAACAAATTGTTATTATATATATTGTATAAAACAACAAATTCAAACATTTATCACTCACGATAATGCCGTGAACTTGAGAGATATAAATTGCTTTTTTTAATTGAATAAACAATTTCTTATTTATAAAGTTTTATAAATACAAATCATAAGTCTTAAATTTTGGTATAGTATTAATTAAAGAAAGACTACTGGAAAAAGCTGTTATAAATTAATATAAACTGACGTAGTGTCCGGGAAGCGCAAGAATCGAATTTACGGTGATCTTATACCATTTCACCTTTGTAAGGCTACCAACTATGTATTCCGAGTTATGCCCAGAAACTTTGATAAATTTACTCATCTAGTCCAAAGTCAATGTCCATAGTAGTCAGCCAAGTACCAACTTGAAGCTTTGGAGTCAATCAAAAGACGAGCGAAAAAGCTCATAGGCAGTACTACTCTTTGGTAGAACGTAGGCTGTAGAGTCTTGAGGACAGACGTAGAGTTGCCTGTCTATCGGTGTATCGGATACATTTCGGCGAATGTGCACTGGAATTCCATAATTTAATCCCGCCATCTCCATTTTATTGGTCAACCAGAAGTACAGCAACTTGCACCCCTATATGGGAAACATACCAAATGTGCGTGCTCAGCTCTTTTCTCCAACTTTCTTAGTGCGTACTGACAAGGAATGGAACTAGTTGCCTGAGTCTGTGATTCTCGATAGGTACAACCATTCTAGGCTTACATCCTCTATTTTAGACTGCATCCACACTTAACATCAGGTGCAATAGTGGTCAAGTAACATGTCACTTTAACATTTTTGTCTGCCTGTACGCATATACGGAGCACATAGACAATAGGTGTTAGACGAGTGGAATGCCCTCAGCCAGTTTAAAAAGTTGGACATTGTCTGGCCTATTCACGAACCCGCAATGGCCAGCGCGTTGGATAAAGTATACATCCCATGACAAACTGTTTTACCGGTAGACCTTCGGCACATGTGCAAACATACGTACATATTGTTTTACATAATATAAGTTTGCGTTTGAAAACTGTCTCACCTGATGTTAAGTGATGACGTTGTCTAGGATTTATAACTTCACAGCCACAAACAACGGATTTGCCTACTGCAACATATTGTATTTTTTTACAAGACTTCTTGATACTTTCTTATGTTATGCTATAATGTTAATTTTATTTTTTCCCCAGAATCACCTCACCAACTACGATACCTACGGCAATTTCGACGACGAATACGATGATTTCATGTAACTCCCCAGCACTCGGATATCACACAAATCTCTCAGCCTGGTGCCTTAACACTTTCGGTCTTGCTACCATCGTGTCTGGGTGCTAATAGCATAATTGTAAATTGTTTAAAACAATCTGGCTTAGTATGGACATAGCCGAAATAGTTTTAGGTAATTTGTTTTGGCAACGCCATCTATCTACCATATAATATGTTTGGTACGTGTAATGAAATGATTGAATATTTTATTGCCAGATTTTGGAAAGTGTAAAAAGTTATGCTTGTTTATTTTTATTATCCTGTTTTAGTTTTTATGTATCAATTGAGTTAGTCATGACACCCATCATGAATGGTTGAGACTCCTTCCATTAATTAACTTATTGTTAGGTATGTATTCATTTATAATTATTTTATAATTTACATTGTTTTGGCACCAGGCGGCTCTTAGAAGAATATTGGGTTGCCTATATTGGTCACAAAAAAGTTACAGCTAAAAGTAAACATAGTGTAATTCTGAATGAAACTTGAAAGAATATCAGTAAGGTGATTCATATTTATGCTCTTGGGATGTGTAAATGTGTAAGCAACATTATACCATTTTCTATACAAAATACAATTTACCACCAGCCAAGGATACTAACTTGCACGCTGTATGAAATTCCTCAGGTAAATATAGAACCAATGTATAATATACATACACACACATATATATTTATATATATATATATATATATATAACACCAGCGATCGCCATAATATGTATATCATATACTAAATTAATTTGTAATAAACACATTACGGTTATGGTCCTATGTTATGTTATATAGAATAAATAAATTTTTATTGTGATATTTATTTTGTTTCAATTTTTTTCTCCCATGCCCTGTTTAAGTTGGATTTATCATTTACATTAATAAAATGGCATTTTAATTTTACTTAGATTCCGTTGTCTGAAAACTTAAGATTGACGAGCGAACGAATACTACTGAGCTAGTATCGCGTAAATACTTTAATAGCTGGGTATGAAGTAATTAATATTGCATATCAAAACTGGTTTAGCTAACCAATAATAGTTTAAGCAACATTTCAAATAACTGCCTTTTTTGTTCATGACTGTAATTTACACATACTACCGCTGGGTAGGGAGAGATATGGCAGCTTATTGACAAACAATAGGGTTGCAGTCAGGAATCCTTCCCATCTAAACCACAGGTCGGTATTCTTATATAAACTTAGGGCCACAAATGTTATGAGGATATTGGTGCGGGCCACATTTCACCTAATGAAACTCTAATGTAATATGTAGTTACAAAATTCTTAAACGAAAGATCGATAGTATCGCGTCACAGTCTAACAGCTGCCTAGCCTCTAAGCCTGCCAACCAAATTTTCAGCGATTCTCGGATAAACTCACAATATTTACCTGCAAATTTGTGATAAGTATGTGGCACAAAACAAAGTAGATGCGGAGAGGGATCATGTAGAACGGCTCTTGTTTGCGCGGGCCGCACCGTAGTGGCTTATGGACTGCTGGTTGCCAATCCCTGATGCCTGTCGGAGAGAGATGCGACTGCGTTAGCATTGTCCATCCCACCACTTGGGCCTCCGGCCTGGCGAGGCGACCCGGCTCACGTGAGCCGCTTCCAGACTTGTAGGGATACTTAAATAGTGGGCGGAGAGATTTTCTGAAGCCCCTTGCCAATGTCCCAACCACACAGGAGGGAGGAAGCGATTTCAGCTTTAACGTTGTGAGTTAAGTTACCGGTAAGCGGCTCCATAACTAAACAAAAAATGTCTTTAAAACTTCAAATAAGTAATTGTGTAGCGATTCCAGCGACCAACATTAATGTAACATTACTTCAGAACTTCGAGTTACTTAGTAGCGACATTAGGTACGCCCGAGGTAACATCATCTCTATCTAGTTAGATATCTACTTAGCTACATTTTTGCAGGCAAGCATGGCTTTAGTTTTATTTATCACGCTACTAGATCAAAATGCCTATGACTTGCTCGACTCTTTGTATTTTTATTAGTCACTGGTCTAATTCGCAAGCTTGAGATTGTGTAATCTACAAAGAACGACCGACGTTAGTCATAGTGACGCATGTTTTTTGTTGTAACCTAATGAGGCCGAATCCTCTGTGAACTTATTAAACGATGAGCAAGTAGTAGAAATTGATATCTAGGAACTACTACGAACGCAGTTATAATCGAGAGAAAGGAAATAGGCGAAATTTCAAAGACGTTGACTTGGGCAAATTTGGGCTTCAGAATTTGTAAGTGTTAAACGAGTGAATAACTATGCTGTGTATCTATACGTCAACACCAGCTTTTTGGTTTTTAAATTTGAGAAATAGGTAGGTAGGTACCACTGACCACTGACGGTTGAGCCTGCTATAGAGCAGGCTCAACCGTCTTCGTGGCTCTGAAGATACCTAGTCTTGATCAACTTTTCAGTACAAACCTTGTTTTCTTTTAATTCAAGTTTATTATTATTCAATCATTATATATAATATATCATTTTCCTCCATCTTGAAACAAGGGATCAATTCAGTTTTTTTCACAACAACTTAGCTCTCTGTTGAGAATCAACATTTTGAAGCAATACTTTTTTGTTGCTTTTATATGAACTACAATGAAGGTCCTTGTGATGTCGTTGTGTGTGTCCTTATATCCTATCTGACGATCTGGACGTTAGGTACTATGAATTTGGCATTTGAATCATCAAGCGTATTCGTGGTATGCACTGCGATCTCGTCGCAGTTATTAGCAATCGATACTATCGAGCATGTATTTCTCATGTATACCTACTATAGCATTACTTGTGGAAAGGGAGAAATGACTACCTACGAGGGACGAAACAGCCGAAGCGAGGGAAGGAATTTACTCTTTTCTGAAAGAAAATTCCGACGAATGTCAATTTTCTATGGATGAGTGAATGAACCAAATAAATAAAGATTTCGTTCCTGATGTCAGTTAAAAACAATTACCTACAAGCTAATTTTGCAGACGACATTCTAAAAAACGAAAAACAAAGACGTGATTTCGTGTGTGCCTTCAAAACGCCGGGTTTTAAATAGTTTCCGCGAAATCTTCACGATTTGATAAGTTTTCCGTGGAGGAACTTTGTCAGCTAGGACCATCAAAACTACAAAAAAGTATACCTAATTATACATTATTTAATCCTTAGCACTTTTTATATTAAAACTTTTGATAAGAATTCCTATGAATAGAGGACGTTACTCGTTCTTATCGGAATAAGTATAGTCATAATCAGGATCTCAATAAGCATTATCATAATTTGTTTCAGTACCCGCAGACTGCGACTTAAATTATGCGAATCAGACATATACCTACCTACAATTTTAAAATAATAAACGTCAATTTGGCGGGGGATGCATTGCAAGTTGCACTCTCGCGGTCGGCTTCCTACGTTTAATTTAGATTGTTTTGTTTAAAATAACTGAAATATTCTAAGCATGGAAATGGAAATTCTGCTAAGTGTGTGTAAGCTCTACCCGTGCAAGGCCGGGGCTAGTGTATAATATAATGACTGGATAGATAGGATTCGATCCCATGCCCCCTGCGAGCGGCTGACCTAGGTATGTACCTAGGTCAGGGTAGAAACACTAGGCTGTTTCTATACATACTATATATCAGCCCCGGATCTTCAATTTTTTATAGGCGGGGCAAAAACTGAAAAATGCCGCCCCCGCCCACTTATATTTATTTTTATCTTAATCATCCATATGATTTCGGATATCAGATGTCCACTAATTGATTGAAATTTGGACATAGTCTTACATAGGCCTTCCGGAAATAATACATCCATGGCTGTTTTTTCTGTGTTAAGCCTATTTATTTACAGATTTAAAGACATAAACGTGTAGGATATATATTGTATACTCAGCACAGATTCAAAATAAAAATATATATTATATATATTTTACAATGCCTATTATAAAAATAAGAATCAAATATATTATTGCATATGTGAATTGAAGTTACAATATTACTCTTAGAGGTTTTGTTCAGAAAATAAATCAATGGATTTGTCATAATTTAACTCGTGTGCAATTCGATTTTCTATCGTTAAGATTGCAAGACTCGATAATCGTTCCTGGCTCATAGAAGATCGCAAATAATTTTTAATTAGTTTTAGTTTGCTAAAACTTCGTTCGCAGCTTGCGGATGTAGTAGAAAGGAAAAGAGTAAATTACATAGACGTAGCTTTATTGTGGCAACTAACAAAAAAATACAATTTAAAAATTAAAATTAAAGTTATCTCTAGTTTTTTGCCACAAGCCGACCCCAACTCAGCATAAATGCTGGTTACTTCAACCAGCGCTGGTCTTCCGTTGGGACCGGCAAGTGACGTCACAAACGAATATACACTGCACGGCGCACACAAAATATTTAGTTTAGAAAGAAAATACAATAGTACCTAACACAAAATATACAAAAACAGTGTAACAAATAAAGTGATGGTTTGTTTGTTTATTTTGTTGCTCTTTAAAAACGCAAAGTTCCTGACAGAATTCAACGGCGCTTAAATCTCGCTCGTATTTTCGAGCCAGATCTACTCCATACTTTTGCAGTTCTTCAATTGACAATTTCAAAATATTAGTACCATTAAGAAAAGCAAAATTTAAATTCAGCTCAACCGGCCAGCTCATTCCTTTCTGCAATCCTGGCTTGTACTCCTTTGTGGATGCTGGCCATATTGGACCCATTATCATAAGATTGGCCACGACATTGTCCAATATTTAAATCATCAACTGCCAATTTTTCTAAAATCTGTTGACAAGAAACAAAAAGCAAAAGCCGCCCGAGGAAAAGCAAACGCGGGCGGACGATTCTTTTTTATAAGGTTTTTATTTGCGGCCAGTACGGCGACATGGAGCCCAGAGGTTTGCCATGCTAAAAAATAAAGCGAGAAGGAGTCAGACTGCGAGTTGAACGGCAACCTACAGGTGCCATTTGCAGCACGGTTACGGCTGCTTATTCGTTTTAAACTGCTGCATTGGATTGTATTGAATCAATGGGCTGGAATAAAAAGGCTGTTTTACTTCTCCGTCATCCGATGGCTGCCATCGCGTAATAAACAAAACATGACACGCACGACGACGTAAAAATTTTACGTAAGTTTGATTATTGAAGAATTGACGTCGTAAGTGACTGCACGTATTAAATTGAATTTAAAAAATAAATATAGTAACTTAAAAGCATAAGATAGTTATGATAAAATACTTACCTAGAAAAGCGATCGATGAGCTGTGATAGATTTATTGATGCGACACTAATAAAATCAGTATTTTACCTTCGGTTGATCGACAAGTAATAAATAGATACTTTTCGGGAGCGACGAAATGAATTTTTAAAAACTATTAAATTAAATTAACTTTATTAATTATTATATGTAATAATTAATTAATATTAATTCTAAATTACACGTCCGCTTGTAGAGCTGGATACAATACGAATGATTCTAGACACCGGTGGTCCTCGTCACGTTCCCAGAGACGGATGCGATAACATTCTGCTGACAATGCGTCTGGGAGAGTGGCGTGACTCTAGAATGTTCCGAGAAAGGCGGTGGTCCTCGTCACGTTCCCAGCGACGGATGCGATAACATTCTGCTGACAATGCGTCTGGGAGAGTGGCGTGACTCTAGAATGTTCCGAGAAAGGCGTTATGGGAACATAACTCCTCCCCCCTTAGCTCGAAGTTATTGGGAATACGTAGTTTTCCAATAACTTCGCTTACATCTAACGAGTAACTAACAAAACGGGTGGCTGAGGCTGGTTCTCATGTTGATTGACATGTAATTCACTAGCCTGCTCTCTTCCACGCCTTACTATAATTATATTCTTATATCTAAGGTAAACTAGATAACTAACACATGATACAATTATTAACACATACAGTACTATAATAGCGACACTGACACTGTTGAGATTTTCACTATATTGCCCATAATCACTTTTATCACTTTTCACACTTTTCTTTAACAGGTAGTTTAGATGCTGTACGTCGGCTAGGTCGATCCCCTTAAGATCGATGGCTTCGGTGTTTGCTATAAGGCTATTTCGCTGCTGTTCGTGGGTGAATACATCAGGTAAGGTAATGATCGGAACGGGGTTGTATTCCGTATCCAGTGGGTGATAATGACGTCCGTATATTACGATCTCATCTATTGACACGTCACATGATTCAAGAGTGGTTAGTAAGTATGTTCCTTGCAGAGTATTACGGGTGACATCATGGCTACAAGTCTGAGTAAGTATCTTGTCGTATTTAAAGTACAATATCCAACGGGTTGATCCTATTCTCTGGAGTTTGAGATCCTCTGATAGGACCTTACGCGGAAAGCACCGGGACAGGTTGCGCTGGTACTCCATCAGCTGCTCGATACAGGTCTCAGGGGCATATGGATTAAGGTCATCTTCAGAACATAAGTATTCGTTAGCGGTTATTTCCTGGCATGGACGGGCGGTTGGACGATATTTCTTACCTTCTACTAGCAGGAAAGGATATTCGGGAATAATGACGAAGGTTTGGGAATCGTGTGATACGGGTAAGGGGTACAATTTGAAATAATTATAAGTACTATTAATAACTAATGGAACATCAATTATAAACCTTATTTCATCATCTTTAAGGTAAGCTCTCACGGAAAGTGTTTCTTCAATGTTAATTAAGTTTTGCTCACTAACTGAATACATTAAATTGTCATACTTTGACACTTCATGCAGAATGGTTAAGAGTTCATTCGAATCGATTACAGATTTGTGTAGTACAGATACCTTGCTAAGTGCTAGAGCTGTTTCTAAGTTGTTAAGTTTAATATACAAAGTTCTAAAGTTTGCAATGAACATATTCAGGACGTTAGTTAAGTATGATACGAAGATATACATGTTTTCTCTAGATAGATCTGTCACAATACTTTCAATGCGTTGTAAACGCTCATTCATAACTTTAGTATTTTCATCGATAACTTGAGTAGTGTTAAGGAAGTGGTCCATCATTTCGGATATAAGGGTGATTTTGTTTGAGATGCCCTGTTCTCGAGTCTTAATTTCAGAAATAAGTTTGTCGTATCGTATTGCGTCATCATGATCCAGATTACCGGTAACAATTTTTAAGATAGAGCCGAGGGGATTGATTAGACCGCGTTTGTATCTTTTGGAGGGAATCAATTGTTCTATTTTGTTTAGGGTTTCATCACGAAGGTAATTAACCTGGTTGGTTAATTCTAGAATTTCGTTGATATACGACCTATTCTGACTAATGATCCTCACGAAATCAGAATATTTCTCTACATTATAATTTGTATCTGTAATAATGCCTTTGAGGTTAGTGACCTTAATGATTGACCACTTATTATGTTGCAGGAAAGCACGACCTTGTTTGACCGGTAATATACCTGGGTTTTGTTCAAGTTTTACCACTTGAAGGCCCTGGCTGTGGGGAACTTGGCAGAGGATGATCCTGATCATCGTCGTCCATAGTAGGACATGGTACCACCTGCGGAGGACGTTTAATGTTTTTAATAGGAGTTTTGGTGTATCTCTCGTTTATTTTGACTGGTACAATATTGCGTTCTATTTGTCCAGTGACTATGGCCTTATGGAACTTTGGTTTATCTTTAGATTGTCTCTTGTTTACAGCTTTGGCAAAGACCGTTTGTCCTATGCTTAAATCTGGTCCTGTCTCACCACCACGTTTCTTCACTATTTTTTCCTTAAAGGTATTCATTTTGTCAGAAAGATGTTTATATAGTTCGTGTGTCCTTTTTTTGTGATCTTTTATTAACTGTTGCCTGTAAGATTTGTCAAAGTCAATATCGAACGCGGAATTAAGTTCTGTATGGCCGAATACGACTTCAAATGGAGTTAGGTCTGTTGCACTATGTATTGTGTTATTATAAGCCATAACGGCGTATGTCATTACGGATGCTGTGTCTGTGTACTTTCTTTCGTACTTGGCTAAGCGATAAATTTCGATTATTGTTGAATGAAAGCGTTCAATCATACCCATTGAACTGGGATTATTGGGTGTTCCTATATGCAGTTGTATCTTATGTAAATCCGTAAGTTCCTTAAGTAGTTCATTATTGAACTCAGTACCCGGGTCACAACTAATTTTGCGTGGGATACCGTAGAATGCAAAGTATTTTAATAAGGCCCTGACTATTTCTGGGGTGGATCTCGATGGCACTTCGATAGCTTGTCCGATTTTGCTAAATGCGTCTATAAGAGTAAGATATTGTTTGGATTCTATTGAAAATGTATCAATGAAGATCTCTTGAAACGGAGCATCATGTGTTTGTGTAAGTTGTAACATCGGTTTTATTGGTTTACGGTCATATTTGGAGGCTCTACATTTTACACAGGCGTTAAGCATTGCCGCTACTGTCTCGTGCATATTTGGCCAGTAATAGCTACGCCTGATCCGTTTAATTGTTTCTGTGATTCCGCGGTGACATGTTTTCCCTTCGTGTATTTTATTAACGATCGCCTTTTGTTCTTTCTCATCTTCTATATATATGACTCGTTGTGTGCACTCGTGGAAATTAACTGTTCCTCTCTTAAATAATGTAATTATGACTTTACTAAAATCTTTGCGATGTTCTTCATTTTCGAAGTAAATGAAGTATTTGGTTTTTGGCTTGATGTACTTCTTTAAGAAGTCTTTTATTAGATCTTCGTTGTGTATGGGTAGGAACACTTCAAGTACTCTTTGATTATTTCTTGATAGATCCTTGACTTGCATATTATTACGGAACCAACTGAATACTAAAATTTGGTTTGGTTTGGTGTCTATTGCTTCGTGTAATATGGGAATACCTAGCGATTCCATATCGTTAGCGGAATGGATTGTCTCTGTGGAATCAGATTCGGATCGTACGGGGTATTGTGTTTGCTCGTTGGGTATATTTGTGTCGTGTATAGATTCGTGACTAACAGAAGCCGTACCTTCAGAATCAGATACTGTTAAAGTCCTTGAGTCATCTGAACGTCGTTTTGTCAAAGTCGCGATTTGTTCTGTCGGTTGTTCTAAATGTTCTTGTAGCTTGTGCTCACTATCGTCAATGTTAACTATCATAGAATCATTGTCGTCGTTTCCTAGTGCATTCAATTGTATACGGGATAGAGCATCGGCGTTCGCATTTTGTTTTCCGTTTTTATGTATTATATCAAAATCGTATTCTAGTAAGCGTAAGCGCCAGCGAGTTAGTTTGCTACTGACTTCTTTAAATTTATTCAACCAAGCAAGAGGCTGGTGATCCGTATATACTGTAAACTTTTTGCCGTATAGGTAAGGTCTAAAATGTTTTGTAGACCAGACTATGGCTAATAATTCTCGCTCAATTGCACTGTATTTTCTCTCTGTGTCTGTTAAGGTCCGGCTAGCGTATGCAACCGGTTTGTCGGATCCAACTGGTCCTTGTGATAGTACGGCGCCGATTGCTACTTCCGAGGCGTCTGTCGTCAGAATAAATGGTTTGGTCATGTCAGGGTATTGTAATATAGGAGCATTCACGAGGAGCTCTTTACACTTTTCAAATGCTTCTATGAACTTATCGTCTGTCACTACTCTTTTGCCCTTCTTAAGGCAAGCGGTCAAAGGTTGCGTGATTTTAGAGAAATCCTTGACAAACCTACGGTAGTAACCGACAAATCCTAAGAACCGTTTGATTTCTGTTTGAGTTTGTGGTATGGGATATTTTAGAACTGCTTGTATTTTGTCGTTGTTCGGTCGGAGTCCGTCTTTGGTCAAAGTATGTCCTAAGTACTGTACTTCCTTGCGTAAAAACTCAGATTTGTCAAGTTGTATTTTGAGGTTAGTTTGTCTAAGTCTGTCAAATACGGCGCGGAGTTTTTGAAGGTGTTCCTGTAAGCCATTTGAGTAAATTAAAATGTCGTCCAAATAGACTAGGCAGTGGATGCCCTGCAGCCCTCTTAAAACGTTATTCATCGTTCTCTGGAAAGTTGCAGGAGCCGTTTTAAGCCCAAAGGGCATACGAAGGAACTCGTAATGTTCGTTTTGTGTAGAGAAGCCTGTCTTCTCTCTATCGCACTCTTCTATTTCAATTTGGTGGTATCCTGATGCTAAATCGAGAGTAGTATAGTAATTACTCTTTCCGAGTTTATCGAACAAGTCACATATGTTTGGGATGGGGTACCTATCATCTACTGTAATCTCGTTAAGTCTTCGATAGTCCACGACCATTCTATATTTAACTTGTCCAGAGGCGTCCATCTTTTTCGGAACCAAATGAACAGGTGCACTCCAAGGCGAATGCGACTCTCTAATGACATTATCTTTAAGCAACTTTTCGACCTGACGTTTGATCTCTTCGGCTTGGGCCGGTGCCTGTCTATAGGGTTTGACGTAAATTGGGTCTTCATTAATTGTCCTAATACGATGTTTTACCTGATTCGTAAAGGTCAGAGGTAAGCTCTCGCAATAAAATATATCCTTATATTCATTGCAAAGTTGTTGAATGGCCTTGCTTTCTTCATCATTAAGGTGGTCTAGTCGTAGTTTGGATAAATTGTCGGTCAAAAGTTCGTCCATTTGTATGTCACTAAAGTCAGAACTGTAATTAACTTCACATATGTCGTTATTAAAGTTCGTTACTGTAAAAGGTGCCGTTATTGTTAGCGTGACGCGGTTTTCTGTAAGGTTTTGTATTACGGTGGTTGCAAAATAGTTTTCACACCGGACTATTGCTGTAGGCATACGTACGCCATCATAGAACTGCTTAAAGTTTAAAATTGCGTCTCCGTTTTCAAAATTTACTGGCAATGTCACTCGATGTTCAGAGCGTGGTTGGATTTCGATGACGTGATCGTCATTATAAATGATGGGTATTTTTGAACACTGTGTTTCTAATGTCTTATCTTTAAGGTTTATGTTAGCTTTGAGCCGTGACATGAGGTCACATCCTATAACCCCGTCGTAACGTCTATCCACATCATACACATAGAATTTATGATAACCATCTTCTTTAAATATGGAGAAGAGTGGAATATTAACGACTTCACTGTGAACGCTGGGTGCATGGGTGCTGGTGACCATAAAAGGTTCATAACTTTTTAACATGGCGAAATATTCATTCGCTTTTAGTGGACTCAAAAACGAACGCGTACTTCCAGAGTCTAGCATAAATTTTCCATCGATATCTGATATGTATATGTAAGGGAGTTTTAAGGAAGCATCATAATTTATTTCTATCATTTCGTGCTTGTTGGGTCTACGCTTATGTGAAAATTTTCCACAGCACTACATACATCTTGATTGTGGGGCGCTGAAGGCGTACTATCGTGTGAATCACTTTCGCAGATTTTATTATCAGTGGGGTTGTTGTCGATTATAGGCTCGTCATATATGTAAAAACCGTCATATGCGTCAGGAGTCATGTCATAGTAACAATCATAAGTCTCATAAGGCTGGTAATATTCTTCATACTGACCTTCCAGTGCATACGTTTCGTTTATGGGTAGCTGTTGAGGTCTCGCTGCTGGAGCAGTCCTCATAGAAACGTCATTGTCATATTTATGACTGACGTAGCCTTGAGGCTGTGGTGGTTTATAGCCAAACTGTCCAGCTTGGGGTCGGAACCCAAACTGGTTTACCGGAGGCCTATATCCAAACTGATTTGTCGGAGGCCTATATCCAAATTGGTTTGGCGGAGGTCTATACCCAAACTGTCCTACCTGAGGTCGGAAACCGAATTGTCCCGTTTGTGGTCTTGGTCCAAATTGTTGTTGAGGGGGCCCACCTGGAACTACCGGTGGTTTGAAACCCATTTGTGCTGGAGGTCGGTATCCAAAGGTACCTACTTGTTGGCGTGCAAATTGTTGGGTTGGTAATTGTTGCCGCACCAGATGCTGACTGGTCTGGTTTGGTATACCAAATTTGAACTGGGTCTGAGGTTGTGGTGCCATAAGTGGCCTAAAGTTAGACTGAGATGGAAACGTTTGAGGTCGATTCTGTAACATTTTGGTGCGTTGATTATATTGTTCTTGAAAATTTACTTCTTCTAGCACGTGTTTTAGTGCATCTTCTAGCGTAGTGGGGTTTTTGATTCTTATAAGTCTCACCATGTGCTCTGGTAGATTATATAGGAACACATTTAGAGAGGTATTGTTGTATATAATTTGTTTAGCTTCTTTTAACTGTGCGGAATGATTTTGATTAACTTTAGATAATAGAACGGCCCGAACGTCCTGTATACGTCCACAAAATTCTAAGAATGTTTCATTAGGCCTAATTTTTAAAGTTTCTAATTCGATGGCTACACACTCCTCGCTTCGTGGGTCACCGAAATGTTGGAGAAGGAGGGCTTTTAATTCATCGTATGTTACGAAGTCGCTTCTTTCGCTAATTAAAGCCGCAGCTTTGCCCGATAGTCTACTCGTCACATATTGCATTAGGAACTCATTTCGCTCCTCGGTGCCTTGATAACGTTGAATGACATACTCACATTTTCTAAGAAATAAATTTAGAACTTTGGTGTCCCCATTAAACTCGGGGATGAGACCTAAAATTTCGCGTGGCACAGTTTGTTGATTTGCCAACAACCGCGGTAAATCAGCGGGCGCTGCTGGGGCTCCAAGTACCCTTTGTTCGTTAGCCATAATTATATAATTCTAGCGGACGTTATACAAATTCTATACCTAATAGTATTCCCTAAGATACTACACTATAACTTATATATATTTCCTTATACTATTCTATTATATGCCTAGCAAAACAACTCTAAGTTAAAGACATACAAGGCTAAGCGCAATGAGATTCGCTTTCGACCTTAACGTAACCTAATGTGCAATTTTATTCACATACAAACTAAGTATAACAGTTTACAAAATTCAGGGAGTTTAGGGCAAGGTAGGAAGTAGAAGGATTTTACTGTACTCACTGTCCAATCGCCGAATAACTCGCCATAATTTTCCGGTCCCCTGTATCGTATTTGTTTGGTTCGAGGATAGCCGCGTAGCACGAATCACTGAGTCTAAGTATAGTCGCACTAACGGATGCCACTCGCGAACTTTCACTTAAATGTTCGGATTATACGAACGCGGACTTCGCGATGGCACGTGCCGGCTATCCTACCGGCTGCGCCAGATACTTTTCGGGAGCGACGAAATGAATTTTTAAAAACTATTAAATTAAATTAACTTTATTAATTATTATATGTAATAATTAATTAATATTAATTCTAAATTACACGTCCGCTTGTAGAGCTGGATACAATACGAATGATTCTAGACACCGGTGGTCCTCGTCACGTTCCCAGCGACGGATGCGATAACATTCTGCTGACAATGCGTCTGGGAGAGTGGCGTGACTCTAGAATGTTCCGAGAAAGGCGGTGGTCCTCGTCACGTTCCCAGCGACGGATGCGATAACATTCTGCTGACAATGCGTCTGGGAGAGTGGCGTGACTCTAGAATGTTCCGAGAAAGGCGTTATGGGAACATAACTAAATAGTAAACATAAACAACACACATTTTTAAAACAAAACACTGTCGTGACTCCCCACGACAGTGTTTTGTTTTAAAAATGTGACGAGTAACTGACGAGAGCGAGTTTTTTTCATCTCTTTCGCACGCACGGTAACCAGACGCGTGCTGCCGCGTTCTGCGATTCTTGCGGGCGAGCGAGCGCGTATTTTGGACTATGCCTACGCGCCTCGCGTATAATAAATGTTCGTGCAGCACGTCTCACTCCGTTCTCTGGGTATCGGCCGAGTTGATATGGCCATGAAATATCTGTACTTGTACTAATATTTATTCCGTAGTCAAAGTTAAGTAAATGATGAGTTGTCTATTCGTCTGTAAAGTGTAAATTTCCCGCCCTCTGAACCGCCGCCGCCGCCCTCTGAACTTCCCGCCCGGGGCATGGGCCCCGGCTTGCCCCCCCCTAGATCCGGGGCTGCTATATATATACTTAGGTAAGCAGATTACTCCTCAACTAAGTCATTGTTTCTTCGACATGTGGTTTAGGTACAGTTCCCAGCATACCATTGTATTTATAAATATTACTTAAGGTTAATAGTTACTTTGCCCTATATAACGCATGTTATCAGGGCAGTGTCATCTCAACTCACACCTACATACTTCATAAAAACCCACACAATATCTATGTTCTTATAAATTTTGAAATATCATGCGAAATAATTTATAAACACCTGCAGTCTATTGCAAAATATTTACCTGTGAGTTCTGAAAGCTAAATCTAATTGAAAGCTGGCTGATACTCTCTAGGAATCGCTCGCGTGGCATACCGGGTACAAAATTCGATATTTTTTTTTTACCGTGTTTGGTTTTTCAAAGCATTTCCCAGTACTGTTCATAAATAATGAAGACATGTATTGTATTTATGAGATGTCATGTCACCTTACACTAAGCTATAAAGAAGCATAGATAAGTCAGGAAGATTTACCCAACAGTTACAATAAATACATGAAGTAAATTATTGGTCCCCTTTTTTGTGTGGAAATGACGCGGTCCCTTTTCTGAGGACGGCGTGAAAGCCACGGAAGAGAGGGTCTCTTCCGTGGTAAAAGCCGCGTTTTTTAATGCTGTGTCCAGCAATCGTGTAGTCATACTAAATACATTTCCACCCAACTGTAACGTTTTTGATTTGGGGCTGACTGAAACTATTAATTTACCATTTTCTACCATTCTACCATTACTACTACATATCTACCATTTACCCAGCATCACCAAACTAGAGCTTTGTGATATTACCCATTACCCTACTGTTGCGTTACTTATAAACTACAATATACGCTCCGCGGTTTCACCCGCTTGAAGTAACCGGTTTTCCTGCTACCCCAGTTATCTTGCGGTAGGTATACTTTAACAATAGCTACCTGTACTTACTTTTTCTATGACAAAAATAACCTATATCTACAAGGAACAACATTTCTTTGGGATAAATGTATTATGCTTATGTGTTACTCCAGGTTATATCTTATATATGTATATGATGAAATTCGGTATGGAGATAGCTTATAATAGGTACCCTGGATTAACACATATGCTTATTTTAATTATCAACATCAACACAGTTTTTCATCATCACGCGGGTAAAACCTCGGGGCGCAGCTAGTTGATAATATTATTGTGATTTTTACTCGTGACAACAAAAACCTTAGTAAGTGTACATTCCGACAGATAACAATCGGGGAAGCAAAACGAATGACCAAATAAAGCGTTGCGTAATCGCTGCGGAACCGTCTTGCAGCCGCGCTGGCTATTGTTAGCATCCGGCCTTCCGGAGTGTCTCTAATTAACAAAGTACTAAATCTAGAACCAGTCCAGTCTAATCTCTGGCCTAGATTTGTTATTAGAGCTTAAGTTTATTGACGTTGTCAAAGATAAATAACTTGATTTAGATTTATCCTGTGCACACTCATTTTATTGCAGATCTAGAAAGCTGTCTTTAAGTAAACAACTTAGTACCTGAAGACCGAGTTTTAGTCAACGTTTTCCAAGGCAAGACACCTATTATGCTCGTAGTAGGTATCCACTTAGTTTATTTATAAATTAGTATCATCGTGTAGATTTGTTTGCGGATACAATGATAATGATTGTCATTATCATCATCATCTAGGCTATAGGAAATCCACTGCTGGACATACGCCTCCTCCATTAATTCACCGGTTGGAATAGCGGCTTTCATCCAGAATGATCATAACTAATATTAAATTGTTATTAACACATATAATTAAGATAGTTAGCGCCTTAATTGGTATACCTACTGTTAGCTTACCAACTAATGTAATAAATAAATAACGATAATTATGTACATGCTACGTATAACCTTATTAATGTAAGTACCCTTTTATACAAATCGTTACAGCTGTTTCTAATATAGTATGGAGGTACACCTGTACAAGTATTCCTCGTTTATTAGCCACCTGCCTTGGGCCACCAGCTTTGGACGAAATATTCGAGGAAAGCTTACAGTACCATAAGGGTCCAATATAACGACGCATTTCGCATCCTTATGAAGAAGCCTAGATACTGCAGCGCGTCGGGCATGTTCGCTGATGCAAGGGTTCCCGATTTTTTTGCAGTTATAACATCTCGTATTGTGTCCTTTTGGAACAGAATACGAGGATCCAGTAATGCAATCCTGAAGTCTTTAGGTAAGTCTAAGTCCGATCTTCAGATTTTGGGTCTCAGTCCACCAGAACGAAAATCGTAAATGACTTGTAATAGAGCAATTTTTATTATTATTTATTGCATTTATAACCAATTTCATAATATACTTTTACTCTTATTTTTTTACTTTATACTTTTATTAGTTTTAGTTTGTTATTTTGGACCATTTATATTTTGTAATTTTGTGATATATGGGTCCTTTTGCCTGCAATAAAGATATATTATTTATTTTATTTTGTTTTATTGGTATATAAAATATTTATATCTAACAATTGTTCCTGATCTGCACAACGCCCTAATTCTCATTCTAAAATTGTAGCAAGATTTGGTGAATCCAACGTTGGTAATTATATTTTCTTTGTAAGACGACTTTCTCGTCTTTGTCTTCCTTTCCTCGTTATATGAGGTAAAGAAGAAAAGCAAACAGTCCCCAATTATAACTCTTATTCTCGTCTCACAAGAGTTTCAACGCCATCTTTCGTAAACTTGTGAACCGATAGACCAATCTATGTGAGGGTATCTCAGTCATACGAGCTATCCACGAACCTATAACGAAGTACATATACAAATCCATGGTAATATCATATTATATAAAATTATACCATACCTAGAATGCACACCTAGTACGAGGATGAATCAAAACCCGGTAATTTCAGGATGTAATACAGGTAGGTACCTGCCGTCAGGACTTTCCGTATATTAGGTATAATCTATGGTCAGGACTTGCCTACCTACTAACCTTAAAATAAATCGTACCTAGTTCAAACTTGTTCGCTTACTACATATAAGTTTAAAGTTATTCATCATTTTCTACAGATAAAAAATGTTTACCATATGTAGACACTAGAATGTTGCCATATAAAGCACCAGCGAGCGGCGACTTAAAATTCTTTTACTTCTTAACACTTTGGTAATCTCTTCAGCCGATTTACTAAATTAGGTAACATAGGTACTTAGGTCATTACGTAAATGCTCGCATATTTGGCGACGGTACATATTTCGTTCTTCCCACATGCCTAAGTAAATATGGTAACATTCTTATTGTAAGTTTGGACAACGCAATTTTGTGTTATTGCTCAATTGTTACTGTACCTATAGTTTCATAAATAATTGTTATACACATGAACGGGAATCTGTCGGTCCGCGGCAACATGCTGGCTCGCAGATTCGCCCGATGTACGGACCAGGTTAATATAACGCTGTCAGCATTGCCATACTGTACACGGGTGCTCTGTGGACCAGTTACACTAAAAGGTCAATAGAAACCCTTCGCATCCAATGTAATAACATTTTTAGGACAATATTGAGACTCCCTCGTTTTTGCAGTGCCTCCGAAACGTTTGCCAATACTTATACCGACGGTTTTCATGCTGTCGTACGCAAAAAAGTCGCGCCACTGATCAGAAGGGTGCGAGGTAGTCACAACAGCATCCTAAGAATAGTTATTGGTGAAGACTTACGAGCGCCCATACTAAGGCATTATATGCGGGTGATGATCCACTAGGAATGGTGATATCCGGCCGGACGTGGTGCCTTATTGTAGTGTGAATTTTAATTTTATCATTAGTATTAGCTGTATTATAATAATGTAATTTATTTATAAGTATGGATCATTTGTAGTCTGCTTAAATAAATGAATTTGAATTTCAATTAACCGTTCCTGCCTTTAGTAGCTAACACCGATTTGGTCTAGAATTACAACATACTGCGCTCGCCAACCCGCCTGGCAAGCGTGGTGAATACCAGACTCCACCTAAAAAAATGATACTAAAATATGGAACAGCCTTCAACACCCAAAAGTGTGAAATAATTTGTCGAATTCGGTACCATGAGCACAAGATTTTGATACCAGCTACTTTTGAGCTGTCATGGTTGAAGTATGTTCCATTTTTTGGTATTTTTTTTTTACATTTCAGTGACCTTTGCTACTCAAGGGATCGATTTCGTCATTGAGTGGTATGTTCACCGACTTCTCCACCCCCAACTTTAATGTCATCCGCGTATGCGCAGCACTTTTTAGTTATTGGAGTGTAACTCAAAACCGCTTGACCGATTTTGATGAGATTTAAAGGGGACTACACGGAAAGCATCAGCTTTTAAATGAAAAAATGAGTTATATAAATCGATTTACCCAATCGAAAGTTCTGAGGTAACAAAAATAAAAAAAACATACGTGTCGAGTTAATAATCTCCTCCTTATTTTGAAGTTCGGTTTAAAAGATATGTGGGGGAGGCTTATGTCCAGGAGTATATTAGTAATAGTGGTCTATAGCACAGGATGATGATAATGACATAGCTTAGATACAAATCTATATTGGAAAGAAAGAACGCAGTGCTAGGATAAAAAAGAAACGTAAAAATATGCAATGATATTGGAATTGCAATTATTATAAAAAGAAAGGTAGGTAGGCTCTCAGTTCACAACTTAACTAAAAATTGCTTTAATACTGTTAAATGTAGTTAATCTACATTATTACTTAACATTAACTACATGCAAACCCACACCGAGTTATAAGTTTTATAATAGCTCTTTGTGAATTAAGTCAAAGCACAGGAAGGTAATATATCTATCTAATTCATTATAAAAAAACCATACGGGTTGCATTGAGAAACTACTCCCTTTTTTGAAGTCGGTTAAAATTATTTAGAGACCTACGTGCCGAATAACTTCCGATGCCGCCGGGTCGATAGGGAATAAAACCCCTTAGGTGCACACACTCATAGACTATACCTAATATACGGAAAACATACACTAACTATCGAGTTACTATGTGATCCATATATGGTCTATGACCTAATAGGTATCTATTAGGTACCTATATGGCATGAACCTAATGCGGTCCACCTCCGAGGAGCTAAATTCATATTCGATAATTTATTATACCAATTTTATGCTCAATACAGGATATTAATGCAAGTGTTGTTACAATGTAGATTATGATCGCTATACTTACCTAACTCTTATTGGATATTCAAATTAATAAATTTGTTAATAGGTATAATTATATAGAACATTTAATGTCAATCCAACTCCATATTATTAAGACATTGAAACTATTCTTACTACTACTACGACCAAAAACAAAATGAGGCTATCACAGATATATATAACAATAGGTGAGGACATGTGCGATTTAGCGAATTTCGCATCGCACGAGGCCTTGTAGATGGTTTTACGAAGTTAGATCCATAGATAAGATTAATTAATTAAACTCTCATAGTAAATCACTCTAAGAGGTGTCTGATAAATGATGATAGCTTAAGCAACCAACAAGAATAAATAGCAGATTTAATATTGCAAATTACAGTGTTAGAGCTCCGTAGTATGGCTGCCAGAGGCGGCGCCAGGATTACATTCAGGGAGGTGCATCTGCTTTTACCTTCACATTATACTTACTACAAACACAAAAAGTCTAAGCAACATGTTTGGTTTTGAACTGTTGTACGATGTCCATACACCACTCGTTTCGACGATGACGGCCGCGAGGATACTTAATTTATTGACAAAATAATGAACAAATTTAGACAGCAACCTATGCACCAGCTGAAAGCTTCTGGTGTTCCTACCGGGGCCACGAGTAGCTACGCTTTCGCATTCCTCCATGGCCGCGGCCGCGGTGGTCCGTTTTCCGGACACCTTTTCGGTAGATGGGGTGATCGCAAACCTTTCAGTTTTATGTAAATAAATTACTATGTATTTTCTTTCCTGACAGGGGGTGCACCCCCTTACACCCTGCCGGCATACATGATTGATACATTCCATAAACACTTTTAGCTTTGTCGCATATTAATTGTAGAATACATACATTGCGGCGGGAAATATACATAAGACGTTGTTTTATATGCCGAAGTGACTGTTTTTTTAAGACTGCAATTCAATGAAAATTACAATGAAAGTCTCAATCCCATAGGTATGGTTCAAATATGTAACTACTATCTTGGTTTGCTTAATAATTGTTAAGCATATAGTTATCCATGTGCATACATTCATCTAAATCGTTAGAGCTGTTTACGATTCCTGCAGATTCATGCAAGAAATTTTCGTTTGTTAACATTTAATTACCTTATAAAAAATGTATGAGACAATACTAAAAAAATATTCTTCCTACAAATAAAATAATAACAATCTAGTCTAAATTAAATACTATTAAAAGAAAATGATAAAAGGTTATCCATCTGCCTTCAACGGGTCCTACAGTACTTCGGTCATGTAGCGCGTAGACATCCTGACATCCTGGAAAGACTAATCGTTACCGGAAAAATAGAAGGCAAAAGGCCTAGAGGCCGAAGCCCGAAACGATGGTCTGACCAGGAGCCAAAAATGCCGGTTAACGTAGCTCTCCACACAGGTGAAGAGAAGCAGTCAAAAAAATTCATAGGTGTCACGATCCTCAACAATGAGGGAACGACTGAGGAGAGTCTATTAAGCCGCGTCACATCGATCGTGTCATTTAAACGTTTCGATAATCTTTATGGCAGAGCAACGTTTGGCAGGTCAGCTAGTAATGTATATTAAGACTAGCTACCCGACAAATTAATAATAAGACGCTGTGCTATCTGAACTACGAATTTAGAAACACAAAAAATATTCCACAACGAAATTGGTTATTATTTTAATGGTTTATGATATAGATATAGAGTACAAAATTAAATACGAGTGGAGTGAGGCAAAGTGACAAATCCCTAATGGGAGTAAACGGGGAGAGAATTTCGAGCTGAGCTTTAGCGTATGACTATGTGTGTACCTATTTGTACTGTGTGTATTAGTGATGGGCCAACTCGGCAAAAAACTCAAATCGCGTTAATTCGATTTGAGAAGTCGAGTCGACCCATCTCTAGTGTGTATGTACCTAGAGGCACGTTCTCTTGAAGTGTGAGAACTGTTTACTAACACATCTTATAATAAATTAATTATCATCGTTACGTAATATTCAATGCCAATAAATATCCATCAATTAGAATATTTGTACTAGTCAGACGTCGCTTTAATATTTCTAAAGACATTAGTCAAAAGGAACAAAAAAATATTTAGCACCGCTTAGTGAAGAGTAATTGTTCTAAAAGGTGAAGGTTTGTTAACCCTTTTCAACAGATTGAGTAATCGAAAGTACCTAAAATGTATCTTGGTGGGTACTTATACATCGGGATATTTCTAACAATGATTACCTAAAACTATAAAAAGATAGGGTAGATAGATGGGCTTAATACTATATAAAACAGCTTCATAAAAAAATATCATAGAAGGAAAGAGAGACGGCAAGATAGAAAGAGGAAAACAGAAGATGTGTCATACAGATTTAACAGAAGTTAGAGATGGTGTCGGAAAGAAAAATCTGGAAAAAGTTGCATCAGCAACAACGACAAAAGCGAGGCTCTTAAATAAGAAGAAAAAGAATAATATAATAGTCCTGTCCAATAGGACAGGACTTACTCCTAAAGGACATAGGAGTAAGCGTTTAGTGGATTCTAGGAAGCGGCTAAAATACTGGTACTACATGTTTTATTCCACTACCTTACTAATAAATAATATTTACTATCCCTACCCTTCAACCTAAGGTAATGCAATTCACGAACTTCAAGCATAAATCATTTGCTTCTCCTTTCATAATCAAACTGATCTGGAGTAAAACTCATGCTCCATGTCTATCTATAAGAAGATACAATCCTACAAATTAAAGGGCAAAAGAGCCCGAGTTCGCAGCCCAATGCGTTGGTTTGATCAAGTCTGCGACATTCTGGACATATCTTTCCAGGATGCAATGCACATCACCGGGAACCGGGGAACATGGCGTGATATCATTTGGTGAAGGATCGTAGAGGGAGGAGGCCATGACGAGAATGAATTGAGGAGTTTGAGGTATCCTAGAGTTTTGAAGTCACAAGGGCAGATGTCTTCCAGAAGAGTACTACTGACGTGTTATGTATAAGTAAAGAAATTTGTCGATTCGCTGGGTGTCTTCTGTCACCTGTATACCACCTTACCATCTTTATGTATCAGGGTTTAAGAATTGTTATAAAACGGAATAATGATAGTCTGTGCAGACGGTACCTACGTGCGTTATTCATTAGTTATACGAATGCAATGCAATAGCTGTGAAGCCAATAATTGTTCCTTATTGAAACTCCTCCTTTCAGCAGCAGTTATCCTTGAGAGCTACTCGTATTTTTAACAAACACAGAAATCACTTATCAACGTACAAGCCAAGGATTTTTTTTTTAATGTTTAATTTATGGTATCAAATATTACATAAATTTAGATTTTTTAAAAATATTTTCCATGATCTAGCATTTGACCACTATCTCACTTGATGATCAGTGATGATGTAGTCGAAGATGTTATCACGCTAGACCTAGAATCAAAGGCTGCTGCCTGCACACACTATGTGTTTGGTGACAGTTTTTTATACTTGAGGGCGGTAGCTAGCCAAGCGGGTACTGGAAAGTACTCTACCACCATGCTGGGTGTGTTACCTTCACCGGAAGCTCAAGCTACAGCTTGGGAACGAACAGTTGGGAATCGAACCAAGTATCCGTCAGTTTGACAGGCGAGACGCTCCCCCCGATGAGCTACCATCGCTTCGAAAATTGTCTATAGGGCCAACTTATTTCATTCGAGGAGACTTACAGTCCATATGCATGAGATACTGAATTCCTTGTTTTATATATGTCATACATATTACAGTGAGAAATTTATTGCATTCCTTGTGTTCGTTTTATCCTTGCTATTACAACAGCTTATAAGATTCAACCTAATACTAATGCAGCTGTGAACAGCTTCCGCGTATTGGTAACTCACGCTTCTTTGCAACAAACAATATCTACCTGGGCGCTAGACATAAGATACATATCACCGGTCATGCCAGTTCATTAATAAGACAGCCCGTAATATCAATTTTCACGTATCATAATAATTACCTAATTGGTTACGTAATTTGCATAATCACAAATGAGAGCGAGACAGTCGATACGTCATATTGCTCATATCACATTATTTGTACTGTACAAAACACAAAAGGTACTTGAATATTGTGATAAAATTACTTCAGATGGTATGAATATGAAATTATTATCAAAACAGCAAGCTTATGAACCAATACATTTAGGCAATGTTGCTTTATAATGTACCGTTACAGAACATGACAATGTATTATGTCTTGAATAAATGTGGTTTCTTTCTTTCTTTCTTTACTTTATTAGATAGTGGAAAAAAAACTGTACTTAATTGGCTTCAGAGTCTTTTTTGCAAGGTAGGTACACCTTGCAAAAAAGACTTTGTGTTCATCAACCATCTCGGAGAACCTTTTTCTTGTAATGGTTAACTAATTAAAAACTATTCATATTGAACTGTTCTCCAACGTGCTGTTATGTGCTTTGAGAAGGCATGTCAAATCATCGGTCCCTATTTGACTCTCGTAGAGTGGGACCTTTGGAGGCTCTCATTCCGGCAGATGCAGGTCCTCTTGGGGCCTGCAGGCATGGTTGTTTCGGGAGTTAAGTACTTGCAACGCAAATAATTTGAATAATGAGAGCCCGCTGCAAGGCGGGCAGCGACTCAGTCGACAGGGGAGAACACGTGATCTCATGCCGTGCATCTCTCTAGTCGACGACGGTGAAATACCCAGATATTTAGTGGGCATGTCGCGTGTATTGTTGGCGGAGGCGGCCACATAACCACCCTGACTCCACAGGCTGCCCCACCAGCCTCAGGTCAGAGGCAGAGAATGCCGGCCAACCAGCCATTTTAATTAATTTTTATCTTTAATTTTAATAAGAAACTTTTAAAATATCAGCGAAGTTTTTAGAGCAAACTAAAACACCATCCGTTGCGTATCTATCCCGGAGGATGCGAGTTAGGATCACGAGTTTAGATTTTTTGTAAAATCTAGAAGAGACGGTTATTTCAGAGCACAAATTAGTTCTATGAATTACATTTCAATTACGTTGTTATCATTGATCATTTCGTTACAAACTCAAAATACTTGAACTAAGGTTATGATGCAACACAATTTTTCAAGTTGCATTTCATTATGGAGCTCTGTGAACCGCGACCTTGCCGCACTAGACACACGTAAGCACACCTTTTACTTGGAGAATGTGGTATTTCTTAAATAAGCTTGCGCTGATGTGTAACTGCACACGTTTAGTGGTCAACACCGAATAGGGCTGGCATTTGGAACATATAAGCCAGTATTGGGGTTACATTTTTTGCGTTTTCAGTTTTTGAGGGCTTAAGGCGCTGGGATTAGAGAAATCGCTATTTTTAATGTAACCTCCTTTTTTTAAGTCGATTAAATATGTCGAACGCCACGATTTACCCAAAAGCTTTTAAATGACGTAATATACAAGACGCTCGCCGTGACTCAGTCGTCAGTCGCATGACTTCTGGGCCCGGGGCGCTGGGTTCGAATCCCGGCAGGGGCAAGCATTTATGTGATATTTGTCACTGGTCTTGAATGTTTGTTGTGTTGTCATATTGTATGTCCATGCCTCCCGCGACACAGCGAATCCTAGTGCGGGGGGTTAGTGGAAGAAATAAAAATGGGAGCATTGTCTGCGAATTTCTTTCTGCGGACGAGTTTTATCTCACTTTATAATTTGCTTTCATAAATTCCTAATTGATGAGTCATTATATGACGATAGCCCTACACTTGCGTGTCAAGTTTTACAGATGTTTTGAAAGCATCCGCAAATAGTTTTAAACGATGTGCCACGCAGCCTCTGATGCCGCGGTCAAATTACGCAATTCCTTTCACGAGCTGGTCAAACGTTTGGATATATATCTATATCCTTAGGTCACGATCGTAGATATTTGGCCACTGTAACTTACTCATATTTCCAAATGGATCGACCGATAAAGTAGTAACAGTAGTTCTAAGCATTTCAGTTCAAAGCCCGGCATAGACAAATATTTATGCATTTATTATTTAGCATAGGGTAGATGTTTGTTCCGGATCTTGGATGTTTTTTAATGTAGTTAAGTGTGTTCATACCTTTCAACCCAACACAGGGAGTTCTCGGATTGGATTGTAACTCATTAAAATTGAATTACGATTCGAGAACACTTATCGCAGCTGTACCGTATCTGTACCTATCGCCGTATGCACAAGCAGACGGAAAGCCTGATGATAAGCGGTCGTCTGTGCCTTTGGATATCTGGTAAGACTAAGGGCATAACGATGCGATGCCAATCCTTTTAACCGACTTCAAAAAGAGGAGGAGGTTTCTCATTTCGACCCCACGAGTATATACATTTTTTTCTTTTATGTATGTTCGCTAATATATTCGTCATTTATGAGCCGAAGTTGATGATTCGTTTTTTGTTATATACCTTTGAAGTGGTTACATTTAAATTTCATTAAAATCGGTCTAGCGGTTCTGGAGTTTTACTCCAATAACTGGATATTGTTTCGTATATCTGGATGAATTGCTTATTTAGGGTGAATGACAATTGATCCGGTGAGTAGCAAAGGTAAAAAAAAATACCAAAAAATGGAACCGACTTAAAAAAGTGAAAAAACTTGTCGAAGGTCAGCGAATATTTTTTTTAAGACTGTTTATTTATTTATTTTATCGGTAGATTCGCACTATATGTACTCCCATGAGTAAATTGTATGTGGCTCATCGGCTAGTGCTGTGGTAAAACTGTGATGCCGGAATAAGGTTAAGGTTATCTTACGTACTAGTCGATGTACGTCTACGGCATGGCCCGACGTGTAATTATTTTTGTTTTTAGTAGAGTGAACTATAATAAACAAATATAAAACATAGTCAACCTATTTACATATATTTTTTACATTTTTATTCAACAAAAATAGTCAACATTACAAAGACCATGGTACTTGGTCTATTTGATAAAGTCTGGAGACATTTAATGTTCATCTAGGCCATAATTAATGTTATAATAACTAACCAGGAAGCACGTCGTTACAAGGACACGCTTTCACCAAAGGCGATACCATGCCTTTCTATTCAGCGCATGTTGCCGGTACTACTGGGTTTGCAAAGCGACACACGGTCGTAGTGAAAGGTGAACGCACAAAGTTATCGTAAGTGTATATTTAATATTGTCATATTATAATACATTTTTACGTAAAAAAATATAATAGCTCAGTGGAGCTGTGCTTGGGGTTTAGAATATGGCGTTATTCAGTAGCGTTTCGAGATAGTTATTGTCTAAAATTACGTACGTAGAAAGACGCGTGATCTAGTCATATAATTACTTAACAATTATTCTTGTGTCATATAGTTCTGGATTTTCAACAATATACTTATACTACCTATACTTTACTCTTAGGCGAAACTAGACTTTATCCGATATATGATATATGAGAATAATCTACTAAAATTTACCAAAGCTTTATTCATATAATAAATCATATCATATAATAAATCATATCATATAATAATAAAGTAAGAATAAGACAATATATAATTAATAAGACATAGGCTTGACGCAAGGTAGTTTGAAAAGGGAAATGTAATCATATGATGCATCATCGCATTAAGTTGTTTAAATTAGATTAGTGCTTTGTGTTTGAAAATTAACTTCTTACATTGATATTGATTGATTGATATAAACTTGTAATGTGAACCCCGATGGATATAAAAAATCTCATCTTTTTAAATCATTAGTATGGTACTAATTACCTAACTAGTGACCGATTGCCGGTCTTAATGTAAGGGTAGTACAAAAACGTCTAGAAACACAAGCGAGCACTAAAAGTAGCATACTGCTAAAATACTCAAAATAATATATTTTTTAATATTTTTTTATTTAAAATGTATGATAATCAAGAGAGTTTTCATAATTAATAACGCTTAAGCGACGGACTATGGAATTTCTGCCGGTAGCAATTACAACCGTTCGTTCTATTGTGCGAGTGCTACGGAATTTTCCGAAATTATTAATAATAGCAATTAAAAGCCAATCCGCTACTCATTTTTACCCTCAGTATGTCACAGATCAACTCAATTCGCGAACAAACAAGTCAGCGTTCTGCACGCTTAGTATATTATAAACAATCACTATTATATAATACCATCGAATGTGGGACGAGTTTAATTGATTAAAAGAATCGTTAGTGTCTGAATTATATATATTTTTGTGTTATGGTCTAGCTAGTGCGGGCAATGCTGTAATAATAAATGTATCCATGGATGTTGAAGTTACTATAATAAACCGGATTCTTACCGTGACACGTGTTAACATATTCCAGTGAGTTAAAAAACTAAAGCCGTGTTTGTGGATTTCTGAAGAGATTCTTTCAGAATTTTGAAAATTCTGTCGGTGAAAGTATATAGCTATTTGAGTCAATACATTTTCACCGACAGAATTGTCACATAATAAAACCTTTGTTTATGCACATTTGTTTATAACAAAGTAATAAAAATTATCAAAAATGATGTAAGACAGAATAGACAGTAAATTAAGTCAATTTTAAACTCTTTCTATACTAAACTTATTCAAACTAAATGAAAAAAGCAAACTGCCAATTTTCGGAATATCTATAATTACTACTAATATTATACTATTAATGTAATGTAGCGCTTATAAAATCATTTATAATTTTTTTTAATGAAATAATAACCATCTTTGGGTACATTATCATTTTTAATGCCTCTTAAGTTTTAAGTGGCCGTGGTGGTACCGGCCTAGAATAGTACTCCCCCATCTCTTCCCGTGGGTGCCGTAAGAGTCGGCTAAGGGATAACGTACCAGGAGGTGGGCAGCAGCGCCTTCTGAGGATCGGAAATCATACTGCGCTCGCCAACCCGCGTGCCAAGCGTGGCGAGTATTGGCAAATCCCCCCTATATGGGGGAGGCATACGTCCAGCAGTGGACGCACATGGCTGAGGAAAGAAAAAAAAAAAGAAAAGAAAGTTTTAAGTGGTTTTTTTTCGTTGACCGTAAATTATACGTGAAATTTTACCACGAACTTTTTTTGACAAGAAGGTCTTCGTTTAAATAATAACAAATTTAAAAACATATATGTTGAATACTCGTATTCTTATTATGAATACGTCGTTCTATGCATAAATATATATTATTGAATCCCCACCTGACTAACTAATTAGGCACCACCCCGCAAGATTTAAACTCAATCATGTAGCGGTATGTTCTGGGAGCTATATTTAACAAAAAAATATCCTTTGTATTGAAAGTATCAGACTATGCCTGCTAGAGCGTTTCGTCACCGATCAGCACCGTCACGTGGCATGTACGCAGCGTTAACTAAAATGTCGACGAGAATATTTTGCAGGTAGGTACTGTTACGCTCTGGGCATGGCGCGCAACTTTACCAAACCTCTGCGCGATAGCAGCAGAACTTTTCTTCATCCTCAACTAAACGCCTGAATAATGTCCGATACCCTCCTTAGGATTCGTCCTTATAGAAAATAGCGTAGAGTCTCTGTTTTGTTTTGTTCTTCTTCATTCAAAGTTATAGGAATCATTGCCAGTTGTCCCTTAATTAAATCTAACAGCCATTTCTATTTAAAAAACTTGATAACACTTCAAGACGTCCGCGCAAGCAACACAGATAGGTATGCGGAAGAACGAAGGCAGAACGAAACCGGTGCTGTATGTTTTTGAACGGATTTCTATCGGTTTTGCATACAGACTTCATACGGGATAGATACGGCCTTCATACGGAATGCATACGGACACAGAGCCCCGACGATCCGTTGCAGTGAGCATAGTAGAGTGTTACTTTCCGATCCTGATACGTTCATAGCTGGTCATGGTATGGTACGGTATAGTAGGCACACACTTTAATGCTTTAAAAACCCTTGTAATTAAAGCTAACACATCAATTGTATAATAAATAAAATTAACAGTTTACAAAACGTTTATTTGGGTTTCGTCACTAAGTAATTATTTCTACATACTGCTAGTTCATTTAAGTAACCAATCTTCTTTCAATTGCTTTTTATTTTTCTCGATATTTCATTGAGAAGATTGACCCTTACATAATCGGAAATTGTCGACAATCTATCATATCAATCAAAGTATGATGCAAGTGAAGGTACCTATTATTAAATCACAAAAGGCAGGATGGGGGAGTGTAGTTTTACAAGCTAACAGATAAACTCAATGCGATTCACAGATCTATTCGAATATAATTGAATCGATTGACAAATGGCATGTGAAAGATTTAACTTTTAAGGATGCCCAATCATTTTGTTCCGGTGTTTATTAGGTCATTTGGTCACACGATTAGAAAATGTTAAAATAGTTTTATTTAAACAATCCCAATCGAATATTTAATGAATTTAATTTTAAAATGTCTAGCTGTTTGCTAATATCACTACTTTTCGTTCAATCATTTTATGATTTTTGTTCTGGATCCGCAGGAAGTTTTCGCATTTCACATTACAGTCAAGTAATAAGATAGTTTATGTTTCTGAAGTATTTAGGATAAAATAATAAAAATTGTATTTTTTTTCTTAAACTCAAATGAGCAAATATATCCATGCCATTATTTTTAAATTGTGTTTATATTACTATAATAATAGAATATAGTTTCCACTGTTGATAAACGTATGCATAAACTATGCGTACTATATATAACGTAACTATAACGTATGCATTAACTTAAAGATAAACGGGGCCAACCTGAAAAAAAGAAGTTCGTAAAATTTAGAACCGCAAAATGAAAAACAATATTCCGTTAGATTTTTCATTTCAAATTTCATCATTACGAATGCCACCATTTATCATCATTCGCAGTAAACGAGCGAAGCCTTAATTAAGGGTAGGTATTTAATAAACTCATGTCGATACACAGTACATTACTTACCAACCGTCAGACGATGGAGTTGGAATAAAATATAATGTATTATAGTAATATGTATTTACTTAAGTACGTGTAATTAAATTAATAGAGTATGACGGTTTCGTAATGTTCGATAGTGTTTCTTTTATTGTTCATGTTGTTGTGATTGGTCTCATTGTTAAGGCGGAGTATGCATATAAACTTAAATTATATCTGACATATCTACTCAATACCATTAATGTAAATATAAATTTATTCTAATAAATAAGCAGAAATAAATTAATTTGAATTCACATTCATCAATAACATTAAATATTTATTGCATGAAACTTTATGTATAAGATGGTAAACCTTTAATGTTTAAACAGTTTGCTAAAGTTTTCTTGAGTCAAGTATTGACCTGTGTTCTTAATATTTGGACTACTGTAAAAAATTAAATTTAACGTTCAGGAGATTTCAATGGGACCAAGTACTTAGGTATACACGGTAGCTATTTGCTCAATATCATCATGCAGACACTGAAATAAAAAAATAAAAATATATTTTAGTTACGCGGACGCGTAGTAAATATATCGCTTTATCTTCTTTTTTAGGCCTTGAGGCCTAAAAAAATAACCCTATAATTAACTTTCTTAATTGCTTAGGTTACGGGTTACCTACATTTGGTTTTTATAATATCGAAAGTAGTAAAGTGAAGTAGTACGTGCTTTGACCAAATAAACTTTAATAACTGACAACATCGTAAACTACAGTCAAACCTGGATAAGCAAGAGTTCAAGGGAGCACAATCTCATTCTCGCATATAGAGGTTTCTCACTAAACCGAGTTTCTCGCTAATGCAGGAACATGGTTAGCGTTTCTCTCTTATAGCGGTACGCAACAATAACAAGTCACAGCAAGTACGAACCTGTAGTTCCACGAAATAGAATACGTACAATATTGTAGAGAAAACAATACAAAACAATCAGTATTAGTAGTATTAAGTAGGAAGTGCCACGAAAGTTAAGAATGAGTCATAAAATAGCAGATGTTAAATTTGTAGTTTGTTTTGTCATGTGTTACTGTATGTGTGTATCTTTTATGTATGTATGTATGTATTTCTGTTGTAGCTATAGTTCCTCCTAAACAATATAAATAAATAAAGCTCGATTGTCGCTTATAGAGGTATAGATAAGTAGCAGTCTCACTTACTTCCATGAGGGAAAAACGACTCTCTCTTACAGAGATTTCTGTTTCTCGCTAATAGAGGTTTTGGAAGCTAGAAATGACGGGTCATGGCAATTACTCTCACATATAGAGTTTTCTCACTTATCCAGTTCTCACTTACCCAGGTTTGACCGTATTTTATTATATTGGTTTCTGAAACTGACATCACCTCATAAATCGAAAAAAAGAACTAGAAATAATTATGTGCCTTAGCTTTACCATTAATTGCTACTTACATAATTTTGAGTCTTTTCAGGTTATTTTGTTGAAAGTTATATAGAACTATCAACGTTCTAAGTCTTATTAACTTAAAAAACCCAAGCTTCAGCTCATGAAACTCAATTCCGATTGAACAAAATTAGTTTTTATTTTATAATTTATTAATGAAAAATTTTTTTCGATCGGTCTTATTTTACCTAAATCCAAAATGTTTGCGGTAACGACAATATGTGCGCTTGAACTGTGTCTTAGACGAAAAGAAAGGAAATTAAAAAGCCTAAAAATATGATTAATAATTCTTTTTTAAGCTCGTAGGTCATCTTTAAAGTGCAATTTGAAATATGTTTAAACAACACGCATTATAGGATTTCATCCGCCCCTTCCGCTCTTAACCTACACGCACGAGCCTCTGTAATGTCATTGGTAACTTTAAACACCTATCTTTTTAGTATATATAATTATATATATACCCTGTTGCATAATTAGATATTTTTTGTAAACAAATAATGTCATGCAAAGTCACTGACATAGTGACATGCCATTTGCCCAAAACATTTTACATAAGTGAAAAATATTTTTGTCTCTATTTCATGTTTATTGTGGTCTATCTTGTTGTATTCTATGCCTCTTAAAAGTTACATCGTTACTAATTAACAAAAAATCGGCCAAGTGCGAGTCGAACTCGCAAACCGAGGGTTCCGTACAAACCTGTAGGTCCGTACACACCTGTAGGTAAGCATAAATTTCTAGTTACATTTTTACTTATACAGTAAAAATGTAACTAGAAATTTATGTTTTTCGCAATTTCGTAATTTTTCCTTTACGCAAAGTCTTATACGCAACGCAAGGAGCGTTGCGTATAAGACTTTGCTTCGTACCAAATTTCAAGATTCAGATTTCACGGGAACCCGGGAGTACCCTGTGGGTTTTGATTCCGTAGCAAGTGTCGAAAATTTGCATCATAAACGGCTGTATCTTTTGATTGCGTTGGTTTATAGGTTTGATTTATTCATAACTCCAAGGAACGGTAGACCTGAGTATTTGATATATATTTTAGCTTGATACCTCCACGCGTTACTATGAAAAAGGGCCCTGACGGACAGACAGATGGACAACAAAGTGGTCCTATAAGGGTTCAGTTTTTCCTTTTGAGGTACGGAGCCCTAAAAAAACCTTCTGAAACCAAGATAGTTTTAGGAAACATAAATAAAACATAAAAATTCAATATTTTTAATTCATCCTGTCCATCCAAAGATCGTCTGTAAGATATTGCATTATCTACAAGACTGCCGATTTTCTCGCACTGTTATTCCCTGTTTACATAAAATATTTAAGACTTTGGAACGAAGCATAGTTGAATAGTGCGTAATGGCAGTTTTTATTCTGATTTGTAACATGCGTAAGAGTCGATTTCGCAACACCGCACATACTACGTTTTTTTCAGGTCACAATGATAATTAAGTTCCTATGTATAGAAGTGTCAAGTTTAATACAAAATGAATGATAGAAACTAAAACGACTTTCTATTTCTTTTTCATCCAGTTTTGGAGCCCAACGGTTCACACATAGCGATCACGGGCCAATATTTCCGTTATTATGACCAAAACATATACAACTTAATCAAGAGAAGTACTATGGTTGATTTTTCTTTGCTTTATAGGATTGTTAAAAGTGGTTATGTGTGTATCGGGTTTAAAAAGCGAGTGTTGTGATGAGAAGCTGTATTGCATAATATCAATTTAGCTGTCATTGGTATGCCGGCCGCCATATGTTTTTAATATCTGTGAAGATACGCATTATTTTTGGATGATTGCGGGTGGTTAGATTGAATTTGCCAGTTGATAAGTATTTATATTATGCGTACATTCTTTTTACGTGAGAGATAAAACTCTCTTACTATTTTGAATAAGACAAAAAATGCAAAACTCTGTAATATCTCGACCAATTCGACAATGGAAATAATCTACTTATGCCTTATCAAGATATTGTTTAGAATGTTTATTAAACTATAAAGATTTTACAAAGGTAGGTACTAAATTTAATTCTTATTGTATATTGTAATGATTGTGTTTTAAGTTCAAGTTCAATTGCTTACAATTTAGATCTAATATGTGTCAATACAATGTTATTGAAATGTGCTCTCTCAGTAATGAGTCTCATAACAAATTAAATCTAGCAATGAGTCTCATAATACAAATACGTTTATTATATTTAAGATAGTTATTATTATCAACATAGCACAGTTATAATTATCATATTTATAGCAGCTTTTCAAATTGTAATCATATTACGCATTTCTCATTCGTTTTTTAGTTCCAATACAATCTCCATACTGTAGAATCTATTCGGTCTCTTTTATGATTCCTTTTTGCTGAATGTAATCCCCATTCTGTATATTATGCTCTGTGACAGAGACTCAAATCAAGTAAATTGTAGAGATTCAAATTCGTGTTAGACAGGTACGTACCTAGCAATCTTGGGCGAGTCGAGAAGGTACGAGGTAGGTGTGACCTACAGCCAGACGGTGACTAGTGAAAGGATGCGAACGTCTTGGCCAATAACTTAGTTTTACGACATTATGTACTGTTATCTCACTCGGAGACTGTGGTTAGTGCTAGTGTCACACGTTAGTGTAGCACCTCCAAGAGAAATTAAATTATAAAATTAACCTGTGACTTATTTTTGATTCCGTGACTAGTGATCTTTGAGTATCCAGCCTAGTGAAAGCCCATCGTATATTTTTCATATTTAGATTTGTCTTCTGACGCGGTGCCACTCCATTGCTGGCTCTGACAGGAAATCGAACACATCCTGCCACATTCTTACACATTAAACGCGCAAGTCAACAGAACTGAAATATTGTTTTTAATCACATTCACACTCACACCGTATTGGCCGTGGTGGTACCGGCCTAGAATAGTACTTCCCCATCTCTTCCCGCGGGTGCCGTAAGAGTCGGCTAAGGGATCACGTACCAGAAGGTGGGCAGCAGCGCCTTCTGAGGATTGGAAATCATCCTGCACTCGCCAATCCGCCTGCCAATCGTGGCGAGTATTGGCAAATACCCCGTATATGGGAGAGGCATATGTCCAGCAGTGGACGCACATGGCTGAGAGAAATGAAGAAATGAAACACTCACACCCCCGCACTAGGATACTCTGTGTAGCGGGAGGCAGGGACGCATACATAATCACAATACACAAGCATCCAAGACCCGAGAACAAACATCTATGCTCATCACAGAAATGTTTGCCCCAACCGGGAGTAGAACCTGGGGTCGTGGATCCAAAGTCAGTGTCGCTGATCACTGTGCCACAACGACCGTTGTTGCGCTACACTCCTAAGGGTTGTATGTACTAATTCCGAACACCCGCGACTGCGATCAGCCGCGGGATGTACGGAATTGTACCTTTCCACTGCACACAACATGCCACAATGTAACAAGATTTAATCGAAGTGTTAATATTTTGGCAAATGACATAAATGAATTTAATGAAGAATGTTATTTGTTATTTATTTATTCACCCAAGATACGCAAGAGAATTGTGGATATGTAAAAAAACACTTTACGACTAAAAATTAAAAGTAAGATTCTGCTCATACAGCATTGTTTTTTACGCCTTTACCAGTATCGACGAGATGGAATTGATTGGCCCAATGAGTGACGGGGCACTTCGCAATCGTAAAAACAAAGATTTACATCCATTTTTTTGATAACTTTAGTATAAACATAAATATAGCACCAGCTTTAGATTTAGTCACTAGCTCTTGCAATGTAGGAAGAAACGCTCTGTAAGCTAGATGGATATCTTAAGAGTATATTATACGTGTCTGCATTTAACCACTTTGTCAGAAGGGAGATTACAAATGAAGATGGAACGATTAGTTCTCTATTGAAATACAATGCATAAATAAGCAGGGTTAAATAAATTAATGAACATCGCTTCGCCCGAAGTGACATTTGAATGATGTAAGCACAGATAAGCGATTAGCGTAATTATCTCGAAAGTTATTATAGCAAAACAATGATAGGGTGGATCACGAAATTTTAGAGACAAATTTTGAAATCGATATCTTAAAATTCGAACTAGTTGTTTATTGAGAACATTGTATGTTACATACATGCTACATTTGATGATTACACTTAGAAGTAGAACTACAGGGTCTAAAAATGAATTCCGCGCAGAGAAACATAAGTGTTGCCAAAGTTCATATAAGTAAATCTTATTAATCGAAGGCTGAAATCTTATCAAGACTTACTAAGACTGCTAAACTTTTTTGTATGAAATAAAAGAGCCTTTGAATTTGAATAAATTAAATCTTAGAATGTATATTTATTGTAACCCATTTTACGGGTAACCGAACACCGAGACCGAGAAAAAAACCTATTTACTCCCAGTTATGACATTACTGTAAAAAGGTTTTTTTCTATTCAGCCATTTTTCTATTAGATTTCAGCCCACGACGGGCAAAAGATTACTATGAAAATGTATATTCTCGCCACAGTAACACAACCATGGCCTACCAATAATATTATTATTCTCTACGTATTTTTTAACCGCGCTTTTAGTTTTTCTATTCCTAGAATAATATGTTTTATTCTGGATGGTACCCAGTACCTACACATTTCTCAAAACTAGCTACACCCCCTGGTGTTACGTGCGGAGATATGGTATTGACGAAGTGCCGTCATCCCACGGGAAAATATAATATTTTCGGGAAAAAGTAGCCTATGTATAATTCGGTATAAGCTATCTTCAATACAAATTTCACGCAAACCCGTTGAGCCAATTCAGTGTGAAAAACATACTACAAACGACACTTTCGCTTTTATAATATTAGTATGATTTCATATTAAAAGTACATATATTATATTAATACGTAAAGGTATGAAAAATAATTTAATTTGTAATTTTAGGTAGTTAGAATACTGTTGTTGATTTTTATGAAATGATGACTCGCAACTAGCCTTTAGGTGAAAGGTTGACAGGTTGACATCAGATTAATATACTAGTAGGACATTATTGGGGTTAATTGTAGGTTGAACTTCAATTGTTATTATATTTGGTCTCAAGATGACAACTCAATGGGCGCTCAGATGACCTGTTGACGTGAGATGTCGCACCTGATGGATGTCAGAACATGAATAAAAACGTTTATAGGCATCGAAATAATATGTATGTACGTAGTATATATTATTTTGATGTTTATAGGTAATTTATAATCTCTATTTGTTTACCTAACGGTTTAGGTGTGGATTCTCATACATTTTAATACTTATACGTGTTTGGTAGGAATGATACTTATTTTATGTATACTAAGCATATTTTTGTTTGCAACAATCCTTGAGAGCCAGGAGCATTCTAGGTCTAGCGTGATAACATCTTCGACCACATCGTCACTGACCATCAAGTGAGATAGTGGTCAAAACGCTAGATCTATGCAGTATTCATAAAAACGTCTTAGTGCTTTCTGCCAAGGAATGGAACTCGTTGCCTCAGACTGTGTTTTCCAATAGGTACAATCCTGGAGTCTTCAAATCACGAGTCATTAAAGTTACCTTCTAGTTAAAGATTATAATATTATTATAAAATACCTAAATGTGCGTGATAATTATATGGCCTAGCTGTACTTTTTAAGACATCAACAGAAGTTGCTCTTAGTGACATACTCTCCCGAATCATTAATTTTTAGCAAATATTTTTGTGTATGGTAGCGTTTTATAGGAAATACATATAGATATTTATGTACTTTCGTCAAAATCGTTAGAGCCGTTTTAATATTACGAATTAGATAAATATTCAAGAGGTGGTTATGCTACAGATACTACAGCAGACACTATAACAAAAGTAACTCATAAAAAACACATTTCTTCGATCAAGACCGAAACCTCTATTTATCTCCGTTAGGACTCCTCACAATTAATAACCTATGAGCTTATTTTTTTAAATTCTCCCTGCTGGGACAAAACTCTTCATCTCAGAGAGTGTTCACCATGCTGGCTCGCATACGGGTTGGCGGGTAGCTAGCCTAGCCGCCGCTACAGGCTTGATCGGAGATTGCAGATCACCTGATAAAACCTAACATCTGTTGTCTAGCGATAATAATGGATTTGACTGCTTAAGCGGTCACAGGCTTATATTTTTGTTTTGTAAGTTCGTGCAGGACAATCGCCAAGTGATTCTTTATTTTTTTTTTTTTTTTATCACTGTTTGCGATGCTAATCAATCAGCGAGAAGGTCGTCAAACCCTAGCATAGTGCAGACATTCATTTTTAGGACCGTGTAATACTACAATTACTGTACATTGTTTTGTATGTATTATTTATCACCCCGAGGTTTCACCCGCGTGGATTACGGATTTTCCACTACCTCAATCATCATTCGGGAACTATCCTTTTTCCGGGATAAAAAGTAACCTTTGTATTATTCCATGGTATAAGTGACAGTGATATAGTGATCACTTTATGTTTTTTTTTTAACAATATATGTTTTATTTAAGTATTATCGCGTAGATTAACGCAGCGGCGAGCGCTTCATCTTTCAACAATTAAATAAAAACCGATATAAACACAAATTCGTAAAAGTTGTTAAGAACCTTGGTCCATATTAGCTAGGTAGTTCTTGTAGGTGTATAGTAGACCAAGCTCCATCGTACATAAAGTATCGCAACGTACTTTAAAAGTAGTTATTACGCAAAGCTCCGTAAAGCACGCTCATCACGGTCACAATTAAAGGCTCCAGTATTAACAGTATGGGCTCTAATGTGTTAAACTTAGAGACACAAGAAATGTTACTTCGTAAACTGGGGGTGATTATAAATCATCGTTTATATATAACAAACAGACATATATGAGAGCATTGGATTTAAAATACATAGTTCTTTATCCCGTCCGAAACCAAAAGGGTTAAGGTATTCAACAAGGAACCATGTGTGGAGCTACACAAAGTAAAACGACAGATCTAAAAATTAATTTGAAATGTGAAAGAAGTTGTCTCAACTAAAAACTATGAACGTAACCATGAGAATTTATTAATTGAAAACCTTTCATACATTATATACTACAAATTTTACACAATACCTAATATACATTTTAGTGAATCCAGCAAGTGAATTAGACATCTTTATAACCCTACAGATAGCTACACGTCATATACTGGCGCGATTCTACTTAAACTAAATCCAAAAAAGATCGGTGTGTCGTGTCGAGAAACATAGAAATAAAAATAGTTTATCATCATCATTTCACCGATAGAATATCCACTGCTGGACATAAGCCGCACCATGTCCTTTTTTAAGCGTAGTTTACCAGAACACACCACTGTTAGCAGCCGGGTTGGCGAGCGCAGCATGTTGATTTTATCAGTAGAAGGCACTGCTGCCCACCTTATGGTACGTGATCTCTTAACTGACTCTTACGACACCCACCCAACTGCCGGCCTAGAATTGTACCCCCTTTTTATTCTCATAAAAGGGGGGTACAAATTTAGGCCGGTAGTTCACGACAAAGAAGCAGCAGGAGCTTATAAAGCAGACGTAATAATCATTGTCACATATATTGTGTTCTAGTCACAGTTTATTGTCAAGCAATTTGATCAGTCAAAGAACATATACATATGCATATGACCCGCAGCTAACACATTAATTAGAAACGTCCCAAGCTTTTAAACCAAATAAAATTTTGTACCAGAGTACTGGGAGCTTTTAAGTTACAATGGAAGCGTACGCCATTCAAGAGATAATAATCAATCAGATACGGCTTTGACCCCACGTAAATGGGAAACGTCCATAGAATTATTGGAAGGAGAGGTCAATTACACCTACCTAATGCACGCATGATTCATTAATATATTAAACGTCATACATAAGTTATAGAATATTCTTCAAGTTCATATCTTAGTGTAAACTTTGCTTCCATAAATTTTGATATGTCCGTTTACATATTCTAGTTAGTTATAACGCATGCTTGTTTGTATCTTTGTTTTATTTGAAATAAATAGAAACAGGATAATTCATGATGGAGTTCTTAGTGTTGAGTGAATTTTACAGTCCATACCAATGATGTTTTACTAAAGATGACGTATATTCATACTGCGCGGTGCTCAGATTTTGTTCCTTTACGACATAAACATGCTTACTGCGACAGATAATACGGTACTAATAATATAGAAAGAGATAGCTATATGTTTAGACTTGCGCTTGAAATACGCGTCATAATGAAAATTACTATAATTGATTAAATTTTGTCGCCTCAGTTTCCGCGCGCTTGTGCGACATCTACCTCATATAAACATTTAATATCATTGGTCCATACTGTATTTATGATTATTGACACTATGGTTTTCTCGTTAGTTACGGATTATTATCCAACTGTGATGTTGCATTTGGTCATCTCATTCGTGTTACGTTTGTAATAATAGTGCGTAGGATTAGAAGAACCTTGCTCGAAAAATTCTTCTCAATAACAATAATTTGTATATAATCTCTCGTCCAAAATGCCACAATGGCTTAAGACTTTATGTATTCAATCATTTTTAAGGCATAATTGATGGCATATGAACTGAAACGTAGTCTCTAAGTGTGGGCCTTATCGAATCAGAAATACGAAGACCCATATAAGAACTAAAAACACTTACATTTTCCATTTTCGTGTATTCCTATTTAAATGTCATCAAAATCGGTCAAGCGGTTTTTGAGTTACACTCCAATAACTGAAAAGTGTTAAGTCTACTTGGACGACAATAATTGCGGGTGAAAACATCGGTGAGCATACACAATGACAATTGATCCCGTGAGTAGCAAAAGTCATTGAAAATAGTGATAAAAAAATTGTACCCAAAAATGGAATGGTTCCTGGAATGGATTCATTTTTTAGTATTTTTTTATATTGAATCAGTTTATCTTTAAGTTATTATATAATAATGTTAGATTAATTATTGTTAAGTAAGTGTTTGCCGTTCAAATATTTTTTTCACTATACATTTTTTTTTAGACTAGAAAAACTTGCTATTTCTTTTTTATTTCTCTCCTCTATATCCAAGTCTAAGTATATTACGATATACAGAAAAGTACCGTACTTTGCTGAATTGAGGAGCTACGGGGAGGGACTTTCGGGCTAAGTTTTAAGGATTAATACATTTGATACTGAAATGCCCATAACGTGAAGCCAAAAATACAAAATCCCACATGCTTCACCGGCTTTGTGATTTTGACTTTTCCACTGACATACGACATACCCGCAGTCTTGCATTTCTTTTAATAGTACCTACTATAATGATAAAACAAACTGTATTATATGATGGAGAGTAGAATGTCAATTATATAAATACGGTCAGTGTCAGTGACTTGATTTCTGTGTCTCCGGGACCCTGGGTTCGAATCCCGGCAGGGGAAAAACATTTATGCGATGAGTATAGGTGTTTGTCCCGGGTCTTGGGTGTTTGTGTGTTGTGATTGTGTGTGTCCATGTCTCCCGCGACGCAGGGAATCCAAGTGCGGGGGTCTGAGTGTGAAAAGAAATATATATATATGCGTGATTTAATGGGTTTTTTTTATTTTATACTGTAATTAAACTTTATTAAGGAAAAAGTCAGTATTGTGAAAATAATAATGACTTACAATAAGCTTACAGATAGCATGTTCAAATAAGAATTGCAACAAATTGATGGGTTGCCTTATTGCTTATACTGGAGCTGTAAATTGTACTGAGAGACCTACTATAAAAAGTCTATTGACTCAAGTGTAAAATGTTTTTATACGGTGTAGATCTAGCGTTCGACCACTAACTCACTTGATGTTCAGTGACGATGTGGTCGAATGTTATCACGCTTGACCTAGCATGCTTACCGGCTCTCAAGTGTCTGGTGACAGTTTCAAACACAGGCGCGGACATTCTATTAAAATAACGTATATACGAAAAATACTCACCAAATATATAAAACCAATGTAACAGCGAAAACGTTTTATTTTCGAGGCATTCATGATTTTAGCTTAGCGTTTCGAAATTGCACGTTCAACGGTTAATAGCTGATGATGCCACAGTAATTATAATGATTAATATACGCTGGCATATAACTATCGAGAGTTACACAAATGTGCTAAAGACATTGTATCCATGAGATGTGTTGTAATGCCCCCAGTGTTACAGATTACATGCAGCGGTGATCGTTTACCATCAAGCGCCCTGCCTGCCTGTCTGCAACCTATTTTATTTTAAAAAATACTTGTTTAGCTCATTATTGTCGAACATCAGATCCGTCCTTAACGTCCATTCCGCACACTGTCGCCGCACTCAATGCTTTGTCAGAAGCCATAGATTGTTTCTGTGTTGGACGCCAATCCCGAATGCGACGTGTACGGTAGTTGGTAGAAGGTAGATTTGAACTGTACTGATGTATTATTATTAAAATTGAAAAATAACGGCCTCTCTGACCGGAAGTTAACATCGCCATTTTGTATTCAAAAAGAGTATTTTTTTATGATATATATAAACATAAATCAACATTTACAATGTGTAATGTCGGCTTGTCGTATTCCGTGATGAATGGTTGACTGTTACCGCCATTGTTCTTATTTCATTTTATTGTCACTAAACTTATGTATGTGTTTGCTAGTTTAAAAATGCAAATGAAATCTTATCATTAGTTTATTTCAATTGTCTATTTTGACATTAAGTTAAATTTTTATTAAATTGTTTATTTTAACACGTTTTTAGGTTTGCGAAACGGAATGTATCACAACTTACAGCAATAGCCTAACCAATGAACAACCTACTAGACGTGAACACAATATATACGTACAATATAACTAATAACACCCTATAACTATAGGTATCTAAATGCTAAAATACTAATGGAGTTGTGTTTCTTTCATGGTTTTACCGACTGAAAGGCCTACACTACCTTCTTTAGATTGAGGAGCTAAAAATTAAACAGCCTTTCAACGTCTTGTAAAAGTATATAATTATTTTCTCTGACATAAAGAAGACATTTTCCAGCTTCAAACAAAATTATTTAAAAAGTAAAGAAACATTGATATAAAAAGGTGGCAGCAAAACAGTTTTACACACATGAGTAAAGTTTTTTAGCGTTTTTTGTTTTGATACTATTTCGTACTCGCGCCCAATATCAACTTTACCCACATGTGGATAAAGCAAATTACTAAGTATAGTTTGTGTAATTTTAATAGTGTATATATTTTTACATTGTGTTTATATTTTAGTTCTAGCTATTGTAATTATTTTAAACGCTCTGCCGCTTTAATTGGTCAATAAATAATTAAACACATCGGGTTTAGTAAGTAGATATTGGTATACCTTCCTGTTGCTCGCGTCAAGTCTTCTTTGTTTCGATCCCTTCGCCACCCACCTTAATGCAATTCTTTATGCCAACCCTAAAATTGACAGCTGAAAGCCGGGACAGAGAATTGCTTTCTCTGTCTAGGACTGGAAGGCTATTATGAACGCTTCTTTGACATGCTGTAAACAACAGTTATTTACATTGTCCGTTTTTATTACGATTGTTAATATTGACATATATATTTTTGTGTATTTCGTGGTTCTATGTGAAATAATCTTCTAAAAATTGACAATAATCTGACATGGTTATATTAATAATAATTGCTCTCTTGCGTATTTTTCACAATAAATAAATTATATAAAATAAGATCTATAATAGCTCTTCTTTATTTTTAAATTAATATGTAAAAAGGAATAAGCAACTTGTCCGTTTTTACATTAAACCACATGACATAATGTAATGGCATGTTACATAGTTAAATGAATAATGTAGGTAAATCCATAACGATATTGTTCTAAATACGTCTGATAAAAAACTTACTTCCTCTACTGTCAATCTCTAATTTACATTAATTGCTTTCATTGCTATGACACTGATTAGAGAAACTAGTTATTCTGTACCTCCAGGCGCGTGGATTAGTAATTATAATTTATTTCATGACACCACAGACAAACTCATTGATTTTATAAGAGAATTCTATACTAAACACTGTTTTCGCGTTGCAGGTATATTGCTATCTCAGCGTTCCCCTCTCTACCCCCTATGCAACCGACAGAGAGAGTTTCTGCTCGTGAGATTTTTAAGCGTAATTTTTTTGATAGAATTTACGTTCTGGGCAAACTTTTTTTCCTTCTATAAATGGTTACAAACAAAGTTATTGATGTCAATCGCTTGAGTATGAGGCTTATAGAATTTATTTTTTCAAAAAAGATTTATGGATTTTTAATAATATTGACTTTAATATATATTAATAATAAATAGTAAGTTCAATTATAACTTAAACCTTCCACTGATCTAGATGAAAAACGCAGCTATAAACGGCACTTTGGCAATGGCTGTCATAGCAGGTGATGGCTCGTCACCCACTTAACTTGCTGTCATTTTGGACCGAATATGGCATACAATGCGGGACGAAAGCAGATATTTTTATGTGGGGCGACTTCCCCGGGCCGAATATGGCATAAACCGTAATGTCTTTATGCATCGCCCACAACTGACCATTGTTGGCGACGAAAGACGTCGTTTATGTCAAAACATGTAGAGAGCTGTACTGCGGTGTTCTGATTAGTCATTGTTAGTGGTTATCAATTTTGTATATTATTAAAAAAAGGAATATAGGGTGCGCTCTAAAGTCACGAAACTAAAAACTAGATGCAGGCAAACACTCACACAATTGTTAGATTTATAAGAGCTATCGCATTTCGTGAAAGAAAGAGAAAGGCATTATTTCTGCCTAATTATAATAAAATTTAGGGAACCGTACGTGCTGCAAAACTGCCGGTCCGATCATAACTAAAGTATTTTTTTTACCCTACCTACATACCTACTCTACCTTTTTTATAAAGGTAATTATTGATTTATGCTCACCATTGAGTCTGGATCCCTTGTTCTTAGTAAAGAAAAATATTTTAAGCGTTGGTTTAAGTTGGTGATTAATCTGATTTTCGTTTTGCCTGGCAATCACCATCTTGCCATCAGCAAATGGTACAAGCCCCACACATACTTAAGTATTTCGAGATTTATAACCTAAATTCTTCCACGTGCTTATTATTTATGCATGTTTACATAGACATGTTGATATCAATATTCATTGATATTATGTCATAGACAGTAATATGAATACATTAAAAGTACGAACGAACATAACACACGTAGTTTCATTCGTGTACTCTCCGAAAGTCGGTTATCTAATACCGATACAACTTCATTGCCTGTATAAAGATGGGATAGTTCTGGCATAGATATTTGTACCTTTGCACTTGGTTTATGTAATTACATCGATTCAAAATATGATATACGTACCAAAAGATTTTGCACAGTAGAGTATAAGTGGTGTAATATTTGTTTATACTCTAACACCCTTAGGATCCCCTGTGTCACGGAATGCATGGACACATACAATCACATTACACCAATATCCAAGACCCGGATTAAACATCTACGCTCATCGCATAAATGTTTGTCCCTACCGGGATTCGAACTTGAGTGGAGTGGAGTGCCCCGGGGACCCAGAATGTCACTGACCACTGAGCTACGGCAATCTTCGTGAGAATGATTAGGCAATTCGCTATACATGTTGAGTTTACACACATAGTTAAAGGCAGTAAATTATTAATAGTAAGAACGACGATAGTCTTCAGTCACTATATTATCAGAGATGACATGTTTAATCGACACATGCTCTCAACTATGACGATGTAAGCAAGCTCAAGATTTCGCAATGTGCTATGGAGAGGGCTATGCTTGGGATTTCGCTACGAGATTGTATCACAATTGTCCTATCATATGAGTAGAAGAACGGAAGTCACCGGAATATCCCAGTAAGATTGCAGGGTGAAATGACCAGGTCACTTCCTAGTACCAGGTCAGCACCTAGGACTGATTACGATGCGATGGCGTGAAAGGTTTTCGAGTTGAGGACACGGGAGGCGTAAATAAGTTTACTCTGGTGCTTGGAATATTTTGCATCACTAAGGGAATGTTAGTGATTGTCTTCTTCAAGTAAACGTAACTAAAATTGTTGTATGTATTGTTTTCGGGCTGTTTGGCTGTTTGTTGTATGTATTGTTTTTGGGCTTGTTGCGTGGTCTATGTGAAACTTGTGTTCCAGACGTTTCGTCGATCACTGCGGTCGACATCTTCAGTGGTTCAGGTCCGAGCGGCGACAAGAGCGTAGAACTCTCCTTCGCGGCGTCTTCTCTGATAAAAGTAGTAACTAAAATTCTGTAAAATAAGTTCTTATATGGTTACAATAAAATCCAAATCAGTATGACACTTATAAATAACAACACTAAAATTAGATGATTTTATTAAAATTGCGGGTAGCTCATCCACCAACAAACCACGACCACGACCAACGAAAGTCGCCACCAATTTGGTGCCGACTAAAACTACCCGCGATTGGCCAGCAATTGAATAAAACTCATCTAACATTAAAGAAAGCATTTTGTGAGTATTTATACGAATTTGAATTTTAGCCTAAATAGAATATGAGCTATTTTATTTAGAAGAACCTAAATTTTAACTAGTTCCAATGATTATCAGAATTAGGGCTAATGTCTGCAGTATTTCACAAAATTATCTCATCTATCAAATATAGTAAGGCTTGCCTATGCGATCTTAACCAGATAACTATTTAGTTAAGCAACGTATCTGTATACTGGGATCACTACTGAGTTGAGTTGCCGCCATTGATCTTGCGCTACTATTTATGGCCAATCCTCTTCCGCTCTATATTAAGGTGCGTCGTTCTTCCATACAGTTTTGCGCAAATCGAAATCACAAAAGATGAAGTTAAATATACATTTCGGAATTTTTGTACTGTTTGACTGATCTGAATATCAAGATTGCTTATTGTATGGAAACGAACCACCTTAACTTCTTCGCCCCTGTTCCATCAGTAAGAACGTAATGGTGTGTTTACGCAGAACGCCTTATACTTCTACCGCGTTTCTATACTTTAATCAATAAAAATATGTAAATTTAGACGTATTCATTATTCAATGCGCGTTTGGCCCTTCTCCAATAGACTACCTACTGAACCCAATAGAGTTTAAAATTTTGTGCCCGAAACTGTGCCAACCTTTTACTTTAATGAAATAGGCACGGTGTTGCAACCAATTGGAAATTTTTCGACAAGTCAATACTTATGGGCGATATGCGTGATCATCAAAACGAATGCCATAATGAGTTTTACGAGAAGATATATTCACTAAATATTGTTTATTTAATATTCATAACCTTTTGTAATGGATTTCCGCGCACTGATAATGACCGATAATGAAAAAAAAAGGCGTGTGGCATTTGGGGACTGCCGCGGTTAAGCTATTGCATAGCATTTTTACCAACTTACGCAATTAATATATTAATAACTTATGCAGTAACGCCGATACAACCAATGCCACCTAGAGGCGAGTTGCTGAACTAAACAGACAAGCGTGATATTTCAAAAGTCATTAAAAGTTCTGCTATTCATCGATAGATGGCAAAACTAAAAAGTAGGTCGGAGTGGGGGTGTTAGGTTATTTTCGTTACGGAATTTCTGGATTCGGTCTCCACGCTCAAGGCCCGCGATATAAGCTATGCAATAGCTTAAAAAGATGGTGGCCCATAAATATTATTTCACTAATTAATAGGAAAGTGTAATCAAATTTTGTTGGATTATAATTATCCTGCTTGAACTGTTCTCACATGTGTTAGTTTTAGAAGTTTACAACACACGAGGAACTCTCCACAAAATAATCTTAAAGACTCAAAATTGTTTATTTGGCAAATGGTCAAGCTTTAAGCAGTTTAGTTTGTTGATGCTGGTTTCGGACTTAAACGAACAATAAAAGCACAACAATGGCCATTATAGTTTACTACAGTTATTATTATTAGTGGGTCATAACTTATTACCCAACATCATATGTAAGAGAACCATATTATATTGTAATTAACATAATATATATCGCCTAGGCAGATATCAAATATTACAATCACATTTTGCAATATTGTATTAATTTGAAAGTCATCTTTAATAACTACTTTGTTGTGATTATCTCAAGGCCCTTGCCGTATTGATCAACAAACATTTCAATTATAATAATATAATATTTCTATTTTAAATATAATCATCTTCATATACATATTCAATATAACAAAACATTGCACAATAATTAATCTTAATTTTATTAATGAAATGGCGGAGATATTATAATGTACTTTATTATGTTTGCAAAGTCGGGTTTTTGCTCGCTCCTTTCATGGACATTGTCGTGCCAAAGCAACACTTTCTGAATATTAAATCTTTTGAATGTAACACTAATTTTAGTTTTTTTTTATTATTTGGAATATGCAGGCGTTTGACCACTATCTCACCTGATGTTAAGTGATGATGCGGTCTACGGTGGAGCACGCCTGCCTAGAAGATACCTATTCACTCGTGACTTGAAGATACCCAGGTTGTATGTTTGCGGAAAAACAGATTTAGGCAATAAATTCCATTCGTTAGCTGTGCGCACTATGAATGTGGAAGCAAAACGCTTCGTGCGACAATTTGGAACGTCCACCATGTATGGATGTCGCATTGCCGTCCGTCTGGTCGTCCTAAGATGGGATGGGGATGGTGGAATCAAATTATGCAACTCCAGAGCACACTCCCCGAAATGTATCCGATAAAAGACCGATAGACTAGCGACTTTACGTCGGTGCTGCAGGCTATGGAGTCTCCTCTCGATCAGAGAGTCATTGTTGATGAGCCTTTTACCGCGTCTCTCTATCGACTCAAGAGCCTCGAGTTGGTAGTTGGCCGAGCCGTCCCACAAATGAGAGCAGTACTCCATACACGATCGAACCTGTGCTTGATACAAGTTGAGCAGCTGTTCTGGTGTAAAGTACTGTCTTACCTTTGCTAGGACGCCCAGTTTTTTGGCTGCCAACTGAGCTTTGGACTCAATGTATGATCCAAAATTGAAAAGGTGGGAAATATGTATCGTTCTTACTATGGCAGTAAAATTAAATGGGTGTAATAAAGAGCTTTACAGAGATAAATAAAGAAGGTTCCTAAGGTTTCTAATTCCTACGGTGAATCCTAGAAAGAGATTCTTTTCATTTTGAATGCCAATATGGTCACATGGAAAATGTCTTTGTACCTATATGCCATAATATCTGCTTTTAATGACGGGATGTAACTTATAATTTTGAAAAAGACGATGCTTAGTAAATCATTTTGAAACAAATATCATTTTGTAAAACTATCCTTGGAAAACTATTAAGTTTTTTTAGTACACGTCAAGCGTTTGACCACTATAAGGAAATGAAAACGTGATTTGACTTATAGATATTTATAACATTCTAGGATTAACGTAACCTACAGTCAGATCATCACTGACTGTCTATGAAGGATCTTTAAAGTATAATAAAAAGTTGTCTGAACATACGAACGTGTCTTCGATGGCAATTTTTCAAACTTGAGGGAAGCAGCCGATTCAAGAGAGTACTCTACCACTGTGATTAATGTAGGTAGGTAACACAAATATTATAATAAATGTTAGAAACTTGTGGGTAGATAGACATTCAATTAGTCTCTGGCAGAGACTAAGAGCACGAATTACCAACCACGCAGAGACTCTTTGCATGGTAGGTACTTCGTGCTCTCATTTCATCTCCCTTACAGTTCCATACTTTACAACTACTGCTTTGGATTTTATAACGATATCCTCGAAACTCATTCCTGACATTAGGAAACCTTACTGAACTACTGTTATTTGATTTGTTATTTTGTTGTCTTTTGTCGGAATAAATATGTTTTTATATTCTTCTATCTTTCAAAAAACATACTATGTTTATTGAAAACTGTACTAAAAAGTTAAATAAATCTTACAACAAAAAACACTAAATAATTATTACTAAAACTGAATCAAAAAGACCAACGGTGAAAGGAAAGACTTCAGAATGCTGGCAGCATTGCCACGTTGAATTGCTAGACTCAACTTCTGTGTAAAATAAATGTCAGCCCTCTGGATGCCAGATGCCTTCATCAAACGCTTGGCCAAGTCTATATATGAAGTGAGAGCGGACGGCCCTCACGGACCCAAAGTCTCTACTTCAAAAGGCCGGTCAAGGTTTACATGGTTTTCAGCTTTGGCAGCGGCAGCGCCAGCTTTGAGTGTATTTTTACTGAACGGATGGAGCTAAATAATATCTATAAGTAATCAGTTGTTGTTTTGCATAATTAGGACATCAAACATTTCAATAAATATTATCACGATATGTGCCTTTAGAAAGTTACTCGCATTGTATCATAATCAACTTGTAAGTTTGATTAAATACAATATATATTTTTTAAACATTATTTATGTATCCGCATTAGTAGTTCTTTAGTAATATCCGATAGTAAATTGACAGGAAAAGTCTGTTAATATACTTACAAAATATTTATTTAATTAACCTATCCGCCACCAGTTCGTGGAGTTTCATTAAGTAGCAGTAATGTGTTAACTGTCACCTATCTCAGCTTGACAAATTAATTATGGTATTTTTTTTCCTCGTTTATGCGTTTGACCACTATCTCACTTGATGGTCAGTAACGATGCGGTCGAAGTTGTTATCACGCTAGACCTAGAATGATCAATGGCTTTCAAGGACTGCTGCCTGAACACACTATGTGTTTGGTGACAGTTTTTCAAACTTGAGGGTGGTAGCTATCCGGCAGGTATTCGAAAGTACCCTACCACCATGCTGGAATTTAAGAATTAAAAATAGATTCAAAACGACCTGTAAACAATTATCTAAGTCTGAAAACTATCGCGAGTTTCTTCCATAATTGTAATATAACAAACCATATAAGACCATATAGATACACCTATATAAGAGAAAAAGAAAAAGAGAACCAACGCTGTCGAAATTGAATGGATTCACATGTTCATTCACTTTATCTACACTTGTCGTTCATTCTCGAAGTTGACACATCACTAAATCTTGTCTACGGTTGTGTTTGTTTACAACCGTAAGGTACGGATGAACGGACTATAGTGGTCCCGCCGCCTCATGTCAGTCAAGTCAAAAGAGGAGGATTTCAATTGGTCGGAATCTAATTTTTTATTCATGTTCACCGATTACTCCGCAATTATGAATAGATTTTGATGATTCTTTTTTTGTTTGGCATGTAGTCCCATAATTATATAATAAATTTTATTGAAATTGATTTTTAAATCACAATAACTGAAAAACATGCCATCCAAGTCAACAAATTAAGACGATTGAAGTCGGTTGTCCTCATTTTTGTCGTACAATATTAATGACTTTGTTTCATGACTAGCTGCCTAACCTAATGCAATTAGCATTAAGTTTCAGTTCATGTCAGTATCATAATAAGACTTATTTAAAATATTATCTTTATCTCTTATATGTATATTTATGTCCGATGTAAGTATTAAATTTGTAAATGAGTTCAAATGGAGGAAGAAAATTGACGGAAATGCGTAAATGTGTAATAAAGATCAGAGCAAAAACCATATGCTGTACCTTCTCAATTAATATACACATTTGAGCCGTTTATATTACCCAGGTTATTGCATTGATATCATAATTACAGATATTAACTGATTTTATGAGAGCTTACGTAAATAGTTGATCAGCGGTCGGAGCTCACTATCGATCGCAGCGTAGACGTATCTCAATAAAAAAATGTGTATTTAGTACAAGCTGAAATTAACGCAAATCGTAACTTTAACAAAGATAGCGGTAGAGTAGTGTGGTAGCGCCATATAATATTTGTGTTACTAAGTAGTTACCAAAAAAACAGAATCGCTGATTCTTTGCATGTTGATACAGACAATATAAATTAGTTAAATAAAAAAATATCATAATATAAAGACCAAATCTAAAAGATAAATAAAAAATACAATGTATAAAAAAAATATTACTATTATATAAAAATAAAAGGTAATTTTTTTTTAAAAAGACGTTTTATTTGCCTACTAGTTACCTACCTACTGTCTGCAGGTCAAGAGATAAGGTATTAGTACTAAGAGCAGTTAAAATTCTACACTCTACTTTTATTTATTGAGATGTTACATCATATCCAGAGTAAGTATGCTCTAGAAGTGCTCTCCTTTTTCTTTAACTTTCCACTTCAAATATAATTCCAGTGCTTTGAATAGTTTAGGCTTGAAACATTCGTTGTATGGCTGTGTGCTTTTTTATGCTCTCATCACGTATATAATAATAATACAGCTTTATTTAGTTCCGTGTTTTTTTTATTGTATTATAAGCCATCACGTATATAATTAGGCTAAAATATATAGACTTGCATTCGCAATAACACATTAATCCAATCAAATCAAGCCTAAATTATAATTTGCGGTATTTTCATGTTTCGACTAAATATTAGGAGTATGATAAAACAGCTAATAAAAAATGTGTGACAGCTGTCAAAGTGACAGTTGAAGGGGCAATAAACAGTTTTGAGTTCGCATTTGGAGTAGATATGTAAAAATGAAGCTGTCATAGGTGTTAGATGTGACAGCAATCAAAAGGACCGTTAAAATGGTATATGTATTAAACTAGCACAATCAATATATATATAGGATAACTTTGGAAACTGGAAAAATACCAAGTATTTTTTACTGTTTGTATTGTTTGATCATGGCATTTGCAACAGTGGTGAAATATCGAGAGTTAAAAACATCGAAATTACAATGTAAATTTAAGTTGTCTAAACAGCCTCTGTGACTTACTTGGAGTGATATTTATCAATCACATTTGGATAACTACAGACTTAAAATAAACCTCCAAACGGCATTCATTTGACGTTGAATTTTGTAGTTTTCACTACACATTTATGATGTAATGAAACTAAAACAACCATAACATATTCTTGAACAAATACCCAAATCTATTGGTGAGGTTCTGATTTGAACAGTTCCCTTGATTTCTCTAAGATACCATGATGACATCCTGACTTGACAACCATGAGACGAAAACCTGGGAAGCAACGGACTTTTTACGGACTAAAAATTAATTTTGAAAATCATTCCAGTGGTAATCGAGAACATACATAAAAAAGATTCACACAGATTGAGAACTTCCTCCTTTTTTGAAGTCGGTTAATAAAATAGTGCTCCGGTGTGACACCTGTGTAATTGACAGTTGCGTGATATTTTTGAATAATCTTTTTATTTCGGACGCCATAATAACTACCTGTGTGTTTTAGCCCAACCTTCAGGAGTTTAGCTGCTATGCATTGGTGGATGTTGGTGATTTATTTATTAGCTGTCTACTTAAACTAATAAGGCAATTTATAGAAAAGTATAAACGAGTAAATAATTACATAATTACACTAATCATACTAATCTTTCAAAAGCGAAAGTGTGAATGTTGTTTTTCGTTTGTATGTTTGTCCCTGTTCACACGGAAACGGCTGAACTCATTTGCATGAAATTTGGAGTGAAGATAGCTTTTACCCTAGAATAATACATAGGCTACTTTTTATCCCGGCAAAACTATAGTTTCCGAGGGATAATTAAGGCAGCGGGAAAACCGTAATCCACGCGGGTGACTGCGTGGCGCAGCTAGTGATTATATAAACGAAGGTCATTTGAAATCGTGCTTATCTACAAATTTCATATTAATTAGCCGATGCGCCAATCTTCTCTTGTTAAACTTAATAAGTGCTAACCTTCGTTATTGCGAAATAATCGTTTGGCTTTTGAGAGGAATGATTTCGCAATCAACAAGTTACAAAAAAACTTTTAACTGTTGAACTGCAATTAATTAAGAAATAAGTACAATAATTTTATTAATTAGCACGCGTCTTCACCACATTTTAATAAATGTTTTCATAGAATCTGCTCTGAGGCAGTTAAAAGGTTTATGGTAACTTCGCGTTCTATTTTTTATCTAATCTCATACTAAAATATAAAGATTAAAAAATCAAAAACAGAACTTGAATGACAGCCTTTATAGACTAAATAAATTACATTATGATACAGCTCAACTATGGACAACTGTATCATAATGTAATTTTTTTACCATTAAGACACAACTTCAGCTGGACCAAAGAGGTTGCAATGCAGTTTTTCTACATAGTCTGTGGACGCGGCGGCAATACACATGCGCGATCAGCAAATGGATTTTACCGCTAAACGTTTACAAATAAATGCAAACATATGCTGTAATTTTACGTAAATTTCATCATCTTTTTTATGAGATTAGATAAAGTGGTGTATGAAACTGTACATAATTTGGTCTTAAAACCCTTATTATGATATAGTTTCATAAGCTACTATTAAATTAATGATTTGGAAATAATACTTACTCTTTCCGGTATATAAATGCAATTATTTATTGAATGAGTATGAGTAAGTTCCTAAGTTTATTAATTGCATTCACATGCGTGACCATCAAGTTATAATAAAGACTTTAATGGAAATTTTTGCGCGCGACAAAAGATGTAAAGATTAAATACCAATAATAAGATTGTAGTTTAAGACCTAATGTTTTCGAGATATCCTTTTATATTAGCTGCGCTTTTCATCCGTGTGGACTACGATTAGCCCGCTAGCTCAGTTATCCCACGGGTTCTATATATTTTCTGGGAAGAAAAAGCAGCCTATAAGCTATCTCCATTCAAAATTGCATGCAATTTCGTTTAGCCCTTTTATCGTGAAGGAGTAACAAACATACAAACGACAGACAAACTTTCTCCTTCATAATATTAGTGTGAACTGTGATTAGTGTGATAAAAGTTTGCGTGATTGTTTGAAAACTGTATATGATCTGTGTCACAAATGTACAAATTATGGCGGGAAGTTATAAGAGAAAATTCACATATTGTTTAACTTCGCAAAATGAGTGTTTCTTTGAATTTAAATGTGTAATTGGTGTACGATTAGCTGTTAAGTGTCCGTGAAATAGTATGAGTGGAGTACAGTCAAACACAATAGCTTTAAATAGAAAATCTCCGCTTGTTGATTTCTCTCCTTATTGTCCCAGTAAAAATCTCAATGTCATCAAATTTTGTTGTGTTTATTTATTATGGTTACGCTAAAACAGTGTAACTACAGCTTGCAAAATAACCTGGTCTTACGGACCAACGATAAAAAACGACGCGTGATCAAAATTCTGGCACATATTTGCCTTAAGGGATCAGCATGAAAATTCAACGTGGCAATGCTGCTAGCATTGCACTGCTAGCAGCCAACTTGTAGCGGGTTAGAGCCTTTAAGTTATCTATAGGCTGACAATTAATAGCTGGTGTATTGGTCAAATAATTAGTCATTAGTATTTTATTTTAATAAAGGCATCGGCCCATATAAAAAAAAAACAGCGCTTCGGTAGATGTACTTAGGCACAGTTGCGTAAGTACGCAACTAGTACATGCCTAAGATTTTTAGTATTGGCTATTATGGCTTTTATTACTTTTCAATTTCATATACATTTATATTATCACATCACGTACACAGTCGAAAAACGATGCGTTCATACTGATATCTTCATTTCAAACTACCATTAACCTTTACCGATCCCGTCCATCATTATTGTTATAGATCAAATTATGCTCATTTGCCGTATACCATTATGTTCATAATGCACTTGCGCATTTTTAACTTTACATAATATCCGATTTGTGAAGGGTGACGTGGGGAGGCTGTAAGCGGGCCGCCTGTCGCCTCAGTCGTGAAACACGCGCGCTTCGCCGCGCTAGTGCAGTGTCTGGTTGATTCTTCATTTATTTTTTAGAGTGTGTGGATTCGGATACAATGAGGCTGATTATATGGGTGAGTAAATTTTTTATAATTTTATTATTTTTAAAAAAATAGGACATGTTGTCTGTGGTATGGTTTTTGGCGCGCCCCGGGGCAAGTCCACTTTCTTTAGTGAAAGTCTTGCGATCATCGATTCATCATCGGAAGGAGGCAAGTTTTTATTATCGGTGCGGTCGAGTGTCGTTTCGAGTTATTTTTAATAGATATCGGACGCGCTGGGTGCGCCCGCGCACTGTTCGATGATTTTAGAGAGAACGACAAGATTTATCTTGTCTTGTCTTGTTGTAGAAATGGGTACTGTCAGTTTTTTTTCGGATATTTGTTTTTATAAAATAGACGTACATATCTATACTCCATTCAAAACTATTATTGTTGGTCAAATAATATCGCAATCATATATTTTTGAAAAAGCGGATATAATTGTGTAGTGTTATGATAACCACTGATTTTATTTCATTGAAATGTTTTAGATAAAAATTAAAATTTAGATTTAGTGATATTTTTTATTTCATCTTTACGCATATTACATTAAGTAAATCATGTTTTCATATTCTAAAAAAAGTACACTTAGACATGTGATACAGTGGAATGAATATTAGCGTGAGTTGTCAATTCATATGAAAAAAAAATTGCCTTAATAAAACTGATTACTTAAATGAAGCCTTATTTTAATATTTAATATAATTAACTTATTGATATACATTATGGTAAAGAAATTTATTTTAATAACTTATTCTACTGTAGCTTGGACATAATAATATTATCATAGCCATTTTAATAGATATATTGTCGTGGAAAAAATAATTATGTTATTATAACAATAATGTTTAATAATATTAAGAATTTATACACCTAATTAAGCGGAATTTTGAAGGATATCTACTAAACTAGACAACATCTAGCGAATATCTTAGCATATGACCGCAATAATGACCCAAAATTCTAACAAATAAATATTGCATTTAATTTTATATCCTACTGTTATTGCAAGCGAAAATGATTACAAAAAAATTGGGTAACTTAATTAACTTAATAATAATCTATTGTGTGAACAAATACATGCATAAAATGTATGTAGATCATACATAGAATTGTATTGTTTTAATGAAACTTGTGATTTTATGTACAGACTTGACTTATGTGCATATACGTGGTTCATTGCCTGTAGATAAAACTGCAAATATTTAAAAAAATGTCTGTATTTTGTAATAGCTTTGATTCTAGTTTTAAAGGTTGTGTTTACTTTGTTCACATGAATAACCTTCATCACTCATAAAAAATATCCGCAAAAAATACGCCAAGTAAAGCACGGCCTAGCGTATGACCACTTTCGCACTTGTAGGTGATAAGGTCGACGACGGAATCACCCTCAGCCTAGAATGTAGACTGCTCTGACAGCATGTATGTTTCGTGACAAAGTCTTAACTTCAGAGTGGTAGTAAGCATGTCGGGAACTGAAAAGTGCAATACTATATTACCATAATGTTAATATGACTACATTATATTGTACTGTATAGTTTTATTGAACCTTGGACGTTGCGCATTGGATAACTGTAATGCACATCCAATGGAATGTCAATATAATAAATAAATAATTACCTTCGTCAAGAATTTAACCGGAGTTGGGAATCAAACCCGCGATCACGGCTGATATTGCTTCAAAGTCCTTGATAAAAGTATACCGCGATGCAACCAAATTGAGCCGCCACAAATTGCAATCCTCACAACTGTGTAACTGCATCCAAGTTACATATTACTCAATTTCGCTCAGCGCCCTCTCTAAATATATTACGTAAATATACAAAAATAGTGTGTCTGAAAGTGTGTTAGCGGGCGCAAGATTCGCAAGGCGGAACTACCGTGCAAAAGACTTCAACGCGCTCGCGTACGGAAGGTTTCTTTCAATTCTATTAATGAAAATGTTTGGATGTGTGACACTTTTATTATGGCTTTTAACCCCTCAGCGGGAAGAATAATACATTTTGTGGAAATAGCTTGTCTAAAATATATTATGGTCAATGGGTATCGGGCACTGATCACCAAATTAATGTATACGATGGGGTGTCGCTTCACGTTTAAAAAAACTCATCTCTCTTTTGGCTTTGGCAATAAAAATTGAATAACTCAATGTTTAGTTTAGTTTCAGCCAGGACATTGTCCGAAAAATTCTATAAATTAGATAACTTTCAGATCATTACATATTTTTTAATTCTAAGTATTTTAGTTTAGCCTTTTGCAGATAAAAACAAAAGATTCACAGATTATAGTTCCATATACAGAGTGGTTTTTTGAGAGGGCAGTGATGTTTAGTTGCCATATTATTTACGGAGTAATTAATAGTGTTGGGATTTTTCTAGGCTGGCACTCGGAAGTAGGTTAGTAAAGTCTTAGTTTAAGTCCTTCGAGACATTTAATAATTATTTATTTGATATTTTGTTTTGCGGTGGTCAAAAGTGGTAGCACTATTCTTTGATAATGGCAATGACCTTCTAAAATACAATTATTATTGATTTTTGTCTCCTACCAACTGAGTAACAGAAATAAACTAATTAATTTTAATATTTTAAGTTGTTTCTAATTTGTCGTATGTCGTATATACGACAAATTAGAAACAACTTAAAATATTAAAATTAATTAGTTTCTAATCATCTGGGTCAACTTCTGTCAAAAGATTGAAATAATAACTAAATAATATAAGTCGAGGGCGTCACCCCTTTTATGACTTTTCTTTATCTTACATGGAACAGAAATTGGCTATCAATACCCCTCTCAAATAACATACTGTATATATTTTTCTAAAATCACAATATACAATATTACCAATCATCGTATTAAATGTTTGAAATGCAAAAAAAAAAAAAAAAATAATACTCATCCCAGTCAATTAAAAGTTCACTTAAAGTAGGTCAATTTATCGGCCATTAAGCATAAAAGTAAATGTTGCCGGTATGAAATATGTTATTACTTGTTATTGCAGAAGTGAAGCGTCATCTGCGGGTGAACGTTTGACATGACTTCCGGTTTATGCAACATGTTAATGTTACCATTTGCATAAAAAAATATGTTTGATGAAGTTTTACTGCATTTCATAATATAATGGTCACTTTGCGGTTTTGAATGAGTCCCTGCTGTTTTATTGTAGTGGATGGAGCTAATTTTTGTTACTTTTTCAACAGACTCCCAAAAACAGTAAAGGTTCTCGATTCGAATTGTTTTGAATTATTATGAAACGATTTGATAAATTGTTTTCTCGTTCGAAATTATACTCTCATATATATCCCATAAACTATTTATTGGAGTATCTATTTCTCATTATTTTCCAGAATAAGTGAAATATAAATTCCGTGGAGAGAAGTCTAAAGTCGGTTTTATACTTTGTAAGCTACGTCACCCACATACATATATGTATATAGTATGCCTGTATATCTACTATAAGATATAAGTATACTATAAGACAATGTCTAGAGTTACTTACTACGAGTACATATGAGACTTCTCAGTAGCATCATTGACACATTTGGGTATTAGTGTTTCTACAATTAATTTGTTCGCCGTGCTTTTGTAGTTAAAAAAATTCAACGAATCGTTTTCTTTCATCATCATCATAATTTTATTTACAACCCATAAACTGTAGAAATAAATAGTCCGCTTTATTAAAGAAAACTATCTTAAAAATAAAAATACAGCTTGTTCTATTTAGCTGTCACACATTTAAATCTAACGTCGCGGCGTTGTATTCCTTATTTTGTTTTTTAAATTCATTTTAGTGTTGCCATAAAAATAGCCAGTGACATTTGGTATGGTGTGAGGATCCATATATACATATACACTAACAGTACAACTAAATTTGTTTGGAATACATTAACCTTCAAAAAATTACACTCCTTTTTTGGGCAGCCATACAAGTAAGCATCCAAAAATACGACAAGAGGCAAATCCATATAAAATTGTATAACATAACGTAACGATGATGTAGCGATGGAGTAATGATGCGTGCATGCACGTAATATATTTGTCCCAGAAAAGAGTCGGTCATTTTTATAAAATTTGACAAAGTGTGACGAAAACTTGTTAGAAAGGTATTTCGAATTCTGACAAAGAGTGAGGTAGAATATTGATGGCTTTGTTTTAAATTTAGTTTCTTTCGATTTCGCTATTCTTAGTACGCTTTAGTTTTTTATTTTATTTCTTTTTTTGTTTTACTGGCCCCGCCTGTGAACGGAATCTTTAAGTGGGAATTTCACCCCCTTTAAAACATCCGATTATATAATAACTTTGCACACTTATCAAGGTCCGATGATGACAATGCAATAATCTAAATAGTTTGCCATTTCCATTATCCGAGCCAGAATCTCTAGTATTATCTATTTTTTAATTCGGCTAACTACAAAAGCGTGTTGATTAGTTTTGTAAACTTTTATAATTTTCATTGCTCCTATGTTTTAAGGTAGTAAGTGCTTATAATATATACGAAATTATATTAGAGCAGTGATTATTTATTTTAATTGATTTTTTTAAAATTCTATGATCCTATCCGGAGAAGTGTGTAATTTCAACTAAAAGGTACTTACTCACATTACAAAATTTAAGTAATTTTATTGATATTTTACTTTTATTTATAAGTTGTTAAGAAAGTACTTCTCAAATGGATTAAGAATTAGGAAGGCCAATGATTTTATTCAAACCTTTTCTGTCGACTTTTCGAGATTTAGCTATACTCGTATACCTAAATTGATTTTTTTCACTGCAAGAAGAACGAAAACTAGTTTATATTTTTTTTGTTAAGTAAATTTAACCTTTGTTTAGTACTTTGTGAGTCGGCAGGTGCTTGAAAAGGTATGAAATTTCTATGCAAAAAATATTCGATAACCGTGCCAAGCCTGAGCGGACGTTTTATAAAAAAAATTATTAATTAGTTTTTTTTTTTATTGTAAATAGGCAAGCGTTTGACCACTATCCCACCTGATTTTAAGTGACGATGCGGTCTACGGTGGAGCACGCCTGCCTAGAAGATACCTATTCACTCGTGACTTGAAGATACCCAGGTTGTATGTTTGCGGAAACACAGATTTAGGCAACAGATTCCATTCGTTAGCTGTACGCACTATGAATGTGGAAGCAAAACGTTTAATACCAAATATATTAAATACAAATTAATATTTAATACCAACTTTTCCTATTTTTATTGAACTAAGGTATTTAATATCAAAAGAACCTTGAGCAATTTTTTCATCATTGATTCTGTGCACACTGAAAGCATGACCTAGCTACGGCCTTCTCTCTGGAATATACAATATATAATATACAATATACAACTTTTTCCCAATATACCTAACCTTAAAATATAAAGAAGAATTTTTCGTTTCAAAGTATAAGATTAGGATAATTTGTAATATGTTGTATGTATTGCTTCCGGGCTGTTTGGCCGTGGTCTATGTGAAACTTGTATTCCAGACGTTTCGTCGATCACTCGTACTCGTAGTCAAGTAAGTCTCTCTACCTACTTCATGCGCTCTCCTCCACGTACGCGCATGCACATCATAAGTTGCAATTGTTTTTGGTACACAAGAAAACAATAATCTTATTTATCTACGTATATATATAATTTGACATTGAAAACGTTGCTACCAACATGGAATTTTACAGCGAAAGTAAACACCAATTATAATTTTACAACCGAACGTGAATTTATGTAATAATTATGAAAATGTAAGCGGCTTTGTAATTCTTATACACTCCATAATCATTTAATTGTTTTAAATTATTTTTATCTGTTATTCATTTTCATTAGATTTGCCGTATTCATTGTTAATGATCACATTTTGGGTCATTAACATTCATTAGACCTTAATTGGTGAAAATGGGACATAATTAGGAGGTTAAACAGTTTTCTAAAAAAAGAAAAAATATAACGTTCAATTGATGTTATTAAACCCTTTTTGTACAAAATAAATAAATCAACTATAAAGGAACTAGGTATACCTAATGAATGGAACTTTATGGGACATTATTTAATATAATCTCGCAACATTAATGTTATAAATAATACTCGTATTCCATTCCGCGCTTGCTTTGGATGTTATCAACTGTCACGCTAACTCTTCAATCAAATTGTAACCTAAATTTCATAGAATTAGCCTTCATTTTAAAAGTATAACCACAGGTTAAATAGAGAGTGACTGTCTACCTGGAACAGGATGTGACAACGCAGGTGCGTGATCCGCCTTCGAAACCGCTTTGATTCGGTTAATCGTTCGAAAGTAACACGTAGACTGTGGCCTTAAGTCAACTTTGGCCGTTCGTTGTCGCTATGCTCGCTTAGGGTCGTTCAATGATTAAATTTTAAAAGTTTGATAAATAATCGAGGTCAATATATCAAAATCGGTCCAAGAAATTCGGCAAGTATTGTAAGTATTGATTTTGGGTGTGTCACCTACCAGTACCTAGTGGAACATATCGAAACTGTCTCTGCTCTTTAAAAGACCATGTTTCAGATCTAATTGACCTCATACACAGGGCTAAAACCACATATCGGCGATGGAGCTATGGACACTTTGCTGCGAGATAGAGTTTAAAATAATTATTCTTTGTTGTCAAAAAATGGGTGCACCGGCTTAAATTACCTTAATTTGTTTACTAGGATGGCATGTTATTCAGTTATTTTGTTTGAAAAACCAAACTACTAAACCGATTTCAATAAAACTTATATAGGACCACCTGTGAGGTGGTGACCTTTTATTTGGTACAAAAGTTATAAAAATCCATTCATTATTGGCGGAGTAATCGGAGGTCATACATAAAAAATCATTGATGGAGTACCTCCCCTCCTTTTTTAAAGACGATTAACTAAGATATATGTATAAGAATAAAGGCCACCAATATAGCCCAGCATTCGTACAACGGGTCTTACTTTAATAATGAGAACAAAAAACATTGATTTGCAAGTGATAGTGCCAGTAAGCTGAGCCTTGGCATGCCAAGTGGATGGCCTCGGCAGTATCGCCCCAGATACCTAAAATGTGTGGCAGTAAGGTATTTGGCACTGCCTTAGAAGGTACCCAGTAGGGTCGCATGTGTAAATGGAATATTGAGGGGCATTTTTTTTTAATTTTCGGGAATGTAAACATTTTCAAGTCCAACCGTCTACGTCGTCAGTTTGAGATATCAAGTAAAACTTAATACCAATGTGTCGCCGGCGCAAAGACTACAACGTGATTTTATAGCCAGGTGTTGTTTAAACACACATAAGTAAAAACTAGGCCTATAATAAAAGAAAATCATTCTTGTAATGTCTTTTGAGCAAAGTCATTGGAAAAATTTGCAAATTTTCATATTCTGATCTGAAATCTCTGACTCTCCCTGGATGGGCTGCTTCTGATTATGAGATTTATTTAGCACCTGGTAATGTGGTGACTCGTTATAGCGCCCATAGTACATTTGATGTAAATAATTTTCACTAAACCTTTTGCCTGTACCTGCTTTGACCAGTTAACAAGTCATTTCTCGTGACAGTCGTGCGTAACCGCCACACTTCACAGCCTACACTGCCTTCAATTCGTTTCTTAGTTTTCCCTTACTAACTACTGATAAATCCATACACAACGTCATTTAACGTCCATACTTAATGCTATTTAATCTAGGTTCAAGTTTGCACTAACTGTAACTTATTCTGTCTTCAGCCTTGACATTGCACTGCAAGTGGAGTGAGACCAAAGCGTTTTCATTATCTAATACAATGGCAATTGGTATCGGTTATTGACACGAAAACTGGTACTGGCTATTATTTCGTTATAACAAGAAGTTTTAATATTTTGTTTATTTTTGCTCGGCTCGTTGATTGCTCGTGCCAAGTACTTAAGCTTGTGTTAAGTAACTTCCCGCAAACTTCCCATAAAGAATACACTTTACATAGTACTTATTGAACGATATAAAACGACATAAGGTTTTGGGTTTTATTTTGACCTATATCTACAGTAATTCTTTTTGACAGGTTATATAAAATCTAATTTTCGTATAGGTAATTACGTATAGTTTCAAAATTACCATCTAACTTTAAAAACGGAACTTTAGCTAAACTATTAATTAAAACATCGGCCTCTAGTCAAAAAGATCAATATATAATCCTTCATAATCATCATCATCATCTTGGCCATAGGATGTTCCCTGCTGGACATAGCCCTCTCCCATTGAGTCTTTAGATAACTTAAAGATGTAAATAAAGTTTATTTAAAATAACATAAATGTTGTCCAATGTTTAGAATTAATATACATAATTATATACATATATGTAAACAAACAACATGGGTTTCTCAATGTTTAGATTATTATCTTATGAATGAGGTTGCATATGTGAACAGGTTATTGATACGTCAATATTTCTCTCTTCTTTGCTACTTTTTTGTTTAGTTTCACTTGGTGTCAACTAAAATTGTATAACAAAAACTACCGAGGCGGTAATCTTTGTCATATTTTCTTTAGTCAAGAGGAGACTTCAAAGCCTACAGTATCGACATAAAGTCGCTAGGTACCCTGCGCACAGTATTTTGACAATAATTACTTATAAACAATCATGGTACCGACTTAGACAAGTTATATAAATAAATTTCAATTCATTTCATTTCAGACTTTTGAGTGTTGAAATTCATTTCTTGTAAAGTTTTTCTTTTTACCATTTTAAGTGATCTTTGCTACTCAAGGGATGAATTGTCATTGTGTATGTTCGCCGATTTTTTCACCCTTAATAAAGGAAGTCATCCAGATAGACATAACACTTTTCAGTTATTGAAGTTTGACTAAAAAACCGATAGACCAATTTTAATAAATTAATATTATATTCTTAGTTTAATTAATATTATATTATAATTATATTATTAAGTTTAACTATTAGTATTAATTATATTTATATTATATATATATATATATTATATGAAATAAATGGGACTCCACGGGAAGCACCAGCTTTGAAATAAAAAAGAAACATCAAAATCCGTTCACCCAGTCGAAAGTTCTGAGCTAACAAACATAAAAGAAATATTAAATAAATACAGTTTAATTGAGAACCTCCCCCTTTTTTGAAGTCGGTCAAAAAAAGGACATCTGTCCTGCTGCAAACAAAAAATTTGTTCAGATGAATGTACCCAGGGTACTGTTACAAATCGGCATCTTTCAACTTTAGTCAAAGCACGCTTAAATAATAAGAATAAAATGTTTGATAAAAAACACGTGTATCATAATAATTGCGTTGTAAAAATTCATAATACCAATAAAAAACTAAGTTTTATTGTGAAAACACACAAATTGTCCCTTGTTCATGGTAAATTGCTCACTGACAGATTTTTTATTACACAGTTCTGCATTGTGTTCCATCTAATCGCTTCTGATATTCGATTCACGCAGTTCACGCTATAATAGAACAGAGATGTAATACAGTCGCATTTATTTTAATTTCAAGGCTGATTTGAAATGCTGCATACAAATTCTATTAACTTTTTTTATAATCTTGATTTTTTTAGATTTTTTATAATTACCACTAATCAAAGATCAGTAACGATGTGGTCGAAGATGTTATATAATTTAAATGTAGCAATTTGAAATAAACTCTGAAGGTCGACTATGGTGTTGCCTTGTTTTATGTATGATTATTATTTACCTCATCACATACCAAATATTAAAATAATCAAATATAATATCACAGAAGAAGGCTGAATGCGAGCCGCTTCTAATTAGTTTTTGTTAATCCTCACTGGAGTCATACATAATTATATATGTAACTGAGGATGTCTTAAAATTTGAGATGATGATGTTATTCATCATCATCATCATGCCATAGGATTCCATTGCCATTCTTAGCCATAGGACGTCAACTGCTGGACATAGCCTCCTCCATTTCCAAAAGGACCTGTTACTCTTTTTCCGCTATCTAGATATAGACCGCTATATCGGTGACATTTGTTCTTCTACGGATCTCCTCATTTCTGCGATTGCGTAGAGAAACCCCGTCGTTTTTTATTCGTATTAAATACAACACATTATTTTTTATATTCTATATAGGCTGGAACAAAAACCTTAATTAAAATAATCATATCTTTAATTTGGCATCCGAATATTATAGTACAATTCATGTAAAAGAAGACCACAAATTCAGTTGTCAGTACAGTTCAAATCAATTAAAAAAAAGTTTCAATGAAATCAAATTCAGTTTGCCGTGGCCGGCAAAATATTATAGATGTGAAACGGTGTTGTTTATAATATATCCAAAATACAGAACACATGAACGATTTATGTTACATTTATTGAATAACAGAATAATAATCAAATAATATATAAATAAGATTCTCTAATTATATAAAAAAATCAGCAGCCTAAAGCTGTATTAAAATCTGACAGTGGCTTTGTAGTAACAAGTAAAACCGTAATAATAATATGCATCCAAAATACTTTAGTTCAAACTTGTATTTATACAGAAAAATGCAATTTAACGGCTAAATTTCCGTTTGCAGCATTATCTAATCGTAACTAATCAATATTTTTAGTTACAACATCCTCTCCGAACCTGTTCCACGCGACCTTCCTAGAAAGTTCATAGTCGCACAGAAAGAAGCGACAAGCGTAATCTTAATTTGAGATGTTATGCCAACTTATACTATGCACAACAAACTAAACTTTAAAATAAGCAGTAGAAGTGCCGAAATAACTTGCAGTTATTTAACTTTTACTTTTTCACAAGTCGCTAACAGACGGTGCAAATAAATGTTAAGATTCACTTTCGTATGGTTTTTGGTACTGTTGCGAAGAGCTCAATATAATGTTTTTTTCTTGCTTCGCAATATTCTTTCATCTATTTGTGCACTAACTTTCTTATAAGAAAAAAATACTTGCAATCTCAATTTTTCAATATAATGTCATACGTTAAATAAATGTGACGAATTGACCAAATATGTAGCTAGCTGCTACTAGCTGCGCCCCGTGGTTGTACCGAGCGTGTTGATGAATAACGGTGATGATGGTGGTGATGAAAATAAGCCTATGTGTTAATCCAGGGTATAAGCTATCACCACAACAAATTTCATCGAAATCGATGTAGCCGTTTGCGCGTGAAGAGGTAACAAACATACACACATACACACTTACACACAAATTTTCGCATTTATAATAATAGTAGGATAGGATAACACACTTAGCCAAATATTTAAATAATTTGTTAATAGGTTTCCACAGTCATTATACCTTTATAATATTTAAAACGGGTTTAACGTAACACTTACGTGTCACTATCGACAATTGTTTCGTCTTCTTCCCGAAGCCTTCACTAGGATCACGGGTGTCGATATCACGATCGACATTTTGTGTCGACGACTGTTCGAGTTAAGGTTCGTTTTTGCTACCATTTCAATCGTATTTGACAGATTATCATAATATAGATTGTATGTATATACTATATACTCAGTCTCTACATGACTTCGTGGCACATACTCCCTACTGCACCAATCCTGAAATAATATACCTATAAGAATGAATCCTCTACCAAATAACAGTCACATTATATGTAAAAATCACGTTATTTATGTCACATAATCTCATGGGATGGGTCTCATTATGTTAACGACGGCCCGAATGAGGGAAAGTGGTGAGATATGCTGTGATGGTCGGTGGCCCTCTAAGTGGGTATCGGACACAGGCCGCTTCATCGTTGACAAATAAGTTTAAAGATTACAATAAAACTTTGATACTTGCCAGTGTGTCCCACGTCTGGATGTTTTATAAGCTTTTATTAAATTGCGATGTATGCGTATTTGGTACTTTCTTTAGATCACAGATTTGGATTGTGCTAGGACATTTTCTAGTACTCGCTTGGCAGACAGACCGCCTTTGAGAAACTGTCACAAAGCAGAGATTGTGTTCTGGCAAGTGTTCTTGCGAGCCCGTCAATATTCTAGGTCTAGCATGAGCTCATCTCTGACTACATCATCATCACCAAATGAGATTGCTTTCTGGCTGGTGGTTTATATGTGTTTAATGGTAGACTCACCAATACGACCATATAGTTAACTATATAGTTAATGAGCCTAGTTTCTAATTATCTTCAATAATTCTCCAAAAGTTAACAAGAATGGAAGGTGTTACGTTGCAGATATATCTTCGCTTCTAACATAGTATAACTGTCTTGAACTAAAGATTTCCAGAATAATATCAAAGCGTTATAATTTGGCGCTTACTGTACTGCTCTCAGAACAGTCGGGTCCACGCCATTACTGTATAATCTTGCTAATAGCATGCAAGTGTTACATAAAACAGCATATTACTTAAAATAATGACCGCTATATGTACCTACAAATATTCTCATTTTACATTATTATAATGTAATATCGCCATGTCGCTTCCTAGCATTATGTAAGTAGTGATTGATGTGTATATAACTTACAAAATTGTCTCTGTATCATCCAATAGACATTATGAAAATATATTTTGTATTCTTACGCAATTTAATCAGCTTGAGCTCATTTTATTCGAAGACATAATATTTATATCAGTTATTATCCTTCAGTCTCATTTTTGTATAGTAATAAAATATCCGCTGATAAATATTGTCACTAAATTCGACATGGGCTGATTGTAAGCGGCAAACAGCTTCCGCTTGTCAGCTTTATTAAGCCGTCTTCAAGCTTTTCAGCCGGGCTATGATGCGACACCCGAGATAATTTATGTCGTGGTTTTTGACTTTGAAAAACCACGACATAAATTATCTCGGGTGTCGCATCATAGGCTCGCAGACGTCCTAAATTGCTTTTCACTCACACGGCCGTGGTCTTCACTCGAGAACTTTGAGCTCTAACCGCCATCAGTAGGTACTGCATGATGTGTGGAACACTCGCTACTAATTCCACTTCCTCCGCTGAGCTATGTGGCTTTCGTTCTTCTACGGGTTTTCTCATGTCTGACTCGATCTTGTGGAGAAACTGCGACCTCACTACGGTTCGTTGTAACACGATCATCTTGTTTGTGAGTGTGTTTACTTAAAACTACCGATGTGAGTATAAATTAAATTCTAAGCTACTATCTGTGCCTCGTGGTTTTACCAGCATTGACTACGCCTTTCCCGTTACCGCAGTTATCCCACGGGACCCATACTTCCGGGATAACAAGTAGCCTTTTTTCTTCTCCAAGGCTATTGATCTCTATAGCAATATTCTCAAAATTTAGTTAAGCAGCTTAGGCCTGAAAACGATAAATGAACGACAGAGTTACTCTCACTTTTATCACACCTGCGCCTGGAGATTTCACCCGCGTGCAGATAAAAATGGTGGTGATGATGATGACAATAAAAAGGAGCCTGTGTTATTTCAAGGTGTCAGTTACCTCTAGATACCTCTTCTTCTTCTTGACCTTATCCCACACTAGGTGGGGTCGGCACAACATGTTTTCACTAGATACCAAATTTCAATAAAATTGTTGTTGTAGTTCGAGGGTGAAAGCGTAACAAACAAATATACTCATATTCACATTTATAATATTACTAGTAACACCCCACGGTTTCACCCGCATGGATTACAGTTTTCACTCTACCTGGACTATCCCACAGGTAATATACTTTTTCCGGGATAAAAGTAGCCTATGTGTTAATCCAGAGTTTAAACTATCTCTATACCAAATTTCATAGAAATCGGTGTAGCTGTTTGAGCGTGAAGAAGTAACAAACATACACACATACACACGAACTTTCGCATTTATAATATTAGTAGGATGTAACGATTACTAAGTGCAAATTTTAGGAAAAATATCACATGCACATTTCAAGGTAGGTGACCGAGTCACCAGCTGTGCCACTATTCCATTTTTCCAACCGTTGTATAATTATATACTCCACCATAATCTAGATATAGACTGCACCATAAGAGACAATTTACATCCGGTCAATTTCACATAGTTTTCCCCCACGGGAAATTCTATTGACATTAGATATGTGAGCATGAATGTACTTATATTTAAATTGTTTGATACTTTTACGCGAAGAACATATAACAGCGTTCTAACCACGTTTTCGACACTAACTAGGAAAATAAAATAATAAAATGTACCTACCTGTTAAAGTTTCATGTCATCGGGAATGGTTGCTGTATTTTGCGTTAACCACAAAACCGCACCAACAGTAAATAGTGTATTTATATACTACTTTGACGAGGTAAAATAAAATACTTATAACTAAAAACAATACTATAGCTTCTACAATAACATTTGAGCAATCCACTAGCAGTTGCCAGCTCTATATACTTAAATGCTCTCTTTGCTTTCCTTTGTTTATTTTATTTACTTTTTTTCTGCTTAATGTAAACGAATAGCATATTTCATCTTTACATCGAAATAAATAAACTACAACATATGTGTAATGATCTAATAATACACATATTAACATTACAGACAGATGCTGAACAAAATTAAACAAGTGAAGAAAAAAATAAGATGACCGAATACGTAAGCTGAGTATTTGTTTTAACAAAAGTTTTATTCTTCATTTGTTTTTATGTGAAATTGAACGAACTGGAGAACTATTCGTTTTTCCAAAAAGATACAAGTTTCTCAATAAAACTATACAGAACTGGGTAAGTTTTCTATAAAAAAAAACATCGATACTTTCCATAAACTTTCATCTCTATCCGATTATGCCCTGGGCGAAGGATGTAGACTGGACGTAGTAATTCTGTAATTACAAGATAAACTGGTAGGCTAGTGATTGACCATGGCCAATAACTGTAGGGCTACCACATCTCATAGATACAAAATCCTGTAATGGCATCTTTTGCGGAACAAGGTTCGCATACCGTTACTCGTTTAATCGGTATAATGGCAGGTTTGGAAAAAATACTTGAACTTATATTGATTTTATGCCACCAATTTATTTATGTTTTATGTCGTCATATAGACAACTGAAGACGAAGTTTCTTGGAAAATCTGATGAGGTTTGCGACATTTGTAAAGTTTTAGCGTAGTTATTTTTGATATATATTTTTAAATTCAAGCCCTTTTTTATTGTATAATTCTAGAGTATGTATAACGTATAAGGTAACAACAGTATGAGGTTAGAAAATCGTGAGTATAATAAAAACGTATACTTACAAATTCGTCTAATTACTAATTACCAAAATGTCATATTAAGTTAAGTCAACCAATCAAGAGTAAACTCAAAATAAGTAAACATGTAACTCCTAACAAAACACCCCTTGTTGGTCCTTGTGGAGATCAATAGCGTAGCTTCCGTATTGTATGTTCTAAGGCTTATGTGATGAAGCTTTGATTCGACAACCGCTACCGTTGCCAATGTTCCTTTTTTTTTTCTTCGTTTTTTGCTGTCGCTGGAGATGTTAATCTCGATCATGGTTCTAAACTCGGTAAGCTCAGTGGTAACCCTGGTGCTGCCTTGCAGAAGCCACAGCGATACATGAATGATTGGACATGTCCAATTACTGATGTTTAATTGTCACCTACCGTTAACAAATTATTTGATGACTGCTGACCTTGTTGTGCATGGAAATGTTTAATACAATCAATTAACAATTTCTTAAATACTTATTTGTTTCATTAATTCTAGATATGCTTACAAGTGCGTGGGATCATTGAAGTTTTAATTCAACTTGATTTGTTATTTTTGTGTGAAAACTCTTTTTGCATATTTTATTAGGGTTGTTGTCAAGTTTTTATCTAATTATTTCTATTTATATGTTTCTTAAGTTATTATTGTGTGAAGTTTGGTAATATTTCTTACGGGAAATAATGATGATTCAAAACCATACTTTTTTTTTTATCAAACTCAGACCCCCGCACTAGGATTCCCTGTATCGCGGGAGGCATGGACACACACAATCACAGCACACAAACATCCAAGACCCGGGACAAACATCTACACTCATCGCACAAATGTTTGCCCCTGCCGGGATTCGAACCCAGGGTCCCGGAGACACAGAATTCATGTCGATGACACAAACCACTGCGCCACGGGACCGTCAAACACAGATAATATTAGATCTTATTGTTTGAAAGAGTTTAATCCACATTATACACATATAGTACAAACGCGCGTGTGCCGTCGGATTAACATCTACATCAACCAAGTGGCCGTACAAGCAATTAAACTGGTTAATTCTATTTTTATAGCTTCCATTACGTAAGTAAAATACTGTTGTGTAATAGATATACTGAGAGATTAAGACACATTTCTTTGTACTTTCTATATAGGCGTATGTTTATTAAAAAATATACCTGAGATGTCGTATTTAAATAAATTCAACTTAAATTGTTTTAAAGGGTACCACCTCATGCCTCCATCTGAATCCCACAAATATTATAAATGTAAAAGTTTTGATAGATGGATGGATGAATGGATGGATGTTACTCAATCACGCAAAAACTACTGAACTGATTTGTATGAAATTTGGAACATAGATAGCTTATACCCTGGATTAACACATATGTTTATTTTCATCACCATGCGGGTAAAACATATTTGGATGAAATTTTGTACGTAGATACTTCAAGTCCTGGAATAACACATAGGTTACTTTTTATCATCATCATCACCACGCGGGTGAAACTGCGGAGTGCAGCTAGTATTTCATACGTGTTCAGATTGATCTAGTGGATGGTCAAATGGTTGGAATTGGAAATTTATGTCCAAAATATTTCAGCCTCAGTATTTCCTTTTGACAATGGTAGTGATTCGCTTATTCAACTGAACTAAACTAAAATATTTCAAAATTAGATAAGTTCTTATATGGTTACAATAAAGTCAAAATTAGAATGAGACTTATCAATAAACATCACTAAAGTTAAGTGTATTTATGAAATTTGCGGGTAGTTTTAGGTAAATTAAATCGCCACTTATTTGGGGCCTACTAAAACTACCCGCAATTCGCTAACAATTGAATAAAACTCGTCTAATATTAGTGAGAGCGTTGTAAGGAGTTATACGAATTTGAATTTTAGCGTAAATAGAATACGAGCTATTTCATTTTGAGGAATTTTAGTGAAATTTAGCTAGTTCGTGTGATTAACAGAATTAGGGCCTTATATCACATCACGTTTTCGATACAACACAATAACGATGTGGATGAGCTAAAATGATGAGTTTATCTCAGGCACTAACTCCTGTAGCCTATATCACCTTTGGACAGATATATTTTGCATAGCGAAAGTGGTGCGAGATCATGTCCTCTGCAACCAGAGGAACTTTAATTGAAAGTCTAATGAAAGGAATGTTGTCTCAAAGTGATTTCTCTAAATCAACATCTAAACCTGTAGATAACCTTGTGGTATGTAGTTTGCGCACGCGCCTACCTACTAACATAAAGTGCCACTTTCGTATGTCAAATTTCGCATACTGATAGCGTAGTTAGCTGGCACAACGCCATTTGTTCATTCATAGCAACCTAAATATAGTTTTAAAAGTAGTAATAGATGTAATGAAAACTAATCAATCAATAATATTAAGTATATTAGTAAAGAATGTTATATTATCGATATTATTGGCGGAATGCATCAGCAAAGCCATACAAAAAAATAAGGTTTTATTCGCTATACAAGCCGATCGTTGCTGGCCAGTATGAACATCATTATAGATGTTATGGATGCGTTCCATTCGCAATAATTTATAAAAATATCGTTACTTTTTTCAAAAATATTCCTGTGTGTTATAATGTTATGACGACTTTTTTGAAAGTGATTACAAATCAAACGCATCTAGACACGTCGTTTGAAATACGGTACAATAATAAAATACCCAATTAATTGTACTTAATGAAAGTTTTAATAATGGCCGATGTTGATTTTTGCATAAGGTTAGAATTTTTTATTTTACTTTTATTTTTTTCAGTAGATAGTGTTTCATTATATTTAAACATCCAATTATTTCTTTGCAAATTATCGTCAATATTCAGTTTGTTAATCAAGTTCGTTTATTTAGATTCTATCTAAATTCGGGCATTGGAAAGATAATTATGGGCGCTGCAATTGCCTCTTTGCAATTATTGATTGGTACACTCTTTGATAAAATTACCTCTTATGAACAGCATATACAAACTGGTCATTTAGTGACTTACCAAGTAGTTAAATAAGTTAGTTAAGTAAGTACCTAAGTATGTATACAAGTTACTCCCTCTCACTTTAATTCATTGGTAGGTATGTGACGTCACTCGCGAATTTCCCGCACACCGCAAGCCTCCGAATCGATGCGCCGGCGCAGCTTTCTCGACATTCCGGACGGATGGACCTGTCTGAGCTCTCCACTTGTATAGGTGTAGTCATAAATGGTGTAAGTTGTAAGTAGACAGACAGTCTAGTTGCGTACGATTCTGTTTAACAATTATTCACTTAATAATAAAACGACAACATACGCATAGTTACAAGCACATTTTAATATATTTCTTGATCCGTATTTCAATATCCTAATAATATTGAATAAAAAAGTTTGTATATAATTGTGTAACTATTTTTGTGACCACTCATCAGCTGAACGAGTTCCTATAAAATCTGGTATAAACATTTCTGTGATTCCGAAAAAGCATACTGGTACTTTTATCCCAAAAAGAAAACAGCTCCTATTTATCGCATAGGTTTTTACGAGAAGTAACAGGAAAACCGTTGTCAATATAAACGCGATAAAATAGCGTTTACATGAAAGGGTATGTCTAGGATGATAAATGAAAAAGCATCTCTGGGATACAATTTTAGATTAAAAATAAACGTTCTCAATTCTCAACGCATGAGCAGTAGAAGTCTGTTTGTGTAGTTTATTAACTACGTAATTATGATATTATGTTTCTGCCAAAGTACATAAAAAAACCTAAACCGTGTCAGTGCTGACAGATAATATACCTACTAATACACACACAAAATAAAGCATTTATAAAAGGAGTAAGATAAAAAATGGATATAAACTGTATAAACTCCCAAATTACACCAGTTAGAGGTTAATTCATCACATGGAGACATAATGATCATCCGCGTTGGTAAAACCGCACATAAATATAAGTTTCACTTTGGCTTACTCAGGCAGAGTGGAATACTATTATATGTATGCTGTAACAGCCCAAACACAATATGACATCAGCGCTTGTGAAATAACTTCTCCAAGTCCTAGTGTATGTAGCACATCGAATGAAATGCTAATATGCCAGTGATTCACCCGACGAACTGGTATTATACAAGTTCGTTGGATACATACATCCCTTATAGTAGAAAATGCGGCATGTCTTTGCTTTCAAACAATGCCAGATTTTTAAATTTTTGACACATTTCAATTGTTTCTCATCAATTGAAATTGTTGTTAATAATTACTCCTTAGTTCAAACTATGGCAAAGCTTTTAGTAGGTACAAGGTGGCAATTTATTTTTCATTCTCTCAATTGTTGTGTTAAAACTTGCGAGTAGATCCATGCATGCAATAGATCCATCGTCTCTATAAAAATGTCCCGCCACAAGCCTGGGTCTTCACAGACATTCTACTAAAAAGCATGACAGGTTATTGAGTTCATTAATGTTTTACGCTGTGATTTCACTGCGGCAGAGATTTGAGCTGCGCTCGCCGCTCTCTTCCCCTCTGATATAAAAAAACAATTAATTAAAAAACCGTCAAGTTATTTCCATCGTAGGTCTCAATTCTCTATATCTATTGAGCTTTCTTACATCAAACCTATGTAAGAAAGCCCAATCTCTGCGGTCACGATCGAAATCGCCATACATATTTGTATTCACAGTGAGTGGTGAGAGTTGACGGTTATAAGCATCGTGCAAACTCGTAGAAAACACGGAAAACTATACATATCGCTTTGTAACCATTTGAATATGTTTTCAAAGTGTTTGTAAGTGCTCTATAATATACGTGAGCAGTTTTCTAAAGCTCGATTTACGTATACTGAGTGAAATCAGCCAACCATAATTAATATTGATAACAATTCGTCTCATGAGAGTCCACTATTCTGTGGTCCTTTCTGCTAATATGTGACATCAGCCACAGATCATTCGACCCTGCCATTAATATGTAATGTCTACCAATAACGCTGCCGTTTGTAATTTTGATGGTATAAGCTAAGTACTTTTAAAAAATACTAATTACTAAGTAGTGCCGCGCGGTTTCACCCGCGTGGATAACGGTCTTTCCGTTACCTCAATTATCCCACGGGAACTATATTTTTTCCGGGATAAAAGTAGCCTACGTGTTAATCCAAGGTTTAAACTATCTCCATATCAAATTTCATCGAAATCGGTGTAGCCGTTTGATCGTGAAGAAGTAACAAACATACACACATACTTTCGCATTTATAATATTAGTAGGATATATTCTTGGAGCCAAGCATAAAACACTTATATCACAAAAATGAGACCATTCGTTCGAAATGATTGATGAAAAAATGCACTGTTCTGTTTTTTTCCAAACGTTCGTCGTTTTCTCCTCGAAATGGCAATGTTAACAAAATAAACATCCGTACTGTTCTGCTACAAAAGAAGAAAAATGTATTGTGAAAAGCAGGCACTACGCTTCACTGTCCATTGATTGTCACTGTCAAACCGTGAAATGGGGGCCATTGGCCATGAAATCAGTTTGTTTGTTTATTTCGTTCAGTTCACCTGAATGAAACATTGTTACTTCATAAACCGGATGAAGAGATTTGCATTTTAGCTTTTTGACATACCGTTTAAAATTGTTGCTTGATAATCCAAATGATATCTTACTAAAGATGACGTATATTCATACTGTGCGGTGCTCAGATTTTGTTCCTTTACGACATAAACATGCCTACTGCGACAGATAATACGGTACAAATATAGAACAGGATAGCTATATGTTTAGACTTGCGCTTGAAATACGCGTCATAATGAAAATTACTACAATTGACTTAATTTTGCCGCCTCAGTTTCCGAGCGCTTGTGCGACATCTACCTCATTTAAACATATAATATCATTCTTATAATCTGTCTTAGACCTTAAGCTCAAAATCACTGAACGAGTTATAGAAAGGAGTATTCCTCACAGTCTGGGGATCATTACAGATTTATAAAAAAAAAAAAATTAATTAACTTTCTATTTTACTAGCTGCGCCCTGCGGTTATACCTCCGCTGTTGTTTATAGGGTTTATGGTTTATTAGGATTATGTATAGGTACTTGTTTAAGGAAAGATAAGAGTTGTTTTTACTATTTTCAATTGCTATTAGTTACAGATATAGTTGTGTTGATCATTTGATTGTTTTTATTTAAAACTGGCCTTTATGCTATTTCAGTACACACGCACATTAAAGATAAGCCTACTCCGTTCCTTAATAATGACTTACCCGTGTATTGCTTTGTACTCACATTACGAAAAATCCAGTTACTTTTTTATAATAACCAACGTTAAGAAGTTGTACAGGAAGTTAAATACTATGAAGTCCAAGAAGCTTATATAACATTTACATGTTTTTATTTACAATACAAGACAATGCGATGAACGGCAGAGCGTTTCTATTCATCGCCGCTATTCAACTATGATATAACCATTTCTAGGGAACTTCATTGTGGCCGACAAAGTAGCTTTTTGTTTCTTTCTTTGTTGTTTAACGTTCACTTTTCATTCGTATCTTTGTAATTGCTAGGAATCATTTTCTAAAATACCTACATCTTCATCGCTTGACTTCTATAAATAAATAATAAAGAAACAAATAAATAATATAAGTGTATTCCGATCCACACTTATTATATGCTTTTTGTACAGTTATTACAGAGATGGATACAAAATTATGGCAGAAATGGTTGTAAGAATGCACGCAGACTTGAGACAATCTGAATCCGAGACGAAAAGCCTGTATGATCGGGGAGATAAGACATATATGGTATTTGGGTGGGTGACCTCGTTGCATTTTTAACTAAAGATCACCCCGTTAGATAGAGAAGCTAGACAATGAAAACAAAATTCTCATAGCTACGAAATTTTAAAAAAATGAATTGATAGTATTCAATGTAGGTCTATTTTTTTTTTGGCATAATAATGTATAACCTTATGTTAACCAGTTTTACTCATATTTGATTTAGTTTGCCTTAATCAAATAATAAAGACATATACAGCAAAAAAGCAATTGACAGTCTAAGCAATGAATATTGTCGGTAATTTGATAAAGTGTATCCTATAATGGTAAGATTTCTTCATACATATAAACAAGTTGTTGTTTTTACCTTATTAATATAATACAAAGTAACGAAACGCTTAAAGTTTTGCAACTTCTCTTGTAACACAACACAGGTTTATTGTAGTAATTTACGAGAAGGTGTGAAATTTCAACAGAAAGTATCACAAAGCCGGTATAGCCGGTATTTCTTGTTGATTTTTCATTGAAGGTTTACAATTTTACGTTGTATGCTATCAGCAAAATATCTTTCTAAATAAAAAAATATAAATGAACCGTACCAATTTTCTTCTTAGACCATGAATAGTTGCGCAGAGCTGAAGAAGGACCACTGATGTGTTACAATTAAGGAAAGTTTATCTAAAATTCTAGTGCTTGAATACTGATGACACTTCATTTTCAAGACAATCACGTTAGTCTTAGAGTATTGAATGGTTTTCAAGAGTATGGAAATTAATTTTATTGAATTATTAGAATTGTTTCAATGGGCATACCGTGTTTTGGTGACACTCATACATACTTGGGGATGGTAGCAGCTACACTACTACGGAATAAAGGAAAATACCTATGGTGATATATGGATGTTACGAATCAAAATTAATAAAATGTAAGCTTACGGTCACCGACAGGTCAACACATAGGTCGAGATAGAACGAGATACTGACAAATTATTGTTGCTTAATATCGTAGACTCTTTATTCAATATTTACTTTTCTTCTACCTACACTAAATCTCTAAGCTACATTTGTCTCGCTAAGCAATGACGGAAAGGCGAGTACAACAGCCTAAATTGTCCTTGGCTCAAAATAATATCTGCCCATCTTCATAAAGTAAGATATCGATCGCTAGACTTATAAATTAGTTTAAAAATCAACAGATAGAGTTAATAATTGCGTAAAAAAAATCACTAAAATTCAACCAACGTCTCCATGATTTATTTTTCTAAAGGTACCCCAATGAATTAACATAAACTTTAATCAGCAAACGGAAATAAGAAATAAACATCCGCATTTGTAGATGTGTTAGAAAGTGTTAATTAATTTGTAATTACACCTATAGTGTGAAAGTATAATGTACCATTAATTACCTATAGTAATGCGTACTGCCAAGGAGTGGAACTCGTTGCCCGAGTCTGTGTTTCCCGATATGTACAATCCTGGAGTCTTCAAGTCGCGAGTGAATAGGTACCTTCTAGGTTTGCGTGCTAAATCCTAGACAACGTCGTCACTTAACATCAGGTGAGACAGTTGTCAAACGCAAACTTATAATAGTAAAAAGAAAAATATATATATATATATAATTAGATTGATATTCAGTAGATAGTTATAGGTTTTGTAACTTCACTTAATTTTATTTCTTTCAGTACTATTTTTGGATTTAACCACTGCGAATAAATTGTCTACAGGAAAAAGTCATATACAAGTGTGTAGGTAAATCGATTGAACTGCAATTAGAATTAATTAAATGTTTTAAAAATTATAAATAGACTGGCTTAGTAAGGGCATCTTATGAGGAGGGATAGGTGGATTTCGTCAAAAAGTGTTAATGAAGGTGTAAACACTGAGATGACTAGGGATAGACTGGAGTGAAAAAGGAAAACATGTTGTGCCGACCCCACCTAGCGTGGGATCAGGGAGAAAATAACTTAACTTTTTCAAGAAGAAAAAAATAAGAAGAATGTCTAAAAATCACAGCTCCAGGTAAATTAGCTTACAATATTCGCTGAATTTTGAACTGTTCTTTTAAATATTTGGCTTTTCCTAAGCGATACTATTGATAAGAAGAACACAACCTTATTTCAGAGTCCCAGTTTTATCACCTACTATCCAGCATTGTCTGAATCCTCATCAACATAATATAATTGAATCCTTGAAATCACATATTGTGCATATTTGCTAAATGTGAACGAATTTTCTCCTTTGGGTGTCGATGAACAGTGAGTTAATAGAGTTACAGTGGCCGCATCAGCTATTACTACCGCAATCGTAATGCAGCTGTATCGCAGCATCCTCCTCAGTCGTTCCCTCATTGATGCGGATCGTGACTTTGCCCACGAAGTGCGATGGATTTCAATACTTTTTCCTATCTTTTGCTTCGTGGAGTGCTACGTAAACTGGCATCTCTAGCTGTTGCTTCTCCTGGTCAGACCAACGTTTTGGGCTTCGCCCTCTAGGCCTTTTTCCCTCATTTTGGCCTATTATAACTAAAATTATATATTGTGTTCCAAATATAATAACTTTCAAATCAATTTTTAAAATAATTACTTCGGTTTAACCAAAAAAATACGACCAAAGTAATAACAAAAAAATAACCTCCTTCATTTTCAAAATGAAACGAAATTGTAAACTGTACATTGTATATTTCATACTCAATTGCTTCTAACTCAAAGGTTTATTCATAAAATATGTCCAATAAAACTGTAATGGGTCCAATAAAATCCATAATTTAGCTTTGTGTGAAATTGCCCAAATAAAGCAATAGAAACATGATTGTACTTTAATCAATGTTAAAAATAAAAGACGCATAACCATTCATTTTTTTTGTATATGTTATTACACGGCAATGAATAAATTTAAGAAGAATGACGTTTTATTAGAAATTATGTTGGTCGTGAACCAAAATTATTCTTTTGGTTTTGTTGTGTTAAATTGGGTACAGGATGGCCAGACCCAGGGCGAAACCTGCGCCCCGTTGTTCCGTTTGATTTAGTAAATTAATCACTTAGAAACTTTACTTGGAGGAAGAGAAACAAAGAGGTGAATATGTATTATTTTGTCTTAGTTTCCTATATTATTAACCGACTTCAAAAAAAGGAGGGTACTTTACTTAGCACTTTTTTACCAAAGTAAAAAAGTGTTAGAGAAGACGTTTAACTTTCTTTGTAACCTATCGCCACCGACTAACACAATCACTTACTCATGCACTCATGCATTTATGATTTTCCCTTATGACGTGTATTGTCTTATTAAATCCAATAAATGTTATCACTCTCATTATCAATTACATCGAAATTTCCCGCCACAATCTCTAGCGAAAATATAAAAGTCAATCTGTATGATAATTTGAGTTATATATAGGCTGACTATAGCTAGTGGATTGCCCAAATGTTTTTGTGGTAGCTGTAGTATTGTAATTAGTTAATATCATTTTATTTTAATTAGGGAGCGGCCCTTTAAAAAACATCTTTATGTAATCATAGATATTGTAAAGTTCTCATTATTCATATGTCATAATTTCGCTTTGCACACGGCGTACTCGTTTAAATTCATAAAAACCTTCGATACATTTACATGTTAAGGTGAAATGCTATTTTGCATATCATTCTCACTTTACTTGCTACTTAAGTATAAACAAATGAGACTTTATTGATAAAGCAATAAGGTGAATAAGATATTGAATGAAAGTCAAACCACCAACTTGTGAGGTAACGATTCGGTACCTTTTGTTTTTTTTATTCCCACGATGGTGAATAGTTGAAGATAAATTGCTTGATCGTTCAGATCTCAATTTGAAAGTTTTTTTTAAATGGAGTCTAAGATCGAGATTATTTTATGTATTCCTTAAGATCATCGTGAATGTAATGCCTTTGCATGCATTCATATTAAGGATGTAATTCTGCAGTCATAGTAATTTATTTCATTCGTAATTAGTACATTCATCATCATCATCTCAGCCATAGCACGTCCACTGCTGAATATATGCCTCCCCCATAAAGGTTGGATTTGCCAATACTGGCCACGTTTGGCAGGTATGTTGGCGAGCACAGTATGATTTCTGATCCCCAGAAGGGGCTGCTGCCCACCTTCTGGTACGTGATCCCTTAGCTGACTCTTACGGCACCCATGGGAAGAGGTGGAGGAGTACTATTCTAGGCCGGTACCACCACGGCTATTCATTAAGTGATAATAAAATCTAATTGGACAAAAGGAAATAATTAAATCTGTATAATTATATAAATAGATGCGGTCCGCTTCCAACCGGTCCTTGTGGAAATCATTGGTGCATATATAGGCATGTCTAGCAGTGGACATCCTATGGCTGGGATGATGATGAATTATATAAAAGGAAATCGTAGCTGGCAGACTGACTTCATTCATCAGGTTGGGCTGAAATTTCACACACGAGTGTTATTGTTATGTAGGTTGCTTTATTTGGATTTATACAAATTAAAACCCAAAATATGGTAAGATATGAGACTTCAAAAAAAGTAAATAAATATTTACGGCAAGAAAATCTTAGTACGCGCTTTATCTATTATATAATTATACTATTTTAGACATAAATTAGAAGTGTCCAAAAGACTTTTTAACACATTTACATTAATTAGGCGGTTCGTAACAGAACGTATTCCTTCTATTGTTTATTAATAACAATGAATATAGAGTCTCCGTATAGGTTAAAATTACACACATAAAATGGCACAGAAGGTTTAGTGAGCAGTGGCGCCTTATTTTAACTAGAACCATCCGCAATTTTAATAAAATGATCTAATTTTAGTATTGTCATTGATACGTCATACTAATTTGGACTTTATCGTAACCACATGTGGCTTATTTACCAGAATTTAAGTTTAGTTTAGTTGAACAAGAGAATCACAACCAATGTGTAGTTTACAGGCCAGATATTTTTCTTGAATGGTCAAAAGATTACTAGTAATATAATACAATTATTGGACGTGTACCTAATAATATCGCGTGGTAGTCGATAAGGGTTATTCCCAGAGGTCCAAAATTCCATTACAGTAGAACCTCTATAAGTCGAACATCAAGGGAGACGCCAAAAAATTCAAGTTATAGAGTTTTCAACTTATGGAGGATTTCGACTTAGGCGGATTTTGATTCGACATAAAGAGTTTGAGGTTTACTCTTATAAACCTTAACTGTTGTACTAATTGATGTGTATTGCAGTAGAACCAAACTACTTCTGACGGTATTTAAGTCGAAAACAAATGACTGGCTTAGCTAAATTTCAAAGGGAATCAAAATTGAACACCTGACACAAAGCAAGCAAACACGTGTTTCCATGAGTCATAAATTTATTATTGTATACTCCTAAAATGTTTTCTAAGAAACAATAGTGTACTCACATTGTCGGCAAGTTCTTAAAGTCGGTAACTTATTTTTGTTCGAACAATAGAGATAATAAATTCCAAATGATCACGTTGTAAAGGTTGTAAAACAAAACGTTCCTATGTTCGAGATACAGAGGTCAAATTTAGTTTTTCGAGTTATAGAGTGAAAATATGTACCAAAATGGCTTGGAGGGACTCGGTGATTATTTCGATTAACAGAGGGTCAAGATTTCAAGTAATGGAGGTTTTGGTGTTTTAAGGGAAGGGAACATAACATTTTTTCGAGATTTGGAGGTTTTTGACTTATCGAGGTTCGACTTAACGAGGTTCTACTGTATTTAAAAAAAAATGTTTTATACTTTGATCGCCAACGGGTCCAGGACACTTTAAAATGGCGGGCCTATGATGTGCCCAGTTCAATAGATTCGTGATATTTATGTTTCGTGATATATATTTATGGGCTTCAGTCAACCGCACTTGATAATTATTATTGACAATACAGCTTTTTGATATTTAATTATGGGGATGCCTTTGAGCGCGGCATCGCTCGCGTTGATGTAGACTTACTCGGTAATAGTATCTATTTTTTTCCAAATAAAAGTCACCACTATGTCCTCTGCCCAGAATGCAGCAATGATTTGTTGGAAATCCATGGGTTGTCGAATTGACAATAGTAGTATTCAATGACATTATTATAAAAGGTGGATGGGGCAATCTCATCCGTGACTCTATATAAAGTCCAGTTTTTATTAGTTACGTGATATTATAGCGTGAGGTTTGTTCATTTTGTATTAATATCAATTATATCATTAATATATTATTAACCGACTTCAAAAACGGAGAAGGTTCTCAATTCGACCCGTCTGTTTTTTTAATGTAGGTATAGATGATAATTTGTTATAGTTAGTACTAATAAAATAAACCATAGCTATCCGTCCCAGTCGCTAGTTTCAGAAGCTTGATAAGTAACAGATACACAGCATACAGATATACAGCATCACAGAGACACATCTTATAAATAAATTAGCATCATTACCGCTGACAGTATCTAATGGAGATCTAAATGACCTATGCACCTGCAGCGGTGTAAACAACCATCTCTCTTTGTAGACGAAGAGACGTGAACGCTGAAACATACACGTAATTATTTTTAAATATCTTTGGAGTCGTGGGGTGTAGATATAATAAAAAGGCATATTTTTGTACTAAAGTCATATTCATAACTATTTTATTGAGACGTATACTATTTTATAGTGATATAATATTATATGCGTATGAGTTTAATGAATTCATTATTTAAATTAATATAGTCCCATCTAAATAGATCACAGTTAGTCGAAATAATGCATAAATGTAGTTTCCGTTTCGTTCCGTAGTTAGATCGAGAATGATCGACCCACTCTCGATTCTTTTAGATTTAGTGTGTATGATCACTAAATATTGTGCATTCTATACATTTTATTTTAGGCGCAATCCCAAAGTAAATTAGACTAAAGCGTTACCACTCTTTGACTACCACATTTGCGTAACTGCATACAATATAGATTTGACCGTTCTCTCAGACACTGCTTGAGCAACCGCTGGATGTGACGTAATCAAGTATTATTTTATGTTTCCCATATAAAGAAGATCATTTGACCTACATTGGCAATGGGCCATTGTGGATTGTGTCAAAGTTAAATCTACTAGTTCATTGTGTTATAGCATCAATATATTGACCTGACCTACTTTGCATTGCTAGTTTGGATGAAATTACCTACGCTTATATTGACATGATTAAACATTGTTTAATACAAATATTTAAAAGAAAAAATTCTGTATCTTACTATAGGTACCTAACTTGAAAGTAAAATTAATACATTTACTTCACTTAACATTCAAGCTATCGTGAGCAAAAGATTTTACTACATATATACCATGACTACTACATATTTAAATTTGTTTATCGATATGCCTGTAAATGGTCGAGCCAGCCACAAAGCATTCGTAAAATGAATGGAAGAATATACCTGAATATAACCTGAGTCTATAAATCGTTTGACCACTATTCACAGTTGATGTAACTTTAGATATTATTATACGAGTAAAACCTTTTCCTCATAATTATTTTAAATGAGGTTCCTACTTGCTCATGGAGTAGAACCACGAAGTGAGTGCATTGAATACAAAACGCAGTTGCATAAAACCTTTTATTACGTTTGTTTTTCGAAATGCATCATATCGTAATACTTTTAAATTCCATATGGAATATCCACTCAATTTACTTTTTACATGTCTTTCGTTCAAGACAAAAATAATTTTAATAGATGCTTGGAAAAATATTATCTCAATTAGCCCAAAGCCTCTTTATTGCCGGATTAACTATATTTAAAGCGAGTCTCAGACTTTAGTTAGTACAAGATATATAAATACAAAGCTTTTAATTTATACATGGAATCCCTCGGGACAAAATAATTGCAAATAGATAAGGACGAGTCCTTAAGCATTTAAAAATTTGGAAGGTTATTGGTATTGAGCTCGCTCCATAAAGACACCTTCCAAATTTTTAAATGCTCGTCATGGGGTTTGTTTGAGTCTTATCCACTCCTGTCCACTGTCTGTAACATTAAAAGTAATATTGATTACGACTTTTCTGAACCTGCTTACTAATGGTTGTCATTCTAACACGAGAAAATCAGTGTGGTACTGCCATGCGTGCACTAGCATGCATACCACCATGTGCATTTGAATGAATATATTAGTCTACGTACTATATTTATACATTACTATAGTTTATGTCTACTTTTGTACAGTAATTTGCCTTGGAGAATTGCTATAAATAATGACTCAATCAAATTACCATTCACTTCACACCAATCATGTTAAATCATAGTTTGTCCATTTCGTAATATTTCATAAGGTTTGCAATGTATTTAACAAATACATTTGAATATTGTGCTCAAAATGCTTCTCGCATCTTGAAATCAAGGCTACATTGAAACAAATTCCAAATTTAGTTTTTATTTATTCCTTGTCATGTCATCATGCCCTAACCATTAAACTGAAAGTTAAAAGGCCTGTGCCAACAAAATTTGAAATAGGGCAGGAACTAATCATACTGCAAGAGTATAATTAGTTCCTGATTGAATTGATATATATTTGATCTCTTGCTATTAATACATAAATAACTTTACATTATTTGTATCGTGGGAGGAATGGGGGGCAGACAATCACATTCGTTTGTGAAATCCAAGTGCAGGGACAAAAATGTATGCTTCTCACATAAACGTTTGGCCCGTTTGAGATTTGCACCTAGAGCCTCGAGACCAAAGGACAGGATGACCACTAAGCCACGACGCGGACTAGGGGGACACTTTGTTAATGTGTTCTCTGTGAGTGGTATCTTAATCATATTACAATAATACACTATTACTGAACACCACACTAACTCGAACGGATTTGTTCTTTTGAGTCTTCTCACTAGATCAGTCTGGTCAAGGAGCATAACTGCCTCAACGTTAACGTGATGATGAAGTCTATGTTTGTAAGCTTCTGCATAGTTTTGTATCACTTTGACAAACTCTAATTTTTTGTATGGAAAAGATTTCATTCGTTTTTTGGTCATTGTAGTATTACTGGAGTTTAAACACTCTCTCGTTATCCGATTACCAAGATATGCATTGAAAGGATTACTTTAAAAATTGATAAAAAATTTACATTGTTTTGAAATTCTTCAGCTCAACTTTTATACCAATGTAAACATAATAAATTTCAGAGGAAAATAATATAAATGTTTTTATCGAAACGCTTGCAAATCAATCACTGAACCAGTTTACGCATGAGTTTCAGCAGGTTGACATTGAACATGACAGCTTAAAGACTATTATATATAATATATTTATTAGTTATATATATAATATAGTTATTATATATAATGTAAATTTGTTTTTAGGAAAATGTACATAATAACATCGTAGACGTTTTTGTTTTTTTTAACTGTAAGCTTATTTATGTAATTAAGAATAAATAAATACATAAATAATACATTATTTTTATTATATTGTATAAATAATATATTATTTTGTACATATATAATGTAAATTTGTTTTTAGGAAAATGTACATAATAACATCGTAGACGTTTTTGTTTTTTTTAACTGTAAGCTTATTTATGTAATTAAGAATAAATAAATACATAAATAATACATTATTTTTATTATATTGTATAAATAATATATTATTTTGTACATGTTTTTTATATAAGGAATTATTCTCGGCAACAGATATGTTAATGGTAAACACACTATGTATATATAAACTATATAAATATAGTGAACTGCCTTTGATGAATCCGGTCTCTATTGTGGTAAAAGTAAAAATAACAATATTGTTATTGTATCAAATTATCGGGACAAACAGTTCACCGGTGATACTTTTAACTTGGTAACGACAGATAATTCAGAACTGTTTCCCAATCAGTGACATCACCTCGTATGGATTGGTGTTCGCAGTCACGGGACAATGGGTGATAAATAACGCAATTTAAATTATTTTTATTAATGCAATTTAAATTATTTTTATTTTATGCATGACGAATATTTGGGCTCTAAAAATGTTAAATTAGGTTTTTAAGTTAAAGTGTAAAACAGAACTTTACACGAATTCGTAATATGTGTTAACATCCCTATTATTGGTATTTTAGTGAGCGGCGATCTTTACACAGTTTTCAAAGGCAAACTTATACTTAGCAAACCTCTATCTAATGTACCTAGATATTTTTTTAATTAAAATAATTAATGTTGTCTCTAATATAGCGTGAAGTTTGAGAATTGCTCGTTTAATAGTGTAAGATGACTTAATACGTTAAAATGTTGTGCCTCGTCATCATAAACGTCACACAAAATAAACTCTAAGTCAACACAACGTCGCAAATAGACCACAATCGTTCCAATGGCTTCCTTCTCCGACCACAAAATATAGCGACCAACATCCATCCCCGTTAAGTATATACCATTCTACCATTAGGTATACAAGTGCGTAAGTAGCAATTTGTACCAGGCCGTGGGAAACCGAACAAAAACCGGTCAAGTGCAAGCGAAAATTACGGCGGGAGGGTTCCATGGGCTGTAGGAAAGTAGTCTTAAATGTCAATAGGATGTGTGAAAGTTGTTTACTTAGGGAATGGTATATCTGCTTAAGAGAAGTACTTATGTTGATTAATAAATAGTGTGTGAGTTCATTTGTTGCTACACTCGCTAGAATAAGCTATTTTCTTTTTTAACAGACTTCAAAGAAGGAGTAGATTTTCAATTCGACCCGTATGTGTCTTTTTTATTTTATGTATGTATTTTTATATAAATACATTCACGTGATGTCATATAGTGTATATCCTATATAAAAGATGTTAGCTTTTGCTTGCTTACTCGTTAATACGTAATATGTGTAACTTTTTATATATTTCCAGCTGCACACCGCAGCTAACACACGCGGGCTATGAGTACCCCAAAACAATACATTCTGGTGATTCCGATTCCATAGATATATTTAAGTGCACCTTGTATGAATACTTTTAGTAACTAGTACTTTGGCGCTTAGTACACAACTTACTTAAAGAACCAGGCACTCAGCGTTGTCAAATATGCCGTCTTATTTTTCATTGATCGAAAAGCTAATTATTATCTGCTTTACACCGCTTTTAAGTAGGTACAATCATTTTTTAAGTACATGAATATAAAATAAAGACAAATTAAAAACGTACCTACAAGAAAACACTGAAATTTTTATTACAATTTACTATTACTATTTGAGTCGTAGTCTTGGTGTTGTGTTGAGCGGAACCCTAAATAAAGTAAACTGAGGCGTCCGCGTTGCCTGGGAAGAGTTGGCGTCCTCAAGACTTGTCACTGTCTTTCTTAATTACATACTCAGAAGAATCATTTAAAAATCATTAAAGTAGACAAAAGATTTTAGTTTCAGGTGGGTGTTATACCTGCAAACTCTGCATGCCGTCACTTTGAAACAATATGCTATTAGTATCATATATTATATGTATTTTCCATAATATAACGACTTTTCACCGAAAACAGCTTGATGGTCTGGTTGGTTGCATAGCATTCCATATCATTAGCAGCAATCCACCGTAAAACATATGTTTTTATATTTCAGCTAGTGCATTTTTTTAACACGAAAGAAGCTGTTAGTGATTATATTACTGTAGCACGCAGTTTTCATCTGTAATAACATTACTCTCCACTTTCCAAAACAGTATCGACCACACAAATAGTTAAAAATTAAACCTCATCAATCGAGTGTCAAACTTAAGGCCTTAAGACGTCGCCGCGTCTTCGCTCGGATACCATCACGCAACAATTGGTAGTGGTTTACTTACTTTTATTTTCAAAAGAATGTTGTTTGACCGGTGCCTACTCAAAAAAGATTATGTGTGAATAGTGTGTGATAAGTGTCAGATGACAGCGAGATATATTTTATACTGAATAGATATAGCGTTTGACCACTATCTCATTTGATAATAGTTCAGCCAAACTTACATATTTATTTAGTTTAAAAACTACAATATTTCAATTTGAGATGTATATTACTCTGTGATAAAAGGTGATCATTGTTATCATAATATTAATACGTGAAGCAAATACTTTGTACCCCTTTTTACAAAAATTGCGCGGACGTTTGGACTTGACCCTAAAGGAACCTAAAGGAACGCACCGAAGCGACGCGACGACGCAGAGCCGCTGGTTTGTCAGTTTTTACCGGAAACATTTCGGAGCTACATAATTTGTTTCCTCCTTCCCCATTCCATCAAAGAACGACTAGACGGACTGCAATGTGACATCCATAATTATTATATGGTAGACGTTCCAACCTGTCCCACGAAGCATTTTGCAGCGCATACAGCTAACAAGTGGAATTCATTGCCTAAGTCTGTGTTTCCTCGTAGATACAATCTGGGCATTTTCAAGTCACGAGTGAACATGTATATTCTAGGTAGGCGTGATCCATCGTAGACCGCATTACTTAACCTCAGGTGAGATAGTGGTCAAACGCCTGCCCATTATGAATTAAAAAATAATCAGAATCACTTTATTCTATAGATATAATAATAGTCATAAAACCAAGCGTCAAGTGCATTATAGGAACTATTGAAGATAGGTTTTACTGAAAACAAAAATTGAATTAAATATTTACGAACGTCACAAATAATGCGATTTTGTTTATTATAAATTTTTAACCTACTTAAAAAAAGGAGGAGGTTTCTCAATTCTAGCGTATATGTTTTTTTATGTGTGTTCGTGGATAACATTGTCGTATAAAAACCGAGTTTGATGATACTTTTTTGTTTAATTTAGAATACACTTAAATAGGCAGTCTTTCAATGGACCACCTATTTAAACTTAGTCATAATCGGTCAAGCGGTTTTTGAGTTACACTCCAATAACTGAAAAGATTTAAGTTTATTTGGATGACTTTCTTATTAAAGGTTGAATGACAATTGATCCCGTGAATAGCAAAGGTCACTGAAAAAGGTGAACCGACTTCAACGAGTAATTTCGACTTTGTTCAAGTCGGTTCCACCTGTTGGTAAACATTTTTTATAAGCTTGCGTTTGACAGCTTAATGTGACGATTTAAGTAGTAAAACGTCCAAAAACCGCGATTCAGAACTATCCCTTAAGTAATAAATTTTAATTTTATTGTACACCACGGTATGGTTTTGATCCAGTTAGGTACATATATTGAAGTTTTCGAATAATAAGAAAACGCCATCGTTCAACTTTTTGAACCACACGCATACTCGCGTCTCAAAGTAGTCACCGACAAACATTAGACCATACGATTCACGGTAAAACACTTTCTCTGTCTACAAATGCATAATATCCATTACGTAGACCTTGTTATATCTGTTTACATAATATAAAGGTAGATTAAGGTATTCACAAAATAAACTGTTCTTGTTGACACTTAATAAAATTAGATATAATATAACAATAGATACGATCGAAGCAGAGATTACGATTGATTAAGTTTTAAGCAGCGTGCGCTGCAGCCACACTTTTGGTGGGTTACTTACGAATTTTGACAGTTCGGTGTGAGATATATGTTTTTTTTTCTTCACACTCAGACCCCCGCACTAGGATTCCCTGTATCGCGGGAGGCATGGACACACACAATCACAGCAGAGCACACAAACATCCAAGACCCGGGACAAACATCTACACTCATCGCACAAACGTTTGCCCCTGCCGGGATTCGAACTCGGGCTCCCGGAGACATAGAAGTCATGTCAATGACACTAACCACTGCGCCACAGCGACCGTCAAAATGTAATATAATATGTAATGTAATTATAAATACTTGTATTCATTGCTGACCTAACTTCTGTTTTCCTATGACAACAGCCGAGGCCGACGACATAAAGAAAGAAAATATAGAAAAATATATCTAATATAAATTATAATCACACTGTATTTATGCATAAACATGCTGAACAGCGTAAATCGTGTCATACGGAGCACAGAAGCGCAGAGATGTAAATGTAATTGCGTTCCCCATAAAAATATTACCGCAGCGTGAAAAAGCAGTTCCCAGTTTATTGGGCGCATGAGTAGGTAGGTAAAGTAGACTATAAGTGCTTCAAGAATACATAGAACACAAGCACTTTTGAGGTACCTACACAATATATGAAATTTGATTATTTTATGGATCCAATCTACTGGATCAACGCTTCTTAGCGCTCGCATAATTTTTGAAGCTTTGTTTGATTAACACAGTAGTTTGTAGTTTTTAAACCACGTAATTTGTAAGGTAATTACGCGGTTTAAAAACTACAAAAACCAACATCCGATCTACTCATCTATAGAATCTTTACAAATTTTTCTTGAAAATACTAGAGATCAAATCTAATAGGATTTCTTTTGGAACACAAATCTGTACCTTCGAATTCTGAGTGTATACTGCTTTTGTACTAAACTATGGTACCTATTGTGTTTTTAATTTTCTATGTATTTGTCTTCCAGTTCCTGTCTAAATACGTTGGTAGTATGACAATAATTATAGTTTGATTGAATGATTAAAGTTTTAAACAGGACTAATCTGGAAGTTCTTAAAATCTATTGGAATTAGTAACGTAAGAAATTTTTAAATTGGTTTACAAATGAGTTCTGAAGTAACAAACATTAAAAAATTATAAAGCATTTGAATCCTCTTTTTTAAACGACTTCAAAAAAAGGCGGTTACTCAATTCTACCGTATATGTGTTTTTTTATTTATTGATGTGTGTTCGCGGATAACTTCGTCGTTTATGAACCGATTTTGATTATTCTTCTTTTGTTAGATAGAGTATACGTCCGTGGTCGTCCCATTTAAATTCCATCGGACAAGCGGTTTTTGAGTTATACTCTAACAACTGAAAAGTGCTACGCGTATCTTGATGATGTTTGTCGCGGTTGAAGACATCGAACGATCGAAAGACATCAAACACAATGACAATTGATCCCGTGAGTAGCAAAGGTCACTGAAAAGGGTGAAAAAAAAATTTTTTCCACCACCAAATGATCCATCATGGTGGTGATTCCACCATGACCATCAAATGAGAGTGATAAATTAAAAAAAATACATTTGTTGTGAAAATTATCACTTAAATCTACTTGATGTTTTATACCATAATAATAATTATTGTTACACTTTGACCGTACCGGTATATTATTTATTTTTGTTTAAATATTAAAGCAATACTGTTTTACGACATATTATCAAAAGAGTATTGTTCTGGTATACCAAGTATAGATTATAATATTACCTATAAGCAGACTACTTTTAACCTACCTTCAGATTCAGTGTCCGGAGTCAGACACTGTGATTGAGTTCACAGAGTGTGAATCGCTCTTCGACTCTGCGAGTGAATCGCACTGCTCTGCTTTCCTGCCGCCAGTTCGAGAATAAGTTGTAAATATCAAACTAATTTCTGTATTATCTGGTTGTTTCAGGTCACAGCCTTGGCTGTGCTCAGCATAGCATGGGCCAAAAATTCGACGGCAAAAACGAAACCGAAACGACAATTAGACAATATACGAACCCCTCAAAACTTGCAATACTCACTTGTACTTCCACACTCAAGAGTGCAACACTTCAAGTCACTAAGTAACAACAGCAATAGAAGAATTGCTTATGGTACGCCAAGAGGTGGAAAACTGCCACCCTATGCTGTCCAAATGGAACCAGTCGTTCAATACTCCCAAAAAGATCCTCTTTACGATCCAACTCATGACAACCTGGAGGATTCGGTAGTAAACAAAAACGAAATTTATGCTCAGTCTAAGATTCTGAACACTCATGATTCAGAGGAAAGTTTTGGTCCTCTTTACGGATCGCTACCAACTGCTCCACTTTACAGTCATGAACCACATCCCCATTACTATGAAGCTCCAGAACCTATCATAGAAATTATCATCAAAGAATCCAACGAATCTCTCCCCGCGCCACCGCCTCCTCCAGTACAGAAAAAGAAAAAAGAACCCGTGCATGTATTTTATGTCAAATATAGTAAGGATCCCCATTCGAAAGATAAAATAATTTATGAAAAACCAATCCCTGCTATCACTCCTGCAACAAACGAAGAAGACCACGAAGAACACCATCAGGATGAGTACGTCACTGTTACACCTGAACCATACATTCCCGTGAAAACTACTACTTTACGAGCTATTATTAAACCAGAGTCAGAAGTGTACCACAGTGACAGTAGTGTCAAGGTCACATTCGGAAACGATGGGCGCCAGTACAGTGATAGACGAGAAGGAGACTCTCACAATGAAGAAAGAGAAGAGACTGCTCCGAAACCTGCAATAGTATTCCCTAATCAACCGCCCCACCCCCCTCAAGAACGCTCTGTTTCACAACATCAGTTTAGTCAAGAAACTGAAAGCAAGTCTACTATTTACCACCCAAATACACAAACTTATCGATCAAACTCGCAGCATGCTCAAAGCCGTATTCAGTTTCAACCTCAACCCTTCCCATCTGAGCAACAGCTGCCAAGTCAAGACCCAACCACGGTTCCATTCAGATCACAGCCACAGTCTCATGTTCCTCGTCATCCATTTGCATCTCCATCATCCCTAATTCCTAATCCAGCATTTGGGAATGGGCCTCCTGGAATCATTACTCATTTTGGTGGACCTACTTCAGCGACTCCATTAGGGCCTGTTTTTCCAACGGCTTTTCCTCGGACAAATAGTGGATCGACATTCCATTCCCATCCTAGTAATCCACCTCCATTTGGTTCACGTTTCAATGGCCCACCTAGAGCCAGTTTTCACTCAGGGCCGCAACGACCATTCCAACAACCACAACAAAAACCATACTTTGATGAACCAAAGTATTTACAAGAAAATTATCACACTATAACTACAGAACAAGTAGATCCCCCTAAAGAGCAATTATTGCCTGGTCGTCAAACTCCAACGTTTAGTCGACTACCACAAGCTAGTCCAAGTCCGACTCCAGCTCAATTTCAAGGTCATTTTAACCGCCCTCAAATTCCACTTAATCAACAACTGCCTAAACAAAGGCCACCCCAGCACTTTGTAGAGACGATTCACAGCAAGCCTTCTTTAACAATAAGTCCAAGTAATTCCCCATTTTTCAATTTGAAGCCATCACCACCACGCGCTGAAAATAATCGACCAATATTCCAGCAACCATTACAACAATTTGGTTTCCATCAAGGTCCCGGACCATCTCCCATTCCTTCACATCAAAATCAACCTACCTTTTCAAGTCCGGTTACATCACCGTCTCCAATATCTCACAATCAGTTTTTACCCCAGCCGGATTCTCTTCCAGTGTACAATTTCCAACCTCAACCCTCACCATCACCATCTTCGGATCAGATACATTTTCATCGCCAAAATCTTCCATCAGAAAGACCTCAATTCCAATCACAACAAGGTCCATCACAACGTCCGATATTTGGATCAAACCAGAGTCCTTCGGAACGGCCGCAGTTCCCCCAATTTCAAAGACCAACTGAACGCCCACAGTTCCAACAGTCTCATGAGTCACCAGAGCGTCCACAGTTTCATCAGATTCATGGGCCGACCGAACAACCTTTCCAACAAAGTCACGGACCATCAGAAAGACCGAACTTTAGCCAACAAAATCGCTTCCAAGATTTATCGAACGTCAACCACCAGCAGCATATAAGCCAATTCGTTCCAAATACTGGTGAACTGATTCCAGCCATATCTAAGTACGAACAGCATATTACTGTAAATGGTCCTACAGTTCAACCTAATTACAGTGGCTTAAGTGACTCTAGTCAACCATCCCCTTCACCATCACATGCTGAGCAGCAATATCAACTTCAACTACAGCAGCATGAACGACAGCAACATCAACAACAACAACAGCAACATCAACAACAGCAGCAATATCAACACAAACAAAAACAACAACAGCAACAGCAACAACAACAGCAGCAGCAGCAGCAAGACCAAGAACAGCAGAAACATCATCAGCAGCAACAAGAACAGCAACAGCAACAACAACAATATGAAGCTGAACAAGAACAAGTTAGACAACAATTGGCTAACAATGTAAGAAAGCAACAAGAAGAGATTCAGCGCTTGCAAACTCAATTATTACACGCACAACATCAACAAAATCAAGCTAACCAATATAGCCAACAAATTGACAGTAGCTCCCCAAGATCACAATACATCCAAGAAAGATCACGAACACAACACAGCACTCTATCTCCAGCATATCATCAGTCAACTTCTCGTACAGTTGAGATTAAGCCTACTACGCAAAAATACGTCTCATCAACAGTTAATTCAGTCAGCAGCACTCCTGACACAAAGACACAGGAAAAGAAAAAAAAGCCTACTTTTGAGCTCCCTGATGAAGTACCGGACGATCTCAGACAACAGTTGTTATCTTCTGGCATATTGGATAATGCGGACATAAGTGTATTGGACTACGACAAAGTTGGGGATACGCCACTAGATTCACTTCCGCCAGATCAACTAGCCAATTTTTTCAGCGCAGGTGGTGGTCAACAAATAGCTGCAAGTGAAAACCGGCCTGTTTATGTTAAACCTAATGCAGATGATATACATTCTAAAACAGTAGATGAAATGGAAGAAGATCAGGACTTTGCTGCATCTGAAAATATACCTAGCTACGTTGCTCCACCTACATCTAACAAGCAAGCTGTAGAAATGAAAGTTGTGCATTTTGACCCCAACACAGCTGAAGGGCAAAAGATTGCAAAAGATTACGTGAAAGAAAATGCTACAAGGGTAGACCCTGTTGCTCTGAATGATAAAAAATATAACAGATATTTGCCTTTAAAAGTAAGTGGAAACCAGTTTCCTTTGCCGGATATTTTGCAAGGTCGAAAAGTAACTTCAGTAGTGGTATTGGCTCCAGTTGAAACCGAAGCCCTACATGGTGACCACACAAGGAAAGAACGATCTACAAGCAAAGGTTTGAAAGGAATCAAGTTTGTCGCTGGAGATAGCTTACAAGATTTGCTTAAGAAACCAAGTGAAGACAATTTTAAGAAATGGTTAGACGTTGAGAATAAGACCGCGTCAGACTTGCAGTCTATCATACTGCTTGTAACTGGGTGAGATCCTTATCTATTGTAATAATGTATATGGTATAATACCGGAAAATTGAAATTTCTTGCCCTCATTACTAATTCTTATGTTTCCATTACAGGAGCGAAAAACCAGAAGAGGAAAGAGAAATCTTCATGTATGATATCGCATCAGGAAACGTAAACAAACTTAATGGTGAACTTTCAAATGCATTCGTGGAAGCTGCTGAAAACAATTCCCTGAGCAAAGACATCGAGACGTTAGCTATTGAAGGGGATGGAACACCCGAAAACTTTAAAAAAGATGACGATGACGTTGTAGCCGAAGGTTCCGAAAATGTGCCATTATTTGTAGACTTGTCGGGTGTTAGCCTAGACGCAGAAAAGACTAATAATTATGTTTCAATATCATCTGGTTACAGTAAAACAAAACTCGGCAGATCACTAAGAAGGCATACATAAAATTAATAAGGCCTTTTGGCGGCAGATTGTTGTAAATAGTATAGATGTTAGTATTACTAAATTAAATTAGCGCAATACTGCGTATAGTCGTAATTTTTATACAAAAGTGATAATGGTTGTACAATATAAAATAACTGTCCTCTTACATTCTCTTCAAATTATTTCAATACCATTATCTATAAGAAGCAAAATCCCATGGCTGAGATGATGATGATGATGATGATGATGATGTGATTAATTTATATAGGTACCTACTTAATAAAAATATGCAAGCGAAAATCTCAGATAATTTGGTTGGCGCAAGGAAGTACCTAAGTGTTAGACAGTAAGGCCGTCTTGCACCAACCAAATTAACAAATCATTAATATATTTCCAGTGCTGCGTTGGCAAATTCCTTCAGCCAAGACATATTTTGCTCTAATTTCTAGTCCTTATGCGGCGTTTATACACCCCATTCGAGCAATATTTGCCGCGTCTAATTTGTTCACATGCCCGTTATTCTCAGTATGTATAGTTACTTATCTATGCCCGTTATACCTATTTACCGTTGTACAAATTTTATTTGACAAGACCAGGATTTTGTACTTAGTTGTAGAGAGATTGTATATCTTCTATTCGGCCAAATTTCGGTCGGTTATCAAATGTCATTCTTAGGTACGTAATGGATATTTATTAGTCCCTAAGTAAATACTTATACTTCTCTGCCTAGCTCAAATGCCTATGAAAAGTCCATTAGAGATACCTACATGACCTACATCGATCCAAGTTTTTTCGAGCAATATTTGGCCCATGGGAGTCGGCGGATGCAGCCCTGTTAAGAGCACAAGAATGATAATAATATTTACCAAAAAATGGAACCGACTTCAAAACTCAAATGTGTGAAATAACTTGTTGAAGTCGATACCATGATAGTTCAAAAGTAACTAGTATCAAAATATTGTGCTCATGGTACCGACTTCGACCAGTTATTTCACACTTTTGAGTGTTGAAGTCGGTTCCGTTTTTAGGTAATTTTTTTTTTACTATTTTTAGTGACCTTTGTTACTCATGACACACAGGAAGCACCAGCTTCCAAATAAAAAAAGAACGATCAAAATCGGTTCTCCCAGTCGGAAGTTATGCGGTAACAAAAAAATAATATGAAAAACATTCTGGTCGAATTGAGAACCTCCTCCTTTTTAAGTCAGTTAAAAAAGTACGGTACCATAAAAATACATCTTTAACCAACTTCAAAAAAGGAAGGAGGTTACTCAATTCTACCGTATCATTATTTTTTATGTGTGTTCGCGGATAGCTTTGTCGTTTATTAGCCGATTCTCAAATTTGTTTTTTTTGTTTGATAGAATATACTTCCGAGATGGTCCCATTTCAATTTCATCAAAATCAGTCAAGAGGTTTTTGAGTTACAATCCAATAAATAAAAAGTGTTACATCTATCTGGATGGTTTCCTTATTGAGGGTAAATGACAATATAATTGATCCCGTGAGTAACCAAGGTCACTGGTTACATACGGAAAAAAAGCTATACCAAAAAATGGAACCGACTTCAACACTCAAAAGTGTGAAATAACTTGTCGAAGTCGGTACCATGAGCAGAATATTTTCATAATAGTTAGTAATTGAACTATCATGGTACCGACTTTTACTGAAGTTATGATTTCACACTTTTGAGTGGTGACGTCGGTTCCATTTTTTGTTAAAAAATTGTGTTGCGTATAGGGGTTACCATATCCAAAAAGAGTTTTCCTAACAAAGTCCCTGGCCTACAAACATAAACTACTAAAGAGAAGCCTAGTAAGCGCGCGACATATAGTACGCCATTTCAAAGAAGCTATTTATAGCCTCTATCGGCATCCGCAAGTTCAGTTCTTCGAGCCGCGTCTCTCTCAATGGGAGTGCGTCTCATAAAAAAAAGGTGACGGTTTGTTGCTGTTAAAATGTGCCACAACCATTCGGAGAAGCAGCACAAAAGGTCCGGTGTAACATTCCACAGGTTAGTCACTCATTTTCTTTGGTAATTAGTAATTAATCACAAAATCTGTAAATAAAAATAATAATAAAATGTTTTTTAAACGCACAAATTTTCATATTTATGATGATATTAATTTTGGTTTATAACAAAAAAACTATACAAGTTAAAATAATAATATAATAAATTTAAAAATACATAAAGGCACTTTTCGCTCTAATCCTTACTCCAACAATCAAAATTTCTAGCCAGAAATCGTTGATTTTTAAAATAAAACACACCTGTATTATTACATCAATCGATAGTATCACTATTAAGGATCGAATTCTGGGAAGTAAGAACATACGGCAAACCAAAAAAAGAGCGCATTCTTAATAACAAAATAGTTTATTTTTATTTTTTGTTGCCCACCTATTAAACCTGATGCCTGGTGAATATCTATTTTATTAAAATCTACTTGAACTACTATAATTAATAATAACCCAATTAAAAAGGAATACAACCATGATAAATATGTTAAGATTTAACTACGGTTTAACCTACCTATATGAGTCGAGTGGGTATTCCGACCGGTTTCGTGACGTTCCGAGTCATTTTTCATAGCCGCAGCCGACATACCTAAGCCCTAGTTGAATCTAAATAATGAAGAATACTAACGAAACTTTCAACCAAATGATGAATTTAATTAATATGCGTTTTCAATTTATATACGATTGCTCCAATTTCGTACAATTTTTGGGAATAGCATTCCAACTGGCATCATTATCATTGCAGTGCGTGGTTTAACGTTCATGTCAGTGTTGATTGATCAGAATGATTACTTACCAGAAGGAGGTCTGGTTTAGACAATTGCATAGGTAGTGATGATGATGATGATGATGATGATGATAGCATAGGTAGTACATTTGTCCCCAGACAGTCATATTAAATATCACTCCAAAAGTGATAAATGGATTTGGTCTACGACAAATAATATCAAGAAACCTAATTCAGAACAAATTCCATGCAAAAAGTGGCCCTACTCACTGAGCATGTAATTACTCCTTTAGGGTATCTTTATATAATTTGTGCTTCTAACCATAATTGTCTTATACATATGTTTTGGTTCGTGTTGCATAACACCTTCCAAATATGCCTGTTATGGAATCTCGTATTGCTTGTCACTTACCTGAGAAAACTGATTCTTGCATTTTTCATATCTGTATGGCTTCTGCACCACTTTACGAGACACAAAAGCATTATTAGAATATGTTATCATTTAAAAAATCAGTTAAAAGCGCGCGTTGAAGCTCCGTGTGGTATCAGTTTTAAGCCCTGCCTTCCGTGGCATTTATTTCGTGGGGGCATTCTTCGATCAAGTTATGTTTCTCTGTATAAGGAGTTTGTTGGATTTGGTATAGATTTGTTTATTGGAAAATGTAATAATTTCCATGTCTTCTGTATAGGGCAGCACTAGTGAGTTGTCATGATGTGTCATGTCAAGTCAGCTGTCAGTCTGTCAAACATATGGATTTATTGTGGAAGGCTCGTCGTAGCGCAGTGTAAAATTTGTAGTATTTTGTTATTTCATGTCTTTCATAAGTTTTTGTTGACAAAAAAAATATTAATGATGATGGAGGGTTCACTGAGTAAATGGACAAATGTGATGAAGGGTTGGCAGTACCGTTGGTTCGTTCTGGACGAAAATGCCGGACTTCTCTCCTACTATACGGTAAGTGACGTATGATAACTTAGCTAAATTATCGGTTATTTGTGATTTTTTCAGACTTTCTGATCGGCCCACTTTCTTATCATTGAAAAAGTAAAGTTTTTGTACAATGATCTCTTTTGTTTATGTTATAACATTTTATTTCTGATAACTGTAAACTGAGAGCTGTCTAGGCGTCAAGTATTGCTGTTTTGATATATCTATGAATGCTCGACTGATAAAGTACTGAACACTAAACAAACTGAAGGGATATAGGTATCTACTAAAGGTGGTGTTATTGTAGTCAGAAACCTTATATATTCATGGTTAAGGTTATTGATAATCAAAATAAAATATACCACCTACCACCACATACTATTAACATTAATCTTACATAGTGTTATTGAATTATAAGTCGATAATAACGTTTAAGGCTTAGTTACCGACTTAGTATTTGGTTATTTATTTGCAGAATTAGTATTAATCTAGTGGCATCTAATTTGTAAGAACTTTTGATTGAATGAAATCCCTATCTTGTACAATGGCCACTATTGAGGGTTCCTTGCTCACCATTAGAAGTTAGTTAGTAAGTATTAACTTAAGACTTAAATGTAGGTTTGTATCTATTGGAAATTATTGATTCAAGTAATGTTAATAATAAAATAATGTAATTCATCCATTCCTTGCTCATGTGTATTATGCAAGGATACCACCATTTTATACATAATGAGTAAGTGTACTATATTAAGATGGTTCATTGCTAAATGTCTAGTTGAATAATGATAGTAAAGGTGAAAATATATTGTAAATTTGTAATCCACTCACTGTCCACCTATAAAATAAGATGTATAGTGCAAAAAATGTTTTATTCCAATATGACTGTTTTACTGGTTTTGAAGTATTGTTTTTGTGAATTGTTCTTGTCTGATAAGCAGTGATTAGAAAAAGACATCTTCCCTCTTCTCTTACTTTTTCAGTATTAATATAATACTGCTTTTTGCCAGCAGAATCCTAGATGACTTCGGTAAAGATCTTAAACACCCTCGTAGGAGGGTAATGAAAGGGAGAGGGAGGGGAGGCTACCCCCACTTGCTTTATACTGCACATGAAAACTTGTTTTATAACTAAAAAAAATCTTGTCACATTAAAAAGTTCACAAATACTGTGTAGAGTGGCATATTACTTCAAAACTAAATGTCATGCTGTCCCGTTGCATTAGCGTTTAACATATTTTGCCCTGAAAATGATTTATACATGATAGAACTACAGAAAAGAAAATGAAAAAATTAGTCTAATTTATATTTTAATCAACACACTTAAGCGCTTATTTAGGAATCTTTTGTTTACAGCTTCTAAAGATTAATTCTAAAAAAATTCAAATCATTTATTTGCATTTTAACCTCTCCACTACTGCAAACACCTGATGCTTTGCATGGAAATTCCCCTATGTTTTGATACGCAAGGGTAGAGGGGCTGCACTTCCCACAGCCCCAGAGCATTCACAAAATATAAAGTCAATTAATTCAAATAACCTCAAAAGAATAATCAATAACTCAGAAACTAAGACAGAAAGGGGGTCTTGTCGCAACTTAGCCTACACATGATTGGTCCTACCCTCCTACCCTCATGCCTCTTTCCCTCTCTGCCCTTTCCCCACCCCTGAAACAATGTCTGAAAGTAGCAAGGTTAGAAATTAAAACAAATCATATCAGAAAAGGGAGGGTTTGCAACTTCCCTTTCAAAGGGAAGGTCTACCTCTCCCCCTTCCTCTAAAATGGATGTTTTATGTTGCATGACAAGATTTCATGACAGAAAGTTATAACCAATGAGAAGTTATTTGTGAATTACAATTCATTATTTCTAGAAAACTATTTATTTCCACAAGTTAATATTTTCTTAGTCAGCATGTAAAATATAAACGTGCAAAACTTGTTGAATTTGCGGATGCTTACCTTATTATGTAAACAAAAAACGAACCACCAACTAGATGTTTTATAATAGAAAGTTTGAAATGTAACTATAACAAGTCACTTAGTTATTATATTTACTTAATTTGTTACTGATTTTTCACACCATTGCTAGTCTCATGTTTCCTAAAATAATTTGCTTTGAAAAAGTCATAAAACATATAATAAACAAATATGACGTTAGGGAAGTACATAGTAGCGACTCCATGAGGTGCTGGACAGCTCGGTAAAAATACTTGCATGGAATATATCAGCATCAATGTGAATTGGATCTGAAAAATATGAGAACTTAAATTAATTCTGTTGTAAGTGCTTTATGGAGTTTATGTGATTGAGGAAGGGAGTGTTAACAAAATTATGTGCAGTCAATATTTATGTTAGAAAGAGAAAGGTACATGTTGAGATAGTTTTCACATATAAGAGAAGAGTAAAATAGACAGCAGAAATGACAAGCGAATGAATCAGGAGGAAGGTGAAGATTTCAGCCAACAGTTTTATATTGTTGGAGAAAAAGCCAAGGTGACTCCCAACAGGTTGTGTATGAATAATTAGATGAGGTTGAAGGAAACAAACTGGGACCTTTAATCATTCACCAATTCAAGAGGTTCAGCAAATAGACTGTAACATACTTTCTAGTTCTCGCCTGACTAGCTACCATCCTCAAATGTGAAAATCTATACCCAAACATGTTGTGTATCTAGGCAGCTATAGTTGAGAGCCAAACTAGTCTAGAGTGATTCAAGTTTTGATCACATTGTTATCGACCATCCAGTGAGATAGTGGAGCCCCCTAGGTAGTAATAAAAAAGTAAGTATGAAGATGTTGGCTATGTAAAACGTCACCTAGTAAATTATGATACGTTAATTGTTAACTGACATTGAAATACGTATTCCAGAACACACAAGTTGCTGCAATGCACTCTCGCATAAAACATTACTGAGTCAAAAATTATAGCTTAATCAGCCCAATGCTGGGACATCATTGTTCCTCTAAGATAGAAGTGTTGGCCGTGCTGGCCAATGTGCGTTGGCGGATAGGCTAGTGGCCAACTTATAGTTGGAGTTTTCAAGCCATCCAAAAATATCTGAAATTGGTTATTTTAAAACAAACACCGGAACTGTGATGGCTTATGCCGTCCAAAGCATGGAAATGTCAGAAAAAAGGTAAATTACCTGTCGAAGGTACAACCATACAGTATGTTGCTTAAGGCAGTTGATCAGTTAAGGATGCATGCGTGAATTTAGCTATGAGCACTCCAGCCTATTATAGGCATCATATAAAAAATTATAGTTTGTGAAAAAAAGAACTAAACAGTTACCATTTGCAAAACTGTAATCCATAATTTGTACTTCTTAAGAAACGTCTTAACTTGTGGTGTTCCCTCAGCTGACAGTAAATAGTAACTGTACATGACCACATGAACAGCATTGTTGATCATCGGAGAGAAGGATGTTATGCCACCTGGAATCATAATAAATGTTTTGTATATTTATTAATTATGTTGTTAATTAATAATGATTTCCAATAATACCAAAGTGTCTCACCTTCAAATAGAGACAATAGTGTTAATGAACACGTTTTTAACCATTAAATTGAAATTCAGCAAGATAGACATATAAGTTACTACTGACTCGGTTATATTGTAATTTCTATATGGAATGCATTTTATAAGACAACTATATTAAATAATGTAAAATTACATTTAATAATTAACAAAGACTGATGAGTAATTAGTAGGTAACCCCTATTAATTTTTATAAACCGACATCGACACAGACTCAAATGTACCCTATATAAAAACATTTTATTTGAAAATAATAAGAAATTATTAACTAAGTATGCATCTCAAAAGGAGAATAATCAAATCTTAAAAGGATTTGCAATATATTGTAACAATGGCACCAGTGTTACAGATTCTAATAGGCGACGTTGATCGTTTAAATCCCACTAATTTTATAAAGGCCAAAGGTTGTATGTTTGTTAGTCCTTCTACTACTCCTATATATTAGTGTGATAAGTCAAATAAGTAGGTGGAAAGCTGATAAAAAAAGAATGACATCATCACACGCTCACAGCTTCAGCCCACCTCATAGCATAATTATTTGTTTGAATCGCTCCTCTGCTCGCATCGGACGCAGTGCTTAGGCCTCCTAAGCCCCTAGATAATACGAATCCAAATCCCTAATAAATTGCCTCTACAACAAATTTCTCAAAAGGACCTACAATTGCGCTGTACCCTGGTGAAGAAATCCGAAATAGGTACCCATTATCCGTATAAGCGAAAACCAGAGCTCTGACAAGCCTTAGTGAAACGAATGCTCCGACTTTTTCCCTTTAGAGAAACAAAAAGAATTCTTAATTGCCGGAAGCTATTTTTAGAGGCGAGATGGCGGCTTTCAGTGTTTTATATGTACACATACATATATTTACATATTTGCCCCGCCTGGCTTTTCCATAGTTCCAGACACTACCAGTGGACTCATATATTTAAGCTTTGTATTTATTTGGAATGAATGATGAAATTATGAATGAAAATGAATTAAATGTAACATATTAGTTAATTTGACTAAAAAGAGTAGATCTTGACGACGATGTGGTCGAAGATGGAATAGGTAACGAAACAAAATGTCGACTAGCTTTGATGCATGATTCAATGACAGATTCCCTAACATGTTGTGTGCGCGCGTGACAGATTCTCAACCTTGGGAGCGGTATCTAGCCTACTACCGTGCGTTAGGGTTGATAACGGTGTTACCTTCACCGAAAGGTTTTTCTCGTGGTATGATTCGATCACCAGCAGTGGCTGACAGCATGATGATGATGATGAGGTGTAGTCCAATATCTTTGATGGACGGCCAATACTCACTACAATGAGATTACCATCGCTTATATGAGAAATTTTTTAATTTGATTGAAATTCACAAAAGACTCCAAACGCAAATATAAAGCAGGTAGGGTTGTGTTCATTCTGTAAATAATAAATGAAGGCACTAATGGAACGAGTTGAGTGGTGATTGGGACGAAACGTGGATTAGTGGCATACATATTTAATCGAATACGCCGTCTCATATGTATAGCGACATTAGCGGAGGGCGATTGTTAAAAAAGCAACCGGCTGCATCAAAAAATGTGCTATTCTTATTCGATAGTCGATTTATTAGTTCCTCATCTAGATTAGATATTCGATTAATAATCGACACTCGAACTACTAACTGTACTAGCTGTACAGTTATTAGTTTAGCGTACGCATACTACAATCCGCTTTGATATGCGCGTGTCATCTGTATGCGTAATTAGTTTTTTAAATAGTACCTTAATCATAGTAATAGGTGTTCTGCGCTACAAATTCGTAGCTGATGATTGACACGGTAACCGTGTCAATCATTGTCGCCTGCAACACGCCGTTACTCGATCAGATAATATCAATTGTTATGGACTAAATTGAACAATCGACTAATTCAATTACTTTTAGTTATAATCGCTTATCAATAAGCGGCATTCATTCTAATTTTTAATTCCCTTTCTTCTGGTGTAAGACAGAGTTCAAGCGCATTTGTCGTCCTGGCGAAGATTTTTGATGTAGAAAAAATATCGTCACCCGAATTATTTTTGGGAACAAATATAATGATCTTCAGATAAATATAATCTTATATCAATTTAGTAACTGAGCACTAAATTTAGTAAATGGTCACCAAATACGCAGTCATGTAGTCTAAGGCGGGGTCATGTAGTGTAGGTACGAAGACGAGCGAAGTGAGGAGGAGTGTTAGTGATCAGTTAAACATAAGCCACTATTTTTTACTAATAGTAATAATCCTTAACCCTTCCTTAATTTTCAAATGAAATCAAATTTCGTTCCATGCGCTATATGGAACGAAATTTGACCTATATCATGACCTGTTCTCATAAGTGGTAATTTATTTAAGTTTTTATTAGATATGTAGGACTTTCAACAAAACAAGCTGGATAGTCGCATAATTGTCTATATTTAGAAAATGGTAAAGCCTTCATATCTGAGATATGGCACAGTAATGCTAAAGTAAAATTATCACTAAATACATACTCACGGTAACACTCACACATGCAGATCGTTACCATAGCAATGTTATTAAAATAGTCTGATTGGTTATAACATGTGTGGGTCGTCGTGATTGTGAAAATAACGACACCATAAACGTTTAATATTCCTTGTGATAATCGCATTTTTATTATGTTTTTATGGTTATTTGTGATTTTGTAAGCTGAAGATGACACAATCAAGGTTACTTAATATAAAAAGCGAATGGCTCCAATAACGTGAAACGAAAAAGTACTATTGTGTGGCTAAGAAGCATAAAAATCTAATGTGTTTTCTCCTTTAGAATAAATGCAATGTCTTTGGAGTAGAACGGAATGACTTTGAAAAGTTATATTTGGCCAAAGAAAGGTTCTCGAAAGAAGACCACAGTCTGGAAAGCGCAGCATAAGACGGCCACCGACTAGGTGAGCACACGCGACCTAACTAAGATCGTAGGAAAGGGATGGTTGCGGGCCGCTTCCTACAGGTCCTTGTAGAAATCACTGGGGGAGGCATAATATGTAGCATTGGATCTTCTATAACTGAGATGATAATGATGATGTTTCTAAACGATAAAAGTGACACCCTATTCGACACAAACTCTAAACATCCGATCCTGCTGTACTCCAAAAGCGTATCACCTACTCGAACCATGCTCAAATTTATAAATGTCGTCTTCATTGTATTAATAAAATATCGTTCCAGTCTTCGCTTGATAATCGTATATAGAACTCATTGCCTGATTCTGTGTTTTCAGATAAGTAAAATCTTGGTGATTTCAAGTCATGAATGAATAGATAGTAAATCTTTTCAATGTTTCCAACGTTTTGAACCTCATCACCACTCAAACTGGGATGAGATATTTTGTAGTCAAGCCTGCAAACCATTGTAAAGTTGAAATTCTTATATTGCTTACTTAGAATGCCTAAAAGTTACTACTAATTGTGATACAATAATCCAATACCAATATCTGGCACAACATTGAAAGAAGAAGCCCACAAAAATGGACCGACCAAGACTCGCAAGCATTCGTAAATCAAACCGGGGCTTAAGTGTAAATTTTGCCTTTCGTTTTGCCTCTTTCTTGGGATATTGTTCTTTATATTTCTGACCTAACCTGACTTAATTCGTATTGAGATTCAAACTACACTTACTTCTTCGAGCATCTTATTGATTTGTTTTGCCTAGGCCCTACTGAAAGTAATTCGGTATTCAAATCAACAAACTGCAGTTAAGAATTCTTTTAAGTGGTCATTTAAGCCGTCCGATGTAGTTGGTGGAAACCAAATTAAGTCTTAAATTGTCCTGACCTACATACCTGGTAATCTAAACCGCATTTTCTCCTGACTAGTTCTTCTACTATGATACTATACTGAAAGCTGTAATAATGACTAGTTCTAATAAGTTCTATTGTAGCTATTAAATAACAAGACTGAATATGCCGCTCGGGAACCGGTGGGTTCAATCAATAAAAGATTTAATCTTGAAAAATTGGTGGGGCAGTGAGGCCATAGGGAAATTATATCACATATTTTCAAAAGCACACATTTAGGGAAATTGTGGTCTAATAAAAGTCTAGAAATGTGTCTAATTAAATAAAAAATGTTATTTTTTTACGCTAATGAGGAACACTAAAACCGTTTCTGTATAAGTTTAGATTAGATGCACATTTCCCAAGGTAACTTGTTAATTTTTGGCATTAGTGGTTGATTTTGTCAAAGTACTTAACTGAATTACAGATAATATGATAAAATAATAAAAGTTGGGTCAATTTCTTTGGGGCTAAAATGTAGCGACGTTTTGCTGGAATGTGCTAGTTGACGTTTCCATTGGCCAGTAAAATTGTCTAGTATTTTGTGTATTTTGATGTGATGAGTGTTTCGGGAAAAAATACCTATATTAAAAACGACCACCTATATTAAATATGTCATCGGCTTGATTAAATATTAAAATTGTTATCACTTACCTACGTAAGTACCACGTACCTAGGACGGTACGGAGGAAGCGTATGTGTTTAGGATTAGATGTTTTCTGTTGATTGTTTGTGTATTAATTTTTTCATTAATCTTCTAAACAATTTGGATGGCATGCGTTTTTTTTTTAATAATGATATCTACATTTGAGTTATTCGTGATTATTTGTAGATAGACGTTATTATATACTATGGCCACACAGAATGTGCTGCCATAAAAAAAATTCATCTCTGATCTGATTCTGTTCTGTAACTAAAACAGAAGAGCAAAAAATATAATAAAAGAGTTTATATATTAAAAACAAATAATTATCATCACCATCCTCTCAGCCATAGGACGGCAACTCATACAACTAACCAAAGCATGACATTCTTTGCTTTGGTATTTTGCATGAATAAAAGCTGTACCTACGGGTTTATCATGACAGAACTAGTACCGAAATGTTGTCTGACTCGTTCTGGTCAGACAGTTTTATTTCGTCGCTGTTTTTAAAATGTATTTTTTACGATGAAAGGCACATCATTTGAAAAAAAAGCGCTTGTTCCCATAGGAAATTCACCCAGTGCCTTCTGGCGCTGGAATATAGCCTACGACCTTGTCATACAACACTGAACACACTCCATGACTGTTTGCTCGGGTGTGCCACAATGGGCTTTTGTTTGTTGACTGATCGTTTTGTTCTGAACAGGTTACGAATTGTTGTTCACATATTATGTGTAGCGAACACTAATATTTACGCGTTGAGAGCAAACAAAAGCTAGGAATGTCACTTTATGTTTATTAATTCTTAATGACACGTATGCTAACTGCAGCGTAGCGAACGTCTACCATAATGTGGACAGATCGTCTAAAAAGTAAAGTCACCGATGTAGCCCCGCAGTTTAGCAAGTGGTAGTTGTGTTGGGCAAATATCTGGACGAACTGATAGTCGTTCATATCTCATTATAATGATAAAATAAATGTATTATCCTGCTTTACTCACGTTTATAGTGGAAGTATTTCGACTTAGGATTCACCAGAATGAGTCTGTCTTGGTAAACTGCTGAACGTAAGCTTCGAATCTATTTTATTATTTCACGCGTTTTTGTACGTAAGTCGTATTCATATGTCAAAAATCATTGCGAACTTCAATGTAATATCTCAATCTCACGAAATCTTTCACCGTTACCAATCTCCTTCATAAAAAAGTGCCGTCATTTCAATTCAAAACTTTTACAACACGGTACAAAGCTGTTTGCCCCTTTATCCATTGATGTCAATACATTAATCAATACGTTTCACGCTTCTCTGTTATATACTTATCCCATAGATCTAGACGTCTCGTTATCTGGTCTCAGTTGTCAAGCTTTGCAATTGTAAAGGTTAGAGTTGAAGTGACAAAGACTGGCCGGTTGCCGGTAACCAGTAAAGTTTGACAGTTACATACCTATCGTACCTACATGTTGTTTGAAACGTTAATGAGAAGGAGATACCTATATTGTAATATTTTTGGTGAATTTGATTTGATTGAAATTGGATTTTTCGAATTGTAATATAAACAGAGATTTTAAGATTCACGAATAGTTGACTCGAGACTGATCGTTGTCCTGATCATTGTTATAAATGATAGCTTACATTATAAGTTTTTAAGCTGAGTTGGTGACTAATACAAAAATTATCATTATTATCGGAATATGTACCTTGTATTTCATTTGTTTATTCGTGAACTTAGCGCATTCAGCTGTGCCGAAATATCGAGCTAATCATATAAATGGTAAATGTCCCGATAATAATTTTAAAACTTACATTGTTCTATTGCTGCTCTGTTCATAAAAGTTATTTTTCATAAGCTATTGGGGTAAAAGGTATACTTTTATATCGTTCATATCTCTCTGAGACCATAGGCAAGAAATTCGACTATATATGTTGGCCTATGATCTTTTAACTTTCACTATTACTTACGTTATTCATACGACTTTTTGCCTGTGTCATGAATTTATATAATTGGAAATGTCTATTATAGTGCAGATTTGGCATTTTCTAACGTCGCCCATAAGATTTTATTTTAGATTTTAAAGATTGCAAAATATCGTTTCTTCTTACGCAATATGACTTGGCCGAATAAATGTCTCATCTCTATTTCGGATGGTTATTAGATAAATATATTACCGCTTTTGCCTGAGCTTAGAGTGGGCATAGAAATGTTTCTTATTGTTTTGCTGTTGCGTAAATGCAATTATTAATAATTACGCTGTTGGGTGCTTCAGAAATTACATCTACAGACAACACATTTCCAACAAAGTCTTACTTATGTCTGTGTTCTACTTCCACAAAAGTGTGTCGTATAATAAGGTTTCATGTTTTCCAATCCTTTGGGATGGATACATTTTTATAACACAGTCTCTATTGAAGTTCCTCAGGTTCTTCAGTTTACACTATTTGGCTGAAATACTTTTTTTTCATTTAGCTTGGTGAATCGAAATAGTGCCTTTGTTTTAGATAGAGAATTTCTAAAAACTTTCTTAAAATATTTGTTCCCGTAATAAATTTAATTTTGTAATAGTTGATTCATTTATTAAAAAATGTCATGCATGAAGAACTGTTTAGAAATGACCCTAGTGTTGTCATATACTTTACTCGTAGCATCTTTAATAATTTGAAGCGATGATTGTGTACTTTCGTGCGTGACGTCACTAGCAGATCCCAACGGAAGACCTGCGAGCTTACTCTTGACACTCCATTTTGATCGTAAATTGTGATTTCGAACGATTGACACTTTTGGACGCAACGCTAGCGCACGATTGAATCGAGTTCGATAGAATTTGACATAAATACAAAATAACGTTGAATAAGATTGGAACTGATGCGGATTAGAATTGGTTTGATATTGAAATAGAGTTCAAGAGTAATCCAACAGCGCTGGATTCTAAGAAGCAACCAGCATTTTATGCTAAGTTGGCGTCGGCTTATGTCAAAAAAACTAGCGATACATAATAATAAACATGTTAATAACTTGTTGTTCAACTTTGAGTATACAGCCTCCGGTCCTTTATTTTATCTGAGTTGCTCAATATGTTTTTTTTTGGCACAAAAATAAAGTTTCTATGTCTGCAGTAAAACTATCTAATATATAAAAATCTCGTATATCTCTTACGGTATTTGTGATCGCACTTCTCCGAAATTGCTCGACCTATTTTGTTGTATCATCATCATCATGTCGGCCATGAGACGTCTACTACTGGACATATGAGTCCCTCCTTTTTTATACTTCGAAGATGTGAAAATAGGTCATAAAGTATTTTTAACCGATCGGTTAAAAATACATGTAATGGTGCGGTTAGGTAAACCTAACCCTACCCTCATTACATAGCAGATCAATGTTCACCGGGTCAGCTAGTATGCAATAAATATAAATATGGTCTACGATCAACACTCTTCTATGAAAGCTAGGCCCCTGTATGTGACCAGCCATGTTATCAGACGTTATTTCCCAGTTCAAAGTAACTTTGAACTGTTTCATTCTGTTTGTAACATTCTCTCAGCGGCTGGACTTAAAATGTTTTCACTTCCTTAACAAACAAATCTAATTGGCAAGTCATTGGATCTTCGTGTGCAATATAGATAATACATAGATTTTATTAATATTTTCATATTCAATAGGTCAACACACTGCGATTCAATAAAGTGATTCAATCAATTACACATTAAAATGTCACTCGTCGATTGAAATTGACTCTATCTGATTGGTGTATTCACTTTTTAAATAATAACTAGAGGAATTGCCTCAAATGATTTGCCCCTAACGATCTGTCCAGTAATTTGTAACTTTATTGAACTAAACTGAGTTTGTTGCGATACCTTTTACGTAACATGTTAATGTATGGTATAGCTGTATAAAGTGCATCGGTTTTGTTTGTCTGAACGTTTGATTTTGACCGCTTCTGCTCGAGCGTATCTCACGTAAAGTGGAATCACGTGACTACTATGTAGTGCATCATCTTCATCACATCGCTTCCTCTCGGCTCTATTACCTCACTCATACCGTTTTTACATAATATTATGCATAATATTTGTTCGGTACAGAATATATTACATACTACTTTCGCCCCACGATTTCACCAGTGTGGACTATAAGTTTTCCCACTACCTAAATTATTGCACGGGAACTATTATACTTTTTAGGAGATAAAAAGTAGCCTATATGTTATTCCAGCGTATAAGCTATCTTCATTCTAAATTACATGCAAATCCGTTTGGCTGTTTCGTTGAATGGCTATGCTTAACTTCTGTGCAAAGTAAATACCAGCACTCTGGACACCAGACGCATCAACCAAGCGCTTAGCCAACCAAATCTCTATGTAATGTAAGAATGTTTTTTTGTTGTTAATTTTTATTTTTACATAATATATTTGTGAAGCAGTAAAAACTTTAAATTTTTGACACATTGTGTAAGCGGTTATACGCTCAATTACTGGGAGCAGGGGTTCACTAATGGAATTACTATTGTTATCGCACCTTCGTTTGGTGTGTCGGATAAGAGCTTAACATTACGAGCCTGTCAGATATCCGTGATGGCCGGTACTAGATTAGTGGAGTTTCAAGTTTGTATTTCTGCAGAACCCTCATATTTTTTTTCACTCTTCTAGTTCAACCATAACTCTAATAAGACTATACAACCAAATTATTATTAAAATTAATCCAACACAATCAAGGAAATGTTAAGTTATTTAAATTTAAAATATGTATCTCACATGAGATTATAGGAAAGGGAGTGGGTTTAGCAAATTCTTACAGCATTTAACCAAGGAGGGGAGGAAAAAGGGGTCGAAAAATTGCCAAAATTATCTAACGTCATTTATGGATGACCCCCCTTATCAGTAGCCAAACTAAGCGACAGCTTTTATTGGGTCCCTGAAAAAAGATTATAAATAGTTTATATAATTATGTATAATGCGTAACGTATGATCGTATGCCGCATAATTAATGTACGAACTTTAAGACCACCGAAAATAACACAACTCCTAATGAAAATGTGTTTTCATCCCTCCCTCCGCCTATATTTATTTCCTATAAGTTTTATATTTTCAAAGACGTATAGACTATATAACCGTCTTCAGGGTCCTATATGTGTCCCTATGCCAAAATTCTAAAAATCGATGCAGTGACCTGGATGAAAGCGTAACACGCATCACATCATTTATTATATTAGTTAAGAAGTTAACTTACGAAGAGTTAGTCTTGCCTTTATAAAACATTAGCTGCGCCCCGCGGTTTCACCCTTGTGAACTACGGTTTTCCCGCTACTTCAGTTATCTCGTGGGAACCATACTTTTTCCAGCAAAAAAAGTAGCCTTTGTCCTCCGCCGAGGTCCCTCCTCTATCTCTATAAAAGTTTTCGTGAAAAGTGGCTTAGGTGTGAAAATGTATTAGACAGACTTAATTTCACATTTCTAATATTATGCAGTTTTTGTTGTATCCCAGAGGAATCATCATTATTTTTGGGAAAAAGTAGCTTATCTGTTAATCTAAGTTATGAGCTACTTGCGTTCCGAATTTCTTACAGATCTATCAAGCCGTTAAGGCGTGAAGAGGTAACAAACAAACATACACACAAACTTTCGCATATATAATATTAATAGACCACGTAACAAGTAATAGTTTGTATCCCCATATCCCCCCTCCCTATTAATAAGTCATGCCACAAATGGAGCAATAACTAGTAATATAAGATCTAAATTGCGAAAAGTAAATGAAGTCGAAAGGACGATCATGAATCAGTCCAAAATGTAGTTAAAACTTTATTTGCAAATCGGGTGCACCAAGTATTTTGTACGTATACGGCCATTTTGTTTGATGTTTTTATAAAATCCATTTAACTTTGGATAGTTTACCTCCAATAGAGCTAGCAATTATAGTACATGGTACAGATAAGGTAGTTGGATATTCGGGCGGATTTATTTCAATCACTGACAGTTATGCCAAAAACCATGTTGCATTAAAAAGTTAATTTTGTTAAAAGCACTAAGGTATGAGAATGTAACCAACATTAGAAAATTGAATATGCCAATTTGATTTTTTATTTTCTATTTTCCACTGTTCACGCGGATGCCGTTTCCTATTGAACTAGGGTTTCATTTTATATATGTACCTATACAATTATAGTGATGCCACTTAGCAAAACGACATGGAGACTTGAGGTCGCATACGAACTGGAAATTTAAAATTTAACCGCAGTTTTAAGGCCTTTTTCTACTACTGGTCCGTAGTCCCTGGTATAGTTTGGACTTTATTTTTAATTTCAAATTATTTAGCTAAAAGAGTGGAGATTTTATCATCGCGTATTTTCACTTCGTGGCAATAAACATGAAATGGTGTTGAGCCATGCGATGGTGAAACTAGTTTAAAGAAACCAAATCATTCAAAAATATTTTTATCTAATCTCATACGAAATATAACGATTAAGAAAGCAAAAACAGAACTTGAATGACAGTCTTTATAAACAATATATCGAAATAAATTATAAAGGTTAAGATTTCGATACAGCTCTTTTATGACAACTGTATCGGAATGTTAACTTCAGCTGGACCAAGGAGGATGCAATGCAGTTTTTCTACATATAGTCTGTAGACGCCGCGCAACACACATGCGCAAGCAGGAAATGGATATTGGCGCTCGACGTTTAAAAATAAATGTAAACATATCCTGTGATTTTATGTAAATTTCATTGTCTATTTTATGAAATTAGATAAAGTAGTGTATGAAACTGCACATAATTTGGTCTTAAAACACTCGTGTAATGCTACTCGTGTTTTAAGAACCCCTAATGAGATACAGTTTCTTAAGCTACTAAGTTTCAATTCAATTTTGGCATCAACGAACGCACTTATGACTATCAATGAGCTTGTTGCTCATTGCCGAACGCGGCGCCAATTTAGATTTGACGCCGCGTTCCGAAATAAACAACAACATCGAAAAAGGCTGCACAGGTGGAGCCTCTGAAATTTTAGACTTCTAAATATTGTCTTACATCATAACATGACTTCTATTTAAGATCCGCTTTACAACCGACTTCAATTTTTCTATCTATGATCTCTGTCACGGTTATTTGGGATTTTATCGTATAAACGAGTACAATTAAGAAGAAATTATTTGTGTTTGCTAATCTAAAACTAAGTAATTATTTTATTCTCTAGTGTTAAATTTCACTAATAAGATATACATTCTTATTTCAAAGATATACAACTAATATATAATCAGCAGTGAAAAGCGCAGCATAGGACGGCCACCGACCATGTAGACAGACGACCTGACTATGATCGCAGGTAAGGGCTGGATGCGGGCCGCTTCCATCCGGTCCTTATGGAAATCAATAGGGGAGGCATATGTCCAGCACTGAAGATCCTATGGCTGAGATGATGATGATGATTATAATATTTAATTTCTTTTCATTTTATAACATTAGCGGATCCATTTTGTGTACACATATTTTTTTTTTTTTTTTTTTAATATGGGACAACATTCACACAAGGTCTTCAGGTCCCAAACTAGGCAGAGCCTGTATTATGGTAACCTGATGACTGATATATATACTTATATACATATACACACCCAGACACAGGTCAAACAGACATGTTCATACACACAAATGTTTGACCTGTCCGGGAATCGAACCCGGGACCAGCGGCTCAGAAGGCAGAGTGCTACCAACTGCGCCAACCGGCCAGTCAATGTAGTGTAGGCCAGTATATCTCTATAACAGCCCGCTTGTGCAAGATCGAATCAGTATTTATATCAGATAGGTGTAACTAATTTGACATTTGGCTTCCTCATTCATAGATCCTGCACGCAACCCATTAAACAAAATGAATTATTGCATTTTAATCTAATTGTTGAATTATAACATGGCCGACAGTTAAGTAACCGATTCCGCCCCGTCGTGCACAATCGTTTTGAAATAATATAAATGAGTGGTAATTGGAATGCAATCATTTAATCTGCTTATGGACTCGCATCGCACACGCTTGACCCAATTTTATGTAACTATGAAGTAAGTTGTTATGAAAAAATGAATGATTAACCGACATCTTACAAAGGAGAAGGTTCTCGATTCGTCGAAACATTTTTATGTAGGTATGTACAAAGATAACTATACCACGTCTTATTATTTCAATTGTCAACGAACCCATATCAGCGAAGACGTAGTGCCACTCAGTATGTGCAGAGACATTGGGCCTCTGTGTATTTTCTACCGTTTATACAACGGGGAGTGTACTGAAGAGTTCTTCAACCTTTTCCGGCAGCACGGTTTTTCCACCGCACTAGCCGGCATCGCTTGAAAGCTCCCCCATATATGATTGAATACAAGGAGCCGCACACTGTACTATTTTTTATTACGGTAAAAATTTAAATAAAAGAATAGAGAATATAAAAGAAAAACCATTAAATATCAAGCTAGTCTGGGCCGGTTCTCAGAAAACAATTGGCGAAACTCGCGATAGTATTTTTCTTTTGTTGACTGAGAATCTCATTATATATCACCGAATACATATATTTGATATTAATTTCGTTTTTATTTCTCTACAGATTGTTGAGAAAAGAGTCTTAACGAACAGGAGGAAAATGAACTGATCCTTGGTTCCCTCCTCTTGATGAGGATTATTTTTTTTACTGAACTCTTGGAAAGTATTCTGTCAAATGAACATGTCTTCTTCTTATTTTAAGTATATTTATGTATTATTGTTTAATTATAAATCCGCTTTCGGCAATTCCTCGGCATTGCTGGTAAAAATATTAACTGTAAAAAAGTTTACTATAAAACTATATTAATTGATTACACACAATATAAACATAAACACGAACCTCCAACATACTTTACTCCGGACCAAATCATGACAAGAGTGCTTGCGTGATGCCACACATGTAGGAATGACACCTGGCGCTCCTTCTTCCTCAGCACGAAGAAGATTGTTTGGAAGAGCTCGAGGAGCTTGAGCACCACCGTCCACCAAAGGAACCTTAGCATCCGCAGAGGTTCAGGGTCCATGGAGTAGTCGGGCAAAACGCACCCGAAGTGGTACGTGGTTGTCCAGCCTGATGTCATAATCTGAAACAGTTTTAGTGTGCAGAGCTTTTTGAAACCTTTCTTTTATTTTCGGAAATACATAAATTTAACATGATTGCTCTATAAATAAGGTTAATACTTTGGTATGTACTTTGTTTTCAATCCTACTTTTACAGCATGTTAATTGGTTATAACCAGCAATCATATTGTACGGATTACTATCCACACTACTTCCAATATTGATCGATTGGCATACTTGGACGAAGCACTTCGCGCAAATGTTCGTTTGCGTTGACCTATAGGTCAATTGTGAAGTCCAAAGTGCAGACCACAAATCATTTATGTTGAACTTGTGTTCACAAAAAGACCCTAATTGTATAGATTATTTCAACAGAAGGCATCATTAACGTTAATTATGCCCTTTTTAAATGAGTCTTTTGGGACTGTCCTGATTGTAGCCTTTCTAGTTTCAAGTCGTCATTGCCAAAATATAAAAGTACCATCATGGTCAGATGTCACGGTATACTTGCCGTTTCTGCGTTCAGTGGCCTGAGTCGAATATTCAATATGACAATATGCTCGGTTCACCAAGTCCGATTTTGATAGCTTTGGTAGTCTGATATTCTTAATTTGTCCATATTGAATCAATCTTAATTCAATTCTAGATTCAGTGACATAGCATGTCTTTTTCCGTAGTCTGTTAGCATTTATCTTGTCAATTTCGTACAAACCGATATAAGCAGGCCGAGCATAGATTCAACACAAATCCAGGCCGCTATGAACTTAGCAAACTGCGAATTTTCGACGTTGTCTTATTGGCATCGGCTCGACGTCGTCGCACCAGACAAAATCTAAACATGAAACTAGTCTCCTTGATACCCAGATGTTTCACGTTTAAGTCATAACTCCTACTTGAGAAGGAAAGCAAATATTGGTATAATAACACGTGACGCTGCCACAGACAAATAATAGGATTTTTGTGAATGTTCCGAATGTATAAAGGGAGAATTGACGAGTTAGTAGTTGAATTGAAATATCTAGAATACAAAAATTCGTTCAAAACTTTCGGTATAATAAGGTATTTTTATGATAAAATAGCGTCAAATTTAAAAATATATCCGTGGTGGTACCATCAATATATATTATGTAAAGTAAAGCAAAAGCAGTCGACGTGCGATTCAGCAAACATCCCCGATGCACTGCAGAACCGCGGCAGCTCCATGAGCACCCTACACGCGTTATTATACTGTACCCGAAGCACGCTGTACTGCTTTTGAGTATATGCCATCCACAGGCCGCTCGCGTAGAAGGATATACAAAATGCTCTAAAAAGAGTTATTTTGACGTCTACAGAACAGCGAGCAAATCTGCGGGCTGTCCAATAGGACAGCTAATAAGCTATCACAGACGACGCCCTTCGTTCCCTCTCAATGTCTAAATCGTCCTTCAGGTCAGAGGTTACCAAGTGCGCGAGGTAACTCAACTTCTCGACCCTATTCAGGACAACACCATTTACATAGTTTAATGGATGGTATCGTGTCCAGGGCATTTCCCTCTGACATGAAAGACCATGCATTCAATCTTCTTAGTGTTATAGAGCAGACCATCACGAGCATAACCTTCAAATATTCCTAACAGATTTGTCAATCCACATACTGAGACACTCAGCGGCACCATGTCATCTGCATAGCTAATATTATAGAGACAGACTCCATCAATATGGCAGCCGATAGGAGTGCTGCTGAGCTTCTCTATCGAGGCGTTCATGTACAAGTTGAAGAGCTTCGGTGAGTTCAGCCCCCTCAGAGTATTGTGAATATATAAAATTTATTAATTTAAAAAAAAAGTTAAAAAAAATTGTCGTCTCATAACAACAAAGTTCACACGAGGTAACTTTATTGTTATTTATATGATGAGCGGCAAACAAGTGAAACAAGCTAATACCAAGAAAATAGACTACTTTTTATATTTTAATATTGTATCCTTTAGGATTCCCCATTTGATTCGCTTCTCTTTTATGATCAAAAGTGCACATGCGAAATACACTACTAAACCTATAAACAGACCTTGATAAAGTCCATTTCGCATTTAAATTGAACATTATGTAGAAGATGAACCATTTTGGTTGGTTTTCCTAATGAGTTTCATTCAATTAAACTTTGTGAAGACTTCACGGTGCGTTACGCAATTATGAAACCATCCGAGCGTGGAAATCAGATCTAAGATCCGAAGGTATCCGTTTGATGTTAACCACTGCAAAGTTGTAAAGGATAAGTTTATGAAATGTTTCTCGTAAAATACCTACGTTAGATTTAGTTGTCAAAACAAGGAGCTTATATGACTTAGCACGAATTATTGCAAACTTTGGCTTAAAAGTTTAGTAATTTTAAATTGTTCCAACAATGTTAGGGTACAATACACTTTGTTTTATATATGGTTTACTTGCTGTAATTAAGAACTAAAAGAGTTTTTCGCCGAAACCTCGGATTCACAAATTTGCAGACTAAATTTGTTGTTTGGTGCTGGTGGGTCTAAGGCAATTTATTTTAATATAACATGAAAATAGTAAATCAGTAGATTAAAAACTGCAATAAATAGTGAAACTAAACCTAAAAATAAATAACCTAACAAAGCCTAAGGTGATTTTGAATAGACAATTAGGCTTAGGCAACTAGGCAATTATTGTCTAAGACTGTTTTTTGGTGTAGTAAAGGGTTAAATTGATCAAATTCCCTATATCAAGGAGGTAAACCAACTAGAAATATATTGAAAATATCTGAAAACAAAAACAGGATGGTCTGGAGTAATAAAATATTTTATGTTAGCATATGACGCAATCTCGTCGTACATGTGTAGCGTCCACGCGAAGGGACACACCTGAACGTGTCTACACAAAACAGATACCTATCTGTTTTGTTGGATTTATCCACTATATTAATGTAGGCTCAGATCAAATAAAAGAAAGACACCCACACCAGACACACTTTTAATGATACCAAAACCAGCCAGATACAAATAGTATAGCAAAAGAGATTTTATTACAAGTTCATACATAATGTAATGCGAAAAGACTTTTTCCAATATTTTCAAGTATATTGAAACTCTCTATCATTAGATTGTGATGTAATATTTTTCAATATATTAGTTAATAGTTCATGGTTATTGGTATGCGAACGCATTTAATTGGTGCTTAGCTACATGTGTAATTTGAAGTAGTAATAAGTACCTATGTATCAATGTTTGCTTTCCAAATAAAAAAAAATAAAAAAAATACATTGTATCACTTGATGATGGTCCCTTTTCCTTCATGCAGGCAGGTATGACCAGCTTTACAAGTCACAGGTAGACCGCTATGATGGCCCTGATAGCCCATCCAAAAGGAATTACATTTGATAATAATGTACTACTCACCCCCCAAGTGACAACAGCGTTAGCGATAATCTGTACCACATTGTACCACTTGATGACGGTCCTTAGATCGCACGGCCCCCTCTTCTTCATGTAAGCAGGCAGGATCAGTTTGACGAGTGAGAGGTATATTGCTATAATGGCAGCGATAGGCCATGGTGACGCCATGAACAGCCAGTCTTCTACGCGTTGATCTGGCAACAAAAGAAAATCGTATTTGTACTGTTATACATATTCACATTTCAACAAATTGCGTAATGGTGCGAAAGTCTTTTTTTGGCAGGCAGGTGTCTGACCACCTGGTGTTAGGTGATAGTGCAATCTACACTGAATCACACCTGTACATCTAATAGTACGAGAGCCTACGACCAAACTCATGTTCCATCGTTTTACGCGGGGCAGTAACGGTCAGAATCGTAGCTAGGTAATATAAACTCGAATGCGCCTCGATACGTTTTGTTTAATAATTTGTGATCATCAAAAAGTTGTCTAATTCGGAAGATGCGTTATTATTAAGACAACTACCGGAATCTACGCCTTAATGTGACATTTGAAACGAAAACATTGCAGAAAATTATGGAATATGTACGCTAACGGAAAATCTGTAGTCTACGTGGGTGAAACCGCGCGGCTCATCCACATATGATAGTTTGTAAAACCATTCCAACACCGTATTACATCTGCCATTGAGACTATAATCATTACAAATCATCCCCCAAGGTTTCAGCTTTGATGTTGTTTCCATTACAACTATTTGGTATTTGGTACAGTCATTACGTTGATGCTTTCTCATAATACAAATATATCGTGAAACCGTGAAGGTTATACAAAACAATTGTACTAAATACCTTACGAGATGGCCAACACAATTGCCAAATGTAGGCCAAATTTCGCAATTGTAGATTGCATTGCAATTAATTGATGCAGAAGTGATTGGTGGTAGGTATATAACAATAGTTGAGATGTATGGAGGTGGGCGTAAAGGAATTGTATTTTGGGTTTACCTTCGTTTTATCTGTCCGTTCGAATCCTTAGCTATTAAGTAGCAACGTATTCGAAGCGGCTGGAAGAATTAATGTACAATAAATTAAAATCTACGTTGTTGTAATTGTAATAGACACGTACGCGTATTTTAAATACTGAAAGAAAAAAAATATTTTTTATTGCAATGAACAATTTAAAATATAAAAAGCTTATTCGAGTTCGAAGTTATCGATAGAAGCACGCATTCTTTCCATGGAAAAATTCTTCACTGCCAATCGTAAGGATTGTTTTAGGGACTCCCAATTATCATGGCGTTTAGAGCAAGCCGTACTCTCTAAAATTAACCATAAATCATAATCCAGCGGATTAATATCGGGACTAGACGACGGCCAGTCTTCAGCTCTGATGAAGTCCAAAACGTTCGTTTCCAACCAAGACTGTGTAGACCGAGCTTTATAACCCGGCGCCGATTATTGCTGGAAGGACCATTCTTGGTCAACATAACATGGTGTTGTTAAGGGGCTTCACTACCTTCTCAACAATGGTATCTTGGATACACTTGTGCCGATGTTTTGATACCTTTTTCTCAAAAGTATGATTCAGTCACTCCTTCATAGCTAATACCCCACCAAACCATCACTGAAGTCGGATAATGCCCACGTTGCACTCTGTCGACTAATTGGAAAACTTCCTTCGAGCTTTGAGCATAAATACAGACATTTTGTTTGTTAAAATGCTGCTCAATTGTAAAAATTTTCTCATCCGTAAACAAAATTTTTCTTGACCTCCCTTTGCGTACCGCTTTAGTAGTTGTTTCAATTTTATTCCACCCTATTCTGTTTTAAATTATCAGTTAAGAAATGACCAGCACGTCTCTTATAGGCTGCAAGTCCTAAGTCATCTTTTAAAATACGCGACATCGTTTTATGTGCTATATTCATCTCCCTAGATGATAAAATCTTTTGCTTTCGGACCACTACATGGACGGCCAGATCTTTTTCTGTCCCAAACAGAGGAGGTCTCATTGTACCTATTAATAGCCCAGTATACAAACAGCTTACTAATACCAAGCGTATAGAGAGTTTTAAAAAATGCATTTGGCTCCATACCTACTCTATGTAATGTAATCACAGCGATTCGATTCTCTTTATCACCCCTTTCCATTTTAATATCGTAAACATTGTACAATGTATTGGCGCCAAAACTCAAATGTAATATTTTGTTTATTTTTAAATGTAACAATATTTATGGCCAGACTAAGTAATAGGTCGATGTGTTTTATGCAAAATGACAGATTGATCCTTTGAGTATCCAGCTTAATTGATCGGTTGAGCAATTACAGTGTTACAATCTCACATTCGTTAGAGAATAATTTTCTTATTAGGTGTAATGAGTTAGTCTAAGTCAAAGTATATTTATTGCTGAATCACATATTTTAAAATATATTACATTCTTTTATGGATTCAATGTAATCCGCATTTTAAAGGCTTGCAATAATCATCTTGTATTAAAAATTTGTAATCTGACGTAGGTATAATGAAGTAGCTAAACATTGTAAATCCGCATATATAATTAGTTTAATTAATAAATAAATTAATCTTATTACTATAAATTACATTGCGTCTGCATCTTATTGTCAACAGCATTATCAGCCAAAAATCAATTAATTTTGTGGGAACACTTGTTGATAGGTACTGACCTATCATTTTTTAATTTTTAACAGTTACCTGTGAAATAAGATTTTAGTACAAGGTATTTTAAACATATAAAAAACAAGAATAAAGAATCCTCTTTTCTCTTCACTGTTCTCAAAAGAAACGCAAGAATCAATCAAATTAATCTTTGTATCCATCACTATCGACAATGACCTACCCCAAGTTCTTTATCATGTTCAATTTGGTAATTAACATTAAGATAAGAGTATATACGTATAGATAAATCGTTCTGTATCAGTTTGTAGGATCTTATCAAATGCATCGGATCTGTATACATACCATCAGCGTTTTGCAACTATTGGTCAATTTGAGTGAAAGGATAAAATATAGGAGAACGGCGCACTCGTGTGGTAATCACGCTCATATGTTTTTCTCTGATTCTCTGTCACAAGGTTAAACTATAATGCAGGTCGTTTCGGAAAATCTTGAATCTCGATGATCCAGTAAAAAGTTTATCATGAAAAATATAAAATAAACACTAATAATCACCGGAGTTAGACCTACAGTTCCATATATTCAAGTTTGTTCAAATTTATTTATTTAATTAGAACTAAAAACATTACAATAAATAGTTGAGAATCGATGACACCTGTAGTAGTGTGGGAAGTATAAAGTGTAAAGTAAAAGAACACGTTGTTTAAAAACTTGCACTCTTGACCACGCTTACCAATCAATAGGTGTTGCAATTTGCGAGCAGTACGACTGAGTCTACTCATCGAATACTTGGGCTCATTATAGTCATGTTATTGGCAACATCTTTAACAATTTGTCGATTATCGTGAATGTGGATTTACGGTTACTAGGTATGTTAAATCATTTCATAATGTATCTGTCGTAAATACTTTGACAATTTTAAGTAAAATAGTGGATGTTGTAATTTTAACAATAGAAATTCGTATGTAACTACTTTTTTAAGTTGGTAGGCTTATTTCCTAAAAGGTTCCTAAGAACAAAACCTTCTAACTACAAAAGAAAAGGTAGCTACCCTGAAGGGGCCAAAAATTTGCCCCATCCTGTATAACTTTATGTCTGTGAATACAATTTTAAACCTTTAAAGTATTCACTGTGAGCGCTGTATTCAAATACTCCAAAAAATAAACCACACTATCTATCTCTTTAGCAATAGGCAACAACAGTTAACAAGAAAATTTCAAAGACTGAGCTATGTCGGGTCCCCTGGGGAACCCCCGGTACTGAGACCAATCCCTTAGTTGAAATTGCGCAAACGTTTCGCACAGTTAAATGTAGAAGGTTGTTGTTAAATTGTAATGGAAACATTTTTCTTTCATTTACGTGGAAATATCATTCTTCCTACTAGCAACAATTGGCATAAAGCTGTCGGCGAGTTTCACCGCGCGTATATGTACACTTTATGACTGACCGTAAAATGCCATGAATAGATATCGACCGTCGATACATGTTACTGTTGTTATGTAAAGGAACATTAACTTCACTAGGGAAAGAACTTAAAATGGAAATATCGCCTAGACATGCGAGTTCTTCCGGCCCTGCCCGGCATGATGTATAAGCCCGTTTGCGGCAATTGTGAAAACAATTCAAGTACAGTTCATTCAGTACAATTCAATATACATACATACAGTAATACATTCAGTATTCAGTACAATTCAATTAAACTCAATGTACTGTGCTAAAGATTGAATACAAAAGACTTAGTTCTTCCGGTTAAGGACTATTTGACTTCCATCTCTCTATTTTATCTTGACTCAAGACGCGACTTGACTAAAATCGCAAGAATAAGCCGGATGCGGGCCACCATTGATGATACCTAATATACGGCGGGCCACTTCCAAGTTTTTGTGGAAATCAATGGGGGAAGCTATGTCCAGCAGTGCACATCCTATGGCTAAGATGATGATGAATGTAAAGTTACCATACCTAAACGATCAAAGTTATCATCCACTTGCGCCGGCAAAAAATTAAATACAGAGAATTTGAATTTGTTTTATAGATTACATTGCATATGGTTTTGACATTCTAATTCATGACATACTCCTGTATGTCCAGCCTACGTCCTACCTATGTCAAGCAGCGGATGCCCTAAGGCTGAGATGGTGATGACATACTCGTATAAGGTTTTAATTCTTACTTGTGACAACTTAAATGTAATTTCTATTTAACTTTACGAAAAACACAATTTTTAAAATAAATAACTTAACTACAACTAAAAGAACCCCATCAAAAACATAAATGTGAAATGAGAGCCAAGTTCAATATTATGATATGTATATGCTTCGGTTGTTGGCTTATACGACAAAATAAGTGAGATCTAAATGGATGCCGATATACCGTTTCTAATGCAATGATGTTATTAAAACGTAGAGATACGGCACGAGCTCCTCGGGCCTGCACTGTAAAATTAGGTTCATGCACCTAATTTGCTATTGTTGCAATAAGGCTACCACTTGTGCAGCACTAAATATTTTGATAATTAAGCATAAATCCGATTATTATTAGTTTTCACACTCTTACCCCATACTAGGTATCCACCTAGTGTGCGGTAAGAGTGTGATAATTTTCACACTCTTACCGCACACTAGGTGGATACCTAGTGTGCGGTACCTGTTTGTTTGTCAAGAGTGTAACGACTAAGGATTATAATTATGATCATCAATTAATTTTATTTATTTATTTGCACAAAACACAATACATTATACATAACACATTACTAGAATACATGGATAAAGATAGGTAAATACATATGTATGTAAAAACAATATAAAAGGCTATTAGCAGCCGTGCTAGGATCACCTGTGTTACGGCTGCTAAGCTACTTCCTATAATTAAAGCAATACATAATAATATGCAACGAGCATCCTGAAATGACATAACTTAATAAATATATTATTAAACATAATGGTTAGAAGAAATAGAACAAAAATCCAAGATATGTTAGACAACTAAAACTTAAATAACCTAATAAGTTGGTATATGGAAATTAGGGACTAAGTATTACATTTTTAATTTAACAAGCCGTGGGGTACCGGCTTAGAATAGTACCCCCCCCATGTCTTCCCGTGGGTGTCGTAGGAGTCGACTAAGGGATCACGTACCAGAAGGATGGGCAGCAGCGCCTTCTGAGACTCACATTCTGTACTGCGCTCGCCAACCCGCCTGCCAAGCGTGGTGAGTATTGGCAAACCCCCCTATGATATTACAAAATACGACCAGGCCCCCAGTCCCCGGCAGCTCCGCTAAAGCTGGCTCCGGTAGCGGCCAGTGTAACGGTGGAGCAGGGGGTGCGAAGAATCCCCGGCAGACGCACGGCTACCACTCCCTCATTAAACGACCTCTGGCCCTGGTAACACATAACGTAAGAACTTTGTTAGCAGCCGAAAAGGCTTCAGCACCATAGACCACATCCATACGCTGCGGCAAGTTATACAGAAGACCGAGGAGTATAACTTACCCTTATGTCTAGCGTTTGTGGACTATGAGAAAGCCTTTGATTCGATCGAGACGTGGGCGGTGCTTGAGTCTCTCCAGCGTTGCCGTATTGACCATCGGTATATTGAAGTGTTGAAGTGTGTGTACAATAACGCCACCATGTCGGTCCGAGTACAAGAGCAAATTTCGAAGGCGATTCCATTGCAACGAGGCGTGAGACAGGGAGACGTTATCTCTCCGAAACTGTTCACTGCCGCATTGGAAGACGCCTTCAAGCTCTTGGAATGGCAAGGATTCGGCATTAACATCAACGGCGAGTACATCACTCACCTTCGGTTTGCCGACGATATCGTGGTCATGGCAGAATCGATGGAAGACCTCAGCACGATGCTCGAAGGCCTCAACAGAGTTTCCCTAAGGGTGGGCCTTAAAATGAACATGGACAAGACGAAAATTATGTCGAATGCCCATGTTGCGCCCGCCCCCATATCAATTGGGAACTCGATTCTCAAAGTTGTTGACCATTACGTCTACCTAGGACATACAGTCCAATTAGGTAAGTCCAACTTTGAGAAAGAGGCCGATCGTCGAATTCAACTCGGCTGGGCAGCGTTCGGGAAGCTACGAGACGTCTTCTCGTCCAAAATACCGCAATGCCTGAAAACGAAAGTCTTCGAACAGTGTGTGTTACCAGTGATGACTTACGGAACCGAAACGTGGTCTCTGACTATGGGCCTTCTGAGCAGGCTCAGAGTCACACAACGAGCTATGGAGAGGGCTATGCTCGGGGTTTCTCTACGTGATCGAATCAGAAATGAGGAGATCCGTAGAAGAACGCAAGTCACCGATATAGCCCAGCGGATTAGCAAGTTGAAGTGGCAATGGGCAGGGCACATAGCTCGAAGAACTGATGGCCGTTGGGGCCGAAAAGTTCTAGAATGGAGACCACGGACTGGCAAGCGCAGCATAGGACGGCCACCGACCAGGTGGACAGACGACCTGACTAAGATCGCAGGCAAGGGCTGGATGCGGGCCGCTTCCAACAGGTCCTTGTGGAAATCAATGGGGGAGGCCTATGTCCAGCAGTGGACGTCCTATGGCTGAGATGATGATGATGATGATGAATTTAACAATGCGGCGTTGTTTGGTTGTGTTCTTTTTTTACTTATTCAAAAGAAATTTACGAGTAAAATTAATATGTATGTGTTAATAAGGTATAAACACTGATTGCCACTAATTAAAGGAATGAAAGATAGATTTTTTTTTTTTGAAAATATCTACCATGGTACTAAACGGTTTTAAATTGATTTGCTTATTGAACTAATCTAAAAGCTTCACAAATAATATAAATCCAAATCGCTCAATAAATGGCGAAACTATGAGGTAGCAAACATTCAATGAATAAATAAAAAATCAAACGCATTGATAACCACTCCTAATTTTTGTGGATTTTAAAACTTACCTGCAATTTCGTAGAAAACATGATTGTAAGCTTGCAGCACTAAGTCCATATTATTCAGAGGTATGGAGTCCTTCGTGCACTACGACTGCTATTCAATTAATGAAACTTTCAACTTATAATGCTAATCAATTCAATTTATTATGCAAGCATGAGTAGCTACAGAGTGTACTTCTATCGATAGTGTAAATAAGTTCAACAAATCGCACGGATGCTTACACACTTAGGTTAGATATTTATTAAGACGTAAGCGTAGGTCTGTGGTTTTATCGTTATCAGTTTATCGGGACCAAAATAGATCCACTGACAGTTTAATTGGCTTAATTTATCTGGCTATAAATTCACAAAAAGAAAAGGGCCAATTTGTAAATTCATAAACGCTAACGCTTATACAACGAATAAATAATAAAACTATTTTCTCTTGGCCTTACGGTTGACTCTAGAGCTTCCAGTTGGTATTTAGCTGACCTATCCCAATGGTGAGAACAGTGCACCGTGCACGTCCGGACATGTGCTTCAATTAATATAACCTTATTAAATTATTTTATGTAATATATTTAACTTCAATTACTTAACCCTTATCAAAACACCCCCATAGTACGGTCAATATGCAAGGTGACATAATTTAATGTGGCATCTACATGTACTTAGATAAAAGTGTAGATCGATGTAAGTTACATGTAAGTCGATAACGGATAATGTATAGATAGACCTCATTGAACAATGGACATTCTTGTCGGTGTCAGCTATTTCTTCCAGATTGCTTTTAAAAAGCGTCGTGGGTTCAAATCACAAAAGTCTTCAAGTAGCGAGTGAATAGGTTCCTTGTAAGTTTGCGTGCTCCACCTTAGACCGCGTCGTCGCTTAACATCAGGTGAGACAGTGGTCAAACGCAAGCTATAATCTTTAAAAAAAAGCCTAAAATTTATTCCTTCAAAAATTTTAACGTAAATTAAATATTAGTTACAATAGTTCTCATTGACTCATTGGTTCAGTCGGCAAACAAATCTACATGCTGAATTTCATTTGCAAATAAATTAAGTAAATAACAGCGTTCCCGTGTCGTCAGAGCATGACTTGGTTACTATGTAACCGTTATACTAAAACTGCTGTGTTTGAAGCGCATTTAATAATAATGACTTGCTATACAGTTTCATTCCTTGTTAGAGAATTATTTCTTGTATTCAAAGATATAAGTGTTAAATTCGTATTTATTGTCTATTCCAGAGTAAGGAGAAGATGACGCGAGGCGTGCGCCGCGGCTGCGTCAGACTACGTGCAGCGGTGATCGGCATCGATGATGAAGACGACTCCACCTTCACAATCACTGTCGATCACAAGACATTTCACTTTCAGGTATTTTTATTAATAACTAGAACTTCCTAACGGCGACAAACTGATGAAATTGTATGCATTATTATAAGGAGCCTAATAGTTTATTACTCCTATGACACAGGAGACACATCAATTGTCATATATCAAGTGGCGGTATATGCCAGAGAAAAAATTGACACCTATAGTAAACTAGGAGACCCTCACTCGTACTCGACTCGACACAAGGGTCGGATGGCGGCTGTAGCCCATTCCCTAGCTAAGTCGAGCAAGTTGACTCATGTCATGGGACCGACTGTCTATAACCGACTACCAACCGAAGTCACAGAAGCTCACAATAGTGCATTATTTAAAGTAAGATTAAAACATTGGCTTATTAACCAAAGTTTTTATAGTTTCGAGGAATTTGCAAGACTAAAAAAATGAATATGTGACATATACGAAATTTTATAAGATACTATTTATATGTTTTGTTATTTAGTGTACGTTTCGTACTCTTATTTTTGAGACAGAATAATATGACTGAACTTTATTGTATTAATAAGTGTAATTACGTATTGATGACTATATTTAATATTGTTAATTTTTCAAATGTTATGTCTAAATATTGTTATTTATTTGAATGCTAATTTGACGTGTATACTTATACCAATAAATAACTATGAACTATGAACAGACCTCATCAAAATTAAAATAATAATAGTTTAAATAAATCTAACAAACACGCTTATTTATGTAGGTAGCTAAACTAAAAATTAGGTAAATCCAGTGATCCTGGTGAGGACAATGGCACAAACTATTTATTTAATTTATTGCTTTGTCATCGGTTCTTGATAAGTGTGCAAAGTTTCAAATTGGTAAGACGTTTTGATGGAGGTGACAATCACTTTCAAACATTTCGTCACCTAAATACAAGTGAGGCTAATAAAAGTGTGTTAATAATAAAAACTACCATGAGAACTCATAGTTAAATGGTAAACCGGCAAACACTCACGTTTTACACCGTCGTCACTAACCGACCGGTGTTCGAGCAGGGTCTACTTCAAATCGATTTGACTGAGGGTCGAATAACAGGAACCGGCCAGCACGCACCCCCTATATGCATACGTATAAGTATATGCTATTAATATGCTCCAATTTCTGTCATCTCCATCGGTGTCGGGTGCAAGCAGTTTATTAATCTGTACCAAGAGCATAGATCACAGACCGAGGAACATTTTATCCAATTGATCAGACAACTAGGCATCAATGACCATGTATAATGATGGGTTCATTTAGTTTATTTAGAGTGGTTTGTCATTTAGATAGATAAATAGATAGAAAATTCTTTATTCGTTTCTCCAAGTTTTACAAAAGTAACTTAATAGATTCATTATGTAAAAATAGCTTATAGCTTACAATATCCTGGAGAAACAAAAGGCGGACTTATCGCTTAAAGCGATTTCTTCCAGTCAACCTTTTGTTTTGGAGGATTTCAACAAAAATAATGGTGGCATGCGTTCACCTGAAAGCTGTACAGTAAACTAAATTAAAAATAATAGATTACTTAAACCCTAAGCGCATAAGGCGCATATACTTATAGAATACAACATTTACTTACCTACATATGAAGTTCAAATTTAATATATAAAGCTAATACATATGTCATTTAGTTACTGAACGTCTGGTAACGTAATGGCAAAGTATCTATACCGGCAATCAAGAGGATGCTGTTTGAAGCTCTTTTGCGATATTGATTTTTTCTGTACAATTTGAAGAAGTGTCGTTTGATGTATGGTTGAGCAGGTGTTAGCGCTTTAAAATCATTCTTTTTGATAATATAACGAGTTTATATATTTACTTTTCAGGCTAGAGACGGCCCCGAAAGAGAAAGATGGATACGGGCATTAGAAGACACGATATTAAGACACGGGAGACGAGAGCGATGGTCCCGGTCTATGCCCGCGCCGAGGCATAGACACGGAGATCTTGAGCGGCGCATATCTGAGGCTGACGCTTACTTGCAGATCATGATCGAACTAGTGTCGGTGAGTAAGAATTCGATGAGGCTTACGCTTCTCATCATCCTCATCTCAGTCAGGACAAGAGAGATGAGAGATCGATGACTAGGTCTCCTCTAGACATAGTCCTCATCGATCTCAACAAAGTCCGGAATGCGTTCGACGGGGCCCGCATCCCGCCTCTTTCTGTGATTTTGGTCATACTGTATCTTCACCATATTGGTGGATGTCCCAATCTGCCGTACTTGCAAACGGAAAACTTTTAACTGTTATTAAAACTTGCTAACCCGCTGGGATATGTCAATGACTTTCTTTTGTTTTCAGAGACCTCAGAGCATAGGTGTCCATATCTTAGCGTGCAGAGTAATTACAGGGCAAAATTTAGAGAAAACTTTTCGGTTCCATAAGTCATTTAATAATAAATAAAGTCTTCAACAAATAGATTAAGAAAACACGACGGTGTTCGCGAAAGTTTTGTGAAAACTGTGTTGAGAATACGTATGGTTTTTTTTCCAGCTAAACTATTCAGAGTTTTAGTGTGTATTACTACTAAATTTTTGTAATGTAATATAATGTAAAATATAATTTACAAGCTCTCCCGTGTCATCATAATAATATGTAAATGATTATACCTACTTATTTATTTTACATATTTACTGCAGTAATAATATAATTTTATACCGACATGTTGTTTTTCAATTTTACAGAAAGTGAACACCAGAGTGACAGAATTGCCAGACCCGATAGAAAAAAGCCAAGGACAAGTTATATTAGACCATTCAAATGTAAGTCATTTATGCTTAAGATCTCATTAATTTCAAATCTTTGATCACGTTGACAAAAAAAGAAAACAGGTAGACCGTTATGTCCGCTCTTAAAATATAAACGCCTACCCGCAGAAACTTCAGTTTACTCGTATATCTGATTATAGCCCGATGATAACGTTAATTCTTGTATTAGTGACCATGTCAGTTTAAAAAGGTATAATTTAATTAATACTACTTATATAAATTAGTTCAATTATTTTCACGGTACGTATAATATACTTGAATAATCATTTAATTATTTTTTTATTTACAATTACTTCAAATATATTAAACAAAACATTACCAATCAAATAGCCGAATCATAATTCATTGCGTGGTTTAAGAGGAATTGAGGATTAACGGACAGACGCGGTGGTCTACTTCAATGTGTACTATTAGTTAATTATTTTATTATGGCCGATGCCTTTATTTAAATCAATACAATACTGCAGCTACTATACAATAACATTTGAGCAATCCACTAGCTATTGTCAGCCTATAGATAACTCAAATGCTCTATCCCCCAACCGGCTGGCAGCATGCCCAGAATGCTAGCAGCATTGCCACGTTGAATTGCAATACTGATTCGTTGAGCCAAATATGTGCCAGCATTTTGGTCACGCGTCGCATCGTTCAAACGCTCTGATAATAATATGTACTTAGTATAGATATGCCATAAAATTATAGTTAATACTAAGTTCAATCATTGCGTACTAAAAGATTACAGAGCAATACATTGATACATTATTACCGACTAGCAGTGCTCCGCGGTTTTACTCGCGTGGACTACGATTTTCCAGCTACCTTATTATCTCACGGGAACTATATTTTTACCGGGATAAAAAGTAGCCTGTGTGTTATTTCAGGGTATAAGCTATCTTCCTTCCCAATTTCATGCAAAACTGCTCCGCCGGTTCAGCGTAAAAGAGTAATATACATACAAACTTTCGCCTTTTTAATATTAGCTTTTTAAACTGACACTTTTCTAGCGAAACAATATCAAATCTGCACTTCTACCCTACATATGATAATATGTACGTACCTACAGAAGAAATATTGGAGCGCGGCATCCTTTATCAGCGTATTATTTCTGGAGATCTCCTCAATTTACGTATATATTTGCTTTCGCGCTTTGTACTATAGCATTTTACTGTACACAATTTAATATGAGTTATTTTTTATTTGCAGGCTATGTTGGACAACATAAAACATTCCATAGTGCTTCTACAAATAGCTAAGGTACTTTAGTATTATTTATTTTATTTCATTATTTTGCTTAGCATAATTTAAAATTGATTAATACCAACTTGTCTAAATTAGACGGGGAAAAGTCAGCACTCGAACCGCGTCCTTTACGTTGCTGACGCGGGTGCTTCACTGCTACCGAGACAAAAATACGTCTAGATATATTAATCTCTTTCTAGCCACTAATAAGATAGAAGGGAAGGGATCTAGACGTAAGTGTAACATGGGTTAGGAGGGATTATAAGCTTAGTGCCGTCACATGTCAGAAGTTTAAGTATTCAATTATTTTCCTCTACAAACAATACAACTTAACTTTTTTCTCCTCCAAAACTTATAACGTGAGTTCTGCCTAGCATGTTGTAAAAGCCATCACCTATACAATCCTTTGAGTTAAGATATAGTGCCATCGCTCGATATGTAAATTACATACAACCGATATTGGTCAATCGTTGTTCAAATAGTTCAGTCTCTTTGAGTTAGATGGCGCTACGAAAAAGAACCCCGTAAGTTGTTAATGAAATAATAAATTCGGACGGATTGTGGAGTGCTACTCGTGATGAAGAAAAATCTCTGCTCCTAGTGGGACTTGAACTCACAACTACGGAATACCGTTCTACCGCTTTGCGAAAGCTATAGTATTATAGCTATTAGGAATCCGAATTTATTCCTTCATTACATATACATATATGTAGATATACCTGTGGTGATACATCATAGATAGTTGCATATACATCTCTGGGGATGTTTAGGTATGCCTAATAATAATAACAGAATGGCGAATTATGTGTGGTTTTTGAAATTTAAAACGTATAGAATAGCCACTAGACCCGATGTAAATAACTCAAGGAAAAAGCCAGATCCATTATTGCACAGGCGAATCTCTACAGTATTTAAATGCAGACCTTATCTGTACTAAAATAAGACTTTCTATAAAATATATCGTAAATATTACAGTATATAGTTAGGGCCATAGCTAATTGGAGGTTTACTTACAGAACACAGTGAACCCAGTAAACGGCATATACACGGGACCAACGAACATGTCGCAGTCACATATCAAACAAAGTGAAGGTAATAAAGACTTACGCAATTGGTTAATTCATTTATTCATTGTCATGAAACAATTCTTATTCCTCTACAAATAATGCGACTTCACATTAAAAGTGACATAAGGTTGTGAATAAATGTACTCTTTCTCGCGTCGTTCTACTCAATATTGAGAGTTACTTTCTTGACGATGCTACGCCTTGCTGATCTATCTTCAGCAGTGTGCATGCCTTCGTGCATGTTAGTCAATACTAACGAAGACATGTTGGTGTTCACTAGGAGTGCGTTTCATTTTGCGCTCACAGTGCACACGTTCGTACGTAATAATTTAACCGTTCCGAGATGAATTTAGTTGTGACAGTGCTGACGCTCGTAAGCAAATCGGAACGGATTGTGTGTGCGAAATAGCGCGAATGCTATAAATGCAAGTTCCCATTAAATTCATATTAAATAACTCAATTCCATACTCCACGGCCCCTATATCGGTCATTTTTTCTGGAAATTGAAATTACGTTTTTAATTTTTTGTGAATCGATTACCAATATTTCGGCAGATTCTCTAAATCAGTCAGATGTTTGACAGCGCTCACACTGCTCTACTTCGTAGTCGTGAGCGTTCTAAGCACAGGACGATGACGTCATATACATTTTGTGCGCAGCTCAGTGCATTTCGGAATGACTATAATCACGCTATATGTGCTCAAAGCGCAAAAAGAAACTCGCCCTAACATTGCTTCGTGCAACGGGAAGTCATTGAGATTGGTGCGGATTTGATCTGACGAACGTAGAGGACTGCGACCACGTGGCCTCTTTCTCTCGATTTTGCCGGTGACAATGAGCTTTTCGAGGTTGTCCACTTGTTTCCGAGCTATGTGACCGAAATACGCAAGGACTCGTTGAAGGCAGATAGACGACAGTGCTATAGCTACTAAGGACTATATATACTTCTTCCCTATGGACATACCTATATAGTCCATATGGACTCAAGAGCCTGGAGTCGCTACTTAGCCGAGTAGTCTTACAAATGAGAACAGTACGAGCACTCCGTGCAAGTCCTTGGCTTTGCGTTTCTGCAGCTTGAATTTCTCGCAATACAACACCTTCATCAAAATACCGGATTGTATGACACATCGGCATGAATTTGTCGTTGTGAAATATAATTTTATTGCCGGCTTGTATGACTCATCGAAAAGAATTCTTCGCTATGACATATAATTTTAATACCGGATTGTATGACTCATCGAAAAGAATTCTTCGCTATGACATATAATTTTAATACCGGATTGTATGATTCGGCAGCATAAATTGGTCTTTTGGAGTAACATTTTATGTTATACCGGATTGTATGATTACAGCATGAATTACTCTCACTGAATAGCATGATTTGATACTGAATTGTATACCTGCAGCCCCACCTTTTTTCAGTGCTACACTTTAAATACCAGATTAGTCGACTCTGTATTAGATAATGTTTGTATAGTTATATTATTTAAAATACCGGATCGAATGAGTCTTCGCTGATTGTGCACTCTCCTAAACTATTTAATATATTGAAATAAGTTTAACATTATCAACAATTAATTTGCATATAAGCAGTAAAATATATAAAAATATCCTACAGAACCAGTAAGGATCGTGGGAACTTTCTTCATAGAACTTATAAGAGCAAAATGATAATTTACTCATAACATTATTTGTTACAGATATCTCACCACCGGTGGAGCTTGGATCGGAATGCAGAGAGCTTACATCGTCATCTTTAGCTATCAGACCTATAGAAGACCTCGACTCACCCAGTTAGTTTGTTACTCGTTTCACACAACTAAATTTGTTACTCGTTTCACACAACTAAATTTGTTACTCGTGTAACACAACTAAATTTGTTACTCGTTTAACACAACTAAATTAGTTACTCGTATCACGCAAGTAAATTTGTTACTCGTTTCACACAACTAAATTTGTTACTCGTTTCACACAACTAAATTTGTTACTCGTTTCACACAACTAAATTTGTTACTCGTTTCACACAACTAAATTGTATACGTTCTGGTTAAAATCAGACTCATAAGTTACTCTTTAACAGATGAGTGAGTGGACCAAATCTGATGATTTGAAATTTCGGTATGGGTAATATTACATCGTAACCGTCTGACTAGATGAACCTCAAAGAAATGTTACCAAACGTTACCACATCGTCACCGCGAGCTTCAAAAGAGATTTTTTATTTTTTTACTATTAAAAGTTTGCGTTTGACAACTGTCTCACCTGATGTTAAGTGATGACGTTGTCTAGGATTTAGCACGAGATGTTTTTAAAATGCTTCAACTTTTTATTTAACTATGGGCGTTCCATTTGCAGTAATTTGAAAAAATCCGTTGATTATGCAGACATCATTGTGTCCATACCATAGTTTCTGTGAATATGTGGTGCAAAGTAAATACATTTTCGAGAATTATCGTCAATGGAACGTACCTTCTCTATGTACATAGATATATTAAAATTGAATAATTAAATATTTAGAGTATATATTCGTATAGATTAGTAAAATGAATATTTTTCGCGTAGGACAAGCAATGACGCTCCTAGTTCCGGACACTTCATATTCATCATCGGAAGGGGAAGAGGACTTCTACGACGCGGAGTATGAGCCCAATGAGTCCGCGCAGCCTGGGACCAGGTCAGTAATACTTTTACTGCATTGCTTCGAGCTCTTATATAATAATATATTTTATACAATAGAATAATATCTTTATGATTCGTCAGGACGAATCATAAAGATATTTAAGGTAGTTTTAAAGATTACAGGTCTTTTGAGACATATTCTGAAGCATTAAGCACTTTGATATAGATACTCTAGAGCAACGACGTATGCAGTACGATATTATGTTACTTCATGATATCCTGTGTGGTAAAATAGACTGCAGTGAACTCTTGTCAAATGGGGCTCTTCGAGTACCCCAATTTCGAACCCGCAACACGCAACTACTTCACGTTCCGCACGTCAACTCGAACTATGCTCATAATTCCGTATTATGTCGCGCGGCCCGAACATACAACAAACAGTATCCCACGTTGGATTTGTTCTTCTCTTCTAAGCTTGTCCTCAAACATGAAATAAAGAAAATTCACCGTATAACATAATAAACATCATGACCTGTATTACTATACATTTCTGTTTATATACTTATACATTTTCTACACGAACACACACACTCACTCTCTCTCACATCCCCACACACAACCCTCCACTCTACTACCAGCCACACCTGACATAAAAACAAACACGGTTATTTGTTTTTATACTAACGAGCACTGTAAACACAACGTTTGTCATATAATTTTATTATGTGTAATCCTATTTTGGCCATGCTTAAGCTTAAATTTACTACATACATTTTTAATGTGACGCTGTTGGATTATGTAAATAAATAAAATAAAGTAATACGCTATAGAGTTGTGATTTAGTCGATATTGCGCTATCGATACTGACATAACTGAAGCCTCCGCGCGGGGTCTAATTAGGAAATATGTAATTCTGTGAGAGTATTATTTACTTTTAATAACGAAAACTAATCTATCACTTATGTATGTATCGGCGCGTACAGGGGGTTAAAAGCCAAAGCGCGGTCAGAATGGCATCTCGCTATTATTTCAGGATGGTATTTAATAACGGTAACATTATCATACCATAGCTGTAACAGAAGTACACATTAAAAATGTCATATTTTTAATGTGAACTTTCTTATCCAAGTGGAGCGAACTCGGAGGCCCTGCGCGGTTGCGACCCAGGGTCAGGGTTAAAGGTACCTTCTTCGTCCGGACAACGCTCTCCAACGTATGTAACTTAACGAACTGATACCTAAATAACAAAATGAGCTTAAAATCCAATTAATAACTATGGCAAACAGAACATTCAATACTTTAAGAGTTTGATCTTCACTCTTCTCACGTACTTCAATAATAAAAACCATAACAGTAGTTAAAGGTAGGTTAATCAAAAATAGATTAGTATCAATAAGCTAACAACCTTAAGTAAATTGTATTTTTTTAAATACCAAATTATATTAATAATAATATAATGTTATATAATAATTAATGAGTCAACAACATGCTCCAATAAGACATCTTTTTCCAGTAATGTTACTCTAATGGTGATTACATGTTTATCACATCCAAGATTAAACCGTTATTGTATTATGTTATTGTAGTAGCTGCAGTATTGTAATTAGTTATTAGTGTTTTATTTTAATAAAGGCATTTGCCCTATGAAAAAAAAAAGATTAAACCGTTGTCTAATCTTACCCAAAGGGTTGAAAGATTTAACTGGTATACACACATTTTTATTATTGGAAACACATTTGACGTTGTGAACATGTAAACGTCTGTTTCACGTAACCATTCATGTAATTACAATAAACGACACACACATAGTACACATTTTTTTTTGGGTTTTGATATAAACAATATTTAAACCTTCAAACAAGTTTTATTCAGTCACCCATGTTTATCGTACACTATAAAATGTAGATATTAATGCCGGTTGAAAACGTGAAGTTTTTCCGCTGCAAGAAATTTCTTACATGCAACTTTTGTATCAACATGAGTCAAGGGATTCTAAAGCGATTTTCACCAGCATGTATATTTTTTCCTGAATCTTAGAATATACTTCGTACCTTCTTAATCATTCGTGTGACATCTAAATTACATCCGTTACTAGTCGCCAGTTTTGTGTCAGAATTTTACGTCTCTATAATTCAGTTTATACACGCTTGGATGCATGGCATCCACTCGTTTAACGCGGTATTTTTTGCTTTACTGTTATTTGTTCCTTTTCGCCGTTTCATTAAAATTTACTGGATTCTATAAATGATAAAGTGCTGAAGAATCGTCAGTGCATCGACAGTGCAGATTGTTTAACAATGTTTAACAAAGATGGTAAGGCGGCATTCATAAATTACGTGCATAATATTGGAGATTTTTCGACCCTCCTCTGCCCTTGATAAGGTGTCGTGAGATTTTTGCTGAACCGTCTCCCCTCTCCCCTAATGTCATGTGGGATTTTTGACTGAAATGATTGTGTTGACTTGATCATATATCATTATTTATAAGCAATTTTATAAAAATCGTTTGTGTTGTATTGTATTGTTGCCATACAGAGCGAAATATTTGCCTAAGCAAAAGCCGTCATTAAAAAAAGATTTTAAAAAGTGATTGTGCTGGATTTTTTTTATAATTCTCTTTTACTTCTTTATATAAGAACAGTTTGGACTAGTATTTAAGAACGTACATAGTATAATCACGTAAAAAAATTATCACTTAATTTAACCCGATTTCCTTGAAATTTTACAGTGTTTGTTGCAGTGCGGTTTTTGCAAATATCACGTAATTTTTGCCCTCACGTGAGATTGAATGAGATTCGGCTTGACGTATGCTTGTTTGACGGTCATCACAAAAATGAAATACTACTCCATTCGCCTTGTAAATTCACTTCCCACAGTATTCTCAAACATAAACGCAACAGTGTTTGTATTTATTTATATTAGCGTTTACAAAAGAGAGGAATGACCGGACGGAATTAGGTCAGAGGTCAGCACTTCCGGTCATCCATCTTGAATTTCTGAGCACAACTTTATGCATAAATGAGATGTAATGGAAACATATTCAGTGCTCTGAGGGGCTGGGGTGAGGTTACGGGATATGACGTATTTAATTATCTCCTACGGTGGTATATAATTTACAGAATAGTAATTAGTAATAACCGAGATGCTTGATTCCATGGAGTGATAAAGCAGTGGTTTGACAAAATCTGAAGCATTTCGAATTATGCTTTTTTTTCTAAACTGTAAGACTGCCGCAAATACATTTATCTAAGCTCTTATCTACTCATATTGATGACACTGATGACACTGCAGATGCAGTTTTGGTCCGCAAGTCCATATCTGTGCTATTAGGCATTTTAAAGTATAATAAATAAATCTTATCGCATCCAGCAGATTATATATGTAAGTCTTCTGAAAGGCCCTCCTCGCTTCCCCTTAGATTTAGAATAGCACTAAGTATACCACGCAAATTATTAATTTTAGATATCATGTTTCATATTTATAACATTTACTGCGTAAGACTTACTCGATCTACATCGAAATAGAAATAATGTAAGTTTTATTCTTCAATGCCTGGTTCTATTCTCGAAATGAGTACAAGGTTTTTTTTTAATCAATGAATGTTGTTTTTCTTGTCAATAAAACCGATGACATGCTTCCTAAAAACAGATCTTTGTATGTCTTATAGTTTCGGACTTGCCCATATTGGCTTATCTTAATGGCCCATCCGGTACACTGGATATCGTCTTTATGATGTCTTATGATGTAGGCTTCAAAGCGAGACGAAGTTTTTTGGGTCTTATTCATATCCTAGGGCATACATGTAAGGTTAAAGACCTTCAAAGAGCTTGCCCGTCTCTTTCGGCAGAAATGCATTTGTTCCAATATAGTTGGTTGCCAACTATCGTGTTGACATTTCACGGAGCTGCACTAAAGCTTCTGTAATAGTTCTAAACTGTAGAAGGGGCAGTGACCGGAACGAATTGGGTCGCAGGGCGACTGCACTTGGCGACCTCGTGAATTTGTATATCCGAGTTAAGCATAGACGTAAATAATAAATGAACTATGGGATAATTAAGCTGTCCAATTCCCAAAAACGGTTTTTTGAAGATCTACTGGACCCGTCATATAGAAAAACTGATTATCAGAGAAATCTAAAATATTCCTATCTTTTACACCCTTATTCTATCAGAAATCCTATAAAATCATAATTACAAGTTTTCCGTCATAATTACATGTGCACACACTATGCATCAAACGAAAAGGATATTTTACTATAAATCGTTAAATAATAGCATCTTTCCCGGGGTGGGCAGACACCACTGCTTTCCGCTTTCTACGACCCTGATAAACTTATTTCGTTCATCCATGCTAATCTGACATTTTAAAACATATTTTATTGTGTCCTAAAATATAAAGAACATATTATAATACAAGCATTTATTATTATAAGGTATAATCATCGAAAATAACAGATATTTAAACCAATTTTAATTTCAATATAAATGTATGCCACACGCCTTAAAACTCGGTCAGAATGGTATTTCAGGGTAACAGTATCAAAGTATCACAATTATTCTGCTGCGCATCCGTTCGGTGCGAGTCTGCTCTACAAACACACGAAGCATCATCAGCCATAATGGATATATTCCTACTTGTTGCCACGATGGAAACATTTTATATAAAGGTGTTCCTTTATATTAATAAGGGGTGAAATTAAGGCACATGTCAAAAATATACTAATCCTTTAATATATAGTAAAGTAATTTATAAACAGCCTACCGTGACTGGGTTCACCTCGTCTCTATTGTAGGGTAGTTGCCGAGGCGAAGTGGGTCAAAGGTCATCGACGCCGCCACGAGGTCATGACCTGATCTGCATACCTGTGTCCAAACAATCACATGCTATATAATAATATTTAGTTTCTCCGGAATAGCATGTGCATTAACCCAGCATCTAGTAAAACCGTGTGTTTTAAATTCACAATAGACAGGCGTTTGACCACTATATCATCTGATCAGCGATGATGCGGTCTACGATGAATTACGCCTGCCTAGAAGACACCTTTTCGCTTGTGACTTGAATATGCCCAGATTGTATGACAATGTAGAAACACAGATTTAGGCAATTAATTCTACGCGTTAACTGTACACTCTATGAATTTGGAAGCAAAACGCTTCATTCGACAGGTCGGAACGTCAACCATATATGTATGTCGCATTGCAGTCCGTCTGGTCGTTCTTTGATGGAATGGGGAAGGAGGAACATAGCGCACTGTCGTAAACAGATCGAAGAATCATATTCCTTGCGTGTGAAACCGCAGTGTGCAGCTAGTCAGACAAATTATTCGCTATCATCGTCATATCAACCATAAGACGTCCACTGCTCGTCGTACGTCAAATATAAAAAAGAACAATTCGGAAGTGAGCTAGCCCTCGCAGACTCAAGGTATCTTACCGCGAGAGCTAGAGCTCAAATAAACTAACTTATCGTATGTGTCTACTTGTAGGTAATTTAGATAAATTATACCTAAGCTAATAATTTAAAAATGCATGTTATTTTATATTAATTTAGTTGTGACTAGTCATACGGTTAGGTTAGATGTAACATAATTATTGTATGTACTAAATAAATAAAAATAAATAAGTCTCCTGCACGCATCATGCTCCTTCCTGCGACCTTGGTCAGGTCGTCTGTCCATCTTGTCGGTGGACGTGTTATGACGCGCTTGTCTTATCGTAGTCTTCCCCTTGAGAACATTTCGACCCCATCGGCCATCAGTTCTGCGCGCTATGTGCCCTGCCCACTGCCATTTCAACTTGCTAATTCGCTGAACGCTGTGGGGGATTTTAGTTCTTCTACTGATCTCTTCATTTCTGATTTCATCTCGTAAAGAAACCCCGAGTATGCCCTTTCTATTCGTATATATATATTTATATTCGTTACTCGACCTTGAGCTTATTTACAAGACCGATTGTTACAGACCACGTATTGGTTCCATATGTCTTCACTGGTAACGCACACTGATAGAAGACTAAGGGTATTCTATCGAGCATACTCGGGGTTTCTTTACGAGATGAAATCACCACGGAAGTATACTCTATCAAACAAATAAATATTCTTCAAAATCGGTTTATAAACGACGAAGTTATCCGCGAACACATATATATACGGTGGAATTGAGTAACCTCCTTTTTTTTTAAATTGAACCGTCGTGAACACCCAAAAGTGTGAAATATCTTGTCGAAGTCAAAATCGAATCGAAAGAATCATCAAAATCGGTTCACTCAGTCGAAAGTTCTGAGGTAACAAACATAAAAAAATAACATACGGGTCGAATTGAAAACCTCTTCCTTTTTTGTAGTCGATTAAAAATGGTTGTTCTCGACAATGAGGCGATGATTAAAGAGTATAGAAGATACTTGTCTGAGCTTACACCTGATAATAATCATTTTTCAAATCTACCGTACCTACTGCTTCTGTTCTATAAAAAGTCTCACAATATTTGGTACCTCTGGACGTAAACTCTGGCTTTAAAATCATTCAGTAAATTTATGTAGAGAATTGCTACGTCCCGGCTGAAGGTTGTCAGGGGGCCTATGTAAATGTTGTCTGGTTTGTGTATCCTAAATATACATAATTGGATTGGAAGGGAACAATACGCATGGAAAAACAATTTTAACATAAAACGTTTAGGGCGAGATTGGCTCGAGGCCTATGATGTAGTGTCGCATATAATTTTGCTTTATGTCCACAATACTTTGTTTCCATGACATTGTGCATATATGAGGAGAGATAATAAATATGTATAACAAAAGGAGTATTGAACACTAGTAGCGCCCCGCGGTTACACCCGCGTGGATTACGGTTTTCCCGCTACATCAATTATTCCACGGGAATCATACATTTTACCGGGATAAACAGTAGCCTATACGCTATTCCAGACTATAATCTATCTCTGTGCCAAATTTCATGCAGATCCGTTCAGCCGTTCTGGCGTGATTGAGTAACAAACATATATCCATCCATCCAAACTTTGACATTTAGAATATTACAGTTGATTGAACATGTAGATGGATAAAGGTGAGGACAACAAAAGTATTGCATCGTTGACTGCATGAAAAATAGTATGTACTTGAACGGTTCGAATAATTAGACGATTGGTAACAGTTAGAAAAAGAGCTGTGGTGATCCCGCTTCTCTCCCCCGCTCCCTTCGAGGGTAAATCTGAACATTCTGACATTGGACGGGTCACATCGACCAGCATAGTGAATTATAGCCAGTACTTTTATCTTAGAGAAATGCACGCGTTCTAGATGTGGGATCACGTGATGAGCTGATATGACGTAACCTTATTTACTAATAAACGCTCAATTCTTTTATATATCTGTTCTAAATCGTCTGTGCGCTCTCTGTTTTTTTTGTTATCTCGCTGGCAGCTCTTGCGCTGTCACTTATGTTCGCGACGAGGCGAAGACATGGCTGGCCTCCTGGACTTGGTTGAAAGAAAAATTCGCTTCCTCTGATTCCAACCGACAAAAAGGCCGTACAGTATCTAGCTATCTTGGAAACGGCTAGATTGGTTGATTTAACTTAGTACGGTCATGTTATCTAGTACAAGTACCGTGACAAGAATTGAAAATGCCAAATTAAATTGTTTATAACGATGCGGTTTTCAATTGTTTATAACGATGGCGATACACTGACGCAAGTTGTTCGTACTTCAGGCACTGTAGTGATTCGTGTATAGTCCACAGTTATACAAGTTGAGAAGTTGCGCCATATTGCTCCCAATCGGCAAAATATTTTTATCCTCATCGTACCCTACCGTATTGATTTGTAATCTATTTTGAGATAGCTAACGGCCGAATGTTTATATTAGTTTTGGATATCTAGTTCTTTTAAAATACTTGTCAGACCTCTGCCAAATGTAGATTTACAGGGAATTTATTATTTAATAGAGGCGAGCGACTATAGTTTGTTTATCCTACCCCAGGCTTAAAGTTTCTATTTAAGAAAATTTATAGGGTAAAGCGTCAATTTGCAGAACTCAATACGATAATTATGTGTATAAAATATTAAGTGATAGCTGCGTATAATAAATCCTTATAGAAAATGAAAAACTCATTATAATATAAAAGAATATAAAGGCGATAGATGCTTAAAAATTTTAAACGCAATCGACACAAGTCAGATTAAACCTGGTCTCCACATGACATTAAACGTGACTAACGAGGCTTTTTTTTCATAATGGACAATTATTTAAACTCGGAAGCGATGATAGCTCAGCGGTGAGAGCGTCGGCTGTCAAACTAACATTAGTACGATCCCTACCAACGGCTTGAGTTTCCGATGAAGGTAAGACCGTTATTAAATTCCCAGCATGGTGGTAAGGTACTTTCAAGTACCTGGCTAGCTACCACCCTCAAGTTTTAAAAACGGTTACCAAATCACATATATAGTGTATTCAGGCAGCGCAGCAGTCCTTGAGAGCCAGTAAACATTCTATATCTGGCATGATTGCATCTTCGACTACATTGTCACTGACCATCAAGTGAGAAAGTGATCGAAATAGATCTATTAAGTATAAAAAGATGTGCTTTTGGAAACTTGAGATAGACGACCGTAGACCGCATCATCACTTAACATCAGGTGAGATAGTGGTCAAACGCTTGCCTATTCCCAATAAAAAAAAATAAAAAAAAGTTTTTCTAAAATTTATTTTATTAGAACCTTCGCAAAAAATTAGCAAATAGATGGAAATACTCACTTTTATAGGTTAATCCTTCAATCGATACACAGAAACGAGGATCCCAATGTGACAGAGCATCTAGAGTCAGACTAACAGCGTAGACGCAGAACGGTTCTTCAGCAAGTACAATGTCGTAGTAACAGACCGAAGAGCAGCTCTTAAGAAGTCGAATGATGAAATTGTAACCATGTTACCGTTTAATTTATGTTAATATCGTGTTTCTGCCGAAAACATATATTTTTTTGTAATAACAAAACAGTTCGGTGAATTTAAAAATAAACTAGAGAAACCCCATACATATATATTATATTACCCGAGACGTTTAACCAATTTGTCTGACAATTTTCCCCCAATATTTGTAGGAGAGAATACGGCAATAACGTGCGAAACCTTGAAAGCAAAATTTATTCGCCGATATAATGGAATTTCTGTGTTGCTTGTGTAAGATGTAAATGTATGGATGTGGTTGCTGACCTGTCCACGGCGTCGCTCGCGTGGTCTACACGACAATTAATTAACTTTAATGTTATTGGTTTATACTTGATATCTCAATCTTTACCCGGCTAAACAAATTATATATATAGTCGGAGTGATTTTGATGGACCTTTTACTGCCTGATAGTTGAAGTTACAAGGAGTGCCATAAACTTATTTTTATTTTAAAAGTTAGCCCTACCTACGTAAATAAACAAAACCTGTAAAATTACCTTCACGCGAACTAAGTCATGGCGTGTAGCACGCGCTACAAACAAGTTTCACGCTATAAGTTGGAGTGTGCGCTTCGGGCGCCTTTTTAACAGACTTCAAAAAAGGAAGAGGTTCTCATTTCGACCCGTATGTTTTTATTATTTTTTATGTTTATTTCCTCAGAACTTTTGACTGAGGGAATGTTGATGGTTCTTTTTTTATTTGAAAGCTGGTATTCCCGTTGGTCCCGTTTAAATTTCGTATAAATTGGCCAAGCTGTTTTTGAGTTACACTACAATAAATATAAAATGCTACCTATACGTGGATGACATTATAATAGCGGGTGAAGAAATCAGTGAACATACACAATGACATGGTATCGACTATGACAAGTTATTTCACACGTTTGAGTGGTGATGTCGGTTCCATTTGTTGATTGTTTTTTCAAAGGTATTATGTGTTGATTTACCTTCCAATGCCAAACTCATTAAAAACCACCCGTGAGCAATCGTCTGCTGACGCATAGCGGGTTTAGTTCGCGCTAACATTCACCATCCTACCCCAGATACAGGCCCGGGCCGCCCTCTGATACGTGGGTCCAGTGCAAAGTCAGTTTCAATATTTTGCTTTCTCGTGCTTGTCTCATACTCACCTCTACATCAAAACAATTCCTCAGTCTATAGTTATAGTCTACTTCGACCTGGCAATTTTCCAATATTTCCACTACAAAGTTTACAGAGTTCATTCAGTTTACAAAGTTATTTCTTGTAAAGATTTTAAGACGTATTAAATCTGATACATAGTTGCCGATATATATATCTTATTAAAGTTTTTTCAATTTAATGTTCACATGTAAATTACCCACTAGATGCGCTCTGCGATTTTACCCGCGCCCATAGTTATGGAGTTGTGCGCGCAAACATTCATACATGAGTATTTATTGTCACACCGACACAAAAACACAATTTGTAGATGATTTTTTATTACGTTTTTTCATATTTACTGCACTATTCGCAGATATGCTAGTCACAAGCAGGCGCTTATAACTTATAGCAAGGTTGTACAATTTACATCCGTTCTTTCTTTCTTTCTTAAAATAAATAGTAGTATAATTATTCTAACATCAGTGAGCAATATTCATATAGTCCCTCGAAATTCCCTGGAGCTAAGTATTGTGCAAACATATCTTATACTTATTAAACGAGCAATTTTTCCTTTATATTTCGAAGCTACCTCACAAGTATCTTAACGATTCGGATGAATGTTTGCATATGAAAAACGTTATACTTAACTAATTTATTATACACCGATACGATGTAAACCGGTAAAATGACGAAGGCTGCTCCGTTGCACAGATATTTAAAACTGGAAGGCGCACGCGAGAAAATTGTGAATTAACTGACGAGTGTGTGCCGGATAATTCAAAAATAATGATTTTTACAGAATGTTCACGTCATATACGTTGTACAAGCTTAAGCGTCCCGCAGCTTTCATTTCCATGGTTATTTTTGCCACATTCTGTTAAAATTTAGAACTTTCATCATCGGTCTTTTCTCGAAGTTACAACATTAAAAGTGGAATCAACAGAATCCTTAAGGGCCGCATTGCATTGAAAATGTCAATGGTATATTGCAGATATCTATATAGAAGCCACGGTAACCATCATCATGCGGGCCTCATAGCATACCTATTTACCGCTCATCTCATAAAAATATTTAAAAAGATTTAAACATAAAAACGTAATGTTTGTAGATAAATAGCCGCTATAAGTCGATCTCGTAGCGCAGTGGACGCATCATGCGCCGCCGCGATGCGGTCCCAGGCGGCAAAGAGTATATTATTTCAACAGAGGGAACATTTTCCGAAACGTTTAACGGCAGGTTATCCGAGTCGCATAGGCAACAAAATGCTGACTGAGGGCGGAGGACAAAGTGATCTTGTATCGCACGCGAGCGAGTGAAATACAACATATTGAAGTTGGTAATAATGGAATAACGTAAGCTACAAATTGTAAATAAATTATTAAAATAAATGACGGTTATTGTAACCCATAAAAACATCTGGCAATCGATCATATCTTTAATAATTAATAGTTACTCTTAACTTTTCATTCGTTGAACCTATTTTATATACACAAAACGTGAATAAGAAAAGTGTCAGAGATTCATTCACATTTTTTTTATAACGAGAGATACATTATCAATCGTGTTTTTGGATCGATGATATAAGATATACAAATATAAGATTGCGCTGAAAATCTTATGGAAATGCTCATATCGGGGTTATCGTACGAATTACTTATTTCAACTAATTTTTACGGACATTAATTTGCTTACGAAAACTTGATGATTGAATGCTATGGTTCGCACAGATATCTATCGACACTTTTAGGTTGAATTTATGCTGCAAATAATATAATAGTTTCGTTATTGTCAAAATCATTAAAATTAGGGCATAACGTTTTAACAGAATCTAATCTGCTTCACCTCGAAAGCAAAGCTTTCATTTATCACTACTGAATTCACCATTCTTTGTTCATCTTTTCCTCACCGTCTCAGTGCATGACGGTCCGCGACCGGAGCGACACGCGTCAACGACTTCCTTCGCTCCAACACGATCGATAAACATAACCGAGCTGTCGCATCGCATTTCTCACAACAACCGTACCAGTGTTTTCACTTACAATATACCCGCGTCTCCGTCAAAATAACGTACGTGTGTGTATCTGTATAGTTTGTGTGTCGTCAATTGTTTCTTATTTTTGGGCATGCAAGCACCACCCGGCCTGCGTAGTGTTTTGTTTGTGTTTACGTTTTTAATAATAGTTTGTGACTAATTGAACTGTGACGCTATAGGATAGTGTCTTTTTTTGATTGGGGAATATTGTATTTCTAGTACATTATTTTCATAGTAGGTACAAGTAAAATTTGACAAACAAGTACATGTATTTTTACATAAATTGCATTCGTGCTATTGATTTAGTTTTAATCTAGTAGAGTAAAGAAATGGTTGGATAAAATAATCCAATTGTTTTGCATCTGGTCTTTTTTAATCAGTTCTTTTTCTAGTATATAATTTACATTGTTCGGTGAATGATATAATAACAAAAGCGGCATTGATAGAGTAATCGATTTAAATAATCATGTTAGTAAGCGAATACTATTTGAATGTTTGAATAGTCAATATACGAGTAAATCAATATTAACGATGTATTGCGTCAAATAAGGATAGAAATTTAGTACAGGTTTAAACGGCATTCATATTTACACTGAAAAACAACTATCAATGTGTAACCGGGGGGAAAAGTCTAATATTAATACGTTCTTCAAATTAATGTAGTTTTTCGTGATATTATTTTACTGTATGTTATCTCTGCGACTCTTTGGGCAGCTTTTGTCGTTTGTATAAAGATGCATGAACCATTTTGATGTTATTCGGCGCCTTCCAAAATATCCCAAACTTTGAATCGTCTTCATTGCGTGTGTATAATCAGTGATGATGAACGATGTCGTAACATAGTCCTATTCTAAGGAGCATAACAAGCTATATAGAGGGATATGTTCCAGGTTTATCTACGAATCTAGGAAGAAGAGATCCTGTAAACAGATGAAAATCGGCGATTTTCAGACCATGCAATTATTAAGATGCTGTGGCGATGCAATATGTCACGTAAAGCTAACGGCATACTTATGAGGTCTTTGCATAACTTGCGTCACAATCATCGTATATTGTATCGTATAACAATTATTGAATAACGCACGTAACGTCCGTAGGTACTAACTATAATTTCTCTGTCATGTGGTACTAGATAAAGGACAGCTAGTTACTGAGTTCAATTGTTTCACGCTTCTATACGGTTGCGATAGTTATCCTTGCTTCGGCTACTGTAATGTCGAGCCACCTGGCTTCTAAATCCAAATACTTGCTGTGGTTATACAACACGCGAGCCGGTCTGTATACTCCATTTAAAAATGTTATGGTGACATATTCATAAACCTAAAGTTTAGCTCTATATATCTAGAAAGCCACGGACAAAGCTGGTAGATCTGATAGACCGTAGTAGGTAACATCACCCCATTTGGTCATTTGCCTGTTTCAGCGGTGAGTTTAATATGTAGTCACGGTCTCACGCACATAGATACACACAGTATGTGCATCTTGTGCATGCTTTTGGTTTTATTATATTTGTGCGGAGTTCTTATCTACATGTGTGAATTTATATAGAATTTTAGTGTTTACACGTATATTCAGTATTCAGTTCTGTGATAATTTCGCAACCAATGCAAGTCTTTAATTTTTTAATTTGATCTTTTGTATTATAATTATAGTGCCCTTACTGTTCTACCTACTAGAAACAAAAAAACCTTTTATGTCCACATTAAAATGATATATAATTGTCGAAAAATTTAATTTGTACGGTAGATGCGCCAGATTAGGTAACGAACGTTACATGTTTACTTGCTGAAGGGATTTTGGCCGTCTTTGTTTTAAAAAGAAAATGCCGAATACAATCACCTGAACTTTACAATAATATGAAAGCGATGATAGCTCAGCGGGAGGAGCGTCGCCTGTCAAACTGAAGGACACTGGTTCGATCCCCAACTCAGCTTCAGCTTGCGGTGAAGTTAACACCGTTATCAAATTCCCAGCATGGTGGTAGGGTACTTTTGAGTACTCGCTTGGCTAGCTACCACCCTCAAGTTTGAAAAACTGTCACCAAACACATAGTGTGTTCAGGCAGCAGTTCTAGAGAGTCAGGGAGCATTCTAGGTCTAGCGTGTTAACATCTTCGAGCACATAGTCACTGATCATCAGATGAAATTGGTCAAATATCTCTTCATGCTTTTGCCCCACGTAATCTCAGTATGTACTCGCATCTCGCATACTATATTCATATATCATTCACAAAATAGTCCTCTATAATATATTCTTTGAACTTTCGTTACCGCTATAAGATTGATCCTCATCGCGACCAATATGTTTTTATTTCTTACCTTCAACTTTTCGGTGAATAGATGTAATCTCAAGTTTCATCTGATATATTAGTTCCTAATCTTGTCAATTCTAGTAACACTACTAATATATCTTAACCTTTAAGACTGTTTCAAACCCACTGTTCATTAATAATTATTTTGTATTCTGAAAGTCAGGTCTTTTGATAGTCTTATAGTTTCCCATAGGTTTCTGAACGGTATCCTAAAGCGAAAGTAGACACTAATTCTGTTAATCACTCGAACTAGCTTAATATCTTTTCTTTAACTAGCTAAAGTTCAATAAAATTCATCAAATTGAAATATGTAGTTCGTAATATATTTAATACTCGTAGGTAAGTTAAAAGTCTAATTCGTATAACTCCATTCAACGCTATCTCTAATATTAGGGTTTTATTCAGTTGCTAGCCGCAACTGTGGGTATTTTAGTCGACACCAAATAAGTGGCGACTTATTATACCTAAAACTACTTTTTATAAAAAACATATTATTTTAGTGTTGTTATTGAAGAAGCGTCATTCTAATTTGGACTTTATCGTAACCATATAAGAAGTTTAGTTCAACAAGAAAATCACAACCATTGCAAGACCAGAAAACTAGAGACAGTTTCAATAGGCTATTTTTGCAATAAACCTTGGAGGGGTGAAATGGGGGAGGATGGTATTTAATATTGTTATGTTATGAAAATTGTTTGAAATGAAATGTTCTTTGTAATATTGAAAATAGTATAGTTTCATTTTGCGTGGGTTCTTGTCTTCTATTCTGTTTCTGCGTCGGTGTCAGGTTTGTTATCGTAGTTTATTTTTATCCAAACATATTTGTTTACACAAACAGCCGAAACAGGATATAACACTTTTTATTTCTTTTTGGGGTTTCGGGTAAGTACTTAAATGGAAGTAAATTAGTTACATTTATTTTGGGATCATATTATGTTTGTTTATTTTAACTCAGGCCACCAATATTGTCGAACAAAAGATTTACAAAAAGGCTTTGTCTTTATCGATACGTATTATTGTGAAAAGTAACGTAGTTTCAAGCCATTTTTAATATTAAATCCTGAATACTTAATTATTTGTATTTTCCAACTATATTTAATTACAATAAAACCTGGCTGTGAACGTGAGTAATTCGCCAGTTCTCAGCGTGTGAGATACAATAAGTGTTGATACATTTTTTGGACATACATGGCTGGAAGGTAAAGCCGCTTTCGGGCTAATTAAAAAAAACGGTGTAAATTTATTATTTTTACCGAACAATGGGTATTATTACTCAACAAGATCGTATTAATATAGCAAGCTCTAGAACGTGAATGTATGAAAAATGTTTTTTTTAACTGGCAATCTCCGTAAGCCACAGTTATTATTCGAATTGACGAACACGCAAAACCGCGAAAAACTTAATCTTATAAGCTTTAAGGTCGATGACGAATAATCTGACATATGACCAAAAGATCGTTTCACGATAGGCCAACGCAGTTTAGAGCCAATGTTCTCTAAGGCCCATAAACTCGCCGAGAGGAAGATCCGTGTTAAGTCACGCACGGCTTATTGACCGTAATTGCATTTCCAGCCGAATTTTAAAAAAGACGGCTCAATCACGCCTCTAGACCACATAGCGCACCATACAGTGATATAATTTAGCATGTAAAGGCTTCTCAACAAACTTTTTTGGTTTTTTAAAAGCGCTAATGCGACAATTTTGCTCGTTGTTGTTGAGAACGTCGAGGAAATGACAAATTCGGATTTTCTTCAACAATGTGGCTCACGGCTGGGATTCACTTGAACGACCCGGTCGAACAGGCGCTGGTATTGACACACTTTTTTGTAACGAGCTGGTCGTCGACCCAAATCTGTCGTCCAAATTCTTAATAGCGGTCTCGGAAGGACGATCCTGTTGACCGAATATATCCCGAATTCTAAGAAATGTAACTTTGCAGATCCATCATTTTCATGGTGAATTTCTCTTGTGTGATTGATGTTTGAGTGAAATTTAATTCATTGTAACCATAAACTAAATAGAGTTCCCTTTGTAACAATTACCCAAGCTTCTACTATAGTTATGTCAAAAAACGAAATGTCAGAACTGTCATGTAGTTCCGGTGTGGCCGTATTGAAAAAGAAAATTATTGTTGAAAAACCCTCCATATGTCTCTGTCAATATATTCCAGTCTAGCGTTAATATGACTTCTATCAATCAATGTAAGGGTGGAGTTCACAAAAAGTTAATCATCCGATTATCAATTTAATTGATAATCGATATCGATTACGCGTAAGTGCCACTAAATACCCGTAGAAACAGTGTAAAAGTAGAGTAAAACATAATTATTGCTCTACTTTTAATGCGATCGCAGTACTAATGAATCGTTTTCTACATGGTGCTAGTTCACGCACGGTAGGTCTGTGCTGTTTGGGGAAACATCGTGGATTGAAGTATCATGTCAGCCATAAGACGTTCACTGCTGGACATGTGGGGAGCACAATATAACCCTATAATCCAACCAGCCAAGAAACGGTCAGTTAAAAATTCTACTAGTAATAGCCCATCTGTAGTAGGTATACGTTGCTGAAAATTCATACCTATTGTACATATTTATCCTTATATGCTACACAGAGTCAAGTTATATATTATATAACTTGTATTATTGTTTGAACTTGGGGCTGAAGGTGTACTAACAATGGCTCCCTTGGGAAATCTCGAGATAGTTGTTTCTATACCTAACTTGTAACGGCAACGAACGATGATTTTGAAGTTGGAGATATTTCCTAGCAATAGATACTATAACAAAACCGTAACTGAGAAAAACTATTTGGCATGTACTTTTTTTCAATAGTTGGCAATACTATCACATGGGGCCGCCTTATGGTAAGCGATCACCGTTGCCTATGGCAGTTCGGCGATTCTCAACAGTGCCCATAGTTAATTTTGGGTATTGGATTTTTTGATACCTACCATTTGTCTGATCCTGTTTCACTATATCGTTCCGTAATTTAATAATAATAATACATCCAACATTATACAACGCATCACCTTTATGGTATTCGTGACCTCTCAAGGACCTATTGTTCACATAACCTGTATTTCTCATGCCCTTTCTATAGAAAATGGATTAGAGAATCAAACAATGGACAAATATACTCAACAATTGACCTAGAGGTACATCATAATACAAATTATTTGCATATCAAGAATTTGAATTGTGAATCTATATAATTTTGAATTGTATAATTCAATGCATAACAATGTTGGGACTTTGTTCGCGTCAGGGATGTTCACTAACCCGCGCACTGATGACTTCGCGTCCGAAAAAGAACCGCGTCTCTGATGAGACGCATGCGTGGGAGCTGTAACTGTCTTACTGTTGTGGCTGAGAACATTCACTCTCATCTCATTATGTTTCTTAACATTGAACCGTTGTTTCTATGTTACTCAAATTCAAAATATATATATTGATAACTGCGAACAGAAAAGGCACCAAATTTGGCGTGGCGGCAGCTGTTATACTGTTTCCTGTTTCATGTAATTTATCCATGATATTACAATAATACTGTTTGGCGAAATATTTGACAAGTTTCATTCAAATGTACACGGAAATTTCAAATATCTCAATATCACGGTAGTTAAAGAATTTATTAATTACCAATAGACATTCAAAAATCAAATCCTTTCCTCTTTATAATATTAGTGTAAATTAAAAATAGCTTATACGTATCTACATAAAGAAGGGGCATTACCAACCCCTGACAATATAATGTATTGAATATTTTTTTATTTGAATCACACTCAGACCCCCGCACTCGGATCCCCTGTATCGCGGGAAGCATGGACAGACACAATCACAGCACACAAACATCCAAGACCCGGGACAAACATCTACACTCATCGCACAAATGTTTGCCTCTGCCGGGATTCGAACCCAGGGTCGCGGTGACACAGAAGTCATGTCGATGACACAACCCACTGCGCCACGGGACCGTCAATTACCCTAATATATTATATTATTTTACATAATGTAACGTGGGGGTTCAAATATAGTTTATGTTCGTTCTGACCTACAGAATTAGTACGTAACCCTGACACGATCGCAGGAAGTCTGAAAGTTTCAGCACATTATCCACGGGCTTTAGATATTATCGTCCCGCATACCCATTTTCTTTACGTAGAGCCCTACCTACCTACCTTAGTTTTGGGGAATTCTCACCGAAAAAATGTGAGCGAGGATCTTTTTTTAATTGTTTCGCTGATAGTTCAGTAGGATATTCACCGAGAAAAATGAAAATTTTTAAACTTAGGCTTTTGCAAAAAAAAATATTTCCTAGAAAACTATCACCTCGAAAACTATCCCCCAATCACACCACCTCCCTGTGTAGATACGAACTCCCGAAAGTAAGTCGGAATAGTAGATAATAAAATTGCTTCTCATGACACTTCAGAGCGGTCCGGTCGCGTCGTTGAAGCAGTGTGGCTCATGACAGAACGAACGGGCTTTGCGAAAAGAACGGGTCCGCCCGCGTCGCCTGAAGCAGTTGTGGTCAATCGGTTATTACTCCATTATGTCATGTCGCCATAACGCATTGGATAGTATTCATACCATTCTTTTAAAAAATACATTAAGAGAATATTTATAATTTACACAGTCACTAGCGCTATTGTTAAAATTGAAAAGGGCATTATCTGAAATCAAATAGTCTCTAAATAACGATGATAACAATAAAACACAGTAAAACAACTTTTTTCAAAGGAGACTTTTCAAATTCTTATGAAAATGAGTGAGTCAATGAAATTAGGCAAAACTTACGTTCAAAATTTTTGAAGGAAAAAATCAGCTAGTATTGAGAGTTCAACCCACGACTACAGAGTACCATCCTGTCGCTTTCCGCCTAGCATAATGTTAATGCAGTAAACCAGTAAGTTTTAACTTACTCGTTAGGCAAGTCACCACAAATCAAACTTTTGAGAAGATCTATTGGACTTAAAGAAGAAAATATAGAAAGATATACATCTTTCTATATTTTCTTATTTAAGTCCAAGTTTTATAAGATGATCCTGTTCATCATGATCGTCCCGCGGTTTCACCCGCGCGGACTACAGTTTTCCCGCTACCTATATAATTATCCCACGGGTACTATATTTGTTCTGTACAAAAAGTAGCTTACGTATTATTCCAGGGTATAAGCTGTCTTCATTCCAGATGTCATGCATGATGATGATGATAAAATAACACGTCAATACCATCCCGTACAGTTAGTTTTTCCATGTTCAAACATATGAAGTTGCTGCTTATTGCTGTTTGTTAACTAGTACATCGCGCAGAGTTTAGTGAGCAAACGATATAAATCACCTAATAAGTCGGATAACAGTGGGGTTTTCGTCACGATTGAATACCCGCAAATACCGCAATGCGTTATTATTATTTTTTTTCTCACATTCAAACCCCCTCACTAGGATTCCCTGTATCGCGGGAGGCATGGACACACACAATCACAGCACACAAACATCCAAGACCCGGGACAAACATCTACACTCATCGCACAAATGTTTGCCCCTGCCGGGATTCGAACCCAGGGTCCCGTGGACACAGAAATCATGTCAATTACACTAACCACTGCGCCCCGGCGACCGTCAATTTATTATGGACGTGTTTCGTGTACAAAATCGACGAATTTACTGTGTTGACGTATAATGGAATAAATTATTCCCCGCAGTTCGTTTTTGTAATAAAAATCCAAAAAGCCTGATCGAGCTCACATAAGGATGTATGACAATGGTAGTGTTTCAGTTGTGCAACCAAACTAAACTAAAATTGTGTAAAATAATATAGATCTTAGGTATATGATAACGATATAGACCAAATTAGTGTGACACTCATCAATAAAAATATAAAATTAGATCGTTTTTTTTTAAATTCCGTGTAGTTTAAAGTAAAATAAGTCGCTGTGTCGACTAAATCTATCCGCAGTTGACCAGCAATTGAATAAATTTCGTCTAATATTAGAGATAGGGTAGTAAGGAGTTATACGAATTTGAATTTTAGCGCAAATAGAATAAGAGCCTTTCGTTTTCAAAGAATATTAGCTAGTTAGTGTGATTAGTACAATTAGGAGCATTATTTAGAAGACAAAGATGATTGTAGTGCTCCTCTTCTATCAATTCACCATGTTGACGTATAACCTATTTCATTGAATATTAATAATCAATATATTTAATAATTTATAAAAAGAGTAGTAGCACTCTATGTGAGATTTCTCACGGGGAAGTACTGCCACCTATTGCTACCGCTAGGCAGTAGTGTTCGCATTACTGTTTTCCGGTTTAAAAGGTATAATATATATTCCATAGGTTCAATACTGCCACGAATCCAACTGAGGTTCTTTTGTAGAAACTAGAATGGTATTTAACAAAGGGATGATGTAACTCGCATTGTGCTTACCATTACTTGAATCATAACAAGAATGGCTTTTAAGAAGCTATTGATGGAAATGTTCAAGTCGTCTCGTTGGGGGAACATCCGTGAACATACAAGTTTATTTTTAGTTCAAAGACGTAGACCTCTTCGTGGGATGAGGAATTGTAGGAATTGTTAAGAAAAATCCTGATATATAATTAATTGAATTGTTTATATGCTTCTTAGAGCACTGTTATGTGTTTCTGAAATATTTTCGTCTCTATTTATTTTTATTTTATTTTTATTCACAATAGGCAGGCGTTTGACCACTATCTCACATATATATATATATATTATATATATGTGATTATATATATAATATATTTTTATCCGCGTCCAATGACCGAGTAGGTAAATAAAGGTATTGGCATAAAACGAATACCTTTATTATGTTACACGGTTTGTTTCTTTTAAAATGTGTTCTAGAACAATCATTTCAGTTTTGGAGAAAGTGTTAAGAGTCTCTGTGGTACTTTGAACTCATAGTTCAAAGTAAATAATATACATTACAGCCAGCTTCTTAAAACGCAGTGCCTAGAAATGTGATACTATGATATAGAACTCAGTGAGCCATAACTCAATCAGTGTCTTACCAGTGCATTTATAATGTGGAACTTGTTGGTTGAATAGACTTTAGTGAAGTGTAAAATGTTCCGCGCCCTTACGTCTAGAAGGTGGTCGCTTCGACGCGACAGCCCTGACAGGTAAGATGTTTAATAATTATATTCAAAAAGCAGTCCTTAGACAGGTTTCCATCTGACCCGGTAGGTGAGACATCGTTTGACGGGGAGAATGGCACCTCCTATGACTTGTTGCCAATTATGATACTTCATCCCACTGATTCTCCAACTAGCTTATCCGCTGGGACTACCCATTCTGGTTTTGCTAGGCTTCTTTATTCCTTTTCAACCGACTTCAAAAAAGGAGGAGGTTATATGTTTCACTGTTTTTTTAATGTATGTTCACCGATTTTTGGACCGATCCTAAAAATTATTTTTTGTTTGATAGATTGTAGGTACCTTTGAGGTGGTCCCATTTTAATTGCATCAAAATTGGAAACCTGTTGTTTAGTTACACTCCAATAACTGAAAAGTGTTACGTTTATTTGGACAACTTCCTAATTGCGGGTGAAGAAATCAGTGAACATACACAATGACAATTGATCCCGTGAGTAGCAAAGGTCACTCAAAAGTGTGAAATAACTTGTCAAACTCGGTACTTTATTTTTTGGTTAATCATTTTTTTTTCGAATTCGTACAGAACCCTCTAGCATAGCTCTCGATAGTACGTTGTGCGACTTTAACCTCCAAATCACCATTATTATGAAATGTTTTATCAAAGTCTATCGATTGACACGCGTGCTAATTGCCAAAGCATGAGGTCTATACGTAGAAATCACGATTCAATTTCAGATAACATTACTGGTCTTCAGTATCTTTTAGTATATTTTTTTTTTTAAATTCCCCTAAACAAGTTTTTAAAATATAAAGTAAAAACAATAAAGCTCATGTACTATGTACATGTATTTAACTCTCACAATGTTCTAAAGAAACTTAAACACATTTTAAATAGTAATAAGTTAATTAATTAATTAACATTAATGAGACAGTTGTCAAACGCAAACTTATAATTTGTAAAATAAAATAAAAAGTTTTATTAAAATAGACTAAATATAAACTACAATATACTATACAAATTTACATATATATTAAGTGTAAATGACCCAAATACGAGTATAATATGACTAAGATAATTTATGACAAACGACACAACGGTTGTAATTAAAATTTGAGATACAAGATTCCACTCTGTAAAAACCCACTAGGTTTGCACAAGAAATATCGGGAAGATAGTTGTACCACACGTGTGAACCGACGGAGTGCTGTAGTTAGTTATGATATAAAATGACTATAGATACTCACTGATAAAATGCTAAAGATATTTCAACTGAACTTCGAAAACAATCGTTTATTGTTGGACTATACACAACGGAGTTTTGTCCAAATTGCTCGCGAAAGGTCCCGACAGAGTTCTCTCAACTTTATCTTTGGTAAAGACATAATAATGTCAGAGATGAAATGTCCTGCTACTTGACCTGATCTTTTGATAAATTCTGGTGTAGGGTAGCTGTTGAAACTTTGAGTGTCTGTCACAAAGAATAAGCTGTTTCCTGTGCCAAATAGTGTTTATGCCGAGCATTAATCGGATCTTTTAAAATATTATTCCCAGCGTCAATAATTATTTAGCGATTGTATATAATCGCTATATACAATAAATACTACAATAAACGCTAAATACTTTTTATAAATCTAGCGTTTGACCACTATCTCACTTGGTGGTTAGTGACCGGTGTCAGTATGCTGTTTAAGCTGGAATCACGCTAGACCTAGTAATGTTACCTAGCTCTAAAGGAAAGCTGTGTGAACATAATGTGTGTTTGTTGAGCTTCCCAGGCGGGTACTGGCAAGTACCCTACAACTGCTGCGGTAAAACTGGTGGTGGGTTAGAGTATTTGAGTTATCTATAGGCTGACAATAGCTAGTGGATTGCTCAAATGGTTTCTGTAGTAGCTGTAGTATTGTAATTAATTACTAGTTTTTTATTTTAATAAAGGCATCGGCTCTTTGTGTGAACTGCTGGGTATTTGATAACGATTTTATCTTCACCCGAAGCTACCGCCGCGGGTGGGGAAGAACCGGTGTCAGGTTGATAGCCACCGCTCCCACCGCTAGGCTATAATTAGGTACTTCGTATATTGCTCGCCGTGGCGTGGTGGTACTGTCCTAGAATATTACTCCCCCATCTTTTCTCGTGGGTGCCGTAAGAGTCGGCTAAGGGATCACGTACCAGAAGGTGGGCAGCAGCGCCTTCTGAGGATTGTAAATCATACTGCGCTTGCCAACCCGCATGCCAAGCGTGGCGAGTATTGGCAAATCCCCCCTATATGGGGGAGGCATATGTCCAGCAGTGGACGCACATGGCTGAGAGAAGAAGAAGATATTGCTCGCCCAATACGTTGTAGTTGCTCACACTGAATCGAACATTTTACTGTCTAGATTCTAGATGAATACTTAGTTAAAAACAAATATGTTTTAAATGTATTTTTTTAGTTTTAGTTAATCTGAGTGTTATATTTTTGTTACCTAAGTGTGGAAGTATTTACTTTACTTACGTTACTTCTTCACGCCCAAACGGATACACCTATTTCGATGAAATTTGCTATGGATATAGCTTACCCTGGATTCCTGGTTAACACATAGGCTTATTTCAAGCATCACCTTTTTTCATTACAACGCGGGTAAAACCGCGAGACGCAGCTAGTCTTTAATATATTAGATAACTTACAAACATTTTACACTGTACTGTGTCTAAATAATTATTTATAATAAAATATGAGAAAGTCCGCTTCAATTGCTGCGTTAGAGTTTCAAAATGATCTATCGTCGTGAACTTTTCAACTCACAACGAATATTTTGAGAAAGTGCTCGACAGATCTTTTCATAAATCCTCAGCGAAGTTCCCGGCTCCCGAGCGTCTGAAGGATGCCCTATTGCGTCACTTTTCACAAAAAGAAGTAACAGTATGGAAACAGACTGAACTATTATAATTATGTTCCTTCCTCGTATGAAGCGCTTGGTCGACTAGGTCAACGTACGTTGTGGTTTTGTATGGTGAGTCTTAGTGGATTTTTCAGTTTAGAGCTTCCATGCGGTAGAGGTAGTATTATGGAGGCTGTAGCCAGGGCCGACGGTTAGGATAACAGTTGTAAAGCTAAAAAGGAGGTCCTTGGGCGGTCTGAAAACTCCGACGTTGTGCTGGGCACTAAGTCTTCCCTTCACTTGAATTCATCTCTTCTATCGTAGATTATGGCCAATTTTCCTCGCCCTTAAAAACCATCGACCTACTGAGGTCGTTATTAAAAAGTATAGAAATGACGATGTATCAAAATCTTATTTCTTATAGTCGGCATTCGGTAAGTTGTATCGATAAATTTGTAATTAGGTGGTTTAAAAAACTATACAAGTACAATATGCAACTATACTATTTCTACTACTTATCCGTGAATCATTTACAACAGCTTATTGAATATTAACGACGTTTGATCGATTTTCATGAAATTTATATGGGGCTACATGGGCGTTCGTTGTCTACATGGCCTGAATGCATATACCTTTTAAATGAAATTGTTCATATGCGGTCATATTCACGAACAGACGGAGTTGCTAAAGCAAAATTTGCAAACGTGTTGGTATCCGAAGGAGCTGAAATTTTGCATGCATATATCAATGCAACAGTCTGGTATACCGATCTGATCTGATGACGGAGCCGGGAGGGGGACGGTGGAACTCTTCAATGGAGCAACAGCACACAATATTTTTCGTAAATAAATTTGATAAGCTCCATCAAGCCATGGTGAATACTCAGAGTTGCCTCCCGGCGAAGATACAAGTGAAGACCTCCCTTTTCTAAAAGTTGGTTACTAATGTTAACAAAATTAAGGGGTGGTTTGAGAGTACATATTGGACATGTCATTGCTGAACATGCTTACACTTAACGCTGAACCTTTCGACCACCTAAAACAAACCACTCATAAATTATATTATCTAATTATGTTGTTCGATCGACACGCGTCTTAATCACTGAATAAATCTGAACTTTTCGCCCAACAGCGATTCTTGTCCAGAACTTGAAGGTTGCAGATTTCGGCATAATTACTAATATATCCTTACTGTTCTAACATGTTACGTCATGACATAGTAACTGCTGCATATTCCACGGCAACTCATTAACAGGCCACTGCCATTCGAATCCGCCCTTGAAACGAAGCCTCCTTTATAAATCAGTAGGTATACGGTTGCGCTTACAACCCACGATGAGGGCGGCGTTAAAAATTAAAAGCCTTTTAACGGTTTATTTTTTTGTAATAGACATACACGAGATACAGATTAGGTATGTGTTGAAGTTTGTTTCGTATTTATTCCATTAATTTTTAGCTTTAAGGTTGCCGTAAACAAAGATATTCTCGGAAAACTTATGTAATAGGACGCACGCGTTTTATGTACGTCTCTTTGATTGCCTTTAACAAACACTTTGATACAGCGAAGCTAAGACAATGGTAGTGATTCTCATGTTCAATTTTACTAAACTAAAATTCTACAAAATAAGATTAGTTCTTATATGTTTACGATAAAGTCCAAATTAGTATGGTACTTATCAATAATGACACTAAAATTACATCTTTTTATTTAAATTGCGGGTAGTTCTGGGTAATAAAATCAACTATTTTTAACAGGGTTCTTTGTTGTATTTTTCTAAGTTGCGTGTCTACTGATGCATTCGATTTAAGGATTTCTGATAGATTTTGTTGTTTGTGATGGTACTTATACCTTAGACTTAGAACAAATGGGTATTATTACACTTTTACATAACTTATCAATATCATGGTATAGACTAGAACAAAAATGTTTAAGAACAATTTATGTGTACTAATTCCGCATCACTCCAAGCTTAAATTGCTCTCGATAATCACCTTACTTTGAGATAATAATAATCAGCCTATTAAATATCTGAAAATCAGCATGATTATCAACATACCCCATGTCTGCATAACGCAGTGTTAAAAAATCCCTATTGGCAATTATAAAGATAATCTTCTCGTATGTTGTATTGTATTGTTTGTATTCTCTGTGTATTTTATGATTTTGGAAAAAAAAAAAAAAAATTTATTCCTAGTCATTGGTGCTCAGAACGCCGTCGAAAGTGTCAATATACTTACTGCTTACAACTTACTTATATACAAACCAATTAAAATATTATTTCAATAAAATTTCAACAACCTATTTGATAACTCTGTTGCCAGATTTTTGATGTTTCAAATTCTCAACTTGGCAGCGTACCCAGAATGCTAGCCCCGTTTATTTACAACTTTTGTTATTGTCACCCTTGACCTAGAATGTGGTCTGGCAAGGACTGCCGCCTGTGTACGTACAGGGTGTTTGGGACAGATTTATTAAACTTAAGAGTGGTAGTTATACAACCTATGTGCTCTTACCCATGAGATCTTCACCGATCATCGGGGTTAACAACCCCCAAAGTCTATAACTTGGATGAGTAACTGCTAGTGGACTTTTCAACAGCGCTTCCGTACATCAGAGGGCACTTCTAGTCCACCTCACTTGATGTCAAATGTCGCAGTGGTTTTCACTATTTCTTCTAATTTTCGCCATGGCGTTTGTAGTATCATAAAAATTGTCTTGTAGGTTTTGATATTACACCGAATTATCATGCTTCCAACGTAGAAAATTGAGTTGATCAAGGTGTGAACGCTGCGAAAAATCTCTGACCCCAATGTGCATGAAAAAAAAACACGTTTATCAATTAATTTACTGTATTGCTATACAAATACAGTGAAAAATCACTGGGTACCGTTGGGTAAAAACCCAACCGTGGTTTTCGGGTCACGAAAAACAACCCTACAAGCCCATAGCTACTAGCCCTACAGCCGATACCCTACAAGCTTAGCCCAAACACGCCAACCCCAAATCCGCATTCATGGAATTCATGAACTTTTTGACCCATGCTAATTAGCTTCTAACAGTGGGTAGTTCTGTGTGCTATACCTCGGCCATTTTGATTTGCGAATTCGTTGGGCTATGTTAGTGCCTTACGTTCTTCTACGGGTCTCCTCATGGGTGATTGATCTCGTGGAGTAACCTCTCTCGTGGAGATTGTTGTGCGGCGTTGAGTTTACTTACAAGACCCGTAGTTAGGGACCACGTTTCAGTTCCAATTGTCTATAGTAACACTCACTGATCGAAGACTTGTCGTGAGAGTTGATGCATTGTGTAGTTTCCCGAATGCTGCCCAAACGAGTAGGAATCGTGGATTGACTTCTGTCTCTGAGTTGGATCTGCCTGACTAGTATTTGTGCTAGGTAAATTTATTCATCAACAAGTTTGAGAAAGTTATCCTCCAACTTATATAGAAGAATTGACACAACATGCAGGGCATTCGATATAATTTCCTTTGAAAACTTGATCTGGGCCTTCGAGCATCGTAATGAGGTCTTCCATATAAAATATAAGATTAAATTTCTAATCTGAGATGGTAGCGACGGACATTGTTATATTTTTACTTTTTTTGTAATATCGGGCGTGTATTGTTTATTTTGATATCTATTACAATGTTGTATTATCCGTTTTACCTTCAAGTCCAATCCAACAAACATCTGCGCTTGTTGTCAAGATCACAATCCGTGAAGCGACACCGTTATGACGACCGACTGCGCTGCATCTGTCATAGATTTAGGTCGGAATCATAGAGTGTACTAAGTTTTTATCAGCAGCGACAGAAATTTGGAGACAATCTCCAAATGTATCTTCTGCAAGTTTACAAGTAACCATGGGAGTTTAATTCTATACAAAAATTACAAAGGAAACTCCAACTTCACTCTGATTCACTCACACTTAGTTACAATAAAAGCATTCGAGTGTAAAACCTCTCACTTGGCCACATTCTCAAGCATGACTCAGAAATGGGCTTCCTCCCATATTTCATATTACATTATAGAAGTTCATGTCATTGAAATAACGTCTGTTATTGTTTGGCGTTGATATTGAAACCATTTTTCAAGAACTAATAATAATATATAATATAATAATAATATGAGTGAGTGCTGACCCTTCTATTTGCGAGCCCAATCAGCAACTTGAATCACAATAAGAAACCATATATTTCGGTACCGTACATTCACGCGGATATAATATTTAAACCTTGTATGGTGGTAGTGTTGGTGAATTGCGGCTGTTTTCAATTTCTTACTTACATTTAACTGATATTTGCTACGTATACCTTCCAGTAAAAGTGTCAGTGACTGTTACTGGTAATTCATCATCAAAATGTGTATGCATATCGGAGATTAATTACAGCTAGCAACGCTATCTCTAGTAAGTATGGCCATCCGAAGCGTTTCGTTTATTGTGTTTATCAATAATGAAGCGATATTTATGGAATCACATTTTCAGACAGTTCAAGTGTAATATATAATTTTATTATTGTGATTTATTCTTATCTATTTATTGATTTGTTATTTATTCAATCACATTGCAGCAATTTCACAAAAAGTATCATTCATTTTTTAATCGAGCCAAAACAAACGATACGGACCAGTGTCAGAAGTATTTATATAAGGAAAGAAGAAAAATATGAAAATATATTTATTAAGACAAAATACAACACTACAATATATAAGCTATAAAAAAACCAGTATATTGCAGCGTTGCAAGATGCGTCCAAATGTCATTGACATGTAATTTTAATATAAACTACCTCCTTGTCTGTGCCTGTGCATAAACTCATCCGACATTTTCAACTCTGATCTCTACTAAATCTAAATTAATTACATGATCAACCCATAATTATTTATTCCTAGCGTCATTTTTGGCTAACCGCTATGGTGCTCCTTTCTATTTAATCTCCTCAGTGCAGGATCGTTGTATTTTTCACCAGTAGTTTTTTAAAACTGTGAACATAAATATGTATATACATTATCACAATCTATTAATCATTGAGATTGCATAACTGTGACGAACATTGCACCCGATAACACAAAATAGAATCGAATCAAATAGTATCAATTCACATTACTTGATTAAACCAGTTATAATGACCCTGGATGCGAGTAATAAAAAGTTCTGTTACACAAGAGAGCTTGAACAAAACTCTATGCCACTCAAGAAATCCCAATGATTCCCGAATTTATCTTCACATTTGGCAATCCGACCAGACATTGTTTGCCTTTAGACGAGCGAGGAACAAAACGCAATTTGGCACAAGGAATTCCCATTAGGAGATACGACGTGGGTTGGTTTAACTGACGCTGAATGGGTATAATGATGGGAAACATTATTCAACGGGAATTAGCGGTTGAAATGGCCATCGGCGAGGAAATTAAATGTTTACATGTTAGATCACATAACAATGTGTTCGCTTTTCTATTTTAAGTCCCATTTTGTCATTTGAAAATTTGAAAAAGATTTCTTTTCCTTCCAACCGTCCCGATGGTTGATGTGCAATCTCAAAGACAGAAGCGCTGAGTTAAAAATGTAAATACATTAAAGAACCTTTCTTAGAATTATATTGTTTGCAGTGACCCTTTTGACCACCGTAAACTATAGAGTCTAGCGAAAGCTAGATATTAGTTAAATCGTATTTATTAACATTCACTCAAGGTCTTCAGGTCCCAAACTAGGCAAAGCCTGTACTATGGTGACCCGATGACTGATAGATATACACACCCAGACACAGGTCAAACAGACATGTTCATACACACAAATGTTTGACCTGTCCGGGAATCGAAAATTTGACTTTGTGGTTGTTAGTGTTGCATCTAAGTTCCGTTTATAGAGTCAAATTATAAAAGTTATCTAAATAGGTAATTATGTAGAATAATAATTAGTAGTTTATTTACCATTTTCATTTGATCGAAACTTTTGTTATCCTATCCTACTAATATTATAAATGCCAAATTTTGTGTGTATTTGTGTATGTTTGTTACCTCTTAACGCTCTAACGGCTACACCGATTTCGATGAAATTTGGTATAGAGATAGCTTTTACCCTGGATTAACACAAAGACATATTTTCATCATCACTATCATCACGTTTTTCATCACCACGCGGGTACAACCGCGGGGCGCAGGTAGTTTAAACTATATTTTGATATATAAACGTGTGCCGTCAGACGCGACAGGGTAATCATAACGTTTTGATTAGTTTGAGAATGTGTTTATTTTTGTAGAGTTCGGATGTATTGAAGTAGAGAAAATATCCCGCTAAAGTGGAGTAAGATGAAGGATGAAGTGAGAGGAAGAAACTGCAGTGCAGCTAAACTGCTATGTCGTCATAGCGTAATATAATTGTCGTCAGGTATCTACTTTTCCACCACTCATAAATGCTCTGCATAACTTTCGTATATAACCATGAAGCTTAGAAAAGCTTCATGGAAAATAAAAAAAAAACTATGTATCAGAACTTAATGGTAGTTATTAATTATTTATGACAATAAGTTGTGTTATTCAATTTAAGGCAAAAAGTTTTTGCCTCAGCATTAATGCCACAACACCCGACACTGATTTTCAGACAAAGCCTATAAAGGTAGCAATAAAATGATGTTATCATAGATGTGTATATAAAATACTCCAATGTTAAACAACATACATACATATATTCAAGACAATGTCACCAGAACGGGTCTTGAATATAGGGGTATAAGCAGACAATACCACAGCCAATTGCCACGGTGACGCACACTTCTTTTGTTTCATCCGAGTGGATGACCTTCTGATGATTATCAGACCTTTCATACAACAGCGTCGATTAAGAGTACTTTTGACCTGGTCCTTTTTTTAAGTGATAGGTGATTTCGGACTGCTCGCCTAGGCCTTCCACTTTCAACACTATTATTAAATTCACCCATGGATACCTGCTTAGTCTATCTCCTTTCATTCGTTCTATCCACATGACCAAACCATCTTTACATACCCGCATGTTAAATAAGTATATAGAAAAGTACACACGCGTGGAAAACAGTATATTTATCCTTAATACATAACCGCCCACCAACTTCTAACCTTATTATTGCATTTCCAAACACCGCACGATATTCATAACACCCGGCAACATATAAATCGATTTACATCGTATACATACCTACCTCTATATGTAATTGCAATAGCCACAAAGCTTCAACGCCAAGTACAAGGTTGAGGTTCCTTCAGCAGTGTTTGGATCAATATTGCCATGACAGTGACCATTGAAGACCTTGGGCATATGGTCATGTTCCCAAGACTTGCAATCTTAGATCACATAACTACGTACTTTAATAACAATAGCTTAAATGTTTTTTTTTTATATTTATTGCTAAGTTTAACGACATTGGCTCACCGCCCTCACCATTGATGATGTTCAGTAACCATGTGGTCGAAGGTGGTGTTAAAATTATGGAAAATTAAAGTAATAAAAATATTAAAAAATCTTGACACATTCTGTTGGGTAATTCACCCGATCGTTTCTGCCAAATGCCTTTAAAATATGAAACGAGCTCTCGGTATGGGATTCTTCAAATGGAGAGTTAATGGAGTCTTAAATAAGTTTCCAAGGTATATAGGTTTCTAGACCATAGTGCCTCCGATTTCACAGATATCCATAGAAATCGGTGATCACTCACCATGAGACCTATGTCTCCTAATTTGGAACCTATAGCAAAGATAATTCGCTTGAAAACAAAATATATATCATACTTAATATTATAAATGTGGACGTTTAGATGGATGGATGGATGTTTGTTAATCACGCCATAACGGCTGAACGGGCTTGCACGAAATTTGGAATGAATGAATGAATGCTCATACCCTAGAATAACATATAGTAGCTACTTTTTATCCCGAAAATATAGACTGTTCCTGTGGGATGACGCTAAGACATATAAATCGACAATACCACGTTCCGCTTCACTGCTGGGTTTCACTGCGGGTTTCACAGCGGGATGCGGCTAATGTTTGATAAAATATTGTGGAAAATACCCAGCATATATAATTAGGGTGCTATATTATATACCGTATAGATGTATTATCCAGCTTTTCTCAAGTTTATAGTCGAAGTTCCGACCTAGTTTTTGGGCATGTCCGATGCCCATCCTCAGGTGAGTTTACGCTGGTCGCCGCGATTTGGCAGCGTAAGCTCACCTGAGGATGGGTGTATTATAATGTGTCAAACTAACGAGAATTTCCAATCAATTAGAGTGCTGTTTGCAACCCGAACCTTCTTTTGTAAATGTTATTACAACTAGTAAAGACCACAATAGGCAAAGAAACATTTCTATTAAAGATCCTTTTGTTTCTCATTTGAATAGTTCAAGTGTAACTTTCACGGTTCCTACATACATTCGTATAAATAAAGCACCCACTCACTTAAGCCCACATTTCTAGAACTTCGGTTTAAGGACATTTTGTTTGAACTTGTAAACCCTTCTAAGGATTCTCCGGATTTATATCTTTGAAAGTCTTACCCAGGTATTCCTTTTGGGTTTGATCGCTGTTCAAGTTTTATAGACAGTTTTTATCGAATTTGCTATGTGCTATCGTTCAATATAAGTTATTTATTGTAATATACAAAGGTTATGCTACACAAGGACCACTTGTAGGTACTTGGGCGTTTCGCACTTATTTCTATAATTATTTTTGTGACGTAGCCTGAATGCTAGCTAATTTTTATGAATCAAATTTTAGTTTCTCTTTTATAAAATGATATCTAGTTGTATTTTTTAAAAACGCACAAGCGTGCGTTGGCATATTAATTGAATTCCACAAAATTGTTTGCGTAATAGGAGAGTTTGGTCTAAACATTTTCTGGACTTTTTTGTTAGCGTTGTCCGCGTCTAAGTGTTTCCATAAAATTAAGTTAAAACTTCTTCATCATTTTGATTTTGTTCGCTTTGAAAACGGAGACTTAAGACGTTGACTGTCGGGAACCGAAGACATTATTTAAATACGAGTAGCCCAATGAATGAATAAATTATAAAGAAATTGAAAACAGTAAATTGACAATAGCGTGGGAATTAGGCAGCTGTGGGATTCAAGAGTGTCGTGCAGCCTTATAGTATATACTACTAGTAGTATATTCGTTCATGCTTATAGTATTCGTCAGCTTAGCCCACAGAGAAACTATAAAATGTCTCTGTGGCTTTCATGTAGGGTTTGGTAAAATTGCGAGACTTTGTAGCCCATTGCGTTATGATTAATAGGTTTTGTAGAAAGTTGATGTATGCCAGCTTTCGGCATAGGAACTCCAATCTGTAGTCGAGTCTTTAGTCGACTCCAAGACGCGCGCGCCTATGTCATAAAACAATTATTCCAAGTAAACCAACAAATGTCAGTCACGTAGGAACAATGTTTCGTTTATGTATGAAACGTAAATTTCACTGTGTATGACTGACATTTGTTAGCTTACTACGATTTGTCGTTTTATGAAATAGGTCCCTGAATACCAATGGGATAATTAGTGGTTTAGCCTTATTCTTTATTGGGAACTACTGGTTATGCACGTTGAAAGACCTATCTGTTGTATATTCATGATACGATGATTATATTGTAAATACTTAGGTATATATACCTACAAAGTTTCAAAACTGTAGACAGGTACCGAATTCATTTAAAAAAAATAAAAAGGGCGGAAAATTATCAACAATATATTGAAAAAAAATTTTTACCAAAAAATGGAACCGACTTCAACACTCAAAATTATGAAATAACTTGTTGAAGTCGGTACCATGATAGTTCAAAAGTAACTGATATCAAAATATTATGCTCATGGTACCGACTTCGACAAGTTATTTAATACTTTTGAGTGTTGAAGTCGGTTTCATTTTTCGGAAAAAAAAGTAAGAAACTTGTAATTTACCTGGTCAAATTTTCAACAATAACGTGAAATTAAATAGAAATCCTTAATCTATTTTAATGAATGCATATGGGATGAATCTCTATCAAATAGAAAATATATTTTTTTCAAATTGGTTCATAAACGACGGAGTAGAAAAATAAATACGACCTTGAGAACCTTCTCATTTATGGAAGTCGATTTAGCAATCCCGAAACGATATTTCCTCATGTTTATCACAGACTTCGTCTTGAGGCTTACTTTGACCATCTGATCAAAAACATTGAAATTTGAAATCGGTATACTAACTTATGAATCATTATTATGTTATCCGGTTTTGCGTTAAAAAGGCTAAACAAAAGGTATCTACTAAATTAAATGTGTAACGTATTCGAACATCAACCCTTATTTTCATACCGTCGTTAGGGTTCCCTCTTAAACGGCTACTATCCAAGCCATAGTCCGGTCAATGCCACGTGCGGCGTGCGTGTGTCTGGTTGGACTATCGATTCAAAACCGCTGGCCGTTTCTAGTTTATGTTGTTCCAATGTCAATGTCTCAGCGGAGTTAACATAGCTACATTAACCGATCTGGAATAAGCAACGTTTTTTGCTGTCATATCTTGGATGGGTGACCGCTATAGTGGCATTTTCATCTAACTATGCTTCGGATGTCTATATGCCGTGTGTGGGATAATGGCCTAGAATTCAACCCCCTCATCTCTTCCCGTGGGTGCCGTAAAAGTCGGCTAAGGGGTCACTTACCAGAAGGTGGGCAGCAGTGCCTTCTGCGGATCACAAATCATACTGCGCTCGCTAACCCGCCTGTCGAGCATGGCGAGTATTGGGAACCGAATGCGTTCGGTGACGATGACACGAGTTTCATTATTTTTGCCCACCCAAAAAGTGCTCAACGCGCCTATATAAGTTTTCAGTTCAAAAATATTTATTGACGATCATTAGAAAATATTATTGGACTGAACATATATTTGTTTTACGGTAATATATATTTTAAAACGACATGAGATCATTTCCATATTGGTAAATATTTCCATTCTATTACCGCTATAATTATCCTTTGATGCGCTGATTTAAATGTGTTCATTATATTATTAAGGTACGGTCAGATTTTTCTGCCAATCTAAAAACATATGTATTCCATCGGAGGAAAAATTGATCCAAAAATTATTTTATTGAAAAATAGCTAGAACGGTTCAGAAATGACGATGGTTCCAAGTCGACCTTATATGGAATATAGAAGTTAGAACTTACGACTCCTAGAAAAGAATTACTGTAATATTACGTAGCAAGCGGTATTCCATATCTCATAAGTCATAACGTAATGATCATAACCGTGCGTTATACTGCCAAAGGGCTTGTATCGGATATTACTTTTGGCTGTAACGTTTTGGGGTCATGTTTTTGGATGTGCGCGGCCATCTCTGTAATTTGACGATTTGGATGCGAATTCATCCATGACTACTTTTTAGATAACAATTTTCAACGAATGTACATATTTGTCGTAAGGAAAGAGTTGATTAAACCGTATGCACGTTTTGATCAACGCATTAAGTAACCACTTTCTATCAAATAAATTGCCAGTCTGCACCATCAAGAATGATAAAATATTTGCAAGTTTTTAATAGAGAGAGAGAGTAGGATAAAGCAACGGAGCTTAAATCACACTCACCTTTTTAATTCGTCGATTCGCAGACGTGTTATCAGGAACCCTAACAAAAATATTTATATAAATACGATATTGTTATCAATAATATAGTAGATTTTTTGGGAATTATTGTGATTTTTAATGATAATATACCTGAGTACCTGTATTTCTTATGTATCACAAATTCCAATTTAATACGTGACAAATCATGGATTATATTAGATACATTTTGCATTACGTCCCTTCTTGCTGTATATCACACTAATATTGTAAATGTGAATGTTTGTCTGCATGTTTGTTACTGGTGTGCTTATGGTTCTGTCGAATCCTGTGGTTTCTCTATAAACCCGACATATGGAAGCTGGAAGCTGCCTTTCACATAAAATGCCTTCTATCCATGGTCCGTATCAATGGCAAGACCGAGTAACAAACGCGGATGTCCTTCGTCACTTGCGTCGCTGGAATAAAAAGTGTTGTATTCTATTTTTAAGATATATATAAGAAAAAAAATCATAACAATACGTTATACAAACAAAGAAATAACTACATAAACTCTATAGCTTTGATAATATTAGGATATTTAGTTGACGATGGCCCTCAGGGATATAAAACTGTATGATGCAACACCCGGTCAGAACTAGCGAAACCAACAACAACTTAGCATCAAACGTAAGAGTTAGAAAACTTTGCACACACAGTAGTAATAGTGTAGTTTTTTTTATTATTATTATTATAATCTTGCGCTTAGCCACTGTCCCACCTGATGTATAAGCGACGACGCGGTCTAAGATGGACCACATAATTTATTCATTGCATGTGTCTATTCGAATAAACCCACTAATATTATAAATGTAAAAAGTTTGGATGCATAGATAGATGGACGTTTGTTACTCCTTCACGCAAAAAAAAACAACTAATTTCGATGAAATTTGGTATGGAGATAGCTGAGACCCTGGATTAATACATAGCCTACTTTTCATCTCGAAAATAGTTGCTGTTCCCTTGGGACAAGCAAATAATTCAAAAACATCTGTTACCCTCGCACTCAAACTGATTTCGACGAAATTCAGTATGGAGATAGGTTAGACTCTGGAATGACACATTTACTTTTATCCCGGAAAAAGTATGTAGTTCCCGTGGGGTAATAGAAGTAGCGGCAAAACCGCGGGGGGCTACTAGTTGTCTAATAAAATATGAATGGTAAATGTTAGCGATCGTGTGTCACTGAAATCATGTTTGTATTGTTACAGTGCAAGTCGAAACTGCGGTCCGGAGGGCGCGGTGGAGCACGACCCCACGCAGCCCGCCGTTGACCTTCCGCGGACTAGAGATGGCGAGATCGATTACGATGGTAAGTGACACTGTATGACAGAACATGTCTGACGTACCTACTGTGAAACCATAGACAGTGTAAGGAATACATAATAATCATGCCATCGAGCGGCCCGTCTGTTTGTATTGCACGTATTACATAAAAAAAATACTTAGTACTTATCTAAGACAATCTTAAATAATTAGTTAATGAAGTCATTAGGTTAAGAATCCATGCAATAGTTAATTGTGCAACTCGCGCGCGAGCTGTGTAAAACTAAAAACATAAATCTTTCTATGAAATGGAAGTCTAGAGATTATTATATTAACTATTGAGTCAATGCTCAGGCCACAACCCATTAATATTTAGGAAACCTTTATATAAGCGTGTCTATCGACACGATCCTAGTCGCCAAATTAATGTCGCTTTCATAATATAACATTTTAATTTCAGTCGTTAATTAAAAAAATGTAATGAAATGGTACTTTGACCAGAATAAAATCAGTGTTTTTCGGCTACTTCCGGAAGCCTCCCTGAGGATTTTAAGTGCGGTGCGTTCGTTGTATCGTCTCGTGTCGCACTGCGGGCTGCTGCCCGTATAATAGAAGCCGAAACAATTGTCGATCGTGATATCGATTACGCATACGTGTCACGTTATACCCGTATTTAAACAGTATAAAATGTACTTCCTAGTTAAAACCATTAAAAATTCAAGAGTATATCAGAAATCTTTGCATTAAATATGATTAACTATTTTCATTTCATCCACTCATTTCCAAACCTTTATTAAACTCATTATCCCTATTCTTCAAACACATCAGCGTCACGTAGGCGCTGACGTCATCGTGGCTTTACGACAAGACGTACGTGAGAATTGTTATTAGCATACAATACACAAGACTGAATGCTCTACCTGTCCACAGATTCGTATTAGGATTTGTGCTTTTATATTAACAAGTATAAGAAGACAGTGACTGAAGACTTGATACTGACAAAATGGTAGAGTCGCGCAATATATAGAAAGTCGACTGGCGGTTGAAATGAGATGCTCAGGCCTCTGGAGACATAATGGATAATGCCCGTTATTCTAGGGCCGGTGTGAGTTGACCATCAAGAGAGATAGCAAAATAGATTATAATCATCATCATGTCAACCATAGGCGTCCACTGCTGAACATTTTTATTTTTTTTACTGAAGTATTATAAGTTTGCCTTTGACAACTGTATGTATAATATGCCTCCATCTTGATCACCACAAGTACCTACTAGTTGGAAGCAACCCGCTTCTATAGCTTCTTCCTGCGATCTTAATCATTTTATCTGTCCATCTTGTCGGGGTTCTCCTTTACTGCCCACTGTTATTTTATCTTGTACTTGAACGGGTCTTGTTGTGTCTGATTCCATCTCGTAGAGAAACTCCAAGCATAGCTCTGTCTATAATGTTACAAAAGCTCTTAAGTCCTTCTTCTTGTTCTTCTCTATCCTACACTAGTTGGTATCTGTACAACATGTTATTTTCTTTCATTCTCTTCTATAATTAGTCATCTCAGTGCTTACACTTTTCATATACATATTCTTCACACGGTTCATCCAATGCCTTCCTCACCCTACCTCTTTATTCACATTCATTTTCATAATTATAGAGTACATTTGTTATTAGCTCCCGTTAGGTATGTATATACGTTTGAACAGGAAAAATACTCAAATTCAAATTCAATTTATATAAACAAGTGCACATTTAATATAAATGTCTTTATTTATTATATTTTATTTGTTCCAGCCCTATATGAAGATGAATCAGACAGCGAGCTCGGTTCGATGGAGAATCACGGCTCTGTCGTCACGCACCTCCTCTCACAAGTCAAAATTGGAATGGATCTCACTAAGGTACTGCATGTTCACACTTAGTTTGTACATGTCTTTTATTATATTGGTAACTGGAATAGTGATTTACGCCCTGAGGCTGGCACCCGCCGCCGCCTGCCACGATCATAACTCCCAGATGAAGCAAATTAGTTCGAAACTGGTCGGAGAGTTATTTTTTATTCTGTATAGATCTAACGTTTGACCACTATCTCACTTGATGGTCAGTGACGATGTGGTCGAAGATGTTATCACGCTAAACCTAGAATGCTCACTGGCTCGCAAGGAATGCTGTCGGAATACACTATGTATTTGTTGACAGTTTTTCAAGGTTTAGGGTGGTAGCTATCCAAGCTTGGAATTTGATAACGGTGTTAGCTTCACCGGAAGCTCTAGATGTTGTTGGGATCGAAGCAGTGTCCGTCAGTTTGACAGCCGACGCTCCTCCCGCTGAGCTATCATTGCTTCAAAAAGAGTAATATTTCAGTATAATATATCACGTGAGTCCTAACCGGTTTTTCCATTACCATGATAGACGAAACTCGCGACAGTTTTCATATTCAAAATGGAAAAGTGAGCATCGCTCGGCGTCTACTAGATTTTCCGACATTTAGAGAAAATGTATTTTAAACATGTCATTTCATCTAGGAGGACTATATGATTAAATATTTAAAGAGCAATACATACTTGGTATACAACTTATCATTTTTACTCTTAAAACTGTTTGCGAGATAACAATGGAGAATAGGAGATATACATACGAGTATATGTATACAAGAATCAATCATATATTCTCATTATATGATTTTTGATGAATATAGAAAGAAGATATTTCCAGCGCTAAATAGAAAAACAAATGGTATAGACATTAAAAAAAAAATTAGTTATGTACCTATTTGCATACATCTAACGCTGAATAGGGATACAATAATAATAATAATAATATGGGACAACATTCACACAAGATCTTCAGGTCCCACACTAGGCAGAGCCTGTACTATGGCAACCTGATGACTGATATATACTATACACAATGAGGACATACTCATAATACCACTCTACATAATAATACCTGTAATTCTCACACTATAGTCTTTGACTATATCGTGCGTGAATAATCACCCAACTACCCAAAACAGGTAACATTATAAAGAAATGGCATGTGTCCAAATCTAATAAACCTTTTTTAAACTCAAAAATATCAAATGTGATCGAAAACTGACGCTGCATTGGTACTGACAAATGAATTCTAAAATGTCCTAGCATCGAGTTTTAAAATCAGAGAACAATATTATCTGATAAGGTAAGATAATGTTTGTTTTCAGGTTGTACTACCTACATTTATATTGGAGAGGCGGTCGCTTCTGGAAATGTACGCGGACTCTTTCGCACACCCTGACCAGTTTGTTAAGTAAGTACTATTTATCTTATTGTATTAAATATTGTCGTAAGTGCGAAAACATTCATTATTACCGATATATTTATATTGAAGAATCTGCGGGTAGATGGCAGAAATATCTACTACCAGTGACATCAGTTAAATACTGAACTTATCCAAAAGTGGACAAAACCCAATAATAATGGTTATCATTATTATCTCAGCCATAGGACATTGACTACTAGACCTACGCTTCCCCTATTGATCTCCATAAAGACGGGGTGGAAATGGCCCGTATCCAGCCTCTTCCTCCGATCTTTATCAAGCCGTCTGTCTACCTTGTCGGTGGACGTCTGACGCTGTGCTTGCTTGTCCGTGGTCTCCACTCGAAAACCTTTCGATCCCATCGTCCATTAGTTCTACGAGATATGTACACTGCCACATCAACTTGTTAATTCACTGAGCTATGTCGGTGACTTTGGTTATTGTACGAACCTCCTCAATTCTGACTCGTTCTCACAGAGAAACCCCAGGGATAACTCACTCTATAGATTATTGTGCAACCTTAAGTTTGCGACCACGTTGCGGTTGTCATGGGAACGCACTCTGATTGAAACTCTTTATCTTGAGGCATTGCAGTATATTGAGCGAGAAGACGGCGCGAAGTTAATGTTATTTACTTTAAATTAACATCTTACCATATGTTAATAATGTTTTGACCTTTCGCAACTTCATAATATTTTTAAGATCAAATGATTTCGTGGAATTCTTTCATATAACATGTATCTACTCTGAGATTATTTAAATTACTGAAATTGCAACCGCACACAAGCCACACGAATAACTATATAAAAATATATCATTGATTTCAGCAGCCATTTGAAATTCGCTTTCATAAAAGGTTGATTGCGCCCATCGTTTATCGCAATCGACGTCCATTGCAGAAAGTATTCGTGGATCTCAGTGGCCGATCATTGTCTCTGAATGCTTTCGATCTCTTAAAAACTTTTAAATTGTGGAACATAAAATCGAATACACGAAACAGCCTAAAAATAAAAATGATATATTGGATTCCTGCGTATACTCGTTAAATTAATTGAAATTCGAATGGAGTACTTTTCAAAATCTAAACATTAATCCGTCAGTTCGCCTAATAGGCGATGACTAGACACTTTACGCTTATTTTATTTAATATAGCTCGTTATTATTTTTGTAATATTTAACACCCCTGCTTATTATGAGTGGTGACCCTTATTGATATTTATATAGGGGTTTTCCCTTATGTAAATTTATTATCCTGAACCTAATTTGTAAATGAAAACAGTTTGTTTTACCTGTCAAATACAATAGTTGTTAATGGCTCGTGTCAAATATATTACCTCATTATTTCCGTTTCAGGATCGTAGATCAGCCCGGCCCTCGGGAGCGGATGGTGCAGGTAGTGAGGTGGTACTTGAGCTCATACCACGCGGGACGCAAATCGCAGGTTGCCAAGAAACCCTACAACCCTATCCTGGGGGAGCTGTTCCGCTGCCATTGGGAGCTCGACGACGCTTCTCAACATAGTGACAAGGTGGGGGGAAACTCCAGTCGTGTCATTTATGCAATTTATGCATCCAAGACCCGTTTTTAAACGTAACAATTATACGAATTTAAAGGCCTTAGCTATTAACAAGATGAGTAAAACTGTCGAGAAAATGCGGCGTAGAGTCGGTATTTATAACAGGTTTTACAATGAATATTTAGAGTACCTACCTATTCCACATAGCTATAAAATCTAGGAATGTTGGACATATTGCACTTGTTTAGCTGTGACTGGTTTACTATTTTGTCATCCAAATGCAATAAATTATAGGGATAGTGTTTTTTTTTTCAAATAGATTTGGTAATTCTGTACTTGATTACTCTTATTTAGACTCTTAATAGAAACGTGATTAAAGACTGATAATACATATATTGATACATGGTAATTATTGATATCGCATCGTAAATCTTTCGCAAAATGCGATTCACTTATGCGAAGCTGAAAACTGTTGTTGTTATTCGTCATTGATTCTGTAATTTTTTTACGAACTATATTGTAGTCGTTGTACACAATAGGTTATTTACATTGGAAGAGAATAGGGTAAAATACTAAAAATAAATTAGTATGTGCGGCAATTAGGTCCAAATTTACCTGTGCCTTAGTCTATTATTCATCATGACACTATGATCTCTTCACAGAGGAGAAATATTTAGGCAGCTCTTTTTATTCGTCCAAATTAGTTCAAGGCCAGACTTATTTATACTGCACCCCGTTTTCTGCAGTCTGTTAGAGCATCAAATTTCTAATCCTCAACAACCATATCTACATAGGTTCAACGTAGTTCCAGAGCGATATTAGATTACCAATTTTGACGTTTTTTTAACGGCATCGACTGGGCTTGTGCAGAATTTAAACTGTACATGTAATGACTTTACACCCTGCACTCATATAATGAACATGTGTCCTGATAAGGGGTTCAAGAGCCAAAACTTTGTTAAACCTGCTACGTAACTAAATAGCCCCGTACCGTGGGTACGTAAGTACCCACACTAAAGTGATGGACTTTCACTCTAAATAAAACCGTTTCCAAAACAATATATATTTTTTTCATATCTACAGGCAGAAGTTGGTGACGGTCCAGTACCGTGGTGCTCTCCTGACCAGCTTTCCTTCGTGGCTGAACAAGTCTCACATCACCCTCCGATCTCAGCATTCTATGCCGAACACGTCAACAAAAGAATCCAGTTCGAAGCCTGGGTTTGGACGAAAAGCAAATTCCTTGGCCTGTCAATAGGAGTTCATAATATTGGTAAAGGCACGGTCACGTTACTTGATCTTGGGGAAGAATATACTCTGACGTTCCCCAATGGATATGGCAGGTCAGTTATCTCATCATTGTCATCAATAGATCTTTTTAGAACTAGTATGAATGAGGAAACCATGCGATTGGATGGCGATGGAGGTGGATGGGCCGCGGAGATATAAAAATGATGGTTGCTACCTCTTGATATCTCCGAAAATTTAGCGAACTCTATCAGTGACGATGTAGTCGAAGGTGTGTTTACAATAAACCTAGATGTCTACTGGCTCTCAAAGACTGCTGCTTGACACTGTTTGATGACAGTTTTTCAAAACTTAAGGGTGGTAGCTAGCCAGGCTACCTCTCATTCTAAAGACTGACAACTAAGATTCAATTCACATAATGCTAAGCTTATGTCGAAGTCGATGAACTCGAACATAATAGTGATACAAATTTCGAGGGCTGTATAGTTTCCATAGTAACAGATCGAGAATGGCTAAACTAACCAGCAGTGCGAGTATGAATCGTCGACTCAATAAAATTCTAATTTCAAAGTATGTGCTTTTTCAGACACGGCGATATCCGGATCACCAAGTAATAAGAACTGCGCGGATGCCGCACGATTCGCGTGAACAAGCATGTCTAAACAAGCACTTAGTTTTCTATTGAATTGCATCGAGTCGATGATCCATACTCGCACTGCTCTTTCGTATTAAGCAATGGCCGAATCGGATTGCATCCGATTGCGTAAAGTGCCTTCAGTCCCACTTTACGCAATCGGTTCCGGTTCTTGTCATAGGGTAACATTGGGCTTGCCACTATATATATATATATTCACCAAGCATTGGCCAATGTGGTCGATTATCACCAACACTCTTCTCGATAGCAACGCCCGTGGCTCAGTAATGATAATGTAATGGGCTAATCATGGTATGCGTATGCTTACAGATCGATACTGACAGTCCCGTGGATCGAACTAGGCGGCTCTGTGTCCATAGAATGCCTTCAAACTGGTCACAAAGCGAACATCGAGTTCCTGACAAAGCCATTCTATGGCGGCAAGAAACACCGAGTCACATGCGAGATATTCGCGGGAACTGACAAGAAACCGTATTATACTGCGCTAGGTGAATGGAACTCCAGAGTGGATGGAAGGTGGACAGATTCTGGGGTGAGTCTGCTAACATTTCTAGTTATATATCTATTATCACATGACACTAATATTATAAAAGCGAGATTGTTTGTCGTTTGTATCTCTGTTACTTCACGCTGACACGGCTGAACGGATTTACATGAAATTCAAAATGAAGATGGCTTATACCCTGGAATAACCTAAAACCTAGAAAAATATAGTTATCAGTTACAATGGGGTAATTGGAGTATGGGGAAAACCGTAGTCAACGCGCGTGAACCGTGGGGCGCAGCTAGTATATAGTAGAGTAACTATAATTGTTGACGATCCCTAATAAACTCACACACTTGAATCACATGGCATCTGCAGAGATTTTTTTTGTGTACTCTATCGATTGTACAGTTTGCCAAATATATGGTCTACGAATACATTTGACATTTTAAAAAAACAAGGTTGTTATGTATAAAACATGGGAATTACTTACGTAATAAGTCAGAGGGTTCCAACTATAGTTCCAATGAGTAAATTTACCGTGCATCACACAAAGAAAATACACTTTCGTTTGTTACGTATCCAGGCCTTTAAGGCATACCATTTGCTAAATAGACTATTTTGATTCCTTTTTAGCTTATTTTGTACAAAGCCCTTCTTAAAGAAATACCACTGATGAGAACAGTTCATGAAGGTTAATTCTGATTGAACAAAATTTCATTTCATTCGCTAATTTAGTGATACAACATTTTCGAGCGTCCATATTTTTCCTTTATCAAATATTCCCGCGGTAACGACATAATATGTAATCTGGAACTATGTCTGACACCAGAAAAAAGAAATTATAAAGTCTAAAACGGTAATTAACTTTATTTTTTTGAAGTTATTTATCATGTGTGAAGTAAATTTTTGAATTATTGAAAAGTAAGACACATCAAAATTCGTCCCGCCCCTTCTTCCTGTAAAGACCCTCGATCCTCTCAAACCCTTAGATTAGATATCGAAACACATCTTAATCAAATTGTAATCTATTCGAGCAGCGTTCAGAGGTGGTGTTCGAGGTGTGTAACATGAAGCCGCGGCGCAAGCGCGTGCTGCCGGTGAGTCGGCAGGCGAGCAACGAGTCGCGACGCGTGTGGCGCCACGTGACGTGCGCACTGCGCGCCGCCGACTGCGACGCCGCGACCGCCGCCAAGCGGCACGTCGAGCAGGCGCAGCGGGACGCCGTCAAGCAACGGGACGCGAACCACGAGAACTGGCAGACGCAGGTAACACGTGCAACACGATACTGTGCACCATACACTAGAACGAACAGGTGACAGGAGTAACTGCAGCGAATGTTGTAACAAGCAGGTAAATAAAATGACTACTGGAATACGGAGGTAAGTGGAGCCAACCCGTGCAATACGCACGTACTGTGCGAAAAAAGTGGAGCATGCACGTAACAGGCGACTGACTGGTGAGTGGAGCCGGCGCGGCAATACGAACGAGATACGAACTACCCGTGCAACACGCTGGTACAGTGCAACATGCAGGTAAAAGGAGGAACAGTTGCAACTCACAGATGATTGAAGTGACTGCTGGAATACGCAGGTAAGTGGAGCCATTGTTGCAATACGCAGGTAACCGGAGCCAATACTGATCATCCTGAGAGAAACGGCCGTGTTCGGGGCAGTGCAATTGATGATTTAGGATAGTGTGAATCAAGCGTCTAAAGTGCCAATGTGTCACGCACATACTTTATGTTGGCTATGCCAATGTGTCATGTATTGGCATCACCTACATAGATCAATAAGTACCCCGCTTTCTTAACTGTGTTGCAAGCTCGAACGTATGTGCGTGTGTAAAACGACGCGTGCCTCGATAGAGTATAACTTCAAAAGGTGCGCTAAATGGTCGTAATCGTCGATTTGAATGTTTCTCGTAGGCCTACTCCAAACCTTTTCCACATTCGATTTGTATTTTGTTTGAATACTCGAAAGCACAAAAGTTCTAGCAGACTTATTGTACCGATTGAAATAAATACTGAAAAAACCAAAAACCTATGAGTGCAATCCACTAATATGCCATTTTTTTTTCAGTTATTCAGTCCCAAAGGAGAAGACGGATGGGAATTCAACCAGCCACTTAAGAAGCGCATAGAAACCACCGCCAAAAACACGCCTCAACATAAGCCAACCACAGAAGTCGCGGAAAACACGAGATAATCCACGAATTTAGCCCCAATCTCTCAATAATTAAGGTAGAAACTCTTATGACATAGCAAACGGAACCTGTAGCCGTATCGTTCTGGAGTTTACCTTTAGGCAGCTTATTCAGTCGGAATAAGCCAAAGCGGGCCCTAAATTCTGTAGTATAAGGTAGATGAATAAAACCTATTTCTTATTTCCAAATTACGTGGTCTACAATAAATTATGAAATTTAAGCCTAATGTTATGAAGTAGAGATCCAACGATCCTCTAGTTTAGATAAAATTGTGACGCACCATTTGTTATTCGCTTCGAAGTTGTGAAGTTTAGAATGTTCGAAAAACGAATGAGTTAGTATGAGAAAATGGTGGGTTTTGACGTAAAAAAATAAATTTGTCTTCATTTCTATTGGATAATTCGAATTTCGAAAGTACCGTATTACAAGGTACTACGATGTAAATATGAAAGGTATATATACGCTTTACGATACACACGCACTATATCAGCCCAATCGAGGGCGCTGTGCGGTTGATATGTTTAAACTTAAGATTTTTTTTTTTTGCACACAGTACTTTTTTGGATAGCTGTACACTTATTGTTTTCAACTGACTTCCTCAAAAAGGGGGAGCTTCCAAACTCGACTGTATTCTTTTATGCGTTACCTTTTTCCTATGTGAATTTGGAATATCGTTTTTTATTTGAAAGCTGGTTATTTGATCAATTTGATAAACTTAAAAAGAAAAGTTTTAAACAAATTGGAAATGTCGAAATTAACTATACCTTTTGACGTTTCTATTCGTGAAAAGTAATAAAAAATGACAATTACTAATAGGATAATATAATATGAAAGGATTAATTTTAGGCTTGTGTGCAATGATCATTTAATATTTTTCTATCCTGTTAGAAATTGTTATTTTTATTCATTTTACGCAAATATAAACCTTAATATATTTTTTTTTACTATTTGGCTACTCTGTATACCATAATTGCTTTTTGTATGGAAACGAATCATCTGAAGAAAGCGTCTTTAATTGACTTCGCCTACGATTCCTTATCTAATCTTTCTAACCTTAAAATCCTTCTTAAGGATCTAATTACTGGCTCTTATAAATTCGGGCTTTACTTCAGTAAAATATTTTCTATATACAGTATATATTTTAAAAATTAAATAATATTTAGACAGTTCTTTGTGAAATTTGTTTGCACAATGTTTGTTACTCAAGCACCTTATGACGGCTGAATGGATTTTGATAAAAGTTGGCTCAGATATCTAAACTAATATTAGCTGAAGAGTAGTTTGTTTGGTTCAACGCTAATCTCAGGTACTATACTGTTATAGTCGAATTATCGATAGTCCATTTATCGAGGAAGGCTTTAGGCTATATAACATCACGCTACGACGTATAACTGAGGTAAGGTGAAAACTGTAGGCCATGCGAGTGAAACCGCAGGACGCAGCTAATAGATTATATTCTGAACTAACAAATAGAGTAGTTTTTATCCCGAACAGGTTTCCGTGGGATATAGCTGAGGTAACATGGAACCTGTAGTCCACGGGGGTGAATGCGCGGCTTGTTATTAATACAATAGATTCGTACTCCAGCCTCTGATGTTTTTATGATCTATATTAGATAGTGCATTTGAATTCTTGTTTAAATATCAAGTAGTGCCTCTTTTCTTGTTGCTAAATAAATAAGTAATCTTAATGCATCATACATTAAGTCTATTTTGCATCTAGGCCTCTTAAATTACGCAAATAGACTCTTTTTGTGGTCACTCCATGTAATGTAAAATCGACCAAAAATACCGTGTACCACTCTAAGGTTGAAGATCATTTGATATTATAAAACAAGGTTGATTTTCACGTGCGTCTCTTTTATTGTTACCTAGGTTCAAACGTATCGCTAAACTTTTGTCAAAACTAGTAGACTATTTTCTCTGTAGCCTGTACAGCCTTGCCCGAAAGTATTCAGCACCCATGACCTCTCATTTATGAGGGGTATCAAATCAAAATAAAATTAATTAAACAACTTTCAACTGATCTATTCTGGTTGACTCTGGTGGACTCGAGACCAGGGTTAGTGAAGTGTTTGATATTTATGGATCAAAATAACTAAAGTATCAAAACAGTTTAAAGTTGTTTAATTCGACGTCCTATTGCTGAGGTGAAGGTGAAGCTGATGATTTTTTTTTTTAATTTTGTTATTTTACAAAGCTAGAGATGAATTTGTAATTGAAATCGTGTTTTATTTTAAAAAAATAAAATGTTACGAGAGGTCCTTGCTGACGTTGCTCTACTGGGTCCAATTAGAACTATCTCCGGACCCGTTCAAACATACAAAAAAGTATCAATATCGGTAGAGCTGGTTAGGAGTGTACTGTACATTTTGTTACATACAAACCTGTACGTGTATATATATACCTGTACGTGCTATTGAACTCCTCGTAAACGAGAAGATTATTCTTCTTTCATATTAATTTTTATTTAGTTTAGGATACGGTTTAAGGAATATAAATAGTCCGGTCATGTTAGGGCAAAAAGTAGAGGTAACGTTACAACAATCCCCATAGAGCCGTACATTGGTACGAAACTTATAAATTTATATATGAAATGTAAAAAGTCCCGATCTAAACCACGTATTTAATAAAATACATTCTAGATCAAAGTTCTCAAAAATCGGTAAGTTTTATACCTGATATAAGTAAAGTAAATGAATGAAGAAAAGTAGAACAATTCGATTTATGGTACAATACACTGACTAACCTATTATGGGATGAATTAATACAACGGGCCCCAAACTAGGCAAAGTCTGTATCTTGGGTATAGTATAATATAAATATACCTGAAAGAAATTTTTTGGTAATGCAATTTCTAACAACAATGGTACTTGTTTTTAACATAAGGGTTCTTGCGATGTAACCGTCGATGGGAATTGGGGACTTTGCACAACTCAATAAGGCGCTTATAAGACCTTAGAAAAGCAAAACCGTGCACCGACTCGCTAATTCTTAATATGAGAAGTAATAGAAATGTATCAACTGTCGCTTTAGGAGATAAATTTATTTAAAGCAGATTATTAGTACAATATGTTTTATTTACATAGTAAAGTATATGGAATGTATTTGATATTTTTGGGAATGGTTTCTTATATTTATTTTTGGCCAATTGAATAAAAGTTTTCATGCACTGTAACTCACGCGGGCCAAGCCGCGAGCAGGTCAGCTAGTTTTACTTATAATTGCTGTCATTTTACATATTCAGATTAGAATTGTTTTTATATACACAATGGTCATTTGACCACTATATCACCTGATGTTAAGAGTATTTATTCCTAAACCCGTATCTCATACTAGTTCTTTATGAAATCATATAAAGAGAAATCAATCAACAACTGTTTTTTTCTGTATAATTTGCGTTTTAAAATCCATATCGGTTTGGAAACAAAATCAGTTATGCTTAGTGAAAAGACTGAAGAACTAAATTGTGAACGAAATCTATTGCAATCGAAGGTGAAACGTGCAAAAAATATGATTAACTCTATCACATAGACTTATTTAATTACATAGTTATTATGTACTATCATGTTGTATATTTAAATAAAAAACTTGAATCATAGCAGTCTCTTTTATTTCACACAATTCATAAAGGAAATAAAGGATAGGGAATTTTGTCATTGTGCATTGGTTCAATAGCTTAAGAGCTGGTTTTATCAATATTTAAGGCCACCAATTGTATAAATGGGTCAGTTAGTTCTTAAAATTTTGATAACCACCTAGTTTTTTCATCCGTCGCGGCTGTCGTGGTAAAAAGCGTTTACAACTGGTTGTTTGACTACAGTATCCAAAGCAAAAAACCACTATCGCTGTCGTACCGCAGCGTAATACAATTGAACTTAGCACAAACTGTCCTTTATCTATTACAACTGTGACACAGAGAAATTAGAGTTTGGGGGGTCAGTACGTGCGTTATTCAATTGTTTATAGAATTGCGATACGGTGACTGATGCATGTTATTCCTGTTTCAGACACGGATCAAAGAACATATGAGATTTTTTTTAACAATTTGTTGCCTTCACTATGTATTATAAAACTGGCCCTTAAGCGGCCTTTTTTAATCGTTTTTTCGTAGTTATTTTTTTTTCCCATCACACTCAGACCCCCGCACTAGGATTCCCTGTATCGCGGGAGTCATGGACACACACAATCACAGCACACAAACATCCAAGACCCGGGACAAACATCTACACTCATCGCACAAATGTTTGCCCCTGCCGGGATTCGAACCCAGGGTCCCGAAGACACAGAATTCATGTCGATGACACAAACCACTGCGCCACGGGACCGTCTAATCTTTACTTGATGTTTTTCACTTTTTCATATTTTATTTGAAATAGCGGATTATTAAAGATTACGTAAGCAAGACTCAATAATTAAGTCGCATCGCAACTATTCAACTCAGTACTAAGTACTATTATTTATATAGAATAAAGTGTTTTAAGTCTGATTATTTGTTCGATGACGATACGATTACGAATATTTGAATTTTTCGTGCTACATACTTCTGTCACTGATCACAGAAGATCAGGCTTTTGATCACCTTATGCATAATAAGTAAACTTAACCATACGAGTAGTCGTTTTTAAGTAATTTATTTTCTCAGTTTGGTGAGGGACACATTTCATAAAGGGAGCTTTATTTAAACGACTTATGGAAGCATAACCACTCAATTCCCTTAACCCCGTCATCTGGGTTTTTACATATCGATAGTATCTCTGCAACTCGATAAACTATAATAAAATATTTCGTGGAACTGAGGTTTGATTGCTAATCGTGAAAACTCTTTTTCTCTTATGAAAATTGACTTACATTAGGTTTTTTCGAGTTATTTGTTATAATCGGCTACTGGAACACGTTAATCTTCGAATTTAGTTTTGCTGTCTTTCTTGTTACTTTTGCCGCTTTTTTTACTACTCGCAGATCCGGGGGTTTTTGAACAGCTGAACAACTTACTGAAGGTGGTTTGCTTTTCGCAAGGTGTGCCGCGGATCATCTGAGCGGTTGGCGCCGTCAAAACTCTAAAGTTTACTTCATTGAAATCCATAGTTCCGTAGAGGAAACGAGATTGACGGTTGCTTAACATCCATAAGTTCCCCTCATGGTCAACCTACGAAGTGGAAAACGGTTTTAAGATTCCAAACTGTTACTAAAGTTCGACTCAACTACGGAGGTCTGCAATGACTCTTTAGTCGCTATTTGGCCCAAAAAGACCGTTTCATTGCTGTTCAGACTTCGCTCAAGCAGTAACAGCATCCTAAAGGCGAAAGCCGAGAAATTTCATCGTCAAATCAAATCAAATTCGTTATTTACTAGAATGTTGTAACAAAAATGGTGGTAAATATACATTATGTCCAGAACATTCTACCATTACAATGGCGTGCAAACAATAAACATTACATCAAAAAATTAGAAATATAAATGAAAATTGTAGATGTCAAAAATTAAATGTCCTATAAAAATCAGTCCTCTGGTGTGGAAACTAATTGAAAGGACTAAATCACTTTTACTGTGATAATATTTAATTGTACATAACATACATATATGTACATTGTTAATATTTAATTGTATTGTATTTATATTATTATACAATACAATTATTATTTTTTTAATTATTATTTATTGTAATTATATTATACTAGTAGCGCCCCGCGGTTTTACCCGCGTGGTGATAATTGATGATGATAAAAAGTCTAGCCTATGTGTTAATCCAGGGTCTAAACTGTCTCCATACCAAATTTCATCAAAATTGGTGTAGCCGATTGAGCGTGAAGAGGTAACAAACATACACACATAAGTACACACAAACTTTCACATTTATAATATTAGTAGGATTGTGAATATCGACTAAATTGTCTGAATAAATCATTAAATTAAAATGGTTAGTTAATTATAGGGCCCATAGTTTGTGGACCACGAGTGAGGCCTGTGGCTAGCAGACATCGTATGGCTGGAATAATGATTGTTTGGAGAACTCGTCTACTCCTGTGGCAAACTCAGAATTAGAGATCTACCCGGGCGGCGGCGAAGCTCGTCTGTTATACGACCGCTCCAGATGAAGAAGAATTAAAATAGAGTATAGAGCCAATATTTTAGGACACTAGTGCCAGCCAGAGTGCTTCATATTAATAGAGTGCTGATTCTCTTATTTATTAGGACAAGTGCTTCATACACAATACAATAGTAATTCGAATTTAATTACATATAAATAAACCTGGTATTCTGCTAAATATTGCGGTTGCATTGTAGGTAATTTCGTTGTGGTAGAAACTAGATCTATATAACCATAACAATATTCGAAATAAAACAACATTTCGAAATAAAGAATATTGATTGATTGAATTATACTCTCAAGTAGAATAGCAAAACTAGGAAAAAATATATGAGCAATGTGTTTAGTAGGATTGCTACCCAGATCTTATAACAAAACCCGGCCCAATAAGATGAGCCAAAATTTACCTTGATGTCATTCGGGAATTCCATCATATTGCAATCGCTAAAAATGAGTGCATTGTTCTCAGCGTTAAAGAGTTTCTCCGTATTCCAGCAGCCAACGCCGTTTCTACTTAGCTGTAAAAGAACATTCAAAATCACTAGGGGCCTTGGCCTTTATTAACTCTTAACTTTATTAATATGCATCATTATCGTCATCACCATCATCATCATCTCTGCTGCACTGCTGCAACACTGCTAGACATACGCCTCCTCCATTAATCTCTACATAATAAAATATAATCAAATTCTTAAATACTAATATTGTCACATGCATATTAATGCAGTGGACAATATTAGTATTTAAGAATGTAGATAAATAAAGAGCATAATAATTAAAATTGAACCTTAATCCGACATCACGTTTTTACAATCGTAATTACACCGTATTATCACCGTATCCCTTTGACGGTTCACTAAATATAATTGTTCACTTGAACACATGGGAGTCACATATTATGGACTGTACGAGTCAACTGATCCTTTTTCAATGCAATATTCCGCAAAATGTGGAACGAGCTCTTTTCCTCACCCAAGTGTAATTCTCTTTTCCTCTATATTCCCCAATCAATATTGATACTTGACGGGGGGCTACAGAGTCTTAAAACGATTGACAAGCTATCGCAACGCCTCCAGTGTGTGTCACAGATAGGTAAGTATCTATCGGAGATGGTAATCGCTTACCATCTAAACTACTTGTAATTTTTTCCTGTGCCAATCTTTTGGAGAATTTAGAAGAATTTAGCGGGACTTAATAAAAATGACATCCATCAGTCCAACTTTCGCCCTTATTAAGATTTAGTATCGTGTTGTTTTCGTGCGCTATTGAAAATTTAAACATCGTTATATCGATTTCATAAAAAATCAATATGAATACTTACTATAATTGCTTAATATTACCAAAGAATAGAATTAAGTCACAATTTAAAAAAAAAACTCCTTGTGTTCTATTCTCAATCTTCAGTTCAGTCTATTTAACGATGAAACATACATGAGAATGAAAAGCCCACCCTGGAATAGTTCTCAATGGGACTAATTCAAATGGTTCGACGATTTCCTTTCGATAAATGTTCAAACAAGATTAATAAGAAGGGATGTGCTGCTCTAGCTTCTCGAACGTAGACCGCATAAATTAGGTTCATGCACTTGTTTTATCAAAATCACTTATCAGGATCGCATTCGGCTGGCACTTGTGCAGCACGTCTGGTTCTCACTAAATGTTTTTTATAATTAGGCAGAAGTAATTCCTTCCTGTGCTTTCACAAAATGCACAAATAACATGTGTAATACTAACAACTGGGTATACATTTGCCTGTAGTTGATAGTTTAGTTTTTAGTTGAGTACATGATCTTAACTCCTGCCTTATCTTTCTTTTTAATAATATCATAGCCAGAAAATTATTCTCCAGTTCAGATTAATTTAGGAAAGAAATCATACAAACGTGGTGCCAGTTTCTTTGCAAAAAGATTAACCCTAGACACAAATTACGTTTTTGTAAAGGCTGCGCTTCATTTTGATTAAATGTAGTCTAGTAAGTATTTAATACTTAGATTGTATACTTACTTGCGAGTAAAATAATACATTATTTTGAGTATCATAATCGCAGGCGGTTGCTTGAGTTTTTGGCCCCTTATCACCGATTACCTGTATTAAATAATAAAGATAAAACATGAAAATCACAAACATTCATTTTTAACACACAAAAAAGAATGCTGTTATCTATGGGATTTGTTAAAAAAAAATGTAGTCTCAGGACTCTTTTAATTATGGAACTATTGGGAAAATTAAATACTAAAGGTTATGTTTTCAGATTAGGCCCACACGAGGTCCCTACTGAGCCGGGTCAAGTTCCAATAGTTGCTTCCATTTCTTCGACAAAACATGCCCGGCAATACTTAGACTTATATAATGACCCTCTAAGATCAGTCCGCCCTTCCCTTAGGAGTTGGTACTCTGTGCAAGTGCATCTATAAAACAATCTGAGGAAGCCGCGAGCGCAACAGCTAGTCCTTAGTAAATATGCTTAAAATATTGGCATATATACCATGTTAATTACTCGTGGTATGCTTAGAATACGTACTAATACTCACAACAACTCCGTTGAAAATGTCTTCGTTTGGAGTATCTTTGTTTCTTAGTAATTTTGTTGACATTTTGAATTGTTTCGTGCTGGACGTTGGATGGAAATATAGGTCGCGATAGCTGAAACAATATTATACTTGCTTAATCAAATATGTGCAAAATGTTTGATCTACGTAATTAATTCATTATGAATGTATAAAACACGGGAGTTACTCACGTAATAAGTCAGAGGCTTCCGACTATAGTTTCAACTACATTTGGTAGTCTTTTTCAAGGAGAATACGGGGCGCTCGCGGACGCGGTCGCGATTCGCCTAGTGGAATTGCCAACTATAGTCGGAACCCTCTGACTTTTTACGTGAGTAACTCCCGTGTTTTATACATTCATAATGTGTCAAAACCACGTCAGTTTTAATAACGTAATTAATTCATATCAATGGACGTATTGAAATTATAACTTTCCTCGTATCCTTTGGCGTACGGCAGCCTAAAGTAATACGTGCAAAAAATAAAACTAGAAGTGACTACAAAAAATACGACCGCATGATTATTTTTACAATTTCGAATACCCAGTGTCACTTTTATAATAAAAATTACGGCTTCTCTTAATTTAAAATACATTAAACCATTTACGCTACAGTGCACAGCAAAGAAATAACCATCCGTCGTCGGTAGCTACGTAGGTACACACATATATTCCAAAAATAGTCCTTCAGGCGCTGTCGGGTAAAGTGTAAACCAGAGCTGCTTCTGGCAGCTAAATATTGGTCGACCAATATTTGGCCGATGTCTCTCGGACGACTCCTCCGTCAATATTAAGGTATGTTAAAAATCAAAGTCACTTGACTACACATTGATACATATTTAGAGCAATACGAACTTAAACTTATGCTTGAAGCTATACTATTTCGGAAAAGTTGTGGCATAAACAGTAGCCTATAAATATCCGGGCGAACTTCACGTCACATTTCATGTCCAAAATCAGTTCAGCCGTTTCAGCGTGAAGGAGTAACAAACATACAAACGACCGATGAACTTTCGCCTTTATAATATTAGTGTAATAAGTATTTTTATTATTTTCAAAATCTTATCTAAGTGCAATTGTAGGGCATATGGTATCGCGAAGTTTTTTGAAGACATTTTTTTTTTTAACATTCACACAAGGTCTTCAGGTCCCAAACTAGGCGGAGCCAGTACTATGGTAACCTGATGAATGATATATATACTTCTATACAAATACACACCCAGACACAGGTCAAACAGACATGTTCATACACACAAATATTTGACCTGTCCGGGAATCGAACCCGGGACCAGCGGCTCAGAAGGCAGAGTGCTACCAACTGCGCCAACCTTGACCTACCCTTGACCAGTTTTTTGACTGGCCAGTCAAAAAACATTGATATGTTCCTTAAAATTATAGAACATATTCATCAATAGCTATTTATTAAACTATATTAGTCTTCGCAGCGGATGTGGTATAAGAAATTGTATGAATAGTGTTTTTGACACCTTGGGTTACCTTGTCAAAGTTCTAGTAGGGATCCCTATTTATTTCCAGTAATAAATGTACCTATATTCCCATGCTACATAAGAAAAATATACATGAAAAATATTTTTATATCGGTCCGATAGTTTTGAGTTTGTTCGTTGCATAAATTCGAATCTTGCCTCTATATTATTAGTATAGGTATAGCGATGGGGCATTGCCGTAGCACTCGTCAACCAATGATAGAATAGGGAAGGTGGAATTGAATTATGTAACTCCGATGCACATTATCCGAAAAGTATGTGATAAAAAACCAACAGGCATGTAACTACGCCAGTGTCAAATCTCTGAAGCCTCGTTCTACCAGAGTCGCTGCAGATGATGTTTTTTGTTCGCCTCTCGATTGAATCGGCGTAAAATACTGTCTCGTTTTAGCAAGCATACCAAGATAGTGAAATGGTAAACTAAAGAATTACAATCTCACCCCTGATTATTCGGCTTCGACAACGCTGCACTCGAGACCCCATCACTCCAGTAAAAGTCTATCCCTCCCACTTTGTAAACCCCAGCATGAGGATCAAAGTGGAAGTAGGGATTCTCAACTCTCCATGCTTCGTTGTCGTTGAGACTGTATACCACGATGGCGTTGGAACCCATGTCGGTGATGTACGCATAGCTGTTTGAACAATCTTTAGCCTTATTTGGGACAACATCTACCACCTGCAAATGTATAGAACGAAGATCTAGAATTAACTGGAATGAACACGTTTAATTTATTTTGTAGTGTTGTGTATAAGAAATAAATTTATATTTTCTCCTTCTTTTTGCTCTGCAACAGCAACGGCCGCTAAGAAGATGCGTTCGTAAGGTTATTTTAATAATTATTTTCCGCAGTTTAAAAATATAAGATAGTCTGATTTCATATTTGAGATTGTGTCAGATGTCTAAATACTAACTTACCCGGCAAACGTTGTTCTGCCTTTTAATGGAGTGTGGTGGTGGGAGGCTGAAAACGCTTCAGGACATATTCTTATCCCTACCAAATATAGAAGATGTTGTTTATTGTATACTAGCTGCGTCCCGCGGTTTTACCCGCGTGGTGATGATTGATGATGCTGATGAAAAGTAGCCTATGTGTTATTCCGGGACCTGAAGTATGTACATACCAAATTTCATCCAGATCCGTTCAGCCGTTCTGTTGTGATTGAGTAACAAACATCCATCCATCCAAACTTTCGCATTTATAATATTAGTAGGAACTGGATTTGGCTTACAGAGATTCTTATATGTTTGTTATTTTCATCTCCATGTACAAGTAAAAACAATACGACGGTCGCTCTGGCGCAGTGGTTAGTGTCAGTGACATGACTTCTGTCTCCGGGACTCTGGGTTTGAATCCCGGCAGGGGCAAACATTTGTGCGAAGAGTGTACAAAACTCAAACACATTATCTCGTTGATGTCACTTTCGGTTGCTTGGAGTTATTTTACCTAAGTGTGTGAATCGAGGAACTCTGTTCGTTGCGGAGCAGGCGGAACTAGTTTATGCAACTGTCATAGGTAGATAAAGGTATATGCATTCTGCTGTTATTACTGAAAAGGGTGACCGCCAATGGCATTTTCAACTGAGAAAGTTTCGAGACCGCGACTTTCTGTAAGCGTCAGCGACAGCAAATAGCTGTCGAGAGACTTGGACCTTGCAGGAAATGGACCTTGTGATCATCAGGCAGACGTATATGTATTGCTTGCAGTATAAGACGTAGGTGCTCTTACGGGCTAGATAAATGGAGTGAAAAAAGGAAAGGTCATGAACCTAAAGCAAACTTGCGTAATTAACAACGTAGCCTAGGTAGGTACCTACTTAATATTACGTTTATCTATAAAATAGATGATTAATGAAACTTACTACGCTAGTGAAGACTGAAGAATCTCTGAGTACTTCCTCTTCAAGCTCGTATTTATGAAGAAGCTGGTTAGTTTCGAGGTCGAAGATTAGTATGCCCGGCTCGACTAATTGTTTTGCATCACCTGGTAATTAATAATTATCATAAAATTACGTAAGTAAGTAGGTAAGTACTATTAACTATGACGTAAATTTCTTTTCAACCGACATCTCAAAAAGGAGTTACAGATATGATATATGCATGCAGGTATTTGTCTTGATAAACCATTAACTTACCATCTCATCGAATAGGCTACGTAGGTAACGTAGCCTATTCTGTGCACGAACTTCTAGTTCTATTTTAAACTATAATTATTTGGAATATACTACCTAATTGGTAAAAATCTAGTCTTCTGCGTCTATAATTATGTATGTATAGAATTGATAAAACTATCTCATTCCTCCATGATAAAGAGAAATACGCAGCATTTTGCAGCTTGAATGCAGTGTAACCGTTATGTCTGGGAGCGAACGTCCATCGGCGTACCTGTACAGGTACCGAATAACGCTGACAGACGGTCCACGGACGGTTACAATATCATTTTTAACCGGCTTCAAAAAAAATGAGGAAGTTCTCAATTCGACATGTATGTTTTTTTTTGTTTGTTACCTCAGAACTTTCGCCTGCGTGAACCAATATTGATCGTTCTTTTTTTATTTGAAACTGGTGCTTCGCGTGTGTTCCCATTTAAATTTCATTAAAATAGGTCAAGCGGATTTTCAGTTACACCAATAACTGAAAAGTGCTACGCATACGTCGGTGACATTATATTTGCGGATAGAGAAATCGGTGAACATGGGTACACATTGACAATTGATCCAGTGAGTAGCAAAGGTCACAGAAAAGAGTGATAAAAAAACTTTTACCAAAAAATGGAACCGAATTCAACACTCAAAAGTGTGCAATAACTTGTTGAAGTCGGTACCATGATAGTTCACAAAAGTAACTATCATCACAATATTGTGCTCATGGTACCGACTTCGACAAGTTATTTCACAATTTGAGGGTTGAAGTCGGTTCGATTTGTTTGGTAAGATTTTTTTCTATTATACGCCACATAAATACTGCTCAAGGTACATTTTAGATAGCGGTACCACGCAATCTTTATTGCTATGTATAGGGTTTCGGTCTTTGAGTATACAGCCTCCGCTCCTCTGAGGTTTCGGTACATAGCGCCTGACCTTTTTTAAAATTAACTTAGAAGAATTGATTGCTGAATACGTTTGTACTATACCAGTTATATCAGCAACGCCATTGTCCACTACCCAAAGTCTGCTACAGCTGTCGACGTGAGCTCTAAACGCGCAGACCACTGTACTGTTATGTGGTGCGGAATCCGCGTTTTGGGGGATGAACGCTTCCGCCCAACTCGGGTAAGGATTTAGGAGTTGCTCCTGAGTACCGTTTACGTAAACATAGTTCAGAGAAGAGGGGACACCTATAATTGTAAGAAATAGGTAAAAGTTAGCAGATATTCTTTTGAAATGTAACATGCATCTTTCTAAGTTCTGACTAAGATCAAAGAAATCTTGGATCACCAACATAAAGACCTAGCCTATTTTGGAACCCATTGTCAATCTATTTGTACATACTTACGAGCTCCTTTGATTATTGTTCATTGCTATTCACCTACTAACTGTTATGGTATGCATTGTGTTGCTCTCCGCATTCATATTGCGCACAGCTAATGAGTGGAATTCATTGCCTAATTTGCCATTAGGCAATGTGCCAGTGTATTTCCGCATAAATACAATCTATCTTCTAGTCACGAGTGTGGGTATCTTCTATACAGGCGTGCTCTATCGTAGAAGCATCATCACTTAACATTAGATGAGATTAAATTGGTCTAACGATTGCTTATTCTCAATAATAATAAAACTATATTTTCTTTACTTAGAAAAGAGTAAAAACGATACACTCAAGCGATAATAATTAAAGGGTTGTAAAAATCAGCCGACAATCGGCACTGATCGTTTCCCCCGCTATCATAAGGTTGCAGTGAGGACATCGTGATTTAACTACAGCATTTTAACATAACATTTGCTAAAACCCGCCTAACAAGCAATTACTTTAAAGGTGTTTTTAGACTTCCTCGGTTTGAACACAGGTTATAAAATGTAGCATCATGGCTCTTGAATTTCACTGAAATTCACAATTTTTTTTCGTTTAGAAAACATTGAGGTCGTTCGTCGTGGGCTTCGATCATGTATTCTTGATCGAAGGTCGTGGGTCAGTGACACTGACATTACAACCGCGACCCAGTGTTCGAATCCCGGCTGAGGCAAACATTTCTATGAGAATAAAATGTGTAAGTATAAATGTGTTTTTTCGGGTCTTAGATGTTGAACAAATGTCGCGTAACAAAATACACCTAAGCGTCATTGAAGGACACTACCAAATAGAAATAATAAACTAATAATAGAAACTAAAATAATAGAAATACAAAAACCTAATAGAAACAAATTCTATATCTCAAAAACTAAGGCCAGAGAGAGGGTGTTTTCGCAACTTACCCTTCACAGGAGGGTTCCCACCCTCCTGCCCTCTTGCCCCCTCCCCCCTCTGTCAATTTCCCACCCCGAAATCAATGTCTCAAAGTATATCTTAGAAAGGGGGTTCTGCAACTTCCCCTTCACAGGGGTGGTTCAACCCCCCCCCCCCCCCCTCCTGCACCACCTCGGCCCCTTAAAACGATGTTTTGTACTCTAAAGCTGAGGCCATGGTTGTCCCGTATCTTGGCAAATCTGGGAGGCATATCGAAATATGTACATAACGATATCTAACGAAAACCTTGAATATTTCAGTGCACTACGACTGCTAGGTACTTTCATACGTGCTAGAAAATATCACAACTCGATTCATAGTCGCTGATTTGTCAAAAAACCTGTCCAGTTTATGCCCGTAATTGGGAGGTATTTTTTATGTTTATTTCACCGGATTATACAAACATAATAATATAATGTGACCAGATACGGTAGGTACTAATAGGAAAATATGTAAAAACCTTTTTTCCATCGAGGAATCGTGATAAATAGCTTATCCTTCCACCTGGCAATTCCAGTCGGGATGTTATTCTCAGGAATGAAATCTCCGTTGTCCATAGCAGTTTCCTGTACCTCATTACTTTCCCACACAAAGCCGATAGTTTTCCATTGAAATTTCGGGGGTATCAAACAAACTGATTGTTGAAAAAAAAATAGCAGAATTAAAAGGTAACGTGTCATATTTTAATATTATGTTTATCTATTTTATTACTATGTTTATCTAGTGCCCCATCTAATATTTCAAGAATTTTATTACGTTTATTTGCTTTCACATATTGGCTCCTTATTCTATTTCCAACTTCATTTGGATATTTCACTGGATATTTGTGATTTTCACAAAGGAAATAGAGTTGGTGATATGTTCGCATAAAGAGAAGACCCTCCCCTCACCTCCCCTTAGGATCACTTGAAAGAGAATATATAATAGAATATATAATACATAATCTGAACTCGAAGGTCACATCTTTCTACGCTGACAAACTACTAAATTAAACAATTTTAGTATAGTCTAAGAGCTATATCATACTGGCGATTTGCGAGCTTATAATAGGAGAGAGACGATGTTCGTAGCGTGTACGTCGCCGCGTCGACAGCGCGCAGCGTCATCGCCGCGAATACGCAGCTGATGATGGTGATTTTAAAAATATGCCTGTGTTAATCCAGGGTATAAGCTATCTCCATACCAAATTTCATCCAAATCCATCTAGACGTTTAGACGTGAAAGAGTTACAAACATAAGTATATCCATACTCACAAACTTTCGTATATAAAATATTAAATAGGATAAGGTACGGATATGGAATATTATTCATACGATAGACAATTATATTATATTCGCCTATGTTCATACCTAGTTGATAATCTCTCACGAGTTTTGTCAAATTGTTAATATATCAATCGGGGCTTGATCGCGAGAAAAACATTTAGTAATTTATTTACCTCGACGTTTCGACCAAGTTGCATTAGGCGTGGTCACGACAAGACTTGAGAAATGCGGGTGGCAATATCGGCGAGAGAGCGTAGTTTCTCCAATTACCCAGTCTTGATCTTGATAAACTGTAGGGCTGTCACAGCCCTGCAAAAGCACAGGGTTGTCACGACACATAACACTGACAGTATCTTTAGTTTTTTCAGGATGAAAACCGCCGCGACGCGAACATTTATAAATCACTGGGTTCCAAGATGTAGACAACCTAAAACCATCCTCTCAAATGATATTTTTATGTTTCCTGATCGTGACTATATCTATCGGGGCGGTCAAGCCCCGATTTATATTAACAATGTGTTTGAATCGCGAAAGTCTAAAAAATTTATCTAATTATTAGACTACAAGTAGCGCCCCGCGTTTTCACCCGCGTGGATTACGGTGTGCCCGCTATCTCAATTATCCCACGGGAACTATACTTTAACGGGATAAAAGTAGCCTATGTGTTAATCCAGGTTTTAAAATATCCCCATACCACATTTCATCGAAATCGGTGTAACCGTTTGAGCTTGAATAAGTACCAAACATACACACATACACACAAACTTACGCATTTATAATATTAGTAGTAGAATGTACTACAATTAATAATTGTTACCTAACAATCGAAAAAAAGACCGGGTTAATTTTTGAATCTTTTGTAAAAAAGATCAAAGTAATATAATAATATAACTCTCAGTAAGGTGATTACTTATAAAATGATCTTTTTATATTCACTTATCTTTTACGACGACGCGGCGTCGTCTTCAAAGCAATAATGCTAGCACCAGTGTTTCCTTTTTAGAATCAATCGTGTTACTGTCGAAAACTCTGATAGTTCGTCGCGAGTGCGTAGCGCACCCATGGCAACCACGCTGCGTTCTCACGGTGGAATCGCCGCGTGTTTGTGACGTAATACCTACACGTTACGAACACGCCTAGCGCTTAATACGCTTCAAAATCGCCTGTGTGATTTATACTTATATATAATATAATATATCTTTGACTTTACACAAAGAAGTTGAAGTTGACATCTTACCCAGTGAAAATTCAAGTTCTGAATCGGATCTACAATCCGAGAAGAGAAGAGGTAGAGATGTACCTACATTATCAAAGATCACGTGGATCTGTGGTCATTAGATAAAGCCGCGTTAGCAGCAGCCTACAAACTAAATAGAGTACTGCGAGCAGCCAACTATGGTCAAAGAATGGGTTTACCCAGGAAGCTGATATTATCAGCTGAACCTGTCTATCAAATGTAACAACGTTTTGAGTTGGTTTCTAAATTGGAGAACCTTCCACAATAACCTTGTAGTTTAGCCTTCTTACCTTCAAAATACCACCACTTCCTTCAGGTACTGAAATATTTTCGATGACCTCTTCTGGTGTCCATTCTGGTGGTACACCACGAAGTAGTCCAATTTTGGTGACATTGAAAGATGGTATAAATGCTTTTAATTTACTCGCTTTTAAACTATTGCTAGACATTAATGAATTTGCATCGTTATAGACAGAGAAGGCTAGTGTAATTCTGTTCCTACCTATTCTCATTACAGAACTATTAATTATACGCTGGAAGGCATTTTTTTTCAAAAAAATTCCAAATGCCACAGGGTGAAGAATAGACCCATCATCACTTGATTTTGTTTCCCTTTGAACATGTACAATGAGTAATTTATTTATTTACCTCGACGTTTCGACCAAGTTGCATTGGTCGTGATCACGAGAAGACAGGATAAATGCGGGTAGCAATGTAGGCGAGAGCGCGTAGTTTCTCCAACTACCCACTCTTGATCTTTTTAAACTGTAGGGCTGTCACAGCCCTGGAAAAGCACAGGGTTGTATCTTTAGTTTTCTCAGGGTGAAAACCGCCGCGACGCGAACATCTATAAATCACTGGGTTCCAAAATGTAGAACAACCTAAAACCTCTCGATTGAAATTTTTGTTTCCTGATTTCAACCGCTTCACGTACGATTCTAGAAAAATAATGGCGGTTCGTGGATAAATTACTACATTTTTTGCTCGCGATCAAGCCCCGATATTATTAACAATCTAAAGACTCATATTTAGTTCTTGCTACCGAAATAAAACCTTGGGGATTTGAACCTACATTAGAAGCCTTTTACTTTTGGATTTTCTACTGAAGTGCTGCTATCATTACAGCTTTCAGATATTTTGATATTTTCATCACTATCTATGCAACGACATCCTTGCCTTGCCATCTACTGCTTGAGCGTGCTTCCTTTTTTCATGTTGCAGATTTTACATATTTTGTGCAAACGGCTCCGTTTCCGTCCAGTACGCTGGATATTAGACCCATTCGTGTCCATACTACTCATTAGATAAAATACTACTGGCTGACATGATTACAAAGTTGCCGGGGGGACCATGCCCCCGGGTCCACCAGGTCGGGCGACTCGTTCATCACCAATAAATGAGAAAAAACTTACCGAGTCCGATGAATCGATAAGCTAACACTACTATATATACAAAAGAACTAAAATTATTTACACTTTAATACTCTACAGATCTTTAAATTACAAAAAATGCAAATTAATTTTTCAGAGCGAAAAAATATCGACCGCATTCGACGTTTCCCGCGCTTTTGAGTGTGTCGTTCACCTTTCCTGTATTTAAGCGTTCACCACAGAGTATTTCGCTGCGTTGCCAAATCTACGTATTTTAGGCCATTCCTGCTAATCTACGTAATTCAGTCCCAAAATCTACGTATTTTTCATCAAATTTTACAAATTTGTTGCATAACATATGGAGTCTGAGTTGGCATAAAAACGATCTATATCATTCTAACGCAGTCTTGACTCGCCAAACTAAAGACAAAGTAGAAAGCATAGTATATTATATTTGCCATCATTACATTTACCACCATAGACCTGTGACTCAGGTGAGTGTGTCAAATGATATGTCATATGTCTCGTCACTGCGTAAATTATTTGACTATATTGTTACAGGGGATTTTACAGAGATTATTTTGCATTTTGTTTAATTTCCAATATGAGTGTCCTTTCGGATGTTCGTAAGTTATTACCATTAAGTGACTTTTAAAGCAAGGAAAAGGGCATAACTAACAAATCTGCACCTATTTACCTATTCACTTTTTCATATTGCTCATCGCAATTTCCAAATCGCGAAGAAAGTAATTCAGTTGCGCTTAAGTTCATACAGCTCTATTGAATCGTAGGGAAAGCGACGAGCTGCTTTCGTGCGAAGCTGCTAGCTGTTATGTGCGCAACTTGATTCAACTAAACTTGAAGGAGTATTAAACTTGACGCGCCCAAAATGTGGGGCCAAAACAATTAACTAAAAATTAATAAAAGACAAGTACTCAAATATATATCGAACATATTTCGACTGAATGAGTGGCGATGTTTTAATTTCATTGTAAAATTCATCATTATATTTTTGAGCTTCGTGCGTAAATTAGTTGACTTCAATAATGCTATTATTTTTTAAGCCATGTAACCAAGTTGAAGAACACAGTCTGAATAATTATAATCGTCAGTTGGTACCAAGATCAGGTAAAAGAAGAAAGTTGTAAAAATTATATTTGTGTCTTAGTGTGTTTTACTTATAAAGTTTATTATATTATATATTATACATTCATTATACTATGAAATGTATTGCAGAAAGCTGATATTTGTACCATTATCTTTTAAATTTCATTAATTAATTCCCTTTGGATCCTTTCTGCGAAAGTGTTAAAAATATTATTATTTTTGAAGTCAAGAAAAAAGTATGTAGAACTACGGACCTTTTCACATGCAAATAGTACAATTCTACGTATTTTTCGAACCTGGCCTACGTCTTTTTAAAATCAGAGTTGGCAGCCCTGTTCATTTGGTATAATGAATCGTTTCACGATTTCAGTCGCGTGCTCTATAAAATTCATTTTCATTTACTTGATTTGTGCTTGCAATAATCAAAAATAATAACCAATTTAACCCAGACCTTGAAGTTGTATGCATTGTTTGTGTATTTGTGGTTAAGTGTCATACCACTGCTCAGAAAGCGAAAGTCATACAGAATGTCACAGGAAGAAGGTTGTACTGCTATTGGGGATACCAAAACAGAAAGTGAGGTAAACGTTGAAAAACGTATTGGTTGCGCTCATTATAAAAGAAGATCGAAGTTTGTGGTGAGTTTAACATTTATAATACATATAAGCTTAAGTTTTCCAGGAAACAAGTCGGAAAAAGCCGCGTTCAAAACACTCGTGCTATATTTATACCTAAAGCGTAGAATTCTTGATGATGGTTTTGGTGTATCAGGAAACAAAGAAAAGCCAACGAACTTTGGCAAGACGCAGTTTGATTCGTATATTCCCGCTTTGTTCAGTAAACGAATGTTATTTACTATAAAAAATATAGAGATTTTTTTTATTCGACTATTCTCACGCGTCAATCGCATACTTAAATCATACACTATAGATATTGTCCTGAGGGGATAAAAACATACACAAATTTGATTTTTCTGTAGAATTCTAACCTACCACCTGGCATTTTAGTAACTAGCGTACACCAATGAGACCCAGAAGTATATATTATTCTATACTTATCTATTTTTCTGAGTCTCTTTATGATCTTCGATGCAGAACCTACACTGTTGAAGTTATAAATCTACAGTGTAATTGCATGCATGCCAACATATTTAAATTTAAGACTAAATAATAACAAAACAGTATGCATAAGATCAAAGGGAAAATGTATCATAGCATATGCAATTTCATTAAACCTAATAGTAATTCAGAGCAACAACAATCATCGACTTTAGACTAAAAAATTTAAGTGAGATTTATTCCTGTTGGAGGTTAATAGATGATATTTTTTAGTAGTGCATGAGTTGGCAGCCTAGTGTTACCATTCACCGACTGCCCCCTTACCATTGTAAATGTAAACCAATTGAGTATGGGATGGCCGAGAACAAACTTGGAAACCACAATAAATAAATTACGACGCATCCAAGGAATCAGCGGATGTGTCAAAAGTATGCCATCTGCGGCACTTGATTTAATTCTAGGTCTTATACCCTTACATCTACACATACAACAGAAAGCAATGGCTTCAGCCTTAAGAATCAATTCATTAAAGCATTGGAAACAGGCAGGATTAGTAACGAATCAGTGTAAGATTCTAGACAAAGTAACAAAAATAGTTCAAATGCTCACCAGGGCACGGACAAAATAGCCAGCACATACCTAGATAACAAAGGGTATGAATCGACTATAGAAGATGTCAATAAGGACCTCTCAGGCGACTACAATATCTACAGGGATGGCGCAAAAAACAAGACAGGAGCAGGCTGTGGCTTCTATTCCCCAGAGTTACGAATCACAGAATCCATAGCTTTAAACAAAATTTCAACTGTTTTGCAGACAGCAGCCGTATGGTTACTCCTAGCAGGAAGAACAATATCAAATATAGACGCGGCGAGTAGTAAAAAGAAAAGGGATGAACTTCACTCCTTTTTCAGACAGTGCAGCTGTCATAAACGCACTCAGAAAACCCAGGACTAGGTCTAGGGTTATTTCAGAATGCCATACTGCGCTACAAAGTCTGTCAAATAAATACAAAATTATAATAAAATGGACAACGAGTCATGACATATGCTCTGGCAATAAAAGGTGCAGACACCCTTGCAAAAGAGGGAGCCAAGAAACACATCAGCAATGCTGCGATGGAGATCTGCAAGCCATGCTCCTCTATGTGTAGGAATTGGGATGGCTAGGGTAGTTGGCGGGAGAAATGCACAATACACCCTAAGCGGGACGTCAGCATAGGACTTATCACCCCCAGTCTGAATAAGAAAAGAGTATGGGTAGTCAGTTTAAGAAGTATGTCACACAAAATAGCAATATATTTGATATGAATGAGATAAAACAATTGATAGACCATGTTTTGAGGGAGGTGACAATGCAGATATATGATGGACTGTATTATCCACATAACAAAAGTGGAACATGAAACGTGCCACCTCAACAACATAATTGATCATATTAGCGATAGATTTGTCATAAATGTCAACAAATTATCAGAATAGTTTATAAGGTGATTGGCAAATTCCAAAAAGTAAGCCTTGTGTTGTAATATTTTATTTACATTTGTTAGAACTATCTTGAATTTAGAATGTTTGGTTATTAATCAGTGACATGGTAAATTTTTAGAGGCATAGAAAAATACAACATTATAGACCACAATTAACATGAAATAGGGATAAAAATATTTTTCACTTGTGTAAAATGTTTTGAGCAACAGGCATGTCACTATGTCAGTGATTTAACATGACATTTCTTTGCATACACAAAATATCTAAGTGGACGTCCTATGGCTGATATGATGATGATGAAAATTTGAAATAAAGATTTTGTACTTTTCATGAACCACAGATTATTATTTTTTCTATATCCACTTTCACCTCCCTCTTCGCCTTCGTGAAACTCGTCGTCTCCGCCTCTGCTAAGAAGGCCTCCATTACAACCCTGTTATGGATTATACACCATTACTCTGTTTTTATATACATATTGATCATCATTATTTTTTAAAACTACCATTGAGAGGCAGCATTATTGTTGAATATTGCAGCACATTGCAAATACTTACTCCTAAGCAGTCATTATTTCCCAGGTAGTGGTTGCACAGTTCAGATGCCTAGTTACCACATGAAAAAAAGTGAGTGGATAGCCAAGAATTACATCAAATTTAACATAATGAACTATGGCATACTGTACTGAAATCTTAAATGAAACATTGCACAAGCCTAATACCAATCACCAGTGCAAATGGGCCTTGTCTATGAACATAATAAATTAATATATTTTCCAGACACCATGCTGTAACAAGGTATATATCTGTCGTTACTGCCATGATGAGAATGAGCAGCACTACCTCAACCGCAAGCTTGTGACGGAGTTGATCTGCACTGAGTGTGATACACGTCAGAAAGTGCAAGAAGAATGCCAGAACTGTAAAGTGCGGTTTGGAAAGGTTAGTATGTTTTCACACCACAGCTTATTTGTAAAGAAGTATTATTGATTTGAAAATTGCTTTTAAAATACACTTTGATTCCTGCTGTGTTATGAGAGGCATGGACACTCAATTACAGCTGACAAACATCCAAAACCTGGGAGTAACACCTACACTCAATATATTTATTGCAATCGTTCGTACATTTAGTTGTCTTAAAAGTATATGTTAGCTGTACATGTATAGCAATAGAGTGCAGATGGAGACCGGTTTATTTGAATGATATGGTGACATTCTATAGTACTGATACTGATAGAATAGTATGGGATATTATAATATAGGTATTTAAACGCTAAGGTATTTTAAAATTATTAGGTATTATAAAATTGGTCACTAAATAATTCAGACAATGTATAGTAATAATTATTAGTTATTAATGTTTTTAATTAATTTAGGTTCTGATTCTACATCCTTTACGATATCCGGTATTTTGTTATAAATTTTTATTGCCATTATATTTTGACTCATCATACTAATGTTTGCCCCTTGCCAGGGTTCGAACTCAAGGCCCTGGAGACCCAGAAGTCATGTCACTTACCACTGTCCAGTTGCTGTTGCTCAGCTGTAGCAATGATAGCTCAGCGGGAGGAACGTCGCCTGTCAAACTGACGGACACTGTTTCGATCCCCAACAACAGCTTGAGCTTCCGGTGAAGGTAACACCGTTATCAAATTCCAGCATGGTTGTAGGGTACTTTCGAATACCCGTCTGGCTAGCTACCACCCTCAAGTTTGAAAATCTGTCACCAAACACGTGTCAGGCAGCAGTCCTTGAGAGCCAGTGAGCATTCTAGATCTAGCGTGATAACATCTTCGACCACATCGTCACTGACCATCAAGTGAGATAGTGGTCAAACTATACAGTAAAAAAAAAGTGTAAGTTATTTATTTACTTTTATGCTAGCTGCTTAGTAAATAAACAAATGGGAGTGAATGGGGGAGTTAGAGTGACTGTATATAATACACACGGCCATTGTAAGCCCCCTATTAGCGCCGGCTTAGCTAGCTGGTGTTGTCTCATAGGGTCCATGCGAACCACTTTGCACACATACAAGCTAGATTTGGTATTGCTCTTTGAAAATAACATGCCCTGGTTTTACTATATTGTTATTTTAAACTATATTTGCCTTAAGGCAAACTTAAGATAGGATAATGAAAATATTTTAAAAAAATAAACCATTTCACATCACACCTAGACAAATGACCAGTCAATTATCAGCATCTCCTCTGAATTCGTATGGCCAGTCTCTGCAACCATAGGCAAATCATCTGGGGCATAATCAATGTCCAAACTCTTTTATTTATTTTTATAACAGATTGGTGCCATTCATTGTTTAAAATCGATTCCATTATTTTAAGGTATGTACATTACCATACTCTTTTATTATGAATGCATAGTCTATACATCTATTAGCCACAGTGGGGTGATTTTGATAGCCAAATAAGACATATAAATGTCACTGAATGTTTTAGTAAGAAGCTATTTCTAGGCTCCCTTAGTGCAATAATAATAAAATTGTGTTTTTTATTTTGGTATGTACATTTACTACGAATTTTCCTCATAGATCATATGTTTATTCTGATGGTTCCATTAAAGGCTAAAAGTTTATATTTTTGTACACACACATAACATATATATATATATATATTAGCATTAATATTAACACTTACGTAAACTATGTCGTGTTAAACCAGAGCATGACAAACTCTAGAGTCCATAGAGGTTGGTCAAGTGGTGCCATATGGCCTGCATTTACTAATATCCCTTCATTAAGCCTCCCGTCGCTTGTTGTCTTAGTGAAACCTAGCTGAAATATTTTCTCAGTTTGTGCGTCGTATAGCCTAATTATTGATCTGCTTGCTTCCTCGTAGTCTTCGCTTCCTGACCAGTTTAGGCGCCTGACAAAGTTAATAGTCAACGGATATGCCGTAATTATGTCTTGTTGTCCGTTATAAAAGAGTACATTATAGTTCTCTAAAAGTTCGGATATCCATGGTGCTACGGATTTCATAAAATCTTCTTTCAAATAATCATATACATCATCACTGATATAACTGTACGATAAATTACCTACGTGAATAGATTTTCTAAATTGACCTGTATTTATTAAATCGCAGTAGTGACAAACAATTTCTGGACCCCCCGTCATTACTTTCACGTAGTTGTACATTGAAATTGAACCCATTCGGTCGCTCAAATAAGATATTAATTCCTTCCAAGCATCGGTAGCGCGACTCCACTCTTCATTTCTTATGTATTCCCGCACTTTATCAGCGTATTCCTTCGCTGTGTCTCGCTGATTCCAGTCAAGAAGACCTGTTTGGTATAGAAAGTCTGCGTAATCGAGTTGATTTATCGGATCGCACCATCCATCTCCAATAGACATCGCTTGCAGTGGAAGCACCAACCTCCCTTGAGCTTCAGCCTTAGGATTCATTTCGTGAATTGTCTTAGCCAAAGCAGTCGCATATTTACCACCGTACGACTCCCCACTTATCGCTAAACGAAAATGTAACATTTCTGGGAACATTTGGTAGAATTGGTAGAGAGCCGTGTAGAGGTGTTCCCCGATTTGCGTCTGATTAGTGCAGTATCCTCGGGAATCGTTGGTAAAACTGAAACCGGTACCGACGGGGCTGTCGATGTAGACGAGGTGGCTCAATTGGTTCCACGAGTAAATTCTCTTCTGAAACGTATTACTCTTGACAAGGATGGGACCGTTTTCCTCGAAGAGTCCATAGAGTGAACTTGCTCCAGGGCCACCTTGAAGCCAGACGAATGTTGAAAAGGCTGAAGTTAAGTTCCCTGGTTTCGATTTTTGTACCTTCCATTGTATAGCTGGGAAGAACCAGAAGAAAAGATTGGAGTTGTAGGTTTTGTCCACCGTAAAGAAACCGGCATAGCTCTCTATATCTGGCAATCCTGGAATGGTAACGCGAGCCAGTTGTTTGGCTTCGTCTATCTTCCCGAGTTCGATGTATGGGGTCAAAAACAGTGGCGATCCTGGGTCGTAACTGTCCGAAATAAAGATTTCCTTCGTACGCTCCAATGATAGGTGATGAAAAATAGCTTCAGCAAAGATAATTCCTTGCAGGAATAGTAACACATTGTATCTAAGCATGGTTACGCTCTTAGTGAAGCGGACGTCAGAGTCGGCTATCTATTTATAGTGTTAGTTGGTATGGGGAGGTACCTATAGATAACATAAAATATACATTTGTACCATAATATGTCGAGTTATTTTAACTTGAGCATTGAAATTCTAGACACTGATAATAAAATATGCAATAATCTTCATTTTTCGAAGTGTTTTAATGCGAAGTAGATTCTTAACCTAATTTTTCATTTGTATTTAGTTTATTGATTAAAAATCGTACAATGTATGCATTCATACATTAGACTTATTAAACAATTACATAAAGACAGGAATAACATGACCCTAATCTGCAAATGAAGAGAATAGATAAATCTGGTGGATCCACAGGAATGGGCTAATATTTAACACCTATTTTTGTTCTATTTGGCTTCGATTTTCATATGCATTTAGCCAGTATCGAGCATGTTAATCAAGTTGTGGGTATAAGGTTAAAGGTTAGCTCGAAACTCCCTGTGTTTGAATTATAGCCATTATATAGTGAAGTAGGGAAAATAGTTTATGTGAGAATGTATTTACAATAAAAAAAAAGATCATAAAAGTAAGTTAAACATTTCGTTTTGACCGGATTCTCATGAGCATTGATCCGGTCAACTTTGGAGCGCTGTAACTACGTTTTAAATGAATGAAATTTAAAAAAAAACAGTGACATTTTTTTCTCAAATGACGGTATGAGCTAATTTTTTTGTACTATGTATGAAAAAGAGTTATAGAGCAAAAAAGAAAATATTTATAGAATTTTTCTCACTTTTTTGCTTATAACTTCTTTAATTTTAAATTTAGGGCAAAAAGTTATATGAACATATTTGTAGGCAAAGCGATTTGCTACAAATTATGTCTGTAGGACGCATAGTTTCCGAGATATCGCGAAAAAGGTGTTTGCACCCTTTTTACAAGATGGCGGCCGTGGGACAAGGGCGGCAACCCCACAAACTTGGGGTTAAGCTTCTATTGACCCCCGACACATGTCCCAAAAATAAAATTGCGTCCTCTAAAAAATGCAATGTTAGGTCCTTAAATTGTAACATTTCAATGGACTAACATTCCTAAATTGAACGCTTTTCAGTTGTAAACTGCCAAAAACGCCACTTGTCCATCTCAAACACACCTATAATAAAAGACAGGTTGAAACCATCATTTGGTCACGACCCAACATTGGGGAAACGATTCAAGAGGGAAGGTTTTAATAATAATAATAAAGCCCATTTATTTCCTTCTTTTATCTAGTTTACAATTTTTATTAATATGAATGCATTGCTATGTTGTTTATGTATTTATCTTAAAGCGCGCTGGTAAAGATAGGAACCCCTTGTTGGGTAAAGACCTCCTCCAACTTATTACATAACTCGCTTGGAGAGTATTGTGTCATCAAGGAGGAAGGTTATAATATTGTAAATGTTTGTCTTGCAGTACACGTGCCTTATCTGCAATCTGTTCGACGACGAGGATAAGAGGCAGTATCACTGCGACGGGTGCGGCATCTGCCGGGTCGGCGGACGGGACAGGTTCTTCCACTGCGAGCGGTGCAACATGTGTCTACCGATGCAGCTGCAGATAGCCGGCCACAGGGTGAGTGTCTCTCGTATGAAAAAATTAGATGATATTTTTTGTAATGAATTATAAATCTAAAGTTTCAGCACTATTTCTCTTGATGGTCAGTGACAATGTGATCGAATATATAATCACGCTAGACCTAGAATGCTCACTGGCTCTCAAGGAGAAGCTGCCTGAACGCACTATGTGTTTAGTGACAGTTTTTCAACCTTGAATGTGGTAGCTAGCTAGGCTAGTACCCGAAAGTACCCTGCCACCACGCTGAAAACACTGTTACCTTCACCGCTCAAACCGTTGGTGACGATCGAATTAAAGTCGGTCAGTTTTCCAGCCGAGCTTTCACCAGTTCAGTCACAAGGGAACGAAAAACATTACTATCACTATCTAGCACACTAAATATCTTTTTCAAAGTTAAACAAGATAACTAAGTTGTATTGAATATCCATATGTAATAACCATTACAAGACAAGTATGTCGAATGTGGAATAATAGATTGGGGCCAAAATAACATATTAAGTACGAGGTACTTTTACTCCCGTGTTTTTTTGTCAGGCAGGAAATAGAAACCGAGTTCTATTGGCTTTTCAGCGCAGTGTGTTACACTCTGCTATTCACTACGATTGCGAGAAAATAAAGACTTATTTTCTGTAGCCGCAACTCCATGCACGAATTCTACCAAAGAGATCGCCGCTTGATTTTCGAACGCACGGAAAAATCAAGCTGTCTATGGTGATGCAAGATGGCGGAGTTTTAAACCTAATAAAAAGATTTATGGTTTATTGCATTAACAACATGCTAGGCGGAAGTTACGTTTTTCCTGATAATATTTGAACCTAATAAAAAGTTGTTCGTTTTTATAGGCTTGTACTTGAAGTAACCTTTTTATTATCAATGTTTTGCCAAACACAAAAACAGATTAAAAAGGTTTGTTGAGATACCATCAGGCACGATGAAACTGAAAATGTGTCAATAGTTATCTATTAATTCCTTCACTTAGCTTTGCATTCTCGACTCACCCATACCCCCCCACACACAGTCCCACTCCCCCTCTCTCCAGTAATTTGAGTTAAGATTACTTGAATAAAGCAATTTGTTGTCAGTGCGTGGAGAACGTGTCCCGGTCGAACTGCCCGGTGTGCCTGGAGGATATCCACACGTCGCGCATCCCGTGCCACATCCCGGACTGCGGCCACCTGCTGCACCGGCCCTGCTTCGAGCAGATGCTGAACTCCGGCCACTACGCCTGCCCCACCTGCCAGACCAGCATGATCGACATGACCAACGTGAGGCCACAACATCACCACACCACACCACACCATACTATATGTGATACAAGTCAGCAGAGTTGGTCATTACACATGAGGCCGTGGGTTGCAGTGGGAGTCGCTTGCGAGGGCGTCATCCAGCCGAGTGTGTAATGAGCATAGCTCACGAGTTTTATAAGACGTTTTTCAACACATTTGCGAGGAAAAAACAAACACGTGTTGCATATATCGTTTAACTATTCAATTGAAAATGCTCTATTTACTCGCATATAACTCACAGTAAGGTACTAAATTTACTTTGTAGGGGTAATTCTATTACGCACTAGTTTGTAAAGCGAAATGATCTATAAATTTGAATTCTAGTTCCGAAATAGTGGCTAGCTATCAAAGTCAAAGGTAGTACACACACGCAGTACAGGATTCCAAGTCACAGATAATTTTTTAATAATGCAAGTTGTCCACTGAGAAAGAAAAACATTACTTTCGCTGAAACAAGAATGAATTCGTGATTTCGTTTTCTTTTTGATCAATTTTGCGGTTGAACACTATTTTACTTGACGGTGAGTGACCATATGGTCGATTTTGAAACAATGTAGAACCTTACGTGTATTTCCTAAAAGAATTTTTGAAAACATCTTTTATTTGCGGTTTCACTCGGACGTGAACGTTTTCCTGTTAACTATCCATTATATAATTATCCCTGGGCAACCGTACATTATTCCGGGATAAAAAGTGACCTATCTCAGACTGTGATCGATCTCTACCTTATCAACCGTTCTGTCGTGAAAAGTATTGGCAACGTATCTTGATGCCTCTATTATTACAGATATTCATAGACGAAAGTGATCGCTAACCATCAGGCGGCCTGTCTGCTTTTTTGCCACCTATTAGATGAAAAAAAACATCCATCCAAACTATCCTATTAATAATAAGTGTTAGTGAGATCATAATGCTAGTTCTACCATAATATTTTACCTTCTTTCTCCCTGCTTTTCTCACCTTTAGGAGGGGTAGCCCAAATACCAACAGGAAGATTAAAAACAATCGATATGAGAAAAGAAAAAAGAAAACGAATTTATTAATGGCAAAAAACGAGGGAGAAAAATATCATCGACGTAGCATGAATACTAAGATGCACAAATGCTATCCATAGCATCTCTTTGGTTGAACGCCTTGAACACCGGCGTAGAGTTGCATGCCTATCGGTTATTTCCTATTTGATACATTTCAGAGAATATGCACAGGAATTGTATAATTTAATTCCTCCATCCCCATTCAATCATCGGTCGACTAGAAATACGACAAAGCGCCATAGGTATATGCTAGCTATGCCACCAATACGTACGAAGCGTTTTGCTTCCACTTTCTTAGTGCCCTCCGCCAAGGGTTGTTTTCCGATACGTACAATCCTGAAGTCTCAAGTGATTAGAATATAATATTGTACTAGGGGTGATCCAAAAGTAATGATAATTGGTTACTTCAGGTCCACATAAAAATCCAAAAAAAATTTTTTCGCTAGCCTATACACTCACTACGTCAACCTAAAAAAATCATATAAATAGGTCAGGATTTCCGGGAGATACATTCATTTGAATACGAACTGTCGAAGAGATAACATCAACATGGAGAAAAACGAAATTAGAGCTGTGATCAAGTACCTCTGTTTGAAAAAAATGTCTACAAATGACATACACTGTGACTTGGTGGAAACATTGGGGGACTCTGCTCCTCCATATTCTACAGTTGCACGCTGGGCCAAGGAGTTTAAGCTGGGCAGAACATCCACTGAAGATGAACATCGCGAAGGACGCCCATCCACGTCCCTCACAGAAGACAACGTGAAAAAAGTCGAAGATGTTGTGTTGGCAGATCGAAGAGTGACCATCAGGCATGTAGCTGAGGTCACAGGGATCTCATATGGAAGCGTTCAAAGAATCATTTAGAATGAGTTGCATATGAAAAAGGTATCTGCGCGTTGGGTTCCCAGAATGTTAACCGACGAGCAAAAGAAAAAACGAGTTGACATTTCGAGGGTCAATCTTGAAAAGTTCCAAGCAGATAAAGAAAATTTTTTGTTGCGTTTTGTGACTATGGACGAGACCTGGATCTACCATTTTGATCCTGAAACAAAAAAACAATCGATGACTTGGAAGCGAGCCTCCTCACCGACGCCAAAGAAATTCAAAGTCTCAAGTTCGGCGGGCAAGGTTATGGCGTCTGTTTTTTGGGACCCTAAAGGAATAATTTTGGTGGAATATTTGGAAAAGGGAGCCACTATTACGGGCTCTTACTACGCAGACCAAATAAGAAGATTACGGGAGGCCATTAAGGAAAAAAGACGCGGCAAACTGCGAGCTGGAGTACTGTTTCACCAAGACAACGCACCGGCTCACAAAGCCGCAGTTGCGATGGCTGCCATTCAAGAAACGGGATTCGAACTGGTCGAACACCCTCCCTATTCGCCAGATCTGGCTCCTAGTGACTTTTACCTCTTTCCTCGGCTCAAGGAACACCTCCGAGGCAAGAAATTTGAAGACAATAGCGAAGTTATGGCCGCTGTTGAGGCGTTTTGGGAGGGTCAACAAAAGGAATTTTTTTCAAAGGGAATCTGAATCTGGGTTTAGAAAAAAGATGGACTAAATGTATTGATTTGTTAGGAGACTATGTAGAAAAATAAATTATTATTTTAACTTTAATTACCGTGTTTTATTTTCATTATCATTACTTTTGGATCACCCCTCGTAATTTATTGCCCTTGTAACATTAGTTATACTAGGCAAGTCACATAATGCAATTTAACAACAATTACGAATTTGTGAAAATCTTACGTTAATTATTTATATAGTTAATTGAATCTATCAATTATAGTAAAATAATTGTGTATTGTATTAGAAATACAATAAATAAAACAGTCAAAAATTTTACTGAGTGGTAGAAGTCACAAGTAACTAGGTTTACATGATTCTGGGGGTCATCCGCCTAAAAATATTGCTATAGCTTTCGCCTTTTTTCTTCTCTTCGAACCTAAGAAAGCTTCAACAATCAATTGTTGAAGCTTTCTTAGCTTCGAAAAGATGGAAAGAAAGTCGAAAGCTATAGCAATAATCAAAGAAATATTTTTAGGTGGATGACCCCCTGGGCTTACATGCTACATCTTAGCCCCCTTCAACAATTACGATCAGGTGGGACCGCTGTCATACAGTAGCATAATAAGTAATAGTTTTAAAAAAGCGTAAGTCTGAAGTTTCTTAGGGCTCTGATTGCCGACCCACGCTCACCACCCAAGGCTGCAATCTTAGCGATTACAATTTACATGCAAAGAAATCAATATCATACTCGTAGTCCTATTTGTGCTGTCCTTAGAACGACTGTTAGAGCTCTGACTTATCATCACCTCTTTGCATAACTTATAATCAATTTTGTTATATTTCAGTTGTGGAGTTATTTAGATTCAGAAGTAGCAGCGACTCCGATGCCTGCCGAATACGCCAACTACAAAGCTACTATACTCTGCAAAGATTGCCATAAGGTACACATTTTACAACTAACACGAAACATGGCATAATTCCTGCACAAAATGGCCCTAGTTGACCGGTCTTAGGCTACTGTTCACCAACATTTAAAACGTCCGATTATCAATTTAACCGACGGTCAAACAGTTTTTACCATACAGTTAACCGACGGATTTTTTTCTATCACACCCCCGAACTATGATTCCCTGTATCGCGAGAGGCATGGACACACAATCAAAGCACACAAACAACCAAGACCCGAGACAAACATCTATACTCATCGCACAAATGTTTGGCCCTGCCGGGATTCGACCCCAGGGTCCCGGGGACACAGTAGTCATGTCACTGACACTAACCAATGCGCCACGGCGACCGTCAAGTTCATCAAATATCAAATTTATAATCGGACGTTTGAATTTTGGTGAACAGTAGCCTTAGTGGTCACAGCTAAGTTTGCATCTATGAAATTGTCTGAATGTGACTGCGCAGTACCTAATTTCGAGTCATTAGTGACTGGGCTTAATTATTGTATAACTGTCTCACTCGTACGCTTAATGCGAGGTTTTTCCGACAGTTTAGGCAAATAGTGCTCGAACTTATATCTACATAAAATAAGCTGGGATTCTGGGAATGTATGGGAGAGTGCAGAGTGATCAAGCATAGGTGCGACGTTGACAATGGTTGCGATCAGAATTAGCGGGTGCAGAGCGCCGCGGACTAACCAGCTGTGATCACGTGGTATTAGGCGTTTGTAGGAATTTTATTAAATATATCCGTATATATATTCAAATATTTGAACTGAAGTTCTGCCTAGCATAGCGTTAATGCGATACACAATAAAATCTCTTAAAATATATCCGTATAAAATCAACAACCTACCCAACAATTTTTTTTTTTTATCATAACATGCACAGCCGAGTAAACGAATTACATTATTAGCTGTCGCTTGCCAAGTCTTAGTAACTCGACCTTATTTTTGTGCTCTCAACGGCTAACAGATTTTCGATGTGTGCGTCTCATTGTTGCGCTGTTCGTGTATAACGCGATGTTATTTTATAAAACTAGTTTAAACTTACTTTTACGAGAACCTAGCATCTAGACAAACCTGAATTAGGTGTTAGGGTGCTATACACTACTAGAAGTAATGTACTTAATTATATTGTTATGTATTTATAAATAAATAAATTAAAAAAAATTAAATTTCTTCCAACAACGTCATTTGTGACTGAAAGAGGTCTCGGCAGAATATCAGCGCCTCGCTACCCACTAGTGGAGGCTTAATTCTGAGGCACACGACGAATTTTACTTCTGTATCAATCTTTATGGAGTGTTTGCGTGTGTGTATATATACGTGTTTAGGTAGATACTCTTATCTATTTACTTTTTAATTACTTAAATATAATTGTGTAGCGGGTGAATCGGTGCGGGAGCGCCCTTTACGTATTGGTCGAGGCAAGCCGCCTGCGCGTTATGCACCCATACTCTAGTTGCGTGATTAGGAACGCGCTGCGCAGTAGTATTGCGCCGACCAATCACAGGCAGACTACGGAGAGTCGCGAGGATTATTATTAGAAATGGCGGCGAGTGTTATGTTATGCATTTTTGTGTATAAAGAAATATAAAGTTTTCAAGCGAAAGAAATACTCTATTTAATTAGCTGACCCACCCCGACTATAATTGTTACTTTTGTTGTGTGCTAAAGCAGTTTAAAGTTTGTCTATGTCTAACTTGCTTTAGTCGCAATGAGAGCTGCAGTTCTGTAGCGCGTTTGATTCTCACTGAATATTACCATAATCATTGTCTTCTAATAATAAAAATTTACCTTATTATATTGTTTCCAACTTTTCAGTTCCATGAGTAAGGTTTAAGACAATTTTTTCCGTATCGGGGACATTTTTCTACAATTCTTTCTTTCAAGTTCTTTCAACAATATAATTTAATTTACATTGTTTTTTTTGTTGCCAGTTATCGACGGTTAAGTTCCATGTTGTGGGACTGAAGTGTCAACACTGCGGCGCGTACAACACGTGTCAAACAAACGGATTTCAAAAGTAAGTACTTTCATATTACCACTGGTTTTTTTTTTGTTTTTAGGAGATTTGGGTGTGGTTAGAGGACCTTCGATGCTATTTACTACTCCTGTGACTCCTCGGCTTGAGTGGGTAGGGTGATGGTGGGAGTGGATGTGTGTGTTTGAGGTTAGGTTGTGCGTGCATATACATTATATATGCTGTGATAGTTTATTTAATAATTTTTATTTTTTTTATCATCTGTTTTTACACTCAATTAATAACATGATTGTCGGCGACACTTCGAAATACGACTGCGATTTACGCGAGCGGGACAGGTAGGATCACCGTAGGGAGGGACTTTATTGTAACCGTATAAGAACTGATTTACTTTTCCCAAATTTTAGTTTAGTTCAGTTGAATAAGCGAATCACTACCACTGGTTCGATCCCCAACAACAGCTTGAGCTTCCGGTGAAGGTAACACCGTTATCAAATCCCCAGCATGGTGGTAGGGTATTTTCGAGTACCCGCCTGGCTAGCTACCACCCTCAAATTTGAAAAACTGTCAACAAACACGTAGTGTGTTCAGACAGCATTCCTTGAGTCAGTGAACATTCTAAGTGTAATGTGATTACATCTTCGACCACATCGTCACTGACCATCAAGTGAGTTAGTGATCAATCAAAACAATAAGTGGTCTATGAAGTATAAAAAATATACCTTTCACAATTCTTTTGTAATTTATATTTTTTATTGGCAGATGTGTGACCGCTAACTCACCTATATTTTTGGTAATGTGATTCTTTTTCTGAAGGTCCAACATTAAAATCACAATGAAGACTCTTTTTTACTTAAACTGCTGAGTGGAGTGAATTAAGAATGTGTCCATTAACATCTAATCTTGTGGTGTCTTGAATGTATGACACTTTGCTCACGTGTTCTTCTTGCTGTCACTATGGCGATTATCGGTTGATTTATGTTGTTAGGTTCTTTTTTTGTTGTACCGTAATCTTTATTGGAAATAATAGAGATCTTAAACAACTTATTTGCAGGGACTCGGACAATACGGAAGATGATGCGACCGCTTCTTCGTCGTCATCATCACCATCATCGAGTTCATCATCACCATCGTCAAGTTCATCATCAAGTTCGGCGCCGTCTCACTTCGAGCCGAGCGATGAAAACCCTCAGGATCAGCTCCCGCAGCCGAATCCGTTGGACGAGCCGCCGCAAGCCTAGCAATATCTCAATCTTTAGTTGTTCATCATAGGATGTTAAAAGGCATAGAATTCAAAGCTACTAAGGCATCGGACATTAATAGTACTACATGAGCTCAAAAAGACGTTGTTAGAAATTATAGAAAGCCAATCTTAAATTACATGCTGAAATTGCAGATTATTGGTTCGCTATAAGTTTGAAGCGATGATAGCTCAGCAGGGGGGAGCGTCGCCTGTCAAACTGACGGACACTGGTTCGATCCCCAACAACAGCTTGAGCTTCCGGTGAAGGTAACACCGTTATCAAATTCTCAGCATGGTGGTAGGGTACTTTCGAATACCCGCCTGGCTAGCGACCACCCTCAAGTTCGAAAAACTGTCACCAAACACATAGTGTATTCAGGCAGAGCAGTCCTTGAGAGCCAGTGAGCATTTTAGGTCTAGCGTGAGAACATCTTCTACCACATCGTCACTGACCATCAATTGAGATAGTGGCCAAACGCTAGATCAATACAGTATAAAAAAAGTTCAATTTGACCATTACTGCCGCAATAATTCAAGTTTAACGTAAACCGTAGCATAATATAATCACTTATTATCATGATTTGTGCTTACCATTACTTGATGCCTATGTTCAGAAGGATAAGGTAATTAATAAATAATAATAAAAATATTTATTAAAAGTTTTTATTGTACTTAAGTATTTATTCAGGTCACTTTGACCTTTCTTTGTCCATTTTACTTGTAGCTCTGTATTCTATGCTTACAGCTCACTGGATGTATCGTCCATTTTTTCTACAAATATTTATATGTCTAGTATAGTTTGCTATAGTATTTTTGTAAATACAATCTATTTAACTACGTTACGAGTGTTCGTAATATTGGAGCTCAATATTACACTTTTATAGCTTTATTGTTGAAATACCAAGCATGAAATTTTCTTCTAACATTATGTATGGGCGAGGTTAAGCTTTGTTAATATTAAAAACCTCCCCATAATGTGGAATGGTAACATAGGAATAAATTTGTACTTTATATAGTGGTACAATGGCTTAGTCGGTAAAGCGACAGGATGGTATATTAATTACATGGGACTTTTAGTGGGGGGGGAATTATATCAAATATTTTTTCTTGTTTTTTTTATTCACAATAGATGGGCCAGACCACTATATAAATGAAACTAAATCTAGCACATATTAACGTATTTACATTAAAAAACATTTTCAAGTCATGAGATTAGGGTAGGGGTCGAGCAAAATCTCACGTCATCTCTATGATAAAGGGCGTGGCGATAAAAAATCGCCAAAATGTCCTCACGTAATTTATAAACGCCTTATGTCGTCGTGGGTTCAAAGCCCAATAGAATCCGAATTTTCTATTCCAAATATTTGAACGTAAGCTTTGCTACTTCGAAAATAAACATATTATTTATAATTTAAAAAGTAATTGTAGAGCAGCTGAGTGCGTCCTACTGATGAAATGATGATAGCTTCGCTGTAGTGAGTGTCGGTATTGATTCGGATTGTAGATGGATCGAATACCATCTCCGAATGAGAGTTTGATGTAGATATCATTGTTAAATCCACAGTAAGACACTTTCCAGACCCAGCCTGGCTAGGAAATTGTCATATTGCACATAGTACATAGTGTTCATGAAGCAACGGTATTCGATACTCTAAATCTACGTGTTCGCATCTTCGACCACATCGTCATTGATCAACAAGTGAGTGGTCAAACGTTATAATATATTAATACGTTATTTAATTAAATATTATGATCTGATACATTTTTAATCATTTTTTATAATGAATAAATGATAGGTACCGCTAAATCTAGGTTCAATCAAATTAACTATTCATTGATAGCTTTTTTTTCAATTTTCTGGATTTTATAATAAAACTATACTTTGGTGATTTTATTGTATATTTTAGAAAGAAGTTATATCTACATTTCAAACGTAATATATAATACTAAATAAATGACTGGCATTATAGCAGCATTATATGTTTTGGTATGTATGTATATGACTATGCATTAGTAGATATAGTTGACGCCACCTATCTTTGCGGCTGTGATGTTAAGTTAGGTTCACTAAAAGTTTGCGCATATACATAGCCTACCAATATGTTATCGATGCCTCTCGAACGGCTACTTCGTCAATATCTGAGCTGGACAGAGAAGAAGAATAAAGCACCTACATTGATGATGGATTACGTTATAGTTACTATTTCATTTGTCACTTTTGACAGCCGCACCAAAATTTGGCCGATTCTGGGAGTAGAAAGATTATTCTCTCTTAGAGCATATTTTGATCTGACAGTTTGACGTAGGTAAATAGTTACCAACAAATAATGCTTATGTGGAGTGTGTAAACGCCGCATATTCGCGTCAGAGCAAAATGTGGCTTGACCGATGGAGCCAAACGCAGCACTATCGTTGTGCCTGATTAATATTCAATTAGCTTCAAATCTCGATTGTTGAAACCATCAAGTTTGATCGTTTTGTTTCCACAACGTTAGGATTAATTCTTAAAAGCAATTGAATATACGTTTCAATCTGCTTTAAATAAGAGTATTATTATGATTTTAGCTATATTGTATATTTTGTTGATTATAAAATAGTTACAGCGCGATCAACACACGGACATTAACTTGCGTTGTGACTAGTGTACAAAATTGTCAGACTTTGTTATTTACTTTTACTAGTTCTGCACGCTTCAAATCTCGATTGTCGAAACCATCAAGTTTGATCGTTTTGTTTCCACAAGGTTATGATTAATTCTTATAAGCAATTGAATATACGTTTCAATCTGCTTATAGGAAAGTTTCACCATTTTTAAATAAGAGTATTATTATCATGATTTTAGCTGTATTGTATATTTTGTTGATTATAAAATAGTTACAGCGCGGTCAGCTACACGGACATTAACTTGCGTTCTGACTAGTGTACAAAATTATCAGACTTTGTTATTTACTTTTCCTACTATTTGTAATAATCAAATAAACTTTAGTGGAATATTATATGCATGTTTTATTTATTTACTTTATTAAATGTGTTTTTATGGATAACTATCAGATGTTTTAGGTTCTATGGTGGAATTTTGTAGTTATAAGACTTCACCGAAATATGAAGAATAAAAACCAATAGGCGAGCTTCACACCGGTGTTTCAAATTCAAGCACTCATTCTAAGTGTGCCAATCATGGACGCCGGCAGTAGGGTACAAGGGGGTGCATTTGAATATATTCGTTTTATTTTGTTTTGTATTAAGTTAGTTTAAATAAAAACTGGAGACCTCTAGATTGCTATCCAAATCCGCCCAATCGCGCCCGTCGTATAAACGAATGACGTAGGGAACACTTGCCATGGACCCAGGAGCAGTGGGATTGGATTGGGATACAATTTTATTTTGCTATGACTCCCTGTCTGGATTTAGGCCTGATACAAGAAGGGTAAGAGTGTATCGTCGTCGTCGTCCCAGAAAGGCTGAGATGCATCCGTGCAGGAAGTGCACCCTTACCGTGGCTGCACAGTGATGATACCATCACGTTTCTTTTCATCACTCGCCCGTATGGGCGGTATGAAAAAGAAACGATTTTGTTTCTTTAGTCAGTAATGTAAGATTACAATAGCAAAAACCAAGTGCGAGTCGGACTGGCCCGCCGTGGGCCAGTGAATTTCATCCACTGCTTAATCTTACCACCGAGATACTTTATAAGTTTGTTTTTGTTATTTTTATAGTTAGGATACTGTATTATTTGTTGAATATTAATTAATACTATGTAAGGACTCTCATATCATAAACTAAAGGTCCCGAAATATAATATACAATTTTCCTTAATTTATCCCAACTAGCAAGTTATTTACCTACTTGGGATAAGTGAAGGATAAACTTTAAAAGTACTTTCAGACTAAACATATAATATGAAAGCTGTATCTAAATAGTATGACGTGTACTTAAACTCTTCAGCAGCGGCCAGAATTTAAAAAAAAACATTGGCACGAGTTGCCAATTTAAATAAAATCCACTTAAAAGGCAACAATATTTATTTGCATTGTAAATTATACAAAATGTGGAATGTATAAAAGCAACTCCAGCAAAGTTTTTAATACAATTAAAACTTTTTCAAACTAAGTTTGAATGCGCACCAAGCTGCACTAACTTGAAAATTATTTTTTATTACTTATACCTACCTCGAACATATGATTTCAAAACATTTTCTCAACTTATCATATTGAAATGCGTAAAGGGCAAGCTACCAAATGATTAATTAATGTTTACTAATTAATTAGGTACTAACACAAGGGTAAAATTATTATAAAGTGGGAGGAGTCTTCCCTTTAAAAGTGATACAGAAAATAGGACAAATATAGTGCGTACTCTTTTGACTGCAAAACTGCAGCAATCATTTGTTTTAACCTGTTTGAAGGTGATCGGTCTGGGCGTTATGCCCAATTCAAAATACACGCTTGTTGAAATATCAATATTATTATAATTACACCATTGATCTTAGTATTGACATGAATTTATACTTGAAATGTACACAATTCTGCTCTGACATTAGAAATATACTCAATCTCTCGTTGGCATTCTCACTTAACTTTTTAAGGTATGGCTTTTGTTTATTTTACAAATAAGTAATATATACAATCAAAAGTGAAAAAAGTCACAATATTTAAATTCACAAAAATACATTAAGGAACATATAACCACATCTACCTTCTATACATATAGGTAAATAAAAATGAATCGTCAGTTGCTAAGCGGGAAACTCAAGAAAGCCTCGACCAACATGTCTTTTTATTTCCATATACGTGTAAAGGTTACAAGGATGGTTCCTTTGGAGAAAAAACGTAAAAAATGTAACAAATAGTAAACAATACTTTTATTTTAAACAGCCCAGGGCGACTACTAAATAATTATGATATAGTTAATATTACTAAATTTTGCATTAAAAAAAAATTGAAAAATGGGTTCCACGTGAATTTACCCATATTCAAATCACGACAAAATAGGTATCTTCTAGGCAGGCGTGCAAGGGAAATATCAGGTTGACAAACGCTTGCCTATTCTCGATAAAAAAGACGATATCTGATGATGTATCGTCCATTATTTTAGCTTCTTTCGGAAATATATAATATAGAATACGGTTTAAAAAAAAAAACTATATTTAATAATAACATAAACTCGTAGTATGCAGTTATATTTTACTTTACTCCAACAAATAAATAATTTTATTGATCATAACATACATAATTGCTAAAATAAGGCTTAAATTAAATTTTGACTTAGATAAGTACATACATACTTTTAAAATATTTGCTGCGTATTAACTATAGTAATCTACTGGCAATACTACATTACGATACATATTAAAGTATCAAAAGCTACATGTACACAAGAAATGAGCAAAAGTTACCATTGAGCTCATTTTTTTTAAGTCTCTTGGCAATGGCAATGAGTGTTAATAAAGTTTTCTTACAAAAGTGTAAAAGTTTATCCTCTAATTAGTATTTACGTATATAAACGTTACTTAAACACTAAGCGATTAATTGATTTTTTTATTTCATTACGTTTTCTTTATATAATTCGAAGATACCACGATTTGTAAACAGGAGGATCGCATTGTCGACATGCATACAGCAAGTCGACAAAAGGTCAAAGGCAAACAGTTCCGCATATAGGCAGTTAATCATTATAGTAAGTTCACTTCGGAATTCGAGATACCCAGCCGTAAGTCTGTAAATACTTGTATATTGACACCCTAAAAGACGACGATGAAGAGGAGGAAGAATTTTTTTAAACAAAATTTGTAGAGAATTTTGTATTCTACAATATTGATAATAAATACAAATAGCAAAAAACAATATAGGAAATGAGATATTTCCAAAAAAAGCGCAAAAAACCGATTTCTTTGACCTTGAAATTTAATAGTTGCTTACACCCTACCATATGTAGGTTTTGAGACAACTTTTAGGGTGTCAATATACAAGTATGTATTTACAGACTTACAGCTGGGTATCTCGAATTCCGAGATTCTTACCTACTTTAAGCTTAAATGACTGGGCTATTAGATGGCCAGTGTTCGTATATGTCAGAGGTCAGCAACCTTTTCAAACAGAAGTGACAAAACTTACAGCTCACCAAATTTTGCATTGAATTGAACTTTACGTTTCAATATAACTGTCAAACATATTTTTTCTGTTTCCGTCTGAAAATACATTGATACGTGGCAGTGCCGGTACAACCCGTGTATAAGGGTGTAAGGTTATAGAAACAATACTTGCACATGGTTTAAAATTATTTGATACTAAAATAGTTGCATATGTAACTAGGGGCTGCAACGTGGCCGCAAGTGGTTCGAGAGCCGCATGTTGCCGAACCCTGGCATATTTTGTGGAAATTTTCATTCAGGCGTGTCATTATGTTCAACATCAAAGAAATGTTTGCCCCGACTAGGAGACATTTCGACCTTGATTATAAACGTGATAGATATCGTTTATCGAATGCAACACCGCGATAAAATTTACAACATTAAAACATTAGCGTTAAATTATATTCTGATAAAGAATACTGCAATCAGATAACGTGTAGGATATTATGGATACAAAAAAAATATATTGTAAATCCTCGTAGTCGATCTTGAACAATTTGCTTACTAGTAATTCCATATGGTTACACTTGAATATGCTAAGATCCGATTTACAAATGATTCCTTATGTGATTTTGAATACATACTACAATCCCGTACAGAGAAATGGAATATATAATATACCTACTGTACATAAAAAAGAGTAAATAGACAAGATAGGTATTTGGACTGGTACAACTGGTTACATTTGTACCACTACTAGTAGTTATACTAGTGAAAGACGCTGCGAAATCACAGATGTGAAATATCAAACACAAACAAACAATGATAGTATTAAAAAAGGGAGATGGGGAACTAACTTCTCAAACAAGGACTGCACAGAACAGGTTGATGCACCTAAATTGCCTTAGTCTCAATCGGGCCAACAGATATGCAGGATGTATGATTGACACCAAATATTTTTATAATTAGCCATAAATGAGGCCGTCCTGTGCATTTGCCTGGACTAGTTTAATTTTTAGTTACGTAATTTTAGAGCTTCTTATTTTATTTTTTAATAATATCATAGCTAATGAATAGCAAAAAATGCAAATATAACAGAATTAGTACAAGTATGATTTTTCGTCGGTAATTCCACAGAATATGATTGTTACAGGCAAAAGTACTTCTCTAATCTAATATAAGTTAAAACAACTAAAAGTGAAAACTGTAAATAAATTTGGTAAGTAATAAAATTTAATAAATACATATGATTGATTTATAACAATTGTTTGCAATTTTCATTCTTGTAGACTGAGACCGTAATACTGTAATACAACACAGATTTTCGTATAAAGACGTATCTTACATATACTGTCCTATTTTATACTACAACCATGTTCGGCACTAATACCTAGGGCGACATCAACAATATTGGACAGTCAAGTTACTCGCAATTTAGCCTTTGATTAGTTATAACTGGTGTTTATGTCAGCCACTGGAACACATGTCAATGAACACACTTATACTAAAGATTCCCAAATAATGGAGTAAGCATGCATGTCTTGTTTTTTAAACAAGTACAATAATAATTGAATAGCGGTCTCAATATAGAACAGAAAGATGGTTTACCGATTATTAAAAAATCATAATGTAATCACTCATTTTGCTAGTTTTACATTCACAAGTAGTTAGGATGAAGTTAGAATAGTGTAAAGTTTAGACCCAAGATCGATCGGTCTTATCACATCATAAGACAAAAAAAAAATAGCTACTAAATCGTACCAGGACTTTATACATCCCAAATTATTTAAAAAATATTGGTGAAATGTTGGCATCAAGCGCTTCTCAATACAATATAAAGCAGTACGTATAATATGACAAGCTTTGATCAAGCGCTTTTTGTAATTGAACATGCTTCAGACATTAACGATACATAACAATCCCCAATGAACGGTATCGTGTAGAACTTCTTTTTACATTAGGAACATTTATCCTAAAACTTCAATGATGCTTACAAAGATAGCCTCACGGTATATGGTCAAGTTTTCCAAGATTTTCATCAGGTTGGGGTGCCTTAAGCCAGTTCGTGGAACTCAAATTCGGTGTAGAGTCCCTCGACTCGGTCGTAGACCTGGTCGCAGTAGTTGAGCGTTTGTGGCAGGATCTCCATTGCGGCTGATAAGCTCTCTTCAGTTCCGAATATCTGGAAAAAAATATGAAGTTAATTACAATTTTTTTTAATAGCATTGTCGTGGTCGTAGTAGCTGTATTTCTGCTTTGGGAATTACTTTTTTAATAGCTTTAACCAGATGTAGGTTATTTGAATGAAGAGGTGCCTTCCGTTGTACGATGTTTGAATCGTGGCAGGTCACTTTACTAGTACACATATCGTGCATTAGCAAAGTGATCCAAAGCTAGCTACCACGGTCAAGATAGAAGATCTTTCCGAATCAACAAATAAATTATATTGGTAGCTCACCTTTCGAGGCTGCCATTATTCCTATAATATTCTACATTTGATATAAGTGCTATCAATATCCACAACATAGAATCAAGGGGATCAGGCGTTTATCCCTGATTCAAATAGTTAGACAACAGAAAAGTTGTACAACTCAAATCGTGTTCAAAGCACTTTTTTTTCATCAGTTCGATTCAGATGCGATGTAAAAACATCTTTAGAGATGTAGGTAATTATCTACAACCTTGAGTTGAACGCAATCACGTCAGAGCGCATCTATTTACATAACTATCGGGTTCATGATATACATCATAAGTGGCTGATTGGTAACACTTGCTTTGTACTAGTTCTATGGGGATGTCGATATAATACATATTTAAGAGCGTGTTCTGCTACCATATGTCTTTAAACCGGGGACCTGAAAGTTATGTTTCTCGTAACAACCTAAGAAATAGAGAATTAAGTAAATACCTCGCACTCAAAATTGAAATAACGGGTTTATGGAGAACACACATTTACCTAAGTTAATCTCAATAGTATTAGAAGCAAGGGTATTTTATAGCAAAAATCTGTACAAATACTCGAAGAAACTAGATGCTCACATATAATTATATAAACTTAATTCAAAAACAGGCAGCCATTCACATCATCATAAGTAAGGTCTTAGATACTGATGACTGAGACCGTACTGTCTTTATAGGGGGGGCAGATCCACCCTGAGTGTCTCAGGGCGGGATCCCAATAAACTGAGCCAACATGCTCGAGTAGAGGATACTTCAAAAACACCTAATTATATTAGTAGAAAGATAAATGTTTAGATCGTTGGATATTTGTTGCTCAATCAGCCGGCTGAACGGCTCTCGAAATTTGAGACAGAGGTTGGTTACAGGAGAAACAGAACTTCTGGAACAGCACATACTTTTCATCTACTTTTCATCCCGGAATATTGTACCTTCTCGTGACATAACTACGGTAACAGAAAAACCGTAATTAACAGCACAGCTAGTAATGAAATATTTATTTATTACAAAATTCAACTATCAGCATATATACGAATAATGTTTTTAATGCGTAGATATGTAACTCAAGATGTATATATATATAGGAGTATATTCAAAAAACAGTACAGTACCTTTTTCAACAAATCTGGTCTAGAAGGCAGGGCATGCATCGCCAGGGTAGCCGCTTTCCTTATATACCACGGATGGAACTCGGCAAGGGTCGTATTGTACGAGTTCTGACACGCTGTACACGTGTTCAAACTCTCATCGGCCTCGCTCAGTCGTTTGAGGAATACCCGTATGAAATCTGTTCACAATATTGTATAATATTAATGTTAGGCTTAGCGTTCAATTAATATACTTATCAGAATTTCGACTTTTAATCGTCTTCAAAATACTTTCAATGAACTGTTTTAATCTTTAATCATATTTCAACATAATAAGGAGTCATTTTAGAAAAAAAGTATCGAGTCTAATTAATAAACCGTCAATCTTATTCATAACACTGTGTTCTTTTAGTGAGTTTTATCGGGGGGGTCACACAACCCACCCGAGCACGCTCATGCATCAACACCGCCCCTTGCACACTCTTACTCAGCGCCACACAAACACACACACACACATACACACAGGCAGACTGTGCCGCGACGAGCCAGATATGTTTAATATAGATCTAGTTGTATCTGCCGTGCCTAGCGAAACTGACTGTCTTGTAACAATAAAATATGAATGTATGAGCAATTCGTTTTTGGCTGGAGGTTACAATTTAATGTACTAAACTCTGTTAATTAAGAGCTCAAGTTTAGCAACTGCTGTCATGCCCAGGATGTAAAGTACTTTAGTTATGAAGAATGAAGTGGCTTTAAATTAAAAAATGGAAAATACTCGCGTATATAAGTATAATAAATATAAATAAAATAACCAGATCAGCCTCTTCCATGGCTGACTGAGTCGACTTGTTTATAGATAAATCTCGAACTACACACTTACATCAGGTGAGACAGTTGTCAAACGCAAACTTTTAATATGTCAAAAAAAAAAAAAAATTCTAAATAGCTAAGAAAACATTCGTAAATACAATTTTGTTAATTATAGTAGTTTAGATTAGAGTATTCAATTACATTTACGAAATATGTGCGAATCAAAGAAAATCTAAATATAAAATGCATGAAAAATATTGGATCGAATCTATTTCGTCAGACAGGTGATTTTCAGAAAGCGTCGAACGCAGTCTTTAGTTCGACCGAAATTATAACTGGAATTAACCAACCTAATTAAGTGATAGTTTCCCGTTTTCATATTAAATGTTTCACTTTTGACAGCATGGTGGAAAAAGATATCACACTAGTCTAATGTTAGTAAATAGTACATCTGCAAACACTCACATTCTTGAAATAGTCGTAATTCTTCTAGGTTCTAGGTTCGGGCAGTACAAAATACTCATTGTAGTTTTTATGACAATATAGACGGGCACTCAGGTATAGCGGGCTTAATATACGAGTTGGATTGAGATAAATTTCGAATCTTGATGGTGGTAGCTATCCAGGCAGGCACTAGAAAATAATCTACCACTTTATACCATTCTTACAAATTACCTTCACAGAGCTTTACGAGTACTCTGTTAAATAAGTTCCTTAAATAAAAATATTATAAAGGTATCCCGAATTTAACATTGATATAACAGCAGGTTTCGGTTACATCATACGTCATTCCAGGGTCTAGGGTTATATGCTGTTCATCGGTTATAGCGCTGAGTGATAATAAATAACACACACACACACACACACTCACTTTCGCATTTACAATACTATTAGAATTGGGATTGAAAATAAATGATCCTAGATATTAGAAAGTAAGTACATATCTGTTTACATCTTGCACGTAAAAACACATGCTCTCTATCGCCACATGTGCAACACTATTAGTGGTAGCAGTTCAGTTTCAAAAACACTACTCCATTCAGTAACAAACTTAAGTTTGTAGAATTCAATAATGATCTTCAAAAACTAAACTTTTTCAGGTTTAAAATCTATAAAAACGATTTCTTAATGTTATTTGTGGAATATTTTCAGAAAATATTCCAAGTTAAAATTCAAGTGGAGAAATGTTTCAAATCAAACATAATATTATTAACGCAAAAGTTTGTATGTATTTTTTTTATATTTTACTCTTTTATGTGTAAACGACTAGGTGGATTTGGATGAAATTTGGTATGGCGACCTAGCATATAAGCTGTGAAATAAATCACTCATTACTCCAGGGTCTTACATATTGGGAAATTGGAATCTGACAACAAGTTCCATTCTTAAGCAGTATTTCATTTTTTCATTTAGATGGAACAATAACATGATTGGGTTGGATCTTATATCAAGTCACTCGAATTTGACTAAACTGAAAATTTCAGAGCCAAGGGGTATCATACCAAGGGCATTGAAGCTATATTTGCTGCCAGAGATGCGTTGAAATATTTAAAAATATTTTTCAAAAATATTTAAGAATAAAATTACGTATACATGAAATGAAGCTTCATTTAGGTTCTTTTTGAGTAGTGCGAATGTGGTCTTTCTATTTATTGTGTATTTTGTGGTATTTTTTGACTCTTCAGCTTTGACTTTGGAATTGTGGAGAAGAGATAATTTTAAATATAAGAGAGATGCCTTCGAAGAATTAATAGGTGTGGATAAATATTTTTACAATAAAGAGTAAATTAATACAATTTCATTTTTAGTAATTTGATTTACCATTAATAATTATGAACTCCTCACTCTCAAAAAAAATTAGTTTAGGTTAAGTTGAAACAAAGACAACACAACTCCAAGCAAGCCGCAGCTATGGCCTGGAAAGCTTAAGTCTGTTACACATCCAACAAAACAATAAATTTGATCAGCAGTGTTACAAAATGTGAGGTTATGATTTTACAAAGAAACCCATAACTCATAAACTATGTATACCAAGTGGGGGTAGACTTGCCCCTTTCTTTACCCTCCTACAAAGGCAACTTATTTTAATATTTTTACCACATGTTTGGTTTACAAACATATGAGAAATGATGACGGCTGCAGAATCAAAAAACTGTGTTGCAGATGTCGACACCCTCCTCCAAAGGTACATTTATCAAGTTCCATAATGAACAAAGAACAGGTTATTAAAGTTAAAGTTTACTATTGTTTTTTAAATACATGTATGTTTTAATAGGATTAATTACAAGATAGGTGAGAATTTGTTTGTATGGCTATGAGGGTGCATGAGTATACTTTATAAGTAGAAGCAAAAGCTTCTTAGATAGAGATGTAAACATGTATCATGTAGCAGTGGATCATTGCCTTACATCTGGTAAACAAACGATAGAATAGGGATAGTGGAATTATATTGTTTATATTCAATGCATATCAACAAGACAAGATAATAAGCAGATAGACATGGAGTTCACATCATTACACCAATGAAGCTCAAGTCTCTGAGGTCTATGATCTCTAGACCTACTAGAGTTGCTGCCCGCTTACTACATTAATTGAGTAACCGAAAACTTTGGAGTAGAGGTTTACATATAAATAAACAAAAGATGACCAAAAAAGTGGTGGTTCTTGGGATGATTCAAAAATATGTTAGGTTCTTATTAATTACAGTGCAATCAAATAAACTCATGAGCATACCTAATCCACGATGCAAACGCAGCATTGTTCGTGATCCAGACACAAAGCCGTTTTTATCTATCAAGCTGGTTTCTTTTTCGTACTTCATCATCTTTTTGAACGAGTCATAGTACACAGCGTTTTCACTCTCCTTGTGTTTCTCCATTATTTTAATTTTACTCTTCACATCACTGCTCACAAATGAAAACACTGATCCGATAAGATTTAGGAACCTGAAAAACTGATATTTTAAGAGTACTTAGATAATTACCATATGGTTAGGATTACCTAAAAGAAACACCCACTTTACGAGTTCATTATATCCGTCGATATAAGCGTCAATAACAACGTCGTCGTCTTCTTTGAGACTCCGCTGAAAACATTGTTGGACGTGATGCAAATCCAAGGTATTTTCATTAGACATTGCAATATAATTTTGAAAGAGAGATTTCAGCTTTTCGATCACGAAACAACTCCGAGTCTGACAGTGCTGCCAGATGACCGTGTGAATTTCTCCCCAACCTTATTCAAAATCCCCCCGAAAATTAGCTCTTTGGAAAGAAATACCCCCAAAACCATATCTATTTATTTTTAACCGACTTCAAAAGAGGAAGATGTTCTCTATTCAACCCGAACGTTTTTTTTATGTTTGTTACCGCATAAATTTCGTCTGAGTGAAAGGATTTTGATCGTTCTTTTTTATTTGAAAGCTGGTGCTTCCCGTGTGGTCCCATTTCAATTTCATTAAAATCGGTCAAGTGGTTTTTCAGTTACACTGCTATAACTTAAAAGTGCAATGACAATTGATCCCTGAAGGTAGCAAAGGTCACTGAAAAGAGTGAAAAAATTTACCAAATAATGGAACCGACTTCAACACTCAAAAGTATGAAATTACTTGTCAAAGTCGGTACCATGCTCACAATATTTTGATAATGGTTACTGTTGAACTCCGATCACAGTTCCGACGCGTGTCGTTGTGAAGGTCTTTATTTACTTCCATCTAGTGTTGAGTAGGGCAAACAAGAGGCGGTATATTTATCCCGTACATGAAGTCAAAGATTATGAGAGGCTCGACATTTACTTTCATAGTGTATTACTTCAAATTTTATGTCTCGGCAGTCGAGAAATTACATTATTTACTCTCCGCCTCCGCAAAACTATACGATGAGACAGAGAGAGAGCGAGAGGCAGGCTACAAGTTACAATAGTACGCCATTCTAAAATGAGCATTACATGCCCGTGATTTCAGTCTCGAGCAAGAGGGAAGACATTGACATTACTAAATACTGTGAGGCGGGCATTGAAGTGGCTGTTTAGAATTGAAGTATATTGATTACATTATAAGTGTTTAACATGTGATTTGTAATTTTATTCATGAGCTTTTTCATTATGTCCTTTAAATATATTTATTTCTTTACCTACTAAAAAATTGTTACATATTACTTTGCAATACTGCTTACTAATATTCCTTTAATTTTGACTGACAGACAGACCATAATGTACTGCCATAACGTCAAAGTGAAAGTTGTAACCGTAGCTTCAAACGTCCCACAGAGCTTCAGTACGCCTCGTCCATGTTCCAAGCCTCATTGGCCTCAGCTCATTTGAGGTGGGGTGGGACATTGTACTGGTTTAGTATTAAAATGAGGCTACTCTTACAAACTCAGTTTCATTTCGTGCCCTACCCAACATTACTTCCATCCAAGCAATAGACGAGTGAATTAATCATAGAGTAATGTAATACACTTGAACGAATTGAATGATTACAGAATGAATGAACAAACGATTTTATTGAAGTAGTGTAATGTTTGAAATTAATGTAAGTAAGTAAATAATGATGGGAATTGTGTTTGTGGTAGAATGATTAAGGTACAAAAAAAACATTTAAAATATCTCCCAAGCTAATTTTCCTCCCCGAAAATCCCCCCAAAGAAACTTTCCCCCCAAATCTCCCCCCGATGTTAAAAGAACCCCAAATTTGCAGGGAATCCCCCCCATCTGGCAACGCTGGAGCCTGAGTGAGTCCATTATTAATTTGTACGGCCATAATCCGTGTCCGTGTACACCCATAGACAAAGCCTCGTTTGCACGATCCAGTGCAATCAACTAGGCTGCGTTTCAATTTGGGCTCACAGTGCACACGATCGTACGTCAGGATTTGGCTGTTCCGAGATGAATTTAGTACTGACAGTGCTGACGCTCGTAAGCAAATCGGAACGGCTTTTTGTGTGTGAATGCGCGCGAGTTCTTTAAATGTCAGTCCCCATTAAATTCATATTAAATCATTCTCTTCCGTACTTCATGGGCGCTAAATGGGTCATTTTTCTGATATATAAAATTACGTTATAAAATTTTTGGTGGACGAACTACCAATTTTTCGACAGATTCTAATAATGAGTCAGATGTTTGACTCTCAGTGCATAGTTATTTATCTATGTGTTTGACAGCGCTCACACTGCTCTACGTCGTACTCGTGAGCGTTCTAAGCACAGGATGATGACGTCATATACATTTTGTGTGCAGCTGTCAGTGCATTTTGGAATGACTTTAAGCACGCTCTCTGTGCTCAAAGCACTCAAAGCTCAATTTGAAACACACCCCAAATCGTCGGACGCAGACCATAGACATGGTCTTCCAGAGGATTATGATATGCATTGAGTTTATATTTTGTGACTACTCCGGCGCTGCCGGAAGTGCAGCCCATCCACCCTTGCGTAAAAAAGCACAGACATCAATGTTCGCCTCCGCAGCTTCGGCTTTTTGACGACCAGAAAGGCTTTGTTACGGCGGGCGGGGGCTGCTCTCCCTCCGCGCCTCCGGCTTTTTATATACACTCTAGGGGTAGAGCAGACAAGTACCAGGTAGAGCCGGGGTTGGCAGATGTCACTACTTGTTTTACGAACACGCTAACATTTTACATACGTTTATTTATTGCATTGGATTATCGGTAAATATACTCTAAAGTTTAAATAGTATTTGAATAAGTCAACATGTTTAACTCTTACTTCTTCAGCATTTTAAATATGATCAACCTATTTTTGTCGGTTAATTTATATTTTTAACTCATTTTCTCTCAGTCACTTCCTCACAACATATTATAACGGAAACAGGCATGAGTCATAATAAAAAAGTGCTTAATCTGTGGCTACTGGCACAAGGCAATGGAAGCATCGACTTGCAAGCTGGGAATTCTATCTTAGTCTATGGGTGTACACGAATTATGTGCCGTGCATGTCTCGCAGTTTGAGTAACCTATTTTAATATTGTAATCTCTTTGTCCGAGTACTAACTAAAATAGAGAAGTAAAAGTACACTTATCTATGGATAAGTAACTTTAAACCACCTTTAAACTGAGAGTACCACTCTAATTACTTGAAATTTCTTTTTGGCGTGTAATAATTATTTACTTTTTCGCGTTAAACGTTTCCCTAACTTTTATTAAAAAAGCAAATCTATTATAACCTTCGACCTTAATAGAAGCCTCAAATGCATACGAAGTCGAAGAAGAAAGAAACGAGATGATCTATAAAATTCGATACTGGCAGATGAATGCGCAAGAAGTGCGACCCCATCATGCCCTAAATACAGTGAGAACAAAAAAAAAGAACCACTCTACCAGTATTATATTTTATCTGATCTATGGTACTAACTAGTCAATAGTGTTGCCAACTGTGGACTGGAATAGGCGTGTTCGAGATGGAGAAGTGGAGTTTTTAGCAATGTACAACTGAACAAGCGTTCGATTTGGGAATGTGGCATTGGTGGCAAAAACGATCTTTCCCAACTCTAATGACGCATACACATCATTTACACGAGCGCTGTCAAGTACGACGATTCATTTGAATATTCATGACATAAAAATGTTTCAATACCTATAATATTAACTTGAATAATCACGAGAATTACATTTTCGTACTGGAAATAGAAAGAAAACATTTTACTGGCGCATTATTTCAAGTTTGTTTATCTACTCAAATCAGCTGTAGCAGTTAATCTCTCAGCTATCAAAAAACGCTCACGAAAGACCCAGCCTCGGAGGTGGGTGAAAAGTGGCAGTTCACGGCGGCGTTTTTAAAACTTTTCATGCATCTCGAAAGGTGAACGAAAGCAGTTAAAAACGCCACCTGTGCCAAAACGAACGCGGAACGAGAGCGTTCTGGGCGTTTTTAATTGTTCCCGAGCTCATCTCGCACGCACGGATCGAATTACGTAGTATGTATTCTATCTGATCTATGATCGGGTTGAATCACTTATTGAATTGAATAGGGTTTAGTTTATCGCTTATTTTATTTATCAGTGGTATTTATTTCCGCATTTAAAAAAGTTGCGGACGGATTTTTTTGTCTAGCTGCATTCGTGATACGGACAAAATTGCAGGAACTACTTTAAAGCCCACACTGTCTTATGTATATTCATAGTTGTAAGTACCTTCTTTATTTGTATTCAGCTTCTGCTAATGGATATCGGTTCCCTCATGATGACGAAATATTATAATATGACCATTATTAATTCAGCAGTTTCAATTAGACTCAGTATTAATTGTACTGAAATGTACATTTGTTGCAGCAATCGGATTTTGTTCATGCAATTAGTGAAGGTTCGAACAATTCCTGTTAAACATACGAATTAAGGGAGAGTAGTATGTTATGTATTCTATCTGATCTATGAGGGAGAGTGAGGGATACTAATACCCATATCTAGCACTTCAAGCTGGCACCGCGGAAATCCTTTCCTGAAATACGATTAATATAAAAAGGCTAAACTAATTCAACCCCTGAAATACATGATATTTGAGTCATGTACACAGTGTTTTAAAATATTGCGAATAGAATGCATACTTGGGTGGATATTATATAATATTATCTATAGTAATGTATTATTTACTTATGAAAAAAATAATTTGTAGAAGTTAAAGCTCTGGTGTTTTTTTGTGTGAATCATTGAATGAAAAACAATTTAATCAGAAGCTTCCATAAGCCTTCCAACTATTGAAAAGTTGTGATTCCATCTGTTTGCAAAGCATTTTTCTACATAAAGAGTTGAATTCATTGCTTGAATCTGTAATTTAGTAAACAATTTCAAATCATAAATTAAACCCTCTCTTAAACCAATTAGTAAGTGCCTTCATGGGTGTTCAATTTTTGCAAAGCCAATAATGCTTTGATGATGTGTTATATTTTTTCATAAACAATAATGGCTCATTGTAAAAAAATATCTGCAATCTTGTCTTTCTCAGAGGTTTTTTTAAAAACTTAAATACGTGTACAAAGCTATTACTTGTTGCAGATTAATGCTTTAAAAATGTCAGAGCATTTGGATAACCTGGATGAAGAGTCCTTTATAATACTCGGCACTTCTCCTGGCACCAGTTTGGACATAAAGTGTAATGGAGATGTCTTGGATACTTGTGAGCCTGATGCCACTGCTGATACTATAAAGTGTAATGGTAGTGAGAATGGTGGTTCATTAGATAAGTCTCAGATTGAAGATGCAATGAAGGACTTGTCATTGGAAGGCAGCATGGCTTTGAAAGCCAGTTTCAAGCTTGGGGATTCTGTGAGTATATTTTGACTTTATTTATATCATTAAAAAGTCCTCATCTGGAAATTTAAGCGGATTGATATTTCAAGTGTCACACATGTAATAATCTGCCAAGCGTGGCGAGTATTGGCAAATCCTCCCTATAATGGGGGAGGCATATGTCCAGCAGTGGATGTTCTATGGCTGAGACAGACAAACAAGATAAACATGTAATGAGGGTAATCTATCTGTGTCGCTCTGGGGGAAGGCTCTGTGAACAATTGGGTATGTGGCCAATGTCTACAGTGAAAGCAGATTGTAAGATAGGAATATGCGACAACCAATAGTGAGTCAGCAAGGCAAATATACCAAGAAATGCCTAATATAATTTAGGTAATACTGTTTTATAGTGACTTTTCCTACCATTGATTCCCAGGCAGGGTATATTTTATTTAAATAGAATATCAGGGAGTGGAGTAATGTAAACCTTTAACTGAGCAACAACTAATTAACTATTATGGCAGTGTTTACACATTTTTGTTGTGTTGTGTTTTACCGAACCAATAAATTGCACAATGAATGTCAATTCCTTACACTGCATCAACAGTCTGTATTAAAATTTAAAAAAAGAAATGCCTTTCACTCAATGTATGCACGGTACCCTCTGTAAAAACTGCATTTGCAGGTCAATTCATAAACTTCACTAGACCATACCTCTATAATAAACACTGTAAAATCTATGAATTATCGCCATACGAAACTATGTTACTGACACCAATTTCATAAAATACATCGACACCAACCCAACCCTACAACAGCATAAAATTTCTTATATTATACAATATGTGTACACACACACACACACACACACACACACACACACACACACACACACACATACACACTAACACACACAATTCACAAAAATTTAATCAAATAAACGAAATATGAATTTTTTGGAATTTGTGGTTTACATATAATTTTTGGCATGAACAAGTAGCACAATGGCACTTATATCCATGTGGATGCAACTGCGAGCCTAACAGTAAGACAAATGTATTTATGTTTATGTATAAAATGTACATGTGAATAATTTTTAATGAATCACAATATATGGATAACATTACCCGTTAAACAGCAAAAAACGGAAAGCTAAGTGAGATAACACACTATTTTATTGTGATAAGTTAATTTTGCATACTTGCGTAAGCATTGGCCTTCTATTGATTGAAATGAAATAACTCTTCAGTGTAGTCTACATAAAGCTGATTTTATGTTTGCAAAACAATCAAGTAAGGTGAGTAATAATTCTTGTAAACAAATAGAGTCTTGGTGACCAACCAAATATATATTCTCTTATCTCAGATTACTGATAATAACTCTTATATAAACATGTTGATGTGTGATAGATGCACACTCTACTTCTTTTTGAGCTAGGATTGTAGCTGATAACTTAAATTATTAAACTATCACATTATGTATTTTGTAGAGAAATTTCATATTAATGTGAGTTTTTTCCCGACAGCTTAGACAAATAGCGCGCGAAGTTATCTATTTAGAATAAGCGGAAAAAAATAATAGGAATGTATGGGAGAGAGCAGAACGATCAAGTATAGGCCGGAAGTAGACAGTGGTCATGGTCAGAATGAGCGGGTGGAGAGCGGCGCGGACTTGCCAGCTTAGGTCACGTGATACTGCGCGGCGACTAGCAATTAACGAAATCAAACCCTATGTTATAATCAAATATCATGGATATACCAATTAAAATCTTAGGACCCTAACCCACGGCGACTTTTTATAGCGCTGCAAACGCGCGCGGCACCACAGACTATTTAGAGATAATGCGCGGCACATTCCCCAGCACCCCTCCCTCCGTTCTCCACCCTTCGTTCCCCCGATGTCGCCGGAGTCGCGCGTTTATAAAATGCGCGACAGCATTGGTACAAAACCAAGTACTCTTTGTACAAAACTTCGCCCTGGGCGAGGCGCCCTTAAACGTTTCTAGAATATGCCTTTGGCTTGACTATTCCCTACAATCGTAACTTTTATTTTCTTTTAAGAATTTTATTCATAAAATAAAACTATCGAGAGGATTATACCTAACCATGTTTTTAATTCTAAACATTTCTTTCGGTGTCATGTCCCTATTGACATTTCGATAATTTATATGGAAGAACGACGTTTGCCTTTCGCTCCCGTGCCATACAGATACAGGGTATAAACTTTTGTCTCCGGCTGAAATACACAGTAAAATGTACTGTGAAATTATATGAAGAGATAGAAACTAACTTCTATCCATTTTTACTGTTCATAATGGAAAAAGTTTAACATAAATAAAATAGAATAAAAAATATATTATGAATAACTCGCGAATGATTAAATAATTATAGACCCAATTTAAACCCCGAAAAAATCATAATTATGTTCTGCGCCCTGTGGTTGTTCCACTACCTCAATTAACCCACGGAAATTACATTTTTCGGGATAAATAGTAGCCTATGTATTACTCCAGGGCATTAGCTATCTTCATACCAAATTTCATGCAAATCCGTTCAGCCATTTCAGAGTAAATGAGTAACCAACATATAAACTACAAACTTTTTTGTCTTTATAATATTAGTGATACATATTTCGCTTTTCTTCCATGGATTTGTTATGTCCTTGACAATGAAATATAATTATAATTGGAATTTAATTCCAATTCATAACGAATTTTTCTACACAAGCGTGACCTAGGACAAATAAACTAGTAAAAAGTATTGTAAATCCCTCACCGACTATGGTATCTTATCTAGGCTGAAAAGTTAATAAAAGTGATAATGGTAAATGAAGAATCATATCTCTTTTCAAACGATACTGTTACAACGAACACTTTTCATCAATTTTGATTGATACATTATTGATTCATTCGAATCTCAGAACTCACGACAAATTCTTTTTATACTCACGATTATTATCGAAGTGCTCCGGGGGGTAAGGCCTGCATTGGAAATCATTAAGAAAAAGCATGACTAAGATGATAATAGTTATAGTCTAGGGCCTAGTTAGGTCTAGACTCTAAACACGGAGAGAGAAACGCACCACATCATGTATGGCGCTCTTCCCATCGCATGTATTTGCTAAAGGTTGGGCAACTGAGCCACAGATGGAGCATAGGCGCGGAAGCATACGTAAGTTAGACGTAATTAAAATAAGGTTACGAAATTTGTTTGCTAATAAATAAATACTTTAAATACAGTATAGGTATAACAAGTTTAATTATATTTTTTCCGGGAGTTTAATTATATTTTTTATAAAATCACGTTGAACGTGATTTTATATTATTTATATCATTATTATTTTATATATTGTTACTCATTATATTATATATATATAGGAGGTTTACAAAGCGCGTATAGTATGCAGTAAGACGTATGACCTTAAAAGACAGGGTGAATGGGAATGTGACTTTAATCGAGAAGTGTATGCTGAGATGCGTTAGACATCACACTAAGATTATAAAGGCGAAAGTTTTTATGTCGTTTGTATGTTTGTTCCGCCTTCACGCTGATACGGCTGACCGGATTTGTATAAAATTTGGAACGAAGATAGCTTATACCCTGTAATAACACATAAGCTACTTTTTATCCTGAAAATATTGATTGTTCCCGTGAAATGACAGTAGAACACACAAATCGTCAATACCACGTAACATTTCATCAGGTGGCGCAGCGCGAAAGTAGACATACAATGACAAAGCAAGTGTACAATACGAGTGTGAACGGAATATGCAAAAAAAAAAAACAAAAAATGGAACCGACTTCAACACTCAAAAGTATGTATAATAAATTGTTGAAGTCGGTACCATGATAGTTCAAAAGTAACTGATATCAAAATATTGTGCTCATGGTTCCGACTTCGACAAGTTATTTCATACTTTTTGAGTGTTGAAGTTGACTCCATTTGGATAAGCTTAGATCAAAAGGAAAAAATGCTAAGTTATTGAGATGAGATTTGAGGCTTTGTCAGGATCAGATGGATGGAAGAAATAGTTAGGTACTCACAGTCTATCACCAGGATATTCACCACACACTTCACTTTGTCCTTGTTTTTGTGTTTAAGTATATATTTATTCCGTAATCACTGCCCGCGGGACTTGATACGTTTTGTTGAAGGTGACGGACACAGTTCACGATTCGACAGCTAGATGCGCACTGATTGTTCTTTTTTTGTGTTGGCAGGGTAGTGGCGCGTAGATTTGAATTAGGATATGAAGTTGGAAATGGGAAGGAGAAGGGAAGACTTAAAGCCTGTTCATATCCCCCCATTTGAAATCAACCGCGGATTTCACAAGATAAATAAGAGTTCAGAACTCGGATCACACATGCTATACGGTTTCATTTGGTTGATGATATACTGTTACTCTGTGTATGTTATGTGTGTACATAGAATTGCAAGACTTAGTTATAATAAGATAGTAGTGTAAGATAAATAAAAGTATATAAGGTAAAGTTAGGTAAGTAAATAAAAATATGTAGATAGATAAATTTATATGAAGTTAAGATAGATTTTAGTTGTTAGAGATATTAGTTTAATTGCTTTCATCTATAGGTAATGGGCAGATTTTAACTACAGGTCGAACAAGTAGGCCTTTCCGTGTTCTGACGGACACGACCCGAACAATGTTGTCCTTGCCCGGATGTAATTGAACAATTCTGCCCAATTGCCATTCAGTTGCCGGTAAGTTAGGTTCGTGAATGATTACAAGGTCGTTCAGCTTAGGTTTTTTACCGTCGCCCTTTAACCATTTGCATTTCTGTTGAAGGCTATTCAAAAAAACTCTCTGCCATGCTCGCCAAAAGCTTTGAGACAAGCTTTGAACTAGTTTCCAGCGAGTACGCAGAGGCGCGTTTTCTGTATGTACCGGCTCAGGAAGGGAAACCAAAGGTCGGCCTACCAAGAAGTGCCCTGCAGTAAGAGCATCAATCTCACTGGGATCGGAAGAGAGCTCCACCAAAGGTCTGGAGTTCAACATCGCTTCTATCTTAGTTAAGACCGTATACAGCTCCTCATAGGTCAGAACCTGTGACCCCACGATACGCCTTAAATGGTATTTTGTAGATTTGATACCACTCTCAAAGATACCACCGAAGTGGGCACCTGAAGGAGGATTGAACCTCCAAGTAATGCCGCGAGATGCGAGCTGGCCTGAAATCATGTTCCTGTTCTTTTCAAGCATTTTAGATACTTCGGATAAATAGCGTTTCGCTCCTACGAAGTTGGTACCGCCGTCGGTAACTATATACTGACATAGGCCTCTTCTAGACACGAATCGATCTAATGCTGCTATGAAAGCTTCCGTGGTCAACTCAGTGACCAGTTCGAGGTGTATTGCCTTGACTGCATGACAAACCATGAGACACAAGTACGCCTTATATATTTTAGCGTTCCTGCGCCTGCTTTCTTTAACCATAAACGGACCCCCGAAGTCGATTCCAACACTCCTAAAACATTGATCCGGCTTCAGACGGGAAGACGGAAGGTCGCCCATAATTGGTTGAAAAGAGTTTGGCTTTACTTTAAAACAAGTAACACATTTGGATAAGCGAGATCGAATTAGATTGCGAATGCCAAGCACCCAAAATCGACGCTGAAGCAATGAATGCAGGAGGCGAGGCCCGCAGTGAAGGTAAGTTGCATGATAATGATCGATTAAAAGATTGCTCAGCTGAGATGCTTTAGGTAAGAGGTAAGGATGTTTCACATAGTCAGGTAAGTATGAATTTTTCAGTCGTCCCCCCACTCGCAAGACATTACTAGAGTCGAGGAAAGGAGCTAGCTTCAGCAGATGCCGAGGTAGTGGTTTGTTAGATTTAAGTTGATTTATGGCATCGCTAAAGTGCTTACGCTGAACATGTTTAACTAGCTGCTCCATAGAATAATCTAGTTCTGTGGAAGTCAGAAACGGTAATAATTTACGCTCAGATCGCTTAAGTTTCAAGTTACTTATATACCGGTAGATCCATGCTAGTACTCGTTGTACGCGTGAAAGGTTGGAAGAACGTTCCAGTTGATTTTCCAGCACATCAGCTTCCTGTGTCATGAAACTGGCATGACACAAGTGTGACGATCGCTTCAACTCTGGTACGCTGTCCTGCTTTACGACTGCTGATACAGGCCAGTCGATTGGATCGCTAGTCAGCCATTTTGGACCTGACCACCAACTTACACAAGTAGCTAGTTCCAAGCATGATAAACTACGACTGCAATAATCGGCTGGGTTGTCACGAGTGGAAACGTGCCGCCACTCAGTTGGAATGGTAGTGTCTGTGATTTGTACCACACGGTGCGCGACAAAAGTTTTAAGTTTATGAGGTTCTGTATTCAACCATGACAACACAGTCGAGCTGTCAGTAAATAACACGACCCGCTTAATGCTCAGTCTCGGGCTGAGTAAATCATAAATATGAGTTGCTACCTTAGATAGCAAAACAGCAGCGCAAAGTTCTAATCTATTTACGGTAAGGACCTTAAGTGGTGCTACTTTAGATTTTGCGATTAATAAGTGCGTGTCAACCCTATCCAAGGTGACAACGCGGAGATAAAGACAACATCCGTACGCCTTGGTCGAGCTGTCGCAGAAGCCAATTAGGTCAACTTCTGTGAGCTTTGCTGACTGAGGCGGTATTATCTGACGGGGAACTTCAATAAGGTTTAAGTTTGGAAGATCAAGGATAAAATTCCGCCATTCTTTTGCTATGTCTCTTGGCACAGGTTCGTCCCAAGCGACATTTTGACGCCATAGATCTTGAAGGAGTAATTTTGCCTTTATAATGAAAGGTGCCAGCCACCCCAAGGGATCAAATACGCGAGCCACATTGGATAAGATTGATCGCTTAGTGAACTCGACATCGTCGATGGAAGCGTGGGAATAGGTAAAGGCATCACCCGAAGGGTCATATTGAACCCCTAAGATTTTAAGCGTAGATTTGTTACTTTCTTCTGTGAAAGGTTTCGGAGATTGACAATGTTCCACTGGCAAGGTTTCCAGGAAGGACTTGGAATTACTACTCCATTTGCGGAGTTCAAACTGTGCATGACTAAGCAACTTAACAAGTTGATCTTTTAGTTCAATCGCTTCACTCACAGAAGGCGCCCCGGTAGTGATATCGTCCATGAAAGTTTCATGAAGAAGTGCCTCTGCAGCGCGCGGATAATCATCGCCGTGATCTGATGCCAATTGATGGAGAGTACGTATAGCGAGATAAGGCGAACTGCTGACTCCGTAAGTGACAGTCGCGAGTTCGTATTCCTTTACTGGATCGCTCGGAGACTCCCGCCATAGTACATGTTGATAGCAACGATCTTCCGGTCTAATTAAAATTTGTCGATACATTTTTGATATGTCACATGTGAACACTATCGCATGGAGTCTGAACCCCGTTATTATGTCGATAATGTCAACTTGGAGCTTAGGTCCAGTGTAGATAATATCATTTAAAGATAGACCATTTGTGGTCTTACAGCTTGCGTCAAACACCACACGAAGCTTAGTAGTCGTACTTTCAGGACGAATGACGCAATGGTGTGGGATAAGATAACGCCTTTCCGGTTGTAAGGTAAGATTTGTATTAGGATTCGAGCTGGGTATGGGATACATATGACCCATACTGTTATACTCGTGCATAAAGTTTACGTATTCTTGCTTAAGTTGTTCTTGTCGACTAAGTTTCTTTTCTAGGTTTGTTAAACGCGACAATGAGCTGTTGTATGAATTGCCTAAGGTACTGTCACCATCCTTTAGGAGGATTGGCACCACATAACGGCCGTCAGGTTTCCTATAAGACAGGTCCTTGTACAAACGTTCGCACATATCATCCTCGGGTACAGGAAGAGGTAATCGTGGAGGTTCCTCGACTTCCCAGAACCTCTTTACCAGCTCATCTAGAGAGTAGGTGGAAGCTAGTAATGATGATGCAGTGGAAGGAGGTATTAATGAATCGCTATTGACCATACCACTAAGTATCCAGCCAAAAACGCTATGCAGAGCGACCGGTAAACCGGGCCCCAGCTTAATACGTTGACCATCGTAAATTTCATGAAAGAGTTCAGCCCCTATCAATAAGTCGATTTGTCCGGGGATGTCGTACTTTGGATCAGCTAAGATTAAATGCTTACAATGATCGCGAACGGTGGAAGGTACATTTACACTAGGCATCTGACTTGTAATATTATCAAGTACAATTGGTTTGATATGATACTGCGGACGGTCGCGGTCGAGTGGTCGTAAATCACATTCTGTCATCCCTTTGATGTGGAACACGGTATTTTGTCCTAGACCAGCTACCGTAAGATTGCAGCGACGGAGCTTTAAACCGAGTATCCGTGCGCAGGCAGTAGTCAGAAAGCAGTCCTGGGCGCCGCTATCGACTAAGGCGCGAACAATATGTTGTGCACCGGTAGCGGCATTGCACACGAGTAATTGACATGTGCCTAGAAGTACTACACCACGGCTGTTTCCAACATGAGCTACAGTACTAGCCTGGCTGATCGGAGAGCTATTTGCTTGCGTTTGGTCAGTGTGCAATAAGGTATGATGACGTAATCCACATGATGTACAAGATACTTTCGAGAAGCATGAGTCTATGGGGTGATTTGTACGTAAACAGTTTGCACACATTTTATGTTTATTTACTAGTAAAAGTCTACCGTGAGAGTCTAAAGATTGAAATACGGGGCACTTATAGATAGAGTGCGCTTCGCCGCAACAGGAACATACTAAGGCTGTTGACGCTGTTGGCGGGCTGGTAGACTTAGTTAGATAAGATGTACGTTTTGGCCCGGCACTATTTTGTCTATTATCCACCGGCGAAAGATTTTTCCCTTTAAAGGTTCGGGTAAGATTGAGATTACCGGAGGATAATCGACTAGTTTCTAAGATCTTTACGTAGTCTTGAAGAAACTTTAATAGTTCCGCTAGGGTAGGTATTTGTGAACTATTTTGTGACTCAAAACGTTTACGAGTGTCTGCATCTAGTGTCCGCGAAGCTAAATAAAACAGAATAAATTCACCTAAATTTGGAATATCCAGAGCTTGAAGTGCATAGAATGATTCGTGGAATGAGTTTGTTAATGATTGCAATTCCTGGAAGCTACCCGATTTAACGGCGGGATAGTTTAAAAATTTGTCTAAATATGTCAAAGCTAAGATACGCTTGTTTTGGTAACGCTCGACTAAAGTATTAAAAACAACTTCATAATTTTTCGCTGTCATCGGAATACCTTTCGCAATAGATAACGCGGGTCCATGTAAACATGACACGAGGTAATGAAATTTTTCTATTTCCGATATTAATTTATTTTCGTGTATTAAAGTTGTATACGTATCATAAAAAGTTTGCCAATTTTCAATATCGCCGCCAAATTTAGGTAACTCAAGTTTAGGTAAACGCGCATTCAATAATTTCACAGCTGACGGCGCATCGGCGGCGTCAGAATGAGCGCTGACGTCGACGCTCGTGTCGACTTTTGTAATCAAAGTATCGGCTGCACTTATTACCGAATAATATAAATCATCGAAAGAATCCAATAGCGAATTATCGATATTTTGGTCAGGCTTTATGGTTAGTTCCAATGATTGTATGTCCTCACACAATTGAACAAACTCCTCACGAATTGAATGTATTCGCGTGTATCTCGATTTAAACGCCGATACCTTTGAACGATCTTGAACCATCTGTTTGGCAAGATCGTAAAGGATTTGGACATTACGGAAAACATATTCGCGTCGGGACCGAAGTATTTTGAGTTTACTTTCTGCCATTATTTGTTTTGTGTAAGAACAATAGCTAAGTTATATAAGATATAGATGAAAACAACTCTGGTTGGTATCAAGTGAAGATATTTTATATATATGAAGTAGGTAGGTAAACGTAGTTAGCACAAAAATAAAGTTAAGTTTCAATGTTAATAATGTCGTGATGTGTGTAGTGACAAATAATTATAAATATCTAATAATGCATTGATAATATAATATTGATATAAATGATAAAACCTATTTGAAAGGTTGGTAAATTAATGTTGAGTTAAAGATTAAGTTAGGTTACCGGTATAACACTACCAAATTACGTTGACAAATGACTCCGTATAGTATGAGCTTAATGTATAACCTACGCGATTTAGACGGGTTATACTTTTACAATGAATATTTGATACGATTTTACTTATTTAACGACTTTATACCAAATAAATAGTTAAAAATAGTTATTTAATGTAAATTCCATAGGAATTCGCGCTCGAATAGGACCACCTTTTATGGATAAGCTTAGATCAAAAGGAAAAAATGCTAAGTTATTGAGATGAGATTTGAGGCTTTGTCAGGATCAGATGGATGGAAGAAATAGTTAGGTACTCACAGTCTATCACCAGGATATTCACCACACACTTCACTTTGTCCTTGTTTTTGTGTTTAAGTATATATTTATTCCGTAATCACTGCCCGCGGGACTTGATACGTTTTGTTGAAGGTGACGGACACAGTTCACGATTCGACAGCTAGATGCGCACTGATTGTTCTTTTTTTGTGTTGGCAGGGTAGTGGCGCGTAGATTTGAATTAGGATATGAAGTTGGAAATGGGAAGGAGAAGGGAAGACTTAAAGCCTGTTCACCATTTTCTTAATAAATTTTTTTTTTTCACTTATTTTAGTGACCTTTGTTACTCATGAGATCAATTGTCATTGTGGTGTACGTATAGCAGCGGGTGAAGACATCGGTGAACATACATGTTCACCGATGTTTTCACCCGCTACTCATAATATCGTGTAGGTTTTTACGGTACGCAATTTTCAGTTTATGACTTGTAACTCAAAAAGTGCTCGTCAGATTTTGATGAAATTTAAATGGGACCACACGGGAAGCACCAGCTTTCAAATAAAAAAGATCGATCAAAATAAGTTCACCCAGTCGGAAGTTATGCGGTAACAAACACAAATAAAAAAACATACGGGTCGAATTGAGAACCTCCTCCTTTTTCTAAAGTCGGTGTAAAAAACCATACGGGTTGAATTGAGAACCCCTCCTTCTTTTGAAGTCGGTTAAAAAGAAGACCTAATTGGATTTTCGTTAATCACAAAAAACAATTAACTGATGTTGATATATGACTAGATTGGGAGAATTTACTTACCTACAATTTAGGATATTTTTTCCTTAAAAGTATATTTCTTGTCATATGTAATTAAGTATTTGGACTTTGTATTTTTATCATGGAAATCCTTATTTTAAGCGGTCAAAGATGTGGGCAGTGGAAAGATAGTTTGGTGCGTAACGACTATGTTACTCAAATGTTTATAAAATAAAACGTGACATCAATTTTACATGGAATTGGACAAGCGATTAAAAAATACAGTACCTTAACCCAGCATAGTTTTCCACTAATTAGGTAGGTCGTTCCGCAGAAGCGATATGAAATAGATGTTATTTATTGCCCATTACTGCACACTTATACTGTATGCAATTCAACGGGGAAGTTCCCGGTGCAATAGGTACCTACCTACATTATTATCTGCATATACAAGTGTTGCATATTGTGTGTCTCTATTGAAGGAACATGTTCTTGTTCAAATTAGTTTTAATTTTTAGTATTTTGGAATATTAGAATTGTATTTTGATAGATAAGTAACGACTTTTTTTCTAGGTAAGTGTTACATTTGGAAAACTTACTCCTTTCCTTTGTTACATTTTTATTTGATGATTCACTTGTAAACTGATTGACATATATGTATTTATTTGTGAGAATATTTTGTTAGACCTGCTGAAAGGTTTGACTGTAATATGTTACTAGTAGCCACCCCGTTGCGTGGACTATGTTTTCCTCATCCCTTCAGTATTCAAACTTTTTATTCTTAAATGTATAATATCTACCCCGTTACACCGATGCACCATTTTAGGGATTGAGTTTCCAAAAATCCTTTTATGAACGTATATCTACGTCATGATTTCTATCGGTGTGGCTAGTTTTAGTTTAGTTTAGTTAGTTTCCAAACATAACAGTTTTGAAAGGATCAAAATCCGTGAGATATCAGGAATTACCTACGTGTAAATCATGTTCACGTACGATACCATCTTATATAATATGAAAGGTGTATTTAAGACAGTTGTCAAACGCAAACTTGTAATATGTAAAAAAAAATAAAAAAAATAGATATAAGTTTTCCAAGATTAATTTGCTGAATCGACCGGCGAATAAATACGACCAGGGCATAAAAGGCTATAGGTATTATTTATTATTCAGAAATAATTATTTAATTTATTAAGCATGTCTTTCTCGTTTGTTTCAGCCGTCTCCCGCCAGTTTGATGGTGGCTAGCACTATGATCACAGACGACAAGTCTACTGAAGAACTGCAAAAGCGATTCGGCGAGATTCTAGACGAAAACGTCGTACTAAAGGAAACCCTCAAGCAAAATAACGATTCCATGAAGGAGCAATTCCTATTGATTGCGTCCTGCCAGGAGGACATTTTGAGGACGCATACACTGCATAAGCAGAAGTTTGAAGAGACAAAAGAGCTGGTTGAACGGGTAAGTTGAACACGTTCTTGTTTTGTTATCTACAAACCGGCTAAGTCTCACTGGAAAATTATTCTCCTCAGCAGTTTTGTTAACAATTACATTTCAAAATTCTTCTAATAAATAGCTGCTGCTAAATATAATCAAATAGTATATTTAATGAGAATACTAAATGTTTTAGCAATTTTTTAATTCTAGCTCCGTCAAGATAAAATGAAACTCAAGCAAGAAATCGCTGCGCTCGCGGAAACACAAAGAGCATTAGTGAACGGTGAAACCGGTGAAGCTAAACCTGATTCTAGTTCAGCCAAATCGGGGCCTCCGAGCGTTATGGAGTTCGTAACTTCGCCTGATGACGAGACCATAGACAAGCTGACAGCGCAGTTAGATCTTGTTGAGAAGCAGAGACGACAGGTACGTTGAACTCTAGTAAGCACGAACAATCTTTGTGGCTATGAAGATAAGCTCTGATTGCTTAAATATGGAGAAGCGCCGAAGAGCTGAAGATTTGATTCCATCTACGATTGAACGTCTGTGGATCAATGGATGGAATCAGTAACTAAAATTTTCAAAAACCTAAAATAAAATTCTTAGAACCTAATTAGTCGTCTTAAATTAAATAAGATATCAGTCAAAACCGGATATAATATCATTTGCTTATAATAATATAACTAGTTTTCGTTAAAATTACGTTTGTACCTACGCCTACAATCGTGTGACGGTCGCCGTGTCTCAGCAATCATTGACATGACTTCTGGGTCTCCAGGGCCCTGATTCGAATCCCGGCAGGGGCAAACATTTGTGCGGTGAAATGTTTGTGTGCTGTGATTGTGTGCGATTATGTTCGTAATGAGAAAAAACACTAATTGAATTATCTATTATCTTTGCTTAGACAAAATGTTCTACCGTCGAAGTAATACTTTTTTTAAACATTTTATAAGCTTGCGGTTAATCACAAGCCTTGTGGTTACCTTGACGGTAGATTAAGACCAAATCACGGTAGATCTATCGTTATTATCGTGTATTAGAATTGTGTGTTAGATATCGCCTAGATCTATCTATATGCAGTATTTAAAAACAGTTTAATTATAGCTTAGTTGGCGAAACGACATAAATATAGTCTTGTATGATTTAAATCATACAACGTAAGGTAGTTTCTGTCCAAAATGTAATATTTATTATATTTGTATCTGCGAAACGCACTACTAATATACCCGCCGTCAATAAATTGGCAGCCATCACACGAAGATTAAACAAACCATCTAAATTTGTCAGTATCATGGGACCTACGCATTATAATCGGCAATAAGTCTTGCCATATTTAAACTGCAGTTGAAAAGCGTACCATTCTTCTTCTCAGCAATTGAATATCCACTGTTGGACAAATGACCCCCATAGAGGGGGATTTGCCAATTCTCGCCACGCTTGGCAGGCGGGTTGGCGGGTGCAGTATGAATTCAGATCCTCAGAAGGCGCTGCTGCAAACCTTCTAGTACGTGATCCCTTAGCCGACTCTTACGGCACACACGGGAAAAGATGGGGGAGTACTATTCTAGCGCGGTACCACCACGGCACGTGCAGCGTACCATTATTGTAATGTATTTTGCTTCTTTGTCAACTAAACTTTGCGTTAAAGTTTTCTTATCACATGAGCTTTCTATTCATACGACGAATTTTTTTGTTCAAAGTTGACATAATAACATGTGTTTACGTTTTAAATTATGACTTCATCTGAATTCATTCAAATATGGCCTTTTTTATTTTATTTGAATAATTATGAATCTCTATTGATTTATTGATTATGTAAAAATTTTCTTTAAAGTATTTTTCCCATTTGATTTTGCAACAGGTGATCACGGAGAACGAGAAATTGAAATGGCAGAAGGAATCTCTGGAGCACATCGTCGACGCTACTTCTAAGGAAAGAGACGACCTCAAGGAAAAACTGAAAACTGCTGAGGTATATATGAAAAATCACTGCAATATCGTATTTATTAAATGAAATGTACGCATACGAAGAACACATTTTTGTTTATCAACAGCAAATTATAATTATTTTGAAAAAATAAAACTCGACGTACGACTTGTACGACAATCCGCCATGATATGTTGAACACCAATCAGAGCAAAGTGACGTCACTATTGAGTAAACAAACGAATCGATTCATCTTGTTTCAATATCTGTGGTTTTATTTACATCGGCATTATGTATAATTATTTTTTTCAACCTTAAAGTTTTAATAGTACCACCGCAAAATTTCAATCATCCGGTTGAAACAAAATTTAATCATAATTCCGATGTAAATAAAATCACAGATCGAAATCGAAATAGAATGTCTCGCAGGATGACGCTGTGCAAGTCTCGTATTAATTAACATTGTATATATGTCTTGCATTGCTTTCTTTTGTAGAACGAATACAAATAACTTATTTACTTACTTTTTATTGATATGTTACCCACCGAGGGACCGTACACCATCTGTATACCCTGGTGTTCATATTTAATAGGTAATAACACATATAGACTAAATTATTTAACGTGTGACGTCATTACCGACGCGATGACGCAAGCGTTTTTGTGCGAATGTTAAATCTAAAAACTAAAATGTTTTTTCCTAGTAAACCTTTATTGTTTGTAGAAATATAATATTCATTGTAAATAATTTATGTTTCAGAACATTATATACTGCTAGACTATCGAACTTTCGGTTTTATTTTATATGTATTAGTTATAAGTATTTTAGTATAAAAATAACATATATTATGATATGTTATTTTACAGATACAATATTCAACGAAAGTGAGTGAAATGTCAACGGAATTGGCCGACGTGAAACACGCCAAGGAAGAAATAGAAAAACAATTGAATAATGTAAGTACCTACGCACTAGACATAGACAGATGATAATCTAGATCATAGACATGATGACAACAAAATATTTTTGTTGTTGGTACAGTTATAGATTGGTTTTATTATTTCGCAGGTGAACCTCAAGCCTGAGATTGAGATTCGTGACGCGTACATACAGCAGTGTAACGAGAAAATAGGCAAACTGCATAACGACCTTAAGAATGCAAATCTGAAGATATTGGACCTTGAAAATGTTAAGGTAAATATAATTTACTCGAATTTGGATAACGTACGCTTCTTCTAGGTATAGACGTGTCTTCGAGACAGTCTCACCCAATATCATCCTGTTTTTTTGGGTCTAAAGTTATTACGAAGATAAAATGTTTTTGTATTTTAAAGTGATTTCTTTTATCAGTATAATACATTAATTTCATAAATTAACGTAGGTGTAACGTACTAGGCGGAGCTTCAGTTATGAAAATTTAGGGGTATCTGGCAGGGAGTTGCAACAGTGTTAAGTGTTCGGCAATGGATGACATCACTTCTAATGTTATTACGAAGAAAATATAAAAAAATTAAGTAAGTACTATAACAAAATGTAGGTCCCATTTTATACACCTTTACAACCTGATTCCTGCCCAAGTTCCCACGTTTCCAACTCCATACTCACTGAGCGCTCTTACTTGTGTTGGGACATGCTCTGGGAAATATTCAGCTCTTATAAAATAACGAAGGTCTGGCGATCGTGGGCTCTTGGTATAATATGTTTTTTTCTCTTTTTATAAAGTTGGTATCTACATTGTTTCAGTTGGACTTTTCAAAGTACAAATCGGAAATGTCGGACATCGTGAGGACTCACCGCGAAAACATTCATCTACTCAGCAACAAACTTAAAGAAGCCACCACTGCCACTGTGAGTATTTAATAAACCAGGGGTCAGCAACCTGTGGATCACCACCCTCATGCGGCTCTTTCAAAGTAATCTTGCGGCTCTTAGTTCCACATACGTGTACAGATATTAAATATTTTAGTATCAATCTATGTCTACCTTACGTCAGTTTTCTTAAAAATCTTGCAATTCTACAACGGGAATCTTGTCTATCTCTAAGCTCTGATCGGGATTTACCTGCACTATCTCCGCTTTGTTGTCAGTGAGAAGAAAAAAATCGAACATAATTGTATTATTAATAAGCAAATATTACTATATTTGACTAATATTGAAATCAAAACATTCAGTGACGGTTTGATCACTGAAAAATTTAGAGAATTGTAACTTTAGGTTCTTCTGGCTGAAAAGGTTGCCGACCTTTTCGTACCGTCGGGTCGGGGCGTAACTTTTATTTATTATAAAAATGCCTAGTGAAAAAAAGGAATGAAAGAAGATTCAAAATATATTTTTGATATCTCGTTGTTCCATTGTATTTGATGTACCTATTCATACAAGGAGATTTATTGTTCATTGCATTAACGTTATTCAAGATGGAGCATGATGTTAATGCAATGAACTATAAAACTCTGTGAATCATGGTGCCTTTGCTCGATATGCTACCAACTGCAATGTAGATCTATCAGTCCTATTAATAGTTCATACAAAAAAGTGGAGATGGCACTAAGAAAAACATTTCAGATGTAACTAAAATGACGGAATTTGGATGGTTAGCGGACTATTACAGCTTAGATGGCGAAGCGACAGGTAGTCGTGGGTTCATGGGCCAGTATTAGGCGAATTATTTTTAAAAAAAATTTGAACTTTTGCTAACTGCTACACAAAATATATTGTTTCAATAGAAATTAATAAGCAAGCCAGTGGGTATATGGCCTGAATTAAAAACATTTAATTCCATTTTTTCTCAAATTAATAATTATTACATTAACCAAGAAATGTTTTTAATACTTACCATATTCAAAACATTTCTCGGTGATTACTTACCACATTAAAAACGTTCTTAGGTGATTACTTACCATATTAAAAGCATTTTTTGGTGATTAATTACCATATTAAAAACATCCCCAGGTGATTACTTACTTACCATAATAGAAACATTTATTGGTAAAGAACAACCGAAACTGATCATGGCAACGTGAGAAAATGCTCGAATTATTAATGATCCTAACATTAATAGCGTTATATTCCACTGGCCTTTAAGAAGTTTTCTTTTTTTTGTAGGAATTCCAACCAGTCCAGTTTGCACCAAGCTCGGAAGCGGATACGTCGTCAGAGTTCGCTAATCTGACGTCTAAAGTCAAGTTGTATGACAGGACGCTCAAACACTTGTCTGTGTTGCTGAACAAAGTGTCCGCTGGGTGAGTATTCATTATCTATATGATTTATAAAGTCTTTTGGAAAAAAAACGGGCACCAGTTTGTTTTATATTTTAAGGTAGTCTTATCCTCAGAACTTTGTAAATTAACAATAATTAATTATTGCGGAACCGGCACTGATCTCACTCGTCGCTTCACAACTTCCCAGACATGTTTAAGGGGATTGAGGTCAGGACTTCGGCGTGGCCAATACAAACGACGGTCTCCGACCTCTAGAATATACGCTTCTACATGCTTAGATCGATTGGCGCAAGCGTTGTCGTCCATAAAATACGATTATTATCGATGTGGTAAAAAATGGAATTAAACTACAACAACCATCTTCCACTACGTATCCGTGTATCATTTTGCAACATTTTGTTGAAAAGTAAGAATGACTGATTTTCATGAAAATGTTATAGGATTAGTCTGGTGACTTTCACCCTTTTGAATGATAAAATTTTTTTTCAAATCGGTGTCATATAATGTGTCGGGGTGATGAAGTAACCTGTTGTGAAAAATTTTCTTCAAACAAAAGAGAAATAGTATACGGATATTGATTTTAAAAAATTGAGACTTATGTGAAAGTACTAACCTACAACCTATCGATTGATAAATGAACCGTTATTGACATCAGTTCATAAACGGCAACGTCCCGGTAACTGCATAAAAAAAACAATCACAGTAAATCGTTTGCCAGGATTACTGAAACTACGACTACAGATTACCGTACTGTTTTTGTTAGTTTGATTGAATAACATAACTACAACCACTGAGACGGTGAAACAAGTTTGAATCCTAAAATTCTATGATTTTTATTTATTTACAGGTTGTCAGACAATTTGGTAGAGTCCATAGCTCTGATACTGAGCCTCAACGACTTGACCTTGGAACGGACGACGGTGGAGAACTTCAGGAGTGGATTAGAAATGGTCAAGCAACACATGGAGACACAGCAAAATGAAGCTATGTCTAATATGTAAGAACTTGTTGTAATTCGTAGTGTTGCCTGCATAAACTAATTTTTACAATATTATTTTTTCAATGCATACATGCATATTTGAATGCATACAATTTTCCACAGAAAAAAATGACATACCGTCTGTTCAACCGATGCTAAAATTGGGAAAGTGGAATTAAATAATGAATTCAAGTACACATTCCTGGAATTTATCCGAATATATTAAGGGATTAAATTTAACCGCTGAAGGCGCTGCTGCGTAGAAATGGAGGGTTCAATTCTAGGCCGGTACCTCACGGCAGACATTTACTATCTTGTTTTATATCGTATAATATATTGTGCATATTGTGAAGTCGGTTGAAAAATTAAAACATAATATTGCAATCAGTGTTCAAGTAAGCTAATAGATTGTTAAAAAAATTGGTTGTCTGTAAAGTCGGTTTACGGACGATAGATTTACGTGATAACGTCATAATCATTTATGACTTCGACTTCGACTTCTGACTTCTGACTTTTGACTTTTGACGTTTGTCTTTTGACTTTTGACTTTTGACGTTTGACTTTTGACTTTTGACGGAAACGGAAACGGAACGCTACACGGAACGTTACTATTTTTCATTTTGGCATTCATCAATTTATAAAACGTTATCACGTCAAAAAATGTTTAAGGAAATTATTATCCGGCTTGCCAACTATCTTTTAATTATGAGTACTCAATATTATGTAGGTTGTTTTGTTCAAAAGCCCATTTATAGAAATGAAAAAAAAAATATAGGTTGTTTATGGATTCTCATTGTAAACACACTTTTATTAGCTTGGTATGTATGTAAAAGAATCTTTGTTTTATAGGTAGGTTGCGTATGGCAATAAGAAAATCTCAAAAATAAAACATTATGTTGTTATTCCATGTAGCGGGCAGATTCGTGGCGCTCTGTCAATATTTGAGGGCATATTTAACGACTACAAAGAAGCATTGAACAAACTGACGGAGAGCCACAAGGAAGCGGTAAGTTTGACGTGACCGTACATTACTATTGTATTAATGGCTTCTATACATATAGGTTTTTAAATAAACATTAATTATGTAGGCTTGATCATGACTGTGATCGACATAGGCCGTAATTCTGTTAATTAATCAAAATTTGGATAAAGTTGTTTGAAGTGAAATAGTAGTTTATGAAATTGTATCATAATTAAACCATAAACATAAAACCAAATTATGTGCAGTTTCATACACTACTTTATCTAATGTCATAAGATAGATAATGAAATTTACGTAAATTAACAGCATATGTTTGCATTTATTTAAAAACGTTTAGCTCCAAAATCCATTTGCTGGTCTCGCATGCGTATTGCGCCGCGTCCACAGACTATATGTAGAAAAACTGCATGGCAACAGCTGAAGTTGTATCTTAATGGAAAATTTTAAAAAGTTAACATTTCGATACAGCTCTTCTATGACAACTGTATAAATAATAATATGTCGAAATGTTAACTTTTTGAATTTATTTCGATATATTGTCTATAAAGACTGTCATTCAAGTTCTGTTTTCGATTTTTTAATCTTAATATTTCAGTATGAGATTAGATAAAGGCTATATTCGTAAAGTTCGTATGACGTATTCCGTGCTCCTAACAAAGCTATATATAATATCTAGACGACTTTTATACAATCGCGGGTAGTTTTAATGGGCACGAAATAACGTGACGTATAGAAGCAAAAATTAAGGCTCAGTCACTTGCACATGATTTTAAATTATTTCTTAAAAGTTGCGAATTGTCGGTATTATAAAGGTAAAAGTTTGTCTGCTTTTTACTTATTTACGCTGAAACTGCGGTATGGATTTGCATGAAATTTGTAATGAAGGTAGCTTATACCCTGGATAGGCTACTATTTATCCCGGAAAAGTATAGTTCCCGTGGGATAATTGAGGTAGCGGGAAAACCTTAGTTCACGCGAGTGAAACTTCTTCGTAATGATACCGCCTAAGCACTACATTATGGAATGCATATAAAGAACATGAAACTGATATCATCATCATCATCATCTCAGCAATAGGACGTCCACTGCAAGACATACGCCTCCCCCATTATTTTATCTAAATCTAATATAATTATAGGCAATCAAATGGTTTGTTGTAGAAACCATCTGGAAACGTGGAACAGCTATCGGCGGCTTTGGTGGCTCGCGGGCAAGAGTTGCAGATGATGGAGACTGAGCTCAGAAAGTTGAAGAGCCAGCGAGAAGACACGGAGGTGTTGAAGACGCAAATTGAATTGTATAAGTAAGTAGAAAATTAGTGACAATAATTCGCTGTACAGTCGACACAGAAAATGGTCTACTAGTTTTGACAAAAGTTTCTGTGTGATCGCAATAGAGATAATGTGAAACTATCTAACGGACGGACGCTGGTTTGTTCCCCCTTGAGCTTCCGGTGAAGGCAACATCGTTATCCAATTCCTAGCATAGTGTACTATCGAGTACACTCTTGGCTCAAGAAAGTTTGAAGAACTGTCACCAAGCACAAGGTCATGATACACCCTCGACCACATCGTCACTGACCATCAAGTGAGATAGTTTTCAAACGCTAATTTATAAATTATTTAAAAAAATATAACCTAAATCGACGTCAAAATATCTAGTAACATTCGCAACATGTGTTCACATAAGTGTTCTTTTACTATGATATAGGATTGACGCAGGACGCTCCATGACCAACATTCCCTAAATGTAACTTATATATATACTATGACTACACCGGGCACGCGTCACTATCAAAATCGCAGCACAATGTAAAACAATTTCATTTCCAATTAAAACTGTAGTAACTATCATGTTTTCTAGTACAACTGCCACAGGCAATTGACAGTTTGTTTATACTAACAATTATATATAACATATATATATAACAATTGTTTATACTATAGCGATACGAAAACTAATGCAAACTATTCTTGCAACGGTCACTAATATACATTTTTGTATGTTTGTTAAAGGATCGACTTTGAAGCGGAAAGGGATTCCCGTTCGAAACTGGCCAGCGAGAAAGACACGATTGCGACCGATCTCAGGAAAACTAAGAAGGCCAATGAAGAATTAAAGCAGCAGGTCAGTCCCAATTATTAGTAGTTTTAGTTAGTTATTAGAAGTATTTTTAAAGGCATTTTACTTAATTCTAGCGGCTAAAATATAATTCAGGGCCTTAATTAACATGAATTACTCCATCTTATCTCTTTAATTATAATTAGGCAGCTGAGATAAATCGTATATTACTTTGCATTAATTTGTTCCGAAATTACTTTCATACACAAACTACATTATTAATGACTATAACATACATATTAAAATAAATAACTTAAAAATCTATCCATCAGCAGGTATTTAATTTAATAATAGAAATGATAGATAGAATTGGGTTTTATGTATGTATGTATTTATGCAATAATGTTAAAGAGCAGGCAAAGCCTCCACCAGATGGCAAGCTTCACGGTAGTCCTAGCCTTATGCAGTGTCTTCCAGACTTTGAAGTTTGAAGTTTTGAAGAAAGTTTGTACATGTTCAGTTCAACAGTACCTATGCTACACAATGACTTCACACAAAAATGAAATCACAATTATATATGTGAAATAGTAGAGCAGGTGATGTGAATACGTTGTTTATTCAACAGCTGGAAGAGATCCGTCGTTCCAACCCCGGCGTATACCGCAATGCGGTCACGAAACGTCCCGCGTCGCAAGCCTCCCCGTCTCACCACTCTCCCACCAGCTCCGGCAGACCCTCGCCCGCAGCCACCGGAAATATGGTGAGATAATGATATCATTTCTTTCATTTTTTTTTGTCGCTGATCACTGAGCCACGACGACCGTCGTGCTCAGTGATCAGCAACACCGACTTTAGAACCGCAAATATTTCTGTGATGAGCAAAGATATCTGTTCTCGGGTCTTGGATGTTTGTGTATTGTCATTGTGTGTGTCTATGCCTCCCGCGACACAGGGTATCCTAGTGCGGGGGTGTGTGTTTGAAAAAAAAATGTGTAGGCACTGTTTGTCATTATAGGTGTGCAAGTCGGTTTATTCTTTTGTGAACAGAGGACATACATATGTCTGTTACAATTGACAAGCCCGCAAACCTGTATTAAATTATGGAGCAGATGATGTTCTGTTTCAGTTATATTATCTGGTCCATTCGCATGTATTAAAATATCTATATATAATTTTGTTAGCTTCCATGTTCCTATTAAGTAACATAGATCGCGGTCACGAGAAGACTATGTCTGTGACTTCTAGGTCTTTTTGTTACAACATTCGAACAGGCGAAATTTTGAAATTATTCTAGATGCCTTTATAACAAGAAGATTCAAATAAGATCAGAAATTAATTGAAATGTTTAAGCTACCACATACGCAAACCTATCCTAATAGCTGTTGCCAGCCTAGGAATAACTCCAACATTCCAATCCACTACCTGTCATCCGTGAATGGTGTCACTTTCGAAGACCGGTCTACTGTGGGTGGATGTGAAAAAAAAAATACAAATGTTCTCGTACATTTGTTAAAAAATTTCACACTCTTGGCATTGGCCCCGTCGTCTGCTGAGTTAAGTTTTTTACATAATAAAATATAAATAATTGTAAAAATAAGCAAGCATTAATATATATTTTGAACAACCACTACATATTAGCAGCGTACCCAAAATGCTGACGGCATTGTTCATTTGCAATGAACTTTGCCAGTCGAGCCAAACGTATGCCAGCATTTTGTCTACACTCGTATTGACCAATCCAAACCCATTAATATTATAAATGTGAAAGTTTGGATGGATGGATGGATGGATGTTTGGATGTTTGTTGTTCAATCACCCCAGAACGGCTGAACGGATCGGGATGAAATTTGACACAGAGTTAGAGTCAGGAATAGCACATCAACTACTTTTCATCGTCACCATCATCATCAATCACCACGCGGGTAGAACCGCGGGGCGCAGCTAGTAGTCATATTTTTATTCAATATATATATTTTCTTATTATAAGAACAAAACTTACGATGCATCTTAAGTAGAATACTTATATTATAAGGTTGCCAAAAAGAAGCCCGTCGCGAAGAAAGAAGACGCCCCGAGGGAAACCACACCGCCACCACTGCGTTTTGACTGCCCAGTGTGCGATCAAAGTTACAAGACGTTACTACTACTCCAACAGCATATAGACATTTGTATAGTCAACAGCTGACGTCTATGTTAAGCAAATAGAATAAATTTATTTATCTTAAAAGATGTTCTGTCGGTCGTTGTCTCTAGTCATTCGTTCGTTCAATCATTCATGCATTTATTCATTTAGTTTTTAAATAGGGTTTTTGATGCATTTTAAAACGACACATTAATTATCTCTGTTTTATAATGAACGGTTTTATTTGCATCTATTAAATTCTTTATTTAATTGGTTTAGGAGTTATTTTAGAACTAGACTAATTTTATTATAAAAGAAGGTCAAATTTGATTGGTAAGCTTTTTTATATTTTTTTGTGTTTGTTGTGTGCATTTTTGATTTAACTGGGTACTTACATTCGATAAAAAATTAAATATTAACAAGTAATATAATAAAGAAGTAATTGAACTAAACAAGAAATATTGTGTTTTGGAGCAAATGTATACAATCTGCGTCAATTGTGATCTTCAAAACGCACGTGGAGTGAAAATGATAAAAAACAGTCTTCAGGTGGGATCTTTCGAGAAATTCTCTAAGTGATTGGTTTCATATATCACTAAATAATTTTGAGAGAGAAACTAAATTCGAGTTTTACGAGTAAAAACATATTTATTTGTAACATTGATACCAACAACTAATTAATTAGTAATAATAATATTCAATTTCACATTAAGAAATCGTAAGTTTAAACGGTGTTGATGTACACCGTTCATAGCCGATGTACTATTTATTGTTATATGTTAGGATAAATCTTCAAGCTACTTCAGTTACACTCAAATTCAATGTTGCCCAACTTGACTGTATTCCGACTGTGTTCTTTATGTAACACTTCTCAATTATAGTTTATATTATTTTCATTCTAATAAGTTAAATTTGTGCAACTCGTAGCGGCCCATTTGAAATAATTTATATATCTTATTGCATAAACTTAGTGTTGCTAGCATGGGTTCATATTTGAAATTATCACTGTAAGAGCTTATTTCTCTGTTTTTCATACCCATAGGCAACTCTGTATAAAACCTACCTAACAGTAGCTTGTTATGTATGACTGTATTCTTCTGACATAATCTGACCTCTGCTAAGGTATGCTTTCATGAATGCGTCAATACATACGCGTGCTTATCTCCCAATACAATAAATTGGTTCATTAAGAACCGACGTGTTGTAACTGACTTGGACTACTATCTTATTTTCATTTTAGTACAGTAGTCACAAAGTAAGTTGAGCCTCTGAAGTTTTCTTTTGCGCGTATTGTGTCTTGCGTATTAGTTAAGTTTGACCTTACTAAACAAACACAATCGATAAGTATAAAAAATTGTGTGTAAATGTGTTCATACTAAAATATTAACTGCACATAAAGTGTTCTATAATATTCTTTGACAATAAAACGAATGGACAATCTAAGCATTCCACTATAGTAAAATACCGCATTGACTTAGTAAAGCCTTAGTATTTCGTAAGGTTTTTTTAGAATCTAAATTAACAGTCAGATTCTAAAAACCTTTACATTGGTGTAGTATTGAAAAGTAAAATACAAAGATAACTACAGAGTCCAAAATTATCTTCTATCTAACCAGTGTGAATAGCAGTTACTTTTCATGAAAGTTGTGATCTTAACCAATGAGGTTTAACATAACGTTGAAACTCTTTGTTCTGCATGTGTTTTTAATTTTACTGCTTACATTTTTTATGGGTGTTCATGTGGCCACTATGTATTTTGTTTTCTTTTAAATTCTTATTTATAATTATGTGTTTTTTGTTTGTCTTAACGGCACTACTCTATTGTAGATCGTGATCTCAACTAAGGTTCACATTAATCTCTCGTACAAAATCTAAATTTATCGCTAGAATGACTTCTAAGAACACTACATAACCTACCTTTCGTATTTTATTGTACTAATAGCTCACCACATCACCGTATCCTGTTACTTATTATTTCTTTTTCAATTTCAGGTGTACACTTGCCCGAAATGCATGAGGTTTTCTTGCGAACAGTACAAGGTCATGGAGGATCATTTCGACTTCTGCCTCGACGACTTTTAAGCGATCAGTGTTGTCATATTCTGAGGTACTCTTACGAAAATTGGCCTAGAAATTGTATAAGTCCAATTTTCAACATGCACCGAAATATTATCAAAAAGTGGAATTAGTCATTTCTTTATCGCAACATTTATTTGTTTTCGTAATAAAACTCAATATTTTGCTTTTACTCAAAAATTAGTATAAACTTACTTACATTAACTTGTTTTTGACACATTCCCGTAAAGTTATGGTATAACTACGGATATTTTTTTTTATTAATATAAATGAAAAAAAACAGTATATTAATAAAAATACTAATATCTATTTACGAACACAGAGCTTTCATTTATACAATAAATTAGTTGTATACGTGTTGTATGAATACAAATGAAAGTCATTAGACGTCGAATGAAACAATTGAAAGTCAGTGAAATAGAAAACAAAATCATTTGATGTCTTATGAAGAAAATGACTCTTCAGATGTCTTTCATGTCATATATTTTGCAGAGGTATGTAATGATTGAAACCTTAACAATATAATGTGTTGGACTCGTAAATAAATTTGACCACATAAAAATAAAACGAACTAACTAAATAAGATACATTGGAGATAAAATAAAATAATTAAATACACAAAATGGCGGATGCATTTGGACTAATTCCAATTGGCTATACTTCTGGGCTAATTTTATTTAAATTACTATTATACTAGTCTCATAATAATACCAATGAAATTTTATAGATTGTCGAATTTACGTTATATAGGGTGGGAGTTAAGTTTGTAAGATGGAAGTAGTTAGAGTATCTAATAAAACACTTTCTTTATCTGTAAGGAAAACATTGTCAAGACATTTTCGTATTTATTTTAAAATATGTTTTATGTATGTTTTTCTTAGTTTTACAGTAGGAAAATAAATGAAAAAGAAAATCAATCAAATTGTTTTTTATGCATTATGTATTACTTACCACGAACACAATTACTCATTATTTTTATAAATTAAGTATTCATCATTTCTTTCTAAAAATTGCTCATACCAACTATATCAATAAATAACTGTCGTATTATGGTGATGGTCTTATGGGGCACCGATGAAAAACAAGGATAGCGATACATGTTGATGATTAGTAAAACTGAGACAGATATAACGCGGGTTTGAAAGAACATAAAATATTCTTTATATATATCCATTACTTATAAGCATATAATGTCTTACAATGTTTTTTTATAGATAACGGTATGGTTTTGAAATTCTACCTTGCTTTCCCATCTCATTATACCGACCCTGTATATAGCATATATTAAGACTTATATATCCGTCAGTAGAGATACTTTCGATTTTTTAATAACTAATCCATATTTAATGTAAAAAGTAGTTTGATTATTGTTATATATATACGTGATTCAATTTCCTTATAAATATAATCCTGTGGAAGGAAAAATTATAACTTGTGTAGGTACATAGCGCTTCCTTTCATGCCCTCACTCACGCTAGACCTCGTTAGAATGAGATAGTATACTAGTGCGAGTGAGAGACTGTGAGTAGACTGCGCTTCATCAAATAGTTCGTATGCCGTTATGTTGGCAGCAATCAAAATAATTGTTATCAGCTAACCAGCAGGTACGTCTTCGCGTGTCGATAATTTTGATAGACAGGGGATGCAACATGACGACATAGAGCCTACTTTTATGATACGCATTCTAGACACCATTCATAAGTTTTCTTTATTCTGCGGGTAATACTAATTCTAAGTGGTTTTTAAAAAAACTAATTAGTTTATACAAATATGTAATATTCTTATAATTAATTATGAAATTATCAAGGTTATTTCTTGATATAACTGTTGTGCTTTCATGCATTAGAATATCCTATCATGATTGTTTTTCATTTTGTTAAATTGATTATTATTTTAATTAGTATATTCAATATATCGTTTGCTTATCAATTTAATAATGATACCCAGTAGTCTTGCCAGTAAATCTACTGAGAGAAAATTCGCTGTAATCCTATTTGTAAGACTTATAATTTAGTATGTCTATAAGGCACAGTTATCGACGATATGGCAGTCAATATAATAAATATATATTTTTATTTTCTTTATAATTGACAAATAAGCGTTTGATAAGTTCAAGCGCTGGTCAGTGATGACTAGACCCTTGACTAGACATTTTTGATTGGGTTTCAATGAAATCTGCCTTAATATACTGTGTTAGGTGTCAGGTTTTTAAAGTTGGGAGTGGTAGCTAGCTAGGTAGCCACTAGAAGGTATTACCGTGCAAACGATGAGTAATCGCAGTGGACAAGTAATAGACTCGTGTTATTTTGCAAGTTGTAAATTGTAATTTATTTGCACAACATAAAAGACGTATATGTAACTGTACTGTAACATATATTTGATATTTTCGACGTATTTTCTTATTGAACGAATAATTTACGTTAAACTACCCCATTTTGAACTTTATCAGAAACAGAATAAGGGCGTTGGTTGTATAAAACAAAATTACCATTGTCTCAAAACGCTTGACGCTGACAGCAAAAAAAAAGGTTTCGAAATTAAATCTGTGACTGGCAATATGCGTCTTTATGGCGGACATCGGAAATATGCCATTTAAATAATATTATATTTTTTCGTATACTATTTTATAGGTGCTCTTTAGAATAAATAACGTTGTGCTATCAACCATTTAAATTGTAGTTTTTGTGATTAAGTGCCATTTTAAAATATATGCATATTTTCATTGTAGATCATTTAAAATGACGTTAAGCATTTAGAGTTGTAGGATGAGGGAAAAGAAGTGTACATTTTTAAAGTTTACCCAAAATATAGGTACATATCAGTTGTTTTTAGTCAGGACATTCAACTAGAATTAGAGTACTTAGTTGTTTTTGCAGGCGGTATGAACAGGCAGCGCTAGAACGCGTAAAAGGTGTCGTTTTCTCGTGACCAAATGTCGGAGGCGCTGTATTTTTCATTAGGCCTGGACAAAGTAACATTCTACAAGCGTTAACGCTAGAGATAACATATAAGATAGACACTTCAAAGCGATTAGTGGTTAGAGAAAGAGAAGCGATGCATTTTGTCTAGGCCCGCAGGGCGCTTACGGGTTTCGTTCACAATTCGCTGACAACTTTTCTCATGTGTACGAAACTGCTGACTGAATACACAAATGAAAATTATTTATCTGATATTAAATTTAAAAACTTGGACTTTAATGGAAATGACAGCTTACCGTAATACTGGAATTATAAGTGCAATATTCGTAATACAAAATAAGGCATATTGGCCCTAATTCTGTTAATCAATCAAACTGGCTAAAATATTTGGTGCCGAAAAGCTACCCGCAATTAGCCAACAATTGAATAAAACTCGTACAATATTAGAAATACCTTTGTATGGAGTTGTACGAATATTAATTTTAGCGTAAATAGAATACGACGAGAATACGAGCTATTATTCTCGTCGTATTCTATTGGGTTAGGGAAAAAGTCTTTCCGCATTATAGTATGTATGAACTTGTAATAAAATCTCTTTGGCTATACTATTTGTATCTGGCTGGTTTTGGTATCATTAAAAGTTTATATTTTAAAGAAGATAATTCCAAATTCTAATTAGGAAAATGTGTCATTTTTTTTTGTTTTTCGTACTGTATAAAATGAACAATGTACAAATGAACTTATAATAAAATCTCTTTGGCTATACTATTTGTATCTGGCTGGTTTTGGTATCATTAAAAGTTTATATTTTAAAGAAGATAATTTCCAAATTCTAATTAGGAAAATGTGTCATTTTTTTTCGTTTTTCGTACTGTCAAGATGAGTGAATCTAATGAAGAAATTAGAGAGTCTGTGTTTCCCGATATGTACAATCCTAGAGTCTTCAAGTTGCGAGTGAATAGGTACCTTCTAGGTTTGCGTGCTAAATCCTAGACAGCGTCATCACTTAACATCAGGTGAGACAGTTGTCAAACGCAAACTTATAATAATAATAATAATAAAAAAAAAAATACATATTAAAATTTTACTACAAAAAAGGTAAAATAGCAACGCAAGCCGCGAAAAAAATTTGCGATGTTTATGGACCTAGTGAGTCTATCCAAATTTGGTTTAAGCGTTTTCAATCCGGAATTTGGATGTCAAAGATGCATGTCGCTCTATTCGCCCTATTAAGGGTAAAACGGATGCCATTTTTTAAAAAGTGGAGCAAGATCGGCATAGCAGTAGTCACGACGTAGCTGAAGAATTGACCACAAAACAGTTTTGGCGCATTTGAAAAAACTGTGTGCACAAAAAAGCTCGATATTTGGATACCTCACGAGCTCACTGAAAGAAACCTAATGAACTGTGTACTCATTTGTGGTTCTTTATTACGACGTAATTAAACCGAACCATTTTTGAAGAAGCTGATAACTGGTGATGAAAAGTGGATCACGTACGACAAGAACGTGCGAAAAAGGTCGTGGTCAAAGGCTGGTCAGGCATCATAGACTGTGGCGAAACCCGGGTTAACTCGCAACAAGGTGATGCTGTGTGTGTGGTGGGGTTGGAAGGGTATTATTCATTATGAGCTGTTACCACGAGGCAGGGCTATCGATTCTGAACTCTACTGCGAACAACTGATGAGATTAAAGCAAGAAGTTGAGAGAAAGCGGCCGGAATTCATCAACAGAAGGGGTGTGGTTTTTTATCATTATAACGCTAGACTTCACACATTTTTAGCCACTCAGAAAAAAATAAGAGATGGCTGGAAGGTGTTAATGCATCCCCCGTATAGTCCTTGTACCTTCAGATTTCCACCTGTTTCGGTCTATTCAGAATTCTTTAGGCAGTGTCAGGTTTACATCACGAGAGGACTGCCAAAACCACTTGTCGCGGTATTTTGATCAGAAGCCCCAAAATTTCTATAGCAATGGGATATCATGTCCCTACCTACAAGATGGAAAAAAGTTATTAAATAAAATGGTAACTACATTTCATCAAGATCCCGTACAATGCAAATAAACTATATTTTTCAAAAAAATGAAATTTCTTAAAAAATGCAGAGAAACTTTTTCACCAACCTATTATTTACGACGGTATCTCCTAATATTGGACGAGTTTTATTCAATTGTTGGCCAATTGCAGGTATCTTTAGTCGGCACCAAATAGGTGGCGACTTACTTTACCTACGAGTAAATCTACCCGCGATTTAAAAAAAAACCATTATTTTAGTGTAGATTTAGATAAGCGTCATACTAATTTGGACATTATCGTAACCACATAAGCACTCATCTTATTTATTTTCTAGAATTTTAGTTTAGTTGAACAAGAGAATCTTTACGCGAAATGTTTTTTTCTTTTTCGTTTAAAAACATAAGACTGCTCAAGAGCTAGCAAGCAACTGAGTGAAGTGCCGCCACTGCACTTGAGCGAAGCACAGTTGTGAAGTGCTAGGGCAGATCCAGAGGGGGACTCATGGGGGTGGGGTCCTGTGCCTACCCCCTGGACCGGTTCAAGGTCTACTAGTTATAGGACTCAATACTTAGACAAGACACGCCCAACAAATATGGTATTATATAAAAAAAAAATTATTTTCTACCTCTACGCCACTGCGATCAAAAGCTTTGGTAGAACTTCTTTGATGTTCGCATATCCTTACCATAATAACCTAGACTTATGACCCTCCATGTGGTTCAACCTGGATCTACCCTTAAAGAACACAACACATCACGTGTTCTCTACATATTAAAAGTAGTCGTTTTGAATAGATATCAAGTGAAGGTTAATGTAAACATTAGCTAAATGGTTAAATGCGGGACTTCAATTTTGGGTAAACCGACTAAAAAGGTAAATGTGGGACTTAGATTTTGGGTAAATCGACAAAAAAAGTAAATGCGATACTTATATTTTGGGTACAACTGTTTGTTTCCTTTGTGTACCTAATTTTAATTTTTACTTGAATGATGAGAATAAGCGTAGGTACACGTGAAAAGGATAGTAAGTATGTGATTGTTGTGAAAACTGCACAAGAGACAAGATCACTGTTTCGATCTTCTGTGCCTCGTCAATTCGATTTTGTGAGTACAATTTTGAACTATTCAAACTTAGCGTTGAGTATATTATGTTATTTCTTTTTTCTATGATTTTATCGTGTTAACTTTTAGTTAGATTGTTATTATAAATTACAGGAAGGCATAATACGGAATACACATACATCTCTCATTGTATAAAATACTGTGTTCCCTAACAAGCCATATTAATTTTGAAAATTAATATTTGTATTTAATTTAATAATATCATTTTTTTGTGTGTGTTTCTTCGATTTGTGTACGAAAGGAACCTTATTACTTTTTTATGCTAACTAATGGTTTATTCTTACTTTATGTATTAAAGTTATATCTCGTACGTTATCTCTTGTACGGTTTTAGTGCCAATTTTACATTGAAATAAAGCATTGTTATAAATTTATATTGCATTTACATTACATGTTATTACATAAGATTTGTTACTTGATCTTTTCTCACCTGTTTACTTTTGCTGAAGCGATGATAGCTCAGCGATGGGAGCGTCGGCTGTCAAACTGACGGAAGCTGGTTCTACCTCCATCATTGGCTTGAGCTTCCGGTGAAGTTTATCAAATTCCTCAAGTTTGAAAAACTTTCACCAAACACATAAAGCGTGTTCGGGCTCCAGTCCTTGAGTGCCAGTAAGCATTCTAGGTCTAATAATATCTTCGACCACATCGTCACTGACCACCAAGCGAGATAGTGGTCAAACGCTAGATCTATACAGTATTTGAAAAAATAATTGAGCCGTGAGAAGGACTTTGCATGAAAAATATTAAGGCGAGGGAACTAAACCGTACGAGGATTTGAAAGAAACCTCTTAGGTCAACTATGACGTTTTATATTAAATCTCCGGGCGAGACACCTATGATGGTGAGTCTCGCCCTGAGTGTGAACGCAGCTTTATTTTCTATGAACAAAACTAATCTCAGTGTTTACTAGCACAGAATACGAATCCGTTTTTGTTAAATTTCCATTACACGATTTAATTTAGCAAGACTTCAGAATAACGTCATAGCTGTGTCTCGACTAGTGTGAACCCAGCTTATGTGTGTATGAACAAGACTATTCGCTATTTTTCGTTTATAGCATTTTTCTAAATGACCATTTCAAGTTGTCCTTCAATGAAATAGGAGAGAAACGTTATAAAAGTGTCTCGCCCAGAATCCAGCTTAAGATTATGTGAACAAGACTAGATTTTTAGAGTATAAAATACCAATAGTATTTTTATTGTTTACTTTACACAGTATAATTTGTTAAAAGTAGCTAATCAAATAAACAAGGAGTGTGATTGTTAAGACTGTTTTGCTTATTCCTATTTAATGATTTAAATATTGTTTCGTTATATTAGTTATATTTCAAAACAAGTATTGTAGCGGCGACCGATATTTGTTGCTCTGAAGTTGGCTTTGCGAATGTGTCGGTAAACAGTTTGTGAGCGAGATAGGCAGATAGGTAAACGTAAACGAGTGAGAGAGACGGTGAAATTAAAAATTTGCAAGTTCCTGGCGACTTACTACTGCGCAACTATTATATGCAGGCGACTTCAGAGCCACAGACTTACGTTGTATCTATTATAAATGCATATTTTTTAATGATATATTTTTGTTTGTATAGGTTAGTAAGAAGTACATTAGCGCAATGTATGTATGTTTACATGTCATACAATATAGTTTGTAAAATTATTAATGATTTGTGATTGTATTAAAATATCTCTAAATATATCAACTATCGGTGTACAGTGTGTATTATTTTATCAATGATTTATTAACATATATAATTATTATATTATTTCTTTAAAATAAGTAAGGTATTATACTGATGGACTGCTGCAAACAAAACGCGTTTCACACAGTTAATGTTTATCTTTTCAACCGACTGCGTAAAAAAGGGTTTCTCAATTTGACTGAATTTTTATGTGTCTCCATAGTACCTTTTCTAGGGGAACCGAATTTTGATGATTCCCTTTTTATTTGAATGGTGGACCTTTTTATTTCAAATACAATAATTTTTGAGTTATTCTTAATGATGCTGATTTAAAATATGATGAAACATGTTTCAAAACGTTGAAAATGTTCTACGGATGAGTAGTGGGATGGAAGTCGGTTTGTTTAGCTTTCTAACTACGTTATTATTGTTATCGATCTAGAGACCTACCTCATATGTTCGTTATATGGAAGCCTGAGAAAATCCTTCATATCTGATTAAAAACGTTTTTTTAATGACTTCCGGCCAGATATGGCTTAGCAGACTTATTTATTCTTAAAGGCACTATTATTTCAAAACGTTTAAAATCATTATCATCAAGATCCCATCCAAGATCTTTGGCATTGTCTGTCAAGTACTACCAGCCATTTTAGAACTGGCAGACGTATGTTTACTCGCTCTACAATTACAGGGCTAAATGATGACACGTCTCTCTTATGATGTAAATGTAAACTAAACATTTTGACCGGAAGTGAAGGATTTTCTCAGAATTCCGGCCAATTTTAGGTTAATAATTTTCTGATCCTCGCTCAGTACAACTTTCCCGACCGTGTGCCATGCATTTTATCGTGATGTCATATAACGTAGAGGCTCACGGACTAATGGCTCAATCACGTCAGTACGTCTCAACGCATCTGGATGAATTTTGACATATTTTGGAAATAAAGTGCGGTTCTCGTGGGATCACTGAGCAAACAGAATAACTTTAGTCCGCTTGGGTGAAACCGTGAACTACAGCCAGTAATTAACATAATTTTCTGTAATTTAACCTTTCAACTACCTAGTTGACAGGCTATCTCGTCTCCAGAAACGTCAGTAAAATTGAATAAAGGAACGTTCACATTTTTGCCGATCTCTGCTCAGGGAATCGTTATTGGCATCAAAAGGAGCGCTTACGTGCTTCGAAAGGCACCTTAAACCGTATGTGTCGGGTCAGGGAGAAACCATGGTGGAGGCATACTCTCTAAAATCCAGATTTTAGTTATCTGCCCACTAGCTTATCTGCCAACCCACATTAGCGGCTAGCCAGCGTGGTAGATGGTACGGCCAACACTCGCTCTGAGAGCTCGGTGTCACAGTATTGGGGTAGTATTTGCTGGTGTACGGCATATATAAACTCGTATTTAAAAATGACATTAATTACAATATACTTAGTGTCAATTCCCTATGATATTACGCGGAACTGACACTAAATATTTTGATATGAACTTCAGCAAAGTACTGCCTGTACCTATTAATTGACTCGACGACACGAAAGATGCCTAAAATTTGCGAATACGACGCAAAAACCAAAATGTCCAGGAGATTAGCGGACTGTAGAGCTATGTAAATCCTTACTTGCTGTGGAACTTTGTATCGCTCTGCGACTATGACAGCTCCATTGTAACAGTCCATTTTCCTACTTCTTAATATTAAATTCTAGTAGCGCCCCGTGGTTTTACCCGCTTGGATTAAGGTGTTCCCGCTAAATCAATTATCCCTCGGGAACTATACTTTTACCGGAATAAAAGTAGCCTATCTGTTATTCAAGGGTCTAACGGGGGCCAAGGTGGTTTGAAAGAGTAACAGAAGTTTTAGAATTATTTGCGTAAAACACGGGAACAACACTTATTTTCGGGATGATGAACAGCACAGCCTAAGTGTTAATCCAGGGTCTAAACTATCAGTGTAGCTGATTGAGCGTGAAGGAGTAGCAAACATACATACAAACTTTCGCCTTTATTAGTGGTATGGGATTAATTTAGTTATATAGTGACTTGGCCGCGTCTCTAATGGGCAGATAACAATGTTGTACTTATACTTCCAGAAAAGTAGGATCGTATTGAGAGAGTATATATTATGAGATCTTAGCGCCTGGCTCCGTGTGTACTTCACTAAGATGATGTGGTATACATCCGGGAAGATCCCACATGTGTTACAATTAGAAGAGTCTGCTATCTGTAATACTAATAATACTGATTTGTAAAACTTTGCAGTGTAATAAATATTCTCGTCTACTATGTTCTCTTCTAGTAAGTTAGGTGGATCAATAATAATGCCAAATAGATTTTCAGATGAAGTATATTTCATGTAATCCGTAGCGTTTCTTAGCTGTATTTTTTTTCATTTTACAATTTACACAAATTACAATATTTCTCTAAAATTCATTGTTAACAAATATATTTTTTCGTGTACTACAATAGTTAAATACTTACTATTAATAATACATTTAGCTAATAATTTATAGCATCACGTGGATATACAAATTGGCACCATTTTTGTTTCTAAGTGTCGATCTGTGTGTGATGAATAAGAAACGCTAATAGAATCTAAGGATAGATGAGATTCGAACACAGAGAAGAAATGGCGGAGCTAAACTTCAAAGTAGGTAAGTATATAAACCGCAACTTAAAGTTAATTGAAATGATGAAGATGAGTTGTGAAGGAAGCACTAGCGACTATTGTTGCCCACATTTTAGTTTTCAATAAACGGTTTTCTTTGCACATAATTTCACAGGAATAGAATTAATGTAAAGGCTAAAAATCTTACGACAAATTCCTCTACTAACGAAAATTGCCTTCTTAGCTTTATTCTGCCTGAAGTAGCAGATTTGTCAAAGGAGTAAAAATGCTAAACAAAAACAGAAAATTAAATGACGCAGTAGTGAATACTCAGCAAAAACGAACAGTTAGTTTAGTTTCTTTATGACATTGCAGAGTTGGTAAACTTGAATCGCCAATGCGTATCAGACCTTATAATTATTTACAACTAAAACACTGGTATTTTATACGCTGCACTATGTAGAGTATAAAATAATAAATAAAACGGTAAAAAGTAACGAATAATAAATAGGTCAGAAGAATATAAAAATAATCTTTTGTTTAAATACTTAGAACTAAAATTAAAAAATACAGTTAATTGAATCGTAACAACTGTCCGTCAACTGATTTTACCTATTGCAAAGCATGCAGTGTGATAATTGCTTTTTGTTTAAATTAAAATCTATGACCGAGACAGATCACTAATTCTTTTTTTAAACACATATATTAATAGCTTATGTAAATGTAACTATTATATCTATGGGTATTGTTACACGGTTTCTAGTAGAGTGTGTTTCATTTACCTAATAGTTCCAATGCCGCTATGTTGGCATCAATGTAAAATAAGTCTTATCAGCCAACCAGCAAGTAGAATTCGCGTGTCGATGATGTTGAAAGACAGGGGAGCCAACATGACGACATCGGAACTATCAGATGAAATGCACTTGAAGCATAAAAACAATCGTTATTGTTTCTTTAATAAAATGTGTACATTCTTAACCTTGATGACTGATATTTTCTGTTAACTGTTATATGTCAACTTGACTACATACTCTTTGTCATGTTAAGATTTGTTATGCACTTTCAAAATTTTACAAATTATTCCAAATAAAAAAATCTATTTACAATGAATTTATTTACAAATAATAATGGCGAAGTAATGAACAGAATAAATATTTGCAACTTTTAACTTAGCTAAAGAATAAAATACAATGCTCAAGAAATAATAGGTAGGCACAAGATACGTTAGACCATTTGAGTTATTAGCCTATACAAAGTAAAACTATATAAAAAGTATGACTTATCATAAACTATTTATACTATATTGTAACTTATACAAACATAAAAATGAAATTACTGTTCGAAAAAGCGTAAGTAATAAAAAAAATACTGGGAATGGAATGCGTCACAATTAAAATTATTATTAAAAAACGCGAATCTTAGTCGGATTTTCAAGAGACAAGTATAAAAAAGATGACCAGCATCGATACAAGAAATAGAACTGTCTCTAAAATTGTTTAAAATTTATTTTGTAACCTAGGAGGTGACCGTACAAACAAATCTTTATGTACTTAAACTCCCATACGAAGCTTACAACACTTAGTAATACAAATATTGTAATATACATCGTAATAAATGTCATTACCATTACCTTAATTAAATAATTATAATTAGTTGCGAGCATAAAATAAATTTACGCTGCAGTTAGACTAGAATACGTTGAGGATAGATAGCAGACGTCAAAATGGAGGAACGTTTTAGTCTCTGCTTTAATTTTGTTATGTTGGCAAAGCGGTGGACTTGTTTATGCCGTTTGTATTTTAAGTTCTATTTTTGCATAGATGGCGCATTGAACTTGGTATATATGATTTTCAAGATGGCGTCTCGTTTTGTTGTTGCGCGTAATGTAGTGCAGTTAACGTTTGCCGACGAAGTCGATCATCTGATCTATTTGTTCCTTTTCGTCGTATAGGTACAAAGACTCCATACATCCCTTGAAGTAGGGCGTAGTGAAGCATTTCGCCCTGTAAACCATAAAGAAAATAATTATAACCTTATTAACTGAACAGGCTATTAGAGAAAAAATATAGAAAGGCAGAAAAGTGAAAATTAACTAATTTAATTAATAATTAAAATTAATTATTAATTAAATTAAGTAGAGGGCGAAACATATTAAGAAAACAATTAAATTGCCTTTACGTACGGTTAGAGGTAAAGAATTCTTTTAAACTGTCTCATAATCAATGATTGAAATATTGAAAATAAGTAGGTAGGAATGAAATTGGGCACACGTCATCAACTCACGTTCTCAATTCGTGACAAGTCTCACGATTTATGCACAAAATTAATATAAAATGTTATACAAATACATTTGAGCTGTTATAGTACCTAATATCTTCTGCAAAGTGCCAATATCGTGTACCTAATCTATTGAATAAATTAAGATTCAAGACAGATTTACGTAGTGATTTTTAGAAACAAAATTATTATTTGAACGGTGATATGTGACAGTGCTTAGTCTTAATCTCAACATACCTAGACTACAAAATAATAGCAAATTCAACTTATACTTTGTATATTATACTTTATACTTTGTATCCCAACTTGCCTCCATAATATTAAATTAATAAAAAAACAAATTCTTAATCACTTCCGAATGATTAAATCGAGGAGAGCCATGAAATTTTTTTTATTTTTTTTTCAAAATGTAGAAGAAGAGTTAGAAAGAGCTTAAAACTAAACATGCATTAAAGTAGAGTTAGAAATTATAAGTACAAGTCCAATGCTGAAAAGGAAGAGGCGCAAACATCATGCTGTTAATGCTTTGGTTGTAATTAATTAAAATACAATCTACATCAGTACCTACTTGTTTATAACATTTGTCATTCAAAAATATCACCAATGAAGATAATATAGAATATTTGAGTGTGTCGTTCTGTGAGTCCCTTTGAGTGATGAGCGTAAGAGAAGTTTTTAAATGTGTTAGTATGTGTAGAAATTATTTGAATTTCAAGTCCATTATCTGTTTGTAGTATGTACCAGGGTTATAATATTTAATCCTCTAATTATAATAGTGTTAGACAACTTAGAAAACGTGCAAAGCAATCAGCGTGCTGTTATTTACCTAGCAGTAGAATTATGAGCTTCAGAAGAGTGCACACGTATTAGGATGAGACAGTGGCAGAGTTTAGTCAGAGAGAGATAGAGAGAGTTCATAAAAACCAAATTTGTACCTAAACCTCTGGGTCAGCCCCATGGATTTGTATTATGTACTGCTTGAAAAGATCTAACTTGTCGGTCTCTCGTAGCACTTCCACGCAACCCTTGAAGTAATCTGTCGAGAAACAGTTTTTCCTGTGTCCCAAAAAAATAATACAAATTATATTACATGTTGAAAAGGATAATTACTTTGTATAAATATAATTATGGTATGATATATTATAATTTTAATTAAGACTTCATTTTATTGAATAAACCAAGTTTGATATAGTTAAACCAGGATGACATAGTTTAACGTGTCATTAACATCTTTTATACTTATAATGGTATAAAAAATAAAAACTTAGTTTAGCCAACTTTCTAGATAACAAATTGGAACTATACAATATCAAAAAGACAAATGGAATATTTTAAAACAGCGCTATCTAGTTCTACAACTGAAAAACGTCACAAAATGAAATTAGTTTTGCACAAGTGCATCCATAAAAAGTTTGAAATTACCTGCATAGGGTGTACAGTTGAGGTTCACGGAAGAGGTTGTAGCAGTCATCGCAGATCCTATCGAGTCTCGCAAAGATGGCGGCGTCGTAGACTCCTTTGCATTGTAAGTTGAAGAAGGAGCGTCTCGCGATGTGGTGAGGGGCATTAGCAGGGGGCGCGGCGGCAGCGCTGAGCGTCACCGCTGCTACAGCAGCGCACGCGAGTTGAAACAAGCTTAGATGCATCTGGAACAAATTCAATACGAATTGAATTTCGTGTCAAGGTAGCCTTAAGTACCACAGAGTTTCGAGTTACTGCAAACAGTGTAACTAGGTCCTTAATAGATATGACCCTTCCTATAGTAGATACATACGTATTACGTAGATACTGTTATTGTTATGCTAGTACTGGGTAAGTCTTGCGCAAATATGATACAATCGGAGTTAGATTTATACTAAATATTGTAATGTTATAAGTGGTGGTAGGTACCGACCTAGAATAGTAGGTACCTACTCCCCCATCTCTTCCCGCGGGTGCCGTAAGAGTCAGCTAAGGGATCACTTACCAGAAGGTGTGCAGCAGCGCCTTTTGAGAATCTGAAATCATACTGCGCTCGCCAACCCATCTGCCAAGCGTGGCGGGTATTGGCAAATCCCCCCTATATGGGGGAGGCATATGTCTAGCAGTGGTGTCATATGGCTGAAATAATGATATGACTGTTCGTAACTACTAATGTTTCTTTAACATTTTGTTTAATTACATTCAACCTCTGAGAAACCGTGAGCTTCATTATTACCTACTCTTATTTGGCACTCTTGTTTTCTAAATAGAGAAGCTATGTTCAATGTTTATTTATCAATAAGTATGAGCACTTCTGGTAATCTGAAAATTGTTACGCTTGGCCTAATCAATAAGCTTCTACCAACCTGCATTTACTTAAGGAGGATTATGCCCAATACTCCTGAGGAAGCGTGTCCCAGCAAAGAAATGAAACGATTATAATATTTATAGTAAGCCATCCTGCGCAATATTTCATTGCTAAAACGCGTAAGTGAAGGGTTCATTTACGAAGTAATTAACACACTTGCAAAGGAAGTTATTAAAACTTGAAATAGTGTCGTTACTTAAACTTAGGTACTGCAATTATAATTTTGTGTTTAACAACATAGATTAATGACGCTGTCGCAAGGGGTAGCGCTGGTTAGCGACATCACAAATGAACTTCTGGACTCAGCTCTGGGTATCAATTCTACTAACATATTGCTCATAGATTGTTAATGAATTGTCGCTTTTGCTAGTTTTGCTATTCAACTTGGAGTATGATAGTAATAGCAATATAGATCTAATTTCAACCATATATGCAACTTTCAACGCAACCGAGATGCAATTGTAAGTTAAGCGGAATATTAGTTATGATTAGTTAACTACATTTGAATTACTATTGCATTGTTTAAGAATTACTTGTCTTAATAAATAAGAGAATTGCCACCCAGGTCAATTGACATTATTCGTCCGAGATAGGTACCTAATTTCAAATGGTTAAATATATCTAAACGCTTCGCCTCGCCCGTTGAAAATAAAAACATTATGGGAAAAATGTATACCTGTGAATAAACATGAAAATCGCCTAATTTAAGCCACTATCGGCTCTTTTTATGTATGTTTTTATTTTTAAGCCAGAGTGGCGTATTAAGCGCTACTACCTCTCCATGGCCGCTAACAATTTTCACTGAAAAATTCTCTATTTAAAATGTACTTAGCTTAAGTACGCGTACATCGCGCTATAGTGCTAGGTCCTAAGATAACATGCAATTTGAAAAGCGAACATTTGCCGAGATTAGCATATTGAAAGATAGGCTGAAGGAAGGCTTATGTTGAATAGAATAAGTAGTTTTATTTTCCAATAGAAAATTAGGTACAATATCTTATACCATAGTACCTATGTATTTATATTTTATAATCATAAAGGTACATTTTTTTTTTTTATCTTTCACATAAAGACCCCCGCACTAGGATTCCCTGTATCGCGGGAGGCATGGACACACACAATCACAGCACACAAACACCCAAGACCCGGGACAAACATTTACACTCATCGCACAAATGTTTGCCCCTGCCGGGATTCGAACCCAGGGTCCCGGAGACACAGAATTCATGTCGATGACACAAACCACTGCGCCACGGGACCGTCGGCGTGATTGAAACATATGCAGGGTTAAGTCGATTGACATACATTGTAATGTTTACTTAGTTCTGTGTTAAATACCGTACCGTACCGACATAATTACATCAACGCTGGACTATGAGTCCATTAGTCTCATATAGTACTTAGTACGCCATTACGGTAACGACTACCGGACCGACTCGAAACTGTCCGTATGCGTAAAGTGAGCGGCAATAACTCCACTGGCCTCCAGACCACACATTCAATCACCAATACATTTGTGCAAAGAAATAAGGTCTGTATTGTAACAGCGTAGGGCTAATTATAGTGCCTATACTAAGGACCACCTCAGCTGCGCCTTTTGAGGTTATTGGACAATTATCGACGGATAGAATTAACCTGTAATCGTTCTAATACATAACTGCTATCAAATCCGTACCCTGACTGTATTAGAAAATAATGTCCCAGTTTAAGAAAGGACGGCGAATGATTGCTTGATTTTCTGAGAAGTCGAAAAGTGCTTAATGTGAATAGGCGATATTTTTCAATTCATTTTGCGACGCAATTTGCGATCTGGAGTTGATTTCTTTAACGTGATACATAGGTAGTCTCAAATAGCATGCATAATTATTGTTTATGAAATGTAAATTGGAACGTAGCTCGGAGCGAAATAATATGTAGAGCAGAACATAAAGCACATAGGTAAAAAAATATCAGCGTTGATTTCTTGGTGGTCTGATTCTAAACAACTAATAAAAGTCGACTAATCGACTTTACGACTAATCGTCAACTCCCCATTTCACAAGTGATAGAAAAGGCAGCTGTTAGCGGTCCCCTTTCATCCGAAATAACAGGCGACAGGTCACTATCTCTCGATAAACAATGAAATTAACGTATTGGTTTATGGTAACATTTCCCCGTTCGGCGAAAGAGAACCGGTTACCGGCGGGTTGTCTCCAACGGCCGTAAAGTACTAAAGTAAAGGCTTTCGGCCCGTTTGCGATAACGAGACCGTTGGCGTGACTACAAAGGACGCCCCGGCGCGGGCTGATTCATGACTTCGCTCAGTAATAAACACACAAACTTGTGGGAACGAATTACGAATTGTACAAGAACAGTAAACACTTTAATGATAGGGAAAGTGATGGCTTCTAAAAAAAGCGCAAGGAGGCTACGCAAATAAGGCGCAGTTCATCCATAAAACATAAGATTCCACAGTTTTTAAGTGGATAAGAAGTGAACGCACTGCCGTTCACCACACATCTGCGCTGCAATTTGCCGTCCACGCACTCATGCGCACACCGGGTGCATAGTAATTACGATCGTCGAGCTAGACTGCTCGGCTACCACCCAAGGCGTAGATAAAACGCCGTACAGCATTGCCGGATTAGAAAAAAATCCATAGCTGGAATAATTGGCCCTTCAAGCCGGATACTTCAAACGAGTTTTATAGAAGGCGCATCTGTTTGATCAGAATGAGTACTAAGCAAAGGCGGGCGTGGAAATTATATTGCAAATAGCAATAAACTCAACGACAGTAAACGACCGCAGGGTGCTATTTTATAATTTTGCTTACATAGTAACGTTTACAACATTAAGTTGTTCTGACTCCGTTAAATTTTTCCTCAAACATGTCCTAAAATGTAGGTGGCGACTGCAGACGGTATGGCACCACAGAGTATGTTGCGGGCAGTATTGCAATACAGAAATACTATAAACTGGTCTCAAGCGAAGTTTTGATCGCTGTCTGTTTGCCACCTACTTACTTTGTTCGACTAATGGTGTCATTTATTTGGAACATTTACCAGATTACTTCGATTGCATTTCGAGTAGCATTTGTGTGTGATATTTGAGATACAACATCACGCTGTTTAGTTACCCTTTGTTGCTGCTTTCTATCAAATATAGAATCCACAGTGAAGAAACCTTTCATTTCTAAGAATTACTGACTCACCGACCACTGGCACACCATCCATTGGTAGTTCGTTTGCAAATAGATATGCAAATAAGCTGTGGACGTAATCCAAACAATGAGGCTATCTTTGCAAACGATCTCTCAGTGCATTGTAGATTGTAATAAGTATCTAGACACTGTGACCGTCAACCTTCGGCACGGCCACTGCGCGCGGCCTTAGTAAATTCACACTTGGTTTTGCATTTTCTGTAACATTTGGCATAAACATAATGATGTATAAGTATTATTTATTAGGAGTAAGAACCATTTAGCCTGTTTTCTTGTTTATGTTTCTTGGTCAGAGACGCACTGGGACCGCATCAGACACATTGCCATGAAATTGCTACCTTAGATTTCAGACAAAAGTCTATAAAGTTAAGTAGGGACATCCTGCGTAACTCACAAGGATATATATTGTTCTACCTTTACTAAATCGTATTTCGACCGATGAAATGGTTTTGTAAGGTTTTTCTAGAAAATGGAAACATGACAGTGTTTTCGAGATTTTAATGACTCCCTACATCTTATAGCCCATAAGAATGTGAGGCATGGTGTGAATCAACTCCAAGGCTCCAAGTAAGATAAGAGTACCTACGAGTTCGTATGCGCGTCTGAGGTCTTAATAATGTCATTCCAATAACACTCGTATTGCATTGCCTTTATTGTGGCAATGCAATTTTTATTGACCAAATTAAATGCAACGGGGTTTATTATATGGTAGGTATGGCCCTGCATGTTCCGTTTCCAATGCCTGGTTCTTAATTCAGTTACCTAACAAAGAAATAATATTATTTGGGTGTATGAAAGTGAAGAATCAATTACTATATTTTTAATTTAGGTTAAAATGAATATATTTTTGTCATCGGTACCTTTATCTTATATAAAGCCTAATAATGGGGTGTATATTTATAGCTAATCAGAAATTTGCAGCAATAATAATGCAATATAGGGCAACTTACATATGGAATGAAATTATATTACAAATATGATAAAACGTGATGAGATTTTTTCAAGAATGAGAACATTTGCTCTTTGAGGTCATCTTTCAATCAAAAAAGAAACTTAACAAACCCTGAACAAACATTTATTAGAGTCGGGGGTTTCAAAGACAAGACAACTTTTCCTCATATACGGGGACGAAAAGGAAAATTTGACAGAATCGGTTAGCAGTAATAATTTAAACCAGTTCTATTGATATTAATCATTGGAAAATTGACAATTAATTTTTAATAGATATACTGTAATAAATACAATTGAAACACTTTTGTTCATGTTGAAGGAGTAATAACTACTAATACTAATACTAATAATATTAGTGGGATGGGATTATAAAAAATACTAGATTAGGGAAATAAAAAGGCGACATCATCACCATTATCATTATAATAATGTCCGTTGTTGGACATAATGCGTCTCCTATTGATCTCCTCAAGGACCGAAAGCAGCCCACATCCAACCTCTTTCTGCTTATCTTAGTCAGGTTATCTCTCCATCTTGGAATTTACTAACTCTGCGTGCGAGGTATTCTTCCATTCCATTCATTTAATATCCGAACAACAGTTTAATGATGATGATCAACAACACGACAATCTAAAACGTGGATTTTCTCAAGCAGCACTTAGGACTTCACTTCGTTTCACCGGTTAAAATGAAACGTTGATAGCAATTCGATCAAAATTGCCAAAGCAGATGTCAGTTTAGGTTTAAAATCCTACTTAATCATAATTTTAAATAAATACATAGTTATACTCATATTGTTCGATACTACTTTATTTTTAAGTTCGCAATAGGGTGGAGTAGGGATGTGCGTGTAGGTCTTCAATCGATTCGCCTTTCAATTGTACTAATTAACGGGCTAGGTCGCCGTCGCGTGACAACCACGCCAGCGACGTCGACCAATGGGCGACAATTAACCACGTGCGCACGCGCAATGTGGGTCAACGATGAGCTAAAAGTGACGTATTCGTATGGTACAGTGGCGCAATGGAAAAACTGCGGGGTATGTTGAGAAAACTAGTGCCATCTAGTTATTGAGATAAGAATCGGTGGTTGAATCGCAATGATACTGATATTTAGCGCGTAAAGAAAATTCTTATCAATTTCAGGATTTATAGCATCATGAAAACAATAAGCGGTGGAAATTAGAGCTCTGAGATGTATCATTGGAGTTAAATTGAGAGACAGGGTAAAGAATAACTTCATTTTATAGCGGTCACAATGATATTTTTATAATAATCTTAATTATGGGTGATAATTTAGTTCTTCTTTAGAATAGTTGCGTGATAGGGAAATATTGTGGTGTAAATGAAGATGGGTGACTAAGTGACTAAGATTGTAGAAAGAATGAACGAAAGGATATTGACTGAACAGGGTGAAATTAATGGTAATGTTGAAAGAGGAAGGCCTAGGTGAAATTTCTGAAGTTCTAAGAAAGGGTCAGGTCAGGAGTACTCTAAAGCGACGCTCTTCTATGAAAAGTCTCACGAGTCACACATCGTAGCAATTGGAAGGATGTGGTCTCTGCCTACCCCTACGGATAAAAGTCGTGCATTTATGTATGTATAGTGGTATGACTACCATAGAGGCAAAGATGTATGAGGTCTAGCTATAATAAACTAGATAGCCTCCTTGCTGCCCAATGCTAACATACCTAGAAACGATCGTAAATTCTAGTTATACTTACCACTATTGTATAGGTAGGTAGATACATTAATTGTAAGCGACGCACCTCGTCAATAATATCGATGCAAATTTATCGATATACAATTACTATTTCTGACCGGTCCCTAGACTATTTTAAGCCATGTACCCACTTTAGCATTCTGCGCTATTTTCATTGAACTTTCACTAGTTATAACTACCTACAGTGAATTTAATGGGATTAATCACATGGTAGAACTAGGTTTCTAATTACGTAGGTACGTAGATTCGAAAATGATGTTACAAAATTGAGAGCAAAGTTTTACCTGTTAACCTTTACAATAATATAGTGCTTCTACACGGTGAGTTATTTAAATTCAAGTTACGGTGTACTTATTGATGAAATATTAATATGGTGTAGGTATGAAATGATATCGCTTTGCGCGATAAGACCGCTAATGGGCACATAATTTTAGTAGCTCCAAAAATGAATAGGGTATAAAGGTTTTTTCCATTTATTGGCGATTGAAAACAGAGCTAGTAAAAAGATTAATTGGTGTTTCACTAAAATGTTTAGAGATGTAGTAAGTTTATATATCTAAGAATCTATTTATTTATAGCATGTAAAGATTAAATAGTAAAAGGTAACGATAGGAATTCCGAGTGTCATACGTATGCACGCTTTGTTTCACATAAAATGGGGCATATTATTACAATGGCTCATAGTGCTATGGTAAATATTCAATGTTCGAACGAACCACAGAGTTATTTCACTAAAGTATTGAGCATGCGTACGCGCCTCGCTGTCTGCAAGAGACTCACGAACTCACGCACACATACGCTAATGTGTGCTACGCTTATCTGTATGCATAAACTAGATATTAGAGGTAACGACGCATTTGACGTGGAAATTACGTGAATTTTCCTTTTTCGCAATCGCTTGGCAATCTAATTACTTATAGTCGACTAGTTTATCTCTAGAAAGGTATAAAGAGGAAGCTGACTTGAAGCTGTCACGTTTTTTTTATCTCAGTTGGGCTCGTTCTGTTCTGCCAGTCGGTAATTGTGGGCAATATACTGTGAATTACGGTCGAGATTGCGCTAAATTACATTAACGTCTAAAAGCTTTTGAATTTGGAGCCAAAATCATGACTCGTTCTGTGTTGATTCACAGAAAACATATATTTTCAATAATGAAGTAATTCGAATTTCAAATGTTAAATAAAGACAGGAAAACCTTTAGGTATAGGCTTAATGATACGCACCGCTGAATGTTTTGTAGTTATTGTGCCAAGTCCGTGCGTGGCATAGACAATTTGATTGCACCTTTGCATACTTCGCTTGCATTCGAACCTTGGATCATGTAGGTGCTGTGGGTGTTTTTGGAGCACTAGTGCACCAAAAATCTGTCTTGATTAGACTATAAAATATCCATTTACTTAGGATTTATGTAAGTAGTTAATTATGGAAGCAAGCGGTAGTTATATTTTGAAGGGGTTAAGTACATTTTATACGCCTTATATAAACTTCATAATGACTAATTATTAAGAGGAGACATGTATCACTTAATTTCATTGATTTCTTCTCAGTTGTGCTTTTGGTACATCATTGTGAAAAAATTAAAGTCATAATTTGATTTTATCGCGATTTTAAAGTTTTTTTGGTCGCCAGTATCTTTCTCTTAGGCATCTAGTCAACAGATGAGTAGTTCCTACAAGTTACTGTCATATTTTAACATTACTCATTCTAGAGCAAGTGTTGGAAGACCCACGCTTTGTCAGACATTGTCTCACATCAAAGGTTATGAATGAAAATGAGAGCTGACACAAGGTCACATATTACCAACAAAGTATTTGGGTTACCTACTTCTTTTGTTTTGAATTTCTCCACTTTCATTTTCGTAATGATAAATGAGTCCTTTTCATCAAGGACTTTCGCAAGAGTAGAGAGCACGTAAATGCTGACAGGTGTGCCCATGAACAAATATAGTGAAACTGTGAACTCCAAATATTACGTCATTGCAGACGATTGACCCACCCGGTCCCTCAAACAAAGAGGTGTTCCAAGAAACATCATCTAAGTAAGCCTGCGGGCACTCATGGGTCCTTATGGCTTTCTAATTAAACGAAAAATGCAAAAAAATAATAATATTTCAATGAATTCATTGATATATTATTTTTTTTCAATTTCAATAAATCATTTTCAACGTGCTCGCACAAATACATTTACTTTCAGCTACGGCTCTACTTTAAGTAAGAACATACAGAGTAGCGCGTAATAACGCACCAGACTAGATCAAGTTTATTTGTGTAAAACTAGATCGCAGTACCAGTCGAACTACTTTGTAAAGCGTTCTCGGTTAACTATTGGAAAATTGTCGCCGCACGCTGGTTATAATATCATAAGATAAGGCAGGAAAGCCGCGGAACGTTCGAGAAACGTCGATTATCGACGGAGCTACACGGCTATAGCATTCCAAAACCAAAATAATGCTTCCAGTAAACTTAATTCGAAAGCACACTAAGAAATCGTTATCATTTGTTCTTAGATACGTTAATATTATTAAAACTCACGTTTATAATTACTTTATACTGTTTTTACGGGTATAACGTGGAGCTTACGCGTAGTTAATATCACGACAGACAATTGTTTCGGCTTCTTCTGGAAGCCTTCATCAGGATCTTGAGCGCGGTGCGTTCGTCGTAACGTTCCGTCTCGCAGTGCAAGAGACGCGTAAGTGCCACGTTATACGTAAAAACCAATGATATTATATGTTTCATTGGTAAAAACAGTATAAAGTAAGTATTTAGATACGTTATTTTTAATCATTAATTCAATTTAAAAAATATTTGATTGGTGCTATAAAATAAGAAGGTTTTGTTGAATGTTAAATACGAATAAAATAATGATTTTAAAGGAGTACCTATGTAATTTTATTGCAATGGACTTGTTGATTGTAAAAAAAAACATTAAAATTTATTTAGGTACTACACTTATCTACCGGTTTTGGAGCGGTCTTGCTTGAGGTACTTTTATGAAGCTATAAATAAAACTCAACAAGCCCATGCAGAAAACCAATTACATTATAACTATAACGTAATATGTTGAAATTATGTACATTTCTTATATTTACAAATGTACTATTATGTTATAGACAATTATACTGCTACTTGATTTATATATACAATTTATAACGCTGCAACCCTTTGAGTATCCAGCCTATCTTCATTTATCTGAGCTGCAACTCTTTTGAGTTTGAGAGCGGAGCGGAGAATTCTATAGTAGAATCCTGTGCGCAGCGAGGGTTTCAATTCAATATAATTATGTACTACGCCAGACGAACAAATAATTTTGTGACCGTGTGATAATAACTACTTTTCATGCTACCATGAGAAAACATATATGAGACTTGCAAAAAGTACAAGTAATTAAATTAATAATTATAAATGGTACACATTCTTAGAATAAATCAAAGTAAAGCAATAACTAAAAATGTATAAGTATTATATGCACAAGCAGATATGTTTCAAATATTAATCTGAAACATTTGTTGACGACTTGAACTTTTATTTCGCTGCCTCGAACAGCAAGGTGTATATCTACATCTGTTGCAATCAAACGCTTGTCAGCAACAAGTGTTAGTTGTATTATTAATAATACAACTTTTCAGCAGAGGTTCGCGGTTGCTCCACAGACCACCACGAAAGGACAGATTAAAAAAGAAACAACACGATCGCAATCTACATTCGTGGCCAGTGGCATTAATCGCGAACTTCAGACCGAGATACAGTTTAAAAAAATAACTAAATAAATGGAGCTTTGAAATAACGATTTCCGCTCATTAGGCATTAAAACTCAGTTATTGTCTGTGTAATAAAGTCGAGAATCGTTTGAATATTGATTTGACAGGTATAAAGAAACACGGACTGGTTAACCAGACCGACTGGTTGGCTAGTGCCGTTGAACCGCACAGGTGGGCCTTGGATTACTAGAGATAAATTTAATACGGCATAATAATAGAGTGTTTAACGATTGACGTGCCATAGTCCACCGTAGTCGGGCGGTTGTGCCGCAGAAATTGAGAGTCCATGCGTTGTTACCGGAAAGGGAAAGACGCATGCTGAGAATGTATGAAAAATGAGACTGAAAGAATTACAAATTAAAATTTAAAACTTTCCGACAAATAATAAAAAAACACTAATTTGTTGTATTTGAATGTAGGTGCTAATAGGAGTGAGATAGGGATACGTAAAGTCATAACAGAAAAATAGTAATAACAAAAATTGTTCAAATAGGTTTCATTAAAAAAACTGAAATAACAACTAAATTGACAAATAATACATTTCTCATGAAAACACAATCAGGGCGTTAAAAGTGCACAAGCTATCAAGGGGACAATCCGTAACAAAATACGCACACATACATGTAAATACATCTCTACTTAATTTATCAATATGTGGGTTATTAATTTATTGTTGTCATAAAATCATGTAATACAACATAATTAACAATATACCGGAACTGTCGAGTAGGAAGCGGAAATAAGTAGTTTGTTTTTAATAGTCAATAATTACAATAGTTCTTTAATAGACACCAGTCAATCTAGTCACACTGTGAAGATGTATTGTTAACACGTCTATTACTGATTTAATGCGCTTGTTTTAACTTGACAAGCTTCTTTATTAATATATCTACCTATTTATTTATGTTGAATTTAGTTCAAAATCACAGAAAAAAAATATTGAGTAGGTACTAGGTATAAATTATATGTACATATTTTATTAAGTGGTATTGACACGAACGTATAGGTAGTATATACATCCATGGGTATATATACAGTCGTGGTCAACTAATTAGGGACAATCTCTAGTTAAGCCAAATTGTGAATTATTTTTTTATTTTCCAACGAGTCTTAACAATATTCCATATCTTTTACATGTAAGTGTAATTAGTCATTTATGTGCGCGATTATACAAACAATAACAACATCTTAAATATTAAACCTCTTTACAGTATAGCTGATAAATTATCATAGTGCTATTTGTTCAAAGAATGCTGGCTGGCCATTTAATTAGGGACACTGAGGTATTGCGTTCTAATTTCAAAATTAGAATTTTAATATTTTTTTGTTTCTTTTCTTATTGTTTCGTGGACGTTTTGGCGGCAATCCAGATTTTTTATTTTAAGTTTTGATAATTATTTTGAAGAAAAATGGGCAAAAATAAAAGTTGCGATCCAACACTACGAAAAATTATCATGAAGTTTGTCGAGCGTGGTTGGTCATACCGAAGGATAGCACAACATTTAAATTGTTCAAAAACTATGGTATGCAATGCAGTGCAACATTTCAAGCGCTATAACACAGCTTTAAATGTGTCCAGAACAAAAAGATCGAGAAAAACGACTCCGCAAGAAGATAGAATGATAACCAGGTTAGCTAAGAAAGATCCGTTTCTAGGCTCTATTTTAATGAAACACGAAGTGTTTGGGGCAAACGAAAGAGCCGGTGTATCTGCGAGGACCGTTCGACGACGTTTGGTAGAAGCAGGGTTGTTCGGAAGAGTGGCTCGCAAAGTACCGTTGTTGAAGAAAGAACATAGAAATGCTCGTTTGGCGTTTGCACGTAAATATGGACATTGGACCTACGCCCAATGGCAACATGTACTTTTCTCTGATGAGACCAAGGTTAATTTGATTTCTTCAGATGGAAGGCAATATGTACGGCGTCCTGTAAAAGCGGAAATGAATCCAAGATTCACAAAAAAACAGGTGAAACATGGCGGTGGAAACATTAACATGTGGGGTTCATTTTCTGGACGTGGAGTGGGACCTGTGAGGAAAGTTCAGGGTAACTTAGACCAACATCAATACAAGGCAATATTGGAAGAAACTATGCTTCCCTATGCTGAGGAGCATCTCCCTATTATATGGACGTTTCAGCAGGATAACGACCCGAAACATACCGCTCATTCAGTCAAGTCGTTTCTTACCAGTCAGTCTGTATCGGTGCTAGATTGGCCAGCAAATAGCCCGGAACTCAACCCAATTGAGCACCTTTGGCACGAAATCAAGAAAAAAGTTGCCTCTTATCGTAATACAAATTTGGATGAACTTCATGAAGCTTTTTGTGAGGCATGGGCAAACATTCCTGTCAAAACATGTCAGAAACTGATAATGTCTATGCCACATCCGTGTCAAGCGGTAATTACTAACAAAGGTTTTGCTACTGGGTACTGATTTTACACGTAATAAAATAGAGCTGTTAAAGATATTATAACACTGCAGATTATAAGTTTTGTTTAACTGTATTTTTCATTATACTTTACTGTCCTTAATTAAATGTCCACTACAGAATTGTACCTTAATATTTAATACATGTTTAATCTTTGATATCAAATACTTTTTCTATTTATTTAATCTTTTATTTACAGCCATTTATAGCATAATAATCGGACCACATTATGCAAATAATAGGTGCTGAGAAATCAATAGGGTTTTATATTTATATGTACATAACCGGTTATAGCCCTTCACTATCTTGAATGTCCCTAATTAGTTGACCACGACTGTATATATGTACATATATATGACTGCAGATAAATAGGGCAGGTAGGTAATAATTATGTTCATCTGTGACAGATCTACTGCTAAAAAGGAGTAATCAGTAAATTGAAAAATATGTATCTATGACGGTTTTATTAGCTTGTTCATTCATTTTAATGCCAATTATAAAGTACCAGTCTCTTTTTGGCCGGAGTTGAAACAAAGGCCATCTTTACCTAGGTACCTACTCATCACTCAAATACGAATCTGTTATTATTATTATTAAATTATCATCATATCTTATTTCAATGAGAAATTAATAGAAAAACATAATTTTGTAGAACTAAACATGTCACCAGTGAATATTAGGAGTCAAAATTATAATTAAAGTCAGCATCAATCGAGCTATCTCGCCTTTTACATCTGTCTCATTGGTCTAATAAATTTTCGCAATAATTAAAATATAAAGTCATAATATTCTTTTTATCTTCAAGCATTAAATCACATTCAGTGTTGGCGACGAGAAGTCCATTAAAGTGTCGACGGATTCTTTATATTCTTGAGTATTTTTTTATTCCGTCTGTATCTCGTGTCATCTCTCACATTACGATAGCCAATCTCAGAGCTAACATTATGTTTACTCTGAGTACCCTATAATTAAAGCTTTTCGACGAAAATAATTTTAATCCAAACATAATCGGTTAAGAGCACGTCTGTCTCGACGAAACATCTTTACACGACTCAACGCCTTTTAGCTGCGCAGTTACTTTGGACCAAAATGTATATATAAACTTATATAATATATTAACACAGATTTTGTTTATTTATCGCTCTCAATATAAAGTCTCTTTGATGTGCCACTTAAATGTCTTTCTAGAACCACCACGATGCAGACAGTTATATATTTATATATGCTGTTTTATAATTTTATTAAGCATAATGATAATTTATATCATATATGAATATGTATATTATGTATAACTTACATAGTGCGTATTCAAATGGAAGTATTTATAGTTTTGATTTTTCAATATTTTATCTTTGCACAGTCTTTACATGTAGCTAGAAACAAATAAAGCAATATAGTTAAATATTTCTTTCAAATCGATACAGCCAATTTCGACATAGGTTTAATACGGTTGAATAAACTGTCCTAGACAACGTAATATTCTATAAGCGTTAACGACGAGAGAAACTATTAAAAAATGTATGAAATTGACACCTCAAAGCGATATATCACGTGATCCACGAGAACAAATATAAAACGCTAGCGGTCAGAGCAAGAGAATCGATGCATCTTGTCTAGGCCCACAGCATGCACTTTTCACTTCCCAGACATACCTACGTATTTTAATTCAACCACAGAAGCCATAATTTAAGAAGAAGAATCATTCAAAGTGTTGCCATTTGTTTTGACTCATCTACACTAATATTAAACTCAACGACTACTAGACCGATTTCTAAAATCCTTTCATCATTACGTTTCAACATTATCTCTGAGTAACATAGGCTATACTTGTTCCTAGTGTTAAGATAGATGTGTGCTTCTGTTGCAAATGTTAATTTCAATCTTAGCACAGTACCTTCTACACACATGCATACTACATATCAATACGGTGCAGTGGAACTAATCACGACGACCTTTTCCAGAACATGCCATCAAGTAATATAGATAGAATATATAATACGTACCTGTAATAGTACACTATGATTATGGCTACATAGTCAAAACCTGTTCAGAGTCCACTGACATAGATGATATCATAAAAACTGTTAAATAGTTAAATTTTATGTTAATTTATTATGTATTACATAACAGGGCCACAGTGTCGTAATATAATAGGTAAGTATTTGATTATCAATGTATAAAACAAAATGTTAATAACAAAGTATTTGATTAGTGATAAGTTTTTTGGCTGCCGCATACAAAAGGTCTCGTGGCAAGCCTTTATCTATAATGGACACTCTTATGAGATACCGATAAATGCGAAATTTTGTGTGTAAGTATGTGTGTATGTTGTAACCTCGTCAGGCTCAAACGGCTATACCAATTTCGATTTAATTTGGTATTGAGATACTTCAGGTCCCGGAATAACACAGAGATACTTTTCATAATCATCAAACATCACCACGCGGGTTAAACCGTGGGGCGCAGGTAGTTATAAATACATCTTAAAGATCATTCGTCTACGGTGCCAGATATTATATTTTTCTCGTTTTATCATACCGTCTGGCCGAGTAAAGTTGTCAACACCGTCTGGTCAGCATACATCATGGCAGTTTATTAACACCGCGAATACACTGTCTCCAGCATAAATGTTGGAACAGTTCCAAGCCGTATTATGATTGGAAGACTCTCTTATTAGCTTTTCATTCACGTGTGTGCTGCGTGGGAAGTCATTGACTAAAGAGTTTCATATAAATTAGAAAAAAAGGTAGGTATCAGTTTAATCGAAATGTGTGAAATTTCCTTTGAGTATACAGGACATTTCAAAGGTTGTCTGGCGAGATGACGGCTAGTGTGTCACATTCAATATGTTACGCTATTTCATAAGGCAATTTTATTATTTATCGTTCCATTCCTTTGCATGTCTGACCTATGGAAAGAAAACTGATCAAGCCAAGTTCACACTGATATCATCTGTACAGTTCAAAATTAGAACTTATCCCGTTTCATATTTTATGTAAAAAAAAACAACAAATACTGGCTGGTTTCACATTTGTATCGTCTTAATTTTCAATATTATGCATATCATATCGAGTATTCGTATACTTAGTATGGACACCCATTTCGTCACATCATATAAGATCTTGCACGCCCTGTAGTGCCAACATGCAAGCCCATACGAGTACTTACTTACCTACCTACTTACTGATACAGTATCTTCGTTAGTGAGTCGTACACGCGAGTCAACGATGGGTACGCTACCAATTTTACTCAGATGAAAAGGCTGAAATTGACAAGATTGTGTAGCGACTGGCAGCTTTGCGTATTCCTTTTGATGATCGAGAAAACAATGCCTCGATATGGAACGCGGTGTATCATGTATCACCACATGACCGTATCAGGACACGACTGTATCATGACAAGACGTATCTCGACACACAATATCACAATCCGTCCCAATTTTGCCGTATTATACACGTATCCGATACGACCTACTTCGATCGATGTTTTGTGTCCATACTAGCCACTCAAATAATAATATACGCCGATGCCAGTGACGTATAACGTTAGATATACATCTGATGCACAAAAATGATACATGTGTGAAACCAGGGTCATATGTTCTTAATCATACAGGACAATTTGGTTGGTGCAAGACGGGTTTACAAATTACTGAAAACTACCGATGTGTGTCGAAAAATTTGCGTTTTACATATATAAACACGCACAAGAATAAGATAAATTCATTTGGGAGAATTTTGGCCTTGTACAAATAATAGTATCAATGATCTTGCTCCTTCAAAATTCTAATTGATCATATCACCTCTATTTACATAAGACATAAATTAGGAAAGGAGAAAACTAAAATTAGTAATCTAATTTGAATTATTTTTATATTATGTTTGATTAGTAAGATGACATTTTACGCCAATACGTTTATTTGCATGAATTATTAATAAAACATCTTATCAATGTTCAAATAATAAAAAGTAAAAAAAAAACAATATTGAGAAAAGCAAATATTCGCATTTGTATCATTAGTTAGAGTTATATCATTTAGTCGAATCTATTTTATCTCACTTTTCTCGTAATCCACCGCAATGCATTTAAAATTACATAGATACAGTGAGGGCGTATTTTACAACTGAAATTCTATTTTAAACGAGATAATTCGCAGCAGCTTTACTCGCGTTCTTGAAAGATTTTTAAAAAGTTTCATGTGTACAAATTTAACCCTGACTTAAACATAAAATTTAGGCTAATATATAATAAATTTCGGGAACCCGTTTATGTCTATACTTAAATTTACCTATTTTGTATTAATTACCAAGTCTAGGATCGTAAATATAAACTTCAATAAAGTGAATGATTTTTAGATTACAGAGCTTTATTTTGTGTGAACATTTTAAATAATTATTTTCCCTGATTCACACTCGTCACTGAGTCACACCGGTTTGTACTCGCCGGTCTCACTCCCATGCCATCTCGTAAATCCTATAACTCTGTATAATATAAACTACTTTACTCATCCATAATTATTCCGACAGAGATACCCGTACCTATGTATGGAAAGTCCTTAATGTCTAGGCTTTAAAAATTCCCTCTTCTACGAGTATATTATAGGTGGTAGGGAATGCGGAAGTTTTTTTTAAATTACGGGTGGTTGTAGTACGAACCTAATTCCATAACAACTAATTGCATCATTTTATTTATTTTGATCGTAAAACAGAATTAAATTAAATGAGGCATACTACAGTCATCATTCCGAAACTGGTAAAGATTGAAATTTGTTTTTTTAACACTCATTGTTTTATTTCTTTTAATTTGGCGCCGCAGCGTCTGTGGCTTGGCCAGTGTCATGTAATTAATAATAATGACATCTTTGATTTGAAATCAAGTTTTTTCAAACATTGCACGAATATCTCGAATGATAATCTAAAATTTGAGGACGGCTGCAATCATTTTACAGTAAAACAAACGTCAGCGCAACTGGCTTTTTATATGATTCTATAGAGTCAAATTAATCAATAGATTTATATGAAGTTTAGTTCAGAGATGTTCACGTCCTTCTAGGGCATATATGCCAAAGGCTGAACATTTTGTACCAATCATCTTGGTCGCAATATAACCAAATTTAAAGAAATGTCGCGCTAAGGTTAGTATAAAGTAGTAAACGTACAGGGTTTCCTATGGTATATTTTAGATAATTTCTCTCCGAGGACTCTATTGCTCCAGACAGTTGCGGGGTTAAAGAAAAAGGAGCACGAGTGCGACCGGCAACAGTGTGCGAGCACTAAGTTTAGACGCACACTTTGTTTTGTGAAACATGTTGTAAATATGCCTCAAAGGATCCAGACTCGAGCCAGACGAATATATTACAGAGTGTATTGCGAACAGTTGGCTTTACATATGGGTTCTAAAATAATTTCAATTTTGTAGAAGAGCAAGCAAACGTCTCACGGTGATGTAACTACAACATTACTATTATTTAGTACATAAATTATTCGGCTGTACTCAACTTAAATTGACAAATATCTCAACCTAGGTTTCGGGCATATCATATGTCCGACATCAAGAGTACAAAACTGGCAGATCGCGGCGACTACTTTGTGGTCATTGGTCGAACCGATTCATGAGAACCGAAACAACTGCATTGCATTTGTACTGCTGGGGCAACCGCTCTGCCTCTCTATAGAAATATTATTGACCATGCACCAGGTAAAAAACGCGATTGAGACTTCAAATGACAGAAATAGTCTTTTAGAAAACAGAGTATTTTGTGTATGAAAGTATTTACTTTTTATTTTATTTCGGTTCGCACCGTTGTCGCTTAACATATTGAGAAAAAAAAACATTGAAATTCATTAGGTTGTCGCCAATTGAAGGTTAAGTAATTACATACCTAGTATATATATACAATTCTACATACAATACCTATAAAACCAACGTCTAATACTTATCCGATGAACTTTTCTCAAAACAACAATCACCACGAAACGTTGAGTTTAAAACATCGGAAATGACAAATAATAATTTTTCACACGCTAAAAATAGACTCAAACTGCTACATACAGATCGCTGTCTTACTTGAGGGACAGCAATGATGTAGGATCATGCCTAGACATAGTAATAATTATGTGCGTAAACAAACTCACTTTCAACAATAGCTACCTGAACAAACTGAGTGTTTTTCTTAGTGATAAGAATGGGATAAGATCTTACAAATTCGTATCGTAAAACAATTGAACTCTGTATGTTCCAACTATAATATTAACCTAGAACAACTCTGAGAGAGAATTCGCTTGGGATTCGTTCCAATTTCGAAAGGCTTAAACGGCCAACGGCATTATAACATTTTTTTAACAAGCTATTATATATTGCGAAGTTATTTTCTCAATTTCTTTTTATTCATTTTCTAACTAAATAATTAAATTTGCACAAATGATTATTCAATTACTTGAAATTAAATTCATAATCGAAACAGAAGAACAGTGTATCTTGAAAAACATATATATTATAGATAAATAATACGCTAGTAACTGCCGAAAATTAAATCAGCGATACATATATTAAAAAGAAATTGTAATAATCTGAAATCAGCCCGAGGTAATGATTTTTCGATATACTATTTATAGTAATTTAATATTCTAAAATTTAATCTGAAATAAGCTAAAGTTAGCATTATTTACGCCAGTAACATAATATCGGTAAGTTTCGGTCTATATTTAGCGCGTATCGAGTTACAATTTACAGGCGCCCAAGGAGGTTATACTTTATAAGCCGGTTGATATGTCTACCACATTCGAGAAATAAACGAGTCGAAACTCGTTAAATTTGATCTAACTGTAACGTTCTCATTGGAGTTTATGGCGGGAACTCAATATGTCGATTTAGCATATTTAACGTTTTTTTTTAGGCAGAGCCTGTACTATGGTAACCTGATGACTGATGATACTTATATACATATACACACCCAGACACAGGTCAAACAGACATATTCATACACCCAAATGTTTGACCTGTCCGGGAATCGAACCCGGGACCAGCGGCTCAGAAGGCAGAGTGCTACCAACCGCGCCAACCGGCCAGTCAGTTTGAAAACTATATTACTTGATGGTCAGTTACACTGTGTTTGACAGAGGTGTATAGGCAGTTAACGAACAACAATAGCGACTGTTACCTTGGCTGCTACTTAAACAAACTGCAGGTCTTGTAACAGATTTTCAAAATTAAGATATAGCCAAACGTTTAAATCTTTACTCATTTCTTTCTGCCAAGAAAGACAAATTATCGCTTCTGCAATTTACTACGTTACTAAGTTAAAAGGGGAAACGCAACGGATTTCGGGCTTAGCTTACAACTTGTCCTTAAAATTGAAGCAACGAAGCTTGATTTCTTTTTCACTGCGTGAACGAGTCGCGTGGAGTCCAGATATAAAAAAAACCTTTTCCCATGTTAACCAATTCCTGTTTAGGTCTTGCCTATAGAGCTATATGAGCACTACAAGGTTGCATATTCTGCAGACAGTAATATCTTTTTCCTGAACCCGTTCTGACCATCTAGAAGGAGTCCCGTTACAACTAGCCTATTAGTGATGTGCTTGAATTTGTCCTCTTTACTTGGGCATAGAAAATCATAATTCAATACTAAGTAGTCATACAGATAGATAACTGTACCCAGGTTTGAATTAGTAATAATGATAACTATTTTGTAGATAACTGTTCCTTTTATTGGTATCCTTCAATGTAAGACACGAAAAGGCCATTTGTTTGACACGTAGACGTCGGCAGTTGCTTAGTTTCTGTCGATATATTTCAATTTGTTACATTGTATTGGACGTTTAGCTTTAAATATATAATAATAATAATAAACAACATCATAGAATATACGATAGTTGCCCGACGTGCAATTTTTTTTTCTGTGATGCGTCTTTCTGCGTCTGTTATTATCTGTGAAATGGTATTGGTTTAAAATCATAAACTTATACTATTCATTTATTAGTTAAAAAAAAAACAGTTCAAACAAGGCGTGCTGTGCTGTGGACTGTCAGTGGGACAACTGACAAACACCATAAGACGTGTTAAATTTTGCGGCGCGCGGCGGTATATTTGCGGGTCACTTAGGCTTGTCTTCGTGTTTGCACAAAATATCTTTGCAACAAATTTTTTTCTTCCGAGCAAAGGCTCATTGGCAACTTGAGAGTTCAGTGCATATTTTAAAAAAATGGACCAAACTTCAATACTCAAAAGTGTGATATAACTTGTTGAAGTCGGTACAATGACAGTTCAAAAGTAACTACTTATTATCAAAATATTGTGCTCATGGTACCGACTTCGACAAGTTATTTCACATGCATTTTTGAGTGTTGAAGTCGGTTCCATTTTTTGGTAAACTTTTTCTTTTCACCCTTTTCAGTGACCTTTGCCACTCACGGGATTAATAATTGTCATTGTGTATTGTCTTCAACCGCAACTATAATATCGTCGAGGTATTAGGCGAAGCACTTTTCAGTTATTGGAGTGTAACTCAACAACCGCTTATCCGATTTTGATAACATTTAAATGTGATCACCACGGAGTGACACTCTATCAAACAAAAAAGAACTTTGAAAATCGGTCCAAAAATGAGGAAGATCGGTGAACATACATAACAACTATACATACATTGGAACATATAACCTCCTCTTATTTTGAAGTCGGTTAAAAATAAAAGCAACAAATGTATTGCTATTGTGTAGCGGGTACAGTAGGTACTCAACCGGCACGATTCTCGGCGATTTCTTCACTAAAATATCTCAATATTACCGCCTGTAGATGATACGTGTTACATAACACATCGTAAAAAGGAAATTAAAAGATTAGAAATACACCAAAAGATAGGAGACATAATAATGAAAATACGGACGGTTAAAATGCCAACCGGCCGACCAACAGATATTTAATGTTTTTTAAATGATTTTTAAAGATTGCATGCCTTTTTAATACGCAATTACAATTTATTTAATAAATAAATATTATTTTAATATTTTGATAACTTCTCATCCGAATTATCTCTTAAAATAATTTTTATCGTGTACTTTTCTATATTTTAGCCTATTCAAATTTCGCGGTAGGTAAAGCACGTCCTTTAAAAGAGGTCTAGTGAAAGGCGTCTGTATCGTTAATTAAACCTGGATTTCCTTGACGTTCGATCAATTATGCGCAAGTGAGATTCAGATCTGCTTGAAATATTAATACGTATTTCTAATAGACAGCGCTGCAGATAATTATTACGTTGTTAATATGGAACCAGTGATTATAAGTACTTTACTAAGGAAAGAGGGCAGTATACCTATACATACAGGCAGAAAACATTTTTTTTTAAATTGTCTGTTTGAAATGTGTTATGACATTATAGAGAATCACCGAATGTTGAAAAAAACTTTGGGTGATACACTTCCTTTGTTTATTTAGTCTCCGTTTCCTGAATATGTTCTGTTTCAGTGGCATTGTTCCTAGCGTTTGTTTTGAGTGATATTTCGATATATCTTCTAGCTACATCAATTCGTTTAAAACCCACTATGTTATTGTTATAGCCACCGATAACAATCGCCTCCTTTAAACATGCTTAATTTTGATTTTTAGTCCAAATACGAGTACAATGCACGAGTAACGTATTAACAATAAAATTAGCTACAGACATAGAATAAAAAGAAAACTATACACAACTATCCCGCTTACAGCCATGTTTTACTTATAAATAAATCACGTTGGTTCCAATTTCGAATTTTTGGGCCAACGACAAGTTTCGAATTCAACAGTTTTAAATTGGGCTGGTCCATACAAAGTAATAGTAGTAAGTCAATGCGCCAGATATAGACCTGACTGGCGTGGAGTGGGTAAAAGGATATGAATCATAGACAAATGTTACAGTTCTCTTATACAACTATCTTAGTCATAATTTATAATTAACTGCTGCATTGCTACAATAGGTTGGTCAAATTGTTATTCAACTAAGAATTTGTGCAGACTTACATTTGAAACCCATGCGCTATTACTGAAGATTATTGATGCAAAGAGGTAATCCTTTTTCTTTTGTTTTAAATAGTTTCACTTTATGTGCACTTACGTCCTTGCTAATTTTTATGAATATTCTTTTTCTTCTTCATTTTAGTTTTGCATAGCCTAGATTGAGTCAGTGTCAAGTAAAATAATCGTCAAGTATCATTGCGTCAAGTACTTTAGGGAGCAGAACCGCGCACGGACTCATTAATTCTTAGGAGCAATAGAAATATATTATCAGTAACCTGGAAAATAGTTATATAAAAAAAATACATGTATAGTTTGCGAGTTACATTCTTTTTAATTACGTTCTACATTCTATGTTTTTTAAATTATATTTTCAAGTTTATAATCAACATAGTTTAAGAGTTGGATTGATTTGATATTTTTGTCTTAAAACGACATCATTTAAATATTTTTTTACAGTGTTTATAGATAAATGAGTAATTATTATTACAAATCTCGAATATATATATAGTTAAAAGATCATAAAGAACATATATTTTTGATAGTTTATGTTGAGCTGTTAGTGAATAGAATCTTTTTAAACATACCAAAATGGCACTATTCTTCATCTTAATTAGGCCGCGTAACGTGTAAGTGCTATAAAAAAAAAAGAAACTACTATTTGTAGATACTGATTATAGACGACATAGATCAATCATTTACTAGGACAGAGCTTGCAAAAGGCCTAACCAGCAGGTCTGCGGGCATTACCTTTAATTACATGTCATTATCAGTAATCATACATATTGAGGACGTTGGTGTACATGAGCTGCTATGTACGATATAAATGCGGGAAAATTTTCTGTAACGTTTTTTGCTGCCTAGGTATAAGCTGGCTGGTAAAGTGTGATAGAAAAAAAAAGAGTAATATGTATTTATAAAAACCTGCAGTATGACTATTATGCGTAGCGCTGATAGTGGACTTGACCACACGATCTAGCGATCAAACAACATGTGCTGCAGTCATACCTTTGATGGGTGGCCGCTAGTGACATTTACAACTGAGCGCTTCCTTGCTGGAGAACATGACAATTTTCCTAGGATGATAGCTGTTAGGTTAGGCCACGTTGGAGGTTCTTGGGCTCTGTAAACTTTGACATAGTGCTTCCTTTCCATCAAGCCGCATTTTGTATGCCTTGGACAGCATAGTGGATTGTGGCCTCTATAAGATGAAGCTCATTCCCAGCATTGCGAACACACACACAGCTGGTGCTTCCCGTGTAGTTCCATTTAAATTTCATCAAAATCAGACAAACAGTTTTTGAGTTACACTCCAATAACTGAAAAATGCGTGCTTATGCCTAGACGATATTATAGTAGCGGTTGGAGACATCGGTTAACATACCTACACCACAATGACAATTGATCCTATGAGTAACAAGGGTCACTAAAAAGAGAGAATAAAAAAATTGAACCAACTTCAACGCTCAACAGTGTGAAATAACTTGTCGAAGTCGGTACCATGAGCACAATATTTTGATATCAGTTACTTTTGAACTATCATGGTAGCGACATCAACAAGTTATTTCACACTTTTGAGTGTTGAAGTCGGTTCCATTTTTTGGTAAACATTTTTTTATAATACTGAATAGATTTTGTTGAGTTTAACCACTATCTCACTTGAAGAGCAATAACGATGCTTCTTTGGAAATAGCAATTGTTCCATATCATTTTGATTGGCATTTAGAAAGAGGATATAAATACTACTAAAGCGAGTGTATCAATAAAATGAATAGACGATGATGCTTTGCTTCTGGGAACTCCATATTATTTTAGATCTGTATATAAACTTGTAATAGTTATGAGTAATGGAAGGAAGGCCAGCTAATGATTTATGAATAACCCGGGGGAAGCCACGTGACGTTGCAGTGCAGTGTATTTGGAAGATTCGATGGTAAAATTATTTTTTTGCTATCGTCTAGGTGTACATCAGGATCAGGTCACCAGGTACATCAGGTCAACGCCCCGATATTCCCTGATGTGGATTGCGACAAGGCATTATATATAACATACACTAAATCTATACTAATATTATAAAGAGGAAACATTTTATTGTGTGTTTGCATTGAATAGGCTCCGAAACTACGGAACCGATTTGAAACATTCTTTCACTGTTGGGGAGCTACACTATCCCGGGTGACATAGGCTACGTATATTCTATTTTCAGAAAAATTAGGGATCCTTATAATTTATAATTTTGAAATTTTTTACCCGTGCGGAGCCGGGGCAAACCGCTAGTATAGGATAAAGATGTACTTATTTGTATATTAAATTAATCATTCTTTTATTACAGATAGAAAATAATTTAGAATTAAAAATCTTGAGTCACTGTGTTTTTTATCGGGCTACCCGGAAACGACTTGCGCGATTTCTATGGAACTCTTTGGTAGGTCCAAGGTCGTAAAGTATTTTAACCCTCTGACGTGATGTTTTTTTTATAAACGAAGTGTCGTGTCTTTTTCACATTTCCACAATGTATATGGCAGAGTAACGTTTTCGATGTCAATAGTTATTATATATGTAATACCTACATCACCACTTCTGTAGTCGTGGTTCAAATCCCGCTACTAGCCGGTTTTTTTTCCTCTTGAACTTTGAGTTTCACCTAGCATGTTAATGCAATAAAACAATAAAACTCTTAATAATTTAATTCTCTCTTAATAATCTTCGCTTTATTAACAGTTTTAATTTTTATTAATAATAATGTTTTCTCACGAGGTTAATGTTCCAAATAAGTACATTGTCAGTCACGGTAAATAAATATTTATTAGACAGTTGACACTTATTACATATAATGGCGTCATGTGTTTACACCACATTCATTCATAATGGTGTTGGTACTTACTGATATCGAGCTTGTGTCGACGTCTAATTTTCCCACTAAATTGTAAGAGTGTTTTGTAACTCTCGATAAAGCGAAAGGATTAGAAAAAAAATTCCAAGCAAACCCAAATTAAGGCTTTGGGTGTGCCCATTGGAAGCTCTGAGACACATTGTACAACGCAGCAGAAAAGTTATAGTGTGGCTGTATTGATTCCATCTGGTTATACACTCTGATCATGTCCCAGGAGGGAGAGATGTCATAGGTACTCAAGGCCTGATATAAACAAGTCAAGACTCATAAATTCTCAGATCAGTTGAAATTTCGTACAAAAAACTGGTCGGTGTTTTTTTTCACTATTATATCCAAGTAGCTATCTAAAACTAGTAGCCACCGACCTTTTGATAAAACATCTAAACACGAATATGTACAGCCTTTTTCACATAGAGTTAATTTTGTAGCATTTATAAAAAAGTAAGGCATGTAACGAGCAGGTTACGTAGGTGAGTTGGAGCGATTTTCCCCTCGTGCGTATACTGCGTGGATCGAGTTTCACGACGATGCGTGTGTGCGTGCGACAGCCGCAGACATGGTGGCAACGTGCGCAGGCGCTCTTTGAGCCTTATACACACTGGGTATTTCGAAACATCATTCCAACTTTCCAAGTTATAATTATATGGCTTGACAATATTTTATTGCGGCAAAGTGTTACAAGTAATATGTATAAGGCAGATTGTTTATGAATTTTGGACGGATAAATACATAATAATATATAATTAGGTATTTTAATATTGAGAGGAAAAAAAAACTCAATATCCGCGTTCTTTATGCTGGGTAACTTTAATCTTTTATTTTTTATTATTATAAATTATTTAAGATTAACTAATTATCATCGAACGTTTAATTTGTAATGCACATGTATTTCACTTTTATCGGCGCTGGTTTAAATAGTATCCTATACCTATATATGTAGATACGTTTGTTTTTAACGCGTTATTATTATTCAAGGCAATATTTTTTGGCTACGGTTTTGAGTGATTATTGTTGGTCCAATATTTAATTATAGACGTGGTAACGGTTACATTTAACGTTCTTCTTACTTACGTAATTCCCGGAAATCGTTCATGGGCTACATAGGCTCCTACTATTTGAGGATAAGGGATATTTAAGGGGTATATAAGTTCGGTGTACAGATATTATTTGTAAGGCATGGTTGAAAAGATATCGAAAACAAAACGCTGTTCATGAATTTGACAGAAAAGATAACTCTAATCCCATTAAAAATTCAGAACCATAAAACATTAACTACATACTAAAAGATTAGAATAACTTTTTCACTTCTGTACACAAAAGATTTTGTAGAAATCTGTGCTCTAAAATGTCCTATGAGCTGTAATATAGTTGCCGAATTTATATGTAGTTACCGATATGAACTAGCCTTTGCGACACGGTATGTACGCGTGTGTGCGTAAGGACACACTGAGACCACTCGTCGCCATCTATGGCATTCAGTTGCAATCCTATCTACATTGTACGCTAGGTCGAGCTGCCACAGCCTATATCTCATATACAACTATGTACCCAAGTTATAGCTAGTTTAATATATGTTGTAATGTAGCATTGCTGCGTTGTTGCGAAATTGTAGAGTGGAACGGTCAGGAATGAAGCAGATGCTTGACGAGAGTTACTTATTTTGCATATAATAACATCTGAGGTCTATTTTCCTTTCGAATGATTTTCAAATCACCAACTATTCGATCGAAAACACACTTTTTTGGCCAGAGCAAATTAACTCACGCAATCGTATCACAGCTTGAGATAAGAACAAAAAAGGGATTTTGCAATTTGCGAAATGACGCATTTTAATAAGCACAATTTCTTAGTTTCTTACTAGATCTTTCAAGTTCGATTTTTTTTCTGTTAGATCGAATAAATGAATACCAATAAAATAACATTACTTATACATATTTTGTATGTTTGAGCTACTTGTATTATCGCTAGTTACACCGCGTTTTTCAGATGTTGTATTAGCCCTAATAAATACAAAATAAATATTTGTTCCGATCGCTTCTTTAAGATAGCTCTCAACAGCCACGTCGGAAGCCCTCGGACGATTCAAAAGTTCGATAATAATTGACTACAAGTATTCGCCAACCCCATATGTCAGTTTAGTGGATTGCACACATTACTTCTCCGTGAGAGAAAGAACTCCTACCCTTAGCAGTGGCAACGTAATGGCTGGTTATGCTTTTACTAGAGATGCGGTTACGTAAATTTATTTAAATAGTTAGTAATATAATAGCAATTGTTACATAGCTTTCTTCATGTGTCTTAATACCAATATAATTTAATATGTTTCGATTCGACAACGTTTCTTTTGTTTCTTTAGAACGCAGTGACACGGTTTGACGTCATCTCTCGATTTCCAGAATGTGTCTCTCGATACGAATGTTAACACAGAATAAGTAATAGTGCCAGATACCGAGTCCACATAGTAGGTAACAGTTACACATTCATCAAGGCATGTGTGAAGTGTAAACTAACGCCCTGCAATACACGGAAGCGGTGGGTACGTCGACAGACGGCCGACCAAGACACTTGACCTATCCAAGAAAAAACCAACACAAGCGGTAAGACAATGGGAAATAACTCGTCATTCTGTGACATTTGGATATTCATGGGGTCACCGTAACAAAAAAGGGATTGGTTGTTCACCAGTTCTCATCAGTGGCAGTTGAGGCGAATTTTGTTCATTCAACAACAACTAACTCTTGACCGGTCATCGGGCGTGCGTTTGCAACTTTTCATTAGATAGATCTTTTACAAATTATAAAGAAAACGGGCTACATTTATATTGCACGATTGTTTTTGAATTAACAGTCAATTGTACTATTCACCCTTTGACATTAGAATAATAATTATACTATTTATGCCTACAAATCTATATATATAAAAATGAAACCCGTTTTCCGTTGTCACGACATAACATGAAAACGGCTTGACCGATTTAGATAAAATTTGGTATAAAGATACATGGGACTTTGGAGAAGGACATAGGCTACTTTTTGTCCTGGAAGAAGTATGGTTCCCGTGGGATAACTGAGTCAGCGGGAAAAACGTAGTGCACGCGGGTGAAACCGCGGGGCGCAGCTAGTATTAGATATTTAAACTCCGTTAATTGGGATTGTTTGGCAATGCTACTGTTTTTACAGATGTAAGATGGCTGCTAGTAAGGCACCTATAAAAGTAAATAAAATCAGATATTACTGTAATTAGGAGATCATCCTGAACCAGTCATTTGACTGTTGAACTAGTTTGAGACTTTGTTGCTGTTACTCCTTGGATGTAGGGCCGCTAGTGACATTTAGATACAACTGAACAGTTCCGCGACTTGACACATAAAACCGTCACCGCGTCGGTCCTTAGGGTGACAGTCGTTGGCGCACGTCAGAGGCTTGAGCGGTTTTAAAACTTGCACACATGGGATGGCTACATTGCTTCTACTACAATATTGGATCTACAAGACGTATCGGAGTTCATTTCATCCTTTCAGAGAAGAAAGCGTGGCTTGCTAATTGTAGAAGTATTGACGTGATTGGCTAACACCAGACACCTTATGTGATTGCAGGGTGGTGGGCTATAAACGTTTCAGAAGTTGCCATGTTGCCAAAAGGCCGCTGCATACGTCACGAGATAATACCCCGGACAGGACGTCGACGGGACGGAGACATGACTGCCACGTTCATAACGGGAACGTGGTGTAAATGCATACGAACCGTGGCAGTGACTCGGATCTAACGTGCTAGTGTTGTGAACAAGAAAGATGGATTTTTCATTTCAAGATTTGGCTTTAATTTATATTGGTCTTGATGACGAAGAAGCTACGGCCGTAAATAAGAAAAGGAGATTTTTTTACACCCTCAAATTAATACAAATAAAAAAACGCAATAAAATTGTAAAGTTATGAATGTAATAAATAAAAAACACTAACCGCTTTCAGAGAGTAATAATTCAGCGGCAATTTTACGCCACAGATAATTCTTGTGCCTAGTGTCTAAATACTTTGCGTTAGCTAAATTATATAATGCTGGATGTGACACTCGATTAGTTTTTCGTCGTCTATTTTAGACACTTGCACTTCATCAAGACATCACTATTTCTCTCTACGGAACGAACGGAGCGTACGTAGCGAGAACACGGACGGGACGGAGCACGCGCCGGACGGGACGTGCTAAACATCGTCGGCGACGATATTTTTCCGCCCCGTGAGTGCCACGTTCCCATCCCGTCCGTGCCTCCGTCACATATGCACATTCACTTACATTTTGTATGAAACGATGTTTGCAAAACTTCCCGTCCCGTCCGTGTGAAAACCCGTCACGTATGCAGCGGCCTTTAGTTAACTCACTTGCCTGAAATATTACAGATGATTAAAAAAATGTTTAAAATACATCACCCACTTTTTTGTTTCCATTTCTATCCTTACTAAAACGCAGTATCCACCAATATTTAATAAGTGGATGTATGCAAAAAAGAAAAGAGACCCTCACTCAACTATGTACATTTGCTTTATAAAACAGGTGGAAAACAAGCCAATGGGCTGCTTGATAGTAAGCGATCGCTGTCGTTCATTGATATCTACATAAATAAATAAAACGACAAAAATCTGTCAGATCTGAGCTAATTTAACAACTGTATTTTAAAATATACGATACCTTGATGTTTATTTATGTTTTTAGTTGTTTAAATGTTTGAACCATAAAATCGTAATACGACACCACTATAAGAATCAATTATGATAATTTAAATTTGATTTGTGAGTTACCGACGATAGCCGTATCGTCTTACGAACAGGTGTTCACGTAAATAACACTCGTTTATAAATTCTGTGTTGTCTTTTATTTATAATTATGTTTTTATTTTATTTATGCGTGTGGCTTTAACGACTTTTTAAATAGCGTTATTTATGGATATGGGAGTGTATAACGTTCCTATATGTGATTCTTTTGCATTGACCCCGAAATGAGTATTATATCTGTATTTATTGAGATCATCAAATAGATGAGGAGATAAGGTTTTTTCAAATTGATTTTCAAAGTGACATTGAATGCTGAGAATACAGCTAACACGCTAGTTATGATTTTTTTTATTTATCATCCGTAGCCCGAACACAAATAATTGTCACAATCGAATCGTAAAACAATAGGCTCAGTACTAAATGCGATCTAGTTGGTTTTTTTTTTATTGGGAATAGGCAAGCGTTTGACCACTATCTCCCCTGATGTTAAGTGATGATGCGGTCTACGGTGGAGCACGCCTGCCTAGAAGATACCTATTCACTCGTGACTTGAAGATACCCAGGTTGTATGTTTGCGGAAACACAGATTTAGGCAATAAATTCCATTCGTTAGCTGTACGCACTATGAATGTGGAAGCAAAACGCTTCGTGCGACAAGTTGGAACGTCCACCATGTATGGATGTCGCATTGCCGTCCGTCTGGTCGTCCTAAGATGGAATGGGGATGGTGGAATCAAATTATGCAACTCCAGAGCACACTCCCCGAAATGTATCCGATAAAAGACCGATAGACTAGCGACTTTACGTCGGTGCTGCAGGCTTTGGAGTCTCCTCTCGACCAGAGAGTCATTGTTGATGAGCCTTTTAGCTCGTCTCTCTATCGACTCAAGAGCCTCGAGTTGGTACTTGGCCGAGCCGTCCCACAAATGAGAGCAGTACTCCATACACGACCATACATCTAGTACGACTGTCACACGGATGTATGATTTTCTTGAATTGTTTCATCTCATATTTTAATAATATTCACTTCAATATGCTCTTCACTTCAAAGCTACTTCAAAGATAGGAATCTTGACGGCTCTATATCCCTCAACCACACAGTTTTCCTGTGGAGACACGGACTCGCCGATGTTTAATATAATGGGTAAGTTCAATGGGTGCTTTATCACGTTCTACAAGAATTTGACAAGTGACATTGAGAGTTATGGCATGTACGTCCAATATTTAACACAATACTTTTTTTTTTACATATTATAAGTTTGCGTTTGACAACTGTCTCACCTGATGTTAAGTGATGACGTTGTCTAGGATTTAGCACGCAAACCTAGAAGGTACCTATTCACTCGCGATAAAATAAAAAATACTGAACGTATATTATAAATGTATAAAACACGGGAGTTACTCACGTAATAAGTCAGAGGGTTCCGACTATAGTTGTTTTCAGTACTAGGCGAATCGCGACCGCGTCCGCGAGCGCCCCGTATTCTCCTTGAAAAAGACCACCGAATGTGGTTGAAACTATAGTCGGAACCCTCTGACTTGTTACGTGAGTAACTCCCGTGTTTTATACATTTATAATGTGTCAAAACCACGTCAGTTTTAATAACAAAACTGAACGTATATACCATCAAATTCTATTTGGTTTATATAATGGCGGTACTATCCCTTCGTTGGAAATAAACTATTAGCATTTTAAACTTTGACGTATTAAATGCATACAACCTCGGAGAAATAAATTAACCAAACGCGTCAAAATCGAAATACTTGCGCGTAATATCGTAGCGAGAACTCTTTTTGTAAACATAAAGCAACATACAGTGTTACATCATACACTTTGCATCAACAAGATCATTAAAGCGTCCAAAAGACTAAAGAATAATTCAAAAGAGTCACCAATAAAATTACAATACTTTAATTTTCAAATACGTAAATTTATAATTAATTAGTGAATTCAAAAGGTTATAAACCTTATTAGAAATGGACACCTGTGCAAAAGGTATTATAAAAAGGATTTTGTAACAAGCTAATGAATTTTGAAAGCGTTAATTTGAATAATTATGTAATTTTATTTAATTATATAGCCTGCTCGTTGTATCTATCACCTCCGTTGTGTAGACTGATTTATTTGTGGTCACTTTTATTAAAATAGAGTACAACAGGCGATTTTTTTGGCTCCAGATTTTGGATGAATTTGAATATTGAAAAAACATTTACAACCAACGTTTTATGTGTGTATAGGTTTTTTCTTACTTACATAATTCAGTACATCAATAATGTCAATATTAATTACATTTTGATGAATGATTATTTGATTTCCAAAGGCACTTAAAAGTATATTAAACTTCACCTAAATTGAGATTGATATTGATATGACACGTGCGCGTTGATGATTATTTAATGTTATAAATAGTTAGTATTAAGGTTAGTTTTCTTCATTATTAACTCAATTTATATTTATACTAGTTGCGCCTCGCGGTTTTACCCGCTTAGTGATGATAAAGATAAGCCTATGTGTTATTTCAGAGTATGCCGAGAATAGTGAGTAAGCCGTTTAGGCGTGAATGAGTAACAAACACACGACCTGTACATACGTACATCCATTGATTTTGAAACAAAATAGTCAACGAAATATATTTATTTGAGCAATATTAACCCTAGTTACCCTTATCAGTACAAAAAGTGCGCTTTTCTATTGTTTTTTCTATTGTTGTTATGATGCAACACGGTAATCATATTTGGTCACAGATCAGCACAAAAAGCACAACTTGCGCTAATCTGTGACGATTTCTGCACACAAACTGCCTTAAATTTCACAATAGAATACTTATTTATAATCTCTTTTGTGACTCGAAACATTTGATGATCATCTGCGGTATTATTTAACGAACAAAAGACTTCAACGCACGCAACAGCGTACGGACCTCAGGGTCTCAAAACTTCAGAGCGAGGGTGGCCGCAGTCCTTCCGAGAACTCGGAAATGTCGGGTACAAACATACCACACTCATGGCCAAAACACTCATAAGTGCCATCAATGAATGAATGTACGGAAATTAATTCAGCGAATATAATGATGCATTTTAGGTAATGGTCTACCGATGTTTTTTCTGGCAGCGTAGGGGTTGACCATTTCACAGAACCCACTAAGGTAAAAATGTATGTTTTTTTATTGAAACAAAATGTTAATCTACCTACACGATACATAATAAGGATATGTGAATTTATTAAGCCGAATATACACTCTGGAACTCAATGTAACCCTGTACCGAATATGTAAACTCTGGAATATGTAATATCTATGAAAATCATTTTAAATATATTTTAGTGTTAAGGATAAGACTAAAAATAAATCATTTTTCCATAGAATAAAATAAAATATGATCAATTTTCGACTAAATGAATTCTAATCCTTACTCTTAATCCTAATAATTTAAAACCCAAACAAAACCAAAATACTTGCTATAGAGATACAGAGCCATGTTCTGTACCTATTCGGCTCAATAAATTCACATATTCTATTACGAATTATGTAGGTATATTGATATTTTTTTTAATAAAAAAAACATTTCCCTAAGTGTGTCTGTGTTCTGCGAAATTATTTAACAGCTACGCTGATAGAAAAAGGAACGAAAAAATAAACAGAAACATTGTAACGTTGCTGTTAATAAATAATTATTTATAATAACCCTTGAGTGTACACAAAGTAAAAAAACAATAGAATTTCGTTTTTTAACTTTTCCTTGCCATCTCAAAGTTACAATAATAATGCCCTTACTGTTTTACTGTAGCATAGTGTTTGTTTCGGGCTAAGCGTGCTATGCACTAGCACCTTTTACCCTTCAACTTTTTATTTGATGCAAAAATACTTTAAATTGTTTTAATAAATATCTTCATTTCCTTAAACTGTCTTTGCTATGTTTCTTCCGGTTAAAGATTTAAGAAACGCTTCAGAATGCCTGTCTGTCGATACCTATAGGTAGCAATGATATTATTTAATTAAAAGTATATATACCTATTATATGAATGTTTAAATGCTTAACATGTAGGCATTCAATAAAATGAAAATCATAATTTACACCGGCAAAGTGTACACGTCAAATGGAGCTAGTGTGAATAAGAATACAGTTTGATTATGGAATCTGTTGGTAATATATGTATGCCAATATTTACTTTTTGAGCTCATATACGAGTACATCCGAATGTGTCGGGATTTTTTTAATATAACCATTACCATAACCTATTATTTGCTATATACATGCATGCAAACTGCAGAATTTTGCAGCTATATGATGAGTATATTATGGATACCAATGTATTGTATAATACATGGCATTTGCATCCTTGTTATTATTTATCTTCAGATTAAGAAATAGATGGTAAATCGTCATAAGTCAATGTAAGCTTTAAAGTTGAATTAGAACTACTGTTTTCTATATTAAGGAGCTGAGAGAAATGCATTCTATATGCATTATTTATAAGTGTTAGTTAACGAAAATAAATACCGGCTCGTCGCAGCCATAACGACATAAGCGCATGGTCTCTGCTGACAGTATATTCCTCCTTCTACGCAGCATATCTAAGCTTGTTTTAGTTAAAATAGAAATTTAAAAAATTGAGAAGAGTTTGAGCATTAATCACAGTTATTCTAGAGCAATCGTATCAGAGCATGAAACAATTGAACTCAGTTCAAACTGTCTGGTTATCCACCTGTGACATAGATAGTTGATTCGAACACGTTACCTACTAATAATAACACAAAAATTGTTCATGTTACAAGATCGATTCCCACACTCACAAACTCTCACCCCCACATACAGGTAGATATCCCTCACAACACTCATAAACATTTATAACTAACTAACGGTCCGCCTCGGCTTCGCACGGGTAAAAAAAAAAATATTAAAAATTATAAGGATCCTAGATACCGACTGCAGCACCATCTGCCAGGCTGATTTATAAATCTAAACCATCCAGGGCGCCAAACGCATAAGAAAAAAATCATTCAAATCGGCCACCGACAAGGTGGACGGACAATCTGACTAAGGTCGCAGATAAGGGTTGGGTGCAGGCCGCTTCCGGCTGTTATATCCGGTTCTTAAATCAATGGGAGAGGATATGTCCAGCACTGGTAGTCTTATGGCTGAAGTGATGATCAGACAGATGCGTCCTCGACCTTATATTATAAATATATGCGTCACACGCGCTTACAATTACAACTGAATTAGCTTCAATAAAATAAGGGTGTACGCAATACGGATGTACAAGCAAAACATCGTTATATAGATTTTTATAATTTTTATTTTACTATTTACAACTAGTTTTGTGACTCATTTAAAAAATATCTAACTTATATATATTATATACTAACTCACAGTTATCAAATATTTAAGAAACAAAAGAAATCCCTCACATCTTACTTAAATGATACTTGTAACATCATTCAAATAAAAATTGAAATATAACTAATCGTGTCACTCTAAGTTCTGTCCGTGACATAATGCAGTAACGAAAAGTTAAATATTTACATGGTTTTTTTGACCGTCTACACTCACAGATTAGACAATAGTTAGACAAGATATAATCTGAACGATGAAGTTGACGCCTCGTGTCGCTCTACCTGCTATTAAAACGTAACTATTACGTGTTTTACGTCATCTATATACGTAAAATTAAAGGTTATACATGTTTGACATTTGGAAAAAATGCATAGGTATATTGAACTCTCTAGTGATTGGTGCAGTACAGTGTTTTTAATAGTGTTTTTTTAATGAGCACCTTTAATTGGTACGTCCGAGATGGGCTATGGATGGCATAGGGGTTGTTGTTTATTCACTATTTTCGTTCACCGATTTAAAAAAAATGTATACTGTATAGATCTAGCGTTTGACCACTATCTCTCTTGATGGTCAGTGAGGATGTGGTCGAACATGTTATCACGCTAGATCTAGAGTGCACACTGGCTCTCAAGGACTGCTGCCTGAACACACTATGTGTTTGGTGACAGTTTTTCAAACTTGAGGGTGGTAGCTAGCCAGGCGGGTATTCGAAAGTACCCTACCACCATGCTGGGAATTTGATAACGGTGTTACCTTCACCGGAAGCTCAAGCTGTTGTTGGGGATCGAACCAGTGTCCGTCAGTTTGACAGACGACGCTCCCCCCGCTGAGCTATCATCGCTTCAGACCGATCATTATGCACGAAAGCTGTTAAAACGCCACCATAGAATGCCACTTATCTTTTGTGATAATTTTTTGACAGCACTGACATTGACAGCGGCAGCAAATGTCAGATAATAAATAAACATTGAAAAATACGCTAGTGTAAAATAGTCTTATTTATTTACGAAAATCTGATTCTCGTTAAGACTTGAGCTTACAGGTATAAAACATTTACAGATCATTAATATTCAATTTTATCCTCGTATTTCAAAGCTCGTGTAATTGACATTCGGTGTCCTTCGATTTGGGAAAAATAGTTTTTCCCTTAAAGTCCAAGTTCCCAAACCGAACGCTTGTTCAGTTGGAAAATGCCATTGTTAGATTAAAAGCCATTGTATATTTTAGAGAAAATAATTTATTTGAGCTGCTTATTATACAGCGTTCAAAATGGAAGAGACCATCGACATCACCTAGTGATGTGACGGTGTAAAAGTGTTGTACTTATGATACTAGACTATTTTACATTATCGATTAGATTTTTCTTATACTTAATATAGATAAATATATCAAATTATTTGTGTTTAATTATTGATTGAACACCATAAATGTCTATTATCCATCTCGAACGCACCACATATACACTGCTGCATTCAAAATGAATAGCCCTAACGAGAAGAAGCGGTAAGAATCACTTTCGAGTAGTAGAGGGACGTGAATCTGGTTGTCAAAGGGGATTGTTGCACATGAGTTGACTTGCCGAATGAGTCATCTTATGTTAAATATATTATGACAAAAACACAGTTTAGTGAAAACCATGCCGTGCTTTCTAATAGAAACTTCGGCAAAATCTTGAAAATAATGCCTAATCGGCGGATGTACGTAATATTTTTATTTCCTATTAAGAAATCCACGGCTTCAACAATAAAGCGATGTTGAGCTTCATACTTTTATTTTTGGTATTTGGTTATTAAAACACTCTTCCAGAATGATCTGATGACCTATGCTCTATGGTATTTACAGCTGTATTGTTAGGTTTAACATGAAAACGATATTATTGGTATCGCGGCTGCACTCTTATATGTACAAAAAATATGTGTAAATAATCTACATACACATATATTCCGTTTGAGGTAAACTATTTCTTGTTAAGAAATGACCAAGCACCCGCACAAGTGCACAAAAAATTCGCTACTGATTCCGGATTCAGGCAAGGAGTAAGCTGCTATAAGTATTATAAGGTATCTCATCCTACCCGCTAGCTGTAAAGTAATTAAATAATAAAATAAGGCATATTCCCTGATGTAAAACTGCCGCGCTTGAGTAAATATCGAAATCTCTTACTGGGCTCCCCTGCTATTAGGTAACATACTCGCTTAACAATCTTAGAGATATCAACAAAGAACCAAGGCTTGTGATGATTAAAAAAGTTAAATTTTCCCGTTTTGAACAGCACACTCAGTTAATTGTACCGTTAATGGGGAAATTTGGTTAAAAGTGGCTAGATTAAGCGCTACTGTTGCCCAAATCCCAAAAGTAGGTAAACAAACCATGAGTCCGTATGAGCATTTTGATCAGGTTTGTCTTAAAGAAACTCAGTGGCGTAGTCAGACAGGTCAGGTCAGACCTTTTCATTTATATTTTTCCCGTTCAATTAATTATAGCGTGTGTATATGAGTAACGTCCTAAACCGTGGTTACGGTTTGCGAGATGTATAAGGAAAGAGATCCAATAACTATTATTTAAAAGTTTCGGTCTTCCTATTTTATTGCTTCATCTGTGGTAAAATTATGACGTAGAAAATATCCGCGATAGTAAAATTAAAACAGAAATTGTGCGGTGAACGTATGTCTGGTAAGCTTTCTGGTCTTAATTGTTTATATGATCATCGGTAACATTTTTGAACTATACTAATTATACATTCAATGCATACCTCAAAACATTAAAAGCATTCATTGAAAATAATTAATCAAATGAATTTATGCGTTCACCAGTTAATCTGATGTTTAAAATTATTTTTATGTTCACTGGTTCACTCACAAATTTCTGGTCTGAAATATTGAGAAGTTCTTAATAAATATTATATTTACTTATAATGTACAGTTCAACATACATACTGTACACAAGCCATATATTTATATATATATTTATATACTTTAGCAGAGCAAGAATGGTTTGTTTAGGTAAACCTAAAATAATCAGAATTTACGGCTGGTTATTTTTTATTTAAACATTACACATTGTGACACTGATTAATCATTATTAACATGGAAGTGGAGTGAGAAAATCACCCCTAGCTAGCGTGATGGATGTGTGACGTGTACAAGCTTGCTTGAAGCTTCACTTACAGTGTTCCAGTAATCTATCAAGTCATTTAATCATTACGATCGTTTTTCTAATTATAATTACGTTAAACAGCAAATCAAAATATTCTGTAAATATATAGATCTATTTTAGTTTCATTATAAAAATATATTCTTTCAGTTATTTATTGTTGATTTTACTATCAATCAATATTATAATAGAATTTAATGTCCAGACAGAATGTATATAAATTAAATGATTTGATTAAAAATTCCAACGATAGCTTTTGTTCTACGTCTACGTTTTATATGTATCTTAACTAAAATTGGGACAGTCGTCGTGACTGAGTGATCAGCGACACTGACATTAGAACCACGACCCCGGGTTCGGATCCTGGCTGAAACAAGCATTCCTGTGATGAGCATAAATGTTTATTCTCGGGTTTTAGGGCATGTTTGTGTATTGTGATTGTTTGTGTCCATGCCTCCCGCGACACAAGGTATCCAAGTGCGGAGGTGTGAGTGTGAATCGTTTGGAATACCTAATTCCTTTTTTGGTAAAACCCGTACTGTGTACAGATAAGATAGAAAAGTTTCATCGCATCGCACAGCCGTTTTCATGTGTCGTAGTGCTTAGCTTTTTTTCTTGTCCTTTCAGGTGTACAAATCAGATAAATTTGAAATGTATATCATATCTGTGACACTAACGACTGATAAGGCAAAAGAATTCTATCTATAAGCGGTTTTATCAAGAACTTATAATATGTCATCGATAAATGATAAATTGAGATGTAATATAAATAAATGAATACTATCTCATAAGATGATCAATCTATTACAACATTCTTTTCACTTTAAACTAAACAAATTATAACCAAAAGTACTAAACGTTCTAGATAATTACTTCTCAAAGTTTTTTACTGGTTATATATACATCTATATATATTTGTAAAAATATAGTTTTTTAAAACCAAAATGTCAATTAAATAAAATAAAACCACTTAACAATTTGACAAGACTTATGCATGAGCATCCAGTTGGAATCAAACAACAAAACGTCTTACTTGAAACAATCGGACAGATCCATTATCCGATTCCAAATGGACGCACACGTTCAATAAAGCATGCATTTCAGGATTACTCACTTTGATATCCGTCAAAAACAATAGGGTGGGTTCACACTGACACTTTCGCGCGATACGATCGGGGCGAGTGAAACGTAGCGAGCGAGTCGAGCGCGGGCAATTGCGTGCGTTCTAAGCAGCGTGCACTGTAAGTTTGCGGTGGCCGGTCGCCGGCTGACGTATATAACTCGACGGGCGACTCGGCCGCTGATTGGTCCGTTGGCGGCGCGCCCGCTTGCAACGTCACGCAATAAAAGAAAGCCTGACTAAAAAACTTTTATATCTTATCTAAAGTTGGATGGCGTGTGTGAAGTGACACCTTTTTGGATTGAACTCTATGCGGCGGAGCTTAGATTGGACATGTATCGGTGGTTATCAATCTGTTTTTTGACATAAAAGCCTCCATGTAGATACTAACTACCCCATGATATAATTATGCTTGTAGAATCGAATAAACAGCAATGTGCTAAATAGGATGTATCCATGTAATGTAGTTTTATAATTACTTGTATCTCGTGCTTTATCGTAGTACAAAATTAAAAATGCTGAGTGTTTAAAAACGCGAAAGAATTGTTAAATCTTCATCTTCAATATCCTCATTACTTCAACACAATGTTCTTGGAATTAGAACGGCCCCAAATCCCTGACTTGCGACGTTCCCCTGTGTAGACACGGACTCACCAGTACCTATGTATGCTTGTTACATTCGTTCGCGATGGGATGCTGGCTGTTATATACGATTAAATCGATTTCAGGGGCCCCAGGATCGACTGTTGAAAAAGTAATCGCCTTACTAGTTTCATTCTCAGGTTTTGGTGAAGATTATTTCTAATCCAAAGCATCTAAGTAGTAGAGCACCTCCAGCCTGCTTGGCTGACTATGGTACTATAATTCAGACTTAACCTCTTGCCTGCTGCAATCAATCGAGTTCGTGGAATCCTATGTATAAAATGTACCACGGGTTCTATTACCAGTCAACAAATCCAAATCTATTACAAAACATTTAAATGGTGGTAAGCCGTCGGTGGGTAACTCCTTTTCTAAGTATCGTTTTTCACGTAATAAAAACGTCTGCTAGGCCATAACCAGACTTTCATCGCAGCATTCGAGGCATTCTATGCGTTGAAATTGAACACTTTAACTAATTGTATTATATAGTGTGTCATGGACACCTTACCGCACCCTTTAAGGCCTCTACAGAACAGTAATAACTTCTAAACTTTTAAAGAACAGTATCTTCAAACTCTTTAATTCGCTCAGTCTAAAGTACCTTAATTAGTTACTGAATACCAACAAAAAAAATAACCCTTCTTCTGGCGCAGTCTGGTAAAAAGTTAGTTATCTCTAAATAAGTATACCTAATAATTTGAGCACCTCCCCTGAGGACGCATGTAAAATTTAGTTTGGGATCTTTAAATTTTCCTAATTTGAAGTAAGCAGTTTTCTACTGATCAATGCTTATTCTATTATTGCAAACTGAGAAGAATGGGTATTTTTGGTGAACGTACCGTCGTTATTACATCGACAGCATGATGGGGTATTCTAGAGAAAACCTACGCAATAATCGGACAAGTACCTACCTGACTAACTACCATCCTCACGTGTGCGAACCAAACCCACACTATGTGTGTTCAGGAAACGTCAGATGTAGGTATAATTTTCTACAAAAGCTCCATATACGTAGGTAGTGTATTTCCAGCGGCGGAATACTTTACCATAATTCTAGCAAACGCTAATTACTTTAATACACGTATTTTTGCATCGACTGACTCATTTTAATTTGCAATTTTACATTTTGCGGAAACATATTATTACAATCTTTATATACTACCGCAAATATAATGTTTCCAGAGAATACATATTTTTGCATAGTGCAACCGCTAGAGTATGCGTTTGACAGTTTGTTCTATATACACTAGCGAACCGGCCCGGCTTTGCACGTGTGAAATTTAGATGTCATACTAAATTATTATTAGAATGTGCCATACTTGTTTATATGGTAGGTGAATGACATGATCACAAAATCCGTTTCAATAACTGTTAAGATTGTTAAAAAAAAGAAGCTCGCGAAGACATACAGACTAGGAGTACGTCTTTTTTTATATTTTTAACCGATTTAGACAAAAAGGGGTTCTCTATTAGTCTGTATTTTTTATGTCTGTTACCTCAGAGCTTTTACTTCGGGGAACCGATTTTGACGATTCTTATTAATTTAAAAGCTGGTGCTTCTCATGTGGTCCCATTCAATTTTGATCGAGATCTGAGCGGTAGTTTTTGAATTATACTTAATAATGCGTATTTAATGGGACTACATTGATGATCAAATGGTGAACCGGCACTCACATTTTTGATAGTCGTTATGCTGGCATGTTTTTTCTATTCGGCTTCTCATTTTATTTGTTTTGTTGGATCCAGTTGTGGTTATAGGCAAGTTAAAAGCTCCCAGCCACTCTATTTTTTATGACACTTATGATTCAGTACAGTAGTGGGCACTCGTCTACATTGCCTGTACCTTTCATTCACATGAACAGATTCTTTTTAAATTTGAAGTATAAGAAATATATATGAAATCTCTATAATAATGGCAACAACTGCCAAAATAGTCTTTCAACTACATATTTTCATCAGTTTTCGAGTTATTAGGATAAACAACATTTTTGAAGGGATTATTGTTTAGCGGTGGGATCGTCGGCTGTCAAACTGAAGAACGCTGGGTCTAGAATCCCTACCAGCGGCTTCAGCTTCCGGTGAAAGTAACACCGTTATTGAATTTCCCAGCATGGTGGAAGGATACTTTCGAGTCCCCTTCTGGATAGCTACCACCCTCAAGTTACTGTCACCACACACATAGTGTGTCACTATATTATAAATAGCTAATATACCATAGATGCATATGTATTTTCAATGCAAACAAAAAAAATAAAACATCTCAGGTAACTTTTTCAATATAACCGAGATATTTCAGGCAGTCGTAGTAGTATTTAAAATTTCACAATAATCGCTAGAGTATTTCAGGCTCCAAAGCGAACAGTAAAAAAAAAACCATAAAATGGAACCGACTTCAACACTCAAAAGTGTGAAATAACTTGTTAAAGTCGGTGCCATGACAGTTTCAAAGTAACTATTATCAGAATATTGTGAGCATGGTACTTACTTCAACAAGTTATTTCACACTTTTGAGTGTTAAAGTCGGTTCCATTTTTTTAGGTACCTACTTAATTTTTTTAAAATCCTTTTCAGTGACCTTTGCTACTCATGGGATCAATTGTCATTGTGTATGCTCACCGATTTCTCCACCCGCCACAATAATGTCGACATATGCTTAGGCTTTTCAGTTATTGGAGTGTAACTTAAAAACGGCTTCACCGATTTTAATGACATTTAAATGTGACTATACGGAAAGCACCAGCTTTCAAAAAACAAAAACGATCAAAATCGTTTATCCAGTCGAATGTTCTGACTAACTAGAGAGCTAGACGTAACTAGCATAAAAAAATATACGGTTCGGTTTGAGAACCTCCTCCTTTTTTGAAGTCGGTTAATAAACAAACTTTTAAATTCGTATTCATAGTTTAGATATGTGAGTTTTCCCTTAATCCTAGGTTAGCTAAGTATTACGTATTGAAGAAGCTTATTTTGTATCAGTGATATATTCTTATCATATCTACACGTAGTCGTTCGACATTTTATCTCAAAGAGATAACGTCGACGGGCTGAAGTTCATGGCATGTGTTAACATTGATTGATTTGCGGAAAGTGAATTCATATTTATTTCATCTATACATTATACACAGATAAATAGCAAAAGAGCCTGACCATGCACGGGTGCAGTTTAGATTCCACCCATAATTTAAATTGGGATAGGTCAGCCAAATACCAATTGGAAGCTGTAATGTCATTCGAGAGGCAAGCCAAAAGGATCATCAGTATTAACTTTTATATACATAAGCATAACTTTTCGGTAGAACTTAGACTTCAGAACTTTGCATACCGGCGCATAGTGTAACATGCTTATCGGTTTTTAATCGGATACATTTCGGAGAATGTGCACTGGAATAACATAATTTAATTACACCATCCCCTTTTCATCATCGGTATGGTCGATGACACGTACGGCAATGCCATATGGTATATGGTAGACTACCTATACGCACGCAGAATTTTGCTTCCACTCTTTTACTGCCCAAGAAATGCCTGCTAAAAAATCTGCGAATGAATGAATTGCTAAAAAATATGATAAATCAATTATACATATTATACAGCTAAAAAGTTACATATGTATGTGTATATATATATATATATGTTCACATAATATTATGGTATACATGTATTAACTGATTTTTTTTAAAATATTTTTTTACATATTGAAAGTTCGCGTTTGACAGCTGTCTCACGTGATGTTAAGTGATGATGCGGTCTACGATGGAGCACGCCTGCCTAGAAGATACCTATATCCTCGTGACTTGAAGATAGTCCGATTTTATTCGTGTGGAAACAGATTGAATGAAGAAGATTTTCTGTTTTGACACACTTAGAAACCAACGCCTTTGTTATAGATTTAGTTAATTGCTGCGAGGGAATGCTTTTTCACATTTTGCTGTATAAAATTCAGCCATAAAACTAGGACACCGTACTGGCATTGCAGTTTTGAGTATTAAAGCCTACGAATATGTCGCGACGCCGTTTACTCTGTCATATTTTTTTTATTTGGCGGTTGAACTTTGCTTGGCTTGATGATAAATTGAAAGGAAATAGTTGGATTGGTTAGATACTTATCATGAATGTGGATAGATATGGAGGTAGAGAAAGGCTGAATAATGTATGTAAGGACTACGTTAATAATGATACGTTGATGAAAGGTGTAAGCACTGAGATGACGAATGAGAGAGAAAACATGGTGTGCTTATCCCACTTCGAGCGGGATAAGGATAAGAAGAAGAATGATAAAAAGAAGTCTTCCTTTTTATTATGAAGTCAATCCCAGGACGTTTAGAATTAAGTGTAGAATAGTTAAGTGTATTTCATTTGTATAGTAGAGATACTATTTGTTTCTTATTTAATAAATATACTTTACCAGTCTGATAAGCGAGATGCTTATCAGTTACATTATGCAGCGCCAAGATATAAGAGATTATGTGGATTTGTATCATCATACTGTTCGCTCGGTGACGTCAGAGATACTAATGTAAATATTTTTGTTCTCATTCATGTAGTTCTTTTTTATTTGTCCGTCACCGTCAAAGGACAGCGGATTATGCAATCTCATCTCAGAGCGAATTCACGTGTAATTAACTTATAGGAGTCCCATACTGTGTGATTAAACAAATCGTATTTACCATACACCTGCAAAATGTGGAACGAGCTTCCTCCCTCGGTTTTCTCTAAAATCTACAATAGGTGCTTTAAAAGAATAGATATAGCAGTCTTAAAAAGGGTTAGCAATATATTATGATGCCTCCAGTGTTATGGATATCCATCACAGAGCAACACGGCATCCAACCGCCGCGCCGCGCGCGGCTTATTTCTGCGATTGCTCTGTGATATTCTTAGGCGACGCTGATTGCACCAGGGTGCCAATTCTCTTATTTAAAGACAATCCATTCATAAACAATGCAATAGTCGTTCATAAATAAACTTGATATTCCGCTAAAATAACAATTGCATCTCGATTGCACTGTAGAAAATTGAATTGCGGTGGAAATTAAAAAAATTCATTGACAATCTATGAGCAATGTGTTAGTAGAGTTGATACCCAGGCGCCTCGTGTGCTTGTTTATCATATACTCATACTTACTGTATTATTTTTTTATATATTTTTTGTTTCATAAAAACGCTAATAACCATGAAACTCAATAAAAAAGTTTATAAGACCTTCGTAATGTATGGATCTGATCGTTAGGCAGCAAAACAGGTAACCCTTTCAATATGGATATCATATGAAAGGGCATGACTAGTAAATAATATTTCGATACAGTTGCTGGTAAAAAAAATGTTAATCCAAAATAGCCACAAAATGAAGGATACAATTTGTGTGAACATACAATAAAAATATTATTTGTTTTCGAAATCGTAAAGTATAATGACGTGCCACATACAGTGAAGTTACATTTAATATTTAAACTTAAACAAGGTTGCAACTGTTTACAAGTACCTATTACACGAACTGATAAACATCACGTAACTCTATAAATTAAACAAATGTTTGTCCAAAACAAATCTAATAAATAGAAACATATACAAAAAAGTATCTTCCCTTTTCGAGGTAACATCCTCAATTGATAATACTTTTTGGAAAATTCCGCGCGCGTTGTTATTTCCAGCACATTTTTATTTCTTATTCTATGCATAGTATAAATTGAAGTCGCCCTGCACGTCTGTCTGTATAAACAGAATTTCTCACGGGTTGTCATGCGGTTCTCACCTAATTTTTCACGAAAGCATTATCTATATTACGTAATCAAGCCTAAATAAGGCGGTTTTTGCAACAAATTCGTCAACATTTAAATTTAGACCGTAGAGAATACGGTTTCCCTGTCGCGTAACCATAGTTAACACAATTAACAAAATTGTTATTACGGTGCTTTTCAGCGCGACTCTGTACATAACGCTTTTAATTTGTATGATGTAACTTTCTACATATTTTTCTAAATTACAGCAAAGCCGGGGCGCAGGTCACTTGTTATGTATTTAATCTACAAAATATTTCCTCATCATTGTGATAATTTTGGGGATATACATTTCATTCAACACGGAACAATTTCAGTATTAGTCATTGAGTAACAAAAACTACTAGTAGCAGAACCAGAAGTAAAGGAAACGTGATATAACCCAACAATTAAGGTTAGATATTATATTATTATCTTACTTTTTGTTAATGACAATAAAAACAAAAGTTGATAGCTATATTCGTATGGGGCAGGTCTTTTTTTGTTTTTTGTTTTGGCTCCGCATTTCGTATGCATTTAGGCAGTGTCGAGTAGGTACCAAATACATTTTCAGGTCTTTTTTATCAATTTGGAAGCATAAACTTAGCCCAATAATCGGTCTCCGTTTTATCTTTATTCAATACATTAGTGGGCACTTATTACATATTGAATCTATATTTAGAGATTGGGGAGAGTAATAAAAAGTTTTGATATTTTATTTCACTATCTTACACTCGTGCAGAGAAACTTAAAGGTGATGTGTGCTTAATCTTTTTTTACACATCAACACCAGAATAACTAATTTCGAAAAATAAAACGTAATGTAAATCTTCTCTATCGATAAAAGCTCTATCGATATTTCCGCCACAATCTAAAAATCATAAGAGCTTGCGTAAAAATGTTGTAGTTCCAAATTTACACCACTGTTGGTTGCCATAGAGCCAGAATATTCAATAAAACAGAAATATTAATTATTTCACCTTTGCCGCCATATAGCTATGATTACAAGAACTGTTCATTTTACAGTGTAATTATACCTTATATTTAAAAAAATACGTAGAACATAAAAGCGTATATCATGTCGCTTTAAAATTTTATTCTAGTAGGAAATTTCATAGCCTTTTTTTATCGGGAATAGGCAGGCGTTTGACCACTATCTCACCTGATGTTAAGTGATGATGCGGTCTACGATGATACATAATACGATAATCTACCTAGCAAAGAGTGAGTGCACCATGTCTACATCGGCTGATGTAATACCATCACTTGTTGCGATCATGTACACATCGACGCAGCGGAGACGACGATCATACTCGTAGCAACTATACAAACCACAGATCTGTTGATCTGTGGTACAAACTGATTTTAAATGAAATATCATTTACACTAAATACTTATATCATGATAGACGATTTTCTGTATATACTAGACATACTGAAATATTGCTTTAGAGAACCTTAAATTATATTAAAATAAAATAATATTTAAGACCACTTGTTTTGAAGATTTTTTTTTAACTTAAAAAGTCTGCGTTTGACAACAGTCTCACCTTTTTCTTTTTTTTAAAAAATATTATAAGTTTGCGTTTGACAACTGCCTGATGTTGAGTGGTGACGTTGTCTAGGATGTAACACGCAAACCCAGAAGGTATACCTGTACCTATTCACATCGTGACTTGAAGACTCAAGATTAATTACGATTTCAGACCATCAGCTTGCATAATGGGTAATGGCTAAATTCGATGTTGCTCTCGATATTTTCCCTCGAGTACCTCTGACTAATTGACTAACTGTATGCAAGTCTTAACAATTCTTAAAATTATTGTCAACAAAAACATAGTTAAGAAGAAATTTTCAAGCCCTTTTAGTGCTTTTAAAACTACTATTATTAATATTAAAAGTTTCGCTATCAACACGGGGGCTAGTATATTGAAAAAGTTGCTTTCTCAGTATTGCTCATCCTTAAATGCGTCTATATATATATATATATATATATATATATATATTCGTTTACTTTTTTAGCCTATTTCTTATTTTTGTTTTCAAAGATCAACAAACAGTTTAACAAGTTAAGTAACTATATTACTTATGAATAAAACTTAATTAGTAATATAATGATTGTGAGACCAACATCGTCGACCATAGATTACTGTATGTGTACTTTTGATCTGCAAAGACAGTTAAACAATATCTGATGTTTATCTAAGGATAAATAATTAGACAAACAAAATGTAATGTTGCGACAGGTGGTCTCGCCAGCTCAATAGCAGGAATATCAGGACCAGAGTTTTAAACCGAAACATTCTGTGTAATTTAAATAAGGTTGGCTATCATATAGCAGGCGTCCGATATTTTTTAAATTATATCGCAGATAGACGTGTCATGGGTTGCCTCATTGGTGACAGTCACCTCCACGGTGCAGGTACTAATATTACTATTGAATGAGTTTTATTTATAGAATTTAACGTAATTACCTATTCTTGGAGGAAATAATAACACTTTATTTTATTTTGGTTGGTGGTTTGTAGATTATACTGCGGTAAAAGGAAATTATATTTGTTTATTAGTTTACCTCTCGCATAATAATAATTCTTTATGAAAGTATAAGGATAATTTTACTAATATTATAAATGTGAAAGCTTGGATGGATTGATGGATGTTAGCTACTCAATCACGCGCCGAATGGCCGCGAGAGTTCTAACATGAAATGTTTTTTTCTAAGTATGTATATTAATTTCAGAACGTGTGGGTTATATAACTTGATTGTACCAACTTGTATGTATAATGGTATGTATTATGCAGTCGAAGAAAGGTTTCATTAAAATATCCGTGCATATTAAAATATCATGCGTAGTATTAAAGTATCATATGCTTACATACCTCATTAAATTCTTGTTATGTACAGTACTTATGTATTATTTATATTATTTTATTGCCAGTATAAGTATGTATACTAGCTGACCTGGCAAACGTTGTTCTGCCACATGAATTATCGAAATGTCAAAGACACACGACACTTAATTTAAACTACTTCACGTCAAAGATCGACGGTTAAATTAATTATTAGGACATTTGTTCACACAAAAATCGAGATAAAAATATTGGGGGTGCAAAATATTTTACGACCTATTCTCAGAACTACCAAATAACTACAAACAACTACATAAAAATCAGGCAAGTTGTTTCTGAGGAGTTCTGTTACAAACACTGTGATATGAGATTTTTATACATATATTATATACTAGTAGCGCCCCGCGGTTTTTCCCGCGTGGAATACGGTTTTCTCGTACCTCAATTATCCCACGGGAACTATACTTTTTCCGGGATAAAGTAGCCTATGTGTTAATCCAGGGTTGAAACTATCTCCTTACCAAATTTCATCGAAATCGGTGTAGCCGTTTGAGTCTGAAGAAGTAACAAACATATACACATACACACAAACTTTCGCATTTATAATATTAGTCGGAATATGTATTATATAATACTATTTTGCATTTTTATTTGAATGAATAATTTTGTAATAATTTTTCTTTATTCTCTATTGTTAAGAATTAAGAATAGACCACTTTTATGAAGATAACTCCTCCCCTTACAAATCGCCAGAGATCGAAAATTTTACAACGTATTTTAGTTTTGCTATTTTATAAATATTAATTTTGATTGATGTACTTGTGCAATAAATAGTTTATCTAACGATTTAATTATGTAACGTCAAGGATAAAGGTTTTTTCATCACTATCTCACTTTGATTGACTTTTTCAATTTCGTGAATATGGCGCATGCAACTGTGCCCAAACATCATGCAAAGAAAACAAATAAAATTTTTTTGGTAACTGTCACTATAATATTAAGTTAAAAAAACGTGGCACTCGGGGACTGCCGCGGTAAAGCTATTGCATAGCATTTTTTATCAACTTATGCAATTAATATATTAATAACTTATGCAGTAACGCCGATACAACCAATGCCACCTAGAGGCGAGTTTCTTCGGATTCGGTCTCCACGCTCAAGGCCCGCGATAGAATCTATGCAATAGCTTAAAAAGTGTCTCAAAGTAAATCATGAATGAATTACTTATTTCGACTGTATGCTGGCGGGCATGAGAATATGATTAGTCACTGGATAAACATACGAAAAGTATTTTGTCTTTTGTAATAACTAGAACCTTATCAATAATTACCTATACAAAAGTTAGGCAGTAAGACTAATAATGGTAGTGATTCTCTTGTTTAACCAAACTAAACTAAAGACTAAAAAAATATATAAGCAAGCTACTTTGGTTTTTAAATTGGTTAAAATAAAGTCCAAATTGGAATGACACTTATTAATGACAACACTAAAATTCGACCCTTTTATTAAAATTGTACGGAAAATAATTAATAAAACTTGCGAGGTAGCAAGGGACACCCGGATGGAACGTAGTTCTAAAAAATTAGTTTGTGCATAAACACCTATCGATTAGCGAAATCGTACACCCAGCCGATACGTTGCAACTCTAGACTTCAAGATTTATAGTCGTTGTTTTTATCTCCATTGGAAATAAACCGAAAGGAAACGTTGAACAAGGAAACTAATTATTGCAATGAAAGGTAATAACTAGGTAGGTATTGTGTGGAGTCATTGCAAAAGCCTTCGAATTGTGTCAGCGACCCAAACAATCTGTCGATTATGAATCGACTATGGAAGAATTCGATTTCCTGAATATATTCTGCTAATTTGATTATTATTTTGGTAAGTAGGTATGTGAATGTAGGTATGAATAATGGTGGTACTCTTCAATATCCTAATATTTCAAGGGCGAAAATTTGATTGTAATATTTATGCTAAAATTGGCAAACCTCCCGCCGATTCAAAACTCGTCAATAGCTAACGGAGACGATTCGGTAATGAAGAACTATTTCCAACATTTTTTATACATTTTTTTAATGATAATACAGAGTTAGATTAGAATATTCCATCGCATATACGAATTATATTTGCAAATAAAAAAACTGATTTATTATATTTGATCGATGCGAAACGTGACTAAAATGCTGGCACATATTTGGCTCAACGAATCCGCATTGCAATTCAACGTGGCAATGCTGTTAACATTCTGGGCACACTGCTAACAGTGCCAACTAGTAGCGGGTTAGATCATTTGAGTTATGTATAGGCTGCCAATAGATAGTGGATTGCTCAAATGTTATTGTAGTAGCTGCAGTATTGTAATTAGTTATTTGTTTTTTATTTTAATAAATGCATCAGCCGATTAAAATAAATAAAAATAAATATCTTATCGGTTGATTGATGTGCGTGAGACCTGAATATTAACGTATTATGTATACCGCAAATCTATCGCCTATAATCATAATATATAACGAGAGCTTTTAAGCTAGTGTCATAGATACTATTTATATCGTTTAGATAAACAAGGAAGGTGGCATTGATCACAAATGCGAAGGATTGAGAAACTTGGAGGCGGCCTACGTCAGACGAATACGTTTTAAGGATCCTAGCACAAAAAATATATTCGAGATATATTTAATGTTGAATAAATATGCATATTGGTAAATTATATAAAGTTAGCGGAGCGTTATGCCTCGCACACCGTTCTCAATGCAAGATCCTGATGAAGCTCTTACATTGAGTGTGAATCGATCGTGATATCGACTATGTGTGAGTGCTCACGCTATGGCCGCATAAATGTTATAAAATTATATAAAAGTAATTCAATGGAATAATATTGTACGTACCTATATGACCTAAAACAGTAAAAATAATATAGACCATTGCTTACAACTACACACTTCTACATTAACCATTATGAACTGTTCTCATAAGTGGTATTTTTAAAACGTTTCTTAGACATGTAGTACTTATAACAAAATAAGCTGAAATGATTTTAAATTGTCTGTTTAGCAATGGATGTTCTTAATTTTTACTATTTTTATTTCGTAACCTCAGAACTCCGTTAGGCTTAATCCGAGCTATGTATGTAGTTAGCAGCCTTAACGCCCTTAGCACCCTTGTCAATAATATATATCTCATTATAGTTTAGTGTTCTTTTTCTTCTTCAATTATAGCTTCTGTATGGGTTAGAGTTAAAATAAGTTTGATGTCTTAATGTCAGTAATGATACCTATGTGACGTTACACAGAACTTATCACATGACTGATGCGCATTGACGCAGCCATCACGTGTGTTTACAGAATTACAGTTAAAGAATGCCCAACAGATCTCATATACATATAGAAATTATCTGAATACTTAGTAACGCCGTGATATAAGACCGATAGTAGGTATGCTTCGTTGAAATATACCTAGATACCTCAAGTACCTAGTCAGTTTAAGATCCAACAGTCGTTCAAAAGACGATATTAGTTAAGTTTTTAAAATTCAAAGTTACCTGTATCATGTCGTTTGTCAAAAACACTCCGACATACCTGCTTAGTTCGGTGGTAAACACGCATCTTTAAATTCGTATCACCATTACCATAAAGGTAATGGGGTAAAAATATACATAAAACCTTTTTTTATAAATGTTTTTCTTTATATAAAATTAAACATTTTTGATACATTCTCCCAAATATTAGAGATGAATATATTTAAGAACTTATATATCTTTTTAGGTTTATGTGCATATAATTATGTATTGAAAACTATGAAATATAATGATTTTATACAAGACACATCTTTATTTTGTCCATATTGCTTACAGCGCCATCGCGTAGGAATTCGAGGATCTCATCGAGACATTAACTTAAGCTCTGTCTACAAATTTATTTTGACTTTGTGATTAAAGGAGGGCTTATAGCGTAATCAAACCTGCAATCAAATTGATTTTTTAATGCGTACTATCAAGAAATGGGACTTGTTACCTGAGTATGATTCGTCACGTTTACCCGTCACGGTAAACAGCTAGGGACCAAATCTCCATTGCCCTAATCCATAAAGGCTTTTACTACATACTTTCAGAACTGAAAGTAAATCTTCGAGGGCTTGGATTGCAATGCCAGCAGCACGATTTAAGTGTTTGCATCCTCTTTATCCATATACACAATTCAAGAATTTATACGACTAAGCTTCACTCAGTTTTTTCCCATACTGCATATTCTAGATTTAACTCCCTTTTGTTGTGCATGTTTAGTCTGTGATCATAGTTTTTATTGAATCTGTGGCTCTCTTAGAATTAGTTCGTGTGCGTTACAATGTCGCTCTATAATTTATATCAATATAGTCTTCTAAAATTAATCTTAAACTAACATTTAGATATATCCCTCTTATAAATATACGTATAATTATACATAAATGTATATATAATTTATACAGATAACCTGTTTCATGTTAAACAAAAAACTATAATTGACGTGAAGTAATTTAAATGAAGTGTCGTGTCATTTTGACATTTCGATAATTTATATGTCAGAACAACGTTTCCCAGGTCATCTAGATAATATAATATAGACATTTTAACCCCATTCGGACAAACCGAACATTTTTGAGACAGGTTAGAGATACATGAATGTCATAGTGCTTGACTCTTAAACATGGTGCATTCAACAATGGCAAAATATAGAGGCAACGAAAAAAAAAACTTAACATGGGATAAATACCGAAAATGATGCTAATTCTTAAATACAACAATTACTCGTTTAATGGCATATGAATTTCAGACAAACAATTCTCTGTGTGTTGATTTTGCACACATTTTCCGTATCAATTTCAACGTTCTGAACGGGGCATGTGTGCAAAAATAACGATTTTAAAAAAAAAATTAACAATGCGAGTCACCCTTAGCATCGTACCTATTAAATAAATGATAGACCGTACTAAGCTCAATTGTTTTATAATGATATACGAAAACACTACAACTACGATCTAATACGCCCTAGAAAGGCTAGAAATAGATAACAAATTTATTCTTCAAGCTAATAATAACACAATGTATCACAAAAAATAATTTTTCGGCGGGACTTATTAATAACTTACCGCTTCAAATCGAGATTATAAAAGGTTCTTAACCTCAAAACAAAATGAATCTTAAATTAATACGGTGTGGGGTGTACTTTTCTCTATTAATATTCATACAAAATATAAAACTTGAGTCAATTTTGTTGTTTGATAGCACTTATATAATATCGAGAAATCCTTAATGTCTATATGTATAGTGTACAGTGTACACCAAGCTTTATTCGCAGGCCGTACACTCTAACCGCAAAGATAATAAAATTATTCATAACCGCAAAGTTTTATATTCAAGTTTATTTTTTATTCAGAGTACCAATATATTATCACTGTTTTTAAAAATCTCGCAATGACGTCATTGGGATATCCATGGAGTGACGCGGACCAATTAGTGAGGTTACTAATTGAAACTGTGTCAGTTTTTTTGCTCAAGTGATTCAGCAAATGTTTATTGTCTGATTTACCGCAAATGTTGAGATCTTGACGTCAGAGAAGGTTTAAATTATATACAGCTTAAGAGTGGACTTCACCAAAATGTAAACGAAAAAAACGTCCGGTTATCAATTTAACTGTCGGTAAAACAACTGTTTGGTAAAAACTATTTGACCGAGGGTTAAATTGATAATCAGACGTTTTGAATTTTGGTGAACTCCACGCTAAATTGAGTATTAATTTTTCATATATGTATTGGCTGGATTCGGGATTCTCAATTGGGTTGAAGAGGGTGCCTGCACATTGTGTGTTTGGTGACAGTTTAGACAGGATACTGAAAAGTATCCTACCTCCAAACTTCAAGATACTTTTTATCTTAAAACCAATAATTATCTTTTCAAATGCTAGGAAAACAGAGTTAAACTTTGTCAATTTTAAAATAAAGATGATTTAAAAGAGTGTTTATGTGTGTTTATTCTTAACTTTAATAACACTAATATTATAAAGGCGAAAGTTTGTCTGTCGTTTATATGTTTGTTACTCCTTCTCTCTGAAACGGCTGAAATGATTTGCGTGGAATATACCACGGAATAACACTACTTATTTCCCTTAAAAGTGTTCCCGTGGGATAACGGAAAGACACAGAAAATCGAACATTCAACCATTTTACCGCGCGTAACACCGCAGGGTGTACCAAGGATTAAAAAAAATTGTAATTGTATACATGTGTTTGACGTTTCTTTTTTTAAAACCTTTCTGGAGTTTCTGATACTCAATCTAGACGTTTGCCAGGAAATCTTAAGCATAAATCTTTCTTCGTGGTATTTCAGTGTTGGATATTTTAACCGTGAGGTAGGTAGAATATATTCTATCACTACGGTAGGTTTGAAAGGAACTAAAACAATTGAAGTTACTAGATCGGAGAGCCAGTGAGTATTCTAGGTCTAGCGTTATAACATCTTCGACCATATCGTCACTGAACATCAAGTGGTCAAACGCTAAAGTATACAGTTTAAAAAAAAAGATAAAACACAAATATATATAATTTCAGGGGTGACTTCGTGGAAATCCACATCAATATTTTATTTATTACAAAATATTCAGTGTTAATTATGCGCGTTAAAATTAATCTAGGTTCAAGCGCCCCAACTATTAAAACTCTAGGTGCTACTGAAGGGAGCCACACACTGCGGCCAAATGTGGCGTGTTTTTTGTCGCGCGGATCTACATCTTTATAATGTACTTTATATATTTTTTATGGTATATAACCCTAAAAAGCCATGTTTGTCAAATTGCTCAAAAAAAAATTACACGCTCCGAAAAGCCACGAGAGTTTATCGTATTTTCCAAAACATATCAGAGCGCTTTATCGATGCGACGCCTGACCGAAATACTGGCACATATTTGGCTCAACGAATCAGCATTGCAATTCAGCATGGCAATACTGCTAGCATTCTGTGCACGCTGCCAACTGGTGGCGGGTTAAAGCATTTGAGTTATCTATAGGTTGACAACGACTGGTAGATTGCTCAAATGTTGTTGTAGTAGCTGTAGAATTGCAATGAGTTATTAGTATTTTATGTTAATAAATTAAAACTTGTTTCCTTTGACGTATATTGGAGACGTCACGTTGTAATATTTTTTGTTTGTGAATTGACTATGAATCATTGTGAAATTCCGAAACTGTGAACGGGTAATCACCCTATATAACATTATGCTATTTATTGTTGACGATTTAGGGCCATAATATCAGTCATCGTTCAAATCACAGTTTAACGAAACGCCTTCAAACGACCGATTAATCTTCTCGCGTAATGTCAATGGCATAACATTGGCAGATTAGTCAAACATAGATTATTTTTATACATCTAGCAACGCTGGTGATGTTCAGTCGAAAACAGTATTAGCTATGTTTAGAAAAAAAAGAAAAACGGTTTGACGCTAGTTTGATTGGTTTTGACAAATGTAGAGGTAAAGTTTTGAGTTTGTGTGTATATAGTGTCTTATCTATGGTTCGTGTCGTATTTGTGTTTTGGTACTGTATTTACTTTTATTTATTTATTAAAACACGAGTGCAATAAAATTGCATGCCTCTATTTTTTCCAAATCGGAGGCAGAACTTTTATCGTCTTTGGTGATAAAATATGCTCACATCTGAATTTTCAGAAGCTATTTTATAGTTATAAGGATTAGGAAGCCACTTGTTTGGAATAATCCGAAAGAGACAACAAACAGCTAAACTCTAACCGATAGTTTAACTGACCCTGCTTGGACTATTTAAACTGAGCGGCAATTTAAATCGCCATCCGAAAATTAAGCATAATTGATGTAACGAATTAATAGACGGAAAAGATTTAAACTTAGAATAATAGTTTAAATTTCTGTTGATCTTACGGGCCTTAGACAGCTATTTTAGCGAAGAAATTGCTGTGAGCCTACTCACTACATAAGCGGATTTCTTGGTAACCCAAGGAAAGCGTATACCTACACTATCCTGATAGCATATGTTTTTTAAATTAGGTTAATTACTTCTCCGAAAGATTTTAATCAGAAAATATGTACTAAATGTAAAAAATGTTCAGCGGGTAATATTATTTACTAATATTATTTGAGGGTTCTTGTAGGTTCCTCCGGCATCTCTCGCCAGCGACAATGCGTTACTGACGCAGTATACTCGCATGTTCCAGTGCAATGCATGCAGGTCACCAAACACCTTCTGAGGACGTTTCAGCCTCTGAGGCCACTAATTGGGCCGGAGTTAGCAAAGACACGGTTACAGAGAATGTAAAAGCAACTTCCTTGCCGTTGTTAGTGAGGGAACATCTAGGGGTTCTAGAAGAAGAATAAAAACATTTATTCTGTATAACACAAACAACAGAAAACTTAAGAAAAACAAATACATAAAAAATATATAATATACCCGTTGGTACAGTAATATAAAACGCTTCTGACGTAAGAGAGGTGCAAATTTCTTACACATTCAAGATCGGAGAAAGCCCTCACTCATTGAATCAAACATTTTAACAACCTAGGGTCATCATTATTAAATGTTAATATAATTGCTATGGCTTCAACAAAAAACATGCAGCTCAATTGAAATCCGAAATGAAATATCTCTCCTTTTAGTCAGTGGAGTAAAAGCATGGTAAATTTCACTGAAATCCTCGCAACAGCCATATGATGCAATGGCAATCAATCAAAAATCAGACGTTCTGCCGTTGGCACTCTATTCTTGCCCACTTGCATTATTAGACATGATAACAGTATGGACGCGTTTGCATCTTGAGAGCAGTATACTCGTACGTGGAAGTGGTAAGTATGGTATTTAAACTCTGATGCCCAATCTTAAAATATGTTTACTGATTGAGTTTGAGATTTTTAAAATAATTATTTAGGTCTATAGTTTGACTATTATCTCACTCGATGGTTAGTGATTATGGGGACGAATATGAGTGATGAGATTTTGACTAGACCTAGAATATTGACTGGATCTCTAGTATAGCTTAGTGAACATATGTTTTTAGTGACAGTTTGTGCCGTTAAAAAATCAATTGAACCTTGGATATGACCTACTTATGTCTTACTCTTTGTACTCTTCCTCAATTAAAAACTCAATTTGTTCATAACATCAAACACTTAGGATCAATAATTCTTAAGGCTTAAGGCTGCCAACTTAGGCAGCCCTAAAAATAAAGTCTTTATTTTTTAAGGCTTTTATTTACCATGTGGCATTATGATCGTGTATATAAGTAACTACCGGCGCGACATAGCTAGGTAGGAAGTCAATATCATCTCAAATCTTTAGAAACTACGCAGCTGTTTTTCTTAGAGCCCATACTGATGTTATGTTTTCTTTACCATTCTCATTACGATTGTGCAAGTAGGTATTAGGGTCATGAGCAAAAGATATAAGAATCTGATGTAATACGGTCAGCAACTTGCAGATGAAGGCGTGGCCCAGCAGTGGGGTGTGAGGGGTCAACCAACTTTGGTATTGAAGAGAAGAGGTAAAGGCGTAATATGACGTTTGCCGAAGCAGTTTTTAGACGCCCAGAACTGGCGAACACTTAGGAAAAACAAAAGGTTGACCTGTCAGTAAATTAAGTCAAAAATATTGATTGTAAGCTACGTAATCTTTAAACCTTAAAACAAGACGGTAACAAGTAAAAACAATAATGTCAGTGAATCTTTACAATTTTGGGGTTAAAATGGTGACTTTATATTTAAACCTTGCGTTTGACCTCTGCGTTAATGAGGCCTAAGAATGGGTGTCAGTTAAAAACTATTGGGTTGTATTTACCAAGGTCGTTGTCGTTACAGGATTGAATATAAATATATATATAAAGGGAAACATATAGGATTATCAAAGAACATATTTGTAACAAATTTAATTTTTAGCGACATATACATAAACATAGTTTTCCTATAATTATTTTACCTTATAGTAAGAAATGAATTTCTTGTGCAAATATTCGTTCCTATTATGACTATTATAGATTTCTATAGAGTATAGTCAGCCTTATTCAAGCCGTACGTTGTTTATGAAGCCTTCACTGTCGATTACATTACATTTAAACAAGATCTCTTTATATTAATTTCAATATATTTTTGTTGTCAATATACCAAAATGAAATAATGCACCGCGCAATCAATGAGCACTAAGTGGTGAATACATAAATATGAAGATTTTCAACGCGTGGATGCAAAATCACACTATCCCATCCCACTAATATTACAAATGTGAAAGTTTGGATGGATGGATGATTGTTCATCATAATCACGCTAGAAGGGCTGAATGGATTTGGATGAAATTTGGTATGGAGAAAGCTTATACTCTGGATGAACAAATAGGCTTTTCATCACCACGCGGATAAATCCGCTGGGCGCAGCTAGTAATATTATAAATGAGAAAGCATGGATGAAGGATGGATGGCTGGATGGATGTTACTCTTTCACGCAAAAACTACTGAACGGATTTGGATGAAATATGGCAGGGAGATTCTAGATTAGGTATAGTCTAGAATAACACATAGGCTACTTTTCATTCCGAAAATAGTAGCTGTTCCCGTGGGATATGCAAATAATTCAAAAACCTCTGTAACGGTTGGCAGAGTACCCAAATGCTGGCAGCATTAAAAATTAAGAAACGACCAAACACGTTGAATCAGTTCCTGGTTTCATTTTAACTGCGTAATTAGGTCATAAAATATATTAATAATATATAATACGTCTACGACAGGTTTAGAATCGTATAGCTAAGCAACGGCTTTTTTGCCAACACACGATCTTTGATCAACCGTCGAATATTTCAAATTGCACTCGATTCAATGGCCCAAAAGCTAAGACCGGTTCCTTCATGACTTCATTAAACAAGACTCCGAATCATCTCGAGCTGTCAATTTCCGTACAAGCCGACCACACATAGCAGACGGGTCTACCACCACTAACTTACAGCATCAGCTCGTGTTACCGACACAATCTTTACGCAAACCAAGTTAAGGTTCAAAATATGATGCTTATTAGTTCAACAGCTGCAGTTTTGTATTGGTCTTGAAACGGTGATCAGTCAAAAACTGTTAAAAGCTATCTTTTTATGGGTTTTTTTTCGATTCGCTGCAAGAGCTTTGCGTCATCGTCTGGGCTCGTGGGATGGAGATCAGATATTCAGATGATGTCTGTAGTAACATCGGTTATGAATGTTTACTGTTGGATAGCGGGAGATGGCTTTTTCGACTTTTCAATTGTAAATTTATGGACTTTGGACGGTAAATGTTACAGAGATGAGCGTTACTTATGAGCCTAGGTGCTACTTTTCAACCGACTTAAGAAAGGAGGATGTTCTCAATTTCTTTTTTATGTTACCTATGAATGTCATTTATGAACTAACTGGCTGCACACCGCGGTTTCACCCGTGCGGAGACGATTGATGATGGTGAAAAGTAGCCTATGTGTTATTCCTGGTCCTGTAGTATCTATATACCAAATTTCATCCAAATCCGTCCAGCCGCTTTAGCGTGATTGAATAACAAACATCCATCCATCCATCCAAACTTTCACATTTATAATATTAGTGGGATGGGATGGGAATTGACACTTTTTACACGATTTTAAAAACTTTTCTTTAATTAAAAAAATCGATTATATACGGTTCCATAATTATCTTAATTTCAAGTAAATAAATGTTGAATATGCGAAAAAGAAGACGGGTTAAGAAACTTTAAAGATTTAGGCGTTACTCTGCGGAAAACCATACCGAAAAGATATTAAATACACAATCGAATTTAAATTATTCCAGGCTGTCATGCAATCGTCCCAATGGCCGCCGAGTCAACAGCTCCTGAGCATACCTCGTACAGAGGCGAAACACGTGTCGAAGAGGTTTTGAAGCGATGATAGCTCAGCGGGGGAAGCGTCACATGTCAGAATGACGAACACTGGTTCGATCCCCAACTACAGCTTGAGCTTCCGGTGAAGGTAACACCGTTATCAAATTCCCAGCATGGTGGTAGGGTACTTTCGAATACCCGCCTGGCTAGCTACCAGCCTCAAGTTTGAAAAACTGTTACCAAACATACAGTCCTTGAGAGCTAGTGAGCATTCTAGGTCTAGCGTGATAACATCTTCGACCACATCGTCACTGACCATCAAGTGAGATAGTGGTCACACGCTGGATCTAAACAGAATAAAAAAAGAAAAAATAAGGTCCCGGCAAATAAAATGAAAATTTTTTATACCCATCAAAAGACAGTTTTACACAAAAAATTGTTTTAAAAAAAATGCAACCGACTTCAACACTCAAGTGTGAAATAACTTGTTGAAGTCGGTACATGTTAGCCTGGAATAAGTGAAGTTGCAGAATTAACACTAAATATTGTTTATATAATATCTCTTTCAGAAGAAGAGGGTTTTAGGTTTTTAAACTTAGCTATAAAATTTATGGAAAAAGTTATATTATTTTAACATTAAATTAAATTAAACAATTCTTAATAACATCTTCAGGACACAAAGTGTATCACGATAGAGTATATATGAAAAGTTTTTTATTGAGAATATGCAATGTGACCTTATGAGAACTATGATCAGTCCTTGATACGTGTGCAAAGTTTCAAATTAATCCGACGTTTACAAAGGGTTGAAAATATCGTTCAAAGATTCTGTTACACACAGGCAAAGCTACTAAAAAGTATATCACCTGATGTTACAGTGACGATGAAACGTGATATCAAGGTCTGATCATAGTTCTCACAATGACACCACTATGGTATTATGCTAACTACAAAATAGCTTTTCTGGGTAATGCCGTTATACCTAGATTAGTACACGAATTCTTCACTAGTTTTACGTGAGTCAAATTATATATATATATATATATAAACCGTTAATCTTTTCTTACAACGATTAAACATTATGCGAAATGTTTGAAGAGAATAAGTTTCTCGGAAGAAAAACGTAATAAACGATTATACACATATTTACAGAGGAAATCTATATACAGAACTGCTGGTTCATGGTGACTATTTACGGGCATTAGCATTTGAACCAAAGCAAACAAAACACTTCAATCAATAACTAAATGTCTATGGATGGACTATGGATTAATTATGAACGTATCTTTGACTACGGCTTTCCTGCTACACATCAGTCATCCTACGGGAGACATATTTTTTTCCGTGATTAAAAACTATGTGTCTTTTCAGACCATCCTCGCTAAGTTTTATTAAGCTCCGTTCAGCATTGCGGGTGTAATATATGTATATATATTATATTAATTAATATAATATTAATTAATTATTATTAATATTAATTATAGTACATATTAAATATATATACAGTCGTGGTCAACTAATTAGGGACAATCTCTAGTTAAGCCAAATTGTGAATTATTTTTTTATTTTCCAACGAGTCTTAACAATATTCCATATCTTTTACATGTAAGTGTAATTAGTCATTTATGTGCGCGATTATACAAACAATAACAACTTCTTAAATATTAAACCTCTTTACAGTATAGCTGATAAATTATCATAGTGCTATTTGTTCAAAGAATGCTGGCTGGCCATTTAATTAGGGACACTGAGGTATTGCGTTCTAATTTCAAAATTGGAATTTTAATATTTTTTTGTTTCTTTTCTTATTGTTTCGTGGACGTTTTGGCGGCAATCCAGATCTTTTATTTTAAGTTTTGATAATTATTTTGAAGAAAAATGGGCAAAAATAAAAGTTGCGATCCAACACTACGAAAAATTATCATGAAGTTTGTCGAGCGTGGTTGGTCATACCGAAGGATAGCACAACATTTAAATTGTTCAAAAACTATGGTATGCAATGCAGTGCAACATTTCAAGCGCTATAACACAGCTTTAAATGTGTCCAGAACAAAAAGATCGAGAAAAACGACTCCGCAAGAAGATAGAATGATAACCAGGTTAGCTAAGAAAGATTCGTTTCTAGGCTCTATTTTAATGAAACACGAAGTGTTTGGGGCAAACGAAAGACCCGGTGTATTTGCGAGGACCGTTCGACGACGTTTGGTAGAAGCAAGGTTGTTCGGAAGAGTGGCTCGCAAAGTACCGTTGTTGAAGAAAGAACATAGAAATGCTCGTTTGGCGTTTGCACGTAAATATGGACATTGGACCTACGCCCAATGGCAACATGTACTTTTCTCTGATGAGACCAAGGTTAATTTGATTTCTTCAGATGGAAGGCAATATGTACGGCGTCCTGTAAAAGCGGAAATGAATCCAAGATTCACAAAAAAACAGGTGAAACATGGCGGTGGAAACATTAAAATGTGGGGTTCATTTTCTGGACGTGGAGTGGGACCTGTGAGGAAAGTTCAGGGTAACTTAGACCAACATCAATACAAGGCAATATTGGAAGAAACTATGCTTCCCTATGCTGAGGAGCATCTCCCTATTATATGGACGTTTCAGCAGGATGACGACCCGAAACATACCGCCCATTCAGTCAAGTCGTTTCTTACCAGTCAGTCTGTATCGGTGCTAGATTGGCCAGCAAATAGCCCGGACCTCAACCCAATTGAGCACCTTTGGCACGAAATCAAGAAAAAAGTTGCCACTTATCGTAATACAAATTTGGATGAACTTCATGAAGCTTTTTGTGAGGCATGGGTAAACATTCCTGTCAAAACATGTCAGAAACTGATAATGTCTATGCCACATCGGTGTCAAGCGGTAATTACTAACAAAGGTTTTGCTACTGGGTACTGATTTTACACGTAATAAAATAGAGCTGTTAAAGATATTATAACACTGCAGATAATAAGTTTTGTTTAACTGTATTTTTCATTATACTTTACTGTCCTTAATTAAATGTCCACTACAGAATTGTACCTTAATATTTAATACATGTTTAATCTTTGATATCAAATACTTTTTCTATTTATTTAATCTTTTATTTACAGCCATTTATAGCATAATAATCGGACCACATTATGCAAATAATAGGTGCTGAGAAATCAATAGGGTTTTATATTTATATGTACATAACCGGTTATAGCCCTTCACTATCTTGAATGTCCCTAATTAGTTGACCACGACTGTATGTATGTATGTATGTATGAAATGATACTTAGCAAGGAAAATTATAGTATGCTATACAATTACATATGAACATGTACCTACTTTTAATAAAACGCGACATCATCTTATTATGAGTAAATTAAATTTATGTATAAAATTGACCTCTACTTGTTTCAATGTTGTATAAATAAGCATTCAGAACAAAAAATCAATTTATGTAATCAAAGATATGTTCGCGTATTAAAAAATAAACACAAGTTACACGTTTTTGTGTTGCCAGAGTGTAAAACTAATATTTGACTACTATCTATTATTTGCACGATAAATCAACCGAGGCGAGGGTCGGCGCAAAAACTTGGCGCCATGTAGTTAGACAACCGGAAGCTTACGACCTTCAACTTGTGTTAGCGAGTGAAGTAAAAACGTATTAAAATAAGTAGTAAAAAACAAGCTGTCTGGATTTATTATATAAGTTAAAAATCGAATAAAGAATTGTCAAGTGCACGTTTGTGTCATATTTTGAGGAAATATTTCACGTACAGGACACTTTTTTTGAGTAGAAAAAGTTGTTTATTTCGATGATTATTCAAAAAATGCAAGCGTTCGATCAAGAATTCTTGATCGAAAATGCAAGCGCAAAATAATTTCGTACAAAACTAAAATTAGTGCTAAAACAAAACAACTTCCTTTTGTTACCACCCCGGGGTACAAATTGGTGAAATGTGTACGTCAATATCTCAAATGCGTCTTTTAGTAAATTACATTGTAGTAACGCATAAAAAGTAAAGCTTTACGATTGGCTAAATAAACAATTTTGAGTCATTTCTGCTTGTTTTTTTTACAGTTCTACCTGTTGAATGTAAATAAACTTATTTACTCTTGAAAAAATATTATCCAGCAACCAGTTTTAAAACTCTCGCAGTAATGACAATTGCGCTTGAACTGTTTCTTACACGAGAAGAGAATTAAAAATTTTTTTTTTTTTTAGTGCTTTAGTTAAGCACATTTTGTAATATTAACACGCATGCATCAGGATCTGCCCCTGTAAACACCCGCCAGCCTCTGCAATGTCATTCATCATCATCATCATCTTAGCCATAGGATGTCCACAGCTGGGCATATGCCTCCCCTATTGATTTCTACAAGGACTGGTTGGAAGCGGCCCGCAAACTCCCCTACTTGCGATCTTAGGTCGGCTGTACACCTGGTCGGGGTCGTCCCATGCTGCGCTTGCCAGTCTGTGGTCTTCATTCGAGAACCTTCCGACCCCAACGGCCATCGGTTCTTTGTGCCCTGTGCCCTCTGCCACTTCATTTTGTTTATCAATTGGGCTATGTCGGCGACTTTTGTTCTTCTGCGGATTTCCTCATTTCTGATTTGATCGCGTTGCGAAATCCCGAGCATAGTCCTCTCCATAGCCCGTTCTGAGCCTACTCACACACTGATCGAGGACCTTTGTTTTCAAGAATTGCGCTATTTTGGACGAGAAGACGTCGCGGAGTTTCCCGAACGCTGCTGCCCAGCGAGTTGGATTCGACGATTGACCTCTTTCCCGAAGTTGGACTTGCCTAATTGGACTGTTTGTCCTAGATAGACGTAATGGTCAAAAACTTTGAGAATAGAGTGTCCAATTGATACAGGGGTGAAAAATGGGCTTTTGACAGAATTTTCGTCTTGTACATATTCATTTTGTGGCCCACCCTTTGGGAAACTCTGTTGAGGCCTTAATCGAGCATCAATGTGTAATGTCCTTGGCACCTCTTTAAACCAATTCAGAAGTAGGTAAAGATTAAATGAAGAATATAATAAGCTAATTTAAATTCATGAACCGCGTGTTATAAATGTTTTATGATAAAATAGTGGCGGTGATTCTCTTGTTCAACTTAACTAAACTAAAATTAGGAAAAATAAGTTTAATAAGACAGGTTCTTGCTGGGGGAAACTAGGTTTTTTATAATATTTTATAAATAATATATATTTATATTAATTTAACGATTAAGTTAATATTATAATATTTATATCGTTATTTAAGAGAAAAATCTAAGAAATAGAAAATTAATAAAGAGAATAATAATACAAAAATTTGGACACTGCGCGGCCAAGTGGCGGCATAATGGACTAAATTATTATTATTTTATTTTTAAGATTTTTAAATAATTTAAAAAAATATGAATGCTTTTAAATTTTTTTATGCTTTGCCTCTATGAATATATAAATAAACAAACTCTTTATTTACATCTTCAATACAAACAATGTTACAACTACAAACATGTAAGATTGACAATAATAATATAGAATAAATTATTTATGAAGTGTGTAATTCGTATAGAGTCCCTGTACCCCGTACTAGTATGAACTGTATTACAGGGTAACAGTTTCGTCCCGTTGTTGTTACGTAGAAAATATATATCGTGAACTTGCGACGTTTTTTGAGGTTAGGTACCTAGTTTGGTACAAGCAACTACGTAACTACATATTGCCCCTAGCGCTGATGAGTAAGTTATGTAAACATTGAATTAAATTAGACAGACAAAAAGTATTAAAGGTGTTATGTTTTAATAACCGCCAACTTGAGAGCAGAGCGCGTCTTATATATAAATATATCTAAATTCACAGGTTGATGAAGCAGCGTGGTAATAAAAACACATCTTTATCGTTTTTTACATGATGTTCATTTATTTTTGTTATTTTAAGTGCGCATGTGCTTTTTACATTAAAACCACACAAGCTAGAAGATGTCTAGCGTTTAGCCACTATCTATGATAGTGATCGTCCACTAATACATAGCATATTTTATTCCAATAAAGAAGCTTGGACACATTATATGATGGCATTGACATGAGGATGGTACTAATATAAAAAATAACAAAGTAAGTAATTTAAATATAAATTGAATTCATTTATATTTATCATGCAACCTAACAGTGGCCACCTATTAAAAAAATAAAGTAGCATAAAAAATAATTACCATTCAATCAAGCATTAATAAATTAACTTAAAAAATAATTTCGTGTATAAAATCAACAAGACAACCATACCAAAACGACTAAAAATACATAACTTTGTCTAACTTTCATAAACTATGTGAAAAATCGTGTTTTTCATCGTATTTACGCGTATTTTTAAATATATTGTATATAATGGTAAATATTTATGTCCTCAAACTTATTAGTGAATTAAAAACGTAAAATTGCGTTTCTGAAATATAAAAGAAACAAATTCAATGAGATATCTTACAAATCATCAATGTAACTTTGTCTAACTTTCATAAACTATGTGAAAAATCGTGTTTTTCATCGTATTTACGCGTATTTTTAAATATATTGTATATAATAGTAAATATTTATATTCTCAAACTTATTAGTGAATTAAAAGCGTAAAATTGCGTTTCTGAAATATAAAAGAAACAAATTCAATGAGATATCTTACAAATCATCAATGTAACTTTGTCTAACTTTCATAAACTATGTGAAAAATCGTGTTTTTCATCGTATTTACGCGTATTTTTAAATATATTGTATATAATGGTAAATATTTATATTCTCAAACTTATTAGTGAATTAAAAGCGTAAAATTGCGTTTCTGAAATATAAAAGAAACAAATTCAATGAGATAATCTTACAAATCAATCATCTTAATATTCAAGATGATCTTACAAATCATCAATTTAATTACTTTAATAAATACTATTATTTTATTCATCATGTTTATATTCTTGTTTCACATTATGTCAAAATGTCCCAACTCTGGGTCGTGTCAACTGTAAAAACTAAAAAAACGACGTATGGTCTCTAAACCATTATACCTCGGCGTTGTCTCCTTAGTTACATGCTAACTAATTAGAATAAATTATACAGTTATACATTACAGGTCGATACACAGGTTTAAGAGAAGTGATTTTGGATCAGCTCTGTTGGTTTATTCGCAAAAAATGACACTAAACTAATACGCCATTGAATTATTATGCATGAACATACTTGTAACATATCGAAGACTAGTTAAAGTCAGATAGTTGGCAGTAAGCCGAGTACAACGTTCTACGGTTCAGAGTAGGTTTGTGTCAGACTCTTCTATAATAACCATGGCCCCACTATTATTATTTTTAAAAGGGGGACCATCATTTTAAGTCTTATTTTATATACTAGTCTACACAACTATGAGAGAGTAAGAGAGTCTATAGATTAGTATTAAATATGTTAAGTTAAATTATTTAGCTTTTTGAAAGATTTTCTAATGTAGTAGGTACCATAGTTTGTGATGGTAAGTTATAATAACGGTGCATTCTCTGCGTCCTTTCATTAATCTACCACCAAATGTAAACAGATGTCGGAAAAAATCTCATGTCGGAACCCAACTAATTCTGTTAATCATACGAACTAGCTAAAATTTACTAAATTTCTTGAAATTGAAATAGCTCGTATTCTATTTAAGCTAAACTTTAAATTCGTATAACTCCATAGGTACAACATAATAGGTACAACGCTCTCACTAATATTAGATGAGTTTTATTCCATTACTGGCCCATTGTTGTTTAAGTAGGTACCAAATAAGCGGCGACTTAATTTCGCTAAAACTACCCGCAAATTTAATAAATATATTTAATTTTAGTGATGTTATTGATAAGTCTAATACTAATTTAGACTTTATCGTAACCGTATACCAATGTAATACAAGCGAAACTAACCATACAACTATCCTATACTTGTGCTAAAATAATTCGATGAAATTGGTCAGAGATCAACCATGGGCATTGCTTAACCCTTGTGTAATCAAAACTTTTTTCGATTTCCGAGTGGTGTTCTTTTAATAGTTCACACTGATAAGGAAAACACATTAATTTCCAAGAACACCCTTTTACACTAAAGACTATAATTGTTACTCGTGCGGCTTTGAGAAACAGGCTGCTAATAACTTCGATGTTTATTTATACATTTAGATATATACGTATGTGTGTGTCATAGTTTTCTGGGAATACGGTACAGGTAATTCACCAATATCAGTGATGTATAAAAATAGATATGTATATAATACATAAACCCTATGCGTAGCTAAGAATATGTAAGCATGCATTCTGGTTTCTAAATATCTCAATAATATTAGTTCACCGAGTTGCGCGGCGATAAACAAAATTAGATATAGCTTTACCTGGAAATATTTAGTTATCTTACAGAGATCAAAATTTAAACTTCCGATTATCAATTGACCGTCGATCAACTGTATGGTAAAAACTGTTTGACCGACGATGGTTACATTGATAATCGGACTTTTTAAATTTTGGTAAACAGCAGCCTTAATCTGAAACCATGACTAGAAATACTTTTTTAAAATCTTGTACACATTATTTTTTCAAAGAATAGCCTACTTAGCGTGTTTTTTCACTTTCCATATTGCGTTAAGCTTACGCAACATCATCTTAAACGAGCAATTCTTGTTTATATGTAGATATATAGGTAGGTATAATCTGAATCTTGTAACGGCTCCAACAATTTTCATGAAATTTTGTATGATTAGGTTTCGGGGACAATAAATCGATCTAACTATAGGTTTTCTTTTTAATCGTTTTATCCGTGTTTACAGGCAATAAAAAAATGCTACAATATCATTATCATGTGACTCTTACTGACATCTATTGGCGAGTAGTAATATTTTATAAACTGTTTTACCGACGCAGTAATACTGAATCTACTTGACAATAGATGATAGAAAATGTATAAAATGATATTTAATTTACACAGCACACCCACAGCAAGTGTTAGGTTAGTTTAGTTTACTCGTAATACGTTTTAAAAGATTTGTAATTACGTATTTATTTATAATGATCCCTTCAAGGTACAAAATGACAAAACATTAACCGCACGTAGGTTTTTGTTTAACAATACATACAAAATGCTGTTCAGAAGCTGATTTTGACCCTCACGCTACTAGGACGATAAAAAATATCAATTTACATAACGTAGTAATTGAGAGCACGTTTTCAGCCACGATCCCTGGGCACGTTTTTTATTAAAGCTGTGGTTTCGTAACCCGTACTAAATTTAGTGGATAATGATGGGTTAGTTCAGTCGAAGAGAGCCACTTTATTAGGCATCGAGTTAGGCAGTGGCCTAACTTGGGAGCCCCACATATGCTTTTTGATGAAATAATAGTTCATCGGGGGAAGCGTTTAAAAAAAAAAAATTAGCCTTTAAGTTTTAGTATTTATGTCTCTATCAATGCAATAATTATGATAATGCAAATGGGGTGTCCCACGATCATACCTGGGGCGGCCTACAGGTCGACGACCCGTCGGCCGTCTCAGATATCGTTGGAGCGATGAAGTTGGGAAGGATCTTCTCGAGCTCCAAGCCGGCAACTGGCAAGAGATGGCTCAAGATACAAGAAAGTGGCACATATTTTTATCGGAGATCATGACTCATTTTGGGTCCCTGCGCCATGCTGAACGAATGAATGAAGAACATCCGACATAATAATATGTTTCCGCATTCATTTCCACAAGGTGCAGTTCAAAAGTGCAAAGCGGCCTAAACCCAACATTCTCCACGATCTTCAACAGGTCAACCTTTTCAACTGCTGTTTGCTCTTGTCATTGGTCTCCGCTCGGGCGCTACTACAGAATAAATCGGCAGGAAAGCAATTAAAAACAAAACATAAATTGTTTATAAATCTCAGAGTATATAGGTAACCTGAACGTTAAGTTACAGTTCGTCCGTAGCTGCCTGTTTTCCGAAGACCACAGGTTTTTCTCCGAATACTATAATTGTCTACACACAATGATTTGCAGTATTTAGATTACGCATAGTTAATATGGGTTATTCCATTAAATGAACGTTGAATTAGGCACGGTGTACATTTTCCTTTTACTACTGTCTTTGTACCGGCCTAGTCATCGGAATGTGCGTAGCACACGCATTAATACCATATAGATACGACCCATGACTTATCCCTAATATTATGAATGCGAATTTATTTTTGTAATGCTGGTAAGCGAAATTAAATAATAAAATGTAATAAATAAATAATCTTTTATTAATTAAAGCCGCCACTGACGAAAAATGTAAAAGTCAGAAATTCAAGAATTATTTGACTTATTAACCAAGTTAATAAAAAAAATGTATGTGATAACATTGCAAAGAAGCAGGGTAGGTCACAACAAACTGGGTGATTTAGCGCAAGAATTTACTGACCTATATCACAACGACAGGTAATTGAATAATTTGACATCCAAATTGCTGAAACCTACAAAGTGACTGGAAAGTTTCCGTATTTAAATTTTCTCGTACTGTTAATTAAAATGTGCTCGATCTTTGTTCACCTTTTCCCGGAAAACACCGGGAAGCCATCTTATGATTTATAACATGTGACCTAGGTCACATGTTTTATTAATCAATATTTAGTTATTTTCATAATACTATTTGATATTTATATAAGGCGAATGAAGTGTTTTATTAACTTTTCTACAATAGATCTAGAAGTTGACCACTGATGGTCAATGACGAAGATAAAACCAATACACAGCATCTGCACAGCAAATCTACGCTACACCGAGAACGTTTACTCGTTAACATCAAACGTTTACATCGTCTAAGTACCGCACACTTTGAAAATCAATTATTTTTCAACACTCCCTAATTTTGTTTTACTTCACCATTACCACATCTTAAAAACCAGAATGATATTCATTCTTTAATTTAATTATAGTGTGCTATATTTTCTGGGGACTATCACACCCATTCACACCCATTGAGAAAGCCTGCTTTAAATTAATATGAATCCACTCGTACTTTGCCGCATTTTTAATACATTTCTGAGATAATAGTAATACAGTTCTATCGATCTATTTTAACTTTAAGTAAATTAAAGCTTCCCTCACTATAATATTTATGCATCAGATAACACCTCATGCAAGATGGACGATATAAAAGTTTTAATGGAATAAATTTTCCTCTTCATAACTTTATGTTCTCAGACATCGTCGAACTTATTTTTTATGTTTCACCGCTTCTATAGGTATGTATTATCTACCTTTAATACCTAAACATATAAAAAGTGAAGTATTATATCCTTGTGTTTTGTACCTGCTCTAATCCGTGTCATATAGGGTTACTAAGGGCTTACTTAGTCAAGGCATTAAATAATAATAAATCTAAGAACAGCAACATATAATATGAACTATGAAAGTAATCTTATAATGCTGATGGTACTTTTGTTCGTTAATCGTAATAAACAATAATTAAACGAACTTCAGACGCAAACAGTAAACCTTTGCACACGTTCAAAACTTTAGCGGCGCCGTCGCCGCCGTAAACGCTCATTTGTATCGATAGATACAAATCTCTGTGTTTTCGCCATACTCCTCAATAGTTTACGAACAATACTTACCCTTTAGGCGACCTATTGGATAGACTGCTTTGTACCGCGCGTTTGAATCTATACATAGGCGACAATCTGCTTTTCAACGGACGAAAAGGAGGAGGTCTTCAATTCGACCCGTATGTTCTTTTTTTAATGTTTGTTACCTCAGAACTTTTGACTTCGATTTTGATGATTCTTTTTTATTTGAAAGCTGGTGCTTCCCGTGTGGTCCCATTTTGATTATAATTTTAAATTTCATCAAAATCGGACAAGGCGTTTTTGAGTTACACTACGACGTATACTTGCACGACATCCTAATGGCGAGTGAAGAAACCGATGCACATACACAATGACAAATGATCCCGTGAGTGGTAAAGGTCACTGAAAAGGGTAAAAAAATATTCACCAAACAATGAAACCGACTTCAACACTCAAAAGTGTGAAATGAACTTGTTGAAGTCGGTACCATGGTAGTTCAAAAGTAACTATGTATTATCAAAATATTGTGCTCATTTTTGTTCCATCCATCCATTTTTATGCGTATATATATGCGTATATATCGTATTTTTATACGGATATGGATTTAGGAATAAAATTATTTCGTTATCGGATATGTAATTATTTCGGATTATCCGTTAGTTTCTGATAGTTTCGGTTACGTGTATTAGATTGAAGTAATCTAAAAACACACATAGTACCTGCCTATGTAATAATTTGTTTTTTTTATAGGTTTTAAATAGTTTAGATTATCATTTTGTATTAGGTATAATCAGTCATATAGATAAGTAATTATTATATACAAACTCAATTTTAAGTTATTAACTATCGGATTTATATATATTTGCACGGATTATAGAAAAGTTTAAATCTAGTAGGTACCTATTTTACACCTACCACCAGTCTCATTTTCAACTGTTCTTTGTTTTAGCGCCATCTATCTATTTTTGTGAACAGCTTTTGGCCGTGAATATAATTATGAATCAACGCAGTCCTGAATGAATTACATAGATACCGCTATCCGCAGTTTTGAAGATGTTTACATTTAATTTGTTATATTTAACGCTATGACTTCTCAATTCTCACAAAACAGCTGATAATTATGATAAGACCTAGAAGTAAATAATTGTAGTAATTATTGGATTATTGAACGTTCATCAAGTGAGTAGTGAGTACGCAAAAAGTACTGAACGAAAGACTAATGTGTGTCAGTGCAGTGGAATTTTACGAGTGTGGTTGAAGACTGTTTGTTTTTCTGGGACAACCATAAACATAACCTCAAAGAACAAGATTTTAAGGTTTGTTATTCTTCTTCTTCTTGTCCTTATCCCATACTAAATGAGGTCAGGTTTTCTATTTTATGGATTTTTATGATCAAGTAAGTAGGTATTTAGTATATATGTAACTTATGTATAGGTAAGTAATCAGTGAGACTTGGATTCCACAATTGGCACAAGGGTCGATCAACAAATTTAGATATGTAGACAGGTATGATTTTTTTTGCTACCGGTATTCAAAGTTCCTTGTAAAGTAGATATTTTATATAATATATACCTACCTACCTCTATGCTCATTATTTTATCTCATTGCATTTTAGATTTGCAATTTACAAAGGTCATACCTACTTATACGGAACAATCTAAGATGAAACTTAAATAATTTTGCTAAGTATGTAGGTAGGTAGGTAGGTATGCCTTATATAAACAACGCGCGTGCTCCATCTTATTAAACTGCATCACCACATCACTTAACATCAGGTAAGAAGCCAAACGCTTGCCTATTCTCAATAAAATATAAAATAAAAAAGATATACCTAATACCTACCTATCTCAGAAACAAAAAGGATAAGTAAGTAATTATATAAAGCAGAAAGGTACTCACCAAATGTAGGTAATGATAGAACCTAGCAGTAGAAAAGTCACGTTAACAAACCAAAAAAGCACTCTTACCTCTCCAACGTAGCGATAGTGACAACATAAAACAACTGTAAAAATTACAAACATTTCTGGGAATACTTAGATAAAAACCTCCCAAACGGAACACCTGTTTACTGCAACTAAGTTAAGTGGCCATTAATCTTGGAGGATACATCACTTTACACTAATGAGTTTTAAAACGCACTCACCTAAAACGTTATCGCATCAGGTCTATAAAACTATTCGGGTGACTCAGCAGAGTCAGCGAAAGTGACTTCTTTTTTTTCACGCTGGATGCCAGACGTCGAAACTTAGGCATGTCCGTCACTATATGCAGCACAGCAAGCAACCGCCCTCAAAACGCACTATTTCATATCCTCAACACTGCATTCCACAAGATCGATTCCCGATCAACAGTAACTCGAGTGATTTCGTTATCGATATCGGTATCGCGTCAAGCGCATCGTTCGCAACCGGCGCTGGCCGTCGATTGCCTATAATGTGGCTGAAACAAAGTGACGGCAGGATCCCACGCAAGGAAGTCCACAATAACGCGGAATTTGATCGCAGAAATGATTAACGTGACGGGGGCGATGCTCAACTTTTAGTTCATGGATGAGAACACTGTGGAACAGACGGGAGCGAGAGAATCGAGCTCTTAGCATTGACTGGACTGCGCTTGGACCGAGCAGGATGTGGACCATTAGGCAAAAGAGCGTCCATTATTGTATTGTCGTGGGTTTATCATAGTGCTAGTGTCTCCTCAAATTGTCGCCTGAGACTGGCAGTCTTTTGAGCTACACATCATACTGAAATCGATAAAACATACATTGCATTAATCATCGGGTTTAACAGAGCAAAATGAAATGTGCGCTGATTATAAACTTGATTTTAACTGAAAGCTTGAATCAATCTTAAAACTCTCATATTGTCTAGACAGCAACATATATATTAATGCGTATTTAAACCCCACAATAAATAGAATAAAACGATATTTGAGCAAATTCTGCGTAATGAGAGCGCGTTGAAGGGAAGTCACGGGACCGGATCAAGGGTTACTCACGCTCACTTGTTCAATTGGACAGTTTAATACCCAGCCGAGGCTCAGAAGCAGACCGTTTCCTTTGAAACTTCACACAGGAACAAAATTGAATAAGTTTACTATCGTAGACTGCAACTAGACTATGTATGAAGCAGTAGCTTCCGCCGTAGTCTTTAAATACAAACTCAAAGGATGGTTGCCAGTCCATCCCGCGTGCCACGAGGTGGATGAATATAAAACAGGTATATAATATAATAGTCTAAAGAGGAAAATGTCAATGATATTATATGTTTATATGAGGTAGATGTCGCACAAGCGCGCGGAAACTGAGGCGGCAAAATTAAGTCAATTGTAGTAATTTTTATTATGACGCGTATTTCAAGCGCAAGTCTAAACATATAGCTATCCTTTTCTATATTATTTGTACCCTATCTGTCGCACTAAGCATGTTTATCTCGTAAAAAGGAACAAAATCTGAGCACCGCGCAGTATGAATATAAGTCATCTTTAGTAAAACATCATTGGGAAAATGTTGTATTTTTGTATATTACCTTTGTTTTTGACGTGTTTCTATGAATGATTTTCATATTCGTTTGATTTTGTCTGATGTTCATTTATTTCGCCGACGGCACCGCTCGCCGACTTATGACTGCATTATTCTTGGGTATCCCCAATTATTATTATTTAGATATGTTATCTCATATCCCCAAAAAATAATAATACCCACATAACGGATACATTTAACAAGAATTGTTTTATGGTGCTAACTTGCGGTATTGAATCTCTTGTAAAATGTTATGTTCCTTAACATCTAGTTTAGATTTAGACTTTTTGTCGTATATGGGTATACGTTAGAACATTTGAGTTATCTATAGGCTACCAATAGCTAGTGGATTGTTCAAATGTTATTGTAGTAGCTGCAGTATTGTAATTAGTTATTAGTGTTTTATTTTAATAAAGGAAAAACACCCGGTAAAATGTTATGTTTAGGAACATAACATTTTACAAAAGAGATTCAATAGCGCTTCAAACTAGGTTCAAAACTCATATTACGAGTATGACACACTTTGAACGTATTATTGCAACACAACTAAGTACCCAGAGCAAAGCGACATACATTCCAAAGGAGAACTAAAATAATCCCAAAGTTGTCCAAACTTGTGCACTAAAATTTAGAATTAACTAATAGTCATAGTGTTCCAGTATGAGATCCAGATGAGTACTGAAACTCGGTTTGTACAATTTTTTAACTACATAATTACTGTTATCTACGAACCGACTAGGGCTCACGTGGTAAATACTGGAAAATTACTCTCGGATCAGTTTGGAATTTATTTGCAGTTCTTCATCTGGGAGTAATATGATCGTACCAGGCGGCGGGCGCGACATACATACATAATTACCATCCATCTGATCCTCCAATTCCATAGCATACCGTCCAAGTATGAGAAATGAAATGATAATTATAATCATTTAACTGAGACTATTTACTAGATGCATATTTTTGTATCTACAAGTGACTAAATATAATGTACACAACATAAATCTGGTTCGATCGAGTGTTAAATAAGGTGATCTCCATACAGCAAGTGTCGTCGCCCGCTCAAGAGCCGACACTTCCTTTGCGTGAGGTCGGGACCGTTCGTCGAGACCGAAGCCAACAAATGATAACTGCTGTAATGGGGCTACAAGGTTAGGAAATTAGTTTATTTGGCTATTTGTATTCAAAACAGATTTGCTAGAGACGTTCTACATTTTAACTTTGGAACCCCCAAGATGAGTACCTACTGTATTTTACTACCTATCATAAAGCTAAAGTTCGGTTGAATTTTTGTTACTCAAAACTCTGTTTATCCCAGAAAAATGGACAGTTCTCCTGGGGTAACTGCTATCAAGCTATCACGCCAGAATTCAACTATACTCACATGTAAAACACATAACTATTGTCAGGTCCGTTCTTCGCACACTAGACCCGGTTGGAAGAGTATCTAAGCTCTACACATATTATGATTAGTACATTTTCATTAAAAGCATCTTAATTATATTGCCTCTTGCTGGGTGTCTAAGATTAGATCATTTAAAATAATTATATATTACAATTAAAATATTCATTAATAAAGCTGAAAATACAGTAATATTATTTATTTCATAGTATTAAAGAATTTAAAGATAACAATAAAATAAACAAACGGATATTCTAACGCCAAATTAAGTTTCAGAATGTGATTTATGTGTATATTTTATTTTTGGAAGCGCTCGAATTTTTAAAACATTTTACTTACTTGTGAATCATCATCATCATCTCAGCCTTAGGACTTCCACTGCTGGACATAGGCCTCCCCCATTGATTTCCACAAGGACCTGTTGGAAGCGGCCCGCATCCAGCCCTTGCCTGCGATCTTAGTCAGTTCGTCTGTCCACCTTGTCGGTGGCCGTCCTATGCTGCGCTTGCCAGTCTTACTTTGTCAGTCCTTTTACTTGTGAATAAAATAGCATTTTACTAAAACTACACAAGTAAAACTTTAAATTTTAATAAAGCGATTGACAGCTAGTGTGTTGAAAAATACTTACATATACTCATGCAAAAAAGTAGGTACATATGAAAAGGTCGATCATCAATGTTGCGTGTGTTTACGATTTCACGAAGTTGCATCTTTGTGGTATTCAAAATATTTTCAACAAGTTAAGACGCAGAAACTGGCAGCATTCCTACCAAATAGCAACGATCACACCACCTAATTCAACCAATCAGGGAGCACGAGAAGAAGGTAGAAGGTAGGGTTAAGTCATATATCTAAAAAAGGTCTAATGCTTTTCTAGATCTGAGGCGGTGTAACGCTCGCTAGAATTCATTCGACGCTAGTATATTTTTTATTATTTGTTCTAGGTAGGGTTTTCGCGTTCTCGACTCTTTTGAATACCCGGGCATTGGGTATTATTTTTTCATATACCCGAGCATACCCGGGATAGTTATTACAGTATCTATTGTAGTAAAAAATAATTTTGTTTTCTAATTACTTAATGAGAAAAAGACTATGTAACTGCTACGGAACAGCTTAACAGATCTGGATGAAATTTATCACAGAGATGTAATTAAAGTATGGAATAGCACGTGGGCTACTTATTAATCTGGAAAAAAAGATGACTCTCGTGGAATAACTGGGCAACGGGAAACCGTAGTCTACGCGGGAGGAACTACGGGGCATAGCCTAATTCAGGTCAGGTAATTGACCACAATTACATAAATTGTAATAATGTGTTCCGAGTTTTAGATCGTCATTTTCCTACAACCACTTTGTTTGCTATAAATTATATCACGTTCACTATCTATTTTCAAATGGCGGTCAATAATATTCTAATGTCGTAAGCAGTTCAATCTAGAATCTAACTAGAATTCATAGTCATTAAACTGGTTTCAATCGGTCTAGCTAAAGATTAATGCACTTACCCTTACATGATAAACAAGTAGCTACGCATGCATACTGCCCATTTATAGTTGAGATACAATTTGTTTGAAACGTGTAATTGAAATTATTGTTTTTGATTTAAAGTTCTCCTGATTTGTGTATATAGTTCTTATCTATGAGTGCGGTGGTTGCCCAATAGTCAGAGTATGACCATAATAAATTAAAATTTTAAGTACGAACTTTATTTTTAACTGACTTTAAAAAAAGAGCTGCTCAATTCGACTGTGTGTTTTTTTATATGTATGTTACGCGATTATTCCGCCTGTAATAATGATTCGATTTTAATGATTCTATTTTTATTTGGTATCAAATGTATCATCATCATGTTTTGAGGGTAGGCGGGGAGGGGGTAATATTCTGTCGTTTTCAAAGAACATTAATGTACTGTATAAATCTTTAATCCAATCTGCAAATGGCGATTTAAAATACTATTGTTCTGTGTAATTTAGAAAGTAAATATTTATTTTTAAATAGGTTCTAAAGTTTGAAAAGTAACACCGTGTAAATTGTTTTCTTTTGTTGTAGACCTATTGGTGCACTTTACGAAATCCCAAGATGGCATTATTACTGCATAAAATAATTACTGCTGTCACACGTACAAAAATTCCTGCTCAATTAGGACTAAAGCAAATTGTGTGCATGAACCTAAATTGTGCGGTCCACGTCTGAGGCAATAGTAGGTACCCTATCTGGTTCTTATGGTAAAAAAATAACTACAGAGTAACTTTTAATGTTAACAGGGAACATACAATATTACATGTTTTAATTGCCATTAGTAGCCAAGTATACTTATCAATTACTATCTATCTATATATATACGTATTAATACTTATCAACTCTAAGTAAAACAATAACCAAATGATTCGTAAATTCATCGTTCATCGGCGTACGCGTCAATAAAGTAATATTTTTCATCATTTCTCTGAGCGCGTCAGATAATATTGAAGTTCAAGTTATCAGGTGATAGATAAAATTGAATAGCATTCTAATTTATCGGTAGGTACAGATGTCATGGTTAGTGTAAATAATGTGTGTATCTAAATAAACAATACATTTTTGAAGTGAAAACTTCTTTAGCGGCGTTGTGCACTTTTGTATGGGGGAACTCGCGTCAGGACACCTCGCGTCAGGCGTCAGGACGTGATGTCATCGAATTCGTGAGACGGGAGGAGAGTAGACCGCCGTTGAAATTTAAACTCAAATGTGTTACGAATAAGAAATATTTTCGTTTGTTGGTAGTTTTATTTGATAAAGTCGTTTTGTTAAAAGTATTATTGAGTTCAGTTATCAAAACGCCGATATTATGAAGAGAAAAGAAAAACGTCACCATGTTCATTCTATGGGTAGGTACATAAAAATCAATAAACTTAAATACCCTGACCATTCCAAAATATTCAAAAATGCATAACGTTAATGTTCAAGTTTTCACTTCTGCCGGCACTCCCGGAATGCAACCGGTATTTTTTTTTTTATACACACTAACCCCTGCACTACGATTCCATATTTTGCGGGAGGTACACAACAGCAATTTATGAAGTTTGGTTCATGTTGAGATAGGCATAGTACGCATTTTTTTGTGGCTAGCTTTCCTAGATAATTACACCATTTTATAATCTTGAGTAGTTGCGTAAATTTTAAAAAATACTTGCCTTTATAAAGGCTATGCTTTTTTCTAAACCACGATGAGTGAAAGTAGACCGAAAGTAAAAAACTTTCTAGGAAAAATTATAATTTTCATTTCTTTTAAGTAAAAACTACAGGCGTTCTGGAATCTTTAAGGTTTGTGGATATTATAGCAGTGCGGGCGCTGGCTAGCGTGATGAGAATAAACACTCATACATCCATCCTCACTCGAAGTAACCTTCCAGCCTACCACTATCACCCTATCTGCCACCCTTCTGTTTAAAAAACTGTCACCAAACACATAGTGTAGTACATATTCATTATGACAGATTACACATACAAATATGGTGACTCGTCAGAAGTGGAGCAACTGTTGACTGTCCGGTTGGCGCAGTTGGTAGCTCTCTGCCTTCTGAGCCGCTGGTCCCGGGTTCGATTACCGGACAGGTCAAACATTTGTGTGTATGAACATGTCTGTTTGATCTATGTCTGGATGTGTATATGTATATAAGTATATATATATATATCAGTCAACAGGTTACCATCGTACAGGCTCTGCCTAGTTTGGGACTTGAAGACCTTGTGTGAATGTTTAAAAAAAAAAACAAGCAATTTTGTCTTCTAAATATTGCCTTATATCATATCATAGTACCTACGCTTTTCCAATGAAAACATGTATATTGCAACTGATTTGAATTTTCCTTCCAAGAGGTAACTTCTTTGGGATTTTGTTGTAAAAATGAATACTACTAACAGTTTCACTTTAATATATAAAAAAACAAACGCATTCACACTTTCCCTCGCCTTAAAGTACCCTGTGTCCTGGGAGGTATGGACACGTACAATCACATTACACCAACATCCAAGACCCGAGAAGAAACATATATAAATATGTAATGTTTGCGCCAGTTGGGATTCGAATCCCAGCTGGCGCAAACACTTCTGCAACAGTCTACGACAGTCAGACAGTCCCAGTGACACGGGGTTCTAAACTCAGTGTCACTGAGCCACGACGACCGTCAAAAGAAACCAGTTTAATACTCTAATATTTAGTATAGCCATAACTTATATAATAATACTCTCATGATTGTTTTGATTTCACTATCCAAATAATATGTTATAAGCGACAGTAAACGCGATAAACATAATTTGGATAGAAACAAACACAAATTTTAACACATTTTATGAATAGTTTCGCGCTCATATTTTTTAATTTTTTAAGAAAAAAGTCACTGATTGCCCCCGGTACCGGCACTTTTATCTTTTAACCTCTCCGCGGCCATCAACGTAATAGACTTTAATTTTAACTGTAATCTTAAATCTTCTTGAATATTATGTATCTAAAATAGAATGGGCATTTTTGTGACTTGTCAAATTAATAAAAAATAATGGCAATAAGCAAGCTAAACCGTAGGTACCTACAATTTTATTTGAAATAAACTAGACCAATCAGTTACAGACACGCATGCGATTCACCGAATCAAATAATAAATAAATAATAAGTAGCAAACAGCCAACATCCAGTTTGTCTGGCTGGATCTAATAGACCAATGTTTTAATGCGTACGCTGCCAGTTCTTGGAATTTTATTATAATCTAACGTGTTCATTGGCCCTAACGCGATTCTAAAAGTAATTATAGTTATGGTTTCATAAAGTTATTTTATAATTAATATACAAAACGAAAAAGGGGGGCGTAAAATGTTCACTAAAACAAATTATTCTTGAAAGTAACGCCTGAAGCTAATTTGTTTCAAAATTTAATAATTCCATTTTATTTCAAATTGACCCCAAGTGCAGGCTTAAATATAGATTTATTAGATTATCCATAATAAATGCGCCTGTGTCATACGCATTCTCTCGCGATATGGATATTTTTGCATGTAGCCTGACAAAATGTATAGTGGCTAAACGAAGTGTTGAGACTAAACACTAATGTATTAAACATAAGCATGTTAATAATTTTACGTTGAACATATTTAGCTAAGTACTTGATTTTTATTTACTGTAAACGTGTTGTCACAAAACATCTGTTTTGTGGTGTTTTGTTGTATAAAATAATGATGTCAGTTATTTTCCGTTCTCAGTACCTAGTGGGCCAATGATAATCCAAAAATGAGACCGCAGATGAAGTGACTGAGTCTGCACATTTTATGATTTTGTATATTTTTAAAGCAATACTTAATTTCGTTGCAATATATCAACCTTCGATAGCTCAGTTGGTAGAGCGGTGGACTGTAGTTGGTACGAAATGGTAATCCATAGGTCGCTGGTTCAAATCCGGCTCGAAGGAATGTTTTTTGGCGTACATCATTTTTGTTCATAAGTCGCTGGTTCATATTTGTTCTTTTAACTAATTTTTAAATGTATTTTATTTTATTTATTAACGGTACAAACGATTATTATATACATTTTAATGTTCAGTGGAGGTGAATTAAGTAATGGCTAGTTTTAATGTAGTCATTAAGTACGAGAATTAAATATAAGGCTAAATATTTAAAGTAAGATCTCCTTATCATTGTTATCTAAAAACCGTCTAGAGCTCACTTGATAATCACTGGAAATTATAACAACATTTCCGTATTTAACTGTTTTATTGTGCGGCGAAAGGGTACTGGGTAAGTAAAACGATATTTGGATACTCCAATAACACCCAATCAAAGAATATGTATCTATAAAATATGACCCAAGTTTGAGCAAGGTGTATGCTGTAAACTCAGCCCTATCTATATAATGGTGTTAGTTTATGCAGGTAGTGTTGATTATACACCTTTTGCTATGTATATTATATTATGTTGGTTCTGCTTATTTTAACCTAGTTATTTATTGATTGTCAATAAACGATTATCCTTATATTATATAATAATTGAATTAGATAATAATATATTAATTCGCTACCAGCTAGATTTTTATTCTAAAATGTATAAATGTATGTAGACACCATCACAATATTGATCCGTTTTGCGTTTATTATTACATCTATTGCAATAGAAATTAAAGACATTATACCGTATTTTAAAATTTTGAAATATATAGCACAGTACGACTACTATGTGTGTATATAAGTATAATGTAGTTAAAATATACATATATTAGATATGAGTTCGTTTAAATAAATATATTTCCTATTAATTACAAATTATAATTGATTAGTTAGCGTAATATGACAATAAAAATATGGTTAGAAATATGGGAAAAAAAGGAACTGTTTCCGCCCGGGATCGAACCGGGGGCCTTGTGCGTGTGAAGCACACGTGATAACCGCTACACTACGGAAACGTTGAATAAGTAGGCGAATTTTCTCAACTTATGACAACAAACGTTCATATTCAATTCAAAATCTTATCATCTGCTTTATATGGTATTAACGTACTATTTAATTTAGAACTTACCTTTATCCAATAAAAAACACGCCAGTAAAATAAGATTCACACACGCCTTTCTCGAATGCTGCACAGAAGATGATGTCGGAAAGTAAAAGAATTTCCTTTATATAGTGTCGCAAATTGCATGTGGTTATTGCCCACCCGCTGAATAGATCTCATTATAATAATATCTGCTCCATGGGTGTGCCAAACACACTTGTAATTTGTTCGCACCCCCTATTCATGGTGATCTTCGACATCTACCATTACTTTCTTGCCTCCCTTAGTTTGGGCCGAGATTGCCGTAACTGTTGTATTCATTGCTGTCATATGTTAGAAAACGCTTGTGGATCTTTTGCAAAAGACGCAATGGTTACCTTGCGAACAATTTCTTAGATACATTTTCGTTTTCGGTATAGGTTCAAGGAGAACTTATACGTCAGATAGAAATGATTACGAAATGCAAGGAACAGAAGTTATGGAGTTTCAAGGGTTCAATCAAGTGTGTTGGTTCACCGCGTTTGGTGCGAATTAACTTTGGGGGCGTCCATCAATTACGTGAGGTACTTTTAGTGATTTTTCGACCCCCCCTCTCCCATTGGTGAGATGTCGTGAGATTTTGCTAGACCCCCTCCCCCCACCCATAATCTCACGTGAGACTTTTGAAAATACATATTTTTAATGTAAATAAATGAATATGTCCTTGTTTTCCTGGATTTAATCAGAATTTGTTATTTGAGATTATAAATATCGTAATTGTAATGTATGTAAGAAACAGACTTTTTTTTTTTCAGACTCAAATTATTAATATCGTGGTGTAGAACCACACAAAAAATATTTTTACCTAATTGATCCCAGTTTTCTCGCTACGTTACAATGTTCCTTGCGGAAAAAAAATTACGCGAGTATTTGTCGAACCCACCCATGTGAGTTAGGGTGAGATTCGGCTTAACCCCCTCCCCCCCGTAAACACCTCACGTAATTAATGGACGCCCCCTTTGGTAATTTATGACTTTTAAGTAGGTATGTTTTTTGTCGTGCTGCGGTAATGCAATACATATAAACTGCGTCATAATTATCTTTCTATATAGGTACTATGATAAAACTGTCTATAGAAATAAGGCCAAATAGTGTGTAGGTGCATAAAAATATTTACACCAAAGGACCAACAGAACAATAATCAAGTGTTTATATTTTAATTTAAGTATGAATGTATTTAGATATTGTATCCATTTTGGTTCCACTATTGTATTCTATATCAATGAGATATCCAGATGGGTATCTACTTTATACCTACAGCAATGAGACGTAAAGGAGCTAAGTAGTAATTTATAACTTGACATGTGACGTAGTGTGATGATTTTTTCATGATTTTTTGATGATGTAAATTCATGAATTCATGAATTCTGACGTGGTTAGTGTCAGTGACATGACTTCTGCGTCTCTGGAACCCTGGGTTCGAATCCCGGCAGGGGCAAACATTTGTGCGATGAGTGTAGGTGTTTGTCCCGGGTCATGGATGCTTGTGTGATGTGATTGTGTGTGTGTCCAGCCTCCCGCGATACAGGGAATCCTAGTGCGGGGGTATTAGAGTAATAAAAAATAAAAAATTAATATGATGAATGTTTTTATCATACGATAAATAGTTTTAGTATAAGACCGCTGCAAATTCGCCTCAGTACCTATGGTAGTGTGGAAATGATTTTCTTTTTGCCAACGGCATAGGTATTGATTCGAATTTGCAGTGTATTCGTATACGTAAACTATTTATTTGACAAAAAAGAGGTATAACATGATTGTAATACATTTCCTCTAGTTCTTCTAGAACGTAGAAATCTATAAATTCACCAATATCCTTAGCTTCCGGAAAAAACATCTAACCCATATTTTGAGCACCAACTGTTTCTCAAATTTATTCGTCTATATAATGGTAGTTTGATGAGTCAATCTGTTTGCTTCAAACAATTAAACTGCTACGAAGTTAAATTGCAATGAATATGCCATTATTTTAAAAATCTGTAGTTTGTAATCAATCCTCCAAACATTTACGTAGTATAAAAAATATGACTAAAAAGTTATATGTACTATCAACCCTTGTATTATATTCATATAATTTTGCAACGTGGAAATTAATTTAAATAGGAGATGCACAGACGCACTACACGTGTAAGGACAAAACTCAAATGGGAGATGAAAATACAAACATTATCCTTTAATATTATTAATCATCATATGCTATTTTTTTCAGCATCAATATGGCGGTGGAAGGTGTAATGGTGTCGTACAACTATTCAGATGACGCTGAGCTCGCGAACATCCTCACAGTATCAGCCTCCGGTATAAAGTTCTCCAACCGTTGGGTCCTGACACATGGTTCCATACTCTCACCCCTACGGGAGGCTAAGGTGGGCATTTCTGACCATGTAACGAGAGGCCTTACTGTAATTTACCTTCCTACCTACTTAAAAACATGTATACGAGTGTCTTGTAGGCCTTATCACTAGTGATTTGTTCTACTTTTTAACCGACTTCAAAAGGGGAGGAGGTTCGCGCCCCGTATGTTTTTTTATGTTTGTTACCGCATAACTTTCGACTGGGTGAACCGATTTTGATCGTTCTTTTTTTATTTCAAAACTGGTCCCATTTCAATTTCACTATAATCGATCAAGCGGTTTTTGAGTTACGCTCCAATAATTGAAAAGTGCTACGCATACGTCGATGACATTATATTTGCGGGTGGAGAAATCGGTGAACATACACAATGACAATTGATCCCGTGAGTAGCAAAGGTCACTGAAAAATGAAAAAAAAGCTTTTTTTCCAAAAATGGAACCGACTTCAACACTCAAAAGTACGAAATAACTTGTCGAAGTCGGTACCATGCTCACAATATTTTAATAATAGTTACTTTTAAACTATCATGGTACCGACTTCAACAAGTTATTTCATACTTTTGAGTGTTGAAGTCAGTTCCATTTTTTGGTAATTTTATTTTTTCATTTGATGTATGACAGTTGTTGTAAACAGTTATTTACATTGAATTTTGGTGTCAGTTTAAAGCGCTTATAACACCCGATAACCTTGGAATAACAAGAACGCACAAGGACCAGTAACTTCCCAGTACAAGGAGCAATAGAAATATATTAACTGTCGCATGAAAACTTGACACTTTAAACAATGACATGTACAGTTTGTGAGTTACATCTTTACGACTTTTTTATTTAAAGTACAAATGTAGTAATTGAATCAAATTGTATGGCTTAAAACGACATCATAAAACCTCATCTTTTTTCACATTGTTTTTAGATACAGCATTATTTAAAATCTTGAATATATACATAGAAGATGAATAAATAACATACCATTTTTTGATTTTTATATATGAGAACCCTTTAAAGATGCCAAATTGACTCTATTCTTCACCGCGACTAGCCATCCATCTCTGCTGCTCTGAATTTTAAAAAGAGGTTTCGTCATAATAATATAATATAATAATAATAATAATATGGGACAACATTCACACAAGGTCTTCAGGTCCCAAACTAGGCAGAGCCTGTACTATGGTAACCTGATGACTGATATATATACTTAAATACATACTTATATATATACTTTTTTTATACATATACATACCCAGACACAGGTCAAACAGACATGTTCATACACACAAATGTTTGACCTGTCCGGGAATCGAACCCGGGACCAGCGGCTCAGAAGGCAGAGGGCTACCAACTGCGCCAACCGGCCAGTCAATAATAATAATCATCTCAGCCATAAGGTCCACTGCAGGACATAAATGTATCCCCTATACATTACAAGGAATATTATGATGCTTAACATCTATAAATCTACTCCATAGGTTATACAAAACGCCAGAGGAAAACCAATCCTAAACGATGAGTTTTACGGCAATCTCCCAGAAATCCACGTGACCTGCGAGAAGAAGCGTTCCAAGAAGCCCACTGTGTACGAGAGCGTGGAGCAGCTCAGCAGGGATAGAGACCTGAACACTGGGGAGCTAGAGCACAGCAGTTATCAAGTCAGGGTACTTACTGGCAGGTTAGGTCCTTTTTGTTTCGAGTACCTATGTAGCCACTTATATACATTTTGGGAGGTGGGAGCGTCGACTGTCAAACTCGTCCGGTGAAGGTAACATCGCTATCAACTTCCTAGCATGGTGTAGGGTACTTTCAATTACCCGCCTGGCTAGATATCACCCTCAAGTTAGAAAAACTGTCACAAACACATAAGTGTGTTGAGGCAGCTGTCCTTGACAGCCAGTATGCAATCTAGGTCGAGCGTGATAATATCTTCGACCACATCGTCACTGACCATCAAGTGAGATAGTGGTGAAATGCTAGATCTGTACACTTTGTACCTACAGTATGAATAAAAACAAATTTATCACAGTGTGAAGTTGCCGTGGGGTAGGTACGCTTGACTGTACTACATAGGAAATCAGTTTTATGTACGATACTAGCTGCGCCCCGCGCCTTTACCCACGTGGTCATGAATAACGGTGATGATGGTTATCATTAAAATAAGCCTATATATCCAGGGTATAAGATATCTCCATACCAAATTTCATCGAAATCGGTGTAGCTGTTTTAGCGTGAAGAAGTAACAAACATGCACACATACACACAAACTTTCGCATTTATGATACTAGTAGCGCCCCGCGGTTTCACCCGCGTGGATTACGGTTATCCCGCTACCTCAATTAACCCACGGGAACTATACTTTTTCCGGGATAAAAGTAGCCTATATGTGTTAATCTAGGGTTTAAATATCTCCATACCAAATTTCATAGAAATCGGTATAGCCGTTTTAGCGTGAAGAAGTAACAAGCATACACACATACACACAAACACACAAACTTTTGCATTTATAATATTATAATAGTAGGAAGGATAATGTGCCTAGTCACTTCCAATTCAATTGACTAATCTACTGGGCTCATTTCGGAGACTTTTGTTATTCTGCGGGTCTCCTACTAAGAGATACACGTAGCTATATTGTGTTTGTTAGTTGTAGCTTGATAATAATATTCCATTGAAGTTCGTGGTAAGTAATTTGTAGTCTAAAGTCATTATAATGAACTCAACTATTCCCTATAGGGGTTAACCGACTACGAGTATATCCGACTGTATTTTATTTAATTTTCCTCGATATCTCAGAAACTACTTAACTAATTTTGATACAAAATTTATGGGACTATATCAGAAGTATACTCCTTCAAACCATAGACGCATATACTACATTCGTCTATGCTTCAAACGGAACAAAATCAAATCGGTCTACAATTGGCGGAAAAATCGGTGGACATACATTTAAAAAAATACACTGGAACATAGAGCCTCCTACTTTTTTGAATCGTCATCTTAGCTCCGTCGCGTAAAAAACAGTAAGAAGGAGGAAGTTAAAGTACAATACTTCTAATCAGAACCCTATGCTTAAAGGGGTACCTACTACTTCCAGTCTGTCAATGTTTTCATACGACATAAATTATAAGCTTTATAAATACAGTTTCAGGGTACTTATTGAAAAGAAAACTACTATGTTACTATTACAGGATAGTCCACGTGTGGCAGTGTCCAATCCTAGACCGATGCGTGGACGATATCCTGTACAGCTGGACCATCGGCCACCGCGACGGAGACGTAGAGAAGCAGACACAACTCGGCAAGGCACTGCTGTCTGTCTTTGTGCTTATTGACTTGGAGAATGATAGAAGTAAGACTCTTGTAGACAGACTTGGAGAATGATAGAAGTAGACACTAGTAGACAGTTATACTTATGATAGAAGTAGACACTTGTAGACAGTTATACTTGGATAATGATAAAAGTAGACTCTTGTAGACAGTTATACTTGGAGAATGATAGAAGTAGAATCTTGTAGACAGTTAGACTTGGAGAATGATAGAAGTAAGACTCTTGTAGACAGTTAGACTTGGAGAATGATAGAATTAGACACTTTTAGACAGTTATACTTGGATAATGATAGAAATAGACTCTTGTAGACAGTTATACTTGGAGAATGATAGAAGTAGAATCTTGTAGACAGTTAGACTTAGAGAATGATAGAAGTAATACTCTTGAAGACAGTTAAACAGTTAATTCTTGTCTCCGTGTTAGCTGTTAGATATTCAGTAGGTATAATTATCATTTCACCTATAAAACATCCCCAGCTGGGGATAGGCCTCTCGCATTGATCGCCACGAGCAGATTGGAAGTGGCTTACATTCAGATTATATCCGACTTACGTGGGATTATTCGTTTTAACAGATCTTATGACTACCGTATCGCTGGTTAAACCACGCTACGCTTGTTGAATCGCCATTTGAGAATCCCTGTTATCTGATAAACAGATATGCATGATACGTGATCCACTTCAATTTATTAGTCCGCTTGCGTAAAAGTCACTAAAGTCCGTTTTTCTGTTAATTTTTGGTCCGATCGTGGAGATAAAAGCCAAGCATAGCCCTCTGCATATCTCAACTTTATTGTGCAACTTTGAGGTTATTTATGGAGTATGTTTTCAGTTTCATATGCTGGACCTAATAGATTTTAAAATCTGTGCACAAGTTACGAAATCCTTTTTTTAAATTTAAATCTGAGCATTAATGATGAAGTTCTATGGACTGACAACGTTAAAAAATATTATGACTGAATTGAGAACCTCCTTTTTTGGGATGCGTTTTTAAGCGTCTTTTTGAAACAAATATCAATTCCTACAATTCAATTCCGATACTACAACTCGATATGCATAGCAGAACTTCATGTTATGATCCAGCCCCTAGAATTTTTCGGTTCGAGATATAAATAACAATAATCTGAAAGACTACACTTTATTATCTAAAACAGTGTTACAGTTTTATTTATTTATTTATCTACTCTTCAATTTCTCTGCCGCAAGTATGTCGCTGCACTGAAAATTAAACAAATGTTTTAAAATTTAAAATGTAACCTAATGGCTATAGGTACATATTTTTTAAAAAATGTTTACCGAAAAATGGAATCTACTTCAACACTCAAAAGTATGAAATAACTTGTTGAAGTCGATACCATGATAGTTCAAAAGTAACTGATATCAAAATATTGTGCTCGTGGTACCGACTTCGACAAGTTATTTCATACTTTTGAGTGTTGAAGTCGGTTACATTTTTTGTTAAAAAAATGTTTTTCTCTCTTTTTAGTGACCTTTGTTACTCATGGGATCAATTGTCATTGTGGTATAGATATGTTCACCGATATCTTCACCCGCTACAATAATATCGTGTAGGTATAAGCACGCATTTTTCAGTTTTTGACTTGTAACTCAAAAAGTTCTCGTCCGATTTTAATGAAATTTAAATGGGACCACACGGGAAAAAAAATAAAAAAACGATCAAAATCGGTTTACCCAGTCGGAAGTTATGCGGTAACAAACGTAAAAAAAGCAAACTGGTGATTGAAATTTTACTAAGGACCATTTTTTTTATCTTGCCTTAAAAAACTAATAGAATCAGGCCTATGTTACTGAGAGATAATGGTAGTGATTCGCTTATTCAACTGAACTAAACTAAAATTTTGGAAAACTAAATCAATTCATATACTATTACGATAAAGTCTAAATTAGTATGAGACTTATCAATAACATCACTAAAAGTAAAATATATTTATTAAATTTGCGGATAGTTTTAGCGAAATTAAGTTGCCATTTATTTGATGCCTACTAAAACTACCCGCAATTGGCCAACAGTTGAATAAAACTCGTCTAATATTAGTGACAGCGTTGTATGGAGTTATACGAATTTGAATTTTAGCGTAAATAGAATACGAGCTACTTCAATTTGAAAAATTTTAGTGAATTTTAGCTAGTTTATGTGATTAACAGAATTAGGGCCAATGTAGAATTCTAATGGTGAAAGAACTTTAGAAATCGGTTCGAGTGTAAAAGTCGGTTCAATTTTTTAATTATTTTTTTAAGTCGCGGTTGAGTCATGTTAATTCTTACGCAGAGTGCGATCGAGTATAATGACTCCCGGCCTCCAGGATGCCCTTGACTTTCCGTCTGTACGCGATTCAGTCTTACCGACTCTCACTTGTGGCTTAGATCGAAAAACGGCAGTCTTCCTCAATACTAAATTCAACCACGAGAGGTTGACGAAGCAGTATGGTATAACATTTTTTGTATCGGGTATGATCAGAGTAATGCATTGGAGCCTAGACGAAAATGACTACTTATTACTAAAGCGAGATAATTCACAAGCGGGTGTTAGGTGAATTTTCGCTGTCCGTTCCCGACTATGTATAGCAAGCATCGCCAACATACGCTTCGTATTAGCAATGAAGATACAAAAAAAAACAATCGATTGAATCGAAAATTGTGCTACTCGTATTTTGAATTCGATTGTCGATTTAGTAGTTCCTCACCATAATTATTCGAATAACAATATACAAACTACTAACTGTACTCCCGCTTCAATCCGCTATTATGTGTATCAGTAATTAGTAATAGCTGCGCTGTGCGACAAATTAGTAGTTAAAGTTGACACGGTAACAGTGCCAGTCATTGTCGCCCGCCACACGCTGTTCTTCGATAACAATTGACTAACATCAACTATTATCGACTAAACTGACCAATCGGCTAATTTGGTTAGCTTTAGTAAAAGTCATCCATCGCTGGTTCATACTGTAGACATGCCGCGCTAGTCTTGCATGCTCTGATGCCTCCGACACAGCAAACGCTGTGTTGCTACTGAACTTACTACCCATTATCATATGTAGTTAGCGTGTTGGATTATTATCTTACTTTCTGAATGATATTGGAATAAATAAACACCAGGCGTAGTCGAGAGGGGAGGGTGTTCCTCCCTCTGGAAAGGTCCGGCCTAATGGACGTGACATGGTCGTGGACGTGACGTGACGTGACGGTGGTTACTGCTATATTTGACGACGCCGCGTGGGCGGAAGTGCGTAAAGGCCATGCAAAAGTACTACTAATAAATGAGTACTTACAATCCCTGGGGTCTGGAAGCAATGTATAGTCTCGCCTCCAGCCATCGATGGTATTGAAGTGGTCTGGAACGGTTGGGAAGAAGACGACCCCTTGTTCTACCGCATCTTTTTTGATACAGCCGATAACTCCTAGCGCCAAACCTCCGAGGAGGATGGCATGCTTTGATCTAAGATACCAGGCAGCTAGCGGTCCACATGCCATACCACCTGTATATGAACATCGCGGTCTTCAGAAAATTAGAATAATTTAATAAAATATAAGTATATCTATTGTCTACATAACCCGCTTTGCATTAAGCCCCGTCGGATAAGTTCGAAAAGGGGGCAAAATTACAAATATTTTACTGGCAATTTTCCTTCAGGATTCTTTGAGGGGGTAGGGGGGGGGGGGGGGGGGGGGTAAATGGCAGTCTAAATTTAGGTTGCCGGTGTACTAGACCCGGGAGAATTTTAGGGTAATTTTTTGTTTACGAGTATTGATGTTTATTTTTAATTTTACGCGTAAAATTGTGATAGATAATGTTGATTAAAATAAAATTTCCTTTCTTATCAATTTTGGTTTTAATAAAAAAATAATTGTAGGATCGCTATTTTTCGATTAATACCCGAGAAAAGGAGGGGGTAAAATCTTATCATTGTATGACCAAGCTTATTAAACAATTTTAGAGAAAGATTGTTGCAAACAAAATTGTTAAAGAGGGTATGGTTTATGTTATTATGTACGTTTATGGTAGCTTGAAAACAAACTCAGCAAGTACCTTGACTTAGCTCACGAGGTAACCGCCATGTGGGATGTTGACTCGACGATCATTGTCCCGATAGTCGTTTCGACGAACGGCTTAATAGCGGAGAGCCTCGATCAACATCTTAAGAGGCTCTCGCTAGACGGTTGGATAAAGAGTCAAATGCAGAAGGCGGTACTCCTTGAAACGGCGCGTATTGTCCGGAGGTTCCTCACTCTGCGGCCCTAACCACCGGTAGCTTGGGCCCTGCCCCGCTGCTGGCGGAACTCTAGGTTTAGGTTTTTTAACACTAAACGTAAGAAAAAAAGAAAATAAAGAGATAATAATAATAAATGGTAATTTTTGTAAGTTTACAAATATGTACAGTATAACAAATACTTTAAAAAAATAAGCTAACAAGACTTAAAATTGACAATTTAGCAAAAGTGAAAGCTTTGTTTCCCACCAAGTCAAGGTCAAGGTAACGAGAACACTAAGGAAAGCTCGAAACGTCAAAGTAATCGATTTTTTTCTCGTGATTGTATGTTAATTTAGTTATGTTTTTAATACATGTTTTGTTATGTTAGTCCCGTTATTTTGTATAAATTATATATTTATTTTACTTTGTTCAAATCGCGAAGTATTAAGATTCCAAGAAGCGGGCAAATATCGCTGGTTGTATTTTTAGAAATCAGAATGAAGTAAAGATTGCGTTTAGCCCCTAGTAATAACTTAGTCACGAAGCGATGATAGCTCAGCGGGGGAGCGTCGCCTGTCAAACTAACAGACACTGGTTCGATCCCCAACAACAGCTTGAGCTTCCGGTGAAGGTAACACCGTTATCAAATTCCCAGCATGGTGGTAGGGTACTTTTGAATAACCGCCTTCAAGTTTGAAAAACTGTCACCAAACACAAAGTGTGTTCAGGCAACAGTCCTTGAGAGCCGGTGAGCATTCTAGGTCTAGCGTGATAACATCTTCGGCCACATCGTCACTGACCATCAAAGTGAGAGTGGTCAAACGTTAGATCTAGACAGCATAAAAAAAACTTAAGTCACGTAAATTACTTTAAGATTTGTAGTTAATTACTTACCCATGAAATAGTTCAATCCGTCATCCCGCTCCCTATACTTCAGAGCGCCGTTCGCCACCAGCGCGAAGGTAGCACCAATAAGACCCAGCGGAACCACGTGTCTTGCGTACCTTTGAAAAAAATAGAAGACTTATGAAAATAGATGGATGGAGAAATAACATTCCCTTATTTATATTGCTGTTTATTTATTACTAAGCTAGCTGCCGCCCCGCGGTTTTACCGGGCTACAGTTTTCCCTTTACGTACTTCAGTTATCCAACGGGAATCGTTTCAGGTCTAGCGTGACCACATCGTCACTGACCATCAAGTGAGATAGTGGTCAAACGCTACATCTATAAAGTACAAGCTGACCTGGCAAACTTTGTTCTTCCATTTAATGGCGGGTGGGGTACGAGGGTATACGAAAAAAAATACTCTACGTACGAGTATAAGAGCGGTTTCGGAGTACGACAACAACCACCGTGACACGAGATGATTAAAAAGTATTGTAAACCTGTATTCGATATGAAACAAGATAATTATTTAAAAGTAACTAAAAACCTGACTCCGTCAATATCTGCCATCATTATTAAACTCATTGAAGAATATTTCACTATTATTAGCATTCCCTATTGCATACTCCAATAAAACATTTAAGTTATATATATTTGTAATCACCGTTAAAAATCCTTTATTTTGATACCACACTCGATGTGTTTTTAAAAACATTTTTTGGGAGTACATTTTGGCGCAGAAGATCATATTTTTCTTTAATTTTGATTTAGCCGTTGTTACTTTCACGACTAAGGCGAATCTATTGACACCACTCAAATAAAAATATGACAAGCTCCTTTAGGCTCTAGGGCGTGCCAAAGAAATACACATACGTAAATATACATACACTCGAAAACCCCTCTTTCTTTTATGTCACTACATTTATGCGCAGACTTTAGCGCATACAGTTAACTAAAGTTAAAGCCTTAGCAGCATGTGCATAAGTTTGGTACACAGGTTGTAACTTTATTAGGCGTCCTTGCCATCCATGAGAACTCAAGGAGGCAAGGAGGCGTTATTGTTTTGTTTGACTAATAATCAATGGAAACCCATAAGGATCTCATACAAGTTATAGTGATTACCGGTTCAAAACAGAACGCAATCCAACAGCATGAGAGTACATCAACACGTCGTAGGTGCCCAGCACCAGCCCGCTGATGATGCCGTAGCGGCTGGTCACCATTACCTAAGAAACTACATTGTACATTTCATATGCCATAATCTACAGGATGGTTTTTTGAGAAGAGCGGTGATGGCCAAGTCCGAAACCAAGAGAGTTAGACAAAAGTCGTGAAAGGAGTCATGCCCTCGCTTTATATGAAAACAATAATGTATATTTATTTTTTTCAAAAATCTCTTACTTTTGACGGAAAATGACCCGAACGATTTATCAAAAAAAAATCACCTTGTTATTGAACCAATGGATCCTGTTACTGATAATCGTGGTCATGATTTACCATTCAGTATATCATGGCACCGACTTCAACAAGTTATTTCACACTTTTGAGTGTTGAAGCCGGTTCCATTTTTTGCCAAAAAATGTTTTTTACCCTTTTCAGTGACCTTTGCTACTCACGGGATCAATTTTATTGTGTATGTGCACCGATGTCTTCACCCGCGACTATAATATCGTCGAGGTATGAGCAGCAATCTTCAGTTATTGCAGTGTAACTCAAAAACAGCTTGTCTGATTTTGATGAAATTTAAATGGGACTACCTCGGTAATGTACTTACTCTATCAAATAAAAGAAGAATGATCAAAATCGGTTCATAAACGACGAAGTTATCCGCGAACACACATAAAAAAATATAAAGGGTCTAATTCAGTAACGTCCTTTTTTTCAAGTCAGTTAAAAATAAAACGTAGCCTTTTAAATGGACAAAGTTAGGTACATATCTGTGCGAAATTTCATTAAACCCAACCCAGTAGTTTCGGAAATTAGCCCGGACAATCATCGGGACCCGAGATTTTTATATATCTAGATAAGGGTGGTGTTCCAACAAAAAAAAAGTATCTCGTTGTACACCAATTCGTTCTATCGGCTATTATAGTATATAGTTACTTATCTATGGCTATAACCAACATCTAGGTATCCATCAGTTGGACTAGAGATTAATTGTTGATCAGCTTTTTAGCAAGTAATCCAGACCCTTTTTATTATTATCTACATATAGAGGGACCATCGTTTGACTAATCGTCAGTGACCATGTCACAGTAATGTTATCTCGACCATGTCGTCGAAAGTTGAATCACAGTAGACCGAAAATATCGGCTGTTACTTGAGGACTGTCGCCGGAACACACATAGGTACGAAGCATGGCCGTGTAAATAATGAATTTCTGATAATAAATTCAAACTTGCGGGTGGTACCTAGCCAGGCGGACAAAATACCTTCTTGTCTATGTCACATCCATCTGGAGTGTCGTAATATCGGTAGTAATTTCTTGAATATTTATCGTCGCATTCACATGAAGACATTTCTCGTACACTGATATTGTTTTAAAACATAGAAAACCTTAATGCTGTTAATATGCAATAATTTTATGCATTTAACAACCACCAACACATGATCACCAATATGAAAGTGACAGGATATTTCCAAACTCTTTCAACCTTTGATGTATGTCAATGTTAAAAAAATCTTAAGTCAATTTTTCCATTGAACAAATTTACCAAACAGGTTTAATTTATTTTATTTTGTACTTCTCCGCTGCCAAGAACAAGAAAATTCGTAGGATCCCTTGTAGAATGTTACTTTGTCTAAGGCTACAGGACTAATAATAGTTAAACAGAAGTTTATATTGTTATAAAAAGTTCCATCATCATAAAAATATTTAAGTTAAGATTAAAGGTGCTGCCAATAGGACAAGTGACAATTTGCTTCCCGTTAGACTTACAAGTAAGACTCCAACTCTTTTCTATACAAATTACAAACTGCTACGACAACTTGTAGTTTCTTTGTGAAGTTAAGTTAGTCTGAGTGAATAATGTAATTACCATAATTACAACGCGTTACAGTGTAGGTATACCGGGCGAGGAAAAAGTATGGAAACCCCGAAAAATTCGGAAAACCTCACGAGGTTAGTCGTGAAACAAAGCCAACATACCCGTGGTAATTTTTAACGAGGAATCCAACGGTAATGTCAGATTTGATCTTGAACCTCATTTTCAAGGTTATTTCAAGATTATTATATTGTATATAGTATTAGTATATCCGTTTATGCCAACTCTTATTTTACTTCACACAGTGCCCTTCTATCTGAGTTGCTGGTCGTTAATATATTCTTCAATCTACCTGATTAGCAATACCAGTCGCTCCACGTCTAAATCTAGAATAAAAATGCTGTAGCATCTACTGCAGTTATTTCTATGGGAATGACTCCCTCTAAATCTCAATGTAAATTAAACGAAGAACTCGCAGCGTAGGTATCTTGTCTATACCGTCTGGACCGATCAACTAGGTTGGTACAGCAAACTAGAGCATTTTCAACTGGGTATTTTAAGAAGTTCGTCATTGCCTTAAAAAATCAGGCGCTCGACCAATTCGAAGGTAATTTCGATGTTTACCTGAAGCAGGAATTATTTGTACCCCATTCATATAAACGATTGAATAACGCTCGTACCTACCGTCTGTACAAACTATCTTTACTCTATCACAGTTTTGTTTTTAGATTAATGTGGTTGTGCTAGATAATTGACAGTTAGAACTGAGTTAAATTGCTTCACGGTGTGATACGGCTACGCTACGTCAGCGGGGACTCACTATAATTTCTGCTTTGACCATTGTAAACTCCTTTGGCCGGGCCACTAGCCTAAACGTCAATGCATATCAGCCGATTATTTCCTATACTTTTCAGAGACAAGCTCGTGCTTCAGTGCATGAGAACGCTATGGGGTGCTGCTATATAGATTTCTATCACTGCACATAATCTTTTTTTAACCGACTTCAAAAAAGGAGGAGGTTCTCAATTCGACCCGTATGTTTTTTTTATGTTTGTTACTTCAGAACTTTCGACTGGGTGAACCGATTTTGATGATTCTTTTTTATATGACAGCTTCCCGTATGGTCCCATTTAAATTTAATCAAAATCGGTCAAGCTATTTTGAGTTACAGTCCTATAACTGAAAATGCTACGCATACGTGGATGACTCAATAGTTGCTGGTGGAGAAATCGGTGAACACGCACAATGACAATTGATCCCGTGAGTAGCAAAGGTCACTGAAAAGGGTGAATACATTTTTTTTAACCAAAATATGGAATCGACTTCAACATTCAAAAGTGTTAACAACTTGTCGAAGTCGGTACCATGATAGTTCAAATGTTACCGTTATCAAAATATTGTGCTCATGGTATCGACTATGAAACGATGGATACTATAGTATCCATATAGTTTCACATTCTTCGTGCCATGTAAATAAGTATCAGACTTTTTGGCTCCAGGATTGACGACTCTTCGACCCCTGTCGTCACTATTAGACATAGTGCGACCGCCGCCTGACAGAGGCTCTACGGTCGAAGTACACTCGACTCCTTTTGGATGTGAGGTTAGTATTATTTTACAATACTTACTTGTACACGTACAAGCAAAATAATACTAGTTATTATATTCATAGTTATTGGCTCCCAAAAAATAGTTAATTCTAAATAATAGTACTGTTATTAAATGGATTTTTAATAGCATAAGTGCATAAAAAATATTGTTATATAATTGTTATATTTAATGATTTATCTAATTAATGAACTAATGATTTTTACAAATTCATAATTAAATATTGTATTATGTGACTTGCCTAGTATGACTAATGTTATAAGGCCAATAAATTATTCCTTTTTATTCTAGTTAATAAAAGTTACTTTAGAAAACTAACTATACTTACTATAGAAAAATACGCTCGTACTTATGTTTTTTCTTTAGGGTTTGTTAAAAATGGCATGAGTCTGTGGAGTATAAATAGTTTTTCAAATAAAAAGTTTAAAAAATCTTTCTGTCGTCGGTTCCTATTTTAAACATAAAGAAGAAATAGGTGCATGCACGTTACTTGAAGATGAACATATTAATTGAAAGCTGAAGCCTTAGCGGTTATAATCGAAACACTACTGCTACTAACGAGAGCTAAAAAAGACACATAACCTTAATCTCCACTCTATATCCCACTAATCTTACTAATATTATAAAGGCAAAAGTTTGTATGTTTGTTACCCATTCACGCACAAACGGCTGCACCGATTTCGATGAAATTTAGTATGGAGATAGTCCAGACCCTAGATTAACACATGGGCTACTTTTAATTCCGAAAATAATTGCTGCTCCCGTGGGTTAAATAAATAATAATTCAAAATCCTCTGTTACTCCTTCATGCTCAAACGGCTGTACCGATTTCGATGAAATTTGTTATGGGGATAGTTTAGACTCTGGAATAACACATAGGCTTCTTTTATCCCGGGAAAAGTATACTGCCCATAGAATAACTGAGGTAGCGGGTAAATCGTAATCAACGCGGGTGAAACCGCAGGGTGCTACTAGTTTATTGACGTGATAACGTTTTATAAATTGATGAATACCAGCAACACTCATGAAAAATAGTAACGTTCCGCGTAACGTTCCACCTGAGTTTTGTATTACATAAAATAATCAAAGTCAAAGTCCAAGTCCAAGTTAATGTCAAAGTCAAAGTCAAGGTCAAGGTCAAAGTCAAAGTCATAAATGATTATGACGTTATCACGTAAATCTATCGTCCGTAAACCGACTTTACAGACAACCATTTTTTTTTATATTGATAAAATCAGAAATCGATATTAGCAAGTCCTTCAAAATCACATCATATTTTGCATCCCTCTTACACGTCAACTTATCTTCATGCTTTTTACGTGAGAATGTTGAAACGTGCCTAAAATCTGAAGCCGATTTCTTCAGGTTTTCCTAAACGCTGTGACCAGGGGGTCCATTTGTGGCGTGGTGGGGAAGAGGCCGTCCCTGATGCTCGCTGATACTGCTACCGCACTGGGGTCTGAAGGCGGACCTGTGTTCACCGAGGGACCCACGTAAATATTTCATTTAATCTTACGCGACGCGCAATCGCTCGGTTACTGCTACTCGCTTTCGCTGATTAAACAGCATAAATAAACTAACGATCGTCGTAGCTGAGTGATCGGTGACACTTACTTTAGAACCGCGACTCTGGGTTCGAAACCCAGCTAGGGCAAACATTTATGTAATAGGCACAGATGTTTGTCCTCGGGTCTTATATGTTTGTGTGATTTGATTGTCTGTGTGCATTCCCCCTGCGACATGGGCTATCCTAGTGCGGGGGTGCGAGTGTGACTGCGTTCTTAAAAAATCTTAACCGTAACGCTATCGATGTACAAGTATTCATCCAAATCCTTAATAGTTTCAGAGATAAAGTTATTTAAATGAGTTGCTCATTCATTATCATACTCATATTATAAATGCGAAAGATTGAGAGTATCGATGTATATATGTTTGTTACTCTTTTACGCTCAAACGGCTGGACGAATTTGGATTGTATGAATTTGTTATCTAAATACTTCAGGCCCCGGAATAATACATAGGCTACTTATCACCATCATCAATCATCACCACGTGGGTAAAACCGCGTGACACATCTAGTACAGTATGTGTTTGAAAGTGACAAAATATCCTAAGGTTAAATTTTCGACGGAAAAAGTTGGATTTGAACCCACGACTAAAGAATACCGTCTTGCCGCTTTTCCAACTAAGTTATAGTTGGTACCACTCCACAGGCAAGCTCAAACGGCTTAGCATATGCTACGAACGAATCTACAGTGCTAATTTAGAATTAATTTGGTATCATTTTAGCAAAGAGCTCATAGGCATAGTGGTGTGCAGCGTGTCCTGGTGGCGGGGTGAATGGGTCGGGCTTACATTGATGGCTCCTCTAGTATCTGTTCTCGCAGCCAAGTTGCGAGTGGCCCAGAAACCTGCACTGTCTCTGACGTTGGGTCCACACCAAGACATCTTAGGTGAGTGTTTAATTGAAATCACATTCGCTTACAGTTGTAAAATTCAACTATACATTCTCACAGCGAATTGATGAGTTTGTAACGGAGTGGATTTTGGTAAATTTATCGATCGACATGGTGAAATAATTATTTGTTAGTATTTTTTATACACACAGGATGAATATGCATATAAACCAAACAACACACACATACACACGCACACACAAATGATTTAATATTTATTAGGTGTCCTTTAATGTACTTATACTTTAACGTAAATTTAAAGAGAAGCCATCGTACCCCGAAACACAGTACAAACTAGTTTGCGCTCAATGTGTTCACTTTATACTATAAACCAAAAGTTCATGTCAAATAACTTATTTGTATTTTTATTTATATAGGTGGGCGATTATCTAACCTTATATCTGATTCTTGTTATAACAAGCGTCGGTGAATCATGTTATAATGATGATAATACAAACGTTTCAATAGGGAGCCTTAAACATTGGAAGGCTAAATAATGTTTATTTGTTGTTTTGCAGGTAGTATAGACAAGACGACGGTGTTGGTGCGGTGCGGGGCGGCGTGGGGGGCCGGGGTGTACCTCGGGGGCGGGTATGTCGTCACTTGCGCACACGTCGTTAAAAATGTAAGCTTTTTATTGTTGAACTAGCTGCGATATAGCCGAGGCCGTTGCTTAACGCAGTTGATAGGCGCTCGCGGGTGTTGACAGGCAGAGAGGGCGGGACAAATCCTGATGCGTGTTGATTTAAAAAATTACAAAAATGTACTCTCCAGCTGATCAAAGGCTCAAAAAAAGAAATTAATCAGATCTTTAAACTTTTCAATCTCCTTTCCTCTGGTGTAAGATAAAATTGAAGCACATTTTGTGACTTGTCGTTACAGCGAAAAGTTTTGATTAAGGAAAGTATGGTGGTTACATTTTTTTTTCACTAATAAATTAGCAAATGCAATCGAATTTTGTTCCATCAGAATTGACCTGCTTAAACTTTTCTCATATTATATATTTTAGATGTAAAAGTTTATTTGGATACGATAGTTTTTTTAGATTTCATCAGAATGAGCAAGATACCAAATTGTTTATTTAGCAAATTATCAAGCGGAAACCACGGACTGGCAAGCGCAGCATAGGACGTCTATCGATAACGTGGACAGACGATCTGACCATGATCGCTGGTCGCATCGCATTCTTCAGCCGTCCTTGAGTCATAATGTAACAACAAACAAACAGATAGACGGAAATGAAATAAACGGTAGAATCTTTCTTGGTTGGTATTAGCACCCCTGCCTGGTTTTGTGGAAATAATTTCTATGCGCAGATTTTTGTGATTTATACTATTTTATCAAAGTATAAATATCCCGGTAATAACAGTAATAATACCCTATTTATTTTTTAGTTTACTCATTCTAAAGTGTCGCTCTACTGCCACGGTGTGAAAGAGACGGCTATAGTCCGGTACAAAACCACAGACGACAAAGCGTACGACTTAGCTCTGCTCTACACGAATCCGCAATATTGGAAACATTTGACTCCAGCTGTATTAGCGGAAGGTTCTGCCGAGAAAGGTATGATATATTTTCTTCCTTGCCAAAGTTTTTTTGACTTTACTTTCCTTAGGCCTTTATTATAACAAAACTACCCCGGTTTCACCAGCGTGGACTACGATTATGCCGATACTTCCGTTATCCGACGGGAGCCGTACAGTATTCAACATCAGAAATAGCCTATGTGCGACCAGACCATATAAAGTATAAAGGTTGGTACGGCGTAACTACCTGCGGCTGAGTTACCCACCCTGCCAGTATAACAATAAAAAAACTCGTACATACCACGTGCGTGTACCTAAATTACTCAATGAGCATAGATATATTTCACAGTAGAAATAGCATAATTAAAAATACAATTACAAACACCTACTTCAGCATCACTGAGAGTACGTAGTTTTTATACAAACACTATATATATTCATATACCCACATAAGGATGTGTTGAATCATGATATTTACAAAATTTTTATGTACTGTGCACTTTATTACCCATATGCGGAAACTTTAAAAAGCTTACATTAACTTACTTACAAATATCCATTAGCATTCCATATAAGCTGTAGTTTTCCTAAGTGAATAAAAAAAAGACGTGTGGCACTCGGGGACTGCCGCGGTAAAGCTATTGCATAGCATTTTTTATCAACTTATGCAATTAATATATTAATAGCTTATACAGTAACGCCGATACAACCAATGCCACCTAGAGGCGAGTTGCTGAACTGAAAAGACAAGCATGATATTTCAAAAAAGTCATTAAAAGCTCTGCTATTCATCGATAGATGGCAAAACTAAAAAGTATCACCGCTGTGCCGGTCAGAGTTGGGGGTGTTAGGTTATTTTCGTTACGGAATTTCTGGATTCGGTCTCCACGCTCAAGGCCCGCGAAGCTATGCAATAGCTTAATAAATAAAATAAATAAACAATCAAACGCATTCATATTTACACCCCCGCGCTATAGGATACTCTGTGTTGCGGTAGATATGGACACGCACAATCACTTGACAGAAATATCCAAGACCCGAGAACACATGTCATATCAATGCTCATCACAGAAATGTTTGCCCCAGTCGGGATTTAACGGGGGATCGCGATTCTAAAGTCAATGTGGTTGCATAAGCCAAGACTATCGTCTATGAACTTCTTAATTTATATGTGCTAGAATTCATTCGGAGGCTTATTTTATAAAACGACAATTCGTAATTAACCAATAAGTGTCAGTCACATAGAAAAAAATTTTCGTTTATCAATCGTAAAATACAAATCCACGATCGTAATAATTGTCACTGTATGTGTACGACTGACATTTGTTAGTTTACTACTATATTTTGTCGTTTTATGAAATAGGCATCATTTATTAAAAGATTCTATGTTGGGGTGATTGAGTATTTTTGTCTATAAATATGTAACATAAGTAACATAAATCGAAAGAAATGTACTTAGTAAATTCCACCCATTTGGGTTTAAACATGCTCTAATTGATCTTTATTGCTCTTTATATGAATATCATCTAATTAGGCAGTTCTTACAAAAACACAATATAGATGTGAAATCTCACTTTCGATTGATGCTCCTAAGTATGCAAAGCATATAATTAGTTAATTATTAAGAAATATCGAAGCGCAGTCTATGATTATTTTCTGAAAATATTATACACTTGGACACTACCATCCCTTTCTTTTACATTCAAAATAGGTGTCGCTGACAGCGATAAGGCACCCCTATATAAGGCATTTTTGTATAATATCATTTCTATGGTTAATTTTAATGTGTTCCATAAAATATATCTGTCTGTCTTAACCTTCATAGGAATATATACTCGAATATTCCAGGAGAATCAATCCTAGCAGCTGGCTATCCATACTTCAATGAGAATAATCTGGAAGACCTGAAGCCGACTGTAACTACGGGACATGTCAACAACGTCTCACCATCCATGATACAGACGTCTTGTTGTGTTCAATCTGGATTCAGGTGAGGGTAGGAACAATGGGAATAATTATCATTAGCTAAATACTTAATAGATCTAAATGGTGCCGTGGTGGTACCGGCCTAGAATAGTACTCCCCCATCTCTTCACGCGGGTGCCGTAAGAGTCGGCTAAGGGACTACGTACCAGAAGGTGGGCAGCAGCGCCTTCTGAGGATTGAAAATCATACAGCGCTCGCCAACCCGCCTGCAAAGCGTGGCGAGTATTGGCAAATCTTCCAGACGCCCCATGGCTGAGAGAAAAAGATCTAACGTTTGACCACTTTCTCATTTGATGGTCAGTGATGCTGTGGTCAAATGTGCGAAATAATTATTGGAACTGATAATGAAATATTCTCTTTCATCTAAAAAAGCTGCTGACGCTTGGTTGGATATACCTATGTGAGTATCCAATAAATTATAAAATTAAAGTCGTTACAGTCTACAGTACAGGTGTACCTAGATATTCTGAATTCTCCTTGTGATACATTTTTCATGCCCCATTTGGACGTCCTTGGGCGTGGACTACTGTGAGTAGTCAGAGGTCAATGTCCGAAATTATTCCTGCTTCGCGACCGTACTGTAAGTCCTTATGGCATGACGGTAGTAAGGCTTGCACTGTATGATGCGTCCGTCTTTATCCGATACCTCTTCACTATTATCAGTTAGCTGTGAACTCCGCACATTACTGCTGATTTTTCTGCCTGAGAAAATAGTTCCTCTACAATGTAAATTCCAATCTATGTTTCTGAGCCACGAGTTTTTTGTCCGTCCAACGCGTCATTTCCCTTGTACTTCCCATAACCATGGTTTTAAGAAGTCGGTACCGATATTTAATCCATCTAGGTTAAATCCTTTTCTGTTCCAGTGGCGGTCCGATCTTTCGTATAAACAAGGACCGTAGTGTAGAAGTAGCTGGCATAATTGTGAGCAACGCAAAGACTGAGACCGGAGCTTGCTATCCCTACATCAACATGGCGGTGCCGGTCAAAGTGTTTGCACAATATATACAAGCTTTTATTGAAAACAAAGGTAACACTTTCCAATTTACGTCTATTTATTATATACTTACCTATACTGTGTGCCGTGAGGTACCGGCTTAGAATTGTACCCCCCATCTCTACCCATGGGTGCCGTAGGAGTCGGCCAAGGAATTACGTACCAGAAGGTGGGCAGCAGCGCCTTCTGCGGATAAAACTAACATACTGCGTTCGCCAACCCGCCTGCCAAGCGTAGCGAGTACTGGCAAATCCCCCTAAAAGATATGGGAGAGGCGTATGTCCAGCAGTGGATTTTCTATGTTAACCTGTATATACACTGTAAGTGGTTGCCGTAGACTATGGATATCTGGAAAACCATTTGTAATTGCGATGCGATGCTGATACCTAGGAAGTTTATCAGTAGTCCTCCTTTTACTGAATCTGCTAGTGGACTCGTTGTAGCTTTGAGACAATACCGAAAGATGTCGTGCCACATTTTTAACCGACTTCAAAATAAGGAGGACGTCTCTCAGTTCGTCTGTATTTCTCTCAGTTCGTCTGTATTTTTTTATGCTTGTTACCTCAGAAGTTTCGATTGGGTGAACCGATTTTGATGATTCTTTCTTTATTTTTACCTTACATATATTGATGATAAATTAGAACCATCACTATAGACTAAGAACTCAAATACATATTAACTATACAACTATATATAATTAATACTAAAACTTAATTTAAAAGACCCACTGTGGACTTATACTTCGACTACATGCTTGGCGAAGTCTCTGTTTAAATTAACAGTGTTCGGACCCAAATTCTCTACCCTCAATGCCATAAATATGTAAGCCCAGTCAAGGTTTACATATTTATGTCTTTTGACATTTTTAACTTTGAAAATTGAAATTTACTTTAAATTATTTTAGGCTAATCGTTATAAACAAACCAGATTTATTTTTATTCCAGATGAATCCAAGCTGAGTACGATAGAAAATAAACAAGAAATCATCCAGGCGCAATGGAGGTTGCTTCCGTACAGATCCAAAATATGATATTTTTCACGGCTATACTATATCACATAAATATAAGAATTAAAACATACATTCAATTTGAAACCTTATACGAAGGGCTCATGACACGCCATACTTACAACAGATAAAGCAGATTAATATCTAATTGTGTTGTATTTCTCCAAGAAATAGGGAATTGAAATAAATATTAATTAATTGAGCACTCAGTACGAACTCCCAGAATATTCCAGAAAGAATTTCCGATAAGATTTTATGCTACCCTCTACTTACTTACTCGTATTACATTAAAAAATCAACCCCACTAGATTGATTTTTTTTATGTAATCTTAAAACACTAGACTAATAATACTACCAGTTGTACACATAGAGAAACTTTAAAACTCTGTGGTAGAACTTAACAGTACACTTAACTACACAGTACACCGCACTAATAGTGCGTCGAACATATTATGGTACAGTGTACAGTCAGATGCTATCAAACTTTTTTGCCTACCGCCCACTTACCCCACAAACTAAATAATTTTCAGCGATCCTCAATTTTGTTTTAATTTTCCGGGGCCCTTACCGCCCCTTCAAGGCCTCCAGCGATCACAAGGAGGCGTTATCGCCTACTTTGAGAAAGACTGGTACACCATGCCTTGCAAGACCTACAACATACTTAGAGTTTATGGTTTATTGCATTACCATCATGCTAGGAGAAACTTACGATCAAAATTTTGAAGGAAAACTTTCGGCTATCCTTGCTAATTAAGCTGTATGTTTCAAGTTAATTAAAATTGTTTTATCACTCCGAAGCCTGCCGCTAAGCTCTGACGTGGTTTCCGCTTCCACGATCACTTTTAATTATTCATTGTCAACTGGGGTCTCCGGCCGTCCACGAGGATTGTTCTGTAGGTCATCATTTCCAGAAGAGAACGAAAACTTTGAACCAAAAACCGATACGTTTATGGTTCCAACAACGTTTTGTTTTCATTTACGGTAGCTTCCTCATATACATGATTAATTCTTCGAGCTGTTTATGCGACGCTGGTGCCACGGTATAACTGGTATTCGTATATAACCCGATATTATAAGTTTTCCATATATAATTGTGGACAGAACGATCTCAAAGAAAAATAAAATGGCGTGATACCGCCAACATCATTAAATTGATTAAAAAATCACGAACACACAAGCGCCAATTTGAAATAAAATTGAACTGGAAACCAAACGCCAGATATTTGAGATCAAAGTGACCAGATTAGCAAAACGCCAAATTTATATATAGGTAAGGTAAGTTAATATTACCCATGAAAATAACACATATATTTTCCTTTTTTTACACTGTATGGATCTAGCGTTTGACCACTATCTCACTTGATGCTGAGTGACGATGTGGTCGAAGATGTTATCACGCTAGATCTAGAATGCTGAACTGGGAACCAAACGCCAGATATTTGAAATCAAAGTGACCAGATTAGCAAAACGCCAATTTTATATATAGGTAAGGTAAGTTAATATTACCCATGAAAATAACACATATATTTTCCTTTTTTTACACTGTATGGATCTAGCGTTTGACCACTATCTCACTTGATGCTGAGTGACGATGTGGTCGAAGATGTTATCACGCTAGATCTAGAATGCTGAACTGGGAACCAAACGCCAGATATTTGAAATCAAAGTGACCAGATTAGCAAAACGCCAATTTTATATATAGGTAAGGTAAGTTAATATTACCCATGAAAATAACACATATATTTTCCTTTTTTTACACTGTATGGATCTAGCGTTTGACCACTATCTCACTTGATGCTGAGTGACGATGTGGTCGAAGATGTTATCACGCTAGATCTAGAATGCTCACTGGCTCTTAAAGACTGCTGCCTGAACACAATATGTCGTGTGTTGACGTTTGCTGATAGTTTTTCAAATTTGAGGAAGGTAGCTAGCCAGTAACGGTGTTACCTTCACCTGAAGCTCAAGCTGTTATTGGGATCGAACCAGTTTGACAGCCGACGCTTGTCCCGCTGAGCTATCATCGCTTCATTCCGGGAATGTACGGTTCCTGTAGAATACCTGTAACGGAAAAACTATGGTCTACGCGGGTGACTCCGCACAACGTAGCTATTATTTAGTTATGTTCGCATTAATAACACGTTGTTAGGAAACTCAATTTCCGGGTATCTTAGTCTCAGCGTGTCCTAAACCGGCTGCCTAATGTGGATAATTTATTCAAAATACGCCCTGTCTGCGGTTACCTACAAATATAAAAAAACATATGTTAAACACTATTCAATACAACTGACATAAAATTACTTAAAGAACTTTTAATATAAAATGATTTTTTTTGTATTTGTTTGTACCAGCTAATTAAATACAATATGTTATCTGAATTATTGTTTGTTGCGATTGTGTATGTTCAAGCCTTCCGCGACACAGGAAATCCTGGTAATTAAATGAGTGATTAAAAAAATGTTAACTAACGTTCTCCGTTTCATTTGATACCTACGATACAGAGTTTTTAACCGACTTCCAAAAAAGGAGGAGGTTCTCAATTCGACCCGTATGTTTTTTTTTGTGTTTGTTACCGCATAACTTCCAACTGGGTGAACCGATTTTGATCGTTCTGTTTTTATTTAAAAGCTGGTGCTTCCCGTGTGGTCCCATTCATTTCATCAAAATCGGACGAGCACTTTTTGAGTTACAAGTCAAAAACAGAAAAATGCGTGCTCATACTACACGATATTATAGTAGCGGGTGAAGACATCGGTGAACATACCTACACCACAATAACAATTGATCCCATGAGTAACAAAGGTCACTAAAAAGATTTTAAAAAATTTTTTTACCAAATAATGGAACACTCAAAGTATGAAATAACTTGTCGAAGTCGGTACCATGAACACAATATTTTGATATCAGTTACTTTGAACTATCATGGTACCGACTTCAACAAGTTATTTCATACTTTTGAGTGTTGAAGTCGGTTCCATTTTTTGGTAAAACAATTTTTATGCCTATGCATTGACGTCCTGCTAGGCTTACGTTGAAATTTTTGACTGATCCACGAACTAAGTATATATGATGCTAACGCATGACTGTGATCTCATTAAAGCTGCCAGATACAACATAGTAGGATTTACTAGCATCACGACTTACCGGAACAAGTGAAGATACCATTTCGTCGTTCCGTGGCCACAAACTAGATAGAGTAGGTACTGTTCCGTGGCTAAAGAGCAATTCAAGGAAAACCTTCTACCAGCATTACAATCACAATCAGTCAAATGCTTATCAACTCTGGCAACTAGCAACGATGATAACGATTTATCGATACGTATTTTTATGGAGATTGAACAACTGTAAAGTCGTTGGACAGAAAAAAGTTGTTAATTTTTCTAGTCCTGTTTTAGGGACTTTTTCTTCCCTAAAAACTTAAATCTATTGTAATCTAATTTTTACCGTCGGGGTACGCAAAGCAAAACTATGTGCCGTAAATCGTAATCTTCATATATTGTTGCATAAATACTCAGATAAATAAACCAGCTATATTCTTAAAGGATAGATAGCGTTAAATGAAGTAATACATCTTAATTTAACGACACTCATATTTTTGGATAGATGGTTCCCATATTTCAAAAATAATATTTTAACACATAAGTATTGTCGGGTGCGATAATAGTATGGGGCAGAATTTTTTTTTAAAATCGGTGTAGTGTTACATATTTTTTTATAACACAATGAAGTCTTCTTTCAGGGAAATAACCTAAGTACCATCTGTATACCACAGTAGTGGTACGACCAAGGAATCATCTGCCTAAAAATATTGCTTTGACTGTTGCTATAGTTTTCAACTTTCTTATTAATTGTTAATAAATTACTCATATAATTAATTTATTAATAATTATTTAATTGTTGAAGCTTTCTTAGCTTAGAAAAGACGGAAAGAAAATCGAAAACTATAGCACTCGTCAAAGTAAATAGTATTGCTGACATTTGTTTGTTTACTACGATTTGTCGTTTTATTAAAATATACCCCTGTTTAATATCAAGTAATTTCTTTCTTAGCCCCCTAGAAGATCCTCAGAGTACTTCTTATCAATCTTTTTACATGGAAACCATAGATTAGTATAGGCTAGTAGGTCCTGTCCCCAGACTACGACCTGTAGGTACGAACAGTCGACCAAGAAAATGGTTCGCCAGTTTTCACAAAACTGTGCGGAATAATAATAGTTATAGATACTACCTTAAATTAGATAGATCTAAGGATGAACCTATCTCACTGTCAGTATATTGTTTTGTGTTTAATGGGACGATACTTTTATTAAAATTAAACACTAATAACTAATTACAATACTGCAGCTACTACACTAAAATTTGAGCAATCCACTAGCTATTTATTGCAGCCTATGAATAACTCAAATTCTCTAACTCGCTACCAATTGGCAGCGAGCCAAGAATGCTAGCTGCATTGCCACGTTAAATTGATAATAAAAAAAAATGTTTTGATACTTTATACTCGTAGATCTAGCGTTTGACCAGTATCTCACTTGATGGTCAGTGACGATGTGGTCGAAGATGTTATCACGCTAGACCTAGAATGCTCACTGGCTCCCAAGTACTGCTGCCTGAACACATTATGTGTTTTTGGTGACAGTTTTTCAAATGTGAGGGTGGTAGCCAGCCAGGCGGGTATTCGAAAGTACCCTACCACCATGCTGGGAATTTGATAACGGTGTTACCTTCACCGGAAGCTGAAGCTGTTATTGGGGATTGATAATAAAAATAATGATCCGTTGTGCCAAATATATGCCAGCATTTTGGTCACGCGTCACATCGCGAGTGGTTTACGTAGAAAGAGAAGGGACATTTACGGTGATATACGATATTTGGCCGACTGTACCCATAGATAAGAGATAAGTCCACTACTTATGTTAGTGCCTGTAACTGCCTGTTGTGTTTGCTTGTTCCTCTTTTTATCTACCTACATCAAACGGAGTGATTACCATGCACGTAATAATATACTCTAGACTGCGTACTGTTACCTGAACAACGAGCCAAGCGAGAGGCTCACAACAGAGGCTCTATGTCACTCTCCCATAGAGTGACAATGATGATGTTATTGGATGGATTTCTTTAAGTTATACAACTTATTAAGAACTAGCTCCCGCCCGCAGCTTTGCCCGCTTGGAATAATTTTACAACGGTCGTACATGTTATTTCCTAACTATTTTATTCTAAACTCGTCTAAAAGGGTGTATACCTATAGTACTTTTCCATTAGAAGTCGTTTGAGTTACCTATACTCAAAATATTCAAATATGAAATGAAAGTTAACTATTATGTTTTTATTTGACTTCTGATAATTTGCATTAGTTTTATAGGTATGTACGTCGAGATATTCAACATAAAAGATATGGCGCTGAAATAACGTATCACATTTTAAAAAAATACATTTTGTTTAATTATTTGTCAAACGACTTTCTATTTAAAAAGAAGGTCGAAAATGTGTGCTAAAAATAAACGAAAATAGATTTATTTCGAATTTAATACAAATATAATTACTGCATATCAAACATGACTTATTAATATTGTTTTGAGAAGTTTTTACATAAGGCCAATTTACTGCCCAAAATTTCGTAACGAATTTTTATTTTTCGTGATGAAATATTTTTAAGTTCAAACAGGAACTAGCCAATGCTTTTAACAATTGTAATTCGTGTAATTCATCATTAAAACATTATACAGGGTGGGGCGCGGCGGAGAAAACAAATGCTTTAATTTAGTATGAAACATTTGCTATAATATTGACAGAATCCTATATTTATTTGTAAGCTAGAAGGTACGAAGCGAGGACTGCACACGACTGAATTTTTTGTTGTTATCCGCATCACATATAAACTTTTTAGCCATTGTTGCGTTTTTTCTTTTTCTTTTTTCGGAAAACTGTAAGAGAATAATATGACGTATGAATACTTATCAACCTCAAGAATTCATGGTCATCCTAGTCATCAATTTTATGTTTTTGTTAATTTGCTGAAATTAATAAAATCATCTGTAAAAATATATTGCAACCACCATATGATCCACTTGGACAAGCATGAACGCAACATTTTTTTACTATTTTAACTATTATTAGTTTAAAAATACCGTATTAGAATGCAAACACGTCTTTTGAAAATTATTCACCACCATGAGGCCACTATGACACTTCCAAGAGATATACCTACCCATCGAAATATTATGTACTTACGAAGTACTTACTAATTCGATGGATATACCTACCATTGGAAAAATAAAATAAAAAAAAGGTTAATAACAAAAAGTATTTTACTAGATATTCTTTTGAAGATATACCTATGGTAAAAACTTAAGCCCAAAGTGTGACAGACTTTTTTAGGTTGGCAAGAAGAAATAACGAGACAGAGGGCTCTGTTTCTGCTTTCTCTCTGCTCGGTTTAGCCTCTGTAATAGGCACAACGGAAAATCGACTAAGATCTTAAAATAAAAGTTGATATTTTTTAACACAATTTTGGCAGTTTTCAGTCCCTGAGTATATTATTACGTCCATGGTGATTACTTGCTCATTTTCTACATCTTGTCTTCCCCTACGTAGTATTATAATCTCTTTGTTGTCTTCTTGAACCAAGAGCATATAAATAACCACTGATTAGAAAGCGAAAATCAGAAAAAAAGAAAAATAACTTCATTATCCACAAATGTGATTCAACTGATCTTTTAACTGATTGTAAATTAGAACAAGTTTACATATTTTTATTTGGTAAACCAAAAATACATTGCTTTGATAAAATAATAGAACAGACAGGACTGACATAATTAATACTGTAATAGAAAGTGTTTTCTTATTGAATTATAATATTAGGTTAGGTACTACTTATATATTCCAAAAGTACTCCGATACCGTACTTGGTACTTACTAGGTACCTACTTGTTCTTCCCAACCACGTTTTCCTTCAGACATAAATGGCTCGCAAAGGACAAGTTTCTATCCAGGACTCTGTTGAAGACAATGAGGAGTTTGATGCTTATTTATTATCCCATGCGGATCAGCTTATCTGTTAGTAACCAAAACATTTTAGTTTCTGTTTTTAAACCTAATACATTATTTGGGGAAAAGTAATTATACTAAACTGCTAAGTTTAAACTGCCGACGTCGCTGGCCCTGGAAGCTATTTGTTTTAATATATTGCTCTCATCGCTTGCACCATTTGGTCTCAAACTTTATCTGGTGCAAGCCGTTGTCAGCCATTGTCGATGCAATCAAATCTTCAAAAATTCTCTGTTAGTTTTCATTGACGCTATTTTATCTGTATTAGAAGCTCCTTGCGTTAGGCTGGTAGTTGAATGCGTCGACCTAATAAAATATATTCGCCAGGCGTTCACTTGACATATTGTGTTTCCTCACCCGTTACCATGTTAACTCCGTATCATAAGATACATACTTATATATATTCACGCTTCTTTTCCTTTCGGGTAGGCAGAGACTACAGCTTTCAAATTGATACGATCTTGACACACTTCCTTCGCTTCATCCACGCTCATCAGACCGTTCGTACAATAGCGTCGGTTAATAAGGAACATACTATAGATACATCGTATATTTTTGTTACATACAACAGATTTATTTAACCAAGAATAAGTATATGCTGCAGTTGTCTTTCTCATTCTGCTGTTTTCATTTTCACTGATTTCGTGCACAATATTTTATTGAATTCAGTTAAACATTTAAAACTGATAAATTCTTAATAAATATTTAAAAACACTTTGAAGATAGTCGAGAAAGGAGAAAGAGAACTGTTATCTTTCTCCATGTTTTCTCGCTCAAAATTAAGCTCGTCGCTTTCACCTTATAAAGCCCGGTTTACATTATTCCAGTCCAGCGATCGAATCCAGCGCTGGATTGCTTACTGGAAAAATGTAAACCGGCACTGGAATGCACTGCAGCAATCCAGTCCAGTAACTGGATTGGCGGTCTACTTTTGAATCCAGTGCTACCAATCCAGTGCAACTGGAATAATGTAGACGGCCAATCCAGTGCCATTCGAAACTGATCTCTTCTTGAAATCATTGTTACTGTAGTGGTCACACTTCAACGGACTGGATTCTAACTGGATCACTGGACTGGAATAATATAAACGGGGCATAAAGTCAAACAGCACATTGATTGTACCTACACAGGTTGCTTATTTGTCGCCGTGTATCTTGTTCTTAACACGATGTTTAATCTTTGTATGTAGATAAGTAAAATACACCGTGTAAACCGACACATGTAGTCCTGTTTTCAAAACTTATTTTAATTATTTTTTCCAGGTATGGAAGTGTTCTCAGATTTTTGTGGCCCTTGCTTGGCCACTGGCAACGCTGTAAGAAAAGGTAAACTTGAAATTGGACAAGACAGAATAGCCATGGTCAAGGTGACGTGATTGTTACCATATAAAAGTACATTTATTTTAAACAAGTGTAAAAAACAGCAACCTGCTGGCTGTAGTCAACTTATGATCCTACTTATATTATAAACGCGATAGTTAGTGCATAGATTTATGGATTTTTGTTTCTCAATCACGCTCGGTTGGACGGATTTTACGTATGTAAATACTTCAGGGTCTCAGAACAACACAAAGGCTACTCATCATCACTAATCATCACCACGCGGATGAAACCGCGGGGCGCAGCTAGTTTTTCATAAATTTCAGCAAGTCCGGCTCTAAATCAGACAGTTTTTCAAAATTGTCAGAATAATTTATAAGGTGATTGGTCAATTCCTAAAAACGTCTTGCTTTTGGAATGTTTGTTTTTTAAACAGTAACGTAACTAAGGAGGCGTAGATAAAATATTTTTCCACTTGTGTAGAATGTTTGGGCAACTGGCATGTCTCTGTGTTAGTGGCATTTACGTGACATTTCTTTGTTTGAGATCCTTCTTTTGATAAGTGTGCAAAGTTTCAAAAGAAACGGACGTTTTCTTTGGGCTGAAAATCACGTTCGATGATGCCGTATAAATAAATACTTACGCGAAGCTAATAGAAGCATGTTAATCAAAAAGACCACGTGATGCGGTTGGAACTAACCACCGTATTTAACTACGTTAGTAATTCCCGATTTTCACATTCAAAATCTATCTTTATAAAAATTATAACAAATTCTTTTTCATTTACACGTTGTTTTATTTATAGGCGATGGCGGACAAGATAGATGCGTTGTCAAGATTTAACGGCAGAAGTGAACCAGTTTTCCTTTTCATCGTGGTATTTTTTTATATTATTGGAAAGCTTTTCACGATCATTGAGTATGAGGAAAATATTAGGTATCTAAAAATACAGACAACCAGTACATAACTATCAGTATGTAAACAGTATATATACATAAAAATAGCGCAATATATCATCAATTTAATTTAATTTAAGGCGCTGTGAATAGATAATCCCTATTTTAAAAATTTATTAAAATCATGTGGCATCAAAAGGGGCCTTAAGACGAATAATTAGGTTCTAAGAATGTTATTTTAGATTTTTCAAAATATTCCTTAATGCGTAAAACATAGCTTTACATCAATGTGTGAACATCATTATTACGGATGTCATAACATGATATAAATCTGAATTTGCCTACAGAAAGGCAAGCTGACAAGGGCCATGTTTGGTGCCAACGGCATTGAGCTATGTCGGATCATAGAGGAAGAGCTGGGGTATGTGCAGCAGGAGGCGACAACTGGTGTCCAGCGCCACAAGTGGGACATAGAGGAGATGCTGCCTGAAGAAGCTGTATGCTCTTAGCATTTTACGTCATAGCATAATCAGATCAAACTTTTCCACTTCTGAAACATGGAATTTCATCTCAGAAAGAGCAGTATAGTATAGGCACCATCATCTCATTAGATCTGTATTCCTTGTTGAATAGACTAGTGTTGACAGTGCCAGCCTATCTGAAACTTTAGACCTCTCAACGCCCACGGAGATTTTCTCAGGTTAGCTGTCTATAACCCACACCCAAAACTAATACGAAAGGACCTCTGAAGCTCAGTAGAGGCTCTGAGTTTCTGAGTGCCATATAAATACAGAGGAGTCTCTGAAAAACATACCTGATCAATAACGAAAGATGGAAGAATTGATACATGCTATTTTGTGTTTTTTTACTATAGCTGTCCCGGCAGACGTCCTGCCCGGAAAAGCTTTAACCGCAATGTCGACAGCAGCACCATGTCGGGTCCAATTGTGTTTTAAAATCATCCAGGGACCAATTGGAATATACATAGAAAATTTCATCCAATCGGATGCATAGTTTACTATTCTATAAAGGACATACAGACAAACATTCATTTTCATATGTAACATATTATGTTGCAGTTTCCATATTTATGTTGACTTTAGCTTTTTTCGGGTGGCAATTAATTTCGTGATAGCTGCTACTCAGCGGATACTTTTAAAAGCAAACTATAAAAGTTAAGCAGACAATAATCATTGTAGCTCGTGATTCTGCTAAGAAGAGTTATCTATAAGTCGGCTGTTTACAGTAATGACGATGATTATTCACAATGCTTTGCTGACAATATTTTGTATCTCACAAAACAAATATCTATTCGATAGCTAGATTATTAGATACATAGGACAAGACTTACATGACCGCGTTACATTGCTGCGAATGCCTAAATGCTGCAGTTAGCTTATATTAAAAAAACAATGGCCCGTCGCTACGACAACGATCTACGTTGCTCAGTGGTCAGGAACGTGACTTCGGGCCCCGGGGCCCTGGGTTTGAATCCCGGCGGTGCGATGAGTGTAGGTGTTTGTCCTAGGTTTTGGATGTTTGGGAACACACGGAATCCTAGTGTAAGGGTATAAATAAGTTTAAATAGAAGAAAAATCCACTTAATGATATAAAACATATCTAGTCTGTATTATGTGCATAGCAAAAAATCAAAGAAGACATGAAAATAGAAGAAGAATACCGCGAAGCGTCCGAGCGTCTTCGTATCCTGACGCTGGCGGCTCGCAAGCGACGCGTCTGCGAGCGTCTCTCCATGAATGTGAAGCGGCTTAACTTCATCATGTTCTGGCCACATTGCCACGTAGCACACTACGATCTCTACGAGAAGTGGGATATGCTTAGTATGTATCTAATTATTAACATCACACAATTTTGGTTCTTAAAATTTCATAGATGCATGTGCTACTTGTTTTGTACAGAGCTCCTTGTACAGATAATTCCACGATCAATAAGCTGGCTCAACCGTTCCATATGTTTCAAGAAAAACATCCCATTAGATGTTACTAAAAATTAAGCAATAAAGTCGGTAGCCAGTAGAGTACCACTATAGCTTAAATGGCTAAGCGACCGGTCTGTATTCTGTAGTCCTCGGGTCAAGTCCCATGAGTAGCCAAATATTTTTTTTAATCTGTACGTAATTTACTCGTAGTGTACTTGTATGTCTCATAGAAACGATATCCTGGCGAAAACTGTGGGAGGTATTAACCCTTTCATCATCCCTCTTGCCTCTCTCGAAGCAGTTCTATGAGCCAATACTGCTGCATTTAGGCTGAAGAGCACTGTAAGATCAACAGGCAAGATAAACTCGAAAACCATTTTTTCTGGCTAACCACTGGCATTATTGTGTGTAGTGATAACACGTAGATTTATATATGAAGTGAGATTTTTCTTTACACTGGACTTGGCCATCTGAACCGCTTATGGTATATCCGTAAGAACTATCTCCATGTGCTGAGCGTCAGTGTAAGTATCGACAAATACAAAAAATAAATTAAAACCGGTATTGAAGATTTAAAATAGGCTTAAAATAACATGAGATCCTTTACTTACCTCCAGATATCAACATAGCGGGTAAAGAGATGTTCCAGCTAGACGAGAAGGGCGCCAAGGAAGCTCTGTACATGAGTGACGTGGACCCCAACGAGGCCTGTATCCACGCCCTCTTCAGTGGGGAAGTGATGGTAGTACTGTTCAAGATGTTCGAAACCGATACGAGAGATTTTGTCGGTTCGTTCTTATTTTAGAAGGTGACACACCTTCCTAATAGATCCGTGATCAGTGAATTATTATACTAAGTCCCTTTTCCTTCCACCTTCCTCATCATCATTTCAGCTGTAGAATCTTCAGTTCTGGGCAAAGGCTTCCTTCACTAGTCTTCACAAGGAACTACCCAATTTTTATCAGGTCGGCCAAGCTATGAGTCGAGTTTTGGTAGGAGATATGGCGTAAAAGTTTAACTGTGTTGAAGGCCACGGGTTGTGACAGTTAACAAATGGTAGTACCTTAATAAATGAATCCTACGGTTACGAGAGTTATGGATGACTACATAGAGCTGTTAAATAAATAAATCAAACATCCATTTATTGCCCAAAAATAAGCTAGTACAGTAGACATAGGGAAATAAACACTAATTAAAATATCTTTTATATAATTTCCTACTTAGTTTATCATACACTCACACATTAATACAAGTAATTTTAGAGCAGTAGGGATAGACTAATAAAGTTAAATAAGTGGACAATTACAACACAAAACTAAACTGTTTGTCAAACATCATGTATATAACTTGCCTATCTTGCGGCGATTGTAAATGTGGTAATGTTATTTTTCTGTTATATAATTTTTCCCACCGGCGCAGCGTAGAGGTTTTAAAATAAATATTAATTACACAAAAAATGTTTGGTTGGTGTTTTGGCTTGTAATTTTCGAACTTTGTAGGACTCCTTCGCCACGCATTATATGAAGAAATTCCGATACCAAAAGATGACGTCCCTCCCGAAAAACAAGCGCCTCTAGTGCCGGCCTATGAGCGGTACGCGTCAATAAGCAAGACTGCATCAGAAGTCCGCAGGGATAGATACAATGCCAAGCTGCAGAAACTGGTAATTTTTGTTTTAATTTGGTTTTTTGACGGTGTTCACAGAAATTACAGTTTCAGTGCTCACCATTAAAAGTCAAGGGAATATGCTGTACACAGGTTTTTTAAATTAATTATTTCTTATCAACAATTATAAAGTCAAATACTAACCTAGAATTGAGCACTAATCTTAGAATTTATAGGAATCCATATACTTCTCGACAACATGCCGTTTGCAACGATTTACTATTGTTCAGGTCAATGTATATATGTAGTAGACATTCCGTCTTGCATAAAATATAAAACTGTGGAAAGTCACTATCTATCCCATCTGTGCTAAAAGTTTTATGCTAGGTTCGAAGAAATAGGTTAATACATGTTATTTTATTTTATTTTATTCAGGTGGCTTACAGCTATAAAATAACAGTAAAATAAATATAATAAAAATGAAAGAGCCATTTACAAGCCTCCACAGTTAACAGAGATATACAAAATAATACTACTCGAAAGCCGTACAACCTAAGAAGACAGTCGAAGCAAAACATTAGAAGAACATCCACTTTAAATTTTTCTTTAGGAATACGAACACCAGAATGAAAGAGCTCAGAAACTCAGCTCAGTTGGTAATATCAATGTAACGCTACTTATCAGTTTCAGTCTACTAAAGGGCACTTAAATATAAATAAGCTAGTGGTCATTATTTTGTTTTGAGTAGTATATAATATTACATAATTATCATAGTGCTAACTTCTAAAAGATTTATTTTGTTGCATAAATATCATATATAGTAATGATATTATAATATCACATATAATATCGTACTATCTATGGATATATGTTAGTTACTCTTTCACGCCTAAAGCTGGATGGATTTGGATGAAATTTGGTATGGAGATAGCTTATACCCTAGGGTATAAGCTATCTCCATACCTCCATACCTCCATATACACAATAGGCCTATTTTCATCACCACGCGGTTAAAACCACGGGGCGCAGCTAGTAAATAATATGTTTATAGCTGTTGCGATGTATGTTATACATATTTACTCAATCTTGATTTGTGATTTACTATCTTGCTGCTACTACGACTTAGTTGTCGTCCATTGCTTTTGTTTTAGTAAACAATAGTTGCTATTTTTAGATTTTTAAATTTGGTCTTTTAGTGAATATTTGCTTTTTCTGTTATATAGGTAACTGTTAGTATTTTAAAAATAATTAATATAAAATAACATAAATAATAATTAAAACAAAGAATAAATAACAAATAGATAATTTCGAGACATTCTTGGTTAGGGTTTCATAGCCTTGATAATGATAACATTTAAAATGTGTTGTTTATCGATCTAATATATCCACCAATCTTTCAAACCCTCAATAACCGTAGAAAATAATTTTAGGCTTGCATAGGCAGTTTTATAGTCACGTGCTGCCATATTACGTATAGGTATGCTGCGCCCCGCTCTTCATTGTGTTTTCTTTTTCTGATGTGGATTCAGATTTCGCAAGGTCTAAAGCAATTAAAAAACAACCCCATCAACAAACAGAGCTGCACGTCACATCACATTATATAAACGTTTGCCCCGGCTGAGATTGAGCTCAAGACTCTGAGATTAGAAGTCAGATCATTGACCACCAAGCCACCACGACTGTTGAGGATAAGGATCGAGTCTAACTACTGATATATTATATTAAAAGACCAAGCATGTTCTAGCGCGAAGAAAAAGAAGAAAGTGATCGGCTTGCCGCAGAACGAGAACGCTTGGCTCGTGTGGCAGAAGAAGAGAGACTACTAGAAGAAAAGAAACGAGCCGAAGAGGAGAGAATGAGGCGGATACAGGCTGGGGTATGAGAAACATATTAATATAATTATTAATTAATAATATACAATTTTGGATTTAGTTTTGTGAACATATTTATGTAGGTTACTTACCTACCTGGCTTACTTTATCTATGTAGTTGTGTTGAATTAGTTTGTTTAGTTTAGTTAGTAGTGTTAAGAGCCATTGACAAACGTATCTAATAAAAAAGAGTTTATGCGATAGTTGGTGAGCGCGCTTTTAGCACGTACCTAGAAGATTTCTAAGTTGCCAGTTTTTTAATCTTAATAGGACGTTTGATAATACTTAATTTAGATAATAGAGATTAAGTTATGTTTTAGTTTTTGTTTACGTCCTGTACAGGATAAAAAAAGAAAAAAAAAATACCTAAGGCAGCCGAATTTTTTCCTTCATAAATTTGAACGTAAGTTTCGCCTAGTTCGATGTTAATAAACCATAAACTCTACGAATTAGGGTATAGTGCCGTCGCTTCATACTATACCAATTGCAATGTTGGTCTATCAGTTCTATAATAATAGTTCATACAATTAAAGGTAGATGGCGCTAAGAAAAACATACTTACCCTCAGATGTAAAAGGAAGGACTAAATTCGGACAACTAGTGGAGTGCTACTATAGCTTAGTTGGCAAAGCGACCGGACCGTATTGTGTAGTCGTGGGTTCAAATACCACAAGAAACGCATTTTATTGTGTCTTCGAGTTTCGAGAAAAAGCACATAAAAGCGAGAACAGCCTTAAACAAACCGCGAAAAATTGGAATTACAAATTTTATGTGTATCTACGAATAGTTCCGTTTGGTAATTTAAAACGTGAGTTACCAGACAATTAATTTAAAATACATAACGATTACTTTGTTCTATATTCAAATAACAACAATTACGAGTCTGCTCTACCTATTTATATTAATATTGGTAGTTATGTACTATTTATTCCCCCACTTATTGAACTATTATTGTGTTATTTTTAAACAAAATAAGAAATGTTTTTTTTCTTTGATCGTGACATAATACTGATCTTTCAGTTACCAGCTGAGCCTGAACCTGAACCAGTAACAGAAGAGCTTCAAGGTGAAGAAGGACTCGATGGAGAAGAGAAGACTGAAACAGAAGCCACCGGAGACGCTCCTGTAAGTACCTACCTACTTCGGAACTGCACGACGAAATAAATAGCGAGTCGCGAAAGTAAGTTTAAGAGATCTCGAAATACGAGAACTTTAACCGAGGTGATGGTTTCCAGCTCTCAATCACATGGAATCCAGCATTAGGGTGCATAAAAAACAATACGCGCGCACATTGTGACCGTAGGAATATCTGCAGTGATACAGTGAGTGTGTTTTGTAGAAACTTGCAATCGAGTTCCAGTGGTACTCGGTACAAAAGACGAAAAAAGAGGGTAGACAGATATGTCTGTCCTCAACATTTCAATATACTTTGACATCTATATACCGCTTTCCTTAGTCTCTCCGTGCTCATGGTGCGTGGAACCGCGCCGAAATATCGGGAACTCAATCAAAATCAAGATCATGGTGCGTATCCCGTGTTAAACAATATTTATATATATATATATATATAAAGTTTATTTAGCGATCAAAAAGTAAAAATTAATTGAATGAGAATATTTCTTCTGTACGAGTCAAAACTTCCCCGATATCAATCAGGTAACTTATGAATGTATAAAACGGGAATTACTCACGTAGTAAGTCAGGGGATTCCGACTATAGTTTCGACCACATTAGGTGGCCTTTTTTAGGAGAGTACAAGGCGCTCGCGGCCGCGGTCGTGGTTCGCCTAGTACCACCCCGCTCAATTATGCGATTGCTCAACTAACCCCACGACTTAAAACCTTTTTAAGTAATATATGTTTTTTATTCTAGGATGCGGACTTAATAAAAAATTTTATCATAACTTTTTTACTCGAATATACCTTTAATTTCATTTGTAAACGACTTCAAAAAAGGAGGAGGTTCTCAATTCGACCCTTATGTTTTTTATGTTTGTTACCGCATAACTCGACTGGGTGAACCGATTTTGATCGTTCTTTTTTTGTTTGAAAACTGGTGCTTCCCGTATGGTCCCATTTAAAATTCATTTAAATTGGTCAAGCGGTCTTTGAGTTACACCCCAATAACTGAAAAGTGCTACGCATAAGTGGATGATAAATTATAGTTGCGGGTGGAGAAATCGGTGAACATACACAATTACAATTGATCCCGCAATCCTTGAGAGCCAGTAAGCATTCTAGGTTTAGCGTGATAACATCCTTGAACACATCGTCGCTGTCTTTCAAGTGATCAAACGCTACGACTATTTTAAGCAACGCGTAAAATAGTGGTCAAACGCTAGACCAGTATAAAAAGTGTGTTCATCAATACTATACCACATACGTGTGTATGTGGAGTCTAAATTATGTTTATTCATAAATTATAATTCTCAGTGTAGCATTATAAACGAATAATTTTTTTGTTCTGGTTGTATAGTTGTTAATTCCATTTCGTAGCAACTGGACGATGAATTTAAATTAGAAGAAGAAGAGAAAGTTGAAGCCGAAGAAGAATTCCATTCGGACATTGAGGTGGAAGGTGAAGACTACATTCCCCCGGGGGGTCTCTTCGTCCCCGGTCTATACTCTCCGGGTAACGAGCTCTCAAAGGCAAACGGTCTGGCCTACTTCTATCCAAAGGTGAGGGGCCCTGTAAAGTGCAGTTTCGTTAATGTTACTCCTTGCGTGTGCGTTGCTCTTCTCTAGTTCGGCTAGTTTCGCATTAGCATCACTCATTATAGAACCTAAAATTATTTTTCTTCGGGGTTTTACTTAATATTGCCATTTTATATCAATAACAAGCACTAGCGATGTTAATATCCCGAGATCACACATGCCAAGCTGTCTGGCTTTCTGTTGATTTCAAATGGCAGAGTGTTGGCGCAGTAGGTAAGTACCTGTAACCTCGTAGAATAATAATAATAATGATCATCATCATCTCAGCCATAGGACGTCCACTGCTAGGCATACGCCTCTCCCATTGATTTCCACAAGGACCGGTTGGAAGCGGCCCGCATCCAGCCCTTGCCTGCGATGTTAGTCAGGTCGATAAGGTGGACAGACGACGACGACCCGAATAATAGTAGCAATAGTTATTTTGTTGATAACAATGAAATTTCCAGGTAGTGCTGCAACTGGCGCCCATAGAGTCGGAGTATCTGCCGCCTCACGTGCTCGTCATCTTTCACATCGAAAAGCGGCATGACGTGCAGGATGTCGTCAAGCAGTACGCTGATGAGATCCTCGCTGTAAGATACTTTTGGAATTATTTATTGGTTTAGATAGTTAGTTCGATTTTATTTAACTACTTATTGCCATTTATGGCTAGTATTGCTTTCAATAAAGTTGTTTTTGTAATCGTGTTTCAGATGGGTGTATTCGCGTATGAGGGTGATGATCCATTCGCTTCGGAACACGTTGCATACAGCATCAAGCAGTACGATAAGATGGAAAGGATAAGGAGACAGTAAGACTCACTGAGGAACTATACGTAGTAATAGAATCTCAGTGGTAAGATTTAATTATTAACTGATTTCCAAAAGAGAGGACCGATGTCACTTCAGTTGTTTTTTTTTTTCAATTTCTGTTACCCCACATCTCCGTCATTTTCATCTGCGCGTCAATCAAGATCGTCTGTACAAGAGCAGTTTTTGACGCTTCACTATTAGCCGTATTTACTTTTAGACTTCCAGCCTCCCTAACAAGCCGGTTTCCAAAAAGACTACAGCACCATAGTCCACATCCATACGTTTCGGCAGTTGTACAGAAGACCGAAGAGTATAACTTGCCCTTATGTTTAGCGTTTGTGGACTATGAGAAAGCCTTTGATTCAATCGAGACATGGGCACTGGGCATTGCTATCTCTACAGTGAGCGGTGGCGTATTGACCATCGGTATATCGAAGTGTTTGTACAATAACGCCATGTCAAAAACAAGAACAAATCTTGAAGGCGATTCCATTGCAAAGAGGCGTGAGGCAGGGAGACGTTATCTCTCCGAAACTTTTCACTACCACATTGGAAGACGCCTTCAAGCTTTTAGAATGGCAATGATTCGGCATCAACATCAACAGCGAGTACCTACATCACTTACGGTTTACTCGGTTTTCCAACGATATTTTGGTCATGGCAGAATCGATGGAATACCTCAGCACGATGGTCGAAGGCTTCAACAGAGTTTCCCAAAGGGTGGGCCTTTAAACGAACATGGACAAGACAAAAATGATATCCCAGTATCAATTGGGAACTCTATTATTAAAATTGTTTACCATTACGTCTACCGCGTCGTCGCTTAACATCAGGTGAGACAGTGGTCAAACGTGAACTTATAAACTTAAAAAATTATAAAAAAAAGAGAGATCCGTAGAAGAACAAAAGTCACCAATATAGCCCAGTGGATTAGCAAGTTGAAGTGGCAGTGGGCAGGGCACATAGCTCGAAGCACTGATGGCCATTGGGCTCGAAAGGTTCTCGAATGGAGACCACGGACTGGCAAGCGCAGCATAGGATAGCCACCGTCAAGGTGGACAGACGACCAGACTAAGATCGCAGACAAGGACAGGATGCGGGCCGCTTCCGGTCCTTGTGAAGATCAATAGGGAAGGCCTATGTCCAACAGTGGACATCTTATGGCTGAGATGATGATGATGACTATTAGCTGCGTACAGTCATACAAGGCTACTGTTGTATTCTTGTCCTTATACGTAATAATGCGATCTCCTATTTACTTATTAAACGATTTGCAAATGGATAAGGTATTCAATGCCTTCTTATCAATAATTGTTGTGTCTTAAAAACTAAAATTCTTACAGTAAAGACCGTCTAGCTCTCATGGTGTCCCGGAAGCGCAGTCTGCCTCTTCTACAACTAGCGGGGCTGAACCCGTGCTACATAAGCGCTGATGTCACGTCCGGCGAGCGAGACTGCCTGCAGATGTTCCCCGTCGGGTACGGGGATCAGTTTGAAGAAGAACTTAGTATTGTAGAAGAAGATGTTGTGGTAAGTGAACCGGTCGATCATCGGTCATCTTTCATTCCAATGTTCTGATGATCTATTTATTTACTGTATATTATTTTGCAGGAGGTTGTACAACAAGCAGCGCCAGAACCCGAGGTACGATGTTTTTTTTTATATGTACCTACTAGCTGCGCCTGTAGGAGATGCGCATGGACTAGTGTTTTCTAATTTATTGGAACCATTCATTTTATCCCAAATAAAAAATAGCATATGGCCTTCTCAAGACCTCTCACTCTCTCTCTCTGCCAAATTTAATCCAGATCCGTTCGCCGTTGTTGAGTTACAAATAGCCATCCAAACTCAAAAACAAAATCGCAAAAATTATAGTATAGCATGATGCATGCTATGCATAGTACCAACATAGTACGCGCAACCAGTAGCGCCTCTGGGCAAGAGCAAGATGAGAGGTCGCTCTAGGCACCAGATACCTACCAAGGGAGCCCGAAACAACAAATTCCAGTGAAAATAGATTTTTTATGGCGCCCCATTAGAGATACGTCCCGAATGAAAATTGTGAAAAATTAAAACTGAATTAAAGAAAATAAAATTAAGCATAATTTCTGCGCGTACTACAAATTGTCCGTAATATATAGTCCTAATATGAGATAAATGTCATTTTTATTTTGTGCTCTGTATCCACTAAATCTTCAAGATAATCACAAAAATGTGCATGCAGTTTTAACATTTACTAATTGATGGCATATCTTATGTATACAAAAAAGAACCACAAGAAATTGTCAGATATGAATGAAACAAGGTATTTTTATCCAAACCTATTTTGAGGTAATTTTCTTAGAAAAAATATTAAAAGTGTACAAAGTAATCATTAAAATCGATAACGAAGTCTGTCATATCCAGTCTATCAATGTCGTCTTCAACTGCATCATCACAAATGAGTTCTGAGTGTGATAAAAATACAAAAAATGACACACCTTCAGGCCACACACTGCGTGTTCTGACAAAATTAGAACTCGCCAATATTGATAAATAAAAGATTAACTTGGACGTATTTATCGACAATCGTAAGTCATGGACAGTTCAAGACCATCGATATTACCGCCCCCTGGAGCGTTAATACCATCAGCGGCGTTGGTAACTCCGCTCTGTCTGCCTAAAATTTCAGAATCGGTAAATCAGATCGTTCACTCGTTCGTTTCTGATAAAAACGCTATCAATCTATTTAATTATCAAAATATTTGAAAACTTAGTCCGTTTTCAAATATTTTCGCCACTGCGGGGATTGTTGAGACAGGCCGGTAATTATCAATACATGAGCGCTTCCCTTTACCTTTGAATAATGGCGATATCTTGCTAATTTTTAATGGTAAAGGGAAGGATCCCTCATTAATACAAGTATTGAAAAGGTCGGTCAATACGTCACCAACGTTCGATTTCAATCGTCTTAATTCGTTTACTTGGATGGCATGTTTTTCAGTTATTTTTATTTAAAAATCTAACTACTACACCGATTTCAATAAAATGTATATTGCAGCACTTGTGAGGCAGGATCTAACAATCAAACAAAAAATCGGGGTAAATTCATGAAAAACAAAAGATTCCGTTTGTTGAGAACCTCCCCCTTTTTGAAGTCGAAGATTAAAAACATGATTGATGCCCGTTTCCTCTTTGCAGCCTGAACCACAAAATGACCAGGAAGAAGACAATGAAGCTGATGAAGATGAAGAAGATTGAGTGTTGTATTTTCCGTTTTGTTTAATATTATGTGTGGTTATAGTTTGTCATATAATTTTCAAAATACACTTTAAAACAAATTAAATTGATATTTCGTAATATTTAACTACCCTACGTACGGCACACAACTATATACAGCATAGAACAAAGAAAATAATATACCCATGATAATTTCGAATCATCGATAATTTGATCTATTGCTTATTTTTTATATTATTTTAGAAATAGAACAATAGAGGTGGGCGATTCGTAGGTAGTTAATTTTGATAAAACTTAAATTTTTAACCGTTTATAAAATGTTAAGTAAAATAATGAATTTGAAGCCATTTTTGTCTTCAATAAATCTCGGACATTATGTTTAGTAATAGTAGTAAGTAATAGTAGGTATATTTGAAGTATAGGTATATTAGTATAATTATACCATAATATAGTTAATCCCGTACGCAGGAAAATTATGAGGACCAAAGTCTAGGCGGACTTTTTAGTAGACGCTGCCGTGACAGGAAACTAATATTTATTATGTGTTCAGTATTTGATTACGAGTAGGTTATCTACTCGTAATAATAATCACATACTGAAATATAAAGATTAAAAAATCAAAAACAGAACTTGAATCTTATAGACAATATATTGAAATGATTATAATATATAAAATATATTATATATATATATAATATAAATTATAATATATATAATATAATATATCAAAAAACTTTTTGCCATTATGATACAACTTCAGGACTGATACTACTGGACCAAGGAGGTTGCAATGCAGTTTTTTTTCTACACATAGTCTGTGGACGCCGCGCAACACGCATGCGCGACCAGCAAATAGATTTTAGCGCTAAACGTTTGCAAATACATGCTAACATAGAGCTGTGATTTTACGTACATTTAATTATCTATTTTATGAGATTAGGTAAAGTAGTGTATATATACATGATTTGGTCTTAAAACTCTCGAATGCTATAAAAAAACTCGCTTACGGATTTTTTTAACTTACACTCGTGTTTTAAGAACCCCTATTACATTACCTGATACAGTTTCATAAACTACTAATCTTACCGCTGGACCAAGGAGGTTGCAATGCAGTTTTTCTACATATAATCTGTGGACGGAGCGTAACACGCTGAGCGATGCACGATCAGCAAATGTATTTTGGCGCTAAACCTTTACAAATAAATGCAAACATATGCTGTATTTTAAAACTAATTTTACCTAAATTTAATTATCTATTTTATGCGATTGAGAAAGTAGTGTTTGAAACTGCAAATAATTGAGCATTAAAATAAAACACTCGTGTAATACTATAAACATATTTAATCAGTTTCTATCGGAATGAATTAGCCATCAGCTTTCAAAATTGTTACATTGAATAATTAACAAAACAAATTAACAACTGTGTAATTAAATAATCTTGATTGAGACAAGTTTGCGATTGAAGTTTAATTCAATTCTGCCCATATTTATTAAAATAAATCACACATGCGCATTGGAAAAATGTCTTAAGAATTATTAGGAAAGATATTTGTTATTATAAATAGAAAATCTCCGTCGACCGGTGAGTTGCGGTGATATTTATTTACACATGAATCATTAGTAATCAGGTACAGTGCCAACGAAAAATATATGTCGCATATGGAAATAAATAGAAAAAAACTTCAAATAAAATATTGGTGGATAAGTATGTTTAAGGTAAGCATCTTTGTTATTCAAACTTTTATTTGGGTATATAATCAATAATATGATAAAAGTTTGAATATAAAAGAACACATTACCGCACAGTATAATTTAAGTCCAATATAGGTACGCTTATGTTTCAATAAAAATCTGCCGTAAAATCTGAGAAGTGTTCAAAGTTAGCCAACTTGACCATCATTTAAATGATGACATCTCTAAGTGTCTATTTATCTAGGTCTACTGTAGTACCTTATTATGCTTGAGCAAAAAATGGATTTTTTTTTTTTAATGTCCAGTTACGATGAAAGTAGACCGCGATATGCCAAGTGACTAGGTGGAAAGCTTATATAAAGTGGCTATGACTTCATCGTCACCAGTGTAGGGAAAGTAAGTATTGAAGCTGAAAGTGCTGAAACGCAAAATGGTAGTGCGTAGTTGTAATGCAACACGCATTTGAAATGGAACTTAAAAAGAAATCTCTATATTTCCATATTATGTTTTTAGTTCCAGCCCATTCACTGCACATAACAACCTATTTATAAAAAAATGCAAATCTTAACTATTCATATTATGATGCTGATGTACCAAATGGAGCTGGTGAAGTGTTGTCGCGGTGGTGGTGGTGGTGGTGGTGGGCATGATGATCATAACTCGCACACTAAGAGACCAACGGTGAAGGATGACTTGGAAAGGTTGGTATTTTAAGGACTGTAAGAGAATTCCTCTGATGAAAAGTAAAGTTGTATGTTAGACTTGTACAACAAATGAACCGGGCCTCTGCCTCCGCTCCGTCTAATAGGGCCATCGGCAAGGGGGTTCCAGGAGCCCTCGCCGACAATCTAAGTGTCCCTACGCGTCTGGGAGCGACTCACGTGGATTGTCCCGTCATCCGAGGCTCGGTTGATATCGCACCGGGCCTCGCGCCGGAGCGGAATGGAGAACGCTAACGCTCAAATATCCCACGGGAACTATACTTTTGCTGGTATAAAAATTACACTACCACACAATCACACTACATTCTACCCCGGTTACAGAAAGGGGTTACCCCGGGGTAGAAAAAAAATGCATTCTAAATTGTATGCAAATCCGTTCAAGCGTTTCAGTATGAAAGAGTAATAAACATTCAAACCACAAACAAACTTTCAACCACTTATTTAATATTAGCGTGAATTACGTGCACGACATGTATGTTATATAGTACGCTTAGTGCCTTCTTAATCTAAACAGTCATACATAACATGATACACAGCGTATGCTAGCACACAGTTTATGCTAGCTTATAAACTAATGCTTTAAGATTGAATAACTTGCACTGTTGGGCTACCAACTGAGGAAACTATGAGGACTATTGCAGCTGAACTTGCACGGTAACTTAAATGTGTGGCCCTAACAGGAACTTACCCGGAGCATGGGGTGGTTTTGAAATCCCAAAAGAAATACAGGAAGAGTGGAGAAATTGGTTGGACGAATACAAATCTAACAGACTTCTGGAGGCTAACGAGAACAGCTCGGCGTATGACAAGGAACGAGGTCCGGGCAGCGGCTGGCCCTATGAATGGCAAGGTATGAGAATAAAGACGGTGGTACCTCTGAACTGAGTAACCTCTGAATAGTTATTCAGTGTTTTGTCTTTGTTGCTTATATGACAGTTTGACGTTGAAAGAACGGAACAAAACACTGAATTACTAGTTGCAAAGTTAGGTACAACCAGAACGTCCATTCGGTACGGCTTCTACGCCTAGACTGATCACCGGCCACGGTTGCCACGGCCTTTTATTTCATACTACTCTTATGTACTGTCACTAATCGAATAACACGACCGTGCTACCTTCCTTCACTTAGTTAGAAGTCGATTACTAGCAAAACCTAGCCTTAGTCAAATCTATTACGTTTAACGCCTTCTATTTTTTTAGTAAGTATCTCACGCGCCCCTACACATACCTATGTTTCCAAGTGGGTTTTTTTTCAGGGATCGGTGGTGGGTTCGCCGGATTTCCTCCTGAAGAGCCCCCTCCATGGGCGTACGCCCCGATAAATATCGGACTTCCCCCGCACTGTTACGAGAGTCCGTTACAGGGACGATGCAATCAGACTATTGAAAGGTACACAATAATATATAAGATAATTATTTTTGTGTTACTGAAGCAGTTTGCTTTGTATCTCATATACCTAGGTACCTAAATTTTGTTATACTCGTAACATACTTCACGGTAATATTATCTATCCAGTACCTGTTCTTTTTTTTTGCATTGCCTCTACTACTAGCAAAGTAGCTATTTAATATTTATTGAAAATTAAGTACAGTGAAACCAAAATTAGATACAAAATTTTTAACACACCATACACACACATCGAACAAAAAAAAAATTTTTAATTATCGGTGTTATGTCTTATCAGAAATGGCCGAAACGCGAGTTATACCTGCGCGCCTCGATTTCGTTCATAGAGAAGATTTTGTTGTGCACTCAGCGTGCAGCCAGTCGCGATCAAAGACTACTACCTATATATGTACATTTGGGAACGCAATTGCGCCACAGTGACGAACGGTGTGATGGTTTTGTTAACAACAAGCGTGTAATTTGTGTTTTCTTGCTTTATAAAGTGAAGTTTTTCGTACGTCTCAGTCGAGGCGCAACTATTTTTCAGTCTCTTATTTATAAGGGTGTTTTTTGTACAACATTTACTACTTAATAAAAATACAACATGTATTTTTATTGAACACTTCCTATTTTATTCACAACGACTTTCATTTTTTTTAATAATAAATATAACATTTACAATCACAAAACTAGAAAGAAACTCAACAAGGTATATGACATTAAAATACTGTAGTAGGTACGCAGACAGCCCTACCGCGCGGTTGTAGGTAATTATTTCAAGGACAGGGCCGAGCTGGTGAGATAATATTACCGTGTCACGCTTGCAGATCCGTCTATAATACCTAGGTGGTGTTTATGTAAGTATACAGTAAGCTTAAGTAACATATTATTTAATGTAGGTAAGTAAATTGTTTGTTTAGGAGAGACACTTTGTAGTAGGTAATATGCATAATCTAGAAAAGCAAACCCTGGGATTTTTTATTGGTCATCCAAATTGTTAGAGACTTTACTGTGCGGCACTGGAAGAGAACTATTCCATTGTTGTAGACATTAGAATTGTTCGTTTAATATTTGGTTTTAAAAATAGTATCTAATTACACGAGTAGTTAATGTGCTAAAAATTGGTTGTCTGTAAAGTCGGTTTACGGACGATAGATTTACGTGATAACGACATAATCATGTATGACTTTGAATTTGACCATTGACCATTGACCATTGACCATTGACCATTGACCATTGACCATTGACCATTGACTATTGACCATTGACCATTGACCATTGACATTGACATTGACTTTGACTTTGACTTTGACTTTGACTTTGACTTTGACTTTGACTTTGACTTTGACTGACTTTGACTTTGACTTTGATTTTGACTTTGACTTTGACTGACTTTGAATTTGAACTTGACTTTGACCTTGACCTTGACCTTGACTTTGACCTTGACTTTGGCTTTGATTATATTATCTAGATCTAGATAAAACTCAGGTGGAACGTTACGCGGAATGGTACCGTTACTATTTTTCATTTTGGCATTCATCAATTTATAAAACGTTATCACGTCAAAAACAAATACCTACCATGTTAAAATGTCAGTTCAAGTTCCTATAGTAAAATAATGCTTTATATTTTACTTGTTGTGTTGGTTTTACATGGTTGAAACACTGTATGTTTGTCAACAGATTTGCTTTTAATGCGTACACTGAGCAATGTGTCCCATTTACGTATAGTGGATGCGGAGGAAATCAGAATAACTATATCAACCAATTAAAATGCGAAGAGGATTGTATGAAACCGCCACCAAGCGGATGCGATCCGGAAACAGATATTAAAATAGAGGATTATACCATTATGGAGAACCGGCGCAATTATTGGCGGAAATGCGGATACTTCTAAATGCTACACTGCCTATAGTTGAGTGTTTTGGATGCTCCTACGTAAACAGAAAAATACTGATTAAGTACCTACTACTATTTTTCTTACAATGTCAATTTGGGTCCTTACGTTTCCATTTTCTACCTATAGCTACCTACACTGTGATCGATAAATCTACCTATAGCTACCTACACTGTGATCGATAAATTAAGTTAGCTTTTCAATTTGGACTTATAATGAGATAGGCATGTGCTTACACATGTAGATAATACCTACACTTAGTCAGATCTTTACGTAAAACCAACGATCATTCAATAAATTATATGTGGTGGTACCTGAGTGTTTTACTTAATATGCCACCATTCGCGATTTCTTTAGAGTACCTACCTACATGAAATGTTAATTTATCTAATAATAACAATAGTAACAGGTACCTAGGTACTTATTTTAAGTGATCAATAGGAATTACATTATTAACATTATATTTAATAACTACTACTGCCCATCCGAATAAACATTACTTACTATTCTTTTATATATCAATGTTAGTAACGTGAAATAAGTTTTATCAAAATGTAATGTACCTACCCAAGCCATATATTTGTTAATAATAATAATAATAGCACTTTATTTCAGACACAAGATCCGTGTTGTATATATAGCTAAAATAATAAATAAAATAAAATAAACACATAATTAATAATTTAAGGTAGATTTCAAATTTACTAATGTATCATTAAAAGACCATTATACTTTTGTCCTAGGTGACAATCTCCACCCATCGTCTGTAGGTCGCAGTCAGCATTAGTCGCTCTGCCAGACTTTTAACTATAGCTTTGCTACACCTGTCAACTCTGGACATAAAGGACGATATACGTTTTCGTTGGATAGCGTTAAAGGAGTCGACACGGGCCTGAGTGAACATTTCAGAAACACCACAATAGCCCTTTAGCCCCATCAAGTGCTTAAAGGTATTGTTATAAGCGACACGTATGGCATCATGCGACTTCTTCGTATTGTTTGTCCAGAGCTGACTAGTGTAGAACGTCTGGCAAAAAGACTTAAATAGGGTAACTTTCACGTCAGGAGATGACTCAAAAAACTTTCGCGCAATCATGTTACCTACTACGCAAAGTGCTCTTCTCTGCCTTTCTACATCGGCGTCATCTTTTAGGCTAGAAGTTAAAATGTGCCCAAGATACTTGATGTGGTCCACTACTATAACAAGTTGTCCGTTATGGTACCGTCAGTTTTGTGTAAGGTTGCCATCTCTAAAATCTGCCTACCAGGACAAGATGCGTGAAATCCCCGGATTATGGAGCTTAAAACACCCGTTTTTTTAAATTTACCTACCAGCCAACTAAAACTAAAAATCAAACCCCAACCGGACGCTCTCCGGACGCCTTGTAAACTAGTACAAATCCGGGAAAAAAAAAATGTGGACCGGTTCCATTATACTATATCCACCGCGTTAAATACATATATCTGTAAAATCGATACAGAAATATTAATTTATGATTTATCGCTTTTTAACTCATTTGTAATGCCTTCTGGTAAAAGAAATGGCATGTTTTTTGCATATTCTCCATTTGGTAACCGGATACTACTTCCGGCTGCCACACCGCCATGTTTAGGGCTATAGTTTTAAACGCTATGGTGTGTTGATTTGTGTTGGAATGGAATTTACTGTCTGATAAACAAAAACCGTTCTGATTCAATTTAGATTATAGTGTTTTAGGTTTAAACACGATGTTGTTAAATTGTTTTCAACTGTAGACATCGAGTGGTACAAATAAAATATGCCAACGTGGTCAGTAAAGCAGTGTAATCCACGAAAACACAACAATCAACCTCAACTCACTATTGTTTTATTATGTTATCGTTAGTATATGTTTATTTATGAAACCAACGAACGTTATTTTATGCGTTGGTTTTTTATTATTTCATTTTTATAGTTCTTAAATGTTATAACTTTTTATCATAACCATAATTAAGGAGATATGCCGGTTTTTGAACATATTTTGTTTAAAAAGTATAATAATATCGTACTTATTGTAGCTTATGTTTATACAATAGGCGGTCTTATCGATAATGCAATCTATTACAGACGACCTTAAGATGGAAAGGATAGATTAAAAATAGTGTATTTTAATGTTTGCTAAAAGTATATTGCTTTAAAAATGTTTCTTTGTTAATAAGTAGGTATCGTTGTAACTTTTAAGAGGCCTAAAATAATACATCAAGAAAGACCACAATAAACATGAAATAGAGACCAAAATATTTTTCGTGTGTACAAAATGTTTTGAGCAAATGGCATGTCACTATGTCTACTATTATGACTATTTCGGCGGTAGGCGTGAAAAAGTTAACACCATTATAAAAACGGACAATTTTAATTTCGAGTTAAAATAGTTAAATCAAGTACATAAAGTGTAAAATTCATGAGTAATTGAAGTTCAGGTCATCCTACCTGCCGGATAGTGTTATCTCCTTTATCCTGAAAGCACATCACTGTTTTTGAGTAAGAACGAGTAACTGGACAATGGAAGCTGTACAAAAGTCACTTTCTGAAATGCAGCAGCTATTTGTGCAACAGATGGATGAGTTCCGAACTGAATTGCACAAAAGTTCAACTCCTGCCACCACACCAAGCTTGGCTGCTGAATTTTCTTCATTTAGAACATTTATTATTGCTGCACTTCAGGCACTTCAAAACCAAGTCGAGCTTATTGCACGCAACCAGGATAATATGGAAATGCAGAGTCGCAGGAAAATCTTGCTTTTTCATGGATTGCCAGAGATGGGAAAGGCAGAAGATACTGCAGCTTTAGTGGTAAATACTGTGGTTCAAAAGTTGAAGGTGAATGAATTCTCGGCAGGTAGTATCAGCCGTTGTCACAGGATGGGACGTGTGACCACTCCTGACAAGCCTCGGCCTATCTTGGTTAAAATCCGTGACTTCGCTTTGCGAAATGCAATTTGGAGTGCTAAAGCTGGCCTTAAGAAAACAGGCATAACGCTGTCTGAGTTTTTGACCAAAATGCGGCATGATTTGTTTATGGCCGTGCGTCAACGATTCGGAATCACGAAGACATGGACCAGAGACGGCTCCATATTTGTGCAGGGGCCTGACGGAGCACGCCGCCGGGTGAATAGCTTCGCGGAGATGGACAGCATCGGTAATTCCGAGGCAGTGGCCGCTTCGATACGGGCCCCAGTGCCTGTGGTGCCCCCTGCAAAGGAGGCAACAAATGCGAAAAGGCGGGCCGCCTCAGCTGCTCACAGGAAATATAATTGATGAGATCGTGTTAACAAACTTTTTTCTGTTGTCGTAGGTAGTATACATTTGCAGTTCTTTGTGATATTCTCATTTATTTGATCAAGTGGGTAGTATTTTTATTTTTTATATAATAACAATAACATGTCCTAGGATTTAATTTGATTTATCTAAAAAACTGAGGTGGTTCATTTTCCTTTTTTCTTTGTATATAATTCAAACATTTGTTTACAATCCACTTTAAATATGATGTTTAAAATCTAATCCACCTATTCTTATTCTTCTTCTACTTAAATTATGGCTAATCTACCCACAAATATTGGTAAACAAAATGTAAACAAATCATGTAGCACTGAGTCGGACACAGATTATCACTGATGTGACATAGATAGTAGATGTATTTCTTGTTGTTGTCAAATTGTTTTTTTTTTTTTTATCTTTGGCTTCGCATTGTTTTAACGTTACTAATTTTACTTTGTTTCTATTTAAGAATTGTGCTTAACCTCAAATTGTTTGCACATATTTATGTAGCTAACACAACCGGCAGGTTGAGATAGTCTATAAGGAACCCTAAATAAGACATATTTATATTTAAAGCTATTATTTTTTTTTTTTTTTATATATTTATTATTTTATATTTATTATGATAAACATATATGGTAACTGCAGTGGTAATGAAACAGATGAATATATTTCATGTTCTCCATCTAGTAGTAGTAGTAGTGACAGTAGTTTCCAAAGCATACCTTCTTTGTTTGATAACCTAGAAGATGAATTTTCTGATAGACCTAAAAACTTGAACATCATCCACATTAATGCGCAAAGTATTCCGGCACACTTCCCAGATATGCTGGCATCATTAAACGTAAAAAATATTCATGCTATATTAGTCTCCGAAACATGGCTTAAACCCAGTCTTCCTTCTATATGTTATCCTCTGCCAGGTTTTTGCCTCATTCGTAATGATCGGTCTGGCACTGTCGGGGGTGGTGTTGCTATTTACTTACGTGCTCATATTCCTTTCTCTGTCATCAGTATGTCAGCACAGCCACCTCCATCCAGTGCTGGTGAACATCTTTTTATTGAGGTAATTCTCTCTCATAATAAAGTTCTTCTCGGAGTCTACTATAGCCCATCCCTACGCATTAACTATTTTTCCTCTTTCGAAAAGATTGTAGCAGATCATGTTCACTCTTACACCCACTCCATTATTATGGGTGATTTTAACACCTGTCTTCTGAAAAGAGACACACGCTCGTCTGCTTTAGAGTCCATCATTACTTCTAACAATATGAATTTACTTCCACTAATGGCTACCCACCATTCGCCACACGCAACTCCATCTTTACTTGACCTCATGATTGTGTCCTCGTCTCAGCACGTTGCTAAGCATGGACAGTATCCCGCTGATGCTTTTTCATACCACGACTTAATTTTTCTTTCATATAAAATTCGTCCTCCAAAAGCAAAGCCTCAAATCATTCTTCAGCGCAACTTTAGTGGTATCAATCAGGAGGAGTTTCTCAAAGATGCGCAAAGTATTGACTGGACGCCTGTAGAGAATGCTGATTTAATTGATGACCAAATCGCAATTTTTAATTCTTTAATCACTCAACTTTACGATGTGCATGCCCCACTGAGAGCTATTAAATTAAAACATCTTCCTGCACCATGGCTCACTGATGATCTCAAAAAGTTGATGCATAAAAAAACAGTTGCGAAAAGTAAATTTAAAAGTTGTCCTAGTGATGCAAACAGGGCCAAATATACTCGTGTAAGAAATCGTTGTAATACAGTGCTTAGGGATGCCCAGCGCCGCCACATTCACAAATCCGTTCAAAATGGAGATCCAGCTAAAACATGGAAATTTCTCCGGTCAATAGGAGTAGGCAAGTCTCGGCAGGAGACTATCCCCAAGGACTTAGATATCAACTCTCTCAATAAATATTTCATTTCTTCATCTCATATTGATGATGCGAACAAAACAAAAACTTTGCAATATCTTTCTAGCATTGAAACTCCTGACTGTGAACCTTTTAATTTTAATCAGTTCTCTGCTTGTGATGTTAAGAAAAGTGTTTTGTCGATTTCATCCAATGCTGTCGGAGTTGACTGTATTACCCGGAACATGATTGTCCCCATACTAGATGCAGTTTTGCCAATCCTTTGTCACATTTTTAACACTTGTATATCACACAGTGTGTTTCCTTCCTTGTGGAAGGAAGCCCAGATTATCCCTCTCCCTAAGAAGTCTAATCCTAAATCCTTTTCCGAATATCGCCCGATTTCCATCCTCCCATTTCTATCTAAAGTCCTCGAACGTCTTGTTTATAATCAGTTTTCTCATTTTCTATCCAGACAAAATCTCCATAATCCTTTCCAATCAGGTTTCCGTCCAGGACACAGTACGGTTACTGCCCTCCTAAAAATTACAGACGATATTCGTTTTGGTATGGACGAAGGGCAACTAAGTGTACTAACTTTATTAGACTTTAGCAATGCCTTCAATACTGTCAACTTCGACATTCTTCTCGCAATTCTACGGACTCTTAACGTATCTCCAACAGCAGCTGATTGGTTTTCAGGTTACCTACGTGGCCGCCGGCAGCGCGTACGTCTTGAAGATCGTTTTTCTTCATGGTGCGAGCTGCCGGCGGGGGTACCTCAGGGTGGCGTCTTATCTCCTCTCTTATTCGCAGTTTTTATTAATTCTATATCCTTCCACATTACTTCTCCCTATCACTTGTATGCCGACGATCTCCAGATTTATTCTCAAGCTCCACTCAGTGACCTAGCTAGTGCTGTAGAGACCACAAATTCAAATCTCCAAAGAATACTTGAGTGGAGTCAAAACTATGGGTTGAAGATAAACCCACTGAAAACACAAGTCATGGTCCTTGGCAGTTCGCGCATGATTGCAAAAGTAGATTGGTCATCTTTACCCAAAGTAGAGTTTGATGGAGTCTGCTTGCCATTTACTAAATCTTTAAAAAACCTTGGTATAGTAATAGATCAGTGCTTAACATGGAATATTCAACTGGACACCATCAGTCGTAAGCTATTTGCATCAGCTGGTTGCCTTAGAAAACTCCGTAACTTTCTGCCAACTGCCACTAAAGTTTCGCTAGCGCAGTCTCTTCTGCTTCCTGTTCTTGATTACGCCGATGCCTGCTTTCTCGATCTCACAGAGGACCAGCTAAATAAACTTGAGCGGCTTCAGAATTTCTGTATCAGATTCATATTTGGCTTGCGCAAATATGATCATGTCTCCCAATTTCGTAATAAGCTCAAGTGGCTTCCTATACGCCTTCGTCGGAATACTCATATACTTTCTCTTTTGTACAATGTTCTTTTTACTCCCTCTTCTCCGCGCTATCTGAAGGAACGTTTCGAGTTCCTGCACAGTTGTAACAGTCTCTCATTAAGGTCATCAGAAAATCTAACCCTATTGATCCCTGCGCATCGCAGTACTTTTTATGGTAAATCTTTCTCTGTGCAAGCAGTTCGTTTATGGAATGATTTACCGGATTCTATCAGACACGCACAGTCATTGCCTATCTTTAAAGATCAGTTAAAAAAGTATTATCTTTCTCAGGCCACGTCTTGCTAAATTAAAGATTATTGTTAATTATAAAATATATTCACAAAAATCATTATGTAAAATAATATCGTATTTTGTTTGTTATATAGTTATATATCAAGTATATATTTATATATATATACACATAACATATATATTATATAATTATATGTATCATATTAAAGGTATGCATTGTGTATATACTGTTTATATATTCTATTGACCGTATAATATGCATTTATCTTGGTTAATACTATTTTATTTTTTTATATTATTATTATTATTATTATTTTAAAGATTTATTTATCCTGTTTAAACTTAGTACACCACCGCTTCTCAAAAATATAATTCCTCTCCTTACAATGGTTGTCTGGGAGAGATCGCTTCTTAGCGATAAGACCGCCAATTGTGCAACGTATTTTGTATTTGTTAATATGTTATTTTATAAATGTTATTTTAAGTTGATGTACTTGTACAATAAAGTGTTATCTATCTATCTATCTATCTATGTCATTGACTTCGCATGACATTACTTGGTTTACAAAAACTATCTAAGATTTGGAACAACGTTTAAGGTAATGTGTCATAGTGTCTATGAGAAGCAAGTACCTACATATATATCGATACTTATTCTATAGCCGCCATTTTCAGGGCCGGCATACTGTAGGTATGCGTTTGTTTACCAGGTATTTCTTGTCCTGTTTCTTTCGTCGTGGCCATATTCATAAGCTGTACCCTACCTGTTATTGACAAGGGCGTTCCAACACTCAAATTTTCTCGACAAGGAGTAAAGAGTTTTGGAACGCAACCCAAATGTGAAAACCATTTTTTAAAATGATATTACGGCTTTGGATACAAGTCCAGTGAGAACCAACAATGTCAGTGATGCCAACTTAGCAAAACACGCTAAAAATTACAACTTTTGCTTAAGGCACCTATAACTATGCTGCATTTAGTGTCCAAATACACAAAAGTGACCGCTGCAGTATACCTAACGTTAGTATTTAACATTTCATTGCCAAGGCATATCACGCACATGATTATAAAACTATTTTTAAGACAAAACTAAAACAGTGGCTCATGAAGGTATTTTCTTCATACTCCTAATAGTTCTACTAATTACAGATATAACTCTTTTTTCATACGAACGGCAAATTATCTAAATATACCTTAAATAATTTTCAAACAGGCAGTGTTCATTTTACCTTGTAGACACCATGAGCAAAGCCTCGCTAATGGCCTTATGCCTTAGAACAGTTAGCAACTTTTGTTATCAAGTCTAGCGACATTCAATTCTAGAAGTTGGCAACAATCTACTATGCGTCATAACACGAACACGAAGCAATGTTTGCGACAGCTTTGCCAGATGGGGGGATCCCCTGCAAATTTTGGGGTTTTTTTAAACTCCGGGGGGAGATTTGGGGGGAAAGTTTCTTTGGGGGGATTGTCGGAAAAATTAACTTGGGAGATATTTTAAATGTTTTTCTTGTCCCTCATTCTACCACAAACACAATCCCCATCACTATTTACCTACTTACTTTCATTTCAAACATTGAACCTCAATAAAATTGTTTATTCATTAATTCTGTAATCATTCAATTCGTTCCAGTGTATTACTCTATGATTCATTCATTCGTCTATTGCTTGGATGGAAGTAGTGTTGGGTAGGGCACAAAATAAAAATGAGTTTGTAAGAGTGGCCTCATTTTAGTACTAAGCCAGTACAATGTCCCACCCCACCTCAAATGAGCTGAGGCCAATGAGGCTTGGAACTTGGACGAGGCGTACTGAAGCGTTGTGGGACGTTTGAAGCTACGGGTACAACTATGACATTTGACGTTATGGCAGTACATTACAGTCTGTCTGTCAGTCAAAATTAAAGGCATATTAATAAGCAGTATTGCAAAGTAATGTGTAACAATTATTTTTTAGTAGGTAAATAAATAAATATATTTAAAGGATATAATGTAAAAGCTCACGAATGAAATTACAAATCACAATGTTAAACACTTATAACGTAATCAATATACTTCAAATCTAAACAATCACTTCAATGCCCGCCTCACAGTATTTAGTAATGTCAACGTCTTCCCTCTCGCTCGAGACTCTCATTACATTTGCTCATTTTAGAATGGCGTACTATTGTAATTTGTAGCCTGCGTCTTGCTCCCTCTCTGTCTTCATCGTATAGTTTTACGGAATAGGAGAGTAAATAATGTAATTCTCGACTGCCGAGACATACAATTTGAAGTAGTAGAATATGAAAATTAACGTCGAGCCGCTCTTAATCTTTGACTTGATGTACGGGACAAATATACCGCCTCTTGTTTGCCCTACTCAACACAAGATGGAAGTAAATGGAGACGTTCACAACGACACGCGTCGGAACTGTGATGCACACGCTTCGCGTGCGGTGTGAACGCCTCTGTCTACTTTCAACGTGTATAACAGATTGTCCAGATCTGCCAACGCGTCCGATACGCGCCATAGAGTACATTTATATACGCGCACGTTACGCATTGTATGTGTATATACCTATAGCATTATTTTATTTTTACCAAAAAATGGAACACTCAAAAGGTAGGAAATCACTTGTTGAAGTCGGTACCATGATAGTTCAAAAGTAACCATTATCAAAATATTGTGAGCATGGTACCAACTTTGACATGTCATTTCATACTTTTGAGTGTTGAAGTCGGTTCCATTATTTGGTAAATTTTTTTCACCCTTTTCAGTGACCTTTGCTACTCTCAGGGATCAATTGTCATTGTGTATGTTCACCGATTTCTCCACCCGCAACTTTAATATCATCGACGTATGCGTAGCACTTTTTAGTTATAGGAGTGTAACTCAAAAACAGCTTAACCGATTTTAATGAAATTGAAATGGGACCACACGGGAAACACCAGCTTTCAAACAAAAAAAGAACGTTTAAAATCCGTTCACTTAGTCGAAATTTATGCGGTAACAAACATAAAGAAAACATTCGGGTCGAATAGAGAACTTCCTCTTTTTTGTTGGTTAAAAAACAATAAAAATGGTTTTGGGGGTATTTTTTCCAAAAGGCTAATTTTCGCGGGGTTTTGAATAAGGTTGGGGGAAATTCACACGGTCATCTGGCAACACTGGTTTGCGAAGTGTTGGTTTAAATCCTAGCCGTGGTCCCTAAAACTTTTACAGATGAACTTACAATACCGACATGATATTACAGTATTTGTTAGAGTGGCCTAAACAAACTAAATCGCAGTGACCTAGCATCTAATATATATAATATAATAAAAAAGTGATAAACCACTGATCGGAAAGCAAAAAAAACATTTTAAATTTGTGGTACCTACTACTTCTCTACCCTTTTTTCTTTCTGATGAAGTGTTTTCCTAGACATCAAAGTTCGGAATAACATATTTATTTTCCGTTTCTTTCTAGTATGTATTTATTTCGAATCCGTAAAAATAGTGTTATTCAACGAGGTTGGATTGGAGTAGTCTGCAGTGTCTGACGAGGGATAAGTTACTTATATTTCGGGCATGAATCATTGAAAATAATCAAAAATGCAAGGCAGGAGGCTTGTTGTCTTGATGTGGAAACACTGTGTGGTACGGCTGAGGCGGTACATCCAAACACCAATTGAAATTATTTCGCCGATATTATTCATTTTATTATTGTTTAGTTTCAAAACCAAAATAAAGCCAGTGCGGCCTTCTATCCTAAGAACTGAGCATCATGAGATTAGAAACACGGTAAGTGGAGAAACATTTTACTAATATACACACAGAGAGACACATAAAAGGCTATAAGCTTGAATAGCGGAAATAAGTTGGTATATACAATAAAATAAAAGACACTTCATTGTACACAAGAAAGTAACAAGGTATAGTAGGCTCAACCTGTCATTGTGGCTCTGAAGTTCATCTCTGTGCATGTCTGCTCATAAACTGAAAGTGTTGTGAGCCTTCCAAGCATAGTAAATATATATTTCTTCTTTTTTTATCTTGCACTAGGTTTCCCTATGTTGCGGGAGGTATGAGACACACAATCACATCACAAAAATATCCAAGGCCAGACAAACCTTCATGCTCATCACACAAATGTATGCCTCTGCAGGAATTTTCAGTGACATGACTTCTGTGTCTCCGGGGACCCCGGGTTCGAATCCCGGCCTGGGCAAACTTTTGTGCGATGTGTGTGGATGTTTGTCCCGGGTCTTGGATGTTTGTGTGCTGTCATTGTGATTGTCCATGCCTCCCATGACACAGGGAATCCTAGTGCGGGGGTCTGTGTGTATAAATAAAAAATACATGTAGGTAAGATTAATATTTATTTTCTGTTTTGTTTATTAAATTGGTCATACTTTTGCCTTTCAGTAAAATAGTGGTATTATAAGGAAAAAGAATGCTATGTTCAAAACCATTATCAAGATTATTGGTGTTGTGGTTACTAGTATTATTATTATAGTCGACCATCACTTATCCAGTTCTGCCAATGTTGTACACAATGACCAATCTCAGAGCAATAATTGCATTTAAGCTTCTTATCCTTCACCTTTTTTATTTTAGACCTGTGCTCTCGTGTTACCTTACAGAGCTTCTGCATCAGGTGCATTCTTACTTGATATAGCTCTTTCATCCCACTAATATTATTAAGGCGAAAGTTTGTGTATATGTGTGTATGTTTGTTACTTCTTCACACACAAACGGATTCACTGATTTTGATAAAATTTGGTATGGAGATAGTTTAGACCCTAGATTAACACATAGGCTATTTTTATTCTGAAAATTATTGCTGGTCTTGTGGGATAAGCAAATAATTAAAAAGCTTCCGTTACTTCTTCACTCTCAAACGGCTGTACTGACTGCTGAATTTTGGTATGGAGTTGGGTTAAGCCCTTAAGTAACACAAGACTACTTTTATCCTGGAAAAGTATAGTTCCTGTGAGATAATTTAGATTGGAGGAAAACCGTAATCCACACGGGTGATATCGCTAGGCGCTAGTAGTAAATACATAAATGGCCAATAAGCCATTTTTCTCTGTCTTCGATACTAAAAGTCAGCTACTTTAAAATGAGAAATATTGTTGTATAACTGAATAAAACTTGTTTGAATATTATTAGGAATTAGTGAGGTGTATGTCTGTGTCCTAGCTCTCCTATCAAGGAAAAGAAATACAAATAAAAACGAGTCTCTTAACGGAAATTAAAATCGCAATTTAATATTCAAAAAGAGTAATTTTGGTTAACAAATATCAAATAAATCAACACACTTCCTACAACAATTAATTGCTAAGTTTATAAACCAAATGTATATGACTAACTGAACAAAAACACTTTCTTATAATTTCCAAGAAAATCTTGGAAATTATAAGAAAGTGAACACGAAACGCTTTCTTATAATTTCCAAGAAAATACTATTGTATTTTCTTGGAAATTATAAGAAACTGTTTTGTTGGTCCAACAATTGTTTGCAAGGATTAAGGAAACCCATTAAAATCTAATCAGTTCATTTGATTTCATGTAAAGAATTTTAATTGGTTTGATTTATTCAGTTTCATGCCGTGATTGATGCCGTGGGGTACCGGCTTAGAATTGTACCCCCCCATGTCTTCCCTTGGTTTTCGTAAGAGTCGACTACTCAGCACAATGCTCGCAGGCCTCAACAGAGTTTCCCTAAGGGTGGGCCTTAAAATGAACATGGACAAGACGAAAATTATGTCAAATGCCCATATTGCGCCCGCCCCCATATCAATTGGGAAATCGACTCTCAAAGTTGTTGACCATTACGTCTACCTAGGACATACAGTCCAATTAGGTAAGTCCAACTTTGAGAAACAGTCCAATCGTCGAATCCAACTCGGCTGGGCAGCGTTCGGAAAGCTCCGAGACGTCTTCTCGTCCAAAATACCGCAATGCCTGAAAACGAGAGTCTTCGAACAATGTGTGTTACCAGTGATGACTTACGGAACTGAAACTTGGTCTCTGACTATGGGCCTTCTGAACAGGCTCAGAGTCGCACAACGAGCTATGGAGAGGGCTATGCTCGGGGTTCCTCTACGTGATCGAATCAGAAATGAGGAGATCCGTAGAAGAACGAAAGTCACCGATATAGCCCAGCGGATTAGCAAGTTGAAGTGGCAGTGGGCAGGGCATATAGTTCGAAAACCGATGGCCGTTGGGGCCGAAAGGTTCTCGAATGGAGACCACGGTCTGGCAAGCGCAGCCTAGGACGGCCACCGACCAGGTGGACAGACGACCTGACTAAGATCGCAGGCAAGGGCTAGATGCGGGCCGCTTCCAACCGGTCCTTGTGGAAATCAATGGGGGAGGCCTATGTCTATGTCCTATGGCTGAGATGATGATGATGATTCAGTTTCAACATTTTCCTTAATTCTATATTAAGGTACCTCTTACATAATCTGAATCAGGATATTCTAAACCCATTCCTATTCTCATTTCTTGAAACGTAAGCAATGGTAGGCGGATCTGTTAAAGCATTTGCCTACTGTTTACTTGTTGTATAAAGTGCAATCTCGGTATTCTAAGATCTCCATTCGCGAAGTATACAATTTTGAGTCTTCATCTTATTTTGTTGCAGGTCCTACATAATAAACTAATAAAAATACCACTTATGTGTTTCTATATGTTTCTCACCAGAAGAAAGGAAATTAAATATGGAATTACTTAATTTTTTTTTACCCCATAGGTCACCTGCATAGTACATTTTTAATCAACACGCATTTAGATTTGTCCTCCCCTTTCTGTCTGTATATACCCGCGAGCCTCTATAATGTAATCAGCACTTCTTAAACCCTTAAGAAAATAGTCAATTTATAGTCATAGACATTTCTGCAGTAAACATGACTAGTGTACTTTTAAATAGGTTACTTTCTGGTCTTTATTGGCTGGAGTTTTATTTTATTTAAAATTTAATAGAAGAAGAAGAACCAAGTGACGCTGTTCTCCTCACAAAATTCAAATTAGTGCCTTTATTGTTACATAATTAGTGCCTCGCCTAGTATCTATCAGTTGTCCTTCGGGCTAATGTTCCCAAATGTGTTCCGTCATGGTTTTTCACGCCTCAACTTAACCTATTTATTATTTTTAAAGTGTACGCCGAATTAAACAATAGTAAATTACTGTTCACATGTATGCGCATAACATAATATGGTACTATTGAATAAACCCATTGTAAAAAGGATGTTGATGTAACTGATAAGCCATGCGAGCCATAACATTGCTCAGTATGGACCCCAGCACAGAACAATGTAATAGATGCCACAGTTAAAAAAACAGTGTGGCATCACTTGCCACAGTGTTTTTTTATCAAGCTCCTCCGAAACGGCTTGCCTTATGTTATAATTTTTTTGTGTATATTTGGTAGGTCTAGGTATAAATATGTTACCGAAGACTGCACGCGGGTGGGTGACCAGGCCCCAGTGTTAGTGAATGCTACTGGCAGCAGTAATAGCAGCAGCAGCAGCAGCGCAAAAAAATACGTACAGCAAGCATTTCATCCTAGCTTGTTCTTAACAAAAACAAGGTCTGCCTCCATGGATAAACTAAAAAGCTCTCCAACTGAGGCAAAAGATACTAAGACCACACCGCTAGGCAAGCCAGAATGGAAGAAAGTGCCTTTGGAGCGAAATCCAAAACGAAAAAAAACAGATGGCCCTGACAGCCTTCCTTACGACTATGCTCGTACCCAGAACAGATTCTCCGAATTGCCAATCGATGATAACGGGAATAGCCATGATCCTGTACCAAAAAAAATAACTAGACCACCGCCAATAATTTTGTATGGAGTTAATGATGTCTACAAGCTTACGGAGTTACTTGAAAATACAGTGGAAAGGAATAAATTTACATACAAACTAGTTAACCGGAAGCAGCTTAGAATAAGCAGTTTAGATATAGAAACTTACAAAAAAGTCATTGATCTAGTAAGAGAAAAAGGGCTCGTAGGTTACACATTCAAAAACAAAGAAGAAAGAAATTATAGAATAGTTATTCGTAATCTACATCACACAACACGTTTTCAAATAATTAAAGAAGAAATTGAAGCAACAGGGAATAAAATTACCGGAGAAATAATAAACGCTAGATATGGACCGGATAAAATACCAACATCTACCTTCTTTATAACAATAGTACAAGGCCCAAACAACAAAAATATAAAGAATTTGAAGTATATATACCACCAATCTGTTATTATAGAAGATCCAAAAAAGAAAACAAGCATAGTACAATGCCAAAGATGCCAACAATATGGACATTCAAAAAACTACTGTATGCGCCCCTACAGATGTGTGAAATGTGCACAACCTCACAAAACATCAGACTGCCCCAAAAAAGACCGCAGTACACCTGCGTGCTGCGCTTTATGCCAAGGAACTCATCCAGCTAATTACAAAGGTTGCGAGGTGTATAAAGAGATCTTGGTCCGCAGATCAAAAGCTAGCAACATAAAACCTCGAGTACCCTAGACTGGAGCCACAAAAAGAACTAGCTGGAAATAAAACGCAACAAATAAAGAGGGACAAAGAGAGACAGCAACCTAAATCCAAAATTCCAACAAATGCCAATCCAGATATCACCACTATCAACCCCTGTGAACCAAACGTAAGAGAGTCAAATGCTCACTCCACTCAACACAACATTGGTGAACCGAAAAAGAAGGTCCATTGTACTAACACTGAAAATGTTACAAAAACTCCCGTTAACCCTAGAAATAACCCTAACCTCAACACGTCTGAACAGATATATAAGTTAATCCCCAACATAGAACAGATGCTTATCAGGCAAGCAGAAAAATTTGACCTTATCCTAGAACAAATGAGCACTCTCATGAATATCATGGTAAAACTCATTGACAGGCTTACATAATGATTGCACTCAGAATAGCCACATGGAACATAAATGGCCTTGCCCCAAAAAAACTTGAGTTGGAATTACTAATAAAGGAGCATAAGCTGGACATCATTCTCATATCTGAATCTCATTGCACCGCTAGCACCTGTGTCAAATTCGATAACTATAACACCTACCTCACAAATCACCCAGATGGAACTGGCCATGCAGGGTCAGCCCTTATTATTAGAAAAACAATAAACCACTACCAACTTCCAGAATATCGTACGGATCTTATCCAGGCAACTTCAGTATGTGTAATGGAAAATATGGGGCCCATCAACTTCTCGGCAACCTACTGCCCACCTAAACATAAGTTAACGGAGGACTTATTTATTGACTTCTTTGCAACTCTTGGGAACCGCTTCGTTGCTGGAGGCGATTGGAACTCTAAGCATACATGTATATATGTATGCATAACATAAGCACACTGGGGTTCTAGGCTAACCTCAACTAGAGGGAGGCAGTTGAAAATGAGTATGGACAAAAACCACTTGTCTGCACATACAACTGCAGAACCCACAAACTGGCCAACAGACCAGAATAAAACACCTAATCTCTTGGATTTCTATATCACGAAGGGCCTTTCCGGGTACTACTTCAAGATCGAATCGTGTCTCGACGGCTCCTCAGACCACACACCAGTACTACTGACCATTAGCAACCTACTGATTGAATGTGATGTACCTGAGAGACTTTACAACAAATTTACGGATTGGGAAGTCTTTAGTGAGTTCATAGAGACTAATATCGAACTAAAAGTTGCTCTCAAATCTAATGATGATATAGAAAACGCTGTAAAATATATAACTTCGTTAATTCAAGAAGCATGTTGGCGGGCCACACCAGTAATCAAATACACCAATCGCGAAAATATTCCTCTTGAACTCAGGAAGATGATACTTGAAAAAAGAAAAATGCGCAGAATATGGCAGCAAAGTAGACTCAAAGAAGATAAATCGCTCTTAAATGCAGCATCGGCGACGCTAAAACAAGCCTTAGATAAGTGGCATGACTAGAATCGCTGACTAGCACAGCTGCGACAAACTACTCACTGTGGAAATTTACAAAAAATTATAATAGACCCCAGATTATGAAACCTCCTTTAAAAACCAACAACGGATGGGCAAGAACCGCGCTTGATAAAGCAAATGCCTTTGCAAATCACCTTTCCCAAGTGTTCACTCCCAATGAGTCACTGGACCAAACATCAGAAGCATCCATTGATATCATCCTAGACCAGGATTTCCAGTTATCTCCGCCACCCAAACCTGTAACTGTCAGAGAAGTCTGGCGAACTATTAAAGAATTGAAAGACAAAAAGGCACCAGGCTTCGACCTAATAACAAAAGAGATACTTAAGAAGATACCAAGGAAAGCTACAGTGTTCCTAACGATGATATATAATGGAATGCTGAGGGTGCAATACTTCCCCCAACTGTGGAAAGTATCATCAATACTCATGATACATAAACCAGGCAAACCAGCTAACGAAGTCACATTTTACAGACCAATAAGCCTTCTCCCAACAATGTCAAAAGTATTTGAAAAAATTCTATTGCGAAGATTAACTCCGATCCTAGAAGAAAATAACGTTATACCTAGCCACCAGTTTGGCTTTCGGCAGCGACATTCTACAGTGGAACAAGTTCACCGTGTATATGAACACATAAGAAAAGCACTGGAACAGAAAGAATATTGTTCGTCGGTATTTCTAGATATCCAGCAAGCCTTTGATAGAGTGTGGCATAAGGGGTTACTATGCAAAATAAAAACTAACTTGCCACATAATTACTACCCCCTACTGCAATCATACCTAACTGATAGAATATTTCAAATCAAAGAGTCGAACGCTACATCTTCGTTCCGCGACATCTGGGCAGGAGTCCCCCAGGGGTCGGTTCTGGGCCCGGTGCTGTATACTATCTACACAGCTGACCTACCACAAGTGGACAACGTAACTACAGCCACATTCGCCGATGATACGGCAATCCTCGCCAGCAACGAAGTCCCGGAAATTGCTTCTGAAACACTACAAAAGGGACTGGACGAGATTACCAAATGGCTCCAAAAATGGAGAATAAAAGCTAGTGCGTCGAAGTCAGTACAAGTGACGTTTACACTTAGAAAACGAGACTGTCCCCCAGTCCGCTTGGAAGGGATAACTTTGCCACACCAAGACAGGGTAAGATACCTGGGACTACACCTTGACCGTCGGTTAACCTGGAAAGACCACATCAAATCTAAGAGAGAAGAACTCAACCTAAAATATAAAGGCATATACTGGCTCCTCGGCAGAAACAGTAAGCTGTCAATGGACAATAAACTCCTCATCTACAAGAGTATTCTAAAACCAATCTGGATGTATGGTATCCAATTGTGGGGAACTGCTAGTAACTCCAACATACAAATGCTACAAAGAATGCAAAATATAATACTTAGAACAATAAGTAGCGTGCCCTGGTACATCACCAACGCTGAGATACACACAAACTTGAGAATGAACACCATCAATGATGAAATAAAAAACACCGGCAAAAAGTACCAAGAGCGACTGGACATACACCCAAACCAACTGGCTGTTCAACTGACCCACCGAGACTATATACCTCGCTTAAAAAGAAAAATGGTGCTCAAAAGTAACTAAGACCTGAAAGTGCCTTTTTTAAAAAAAAAAAGAAAGGGGAGATGACCTCATTGGAGGTCACACCCAAAAAAGCCAAACCACCCACAGCACATCTGCTTAAAGTAAACACTGATAGTAGATAAACGCAGAAAAGAAAAAAAAAAAAAAAATATTTGGTAGGTCATAAAGTATTTTTCACCTTACCTACCCCCACCTCCCAATTTTTATCGCGATTTTTGTATGAATAAATATCCAAGAATTTACCCGTTGAAAGTCTCAAAATAATAAAACATGCAAAGATTTGTTCTTAGGAAACTTGTCATAAATTTTAGTGACAAGAAGCATTCCTTTATTTTTTTTAAAAAACCTATATACTTAATTGTATTCGTATTGAAGAAAACATTGTTTCTTTGTTTCTTTTTATATTTCTATCATATAGGTCATAGGCAGTAAATAGTACTATGATAAAAATAAAGTTATGTTCTATTCTCGTCATCAAAATCGACAATATGGTTTATAAGAACAGATCTTTGTATGTCTTGTAATTTTAGACTTGCCCGTAGGTACTAAATCCGATTAAATGGCCCAACCTGCAAAGACCTATTATATTTGTGCCTACATACTCGTATAATACTCGTATTACACTGAATTTTGACGCCTTGATATCTATGTGCTCTAACTGTAAACATTTCGAGTGCTCACTGTCCTTTAGGCGGTTTCAAGTTAAACAGTTTTCTGGGTTTATTTAAGTCCATAAACTAAAATATACATAATTAAGGATGGCTGTGTACAGCGCGATTCTAGCGATCGTTATTGCCATATACCTGCAAAATGTGGAACAAGCTTTCTCCATCGGTGTTCGCGAGTAGCTACAATATGAGATTATTCAAAATGAGAGTCGAGTCTTAAAAAGGATTTGCATCGTAATGCGCTTGGTGTTACAGATATCCATTATACGAGTATATAGGCGACGGTGATTGCTTACCATCAGACAGTCATCTGCTTGTTTGCCACCTATTATGTATATATAAAATAAGCTTAGACCGGAACGTCTTCCACAGATTCCCTTTGATTCAATAAAATAGTGATTTTTTTTCGTTTACTTTATTTACACTGAGTCTGATGCCTGTAATTCTCCGTCACCTGTCATCTTATCACTCACACCTTGTTTAATATGGTCGATCTAGACTTTGTTTAGCTATCCTCTGTCATTTATATGCTTTATTTATTTATTCATTATGTCAGCATCTGAAATTCTAATCATCCATATATATACATCGACCAAATATGCACGTTTGTTCATACAATCTTGGATGATTGACTTGAATCTTGGATGAATTTAGGTAATTCACACCCTTATGAGACAAGGCACGAACATCGGCTAAAAACCCCTATTCACAATGTTAAAAAATCTAACAGATTAGGTCATGTGAGAAGACCTGCGCTATATCACCAGTTGCCAGATGTAATCAGAAATATAGCTTCCTTAAATATTTTTAAGAGTAAATTAAAAACATTACGTATTAGTAAAGCCTACTACTCAACGACAGAGTCTAAAAGATAAATTTAACTTAAAAAAAAAAGTTTTGTAAACATTGGCATTATATGAAAACTTATTATTATTGTATAGAATGTTATTTTATCTAGAATAAGTATCTTATAAATTATTATTTTTAGCATTAAATATCTAATTAGGTAATCTATATCTAAATATCTGTATCTGTATAATATTGCTACACAGGCAAATGGATGAAAGACAATAAATGAGTTATCTATTGAAAAGTAAATATTTGCCATTATTTCTTGGATATCTAGATATCTCTTACTCCTGTCAAAGGCCTATTTGGATCACAGTACGCATGATACATGAGTCATGTAACATGACTATTGATCTGCCCAGCGTAGCGTCAGAGTGTCGCCTAGGCACTTACAGAGCAGTAGTGTATATGAGATAATCTGTGGCAAGAACTCAATTTTGTAAAGAACAAAGTAGGCTGCCAAACGCTCAAATCATTGACTTAATGTCGGTGTTGCCATCGTCATTGGTTCAGGTCCAGATTCTCATTAGCCGGGGAGTTCGCTGAATCGTCACAAACATACTAATTAGAAACGCTAAACTTTGTGTCTGTCATAGTTTAGATTTTCTAATATTACCTACATCCCTTCTCAGTACATTATGGGTCGTATTGTTATTATTCGTTGGAATCCCTTTTTCCCGTATCCCTGTATCCCTGAACTTATGGAACTCTATAAATACATTCTTGGAGTGAGTGCTTAGATTGAAACCTGAGCAAACGAAGAGTTCTAAGATTAAATCGAAGCGGTGTCAAAAGTTCAGGTTTTCGAGATAGTAATGCTCCTACCGCGAGGTTTATGAAGCTCATCAATGACACTCACTCAATATCCAGATCGTGATATATTCCATGACAATATAAGCAATTAAAAAAAAAAAATGTAGCTCATTTTAATCGCACCATGCAATGTTTTGGCTTAGTCTATAAGTTGCATGTGTTCATTGAAATAAAAATAAAACTCGAAACGCTAGAAAAATTTACCCATGAGTGAAACATAACAATTTTCTTTACACTGTAGCGAATAACTAGTGAGGATCTTGCAAGGTGTGCGGCGGAAAGGATTCTTTCACGGGCTTCTTTCATGTGTACCTACTTTTTGATTGGTCGGCAAAGAGCTCGGACTTTAAAATCTTTTAACTTTTACTTATGAATAAAATAGGATGTTCGACGTAGAAAATACGTACCGTAATACTAGCAATTGATACCTAGCTGGTGTGGTGAACAAAATAATTGTATATTACAGATAAATCAGAAAGTCCAACCGTGGAATGCAGACGCCAGAATACTGGCAGCATTGCAATTTACAACTTTGAATATCTAGGTTAAAAATGGAAACAGGCGTCTTCGAGTAATCGGGGAACATACATAAAAAATTACACATTAACATTCCGTCTAGTTGATGACCTCCACCGTATTTGAAGACGGTTAATAAAGATAAATATCTCACCATTTTCAATTAATTTTCCATAGAATCATTATGGAAGTATCTTTATGAACGAAAAATGTGTTATTTATGATCGGTTCCACAAATGAAGAGTTCAATAAAAGGATGCAGGCGGATCAAGAACTCCAATATTTTTTTAATTCGGTATTAAGAGAATTTGAAGTAGCAGTAGGCAGTGCACATAGCTCGAAGAACCGATGGCCGTTGGGGTCGAAAGGTTCTCGAATGGAGACCACGGACTAGCAAGCTCAGCAGACGTCCATCGACAAGGTGGACAGATGACCTGACTAAGGTCTCAATTAAGGGCTTGATACGGGCCGCTTCCATCCGCTCCTTGCAGAAATCAATTTGGGAGGCATATGTCCAATCTGTGGACGTCTTATGGCTGAGATGATGATGATGATGATAATAAGAGAATAAAAAAAAATATCAAAAAATGGAACCGACTTCAACACTCAAAAGTGTGAAATAACTTGTTGAAGCGGTACCATGATAGTTTAAAAGTAACTAATATCAAAATATTGTGCTCATTTTTTTTTCACTCTTTTTAGTGACCTTTGTTACTCATGGGATCAATTGTCATTGTGGTGTAGGTATGTTCACCGATACCTTCCGCTTCACCCGCTACTATAATATCGCCTAGGTAAAAGCACGCATTTTTCAGTTATTAGAGTGTAACTCAAAAACCCGCTTGTCCGATTTGATGAAATTTAAATGGGACCACACAGGAAGCACCAGCTTTCAATTAAAAAGAGAAAGAACGATCAAAATCGGTTCACGCAGACGAAAGTTACAGGGTAACAAACATTAAAAAAAACATATGGATCGAAATGAGAACCTCCTCCTTTTTTTAAGTCGGTTAAAAAACGAAGAGTAAAGAACCACATCTTGAGCTCTCTTTTAAATTTAGGCTATGACATTGAAATTACAATGTTGAGATCATAATTGCACATAACCGTTAGTAGTTGGCTATTTTTATGTGCTTAATGTTGTATTTCCTGCTGAGTTTCCGGGAGTATGAGTGCAGCCAAATAATATACAGCGCGTGAATATGATATGGCGGCTACAAAGTGTGTCGGTTGGAGAAATTATTCGCTTTGAAAATAAAGAGCTTTTTTATTGTTACAAGCCCTAAGTTTACCGTTACCTCAGCTATCCTTTGAAGCGACGATAGCCCAGCCGTGGGAGCGTCGGTCCCACGGTCGGTCATACGTTATGCGTACCATAAAACTAGTTACAGCACAATTGCTCACTAGATCCCCTCCGGTGAAGCTGTAAATGCCTGATCGTAATACCGTATATAGCCACACTTACGTACCTACCACTAAACATGCGCTTATCAGTTATAATGTATATTTGTAGGTAATAATATGTATAATTGTATATTTTGATATAAATGAGTTAAGTTGTAATTATTAAAGGACGATCGTACACCGAAACAGCTCAAACTAATTCGGAGTTCAGAGAGGGTTCACAAAATATGTACCATACTATAAACCACAAATTTATATCAAAGTTATTTGTATTTGTGGTCTCAATAAGATGATACAATGTCACAGTTCATCTGTTACGGACCATTATACGATTCTAGACAGTAAGTACTTGAAACAACATAACGTTTTATCATTTCAATGTTGTATCAGTAACTATAGGTAACGATGTATGATTCAGGCGTTACCTTGAAGTGGGTGTTTTATAAACTTGGCATTTATTACATATTAAACAAGCACATTGAACTTTGAACTCTTTGTTCTGAGTACGAGCAATTTAGAAATAGTGTGTACTGTCTAACCGTAAATAAAGGATGTCGCTTTCTTACATCGACCTAGATCAGGGGACTGCAACTTTTTCCTTGGCGGACCAATATTTAACAAAATATAATTTAAAAATTTCACCGGGAACAATCAAAGTTTATCTTGATATTATTAAATTTTCCCATTTTTATTTAACATTTGACGTCACTATGCCAAAGACCCCACTTGTCACACTAAAAGTGTGAAGTAAATTATGGATATCTATATTAAAATGAATCGCTATTTCCCTTGGTCACGGCATCACGTGTGAACGGCTTAACCAATTTAGATAAAATTGACCTTAGAGAAGAATATAGGCTGCCTTTGTCCTGGAAAAAGTATGGTTCCCGTGGGATAACTGACTTAGCGGGAAAAATGTAGTGCACGCGGATGAAACCGCGGGGCACAGCTAGTCCCCTTATATATCTAAAAGTGTGTACGGAACCCTCTAAACGCGAGTCCGGCTTGCATTTGACCAGATTTGGTTCACCTCGTTTTTCTCTTATTTCAGGATGTCCTCCGGCTCGCAGACCTGTCCTCCCCAAAGGTGATCCTATACACTCCTAACTCCTCGCTGGTCAACGATATAATGGATGGTGTTGGGCAACAACTCGGGCTTCATCGTCTCTACAAGCTGCCAGGTTATTCTCTATTCATTATCATGATCAGTTTAGCCGGAAAACCCCTACTACGGCACTTATGACTCCTCCACTGGTCTCGACAAGGAACGGTTGCGAACCGCATTTAGTTTTCTTCTGTTATCTTTATCTAGTGTCCTTAGCTTACCGTTTCGTTGTCACTATTCTGGATGCTGGGATAATTTGAAAACATTCTTTCTTTTGCGTATTTCCTCAAAAATATAATTTGCTGGCATAGTTAGACCCTGAACCTAATCCTTTCCATATATACATAGCTCCTTTAGCGACTTTAATTGTTCCTTGTATAATACGTTTTTTTTAGTATTCTTGCTCAGTACGGTTTAATGTCAACATCATCTCTGCCATAGGACATTCACTGCTGGACATGGGGGAGCCCATTGATTTCCACAACGACCGGATGGAAGCGGCCCGCATCCAGCCCTTACCTGCGATATCCACCTTGTCGGTGGCCGTCTGATAGAGCCAATGTCAATTTAAATATCTTATTTAATTGCATCATGTAGAAGTAAATAAACCATAAGCTGAATGCGAAACTGCTTGCCCTGTTTGCTCTTTCAATCCGTATAATATCTAGTTGTCTTTGCAAGTTAGTAGAAGTAGGTATTGTTTTTACCCAAGTATCGTCAGTTTTTGCAGTGGATGGATATCTGATGATATTGTCGGTTTGTTAACACCATGACTAATTTATCAGGTTATAGTTCCTGATAATTAAATTAGCTTATTATTTTTATGATTTGCATGAGGTAACCCATTAATCGGAACTCAGATTGACATAATGCTTAAATATTATAGACAAACCTTAGTATAGCAAAACATTTTATTCATACATAGTTGTAAAATTTTGATCATGTTTCCACTGAAGAGACAACAGGTCCTCCTCAGAGATTCAGGGGTATTGTCCCTAATACGCCACGGTGGTCAATGCGAGCTGCTAGATGAATACTGGCCAACCCGATTTCTCGGATATTAGACGGATCGCTCGTCTACTTGGCTTGATGATCACGTCCTGACCTAAGGCGATCACGGGAAACTTATGGTTAAAATACGTCATAAAATTGTCACTAGCAATCCATGTTGTGACCTGCGCATACGTTACTTTTCTTCGAACATACGAAGCTTAGACTATTTGATCGCATGTAGTTCAATAGGCAAGTTTTTTTATGAGCTTAGAAATTGGTATACGTTCGTCGTGTTTGTGGCTTTTCCGCTGTGACAGCTAAATATGTGCGGTAGAGATATATGTTCACTGGTTTGCTATACTAAAAATTTGTGTATAAGACTAGAAAACTGCTTTAGACCGTTGCCTTTGTGTAGTTTCCATTAATGGTTTTACAATCTCACATAACCGTGACGCTTTGCAGATAAGTCAAATGATGCCTTAAATTACTTATTAATGTATCCAAAAGAAGATCAAAATACTTTAATGAATATGGTGATGGGTAGGTTTATGTTTATACCTGGCTTATTGCTCACTGTATACTGTGGTTAAATCGCTTGTGGAATGCTTTTAGAAGATTTTTGCGCCATTAGAATGTTGCGGAGTGTTACTTGTACTATTGTGTGTTGTGGTATAAAAATATATTTTATGGATTTTATTAATAATATATTATTGTTAGTATTTAATTTGTTCATTTTATTTAAAAAATCTTAACGTAAATTCCCAATAATGTAACATAGGTGTAAATAGTGGCCAATAAATTACGCTCATCATGCTGTGGAAACGATTGATGATAGAACATAAACTAACGTGCTAGTTTTAGAGACCGTAATGGTTGCCGTATGATGTCCACTGCTGGATATAATTATTTTTTATTGATTGCCACAAAGACGGGTTGGAAGCAGTTCGCATCCCGCCTCTTGCGCGACCCTTATCAGGTCTTCTTTCGATGGCAAGCGCAACGTTGGAAGCCCCCAAACGACACGGTGATGTTCAACGCTGCGCTTTCCAGTCCTTGGTCTCCGTCAACATATTATTAATGTCCTAAAAAAGAAGAAAGTATACCTATCGCCGAGGATGATCATAGGATCATCCTATCGGTAGGAATAATTAGGAAGCGATGTATAAGCAACGGGCTGGCAAACAAACTTTAGGGCAGAACTCCGTTTGGCGGGACTCGGGACCACTAGTTTCTAGTGGTTCGTCGAGAACAGCTTGCTCGTGCTTATGTAACAATGGAATATCTTCTTTATAAGTTATAGTCTTTTGGAACGATCAAGTGGCGTTTCGGGCACGCGGATAGATACGATACGATAGATATGTAATTCATTTTTCAGTTTGTAGTTCAGTAAAAACTAGATCTTTTTTTATTGGAAAGTCTCGTGATTTTGACATATTATTATATACATGTATTATCCGGCTTTACTCGCGTTTATAGTCGAAGTTTCGATCTAGGTTCAGGGCATCTCCAATGCCCATCCTCAGGTGAGTTTATGCTGCCAGATGACGCGATAACGCTGACAGTAGTCGCCGCGATCTGGCGGCGTAGTCACCTGAAGATGGGCATCGGATATGCCCAAAGCCTAGGTCGAAACTTCGACTATACGTGAGTAAAGTCGGATAATACATGTATATTGTTAAGAAATCAATCGGGGCTTGAGAAGACTGAGTCTTCTCGTGACCACGACCAACTTGACAACCACTTGGTCGAAACGTCGACGTAAATAAAATTACTAAATGTATTTCACGCGATCAAGCTCCGATTGATTTATAAACAATGTGTACGAATCCCGAGTCTAAAATAAAAATGAAAATATTTAGATGTATACGAGTATAATAAAAGTAGATCTGTAAGTTTGGAACACCAATAGTTTATAGCACCTAAAGTGCAGTCGCCAGGAGAATGCATTTTACAGTTTGCGTTTTCTGATACATGCTCCGACTTATATTTTTTTTTTCATATTATAATCTTGCGTTTGACCACTGTCTCGCCTGATGATAAGCGACGACGCGGTGATCAAGTCTGTTTAAATTACATTAAGCTAGGGAAAAATTATAAAATGTACTGTACAATAAATTCTCTCAGCGACCGCACTATAACAATACGCTTATTCTAGTAGTTATAACTTACTCTTACAAGCTTTTATTTTGTGTCACCTGCCGCGATGTTTGTCATCAAACCTTGCAAATTAAATTTGATCCACTTCCCGGTTACCGATTGAGCTGAAATTATGCATTACATGTGTAAATCGCGTGACAATGCAATATTATGATGACATGGTGCTGATCTGATGATGGGGCTGGAAGGTGGCCAAAGGAACTTCGCAATGAAATGACACAACCTCATTTAGTTTGGGCTCATTTAAATCGTCTTGACGAGTAGTTTGTCTTTCAATTGTAACCAGGGTCTAAGGATTGGGCTAGAAGGTAGCCATGGGCCATGGCCATGGTTTATCTAGTTTGTGCTCATCTAAAAAGATTTGCTGAAACGATGACGATGGTCATATATTTATTTATACTCATAAAAGCTTGTTTTAAAAATACTTAAAAAAAAAAAAAAAACGTATTTATTTAGATGTGGATAGTGAGCGTCGCAATCTGATCAAATGTCAAGTAAAAATTCGTTGGATGATGTAAGAATGTGTAAGCTAGTTTTCAACCGATGGTAGCTCAGCGGTATGAGCATCGGCTGTCAACTTGCGGACGTTGGTTCGATCCCTATCAACGGCTTGAGGTAACACCGTTATCAAGTTCCCAGCACGGTGGTAGGGTGCTTTCGAGTACCCGCGTGATAACACCTTTGACCTTATCGTCACTGACCATCAAGTGAGATAGTGATCAAACGCTCGATCAGTATAAAAAAGGCTAAGTCTAAGCTCCGTCCCCGCTACCCTTTTGATTCAATACAGTAGTGTATAATTTACTGAAACAACATGGAGATTGTAAATAAATACACAAGCGAAGATTTGCCATTAAATCTATTTTGTTGTACTTTCACGGACATTTAACGGTTAATAAAGCGCCATCTTGATTCCTTTTCTTCCTTTTCCAAAATTTGTTCTCATTAACGCACATTCGCCATCATTACACACCAGGTGTCCCGTTCTAGGCCTACAATGCTTGCAATGTTAAACTACTCTTATATGAGTACTTGAAAATTATATCTAATTTTCTCGCACTTAGCCACATATTGTATTACCAGCTGTACTCCGTGGTTTTACCCGCGAGGACTACGGTTTTGTGGCTATCTCATTTATCCCACGGGAACCATACTTTTTCCACAACTAAAAAGTAGCCTAAGTCGAGAGGTGGCTTAGGCGTGATAAAGTAACAGACAGACCGAGTTACTATAACATTTATAATATTCTTAAGTATTTTTTCTATCCCAGAGGAGCCATATTTTTGTAAGTAGCCTCTGTGTTATACACTACCTTCATTATGAATTTCATTTTTTACGTGTGGTAGTTTGATGACGTAAAGGCGTGAAAAGGTAACAACAAACTCCACACGACGCTACCTCTAATATTAGACTAGATTTTTTTTCAATTGATGGCCGATTGCGGGTAGTTTTAGTTGGCACCAAATAAGTGACGACTTATTTTGCATATAACAGCTCGCAATTTCAATAAAAATATCTAATTTTATTGTTGTTATTTATGTTATTGATAAGTATCATACCAATTTGGACTTTAACGTAACCATGTATTGACTTAGCTAACTTGTGTCATGTTCCAGAATTTTAGTTTAGTTGAACGAGAGAATGAACATGTCTTCTGCAGGCATTTGTCTTAAGTTGTTTAGCGTTATACCCTCATTACTACTGCTTCTACATAACCTTTGACCACATCATCACTGACATCTCCGAGTATAAATGTATGATTGTAAAAAATATATAAAATTTGCAGATCGCATGGAACACCGGAAGGGATACTACGCGTTCACTAATGCCTCCGAAATCAGCGCCTACATCAGTGACCTTTACAGTGACGATGCAATCATCATTTTTGACGTGAGTATTATAATTAAAAACTGGCAATGAAATCCATCTTATGAGAGATCATACAAACGCTACCTCAATTATCCCACGGGATCCATACATTTTCCGGTAATATAGTAAAAATATAAATGGCATAGCATAAGTAAAATTACTGTCTAAGTACCGACGTAGGATTAGTAGGTATAAGTTAAGTACCCAGAAAGTAATTTGCATTAAATCTGACCATAATAAATGTTTTTATGGTATATATTCTGAGTATATATTCTGCCAAACTTAGACCATACCATTTACTAAAATTAGTCGAGTTGATGTACATAGTAATAATAATAATAGTATAGGACAACATTCACACAAGGTCTTCAGGTCCCAAACTAGGCAGAGCCTGTACTATGGTAACCTGATGACTGATATATACATTTAAATACATACTTATATATATACTTAAATACATATACACACCCAGACACAGGTCTAACAGACATGTTCATACACACAAATGTTTGACCTGTCCGGGAATCGAACCCGGGACCAGCGGCTCAGAAGGCAGAGTGCTACCAACTGCGCCAACCGGCCGATAGTCGCCGTATCTATTTGATTAGTTACCTAATTAGACATAGAATGTTAACCAACATAAAATAATTAGGTATGTATATATATTTGTAACTTTATTATCAGATTGTCTAATAAACTTTTAATAAAAATGTGTGAATAACCAGTTAATATATTTATTTTGCTCCTTATACTAAGATGGAGCGGGTCCGTGCGCGATTTTGTTCTTCCTAGGTATGCGCGAAGTTCTTGGAAATCAACATGTGACCAAATTGTTAATTTGAATCTGAACAGTACCAATTACGCATACCGGGGTGTCAAGTACTGATTTCATGTTAAGTTCCAGACAGACAACACTGATAACCTTTGCTATATTTTTTTTTGATTAATGTCTGCTTTAACCTCATATCTATATTTCTCATATATAACTTTTTATACTGTATAGATTAGCGTTTGACCAGTATCTCACTTGATGGTCAGTGAAGATGTGGTCGAAGATGCGATCGCACTGGACCTAGAATGCTTACTGGCTTTCAGGACTGCTGCCTGAAAACACTGTGTTTGGTGACAGTTTTTCAAACTTGGGGGTGGTTGCTAGCCAGGCGAGTACTCGAAAGTATCCACCATGCTGAGAATTTGATAACGGTGTTCCTTCACCGGAAGCTCAAGACGTTGGTCGGGATCGACGTCGTCAGTTTGACAGCCGACGCCTCCACCGCTGAGCTATCATCGCTTCAAAACTACATTGCGATGGTTATGTTATAACTGCTGCTCTTATTACAGAACGAGCCTGTCAACTGTCATATTTAAACTAGGGACAGTTTACTTGATATTTAAAAGTAATAATGTCATGACTCTCATCTGTATTTATGAACGTTGCTTATTTGATAAATCTAATAAAAATGATTTCTTTCAGTCTAAGTGAATCCGTTCGGATCTGAGCATAAATATAATATAACTGTACCACATATTAATAATAACACGTTTCGGGACAGTTCATATGTATATGTATGTTTATATATTTTATTTAATCATTTTAAGACCACTACGAGTAGGTCCATATAATCAGGGAATACAAAAAGAGAACATATAACTAAAAACAGACTTATACAAAAGCTATTCCTTGGAACTTAACTGACAAAACGCTTAACTACAAAAGCTACACAAAATACAATAGAACAAAAGATGTAAAACAAAAAGAAGACGTGAAAAAATGATCTATCTATTTACCATCACAATTGATCAGACGAGCAGCCATACATGACCATTCGTAAGGATCTGTCCCTCAGAAAGTCTGATATCCTATTGCATAATGTAGTGGGCAAGCCGTATGTAGGAAGCTTGCTTATGAGGCTGTCGTGCCAGACCCTGTGAAAGCCCTTCGAGATGTAGAGAGAAACGGAAATGTTTGTGCTTCTGGTTGAACAATGATGAAATGGGGATGGTGGAATTTTTTTTTTTTTTTAATAACATTCACACAAGATCTTCAGGTCCCAAACTAGGCAGAGCCTGTACTATGGTAACCTGATGACTGATATATATACTTATATACATATACACACCCAGACACAGGTCAAACAGACATGTTCATACACACAAATGTGACTGTGATTGACCTGTCCGGGAATCGAACCCGGGACCAGCGGCTCAGAAGGCAGAGTGCTAACAACTGCGCCAACCGGCCAGTCAAGTTGTTGTTTTCTACTTACTTTTTACATTCTAGATTTACATTAAAACATTGATATTTTTTCATTGATTTATTAACGGCCAACTATATATGTTTTTAACGGACTTCAAAAAAAGGACGAGGTTCTAAATTCGACTCGTATGTTTTTTATGTTTGTTACCGCATAATTTCTGACTGGGTCAACCAATTTTGATCGTTCTTTTTTTATTTTTGATGAAATTTAAATGGGACCACCCATTTAAATTTCATCAAAATCGGACAAGCTGTTTTTGAGTTACACTCTAATAACTGAAAAGTGCGTGCATATATCTAGACGATATTGTAGTAGCGGGTGAAGACATCGGTAAACATACCTACACCATAATGACAACTGATACCATGAGTAACAAATGTCACTAAAAAGTGTGTAAAAAAAATTACAAAAAAATGGAACCGACTTCAACACTCAAAAGTATGAAATAACTTGTCGAAATCGGTACCATGAGCACAATACTTTGATATTGGTTACTTTTGAACTATCATGCACTGAGAGAAAAGTCACCACCAAATATTAAAAAATTGTTTAGTATTTGGAGAAAAAACTAAGTTTTAGTGTAAGTTATGAAAGTTTTGCTGTATTTGCAATTGTTCTTATATTTTACTAACTACCTTGTTTTTATAAATGTAATTCCTAAAATTCTCATTTAGTAAATGCAAATTATTACAAAGTTTATTTAATATCACACATTATAGTAAATATTAGCATATTTTTGCAAAAGCTGCAAACATGTTTAGTTTTTTTAAGAAAGGTTATCTGTATTTCCAAGCCTGTTACCTATTTTGTAATCCCATGAAATAGCTCATCTGATTCAAAGAACAATTTGTAATTACAAGTTATTACTTTATTGAATTTAACAGAAACGTTTAGTTTTTCCTTATTTTGTAATTCCAAGAAAAGAGCTTATTTGTTCCAAGAAACGTTTTTGATTTCAAAAAAATGAATTAGTTTATTTGACAGCAACGTTTAGTTTTTACTGGTTTTGTAATTCCAAGAAATCAGCTTATTTATTCTAAGCATTGTTTTTAATTTCAAGAAATTGCTAACATTGATTTCACAGCAACGTTTAATTATTTCTTATTTTGTAATCCCAAGTAATAAACTTCACTTATTTCTAGACACAAATGTTAAATCGCAGTACTCTATTTAGTTTGTGCGTTAAATTTTTAAAAAAGGCTCCATGTTCTTGTTACCTGTTTAGTAATTCCAGGTAAATTCCAAAATATGTATTGTAGTTTCAAGAAAAGTTTTGCTCTTTGCTTGTGCATCAGCAGGCACCTAGCTCACTTCGGGCCAAGCAAACAGCCATTTTGTTTGTAGCACTGGACGCGACAACAAGTAGCGCACGCCGCACAATCAAAATTAAAAATTGTGAAAAGAAAACTTGATTGTTTAGGATTTGATTTAATCCATTTAATTTTTTGTTCAAAATGAATGTCCTAAACAATCAAGTTTTCTATTTCGTTCTAAAAGAAAATGATTTAGTGAAATATGGACCAGCTCACGAGTGATCTTTTAACTAATTGGGGTCTCGGTGATTACGTACGAACATTCTGTGGTAAGTTTACCTGACAAGTAATTTTATTATTATATTTTATGTGCATGTAATTTGAACTTTTTCTAAAGTGATTTCTGACCTATTAAACATAATGGCTCAGAATCGTGTACCACTTGCTTTGCGTCGTCACACTTGTTACGTCTACGCCATTTTATTTGTCCATTCAAATTACAGTCGCTAACGCTATACCTGTGTGTCCAGTTTTTAATTAAAAGTACAGGTATGCACCTATGGATTCAGAAATAAATATATTAGAAGTAAGTAAATATAGTATCGTAGGACATCGCGAGAGGTAAGATAAGTAGTAGGTAGGTACAGCTAGGTATGCAACATGTGGACTAGTAACGTGGTGGGCCGGCCTGTACTTATATTAGTTTTTGCTAGGTAAATCACAAACACATCAAGACTTCCTTGTTATGAAAACTAAGGTACTTATTAGTCATCAATTTGGGGACATCGCATGCATATTATTATCTATCATGTCTGTGCCTATCTATGTACATATCTACAGCCCGGAGAGTTAATCTGAGGAGTAGTAATGTCACAGGTAGTCTCACACTTCCTAATTACAATAATTTTGAACAGAGAGGTCCAAAAATATGGATATGAAAATTGATTGAACTGTGATTAACACTTGTTTACAGAAGGCAGAATAGATGCGGGGACCCTAAGATTGTTATGTAATGATGAAATTATACAGCTTATACCAATCCCCGGTGATAGGGCAAGATTTAAAGCTAATCTAGATAATTGGAAGGCAGAACTGAAGAGTCGAAAACCAACAGATTCAATATTTAATACAACCGCAAATGTAAGTTAGCAGTTATTAATGTTATTATAAACAGCTTACCTGCCTGAATTTTAATGTTGTAAAGTGTTATTTATAGAAAACTATATAGCTGTTACCTGCGACTTTGCCCGCTTTGACATAAAATCACAGTAAGTTACACCACACATCCTACTACTGCATAGTTTACAGAAAGATTTTGTTTTATTTGAATCTAAAACAAAACAGATATAAGTAAACAATACAACATTAGGTCACTTTGGCAGCTGTCAGACCTAAGACTCCACTGAACAGTTATGCTGATCTATTGTGTTTTATTTGCAAACAATACGGTTCATTCATACATTTATTGATAATGGCTGAAGGCCTAAGGATGTTATTTATTCCAAAAATATAATCTATAACCTACACTGTGATATATACAGAATCTCCACACATAAAACAAAGTTACAGTTAAAAACAAACATGCAGATAGATATTTAATTTGCTTTTATAATATTAAGTATGCATATTTGTTGTATATTGTATTGAGTATTGTCATTTATCTAGCTACTTACTACTTTTAGGAATCAAGTTTATATTTTACTTTCAGCTGCCTACACTATCATGCTCTGAACTTGAATTGGGAAATGCATCATTTGGATCATTGTTAACTAAACTAGGGCCATCATATCAGCCTTCATCACAATGTAGGCCCCTTTCGGCTCCAGTTCAACCAACATCCAGTTCATTGCAAGATCAGGCTGCAAGTAAGCACGAAGACTCTCCAAGCCAAATTTTACAAGGCTCAGAGAATAGAACTTCTACTCCAATTCATGGCATTTCTCAAGGGGAGTCCCTACGGTCAGGCTATGTGAGTATAACGACTGGCTGTCTAGGCTTTGTCACTAGAAAAGTATATAAAAAAATGTGACTGTACTTATACATTGTTTGTTGTTTTAGGTTCTTCGAACATTGCAATCTTCACATGATGGTAAAGCCATATTACACCAAGGTCGACTATCAGGCAAACTCGATGAAACGCAGCGGAACCTGTTAGTAAAACTAATTATTGGACCTCTTTTTGAGAAAGACCCATACATCATCATTTCAAATACTCAGCTTCTTAATTGGGCTTTGGAAGTACAGGAATTATTCCCAAATGAATCTGCTGCATTGTACTACACCCCTTATATATCAACACTAGTGAGAGGTACAGCTCGCAATGCATCTGGAAAATTGCTGAGATATGTGTACAATAGAAGAAGACAATTAAGAGAAAAAGGAATAATTGAAGGTTCCTCTCGCTCTCGATCATCCTCAACTTCTTCAAACGCCCTGAAACTACAATCACCTGTGGCTCATTTAAAAGGAAAAGGTAATCCAATTGCATATTATTTTTTATATTTAAAGTTCACAACCTTTGAACACATACATTTTTCAAACCTAGAACAGAAACTGAATTAGGTGGCTGGTGACAGATTTTAGACTTTAAGGAAGTAGCTATGCCCATGAGCATTCAGTGCCATTTGCGCGTTGACAAAAAGTAACTCGTGTTTATCCAAACTAAGATCTATATAGGTGCTTATACTCCAAAACTTTATCAAAATCAGTTCAATCATTCCAAAGTTCACCAAACATAAAATTATTAGTAGAATGTGTAATTTTAAGGATAGTTCAGCATTTTTTTATATTCTGTGTGGGGTGGATAGGTCCTGCACTGATGTTCCACAAATGGTGTGCTTCAGAATCTACTCTGAATCCTACTAATATTATAAATGCGAAAGCTTGTGTGTATGTTTGTTATTCTTCACGCTCAAATGACTACACCGTATTCGATGAAATTTGGTATAGAGATAGTTTAAGCCCTGTTAGCATATTTCTATACTAGTATTATACTAGTAGTTATTAGTATATTTGTATACTTACATTTCAAATTATTTTTTGCAGACTTGGAGGAGGAAATAGCAGAGAAACTTACTTTTCTAAGAAATTCTCTGGAGCCCTGGCATCTGGTAGAAGAATATTGGAAAGCTACTGCCAATTATCGATTAGCCAAAAATTATTCAGAGCCAGGAACTCTTCAAGAATATTTTAACAATATCCCGTACTGAAACAATCTGCTGGTTATATGTTACTATTGGAAGACTTTAACATATTATACCACGACAAATCTGATGCTTTATTCATCAGCATAGTGACTCTGAACAACAAAGTATTCGAGCTGGCACAAAAAAAGTTAGGAAATATAAGAGACCGAGAATTGAAATTAACTTTGGAGAAATATATGTCTGCAGTAACCGGTTAGTATATTATGGAATCTGTATTTTTATGGAAACTACACAGAGCTTGCTGTTTGACATTTTGATTGTCAATTCATTATTGCTTACATCCAAATCTTGCCTCCAACTATGTGTAGGATCCATTAGATTTGACAAGATGAAATATTTTTGAATATTTCTATAACCTTTGTGTTATTTTTCAAGACTAATTGTACTTTATGTGGAGTATTAAAATACAATTTTTTAACTGCTGTTTTTCTATTTCAGAAACTGCATCAAATGACACCCTAAATAATGTCTGTTTACTGCTATTGCCTTTTTTGAAGTCAAGTGTACCATTATAGGACAAATAAAAATACATGGAAACCATCAAAAACTGAAGTAAGGGATGTTTAACCACAATAGTTATCATTTTACGAGACGCCGCCGCTTAGACATACATAATTATAATTGCGTTTTAGAAAGTGTTACAAGTGCAAAACTTCCTGAAAGAATATTAAAGTACGTAAAAGTTACTAAGTAAAAACATCAACTGTTCATATAAAGTTCAATTTAGATGTTGTCTATCTTGTATAGGTTTATTATATTATATTGTAAAATAGTGTTTATGGTTATATATAAGCAAACTGTAAAATATTATAGGTACTTAATGAATAAATCTTTGACATCTATTCCTTTGTATTTATTTTATCTGCAATCCATGTTGTTATAACCAACTGTAGTTCATATACATATACATAAATATATAGTTTTTACTATTATTTTATAACTGCGATTTATTTTTGATATGGATATCTCACTATGTTTTTATATTACTGTGAAACTAACATGTCCATAGAGTTAGTAAGAGCGCACTTAGTGCGCTCATCGCAAAGTTATAAAATAATAATAATAAATATATATTTATGTATATGTATATGAAATACAGTTGGTTATAATAACAAAATTACCAACTAGATATTACAAATGTAGCTTTAAATATTACTAGGGCTTTACTAAATATTATCAAACTAAGCTATTGAAAGAACTAAAGTCTCATTAGATATTACAAAAGTAAGCTTCTGAAAGTACTAGGGCTTTACTAGATATTACAAAACTAAGTTATTGAAACAACTAAGGCCTCATTAGATATTACTACGTCTTTACTACATATTAAAAAACTAAGTTATTGAAACAACTAGGGCCTCATTAGATATTACTAGGTCTTTACCAGATATTACAAAACTAAGTTATTGAAATAAGTAGGGCCTCATTATATATTACTTCGTCTTTACTAAATATTACAAAATAGTTAGTATTTATCCTTGACGTCATCGTTTCTGAGATTACTATGGTTTTCTAGATATTACAAAATAGGAAATATTTATCCGTGACGTCATCGTTTCTGAGATTAATACGCACGCTTGAAATTACAAAACAGGTATTTGTATTATATACTAATTACATTTACAAAAATCAATTTGTATTTATCACAGGCCATTTGTTGTCCTCGGATTTAGTAATAATTTAGTTATAATTAATGTATTTTTGTCTATTTTTCTCTCAGTGTGGTACCGACTTCAACAAGTTATTTCACACTTTTGAGTGTAGAAGTCGGCTGCATTTTTTTTTGGTTTAAAAAAAATAAAAAATGTTTTTAATTACGTTAACCGTACCACCCGCTGTCGGGAAAGGCGAAATACCAGTTCGTTATTCTTTCGGTACGAGACAGCACCGAGGTGGAATGTCAGCCGGAGGACCGTTTTAACAGCGGTAGACACTTCGTAAGTGCTGTGATTGATGATTCGTAAGTGGCTTCCAAGTTATCTTGTAATTGTTTGACAGGACATGGAAGATCGAGAGACGAGGCCGGAGCACCCTCGACTAAGTTACACCATTCGCCTTAAAGACATGTTCGACACCAACACGTATCGGGCTATAGGCGGAGTCAAAAATCCACACCAGACGTTCGGTGAGTACCTATTAATATTAATCACAAAACACAGTGAACAATCAAGGGATATCGTATTGGGTGGGTGACAGCAAAAGGCAGGTTGCGTAAGATCGCATCTCATCGCATCGCGTCCGTCTGTCTGTCATCAGGCTGCATCTCATGAACCGTGATAGTTAGATAGTTAAAATTATCACATATGATGTATTTCTGTTGCCGTTATAACAACAAAATACTAAAAAAACGGAATAAAATAAATATTTAAGGAGGCTCCCATACAACAAACGTATTTTTGCTCGATATTGATAACGGTAACAGGTAGAAACTTGAAATATTCACAAAATATTTAGATATATATTAACTTTAAAAATAAATAATTAAAATAAAACGACTATTTAAGGGGGGCACAACAAACGTGATTATTTTTGCTCGATATTGATAACTGCAACAGGTAGACGATTGAAATATTCACTGAATGTTGCATATGCACTTTAAAAGAAATAATTAAATTAAAATAAAATAAATATTTAAGAAGAGCCCATACAACAAACGTGATTTTTTTCCAATTTAGATAATGGTAGTAGTAACAACTTTCATTCGATATGTTTGAGCCGATTCCGAGATTACATCACTCTTGAGTTAATCTCGAATTTGTAGCTCAATTAGAAATAAAAAAAAAACTACCCTAGTCGTGGCTTGTGACACTGACCTCAGAACCGCGACCCTGGGTTCGAATGCCGGCTGGCGCAAACATTTCTGCGATGAGCTTTCATGTTCGATCTCGGGTCTTGGATGTTTGTGTGTTTTGAATGTGTGTGTCCATGCCTCCCGCGACACATTGTATCTTAGTGCAGGGTTTTTTTTTGTTTTTAAATAACTGTGTTGAAGCGTCTAAAAGGTAACTTAAAAATCCTAGACAACGTCATCACTTAACATCAGGTGAGACAGTTGTCAAACGCAAACTTATAATATGTAAAAATAAAAAATAAAAAAACTTAACATTATTTCAGGTACCGTGTATAAAACCTTCATGCATCTACAGTGGGCTATAGATAAAAGCTTTTTGCAAAAAATGACCGGTGATAATATAACACAGGTACGTCTCAAGAAATTTACTATACATAGACATAAGAGCCAGTAAGCATTCTAGGTCTAGCGTGATAACATCTTCGACCACATCGTCACTGACCATCAAATTAGATAGTGGTCAAACGCTAGATCTATACAGTTTAAAAAAAATTATGTAGCGTAATCTCAATAGCCCGCCTCTAATTTATTTAGTCAATCCCTGATCAGTACACGAGTAATATTTGGGAAATAATACAAAATATTCAGGCTGCGTTACAAAACGGGAAATTATAATCACCGCCGAGTGATAATTATCACTCGACAAACGGTAATCGTTACTCTGTCTCGTTCCAAAACCTAACCTTGAAAATTCACGTTGACACTTTATACTGTTTCTACGGGTATAACGTGGCACTTACGCGTAGTCGATATCACGATTGACATTAGTTCGAGACGGGACGTTACTACGAACGCACCGCACTCAAGATCCTGATGAGGGCTTCCGGAAGAACCCGAAACTATTTTCGATCGTGATATCGACTATGCGTAGGTGCCACGTTATACCCGTAGAAACAGTATAAAGTAATTATGAACGTGAGTTTTAATAATGTTCGCGTTGACAGCTGTGAGGTTTTAGAACGGGCATAATATCATCTGCTAGTTGAATTCTCGGGTTAATTATTACCCTCCTTGACTTTGAGACTGACATTATTCGAAATTAAAATTTGGAACGTAATCTAAGAAGCGTATGTTTAATTATTGTAATCTTATATATATCAATATATCTTCTCTACAAAATTCTTGTCTCACAGTGTTCGTTACCGAACTCCTCCGAAACCGATTTTTATGTTTTTGTTCCTGTATATTCATTTGGTAGATCTGAGAATAGGTCGTAAAATATTTTTTCAACCTCCTCTGCAACTGGCGATCAAAATAGGGAATTTGACTGCGATTTTAGTATTTTTTTATGAACCGAATAGTTTAATCGTCGAGCATTGAAGTAGTATTGACATTTCAATAATTTATATGGCAGAACAACGTTTGCCAGGTCTGCCAGTAATATATAGAAATCTTGTGTCACTGTGTTTGTTATCGAACTCCTCTGAAGCTGAGGAGTTCGAGGCTTGACTAATTTTTATGTATTTTGGTAGGTCTGAGAATAAGTCGTAAAATATTTTTCAACCTCCACCGACCCCCAATTTTAATCGCGATTTTAGTATTTTTCTATGTACAAATCCTACTGATATTATAAACGCGGTAGTTTGTGTGTATGGATGTTTGTTACTCTTTCACACTGAAACGACTGAACGGATTTTTATGAAATTTGGAATAAAGGTATATTATACCCTGGAATAACATATAGGCTACTTTTTATACCGAAAATATAGAATGTTCCGGGGGACGACGGGGAGACACAAAAATCGTCTATACCACGTACCATTTCACCGCGGCTAAGACCGCGAGACGCAGCTAGAATATAGGGCAAAGATTTGATTTTTTGTATATTAGTTTGTAATTAATAAAATATGAAACTACAGGAGCCATTTTGAGACGCTCCGACTTGCAGTCAGTGCAATCAGAATTCTTATTTCATAATTGCTAATGTTTCGTTTCGCGATAGTACTAGTCTGACACGTGTTTTTGCAAAAACTCTAGTTTTTCCTGTAAGATTGAGAACTGTTTTCACCATTGTCTAATTATCCGTTTTTTTTTTGTAATATCCCTGGGGGCTTTCGCTCGATAATTCGAATTATCAAATCATCCTGCGTCACATACTTTTTTTTATTCTGGCTAGATCTAGCGTTTAACTACTATTATATTTATTATATCATATCTTCACATACGAGTATATTTTTTACTTTGGTCTAATGACGGTGTCACTGACCTACCAGTGAGCTATAATAGCCACAATAATAGCTTAGTAATTAGTTTATATATTGAACACAAGTTGACAATTTGCAGAAACTGTCAATCCAAGAATTTCCAGCAATCGGCAGATCCAACCAAGAGGGCATGAAGGAGATATGCGAACTTTTGATTTATCTGTGCTGGTTTTCGCTGTTCGTCTTCTTCGTATTTCTCATGTCCCGACTCCTGGAGGAGCGGAGTACTGGCATCCAGGTAAATTACAATTTATCCACCTTTTGGTACTTCTACCTCCTAAATGTTCACTCTTTGCTTATACTATCATTGATTCTTAAGTTATGTTGTTCGTGGTCGGCAACATGAACTGTTTTACATCCCAAGGGGTAATACTGTAGCGCGTTCCGAGTCTCCCTTAATTAGAAACTGACGCCACTTCAATGCACTCTTTGCCAACACCGAAAGTGATTTGATATGCGATAAGTGGAACGATACACTCTCTCTTTTATTAAGATTCTGTGAGAGTGTTAAAGACCAGTGGGACACATACAAGTATTAATATTGACTCTATGTGTAATTATAAGTTAGTATTTTATGTAATTTAATTTTTTTACTTCACAATCGATTAATTTTTTGACATTGATGACTTACATGTAAATACATCTTGACATTTAATTGTATTATTATAATTTGCTGTGTTATCACACTAAACAAAATTTGAATTAGAATAACTTTATATACGCAAGCAAGTTTATTACATAATTTTTTTATTATGTTCCGCCGACAAGTTGGACTGACGACGTGAGGTCATCTGCCTAAAATAATTGCTTTGAGTATTGTTATAGTTTTCGATTTTCTTCCGTCTACCTAAGAACGCTACAACAATTGATTAATTGTTAATAAATCAATTATATAACTAGTTTATTAATAGTTAGTTAGTGTTTGAAGCTTATTTAGGTTCGAAAAGACGGAAAGGAAATCGAAAACTATAGCAATAGTCAAAGCAATATTTTTATGCGGATGACCCCCTGACCAAGATCGCATGTGTGCGAGTGTGTATCTGTAAGCGGGGTGTTTTATTTAATCAATTTCATTATTTTACATACTGATTGATAAAACAATGACATCAAGGCAGAATAAATCAACAATGATATTTTTCACAGGAACTTATAAAAATGGTTGGCGTATCGACAAATTTATACGGAATATCCCATTTCATCAACGCTCTACCGGCGGGCTTGGTGTACTGCGTCGTTTGGACGATACTCTTGAAGGTGTCGTCGAACCCACTTATCGAGAACTCGAGCGGGCTCCTCATATGCATTGTGCTCTTGCTGCACGTCCTCAGCGTCATCTCCATGGCATTCGCGTGCAGCTACTTCACCAAGACTAGTAAGTAGTAAAAATAATTAAAATAAATGATTACTAGTGTATTAAACCACTGGGCAAAGTTTGAATAATTTTTGAGCGCGTTAAAGGCCGGCATTTTTTTCAATTATTTAGTTTATTTGTTACAAACATACAAATCTTTCCTCTTATAGTATTAGTGTACAAAAAGCCTTGTTTAGGCTGATTTATGTCAAAGGCTCTAAATTACAAATGAATGTAAGAGTTTAGGTCTTGTTTCCATAAAGTTAACTTTATATATTATGTGTACTGCATCTAGTTCAATTTTGTCAGTTAGTTGTTATTATTTGCTTGAATGAAGTGAATCCACTCCACAAATAAAAAAAACCGCGCCAATGCGAGTCGGACTCGCCCACCTCCCATAGGAGGGCGATTCCGTACAGATTTGTACGTTATGTAAAAAAATTGTAGGTACATATTACCAAAAATAACTATTATACTATTCACTTAAATAGAAAGGGTTTATTTTTTCAATTTTCGTCATAAATCAAGAAGTATACATCATAATAATAATTTTAAATCTGTTTAGCTTGTGTCAATAAAACCCTTTGATACGATACCTCACAAGACACGGTTAACTCAATTCAAAAGATGGACCGCCATTCCTTGCTAAAAGACCCTGTTTTTTATGGTTTAATTACAAGTGTATAATTTTCAGCTTTGTTCCTATACACAAGTATAGGAACAAAGCATAATATGTATAATAAGCATAAATTGTATAATAGAATACAACAATGTATAAGACGGTATTACTTGCCAAATTTCATAGCTCTAGGTCAACCGAAAATACCCAATAAATTTTTCATTATCTTGAGAATGTCGAAATATATTTTTTTTGTGGTATAAACAAATGGTAAAACTTAAGACAGGGTAAACAAGGTACGTTAACTTAGAAATGTAATGTTTTAACAGCTTTAAGAGACTGCGTAGAACCGAATATATCGTTTGAATTTCATCTCAATACCTCCACGCGTTCCCGATCCCGATCGGGGAAAGGGTCTTGATAGACGGACGGACGGACAACAAAGTGATCCTATAAGACCTGTAAGGGCTCCTTTTGAGGTACGGAACCCTAAAAAGAAAGATTCGGTGATGAGCTAGCCCTCACAGACTTAGGATATCCTACCGTGAATGCTAGAGCTTAAATAAACTAATTTATCGTATTTAGCTACAAATATGTAAGTTATATGAGTAACTACACTACTACTATAGTAGCGCCCCGCGGTTTCACCCGCGTGGATTATGGTTTTCCCGCTACCTCAATTATCTCACGGGAACTATACTTTTTTCCGGGATAAAAGTAGCCTAACATATAGGCAGAGCCTAACACAGGGCTTAAACTATCTCCATACCAAATTTCATCGAAATCGGTATAGCCGTTTGAGCGTGAAGAGGTAACGAACATACACACAAATTTTCGCATTTATAATATTAGTAGGATAACCGTATAAGTTAAAAATGTATGATATTTTAATTAAATAATTATTTATTTACTCCACTTACTCCGTTGGCGCAACGGCCCAAAGTGAGCCTTCGACTCCGATACAAGAGATCGCCATCATCTGTTTTAAACGTCAATGTTTAATTAAACATTTACATTTAAAAAGAAAATGGTGGCATTATAATATGGCGTCGTTGTGGCGGTTCCTCTCCCCAGCTGAGTACGCGGTAGCGATATCCATGTGCACGTACATAGCGCCGTGGCTGCCCGCGCAGCACCTGTACAAGTACTTCGCGCGCGGGCCGGCGCTGCTGGGCGGGCTGATACCGCACGTGGCGCTGCATTGGTTTTGGCACGAGGTGGCCGAGCGGGAGCGGTATGGTACGATAATGCTTTTTATACTTTACTAGCGGCGCCTCGCGGTTTCACCCGAGTGGACTATGGTTTTTCCGCTACCACAATTTACCCACGGCAACTGTACTTTTTCCGGGACCAAAAGGACCCTATTCATTATTCCAAGGTATCTTAATTGCAAATTTCATGTAAATCCGTGGAGACGTTTCAGCGTGAAGGAATAACAAATATACAAACGAACGACAGGCTAACTAGAGCCTTTATAATATGTGAAGACCTAGCGTTTGACCACTATCTCACTTGATGGTCAGTGACGATGTGGTCGAAGATGTTATCACGCTAGACCTAGAATGCTTACTGGATCTCAAGAACTCCTGCCTAAACACAATATGCGTGTTTGGTGACAGTTTTTCAAACTTGAGGGTGGTAGCTAGTCAGGCAGGTACTCGAAAGTTCCCTACCATACTGGGAATTTGATAACGGGGTTACCTTTACCAAAAGCTCAAGGCGTTGGTGGGGATCGAACTAGCGTCGTTCAGTTTGACAGCCGACGCTTTCACCTCTGAGCTATCATTGCTTCGTATAGATACAAAATCAGGATGAAATAAAATAACACATGGGACTTTAGTCTTAGATGGGTCCGCGTTACATCTGCTTAAACTTAATTCTTATATACCTACATACTTTCCTGTGTGTCACAGGTGAAGGACTAACATTTGCCGACATCACAACATCGCACACAGATGAAACCGGTCCAGTCCTTGTCGGAATGATTTGCATGATATTGCAAATACTATTATTCTTCGCGCTGTCTTGGTACCTATCCTTCGTGCGCCCCGGAAACTATGGGCAGGCGCAACCGTGGAACTTCCTCTTTAAGGTCAGTGACGTAAGATAAATCATCTTCGTTATCCAGTAATAGCTCCTGACAACGAAAAGCTGAACCACAACGCAATGGAAGTTGCTTCTTTGCTTAAATATAATTCCATTCAGACTCTCTTGATGTAGCTTGCAGACATTGCAGTAGCCAAAATCAAAAGTTTAAGTGCGTATTTCAGTGGCATTACAATATATAATATTGTGTTTAGAAAAACAACATCACTCGCGGCATTAGACGCTGACGTAAACTTTGTTTGTGTCTGACATGTTGTTTTTTTTTTATTAAGAGTACCTAAAATTTGTAGTTACAAAGAAACGTTTGTATGGGTACCTAGCCATGAGCCATTTTGTCTTAGAATACTTTGTGACTTTCAAATCTATTCATACAAACTTTAAAATTATCTATTTAATGATGTTTTGACATCCTGATATTCACGAGTAGCAAGGTGGTACAGTGTCAATGCGTGCCGCGAATGACGTGTACAAATACAACCCAGATTCATCATCATTTTAGCTGTAGATTTCACACCCTCTATATAGCTACAGGCTTCACACCCTATTTTCTAAGTACAGGCAGGGAGATAATTATCGACGGCAATTTACATAAGTTACATTCCAAAACAACTAAAGATCTCACGAGTTTACAAGTGGCAGATAGAGAAACCTCTAGGTAGGCAATTCAGCGGGTCTTATATTCAAACAAGAGGCCTTTGGGAACAAAAGGCTGGTGTTCCGCCGCTGAAGCGATTCTTTGCAACCTTATTTTCTTTTTATACATGATTTGTCGTGGGTTACCCTTTCTTTTTTTATTCCATTCAATTTAAACGAATTATTTAATTTTTACCACGACCATCTGGCGTGCACAAATAACACATCATTTTATTTTATCACAACAATCCACTGCTTGATATAAGCCTCCCTAGGTCTTTTATTAGGGGGTTATGCCAGTACTCGCCACGCTTGACAGGCGGGTTGGCGGGCGCAGTATGTTTTACAAAATATGAGATGAATTAAGAAATTTTTTAAGCCATTTGCTAGACAATTATGGGTGTTTCCACCTTAATTTATTGAAAGGCCTACGTATCTAATAAACTTTTAAAAAATGCCAGTTATGATAACAGTTTATGAAGGTTTCGTTTTATTAGTAGATTGCCATCACCCATTTTACTTTTTCATTATGATTTATTTAATAAATTTAATTTATATAAAATGTGTACAAGTATTAATATATCGCCCTTTGCTAACCCCCCATTGTAAACTATTTTCCAAGTGTAAGGTTCTTTGTTTTATTAATTGAGTTTTTTTTTCATGGTTGCCCTTTCAACATTTGTGGTCGAGCGTGGCCTCACGCTAGACCTATAATATTGACTGTCCCTCAAGGAACACGCTATGTGACATATTTGACATATATGCAATCGTGAAGGTGGTTAGCCTGACGAGAGCTATAAAAAATCACTCAAGTACCAAGGCATGTATTTGATAACGATATTACTCACTTTGCCAGCTCAAACCTGAAGTGGGAATCGACCAATCGCCTGTCTAATTTACGGCTGACAGAACCACGCGGCCATCGTTGTTTAAACTACTATTTCTCATTTAGCTTCTTATTCATTGGGTACGGAAGAAAAATGTTAGTTATCACTTTTGTTACAGAGGCAATATTGGACCAAAAACGAAGTGATACCACAATTAGATCTAGAGGAAGAGATGCCCATCGCAAAAGAAAGCAAATATTTTGAAGAACCGCCAAAGAACATGCAGCCTGGTATCAGGATCGAAAACGTATCAAAGGTAAGAAGCAATAAGCAGTCTATTTAGTCATTATTCATTTACACTTTGCTGTCATAAAGCACTCAAAAAGCTAGATTATTTATTACATACCTTTGTCTTTGTGTTTTGAAAGCTATACCGTATACAAGAACGGAATGAGTGGGACCTGTCGTGATGTATGGATTTGTGTATTTATTAACTAGGCAAGCAACTCTTACTCACAGATATATCCGAAACACGCGGCTCTCAGCAACGTCTCTCTAGACGTGTACAAAGGTGAAATCACAGTTCTGCTGGGTCACAACGGTGCCGGGAAAACTACCCTCATGTCCATCATTACTGGTAAAGAAATCTCTAATTTTTATCTGCAACCTGTCTTTCCTTATCATCCTCTCTATATGAGCTAAGTGCTTCCCATGTAAAAGTCTGCAGATTGTCAGAAGTCTTTGTTGTCTTTGTGAAGTCGCATGTCTTACTTCAACCATTGTATTATGAGGTTATATCACAGCCTATATAGAACAGCCAGACCACTCTGCGAGTGCGACTGCGTTATTTGTCTAAACGCTACGCACCTGCTAGGGTTGGTTCGGCTTCAGCGCGCAGCACATTGCAGACATGGGTGATTTCTTTTTCAGTCATTGTTGTGCTTACATAGCTAGCTGATTAGATACGTAATGTATCTTATTAATTAGCCTATTCATTTTGTTGATTACACTTAAGTGCTTAAAATTAATTATGTACGATCAGCATCTAAAATTAAGAACAAATTGGCCTAAGTTACAGATACCAATAAAGCTCATTATGAAAAAACTTCATAGTAAACGAACAAATAATAAAAATCTGCCAATTGCGAGTCCAATAGTGTGGTTTATTTTTTGGAGCATTTGAATACAGTGCTCACAGTGAATACGCCCGGCTTAACATTGTATTAACCGATATAACGTTATAATATACACGCTACCAAAAATAAACCGCAAATTGTACGCTTTTGTGTGCTAATGTCAGAGAAATCAGCTGATTGTAAATTTTTGCTAAGTAAAAGTATTTTGATGAAGTTTAAAATCGTAATTTATGTTAAAATCGCTAAGTGCAACTTAGCAAAACACTACGTAACTATCTATTCCCTGAACAATAAAGGTTAAAAATGTTGTTTTGATACACCACCATCAAATGGCGAATGTCAATTGGTCAACCTGGAGAATGGAATACTACCGTGATTGGTCAATTGAATTTGACGTTAGCACACACGCTGCACTACCTCGTTTTCTTGAACACCGTATTCACGCTTTAAGAATGCTACAAATGACGTCACACCACAAACATGTACGGACATTGTCACATTTTGAACCGACTTGTAGCGTGAATAATTCAAATATCGTGATACAAGTTAATTTTTAATTATTTACCTGATTATTTAATATTTGACTGATTTTCTTTTAACATTCATAATTAATTGATATGAGTCAACTGTAGGAGAGAGATAGAAAGACAGAGAGACAGAAAAGTCAATAAATCCTAATACATGTCTCTCTCAGTCTCATGCGCGTGGATAATGCCCTCGCGCTCTTACCCGAAGAGATATTAAAATAAAATGTAGGGGATGATTGGCCCCTTGGATCGGCCTGTCTTTTTGTAAGAGGTTTTAAAATAGTTGTCTGGTAGACATATATAAAAATGGAGCATGAGAATTTACGAGAAGTTTCATCATTATTTTGGGAGCTTTAAAGCGTCTGCAAAGCAATTCGGCCGACGGAAAGTATCTGGGAGTATTGGCGACTTATTTTTAAGGATTTTGCCTAAAATATACGTAAAAACCAGCTTTGAGAATTTACGTGAGGTTGGTAATATTTATATGTACCTTGATTACCTGATACCTGAAAATTGGCCGTCTAAGCAAGCTAGCAGGTAGGCATGCGTTCTTAGTACATACTGACACTACGCAATCAGCCACATTTCATTCGTCAGAAAATACGTGACGTCTGGTGGCCCTTATCTTACTCTATATAGAGACTAAATTGTATTCAAAATCGCGCGTAAACGCGTAATTGTGTATATTTCTCAATCGTTAGCCACCATGATAGTTTTAATAGTTATATAATAGTATATAGTAGTAGTATATTTTAATAGTTATTTCAAAAATAATAAATTATTCTAGATACATTAAGTTTTATTTATACTTTCCAATTTATAAAGTACCAAATAATTAAAAATTTTTAGATATCAGATTTTATATAAAAATTTGTACAAGATCTAAATACTCCAATAGAAGCACAACACCGACGGTCAGCTTCTTTCTTCATTTATGTCCATCCAAAGGATGACGAAAAACACTCATTAAAATGCCATTTAAGTTTTGTTAAAGTATATTGAAAATTTTTTGCACGCATTATAACAGCCTTTTATGGCATAATCTGGATCTATGTACTTCCTGGCATTAAGTTTCCAGAATATATATATTGTAGGTTAGGTTAGTTAGTAAGTTTTTATTATATTTTTAAGGGCCGATGCGTTTATTCAAAATTAAAATACAAAACAACTTACAATACTACAGCTACTACAAAAACATTTGAGCAATCCACTAGATATTGTTAGCCTATAGATAACTCAAATGCTCTAACCCGCTGCCAGTTGGCAGCGTGCCCAGAATGCTAGCAGCATTGCCACGTTGAATTGCAATGCTGATCCATTGAGCCAAATATTATGCAGTGAGATGTTTAGATGTTGTAAAATCACTTTTACGATAATATATTATATGAAGCAGGTTAGAGTTTTGAGTTATTTTCATGCTAACTCTTTTAATGTTGCATGTAAAACGGTTGAATATAGCTGAACATTTTATTTTTCATGTAAACATCTTTGTAACCTATATTCGTTATAAACAATATAATGTGATATGAAAATAAGAAATTGTATATAGCATAAGGATAAATGTGGCTGCAAATAATCAATTTATTATTTATCATTATTTATGAAACTGTTTCCAGGTATGATAAGTCCTACAAGGGGCAAAGTCACGGTTAACGGAATGGATATAAGTAAACAAACCAACGAAGTGCGCATGCAGATGGGTCTGTGTCCACAGCACAACCTGTTCTTCCCGGATCTTACAGTGTTACAACACACCATGTTTTTCTCTTTGGTGAGTGAGAAAGCGATGTAGAATCTTAAAAATATTTTGTTCTATATTTTATGCTAAAATATGATCAAATGGTGGGTTTGTTTGTTAAGTTAGCTGCCACCCCCGAGTCTGACCATCTGTGAACAACATATTGTCACCATTCATCAACAATCTGTGTGTCATTTGACGTTTGTATGTTTGCTACTCCTTCACGCTGAAACGGCTCAACGGATTTGCATGAACTTTTAAGAACACATAAGCTACTTTTTATTCCGAAAATATTGACTGTTCCCGTGCAATGACGGGAATACACAAAAATTGATCGTACCATTTCACCGCAGGGCGCAGCTAGTATATAATAAGCAAAGTCGAAAATATACAGGGTTTTTTTTTTCTGTCCGGGCGCTGACGCCCGGCCCGCGTCTACTTTGGCTATTACATTGCCACAACTTTTGATTCTTTGCATCTTTCATTTGAAGAAATACATTATTTCAGGGTTTTTTTTTCTCCTTCAACTTATGATCTAAACTAAGTCTAAAACATCTTAGTACTAAACTTATAGAGTCGCATTAGTCTGCGACTCCTAACGTTCACGAGGGACGGCCCGTACCGACCGTCCCCCGTCAACGGTCTGCGTCTTCGACCACATAGGTTGCTAGTACGAGTATATTAAACAATATAAAGGCGTGTTAAGGAAGTTTCACGTTAAACAATTAAATAATTAAGTGACTTTATTACCTTTGTCTTTTTGATAGATATATAGTTTAAAAATTGTACACTATATATACAATATATATATATATATGTATGTATGTACTATATCATATATTATAGAATAATTATATTGTATACCTATACTAGAATACCAGGCAAACTTTGTTGTGCCATTTTATGGCAAGTTGTAGGGGGATGAAAAATACACTTTACGCACTGGGTACTCTCATACCTACCAAATATTTTAAAAAAATCGGTTGAGCCGTTTCGGAGGAGTGCCACAAACACCGCGGACTTGAGATTTTTTATATATTAGATTATAGAATGTACAATTATTCATAATCATATTGAATTTCTTTCAAGCTGAAAGGCGGCTCATTCAAGGATGCAAAATTTAAATGTTTGGACCTTTTGAAGCAACTGGGATTGAGTGATAAAGCTAATGTCCAAAGTTCTACCCTCTCCGGTGGCATGAAGAGGCGGCTGCAGATGGCGTGCGCGTTGGCGGGCGGCGCTAACGTGCTCGTGCTCGACGAACCCACCTCTGGACTAGATGTTGAAACCAGACGGGAACTCTGGGACTTGCTCTTGGTCTGTGTTTTTCTACATAACAAAGTCAGATATATTTGTTTGTAACAATTTATAATGTTGATTACAGCGAACTTAGTGTGTTGTGTACATTTCCCGCCAGTATTTTATTTCTGATTGTTTCGCTTTGATTTATTGCAGGATGGGCCGATGAGTAGAGCTGATTTTAAAAAATCATACAATATAAACTTCAAAGCGTAGGGAAAATATTTTATATAATACTAGCTGCGCCCCGCGGTTTCACCCGCGTGCACTACGTTTTTCCCGCTGACTCAGTTATCCCACGGGAACCATACTTCTTCCAGGACAAAAAGTAGCCTATGTCCTTCTCCAAAGTCCCATGTATCTTTATACCAAATTTTATCTAAATCGGTCAAGCCGTTTTCATGTTATGTCGTGACAACGGAAAACGGGTTTCATTTTTATATATATAGATAAGGTAGATACGTGAGAATTTTATTTAGATCAAATTACGGCTTAACTTATGTACGGGATACCTACTTGGCCAATATACGTAGGTTAAACCATAGTTTAACCTAAAAAACTGGTTGCACTCTGGGAGTGCCGGCAGAAGTGAAAATTTTCGTTTGTGTTTGTGGTAAAATACAATACATATTCATATTTTGCGTTATCGTACACAAAGATGACAATAGGTATTTAAGTTCATTGATTTGGCGATAGAGCATACAATAGAATGAGGTGAAAATCAACATGTTAAACAGGCGGCGAGCGAGTTGAGCGCGGTCTGTTTCAAAAAGGTCGTATTATACCTACCAACAAACGAAAATGTTCCTTATCCGTAATACATATAAGTTTAAATTTCAACTACTCCCTCCGTTTTACGAATTTTCGACGTCCTGCGCTTCAAGAATTTTGTTATCACTGTCACGCGAAATGTCCTGACGAGTTTAACATTTTTCCCCATACAAAAGTGTACAACGCCGCTAAAGAAGTTTTAACTTCCAATAACTAGAACATTGTCCATTCATTGGTAGTCATTTAAATATTCATTGAAAATAGCACAAAAACTACAAGTCCTCTTTTTAAACTGACTTAAAAAAAGGAAGAGACTCACTTCAACTGTCGTTTTTTAAGCTTGTTAGCTTAGAACAGTTTTAGTTAAACTGATTTTGAAGATTCTTTGTTTAAATGTGGTGCTTCCCATGTGGTCCCATTGAACTCTGAACAGGGCCCGTAGACAAGATGTATCGCGTCATAGCGATTCTCTTTCTCTAGCCGTTGAAAGCGTAGCCTTCTCGTTGCGAAGCGAGCGATAAATTAGGGTGAGGAAACGAGATATAAAACTACCCATACAAGAACAGGATGGGACGTAAGACATCAACGCGCTTGATTTGCGTTACTGATTTTCACCCGAGGGAAAGGTGTACCGTTAGTCAACAGTAGTTTCATAGTCATTGGATATATCACATGAACAACGAGAACGAACATTTAACGGCTAGAGAAAGAGAATCGCTATGAAGCGATGCATCTTGTCTAAGCCCACAGTACTTTTTGAGCTCTCTTTTTTCTCTTCTCGATTTTAACCACTTGTAAAATGATATTTTACATGTGGTTCTTGTTCTAATACTCTCTCTATATAAGTTATAAATTTTAAGAGGCTTATTAATGTGATGGGTACCTTGTGGGGGAAGCATGAACCTCTAAGGGCCCCCCCTGGCTGAACTGCCCCTGAGTGTAGTGTGTGGTGTGGTATAGTCGCTTCGGGGCGAGCGCACTGTACTGTTGACGACGCACTTCATGGAGGAGGCGGATGCGCTCGGAGACCGCGTCGCCGCGCTGCATCTCGGCCGGCTGCGCTGCCACGCCACCCCAATGTACTTGAAGAAGGCTATCGGTCAGTCCCTATCCCTACTAAATACATATGCATATAGAATTAAATAGTCTTTATTTGCAATTATTATTGGTCTTCGAAAACTGTGTGTTACAAGTGATGGAACGGAAACCAAGGCGTCACGTTGTGTCTAACTATGGGCCTTTTAAGCGAGCAATGGACAAAGCCGAAATCGAATCAGAAACGAGGGGATCCGTTGAAGGACAAAAATCACCAACATAGCCCAGCAGATTAGCAAGTTAAACTGGCACTGGGCAGGGCACATATCCGTCCGATTCCCGGACAGGTCAAACATTTGTCTGTTTGACCTGTGTCTGGGTGTGTTTATGTAAATAAGTATATATATCAGTCATCAGGTAAACATAACACAGGCTCTGCCTAGTTTGGGACCTGAAGACCTTGGGTGAATGTTAAAAAAAAAGGGCGGACAGATGACTGTGTAAGTATACTAAATATTAAAAGTAACACTTGTTTATACTATTTGATTACATAAATCTAAATTCTTGTGATAAAATAAATTAAAAATAATTACGGAGGGGTAGAGAGAGAAAATCCAATCAAATAAAGATGCCGCCATACATTCCCCACTTCGTTAACTCTCCTTCTGAAAAATCTCATTTATAGTTACTCAGACAATTCGAGGAAGGAAGATCGATCCACATTGTGCACGTGAATACGATACGACAAAACGATCGCGTAAACAGTACAGTGTATGGCTTCAGCGAATCAGTTTCTGTAGATAAGGCGATAGCTGCTATTACGGTAGTAAAATCCGTGATGTAGGAATAATAGGGTTAAAATTACTTATTTAAAATGTTTTTATATATATATGAATGTTAAGTATTTGTCTTTTAAGGCACCGGGTACCGTCTAACGTTCACCACTCTGGGTTACCCAAAAGACGCCGCCATTACTAACGCTGTAACCTCCCACATACCCGACGCAACCCTTAAAGAGAAGACAATCAACAGCCTCTCGTACAACTTACCGGCGACGGCCAGCTCACGCTTCCCTAATCTGTTCACTGCACTTGAAGGGAGGAGGAGTGAACTAGGAATAGAGACTATTGGAGTTGGGGTTTCCACGCTTGAAGAGGTATTTCTAAAGTAAGTTTAGAATTATGTAAGTTTGAAGTAATGTTTTTACTTATTCAAGTAGTTTTTTTTGTTCATTGCGTTGACGTCCTGCTATGCAGAACTTACGTTAACATTTTTTCAAGGAAAGAAATTGGCTATTTTTAAAACTTGAACCCACGTCTACAGCATACCGTCCCTGTCGCTTTGCTACCCAAGGTTAACATCCTCTCAAATGTAGCTGTAATGAAGAGACTGAAATTTGAACTGCTAATGGAAACTACTATAGCGTACTTGGCATTGCAACAGGTATTCTACAGTTGTAGGTTCAAGTCCCACTAGTAGCTGATATTTCAAATACCTTGAACGTTTATAATAATATCTACCATCCTCCTACTTTAAGAAACTTCTGATCAATTTTCCATCTTATCTTTATTAAATTATAGATTCTTGTATATATAATAAAAATAATATTGTTCAAAACCTAAAATTATTACCTTACGCATAGTCGATATCGCAATCGACAATTGTTTCGGCTTAATAAAAAAATAAAATTGTCGATCTTGATATCGACTACGCGAAAGTGCCACGTTATACCCGTAGAAACAGTATAATATACATACTAACTTAATAACAAGACAAATCTAAAGATCTTAACCAACCTATGATAGATACATTAATAGCTATGTTTAATATTATAGTTTACATGTAGATATGCAGATACAGTCTGCATATCTACATGTAAAGCTCCATGTACAGCAGATTGTCTCCTTCTAAAGGTCGATGTGCAATATTTATCGCTGGGTACTGTAGTAAGTTATGTTGAACTAGTTTCTTTTTTAAGAAAACGCCTCATTACGAATCAAAATTAAAACTTTGCAATGTTGTTTGTTCCAGATTGTGCAGTGACACAGACATTACTTTTAATGAAGATGAAGTCGATACAACTAGAGAAGGTAAATTTATAAATTTGCTTTTTATGAAAAATAACTGTGTTTGTGGCATTTTTCAAACTAAGTAATTATAATACAATTTATTTTGTAGCTGCTACAAAATAAATCTTACTATAATTATTGCAAACAGGATAGCAAGTAGGTTTACTGCTTTATTTATATTTTATAGGGGAAAACTTTGGAATTTAGGGGGGAACAGAAGCTATCCATTAGTAGAGGATTAGAGAAAGAGGTACCATTCGAGTAGGAATGATGCGCAGGAATTAAGGTGGGAGGGAGGGTAGAAAGGAAAAGGGTTATCCCTTTGTACCCCCTCACCCCGCGGAGGTTCTTAGTTATAGAGATATTGAAGTTTTATTTGAGGTTATTTTAATTGATTGAGTTTATATTTTGTGACTGTAGAAATTATAGAATAATATCCATTCGTAGCAGTTCACAGTACTCAAGTGGGATTGAACCACAGTTCAACCACGACAGTCCATGCAGATTTCTTTTGGAATATCTGTGGCTCACAAAAAAACAGCCTATAGCGCTTCGCCGGCCGCTGACGCGACATGCTCACACTGCGTTGTCGCAGTTTCAACCTAACCTACTTATTTGGTGAACTTGCATTTCGTTTTATGTAAATTTAGTTATCCCATATATTTACGTTTCCTTTCACGTAAAGTAACATTTCTTTTTATTTCTTTTTTAATCGTCTCCGCGGAGTGGGGCCGAAAGCGACCTAAGGGCCAAAGTTGCTGTCACGAACATTCATGTCTGTGCTATGTTACGCAAAGGCGGAGGGGCTGCACTTCCCGCAGCGCTGGAGCAGTCACAAAATATAAACTCAATTGATTAAAATAGTCTTTTTTTTTTTTTTTTTACATATTATAAGTTTGCATTTGACAACTGTCTCATCTGATGTTAAGTGATGACGTTGTCTAGGATTTAGCACGCAAACCTAGAAGGTACCTATTCACTCGCGACTTGAAGACTCCAGACTTTTCAATAAAAACATTCAATATCTCAAAAACTAAGGGCCGCCGCGTGAGGGAGTGGCTTGGTACCACTCCCTATAACCCCCTTCCCCTCAATCCTCGCCCACTTAATTCCTGCGCCTCAATTGTACATTTATCACAAAATAACCTTCAATATCTCAAAAACTGAGCGTCTCCGCAGTTACATTTCAATGGAACGGGGTACCGAAGAATAACCTCCTTCCCCCTTTCTTCTCCCCTCCCCTTAGTTCTCGCGCCTGGATTTTTATTTTTTCACAAAATAACCTAAGAAAAACGTAATATTTTCAAAAACTAAGAGTCTTTGCGGAGAGGGGAGTGGTACCGAGGGATAAGAATTCAATAATGAGGTTACCTTCACCGGATGCTGGTGGGTTAGTGGGGATCTAACCAGCGTCCGTCAGTTTGACAGCCGACGACGCCTCCACCGCTAAGCTATCATCGCTATTTGTTATAAATTTTAGTGATATTGTACTGATATGCATAAGAATTGTAATTATAGTCATAAATCTAAGTGCCTGCCGCTTTCAATTACGCAAACCAAAACACAATAACCTCCTTCCGGATATAGACTGAAATAAAAAATAATATTACAATTGTAGGACATTTTTGAAGTAAATACCACTTCTTTTCGTTGAGTGTTTGAGAGAGATGAGAAAAAATAATTGTTCAAGTTTTCACTTCTGTCGGCACTTCCGGAGTGCCACGGTTTTTTTATATATATACGTTAGGCGTTATGATCATTATTGGAAAAAGAAGAAATCCCATAGTTATAGACTATGTCCATCCAGTTATTTGGCTTATGTGACATGTCATCATCATCTCAGCCATAACACATCCACTGCTGGAAATACGCCTCCCTTATTGATTTCCGGTTGGAAGCGGCCCGCATCCAGCCGTTGCCTGCCGTCTTAGTCAGATCGACTTTCCACCTAGGCGGTCGCCGTCCTATGCTCCGCTTGCCAGTCCGTGGTCTCCATTCGAGAACCTTTCGACCCCAAGGGCCATAAGTTCTTAAAGCTATGTGCCTTGCCCACTGTCGCTTCAACTTGCTAATCCGCTGGGCTATGTCAGTGACTTTCGTTCTTCTAAGGATTTCCTCATTTCTGATTCGATCGTGTAAAGAAACCCCCAGCATAGCCATGTCACATGTATCTCCTCAAAATAATTATCTCATGACTTATGGTCATTAATTTCAGAACCGACATACAACAAAGTGACCGGACCCCTGCTGTACTGTCGACAATTTGCCGTTCTATTGAAACGACAGTTCAAATACGCGATGAGCAGAAAAACATGCTTCATCACATTGGTAAGTTTTTTTAAATATTTTATTTGAAACTGTGATACTAGATATACACTAATGAATGTGAAACATTGTACCAAACAATGTTCCTGACGTGGAACTTACGATCAAATTTTTTAAGAAAATATTCGAGACTGATACGGTGTTCTATAATCGTCGGTCCAAATACGAGGATTGGATGAATTTTTCCTTAAAAATTTAAACATAATAATACCAATGCTCAATATCTTGTTGCTAGTGGTGTAACTAGTGTGAAACGGAAGCGCTCGTAGGGAAGTTTACTCTCCCCTTATTTGGGTTATGGGATATATCATGGGGATGTTGCAATAACAATCCTGACCGTTTCTAGACTATGTTATTAGGCTATCACCTATACCTACCCAACACATAGTGTGTTTAGACAGCAGTCCTCGAGAGACATTAAACATTCTAGGTTTAGCGTGATAACATCTTCCGACTACATCCTCACTGACCATCAAGTGAAATAGTGGTTAAACGATATATAAAATATATAAAAAAACTAAGTTTTTTATGAACATTATTTAAAACTTATATATTCGAAGATCTACGTTTTTAATTTATACAAAGTATGTTTTTGAAAGTTATATAACTAAGGAGAGGATTATATCTAAGCATATTTTTACTTATGAACACTCCTTTATACTGATTGATATATGGTCCAATTGATGCTCAGTGCGCTTTCATTTTTTCTATTTGACCATATTTCGTATGTGTATATATTATACGAGTACATATGTATGTATGCTATACGTTCAGTATGAAGGAGTGTCTTGCACATTATTCATAATTATTTTCTTAAACTTGCCATTTGTGTATGTACAGCATATTTTTTTTTTTATTTACAGCAAGTGTTGATTCCAATACTGTTCATTTGCGTGTTCACGATGTTCTGTAACAACGAGATAGTCGGAACGGATCCGAACCAAAAGCTCGCGCTTAACTTAGATGTATACAAGCCGATATCAGATGGGAAGGTCCTGGTTGACGCCCCGGGCTCGGACGCTTCTCTGAGGGCCTTGAAAGATGGCTACCCTAATGTAGACTTTGAGAGAACCACTAACATTTCGGAAGGTTAGTAGTCAATCATTTACTTTTCCCTAGAAGAAATCGCTGCAAGCGATAGTACCAAGTGTTGAAACGTAAATTTAGTTTTTTGCATTTATTTTTGCTACTAATAGTACAGATGTTTTTATGAGTTTGACTTACTTTTATATTATATCCTTTGAATGTTGAGGTATTTTTGCATCGTATTATATGTTTTAGCCCTTTGATCACAACTTATTAAATATTATTAGAAAATGTGTTATTTAAGTGAATCCGAAATAAAAAGCAAACTCAATAGTACGGTTAGAAGAATAACTTTTAAGTGCAGGATGCAAAGACTTCAACATTTAGAAGAACTATTAGTTATTTTAAAACTTAACGAACTTAATTACTCATCTTCCTAATGTGTTATAAACATTGCACTGCAACTATTACTTGACTGTCGTCGTGGCACAGTGGATCAGGGACACTTGATGTAGTAGGTTCATGAATCGTTGGCTTTTTTTCTTTGCAAATTCGACTGGCCGGTTGGCGCAGTTGGTAGCACTCTGCCTTCTGAGCCGCTGGTCCCGGGTTCAATTCCCGGACAGGTCAAACATTTGTGTGTATAAACATGTCTGTTTGACCTGTGTCTGGGTGTGTATATGTATATAAGTATATATCAGTCATCAGGTTACCATTCTACAGGCTCTGCCTAGTTTGGGTCCTGAAGACCTTGTGTGAATGTTGTCTAAAAAAAAAAAGTATTTTAGGAAGTAGTTGGGATATGATTTTGTGAAAAAGCACATTTATGATATCATGTTACATGATTTAAATCTTGTGTTTTGTTTTCCAGCGGTGCTGCGTTCAGGCGAAAAATCTGATACTGATTACAACAAGTATTTAGCAGGCTTCGAAATGAATGACACTAATGTGAAGGTAAGGTTTCCTTAACGTACACACACAACGTCTAATGCATGGATTGTGGTAGGGAAGTATGACATAAAACATTTGCGTGTTGTTTTTTTTTCCATTATGGTTATCACTCAGGATGTTAATGTGTGATGTGTGTGTGTGATGAATGTTGGATAACCGTGGTAAAAACGGAGGCTTAAAATGTCCAAGAAAGTAAAACAATGGAAGTGATTCTCTTGTACAACTAATATATATATATATATATACTTGACAGGGCTATGCAACAGTCCGTCGAAGTTTCTCTGTTTCACCTGCTTCGTTCACAATTGTATAAATGCTCTTTGACTTTTCTTTCATATATCCTATATACTCATCATTATATCGTATATACTCACATTTTTTATCATCCATGTTTGAATTTCATATAATGTATATAAAAGTAAATTTGTCATGCCTGTTGACCCGGTCGACCCTGCTATTTTAAAGCTACTGTAGCCCTTTAAAAATAATTCAATTCAAAACTTTATTGCAATCTCTAATAGTACAAGTGTCGTGGTATTACAATAAAATACAGTTCATTAGAGACCCTGTCGGGCACAGCAACTTTAGAAGAGAGGGGGGCGCGCCAGTTTTACCGAATACATATTACATACACTAGAGTAAATTGAATCAATATTGGAATAATAATTAATCAATAAGATAATGAAAATCAAATATTTTATTATAATTTTATGGCGTCAATATTTTATAGTAATATCAATATCACAAAGAATTATTTTGATCTATAAAGATAAGTATAACATAAAGGGTCTTTTTCCAGGTGATGTTCACGACTACAGTCCGTCACGCGGCTCCGGTCGCCATGAATCTTCTAACAAATGCGCTTGCATTACAAACTGTATCGGGCGCTGACGGAAAGACTATCTCCGCGCACATACATCCGGTTAAAACGAGTGGGGAGACCTCATTGGACGGTAAACTCAAGGAACCCAAGAGTATGCAATTGTTGTTGATATGGTGTATCATGATCGTTTTCGGTAAGTTCATATTTAATTGGTCATAATCGCAATATGAATTAATAACAAACTTTCTTCTTTTTTCTTTACATTAGCGGGCCATGTCTAATCGCAAATATTATATGTATCTTGAATCCGATGGTTAGTTATCGTGGTCTCGGATAGACTGTCTATTTGAGCTTTGACCACAATCACTTAAATTCACCTCAACGTAAGTTTGTGTCTCTGAAGCTGTCTGCAGTTATATTTGACTCGTTAGAGAATTAATAAAGAATGCAAAGAAAAAAATGCTTTAATTATTGTATAACCATTTTGCTAGATCCCTTACGTTTGTTACAACTTACTATCTCTCTTACTCTTCTTAACATCTAGTACATATTGATGTCTCTTCAGATGCGATACAACTTTATTTTATTTCCAATAAATTTCGCCATTTTTTACGAGGACATAACACGCTGGGATTGGTATAAATTATCTATAACATACTCCAATTTGTCAGTACTGTTTTTACTGTTCTTTATTCGATTCTCTGATTGTTCAGTACTAGCATTTTTAGTGCAGAGTCACGGAATATGGTAGGGACCATATAAACTCTTCTCTTTACGCTGGTTGCTCAATTACAAACTGTTGAGTAAAAAGATTTTCAAATTCAAAAATGCACATGACTGTAAAGCTAAAGTCAACTCGCCGACCAATCAGAGAAGAGTGCACTTGATTGAAGCCTGTGAAAAGTGTGAAAGAATTCTTCCCGCCGCGCGCTTTGCAAGTTTCTCGATAGTGCGAGTATGGTGGAAATTATTGTGTTTCACTCATGGCTAAAGTTTGAGCGTTTCGTGTTTTGAAACCTTCGCTACGCCAGGGTTCTTGAGTACAAGTCAAGTCTATAACCGTTCGCTTGCTCAGGATGCAATCCAAGCTCTCACCACAAAAATCAACTGTCATCATCATCATTTCCGCCATGGTACGTCCACTGCTGGACATATGCCTCCCCCATATAGGGGGATTGGCCAATACTCGCCACGCTTGGCAGGCGGGTTGGCAAGCGCAGTATGATGTCTGATCCTCAGAAGGTGCTGCTGCCCACCTTCTGGTACGTGATCCCTTAGCCGACTAGGCCGGTACCACCACGGCAAAAGTCAACTGTACCCACATGTAAAACAAGTAATGATTTTCTGACAGTGATATATTCGACGAACATCAACTTCGTGACGCTCCCGTGCAATGAGCGCGTGTCCGGTGCCCGGCACATACACATAATGTCTGGGTGTCCTGCCGCGCTGCACTGGGCCGCCACTTGCGTCTTCCATATCGCCGTCTGCTTCGTCTTCCTCGTCGTCACTACGGCCATCGCCGCGGCCTGCCTGGACTCTGACAACACTATCAACAAGCCGGCTGTCATCAGTGAGTATTTCTTTTTTATAAATGGCCATGTCGTTGAACTTTGAATTGAAATCATATTAGACCCACTCATAAAACAAATTATAGCGCGTACACGTGCCTTCGCCGCGAAACGTCCCACTAATATTATAAAGGCGACGGTTTGTTTGTATTTATGTAAGTATGTTACTCCTTCACGCTCAAACAGCTGCATGGATTTTGATGAAATTTGGTATGAACATAGGTTAGATCCTGGGATAACACATAAACTACTTTTATCTCGGAAAACTATAGTTCTCGTGGGATAATTGAGGTAGCGGGAAAACCGTAATCCACGCAGGTGAAACGGCGAGGCACTACTAGTATCCAATAAATCTGAGATTTTTAAATACATTATAGATGTAGCGTTTGACCAATAAATTGGTGATTCGTGAATATTCGTGGTATACATAACAGCTTAGATTACGCTAGAACTAGAATGTTAAAGTTGGTTCGTTCTCCATACAAAAAAAAACATGATATAAAGATCAATTAAACAGTAAAAATGCCCAAATAAATAATCTAAACCAAAATATATCTTTTGTGGTTTCTATTTACGCAAAATTAATAAAGAATAGAACGCTATATTATCATTTATTATTCTCTAAAATGTCTGTAAATTTATGAGATGCGTTATGTAATTAATTGTCAATTAATATATCATTCATTCATTTATTATAGCTTAAAAATATAGAGAATGCGACCTGGCTCGATGAAAGGATGCCATTATCTGACGTTCAGTTTGTTAAGAATAAACACTGTTTATGGGCCCATAATCTTATATTGATATATTACTTTGTTCTTTCCAGTGTCTCTGATGCTTATTCTGACCCTGGGTGCTCTCGCGTTCTTCGCATTGATGTACTTTATCAGCTTTTACTTCGGGAATCGAGGAGCCAGCATCATAATGATCGTAATCCTTATTATATTTGGTAAGCATACTAGATAAACTTAAAAGAAAAGGTATAGACTACATTAAACGTATATTTAATAATACGGGGAAAATACATTTGCAGCAAACCCAATCAACATAGAAAAGGGTAGGAAGAGATGAGTCATGATCAAATATCCACTTAAAGATGCATGTATCGTTGAACCTCCTGGGTTTCATAGATCGAAGGTTACATTACAGAATTCCTTGAAAATGAAGTACTGCACCATTCGGTAAAAAGTGGCATTTTGTGTTATCCTTTGGTAAAAATAAGCCATTATACAATATGCGCACAAAAACGAACCACTTGCTGCTTTGGTTCATTTTTTAAACTTCAACTCTGCCTTTATGAAGTTTGTGGTGGAGCCAGTTTTACCAAATGTCACTAAGTACGATAGAGCATCAAATAAAGGGCATTTTTCTGTTGACATGAGGTTTGTTCCGGGATTGTGAAAGTATTTATCCACGCAGAAACCTTTCACTCTGACCCTTGCTGTCTATTTGATACTTGTCGTCTTGTTCTCTGTTTAGTGACGTAGTTATTCATTGTGTATCACTTACACTTACGCATACAGATCTACTGAACGTGTAGTGATTATATTACATATATACTGGGATTTATTTAGATCCAAAACTATCATTGAACACAAACAAGACTAGTAAGTTTCCAGTATTTGCACAGCTCTTTCTATGCGACCAGATAGTGACTATGAGTTTATTTTTCCTTTTGTAAGACTAAGAGAATATAATATAGTATATTTCATAACCAGTACGGAAAGCCTGTCATTGCAAACAGATCCGGCAAAATGTCTACCCGAGCCGAGGCGCAGCTGAAGGTGAGGGTTGACAGTTGGAACAAGTTGCAATGACGGTTCCGCACGTGTACTGAACAATTATTTTTAATACAATTGCGAAAAAATGAAGCTATTTAATAAAATAATAAAAACTCAATTAATTCAACTAATGGAAAACGGCGCCAACCGTAAAAGAATATAAGCAGAGGTTTTTTTGTTTTCTTCACCCATACTGGTTATGGAACTATGCCCATACAGCCAAGTCTTCAGTAGAATTTTTTTATTAATATGAAATGATAATGAAATTTAATGAGATGATATGAAACCTAACCTAACTCATTGAATCAAATCATTAAATCTGATATTGAAACAAATTAGTAGCTTCTTTTTAGAAATATTTGCATGAATCATAAAAACTTCTATGATTTTTTTTAGTAAAAACTTCGTGGTTGGTTTTTTCTTTTTAATAGACATTATTTTGACAGTTGGGAAAGAGAACGCACGAGTTCGGAAAAGGTAAAGAAAAAGCTCGAGTATGTAATAGCCCACATCCCGAACGCTATACGTCCCTGCATTACGCCACTTTTTGAGCAACTATATTAAAAAACCTGTTTATGTAATTGTACCAACGCAGGCCCATGCAGGTTAAACTACGAGCTGAAAGAAATGGATTTACACATTCTTACGACGTTTCAGTTGACGGCTCAGAGGATCATATGTTGAAATTGGATGTTGTCGCAATGTGACTTGTAGTTCAAAGTCTGTACTTTACTTAATTTGTACAATTCTATGGTAGAGTAGTAGATTGGTTTTTTATATCTTTATATATACATATATAATTCTACTGTACGTGTGTATCTGTATGTTTTTATATGCGTTTGGGTGGCGCCATGGATGGTTTAAATTCACTAAAAAAAATTAAATAAGTTCCACCTGGTGCTGCATGCAAGACAACGTCAGTCAGGTCCGCTAGTTATGTATATAACATTGACCACTGTAATAATATATCTTCTTATCTCTTTTTCGCCCTTGTGCGTGTAGAAAGTTTTTACGATAACATTGTGTGAATGACAATAAATCGTCTCTAATTCTACACATATTTTCTAAATATACATAGTTTGCAACGAACTATTTCATATGTATTTCACATTTGGTAATGTATTACTAGGCTTACAGCCTTAATTAATAGCCTCCTTAATACATGATTATGACTTCAACCAACAGGCCTAGTAACAACAGCTATCAAGGCCGCCCTAGACCTCGCCAAAGAGTCGGAAAACGCATCGGTCACGGATGTGCTGCTCGCGTTCGTAAGTTTCGTAGTGCCGCCGCACACTACCACTGTCGCAGTCGGGAAGTGTGTCAACGTCGCCCGAATTAACGCCTACTGCGACTTGAACAAGGAACGCTGCCCCGATTTGCACGTCACAGCGGCCGGATTCGACTCAGAAAAGTGTTGTGGTGAGTATACTTCATTTCAACAGACTGGCAAATACAGGAGGTTCTCAATTTATGTGTATTTTTATGTTTGTTTCCTCAGAAAATTCATGAATATTATTTTGTGAAAGAAATGGATATACGTACTTTCAAATTTTAATGCTTTCAATTTTTATTCATATCTCGATATTTCGCACAGGGGCAGTTTTATGTAATTTTTGAAACGGAAAACTGCAATTGAAATTTGAAAACATGACGGTTAAAACATATATACGTTACGTATCCATCATCGATAGGCGCAAAACCTTGTTGCTGACAAGCGTTTGATTGCAACATAGATAAATAAAATAGGGTGACTTTCCATAATGATATTGGCATATATAAACGCCGTTGCTCTCTTAAATCTGCTCTTAAAAACACCTACCCGCGGAAACTTCAGTTTACTCGTGAACAACGTGCTTGCAACTGTGCCAAAATATCAAGAAACAAATACAAATAAGATACTTAAAAGCGTTAATTTCTGTATGATTAACCATGTCAGCTTAAATACTTATATTATTAAAATAAAACGTTGAAAACGTGCGATGGTTAAGTAAGGCCGATGTCAGCTTTTTTTATAGAAAGCTACAGTGTGTATAAATATTGTGTGTATTATGTAATGTAAAATTAGCACGTAGTGATGCGACAAAATGTGCACGCAATACTCTATTAACATATATCGAACTATAATATGGCCTTCATTTTAAGCAAATGAAGAATATTCTACTATTCTAATAAAATTAGGTCTTTTCATTAACATGCGAGTAGTTTTAGTTAAAATAACTCGTCGGGTTGTTTGTTCCTGGCTAAAACTGCTCTCATTTTAGTAAAAAAAATTCCAAAAAATGGAACTAACTTCAACACTCAAAAGTGTGAAATAACTTGTTGAAGTCGGTACCATGATAGTTCAAAAGTAACTATCAACAAAATATTGTGCTCATAGACCTTTGCTACTCACGGGATCAATTGTCATTGTGTCAGCAGGTGAAGAAATCGGTGGACACAATGTCATCCACGTAGACATAACACTTTTCAGTTATTGGAGTGTAACTCAAAAACCGCTTGACAGATTTTAATAAATTTAAATCATCGGTTCACCCAGTCGAAAGTTCTGAGGTAACAAACATAAAAAAAACATACTGGTCGTAAAGAGAACCTCCTCCGTTTTTTGAAGTCGGTTAAAAACTTTTTTAATATTAGAAATAGCTTTGTGACTCCTCTCACTCTCACCTCTCACAATATGAGTTTAAATTTTATCTTAAATGGAATGATAGTTTTTGATTGTTATTTTGAAGAAGTTTAGACAGTTTGAGAGTTTAACGGAATAATGAGTATTGTATCATTTGTTCCCAGCTGGCGAGAACCCGCGATGCTACATGTGCATCGACGGCTACGCGCCCGGGAAGGAGATGATCGTGCTCGCTTGTCAGTTCATAGTTTACATGGTATGTTGGACACACTAGTTAATAAACGTTTAGTAACATCACAGTTTTATCACCCGCACTAGGCGACAATTACTTGTAAGCTCATCCACATATTGACGGTCGCCGTGGCGCAGTGGTCAGTGACATTGACTTCTGTGTCGTCGTGACCCTGGGTTCGAATCCCGGCAGGGGCAAACATTCGTGCGATGTTTGTCCCGGGTCTTGGGTGTTTGTGTGCTGTGATTGTGTGTGTCCATGCCTCCCGCGATACAGGGAATCCTAGTGCGGGGGTCTGAGTGTGAAACAAAAAAAATATATATATATTATTTAGAGTTAAGAGTGAGTTGAGATTTTAGAGTGGATAACGTGATGTCTGATGATATTTTAAAGAAAATATATAATATTGAAGTTTATACGAAGGAAATTGGGGTGCCTACTATTTTATACACCTTTACGTAAGGGTAAAACACTTATACACTTATTGACTGGCCGGTTGGCGCAGTTGGTAGCACTCTGCCTTCTGAGCCGCTGGTCCCGGGTTCGATTCCCGGGCAGGTCAAACATTTGTGTGTATGAACATGTCTGTTTGACCTGTGTCTGGGTGTGTATATGTATAAAAAAAGTATATATATAAGTATGTATTTAAGTATATATATCAGTCATCGGGTTACCATAGTACAGGCTCTGCCTAGTTTGGGACCTGAAGACCTTGTGTGAATGTTGTCCCATATTATTATTATTATTTTTACCCTTATCATTGACATTTGACACTCACGGTATTAATTGTCATTCACCTCTATAATGGAATCATCCAGATAGGCGTATTATTATTGGAGAAAAACCCAAAAACTGCTTAATCGATTTTGATGAAATTTAAATGGGACCATCTCGGAAGTATGCTATATGAAACAAAAAAAAAGGATTTTGGGAATCGGTCCCCTAATGGGGGAGAAATCAGTGAACATACTTTCGATTTGTCTTGCAAGATGCAAAAACCATTTAATTTGACTGGCTTTTGAGTTAATATTATTTTATGTGTCCCTAAGTAACATATGTAAAATCCAGCTCTTACACTATTACGAAAGTATAATAATAATGTATGAAAGTTTAGGGGTTTCTGGCAGGGGGTTGCAACCGTGATAAGTGTCTGGCAATGGATGACATAATTTCTAATGTTATTCCGAAGAAAACAAAAAATTAAAGTCATACTATAACGAAATTTACCTACTATTTTATACCCCTTTACTACTTATTCCTCCCCAAGTTCCCACGATTCCAACTCCATACTCACTGAGCGCTCTTACTTGTGTTGGGACATGCTCTGGGAAATTTTCAGCTCTTATAAAATAATGAAGGTCTGGCGATCGTGGGCTCTTGGTATAAAAAGCAAAGCCGAATCTAGAAAAAATATCAAATATAAACGGGCGCACAGTCAACTTCACAAGATGGCGAATGACAGACTGCGCAGTGTGCGCGTGGGCGCTAAATCATATGCCACATGGTAGGAGACAAGCCATTCTATAAAAATCCGTGCTGCCATTATTTACAGCTTTAAGCTCCAAGCTCATAATTGTCAGTAAATATTACTACAGCTGGTGACATTCAGTAATTAATTGGTCTAAACACTATTTAAATTTACGTATTTAAATAAATAAAAAGATTTGTGCGAGTCGGCCTTAAAAAATCGATTTATTTTTTCTTTAACCGATTATTAATAGTCTGTAGACAATATGAAAAAATCGTTATGCACAGCACTTAGCCGAAAGGGCGGCCAATGAAATATGTAGTACCTTCAATACATTTCGATCGGTAAAAAATAGAGAACTACATGGGCGTGAACTGTCAAAGCAGGCCTTTTATTTTGTGATAATTTTAAATTGATCGAATAAATAATTTGTACTTATTGTACAAATTATTGTTAATAATTGTTAGTTTGTTAGTAATTGTAATCGTTATTATACATTTCTCAGACGTTGGTGGTGCTGGCACAGCGCGGCCTCTTCAACTGCTTGTACGACCGGATGATGAACATGCGCTATCGGAATTCGCGCCAAGAGGTAAATGCTAACATTATCGATGAAGAAGATTTTGCCCCTTGTTGTCAGTGGAAATAAGGTTGTGAAGGGATTCCAAGCAAGTTTGCATTATTCATAAAGACTAACAGTTTTGGCCACATCATTAGTTAAATATGTCGTCGACTAATCACGCTAATCCCACTAATATTATAAATGTAAAAGTTTGGATGGGTGGCTGTTTGTTATTCTTTCACGCCTAAACGGCTGAATGGATTTGGATGAAAATTGATATGGTGATAGCTTATACCCTGGATTATCACATAGGCTTATTTTCATCATCGGGTAACACCGTAGGGCGCAGCTAGTCCTACTTATATTATAAAGGCGAAACTTTGTGTGTATGTTTGTTACTTCTTCACGCTCAAACGGCTACACCAATTTCGATGAAACTTGGTATGTATTGACTGTGTTTGTGTTCGAATTAGCAGCCGTATCGGCTATCTTTGCCCATTCTGAAATGTTATTATATGTCGGTTCTCCTCATTGGTGATTCAAACACAAATCATGGTGAGATTATCATTTGATATCACTGATTTAGCGATTATGCGTATCCATAGACCATTAGTTTTAAGCCATTGGTCTGTCATTGTATATGACCACACTGAAGAGTACAATAAGCAAACCCACTTTTACTTAGGTACTCCAAACAGTAATAAAAATATTTTACTCGTAAAACACAAAGCGTATATGTTAAATATTTACTAGTAACTTTAAACATTAGCTACTTTGTAGAAATTGAGTGTTCCTTAGAATACTCAATTTAGTATATTTATTACACTATTATATATTTAGTATAGTTATCCTAGGGCGTCTAAATATATTTAGAAAGCGAATCTCTGTTATATCGGGTTTGTTGATATCTAAATATTGTCTCATATTGTACTACCCATTTGCTAATAAAAACATCATGAATTGCATGATTTATTATTTAAAACACGATTTGGGTTCGCTTTCGTTTAAAACGTGTAAACGTTAAAAAGATAATATATCAGTATTTTTTATATATTTTTTTTTTTACATATTATAAGTTTGCGTTTGACAACTGTCTCACCTGATAATATATTGTATTAGTCTCACCTCTCAAAACCGTGAAAGTGCATATTGAAATTACCGGTTCAATAGCGCTCGTTTCTCTCATTTGTTTTGTGTGTTAGTATAAAAAGTGTTATACCATAAGAAAATCGCTAACTTCCTTTCTATGTTAACATGAAACGATATCAATTTAAATGATACTTTAATTCCAAATTTATAATTATTTTTTTCTACATTTAAAAACAGTGACGTTGCTCACCTAATTCGGTCATTCCATCAAAATATGATTTCTTCCCGTTTAGGTTCCCGCAGGAGACGAAGTGGTGCGAGCTGAAGCGGTGTTCGTCAACAAGCAAATCGCGCTACGTAAGTATAGAAATATTTGACGATAACACCGCACATGTCTAATGGATATTTAAGAGAAATTAAAACAATTTTTTTTTCATTGCAGCAAAGGCAAAAATCAAAGAGTCGAAGCAAGCCATGTTAGTGGACGACCTGCACAAGAACTATGTGACCCTGATAGGGAAGTCCTGCAACGCAGTCAAGGGCGTCAGTTTCTCTGTCAAGGAAGGTTAGATTCATCAATTTATACTCATCTTTTTCTTCCCCTCCATCTTTTCTTTCACGCTTAGTTTTTTTTTATCTAATAGTTAGCAATCAAGCAGACGGGCTGCCTTATGTTAAACCATCACCGTCTGCTATGGGTATCTGTATTACTGGGGGCATGCTGTCGCACTTGACCTCTCGGTCTAGACCTAGAGCTCTGGTGTGGTTGTAACCACATCACGCTATTGCAAGGACGTGAAAACTAGATCTATAAAAATACTAATATTTCGATGTTCATATCAAAGTTTTCCAACTTAATCCTCATTCCGTGCATTATAGGCGAATGTTTCGGTCTACTGGGAGTGAATGGCGCGGGCAAGTCCACTACCTTCAAGATGTTGACCGGAGAGGAGTGTCCCACTAAAGGGTCCATATATGCTAACGGATACTACAACAAGGAAAGGCAACCGGTAACTAAAGACTTTACCATATTTACTTAGACTTTGATGGTTTGTATTAGAAAATGGTTTTAGCATTTGAGACTTGATGATGGCTAGGCCTACTATCCTACAGTTCCGAAACGCGCCAAAATCGATTTTAGTGAGCTCAAATGCGTCCCCAATCACTGTGAGCACGCTTTTCAAAGAGTGACGTCATTGATGACGTCATTACCTGAACCATATTGGACTCGCAACGAATTTGTTCTCCTACTATATCACTGTGAGCAGTGTAAGCCTAACGTCAAATTTAACATAATGTTTGGAGCGGGAAATAATATAACCTCAATTTCCAAGAAGTAAATTTGTAATATGCCAAATTTCTTTTCAATTTTATTGCAACATCAAGTTTTCAATTTTAATCTTTAGCATTAAAAAACAAAAACATGAAAGCAAATTATTATTACGAGTACGAGCATTTGAGGTTATGAAATCGCCAATTTACCGTTCCCGTCCATTAGAAGCCCTAATAGACCTGTGAGTGTCGTAATCGTGCTTTTCAAAACGCCAGTAAATAGTGAGCATGGTAAAATCAATTTTGGTTAAATTCGGAACAACATATAAGTGGATCAAGTGTGACTTATGTAGCTAATTTCTCAAGTATGGTACAGGACAATCGACCGAACAAGTTGCTATCTTCATTAAATACACGATGTCGACAATTTTAACTACCCTCGACGCTTAGGATCTGATCGCGGTGGTGTGAAGGTTAAGTAATTGACATCGCCATTATAATAATAATAATAATATGGGACAACATTCACACAAGGTCTTCAGGTCCCAAACTAGGCAGTGCCTGTACTATAGTAACCTGATGACTGATATATATACTTATATACATATACACACCCAAACACAGGTCAAACAGACATGTTCATACACACATTGTGTTTCCTCAGTACCTCCGTTCCCTCGGCTACTGCCCTCAGTTCTTCGGCCTGGACGAGTTCCAAACCGGCCGCGAGAATCTCACCCTGCTTCTAACGCTGCGCGGTCTCGACGCTGGCGACGTCGCCAAAGAGGCCAAGTCCTGGATAGATATCGTTGGTGAGTTACCATGTTACATTTTACATATTATTAACGTAATACATTAACATAACACTAATGTATTACATGTTAAATCATGTAATACATTAGTGATTTAACGAACTTGCGTGTAAGTGAAGTTCTATTATAATTATACGAGTGCTTCTTCCGAAAAGATTTGTAACTTGTAAGAATATCTTTACACATTGTAAAGACAAAAGACACGAGAAATAGATAAAGGTTATTAATTAGCATATACATATTAAGTCGGTATCCCGAAACACACTGCAAACTAGTTCGGGGTCAATGGGTTTACATATGTATTATAGACCACAAATGTATGTAAAATAAAGTTATTTGTAAGTTATTTATTACCTTTTTTTTGTAATTTTTACATATTTTATATTACCCGTACCGCATCTAGTACCTGCACTAGATAAACATGTGTCGCGGGATCCTGTGCCTTCAAATGCCCGTACAATATCTATTATACAAGGCTAGGCTCTTAATGCTAATATTCTTACAAATAACTAGTTTTCACAGTTTTTGATTGGAAATTGTCGTGAGTTTGACACATTGTTATATAGATGTATTATCCGTGGTCGCCGCGATCTGGCAGCGTAAACTCACCTGATGGGCATCGGACATGCCCCAAACCTAGGTCGAAACTTCAACTATACACGTGAGTAAAGCCGGATAATACATTTATAATAGATTTTACAGTATATATAGCGCAAGTAAAGAGAAAGTAAGTGTAAATAATTAATTATTTTATTGGTGTAATGAAATTACTGCAATTAAATAAGTAGTCGCGGACGGTCATCGTGGCTCAATCATCATTGGCATGATTTCTGGTCTCTCGAATCACTGGCAGGAGCAAACATTAATGCGATGAGTGTAAGTGTTTGCTCGGGGCTTGGATGTTTGTGTGCTGTGGTTGTGTGTGTGTCTCCCTCTCGCTACACAGTTTAAGTGCAACAATAAACAATAAGGAAAATTGTTACAACATAAGTATGTCTCTCTGAAGTCGTTCGCATGTTGCTGCGCAGTAATTAGAGATAAGTAGAGACTTATTGATTATTGTATAGCTGTCTCACAAATGTGTCAGTACTTAATGACAGATTTTCAAAGTTGGAGGTGGTTGCTAGCCAGGCGGGTACTGGAAAGTATCCTACCACTATGCTGCGGATTCGATAACAATGTTACCTTCAACGGACGCTTAAGCCAGCCATATAAAATGTTTAGATAATTTTGTGACCGTTGCACTAACCGCACACTCTGTAGGGCTATCGAAGTACAGCGAGCGCAGAGTGCAGGGGTACAGCGGCGGGTGCATGCGGCGCCTGGCCGCGGCGGCCGCGCTCAGCACCGGCGCGGCCGTCACGCTGCTCGACGAGCCCACCTCGGGGGTGGACGTGTCCGCGCGCCGCCGGGTCTGGGGCGCGCTCAAGCGGGGGCTGCGCCGGGGCCGCGCCGTCATCATCACCTCGCATAGGTCAGTGCAAACGTATCCTCCCACGGTTTCTACTCTACAACCACCGACATACACACAGGCCCATTTTCGACAGCTTTACATGTGGATCACTTAGCAAGTTTTGCGAAAAAGAGAAGTTTTCTATTGATAAATATTTTTTATTAAATCTTCAGCCATATACAAAGTTTCATGCATTTGAGTTGAGTTCGAGTTGGGAAATATCGATTTTGCCACAATCCCAAATCGGGCGCTTGTTCAGTTATAGACTGCTAAAAACGCCACTGCTCCATCTCGAATACGCCTTATGTATGTAATGAGCATAGGTGTTTGTACTCGGGGCTTGGATATTTGTGTCATGTGATTGTGTGTGTGTGTGTGTGTGTCCATACCTCCCACAATTCAGGGTGTCCCATCGCGGGGTGTGAATGTCAATGCGTCTGTTGGTTTATTATTCCAGCATTTCAATCCCTTTTATCAGGTATCAAATGCGTGCGAACTTGAGGTGGCAGAATAAGGTGTTAGATAAGAATATGTAGTGTCACTGTCAGATAATATTAGGTGTAAATGAACGAGATATCCATCAAATGTCTTCTCTGGATGGATACTCAGGTAGTACTGGCTTTTATGTACTGTATAAATCCAGTGTTTGATCACTATCTCACTGGATGGTCAGTGGCGTGATGTGATCGATGTGATAGATGATAGATTGACATTAGTCGAGGAAGGTATCCTGTGATAGTTTGACATGCAGACAGTACGGACAAAAACAAAGCAATTATAAAGGCCAGTGTCTATAGACCATATTGGAGACGTTTTGGAAAAAGCCCTAACTATAAGTAATCTTAACATGCGGACGTATAAAAAGAGTTGCCTTGATAGATTAGTCACGATAACATCACGTGAAACCTCTTTGCCCTCGAGCGTGAAAGTATTTATGTGTTAATTACATAAGTACACTTTAATTCACGAATACTTTTCGTCTCAGTGCAAGCGAAGCATTAAAATGAAAGAGTCTAGCATTATAGGTGACTAAATTGGTTATTAGCAACTAAAAAGTTTTGAAAGAATCGTAGTACGCCTTCCATTCGATATCTGTGCACATGACACGCGGGTCTCCAAACTGAGGTACAGTGATTCGGTGACATGTATGTTGTTACGCGGTGTTGCAGCATGGACGAGATGGAGGCGCTGTGCGGACGCATCGCAATCATGTCGGGCGGCGTGGTGCGCGCCGTGGGCACGCCCAGCGAGTTGCGCGCGCACCACGCGCAAGGACACGCCGTCGTCATCAAGGTGCACCAGCGGCAGGCCTCCGCCGCTTCACCGGATGGTCAGTACACTCTACTGTACTCTATACTACGCTTGCAGCGTACACGACATAGAAGCGTTGAAATTAAATTTATTTCATTAAAATAGTAGTAGTCGTAATACGAGCATACGTGATTTTATAGTTGCGATTAGTCGTTCGTACGTGAAATTACACAGCTCAATAAACATTATACGATATGCATTAGTAAATTCGAAATAATACAAAACAGATAAGGTTTAATGAATAGAAACAATAAAAATAAAATTATAAGTCAATTTACAAATAAATATTCCCTAGTCAGTTAAAAATAATCGCACTGTCAGATAATCATGCTAGTGGCTCTTGGGAACGCTTTAATGTACATAAGTTTAACAACTGATGCAGACTAAGTTAAGGGTTTGTTTATATTTAGAATTCGTGTTAGGCGATCATAGCACACGAGTATCGATCGATGATTTCCAGACTTGGACTGCCGGAGTTTAACGGTAAATTCTTATTCAAACATGTAAGGCTCCATCCACAAGCATGCGTGGGAAATAAGGGGTAACAATACCAAAAAATATCAGAAAATGCAATGGGCCCTTTTTGTTATTGAAAACAAAATGTACCATAGATTTATAAAAGATCTTACTTAGTTTCGCCTATATTCACACCTGCCATAAAATGATATATTCTCATCACTAGCGTATCCAGAGAGGGTGTGATTTGCAGGGGCTCAAGGCTATAAAGCCTCTCGGTGAATAAAAAAAAAAGGAAGATTTAATTGCAAGCTATTTCAGCTGTGCGTGAATCATCCAATCAGACAATAAATCACTATAAGAGCCCCCTCTACCCCGTTCTCAAAAATAGTGAAAAGAATCCAACCCTCCCCTGGGCTCCCCAAGCCTTTCCCGTACAAGAATACTGGATCCACTGATTCTCATCATATTTATTTTGTTATAGACGTGGACGGTGCGAAGGCGGATATAGAAAGATTGAAGAACAGTTTACAGCGCAAATTCAATTGCACCCTCAAGGATGAGCATAAGGTACATTTTTGCATATTGTAATTCTACTTTTCTTTTATTATTCGGTCGATATGTCACAAACTTTTCGGTCAATCCCATCTAATTAGCAAGTAGATAGTAATTAGATGTAATTATTAATTACACCAACAGAGTATAGACAATAATATAAGTTAAAATAAGTATTTTTACTGCATGTTTTGACAGGGCCTCTACGACCACGATGTCTCGCCTTTAATGGCTATTTTGATGTTGCCTAGGTTAGGATTCTTCGAAATCATTCCACTTTTTCGCTAATATTAATTGTTACCCCTTTTAGACGATGCTGCACTACCACATAAACGAGACGATGCGCTACTCCAACCTGTTCTCCGCCTTGGAGGAGCTAAAGGCAGCATATCCGGGCCTGGTGGAAGACTACTCCGTCACGGAAACCACCCTCGAGGAGGTCTTCCTCTCTTTTGCCAAAGAAGAGCGTGAGGACACACCCACGCCAACCCGAAACCATGTTGTTTAAGTATTATATTTTGTTAGGCCGAAATCAGGGCCGTGTGAGTCAGCCCCTGTGCCTATAGGGATTTGGGCCCTACTAGAAAATGAAACACAATGTGAAATGTCACACCAATAAGTGATTGTTTGGTAATGATTATTGATGGTTAATTTGACTCAAATCAATCAGTATTCTATCAGGTATTGTTAGAAAGATCTATTTTGTAAATTCTCATGAATAAGGGTCCCAACCCTTACGACCACCACCGTGATTGACCTTCCGTACAAAGTATTGTTGCGTCAATCTGCTATTGTATTATTCTTTTGAACGGTATTCTAGAACCCACAAACGTTTTTCTTTCTTCTATTTCACAATTTGATTTTAATGTTTAATTATCCCTTCATAAATAGGTAAAGTGCCTATTTTCGATAAAAAGTTATGTGATTAAAATGTTTATACATACTAATTGTCGATGTCGGTGTCTGTTTTTGTCACTCTTTTGTCTCTCACACGGCACAGAAATCAAAATACAATCAATACAAAATTTTATTCAAAAAGCTTGGCTACAATTTTTATTACATAACAGTTGTACAATCTCATTATTGAGTATACTAATTTTGACTTTATCGTAACCATATAAGAACTTGTCTTACTTATATTTCAGAATTTTAGTGTAGTTGAATAAGATAATCACAACCAACATTGATGTGTGTATTTAATGATGATTTGCACCAAAGTTATAGATTAAATGAGTATGTAATATATTATAGTAGAATATTTTACATATTTATGTATACTCTATAATCTACCTTGGAAAGGTGATATGGCGTATTGATATAAGTTTTTAGGTTCAATTTATTTAGTCATTTAGTAATTAGGTGTTCTAGAGAGAGAGGAGGAGGGAGAGAGAGAGAGGTTCGTCTCGTGGGGAAGCCAAATGGAGGCCTTGTGTGGAAATTACATTGAATATGTGAAAATAATTATCCGTATTATATAAGTATTGCGTGCATGCCTAATGTATGTTGTACACGCATTTAATGTTAGTATGGGTACAATAGCCTCGTATCGACATCACAACGTGAAACGAATAACCTTCGTTTTTCCAGTTCGTATCTTGCGTCAAATTGTACTTATAGTCGTATAAACTATTGAATATTGCACATAGCGCACTATCAATTCTCTGTGCCATAGTTGTATTAGATAACGTGACAGACCTGTGGCACTATTCTAATCATAGCACAATGTAAAACAAATATTGAGATCAGCACTCACTGACACAGTCTACGCGTAATGGGTCCGGCGATGATCAATTGTTTTTACGATTGCGATACGGAGGCTTTACGCAAGATACATATTAGTGCTTAAGGCACTAAAGTTCAATCGATAGATATTCGTGTTCCAACTTCAGTACAAACTGTCATGTTTACCTAGTACAGCTCTGAAACGTAGATTTGATCGTTTTGAATAGAATCGTTATTCAATTGTTCAAGCGATGACGATACTAACACTGCTCCGCTCATTATTCATGCTACAGGTATTGCATGATCAGTCCTTTAGCCATGTGTATACCTATGTTACCTACAGCGTTAGGAACTTCAAATTAAATTATTATTTTTTATATGTTACGGTTAATATGTAACGGATATGTTTCCTATATGAACTGTCAATGTCTATTAAGGCGGGGTTCCATCCTTATTAAATATTGGGCAAGGCTACTAAAGTAGACTTGTAATAGCACTAAAGTGCATGTGATGGCTTAGTTAGGAAATTCTTTCAGAGTGGCTTCACTCAACTTTTTACCAATATCGGACCCCTAACTACGCGTTGACATGATCTGCCGACCCATAACACAATTTTATTAGGACTCACATGCCTTATATGAAAAGAAATCTATTGCGATGTGTTTGTTTATTAAACTTAATTGCAGAGAATAGGAAGGTCCAGTGCTCGTATCATACACTTTAATTTTATTTTGAAAATAAACTCCAGGGGCCTGTTTATAAAACGACAAATTGTAGTAAAGTAATAAAATTAAATGCCAGTAATGCACAGTGAAGTATACGTTTCATAAACGAAATATTGTTCCTACGTAACTGACATTTATTGATTTACTACTAACTACGAATAATTGTTTTATGAAATAGGCCCCAGGGGGTCCGTTGTTTTAACGTTGGGAATAGATAATAAATATAATAGTCCGCTGGTCTAGAGTATTGGGAAAAGTTAATACAGATGAATTTCCTTTAAACATTATTTACAGCGTATTGCGCTCTATGTATATATGTCAATAATGACCATTACAAACTAAGCTTCTTTGTCTATGGAAATACGCAGTACTAAACAGTACATACAAATACTAGTTTAGAATTAATATTATATACGGTGTCGTGAAGTGCTTCAATGTGCTTAAGCTTTATAAAGTATCTTGTATTAATTGTTAACCTCAATAGGGCAATGTTATCTGCGCACTCGTGAATCTGTCGATCGACATACCTTTGCATGATCATCTTCAACTATAGCGAACAAGCTGTGCTATTTAGTATGGATCAAGGAAATTCGACAGTAAGTGCTTGTTCAGACACTGCGATATCCTCGCGATTTGGAAATCTCCATAGTAATAGAACTGCGCGGGTGCCGCACCATTCGCGTGATGGCTGAAAAAGCACTTACTGTCGAATTTTATCGATTCGACGATCCATACTCGCACTGAAGGATTGTAAACAAATAAAGTAAGTCGGTATAAGTGTTAGGTAAGGTTGATTACGCTAGCTAAATCCTCACTATTGATATACCTAGATCCTCCTTGAACGCAAATTGGCATGAACCGAGCATGTCATTAGTCATATAAGTAATTAAATTAAGTAGGTAAGTTACGTCACAGGGAGCGAGAGTCAAAAGATCTGTGTTGTCACATTCCCGGTTCCGCTTTCGGTTCGGTTCGAAGCAATACTTGTACTATCGATATGCTAAAATTTGGCCAGCATTGAGATGCTGGTATTGTGACCAATATGGTGTATGGGTATAATTACGGGAACAAATAATATCTACTAAGGTGCATTACGATTTTTCACGAAAGTGTGTGTTAGAGACCTACCGTATGAGCGTCGACTGGTGATCATCTCAGCCATAGGATGTCCACTGCTGGACATAGCCTCCTCCATTGATTTCTACAAGGACCGGTCGGAAGCCGCCCGCATCCGCATTGCGGTGTCTAGGTATATTATATAATCAGGTGTGTAGGATGTCAGGCTGTGGATCGATATGTTCGCGACTTAATCTCATTAATGGCTTAGTAGCTATAAGTAATTGACTCGCATTTATTATATTCAAGTAGGTACTTGTTTACGTCATTCCTATAGTATGTAACAATATATTGATTTTCTTTTAATTTAGTATTTTTTATGATAACATAATTCAAATTTCTTATCACCTATCATTATTCATAAAATATCTCTGTATATTCATTTAAGTACTTAATGCACACAATATATTATGTTTGTTTGTACAAGACTGCATTTACAGAACTTTTTTATGGAATAAAAATTCAGTATATGCAACAGTTTTTTTCATTTGAAACCTTTTAACTGATAACACAAATAAATGAATTTCGAAATAACTCCCACGTAATAATGATATAACAAATGAGTTGACAGGAATTACATTGTATGCAGATACTCTAGGCATTAGCATTACTGACTATACAGTCTATATATAGTGTTTTATTAGTTTTATAAAAAGTGGGTCAAGTGTGCGTATGTTTTTAGGGATAGTTGAAGTAAAAACAAATTAAGAACATTACACATTTAACCTTTAATCCACATTCTAGCTCTGAACAATATATACATACATAGCAAATATAATTTTTAAGACTGCTCATAACACAAAATGTCGCATAATTATTCTGTCCTTAAAAGGAATGTTTAGGGATAACAATCTATATATTGTTTACAATATAACAATAGGTGACTGCTTTAGCATTTGAGACTATGTATGGTATATAAGGTAATGGTGTATAAGTTTACTGTTCTAGAATGTGAAACCTATAGGTACTTAGTCTAGCCATAAACACTGTTACAATAAAAATAAACAAAATATTACATTTGAATTTAGAATCTGTCATTTTTATATGATTGTTCATTGAGTGTTCTCATTTTGGCGCCAATACATTATATAATATTTTGCTATATTAAAATGGAATGGGGTGATAAAGAGAACCGAATCGCTATGATTGCATTACACAAAGTAGGTATGGAACCAAATGCAATTTTTTACTCTCCATACGCTTGGTATTAGCAAAATGTTTGTGTACTGGGCTATTAATAGGTACAATGACCTCCTCTGTTTGACAGAAAAAGATCTTGCCGTCCACATAGTGTTCGTACGAAGAAGGTGGTCAAAGCAGTAAGGGAAAGAATTCGAAGAAATCATGCCCCTAAAGCAGAAGATTTTATCTCGGAAGATGAAGATAGCCCCAAGAACCATGTCGCATATTTTAAAAAATTTGACTTAGGACTGGCAGCCTAGGTAAAATCCAAAGAACTACTGAAGCGGTATGCAAAGGAACTGCACTTCGAATAAGCTTTTTATATTTTAAATTGTTTTATATAATAATAATAATAAGCCTCTTATCCTGAACTCCTTTCTTCTTTCTTTGTATTGTGGTTCTCTTTAGTTATAAAATATCTGAGTTCAGTGTGCCTCTTGGCAGAGGCCTCTAACAATTTCCATTCTCTGGCTCTAGCAACCCTTGTCCATTTTGGGCCTGCCGTCAGTTTTAGTTCACCTTCCCATCTCTTGCTTTGTCTTCCTCTGTTCTTTCTCCCATCTCTAGGATACCAGTCTGTTATGATGTTGCTTGAATATAAAACAATAGCAACAGCAATTGTTTTATATTTATGCATTAAACTATCACACTGTAAAAGCAATCAATGTTACTTGCAATATAAAATGTTTTCTTCTTTGTTTCAGTATTTATGGCAAGACTAGGTATACTAGGTACTTCACAATATGTAGTTTCTCAGCCACCAGAACCCATCTCACAAGTCTCAACTTGATGAGTTAACATGTTGATTTTTATATAGGAAGAGACCCAATACTTTAATATAATTTGCAAGCCTAAATATATCTCATCTATACTAGCTACCCTAGCACACAACTACATCGCTGTTTTGTTTGATTAACAATCCTATTGTGTGATGTCATTCATAAATCGCACAAATTACAAAGATATTGATGGTGATGATATAAATTACAAATATAAAAATATAGTACAGAATATACATGCAAAGCAAAATGATTATATTTAATTCAATCAAATTATTTTCATACATATTTGGTGTTTATCGATCTTCTCATTTACAAGGTGTTTGGCTTGTTTTTATCTGTCGTGATTTTCCTCACAATCTACAGATTAGAATCTGTAGATCTAATCGATCTAATCTACAGTCTGATGAAATACTTCATGTGATATTGTAATTACTAGACTTGCAATTCGTACACATTGTTAATAAATCAATAGGGACTTGATCCGGTGAAAAACATTTAGTTATTTATTTACCTCAATGTAAGACCAAGTTGCATTAGCGGTAGTCACGACAAGACAGTTTTCTTTTGACCACTACGAATGCAACTTGGAACGAAAACAAAACATGGAGGTCAATGTTTTACAAAGAGAGTCAGCGAAGTGTGACAAAGGGTGGCAGGAGTGTGGACTTATTGACATCACATGTCAAATTCATTAAATTCGTGTAACATAATTTATGGATGGTCCCTAACGATATTAATGTTTTGAACATCTGTTTATAAAATGACCTAAAGCATGTCACAAATGTTTTTTTATAAACTGTGCTCTTGCAATTTGTCCAAATAGATCAGTAACCACAGTTTTGACAAGTGGAGTGTACTATCATTGCAATGAAAGTTCTAATGAGACTGATAGGTTTTTTAAATCCTATAATTTGCTATTCACATAGTTAGGTATGTTCAAGCAATCACCTATACGACAGTGTTAGAGTTGTAACAACAGTCAAACATAATTTAAGAGCTTGAACAAAAATGATTCAGTAATATTACATTAATATATTTGCACCACAGTAACCTGTTCTTACATGATAATAAATAAATATTGTGTCCTGAACTCTATATACTACAACCATTGAACTTCACTGATTTGAAACACTTAAAACTAAGCACAAGACAGACGATCATTATGTCATACATGTGATTGATCTACTTATAATTAAATTTAATTGGCTATACTCTGTAACCCACTTTTGATAAATACATCTCTCACATTCTCAAAGACTTTGTCAGGTACAGTTTCAGCATTGATTCTCCTTACAAGACTTAGCTGATCATAGTAGTTGATGATTGGCATTGTATCATTTAAGTATGTGTTGAACCTCTTCTGCAGACTCTCAAGATTGTCATCGGAGCGGCCACTGCCAGCAGCGCCGCGGCCTAGGCATCTTTCAGTGCAAATATCTCGCGAACATTCGAAAAATAAGACAAACAATAGCTTGGTTTTGTCTGACATAACACGCTCCCAGCCTTCCAAATTATCTTTGTTGCGAGGGAAGCCGTCAACGAGGAAACGTGACTTCCCAGACTTTTGCATAGCCTTGTGCAGCAGTGAGCACGTCACTTCTACAGGAACGATTTCTCCATTACGAATCTTCTCTTCGATCATTTCACCGTACTCAGAACCAGGCCTCTGACGCTCTTCACGCAGTAAGTCACCTGCAGAGAGGTGGACGAACCCAAATTGATCAGAAATCAAGGAGCACTGAGTGCCCTTCCCGGCACCGGGCGCTCCAAGCACGAATACTACTTCTGGTACCATTTTGCTAAGATATCGCGAACACTGACGCAGAGCACCACTGAGCATTAACGCTGTATGCTGCAACACTAAGTTAGCTAAATTTAGATATTTCTATAAAACATGCGCACTACGACAAGGGGGAAACAAAACGACCTTGAGTTTCCCTTGAATCATGAAATTGAATGTGAATAGCTATTTCAGTCTTCATAGATAAAATATAAATGTACTCCAATCCGTGCGTTCGAGATGGGCTAGGGAACAGTTAAAAACGTCAAAAACTCTCGTTCCGCGTTCGTTTTGGCACACGTGGGGTTTTGATTAGTTTTCGTTCACCGTTCGAGATGCATGAAGTGTTAAAAACGCTACCGTGAACTGCAACTTTGGACCACCTTCCAAAGCTGGGTCTTTCGTGAGCGTTTTAGATAGCTACAGCTGATTTGAGTAGATAAACTTGAATTAATGCGCCAGTGTAATGATTTCTTTCTATTTCCATTACGAAAATGTAATTCTCGCTAAGATTCATGTTATTAGAATATGTATTGAAACATTTTTAAGTCATGAATATGCAAATGAATCGGTTTAAAAATCAGAATATTCGCTTTATTTGAATTATTCACGCTACAAGTCGGTTCAAACACAGATTACGGAAACCTGTTCAATTTATGACTTGATACAATGTTCAAGATAACGAGGTAGTGCAGCGTGTGTGCTAACGACAAATTCAATTGACATCTGCCATTTGATGGTGGTGTATCAAAACAAAGTTTTCGCAACCTGACTGCGGATGCCAGAAAAGTGTATGCATTGTACCACGCAGCCGTGAAGACTGGGGCTAGTTAATTGTTGTAGCTTTTTTGATTATCAATTAGGGGGTCATATTCTCTAAGTTTTCAACCTAATGTTGCCAGGACATATTTTTCAAGTAACATCTTTTTTTTAACAGGGAGTTGCGACGGACTGCTACGTCATTCAAATCTACTTCGACTATAGCTTTATGAAGTCCCTGAATGTACTACTGTCACATTTAACAAATAGTCGTTTGCACTGGACTCTCGTATTGTCTAATTCAGCCCAAATTCAGTAGCATTCATATCTGATACTCAAATCAGCGGCATCTTTATTAATTCTTAAGCTGGATAATTGGAGCTCTACCAAAAAAATAAGCGCGATGTCATGTCTATGTGTTGGAAACCAGCATCAGGAGCAAACCAAAAAATAATAGTCCTACCTGGTCTGGCCATTCTTGCGCCTCCCAGTCTACGGCTATGCCTGGGCCCTATTTACGGCACTGCAGGTACTTGTCAAATTTCCACGTCAGATTCATGTCGAGATGGAACAGAGCTATTCAACCGGGTCATCCTTACTCCTGGGGCTAAACCATATTATTCTTCCTTACGCGGCGTTTCAGCAAGATTAACCCGCCCATTACTAGTTCTGTGTATGTAGAAGTCATGCCAGATCAAATTAAGCTCGATAGACCAAAGTATGACTTAGACAATGTTTGTTAACTCGACTTAATAAGCTGTAACTTATAGTGTTCGCTTATATTTGATCTGATATATTTTAAACAACATAATAATAGAACATCATACTTTATTTTTCACGAATAGTTATTTTAACTACATATATGGAATGAAATAAATATGTCATCTACAATAAAAAAACTGCAATGTCCAGTGTTCCACGTTGTATATGCTTTAATACATGCAGCTGCACCTGAAATCCAAAGAGTAATATTTATATTTCTGTTGATAAATCAATTAAATCAGTTTTTTATTTTTTAAATCAGATTTTTATAATATTGTCCTCAAAAATATTCAGAACAGGTCTGTGATAACTATTCATCATTGAAGTTGTTTTTGCATAGGGTATATGGCCTTATGTCACGTATTCACAAGGGGACATTTTGTCCCGCAACCTTGTCGCCCAAAACGAATTCTAAGTATCGGTCGACGCGCGACGTACATCGCCCAACATTGCAGGCGACATTTACGTGACGCTGGGCGTGTCGCGTGACGACGCCCCGAGACCGTCTACTTTGCGCGACTTCGTGTCTCGACAGCATTTGAGTAGTGAGGACCGCGTGTCACTGTGTTTTGCGACTATGGCAGTAGTGTCGACCAACGAAACTCTTCCATCGACATCCCTACTACAACTACAGTATGTGGACGATCGAAATTTCGATCGACATTGTCGCTCTTAAATTTCCCTTGACTGCTTGCGAATTGTCGAGCGACTTTATCCCCTAGTGGCTTTAAAATTATAGGTGTATCAGAATCCTTACCATAATTTGAATCGAGGTGCAGGTCTTACAATGTCACTCTCGCTAGCAGCAGTAGGATCTATAGACAAACAATTTAAAGTATTAACAAAGGCACAACCTCATAATATAGCAATGCATTCCAGTTTTTACATCAGTCCTGTTGAGCTTATAAAACCGTCATTATGGCATCTGGGCGGAGTTTATCATCATTGAATATTATGTAATAATGAGCACACATATATATTTTATAAATTAAGTGGTTTACCTTTCAATCACTCTCATTTTATAGACAGTGACAATACAAAACAGAAATATTCTTTAAATTAACATTACATATATTAAAATATATATATAAAACAAATGTTTATGCATAAATATGACTATTAAGTAACTATTACCTGTCATTAAATCTCCTATCGTCATGTTGCAATCTTTATTCTCCAACTGCAAACAAATAGCAACTTTAGCAATAGTCCATCAATACCAAAATAAACTTACATAACACAGTTATTCAGTCCTGTTGAGCTTGTAATGACCGTCATGGTGGCATCAGGTAAAGTTTTATCATCATTTAATTATCCTAGTACTAACACATGGTTTCAATCAGTTTTCAAAGTTAATAGCAACAGGATTAGTTTTAATCCAGCGTAACTGCTGGTGAGAAAGTATTATTATTTACAATTATTGCCTAAGTCTTGGACCCAAAACCTTGACTCTTTGAAGAGTCCAATAGACGAGTTTGGACCTTGTGGTCCCAAACATGAGGTCGCAACAGTTTTGTTTGTCCTTATTCACCCAAATCTAACTAATATCATCATCATCATCATCATCTCAGCCATAGGACGTCCACTGCTGGACATAGGCCTCCCCCATTGATTTCCACAAGGACCTGTTGGAAGCGGCCCGCATCCAGCCCTTGCCTGCGATCTTAGTCAGGTCGTCTGTCCACCTTGTCGGTGGCCGTCCTATGCTGTGCTTGCCAGTCCGTGGTCTCCATTCTAGAACTTTTCGGCCCCAACGGCCATCAGTTCTTCGAGCTATGTGCCCTGCCCACTGCCACTTCAACTTGCTAATCCGCTGGGCTATGTCGGTGACTTGCGTTCTTCTACGGATCTCCTCATTTCTGATTCGATCACGTAGAGAAACCCCGAGCATAGCCCTCTCCATAGCTCGTTGTGCGACTCTGAGCCTGCTCAGAAGGCCCATAGTCAGAGACCACGTTTCGGTTCCGTAAGTCATCACTGGTAACACACACTGTTCGAAGACCTTCGTTTTTAGGCATTGTGGTATTTTGGACGAGAAGACGTCTCGGAGCTTCCCGAATGCTGCCCAGCCGAGTTGGATTCGACGATTGGCCTCTTTCTCAAAGTTGGACTTACCTAATTGGACTGTGTGTCCTAGGTATACGTAATGGTCAACAACTTTGAGAATCGAGTTTCCGATTGATACTGGGGCGGGCGCAACATGGGCATTCGACATAATTTTCGTCTTGTCCATGTTCATTTTAAGGCCCACCCTTAGGGAAACTCTGTTGAGGCCTTCGAGCATCGTGCTGAGGTCTTCCATCGATTCTGCCATGACCACAATATCGTCGGCAAACCGAAGGTGAGTGATGTACTCGCCGTTGATGTTGATGCCGAATCCTTGCCATTCCAAGAGCTTGAAGGCGTCTTCCAATGCGGCAGTGAACAGTTTCGGAGAGATAACGTCTCCCTGTCTCACGCCTCGTTGCAATGGAATCGCCTTCGAAATTTGCTCTTGTACTCGGACCGACATGGTGGCGTTATTGTACAAACACTTCAACACTTCGATATACCGATGGTCAATACGGCACCGCTGGAGAGACTCAAGCACCGCCCACGTCTCGATCGAATCAAAGGCTTTCTCATAGTCCACAAACGCTAGACATAAGGGCAAGTTATACTCTTCGGTCTTCTGTATAACTTGCCGCAGCGTATGGATGTGGTCTATGGTGCTGTAGCCTTTTCGGAAACCGGCTTGTTCGGGAGGCTGGAAGTCATCAAACCTGCGTTCGAGACGATTCGCGATGACTCTTGAAAACAGCTTGTACACATGGTTCAGAAGCGAAATGGGTCTGTAGTTCTTAAGCAATGTGTTGTCACCCTTCTTAAAGAACAACACCGCTACGCTTCTGTTCCATGCTTCCGGCGTTGAACCTTCGAGGACAACGGAATTAAAGAGCTTCTGAAGGACTTTCAGTATCGGTGAGCCACCCGCTTTCAGAAGCTCTGATGTGATTCCGTCGTCACCCGGCGCCTTGTTGTTCTTAAGCTGCTTCAGAGCCATCCTAATCTCGTACAGGCTGATGTCCGGGATGTCTTCGGTATAGTGTCGGGTTAGCTTGGCTCTTGGGTCTTTGGCCAAGCTATCAACAGGTTTAGCGACCGAAGTGTATAGCTGTCCATAGAATCTCTCAATCTCTCCAAGCACCTCTGCTTTGGTCGACGCTATACTGCCATCATCTCTTTTCAGCTTGGTCATCTGGCTTTGCCCAATAGATCGGTCTCTTGCAAACACTTTGGAGCCTTTTCTCCGTTCGATCGTATCTTTAATACGATTTGTATTAAAGGTACGGATGTCGTGTCGCAAGGATTTCCATATTCGTCTATTGAGCTGCCTATATGACGCAGCATCATCGGATGATTGCAGTTGCAACGAGCGTCGTTCAGCCATGAGGTCAAGGGTATGGCTGGAGAGTTTTTGAGGTCCATTTGTGCGGCGGGGTTTGAAGAACTTAGACCCCACTGCGTGGACAGTTTCTACAAGCCTGTTGTTGGTCTCGTCCACCGACGCAAAGTTCTCAAGGCAAGCAAAGCGATTGGATAGCTCAAGTTGAAAGCTCTCGGGGTTTTGGATATGGACATTTTGAGGTCGGAGCGTGGATTTCATCAAACGGGACCTCTCAAGTTTAACATTAATATTCAATATGCCTCTTACTATGCGGTGATCACTACCGGTTTTCACCATGTTGATCACAGAGACATCATTGAATATTTGTTTCTTGGTGGTCATGATGAAATCGATCTCATTTCTCGTGAAACCGTTAGGACTCAACCAGGTCCATTTCCTGTGAGGCGGCTTCTGAAAGAAAGAGTTCATCATAAAGAGTCCCTCTTTCTCCATGAAGTCGGCCAGCCTCTGTCCCCTGGGGTTCCGTTGTCCATAACCAAATTGCCCCACTCTCAACTCTCCATCACTTCTTTTGCCCAACTTTGCGTTAAAGTCCCCCATAACAACAGTATAATGGGTCTTGGAGGTATGTATGGCCCTACTAATGTCCTCATACATAGCCTCTACCTCCTCATCGGTTCCGAGTTTCGAGGTCGGTGCATATACCTGAATGACCTTCAACGAATACCTACTTGATATTCTGAGTATTAGGTATGCCACCCTGCTCGAAACGCTATCGATGGTAATGATGTTGTTAGTGAGGGACTTGCGAACGAGAAGTCCGACACCACCTTGGGACTTTTGGTCGCCTTCCCGGTAGTAGAGTAAGTTACCGGATTTAAGGGTTATGGTGTCCTCACCCTCTCTACGGACTTCACACAACCCTAGGATATCCCAGTGTAACTTACTCATTTCTTCTTCCAGCTCGACGATCTTCTCGTCTGCCAACAAAGTTCTTACGTTATGTGTTACCAGGGCCAGAGGTCGTTTAATAAGGGAGTGGTAGCCGTGCGTCTGCCGGGGATTCTTCGCACCCCCTGCTCCACCGTTACACTGGCCGCTACCGGGGCCACCTTTAGCGGAGCTGCCGGGGACTGGGGGCCTGGTCATATTTTGTACTAACATAGGGGGGGGTTTGCCAATACTCACCACGCTTGGCAGGCGGGTTGGCGAGCGCAGTACAAAATGTGAGTCTCAGAAGGCGCTGCTGCCCATCCTTCTGGTACGTGATCCCTTAGTCGACTCTTACGACACCCACGGGAAGACATGGGGGGGTACTATTCTAAGCCGGTACCCCACGGCAAATCTAACTAATAAATATATTTTATTCTACAACAGGCCCAATCAGTTACTTCACACATACATAATGAATTATTCGATTTCATATTAACAGAAGACCCTTCCTATGACTGCAGTAATTCTAGGTAGCTATGCCAAGAGGAGCAGACCTTTAATGTCATTTCAATACCCACAGCAACAATTGACGGTTAAAAATTAAGTGCACTCTATGATTACTCATATTGTATCCAGCGTCTAGTGAGAGCTATCTACAAATACCCCTATGACCTATTAGTACATGCCGATTTATAGTGTTGACAACAAAGAGAAAGAATATATTGACCAAGATTCGGAAATATGAATTTGGAAAAATATCTGTAACTTATCATATTCATCCTCTTGTGCAGCTGGCTGCTTCTAACTAGTCCTCGTGCAGAGATTATAATATATGTCACAACATAATATTTTGGTGCTTACATTAGCAAGCACCAAAATAACCATGTTGTATCTTACACTGATTATATCAAAGAACCATGGTAAAAAAGATCTTAAAGCCTGTCAAATTGGTAACATAAAAAAAAAAACTTTGTAACTAGTATGCATGAAACTATAACTGTGCTTAAAATTTACATTTCTTTTACGTTTTATACATGGTAATAAATTCCTTTAGCCTGTAATAAGCTGACACAAACCTGCATTAAGGCAGATAGATCAGGTTCCATGAGGTGATATGGTGATGGATGCAGAGTTGCATTTCAAAACCTGCAAAGATAAACAAATTTTAAAAATATTTCAATGTGTGGAACAAACGATTAAAAATAGCAGGTGTGTATCAGGGTTTATCTAATTTGTCCTCAAGACATCAGAACAGGTCTGTATTTGTCATCATTACGTTGTTTATTTTTTAGTTATCTACAGATTTTTGTAATGTTACTAACCTGTGATAGGCGGAAGATTGAAAGCCAGCCATTGCAGTTGTGATCCTGAAAGCATTACAATTAATATTACTTTACTTTCTATTACCTTTATAGCAATATTAATTGAATTGTTGTAACGAGACTAACTAAAATTATTAGATTAAAATGTTTCATAAATAATAATGTTAGTCTCAATACAGCAAAAAATAATACTCACCATATTTGCGGAGTCAAGTTTAAATTAAACAATATACCTTTTTATAATAGAAAAATTATAATTTAAAAATTAATTACAAGTATACGTAAAGAACTCCTTTTTCTCTTCTAATTGTCAATGATAACAATTCTTACCAAGGAAAAGATTGTAATTCCAATATTTATCATAGATATATTTAATTGTTGCATGACGCTACAATAACAGCCTTGTATTGCCCAAAACGGCGTACAATATTACATTGTAATGCATATCATACGTGTATATCGACCAGCAATATTACTTTATAAATACATCTTCTCTCTAGCACTCTACAACTGAATAAGGCGAAATCAGGATGGTCAAATTAAATTATCGTATGTTCAATAAAAAAACCATTGTATAAGTGCGTGAGGCGCTCTCAATAATGTTACATATATTACAGTACGGATTGTTTTAGCTACGACCGATGTTTACAACTTGTCAAGGTATTGAGATAAGTCAGGAAGACCTTCCTTGAGTCCTTTCCTTTTCCTTGTCTCCTGCAAAGAAGAAAACTCAATATTAACAAAGATCTCGGAATATCTACAACACAATATATTTTGTTGCATTGGTAATGTATCGTGTATAGCGTAGCATGCGGTCCCGAGACATAAGGATAGAGGTCCTGCGCAGCGTTTAGCGATACGTGACTTGTTCTACTTCACAGCGAGCCGCACTGTCACTGCCGAAGGGGCGAAGCGCCCGCCCGGCTACAGAGAGGCACGGGGCTGTGAAGACGGTAGATGGTGAAATTGAAGAGAGAAAAGAAACTAAGCATGATAACTATAAAATACTGGTCCGTCCTAATGTATAATGATCAATAGCATATTGAACCATACCAAACCTTTGGAACCATTTTAGTAGTTTAAAAGAATTGTTAATATAAGATGAGTTAAGTACTTATTTTAGATTACTAGAAATCTACGCAATTATTAATGCCTCGCCAAGGAACTCCCATTAATTTAAATGGTGACTAGCGCACTGCGCTACTAGCATTCTCATCAATAGTCGCGATACATGCCGTCTCAGACGAGGGCGCATAACTCTTTCAACAGATTTCGACAAAATGGTGGAATATAATATTTTTAATTTTCATTTCTTAATATCTATTCGGTAGCATATTTATAAACTTCAAGCAACAGCTATGCACTCCATTTTTACACGGCTGAAGTATTGTAATGTGAGAAAGGGCTAACATACATTTGTTCACTTCATGCATTACACACCTAAAAACATTCTATTGTAATTTTTGAGACAGGTAGGATACTACGATGTATCATTGAGAAGCTATATGAACACGATTAAAAACAAAAGCGTAAGTTTGCCATACCTGCACAACAACATAAGGCTTGGATCCGGCCTCGCATGGGTCACCGGGCAGGACTTGCCAGTGGTCAAACACGCACTGCGGGAAAGCTTGCCCGCCGGTGTTGGAGCGCAGGTCGGCCGTGAAACCGAACGACTCGTTGACCGGGAGGTACGCCTTAACCACAAACATGGGCGTGCCCGCCACTTGCGACTCTTCGAACACGTGTCCACGACGACGATTCAGCACACCATAGATACCGCCCACCGCCACTTCAGGGCACTGCAATCAAATAGTTGTACTTCGACTGTCATCTCAAATGCATTCAAAATTAGAGGGCAACTCAATATGATGAATGTGATTTCTGTACATTTTGACAAATCCTATTGTGCCTATTGAGAAGCATAAATGCGTCTTTGGTTAGGTAATCAATAAATGAGGGTAATTTAGGACGAAAATGTATACCGGTTTATTACATAATAATTATATAGCACACTTAAATAACAAAAAGTTATTATGATAACTATTTATTTTAGATCTTGATATGTATTTCTTACAAGGGGACAATATACATGAAATATATTGTACCCTGAGCAAGTAACTTATGTCAGTCTTACATCAGTTATCTGACAGTGAATATCCCATCAAAATTGGTCCAGCCTTAAGAAAATTAGCGCGAACAAACAGGTATATTTGGTATTCATACCCTGCATGTGCATATGCACATATTCTCATATGCATGTAGTAATACTGACGTAACTTGTTTGATCTTTATTGACTTTAGTGATAAGTGCATGTTAGTTTTATTATTTTTCCAAGATCCACATAGGATGTCAATGGCAAAACAAAGAACTGACTCTTTTCCACATCTCGGAAAGGCAGAACTGTCAAGCACTAGACAGTTCGCTCAGGATAGATGTGGGTGGAGCATTTGAGCAAAAAAATACCACATCTTTACGAAGAAGCTCAGATTATGATGAATATAAAATAATAATTAAATATATTTAATAACAAGACAAGTATAATATTTTATAAAATAATTTTGCATATACATAAAACATTAGCCAGATTAATATTATTAATTTGTATAAAAACCCAATAGAAAAAAATGCAGGGTACTTTTACACACATTTAATGTTAAATATTTATAATTAAAAAATATTTATTTAACTCAAGGTAAGATTCCGAGTATGCATGTTATGATTACTGACCTGGATCTCGCAGAGGTACACAGGCTCCATAAGCCTAGGCTGTGCGGTCAGAAGACACGCGTACAGAACTCTCCTAGTGGTTGGAATGATTTGACCGCCACCTCTGTAATAGAAAGAAGATGATTATTGATTGTTGCTGGAAATGTAGAAGATGTAGATTACATCTCATTAAGGTTCAAGTTCGCTCAAAGAAATTAATTAACTAGAATAGTGACCTTATAATATATATTATGCAATAGAAGGAATGGTCACTGGTTAGTTACATAATATAACAACATTTACCAAAACACGGAACCAACTTTAACACTCAAAAGTGTGAAATGACTTGGAGAAGTCAGTACTATGATAGTTTAAAAGTAACTATGTATTACCGAAATATTGTGTGCATGGTACCAACTTCGACAAGATATTTCACACTTTTGAGTGTTGAAGTCAGTTCAAATTATTGGTAAAAAAATTTTTTTCTCCCCTTTCAGTGACCTTTGGGGATCAATTGTCATTCACTTTTATTATGGAAGTCATCTAGAATACATAACACTTTCAGTTATTGGAGTGTTAATCAAAAACCGCTTGATCGATTTTGATGATGATATTTAATTGGGACCAGCACCAGCTTTCAAATAAAAAAAGAATCATCAAAATCGGTTCACCCAGTTGAAAGTTCTGATGTAACAAACATAGAACTGATAAACTCCTCCTTTTTTTTTAACTCGGTTTAAAAAGCTTACAATGCTTGGGGACATTTCTTATAAGTAAAGATTAACCAATTAATGCTCTAACTACCATACCTGATAAATTTACATACTACATTATGAAGTTGAGAACATTAGAAATTCTTCAACTAAATTACATTATAAATATGCATAAATGTAAGCATCTATACAGCTTGGTTGGAGAAAATGAGTCTTATTTTTATCTGCGTTTCGCCAAACGCAAAACGAAACGCAGATAAAATAAAACATGAACAATGAAAAAAATAAAATGAGACATTAGCTGAGAGGGTGTCATTAACCTGTGGATAGCGTCCGTGTGCAAGGTAACATCATAAATGTTGAAACGGACTCCTCTCAAGTTCTCCTCAGCCATGACTCCTTCCTTCGCGGCCCACTGGAAGCCAGCAACAACAGAGTCCTTGATCTCGTTCAAATACTGGACTCCCTTGGTGCAGTCCATCAGTAGATTGGGACCTGTACCCTCCGGCCCAAAGCACCAAATCTTACGGGCTTCAGTTACATCATACTCGTACTTGTCAGTCAGGTAACGGGCGCGGGTCTTGAAGTCGTCGCGGGGGTTCACTTTGCCCTGAACAATTTTTGAATAAAATAAGTTTAGTCACTAAGGAAGCTTCAGGCTCAGTATTTTGGAGTGCTGTATTAGTCTGATTATGAGTGCTTAATTGACTTTAATGAGTGTGTTAGTGATGCCTTAATTTAATGTTTTTATTTCATTTTGAGATAAATCTGACTTACATAACTAACAGGGTTTAGAACATGATTAGGAATATTTCAAGTAAACTCATTTTAAAAGAATCCTAAAGTAGATGAAATCAATACAATAACCCTAAGCAATAGGGCAAGCATTATTTATGCAGAATGTGTATACATACAGAATAAATATTATTACTCACGTCATCAATGTCTTCAGCCAGACCATCGGGCATGGGTTGAGCCTTCATGAAAAGACGGTTGTGCTTGTTAGGAGACTTGGAGAGACACATCTGGTCAGACTCTTCCGCAACAGTCTCACGGTACGACACCACAGGGTCAGATTTCTTGATTGGAATGCAAGCATGATCCTCCTCTAAATCCTAATGAAACGAAAACAATTAAAATTATGCAGAATACTTTTTGAACACGAAGGACAGAACAGAAGTGTGAAATATTTCATTCCTACAACTTTTTGGTAATGAACATTTCTATCTTCTATTGGTATCTATAATTTGACAGCCTGAGCAAAACAATCAGATTTTTTATCCACACCATATTATGTTGAGCCTCCAAGGGAGTATTAGTCATAGGGAATAGTCAAAACCCTTAAATTCGAGCAGACTACTAACCTTGAGACAGATCTCAAGATGCAACTCTCCAGCACCAGCTACAATATGTTCTCCAGATTCCTCATTGATGCATTGCACCATAGGGTCAGATTTAGCGAGACGCTTCAGACCTTCTACCAGCTTGGGTAAATCAGCAGGGTTCTTGGGCTCTACTGCAACTCGGACGACAGGGGATACAGAGAACTTCATGACCTGGAAGAACGAAAATTGTTAACTCACAGTGTGTTAACTGTTGCTTATTTATTGTATCACTAGCGGACTTGCTCCCGTTTCCTACAGTGATTTTTTTTTCGGTACTAAACTTTTAATTGGCAATAAAATACTATTCTATAACCATTTCCAACAAATATCACATTATTTATAAAAAATTGGATTTTTCTGTACTATACATCTCACACTACAACTGAGAGTACTTCTGTATTATTTTTGGTTATTCTGGAACTGTATATATTGATTGCCGACCCCCTTGATTTCCACGGGAACCTCTTAGAAGCGGCAGCTAGAATAACTCTTCTTGAACTAGAAGGTAACTAACTCAAGGAAATATATATTTCATAGTAACCTCAATGCTAAGAAAAAATCTATAAAAATATTATATATATTTTTATATTCAGTAGCTATCAAGTTACAATGTAAACATGCAAACAGAACTGCATTGTCAGTTTGTAACTTATCAACAGTTCATCCGAACTTCCGTACGAAGGAATTTTATGAAGCCACCCGGATTTCGTTTGATCATAAGTTAATGAGGAATTCATTTCCTCAAGTTGTGATGAATATTCAAAATCGTATTGTTGACCTCAGTTCTTAACTAGTTTACATTTGCACAGGCATTTATTGTAAATATTTTTTTCTATACCCCCAATAGAAATATAGAATGGGGAGAGTTTTGGTGATCTAGCAGGCCATCAGATTGTGCCGTTTGTGCCAACCCATGTATTGAGACGGTTATTAAATTAGGCAGTTCTTTTTACTATTTTTTAAATTTCCATAATTAAACCATTTTTCATAATTAAATGTTGTCAAAGATAATTGTAAACGAAGGTTCTAACATAGGTATCTGACCTTTGAGTAGAAGTGTTTTGTCAAGATAAAGTTTAGATTTAATGTGTTTTCCTTCATCTAATTTACTATGTTTCATAGAGAGATTTGATTCCTATGATTGGCTCCATAAATCGCTTGATGCCATAAAAGTACAGGTGATATTTTTTGTTAAAATATCTCAGATAATGTTGGTTTGATTCCAGAGTGTGGTAAGAGTTTTCAGAAATCATTGAATGCATTTTTTTTCAAATAAAGGAATATTTCCTTGAAGTGAAATTTGATATCTGAAGTATTTAGAGTAGTCATAAAATTTCACCTGTATATAAAAAAATACTGTAAAATTAGTACCAGGCTATTGAATAGGATGTAATGTTACTTAAATTAACTGACTTACCTTCATATTATGGGCATTCTTGTATGTGGTGATAGTACCAGTCTTCACAAGGAACTGATCTACACCAACAAGACCACAGATGTTACCAGAGGGCACATCCTCAATGGCCTCTACATAACGACCCATCATCAGAATAGTACGCTGGATAGTCTTCTCATACAGATCCTGTGAATATAATTTTTTTTTAAAGAGTTTTCCATGATAAAAGGAGTAGGTAAATAAAAACGTGGAGGGCAGAGTGGCATGAAATTGTACCGGCCACTCCTTTTGATACTGAAAGTTATCTAATAAGACAGTTCATCTAAGTTAGCTTTATCCAAATATTCCATATAACATGTTGACATAATTTCCAATTGTATCGTGTATAGCGTAGCATGCGGTCCTGAGACATAAGGATAGAGGTCCTGCGCAGCGTTTAGCGATACGCGACTTGTTCTACTTCACAGCGAGCCTCACTGTCACTGCCAAAGGGGCGAAGCGCCCGCCCGGCTACAGAGAGGCACGGGGCTGTGAAGATAATCCACAGAGTAAACTCCTAATGCCTATGTGCTTAATGAGTCATAGGCTTGTTCAAAAGTATGTAATATAGAAAATAACATATATAAAAGTTAGAAAGAAGAGAGTAATCGAAGAGTTTAGTCTTACCTCTTTCTTGCCTGGCTGGAAGTTAGGTCCCATGATGCGGGCCTTTTGACCAGTGATGACCTTGCCGGAGAACACACGGCCAAACGCGTAGAAACGGCCCTTGTCGGATGTCGGTACCATTTTGCTCACGTACATCATAAGTGGAGCTTCTGGGTCACAATTCTAGAAACAGATAATATACTGAAGAATTTCGTTTGACATTGATGATGCACATCATTTCATGTATAATAAATCCATGTGTTTTTCATGATTTAGTTTAACATACATTAGATAATATATGGATTTATTTTAAAACAGCTGGCTATGAGACTTCTTTTGAAAATAACTAAAAAGCTAAGGCACTTGAACCATTAAAATATGTAAATACAATTCATACAAAACCAAAATATTTAATTTATACCTTGATACCAAGAGCTGCTTCATCATCGTGAGGTCCTTCGTACAACATCTCCATACGGTACTTTTGCGCGACGACAGGGGAGGGTAGGTGAATGGCTATCATCTGAAGCAGAGCCTCGCCCGCAGGGAGCCAGCTACGCATAACAACCTGGTCAAAACATGGAGATTAGTCAACATTACACAAAAAAAATATAAGCTGTTGTCTGTTGCATTAATAAACAAAGTGTATCTCTCATTTATGGGGTCATATACTATGGAAGCACACAACCAATTCCGGAAAGATATTTAATGTAAAGTCCACTTTGACACCTAGAAGCCTATATAGTACAGCAACCAGCAACACTTGGGACTATTTTCCTAGACTACATTAATATGAAGTCATTACAAAACTACTAACTTAAGCATTGTTGAGTTTACCAGGAGACAACAGGATTGTTTTAGAGATTATATAGGAAGGTTAAATTTTTTATACATGTAATAGGTAAACAAAATATATTTATTCATGCTACAACTGTTTACTAAAAAAAACTTTCTGGATTATGTAATCCTGACAATTAAGTTTTCTGTGACGATATGACCATAATATACATGCTGACTAAAATTTAATTTCTTTATTAAGGTAAATAACATTTTATTGTCACATATTTGAATTGCCATGGTCAATATTAATTGCAAATGTATGAAATTCTTTGTTTTATTTTGTTACAATAACGAAATATAACATGTTTAGTTGATAGCAGAGTTATATAAGTAACGAAATACAGCATGTACACCCAAATGTATTTGTTACTTAACCAATCAGTACTCGTTACTTTCGTATTGTAACATTACTCATTACTTTCGATATCTCATCATATCTTCTCGCATTGAGTCATATTACGTTCGGCATGACCTTGACTGGAGGTCGCGTCGGTCGTACTTTGTAGAAAACATACTTTTAAGTTACATAGGTACCTTAGGTATAAACCTAAATTTATGTTGGTTTAATAGGTAAATTGATTAGAACTAAAAGTAAACTGTAGCGAGGATCAGAAAATTATACCACCTAAAGTTGGCCGGAAGTCTGAGAAAATGCTTCACTTCCGGTCAAAATGTTTAGGTTACATTTACATTACAAGATGATCACTGTATACCTTCTGTCAAGTCTGTACATGTCTGCCAAGCCATATTTAGCTGGAAGTCCTTAAAAGATGTTTTTTTTAACCTTAAGTAAAGCATTTTTGGACTATCAGTTGATACTGATCGGTACTCGTTACTTGGTAACAAATACATATGGTTTGCTACAGCTTCAATTGATAGTATAGTGGATGCATAGTTATACACCTACCTAGTGATGAATCAGGTCAAATTTCTACTTCAAACATACCTTGAGCAGAGCCTTGCCATCCTTATCAGAGTCCTCATGCTTGAGGGTGACTCCAATTTTCTTGAGCAGACCATCAATTTCTTCCTTCTTGAAGTTCATAATGGCATCGAACACCTTGTAGATGGGGTCCAACACGTACATGCAGAAGGAGCGCTTGTTCTCAGCATCTCTCTGTTTAGCCCACTTCTTTGTCTTTGCATTGAAGAAGTTCTCTCCCCAGAGTCTGCAGAGCATTTACATTTTAGGTAATATGAAATCCAGACATTTGTGTTTACTTTAGATAGGTACAAATTGTATTTTACACTGTTAGTTATGAATTAAGATTGAGTCTAGTAATATCTTCAGTATCATCTACATAGGTTTTTATTTCTGTGCTAAGTTGCTGAATGATTTGTCTTTATGACTGTTATTGAAAAATTTACTTCGCCTTAGCTAATTTTATCAAACTAAAATGTTACAATCATAATATAATGGATGATTAGGATTTTATTAGTGTTGTTTACTTGTATGTATCTCAACTTTTGTTGTGAAAAGTTCCATAATAGAACAATGCATCAATCCAGGCTGAGAATTCTATGTTTGTCCCGGTCTGCCGCTGATTTAGAGTACTGAGAGCTCTAACCAGTATCAATGGGACATGATAATGAAATTAAATAATCGTAATGACACGAAAAATTCTAAATAGGTTCAAGGTTTTATAACTGTATGACTTATCATGGCCTATTAGACTTTGACAAAATAGTTTGTTTTAAAAGAATCACGTCACTTTCACTTGACCTGAAAATGATTTTTATCAGTAGTTCTGTGATGCATTTCTCTAGAGCACCTTATTGGAATAATTTATGCTGTAAACGTCGTCATGTACTATTTTTCCAGGTTGATATCAATGTCATTCAATCATATAAAACACACTGTCGCCGTAAGTTTTTCTTCAAAATAATGGACAATAAGCATTGTTTTGGAAGGTATCAAGTATCAAGTTTGACATGGACGCAAGTGCGTTTTAATAAAATAAATCCTAAACTCCACCGCGATTTACCATTTCCGAATTTTGATCCCTATAGAAAAGAAAACACAAAAAATGTGAAAAAGACATATTGGGGATTGGGTGTTGAAAAGACAGGATTCACATACGTCGTCGGCTTTTTCGGATTCTTGTGTGGTTCATATTGCCTCAAGTCTGAACTGACACATTACATATCGTACATGGGAACTGCTGCTGACGTACTCGCGATGGCCTCAATCCTCAAACCTCAAAGTGGATATCTCCAAGATTGCGCCTGGAGCGTGTCTGTCATACAAATGGCGTGGGAAGCCTTTATTCATCAAACATAGAACCCAAGCAGATATAGATTCTGAAGCAAACACCCCCATGAGTGCACTACGTGACCCTCAGACCCCGGAACAGCGCACAACAAACCCGGAATGGCTCATTGTCATCGGAATATGTACGCATTTAGGCTGTGTTCCGGTACCTAACTCCGGCGACTGGGCCGGCGGGTTCTACTGCCCGTGCCATGGAAGTCACTATGACAACATTGGCAGAGCACGGAAAGGACCAGCACCCCTAAATCTAGAAGTTCCACCATATAAATTCCTTAGTGATACCCTGCTTCTAGTGGGTTGATGACAGGCACAAAAGTAAATTGCACAATAAATTTTCACCCACCCATTTCAATTTGCAGTTATTTACTAATCAGTAATGATTTTACCACCACCTTAAAAGGCTGTGGATAGAAACTTTACCATCATCAGTAGATAAATTGTGCTGCCATGAATTATAGTATATTTGACTATACTAAACATGCATGTTGCTTTTAATTGTTGAGTTTTATTTTTGTTACATCTGTACATAATACAAATCTGAATACCTAATACTACAAAAAGCAGAAGCCTAAAAGTAGGTACTCCTTAGATGACTCACTTCAATACTAGTCTAAAAATTAAGTAGTTTACCTGTCTAGTTCTTTTTTACAAACTTTAGGTATTCTACGATTAGCCTTAAGTGACCAAATATTGTGTTTAGTTTTGCCATGCTAAAAATAGCACTAGCGAAGCTTCCTAGTATGTTAACATTTTGCAGAATCGAGTCAATAGTCTATATTAATGATGATATACATATAGCATTGTTCTTAGCAACATGTTGACTTTGAGATCTTTAAATTAGAAGAGTAGAGAAAAGTGTTTAATTTGTGTATTTTCTACCTGTTCATGAGCTTGACCAGGTCAATCTTGAATTTATCAGCATACATCTCAGCGAACTGCTTGAGGGTAAAAGCCCACCCATGGAGACCAGAACCAAAACCAACGGAACCCTTGCTGGGGTCTACACGAACCTCACCTATGGAAAAAAGTATGAATGAATAAATAAGAAAAATCAAATATATATAATTATAGAAGGTGTCTGCGGGGATTTGTTAAAAGAATTGGAATTACAGTTATCAAAGACAACAACATGCAATGGATCAGTCATTATTCACATCTTTGGTGATTATGTTGTTAGGCTCAGTAGACATAATATGCATATATACCAGTAAAACAGTTGTAAAGACAGGAAGATGCAAAAAATGTAAGCAAGTGAGTAAGACAATTATACTACTAATATTAGAAATGCAAAAGTTTATGAGTGTGGGTGTATGTTTGTTACTCTTTCACACTTGGTTGGATGGATTTGGATGAAATTTGGTATGTCCCAGAATAACACATAGGCTACTTTTCATCATCATCACCATCAATTTACAAGGTACATTGCTTGATGCTAGCATATACATTTAATCTGCTTCTGTCATCCCTTTCTCTATCTTCGTCACTAAATATTATAAGATAACACACAATATTTTCCCTTTTCTCACTATTAAACCACTTTGTACATCAAGGCCACTCAAGTTTTACTATCCAGAGTCAGATATTCTCTTGTAATAATTTCTCTAAATCACACCATTAAATCTACATTACTGTGTTCAGAATGTGTTTCTCTCATTTATGGGGTCACATACTATGTAAAAATGCAGCCAATTCCGGAGAGGACGTAATGTAAAGTCCACTCTGACACCCAGAAGCTTAGATATAAGCAGCTGGCAACACATGGGACTAAACTAACTAGCATAAGTAGTAAACAAAGGTTTGGCAGTAAGTTTTACTACATGAATCCTACTAATATATTATAAATACGAAAGTTTGTGTGTGTGTATGTTTGTTGCCTCTTCACTCTCAAATGGCTACACCGATTTCGATGAAATTTGGTATGGAGATGATAGCTTATTATTGTATTAAAAATATCTGAATACTAGTTGCACCCCGCGGTTGTACCCGCGTGGTGATGAAAAACAGTGATGATCAAAATAAGCCTATCGATTTTTATGTCTATTTGGCCACCTAGCCAAATATAAATAATGTCTCTAAATGGAAAGAAAGAAATAGAGCTTGACTTTATACATGACGTGTCTTCATGTATCTACTTGGGACTCTATTCTACTACACGTCATGTATTAAGCCAAGCTCTGAGCTGAAACTGAAAACCTCAACAATTTCAAACTAATATGAAAGTTTCTGTACCTTGTGATGACTTAATATTTCATAAACCATCATAACCATCTCAGAAAACATGGAATATAACATTACTGAAGTGCATTTGTATAATAGATGTGATAGCGAAAGCAATCGAGTATACTTTCATTTCCACTCAACACTGGTAAAAGTAGCTATAACTTTGTCTCGACCTTGACCAGTTATTGCGATCGCGCGACACGTCAGGATTTCGTGTTGTTTTGATAGCAGACTGATAAATAAAGAGTATTTTTGATAATTGTAATAAACTATTGATAAACATTGTAACATTCAATTACCATATAATGATGTATGCAGCACTTATTATACTACTATTTTAATAAAGATAACTTTTGAGCTCATTTCTGTAGTAGTTAAGTTCTAAGAAGAAAATTTTGGAGGTCTAAATATTAACTAGGCATTCTTGGACTTGGCAATTCCATGCTCTAGATATCTGAAGATTCTAGTTACAATCAGTTCTACAAATCAGGGCCAGAAGAAAATTTTGCATTGGTATTTTATGATTATAGCCTTGTAGAGATCAATAATCTAACGATCAATAAGCTAACGCTCTCTCTGTACTGAAGAATCTCCTAAATGATCGATCCCAAATTGTGGTAGGCGATGACGGTCAAGTGCGATCAGATCCTCTAACTACATGTATGGGTGTCGCACAAGGTTCGGCGGTGTCTAATATCTTATTTTCACTGCTACTAAACGATCTACCAAAAGTGATCACAAGCGCAGAAGTTTTTATGTACGCCGACGATGTCGCTGCTGTAGTTGCGGCGTCAAATCTGGAACAGCTGGAGTCAAATTTGAATGACACCGCCGAACAACTGGTCAATTGGTTTAATGAAAACGGACTAGTGCTGAATATCATAAAAACTCACTTCATGCATGTCAACCTGTGGTCGGTACGTCCGCCAACTGAATGTGTTTGCAAATGGCATCAGAATAGAGCAGTTGGCCAGCACCACCTTCCTAGGCCTAGAAATGACGCCGGCCTCACCTGGGAGCCCCACATAAATAAGTTGTGTGGGAGGTTAGGAGGTGCGTGCTTTGCACTTAGCCGACTATCTCGTCTCCTCCCACATGAGGCGGTGCGATCCTGCTACTTCGCCACTGTCCACTCTATATTGCAGTACGGTGCGGAACTCTGGGCTCGAGGAGCGGACTGGGAGAGGGCTTTCAGACTCCAGAAACGCGCCGTGCGAGCAATTATCAGACGTCATCACTTAACATCAGGTGAGACAGTTGTCAAACGCAAACTTATAATATGTAAAAAAAAAAAAAAAAAAAAAATTGTCAGAATCTCGTATGATACTTCAGTGAGACCGCACTTTAAGGAGTTGGGTATCTTAACACTGCCATCTATAGTTATTTTCCAGGTGGCAGTGTTTGCGAGGGAATCTCTCCAAACCTTTAGTAGAATAGGCGATAGTCACAGGTATAACACCCGAAAGAGAGGATTGTTAGCCGCCATACCTCACTCACTGGCGAAGTCTGATAGGTTGACGCACGTTATGGGCCAGACAGTCTATAATAAATTGCCAGAGGACTTCAAGACCTCATCTACCTTAAAATGTTTTAAGTTAAAGCTAAAGCACTGGCTTATCAACCAAACCTTCTATAGCTTTAAGGACTTTGCAGAAATGTAATGAAATAATTTTTATTAATTATTATTAGTGTAAAACATTCTTATTTTTAAATTGTAACATATTTATATAACTTCATGTTTGACATTTTATTTTTGCACTAAGAGATATTATTTTATTATTATTACAAACGAATTATAAGGTGTTTGCGCAACACAACATTATTTAATAAGTACCTCCGCTTGTAGGTCTCTCTACTTTTTATGTGACGTGTATGGTAATACCAATAAACTATGACTATGACTAAGTACTATGTATAATGGTAGTGATTCTCTTGCCCAACTAAACTAAAATGCTGGAAAATAAGAAAGTACTTAGTTATTACTTCTTACTAAGTTATGATAAAGTCCAAATCAGTATGACACCAATAATAACACTTAAATTAGATGTTTTTATGAAAATTGTGGGTTACTTTGAAGTAAAATGTCACCACTTACTTGGTGCAGACTAAAACTCATCTTTTTTTTTTTTTTTTTTTTTTTTTAACTATTATATGTTTGCGTTTGACAACTGTCTCATCTATGTGCATTTATATGAATTTGAGGTTAGAATACAAGCTATTTCATTTTGAAGAATTTAAGCTAGACCCAATAATTAAAAGAATTAGGGCCATTAGCTTGTACTCAGCAATGATTATTTTATAGTTGAAATAATGATTCATAGAAACAGTTCACTAGACATCAATTATGTATTTTCATTAAAGGTATAACCGACTCAACCAATACACCAAAGGTATAACTGACTCAACCAATACACGAAAGGTTCACTTTTTAAGAAAGCTGTCTGTAATGAATCAAAAATATCTTAATTTTATTTATAACACATAAATCAACTTACCCATAGGACCTCCATCGTCATTGTAAGTGGCAATGATGACGTTGACATTTTCAACAATACGCTGGAAGGTTTGGTACAGCTCTTCAGATTCAAGCTGGAGCTCAAGCAAGGCACGGTCCATCTTGTTCATGAACAGAATAGGCTTAATACGTTCAGCAATGGCTTGACGGAGCACAGTCTCAGTTTGTACACACACACCTGCAGGACAGATACTCAAATTAAATTGTCTGTCAGCTCCTTGTTTTGCCACTTTAAAATAAATTAAAAATATTATATATTCATACTTGTTTACTTATTAATTATGGACATATAACTATAATTTTTGTTGTGTGACGTAACTGTTTTTTATGGATACACACAACACACAAACAACCAAGACCCGGGACAAACACCTATACTCATCGCACAAATGTTTGCCCCTGCAGAAATTCGAACCCAGGGTCTCGACACCGAAGTCATGTCACTGACCACTGCCCCACGGCGACAGTCAGTAACTAAACAATATCAATGCCTAAATGTGTTTAGAAGCAGGCCACGCAATGTCTCAGTCTGGTTTAGTCTATTTCATTCTTTTTATAGTTTATGATGCCAACACCTTCCTTCTCTTCAACTTTATAAATTTAAAATAAAGTTATCAGCAAAATGTATTTGTAGTAGTTGTGTATATTACAAAGTTATATATTATCCCTAAGATATACTTTGAGATTGTGTACAATATGCCTGTTCTATTCTTCCTGCCAAAAGAGGGTCACCCGTTATGAGACTACATGTTATGTTTTAACAGTTGTACAGAGAATTATGGTTGAGAAATTGTGACGGAGAGAATAGACGTCAACAACCCTTATAGCCCTTTCAGGCCTGAAACTATATTTTTAGAAATTTATGAACTTGAGTTTAGAGGAGACTTATATTACTTAGTATTTCAATCAAGATGTTCAGAAAAATATTTTTAAAAAACCCCCCCTACAGAGGGGGGAGGGGCTTTCAATTTCTTTTCATATTATGTATGATGAAATACTGGCATAAAGGATAATTTTCAACAAATACTTGTTAAATTTCTGTAATTCATTATTTACAAATGTATTGCCTGGGGAATTTCTTACACTTATTATGGCTATTACTCTAAATGTAAGCATTCTCATAATGTGTGCAGCTTATAGAAAAAAATCTTTCAAAATAAAAACCAAAGCAAGGCATGAATCAAATCTCTACACAATTACATACCAGAAACACAATCAACAACGACAAGGGCTCCATCAGTAACTCGGAGGGCAGCTGTCACCTCAGATGAGAAGTCAACGTGCCCAGGTGAGTCAATCAAGTTGATCAAGAAACCCTTTTCACTCTTTTCACGCTGGTCAGGGTTTGTGATGAAAACCAAATCCTTCTCTTCAAGCTCGAAGAACATAGAGATGGCACTAAGAAGAAGATATACAAGGCTTAAACACTGTTCCCTTAAAACTTTTAAAAACAAGAGCACACATGTATTGCCATCAGATGGCCGTTCTTAAAAATCTTCAAAAATGGTCAGACTAACATGGGTATAGAACATTCATCATGGTAATTATAATTCAACATATTATTATTAGCATTAGTTATTCTTTGATAATAGCAGTATAAACTTGATAATTTTATGGATATACTAACTATATAATATAAATTCCAAATGAGCTCATAAATTGCACTTTTTATTTTAATTGCATTTATAACAAATTTTTTTATTTACACTTTTAATTTGTTACTTTTGACCATTTGTATTTTGTAATTGGTAATTTACCATGTATGGGTCTTTTTGCCTGCAATAAAGATATTTTAATTATTTTGTATACAAAAGGATTTATTTTTATGAAATTCCATATTATGAACAAAATATATATCAATATGTAGGTATGTACTTAATATGTAGAACATGCAGAAGTAAGGTTCAATGACACTTAAATCGATTACAGTGAATATATTAGTAGTAGTACAACCCGATGATTATTGCACCATGTGGTGATTTTTGAGGTACTTACGTAGATTTGATGGTGATGCATCGGTCTTGCTCGTCCTTGCGTGTGTCTGTAAAACGGGTCTCGCCAGCTCGGGCACCGGCAATAATACCGGCTTTGGAGACCAGGGAGTCTGTAAGTGTAGACTTGCCGTGATCGACGTGAGCGATAACGGACATATTCCTGATGTTCTTCTTCTTGTCCATCATCCCCCGAATCTCGTCTACGGTGAAATTCACCTGCACAAACCAAAAAACAACCCGTCAACATCATCCACAACACAACACAGATGGTAAACCACTTGTCATACGCACGTCCCATTTTATTACGATGTTATCGTCCTATACAACTAATAATGAAAGGAATTATTAGCGAGTCACTTAGTCACTGCTCAAAATCTCAATTCACTATGCACTTTGAAACGTCATTGGGCGACAAAGACCATCTCAAAAAATGATTAAATGGAGCTCATAAGAACACGAAACCTCGAAAATATGAACGCAATTTCATAGCGCGAACACACAGCGGTACTTTACTCTTCACTTTCGTGGAATCGGATACTCACCATTTTGGATGGTTTTTGATTTTGCGGTTACAAATAAAAACCACCATACGCCAGCAATGGCGTACGCTTGAAAAAGGACCCGTCTTTCGGCCGGATATGCCAACCAGCCGTCAATCAAAACTTAGCTCTATCCATAGACAAAGTTGCCAGTGTAGAATCACCTGGAAATTATATCATCATATAGTGCGATGGCCTATTGAACGTTATTCATTATTATCATTCTGCGTTCATTTTTGCACAACTGGCGTTTTGAACTGTTTTCGTTCACCGTTCGAAATGCTTGAAAATTGTTAAAAACGCTACCATGATCTGCTACTTTTGACGAGGTTGGGTCTATTGTGAGTGTTTTTTGATAACTTAAAGATGGAAATGAAACGCAGAAAATGTAATTCTCTTGAGATTCAAGCTAACATTAGAGGTATTGAAAGATTTTTAAGTCTTGAATATTCAAATGAAGCGTCATATTTGACAGCTCTCGTGTAAATGACGTGTATGTGTCGTTCAATTTTGAAAATATCGTTTTTGCCACAAATGCCACATTCCTTAATCGAACGCTTGATCAGGGCTGCGTTCAGGAGTTTCGTCGGCCAAATATTGATCGATCAGTATGACATGATAGTTACAACTGCATATGTCACTTTCGACAGCCGATCAAGATTTAGTAGATTCTAGAGGTAGAAAGATTAAGGGCTGCGTTTGGGAGCGGATTCGTCCAAATATTGATCGATGTCTCACGAACGGCTACTCCATACCATGTCACAGAAGAAGAAGAAGAAGTCACTTACATTTATCATAGATCACGTGATAGTTACTACTGCATATGTCACTTTTGACAGCCGATCAAGATATGATCGATTCTAGAGGTAGAAAGATTATGGTCTAGTCGACCATAATTTGGTCTGACTGGTTGACGTGAACGGTCATGATCAAATATTGGGTGGAGCAAATAATGCTCTAATTGAACTCGTGAACGCCGCATATCCGCTGTCGGAGCAAGATATGGCTTGGCCGAAGCCGCACCCGAACGCAGCCAAGGTCTCATCGAGCATAATTTGCTTTGACAGGTTGACGTGAACGGTCATGATCAAATATTGGGTGAAGAAAATAATGCTCTAATTGTGGTCCAGTGACAAAACGCTACTTGTGCATCTCGAACACACCTTTATGCATAGTGTAATGGTAGTACGACAAAATCAGCAGTGGAAAAGTAATTATCAAAATATTGTGCTCATGGTACCGACTTCAACAAGTCATATCACACTCTTGAGTTTTGGAATCGGTTCCATTTTTGGTAAAAAACTATATTGTCTACAAATTAGTGTTTTTATCTCAGATTAGGCGGTAGCCCGGACCCTAATAGCCATCAGTTGACCGTGATATGTTCCCTGCCCACTGCCACTACAATTTCTACAACATATCGAATTTTAGTTTTGGCATTCGTATCGTCTTAATTTGCGTTTAAGTAACATCTTAATTTACACAATTTTAGGTAGTTTTATAGACAGAACACATTCTACAAGCGTTAACGCTGAGAGAAAACATAAAAAAATATAATGAGATTGACACTTCAAAGCGATTCACAAGCATCAACGAGAACTAATATAATATTCATCGTTAGTAGCCAGGAAGCTGATATACAACACGTAGCTAAAAGAGAAGGAGAAGCGATGCTTCATGTCTTAACCGACAAAATGACTGGCAGTATTCCCACAGATAAAATAGAAACTTGTAAAAGTTGTTGATAGAAGTGCATGCATATTATTTTCGGACATTTTCATTTATGCAAAAGCATAAATGAAAATGTGCAGCACACCAGTAAAAACTGGTGTGCTGCGTTATTGTTACTAAAAATTCATTGAAGTAATGTGGATGGGCATAAAGTATCTTTTCACTCGTAAATATTAAATTACATATTATTTCATTTTCCATTATACAAAATTGTTGCATAACTTAATATAAGTCTTGCTTCTCGCTACTAGGGAGTGGTGGCTACAGAGAAACGCTTCCTCCCTCTGCCGCTCACTGGCTGCACCTTAATGGTTATCTCAATAGTTCCTAAGTGAAAATTTCAAATATGAGTCAAAACGCTCCGGGTTTATTTCTAGGTATAAGACCTATGCTAATCTCGGGATCAATTTTCATTGAGTATGATCACCGATTTCTTCACTCGCAACTATAATGTAGTCGAGGTATGAGTAGCACTTTTCAATTATTGGACTGTAACTCAAAATCCACTTGTTCGATTTTGATGAAATTTAAATGGGACCACACAGGAACCAGGGAACCTTCAGGGAAAAAAACAATCATCAAAATCGATTCACCCAATCGAAAGTTCTGAGGTAACAAACATAAAAAAAAACATACCGGTCCTTAACGGGTAATTGAGAACCTCCTCTTTCCTCCTACACCTTTTAGTCAGTTAAAAATATATTTAATCCTAGATTTAGCGAGATTTGTAATTAGGTGTACAACTTGTTGAAACCAAAACATTAAGATTATTTTACTTGACTCGCCTTCGACTCGATTTCGCCTCGGCAGCTTCGACTCACTTAATGTTTGCGCTTTGTTACGGCGGTGGGGGGCTGCACTTCCTCCGCGCCTCCGGCTTTTTATATACACTAGGGGTAGGGCAGACAAGTACCAGGTAGAATCGGGGTTGGCAGATTCAGTTTTCATACCATCACAAACGCAAACTGAATATCATATTTATCTGGAAGTCTGTGGCTACTGGCACAAGGCAAAGGAAGCATCAACTTGCGAGCTGGTAATTCTATTCTATCTTAGTCTATGGGTGTACACGAATTATTGGCCGTGCATTATTGTCTAATTATCCCTCATATTCGGCAGTCAGCTGTAGCACTGATCAGCGAGCTGTAGAGGCGAACATCTAATAGAGTGGGACAAACTGACTCCGTGGTTATTATCTCTTTCGGCTCGTTTTTCAGCACAGTGCGCTTTCCGGTAGTACGTAGTACATATTACTTCTATGGGTATAACATAGGTACTGCCTATTTTTTTCAAACACACACAGATCTGCGTTTAAGATATGAATTTATAGATGGTACTATATAACAGAAAAGTTCATATAGTTCTGCTACTCAATAATAGATGGCCATAGCGAAAAAACAAATACGATTTTCCTCATAAATAAATGGCTTGCGACGTTCACTTCTTAGATAAAAAAGTCCAAAGGTTTAGTTCTATCAAATCAACTTACTCAAGGCACAGAATATAATAATAGCGCAACCCTCGATTCTCTGTCTAGGAGCTCAACACTCATCTCAGTATGCACACTATTATGCGACTTGAAATATGGATGAATAAGGTCATACATGCAGTGCAAGTTCAAATAAATCATTAGTAATCAGTTGGAAAAATGTTTCACTGGTATGATGCCTTTCGTATTTTTCACAAAATAACAACAGAAGTGTAAATATTTAAAAAATACTTAAAGTTGAAGCAACTTCACACACTAGATGACCACGCTCATGGTCAACGGCCGCAACAACTAAGTTTTCTATAGAAACTAAGCCAAAACAAGTGATGCGGCCAAACAGGACATGGATTTGGTTGTCTACTTGGTAGCCTGTGTATCAATTCTACTAGCACATTGCTCATAGATTGTTAATTTATTGTCGTTTTTGCTAGTTTTGTACTTGGAGCATAAATTAGACTGGCTACACAGATTTTATTCCTACCTTAATACAATTACCTACAATGCAATCGAGATGCAAGTGTTATTTTAGCGGAATGCCAAGCTTTATTACGATAACATTTGAATCGCTTTTGCATTGCGGATTGCTTGTCTTAATAAATGAGAGACACCCTGCAGTCACTTGTCATAATTTCGTTCGTATGAGTGAGCCCGCGAGGTGCTTTCCTTTTATGTTAGCTGAAAAAATGGCTCGCCACCCTAAGGTAGAAAGTCGTGCGACAACGTTAGTTTCGCTTGCAGATCGATCTAAAAACTTTTGTAGTATGAACCATGTTAAATTTTTTACATTAGTAAACAAAGTCAAATAATATAATGACTACTTTTTAGGGCGACCGTAACACATGCACCTGGTGGTCTATGTGTTACGGTCGCGCCCCCGCGCTTCTTCATAATTAGCCTAGGGCGGTCAAAGCTCCTGATCAGTCGCTGGCTTTAGCTATCTAAGTTGCGTTAGATTCATAAAATGAAAAAATATCATATAAAAAAAACCCGACGGCGTCAATATCTGCCATCTTTATTATATTCATTGAATAGATAGAAACAAGATTTTAAGTAGAATATTTTATTTTGCTTTTGAATGATCTTAGTTGACAGTGTTCACAAACGCATTCAGAGGGATTACACGCTCACTTCTCATCACTTTATTGGTGATGTAGGTAAAGCAACAATTTAATATGCTTTTGGCGAACTGTTCGCCGAAAGCATTTTGCCGAATTACTTTAAGGCAAATAAATTAAAAGCAAATCATGTTTCTTTTAAATTAAAAATAATGAACGTCCGACTTGCAGCCCAGCTTTTCAGCCACGTTGCGGATGCACTATGGATGCAAAAACTAAGCACGCTTGCAAACGTTGAACCAACAGCAGCGCATTTCAGAAAATAAATTAATAAACGATGTATTTGATATCATGTTGTATGTATTGCTTCCGGGCTGTTTGGCCGTGGTCTATGTGAAACTTTTGTTCCAGACGTTTCGTCGATCACTGCGGTCGACATCTTCAGTGGTTCAGGTCCGAGCGGCGACAAGAGCGTAGAACTCTCCTCCGCGGCGTCTTCTCTGATACTGAGGATTTGATATCCTTGACTCAAAAACATGGAGCAATGGATTCAAACAAGCTTTGAATAAAAAAAATAAGAACGTGCATTTAAAAAACTTGATGAAATAGAAGAAATGCTTTTAAATGTAAAAACAAAAATTATTGACAGACAAAATATTTATAAAGCCGTACATGTTTTGAAAACACCGCGCTCTGCGGGTTATCTAGTTATACATCCGCCCGAACCTTCCATTTTAGATTAATAAGCATTGTTCTCGGTATTCTTCCGCTGACTTCACATCGTCAGCGGTTTATGTAAAAGCTTTCTCGGAACGGCCACACGCGATGGTGTGCCTTCCTGTAGGTTAAGTTTTATATTATGAACACATTAAATCGAGCCTCCAAATCGGCTGGACGTAATTGTCGTTTTAATTAGTTAATTTAGTTTTTAAAAAGCCTTTAACCCGAAAGGGAAGTTTGACTGGCGCAGCCGGTAGGATCGTTTCGATAAGGCTGTGTCGCTTTCGGTGAAGTTCGGGTGTCCAAATCCACCTGGAAATAACGCGAGTGCGGCGCGAATAGCTGTGGAACGATCCACGAACCAAACAAATTCGTCATACTCCTGATGGTGCCGAGTATGGGAGCAGCGGTCGGTTGGTGAGTAAAACTCTTTGCCTTCCTTGCCATTACCTGTCCCATATTTTTCATTGAAAGGTTTTAGTTATTAGTATTTTATTGTTATAATCGAGATCAAAATTCTCTCATTATAACGTATCTGGTTGTTTGATATAAAACTCTGTCGAGCAGCTATCTAATTCTAAGAAAGTCTGAACCATTCTGATAAGCGTATGAACAAAGATTAAAGAAAAATAGATGTGGCATTTAATTGAATTTTAATAATTGAGAAAATTGTGAAATTAGAATATTAATTTGTTTTAAGGATATTATACAGTTTTATTTTACTATATATATATTTTATACAATTTTATATATGATTTAGGGTTTTACTTTTATACTTTTATGTTGATTTTATAACCGTGTTTTATACTTTTATACCGATTTTATAACCGTGTTTTTTTGTTGTAACTTGTGCATTTGTGTAATTGATTTAGAGTTTAATTTCGGTGATTAAATTTTTACGTAATTACAATGGAATCACGTCAAGTTCCACAACCAGCTGAAGCAGCTACAACAATTCAAATTATAGTTATCCCTAATGAAATTTTACGGCTTATCCCATTATTTGGAGGCGATAAGCGACAACTTAGTTTATTTATAAGAAAGTGTGAATATGTTATAAGCCGATATAGAGGTCATGAGGAACAAAATGTTTATGTACTGCACGCGATCACGAGCCGGTTAATTGACAATGCAGCCGCGTTATTATCTGAAAGAGAAGACGTTACTAACTGGTCTTCTTTAAAAGAATTATTACTACAACATTTCGGTGATCCGCGAAGTGAGGAGTGCATAAGCATTGAGTTGGAATCATGTAAAATTAAATCAGGTGAATCATATCTGGATTTCTGTTGTAGAGTTCAAAATATTCGGTCTCTGCTTATTTCGAAGGTAAATTTATTGGGTGATACCGAACTTAAACGCGCAAAAATAGCTATCTACAACAACACGGCTCTGAATGTATTCCTATATAATTTACCCGAGAATATGGTTCGTATAGTTAGGCTTAAGTCACCAGCCACTTTAGAAGACGCTCTAGGCGTAGTACTAGAGGAAGTCAACTTCCATGAACAGTATTCTATGCGAAATCGTATCAATAATAATAACCCAGTGCAAAAGCCAGCAATGACGTCACAACTTCAATTCGGCTTTAAGCCCCAAAATAATTTCACAACACCACAAAAATTTAATTTTGGTATTCCACAAAAATTTAATTTTGGTATTCCACAAAATTCAAATAATTTGAGACCACAATTTGGACAGCAACAAAACTTTGGACATAAGCCCCAGTTTGGTTATCGTCCCCCACAATTCGACTCTCAGCAACAATTAGGTTATAAACCTCAACAATTCGGTTACAAACCTCAACAATTCGGTTACAAACCACAACAATTCGGTTACAAGCCGCCACAATTTGGTTATAGGCCACAGTTTGGCAATAGGCCTCCGCCTAACTTTGGCATGACCCCTCAACAGTTTGGGTACAAACCCCCACAGGTACAAAGCCCTCAACATCAAACGACTGACGTGTCCATGAGGACAATTCCTTCCAAGCCTCAGCCCCAAGTACAAAATCAAGGCTTTAGGCTAAACGAGCTTACCTCGGATAGTAATGAGACGGTATTTTATGACGGTTACTATGACAATGACTATTACTATGACTATGACTATAGCGACTATTACCCTAGTGAAGACGTAGAATGGACTCCAACGCAGGACTGTGTAGATGAAACGACCTTGACAGAAAAACGAGATGCCCCTAACACTGAAGCTGAAAATTTTCACATAGCAGCCTCACACATAGCCCAGAAAGCATAGAACTTAACTGTGACTCTAACTTAAAACTACCTTACATCTATATACCGGAAATCAATGCCAAGTTTATGATAGACACGGGAAGTACTCGTTCTTTCATAAGCCCTCGCATGGCTTATTACTATTTCTCAGCTTATATTAAACATGAACCATTCCAAGTAGTCAGCACGCATGCAACTAGTCGACATAACGAGGTCATAGATATACCACTGCTACCGACATTTAACAGTAACGACTACCATAAGTTTTATTTGTACGACGTAGACGGACGGTATGATGGACTTATTGGTAATGACTTACTGAAACAGTTAGATGCAATTATCGACTTAAAGCACCTGGTATTACGTACTAATACAACTTGTATTCCAATTGTAAATAATTTAAATTACGTCATTGAATTAAAACCACGATGTGAACAACGCGTTAAAATCCCGATAGACCAGCACTCAGGCGAAGCTATAGTTGAGTTCAAAGAATTCACCTCTGGTGTACGTATGCCCAGTGCCCTGGTCAACTGCACAAATGGGTACGCATCGACTGTCATACAGAACATCACTGACCAGCCCTTAACTCTGACTGTATTCCGGCCTTTTACAGTTACACAGTTTGACGCGACTGACTGTAACATTAATTTTACTGGACATAGTACAGACATAGAGACAGACCAACTACTGGAACAAAACCTACAAAAATTAAGGCTTGACCACACTAATAGTGAAGAACATGAAAAAATATTGCGACTTTGTAGAGACTATAAAGACATATTTTATTGTGACCACATTCCTTTGAGTTTCACAAATCAGGTTAAACATAGAATACGTACAAAGAACGAAGACCCAATTTTTGTCAGACCTTTTAGACAATCGCCTGCTCAAGTAAATGAAATAAACCAACAAGTTGAAAAGCTTTTGAAAGATAACGTCATTCAGGAATCTCATTCTCCCTGGAATGCCCCCGTCCATCTCGTTCCAAAGAAGATGGATGCATCCGGAGAACTAAAATGGCGTATGGTAGTTGATTTTAGACGACTAAATGACATCACTATTGATGACCGTTACCCCTTACCTAACATAAACGACTTATTTGACAAATTAGGGAAAAGCTCATACTTCAGCACGCTTGATTTAGCTAGTGGATACCATCAGATTGAGGTCGAGGAACAGGATAAAGAGAAGACAGCATTCAGCTCGCAGAACGGCCATTATCACTTTTTGCGCATGCCCTTTGGCTTGAAGACAGCCCCGGCTACCTTTCAGCGAGCAATGGATAATGTGTTAAGAGGATTGCAGGGAATACACTGTATGGTATATCTTGATGACGTCATAGTGTTTTCAGCGAGCTTAGACGACCATATCCAAAAGCTACGGACTATATTTGACAGACTCAGGGCAACCAATCTTAAAGTTCAGTTAGACAAGTCTGAATTCTTGAGAAAGGAAGTCCTTTACTTAGGCCATACTATTACAAAAGACGGGCTTAAGCCCAACGACGATAAGGTTACTGCAGTATTGAACTACCCTTTACCCACGACGACTACCGAAATAAAAAGTTTCCTCGGACTTATTGGTTATTACCGACGCTTCATCAAAGACTTTGCACAAGTGACTAAGCCTCTAACATCATGCCTAAAGAAACGTAACAAAATAGTAACTGACCAAAATTACATTGATGCATTCAACAAATGTAAGGAACTTTTGACAAATGCCCCGTTGCTTCAATACCCTGACTTTGATAAGACATTTATACTCACGACTGACGCATCGAATGTTGCACTTGGCGCTGTTTTATCACAAGGCCAAATAGGCAGTGACAAACCAATTGCATACGCGAGTAGGACCCTCAGCGATACCGAATCACGCTATAGCACGATTGAACGAGAATGCTTAGCTATTATTTGGGCCGTTAAACATTTTCGTCCGTATCTCTACGGTCGTAAATTCACCATCTATACTGACCACATGCCTTTATCGTGGCTTGAAGCCCAACAAGATTCTAGTAGCAAACTTACCCGTTGGAGACTGAGACTACTCGACTATGACTATGACATTGTATACAAGAAAGGTAAGCAGAACACGAATGCTGATGCTCTATCGAGAATAAAGGTAAATGCTCTCTCTGACACTGACGACGGAGGTCAGTCCATGAAGGTTAATGTTGACAGCAAAGAACAACAACTTAGAGAACATGTAGATAATTTAGTAAACGACATTGTGCGACTGACAGCTAAAAAGAAAAATGAACGAAATGACTCCTCAACCATTACAATAACTGACACTAGCGCCACAGCTTCAGCAAGTCCTATGTCCATTTCAGGCTCTGATACGCTGTCTATTGCAAGCGCAGATAGCGAAATCAGATACCCTATTAGAGAACCATCTCTTTCTAACACAGTGCATTCTGCTATGGATGTAGACGTAACAGATATACCGATATTAAAAGAGGCTATTGACACAAAACCAAACCAAATTCTTGTCTTTACATGGTTCAATAATGACATACAGGTTAAAGACATATCTCGCCTTAAACAAAAGGTGCTAGAAGTGTTTTTACCCATAGATAATTCAGAGTTAGTAAAGAAGTTCCTTAAAGAATATATCAGGCCAAAGATAAAATACTTTATATATTTCGAACATGAAGAACATCGCCGTCAGTTCAGTCGTATAGTGGTAGAGTTGTTTAGGAAAGGTACCGTACAGTTAATTGAATGTACAGAACGCGTAGTATATGTAGAGGATGAAGGAGAACAGAGAGCTATAGTGTTAAAGTACCATGAAGGAAAAACGTGCCATCGTGGCACTAAAGAGACTTTAGCTAACATACGTAGAACTTATTATTGGGTCAACATGCACGAAACAATTGCAGCAATAATTAACGCTTGTGAAATATGCCGTAAAATGAAATATGATCGTAAGCCCCTCAAACCCTTCTTACAGCTAACTAACGCAAGACGCTCCGTTCCAAGAGCTATTCATAGATCTATTCCAAATTGAAGGTCAATACTTTTTAACACTTGTAGACGCTTTTAGTAAGTTAGGCCAAGCTATACCAATTACCAACAGATCAACGCCCGAAGTAGTTCGCGCGCTTATGAAATATTTCTCATTCTATGGTATTCCAAAAAGAATTAGTTCAGATCCAGGCACAGAGTTCAACAATGAGCTAATTAAAGAATTTTTATCTCTACATAAAATTGAACTTCATATTGGCACACCCAATAACCCTAACTCGATGGGTCTGATAGAACGTTTACATTCTACTATCTGCGAAATCTATAGATGCGCTAAGTATGAACAAAAGTGTACAGATGTAGCATCAGTCATGATGTACTCTATAATCGCATATAACAATTCCATCCATTCAGTCACGGGCCTAACCCCATTCGAAGTAGCTTTCGGACACACCGACTCAGGTAGTCCTTTCGGTATAGAATCGGAAAGACAGTATATACAACAATTAGTGAAAGACCACGCTAAGCGAACGAAATTTTTATACAAACAATTAGCAGAGAAAATGACAGAGTGTAAGGAAAAGATCAGGGAAAAGAAAGGTGGGGAGGAGAGAATAGATTTTCAAGACGGAAAAACTATTTTCGCCAAAGACGTGAATAAAAGGAAAAGTAAAGACAAACCCAGATATACTAAAGCAAAAGTTGTAGGCAGGACAGATAGGAATGTAGTACCCATACAAATAGGCGAACGAGTTACGAAGGTACCTATTAAAAACATAAAACGCCCTCCGCAGGTGGAGCGTTCTGATCGTAGCGATGCCGGTGCTGGGCCTTCATCTGCGATCACTTGAGGGAAACCCAGGCATACTACCAGTAAAAGAAGGTCAAGCTCATATGCAAACTGATCATTGGACTATTATTAAAACTTTGGACTTGGAAAGAATCTACGATGATTTATGCTTTGTAATACATAATTATAACGAATTTAATATTTTAATAAAACAAAACGAATCATATCCTCGTGATTTTGTGACCATGAATATGCATTTGGATTACTTACGTGATATAACTACTCAGAAATACAGACAACTTGTTCCGCAACAACGATTTAAGCGAGGTTTACTTAACCCTTTGGGTTCACTCATTAAAAACATAACAGGTAATCTCGACCACGGTGATGCAACAAAGTATGATCAACTTACGTCTAAACTTGGAAAGAACCAAATTATTATTTCAAAGAAATTAACTTTAGTTTCACAAGTAATTGATAGCTTTATTAACACAACAGATACCATGTATAAGAACTCAGTTTTATTAGAGGCACGCATGAAAATTTTAGAATCAATGTTAAAAGAACTGGCGTCTCAAAAGAAACGCTGGGACTATTCCACGTATATTGTTAGCTTCTATAATCTATTCATAAGTAACTTTAGGACAATATTTGTAAAATTAGGTGAAATTGAAACTGCCCTGGCCTTCAGCAAATTATCAGTATTGCACCAGTCTATAGTGAACTCCACTGAACTGTTACATCATTTAACGCTTATAAGTAACACCGAAAACTTGGTATATCCTGTAACTGAAAGAAATTTGGTAAAGCTCGAAGAAACATTTAGCATTAAGTCTTATATCAAACATAACCAGATTACGTTTATAATAGAGGTGCCCCTTACCGACAATACTACTTACAATTATTTTAAACTATATTCGTTACCAATGTTCCGTGAGTTTGAAAATAAAACCTTTTCCATTTTTCCCCAATATCCTTACCTTTTGGCAAAGGGAATGAAATACCTTCCGATTGAAAATCCATGCCGACCTCTTGCCGCTGGAGACCACTACCTGTGTGCTGATAACAACAAGGCTCCTTACCCAGAGCCTACCTGCATCGAACAACTCATGAGGTTTGATAATAACCTCACTCGCTGCGTGCAACGACAAATCCAACTTGAAGACGTACGTGTTCAACAAATTGCTGCTACTAGTTGGATTTTATATTCACGACTTAAAACTGTAGTAACAACATATTGCGATGCCGAGGTTACTAAGCATCCAGTCTTCGGAACATATATTGCAACTCTGGACAAGCCCTGTGATTTTGAAATCCACGGCATTCAGATCCGACATCATCGTGCCTACACCGAGAGCATATTTGATGACCAGATTCCTGTCATCGATCTGCCTCGCCTCCACAACAGTGCGAGTATTGGCACATCGCTATCCAGTACAAGTGCACTAAACATGCAAAGAATCAGTTTAGATGAAGTGAAATATATGTCATATGCGCTAAAGCACAGTGAAATGGTGAACAGTGTTTTTGAAGAATCGGACTTTAACTTCAGTGTAGTTGTATACTCTTCTTTAGTTTTAGTTATTATATGTTTCTTTGTAATTATGTCATATGTGTTTCGAAATAAGATAATTTTAATTTGTTCACGAAATTATCGGCACGTTATTAAAAACGAACGCACCGATAATTTCCCTCTTGGGGAGGGAGGAGTTATACATCCGCCCGAACCTTCCATTTTAGATTAATAAGCATTGTTCTCGGTATTCTTCCGCTGACTTCACATCGTCAGCGGTTTATGTAAAAGCTTTCTCGGAACGGCCACACGCGATGGTGTGCCTTCCTGTAGGTTAAGTTTTATATTATGAACACATTAAATCGAGCCTCCAAATCGGCTGGACGTAATTGTCGTTTTAATTAGTTAATTTAGTTTTTAAAAAGCCTTTAACCCGAAAGGGAAGTTTGACTATCTTGGCTTTCTTGTATGCATTTAGAGTGCAAAAAGCGCCTGTTTACTAATTTGTTTCTGACTAAGGTTAATATAATTTATGTAAAAACTTTGATTCCGATTGTAAATTGTGATTTCGCCTTCACACAGAACTAACTTTGGGTTCAAGTTTGTTACTTTTACTAGATTTTGTTCAAGAGTACCATATAACGTAGAATGATATTGGAACTGATTCGCATAAGAATTGGATTGAGATTGAGAGTACCTAAGTCAGCTGGACATTTATTGAAATTTCCAACCCTACTGCCAGGACTTTACAAATTTCTAAATTATAACTTTATTTCAGTGTAGGATTCCAGGGGTACCGATTAACATCTGTAGGTAAAGATAAAAGGCGTTCTTATAACTTTCAAACCTCCGATTCTAACATAAATAAGACTATCTAAACCTAAATAAACGTATCTGACCTAAATCATTATAATCGTTTATGTACGTGGTAGCTACTTACTACCTTATTTAATTCTTTAATTAATGCGTGCAAACTTATTTTTAATATCGAAAGAAATAGGTCGAAAGTCACGTCCGACAGCAATCGAGATAATGTTTTATAAACAAAGGACCTACATAATTATCTACCAATAACATAAGTAGATAGTACCCACTCTACGTCAATTCTGAATGAGTCAACGCCTTCGCGCCACAGAGTATATTGTAGTTTCTAGTTCTATAGCAACAAGGCATGTTTTTATTTAAAAAACTGAAGAAAATATACTATATAATTGGTTAAATGTTGGATTTCTGCCAGAAGATGACACAGCACAGCGGACGTGGAAACAGAGTAACTTCCCATGCAAACGTGATGTGCGAATGTGTGGAACGATCACACGTGACGTCTAAATATGCATTCTACACAAAGCATACTAACAAACATATCGGTAAGTATTACTATGATAATTTTTTGACGTTTTGCCGTATTTCAGATAAACACTGCTGCAGCTAGTACCTATGCCATCCCTCTACATCCTTTAAAATATAATGTAAGTGTTTAGTTTTGTATAATGTAACTGGACGGTATCTTCATTTTCAATTATGATACCGTCCACTCATTCACAAAAATCTCCCAAAGAAATGGTTGTCTGGAATAGATCGCTCTAAGCGATAAGACCGATCATAGTTCTACCAATGTACACATATGTTGTTATATTTAGAAGCTTTCTTTGTACGGTGTTTCAATACTCACTAATAATATAAATTTTAATTATTATCATTAAATAATTCAACCTATGTAACAGTTTAGTTTTTATAGCGATTGTCACAAGTTTAACACAAGAGGGTTTTAGGTTTAGAAAACCCTACTTATTTCAGTTCTTCCTAAAGTGTTCACAAATGAACTGTGTTAATTTTTATAATAAAATCCAAAGGAATTACGTCTTTTTTATTTGTTTGTGTAGTACATACTATGTAGTAGTGTCACGCGGATGAAACCGCGGGACACTACTACATAATTGTGCTACATAAATTAAGGTTTTCCCACTACCTCAATTATTATCCCACGGAAAGTATACTTTTTCCGGGGTAAAAGTAGCCTATGTGTTATGCCACTTATCATCCATCATAACTAGTTTCTTCGAAATCGGTGTAGCCGTTTGAACGTGAAGGAGTAACAAGCATACACAAAAACTTTCGCCCTTATAATATTAGTAGGTAGTAAGATGTACTCGAATATAAGTCGCGTTATAATACCTATGTATTTGTTAAGTGTTCGGTTCGTACGTAATATTCAAGCAAACAGATTTTTTTTAAATGTACATATTAATGCAGATGTCCTGAATTCGACGACTCGTAATGGTGCCCTTAGTACATTTAAGATAAAGAATTTCCATGATATAGTTTTTGGGGCATTGGGAACAAAAACAGTATAAGTTTTACACCGAAATAATTACTATAGGCTTACAAAGGGTTAGTCTGACGGACGGACGGACGAGACGCGAAGTCGACTAGATACAAGATATATTATATGCAATAGGGCAATCTTGTACGGAATCCTAAAATTTTACGCGACCTACCACGGAGTTTTCCTTACTATTTATCATTTATGTCACTGTGTTGTTGACAGTTACGATTTTAACATGAACTTTCAATGGAGCCAGCGTGTGATGAATGAAGACCTTCAGAAACGACTTCCCAGGAGTTCCCAGTACTATTTCGTAAGATCAATAATTGTCCCAAACAGTAATAGTTATAGACATTTTCAACTTTTTGCTAATGAGATACGGTATAATTTTAGATACATTAGCGTGATTTATATAGACCGTATAGACCGACTACGTAGTAGCAGTTACTTAATCTGTGGTATTAGGACTGGTGCCAGAGCTTCGGGCAAACGGAACGAAAATATTAGTAAATAAATAAATGTGATGCAAGTGAAGGAACGTTCTCGAATGTTTTTAATGGTTCGTAGAATTGTCAGTTGGGGTTGCGGACGAAGACATTGGGAGAGATTTATTGAACGATAAAGTACTAAAACTCCGGACAACTTTACGAATTGTTATTGGGTTAGAGTTCTGGGAAAGTTTGGGGAAATCCGCGAAGACTTTATGAAAACTGGATATATTTGGCTATACAAACTGTATTAAGTACTGAAAATACAGGATTTCACTCTCACACTGAATTGTAAATGATACTTATTTAAATAGTTAGAGCTAACTAGTTAACAGAGGAAAAAAGAAACAAGATCTTTATGGTTTTATTTTAATGTCAAATAGTTACATATAACACATATATGGCAGATGCCTTTATTAAAATAAAACACTAATAACTAATTAAAATACTACAGCTACTACAATAACTTTTGAGCAATCCACTAGCTATCGGTAGCCTATAGATAACTCAAATGCTGTCACCCGCTACCGGCTGGCAGCGTGTCCAGAATGCTAGCAGCATTGCCACGTTGAATTTCAATGCTGATTCATTGAGCCAAATAATATGTGCCAGCATTTTGGTCACGCATCGCATCGATCAAACGCTCTGATATAAATATATAACTGATTTATAATAACTTAAACATTACAAGGCTACGATATGACGAAGTACAAAAAGGTAAAATGTTAACATGTCCTTCTTCTTCTTGTCCTTATCCCACACTAGGTGGGGTCCGCACAACATTTTTTCCTCTTCCATTCTCTTCTATCATTAGTCGTCTCAGTGCTCACACCATTCATAAACATAATATTATCATTCTTCACATAGTCCATCCATACCTTCTTCGGCAAATAATATATAGTTTTAATATATTTTTAATAACATACAGATTAAAGTAAAGCTCAATAAAATATTAGTTCTTTAGTAATATCGTATTTGTTTATTATTATTGCTAAATTTTTTTTCATTTAAATGTTTTGTTTCCAGATATTCTAATCTGATCTAACATTGCCGTGCCCGATAGCACAAAACAGATAGGTACTGTTTTGTGCCGATTGTCTCTAATTTTTTGCAAAAGTTTGGATGTATTTATACTCCATCACGTAAGAACGCGTAACCAGCTGGATGAAATTAGGTCAAATATATGTTACTAACTGGTATTGACGATTTTTGTGTCTTCCTGTCATCCCACGAGAAATGTCAATATTTTCGGAATTGAAAGTAGCGTATGTGTTATTCCAGGGTAGAAGCTGTCTTCATTCCAAATTTCATGCAAATCTGTTCAGCCGTTTCAGCGTGAATATACAGAATATATTTATTGCATATAACTGTGTACATAAGATGGTGAAGGAATTACTAACATAGGTACAAACGACAAACTTTCGCCTTTATAATATTAGTGTGATAATGTGATAGATGGAAGTAGCATAGCGAATGACACACTCAAGTTTTAGTAATGATGAAAATATATGTAATCGATTTAAGGTATGCACCTACCTATATTTCATGTTATACATAGATACACAATAATTATGTTTCACTTATTATCATAAAGAACACAGAATAGTATAACAAAGTTTGAAATGAAGAATACAGAATGTATACTCACTAAGGACAGGTTATCTTCATAATTAAAGTCTATCTACCGTTCCTAGTCCTAGTAACTAAAAAAAAATTTTTACTAAAAAATGGAACCGACTTCAACACTCAAAAGTGTGAAATAACTTGTTAAAGTGGGTACCATGACTATGTCATTAATGGATGTAATTATACATATAAACCTTCCTCTTCAATCACTCATCACTGCGTAGTCTTAAAGATTTAATCATACATATGGATATAGGGACAGAGAAAGCGACTTTGTTTTATACTATGTAGTTATGATTATTGTTAATATTAATTTACCTTGAAATTGTATGTGTGGTGATCACTAGTCACCAGTGATTACATGTTTTGTGGGAGAAACATGTTTGTTTGGTTTGGTACGTAAAAATGTGTGTGATGGGAAAAACACAAATTGGATTCGTATCCCTGAGCTCTAGCCACTTATATCTAGTAATCACATAATCAAACAAATCCAATGTTGACCGAACGCCTTGGCCTTGTTTAACATGTAGATACTTTTCGGGAGCGACGAATTGAATTTTTAAAAACTATTAAATTGAATTAAGTTTATTAGTTATTATATTTAATAATTAATTAATATTAATTCTAAATTACACGTCCGCTTGTAGAGCTGGATACAATACGAATGGCTCTAGACACCGGTGGTCCTCGTCACGTTCCCAGCGACGGATGCGATAACATTCTGCTGACAATGCGTCTGGGAGAGTGGCGTGACTCTAGAATGTTCCGAGAAAGGTGTTATGGGAACATAACTCCTCCCCCCTTAGCTCGAAGTTATTGGGAATACGTAGTTTTCCAATAACTTCGCTTACATCTAACGAGTAACTAACAAAACGGGTGGCTGAGGCTGGTTCTCATGTTGATTGACATGTAATTCACTAACCTGCTCTCTTCCACGCCTTACTATGATTATATTCTTATATCTAAGGTAAACTAAATAACTAACACATGATACAATTATTAACACATACAGTACTATAATAGCGACACTGACACTGTTGAGATTTTCACCATATTGCCCATAATCACTTTTATCACTTTTCACACTTTTCTTTAACAGGTAGTTTAGATGCTGTACGTCGGCTAGGTCGATCCCCTTGAGATCGATGGGTTCGGTGTTTGCTATAAGGCTATTTCGCTGCTGTTCGTGGGTGAATACATCAGGTAAGGTAATGATCGGAACGGGATTGTATTCCGTATCCAGTGGGTGATAATGACGTCCGTATATTACGATCTCATCTATTGACACGTCACATGATTCAAGAGTGGTTAGTAAGTATGTTCCTTGCAGGGTATTACGGGTGACATCATGGCTACAAGTCTGAGTAAGTATCTTGTCGTATTTAAAGTACAATATCCAACGGGTTGATCCTATCCTCTGGAGCTTGAGATCCTCTGATAGGACCTTACGCGGAAAGCACCGGGACAGGTTGCGCTGGTACTCCATCAGCTGCTCGATACAGGTCTCAGGGGCATATGGAATAAGGTCATCTTCAGAACATAAGTATTCGTTAGCGGTTATTTCCTGGCATGGACGGGCGGTTGGACGATATTTCTTACCTTCTACTAGCAGGAAAGGATATTCGGGAATAATGACGAAGGTTTGGGAATCGTGTGATACGGGTAAGGGGTACAATTTGAAATAATTATAAGTACTATTAATAACTAATGGAACATCAATTATAAACCTTATTTCATCATCTTTAAGGTAAGCTCTCACGGAAAGTGTTTCTTCAATGTTAATTAAGTTTTGCTCACTAACTGAATACATTAAATTGTCATACTTTGACACTTCATGCAGAATGGTTAAGAGTTCATTCGAATCGATTACAGATTTGTGTAGTACAGATACCTTGCTAAGTGCTAGAGCTGTTTCTAAGTTGTTAAGTTTAATATACAAAGTTCTAAAGTTTGCAATGAACATATTCAGGACGTTAGTTAAGTATGATACGAAGATATACATGTTTTCTCTAGATAGATCTGTCACAATACTTTCTATGCGTTGTAAACGCTCATTCATAACTTTAGTATTTTCATCGATAACTTGAGTAGTGTTAAGGAAGTGGTCCATCATTTCGGATATAAGGGTGATTTTGTTTGAGATGCCCTGTTCTCGAGTCTTAATTTCAGAAATAAGTTTGTCGTATCGTATTGCGTCATCATGATCCAGATTACCGGTAACAATTTTTAAGATAGAGCCGAGGGGATTGATTAGACCGCGTTTGTATCTTTTGGAGGGAATCAATTGTTCTATTTTGTTTAGGGTTTCATCACGAAGGTAATTAACCTGGTTGGTTAATTCTAGAATTTCGTTGATATACGACCTATTCTGACTAATGATCCTCACGAAATCAGAATATTTCTCTACATTATAATTTGTATCTGTAATAATGCCTTTGAGGTTAGTGACCTTAATGATTGACCACTTATTATGTTGCAGGAAAGCACGACCTTGTTTGACCGGTAATATACCTGGGTTTTGTTCAAGTTTTACCACTTGAAGGCCCTGGCTGTGGGGAACTTGGCAGAGGATGATCCTGATCATCGTCGTCCATAGTAGGACATGGCACCACCTGCGGAGGACGTTTAATGTTTTTAATAGGAGTTTTGGTGTATCTCTCGTTTATTTTGACTGGTACAATATTGCGTTCTATTTGTCCAGTGACTATGGCCTTATGGAACTTTGGTTTATCTTTAGATTGTCTTTTGTTTACAGCTTTGGCAAAGACCGTTTGTCCTATGCTTAAATCTGGTCCTGTCTCACCACCACGTTTCTTCACTATCTTTTCCTTAAAGGTATTCATTTTGTCAGAAAGGTGTTTATATAGTTCGTGTGTCCTTTTTTTGTGATCTTTTATTAACTGTTGCCTGTAAGATTTGTCAAAGTCAATATCGAACGCGGAATTAAGTTCTGTATGGCCGAATACGACTTCAAATGGAGTTAGGTCTGTTGCACTATGTATTGTGTTATTATAAGCCATAACGGCGTATGTCATTACGGATGCTGTGTCTGTGTACTTTCTTTCGTACTTGGCTAAGCGATAAATTTCGATTATTGTTGAATGAAAGCGTTCAATCATACCCATTGAACTGGGATTATTGGGTGTTCCTATATGCAGTTGTATCTTATGTAAATCCGTAAGTTCCTTAAGTAGTTCATTATTGAACTCAGTACCCGGGTCACAACTAATTTTGCGTGGGATACCGTAGAATGCAAAGTATTTTAATAAGGCCCTGACTATTTCTGGGGTGGATCTCGATGGCACTTCGATAGCTTGTCCGATTTTGCTAAATGCGTCTATAAGAGTAAGATATTGTTTGGATTCTATTGAAAATGTATCAATGAAGATCTCTTGAAACGGAGCATCATGTGTTTGTGTAAGTTGTAACATCGGTTTTATTGGTTTACGGTCATATTTGGAGGCTCTACATTTTACACAGGCGTTAAGCATTGCCGCTACTGTCTCGTGCATATTTGGCCAGTAATAGCTACGCCTGATCCGTTTAATTGTTTCTGTGATTCCGCGGTGACATGTTTTCCCTTCGTGTATTTTATTAACGATCGCCTTTTGTTCTTTCTCATCTTCTATATATATGACTCGTTGTGTGCACTCGTGGAAATTAACTGTTCCTCTCTTAAATAATGTAATTATGACTTTACTAAAATCTTTGCGATGTTCTTCATTTTCGAAGTAAATGAAGTATTTGGTTTTTGGCTTGATGTACTTCTTTAAGAAGTCTTTTATTAGATCTTCGTTGTGTATGGGTAGGAACACTTCAAGTACTCTTTGATTATTTCTTGATAGATCCTTGACTTGCATATTATTACGGAACCAACTGAATACTAAAATTTGGTTTGGTTTGGTGTCTATTGCTTCGTGTAATATGGGAATACCTAGCGATTCCATATCGTTAGCGGAATGGATTGTCTCTGTGGAATCAGATTCGGATCGTACGGGGTATTGTGTTTGCTCGTTGGGTATATTTGTGTCGTGTATAGATTCGTGACTAACAGAAGCCGTACCTTCAGAATCAGATACTGTTAGAGTCCTTGAGTCATCTGAACGTCGTTTTGTCAGAGTCGCGATTTGTTCTGTCAGTTGTTCTAAATGTTCTTGTAGCTTGTGCTCACTATCGTCAATGTTAACTATCATAGAATCATTGTCGTCGTTTCCTAGTGCATTCAATTGTATACGGGATAGAGCATCGGCGTTCGCATTTTGTTTTCCGTTTTTATGTATTATATCAAAATCGTATTCTAGTAAGCGTAAGCGCCAGCGAGTTAGTTTGCTACTGACTTCTTTAAATTTATTCAACCAAGCAAGAGGCTGGTGATCCGTATATACTGTAAACTTTTTGCCGTATAGGTAAGGTCTAAAATGTTTTGTAGACCAGACTATGGCTAATAATTCTCGCTCAATTGCACTGTATTTTCTCTCTGTGTCTGTTAAGGTCCGGCTAGCGTATGCAACCGGTTTGTCGGATCCAACTGGTCCTTGTGATAGTACGGCGCCGATTGCTACTTCCGAGGCGTCTGTCGTCAGAATAAATGGTTTGGTCATGTCAGGGTATTGTAATATAGGAGCATTCACGAGGAGCTCTTTACACTTTTCAAATGCTTCTATGAACTTATCGTCTGTCACTACTCTTTTGCCCTTCTTAAGGCAAGCGGTCAAAGGTTGCGTGATTTTAGAGAAATCCTTGACAAACCTACGGTAGTAACCGACAAATCCTAAGAACCGTTTGATTTCTGTTTGAGTTTGTGGTATGGGATATTTCAGAACTGCTTGTATTTTGTCGTTGTTCGGTCGGAGTCCGTCTTTGGTCAAAGTATGTCCTAAGTACTGTACTTCCTTGCGTAAAAACTCAGATTTGTCAAGTTGTATTTTGATTCTTATAAGTCTCACCATGTGCTCTGGTAGATTATATAGGAACACATTTAGAGAGGTATTGTTGTATATAATTTGTTTAGCTTCTTTTAACTGTGCGGAATGATTTTGATTAACTTTAGATAATAGAACGGCCCGAACGTCCTGTATACGTCCACAAAATTCTAAGAATGTTTCATTAGGCCTAATTTTTAAAGTTTCTAATTCGATGGCTACACACTCCTCGCTTCGTGGGTCACCGAAATGTTGGAGAAGGAGGGCTTTTAATTCATCGTATGTTACGAAGTCGCTTCTTTCGCTAATTAAAGCCGCAGCTTTGCCCGATAGTCTACTCGTCACATATTGCATTAGGAACTCATTTCGCTCCTCGGTGCCTTGATAACGTTGAATAACATACTCACATTTTCTAAGAAATAAATTTAGAACTTTGGTGTCCCCATTAAACTCGGGGATGAGACCTAAAATTTCGCGTGGCACAGTTTGTTGATTTGCCAACAACCGCGGTAAATCAGCGGGCGCTGCTGGGGCTCCAAGTACCCTTTGTTCGTTAGCCATAATTATATAATTCTAGCGGACGTTATACAAATTCTATACCTAATAGTATTCCCTAAGATACTACACTATAACTTATATATATTTCCTTATACTATTCTATTATATGCCTAGCAAAACAACTCTAAGTTAAAGACATAAAAGGCTAAGCGCAATGAGATTCGCTTTCGACCTTAACGTAACCTAATGTGCAATTTTATTCACATACAAACTAAGTATAACAGTTTACAAAATTCAGGGAGTTTAGGGCAAGGTAGGAAGTAGAAGGATTTTACTGTACTCACTGTCCAATCGCCGAATAACTCGCCATAATTTTCCGGTCCCCTGTATCGTATTTGTTTGGTTCGAGGATAGCCGCGTAGCACGAATCACTGAGTCTAAGTATAGTCGCACTAACGGATGCCACTCGCGAACTTTCACTTAAATGTTCGGATTATACGAACGCGGACTTCGCGATGGCACGTGCCGGCTATCCTACCGGCTGCGCCAGATACTTTTCGGGAGCGACGAATTGAATTTTTAAAAACTATTAAATTGAATTAAGTTTATTAGTTATTATATTTAATAATTAATTAATATTAATTCTAAATTACACGTCCGCTTGTAGAGCTGGATACAATACGAATGGCTCTAGACACCGGTGGTCCTCGTCACGTTCCCAGCGACGGATGCGATAACATTCTGCTGACAATGCGTCTGGGAGAGTGGCGTGACTCTAGAATGTTCCGAGAAAGGTGTTATGGGAACATAACTATGTTGACCTCGCTGATACACTCGCTGATAGCTGCGATCTGTGGGTGGACAAACACAAGTACTATTTTGTATAGAGTACTAACTAATCGTCATTGCTACATTAGAGTACCGATATAAAACTGGGTAAAGAAGATTGGCCATGTAATTCTCATTACCTTCTACATACATATGAATAAGTATACTTAATGAAACTGTAAAGGTCAAAACGTCTGTACATCTATCTTATACGTCTTATATCCCATCTTATCCCTATTATAAACTTGAAAGTTGTATGTTCTCAGCCATGCCAAAACGGCTAATCGGATGAAATTTGGTATACAGATAAATTATCATCAGAATCATATCAGCGTAAGGAAGTTCACTGCTATACATATGCCCCTCCCATATAATTAGATTATAGTCAGAAATATCATATAGATATACTAAGGCTGTGCCGTGGTGGTAGGTACCGGCCTAGAATAGTACTCCCCCATCTCTTCTCGTGGGTGCCGTAAGAGTCGGCTAAGGGATCACGTACAAGAAGGTGTGTGGCAGCAGCGCCTTCTGAAGATAGCAAAACCATACTGCGCTCGCTAACCCGTATGCCAAGCGTGGCGAGTATTGGCAAATCCCCCCTGTATGGGGGAGGCATATGTCCAGCAGTGGACGCACATGGCTGAGAGAAGATACTAAGGCTACGTGTTCCTAACGTGTCAGGGGTGCTAAGGATGACCAACCCACCAGAGTCTAAAGCTTATTTCTTTTCTGTATGTCTTTTGTTACAAAACTTAATAAATGCTGAAAATTGGATGTACAGCTGTATCCCTTGTTATTGAGATTCCAAGGTAGGTTTCATACGGACGTCAGTTGTGATGTACGTAGACGTAGATTGTTCCCATGAAAGTCACCAGGTTAGGCCTAGACAATGAAACATTCTACAAGCGTTAACGCCAAATAAAACATAAACAATGTATGAGATTGACACTTCAATGCGATGTACTATGTGATCAACGAGAACGAATATTCATCGTTAGCGGTTAGAGAAAGAGAAACGATGCATATTGTCTAGGCCCGCTGACACGACCATAACTCTCAGATTATATTACCTATAGAGTGTAATTTTCTTGAAAAATATCACATTTTTATTTTATAGTTAATAATGACGGTTTTATTTAATAATGATGGACGAAACTCTTGATTATAATCTATTTGTCTCCGCTCCAACACCACTCCATAGATAACTCCTTTTCTGTTGATGTCTAAATTTGGAATGCTTTGCCTTTAGAATTAAAAAAAAACGTGAAACCTAAGGATAATTTTAAGCGACAAGTTAGTAATTATTACATTATAAAGTTTGTTGTAAGCCATATTATATATTCAATATAATATATTCAAAAGTATATAACTATCATCACAATATTATGCTCATGGTACCGACTTCGACAAGTTATTTCACACTTTTGAAGTCGGTTCCATTTTAGGCATTATTTTTATACTACGCCCTTTTAGTGACCTTTGCTACTTACGGGATCAATTGTGATTGTGTATGTTCACCGATTTCTTCGCCCTCAATAAGGAAGTCATCTAGATAGAAGTATCACTTTTCAATTATTGGAGTGTCGGTTCACCCAGTCGAAAGTTCTGATCTAACAAACATTTTAAAATACACTTGAATTGAGAACCTCCTCATTTTTTCGAAGTCGGTTAAAATATAATATAAAATCATTTAGGCGTGAAATACTTTCAGTTGGATTGTGATAAAATTTCTATGGGACAGTTAGAAAGCATATAGTCTGCCCTGATGAAAACACAACTACACAAATCTGTGTATAAAATAATCTACATAGTTCTAAAATAACAAACGTAAAAAAACACATCCGAATTGAGAATCTCCGCCTTCCCTTAGTTAGTAAAAAAGCCACAACCATAACGATATAATAATCTGAAAATTGGCCATGAGCCTGATTAATTTTAATATTTTGGAAATAAATATATTTATTTTATTTATAATAAAAATAACTAATCAAAGTAAAGACAACACCGCTTATTCTATTCTCAGCCCTTAACTGATCGGAATAAGATGAATAACAAAATAAAAGGATTAACAAGTGGATAAAAGGAAAAAGACAAGGGTAAAGCGTACGCGAGTCGCGCCACATCTGGCGGCCGCGTCGCGTCCGTGTCGGGAGCTCTGCTTGTTTTCTACTTATTCCTTGTTTATTTTAAGAATACGCGATTTGCTACGATGACGTACAGGAGTATCGCAGATCGTAACCACTTTAGAAGTGGCAATATTCAATATTTCTTCAAGTTCAGAATATCGCATGCCTTAATGGGTTGCCATGTTAGATCAAAAAACGTATCATAGAATTATTATTTTTTGCGGTAGTCTAAGGGTTTGATTCGTAGGAGACATCGCTATGATCTCATCTTCAGCACCAACATTATTATAGATAATCCTGATATAGGTTTCTATGAGGGGTTGAAGTTGCCAAGGGTTCCAATGCGCTGAATAATTGAAAGATGTTAGTTCGGGACGAACTAACGAACTATTATTCTGTTATTAGCGCCTATTCCACTTATCACTGCCAAGCTACCTATTCCTACTGATATATAAAACTATGTAAGCTTATGACTATTGTAAAGGCTGCTGGCACCTATGGATAGTCTAAAGGCCCCTCCACACGTCGGCGAACGCATCCGCAGATGACGTCTGCAGATGCGTGTGTCGACGTGTAGAGGGCGTGATTTGCGCGTCTGTGGTAAATATTTAACGTCTGCAGATGCGTCCGCCTCGAATCCGATTGTTGTCGGTTTTTGTGGCACGCATCCAAAGGCTCCATCGCGAACGTCCGGCGTCCTGTCCACAGGTCTGCCGACGGCGCCGAGGCATCAGTTTGATCGAAGGTGCGATTGAGAGTGAACGCGTGCTTCTTGTTTAATTCTCATAATACTAGGCGCATCTTTCGTAAAAACGCTTGGAATGAGTAAAAATATGAGCACCGAGGAAATTTTAGGTTTATTGAGCTATAGCAAACTGAAAATTGTCTGAATTCCAAAAAATATTAATTACTAAACGTTGATGTGCAAATGAGAGTTGAGTCTGTCCAGAATGAACAGACTGATAGACCTACAGACGTGTTGACAGCTCGTGCAAATTCATCTGCGGATGCGTCTGCCAACGTCCGTCACGTCGCTTCAACGCATCTGTTGACATGTAGAGGGGCCTTTATGCGATATTGTATGAGTGCGCAGTCCATACTCCACGTATACCTTTAAATTCAAATTCAAATTAATTTATTCCAGATAACATAGATCCAAAACAAAGTGAGTTAATTTAGAAACCACGGTAATTGTAGGAAAATATATGTATATCGCTGACTGTCCTTTGAGTTTACAGATTAGGTTGTGGTACTGCCCTAGGTTAGCATATTTGTTGTGTAACAGTACGGCACTCGCCCGTCTTACGGGTAGAGTAGGTATTACCTACTAGACAGAAAATACATAATACCTCTGAATCACGTTGTTTACCCCAGAAACACAGATTACCTTCATTTATTGCGTCATACAAAGGTGAGGGTCTTCTGCCAAATATTATTTTGGTAATGTCATCATCCCTTGATACAAAAATACGTATACGTCCATTGATATAGGTAGGTATTTCATTTATTACAACATTATTGCATGCATTCTTGCTAGACTCAAAACGAGAACTCGTGTAGGTGTGCAAAATTTCATGACGGTGACGGAAGGAAAAGAGATATCCCAGGAATCTTAGATAATATAGATGATCCAAGTAAGCCAGGAACTAGCAGTGTGAGATGTCTACCTACTACAGACCATTTAAAACTTAAATATCCCTTTTTTAAATTTAACCGTTGTTTTGTTTACTGGCCCTGTCTACATTATTCGTTCACCGTTCACTTTAGCAGCTAATAATTACAAAGTTTATTAGCGCGCGATCCTCTAAGTTCCCGTTAGTTTCGCAAGTGTCCGCAATAAATATAGTGGCGCCAGCGTCGCGTGAGTCAGCATCGGCGACACGACGACGAAGCGGCGCGGGAGCAGCTTGTCAATTTTTTCAGTGTCCCGTCTATTTTCAGATATGTAAAGCGCTTTGAGGACATAATTCGTATTCGTAAATGCAAAATGAAGCAAAAATGGGCTTCTAATTTTGATAACGTTGCGATCCTTTATTGAGAAAGTTAAATAAGCAAGATGTTCTCAATCCTGTTGTATTATTAACCGACTTTGAAAACATTACGAGTTTAGACTTTGACTTATGGCGGAATTATTTTTTATGTTTACTGCTTCAGGACTTTATCACCTACGGATAACAGCTTGTTCGGGAGGCTGGAAGTCATCAAACCTGCGTTGTAGATGATTCGTGATGGCTCTCGAGAACAGCTTGTTAACATGGCTGAAAACATAGGAATTTTCTTTTAGATGGAACACCTAGGTTTTCTGTTAGGTGTTCTACAAGAACCGATATTTTTCGCGAAATATAATATCTTCTTTATTGCACAGCACCGACGTAAGAGTGATTCCTGTCCCAAGTGATGGAGTCTCCAAGTAGATCCTGCAACGCAAAAAAATGTGAATGAAAACTGCCATTACGTATATAAATATAAAATATGTCCTATAATATAAAAAAGGCGATGGTGATCGCTTGGAAGGAGGTTTACCACCTCTTTAAAAAAAATGTTATTAAAAAAATGGAACCGACTGGAACATTCAAAACTGTGAAATAACTTGTTGGAGTGGGTTCCATTTTTTTGGTAATTTTTTTATTTCACCTTTTTAGTTACCTTTGCTACTCACGGGATCAATTGGCATTGTGTATGTTCACCGATTTCTTACCCGCAACTTTAATGTCATCGACGTAGGTATGCGTAATGCGTCGCACTTTTCAGTTAATGGAGTGTAATTCAAAAACCGTTTGACCGATTTCGATGAAATTGAAATGGGAAGTGGGAACCACACGGGAAGCACAAGCTTTCAATTAAATAGAGAACAATCAAAATCGGTTCACCCAGTCGAAAGTTCTGAGGTAACAAACATTTAAAAAGACACGTACAGTCGATTGATAACCTCCTTCTTCTTAAGTCGGTAAAAAAATGTAATCATTTTGGGTGCACTGCCAAAACTTATGCACAAAATATTGAAGAACATATTTTGCAATACTCATTATTACCTACAAAAAGTCCACGAGGCCGCGCGTCTATTTTTTATTAAGCAACCTTATTACTTAGTGCATAAAGTGTATGAAGTTCTATCAGCGTTACGAGATTTACTGTGTTTATAATAACTTCTAATAAGTGCTATATAACAAATTGTGTATGTACATTATTTGTTACCAGGTCTGGACGTCAGGACAGACGACCTGACTAAGATCGCAGGCTAGGGCTGGATGCGGGCCGCTTCCAACCAGTCCTTGTGGAAATCAATGGGGGAGGCCTATGTCCAGCAGTGGACGTCCTATGGCTGAGATGATGATGATGATGATTATTTGTAAACGCTGCAAACAAAATATTTTTCATTTTCAATAACACATTTTTGTTCAAATTGGTCCATTCAAACATGAGCACGATATAAAGGTGAAATTTTTTATTGGAAATTCTCGTACAGTCCGACACCGAGCTCGACGGCGAGCTCGAGGCAAAAACATCCTGGTTAGATTCTCTCCAAATACTCACAGAGCAAACATCCTTAGGGCCCACTTACGGACCACTTTGGTACCGGGGCAAGTCGATCCGATAACTCCCTGTCCTGGCGACAGCTCAAGCCGAGGTCCGAACCTCAGTGGTGCCCTTATAAGCTAGTCGCTGAGCACCATCTGTGCCCCCCCCCCCCCCCCCCCCCCCCCCTCCGGTGAAGCTGTATATGCCGGTAGAGGCAAACAGCATTAGTCCGTTAAAAAAATTGGAAATTCTCGTGAGTTTGACACATTAGGTCATTCAGGTGAGTTTACGCTGCCAGATCGCGGCGACCACTGAGGATGAGCATCGGACATGCTCGAAACCTAGGTCGAAACTTCGACTATAAACGTGAGTAAAGCCGGATACCACATATATATAATAAAGGTGTAATGGCGAAATTCGCGCGACAGCTAATAAACAAACAAAACATATCTCGAAATTAATTGTTCCCCGCAGGCAAGAGGTTAACTATGAACGGATACATTTTCTTTTATATCACACTCTATATAAGACGGATACATAACATCAGACTAATATCATAGACAAATATTGTATATATTTGTTTATGCTAATATATACATATTATAAATGCGAAAGTTCGTGATATGGATGTATAGATGTATGGATGTTTGTCCCTCTGTCACGCAAAAACTACTGAACGGATGTAGATTAAATTTGGAAAATAGATAGTTAATACCCTGGATTAACACATAGGCTTATTTTCATCACCATCATCATCATCATGACCGTTATTCATCACCGGAACATAAAACGGATTTGGCTGAAACTTTGTGAGTAGATAGTTCAGGTCTGGCAATAACACATATGCTACTTGCATCATCATCATCATTCATCACCACGACGGATTTGTATGAAATTTAGAACACAAATTGTGGGTGAAACCGCGGGGCGTAGTTAGTTATTACCTACATATTTTAAGTAGTAGGGATAAAGGACAATTGTAGTTTAAAGTGGTAACATTCCGTATCTATGTGCACCCTTCCTGTTCGCACCCCGCCGAGCCGAGGGCGGCTGGCGCGTCGCACTGGCGCCCGTCGCGTCAACTTGGCGCCCCCACACTACAGCTCCTAGGGTACACTCGTACAGTACACTGTACTACAATCTAAGCTTTTATTGTTATGTCGCCTGTAACGGCGGTACATTTAATTACGATCGATTCATTTCCATTTATGTTTATTGATGTTAAGAAGAATCTCATAAGTACCTTGTGGTTTTATTATCCGCCGCTGAAACAATAATGCTCGATGCCGTGACTTTTTTTTTGCGCAAATGCAATTAGATGCATATTTTAAATGGTTCTTTCGGTTTTAATCAATGATGTTTTACTAAAGATGACGTATATTCATACTGCGCGGTGCTCAGATTTTGTTCCTTTACGACATACACATGCTTACTACGACAGATAATACGGTACAAATAATAAAGAAAAGGATAGCTATATGCTTAGACATGCGCTTGAAATAAGCGTCGTAATGAAAATTACTACATCATCATCATCATCTCAGCCATAGGACGTCCACAGCTGGACATATGCCTCCCCCATTGATTTCCACAAGAACCTGTTGGAAGCGGCCCGGATCCAGCCCTTGCCTGCGATCTTAGTCAGGTCGTCTGTCCACCTGGTCGGTGGCCGTTACTATTATTACTACAATTGAGTTAATTTTGCCGCCTCAGTTTCCGCGCGCTTTTGCGACATCTATCTCATATAAAATCATTGGTCTTAATACTAATATAATATGTAACTAAAATACACATCTTATTTAAATTTGGAATCCAACCCAAATAAAGTAAAAAAAATACTAAAGGACGTGACAAACCAAGTGCAGAGCGCGAGTAGGTAGGTATGCATATGGATACTATTTTAAAGATCTTTGCTTTGTAATATCTTTATTTCGTTCTGTAACTCTTATAATTTGTAAATATTTAGTTTTGTACAGCTTACCTGTAACTTTCCTTGCTTTTAATACTTTATATTATCATTTTATAAATTCCTCTTAGTAAATATATGCATCCTTTACATGCTTTCGTTTCATATTGCTGAAATTATATAAAATATCCATATTTCTTATACAATTTTGTTGTTTTGATTTTTAATTGTCAGCCATTGACAAACTTCAATTTGTCACTATTCTTTTTTTTTAATTTAATTTTTCGTAAAGGTTGCATATAAAACTAACAATGTATTCTATATTACTTCTTTCTTCAAATAATTTAAATTACAAATGGAATACTGCTCCAAAAGTATTCTGTCATCTCTATGGGGATAAACTGTAAGAAAAATACCATCTCTCCCCCAAGGAGCAATAGGGGTACAGATGGTGCATTTTAAAAGCAAAACGTTACCGTCTATCTCCGAGGGGACAGATGGTAAATTGTTATTACCGTTTGACCCCCTTTATGATTGACTTATTGGAGAATTGTAAGCAACAACATAAACTATTGTCTAATCTGTGGCTGGGTGAGACTTACCGATTCCGCCGTGAACGAGTTTGGCGTGCATTAGAACAGAACTGGTTTTGTGTCAATAATATTATTGTATATGTAAAACGTGTAGGTACCTATGTAATTTTACTGATCGACCTCTGCGCGGTTGCAACGACATACGCGAGCTAAGCAAAATAATCAAAGATTGGATCAGGTCCAATTCCCCGAAGGCGGTACTGAGACTCTGGTCCGGGTTTTTAAAGTTATGGTAATCAAAATGGTAAACAATAGTAATAAATTGAACAATTTTGAATAGGTTTTTCGATCAGTATTCTGACAATCAGAGGCAGAGGCCAAAATATCCAAACTTTTCTCATTAGTTTTAACCACTACTGAAGAAAACTAATTAGGTATTTGAGAGATATTCAATGACTACTAATGATTACCACTGCATTCAGTTTAATTCAATAACTTTATTTGCAATTTAAAATAGTATAAGTAGAGGTATATTATGATTTAAAATATAAACAATGTTTTAGTCCGCCATAACAATATCGTATGAGATATGCAAGTGTCAACTTACTGTATATTCTAAATGTCAAAACTATACAATATCAATCACATTATAATTGGTACTATTTGTCAACTGCAGGCTTCTGAAAATCTTTTGCAGAATTAAACCGTTCACTAACCAACCATTACTCAAATCTGTACTTATTTAGTTTATATGACGTATAAACTGCGATCGGGTAATGATTAAATGTTTCGGAATTGAATTAATAAGAGGTTCCATGCCATGTGACCATTAACAATTGGTTTCCTCAACTATGGATAAAAAACCAGCCAAGTTCGCTTGTTCGGTCGATTATGTAAGTCCGCTCCGCTGTCTTTAATATAAACGTCTAGACTAGAAGGTTCAGATTTCCCAACGCTGCTGGTTAAAATTCATTGAGTGGAAGTTTCCTAATGCATCTATTTAGTATGAACGATGACCATTGTCGGCACCTTTGTGGTCACAATCCACATTAGATCAGGACGTGCGTTCGATGCAGTTACACTTTATGGTTTCTTGGGGATTTCGATAAGGCGAAGATGGTTCGATACTTCGAGAGCATGACAAATGGAGCTCAATGTGGGGTGACCACGGGGACTGTATCGGTAGAAAAAATAACTTTCGTTGGTGTCATGAGAACGTCCTGCACTACATGTACCTTTTTGCAGTTTTTGGTTAGGTGTAGGCATTCGACTGTTTATATCGAATTGTTCAGTAGAAAATTTAGAGGTTTTTTTTATTTTTATACTGTATAGATACGTTTGACCATTATCTCACTTGATAGTCAGTGACGATGTGGTCGAAGATGTTATCACGCTAGACACAGAATGCTCACTGGCTCTCAAGGACTGCTGCCTGAAGACACTTCAGCTTGTACGCCGCAAAGTCATTAGCGCTAAACCAACGAGGTCGATGAAGCTTGTAGCGACAAAGCTGTGGTGAAAATGAGATAAACTTCATAGTTTAAAACTTTCAGCCCGCTGCCAAGTCACAAAATGGTTAGCGCATTCTCATTTTTAATAATTTCTCTATATTTTATAGGTCATTCAAGACATTATACTCGAAGGTGCCAGCCTCTCCGTCAAACAATATCGCCGCTCTTACCGGGCCAGATGACACACTTTTTCCCATCTGACCAGGTACCGGGTCAGATTGGACCAAGTAAGTAAGTCATCTTTAAACTGCCTGCTAAAATTAGGATTATAAACATCATGGATACATACGTGCTCTTGTAACTGTTTTTAGGCACGTATGTGCCTGAAACCTTAATTGAGATTTAGTATACACCGTCATAATACATTTTATTAGTTAATTTATAATCTAATATTTAAAAATCTCGTGTCACAATGTTTCTTAAATTTCATTTTTTATACGCTCAATAATGGCTCTCAACGATACTCTTAAACTTAATCCAAACATCGACTTATTTGCGAGTAGTTCGGCGTCAATACACACGGCACTAACCAACACTCTGGTTGTACCTTACGACATTAGTTAGTTTTTTGTATTGTAAATCGTATCTATTTTTTCTAGACTTTATGTACTATTACTGTACATCTCCATTATCTGTGGAGGCTTGTAAATGGCTCTTCCTTATAATATTTGTTGTGCTAATTTGTAACTTTAGCTGTACGCCACCCTAAGAAAATAAATTAATATAAAATAAAATTAACGAACTTCTCCTAAACGGCTTTCCTGATATTTTTTAGTACCTATATATTTGGTAGGTTGAAAACAGGTCACCTACTCCCCATTTTTTATCTCGATTTTAGTATTTTTTCATGAACAAATATCAAAGGAATGTAACCGCCGACCATTGACTTGAAGTATATATATAAATGAAATGTCGCCGTGTATCTTTAACATTTCGACAATTTTTATGGCAGAACAACGTTTCCCATGTCTGCTAGTAATAGTATTATATATTATGAGATTATTGCGATCAGTACCTGACGTGTAACACTATCCAGTAATCGTGTTCTCGGGTACTGGATGATATCTATGAAAAAATTACAAAGTATATTTATGTCAAAGGCCCCCCTTTTAAATCAAAAGTGGCTCCGGTGCACACAATCGCTGTTATAATTTTAAATTAACCAGTTGGAATCACCACCTCTGGCTAAATAAAGTTCATAAATTATTAACAATAGTTTTAAAAATCTAAATAAACACGCTTTTTTCTCTCGACTCTGGTAAAGATAATGGGGACAAACTATTTAAATTAATGTATTGTCATCGGTTCTTGATAAGTGTGCAAAGTTTCAAATTCAAACAACGTTTCGATGGTGGTGAAAATGTCTTTCAAATTTTCCCAAAAACACAGCTCGTAATAGAAGCTTGTTATGCATAGGTATTAATATTCTGAGTTAATGCGTGACTTAAGTACCATATAGCTTATCTTCGTAAATATGCATATTTGTGGTCACACCCTGCTCATAAAACGCTTTACAGGAACTGTTTTGATAGGCAACAATAAACTCGTAGCTACGTGCAATATATCACGCATTGTTTCTTGTACTTACAACAACGGTAAGGTATAATGTGTTATTACAATTAATTAATATGTAATTGTATTAGCCTTTGGCCACTGGTAAAGAAAAATTTTACACTCGTAATATGCGCTAAAAGCAATAGCACCTTCAAGAGAAGTAGCATTCTATGTGAGAATTCGCCCGGGGAAGTACTACGACCTTATTGCAGTTAGTGTGTTCGCATTAGTGTGTTCCGGCTTGAAGGGTATGGTTTCCGGTAAAATTACTATTACATACATGAGACTTTATGATGGACTTTATATCTCCGTGTGACGGGTGCACTGCGGTACTCTACGAATTTTGTGTGTATGTGTGTATGTTTGTTACATCTTCACGCTCAAACGGCTACACCGATTTCGATTAAATTGTATTGAGATAGTGTAAACCCTGGATTAACACGTAGGCTAGTTTTATCCCGGAAAAAGTATCGTTCCCGTGGGATAATTGAGGTAGCAGGAAAACCGTAATCCACGCGGGTGAAACCGCGGGGCGCTGCTAATTATTGTAATAATTTCAAAGTCAATTGCATCCTGTATTTTGGTTATACCTATTTCGTATTTAATAGGAGTATAGTTTTATCAGCCCAAACCGCAAGCTTTGGTATTCAACACGTCGCTTGTCCAATAACAATACGCATTTTACAACGCTGTGCGCTAGCCGGGAAAACCCAGTACTGTTTGGTTCAAACGCCATTTTAACTTGACCCGACCCTTGTTACCAAGTAGATATATGAAATGGGTACCTACTTTACAGAACCTAGGTGCCTCTTGTTATATTTAAACCTAGGACCTACTTAGGTTGTCTTTTCCTTCATACTAATCAAATATATAAAATCACGTAGTGTTACGGTCTCGGACAGTTTAAAAAAGATTGGGTTTTTATAGCAACGATGTTTGTGGACACTCCTCTGAAACTGACAATAGGTCGTAAAGTAAATTGCCCCGAACAGACTGGCAGAATAACCTGAAAAGACTGTATTCTTTGAGGGTGGAATATTATTAAACAAATTATTGTTCCCTCTTCAAGCAAATAGTGAAAATGTTCATTATTACAGAGTTCTGTGGTAACGAATGTTAAAAATAGCAATTGAATTGAGAACCTCATTTTATTTTCGGGGCCTACCGCCTTATAAATCATCATTTACTCATATTAAGTCTATAAGAAAATTAATAACGCTTTGCAGATTTATCTTCTTTCATGATTTTATAATTATCTTACAATACGACTATTTGATGAGCCGACACAGAAATGTTACAATACCTCTCCTAATATAAATATCAATCTTTTAATCACCCATTGTCTCATCAGTGTGTTTTCTTGTTTCCGTTTTCACAACCAATCAAATATCAATTAGTTTAATTACATTAAAATTTACTATGGTGACAGGGTACTTTAGGGTACTACCTGCCTGCGGCCGGGCTAGCTTCAGTTTGAAAACCTTGCAAAACCGCGGGGCGCAGCTAGTTTTATATAATGGCAATGAAATCTTTTATTCGCGGCAACGCAGAGGTTCATGTGATGGTTCGCCGTTGATACTGTGAGTACAAGGTTCACGTTATGTTGGTCAGTTGTGTACCACAGATTATACAACAGTTGTTAAGTACATTAATATTGCGCAGTTGCGCAGTGGCAGGAGAAAGTGCCTGGATGCGGTTGTAAATATTTTGTACTTACATAAAACTTTTTTTAAATTTGCATAATATTAGTAAGTATTAATAAAAGAAGTTTGTTGCCTCTAAATCTCAGTACCCTCAGTATCCTTCACATGAACTATGGGAATAGTATTTTTAAAAAATAGATGTTTTTACTGTACATAATTATATTTGGTGGGTTTAAAAAACACATTTCGAGTACCCGCCTGGGTAGGCGCGGGTGCTCGAAGCACCCTACCACCATACAGGGAATTTGATTACGGTTTTACCTTCACCGGAAGCTCAAACCGGTAGTGGGGGTCGAACCAGCGTCTGTCAGTTTGACAGCCGACGCTACAACCGCTGAGCTATCATCGCTCCGATAAAACTAAAATATAAACAAAGCTGGGCTTTGTTTATATTAAATCCCAACCGCGACATTGGCAATGAACATGACATTTACGGAATATTTGCGCTGTCATTTACCCCATTTATAAAGGTACCTACATATGTAAATTTATCAAAATATTCCAGAGAAACATTCAGTAAACAGAGCCATTTTACGTATCTATTTGTTTGAATGAATTAATGAGCAATGAAGTAAACATCAAGAACCACAAATGGAATTGTACTTAATTTATATAAATTAGCGCTAGTTTTGTTTGTAGCGATGTTTATACGAACAAGTACGGTCGCGAACAGGATGGGTGACCGCTAGTGGACTATCTATATTAATAACAGCGAAGTTGCTAGATGACAGTAAAAAAAAATATAATCCATAAATTGACAGCGGACAGTTGCAATGACAATGTGCGCCAGTGCAGCGCCTCGTGTGTCCAAATAAAAAAACGTATAATCGGTAATTTTATTCCGAAAAGTTACTAAGGTCACAAGTGTAACTAATGGGGCCTCAGGCGTACGGGTCAAGGCGAGCAGCTTGAATAGATACACGACTTTACTTACATACCCATAATAAAGTAAATAATTTTTAACACTTAACATTGCATGATCTTATTTGGTAAGTTAATGTGTAGTAAAATCTTAATGCAATGTATGAGTTACGTGGTAATTTTTATTGACAGCCAACAAAAAGCTATTTCCATGGTCATAAAAGATAATACACATGTGTATTATCTTTTATGACCATGGAAATAGCTTCTACCTTGTATTGTATGATGATGGTGTTATGAGAATCGCGGAATTAAAATTATTCAAACAATGAGAACGCAAAGGAGTGCAATAGTTATTTCACACTTTTGAGTGTAGAAGTCGGTTCCATTTTTTGGCAAATATTTTTTTTCACCATTTTCAGTGACCTTTGCTATTCACGGGATTAATAAATTATTAAATAATACAAGAAGGAAGTATTTCGGCCCTAGAGGTATAGGCTGCTATAGCTTAGTTGGACAAAGCGACAGGACGGTATTCTGTAGTCGTGGGTTCAAGTCCCACTAGCAGCCGAATTTTTTCCTTCAAATATTTGAACTTAATTAATTATTGTCATTCACCCTTAATAAGGACATCATTTGGATAGACGTAACACTTTACAGTTATTGGAGTAAACTCAGAAACCGCTTGACCGATTTCGATGAATTTTAAATGGAACCTCGGAGGTATAACTCTATTAAACAAAAAAAGAATAGGTAATCAAAATCGGTTCATAAACGATGAAGTTATTCGCGACACACATAAAAAAAGATACGGTCGAATTGACAAACCTCCTTCTTTTTAGAAGTCGGTTTGTCAATTCGTTAAAGTTCGCAGTTAAAAATAGGGATCCTTGCTAAAACTTCAAATGTAGTCGAGGGAAGTACTATCCGTAGAAGTACTAAAGTCACCGACATAGCCCAGCGGAACAGCAAATTGAAATAGCAGTGGGTAGGGCACATATTATAGAATGCAGAACTAACGGCCGTTGGGATCGAAAGGTTCTACAACAGACAGGGAAGCGTAGCGTAGGATATCCACGGTGGACAAGATGGACAAACGACCTAACCAACTTCACTAGAAGAGCCTGGATGCGGACCGCTTTCAACCAGTAGGTAGGTACTTGTCAAGATCAATGAGGGATGTATGTCCACCTGTGGACATATTTTGTTCGACATGATGATGAAGAAAATCTACAGTCATAAAGTGCAAAAAACTGTTCGAATGTTAGGTCAGAACGGTTTCCGAAGTAATGGGAATATGTTTTAGAAATCAATTACGTCTTCCAGAAAAGACTTGGTTTGTGATGTTCGTTTTATAGCGAAGGTATGTTTTAATAATCAGTACGATTACTTTGCAATTGTTTACAAACATAAATATAGGTTTGTGTAAACAAGATAAACAAGTTTAAATCCCTAATCAGCAAGAGAAATCAAAACAACAATGACGCCACATTCCGACTGTCACGAGAACGCTGTTAAATCACCTTGCGCTGTTACGGAATTCACCGAATGTACCACTTTTCTTTTTCTAGTGATATATGAGCCGGGTAAAGAATGCATTCACCCAAATACTGGACACACGGTGCACGGTCCAAATCACAAGGGAAAATATATTTTGTTACAAACATAGAGAGTCTAAAGAATGAATCGTTGTTATTATCAGCTTATTTTTGTTTTGTAAGTATCTGACGTGTTGTGTTGTTCCATTGAATAATTTCAAAGAGGTTGTATTGAAAAGAGGAGTGATACTTAGATGGATTAGATACGGTTAAACGGGACCTACTTTGTAGTAGGTATCTACTGTCAGGGCGGCAAGGGCTGTAGGAATTTAACAAAATAAATTCGTATCTAATCAACAATATTATACATGTTGCGATAAAACTCGTTACCATTTCTTTACTATACCTACTATAATATTATGTAAGTATATAACCTACCCAACAAACTAAGTTGTCTATAAATATTCTTAATACGTTAATTATTATTATATTAATTCTTATTCGTCCATTAATTTGTTTTGTTAACTAATTTGGCTATTTGTGGAAATTTATAATTGGCCTTCAGTGAATGTTTACTTATCACGTTTTATCGGCTAGCTGTTAATTTCCCTAAAATTTTTAAAATAAAATAAAATACTTATTTTGAAAGATAGCTAGACCTACTCACACGTTTATTTTAATTTATTAAAAGTAGGTATGTTTTATCAGTATAAACCTATCGAGAGGATTATACGTACCTAATGGTGTAAAGGTTTATACTATACCGAGATACTCTTACTGATAAAAGGAAAGCTAAGTGCTTCACGAACAGTATTCTTATAAATGGTATTTTATTCAAGTTTATACCTAACACATAAAAACAAAAAAAATGAGCTGAAACGACTCATTTTATTTTATATTTACCAAATGCTAATTTTTTTACAGGCACGGCACATAACTCGAAGAACCGATGGCCTTTGGGGTCGAAAGGTTCTCGAATGGAGACCACGGACTGCCAAGCGCAGCATAGGACGGCCACCGACAAGGTGACAAACGACCCTAAGGTCACAGGTAAGGGCTGGATGAAGGCCGCATCCATCCGGTTCTTATGGAAAACAATGGGGGAGGCATAATATGTCCAGCAGTGGACGTCCTATGCCTGAGATGATGACGATGATGATTTTTTTCTGTAATATCAATGACTGAAACCTGACTTTGAACCAGGGTAGGGTACCTCTGATATTCTGTGATTAATGTTGTGCAATAAATTGTAACAAAGGCGGTAGGTAACCCAGATTTGTTATCAAACATGCGTAGTAAGTATGATGTGTATTGTACCCACTTAGGTACGCTGCTCGAGAACAAAACGATTATTAGATCCTATAGTTTTAGTACGAAACTTTTCAAAGGCAAATACATTAGAATATATTTATTTCAGGTATGTAAATATAATTTACTTAAAAATAATAATAACATATAAAGCATATATATATAATATATTATAAGCATATAACTAAGGCTGCTGTTCACCAAAATTTAAACGTCCGATTACCAATTAACCGTCGGTTAACTGTATGGTAAAAACTGTTTGACACACGGTTAAATTGACAATCTGACGTTTGAAATTTTAGTGAACAGTAGCGCTAAATAATATAGATTAACTTATCATTTAACTTTCCTTGGTTCAAAGATTTTATAAATTTGAAAAATTGTGTTTTGAGTGTTTGACCGTAAGTGAGAAGGAGAACCACACCAACTATCAATATTTTATTCTATGTCTATGATAACGGCTGCCTTTTTTGTGAAAAGAAGACTTTAAAGCATTTTTGGACTAACCATTTGTAATTAAATTACATATGTGTCTGGGTGTGTATATGTATATAAGTATATATATCAGTCATCAGGTTACCATAGTACAGGCTCTGCCTAGTTTGGGACCTGAAGACCTTGTGTGAATGTTAATAAATAAAATAAAATAAAATAAAAAATAAATATATTAATTTAAAAAAGTTTTTGGTTATCGTGTGTAATTTTTGATTGGAAATTCTCGTGAGTTTGACACATTATTAATATGTGGTATCCGGCTTTACTCACGTTTATAGTCGAAGTTTCGACCTAGGTTTCGAGCATGTCCGATGCTTATCCTCAGGTGAGTATACGCTGCCGTAAACGTGAGTAAAGCCGGATACCACATATATATAATATCGTGTGTAATGACCAAAAATATGGAGTAAAAACACGAAATACGCCTTACTAATAGGTATTATTAGTTGAAAACATGGTAGGTAGGTAGGTAAGTTACAAAAACAAACTTGAAACATGGAATATCGCTATCTATGCAGTGTAGGTATTCCACTTGTTATCGGATATTCTGTGATTATTTTTAGTGCATATTTAATTTAATTTTACTTTATATTTACTTTTTAGTCCTTATAAATGTGTTTTAATGTAAGAATATAAATGTAACTATATGTAGCTACATACATATACTTACTTACATTTATATTCTTACAATAACTTCCATACTATGTATTTCATTACCTATTAATATTAATGACCTTGTCGATAGCAGCTTCATCGTTGTTACAAAAACTGATGAAAAGAATGGTAGGTAATTAATAACGTTACAGCATAGGTATAGCTATGCTTATAGCGCCGGAAGTACGTCCAAATATGCAAAAATCTTGCGTGTTCAAAAAGGTTAGCTATGTTTTATCATACCTATTACATATATAGGTAGGTGGATATAGTTGCAGCGCACGATTTTATCTAGACAGCAAGCTCTCTTGGCCTCGCAATCAATGCCAAACAATTCTGAGATAATATAAGTAGGTAGGTAGCTATGCTAGCCTTTGTTAGGGATCGCATAAATTCAAAAGGTAGATATTTTTTTTAATTTGTTTATCAACAACTGACGTTTTGAGTTACTACTTACACACACATAGGTACTGTGTTGTACAATACCAAGAATAATGTAATATCGGCCTGTTGGGCCGGCCTAGCGAGGTCTTATTTTGTTATTTCGGGGAAAATATCTAATAACTAACATAAGCCAAACACGCAACAACAGGCTACGCTGTGCGCCGCGCGCCGTCTCGCGTGTTATCGTGGCAGGTGGCGAAAACATCCTTGAAATTGAGCCACTCCCAAATACTACGATGCTTCCTCCTATTATAAGCGATAAACAATTTATAATAAATAATTAAAACTGAAAATGATGTTCTTAAAGGAGGAAGTGATCATATTGAACTATTTGACCCCCGACTGAATCATCTTCGTACTTGTATTATTATTTACACGAGCCAATCAGCCAGCTTCGCTTGCGTTGACTACAATATGACTACGATATCTACGAACTTTTTTATATAAAAATTCCTCAGACTTCTTCTATGAACTGTGGTAGTTATTAATTTTGAAATACTCATAAATGTAACACATAAGAGCCTTTTTTGGTGTCATGATGTAATTGTCGTTCTTGCTAGTTTTGCTATTCTACTTGGATTATAATTATTGTATCAATCATCATTTATTTATTTGCAAGAAAACAATGTCACTTCTTAGGTCTTATAAATACAAATTATTTCCCGTACTTACAAGTTTCAGTCTACAAGCAGATGTGCAAATATTTGAATTCTTATACCTAAAATCTACCACTTAAGTACTCCTTAACGCTATTAAAACATTTCTTTAAGAGCCAATCATTCAAAATGTTCTTAAATGTATTACCATCTAATATCTTAAGTTCGACATGTAATGGCTACCCAGATCTCATTTCTACCGCTATGCAATTACCTACAATGCAATCGAGATGGAGTTGCTATTTACTGGGATACCAAGTTTATTTATCATTACATTTAAATAATTTGCATTGTTTATGAATTGCTTGTCATATTAAATAAAACAATAGGCAACCCGGAGTCAAGTAAAAATGAAAGTTGCCCTAACTAGTACTAATTTGAAGCAATCCTTGGGGTTGAATTGTAAGTGTCGGCGGTCAAAGTGTCGCTGATCCGATCCCTGTATCCCACACCGAAAGCATGCACTGGCGGTGTGGGATACATCGTTATCAATAGCCACAGCACGTTGATATTGTACTTTCTACTAGCCTAGCTAGCTATCACCCACATGTTTGAAAAACTGTCATCATACACACAGAGTGCAGTACAGGTAGGCAACTGTTCTTGAGAGCCAGTCAACATTCTAGCGTAAATCAAACTTTAGACCTATAGGATTTATTTTGTGTACATCTATAATGTATAAAATTATATCCGACTATGTAACTTGGATCTGGGTAAAACGTGTCGATAAATCGATTGATAGAATGTGCAGCGTCACTATGTAACCTCACTATCAAAGAATGTATCCTCAGATAAAGAAATGCTATGTTAAAAAGATTACCAAACATTTTTTAGCTCATGATTACACTATCTCAACAACAAGGATGTACCCGAATTGATATCTAACAAATGACTGTCGTTCATTTAAAATTGCGACATAAACCACCAAGGATACGAAACCGCACAGCAACCAGAGCTCTGAAGCCACCAGAAAAAGAGTTTTTAGAGGTAACGGAAACAAAGCTTAAAGCAACATCTTCATCAGTCGCTCTGCACAATCTTGATGCGTACTGGATTTTTTTGAAAACGCTGTTTAATAATACCTCGAAGAAGTCGATGTGGATTTCAGACTAAACCTAGAAGCTCACACATCAGAGGAAGGATCTGAAATTAAAGGAACTTCAAGATCCAGCGGTGATAAAGGAATATGTAGATTTGTGTAGACTCATCGATAAGGTATGTCGGAAAGATATGGACAATTTTATCAATGACATATGCAGTATAAAGGACAAGGACGTCGGCGAAGATCCCCCACTTGCCATCACCGTAACCACGACCACGAGTGCACGACTAAAAAGAAGGAGAAGAAGAAGAAATGCAGTGCTAAAATACACTAAACATAATGATCACATATTACATATATAGTATTAGTACTGGCATTTGTTGCACTAAAACGCCAATACTTGGTAAAACTTTAAAAAGTAACTCTGTCGCTATTTGAATCATAAAGTAGAGCAATAGTTACTTATACTACTAAGACCAAAACGGACCTTAAGGATTATTTAATATGTAATAAATAAATATTTTACGAATATGTTATTAAAAATTAAACAAAAAAGGTAATTAGCCACAGCTACGCCTTTAAATCCACGGGTCTGCTTCTGAACAGACTAACAGTATGCATATAATGTTCTTACCTACACTGTACTCTACACAGGTAATCCACGTGTATCTATTCAGTAGCTAGCTAGGAGTGTTATCTGGCAGCCCATGAATATGTTCTAGGAAAACATTGAATGTTGCCAACTTCAATTACGCGAATAATTTCTCAATTTATCTTAGAATATCTAAGTCAGGGTTTTATACAAAGTAGTTAACTGGGCGAACGAACAATCATTGCTTGGAATATGAACACATTTTTATGGTAATAGAGGTTTTTCAGGGAAATCTATATAGATATGTATATTGATAGCCAAACCTTAGCGAAGTACCTACAAAATTTCTTCCAAATCATGCTTCCATGCGTTCCCTGCTTTGTATTGAAATGCTGTTATTCTTTGAGCCAAATATATGCCAGCGTTTTGGTCACGCGCCACATCTGTCGAATGATAATACATATTTGAAAATAATGATAAGATTTGGAAAATCCGATGAGCTCCCGACACCCTCGGGCCCAATGTCTGATCTCCAAACGGTTAACACACGGAAAAAATAAAACTGTTATAATGTTAAATACTATAAAAGTGGCTTGCTAATATTAAAAGGGCATCTGATCTTTAAATTTTATTTAAAAATTGTTTTAATATAACCTAAAACGATTTCATGACACCTAAAGCCGTGTTAACACACATTGATAACCTTTTAAAATGTATAACTTGTAAAGAGATTGATAAACAGCAAATGGAAGAAGAACCTGCCGTGTATGTAGTAGGTGAAAGAAAATAACTATAACATTAAAACATTAAAACCTAGGTTAGCATATTATCGCCGCTTTAATTGCTTCGCCGAATTAGGGGCGGCGCCACGCCAGCCCTAAAGTTTCTCGTTATAATGAAATTAATTAAATTAATTGATCGTTGGGCATGTAGACAACATATTGTATAAAACATAAGATAATGGATTGTCATAATTAAATATGTAATAAAATTAAAAACAAATATCAAAGTACAAAAAGTTCTCATGAAAACCTGTGGTGATGATGAACCTATAACGCTTACAAATAACTTGGCTTTGTTCAGTAGATCCAGAGATTACGCTCTAGTATCTCAAACACACAAACATTTACCTCTTTATAATATTAGTATAGATAATTTTGAATTTAGTACGGTACCTACACACTATGAGACGTCCAATCCAGACATGTATTACTACAACCTCAGATAAATAAAGTAACACTCAGACTACAATGGCCATATTTTGATCAAATACATAATTATATACATAGGTTTATTTATTTTTTTAACATTCACACAAGGTCTTCAGGTCCCAAACTAGGCAGAGCCTGTACTATGGTAACCTGAAGACTGATATATATACTTATATACATATACACACCCAGACACAGGTCAAACAGACATATTCATGCACACAAATGTTTGACCTGTCCGGGAATCGAACCCGGGACCAGCGGCTCAGAAGGCAGAGTGCTACCAACTGCGCCAACCGGCCAGTCAAGGTTCAAAACATACAACGAAATAAAAATAAACAACGCTTTTTTCTTCAGTTTGCCGTGTGGCATTACTTTCAAGAATAGGTTTTCAATACCTTATTTGTGATACTGCCGAATGGTGTTATTAAATATTTATCTCATAAACCATGGGTTAATAAAGTATTATTTGACATTTAAAAATTATTTACTTTTTTAAAACCTATAAGTTAACTGAGGTAAGTACCTAAATATTAAATAAACGTACTATTAAACTTATACATATTTTTTATGTTTGTTTACTGAACTGAATTGAGAGCAATGATCTTCTAAGGTCATTGATTGAGAGAGAAGATTTCAAGAATAGAGGAGATCTTTATTGAAGTCGGTTAATAATGCAGTAAAGCTTTTTGACTGGTTATTTTACTTTTCGTCAAAATCGAGTCGAGACTATAAATAGTATACTAATATTATTGTATACACACTTTTATTGACATGAATGTAAAACTAAAACTACGTACTTTATAAACCCAAATCAGACTCGTTTGAGTATTTGTTGCGTTTTACTTCTAATAGTTTCGAATTTTTCCATTCACGCACCACTTGTTTACCTCGGTATGTGTGCATGTACTCGTTTTTAAAGATTAATATCTAGATACCTAGTATAGGTACAAATTGCTTCAAGATTATAGGTATTATTTAGGCTTTAGATTTCGACACCGATATGTCTTTTCGTTTTATTTACTACGTATCAATTGTCTTTATTGTTATGATATCGGATAACATACTTGGTATCAAATCAGTGTCGGATATCATGTTATTTATTTACACGAATCATGACGAGTTTTTCATTACACTGGAATATGTATATGACGTGATATTCGAAAGGTGCTATTGGTGGAAATAAGGAAAGTATATTTGTAATGTTGGGCCATTCGTATTGGAGGTTTGGATCTATTTAATTGGCTGGATAACAAGATTCTATTCATTCAATTTCAGTAGGGGAAAATAAGCTTACGAATTATAGCTGTATGCCATACGAATAAGATACGATAAAATGAAATAGCGGATGCCAGCCGCTCTATTGCTTTGCTTCTTTAGTCGTCTTGACTCAGTAGCCTAAACCAGTGTTCCGCCAACTTCATTAACTGAGTCAGGAAATTTTAGATGCAAACCAAAGAAACAAATGAATTGAATTTGAATCTGAGGACCTGAATCCCAGGATAAAAGTTGCAGGACTAGATTTCAAATCTGTACCTATACAATTCTATAGAATTTCATCCGAAATCCAAATGGAAATCACCCAAACAACCCTTAAAAAAATGTGACTTAAGAATGTTTTGTGCTGTCACTGTGCAGAATGGGGATGCTCCAAAGATTTCGAGATATGGTGATACCGGATAAATGTCTGCATCAGCTGGACGCAGAACGTTTTCCAGCGCGTCGGCAAGAGCCGAGCTCTTGCAAAAGGTCACGTTTCGATACCGGCGTCTCCAACTTACAATTCTGGGCATAGTAAAAGGAAAATGGCGAGCTGAAAAGAGAAACAAATCGAGGTTGCCCAACATTTGAGAGTGCAATAATATTGCCATCTTTGAAGTCCATTTTCGCTTGGCGCAATATATAGTAAGGTGCGCCTTATTGACGTCCTTGATTCAAATTCAGATATTCATTTACCATTTCGCTACATTCAAATTAATTTCATTTCAAAACATCGGCACGTCAAGTCAGTACATAATTATCAGAGACGCGAGGATGATATAATCAAGTTTACTTACAAATATTTTTAGTAAGTGCTAATTGTTTATAAGGCTTTAAATGATTTTTATATTTACTTTTATATTTAAGTGATTTTTTGAATAACCAAACCAGTCACCAAGGTTTTTATTCTTCACTTTTAAAATTTAAGCAAATTTAACTACCCTTCATAAAGCCGTTTACGATACAGGCTGTGCCAAAGAAACACATTACATGTTACATACAATACACTCGAAAAACATTTAAAACCCTCCTCCTGTCGCATTATTTTGATGAGACTTTAGTTAGGGAGATCAGTAATGACGGGTGTTTTATTTAATTACTGGAGTACACGGAAATCCAAATACGTGAAATATAAGAGTTTGATCTTAGAAGGAACAGTTTTGAAACAATGGAAGAACGACAAAGTGTGAGTTTCATAAAGTTCGACAATTATCCTACTAATATTATAAAATGCGAAATTTTATGTGTATGTTTGTTACTTCTTGACGCTCGAACGGCTATACCGATTTCGATGAATACAAAAGTTTATTGTTTCAAAATAATACAAGGATCGCTGTAGAAACATACACAAGAAATAATGTTCATATTTGCTTATGTTACTTATATACTATAAGAAATGACACAGAACCCACACTAAGAAAAGATAGTTGTAATATGGAGATAGATTAGCCCTGGATTAACACATGGCTACTTTTATCCCGGAAAAATATAATTCCCGTGGGTAGATCACGCGGGCGAAGCCGCGAGTGAGTCTGTTGTTAATGTTGGTATTGTAGCTAGTCTCTACAGTAACAATATCAAGTCACATTGCATCATATACTGCAATACGCACGTGCAGAATGCTCCTAATACAGCATTGCAATGCGTTAATCCAAATGGCGAGCCGCGAGCCTGCCACAGAAGGAAACCGGTCCCCGGATGTGGGGATACGATACGCAGGTGTTCAGATCTAATGTAATCAGCTGGGTAATTAATTATGATTTAAAGTAGTCATTAAAATATGTAGTTTCTGTTATACTTAATAACTATTTGAAGCGATTACAGCCTGGACACCAAAGACTATGAAACCGGGTACAAGATCTGTGCTGGACACCCACCCGAGGCTTGAGCTAAATTGACTTTCTAACGTAGATAACATTTTGACCGCTACCAAATATATAGCATGGTTAGGTACTTAGTTACCGTTAATTATATTTGCGGGTGGAAAAGTCGGTGAACATACACAATGACAATTGATCCCGTGAGTGGCAAAGGTCACTGAAAAGGTGAAAAACAATTTTTAGGAAAATTATGGAACCGATTTTAACACTCAAAAGTAAAATATAACTTGCCGAATTCGGTACAACGCCCACAATATTTTGATAATAGTTACTTTGAACTGTCATGGTACCGACTTCAACAAGTTATTTCATACTTTTGAGTGTTGAAGTCGATTCAATTATTTTTTCTTTAAGTCTGTTAAAAAACATACATATCTTATGAATAAAGGGGAACTAGTTGTATGTACTAAAGCTGTCTGTCCACTTAACGCATTGCTTTTTTTGTCAGAGGTAAGACAGGCGATTACCTTCAGATGCAAGACTTGTATGACCATTTAAAAAGCTATAACTTTGTTCTGCACGCCATTTAACAATTACACCATATATCACACCATAATCTTGGAAACGTAACAATAAATAAGCATTTTCATGAATTGTGCAAACAACCTGTTATTTAACGACCGGATATGGAAACGAGAGTGAATTCTTGTGCAGTCGCGACCGCGTACCATCGCATGACTTCTAGGAAGATGACTCACGTTCCTCACCACAGCGTAGTAGGTACCTACCAACCTACTTTATTGACATTGTTTTATATAGTGGGTAACTGAATACGAACATACATGTCACACTTTCAGTGTCAGAGGAGTTAAAAAGACAACTTGCGGGCCTGCAATGATATTAAAAGTTATATTGATATTGAGCGCACTTAATGCTGACGCGTAGTGGTGTCTGCGCCGTAGCCCGTACCTATCAATCTCAACGTTTCGAGTTTTAAGTGTGGTCTCGGAAGACTATACCATTTTTGTATATTTAATACTTTTGATGCAATGATGTTTTACATATAATATCATTGCTTTTGATGAATATACTTACTTATATCAACCGCCCCAGATGTTTTAGATCGATGATGCCGATGCAACATGCACACATCAATCGCTCACAGTATCGAGAGATCTTCGTTGACCTTGAAATTTAATTTATTTTATAACTAGGGTGAATGCTATGAAGCAGGTGGTATTTGCCCACCATATTGAGATTATAGTGTTCATTAGTTCTCTGTCATCTAACTTAACATTCTTGATATATAGCGGTTGTCTCCTGAAGGGGAGGATTTGTTGATCGAACCAAAATGTGTTGCTGGTCGGTTTTACCCGTGGCATGTCTAATATTGACTAGGTCGAGCGCAGTCTGCAGTATGTGAATGCTATGGATATGCGAAAATAATTTTCTTCTTAACTTTTTATAGATAAATGAAAATTGTTTGAAAAATGGGCATCATAATATATACGGTATACGTGAATTATATCTATATTATGTATGCACAGAGATATTGGGTGTCTGTGTGTTTTCTACCATCTATATACACAACGGAAAATGCTCTCAAGAGCTCTTCAACCTTATTCACATTTAAACACCGCTTGAAAGCTCATCCACATATTATTGACTCATGGGAGTTACATAGGTACTGTGCGATTCCATCGATCGTTTTTGGCATACACATGCTAAATGACAAGCTTCCTCCGAGTAGCTACAATACGAAATTCTTCAAGAGGAAAGTTTACAGAGTCTTAAAAAGGGTTGGCAAAGTATCGTAATGCCCCCAGTATTACATACATCCATAGGTGACGGGGATCGCTTACCATCTGGCGGGCCGTCTGCTTATTAGCCACGCGTTTATTCTGCTAATCTATTAAACTTCATCGTAAATATTATACTTACTCGCATATCATCTTGTAAAAAATAAAGCTTACCCAAACGCTGCGCGCCCGCACCGTACGTACAGTTTGTATTCTGATATGAAAGGCCCATAAATAAGAATCAATCAATCAATCAAGCAATATTCTTTATTGCGAAAATGTGGTAACAATGTTGTCCTTATAGTCGGTTACATCTACATACGTAAATTTAAATGAGTAGCAGAGATAATGTAAGAACAGCAGCTGATTATGCTATGAGTGAAAATTCGTCAACAATATAGTCATAACAAGTCCTGTTAGTCTGACAGTGAGGCAGCTGTGAAACATTTGACCAAAGCGAAAATTCGTTTCGACCTAATACCGAAAGCTCTCGGCTGTGACATGGGTAGTGAGAAAAGCGAAATCAGACATCTCAGTTCAATAAAAATATTGTTTAACACGGGATACGCACCATGATTTAGATTTTGATTGAGTTCCCGATATTTCGGCGCGGTTCCACACACCATGATCACGGAGAGACGAAATCATGGTGCGTATCTCGTGTTAAACAATATTTTTATTGTGAAAAGCCATGAAAGTTTAAAACAAATCTCAGTTCAAGGTAAAGTTTACATTGTGAAACTCGGGTTGGCTGATTGCCCGAGCGGATGTATGAGAAAGCGAACTAGTATTAAATATTAACTGAAATGAAAATGCATATGAATGTAAACAAAGATAAATTTATATCAATCTTTGACGCGATGATAGCTCAGCGGGAGGAGCGTCGTCAAACTGACGGACACTGGTTCGATCCCCAACAACAGCTTGAGCTTCCGGTGAAGGTAGCACCGTTATCAAATCCCCAGCATGGTGGTAGGATACTTTCGAGTACCCGCCTGGCTAGCTACCACCCTCAAGTTTGAAAAACTGTCACCAAACATACAGTGTGTTCAGGAAACAGTCCTTGGGAGCCAGTGAGTTTATTAGGTCATCATTAGGTCTAGCGTGAGAGCATCTTTGACCACATCGTGAGTGACCATCAAGTGAGTTAGTGGTCTAACAAGAAACTGAAAACTTGACAAATAAACCAATGATATCGGTTTAGATATTGATGTTATGATAAGAGATTAAAGTTACAAATTGTAATAAAGTCTTGTATTGGGCCTCGCCTACATAATTGTTTCAACTTTTTATAAGTATTATTAAAGACGTCATTATGTTTAAAAACTTAATAAAGCCCAAATGTTGCGTAACATAAAAATCAGAATGTAACTTCGCGAGGTGCTGATTCCGAGGTAAAGCCTACGAGCAAAATTGAGTTCGTTGGGTAAAGCCGCCAAGGATTTTTTTCATGTACCTAGGCTATGATTCAAATTACATTTTTTAAAATAATTTCGATATTCACATCCATAAACGGACGCTGGGTCAATCCCCACCAACAACTTGAGCTTCCGATGTAGGTAACACCGTTATCACATTCTCAGCACGGCGGTAGGATATTTTCGAATACCTGCCTGGCTAGCTACTACCCTCAAGTTAGAGAAACTGTCACCAAACACAAAGTGTGATCCGGCTACAATTATGTACTTGAGAGCCAGTTAACATTCTATGTCTAGTGTGATTGCTGATTACATCTTCGACCACATCTTCACCGACCATCAAGTGAGATAGTGGTCAAACTCTGGATCAATAAAAGTATGAACACATAAGTGCCGCAACAATCTTTTAATTCCACCTACTTCTATTCTCACTATTATTTCTTACTAGTTGCGCCCCGCGGTTGTACCCGCCTGGTGATGAAAAACGATGATGTAGTGATGATGAAAATAACACAAGGTATGAGCTATCTCTATACCAAATTACATCGAAATCGGTGCGTAAGTTTGAGCGTGAAGAGGTAACAAACATACACACTTACAGACAATTTTTCGCATTTATAATATTAGTAGGATAGGATAGGATTGGATAAATACAGTTCCAAGTATATTTATGCCACATCCACAAGTATATAGCTCGCCAGACAATGTTTACCGGCCGGCTCGGAACGGGGTTGAACAAATTAGCGAGAGTTTCAAAACCCGACCAGCCGGCGCCGGCGCCGAAGTCCATTGTGTCGAGGAACCACTGTTTCGCAAAATACAGGTTTCAGGATTAGACGTAAACACTTATTGGTACTGGGAGAGACATCTATAACTGCTACCACAGATCTGACAAACAATCTGTGGGTGCTACATTACTTATATCACAGCTTAGGTAATAACATCGTTACTTCGACACAGCACGTAATGTGTTAGTCACATAAGTTTTCAGTATATTTTCGAGCAGAGTTTCCGCTTTGAATGGATGCATGAGTTTATTTGTAACAATAATAGTGAGAGAACAATGTATTAAAAAATAGTACAATATGTATATATGCATAGAGGTAAGTAATACAAAAACAATATTAAATGTTACGTAACGTTCTCAACTCAGCATTGCTGGTTATAACCAGCGCTGGTCTTCCGTTCGGACTGGTTCGTAACGTCGCGGAAGAATATTTTAAAACAATATTTATTCTTAAGTATAAAGTATAACACGCATAGAAAATGAATAGTATGACGAGTGTTGTAACACAATTTTAACAAATCTAATGTCAACAATCAATTTTGTCATTACTTTACGAGTACAACCTTAATAGTAAACATATGCTGAGATACTTTTTAGTTGAAAAATTGTATTCTACAATTATTTATTTGTAACTAGACTGTACGATAATGTCTAATATTAACGTAGATATAGAATTGTGTTAAAGTAGTTCTAATAGTAGTTGGATAATGTTGGTATGTTGAATAATTTAATCAATGTTATATAAAATATAATATAATAGGTCAAAAGCGGTAAAGTAGTTTGTGTACGTACGTACAGGATGTTCTCTATTTAGATGTTTCGTCGAAATCGGTACAGCCGTATGAGCGTGCAGGTGTAATAGAGGATTTTGATTTATTTATTTATCCCACGGGAAAAGCTATTATTTTCGGGATGAAAAGTAGCCCCTGTGTTAATCTAGGATCTAAAATATCTCCATACCAAATTTCATCGTAATCGGTGCAGCTGTTTGAGCGTGAAGGAACAAACACACTTACTTACACACATACAAACTTTCGCCTTAATAATATTAGTGGGATAATCAAATTTAATTTAAAGACGAAAATGATTCTGGATGGTCGATCATCATTATCCGGAATATTCCCAAATGTTTTAGTTTTTCTTTAGTAATTAGTAGTAGTAGTAGTAGTAATTTAGTAGTTTCCATAGTAATCCAGAATGGCCTAGAATATTCAAATATCTTACTTATACAGTTTCGTGAAATTACTTTGATTTCCGAAGTTATCTGAATCTTCTAATATATGAATATTCTGGAAATATCGAAATTTAGATTGTTGATGGTATATAAGCAGAAACTCAGTAAATTTTTGTCAGTTTCATTCTTGTTTCAATGAAACGAAAATCAACGGGAATTAAAAGTGAAAAGTGAACAAACTCAAGTTTTTATAGATTATGATAGTAGTAGATAGTAAAGAACAAAGGAGCTGAATTTTCTACGAAAGAGTTCTGGTACTGGAAATTTCGATTATTGACGGTATAAGCAGAATCATAGTGAATTTTCGTCAGTTTTATTCTGGTTTCAATCGAAGATCAACGGGAATTAAAAGTGAACAAACAATGAACCCGGGCAGCGAATGATTTCGTTGCTAGTATCGAGTTACAAGTAAGTAGTTTACAGTATAAAAAAATATTACTGAACAGGTAAAAAATAACCATTAATTTAAAATAAATAATCTATACAATTACCTAATTTTACAAGGCTACCATATTGTATTAAACCATCTGCGCACCGCAGTTCACCCCGCGTGAACTGAGATTCTTCCGTTAATATTTTTATACTATTTTTAAAAGAGGCAGTATTTTCCGCCAAATTATCATTAGCACGACCTCACTCTTCAATTACCTATTCGAAAAAAACAACAACATTATTTTACACAGTCATTCCAAACTGCGGAAGTTAGCTAACCCATTAGCGCGTCAAAATATACATACGTGTGCGCACACATAGATGGTTCGTTAGTAGTAAAATAACTACCCATGAATATTGTCTGTAAAGAAGCATAATACGTAAACACAGCAGTACTCAATCTTATACAGTGGGATCATTTAAGATAATGGCAGTGATTCTCTTATTCAATCCTAAAATTGTGCAAAATAATTATGTACTCGTAGTTCGTATATGGTTACGAATTACGATAAAGTCCAAATTAGTATGACACTTACCAATAACAATTCTAAAAAAGTTCTTTTTAGTAATATTGTACGTAGTTTTGGGTAAAATAAGTCACACTTTAAAGAATTTTTGTTTATTGGTGTGATTAACAGAATAAAGAGCAATAAAATCGTATTTATAGTAATTTGAAATTAACGGATTTTTTAAGACCAAATTGCAATTTTAATAAGTCCAAATTTTATGAACTAATTAGCGCTATAGTTTAGAACAGTTATATTTAGCCATGGAATTTGTTTTCCGACACTAACAAACACATACAGTGGTCAAGCCGTATAAATGAAGCTTCAGAAAAACTTTAAAGTGTATTCGATAGTGATTCATGCTACACATGTGACTGTAGCAAATAATTATCACGAGTATAAAATTAGCGTCGACGTATCGCGGCATGAAATAGATAATATCGGTAATAACTATCATAACTATCATGGTGTGCTATGATATGTTGTGTAGGTATCTGAGGCAAATTGATAGATGATATTTAGAGCGTACGTTATAATGTATACAATTGTTTATCAGATGAATATAAGGAGCATTGTCGCAAGTTATTGGTGCTCAGTGGCCCAAGCACGAATTACTTTCAAAATCGTATCGCAACATGAACAGGGGCCGATGACATTACGTACGGCGGCTCGCGGGTGTTTACAGTCACAGAGGTCGGAACAAATTCTGATGCATGTCGATTATAAATATGTTTTACAAATATGTACGTTATAGATGATCTACGGGCTCAAAACATATATGTAACTACTAATCATATTGATCAAATTTTTAAACGCTTTTATTTTCTTTCTTCAGGGGCCTTACTATCAGCTTTGTAAAATCCATTCAAGTTCCGAGCAGTTCTAAAACCTGGCTTAAACATGCCAGAGACAACAATAACCGTTCACCTTTGAGGATATCGATGTTCAAACCGTTCGCCTAAAGGAGCGTGATGCCGTGGTGATGGTATGACTTTACACTACGCGGTTTAAGCCAGGTTTTAGAACTGCTCGGAACTTAAATGGATTTTACAACGCTGATAGTAAGGTCCCTGGTCTAAGGCACAGTTCAAGCGCATATAATGTTGTTAGCGCGAGAATTTTTGACAAATTAAATTTTATTCAATTAAATTTAACATCCTGAACTGTTCTCATAGGTAGTATTTTTAAAAGTTTGTAAGGCAGCTAGGACCATGAACATTTTTTTGCCTATTTAAGCAGGCTAAAGTCTTAGTGAGCATACCGCCTTTTCATCATCGACCTAAGTAAAGTAAAGCTTACTTTACTTAGGTCGATGCTTTTCATACGTAATTACTTTTCCATAACCAACAAATTAAGCTGAAAAAACTGAAAAATGTCAACTTATTTAGCAAATAGTGAAGTCTAACTATAATTTTATCTATGTAGTTCTACTGTGACACGTAGATTTGACAGTATGTATGACATACTCTATCTACGATAAGTGCAAAAAGTGTTTAATCTTCAATTGTTTATTCGTTGGCGGGCAGGTTGGCGGTATGATCATTTAGCGAAAGTTACAGACTGTTGTAGCTATATAAGCCAGGTCGTATACTACAGGGGCGGGTCTGGGTTTATCCATTAAATAGTTGCTATGCCTATGCTTGCGGCGCTTGCGCTGCTTGTTTTGGATAAGTCCAGGCCTTCTTTACTCATCCCGTGATGAGTAGGGAGGCTACGGTCTTGGGGGAAGCGCAGGTCGTGATGATCCTCAAGTCAAGTCTGGCGATTACCTTCTCGCGGTGCTGCCTGTTCTTGGTCTAATTCCTCTGAATTAGACGTAACTAGACATCGTCCGGCGTCTCGCGTGTCTCATATCTATGTAAGTTTATTTATATCCATGTATTTATGTATGTTTATAGTATTTTGGCCGGGATTGCTCCCGATAGGCTTTGCTCGCCAAGCCGACGAGGAGCGGTCCACTTGACGGTAGGTTGCGGTGCTGCTGCAAGGCACTGCAACTGAGGGGGGCAGCGGCGCCGTGTTGGACGGTGCTGCAGCTGAGGAGGCGCTGCGGCGGGAGTGATTCAGTTCGTCTCCTGCTGTGGCGCCGATATGGCCGCCGTCGGAGGGTGGCGGCCGAAGCGGCTGGCGATGGGGCTGCTCCATCTGGCCCATCGCAGGGGACCACGAGCGTCGGATGTGGGAAGTCTGGCGTTCCTTGCACTGTGTGGTCCCCGGGGTGGTGCGGCCGTGCTCTTGGTCCCGGCACGGTCGCGAGGGGGAGGGTCATCCTCCCCCCCTGGAGGGGTCCGGAAACGGACGGCCGTGGTGGGGGCGCGGTATGCAAATGTACCCCGCGCTCCCTCCGTTCTAGCGGCAGGATGGACACCGTGGGTTTTAGTCGGTAGTGGACCCTGGCTGCTGTGGGTGCAGTTAGGGTTGGGGGCCATGAGGCCTCCCAGGGAGCGGTGATGCTCGAGCGAGCCCGACACACCCCGCCTACTTTCCCGGTAGGCGGAAGTGCGTAAATGCATTTTCCCCGGGTAAAAAAAAAAAAAAAAAAAAAAAAAAGGTCGTATACTACAGGCTAGGGCTCAAGCCTCAAATAGAACACCCTGTTCCGATGTGTTAATATGAATTGTGTTAAAACAAGAACGAGTATGTACGTATATAATATCGATGTATTATATCGGACCTGTATGGATATTATTTAATCTGTGGAGTAGTGCTACACTGACGCTGTGTCTGTGGTTTGTTATCAAAATAGATGACGGCATACAGCCTCTTCGCCTTGAAATATACAATATTCTATTTTTATAGTTTGTGATTAATAGCGTATTGGCATTGTCGCATATTTAGTATTCTATTCTGAGGTGTGGCACGTTTGTTTGCATATTCATTAAATATTATAACCACTTTAATTATTTCGATAGCATGGTGCGATTAAACTTACGTATCTATTTGCATTTTATTAACCTTCAGTGCTATATCATCTCAGCCATAGAACATCCACGGAGGGGTTGCCAGTACTCGCCACGCTTGGCAGGCGGGTTGGCGAGTGCAGTATGTCGCTTTTATCCGCAGAAAGCGCTGCTGCCCACCTTTTGATACGAGATCCCTTAGCCAAATAATACGGCACCCACGCGCACCACACAAGGTACTAATTCTAGGCCCCACGGCAATCTATGCAAGCCAGAACCGCACTTTCAGTGCAAAAGTGAAAAAAAATCAGGTAACTCCTTGGCTAAGAATAGTAAAAAAATAAAACTAAAATATCTTTAATTCAGGCAAAAGGACCCATACATTACAAAATTACAAAATATAAATGGTCAAAAATAACAAATTAAAAAGTATAAATAATAAATAAATAATGCTGCTGCGTAACATATTATCATGGGTAATGAAATAAGACGTGTTTTGACCACGGAGTATAACAATATTATTTTTTCCTACGAAAACTATTACCTAAGTGTGTCGTGCAAATTGCCAAATTAATTAATAAATGATTATAATAGGTCTTAGCCAGGAATTAATTTAATGATTATACGATAATTATATATTTTAATAATAATAATTTATAATGCGCAAACATTTCATGAAAAAATACTATTCAAATTCAAATCAAATCAAATTCAAGTATTTAATTAAAGCTTTGGGTACAATGATTTACATCTTTATGTGGTACAATCTTATGATCTAAAATATATGATCACTAAAGTTATCTCATAGTGTGAGCTCCTGTTCTCGTACTAGTCGAGACTGTATTACAGGATACAGGACCTTCCCTCAATTAAGTGATGTACATTTTTATTAATTTATTACTGTACCATGTATGGACTTTAAAAAATAAATTTGAATGGTGAGCCAACTATTCAAAGCATTGACATTGGACACTGGTGTGTGGCGGGCTTTGAGATACAGGCTGGTTTATTTATCTGAGGTGGCGGGCTCAATTTTTTTTATATATAAGTACAATTTTATTAAGTTTTAACAAAGCAGTTGAAGTTAATTTTAATGAAATCTACTTAATATACTCGTATGTATGTGTTTGTAACAAGTTTTTGAGTTTTTTGAGTAAATAGCCAATCCTTGTTTTTGAAGAATCCCATTTTGTAGCTACTCGGGAATATCGAGGGAGGAAGCTCGTTCCACATTTTGCAACAAAGTGTTTCCTCAGAATATGTTAAAAATGTTGGTCATATAAGTAATCTATTAATCTTAACTTCGTCATTTTTTGACATACATATATATACTTCCAGATTTATATCATGGAAGTTTCATGAAAATCGGTCAAGTAATAGCTCAGATAAATAAAGCAGCCTATATACTCAAAGATTAATAACCACTAATATTGTAAATGTAAAAGTTTCGATGGATGGATGGATGTTTGTTACTCTTTCACTCAAAAAACTACTATCTACATACTAAATTTCATCCAAATTCGTTTAGGATTTGGATGACTTTTAGTATGTAGATAGTTTAGACCTTGGAATAAGACATAGGCTACTTTTCATCCCGAAAATAGTTGCATTTCTTCTGGGATAAGCAAATAATTCAAATGGCTCTGTTACGCCTTCACCCAACGGTTGTTGAAATTTGGTATGGATGGGGATGGGTTAGAGTTTAGACCCTGGAATAAGACATCTATAGGCTACTTTTAACCCGGAAAAAGTATAGAGTTCCCGTGGGATAATTATTGAGGTAGCGGAAAAACCATAATCCACGCGGATGAAAACGAGGGCGCTACTAGTAGCGTAATAAGTTGAAGTCGATTTGTATATTTAAATTTTAAATTTGATCTCACACATATGTGTGGATCCTAAACGCCTAAACGGCTGGATGGATTTGGATGAAACTTGGTACGGAGGAAGCTGGATGAACGCTTATTTTCATCATCACCCTCTTTTATCACCACGTGTCTAAAACGGATTTGAATGAAATTTGGTAAGTAGATACTTTAGGTCCCGGAATAACACATAGGCTACTTTTCATCATCATTATCAATCATCACCACGCGGGTAATAGCACGGGTCGCAGCTAGTGTTTTATATACACACTTTATGTAGGTACTGATTTATTATGCGTATAGAATAAAAATATAAGCAGAATAAATGAAAGTACCGTTTGACTGTGATTGTTAACAGACCGAACAAAATAAATTTCTTGGACACCTATCTCAAAATGTCAGTTTATAATTTACCCTTCATAATAAACATAAATACGTAAGTAGTTTATTTCTATATTTATTATTATACTGTTTCTGAATCTAATTTGGCGGATCGAATGTGTTATCACGGGCATATTTAGGTACTTACACTACCTAGTACTTTTAATCCAATACATTTCTTGAGGCAGCGTGTGGTTGATGATTATGAAGTAGCTGTATTGCCACACGAGGGATAGTTAATTAATTAGAGCCATTTCACCTCCAGCGGATATAGTAAATCAACTGAGCTCAGGGGACGGCCCCATGACAAATAGGTCAAACGCAACTAATTACAATTATTTGTACCTACGTTAATAAAGTCGACTTTGCCACTTTGTGAATGACGTAGCAGTTTTTGAAATTGTGAGTTTTAAGACTATACGAGTGTATCGGTACTGTTTGAATATTACTGTATCTAGCCTCCGATTCTGGGGGTCACTGTTCGATTAGATTACTAATCGAATCGATTCGATAATGAATAAATTCTATAATAAAAACTCTATTGCAATTTAAAAGAGTAGGTTGTGTTGAAAATAGATTTAGAGTAAGTAAGTATATCAGTATAGGTACCACTTAGGTACGTAGGTATATTTTTATAAACACATTTTTTACTTACTTCAGACTTACACTTTATTATCGATTTAATTTTATTAAAAGAGTAGATAAGTACCTACTTAACGCGAGTGTGTACTTGTGTGTGTATGAAAATAAATTTAGAGTACCTATATATCAGTATACCACTAGGTATTTTATTCTGAACATTATGTTTTACTTCATACACACACTTTATTTTCGACAGGTTACATTATAAGTAATCTATAATTGAACTTGTTTTCGAATTGGAAAAATATTATGACATACTTATACCTATTTTAAATCAAAACCAATTATAAGTGTATGAATGTATTATTATATAACGTATACAATAAATAATGGAGTAATTAATACAATTTTATCCAGACAACCAAAAACTTTTATACAGAACTATAATTAGGTACTTCAGTGTAATCATTATGTTCAAGTTAAATAAAAGCATTGGTAAAAGGAAGTACGAGGTAATATTTACAACATTTTATTAACGTTTATGCCTACTCTATGCCCAGTTATGGACAGGAACTCACCGTGGAAACTGGTGGCCAGATATACTGGCATAGATATAAATACACTGCTTGGTTAGTACCTATAAGTAGTTATTGGGCGCGTGGGGATCGGGAGCTCATCGGATTTTCCAAAACTTATCAGAGCGTTTGATCGATGCGACGCGTGACCAAAATGCCACAAATTTGATACAATGAATCAATTCAACGTAGCAATGCTAAGTACTAGCATTCTGGGTCCCCTGCCAACTGGTGACGGGTTAGAGCATTTGAGTTATCTATAGGCTGCCAATAGCTAGTGGATTGCTCAAATGTTATTGCAGTAGCTGCAGTATTGTAATTAGTTACATAATAGTATTTCATTTTATTAAAGTATATTTAATATAAGTATATCCAAAATAAAAAATCCGGATTTTCCAAAATTTATCTGAGTCTTTGATCGATGCGACGCGTGACCAAAACGCTGGCACATATTTGGCTCAACGAAACAGCATTGCAATTCAGCGTGGCAATGCTGCTAGCATTCTGGGCACGCTGCCGGCCGGTAGCGGGTTAGACATTTGAGTTATCTATTGGCTACCAATAGCTAGTGGATTGCTCAAATGTTATTGTAATAGCTGCAGTATTGTAATAAGTTATTAGTGTTTTATTTTAATAAAGTATATCCTCGTTGTAATATTGGATGGTGAAATGTGCAACATGGACCCGGACCCAGACAGCGGCCAACCATCGCGCCCCGACACACCGCCCGCACCCCGCGCCGCGCCGCGCGCCTTTCGCAGACTATAGACCTACTAGCTGCTGTATATTCTGTGCTGGTGCTGCACCTTGACCCACTTTGCGGACAGACAGGACAATGTGGCACGCGATGCGTACATGTATACATAAATACCGTATAATCTGCAATACCTACTTTAAAATGATTATTTTTATTACTAGTATGGTGTCGTTTTCCAAGAAGGCAGAGGAGGAAAAATGTATTTAGGTGAATGAGACTTGTAGAGTGTAAATGAGACTATTGTGCATACGAAATACTTTTTAAAAGATGATTTACTCCATCGTGAGTGCTTTTTAAACTGAGGCAAACGGCGGCGTCAGTCGTTCCTTCTTTGGCGTAGGTACTACTGCCCTATATCCACATTCATGCCTGTTCCTCTTTTTAGTTATGTGGTTTTCTCATTCTCCCCGTGACCACGCTATCATGTGACAAAACTAGCTTTCTCTAATTTACTTTTTAACCTACTTCCAAAAAAGAAACAGGTATTAATTCGAATGTTTATATTTTTTTAATTATCTTCGGGCTTAACTTCGTCCATTGTTTTGATATTTGAAAAAATAACCATTCGATATGATACCTTCCTGATTGAACACATACAAATTTCGTAAAAATCGGTTTTTCACTAGTGTTAGCCGCGAACAGCTCAGCTCACAGATCACAAAAACATTAGATATCTACGACTCAGATAGTCTTTTTAGCGTTCCGTACGCAGAGTAAAACGGGACCCTATTACCACGACTCCGTTGTCCGTCTGTCTGTCTCTCACTGGGCTGTATCTCATGAACCTTGATAGTAAGACAGTTGATATTTTGACAGATAATGTATTTTTGCTACCGCTATAACAGCAAATACTCACTAAAAAAACAAATATTTAAGGGGGCTCCCATACAACAAACGTGATATTTTTGCTCGTTTTTGCTCGATATTGCTAACAACAACAGGTAGACTTAAAATAGTCACAGAATATTTAGTTTAATATACAATTTAAAAATAAATCATTATTAGAATTACACAAATATTTACAGGGGCTTTTTGCCGCTTTTATAGATAATGGTACCGGAACCCTTCGTGCGCAAGTCCGACTCGCCCTTGGTCGGTTTTTTTTATACTGCCGGTATAGATCTAGCGTTTACTCATCATCTCAATTGATGATCAGTGAGGATGTGAAATGTTAAACATAAGTATTATTATGAAGTGGCGTACGTGAATCGGGGTTAAGTCAGTATTGTAGTAGTGTAATTCAAACTGTTATCCTCGTATCACATACCAAGTAATGCAAATAGGCTATCCACTTGCTGTGTATCATTTAGGCAGTAAAATTTCTTTGAATTCCTGCCAGCACTCGATGTTTTATCAGTTATTGTTCCTTTCCGGTACATCGTACGACTGACGAAGATAGATGATTACTATTGGAAGTGACTATGATCTGATAAGGTTGCAAAGTATAATTGTTTTGAACTTACCTACTTACTGGCATTCTACAGAACTAACGTAGTATAGGTACCTACAAAATTATTTTTATAATGTAGTTCTATCGTCCGACAATTATTAGATACTTGATGGTCTGTGACGATGTGTGACGAAATGGGACTTCGAGGATACGGCGATTTCGACAGGAGGCTATCCTGGCAGTGGACTTTGCGAGCTTCAGCTGTCTTCTTATTTTGACGTATGGTGTTTATGCGTGAATAGACGATATTCTGCCAATTTTAGCGTGAAACCAGAAAGCCAATTCTCTTATTTATTAAGACAAATAATTCATAATGCAATAGTAATACAAATGTAATCTTAAAGAAACTCGATATTCCTAAGCGGTATTCTGCTAAAATAATAATTACATTTCGATTGCATTGTAGGACATTGTATTGCGATTGAAACTTTATCGATGTAGCCATTACAATTTTGTTATAATCAAAGTAGAATAGCAAAACAAGCAAAAACGACAATTCACTAACGATCTATGAACAATGTGTTTAGTAGAATTGATACCCTGTGTATAGTACGCTCAACCGATTTGTGGCTCTGTTAGTTAGGGTCTGTACTGAAAGTCTACCCGTAGAACAGTTGGTCATAGATAGGATGATGCGACAATCATGAGCAAAGGGGTGGAGTTAGTTATACTATAATAATTAAGGCAAGTGTCCTAAGCGACTCGAACATAAATAGTGCCCAGCTACATGCAGCCAACTTCAGAGTCACACACTTACATTTCGCCTACTATCATACTATCACACTAATATTTTAAAAGTGAACGTATGTTTGTCGTTAGTATTGTGACTCCTATTCTGGATGAATTAGCTATACCACAGGATAATATCTGAAATAATACATATCCTACTTATTATCTCGGAAAAAATAATTCACGTAGGATGATTGAGGTAGCGGAAAAACCATATAGTCCATGCGGGTAAAGCCTCGGTGAAATCGTCACCTGTCTATGACTGTACCTGGAAGAATTAACACCAATTATATTATTGCATGTTATTGAACTGAACGGAACTTAAACAGACCACGTTTATATATTATTATATATATACGTATATTGTATGCTTTATATCAGCCAATAATATTAAATTTTAACAAAATTACTGAATATAAACCACTAAGGATGTTTAATGTTAAACCACTAACAATGTGTGTTACCAGTGATGACTTACGGAACTGAAACGTGGTCTCTGACTATGGGCTTTTGAGCAGGCTCAAAGTCGCACAATGAGCTACCGAGAGGGCTATGCTCGGGTTTTCTCTACGCGATCAAATCAGATATGATGAGATACGTTGAATAACGAAGGTCACCGACATAGCCCAGTGGATTAGCAAGTTGAAGTGGCAGTGGGCACAGAACTTGAAGAACTGATGGCTGTGTGGTCGAAAGTTTCTCGATTGGAGACCTCGGACTGGCAGGCATAGAACGGCCATTGACAAGGCGGACAGACGACCTGACTAAGATCGCAGGAAGGAGCTGGATGCAGGCTGCTTCCAACTGGTCCTTAAGACTTCAGAGTAAATGAATGGGGAAGGCATATTTCCAGCCGTGGACTTCCTGTGGCTGAGATGATGATGGTGATGTTGTTAACTACAGTTTAGCTGACTACGGAAAAAACAACGTATTTATCAGCAATTTAACCGATTTCATCTAACCCAAAACACCGGCTGTTATAATAAACACATTGGCAGTGATTCACTTGTTCTATTAACTAAAATTTTGGAAAATAAGATAAGTTACAAAATTGAACTTTAGCGTAAATGGAATACAAGATATTTGATTTTTAAGAATTTAGGTGAAGTTTAGCTAGTTCAAGTGATTAATAGAATTAGGGCCATTGACATACTTAACAACTATTATTAACAATAAAAACTTCTTAATAGAATTTAAAGTTTTCGCTCAATATGAATAATTAAATATCTATCATAGACAGCATAGCTTTATTGCTATGCTGTCTATGATAGTTAGTTGCTGTTGCAAAATAGTTGCTCAGAAGAAAAAAACAGTTATTTTATCTTTTCTAAGTTTGTGCATTCACCTGAGTTGTAAAAGCGGTAAATAATCGTAAGACATGGCTAATGGCCGCTACAAATGGCGCAGACGCGGATCTGCAGGAGAAAGCCACAAAAACAACGTTGCTAGCAAGTTTCCTTATGCGGCCCTACCCACGCGCCTTTGCGAGGTAATTTTCATATTCATTACATTGTATTGTATCGGATTATACATATTATATATATTGCGTAGATGTGATACGTAACCTCGAGATCAAAAAAAGTATTTAAGCGAGGCAAGGGCATAAATATATTGTGTCATTATGTCAATAAAATGTGTCCGCTTGTACTTTGCTCTGAACGTAAACAAAATATGTAGTTCGTGCACTCCATAGGCCCATTTTCTCCTACCAACATTGAATTTTGATTATTCCCGGTGACGCTAAATTGTCAGATTAAATTATACTCAATGCGGCCAAATCTTTGTTCAGGTTGCAAATGTGTCTGATGGAATCCTATCCTTATAGATCATAATAGAGTTTGTGTGACCGAGATAGGTAGATTATAGTCCGAAATAGCACATACGCGACATCCTATACAGAAAAATTGTAACGGGAAACTGTAATCCACGCGGGTAAGAAACCGTTGAGTGGAGCCAGTAGTTATATTACTTAACATAATATGTGTTTGTGTAATCACATCTCTCAACTTTTAATTTTAACTTTTTAAATTAGTGACCATTGCGCAGTATTCTTGCTGTGCCAATTTCAGTTTTGTGTCAACGCTCTTGTCTTCGCTTCGTAAATAGTTTGTTGCACTTGATTTAAGTTACATTATTAATTTCGAATCATTAGTGTTTTAAAAATATATAACATCGAGAGACTTGGTACTTATTTCTGTAAAAAATAATATATATAATCAAATTATGGATAATTTAGGAACATGTAGTAGGTACAATGACTTCATCAAATTAAAATACTAATTACTAATTATAATACTAAGTACAATTAATATAATACCATTTGAGCAATCAAATATCTGCTTTCAGCAAACAGTAGCTCAAATGCTTCCCGCTACCAGTTGGCAGTGGCCCCAAAATGCTAGCAGCATTGCCCCGTTGGATTGTCGTAATACATAGTAATACTCGTATAATAATGTAAGTAGTATATTGTATCTGGAAAGTGTGACAAATGAAACAACAATAAGTAAAACAAATGACATTGAAGAAAAAAGGATTTCATGAATGACTAAAGCGGGTTCTTGTTTTTGTATTGCAAAACAAACGAAACATGTAGGTACGTATTATTGTAATTGTAATTGCCGGTCCCAGAGTAAAGAGTTAATATGAGGCATTCCGATTATGATTCTTATACTTTTTATGGCCTCACAGTGTAATAGCACGTGGTCCACAGTCTTGTTTTCCTGCATGCATTCACGACCGGGTTCACCCGCAGCTCACGTCTTCCGTCTTGTATAGATGGTAGTTAAGATCGCAGTGACCTGTATCCAGTCCTGGTAGACGAAGAACCGGCACTATGATACCCTGTGTCACGGGTGGCTTGGACATAATCACATTACACAAACATCCAAAACCCGAGAACAAACATCTTTGCTCATTACAGAAATGTTTGCCCGGCCGGGATTAAAATATGAGGTCGCGGTTGTTCAAGTTGAACTGAGCCAGGCTGGTTGATCAGTGACACTAATTTTGGACCTTTGACCGTCATATACCTAGATCGATTTTAAATTGATCATCACTTATGTATAAATTTTACCAAAATCGGTTCGATGTGTCTTGACTGTCCAGAAATGAAATTAATATTCAGCCTATTGAAGTTTGAAATTGTGTATATTACTTAGCTATTCAACGTGGCAATTCTGCCAGCATTTTGGGGACTTGCTTCCATGGTTGGAAACTTAATTTAAAAACTTAAGTTTTATTTTTAGATATTAATTTTAGATCTTTATTTGCATTTTGGATATTGGTTTATTCATTTAATATTATTTTTATTCATTAATGATTATGCGTCTAGTTGTTTACTGTTTTTTTTAAAGTTTCATATAATTCATACGTATATAATCATCCACATATAAGTGACAGACAGGGATTCACACACTGTGCGATACAATCAATCGTTTTTGCCACATACATACCTGCAAAATGTGGATCTAGCATCCTTCCTCGGTATTCCCGAAAAGTTTATAATACAAATCATATTCCACTTTCTTAATGCGTACTGCCAAGGAATGGAACTCGTTGCCCGAGTTTTTATTTCCCGACAAGTATAATCCTGGAATTTTCAAGTCGCGAGTGAATAGGTACCTTCTAGGTTTGCGTGCTAAATTCTAGACAACGTCATCACTTAACATCAGGTGAGACAGTTGTCAAACGCAAACTTATAATATGTAAAAAAAAAAGCTACAAATGCTACAATACGGAGCTCTACAAAAGGAGAGTCAATAGAGTCTTAAAAAGGATTGGCAACGTATCGTATTGCTCTCAGTGTTAGAGGTAGACAACGGTGATCGCTTACCATCAAGCGGCCCGTCTGCTTGTTTACGATCTATTTCATATAAAAAAAGATTCAAAGTCAAAGTAGCAGAAGTATTTCTTAAAGTTTTCAGTTTGCGTAGTTATTCAATGAACGTTATACATAAAAGCTGTATATACAGCAATAAGCAGAATAATAATAGATTTATGACTATTGGCAATCATAGATTTTACGGTCGAGTATGAGGCGATTGCTAAGGATTAACTACTAATGTAATTATTTTAACATACGCCAACGCGAGCAATAAAGCTACAGATCGATTAGCGAGCTCATTTCACTCGATTTTTATGTCATTAATTATACATTAAATCTGTAAAATATAAATCAAAATATCAATTGTTGTATAAATTGAAATAGCTTTTATTTCCCCATCAAGCATTCAATTATTATTTTTTTAGGAAAAGTACACTATTAGATTTCCATGGTCTTTTAGAACTTGTTGAAGGCCTACGTGCAGAAGTAGACGTCCTATACCTGAGATGGTGATGATCATAGAACTAGGGTCAGCAACATATACGACTCATTCGTTGTAAACTTGTGGCTCCCAGCCCAGTTCCATGTTCAAATATTTTAAAGAATTGTATTGGTGATTGCATTACAAACGTGCTAAGCGTAGGCACTAGGCAGAACTCAGGTTCTGACTTGTGAAGAAAAATTCAGTTACTAGTGAGACTTGAAGCCACGACTAATAAACGTTGAACACGTTAAGCAAACTGTTTAGTTTGCTGTACAGTAGCACTCCGAATTTATTCCTTCATTATTAGCATCTTACGCTAGCAGTCAGACTTTATTCGGAATGCTAGCTGTCCGCATTCATGTTGCGTAGGATCCACTAGTGGAGTACTTAGTTAATATGGATTAAATAAATGAGCGACTACCATGTCTATCTTTCAGCCTCGTCATCCTGATCTATCATTGCCACCGTCTCGATTTGTCAGTGTCATCATCTCATCTCAGCCATAGGACGTCCACTGCTGGACAAAGGCCTCCCCCATTGATTTCCACAAGGACCGGTTGGAAGCGGCCCGCATCCAGCCCTTGCCTGCGATCTTAGTCAGGTCGTCTGTCCACCTAGTCGGTGGCCGTCCTATGCTGCGCTTGCCAGTCCGTGGTCTCCATTCGAGAACCTTTCGGCCCCAACGGCCATCGGTTCTTCGAACTATATGCCCTGCCCACTGCCACTTCAACTTGCTAATCCGCTGGGTTATGTCGGTGACTTTCGTTCTTCTACGGATCTCCTCATTTCTGATTCGATCACGTAGAGAAACCCCGAGCATAGCCCTCTCCATAGCTCGTTGTGCGACTCTGAGCCTGTTCAGAAGGCCTATAGTCAGAGACCACGTTTCAGTTCCGTAAGTCATCACTGGTAACACACATTGTTCGAAGACCCTCGTTTTCAGGCATTGCGGTATTTTGGACGAGAAGACGTCTCGGAGCTTTCCGAACGCTGCCCAGCCGAGTTGGATTCGACGATTGGCCTCTTTCTCAAAGTTGGACTTACCTAATTGGACTGTATGTCCTAGGTAGATGTAATGGTCAACAACTTTGAGAGTCGAGTTCCCAATTGATATGGGGGCGGGCGCAACATGGGCATTTGACATAATTTTCGTCTTGTCCATGTTCATTTTAAGGCCCACCCTTAGGGAAACTCTGTTGAGGCCTTCGAGCATCGTGCTGAGGTCTTCCATGGATTTTGCCATGACCACAATATCGTCGGCAAACCGAAGGTGAGTGATGTACTCGCCGTTGATGTTGATGCCGAATCCTTGCCATTCCAAGAGCTTGAAGGCGTCTTCCAATGCGGCAGTGAACAGTTTCGGAGAAATAACGTCTCCCTGTCTCACGCCTCGTTGCAATGGAATCGCCCTCGAAATTTGCTCTTGTACTCGGACCGACATGGTGGCGTTATTGTACAAACACTTCAGCACTTCGATATACCGATGGTCAATACGGCACCGCTGGAGAGACTCAAGCACCGCCCACGTCTCGATCGAATCAAAGGCTTTCTCATAGTCCACAAACGCTAAACATAAGGGCAAGTTATACTCTTCGGTCTTCTGTATAACTTGCCGCAGCGTATGGATGTGGTCTATGGTGCTGTAGCCTTTTCGGAAACCGGCTTGTTCGGGAGGCTGGAAGTCATCAAGCCTACGTTCGAGACGATTCGCGATGACTCTTGAAAACAGCTTGTAAACATGGCTCAGAAGCGAAATGGGTCTGTAGTTCTTAAGCAATGTGTTGTCACCCTTCTTAAAGAACAACACCACTACGCTTCTGTTCCATGCTTCCGGCGTTGACCCTTCGAGGACAACGGAATTAAAGAGCTTCTGAAGGACTTTCAGTATCGGTGATCCACCCGCTTTCAGAAGCTCTGATGTGATTCCGTCGTCACCCGGTGCCTTGTTGTTTTTAAGCTGCTTCAGAGCCATCCTAATCTCGTATAGGCTGATGTCCGGGATGTCTTCGGTATAGTGCCGGGTCAGCTTGGCTCTTGGGTCTTTGGCCAAGCTGTCAACAGGTTTAGCGACCGAAGTGTATAGCTGTCCATAGAACCTCTCGATCTCTCCAAGCACCTCTGCTTTGGTCGACGCTATACTGCCATCATCTCTCTTCAGCTTAGTCATCTGGCTTTGCCCAATAGACCTGTCTCTTGCAAACACTTTGGAGCCTTTTCTCCGTTCGATCGTATCTTTAATACGATTTGTACTAAAGGTACGGATGTCGTGTCGCAAGGATTTCCATATTAGTCTATTGAGCTGCCTATATGACGCAGCATCATCGGATGATTGCAGTTGCAACGAGCGTCGTTCAGCCATGAGGTCGAGGGTATGGCTGGAGAGTTTTTGAGGTCTATTTGTACGGCGGGGCTTAAAGAACTTAGACCCCACTTCGTGGACAGTTTCTACAAACCTGTTGTTGGTCTCGTCCACCGACGCAAAGTTCTCAAGGCAAGCAAAGCGATTGGATAACTCAAGTTGAAAGCTCTCGGGGTTTTGGATATGGACATTTTGAGGTCGGAGCGTGGATTTCATCAAACGGGACCTCTCAAGTTTAACATTAATATTCAATGTGCCTCTTACCATGCGGTGATCACTACCGGTTTTGACCATGTTGATCACAGAGACATCATTGAATATTTGTTTCTTGGTGGTCATGATGAAATCGATCTCATTTCTTGTGGAACCGTTGGGGCTCAACCAGGTCCATTTCCTTTGAGGCGGCTTCTGAAAGAAAGAGTTCATCATAAAGAGTCCCTCTTTCTCCATGAAGTCGGCCAGCCTCTGTCCCCTAGGGTTCCGTTGTCCATAACCAAATTGCCCCACTCTCAACTCTCCATCACTTCTTTCGCCCAACTTTGCGTTAAAGTCCCCCATAACAACATTGTAATGGGTCTTGGAGGTATGTATGGCCCTACTAATGTCCTCATACATAGCCTCTACCTCCTCATCGGTTCCGAGTTTCGAGGTCGGTGCATATACCTGAATGACCTTCAACGAATATCTGCTTTATATTCTGAGTATTAGGTATGCCACCCTGCTCGAAACGCTGTCGATGGTGATGATGTTGTTAGCGAGGGACTTGCGAACGAGAAATCCGACACCACCTTGGGACTTTTGGTCGCCTTCCCGGTAGTAGAGCAAGTTACCGGATTTGAGAGTTATGGTGTCCTTACCCTCTCTACGGACTTCACATAACCCTAAGATATCCCAGTGTAACTTACTCATTTCTTCTTCCAGTTCGACGATCTTCTCGTCTGCCAACAAAGATCTTATATTGTGTGTTACCAGGGCCAGAGGTCGTTTTTTCAGGGAGTGGTAGCCGGGAATCTGCCGGAGATTCTTAGCACCCGCTGCTCCACCGTTACACTGGCCGCTACCGGAGCCAGCATTAGCGGAGCTGCCGGGGACTGGGGGCCTGGTCACTTTTTGTTGTATCATACTGGGGGGGGGGGTTTGCCAATACTCGCCACGCTTGGCATGCGGGTTGGCGAGCGCAGTATATAAAATACGACCCTCAGAAGGCGCTGCTGCCCATCCTTCTGGTACGTGATCCCTTAGTCGACTCTTACGACACCCACGGGAAGACTTGGGGGGGTACTATTCTAAGCCGGTACCCCACGGCAGTGTCAGTGTCAAATCATATTAATTATAGAACCCTTACAGTATCTTTGATGACTGAAAAATATGGTATATGTTTGCTCTATCGTCTGAAAAGGTTGGCAGAACACTGTATAGAGTCTGTATGCAGATGTGCGAATATTAGTTCTGTATTTTACACAGTATAATGATCAAGTAACCGCGGTCTCCTCTTTAGAATAAAACATATTCTTAAATACTGTGACACTGTCAGTCATGTAACAATTTTGTTCCGTTGCTTACATTTATACGAAATGTAAATTTTTATAAATTAAATTTATATGAAATGTATTTACATACTTGGTTTAACGATCTCTGTTATGCTTTGTCGAATAAAGTATGATTTTTTATTTCAATGACTCCTTTGAATTTCGATATTTCGTCAGAAACTACTACTTACTAGTCGCCAGCCAGTCTGTTAATATTTTATTCGTATAAAAAACATTTCATGTCATTTGACAATGCACTGGCTATGTAAAAGAACTAGCTACGCCCCGCGGTTTCACCCGCGTGGTGATGAAAATCGGTGGTGATGATAATAATGATGAGCCTATGGCACTCACACATAAGGTGGCTTTCTATTAATAAAAGAATTTTCAAAATCGATCAGGCGATCCAGAGATTACCCCCTACAACCTCGCAAACTCACAAACTTTACCTCTTTAAAATATTATTCTAGATAATAATATTATAGTTTTCCTTATAATTTGTATACTTATGTATCCTTTTCAAAAGTTGTTTTTATGTTAATGACTGTTAATGTTTTTCTCGTAACAACTTCGATTTACTTCTGAAAGTAGTCAGGATTGCGTAAAGGCACTTTTCTATAATGTAGCGTAGCGGCAAGGTAATTGAGGGATGATAGTATTTAAAAAAAATACTAGCAGCCGTCTAAAAACGTCTTTTGTTGAGAACCCTCGCACCATGCTTCTGCACCCTGAAACCTTTGTCCGTGTCCACTGTTGCCCCATAGTATTAGTTCACAGCAATCTGAGATTCTAATTTGTCATGGTAAACTCTTAGTGCAGCTTGTGCCAATAAACACACTCTCACACACACAGAAATTGTATTTAAATTTGATGATGATACATTTAAGTAATAAGTAAGTAACGTTATAATTCTAGCATTTTATTTAATCATAAACAAACCGTAATAACAAATAAATTATAAACATAGTCATAAATATCGAAATTTATTATTAATTAAATATAATATGTATAAGGAAACAAAATTTAACAACATTCTCGATTATTAGTCTTTATTTATTTCAATATTTAACGGTTAATCGCTTTATTTGTTTTACATTTTCGAAATATTGCAATGAATATTTGATTGAATTATCAATTATATTATTTACCTATTTATTAAATTCAGTATACACGAAGTATTCAATTAATACAGGAAAGAAGACTGCAAATGTATTCCGGGTTATTTATGGTTTTACCATGGGGATTTCCTTACAACTGGACACAAACATGGATGGAATAAATTATGTTATTATTTGGAGCTGTGTTTAACTGTTTGTTAAAGTAATATCTGAACATTATTATATTACACCTATTATATTATACACTAGCTGAACCCTGCGGTTACACCAGCGTGGTGATGAAAAACGGTGATGATGGTGATGGTCATGACGACGAAAAGTAGCCTAAGTTGTGCTATTACAGGAGGTCTGCTACATCCATTCTAAATTTCAATATAATTTGCCCAACAGTTTCTGCGTGAATGCGTTACAAACAATCAAAGATTATAAAGTAAGGGTTCAATTTGGAAGAGATCTCTTTGAGTGATAATACCACCCAATTGAGTTGTGATAAATTGTAATTGTTGAAAATGAGTGATAAAACCTCTCTTCCTGAACACACTATGTATTTGATGACAGTTTTTCAAGCTTGATGGTGGTAGCTGGCCAGGCGGGTATTCGAAAGTACCCTATCACCATGCTGGGAATATGATAACGGTGTTACCTTCACCGGAAGCTCAAGCTGTTGTTGGGGATCGAACCTGTGGCCGTCAGTTTGACAGGCGACGCTCCCCGCGCTGAGCTATCATCGATTCGAACCACAAGCATTGATACTGCGCTCGCCAACCCGCCTGCCAAGCGTGGCGAGTATTGGCAAATCCCCCCATATGGGAGGCATATGTCCAGCCGTAGACGTCCTATGGCTTAAAACTTACACGACCACATCACCAGGCCCTGCATCACCTCTTCCCCTCGTCCCCTGACCACCACGGGATGTTGAAGTTCCGCTGTGTCAAAGGAAAATTCAATTAAAACTCAATACAAGTAAGCACAATTGTCTTATAAGTGAAATTTTGTAATTTCATAAGACAATAAAGTTCTTTAAACCGAAATTAACAAAAGTTCTAAGTTGGTTATTACTACTAGTAAACTTATTTGGTAGGTTTTATTTATTACTATGACAACATCAAAAAAGTGGCGTGATTAGGGTGACACTATTTTTATCGAGATTTAGCTCGATTCGTGTTTCATCTCTATTATTCACAAAAAAAAATATGATCCTACCTACGAGTACATAGTATATCCCATCTGTTACTACTATTAGTTTTATCGACAAGCCAACTTTTTTTTCTTTTCCGCTTTCAGAGAAATTATGAAATAAATCATAGGTGGCTAAACTAATTCCAATAAGCGTTAAGTCATACAGTGGTGAGCAGCCATCATTTAAAGCCAGATCAGAAAAAATTGAAAAGTTTTCATCAACAAAATGATGCAATAGTTATGTTCGCGAAAATTTTTCAATTTTTCCTGTTGTCTCCTTTTTGCATTCTTGTAAGTTAGATATCTTATTAAACTTTATTATCCGTTAACTTCATATATGGATTTACGAATATTTGAATGTAATCCATGGCTTTATTAGGCAACAGAATTGGCCTGCGCCAAAAATTACATACAACTATTTTATTTAGAAACAGTGAAATACAACCGATTGATAACCTTCTCCTTTTAAGGCAGTTCATCATAAAATTAGCCATAGCTGTTATATGTAACATAAATTGAAATACCTACTTAGGCCCATTTTTCTCAGCAATCTGTGTGAATAAAAGATGTGTTAACCAGCTGTTATACCTATTCAAAAGGTAAAATATGTGATAAATATGCACTCGTACACCTTGGCCGAGTGTACCTGTCTGTACCTTTTTGGGGTCTGACCTTTAGGTGCAGAATAAATTACATATTTGTATTTATATATACCCAAAGCTTTGGGTGAGGGACCTGTCGATCTCGGCTTATACCGAGTCTTATTCAAACGATTGGAGGAGGCGTCTTTCTTGAGTCTGGCAAGAGTGCTCGCATTTATTATGCAGAGAAGTTTAACATTGTCATCCAATATGGTAATGCTATCAGGATTCTCCGGGTTCTTCATTGGTCAGTTTCGTCTGTTAATAGATAAAGTGTTTATTTTATTTATTATAAAAATGTATTTCGTTATTTACTAAATTTTGATGGTATGCATGCGTAGATAGATTTCCAGAGGATTCACTCTTGAAATCTATCTACGCAAAACCATTAAATGATCAATTCTTATACCTATTATATTAGTGTTCTAACTTATATATATGTATATAACTTATAATACTGACTAAATCCGACAAAAATAAAGTTACAGATGTGTATTAATGTTTACAGATGTTTAAAATTGACATGTATCAGCTATTGTGTATTTGTAGTTTTTATATACCCAATTTATATTGACATTCGTATTTTTTGTATAATTATGTGAATTGACATTTTAGGTTTCCTAAGTGGCATTTTTAAAATTGTTCATACATTGAACTATGTAAGTATATACCTACTTAAATTCGTTACGTACTGAATTTTGACGTGTAAATTTGTTTATAAATAAATACTTTGGACTTTAACATACACATGAATGAAATGTCTTCATTGAAGTAAGGCGAACCATGTACCACTAAGTAGGTATTTTAATTAGACAATACAGCAGTGTATAAAGGAACAATAAGTAGACGTTTTTGGAGTTGGTTCGTTGTTGGGATATTTGGAGTTACTGGTAAATTGATACTGACAAAACCATATTAGAGGCATAGTATAGGTATTATTTACTGAAGCAAACTGAGGCACTCATATCCTCAAATCCTCAATGTAGAGTATCTAAGTATAGTTTTTAAAAATATGCCTCGTTCTAGATAATGTGTAAAGGTTTGAAGTTGTTTATACAACACTATCTAACCTTATCATCTGCTAAGTGTCTCGGCAAACATGCCACGTACGACGGCGTAGATAATTCGCGGATATTATCGCGAAGAGTATACAAAAAACAACCGTGTTATGCAAACACGTATTATATATGTATATATATAGAAGTTGCTGAAAAAGGTTAGTGCAAATGTGGTTTAAAACAATAAAATACCACTTCTGCTTCTTAAAAGTGGAATCGTAGTAACATTTACAACAATTTCTAATGCATTGACGGATCCGAAACGTGGATTTGGAGAAGGATACTGCCCATACGATGGACAGCTCGTCAGGCAAACGCATTCATCCTTCAAGACAGACAGACTTTCATCAACATGCCTAAGAAGAATTTTTGGGTATTTCGGTCACATAGCCAGAAGAGCTGGTGCCAAGCGTGATAACATCTTCAACAACATCGTCGCTGACCATCAAGTGAGATAGTGGTCAAACGCTAGATCTATACAGTATAATAAAATAATTAAAAAAAATAAAAACAAATAGATGAGTTCCCATGACATTCCCTCGACCTCGCCCTCGGCCCGTATGACCTCATTACTGGTGGCTCTTTACGGCCCCATATATACCGGGAATACAAGCTTTATTGTCCGAATTACCAGTAATTACGCCGTATAATGCTCAAATGCGGAGGAGAAAAGCAATCGGCCGTATTACAAAGGATAAAGGTTCGTATTTATAACTACTGAAGGTACGTTGGGTGTAACGAACTGTCGTGGGTCAACACACTTGTTGCTTTTCAAATGGATCATTGTACGTGATAATAATGATTATCGTATGCTTATGTTTGAATGGATTGGTCTTATCTAGATATACTTCTAAGGGATTTTTTTTGCTGTACCTATATAGCATCGTGGTGTATGGCAACCTAGACCCAATAACAGCGTCATCATTAGTAAATTATCAGTAATTATTTTCATATTGTGTTCGATAGATTTTTGGAAATTTTGTGTAGTAACTTAACTGCAGGTGTAGCGCTCACACCAGGTTTGGTGTATGCCGAAAATGTACGGTAGCGGGAAAACCTTGGTCCTCGCAGGTAAAACCGCCGCAGGTCTACACTAATATTATAACATAATAATAATGAGTTATTATATTATGTTTGACATACAAGGTGTCCAACATCTTCTTATGAATTTCGTTATATTGTATTGATAATACGGAAGGCGTTTGACCACTGTCCTCTCTGCCCTACCTGATGTAAAGTGATGATGCGGTCGACGATGGATCATGCCTGCCCAGAAGATTATCTGTTTACCTATTCACTAATGACTTGAAGACACCCCGATTGTATCTATGTGGAAACACCGACTAAGGCAATGAATTCCAATCGTTAGCTGTGCGTACTATGAACGTGGAAGCAAAACGCTTCATGCGACATATTGAAACCAAGTATGGACGTCGCATTGTCGTCTGGTCGTTCTTAGATGGAATGGGGCAGAAATAATAAAATTATGTAGCTTCATAGCTCACTCCCCGATATCTATCCCGTAAGAAACCGATCAACTACCGTCTTTATGTCGGTGCTGTATAAGCTTTGAAGTCATACTCGACTAGAGACTCATTGATAATAATAATAACTCTCTAGCCGGCGAAGATGTTTATAATACTAAAAGTTAGAAAAATCTGCTGTGTGTGCAAACAGCCACGTAAAAAGTATTAATGAAACTAGCGGGACAGCTATAGTTATAGAAATAAGAGTCTGATCTCAACACGCTCTGATATTTATCACGGCTTATAATCACTCACAGATAGATAATTATAAATAAACCGCACATCTGTCTGTGGGCGTCCGTAGATTACATTTTTGTGTCACTCCTCCTGACAATGAAATATAACGTCCATTCTTTCAATCGTACAGTTTCGGGCGAGGAGTCGTTGACTTCGCCGCCATTTTTCTTTGTCTAACATTTTATACAAAGAACTTTTTCATGATTTTCACGGCTTTTGTTGCTAATTGCCATACCATGTTGGGTGTAATTAGTCGAACCGCAGAGTTTTTGTTGTGCTTAACAACAATATGTTTGGGAACTGTTATAGTCTTTGAAGATCTTTCTGTATAGTATAAAAAATTAAAATATAATTAAGAGCAAAGTTGATACTTCTAGGTAAGAAATGTTTAAGTAATCTAACGGAATTAGGATAAAAAAAATAGGCCACTTAAGTTTTGTATTAGTGTTTTTAATGCACTATAGTATTTATATTTGTGTCTTTATAGTGTTATTTTTTTCGTTGAACGATTTTATTTTTCTTTGTGTCAAGAGTTAAGAAAGTCACGCCTATTGGGCGTGGTCTTTCTACTTTCTTCCCTATTCTTTTTATTTCTTGAATGTCACGTATTTTTTACATGGAGATATTGTTCCATCCAATTAATCCAAGTGAGGGTCGCCGTGACGCAGTGGTTACTGTCACTGACATGACTTCTGTGTCTCCGGTACCCTGGGTTCGAATCCCGACAGGGGCAAACATTTGTGCGATGAGTGTAGATGTTTGTCCCGGGTCTTGTGTGTTTGTGTGTGTCCATGCCTCCCGCGACACAGCGAATTCTAGTGCGGGAGTGTCCTTTTCCTTGTAGTTCACAGCGGGTACAAAACAGCGAGACTCCGCTCGTATTGCGATATAAATACTATTTTAAAAATAAAAAGCCTTTATTTGACTAACCTACATTTCGTTATAGTTACTTACTAATTGCTAACGGAAATTCAATCAACATGTAATATGTACCGCTATATAAATATGTATGTATTGGACTATGTATTTTCACATTTTCTGTATCTTTTCATATTTGAGTTGCAGCGCGGGTACAAACGACGGACGTGACCATCCGCGACGTGAGTCTAGTGATTCACAACGAGGCATTCGCAATACCTAGCAAATACCAAAATAGACAAACCATCCATTTAGGCAAGTCCAACTTCGAGAAAGAGGTCAATCGTCGAATCCAACTCAGCTGGGCAACTTTTGGGAAACACAACTAAGGCGCCTTTGCGTCCAATAAACCATAATGCAACACCAATGTGTTAAGATAGTCAAACGCTAGAACTATAACGCATAAAAAAATGCCTGAAGTCAAAGGTCTTCCATCACTGTGTTTTGCGATAATATATGGAATCTAAACATCTTTAGATCGTTAGAACTATGTTACACCACATAGATAGAACTATGACCAAATTCAATGTTGCACAAGGAACTATGCTCAGGGTTCCTCTACGAGATCGAATCAAAAATGAGCACATTCGTGAAAGAACAAGTGTCGCTGACATATATCAGCGGATTAGCAAGTAGAAGTGGCAGTGGACAGGGCACATAGCATGCAGAACAGATGGCCCATTAAATTCCCAGAAAATATTGTAACAATAGTTTATGTTCCATACAATCCAAAAAGAATGCATAATCAAGTTGTCAACATATTGTTTGCAATTTAGGGAGCACAAGAGGCGAGAGTGAGACAACTAATATTGCGATGTTAAAGTTTCTATCACATAAAGAGATTTTCCAACATCATCTTAGGCAATTACGCAATCGGTTGTGTTGTCAATTGTCATCTATTTTAATACTGACAAGTATGGGTGTATTATTGTAAGATTGTTTGATAATTTCATCGAAATCGGTGAAGCCGTTTGAGCGTGAAGAAATGACAAACATACACACAAACTTTCGAGTTCATAATATTAGTAGGATAAACTGAATTATATACTGATACACCGATTATGAAAAACAAAAAAAATTAGTAGTAGTCGTCTCGTTGTGTCAGGTAGTACCTAGGGGTGAAGAACTGTTTTAATAAAAAGAGATAAAACTGAGCTGAGTGCACTTATCACTAAGTTGCTACGTCTTGCCATAAAATAACTGTATGTTACCGTGACTAGGAAATAGTTTTTCAGAGGTAAGTAGGGGCAGCAAAATTAAAATAGCCACCTGGCCAATGATGTTTTACTAAAGATGACGTATATTCATACTGCGCGGTGCTCAGATTTTGTTCCTTTACGACATAAACATGCTTACTGCGACAGATAATACGGTACAAATAATATAGAAAAGGAGAGCTAAATGTTTAGACTTGCGCTTGAAATACGAGTCATAATCAAAATTACTACAATTGACTTAATTTTACCGCCTCAGTTTCCACGCGCTTGTGCGACATCTACCTCATATAAACATTATAATATCATTGCTCCTGGCGGCAAATGTGTAAAACCGCCCCTGACAGCAAAGAATACTAGATAAAAATACCTACCTTAGAATAAGGAGTTCCTACCATATCAAGCTCGTATAGCCGTAATATGTTTCAACAACGTTTTCAATTAGGATTCGACATTGAAAACGTGCCTCTAGATTAGACAGCCTTTGTTAACGTGAATATAAATAGATCCATTATCGTGTGTTATTTTTCGATGTGTGTTTAAAAACAACTAAAACTATATTATGTACTTACATTAAAGATCGGTTCATGTGATAATGCTTATATGAGTTGATATTAAAATAAGTACATTTATAAGTTACTAGCTGCGCCCCGCGGTTTTACCCGCGTGGTGATGAGAAACGGTGATGATGGTGATAATTAAAATAAGCCTATGTGTTAATCCAGGGTATATATAGGCTATCTCCATATAAAATTTCATCGAAATCGGTGTAGCCGTCTGAGCGTGAAACAGTACTTACATTTCTTTTTTCATATTATTAGTTTGCGTTTGACAACTGTCTATTATATTATATCCATATTCATACACACATATACACAAACTTTCGCATTTACCCTTCGATCAAGAATACATTTCACGTTGTATTCTTGATCGAAGCATTTACCATTAATATTAGTAGTTGGTAAATCTAGACAAACTAATCGGGAGAGAAGAGATAATATTACCTATTATGTAAAAGAAATCAAGTCCCCGACAAAGTGGCCGCAGTGCGCAGGGCATTTTTATGTTATGCTTGAGACCGCAGTCTGTTATTGAATGATTATCATTGAGCTTTGTATAAGTACCTATCTTTGATCAACACAAAACATGTCATTGTTTTAGTGTTGCCAATTACTGCACACAATGTGACAAATGCTAGCACTTTTGGTCCTGGCACACTTTCCAATGTTTACAAAAGAATACAGCAAGCCTTGAGCGGTTGAGCGAATATTTCTTTTTCTTTGTTCGATTCTTGTAAACAAATGTGCTCCTAATTTGGAAGTTCCGTTAGCTTTCTATTTATTATGATTATTTTATGGGTAAGTGGGTTAGTCGCTAGCCATTGAATAGCTCAAATCTGTTTGTCTTTGGCTCACACAGCTTTCTTGTAAATATTTAAAACAGCATCGTAAACACTAGTGAACAAATGAAAAATAGTAAGTGCCTGACTATTTTCTCTATAAGCATTCATCATCATCATATACATCATCATCTCAGCATTCTCAGCCGTAGGATATAAGCCTCCCTCGTTGATCTCCACACAAGGATCGGTTGGAAGCGGACGGCATCCAGCCTCTTGCGATCTTGGTCAGGTCGTCTATCCATCTTGTCCGTAGATACTGTGAATAGCGTAAGCTCCAGTCTGGAACCTTTCGACCCCATCGGCCTTCAGCGGTATAGCGCTATAGCCATTGCAGCAGATTAACAAATTTAAGAGGCCATGTCGGTGATTTCCGCTTTTCTACGGATTTACTCATTTCTGATTCGGTCTCGTAGGGAAACCTCGAGCACAGCTCTCTGTAGCTCGTTATAAGATCTTGAGCTTGCTTATAGGGCCCAAAGTTAGATGATGTTAGATAGTTAGATACCGTACCTTATTTACATGAAAAATTATAATACTTATAAATAGTTATTCTTGCGTCTTACTGTATTACATCGCGGGGCTCGGCATTTATTAAACGTAGAAAGAACACAAAGAGCTGTTCTGAACGTAGCTCATAAAAAACCATTTAGACATCCGACAAATGAGTTATACAAGGAGACTGAGCAACTGAGCGATAGTAAGACAGCTATTTATATTAGCAAGTGCACTTCGTATTACATTCGTACGTTACTTCGTAGCACATTATCTACATAATCATATTATACTCGTATCATTGAAAACTGTGACATTTTCCTTTCAATCATAAACATATGACATTATTATTAATCTGAATATTATTCAAATTTGACTTGCCTAGTATAGTTTTAATGTAAAAGGTAAGTTATAAGGCTAATAAATGCTTAAGTATACATACATTTTTATATTATGTTTCCACAACATATATACAACATACCTATACATGTTCAAATTATTTGAAGGAAAAATTCGACTAACAGCGTGGGACTTGAACCCACGACTACAGAATCCGTCCTGTCGTTTTGTCCAAGTAAGCTATGGTAGCACTCCACTGGCGCGCCAGTGGACTGTAGAGTGCTACCACGGTGATACCATAGCTTACTATAACTACCACCATGGCGGTCCGAATTTATACCTTCATTTTAATATCTGAGGGAATGTTGTTCATGTTAAATTTTATTTTTTTCTTAAATAATTTGAACGTGAGATCCGCCTAGCATTTGTTAATGCAATAAACCATAAAACTCTTATATCTAAAAATAATCAAAACCATAATACCTAGCTAAATCTTCACGTGTACCTAAATCATGACCAGAAATACTAGAGGACAAGACTGCTAAGCTAGTTAATCTAGCATTAGCTATATAAAAAACCAAACAAACCTTGCCTTTTATTGTTCTGGAGCAATACGCATAGCATTAATATGAAATATATATAAAATTATAGCATGCATCCTATTGCTGAACCACACTGATATAGACAAGCTTTTCCAAATACAAATTTAGAACTGAATACCACATGGTATATAGTATGGTGCAAACGCTTGCTTTGCAAGAGATCCTACATATTAGCAATCTTAGCAACAAGTAGGTATTTTAGACTCAGACCCAATTCCCAACTTTATAAAATTATGATACACCTTATATTTATAATTTTATAAATTTAGATAAAATTTATGAAATTATAAATATAAGGTTTCTAAATTTAACCTAAGTTACTTTACCAATTTTTATGTAACAAAAATTTAAACTTATTTTCCTGTTTCAATCATTCAATCTTTTCTTGTTTAATCTAACTGTGCTGTATTTAATTTTAGTTATAATGATGCCTACAAGTTACGGTTCCTGGTTTCAATAAATAAATGCTATCTTAAAATACTAGTAAGTACTATGCTATATGTAAAAACTCCCTTTTTTATACATTCCTACATTATTATCTAAGGCCCACTTGCGCTAACCAAATTTTCCGATATTTTCGCTGAAATTCCGGATGAAATTACATACAAAAATTGGGAATTGATCTGAGACTCAGATAATTTTTGGTGCAAGAGGGCCTAAGAATGTACCTAGCGTTCATCTGAAATAAATACTTAGCGTTTATTTTGCCTGTTAAACCTACAATTCATTTTCATCGATCCTATTACAAGTATAAATCATTGCCTTTTAAGTTTTACGTATTCTCTAAACCCATAATCTAATTTTATTCATGTAACTGCGCAGTGAAGTTTTCACTTTGTTTCTCAGGACAAAGGATTGAGAACCGTGTTCCTCACTACGAGGGCTGCTACTGCGCCTGCACACGTGAACACAGATTAAATAATAGCAGCACGTGGCGCACACACACGTGCACGCTCACCCACACGTGCACGCACATCCCACGTGTATCGAGTCACTGGCAGTTCATTTTGCCAATGATCCAATGAAACCTGAGGTTCATTTGATAAGATCGAGTTGATTGGATGTCTCGAAAAAACATGGGTACAGGTAACGTAAGTTAACGGCACGTAAGTTTAGCGCTGAGCGAAATGTGGAGGTGATAGCTGCGCATGGGAACAGTCGCGCACATAATACAATACCTCTTAATCACGCCTTCGTCAAAGTTGTCAATTTCACTTTTTGTTCAATCGTTTTTTGCTAGATGTTCTGAAAACTGTTATCAAATCAGAGCTATTGGCTTGAGTGGTGAAGTTTCTTACCGTTGCAACAGGCGTATGTGTGGCCTCTGCTGTCCTTTTTTGGATTTTACTCAAACAAATTATTATTATATCGTTTATTTTCATGTTCCCCGTCTTCCTAATGTCTGGAGTTTATCTCATCGTGCTGCTATTCGAATGGCTGAGCAAAATACTCGTTGTTTCATCAACCTCACTTTATAGGTAAGTATTTGCTTTAAAGAATCAATCAATTCACTGGTTTCTCTTTTAACAAAACAATGCAAGTCATACACCTACCTATCATTTTTAGCTAGAGCTAGAGCTTCGTGCCGCTACCTGTACAATAGGTACATTTTGCAAAATAATGTTTTTTTTTTTCCAACTTACATTGTGCACAATGACTACGTGATATGTATATTAAATTTATTAAATGATACGAAAACAAGTGCCTAAGAACTTACCTGTTTGCTATTTCTTACATTAGGCTTCCAAAAAATTAAAATATTACTAAATTTAGAAGTAGATATCTAATAGTGTGGGGAAAAAACGCTTCATAACTGACTGAGTTCTGAGGTAAGAAACATTTTAGAAAATAGGTACAGACGCATTGAGAACAAGTTAGAAAAACTGTCACCAAACACATAGTGTGTTCAGGCAGCAATCCTTGAGAGCCAGTGAGCATTCTAGATTTAGCGTATATTCGACCACATCGTCACTGACCATCAAGTGAGATAGTCGTCAAACTAGATCTATACAGTCCTCAATAAAAAATCCTCTCAATGCGTCTGTACCTATTTTCTAAAATGTTTCTTACTTCAGAACTCAGTCAATTATGAAGCGGTTTTTCCCTACACTATTAGATACCTACTTCTAAATTAAGTAATATTTAAGTTTCATCTAAAACGGTCAAATTATTTTAAAAGATTTGAAAATGTTTCGAGGAAGGGATTGAAAATGGTTTGTATGGTTTTTTAATTACTTACTTAGGTACCACGCAATACTTTTTATGCCTATTGTTTTTTTATTCTTAGTAAAACAAATGTATGTTCATGTAGTCAACTAAGTACTTTACTTTTATTTATTTAAGTGTAATTAGTTATAAATTAAACATGAACATTCACTTAATTAGGTACCTACTCTTATTTACAAGTAGGCCCTTCCTAAACCCTAATAACCTTTCAAACAATACCTACGTCGTGTACCTACCTAATATTCAGAATCATTATAACTTTTTACAAAAGCTTAGTGTAGGTAGGTATGAATAGCTGGTAGATAATCAGCTCATCACAAAAGCTCTAATGAGAATTCTCCGAAAGCTAACTTTAGAAATTGCTAAATGACAAATGGATGTCGATAATAGTATCCTAACACCCATTATTATAACTGGGACGAAGAAAGCTCTAACAAAATGTGCACATTATTAACGAGCGAATGCAAAGGTCTGATTCACTTGCTTGTCTCTTTCATTATTCTTCAACTCCCAAAGGACTTTTCTAGTAAATATGATTCATATTATACGGTAGCTAGGTACATAATGGTAACGACCGCACACTGTGTTTTCTTTAAATTTTGGAACATATTCAAATCAATCGAATTATTAGGTAGGTAGTTGGTATAACAGATTGAGAGGCTGTCTCTCATGAAATTTGAAGCGATAATTGCTCAGCGAGGGGAGCGTCGCCTGTCAAACTGACGGACACTGGTTCGATCCCCAACAACAACTTGAGCTTCCGGTGAAGGTAACACCGTTATGAAATTCCCAGCATGGTGGTAGGGTACTGTCGAATACCCGCCAAGCCTACCCCCCTTACCACCCTCAAGTTTGAAAAATTATCACCAAACACATAGTGTGTTCAGGCAGAAGTCCTTCTAGGTCTAGGTCTAGTTAGTAAAATTAAGTAGTATAAGTAATAAAATTAAGTAGTAGTAAAGTATGTAACATTTATAATATAACATTTGTATATAAAATATAATACTTACAAACCACTATTGAATGCTCAAACTGGGCAAGCTGTTGAAACTATTTTAAATTGTATCATCTTTATTTTTATATCACACAGTTGTTCAATAAATATTTCTGATTTCTGATAACATCTTCGACCACATCGTCACTGACTATCAGGTGAGATAGTGGTCAAACTTCTATACAGTATAAAAAAATACACTCTTAGCCATCTCGTATCAGGCCTAAATACAAACCGGGACTCATCGCAAAATATTTTTTTCTCATAATCCCATTGCTCCTGGATCTATGTCAAGTGTTTCCTACATCATTCGTTTATACGACGACGATGACGACGGACGCGAGGATACTGTATTTATTGACAAGGTAATAAACAAATTTGGATAGCAATCTAGAAGCCTTCAGTTTTTATTCAAACAGTAACTTATTAAAAAAAAATATTTTTTTGTCCTGCTAGCAGCAGGGGGTGCAAGTGCACCCCCTTGCACCCTGCTGCCCATGCATGTATTACAAGTCAGTTTAAAACTATAATTTATCAGAACTAAATACCTACGCATTTTAATGAAATTCTTTTTATCCGCAGCATTTCAGGTTACTTAGGTAGTTGAGTTTGGTATTGCACCAAAAGAAAAAAAAAAGTACTTAAGTAAATGTTAATTCACCGACCCCCAATAGTGCTCTTCGTACATTGATCATGGCAACGGAGAAGATTCATTACAATGTGATAACTGACAAGTTATGTATGAATATGAAATAACGCCATAGCGTAGCTCTTCTATCTCTTTTTTACCACTATTACTCTTTATAGTTTTGTCTCTGTTATGTAGCATTGGTACTTCAATATGTACGAATACGAATGGTGCAAGACATGACAACAAGCGATTTGTATCAAACACCAAATGTATTCTATGCATAATAATTGTGATGTTTATATTATGCATGTACTGTATAAATGTATACACACTGTTGTTTATAAAATAGTGATTGTATTGAAAGAAATGTTTATTGTTTTGATCGACCTGCAAACGGTGCAAACCACGGTATGTTGATGTTAATGGAGCGTAGCTCATTAGCACACTTGCAATTATAAAAATATACATTTTTTCCACGAAGTCTGTCAGGTATTTGTCTGAGATCGATAATAATGTACTAATAATGTGTAACTATTACAAGTATAGACTTGTTACCAACTTGACCTTAAAAATAAGACGCATCGCTAATGGTTGTGAGAAATAATTTTACTGGAACTGCCAAGGCCAGCATTATTTCATTATTTTGATATTCTTTATCACTTGTTTACATTTTGCCAGGAGAAAATGTACGATATCTCTTGTTTTAATTTTACCAGTAATTCATTATTCCAACTCTTGAATAATGTATGGTTATATATTTTTCAGCCCATTAGGTAGGTAGGTACCTACGTAAAATACTTATGTGCAGTTCATATATTTCCTGTGCAATATGTAATGTATAGGTATTTCTTTGTCAGGTAGCTATATATATTTATTATAAATTTGGGTTATTCGAAATTATGCAATGTGAAACTATCAAAGTGATGGTTTATTATTATTACGTAGGTATGTATTTTTGCTGATACACTGCTTTTATGACACTGCCAACAAAATGTGATTTGAATAACTGGTTTTTTATATTGGTAGTGTAACCAACCAAGGACAGTGCAAACAGATTTCATAATAAAATAAAAGTAAGCAAAGTCCATCCCAGTCACTAACATCAATGGAATATTGAATGAGGCAAGTGAAATTGTTTAATAACATGAAATAGGTACCTAGGTGGGCATGAGAGTTACATGTGAAATGACGAAATAAAATTATGCGTTTAAATAGTATATTCTTTATAATTTATTTCTTTTTCTTTTATCATACAATATGTATTCCGTATAAAACAATTTTCTTTGTTAAATTCATAGAAATATATTATTTTAGTAGTAGAACTGTTCTTTATCTTTCATAAACTTACAAATTATTGTTAACATCTGACGATTTTTTATATAAAAATAATACAAAAGGAAATCAGCCGAGTGAGTTTTTCGGAAATAAACTTTGAGTTCTCTTCACAGTCAGGAAAAAATTTACGCGGCCGATCTCCTTCATAATATAGTTTATAACAATTCAACTTGTTAATTGGTATTTACTTACAGTACCTACTAATCTATAGAAGTCAATGGTACAGAAAAATGTAACTGTAGCATTATTATGGTAACAAAAACAATTAAAAATAGGTATAGGCTTTAGTTTACAAAGCGTAGGCACTCGAGATTGCTACTTTACCTAAAAGTTAATCATTCTCACTAATAAATACATCTTTCTCATTCTTTCTTACATCGTCGTCATTCTTCATCAATCATACAGTCGCATAGGTATTACGTACTAAAACAATTTTTGTCGTTCACACTGTTTTACAGGACGGTCTTACGTTATAAAAGTCACGTCCACTTATATTAAAGAGCACCGGGTCAGTTCTGAGAAAATCCTTTCAAACGGGAAAAATACTATGCATAGCGTATGCTCGCTCTCTTTCATACAAGGCACTCTAAATCATCTAAATCACACACGGTCAGTCTCCCACACATAGCTTTTCGATAATATATTTTGAAACAAACAAAACATCAGCTCAGTTTATGGCGGCGAAAAATCACCGAAAAACCTTATACTTGTGCAACAAAACAAGAATCGAAACGTCAGACTATCGAACACATGGCCACCATTCCGCGAGGGTGGCGCAGGCGGAATTTTAATTAGGAGAACATCCGCTCGTGACTTGGTATGATGCGCCGTTGCCAGTTTTACGACATGCTATCTCACTCTTACTGACAGCGCCTTGTTCGTCAAATTTAAGTAATTTGACGACACATTTACATCGAAAATGGATAGACTAAAAAGCCGAATATTCTACGTTAACTGATAATGCTAAAACGTTAACGTTAGTAAAACAATAAAAAATTGGATATAGCGACGGCACATAATAACATCGGTCAAACGGGAAATTGGCTGTCCGTACAACTGGCAACGTCGCCCGAGCATTGTTCATGTTTTAGACTTGGTCAAAGTGCGAATGTGTGACGTTGCATGCTATCTTTTCAAGTTTCTACACTATTCTAAAATGAGAACGCAATACTGATACAAGGAAAACAAATCGTTTCTACAACTTACAATGGAAGCTAAAGCTTACTAAGTTGTGCAACTCTTGCTAAGTACATCCTTCCCTAAGTAGTGCTTTCACAATCAACAAATCCGTGGATTGTCCCTTTCAAGCGGGGAATCTGCCTCTTCACAGTCACTGGCGACCTAATCTCTCAAACTTAACGTTTTTCACGGCTTTTGTAAAAGCAACTTTTAACTCCTTAATCACTATATACGAACTAATATTTTACACGGTAAAATTAAGATCACAAATTGCTTTGTATGCTGCGTCCTAGCGGGCGCGACTAGCATGGAATGTGGAGGAGCGGCGATGGCAGCGACGCGATCAGAATCGTGACTCGATGTGGCAGCCACCGTTCGCGTGCTCCAGGACTTGCTCCTTCAATCGACTCACGTGATCCTTGAGTTTCACTACCATTTGTGCTAGTTCCACATTTTCACCTTTCAAGATCTTTACTTTGTCCTCCAGTTTAGAGATACGCTCCAACTTTCGCCGTCTGCATTTTGATGCCGCCACTCGATTCCTTTGCCTCTTTCGTTCCAATTTTATTCTTTCTTGAGTGTCCATATCTATTGGTGAAAGAGGTGGCGAGCTTGAAGCACTAGGCACAGTTTGGGGTTCATCTTTAACCACAGGAGTGGGATATCGCTCCAGAGGGCGATCCAAGTCAGCATAGACTCGTCGACCTATAGCTGTAGACTCGCCGTATCCGTGATGCAATTTGTCGAGCGCCTCAACGAAGGGACGCGCATACTGCTCTTGCTCCTCGGTAGGTGGCTGCACCACAGCCGTCGGAAACAGCACTGGGCCGCCAGGAGTAGGAGTTGCTGTAGTAATCATTCCGTTCTGGATTATCAGCTTCTCGAGCTCTGGTGAACCAAGCTTGAGCATTTGAAGGTCGGGAGAGGACAGAACTGGAGCGGAGAACCGCGCCCGCTTCACGCCTCGCCCCACGTCCAAGGTGAGAGGCCTCTTAAGGTTCTCCACGGGGCCGCTGAGGGGATATTGATCTTCATAAAAAGTAGTCTCCATGCCGTGGCCGGAATGGCGAACCATGTGTTTACACCGAACTCTTCGGTATCACTGAACTCACTGCGCGAACTTTAAAACTTTCTCATGCGGCAACACACGTCCGTTACCCTTGACGTTCCACTTGTTTCTAAACAGTGTCAAGAAACAACCACGGCTTTTATGCCGTGACTCAGATATGCTATTTTTAGGAATGGCGTGATAAGCTAGCCCGCTGATTGGCCGAATATGACGCGATATGGAGGAACGACTTGTTGTGATTGGCTGCTAGGCTCGTAGTAACATAGCGCGAGGCCGCAGAGAGCTGTTTACGACTTGGTGCTATTACCGAGAATCGACGATACCTTTTCCATTGTTCTGACGTTAAAATCGTGCATCATTCTTTTGTATTAGCTAGGAGCCTAATGTATATAGCATTTGTTAATTTGAAATATTGTCAATTGAAAACTTATAAAGTTAATGAATAACAGTTTGGAAATGATTTACTTCATTTATATACCTACCACTGACATTGTTCATTTTATATTAGAAGTAATAACACATAACTGAGTAAATATTTGTTTAGTATTACTCGCTTGATTACTTATATTATAACAACTATAATTATTTTAGTCAGCCAAATACATTGCCTACCTTCCTACGGTTGTAGATCATTTTGACATAATATAAAAACAGGCTTGATTTTCTATTTTGACAGATAGGTTCAACCTTAACGCTATTGAGATTACACGGAAAATTTTGCTGGAGTATTGTTCTGTAGGATGTAGGTACACTAAAATTTATAATCCTTTTTCCTATACAGAAAATATGAGCAGAATATAAAATGATGGAGTATTTCCGGCACCTGTAGTAGTATGATACTGTGTCAACACCTGCAAGAGATACATAGCTTCAGCAATAATACTGAAATAACGGTACCAAAAAATTACTAGCAGTAACAAAAAATCCACATATTATTTTTAAAATATAACACGGAAAAGTGCAGATCATAATCCACATTCACAATATTAATGAAATTATGTGTTACAAAATACATTTCGCATAACATAAAATGTGAATATTATGCAAACTAGGGCATCAAATACAATCTGTTACTTAATTTATGCACAAACGGATTTCATTTCGCAGGAAAATGTGAATTTTGTTATGATTAAAAGCATTCAATGGAAACAAGCACAGGGTGAGGCGCGGAGGCGGGGTAGCCGAGCAGCGCGATGCAAGAAAATATATGCGGGCGGCATGCGGTACGCGGAGAGGGGGAAACGGTGCGAGACAACGAGTATCAACATACATCCCTCTCGCTCGCACGACGATAATCAAGGAAAATAAATGCAACTAAAATTCCGTTTTATGAGGAATCGTATTGTTCGTTTTTTGCTGTTGTAGGGGTGACCTTGGCGTTTAGGGGCCCAAAATGTATTATAGTTAGGCTTGATGGGTTCGTTATCCGCATACGAACACAAAGGGTCGACACAGTTGTTTGAAATTTGTTCAAAATAGGTAGTAAGTAGGTACCTAGGTAATTGGTGAGTTGCGTTGCGTACCTATGCGTAAGTTCTAGAAATTATATTTTATACTTACCTACCATAATATTTCTTAAAGTTGAAATTTACGCTAAATTATGTAATCGCATATTAAGTAGGTATTCCTACCTATACCTGTAGGTAACCTATCTAAAAGGGTCACTATCAATTTGATAGTTACCGCAGCGTATCAAAACTATCGTGTGACTGACGCTCTTGTTCTGAAATCTGTGATAATATGTATTAGGTATGGAATGGAACATTCATTAGACATCATTCCTTTTAACTGGGGAAACGAATTGATAAAATGAGCTATCAAATGCATTCTCACAAGATCCGCAGTTTACCTAACCAGTAACATAATTTTATAATTTAATGTTAATTATCATTGCGTAGATGTACCTACCTACCTACTTATGTACGTAAATGTACGCTTCAATTACAATCAGTGACCTACCTCATTAATAAACTAGGTACCTACATAACTTGAAAATGATGGTTTATGGCGTCAATATTAATTTATTGATTATACAAGTAGATACGTTACCTACGGCAGTAGTTTCCTATTAATTTAGTTTCATTAGATTGACACATGTTTTCCTCTTCGATTCTCTTCATTCTATCATTTGTCGTCTCAGTGCTCACACCTTTCATAGACATATTCTTCACACAGTCAATCCATTCTTCGGCCTTCCTCTACCTCTATATCCTTCCACATTCATGTTAAGTAATCTTTTTGTCAAGTATATGTTTTTCATCACTCCTCATGACATGCTCATACCAAGCCAATCTACTCGCTTCCAACTTATCATTCAATGGTCTTAAAGCGTCCTGTGATATACTCATTCTTTATTTTATCCATTTCAGTCACACCACACATCCATCTCAACATTCGCATGTCCGCCTTCTCTTCTCTTCTCTCAGCCATGGGACGTCCACTGCTGGACATATACTTCCCCCATATAGGGGGGGATTTACCAATACTCGCCACGCTTGGCAGGCGGGTTGGCGAGCGCAGAATGACTTCCAATCATCAGAAGGCGCTGCGGCCCACCTTCTGGTACGTGGTCGCTTAGCCGACTCTTACGGCACCCGCGAGAAGAGATGAGGGAGTACTATTCTAGGCCGGTACCACCACGGCCTCTCACTCTGCCACATGCACTTTTATTTCATCTACCTCTTTTGCTGCCCAACATTCAGATCTATACATTACGACAGGTCTAACTATGATCTTATACATTTTGTACTTGTGTTTCAAGGGCATTCGCGGTTCGCATATGGTCCCTGAGACCTGTCTCCATTTCATCCAACCTGCATTGATCCTGTTCCTTACGTCTCTGTCAATATTACCATCATTTTGGATCGATGAACCAAGGTACCTTAAATCGGAGCAGACTGGTAGGGGTACACCATTATATTTGATATTGCCTTATGGGAAAAATTGGATGATCCACCGAAGTCGCAAAACAGGTGTTCGGTTTTGCTTCTACTGATCTTCAATCTGGCACTTTCCAATTTTCCCAGTCTGATCTGAACGTCGGTTGCATCTTCTCCAACAAGGACAATGTCATCGACGAACAGTATACACCAGGGTGCCTCGTCCTATATGCCTGATGTTAGCGCATCCACAACGAGGAGGCACAGGTAAGGACTTAAAGACGATCCCTCTTGTAAGCCTATAGCTACATTGAACTTGTCAGTGACACCAGCTTCGGACCGTAAGTGCATACTTGCATTGCTGTACATGGAACGGATAAGCTGTGGTTACTTCTCTGGCACTTTCTACTCTTTTAGGGCTCACCACAGAACCTCTCGGGCACGCGATCGTACACATTTTCAAAGTCTTTGCGCGCGGGTCTGTATTTTTTGCATAATTGACGAATAGCAAATATGGCGTTCGTTGTCACTCCTAGCATAAAACCCAAACTGGTTTTGGGTGACCTCACTCTCTTCTCTCATTCGTCTCACTAGCACTTTCTCCCAACTTTCATTGCATGTGACATGAGCTTTATCCCTCGGTAGTTGTTACAGTCTTGTACATCACCTTGTTTAGGATATTTTCTTTCATTCCTTATACTATTTCCTTTTATTCTCTTTACTCACTGCATCCCTTTCATCCAAACTTTTCCATTCCTGAAACGCAGTCTTCTTTGCACAGCCTTTTGTACTTCATCATTCCATTACCATGTTTCCTTATTAATTTTTTTTTTACAAAAATCTAAGTTGCTCCGATCGGGCTGAAATTCAGTATTTAAAGAGATTTGGGGCCCCTGATTCCAAATATGAAAAAATGTTATGTGTCGTCTTTAGGTTTTTTTACGGATATGAATTTTTGCTGGATATACCACGCCACCGCTGCGAGGCCGTAGGCCGAGCTTTAAGCCTGCGAGAGCGGAGGCCGAGCTGTAGGGGCGAAGACCAAGACCGAGCCCAAGGTCTGCGAGGCCGTAGGCCGAACGTGCCGTCTTAGGGAACAGCTACAAAGCAGTAGTTTTGTAACTAGCGGCCGCAGTCCGAGCTTCAAGCTAGCGAGGCCGTGGCCGAACAGCAGAGAGTCATTAACGACGAGCCCGTAGGCCGAGTTCCGAATGGGGTAACGCACTACTGTAGTTTAATGGAGTCGCTAACGAGGCTGAAGGCCGAGTTCCGAATAGGGAGTATTTTCCACATCTCGAGCTGGTCATCAAGGCAACTGCCTACGTTAACCACTGCAATTAGAGGTGGAGTTCCTTAACAAAAATCGTATACAATCTTAGTCCGATATTACGGAGACTTGATTTTTATTCAAAAAATCAACTTGCATATTAGGGTAACTCTGCTTTCACTTCTACTGAACTAGAAGAAACTGTGACGTATGAAAATATTGATATTTCTTTTTCAACTGCTTAAAGTGATGGCAAAAATACGAATGCACTTTGTTAACGCGGGCTGCTCGCAACCCGCGCGCCACCGAAATACTAGCTAGTTTGTACCTCTGTAACATTTTGTAACCAACGATTACAGAAACCATATGTTTTTGACCCGCTCGGCGCTTGCTCCCGTTGTCATTATTATTTATCTGTGGCAGGTGCAGTAATATTCATTCATAGCAGAGGAAAATAGCAAACCGGACTAAGGAAAAGAGAAAAATATTATTGAACTTACATAATAATAATATTATGTATTTTTAACTACTTACTCACACACTACTTATACTTATACTTACTTATATTACTTACTTAGTTCACTCAAATAAAATAAATAGTTATCGAAACGACTGAATACTTCTGATGTTATTTTATTCTGGTTTAGCTTATTCGTAAAGGAATGAAATTATACAATAATATTGAGCACACGGGGGCATGGATATTATTATATCTAATCTATGCGCCACGACACAGGCCTTTTTTTCAGAGCCTAGCGCCATCTATTGTCGAGTAGTTTATTGGTCTAATGGTCTCTGGCTTGTTTTCTTGTCTGTGTAATAAGGTTCACCAAAATTTTAACGTCCGATTATCAATTAATTCGTCGGTCACACGGTTTTTACCATACAGTTAACCAACGGTTAATTGATAATCAGACGTTTTACATTTTGGTGAACTCCACCCTTATACTCTTTACTACTCGTTGCACTAAAGTAGTCTATGTGTTATTCCAGGATCTAACCTATATTCATACTGACCATAGAAATCGGTACAGCCGTTTGAGCGTGAAGGAGTAACAGATAATTTTGAATTATTTGCTTATCCCGCGCAACGATTTTCTGGATGAAAAGTAGCCTATGTGCCAATCTAGGGTCTAAACTAACTGCATACCAAATTTCATCGAAATCGCTGTAGCCTTTTGAGCGTGAAGAAGTAACAAACATACACGCATAACACACTTTCGCTTTTATATTATTAGAAGGATACGCCTAAATAAGATGTTCGAGCATGTATTTGTCTCTTTAAACACCAAGTTATTTTCGAATTTGGTGTCATAAACAGATTTTGTATTAGAAAAGCAGAAAATAATTCATATTTTCTAGTAAGCTGCAACACAATTCACTTGTGGCAAGTTTTCTGTGATTACTGCCCGTGTGTTTAAAACTTGAAGTTTCTACTCATAAACTATCACGTTTATAAGTTGGTATTCGTGAGAGTGAGTGTTTTGTGCGTTCGAGATGGGCTATGGAACAGTTAAAAACGCCCAAAACGCTCACTTTGGTGTTCATTTAGACTGTTTTTGTTCACCGTTCGAGATACAAGAAAACGGTTAAAAACGCCACCGTGATCCACTTTTGTCGTGCCTACCCCCGAGACAGGATCTTTTGTGATTGGTTTTTGACAACTAAACGAACCATCGAAATACAAGCAAATACCTATTTGCCTCTCTGAAACAACTAAGCTTATAAAGCCACAATTCACCGTGTAATGTTGAATTTAAACAACCGTCTACTAGATACATTAACTTTAGTTGTTACTCCATTTTTGCACAAAAAAGTTCACAGACGCGTGTCTCAAGCGGATGGCACTCGCGCTCGCACTGATTTGAGATTTCGTCACCGTGAGAGGTGTTCGTTGCTCGAGCGCACTTTGTATGTAGATTGACTCTGTAGGTACCTATCTGTTTTCTGCTATAGTCCCAGTCATCTAAGCACGTCACCTCGGCATAAGCTGAATTTTTGTATAGACCTTTATTTATTGCATTACAAATGTTGTCTCAAAAGTCACCTATATGCCAACGTGTGAGCGTCCTTACATATTATACATATATTCAAAGTCACAGTCACGTAGAGAATAAAATTCTCTACAAATTTCCTTGTTGGTCTTTTTTTATACGTCAAACCGTTTTTTTGATAGAGGGCGCAGAGTGTGGAGCGCTCGACCACAGGTACATACCTTAGTGCAAGAATGAGACTGCATTGTCTTCATGAACATCTGATGGATATGATATGACGATGCATTGGCCACAAGGTAGACAACATTGCATCCCTAACTTACGGCCACCACAACGTGAACCACAAACATTCTTGCAGTATCAGAATATTGCATTAGGCATTAGGGTCTCATTATGCAGTATCCAACTCTATTTCTGGGGTTGTAAATCATTGCCAGCTCAAGTTTGAACTTGGTAGTAGACACGATTAATGTGTTAATTGTCATTATTCAAATTTTAATCATTATTTATATTTAATGCTCCAAAACACTATGCCATGGCAGCATCTGTTGGCCTGTCTGAAAACACTGACATTGATTGGATAGCTCTTCACAAAGAGAAAGGCCCTGAGCACTGAGAGTGTAATACGCAGAGAGTGAGAGTGTAATTTCTACACATCAGAATCACCAACATTGTCGACATAACATCCTTATACATAACAATTATTTATTTATCATCGAATAATTATTATACATTAAAGTCGCCTTTAAATCTGATAAATGAATAATATTGTTTCTAGGATAAGAATTTAAATGAAACTCCATTTTTATAAACAGTTTAATATCAAGAAATTAATATTTTATAGAATGCGAGATTATTTTAATCAAGTCTAATGTCCTTGTGAAGTATCTATGACAAATTTAAATTATTATGTTTTTATGATATGAATTAATGATAAAATCCATTTTTTTTAAACTGTTTCATATTTTGTTGTGTATCATCAAATTAATATTATTAGAATGAGATTTAAAAAAAAAACATTTTATTAAGCAACTGATCAACTTTTCACTGTTTATGACAATCACTCTTAGATCGAGGAACCAGTGGTTTGAAGGTATATGGTTGAAAAGTTATTTTTATTTACATTCTGATTTAGGTTGTAAATAACCCGGTCTGTTTCACACTCTTCAGTTATATACAACCAAAAAACTGCACTCCGAGGTCGTCAATGTACGCCAATCCTGGGGGATTGGTGGATCTACGAGGATGTATTCCCTAATTGGACTCCCATTCGAATGACTATTTAACAGTGACAGATATAACCCTGACGTCATCGTAGGGCTTGTCAGTCTTGGGGTTAGTTTTGACGCTGCCGATGGTTTGTACCACCTCCATGCCTTTGACGACGCGCCCGAACACCGTGTGTTTGTTATCGAGCCACGGCTGTAACAGAACAAGAAAAGAACATAGTATAAATATAGAGGAGAAAACAGGAGTGCAGCTATGCCTAAGTTCATCAATCGAATTACATAAAATCTCTGCTCCGCTTCAGTGGACTTGGGGTTTTTTTTTATCACACTCAGATCTCCGCACTAGGATTATCTATGTCGCGGGAAGCATGGACACACACAATCACAACACACAAACAACCAAGACCCGGGACAAACGTAGGTGTTGACTCATCGCACAAATGTTTGCCCCTGCCGGGATTCGAGCACAGGGTCCCAGAGACACAGAAGTCATGTCAGTGACAGGTTTGTACAGTAGTTTTACAATTCATAAAGGTATTAAGGTGGGAGTGGGGGAGCGGAGGGAGAAAAGTGACGTTCCGGATAGGACTCAACTCCCTCCACTTCAAATAACTGTTCGCGTGCTCAACTCCGCGTATAAAAAAAAGTCATTTGACTACTGACTTCTCCTCTGACATGGAAACAGAGTCGTTCTGCAGCGGACACACCTTGAGATACTCAATTTAATTCTTACAAGTTTTGATCGATCGTGTGTAACCGCTCACCTATCAAGCTCCGCGTCTATGCACAGTCGTAGTCTGCAAACCCCCCCCCCCCCCCCCCCCCCCCGCATTATTTTCTCGCTCCGAGTAGAGGTAGCCTACTACTTATATCATATTTGTATAAATCTTTTCGTTGCATTATTGGCCGTGATCACGAAAAGACTGGAGAATGCGGATGAAAATATTTGTTGATTTTATTTATTTGTAACTTGTTATTAGCACTCACTAATTAACATAAGTCTTAATGTTTTGCCTGACGGAAAAATGTCTTTTAGGAAGTTATTTTATATATGTTCTATTATAACAGGCAGTAAGATTGACGAGGGGCACCAAACTAGACTATGCCTGTATCTCGGGTGCACAGAGAGAGATAACTATACGCTTTTGATCTTGATAACATGTACATGGCGAACTTTGCGCTTTCGCCGATATTGTAAACCGCATGCTCAAACACTACAGGCCCACTTGAACAAACCAAACAAATTAGCCTACCAACTTAAAAAAGTAGTTACATACGAATTTAAATTAAGAACCATTGAATGAGTGACATTGTTGTTTTCACTTACTCGTTTTTTCATAGAAAATGTATGGAAATGGTATTTTTTATTATTGCCTAAACTTACGATTTCATTTGGTATGCTACTTTGGTAAAAGTGTTCCTGGTTGGAAATAGAGTCGATTAAGACCAACTTGGTTTTTTTGACAAATGTCATTTTTTAGGCGAACCTTATTTTCAAAAAACTAAAAATGGTAATATATTTTTCCTTAAAATAAAATAGTTAGTAGTAGTATAGTAGGTTCCTAAGAACAAAACCTTCTAACTACAAAAGAAAAGGTAGCTACCCTGAAGGGGCCAAAAATTTGCCCCACCCATCTGAATGTCGGAAACGGCTCTAAAGATTTTCATGAAATTTAGTATGAATGGGGTTACGAGGGCGATAAATCGATCTAACTAAATTTTCTTTTCAAAAAACGTCGTTTTATTCGTGTTTTCAGGCAATGAAAAGTTGCTACAAAATCATTACAATATGACATGCTACTTGACAATAGATGGCGTTGTTAAGTGACAATAGTCTTGCTATTGGAAAACCGAACAAAGCTTTGTCAGATATTTTATTAATTATATATATACATTCCATTGGATGTAAATATAATATTAGCTGTAATTGATAGCGTTGTAAGGAGTTATACGAATAATAATTTCTCTAAAACTGATCCATTTGCTAATAGTAAAAAATCTTATAAACGTCAAATACTTCCTAGTATATCTGATGCTAACAATACTGCTGTAGAGGCAAATACCTCTATGTATTGAAGACAAATCCCTCCTCACACTTTACACCAGGTGGACAGGCGACCTGACTAAGATCGCAGGCAAGGGCTGGATGCGGGCCGCTTCCAACCGGTCCTTGTGGAAATCAATGGGGGAGGCCTATGTCCAGCAGTGGACGTCCTATGGCTGAGATGATGATGATGATGACTTTACACACACGCACACATACACAATCTTGTTCTTATATTATATACTGTTTGTTATCTTTTGATTTATTTTGTGCTTAAACTGAGCACACTCATAAAATATAGGGTAACCAGTTATTGGCCTTACGTACATGTTAATTGTATTTAATGTTAAGTCTTAATTGTCAACGCTCTTGGTTTCCTAAATAAATGACTTTTGCCGCAAGACTATATGTTATTTTTTATTTTCATGAATTTTCGACAATCGTAGCTATTTTGAGTGAATAACAGAATGACCACCATTGGATCTGTAGAGTAGGTGTATATGTAATGTATTGTACCGTGGGCGCGAGCGTGATGAAGAACTGGCTGCCGTTGGAGTCGGGCCCGGCGTTGGCCATGCTGACGGTGTAGGGGCGGTCGTGCTTCAGCTGCGGCCGGAACTCGTCCGCGAACTCGCCACCCCAGATACTCTCCCCGCCGGTGCCGGTGCCTGCACATGAGGTAATGCCAGCTGTTAGCGACGCGATTGTTACTTTATTCATATGCTACATTTTATTGACTTTTTTATTATTTCATACATTATTTAGAAATAAATATTCATGTATCGAAACATGTACATTTATTTCAAAATAACGTCGTTACTAACCATCAAATGAGAATGCGGTCATAAGCTGACATAATATAATTAAAACAATACAGTTTCTCTGAGATTTTAACGTTTACTGTTCATTATAAGACAAGGTGCGCGCGTGAGTGTCGTATGCGATGCACTAGCAACAAATACAATAGAAATACACTTTATGGACACATAATCACAGAGATACAAAAATAAATATTTACAATAATTGATGTTCAATAGACGGTCTTATAGCTAAGAGCGATCATTTCCAGACAACTTTTGGATGGAGAATAAATAATGGATGATCTTGGGTGGTGTGTCATATAAAAGTACATATTTAATTAAACTTAACATACTAAATATACATCGTGTGAAGCGCTGATAGCTCAGCGGTGGGAGCGTCGGCTGTCAAACTGACCGACACTGGTTCGATCGTTTGGTGGTCGAGCTTCCGTTGAAGGCAACACCGTTATCAAATGCACAGCATGCTTGCTTTTGAGTACCTACCTGTCTGGCTGCCTGCCTACCAACTTAAAGTTTGAAAAACTATGTAATTTAAAAAAACTATGCTAATGCATAGCTCAGGCAGCAGTCTTTGAGAGCTAGTAAGCATTCTAGGTCTAGCGTGACAACATCTTCGACCACATCGTCACTTACCAGCCGAGTTAGATTCGACAATTGGCCTCTCAATTTTGGATTTTCTTGGTTGAACATATTTGTCCTAGGTAGACGCAATGGGCAACAACTTCGAGCATCAAGTTCTCAATTGATACTCCATTTTAAGGCCACCCTTTGGGAAACTCTATTGAGGCCTTTGAGAATCATTGTGCCTACTACACATAATAATAATATGGTGGTAGAACCCTGTGTAGATTCCAATGTTTACCTGTGGGGTCGCCAGTCTGTATCATGAACCCCTTGATAACGCGGTGGAAGATGTGCCCGTTGAAGTACCCGTTCCGCGCGTGTACGCTGAAGTTCTCCGCGGTGCGAGGCACGTCTTTACCGAATATCCTCAAATGGATGTCTCCTAAAGATGTATGCAGAATAGCCTGCTCGTACAGACGTTGGACACCTGGAACAAACCATTTATTAATATTTAGACGAATGAAAATTTATTGATAAATTAAGATTTACAAGTAGAATCAATACTAGTAAAGGAAACTGCATTCTTCATATATAGGGGCAGGTGATTAAATAGTTTGTGATTAAACATTTTAGGACCCCATATATAATAATATACTGTTTTTTCATTATTAGTGATCTTGTGGGCAGTGTCTCCTATCTACACTTGTGCCGCTTACCATTAGGCGGCCCGTTTGCTTGTTTGCCAGCTATTACATAAAAATCTCTGGACAGTTATACCCGTTTGGTAGATGTATGTGGAGAGTGCAGTCATTCCGGAGGGCTATACTGCCCTATCTTCCCTTCTGAATAATATCATTGATCAAACTTGTTTCAGCACCCGCTTTATTTTCAAGGAAACATTGAAACTGTTCCATCCGTAAGTGATGGAAGTCAGTTAACATAGTTTTTGAGGTAAGTATATTATGAGAATCTCACCTTGCCCTTCAGTAGCGGATATAATGTCTTCTTTGGAAGGTTTCTCGTTGAATATATCCCTGTCGGCGTCGGGGCTCTTGATGTCGTCGGGACTTCTCCGCGAGAACATGTAGAACCTAAAATAATAATACAAGTATAAATAAACTTTTTACATACTATAGCGTAATAAGTTTATAACATATTTCGTCATTTACAATTACATAACTAAATCTGCCCAGGTCTTGTTAACCGACTTCAAAAAAGAAGGAGGTTACTCAATTCGACCGTATATATGTTTTTTTTTATGTGTGTTCGCGGATAACTTCGTCGTTTATAAACCGATGTTGATGGTTTTTCTTAGATAGAGTACACGTCCCACTCAAAAACCGCTTGTCTGATTTTGATGAAATTTAAATGGGACCACCATTTAAATTTCATCAAAATCAGACAAGCGGTTTTTGAGTTACACTCCAATAACTGAAAAGTACTACTCATTTGAAGACATCGATGCACATACACAATATAAATTGATCCCGTGAGTAGCAAAAGTCACCAAAAAATTTTTTTCCAAAAAATGAAACCAACTTCAACACTCAAAAGTGTGAAATCATGACATGACTTCAACAAGTTATTTCACACTTTTGAGTGTTGAAATCGGTTCCATTTTTTTTTTAAAATTCTGTTCACTAGTAAAATAATTAGTAATTATAAAAATATTTTGTGAGAACCATACATGCTGCACAACTGACTAAAGTAAATATGTGCATGAACTCAGTTTATGCGGTCAACGCTCAAGAAGCTAGTGCCCTTGCTGCTTTGTAATAATATCATTGACTTAAAAACATAAATGAAATACAACCGCACTGAGCATCTACTCAAATTTTTCAACGTGGCCATATTTTTAATTTGAAACAATAAGGCGTGACGCTCACGCTAATGGTTCGGGGTGACATGTACCCTAGTACTTACCCTTCATACTACACATTCACACTTCACGCAACCCATCCATTTTACTTTAATTCATTTAGAACTATTTTTAAACCACCTTCAATAAGAACCAGGTTCTCATATCATTGGAATGATTCATTTTTTTAATGTATGCTCCCTGGTTACTCGTAGATGCCTGGATTGTTTAGATATTTTTTTTAATGTTTGAAATGATGGTCTCACTTAACAGGTGGTCAAGGGATAGGGAATAGATACAATTACTCTGGAGTCAATCGAGAGGCGAGCCAAAAGAATCATCGGCTGTAACTCTTTGGTGGAACGTAGGCTTCAGAGCCTTGAACACCAGCGTAGAGTAGCAAGCCTATCGGTTTTCTATCGGGTGCATTTCGGAGAATGTGCATTGGAATTACACAATCTGATTCCACCATCCCCTTTCTATCATCGGTCGACTCGACGTACGGTAATTCGCCATCACTATATGGTAGATATACCACCCATACGTACGAAGCGTTTCGCTTCCACTTTCTTAATGCGTACTGCCAAGGAATGGAACTCGTTGCCCGAGTCTGTGTTTCCCGATATGTACAATCCTGGAGTCTTCAAGTCGCGAGTGAATAGGTACCTTCTAGGTTTGCATGCTAAATCCTAGACAACGTCATCACTTAACATCAGGTGAGACAGTTGTCAAACGCAAACTTATAATATGTAAAAAAAAAAAAAAAAAAACTTAAAGCGATTTGAGTCATTTTTCAAGATAATGTTCCACGGATTAGCAGTACACGGTGTTAGTATGTTTTTAAACTACAAAATTGAAAAAAAAGATGAAGATTAGTACAGAAGAATCTTCAAGACGAGACTCCGGACACGGTTGTAAGCTTCTTTTGCGAAAATAAATCTTAAAGAGGGCGAAATTGAGTTAATTTATTATGAAACTTTTTAATAATCTATATAAAAGATACAGAAGCTGCGGACTGCTACTTAATTTGTAAATAAATGAGTACCTATTCTTCTTATACGCTGTGCAGAACAGGGTGGGGTCCGTTTTCACGTTGAGTAACGCTGGGTTCTCAGATCCTTCCATTTCCATAGTGGTCGCAACTTTGGACGCGTTTGTTCTGCCCTGAAAGGCACATCAATTATTTTTAATTGTATATTTTAAAGGGCCGCGAACACACTTAAGAAATGATAAAATATCATACATATTCCGGTAGCGCTGGACCATTTAAGGGTCATAGGTACATAACTTACAAAATTGTAAAGTAGCTGAGTTTTGCATACATGTCATACCTACATAGCTTATTTTAGAGTGTTGAGTCACTTCTTACATAAATTAATTGGTTAATATATAATGACCAATTTGCATGAGAGAACACGAGAAAATGACAGCGATCGCGGGGCGCCAAAAGTAATACATGCGAAATGCTATGTATGTCTCGGTATAATTGTTACCACTCAATCTTACTTTAGGCCCTGGAATATGATGGAATGGATGCATGGAATATGGATGAAAAACTAATCTTCATGCTTGGTAGACGTTCCAACCTGTCTCACTAAGCGTTTCGTTTCCACATTCAGTGTGCAAAGCTAATGAGTGGAATTCATTGCCTAAGTCTGTGTTTCCACAGGTGTCTTCAAATCACGAGTCAGCAGCGGCTCTCAGTTAAAAGGAGAGCAGCGATCGCTGTCCGCCCTAGTTTAACAACTAGGGCGTACAGCGATCGCACCTCTCCTTCCAACGGGCGCCGAAACGACAAATGCGAACAAGGTGGTCCGATGACCTGACTAAGATCGCAGGTAAGGGCTGGATGCGGGCCGCTTCCAACCGGACCTAGTAGAGATCAACGGGGGAGGCATATATGCAGCAGTTGACGTCGTATGGTTGAAATAATGATGATGAAGAATTCGAGTTAAAATATTATTTTATACTTACTGCTCAATTATTTTCGTATGATGGTTTTTTTTTCACAACATTCACACAAGGTCTTCAGGTCCTAAATAAGGCAGAGCCTGAACTATGGTGACCTGATGACTGATATATATATATATACTTATATACATATACACACCCAAACACAGGTCAAACAGACATGTTCGTTCATGCACACAAATGTTTGTACTGTCCGGGAATCGAACCCAGTTGTCTGGAAAAGATCGTTCAAGTAAGTGATAAAGGTGTTCGATTGAATTCGGTTAGGTATATGTATTTTTATTATTGCTTATGTCTTTTTGTGATTGGTATGCGTGCAATAAAAGTTATTTGTTTTACATGTGGGCAAAGTCGATTTTTGGCATGAGTGCTTGGATTGAAACCTGAGTAAGTGAAGGTGAAAAACACGAAACGCTAAAAAGCTTTACCCTTGAGTGAATCACAACAATTTTCACCACACTAACAATAACTAACGAGGAACTTGCAAGGCGAGCAGCGGGAAGGATTCTTTCACACTTCACAGACTACTTTCAAGTGCACTCTTCTCCAATTGGTCGGCGACATCGGTTGACATTAGCTGGTCAGGTGCGTTCTCGAATTTTAAAATCTTTTTACTCACTTGTGAATAAAATAGAAATTTCCTGTCAGAAATCGATGACTAAAACTAGCGATTGACGGCTATAGCTTTGTATTGTACACCACGTGAGCATTCTAGGTCTAGCTTGATAACATCTTCGACCACATCGTCACTGACCATCAAGTGAGATAGTGGTCAAACGCTAGATCTATACAGTATAAAAAAAAACATGTGACGATTACCTGGAACAGTGCGAGATGTAGAGGCCTCAAGTTCTCTGGCTTGCCCAACATGGCCACGCACCGGTTCGTGTGCAGATTGACCACTTTGACGCCGAGCATGGTGGAGTACAGAACGAAGTGGCCGCTCGCGTCGAATAAAATATTCGCCAGGTTCACGGACTCCGACTTGTCTAGGTCGCGTTCTGCTGCCATTCTGAATACAATAACAATGTTTCTTTTTATAATAAAGTGCTTATTTTATTCACTTACACTAGCTAAAATCCAGAAAATTCCAGAAGCTCTTGATTTAAATTTGTATAACACAAACGTTGTGTCTACTAGGTATTTTCTGCAAACTAATAAATTACCAGCAAAAGCGTGGGAATCTCCTGGTCGATGAATAATTTTCCTGAAGACTCCAGCATATATTGAACTAAGACGCTGTGGGTGCGCAAGTGGGTCCGGTTCAAGCAACTTGATCACAACAATAACTGTTGATAAGTCCTAACAAGCTCGTAATTTCACCTGCTGGTGTCCTTTAAAGATCACAGGGCATGCAAACTGCGATAACACAATTTGTCTAAAACGTACCCAAAAGTGCAAAGCACGTCTCTAAAACGTCACTATTTCATTTCTTGTTGTAACCTAGTGGTAGAAGATTATGTTGTCTATGAATACCGCAACTATTGAGTTACTAGAGACTCTTTACGGTGCGCCTATTATATTAATCCCCCTATTATATTATGACTTGAAAGTACATAATTAATAATTATACCGATGCTACTATCTGTCATTTAACATCAGGAGAGACTCAAACTCAAGCTTATAATAATAATAATAATAAAAAAACTCATTTTTCTTATTAAAATTAATTTCCCTATCCTAAAGTATATTTTTAATTTTGTTATTAAAACTGACGTGGTTTTGAGACATTATCAATGTATAAAACACGGGAGTTACTCACGTAATAAGTCAGAGGGTTCCAACTATAGTTTCAACCACATTCGGTGGTCTTTTTCAAGGAGAATACGGGGCGCTCGCGGACGCGGTCGCGATTCGACTAGTACTGCGCAGTACTAGGCGAATCGCGACCGCGTCCCTCTGACTTATTACGTGAGTAACTCCCGTGTTTTATACATTGATAATATATTTTTAATTATATAATTTACAATTAAAGTTACTAAAGTCGATGATTGCTGAGAGATATTAATAAAATATTAGCACAAAGATGTCTAAATTTCATCATTTACAGCATTTCTGTTATCTTGAATACTAAGTGAAACACTGTATTATGTGATAAAATGGTAAGGACTTCAACATACCTTCTGCCAAACTCCATGTTGGGTAGCTGCTGAGTCTGATGCTGCAGCTCCTGGTACCGCTGTAGACTCTCGTCGATTACCTTGTGCAGGCGGCCTGACAGGAAATTGAACACACGCACCTATTACATACAACAGACAAACGTACATACATACGTGTTATTTTAAATCTACTTTTTTAAATCTACACAGAATTTAACCTTTCCTTGATAAAAAGACTAAATACAAAATGTATAAATCTGTAGTACTATTGTAGGTTATCGAATTATTAAATTTTTACGACTGCAATGTAGAGATTTCGAGATTTTTATTATACACTAGCTGCATCCCCCAGTTTCACACGCATTTACTACGGTTATCCCGTTAACTATTCCAGGACAAAAAGTAGCCTATGTTGTTCCCCAGGTAGATGGGACGTCTATCTCTACTCTATATCAATATTCATCAAAATTGGTTCAGCGGCTTAGGCGTGACGTAACAGACAGAGTTACTTTCACATTTATAATATTATTTGTGTATACATATATTGGTGTTGTCTCTGCCTACCCCTACGGGAAAGAGACGTGAATGTATGTATGTATATATATATATTAATTATAAGTAGTCTATGTGTTAATTACAGGTGATACGGTATCAACATTCAAAAATATAAAACATTTAAAGCGTGAAGAGGTAACACGCACACATACTTACAAACTGTAACATGTTTAATACTAGTGTGATTAAAGTAACTTGACACGGATGAAATAAATGGCTATTACCTTTCTATCCAAACTTATAGTGGCCATCTTCATTCCATCGGGAGAGAACGCTAGCGCCGTGGGATAAGTCTTATTCTTCACAAAGTCAAACAGATCCGTATCGAGCTTCGACTGAAACTTGACACATTTGGGATATTCAAACTCGTGTTTGGGTCCCGTCCAGTATTCTATGATGCCTGCTTTGTCTACTGAGACAGCCACCTCAAACGCTGGGTTGTACTTGATGGTGGCCACTGTACTTTGGTGGATTGTCTCGAAGGTGTGGAGAGGGGTTCCTGAGCTCTGAGTTCCGTCGAAAACGTGGATCTTGTTGGAGTTCCTTTCTGAGCTGTGAGAAGGGATCATGTTATATCAATGCCATTTAAAGAAATACGAAATGTTATGAATGTATACTTCTACTTGAAGCAAAATATATAGGACATTCTTAAGTTACATTGTATTTTCAATGAGGCTTTACAATTGTTTGCCTAAGAGTCTTCTGGAATCGTATAATTTTAGTGCATTTATAGGAAAAGTGTGTTTTATCGACTTGTACATTGTTACTACTCAATTACTGAATATCACGCTGAATTATCATGCTAGACCTAGAATGCTTACTGGCTCTTAAGGACCGCTTAGCTATCATCGCTTCAAAAATCTGTCTCAGTAACCCAGTCTGTTACGAATCGTTTTGCTTCCACTTTTATAATTCGTAGTGCTAAGGAGTGGAAATCACTGTCTGAGTCTGTGTTTCCTGATCCGTACAACGTCACTACCTTTTCGTTTACACCACAACATTCCATTATCACACTATTCTTAATTAAAATGTCAAATATGTTTAATAACTCACACAGCTAAGGCAGATATGGGGTCACCTGCCGAATGTACCCATTCTGTGCAGTATGGCTCGAACTTAATTGAGATCATATTAATCATGTCTGAAACAGAAATCAACACTTATTCCACTAAAACTAAACTGTATCAGATGGAACAGACACTCAGAAAAAATACAATACAAAACAAAAATGTTACAACATGTTATACAAGCTGCACCCCGCGGTTTTACCTGCATGGTGATTATCAATGATGATGATGAAAAGTAGCCTATGTGTTAATCCAGGGTCTAAACTATATAAATATAGTACTATATAAACTCCGCTTGAAACACGCGTCTATGAACATTTTTGTGCAAAAATGGGGGGCAAAATAAAAGTGAATGTAAAATAAAAATAAAAACCTATGTAATGTTATAAATGGTCAAATGCTTGCCTATTCCCAATAAAAAAATATAAAAATAAATAAATTTGAAAGTAACTCTGTTACGTTTTCATGCCTAAACAGCTTAACTAATTATGATAAATTTTGGTATAGAGATAGGTGAGATCTTCGAGAAGAACATAGGCAACTTTTTGTCATGGAATAAATATGGTTCCAGTGGGATAACTGAGTTAGCAGAAATACTGTAGTCTACGCGGGTGAAACCACGGGCGCAGCCAATAGGTATATATAGATGATCCTTACCAAAATTGACAACATCAAATATTTTTACTGTCTTCTCAGTGGATGCCGTGGATAGTAAAGTACCAGTGCTATTGGTAGCTATGTGGCTAATTGGAGCCAGATGACAACGGAAGTGCTTTACAAATTCTATCCCTTCTTCCTGAAAAGTCACAAAGAACATAGTGAAATACTGATGCCAAGTAAGACTGGGTTAAAAGATGTAATCCACATTACCTTCAATACTGTTGGATGTGTTTAGCATGGCAGAGATGTTTGTCATTGGGATATGCCAGGTATTATGCCAACATTTCTAAATTTTGGAATGCATTGTAGTATACAAAACTAGATTTAAGATAATTTATCTAAAAATAATCATACATAATACCACATTAAATTTAACATATTACTTTACACAGAATATTTTCTTTGTGGTAACCTGAAGATTGCATGTGCTTCTTAGATTGACATATTGAACATACTCGTACAAGCACATAATATAGAATCATATACATGTCGGAAGCCTTTAAAGTAATAAATAAGACTGTAGGTTATGCAAGTACTCGATTTGTTAACTAAGTGAAGGTAGGTAGCACTTGTTATTCGATTTGTGCCAATAAATGAAGGTAGTATGCACAACAAGGTAGTAACATAAGCTGTGGCATCAAGCGAGGAGTTAGACAGGGTGACCCAATGTCCCCTAGGTTGTTTTCAGCAGTTTTAGAGAACGTCTTTTGCAGCTTTGATTAGGAACATCTAGCTTGACTAATACTGATGGAAAAAAACTAAGCCACTTAAGATTTGCAGACAATCTGGTTCTACTAGAAGGAAATCCAAAGGCACTCGAGATGATGCTCCAAACTCTAAATACTGAGAGCTCTAAAGTGGGTTTAAAAATGAACATAACAAAAATGAAACTGAAGATCAACTCAGAAATGGAACCCATTGAAATTGAAGGACAACAAATAGAATATGTTGATGAATATTGCTACTTGGGCCAGATCATCTCCCCTAAAAACCAAACAACCAAGGAAATAAATAAGAGGATTGCTAATGGGTGGAAATGATACTGGTCTCTCAAGGAAATTGTAAAATCTAACAACCACAATATGGCAACGAAAAGAAAAGTATTCAACACTTGCATACTTCCATGCATCACCTGTGGCAGCAAAACATGGTCCCTTACAAAATACCATAGAGACAAACTGTAAGGTAAGTACCAGGTAGGTATGGAACGAAACATGACAGGATCAAGAAGGCAAGATAGGATTAGCAATGTGCAATTAAGAGCAAAAACTAAATAAACTGATATCCTGGAAAAAATAGACATCCAAAAATGGAGATGGACTGGCCACATGTTGAGATCTGTACAAGAAAAGTGGAGCCAAATCACAACAAATTGGTATCCAAGAGATGGCAAGAGATGTCGAAGATATGTTAGTGACAATGTGGTTGAAGGTAAATATTTAATTACATGATAAATACACCCCTCACAGAACTAAAACTCCTGGGGTACACCCTTTTTCAACCCATACAGTGCGCATGCCGCATCATCTCTTCCTAACGAGGGGGCAGAGCTGTTATTCACGAAAGAGGTAAAACAACACCAAATATAGCATTTTTACAAAAACTACCAGCCAGCTTATAAAAAAATATTACCTGCTTCTTCCAAAATTTTAAGTGACCATCCTGACTGGCAGTAATAACAAAATCTGTCTTTGTTACTGCAATATGGGTAACGATATCTCTGTGCATGTAACTAAACTCGTAAGTTTCTGATGACGGTAAATTCTCCAGGTATAAATATTCAAACTCCAAAACTGAAATTTTGGAAACTTTATCTTAAATTTATAGATCTTAATTAAATTAAACACATGCATAGACATTGATGGATAATGCTTAGGAAACAGTAACAATTATTAACGTCATGATTCTGATAAACGTTAAAAGCTTGCCTTTTCGTTTCTTGGCTTTAGGTTTCGAAGCCTCAGATGGCAAAGGTCCTATCCACCCATCGTCCTCGTCTGGGCAACGTAAGGTAGTTTGTGCTTCGTTAACTTCCTCATTATCATTATCTTTTGGCCTTTTCTCAGTAGACATTATTGTAATAAATCAAAAATAAATAGTGCAATTGGTTATTTATAATTTTGTGTCCTAGGATTCATGCTCATTAGTTTTGTAAATACATCAGTACAAGGCTGAAAAAATGAACGCAAATTCTCACAATTTGTACAAAACGTACCAACAGCTAACAAAACAAACTGAGCCTAGTATTGTAATATGAGTTTATTGTTCTGTAGATTCTCTGTGAATGACAGCCTACTTTCGCTTTCTGATCTCTGAAAATAAGTTTCCTCAGAGTTTCTGATCCATCAAAACCCAAAACATCAAATTACAATGTACTAGTTCTACGTAGTACTTATCAATGCAAAGAGCATAGAATGCATATTATATGGCACAGAGTGCTTTGTATTTATTATGGCGTGTTCGGGATCGAGAGTAGCGTTTTTAGCAGTGCACACCTGAACAAGCGTTCTATTTGGGAATGTGGCATTTGTGGCAAAAACGATCTTTGCCAACTTGAACGACGCATATACGTCATTACATGAGAACTCTATAGTATGACGATTCATTTGAATATTCATGATTTATAATGTTTCAACACCTATAATATTACCTTGAATCATAACGAGAATTACATTTTCATAATGGAAATAGAAAGAAAACATTACACTGGCGCATTATTTAAAGTTTTTCATTTACTCAGATCAGCTGTAGCTGTCACTCTCAGGTGTCAAAAAACACTCACAAAAGACCCAGCCTCAGAGGTGGGTCAAAAGTGGCAGTTCACGGTTGCCTTTTTAACACTTTTCATGCATCTTGAACGGTGAACGAAACCAGTTAAAAACGCAACATGTGCCTAAATGAACGCGGAACGAGATCGTTTTTAACTGCTCTCTGGCCCATCTCGAACACAAGGTACTCTTACTTGTACGAGTATTTATCAATCATGTTCCAGACATTTTAGTGGGACTAGTAGCGCCCCGTGGTTTCACCCGCGTTCATTACGGTTTTGCCGCTACATTAATTATTCCACGGCAATCATACCTTTTACCGGGATAAAAAGGAGCCTGTGTACTATTCCAGACTATAATCTATTTCTGTGCCAAATTTCATCTAGATCCGTTCAGTTGTTCTGGCGTGATTGAATAACAAACATCCATCCATCCAAACTTTGACTTAGTGGGATTATAATCTTGCGTTTGACCACTGTCTCACCTGAGTGACGAAGTGATCTAAAATGTAGCACGTAAGCCTAGAAGATACCATGCACTCATGACTTGAAGGCTCCAGGATACCTTGACGATAGGTTAGGACCAAATTGAGGTGTCTGGTAATTACCGTGTATGTGGAGACACTGCAGCCAGCCAGCACAACATTCAGCAGGACGGACTACAGGGTTGCGTTTGGCAACGAAAGAAAATATTTTCGAGTTTACAAATAGGGTTTTTGAACGCCTAAGGGGTGCTCTGACATAGGTTTTCAGTTACAAAATAATTTGATATTTCACACGCATATCAAATTATTTTGTAACTGAAAAACCTATTTAATAGATGGCAATAGTGTTCAATTATCGTTTAATCCCATTGGACGTTGATTGTGAAGTTTAAAATGATTGGTTTTACTTTCTTTTGAAGCCAGTCCTATTGGCTTATTCAATATTTTGCATAGACAAATTACCTTACAATAGAGTTTTGAAAATTATAAGACTTTTTTGTATTATGTATTTATTTCTTAGTTTTATTGAATATTTATTAAATTACAATTTTTTCTCTATTCATTGTAGATTATATTCACATAGTTTTCAATCGGTATGTAATGCTATTATTTGCTGACAAATAAGCGTTGTTGAGTCACGTTACAGTAAAAACTTTTTAAATTGTTGTGTTGTATTGTCTATGATCAAAATGTCTTTTACGGATTCGTAGTGATGGTGGCTGGCTTCCTTGCAAACGAAGCGTCCTAAATTACGACTAATTTGTAAATCTTAAGGTATTTTAGATCGCACAGTGGTCTTAACAATAGTGACATAAGTGCTCAAGAAGTTTCAAAACCGATCGGTAAGTGCAAAGTGCATCATTGACTGAAATCGCGCGCTACCGGTACCCGTCTACACGTGGTTTAGGTTGTTAAAGATATTTGGGTGTTCCAGCTGCTTATTCTTTAAAACGTCGTGTCTTACCGCACGGAGTCGTATTGTCCCGTCGTTTTCAAATGATACAAGTATAGGACAAGTCATTGTGCTGAGATTAGGTTGTATATTGAACGTGGTCGCCTTGTCAAACAGTTCAGTCGCTGACACATTAATTTTGAAGTAAATTATATGTAATGTTGTTGCCTTCGTAGATTTTACATATTTTCGTCATTTCCCGACGCGTTAAGTTTAATTTTCATGTATAATTTGCATTTTGTATACCTGCAATGTTATATATCCAAGACACATAATTTTCTAGGTTTCCCTTATTTTTTCAAGTATATGCTATGACGCATTTCCATGATTTGATCCACTAGTATTTATATACATAGTCTGTTCAGTATGTAATTGCAACTGGGTTTGGGAGGTTATAGTTGTATAAAAGTCATAGGTTAGTTTGACTTGTCCCATTATGCTGTTATTCCATCTTGTTATTAATTGTGTGCAAGCTATTGAAGTGCATGCTCTAGAGATATTATTTGATATGTTAAGTGTATAATAGCTACTACATATTATCAACTAGCTGCACCCTGCGGTTTTACCTGCACGGTGATGATTTATGATGATTAAAAGTAGATTATGTGTTATTCCGGGACCTGAACTATCTATATACCAAATTTCATTCAAGTCCGTTCATCCGTTCTGGTGTGATTAAGTAAAAAACATTCATAACCAAGTATTCTGTTGTCACAAAATGAAATTTGTCTGAGTCTTGAAAAGATATTTATCTCTACTCTACTACTATTACTTCTCTATTACATAAATATGATTAATTAAGGTAGCATATTAAATCCATCGAACCTGGAAATGCCCAATTTTTCCGATAAAAGAAGTGCTCTCCATATTAGCCAACCCTTGAAGTTTATGTAAATTTGCATTGGAATATTCTATTGCTACTATATCCTTTATCCTATTTTTCCTACATATTTAAAAAATGCTTTTACGATTCTGTAAAGTGTTTGAACATCACACCTGCATGCTCTAGAAATGATAATATAAGGGTATATCAATCTTGAATTGTCAAATAAAGTCAAAACTATGTATGATATAGAATAGTCTAATATGTAAGTTAGAAACTGTTCATCATATATCAAATTTTACATTAATAATTTTTACTTTTATTGTTAGTAGTAAACTCGTTAGAATTTCGACTGTTTGCTGACACTGTTTGCTCATAATGATATACTTGTTACATTATATTCTACCTTCAGGGCAATGTATGGTGTGTTAATGATGTATTCTTTTTTAACAATAAGACCCAAATGTAATTAAATTTTATTTGGACAGTACTATGTCTTATTGTTATAATGACACTGTTATCTAATTCTGTTATTTCCTAACAATTCAGGTGCAGTAAAATTAAAAATTTCATGGAAAACTTAGCTTAGTGCCACCATGGCCATGGCCATGTTTTGTACATTTTTGGGAATAATAAATAAATAAATGGCATTCGTGTGAAGCCACTAAAATGATAAAGGCATGATAACTAAAATCTATGTCTTTCATTGGTGTAAATTGATTGACTTTATAGAAAGTGTTATACAAATATTAAATTGAAAGAACTGATGGGCATTTTATAGTTATTAGATATAAACACTACTTTAATTGATTAAGTTTTTTAATTAAGTGTTAATACAGAACCTCTTTATTGTGTAGGGCCAAACTATTTATTTTGAGTATAATTTTTTTGTGTATGCTACTCATGGACCATTTGATGCTCAATCGGATATGCACACTCTTGACACCCCCATACATTTCACTAACACAAATTACACTTCTTAATAATATATATAATAATTAAATATGAAAACTTCAATTAACATCACTACCAACTACTATCAACCGTTATTTTGAGGTAGACTTATTCATGTCAAAAAATATGAATATACTCATAGCCATCTTGATATTAGAAGCTTGTTTATAAAAAGTACTTTTTTCAATTACATATTGTGCCTCTATATTTTATTTTCTTAATAAGTTTTTCCAGTTAATTAAAGATTGATAATTGATCCTTTATAGCAAAGGTTTATCTACAAAGTAACAGTTAGGTAAGGTGGATCAAATGCACATAGTTTCATGTAGGGTTAAATCTTGTTTATCTTCATCAATTAGGAGGAGAAGCATTTGTAAGGCTGTGTTGTCTGCCTACCTGAGCAGGAAATAGTCATGAATATAATGTATGTATCTTCTTCAATTCTCAATATTATTATCCGGCTGGTCGATAGCTTCTTCTTTAATTATTGTACAAGCCAAGAATAACAAAAGAGAACATTAAACTTCTACTATTGGTTAGATTCCGTTGGATATTAAGCAGGAGCACTTAACACTAAAAAGTATAGGTGTCTGACTGTCTTTCCACAAGAGGCCACACTTTAACATCATAAATATAGTACAATGAAATTAAACATTTCATTGTTTTTGATGTTAAATAATATAAAAAAAATTTTGCTTGTAATATAAATTAATAATTTTTTTCCCTTAAATGTTATATGATTGTCCTGTATTTTTCTCCAAAAATAATTGCAGTATATTTCTAACGAAATTAAACAAACAATTATTATGGTAATATATGCCTGCAGATTTAAATAAATTGTACATATATAATTACTTCAATATATATAATTGTTTGCTGAGGTCTATAGAAAGCCTAAATCATGTTCAAAATGTTGTTTCTTAGTAATGTAATCATTGGCAATAATAGCATTGTAAGGGCAATAAGTAGCATATTATTTTGAGCACCACACCAACCCTTTGGTCACCTCTAGTGACCTGAAAAGGTGAGATGGTGGAAACAGATTTATATGACCTTTCAGTTTGATAAGTGTTTATTATACAAACGATGTGAGAAGTGAATTACGTGCCTAGTTAATCTAGGTTACATTTACATCTTTTCTGAATGAAACTCTGAAGTAATGACTGTTTTAATTATCATAATCACTCAGTGGTAATGACTTCTGCAGCTGCTTTCACTGATCTCTAGTGCTTATTATTATAATTTTGTTTTTGTTTCATCTCCTTTAGGGTATATTTACTGAACTAAATTTTGTTTGAGCTTGGGAAGTTATTTAGGTGTATTATTTACTGTCAAGTCAAGTATCAATTTGTTGTTTGTTCTTGGTGAGAATATTTTTTTATACAGTAATTGATAGCATTTGAAATGTACTATACTCAGTGTTGGGATGTCCAACACATGTAGAGTGATATATAGGGTGCAGTCTTCCTCTTCCCTGTAATACACCAACTTATGTTGGTTAAATTGGCCAATTTCGTAAAATCTTATGTGTTAAATAAACTTTAGTCTTTGTATGGTCGTCGCTAGTCATATGACCAGTAGTCAAGCAACTTAAGACCTTACCATCATTAATAAGGCTATTATTCGTTGTTCATAAGTTTTCAGTCACGGAAAACACATATCTGGATTTAGTTGCAATCAACATAAATATAGGTAGTCTACTCTCTACACCCTGTAATAAATATTCTACTTGACATGCCAAATTCTATTTCTGTAAGTTTTATACTCTTAAATTTAAATTAGTGGTATTTCTGTTATATACAGTACCACCGCCTGACCGACTCGCAGCTTGGCAAGTAATGAAGCAGCGAGATGTTTAAAATTGTTAATATGTATGCCCTATATACAGTAAAGTGTAAATATATGTTTTATGTCAACCACAATTTCTTAAATACAAAGCCCCGAAATCGGTGTATAACCCTTTTAAAGATTAACTGAAATAAAACAGAGAGATCAATACTCATGGGTTCAATCGCCATTCACCCTCAATAAGCAAGTCATCCAGAGAGACGTAACACTTTTCAGTTATTGGAGTGTAACTCAAAAACCGCTTGACCAATTTTGATGAAATTTAAATGGGACCACCTGGTACTCTATCAAACAAAAAAAGAATCATCAAAATCGCTTCATAAACGACGAAGTTCGAACACACATAAAAAAAATACGGTCGAATTGAGAAACCACCTTTTTTGAAGTCTGTTAAAAAAATAGTTTTGGTATTTTACCATTAAGTTCTGTATACTTCCTTAGGCATTGTATAAAGTCTGTCTGTTTGTTTGCCATCTAATGCATAAAAAAATATAATCTCTCTCGCCTTTGAAATTGCAAATATACACATCCTTTTTAACCGACCTTAAAAAAGGAGGAGGTTCGTTTCCGGTTCCGTATTTTGATAAACAAATTTATTTATGTAATGTTTGACATTGTGTAAAAAACTATCTTTACAGGTTTTTTTTATCTACCGTGTAAAAAAATGTATGAAGGGTACCACGGCATGTCATTACAAAAGTTAGCGCATCTATTCAAGACTAAAATGGTACAATACTATGATAAGTGATAACATTTGCATAAATTGAACTTTCTTATCAAGGATTAAAAATAATACTAAGTGTTCAAAAAAGGTTCTCGGTTACAGAATCGGCCACAAGACGTCCACTGCTGGTCATATGCCTCCCAGATAGACGGACAAAAGGATTTAGTTTGTACCGGCTTATCGTTGAGTTATGGGACATGTATGTTATATTTTATCTTGGTTTTCACATTGGTTTTCTGGGCAGTCTTGCATTTTATTAAAGACGCCAATCGTAGAAATTCTATTTTTTTAATAGTAATACCGCCAGCAATTATCTAATCTATGGGCATAAGCATGATATGCTTATGCCCTTGGATAGTACTATAGATTGGATAATTGCTGGCGGTATAACATAAAAAAATAGAATTTCTACGATTGGCATCCTTAATAAAAGCAAGACTGCCTGGAAAACCAATGGTTCAATAGACAAAACCAAAAGTAATACATTGTATTACTTTTGGTTTTGTCTATTGAACGTTGTAGAGGCTATTACGCAGCAGTTGACCCAGCAATCGATAGTTTAGAGGCCGCGGGAGGTGTCGCTGTAGCCTCGAGCACCGTCAACTCGGGGACATGACAAAATGTACACACATTGGTATGGTTTCCATGAGATTAAGGGTAGTGTCTGTAGAACACTATTAGTTACTTTAATCTTTACGGTAGAAGTTAAAAACTGAATGTACACCTGAACTTGGTGGTTACGCGTTTCGATCCGTCCATAATGCGCAATTTACTTTCGGTGGCATTTATTGTGTATAGAGAATAACTAAGTTTTGCTGATACAATACTGCGTACTTTCGTACATAACAGTACAGAGGTAAAACCGTCAACTTATGTTCTTCATCCCTTTTTTGCGGGGTGTTTTAAAAATGTAGAAATGTTTTCACCGACAACACCAAGGCATGAACTACTGAAATTATGCACTGCGGACAAAGTAATCGTAATAAAACTGCTAAAGATGGGTCCAACGAACGACACGTGATAACATTCTTTTTTTTTCAATTATGAACAATTTCGTAGCGGTCACTTCTTGGATCGATTAGTGACATTGAGTGCAACCTAGATCAACAGTTGTACTAGATAAATGACAGTTAGTAGTACTGAGTTCAATTGTTTCAAGCTGCAATAGTTATTCGTGCTTCGGCCACTGCCGAACATTTTTGCCAAATGCCATATTAACTTGCCATACATAATTCGTATCAGCTATTGGTCTATTCGTCAACCCATGCAGTTTCATCTACGTATCTTGCATTCTTTATAATGCAAAAAAGATCTCCAGCCAATCAAGTTATATGCACTCGCATCGATCCACATCATATAAATACCGATTTAGAGGATATGGAACGTTATAATGAGATTGTGACATCAATATTGTTCAATAATTCTAACAGCAATTATAGCGCTCAATTTGTCGTGTTCTCACAACGTTCTTATCATCTTAGCGGTTACGTCACTGGCTCACTCTGTCTGTGGTACTTCTATTGTAATTTGTAAGGAATGTAAAATAGTAATATTAACAGTTATAGCTCTTTCATTTTCTTCTCTTCTCCTCATGCGATTTTCCAGTGTTAGAACAATTTATGTGGGTTCTAATTTTTTTTGTCTGATGGTAAGCGATCACCGTCACCTTTTATTGAGATGCGATTTGTCTTTGAGGTGCTGATGCTTGCTGATGTGGCTGATTAGTCTTAAATGTTAAACTGTGCACAACGCATGTGAATAAGAAAGATTTTAAATAATATATTATAAAAAATCTAATACTTGTATGTGTTTATTGTTGTTACCATTCAGTGCTACAAAATAGACTGAACGGATTTGGTACAAAAATAAGAGATATTGTTTTTAATACAAAGAATCCCTAGACCATAAAATAACATTATGTTGTACCTACTTTTCTATATATAGAATACTGCGTAGTTCCCATTTGATTATTATGTTTTCAAGAGGGTAGAAAAGAACAAGCGCGGATGAAACAGCGGGCGCAGCTAGTTACGAATTAGTTTACTTACCGAATGCAGTACTCTCAGAGTTATTGCATAAAAAGTAATAAATGCCATTTTTTTTCACGGTATACGTATGCTACATAAATAATGTAGTGAATAGTGACATAAATTATAATCTACCATTTATTTGTTAGATCACTTAATATGTACAAACTTCTTAGCGACTCTTGTTACACAAGTTTATGTTACTAAGTTAAACTGATAGTCATCCTAATAAATAATGAGAACCTTCCAAGTTCAGAGACGTGATAAACGTTCGTCTTACGGCGATTTCTGGATACTTTGGTGTTCGCATACTGCATACTACGTACCTATATACTTTATACACCACTAATGAAAAATACATAAGCGTTATCTGCAGCTGATACTGAATACATCCAGGCTAGAAAAATGTATCTACTAAAACATAGAAAATTGATTACGCGTCTTCACTGAGTCGAAATTACTGATGTCTTCTCATTGTTACATTAAAATGTACTTGAACTAAAAAAAAGTATAATTACGTATTCTACAACTTACGCGCATTGGGCGCTTTTTCATTTAATGAAATTATAATTGTAGATGCATAATATTTTATGTGAAGGTTTTTTGTGTATGGCCATGATGGTAGGGTATTTGAAAATTTTAACTTCTAATAACTTTTACGGTATAAAGTATTAGAAAAATGTCTGATTACACTTTTTTCAGTATCTTGCTACTTCTGCACTGCCTAGTGGTTTTTTCCCTCATGGTGTAATAACAGTATAACCTAGTAACAGCAGAAGTCAAAAGTATATATATATTATATGTGTGTATGTAAATAGGAATATATGCGAATCCGTGATCTCTGCTCTCCTCTTGGAAACGGGCGCATCTCTGTATTCAAATGGTTCCTTTGTTCCACTTACAGAAATAATTATTGAATATTTAAAATATATAATGGCTCTTTAGACTGACTAGAAACGAAAACGTTGAACTGGGAAGTTGCGTAGGTTTGAACAAATGAATTGATTCTAATTAAAAAGGGCGGGCTCACGTGTCGAATAAACACGTGGCAGCCAATCAACGAGTACTTGAAACCAGATTGATATTATTCGATATCGCTGTTACACTTATCGGCCAGTTTGTTAGTGCGAGAGAGATAGTACAGGGGAACGACCGTAGGTTCATGGTAACAATGTCAAGGGTAAGGCTACGCTGATTACTTCTCTACGACGACGTCATCAACTCATTACAGCTTGTTCTGTGTCTTGTTACCTACTAGTGGTCATCTCGCGTTCTGCAGTAGCTAATATTGAACATTAAAGTTAATATTTCTTTCTCGTCTTTAATTACCCTTGCGTGTATCAGTATCGGTATTTATTTCACTTTACTATTGAGAATATGCAGCTATATACAGATTATCGGTGTAGTTGATGGAAATACCTACGTTTGTTGTCTTCCTTTCACCAGTTAGATACTTTTTTGGTATTCTAGGGTAGCTACTGAGTACTGCAGTAGTAGCAGTTATAGCTCGCGTTGGTTACTGCCCTACAGTTCCATGACCTTGTACTTTGATATGGAACAGAAGTCCTTCTAGAAAGTATTCTTCTGCCTTCTGGTACTTAAATAGACGTATTACAATCTTTTTGCATTTTTGCTATTCATTAGCAGACAATATTAATTAACATATCATATATTTTTAGGTGGTTCTTATGCACTGGTACATTTTTGTCTAGACAATGGTTTTCATAAAGACTGTGCGACAGAGGATTTGTTAAGAAAAGAAAGATTCTAATCGTCATCAACATCTCAGCTATACGACGTCATAGATTCCGATAGAAAAATCATTCAAGTATTTCTCTTTATTTTGAAAATAATGGCGACCTTCGGATTAGTAGCATTTATAGTTCGGGTTTTATAGTATTTAAAAACATCGGAAGTTGATGAAAATAAATCATCGATGCGAGGGACAAATTAGAATACAAGATGGTCCTTAATGTTTCTTTTATTTTGTTCCAGCAATGAGTTCAAGCGTATGCTACAAGTGCAACCGGACGGGGCATTTCGCCCGTGAGTGCACGCAGGGAGGCGCCGCCACAGGCGCGCCCCGTGACTCCGGCTTCAGCCGTCAGCGGGAAAAGTGCTTCAAATGCAACCGCACTGGACACTTCGCAAGGGATTGCAAGGAGGAGGCTGACCGTTGCTACAGGTTAATACTACCCATTGTTTAATAACACTCAGGGGAGGTCTTGTTGTAAGCACCATGCTTGCTCATCATAGCCACAGATTTCGAGCGATGACAGTCTCTGTGTGAGCGTCGGCTGTCAACCTTCAGGTTGACAGCAGACTGCAGGTTGTTGGTTCAAAGCCTTGCAAAAGCTCAAATGCTAAGTCTGTAAAGTTAAAAAGTTATCGGTATCACCCATGGCTCTAAAGTTTCTCCTGAAATCCTTTTTAACAAGCTATCCATTGCTCTGACATATTAATTATAATTGAATATTTTAATATGCGATTCAATTTTGCTTTTCATAGTTTTGTTCCTCTAATAGTTTCAGTAATCATTTGTTTTATAGAAGTCATGCGCAGCGGCTCGACTCGTCTTACTTAAACTAACTTACACTAACTATATGCATATTATAATACTAAATAAGTGAAATAGTGAATTTCACCATCACTTAATGATGTCTTGATCTATGATCTTGTGTATTACGCAGGCGACATCTATTGATGTCGGCCAAAACAAAATGCATGTAACCCAAGGTTACGGGTTATCTCACTATCTTAACACTAGTGACCGCTTTAGTCAGAACGGGAAAGAACTAATTTTTAATTCGTATTTAAGACACTCGTTAAAGTGTCTGATACATGTTGGATAAAGTCTTAGAATTTTTTTCCGAGAAATCTATTGTTCCTGGCCCCTGATGATTTTTGAGACGCTCTATTTATCCGCCTAACCGTTATTCATACTTTCTATCTAATCTAATCCAAAATGTTCATTACTAGTTGGTGAGATGTCTAAATGGGTTTGAATTGAAATTCGTTTTCAATATCCCCTTCACCTTGTACACCTGTTTAATCGGAGGGTGTGCAAATACAATGAACTGATTTCCCGTTGTGCGTCAATTTACGTAATGAAAGTGCCAACAGGTGGAATCAATTCACATTGTCTTTGTAAATATTTGACTTATCAAGTTTTGTTCCAAAACATTTTGCTTTGTAGAGTAATTTTACTGTTGGGATCGTTTTGATGTCAAGTGGAATTTTAATAATCTGACAATCAATAAGTTAGTATTTGAGAATATGATTTTCTAAATAATTTATCTTTATATCATATGGATTTATTTTTTGATTCGCTCTATATCAATGTTATAAAATGTAATAATATTGATACAATGATGATAATCGTGTTAAAATCATTATAATCACTTGTTATAAAAAGGCACTGGACTACAGAAAAAAATAACGTTTAACGCTTGGTTTACTATTTCAACTATTTGCGAATTTTGTATGAGTTCATTGATTTGTTTAAACATCGGTTAAACCCTTTCATTCATGGCCAATCGATCTCGACGATATTGATCTTATTTCATCTGCGTGGCATTTTCTATTACAATGCCTTTCTACTTCACGGTCTACGCTTCCAAAAACGCTAAAAAAAATAGCTAGATTCGAATTGACCTTTCACTTTTATCTACTTTATTGTTGTATTCTGCGCGTAACGTTTGATTTGGAAATTCATAAATACTGACCATTGCTCGTTTTATTACATGAAAATGAATTGAAATTTATGCGCGGTCAAATGCGTAATTCGACTTTACGCAGACATTGACCTCCACATGAAGGTTAAGTGAAATTATAGATTTTATCAAACTGTTGCAGTCAGCATTGTCAACTTTCCAATGTCTTGCTTGTTGTATTTGGACCACTTTCCAACTCCTAATTTCTAAATGTTTTCTTTATGTGTTGGTGTCCGTTACCAATAAAAACAAATAGGTGACAGGCAGATCAGAAATGCATTTTGACCGGGGATCTTGACTTTTTAGCACTTTTTGAGCTATATTTGGATGAACGCTCGCTCTAGTGTACCCACATATTATCTTGTTTAGAGAAATAGTGCAATAATCAAGGTCAATCATGTCTTATGCATGTTATAATGTAACATAATCTACTCTGAAAGAACATTGTATGTAGTTCTTCTAGAGAAAAGTATCTGGGTGCTTGCAGCCACTGTGGGCTGAGATGTTTCGGTATAATATGGTACATTTTGATGAGTGTGTGGTCTGTTGTGCTGTGTTGCAGATGTAACGGCACGGGACACATAGCGCGCGAGTGCGCGCAGAGCCCCGACGAGCCGTCGTGCTACAACTGCAACAAGACAGGCCACATCGCACGGAACTGCCCGGAGGGCGGGCGCGACAACTCCAACCAGACGTGCTACAACTGCAACAAGAGCGGGCACATCTCGCGCAACTGCCCCGACGGCACCAAGACGTGCTACGTGTGCGGCAAGCCGGGCCACATCTCGCGCGACTGCGAGGAGGAGCGGAACTAACGCTCACCATCGGCGCCGCGCCCCGGCCGGGGCCCCTCGAGCCCGCACCGCCCGGACTCCGCACGCATATATCTTATACATAAAATATACTATGATGCCACGCACGGACGATAACGCAAAGGACGCGATATGCGACTACCGATCGTAAACGCCACACGGAAATTTGACGCAAAGGAATTATAAATTAGAAGCAGAGAAGCAGTAACGAATGTTTGCAGTGAGAGTACTGAACTGACTGATGAGTGATGACGATGGAGAGGATGAGTTTTAAATGTTGACTTGTATATAGGTCTCCAGGCGCGAAGCGCGCACTCGCTCGCTCGGATATAGTTTAATGTTTGTTCTAGCACATAAAGTGGAACAGTTATTGTGTTTTAAATCATTTAATTATCGTGATCGCTGTTGTTGAGGTAGCGGACTTACATATTAATTAGCATTTTCAAAGTAATAATGTATTTAATATATTTTGTACAGATGTTTTTGTCGAGAGATAAATTGGATGCTGGCGAACAATGAGTTTTCAATGAAGAGTGGAGGCCCCGTGGACACCCGATCCTTGTCGATGAACTTGAAGCACGTAGTAGTTGTTGTCGAATCCATCTGCGGTCTGGCGACTCATGTTCTCACTTGCACTTCTCGTCATTATTTTATTAGATCAATTCCTTTGTTTATGATATCCTGCAACCTTGTGCAGATTCCAGTGGTAAACTCGATTTTTATCTATCACATTTCTTATTTTGTTATCCTTGTCGATGTGCCTCTGTAATACTTAATTATAATTAAACTTATTCAGCCTTCAGTGGGACATGATTAAATAAATATCTTGCCTTATTATTGAACTTTTCCATCCTTACCTTACTCGTGTACGGTACGTACACATCCATAACATAGCTACTCTGGTACCTAGTACCTAGATATGCTAGCTACGATCAAGTATTCTATTTTCCTAGATTGTAGTACACATCAGACATATCATCGCGCCTATTGCACAGGGCCGTAGCTAGACTTACTGGTAGAGGAACTGAGGTAGCAAGTAGGGATCAAGTAAACATTTTAGGTACTTGATCAGGCATGTCCATGTTCTGATTTTGTTTTTTTGTCTTTTTTTACCTTTACAGTATTATTATTATTATAGTATATGTATATTGACATTGTCAATATGTACCTACTTCATTTGCGTGAAAAATGTATAGATAAACTAGCTACGCCCTGCGATTTCACCGACGCGGCCTACTCTTTGGGACAACGGGATAATCAGCTCGAGATCTTACAGTAGTACGGATTCATATATGTATAACATCTTTGGTTACGATTGTGAGGTTTTCGTAGAAAGATGATAATATAACGTAGCATTTGACTAATGACAGTAAAATACGAAAAAAAAACTGTATTTATAAGTGTACTAGCTGCGCCCCGCGGTTTTACCCGCGTGGTGATTATTGATGATCATGCAGGTGATGAAAAGTAGCATATGTGTTAATCCAGGGTCAAAACTATCTCCATACCAAATTTCATCGAAATTGGTGTAGCCTTTAAGCGTGAAGAGGTAACACAAAAACTTTCGCATTTATAATATTAGTAGGACCAAAAAAAGGTGGAATTAAATCGGAGCAAATAACATACAAACCCGGGCGAAAAACTTCATTTAAATGAACTGGCTGTTCTACCTACCTAGTGAAACCACGCGCACCCACCTTGACGATGGCTCTCTGGATCATTTAGCCATCATCGCTAGTACCATCTGCACTGTTTATCAGGCATACTGACCCGGAGGCCCACCTCTTCTCGGGCCTTTCTCTTAAAGCGGCCACTCAGAGCGCACTACGAGGAGGTTTCCTGCTGCAGCACGCCATGTTAAGCGAACTATGCCAACCCATATCATATGTGAAAGCTCCACTAGCAATAAGATTTGCGGAAGTTGTCTTGCGCAAGCGACTTCCAACGTATATTCGCTCGTGTAAACCTGGAAGTTTTAGTTACTTGCTTTTAAGGCTGTGCGTTATATGTCAGTCAGTTACTTTGTGCTACCATAAATTAAAAATTATGGTGAGCAGTGTTAAAAAACCGTACTTTAACTTCTACTGAGGTCAGATCTAGGCTCGAGGACGTTCAACAAGTGACAGGTAGCACTAAAACCGTAAGAAGAAGACTAAAAGAAGCTGGAATAAAGAGGCCCGTTACAGATCATCAAGTAGCTCGGGTCAACTTTGCTCGCTTATATCAAAACTGGAATGATAATGATTGGGGGAAATACTGTTTACTGATGAGTAGGTTTTGCCATAAGGCAGATGATAGAAGGGTTAAAGTTTGGAGACGACCCGGAGAAAGATACGCTCAGTGTATCATTGTCGGAAGAGAGTCATATGGTGGTGGGTCAGTAATGGTATGGGGTGGTATTTGCATAGGGGCACGTACTAAGGGATCACGTACCAGAAGGATGGGCAGCAGCGCCTTCTGAGGGTCCTATTTTATATACTGCGCTCGCCAACCCGCCTGCCAAGCGTGGCGAGTATTGGCAAATCTCCCTCCGTATGATAAGACAAAATTTGACCAGGCCCCGGCAGCTCCGCTAGTGCTGGCTCCGGTAGTGGCCAGTGTAACGGTGGAACAGGGGGTGCTAAGAATCTAAGTTCAAGAGTCATCGCGAATCGTCTCGAACGTAGGTTTGATGACTTCCAGCCTCCCGAACAAGCCGGTTTCCGAAAAGGCTACAGCACCATATACCACATCCATACGCTGCGGCAAGTTATACAGAAGACCGAAGAGTATAACTTGCCCTTATGTTTAACGTTTGTGGACTATGAGAAAGCCTTTGATTCGATCGAGACGTGGGCGGTGCTTGAGTCTGTCTTTGGTCCCCCGGTTCCTTGTGTGTACAATAAAATGTATTTTGTATTGTTGCTCTGCTGTTGCTCTCGAATGGTAAAATAAACCGATTGTGACTGAATCGGGGGATTATCTTTATAAAAGAACACATACCTTCACCTAAAACATTAAACTGTCCAAAATAACAGTAGTTCGTCCTTCTATCTTATATAGATAAGGATTATTGAAACAGTAGATTGGCGTCTGAATTAAAAAATACAAATAAATGGTACTGTATCACCTAGGTTCGTGAAGTCACGCCTTATATAATAAAAATAATGTAAAACCTACTGAAATATGATTAGTTCGACGATTCTTAATAGTGCACATTTAAATAATGAGTAAATTTGTGAAAATGGTGATATTATTGATCCAAACCCGACAGACACGGCTGCCCGTCGTCGTAGCAGTACGGTAATAATTCTATTCTCTTGGGCAGCAGTAAGATATCGACAAAAGACGCCCGTCAGTGCCTTGCCTACTTATTTACCCCCTGTTCCGAATATTGTTAAATTCGATTTTAGTGCGCTCAAATGCGTTCGTAACAACTGTGATCTCGCTTTTCAAAGATTGTGTGACATCATTACCAGCGCCATATTGGACTTACGATTTTGCTCTCCTACGACATCTATAGCAAGCATCAATATCCTTATTAAAATAGCTTAAAATTAATAGCAGCGCCATCTGGAAAAATTTAGGGTAAGCTGAACGACGGCTAGGTATCCGTGTCGCGGATAGTCGAAGTTAGGTTAAGCGCCACCTAGTGACGATTTCCGCACCTTTGCGCCTACCTAGCAACCGGTCTCCGCCACTCGACAACAGAGGGCATCGCGCATTGGGAAATATCCTCTTCACCGTAAGTATTGAGTAGCGCCACTAGTTACTGTTGTAATTAAGTCATTATTTTGTAGAACCTTCCAGTTAGGTACTCAAAATCAAGTTAATGCCGGTAGAGGCAAACAGCATTAGTCCGATAGAAAAAAAAATAATGACACGTTTTATTCCCGACAGCAATGGGAGCGTCATAATCGTGCTTTTATAAACGGATCGCCAGTATTGTCGTGCAACTTACGTCATCGGTGATGACTGTGTGCCCCGATTAATAATAATATTTTTACATTATATAATGTCGACCCTCCCTGCATTTTAGATATAATGTAGTTTTAATGATACAAAAATAATGTGTAAAGATTTTTAGGTCGGCAAGCCTGGGAGAGGTTGGATATTTTTTTTATGAAAAGTGTTTTCTGTGCAATTACTCCAAAAGGGAGTTAGACAATAAGTTCTGTGGAAAATTTATAACGTTTAAAATTTGACATAAAATGTTTTGTGACATTTTTCCTCCAGTCAAAATTAACCAGATAAAAATGTTTGAAAAATCGTTAGTAGAGACATAGACCATTTTTATAGGTTTCGATTTTTAATTGCTTTTGAACCTAATCTTTTACTAGAGGTAAAGATTTTTTATTGTTAAAAAATAACTAATTGAAATTAAGTTAGTTTTGTATTAATTAATTTAATGTGGGAAGCATTAATGTAGGAGTAGTTAATAAATTATTTGTTTTGCCATTTTTAGATTCCTCGCTTAATTTTTTTTAATTATACGGTATAATATTAATTATTTTTTATATTTGATAATAATTAATGAAATCATATACTTCTTCTTTTCTTTAGTTATGGTCTCTAAAAATCTTGCTTATGTAGGAGTAGTTAATAAATTATTTGTTTTGCCATTTTTAGATTCCTCGCTCAATTTTTTTAAATTATACGGTATAATATTAATTATTTTTTATATTTGATAATAATTAATAAAATCATATACTTCTTCTTTTCTTTAGTTATGGTCTCTAAAAATGATTTACGAGGTTCTGAAGGCCTGAAACGAGACGTTATTACGATAAACTTCGCAAATATGGCAAATATTAAACTACCGGATTTGACGTATACTGTGATGTATAAAGTTACTGAGCATGATGACTTCCATTGTTTCATCCAGCGTCCGGCAACATTGATGACATTGATGTGTTATCTATGGCCGGGCGTGGTGGAGTGCGGTTGCGCGACATTTATTTTCTTTAGGAATTTTCGAATGAAGTGAGTAATGAGCCGTTGATCTAAGTACTTGTTTGTTTATTTCAATTCGGCATATTTCCCAATGAATTTTACTAATAATTGTTAGAACTACGAAATGTATATTTGTGTCGTTTATCTTCGTGTGTACATTTACAAGATTTAAAGCATTTTAAAAACTTAGTTCTTCGATGGGCGTTAACTTCAGGTTAGGTAAATTGTTAAGGTATTATTAAATTAAAATTATGGTTATTACATTGTTTAATAGGATACATGCAGGATTTTGCGACAGACTACTTTCTGAAGATTCACTCTGTATATTTCGTATAAGTTTTACAAAGATACGGACGGTGCTCTGTAGATTCAATGTGTTTGCTGTTTGGGAAGAAATAACGCTGTGTTCTGCTGTTAAAATTAGATAGTTCTGACCTATTTGCTCATTCCCTGCCGCGTCAATAGACTCGTTAAACCATCATGTTGAATTACAGGTATATTTTGTAAAAGACTGAAGAATGAATCTCATGTATATACTGCACCTACTAACGACGGCGGTATTACAGCTGTGTTGGGGTCAGGACTATGCGCCTCCCATATATAACCCTGATCCAAAGCAGCCTAGTCCAACAAATGAGTACTACAACCCTAAAGACTTAAGATATGATAATCCATATGATCCTAGAAGAAGAAACCCTAATGGGGAGCAAAGTCAATATGATGTGAACAGGAATCCATATGATGTAAATCAGAGGTACAGTTACGAGAATCGAAATGATCCATTGTATCAAAATAAAAATGAGCCAATATATCAAAGTCCATATAACAGTATAGATAATACACCAAGACCAACATGGGAGACCAATCGACCATACACTTCCACATACACTGGAGCACCTTTAGATCAAGAGAGTGTCATTATAAATGAAGCGTAAGTATGAAATCCACATATCATCATACCTCCACTGTAAAAAAATATTATTTAATATTAGTATATAATAATATATTTTAATATTAAATATTATTTAATTATAAAGTCTAGTGTTATATTAATTTATTGGCAAACATTCAGTTGTAATTACAAAATATTTTTACTGTGAAAATCAGCATTCATCATTCATCCATTCATAGCAGCCATAGGACATCCACTGCTGGACATATGCCTCCCCACATAGGAGGGATTTACCAATACTTGCCAAGCTTGGCTGGCAGGTTGGCGAGTGCAGTATGGTTTCCTATCCTCAGAAGGGGCTGCTGCCCACCTCCTGGTACGTGATCCCTTAGTGGACTCTTAAAGCACCCATGGGAAGAGATGGGGGAGTACTATTGGTTGTAGGTAGTGGTACCACCACGGCACTACATGAAAATTAACATATATCTACTCAATTCCTTAAAAGCTTTAAACGTGTACACACATGTGTAGAAGCACATTTAAAAATAGGTAGTCAATGATAATCATAAAAAATATGAATTTATTTATTATTTATATTATTATTAAAAAGGTACCAAGCTATTACTTAAATAAAATGTATATTCTTAAATAGAAGAACAACAGCTTTCTACACAATACAGTAAAAGATCCTTATTTGCTGGGTATGTTCTGTAAATATGCTGAGAATACAGAAACCGTGGATATGGAATGGTAATTTGTATATAAAGTCATACTAAAAGTCAGCTTAATCACTTAACTCTTTTTTTTAACAATACCTACTAATTATGATCTGGCTTAGACAAAGGTTAAAAACACTTATTAGTTTTCTCGCATATTTGCAGCTTTTAAAATGTCCATCAATTTGGATTGATATTAGGCCATGGTGTTCGAAATGTTCATTTTTAAAATAAGGATTGATTCCGTAGATGGGCCATTTTTCATGAAAAAAAATCACACAGTTTATTTGCTACATGTAAACCTTCAGTAAGGGTTTTCAAGTGTAAGAATGCCTATTCAGTGCTAAGGGAAGACTCATCCTCAATGAAATGCAAATTTAACATTTCTTCTTAGTCGGCTTTCGTTAAAATTTTGTCTTGCAAATTAAAACATCTCATAGATGTCACTTGATTCTTTCTGTTCAAAGCCATTACATCCCATTTCGTTAGCAGCTTCTATAGATAGGAATGTTGCATATCATTGGTGTGGACTACTGAAAGTGAAGATAGCTCAGCGGGGGGGTCGCCTGTTAAACTGACGGACACTGATTCAATCCTCAACCATAGCTTGAGCTTCCGGTGAAGGTAACACTGTTATCAAATTCCCAGCATGGTGGTACTTTCGAATACCTGCCTGACTAGCTACCACCCTCAAGTTTGCAAAACAGTCACCAAATACATAGTGTGTTCAGGCAGCAGTCCTTGAGAGCCAGTGAACATTCTAGGTCTAGCCTGATAACATCTTCGGCCACATTGTCATTGACCATCAAGTGAGATAGTGGTCAATTGCTAGATCTATACAGTATAAAAAAATAATTAAAGAATTTTGTCTTACGGGTTCTATTTTAGTTTTGTTTATTACAATATTGAATACAACTTTGTTTCCACAGAACATACTTCATCGTTGCATCTCGCATGGTGCGTCCTGGACAGATCTATAAAATATCTGCTAATATACTCAGAGCACGACTGCAGATGACTGTCCGGGCTTCTATATCCTGCAATGGGGTGGAGATTACTGATGTTGTACAGAGAGTTAAGCAGGGTGTGCCAGAGATATTGAATATGAGGGTAAGTGTTTTATATAACTAATGTAAAAGGAAGTAATAAGTTAAACTCGGGATATAAGAATGAACTAATAACCTGATGAATGAAGTATACTATTGAATTATAAGGTAACAGACAGAAATGAAACCAACACTTGATTCTGGTTCTATTCATCCTCCTTAACACCTCTGATAGGCTTTTGAGTATTTTTTTTTTTTTCTAGATACAGGATGTTTAAGGTTTTATTAAAGTCTTTCTAGTATTTCTTCATTTCTTAAGAAATTAAAATAGAGTGTGAACTCTTTATCATCCTCTATTATGAAGATATATTTTCATATTTAGACATCATGACATCATAGGCATCGTAGACATCGAGACAAATCATAAAAAATATATATATAAAAATATATCAAAATCATATCAAACAGCTTACAAAACTATCTTTTGAGGTGTCAAATTTTCTAAGAAAGATACCTGAGGTCATAAACAGCTGTCTCACTTTTGTTATTGTTAATTGCCTTAACAGGTGTGCACATTATTCTTAGATAACATTCTCTGTAGGAAATTTTGGTCCCATTTACTAAGCGCACTGTCGTCACTGATCGTATACTATCAGTCTTAAACCAATTTCGAAACTGTTAAGATGGCCAGTAAAAGAAAAGCGTTATGTTAACCAAAAAAGTTGGATTGATATGTGTGATAGAAATTACCCATTGATAGTAATAAAATTAGAAACTTTTGTAATTGGTTATATTTGGTTAATATTTTCTCTTTCCTCCATATAATGAAAACTCTTTATAACAAATAAAAATTGCTTGCTTTCTTGAAATTTGTTATAAAGAGTTTACACTGTACTCACACTACACTTACATTTTCTGGTATTTTATCAATGGAGGTCTGAGGGTTAAAAAGAATATGTGCTATCCCTAGGTACCCGCTACCACAGTTCCTGGAGACTACAAACTGCGACTGGAAGGACTGTACTTAGACACACCATTCGGAGGAAAGGCATTCTCTAACGAGACACAACTCACCTTTTCCAGGCGTTTCATGACCATTTTCATTCAGTTGGACAAGCCAGTATATATGCAGGGCCAAACTGGTAAGTCAATAATATTAATAAAATTTAATATGATGATTTATCCGATGTGCCCGAATATATTATTTACATTGATCCTATCGCTTTTACACAAAATATGTGAAACAATATGCTTTGTGCAACAATATAGTGCTTTGATACCACTGATCAGATATTTTGAAATTTGGCACAGAGAAAGTTGTTAAGATCTGAATGCATCTGCTAAGAACAGATTATTGAAGAATCATAGCAGGTGTATGATTTTTAAAGCACAAACTCCAGCTGAAGCTAATATTTTTTTTATTAATTAGACTAGATTTACTATCGTCCCTGTCTCATCAAACAGTAAAATAAACAAACAGATAACTTTTGGTGCTCAGGCCGTGGCTGTAGCTTATTGGTAAACCATCTAGGCCAGCAACCCATAAAATGCAGATTCCATCGACAATCGACCCATCGACCGCAGTGATCGACGAAACGTCTGGAACAAAAGTTTCACATAGACCACGGCCAAACAGCCCGGAAGCAATACATACAACATGCAACGCTGGCCGTGAATGCCTTAGAGTTTACAAAAATAAAGTTGTTTTTTTGCTGTTGTTTTGTTTATTTGATTACTTTGGATATCTGGTGGATGTAATATACATTATACCCATTCGCTGTATCACTCCAAACCCGGTCATATTTATACTTTTCGAGCTACTGCTTATGTTACACATATTACATTATTTAAAACACTGGTAGAGCTGTCACGGGTTCACTACTTGATTTCGAATGTAATGTGGGGACATTACATTCGAAATCAAGTAGTGGCTTATTCCCCCGAAGTCGAGCTCGAGCGGCCGAATCGCCGATATTCCAATATCATCCATATATCACAATTTCGACTAACCATTAGTTCCAGTGTCCGTTAGCCAAACAAAGCAAATTAGTAAGAAAGGTATAGATGTATATTTTGAAACTAACAAATTAAACAAACAACGCAAGAGTAAGAGAAAGAAAAACACCTTCACATCATATTTCGTATCGATTAGGCCAAGAGCAAATTTTATCACGGATCCATTAATTACCCTGGTGTACCTATATAATACCAAAACTCTCAACAGACAAATGTTATTTCCCATCATAGTACCTAATTGACGATCTCCATTTAGAGAAGATGTAAATTCAATAGTCTCCCATTGACGTGGGCGGCTAGGTCTTCTAACGCCGATATCACACTCTAATAATATAAAGGCGAACATTTTTTTGTCGTTTGTATGCTTGTTACTCGTTCAAGCTGTAATGGCTGAACGGATTTGCATGAAATTTGGAGTGAAGACAGCCTATAACCTGGAATTAACATAATAGGCACTTTTTATCCCGGAAAAAATATAGATCCAATGGGATAATTGAGAAAGTTGGTAAACCGTAGTCCATATGGGTAAAACCGCGGAGCGGAGCTAGTTGAAAATATGTCCATCCTAATCGCAGTAAGGTTTTGAGACAGTGTGTTAAAAATTGCTGTTTATTTTTTAGTGCGATTCCGCGTGATACCCATCAACACGGAATTGAAAGCGTTCGGCAGAGCCATAGACGTTTTCATTTTAGACCCAAATAGAAGGATTATGAAGAGATGGCTGTCCAGACAAGTAAGTATACCTCTATTATGAAATTTATATACTTATTGTAAAAAAGTAGAGTTTATTAAACTTGAGAGAATTAAAATGTCAACAAATAAAAAATACGAATGTCTTATAAATGAGAATACGATTAGTATATAAAAGTATTATTGTATACATAACATACGTGTCAATTTTAAATATCTGTAAATATCTTTGACACATTTGTAAGTCTAAGACTATAAAACCGTTATAATCATAAATCGTTTGCTCAAGAAGCCATCGTTTCGATCCATTGTCGATTATCGATGTATTTCGATCTTAGGTTTATACACATTGCAGGTTAAAGGTAGGAAAAATGGATGTACTTAGATTACACTTGTAGATACATTTTTAAACAAAGATTTAACTCAAAATTGTATGTTTTGCTATAACCTATACTATAAGTAACCTTTGTTTGTAAAAAACATGATTGGTCACCAAAGTGAAAACCATTTTACGAAAATAACCCTTTTCTGTGTCATTCTGAAATAATATTGCATGTAAGATGTGGATGTGTGTGTGCACTTTCTCATGTGCATGCTTATTCATGCGCCTTTATTTTCTTCCACGTGCTTATACGATCTGTCTCCTGGAATAAATAAAATAAAGGTCATATTTAGGTGATCATTATACTATACCTACGTGTGTAACGCACAATTATATACGTACTAGCTGCGCCCCGCGGTGTCACCCGCGGTTATCCCACGGACACAGTGTATAATGTCTGGATAAAAAGTAGCCTGTATGTTTTCATAGGGTATAAGCAATTACATTCAAAATTTCAAAATTCAAATCAGTTTAGCCGTTTTAGCGTGAAAAATAAACAAACATCCATACATCCAAAGTTTCGAGTTTATAATATATACTCAATACAATACCTTATAATGAAAGTGACCATACGGATACTCGTTACAAACGCGGTGGGGCAATTGAACACACCAGTCGGCTTGCCTCGTAATATCAGCAATATTCCACAGCAGTTTCATCCACGTCTAGGACACACTTTCGTTGTTAGATGTTTGTTTGATGATAAGGAGTGGTCTAATCCAAGTGGTTTAGATTAAATTTTAATTGATATAAGAGGAAGGCCTAGACGTACGCTCCAATAGCAGATTCAGAAAATTCTAAGAAAGGGGCAGGTCAAGAACACTAAACCGACGCTCTTGTATGAAAGGTCTGATGAGCGTGGATGAAGCGAAGGAAGTGTGTCGGGATCGTAGGAATTGGAAGCGTGTGCTCTCTGTCTACCCCTACAGGGAAGAGGCGTAAATTTATGTATGTAAGTATGTATATTTACAGCCAAAATGGCCGCACAACAAAGAATTAACAAGTTGAGAAACAGCAAATAAACATCAATCAATCACAAGTTTAGATAGCATCTAAGATAGACCACCAGCATTCCGAGGTATCATACGTTACCATAGAGTTATGGAAAACAAAAGGTAGATCCGTTTGGGGATCCCATGACCTATTGTGCCACTTGATCCGAATGATAAACAAAGCCAGTCTGTAGGTACTTAGGTGAAGTATTGTCTTTATGAAGTGAATGGAACTGGTGCGATGGGATACGAAATTGAAATTACCGGATCATGTGCTATGGATGCCTATGGATGACCTGTGCTTTACAGGAGTCTTTTAGGCCGTGTGATAGGACAAATCACAATGATGAAAAAAGTAACAAATATGTAAAAGAGCTTTGATTTCTTTACATTTAGTAACTTTGTTTCAAAAAACCTTTAGATATAAACATAGCTTAATAACAGTTTGATTTTTCCAAAAACTAGCTTTTAACAAAATTTAAACGTTTATCTTCCAAAGTAATAAGAATACACACAAAACTTCGATTGCTGCGTAGGTAATCATCATCATCATCATCATCATCATCTCAGCCATAAGACGTCCACTTCTGGACAAAGGCCTCCCCCATTGATTTCTATCGTAGGTAATAGTATCACTATATTATTACCTACGTGAGGAAACGTTTAGAGTTTTTAATTCTGTATTCATGATTATTGATTATACGAGTATATGAATATGCCTAATGCCGCGGAGTGTCACGTGACCTCAGCTGCCTAGTTTGCGCTGCTCTCCGAATAATATATATATTTGTTTAAGTGAAGTTCTCACTCAAAGAATAAAATAATAAAACCAATCTCTTATCTGGTGAAGTGCAAACGACTTTTCTCACATTGCTTTATGCACCTATTGCTTTTCTTAATATAGCCACTATATGCCATAGTTAAAAACCGTGTAGTGTTTACAATCGTTTGATGGTACGCAGCTCGCTTACTGGGTAACATCATTGAAGTGGTTTCATTACACAATATCTGATGCTATTTCAGTAGTGTAACCACGCAACCAGAAGCATTATAAGCTTTTCGTATGTGTATCTCAGTAAGTAATCACAGATCACCGCTCACAAGCGGTTTAAACAATTTTGTTCAAAATATGATGTCAATTAGTCCTCCAATCTTTTCGTTGCTGTACAAATTCAAATATAATTTTATTAAATGTAAAATATTTCGTAATAGTAATTAAACCTTGTTCTAAAAGTACATACATAATTTATATACTGTATTTACTAATAATCCTTACATTAATTTAAGCAATATGAGCCTAAATCCAATTATGCTGAAAAATTAATTAAATGCAGGTTACAGATTTTTTTTGTGTTCCAAGACCCAGGCAGCGTGATACTTGCATTGTCATAGACATAGCTGTTTTTCCTATCTACTTTAAAATATTAACATTATGTCCTCCCCGAGTAAAACTGTCATAAAAATCCTTAACCATTTATGGAAATACGTTATAACCTTATACGTTATAACACTAAAAGGGGCCTAACATAGACCCTTGCACAACACCCATTTTAATCAAAGGCCTGAAAGATGTTACGACAATAATTCTAACACCTGTCTAAGATGTAGGATTTTAGATTAAGGATAGTACCACTAACTAATTGACTTGACACTTGGACATGACGCATACCTTTCAAGGGGATACCGATTTAGAATAAAATAACAACTTAATCGCGCCAATACACCTTCTGACAATTAAATATAACAGAATTAGTCTTAAATCATAATTTATTATTTTGTTCATAGAGCAACTTCGGCACAGTGAGCCTGCAGTACCAAATGTCCGACCAACCTCTATTCGGAGAATGGGCTATCAGAGTGGAAGCACTGGGACAAGTGGAGGAAACCCAGTTTCTTGTCGAAGAGTATTATCAAACGAGATATGAGGTATGCAGCTAATATGTCCTCATTTTATTAATAACGTAGAGTGTTTCTTTTTTATTTGTTCGTTACTTTCTAAATTACGTACTGTACCTTACTATTAAACATTTTATGCATTGTTTTTTTATCTTATTCTACTCATATTTTTTACTTTCTATGCTAACAGATAATGTTTGTAATTTTATAAGTAAACATACTTTTAGCAGAATTGTCTAGTTGTATATTCGGCGTTGTATATTCTCTTGAGTGATATACTCTTGAGTATATTCTCTGTACGGGTTAACGCGATGATGGTCTAGCAGTGTGAGCGTTAGCTGTCAATCTGACTTTCTCTGATTCGGCTCGGCTCCCACAATCCCCACATTATTGTGGTTGGGATTTTTTATTACCTGGCTACCTATTGCACTCAAGTTTGAAAAAACTGTCATCAAACACACTGTTCGATCGAAGGCTAAATATAAGTATTTGTTAAAACTTTGTGGCGTTAATTAAATATTATAGATAGCGAGCACAGTGGCGCCTCTCCGGGCTGTCGGCTGTGTCGTACCTATCCTACTCGAGTAGATCTGTATCAAGATACACTATAAAGCAACGCTAATATGAAAACCCAACACACACATTGCATTCAGACAGCTGCGCTTGAGAGCCAGTTAACATTCTAGGTCTAGCGTAATTCCATGTTAGACCGCTAACACACTTATAATCTAGTGAGACAGTATGTACAAAGTATACAAAAGAAAGTTAAGGGTGAGTTTGTTCGGTTCAGGTGAACGTGACGATGCCCGCGTTTTTCTTCAACACGGAGCAGTACATCCACGGGCGCATCATGGCGAACTACACGTCGGGCGCGCCCGTGCGCGGGAACCTCACGCTCAAGGCCACCGTGCGCCCCATCCCACAGTACCGACCCGTCTACTACAGAGATGTAACTACCCACTACACTTTCATTACGCTATACAATGCATCTGTTCCCTCCTCTTACTCATAAAGCTTGCGTCTTGCGTCTACTCCAATGAACTCTAATGTCTAGTCCAGCCTGCTCATTGTAGCGTGCCAGGGCGGGGCTAAAATAGAATATTTAGTTCCAGGAGGATAAAGTTTTTATTATTATTTTTGTGTGTTAGCAATGAGCCTACAAAAACGATAGTTTTTATTAAGTTAGAAACTTCTCCACCTTGCATCACTATAACCAACCTAATAATTCCGTGCATGCGTATTTGAAAATTGAACTACAGTAGCGGCTTCTTTGATAAAATGCGTGCATGACCTTGCGTCTACAGAAAACAAGTCTCAATATTATAATGGATTATTTTTTTTTGCTCACAACAATCGTAGTGATTGACGACGTCATCTTATTGAGGAAGCTTTCAGCAGTAGGAGATTCGCCCAAATTGCTCACATTTTTCGCTATCTGGGAAATCGTAGACAATATGTACAGGTAAAAATATACAAATCTGACGAATTTTATAGCAGATCAGGGTAGTACTTTAGGCACTACACTCTTTTTAACAATGATTAATGATCTCCCTTTCAATGTTGACGATCTGAAGGTTTATCATGGCCCTGCAGACTGAAGACTGGCCGGCTGGCGTAGTTGGTAGCACTCTGCCTTCTGAGCCGCTGGTCCCGGGTTCGATTCCCGGACAGGTCAATCATTTGTGTGTGTGTGAACATGTCTGTTTGACCTGTGTCTGGGTGTATGTATGTAAGTATATATATATTATATCAGTCATCAGGTTGCCATAGTACAGGCTCTGCCTAGTTTGGGACCTGAAGACCTTGTGTGAAAGTTAATAAAAAATAAAAAACATACAGTGAGTGAAGTCTCCGACTGTGTGATGTTGCAGTATGATGTTGAATCATTGGAAAGGTGGAGCAGGCTCAATAGACTCGCCTTTAACGCTGCTAAGCGTAGTCTTCTTTACCACATAACTTAAGCATATTTAATTTCTATGTCTTGGATGGCTGTAAGTTAGAAGGGGTAAATAAAATGAAAGAGCTTGGCATACTCCTAAGAGTTGTCTAAACAATCACCGTAATTTTCGTGAGCATGTTGCCGGTATTTGTAGGGTTGCCAACACGACTCTAGGATTTATACTGCGAACTGCCTTACTGTTTTCGGATGTCAGGGTTGCAAGGACGATGTTTAACACTGGTTCGATAGTATGGAGTGGAAACGAAGTTAATAACCAGGTGGTTATTAACTTACCCCCTTACTTATAAACGTTGAATAACCTCTGAATAGTTATTCAGTGTTTTGTCTTTGTCGCTTATATGACAGTTTGACGTTGAAAGAACGGAAGAAAACATTGAATTACTATTCGCAGCTTATTCAACGTTTATAAGTAAGGGGGTTAACGTAGGCGTAGCAAGCGTCGCCAGCACCAGATGTTCTTACGTCCCCATCAGGGACTTGCCACGCCTCGCAACACAGAAAACGCTATTAATCATTTTATTTACGAATGAGTTGTAGATTTAACCAGCATGTAGATTTGTTTGCTGATCCAATTAGAAATATAAAAACTAATCTGTTATTGTTTTTAACGCTTTATCTATGGTAGTTCAGTGCTTTGTCCATGATGTTAGCTTATTATATAATTGAATAAATAAATAATTATTATTGAAAATTATGTTGATATATTGGGTGGGATGTTGTTACTACTGAGATTAAATAATATCCTACTAACCTCTACGTGTGTTTTATTTTCAGGGTCAATATAACAACAGAGGTCCATTTGGCGGCGTCGGTTATGGCAACAATCAGTATACGCGGGGTAAGATATACAGTGGGATTTTTGCTACGTCATTATGGGGAAATCTGGAACCATATAAGATACCTATCTTAGGAACCAAATAGGCCTTTTTTTGTGAAAACAATTATGAAATGTTACCTTTTTTCCGGACTTGTGCCCAAAACAAATGAAGCCGTTGATCAGTGGCCGAAACAGGAATCACTATCGGAGATGTATCGCAGCGCCACCCAATGGAACTCGTAAGAAACACTTTTGTTCGACCGTTGTTTCTCTCTCTTACTTTGCAAATACGACTACTACGAAAAATACTTCATTTTTCGGGTTAATGGCATTTACAAATAACGTAACGGCTGTCAATTGGTAAAATAATTTTCAAAATCGGTTCATTGGATCTAGAGATTACCTCCTACAACCTCAAAAACTTTACCTGTTTATAATACATACTAGTAAGTATAGACACCCGCGACAAGAAAAAATATAGTTATTACGGATGGTACGTGCGTTATTAAATTGTTTATAGGATTGCGATACAATGACTATGACGTAAGTTATTCCTGCTTCAAGCATTGATGTGAAACATTGACTCGTGCCCTCGTGAGTACGCCCAGCTTCTCGGCTGCTATATATATATAAAGTGTATATTGAGTAGATATGTTTTGTTGATATAGTCCGTCCGAACTACAACCCGTACCTGTACAACGAGTCGGGCTTCGGATCGACGGAGTACGGCGAGGAGTGGGCGCGGGCGGAGGCGCGGCGTCGCCCCGGCCAGCCCAACCAGCTTGACCAGCCCGACTGGTGGTACGATCCGCAGAAGGTCGTCACCAGAATGTTCAACTTTGTAAGTATTCATCAAGATAGTCACTGTTTTCTACACAAACATATGCGGAAGTAATGTTTACAATAATAACAATTACTTATTGCATTTATATAAACTCACCTTTGTCAGAGTTCCCTTATTTAGTCTACATTAATGTTTTAAAGAAACGCAGAATCTACGACACAAGAAATATATTTTCTTAGTGTAGGTTTTTCACGACAATATGGATAGTTACATTAGTCGCCTAAGTTTTGTTATTATTTTTTGTACATTGTATTTAAGTTTCTTTTGTATCTTTTGTTCTTCTGTTTTGATAAATTGAATTGAATATTCATGTTTTTGTCAGAAAATTCTACAGTTAGTCGAGCATTTTTAATTAGAAATGTTTAATACTAAATACGTACCGATAGTACTTAAATTTTAATATTGTTTTATTATAGTTTATATTTCTTAAATTTTAGTGCAGTAGAGTGTTGTCTTTTCATCCATCTATGTTCAATGATACATGACGTGTAGAAGTATTAACCAATTTTTTATGGTTAAGAACTTTTATTTTTAAAATGATTAAATTTTTATTCATCAGTTATCCTATGAGAGCCGTATAATTACGTGGAAAAAGTAATCACTGGTGTGGTTGAGACATCTATCCATCCAAACTTAACCATTTAAGTAGTAGTACAATTTTACGCGATGCCTCAATTTAATTGTCTTAACGTCAATTATTTTATAATCTTTGTATATTTGTAACAATGTCTACTCAAGCCCCCACACTGATAATTATTTATATAATATAATAATAATTATCTGTCTTCCAGGATGAGAAGTACCCGTTCTGGATGCCCCGGCCTGACCCGACCGAGTACGCCCTGTACAACAACTTAAACACCAATCCGAACAACCCCAACAGTCCCAACTACAACACGTACACCCCTACTAGCACGTATTACAACTCGCAGAACTATTACGATCAGCCGCTGCCTTTCCTCAGATTTGTAAGTACTTTTTCATGTCACCTTCAATTAATAAATAGGCTAAAAAGTAGCAGTAGTCTATACAGCTTCCCTTACATTAGAATAAGTAATTATTAATCAACCAGATACTTTAAAAAAGTTTTACCAAAAAATGGAACCGACTTCAACACTCTAAAGTGTCAAATAATTTGTTGAAGTCGGTACCATGATAGTTCTAAAGTAACTATTAATAAAATATTGTGCTATATATATATGCTGAGAATTAATCCTTTTCAGTGTACCTTTGTTACTCACGGGATCAATTGTGATTGTGTATGTCCACCGATTTCTTCATCCGCGATTATAATGTCATCCAAGTAGATGTCACAATTTTTCAGTTATTGGAGCGTAACTCAAAAACCTCCTGACCGATTTTGATGAAATGTAAATGAAATCACATGGGAAGCACCAGCATTCACTCAGTCCAAAGCTCTGAGGTAACAAACGCTTTTCTTATAGTAGAAAAGCTGTCTAGGTTTAGCGTGATCACACCTTTGAGCACATCATCACTAATTATCAAGTGAATGGTAAAATGCTAGATCTATATAGTATAAAAAATTCTTGTCTCGTCATGTATATACTATAAATCCACAACTCCTACAGTTCAACGGCACATATGACTTCAAATACCCGATGTCCGAGCTGGCCCAGCTGGTACCAACACTAGACGGAGTGGAGGTCATCATCACAGCATCAGTGGGAGACCCATTTCTCAACGATATAATCGAAGGTTACAGCGTTGCGAGGATATTCAATTCCTCATTATCAGTCACTTTCCTGGGAGGGACTCCGCAAGTGTTTAAACCATCTATGCCTTTTGATGTCTATGTAAGTATCATTTGATTATTATTAACCACAGAGATTGTGGTTCAGTGGAGGTCAGTGACATGACTTTTGATCCCAGGTACTGGGTTCGAATTCTGACTGCTGCAAACTGCAAACATTTATGTGATGAGCATTGATGTTTGTCCTGGGTGTTGGATGTTTGAGTCATGTGTATGCACTGTATGCGTCCATGCCTCCCGCGACACAGTATCTTAGAAAATCGGATGAAATCTCCACAGTAAGGCGGCCTCCTGATTTGTCGGGACTATAACCATGCAACATACAATATAAATTAGCCGATGCGGACAGAAGCGATCATAGCCTAGGGCTGGGAGCGTGGTCCTGCTGACAAACTGCTGGACGCTGGTTCGATGGCTTGAGCTTCCAGTGAAGGCAGCACTGTTATCAAATTCCCAGCATGGTGGGATTTATTCCAGTTCCAGTTAAGGCGGGAATTATTTAGGTATAGCGTGATTATACCTTCGACCACGTTTTTGCTGACGTTAAGTAGTCAAACGCAAGATATATAAGGTGTATAAAAAATTACTGCGCTATAAAGTCAATGCGACAGTCATAGGTGGTAATTCTGTTTTTCACTGAAGCTAACTAAAGTGCTCTATGAAATTCGTGAGCTCTTATTCTGTTAATGCTAAAATTAAAATCACTATTACTCTACAATACTATCTCTGATATAAGAACAGTTTTGTTAGTTTGCGGGTAGTTTTAATTTTTCTAGGTGTTAGAAGTTTGCGTTACCTGCAACACCGCCTCACCTATTACTAAGTGATGACATGGTATAAGGTGAAGCTTGCAGGCCTCGTAGATATTATAATAATTATACCTATTCACTCATGATTTGATGACTCCAGGACAGTTCCTATTGGGAAGTAGAAACATTGGAAACGAATTCCATTTCATGGCAGTGCACACTATCTACCTTACTGCAAGTTATATGCGAGTAAACAGAACAGTCTCAATTTGATAATAATTACACGATATATGCAATACGGGTTTGTTTTTTCCTCGCGAATGTGTTAAAGAACGTCGTATGAAACTCGTGAGCTCTGCTCATTATACACTCAGCTGAATTGCGCCCATGCCTGCGGCACCCACTGCAACCCACTGCCCCATGTGTAATGACCAACTTAGCTCACTTGTGTCATAATATAGTATTATTGGTTTGTCGTGACGCATCGGTATTGATGTAAGTATTGTGTTGCACAGATGGTGGTGTCGTACCACGACGGGTCCCCGTTGCCGCGGTGGCAGGCGGCGGGCGTGGAGCTGCAGGTGGCGGTGGCGGTGGAGGGGCGCGGGGCTGGCGTGGAGCCGCAGCGCCCCGCGCTCGTGCCCGGACACGACGCCGTGTGGCATCTCAGGGTGGACCTGTACAAGCTACTCAGTAAGGAGCTTTGTACACGGGATTTTTAGTATTATGTCACCGCAGATGAATGCTTACTCCTTTGTAGCGCCTCAGAGACCTGATACTTGGGCTGATTTGGATCATTCGTATGTCAGACGATTTGCCTTTATTTAGCGAGTTTCTAATATGTGATCATGATCATATTTTTATATTATAATAAAAGTTTATGACGGGTGTTAAGTGGCTCATTTAAAGGTAGGTATCATTAAATTGATTCTAATTTTATTGCTATTTTTGTGTTTATAAAAAATGAAGGATTTACAAGAATCTTCCTACTTCCTACTTTTTTCCGCTCCAAACCGGTCCTTGTGGAAATCAATGGGGGAGGCTTATGTTCAGCAGTGGCCGTCCTATGGCTGAGATGATGTTGATGATGATGATACTACCTAGGATATCTGATATAATGTTCCTCTTTTTTATTGTGATATGCTTGAAATATGTCAATACTCATACAGATCGTCCTATAAAAGTATTGACTTGCTAACATTATACATACAAACTTGTAAAGAAAAAAATCAACAAAAATTTACGATTTTTACCTTAAAAAGAATTATTATGACGATAGATATGTATAACATTTTATTAAAATATTTTCTATGATTCTTTATATTAACATCATGCTAGGCGGTACTTATGTTCAAAAAGTACAGGACGATATTCTGCAGTCCTTGGTTCAAATCTTAACACTAGCCGAAGTCGTTCTTTCAAAAAATTTGAACAGAACATTTTATTTTATTATATAATGATAAATATTATTACCTTTACGAAGAAATTTCTTCAGAATTAGTTAGAAGTTTTAGTTGATGTCACAATTATCACTCCTTACATAAAATATATTACTTACTATAACTGTTAACGAAACGAATGTTGTGTAACGAATAAAATAAAATCCGTCATTGTAGTGGTTAAAATTATACCTTCGTAAACTATTCCCAGAGCTGCAAGGCGACCCTAACTACCGCGAAATCCTGAACTCCATAACCGGTGTCCGGCTGAACGCGCAGCTAGTGGACGGCGTGGGTAGTCGCGCGACGGCCGAGGTCCACTTCGTGCCGCACTACAGCGCCACCAGGCAGCACATCCACGTCTCCACCAGCACCACGCATCCGAGGGTATGCTGCCACTCGAACATTGTGTGCTACCTCTCATCCCTAACTAGACTACTGGCTCATTATTAATGTACAAAACACGGAAATTACTCACGTCGTAAGTCAGAGGGTTCCGACTATATTTCGACTACATTCGATGGTCTTTTTCAAGGAGAATATGGAACGCTCGCGGACGCGGTCGTGGTTCGCCTAGTACGTAGACTTACTACGTGAGTAATTCCCGTATTTTTTATATTCATAATGTGTCAAAACAACGTCAATTGTAATAGACAACTGGGGTTCAACATTGATCATTATACAATACCCGATATAATTTTTCTGTCTACATTTTTTTGCACGTTCATGTTCATTTCTTATTTTTCATATTAATATGTATAATATCAATATGTTTTCATCAGGTTGGCGAATACATAATATTCCATGTGCAGAGCAACTTCTACTTGGAATCGTTCAACTATGTGGTCATGTCTAAAGGCATTATACTTACAAGCGCACAAGAGATTATGCAGGTATGTATTTGTTCATAACCATAACGCCTGCTGCCCATGCCTGGCCTGTTCACTAAATCCGTAATTTTACTGGTGGATTATGGCCTATGTCAGTCTATTTTCGAGAACAAACCCTATTGCAAATAGACCTTTACATTCTGAGAAATGGCATGGTTATTATAATTATGACTGTTATGTATCAAATATACACGCTTCATAGGTCTCCATCAAAAAAAAAAATTTATGTGACAGTTTTTTCCCTTAACATAAATATTGTAGCAAATTTTATCATAAATTATTTATCATTATTATTATATGCTTCCATATCTAGATAGCGACATTATTTTTTTTTTTTATTACACTCAGACCCCCGCACTAGGATTCCCTGTGTCGCGGGAGACATAGACACACACAATCACAGCACACAAAACACCCAAGACCCGGGACAAACATCTACATCGCACAAATGTTTGCCCCTGCCGGGATTCGAACCCAGGGTCCCGGAGACTCAGAAGTAATGTCACTGACACTAAGCACTGCGCCACGGCGACCGTCCGATTCTAACAGTTGTTGTATATTCCAGGAGGGCGTCCGTACTTTTTCCGTGACGGTGTCGTCGGAGATGGCTCCGGTGGCTACCATCGTGATCTGGAGCGCGGAGCAGCACGGCCACGTGCTCGCCGATTCTCTCACATTCCCCGTCAACGGCATCTCTAGGAACAATGTACGCTATCATACGTTATTAACTTATATACCGCGGATTCTCTTACCGCATTGCTTGTATCGGCGTTACTGCATAAGTTATTAATATATTAATTGCATAAGTTGATAAAAAATGCTATGCAATAGCTTTACCGCGGCAGTTCCCGAGTGCCACACGTCTTTTTTTTTATACTGTAGTAAAGTGGTCAGCGGCCTTAGTTTCTAAACCCGTTATCTGGGTTTAGACCGTAGCGAGGAAAACATTTCTGAAAAAAAAAACACCATACGGGACATCAGTCCAATACTCGTCACCCAAAAAATAACAAGCACGATCGTGTTAACCATTTTCGTTAAATTTAATAATCTAGTTCTATGTCTATTATTCTATGTTTATTATATAATAATAAACCTTCAAATATTTGTGTTTTTGTTACAGTTCACAGTGTTTATAAACAACCGCAAGCACCGCACCGGCGAGCGGGTGGAGGTGGCCATATACGGCGAGCCCGGCGCCTACGTCGGCCTGTCCGGGATAGACAACGCCTTCTACACCATGCAGGCCGGGAACGAACTCACATACGCTAAGGTACGTTCTGTCGAAATCTATAATTCCCTAAAATATAAACCGGGTGTCAATTTTGGCAATAACTATAGTCTAATATCATCTCGAGGGAAAATATCGAGTGCTTAAATACACGGTAAAATGGGAATTCCCTAAAAAAAGGTATGTTTTTGGTGGACCCCATTATCTTTTTCTTCTCCTCAGCAATTGTACGTCCACTGCTGAACTTATGCCTCCCCCATATAGGGGAGATTTGCCAATTCTCGCCACGCTTGGCAGGCTTGTTGGCGAGCGCAGTATGATATCCGATACTCAGAAGGCGCTGCTGCCCACCTTCTGGTACGTGAACCCTTAGCCGACTCTTACGGCACCCACGGGAAAAGATGGGGGAGTACTATAATTCTAGGCCGGTACCACCACAGCCCCATTATAGAAAGACATATACATTTAAAGGATTACTAAAATAGCTTTGAGAAGAATGCGGGATATAGGATTTAACTGTTTCCTATTGTGGTCTCACATTACAATACTTTAAATGAATACACAATTGGGAATTTCCATTTCAGTAACTGCAGTCATATGTTACAGCTGTATAGAAATACATTTGATATTAGCTAATATAAAGTTGTGTATTATTTTAACTTATGGGATGACGTCTGTACAGGTGATATCAAAAATGTCCTATTTCGATGAGTCGACCAACGGTACATTCGCGTACACGTGGCGGTCACATATCGGCGACGCGGACGAACTGGTCTACTTCCCCTCTTCCACCTTCGGCATCGACGCTAATAGGACGTTCGAGTGAGTATCGCTTCTTGTAGTCTACTATTAACGTGTTTGTTATGAAACAAACAGCATAATTGAAGTGAAACAGAACGATGCAACAAATATAAGAGAGTAAGAAGGCTAGTTATAAAATCATAATCGAGATTGTCCATGAATCATATAATGAGTTGTGCATGGTACATAGTTGATTTGATAACGATCAAATTGACTATGTCCCATGCACCATTCCATCCCATCCCATGGCCATTAATTAAACGAAATTAATGATCATATAAGTAAGTATATGGCCATTGTTTCATAACTTAATATTTATAGCTTTTATTTGCAATATAATTTTATATATGTTTTAAATAAATACACGGTAATGTAGTTACATGTAAAAGACCAAGTATATTAACGTAGTATATCTCTATTTCAAAAACTATGTTTGACTAATCCAACTAGATATTTATGATTACACAAAATATCTAAGAGAACTAGCCGTCATATAAATAAATCAATTTACAGGAATGGATCTTCAGGAATCTTCATTAATGTAGAAAATATAATGTTGACGTTGATTTCGATAAGTACCTATAAGTATAGCCTACAGTATGTTTTTCAATTTATTGCACATTCTAGAGATTTGTTGAGATTGTAATGTCCACTACATAACAGTAACACTAACAATAACACTTATGTTTTTTTTATTTTTTGGTAAACCAACTGTTATGTTACTCATTGTTATGAAATAAATAAATAAATAAATAAATGTTTTCCGAAAAATGTATATAAATTGATAACATATATATAAAACGGAGATGGTTCTGAAGAACTCTCGAGACTTTATTCCGCCGTTACGGTTTAACCACCGTACCCTCGCTCGAAGGTCCATCGACGTATAATTGATTTAATAGAATTACTTACGGTGCGATTCAAACGATCGTTTTTGTCATATATTACCTTCCAAAATATGGAATGAGCTTCCTCGTTCGGTATTCCCGAGTAGCTGCAATATGGGATTCTTAATATGGAGAGTTCATAGATTCTTAAAAGAATTGGAATCATTTCGTAATGCCCCCAGTGTTGCAGACATCTGGGCGCTAGGCCCATCAGCGCCAGTGATCGCTTCCAATCAAGACCCTCGACCGCTTTTTTGCCAACTATTGCGTGAAGGTAACAATGAATATATTGATGTTTAGATACGCGGGGCTGATAGTGCTGAGCGATGTGGCGGTGACGCGACGGCCGAGCCAGTGCAACCAGTCTATGGGGCTCGGGGAGTGCCTCGAGGGCGGCTGCTACCCGCTATCCAAGCGCTGCGACTCCATCTCTGACTGCTCGGACCATACTGACGAGGCCAACTGTTAGTCTACCTACTTACCTACACTATGCACACACCTGAAGAGATGATGCTGTCTATGACGCATCACGCCTGCCTATAAGAGATACATGCATATGTATCCTTATTGGTGATACTTCCAGAAACTATGTAACACAAAGAGATATTGCCAGTCGTCAGATTCTGTTACTGCATTGTCGTTATGCACTAACAAATGCTAGAACTGACTCGCTGTAGTAAGCTTTAGCGGCGTGTCGTGCGCTATTAACTAAATGGAATACATGTCGCCTAGCATGGGTGGCATCTGTGGAAGGACACATGTCTTTCCACCATTTTAGCCGTCTTCCAAAGAGGAGCTTTTCAGTTTGGATATTTATTGTTTTATGTTTATTCCCAGGAATTCAAATTTATTTGAAAAGGTATTTTATTTATTAAGTTTATATTGAAAAGATGTGCTTTAAGGTATGTCACAGAGAAATTTTATCTAAATCTGTTTAGTTCTTATCTTAATTTTGATAATAGTCGTAGTAATAATAGTCAGTCAGTCAGATAATAGTCAGTCGTCCGCGAGCACTTGCTCGAACAATACGTTGAACCGTGCGCGCTCGCCTGTACACAATTTTTTCAGAGATCGTCAATCTCGGTTCGTTTCAAAATGACGAGTTGCGCTTCATGTGGTGAAAAGTTTAATGATGGCGTCCAATGTGCTTCTTGTAAGAAGCACTTTGATTTTGGCTGTGCAAACATCACAGAATCCGGGTATCGTCGACTTGGAGCGGAGAGACGTGCTGCTTGGAAGTGTTCCGCATGCAGGGTGCATCCGGATCGATTGTCGCCTGCATCTACACCAGCTCAGAGCCCTGATGTATCCTTGGAGGCTATTATGTCCAAGCTCAACTCTGTAGCTTTGAAATTGGAAGCTTTGCCCACCTTAATAGAAGATGTGAGGGGTATCAAAGCTGACATCGCTAAGCTTCAAGATTCTTACAAAGCAAACTCTAAGAAGCTCCAAGAGTTTGAGTCAAAATATAAGAATATGGACTCACGGGTAACCGCTATGGAGGCAGTAACATGCGACTTGGTAGCTCTTAAAACGCAGATGCTTACCTGTCAGCGTAATGAGCTGTTACGTGACCAATGGTCTCGACTTAATAACGTAGAAATAAAAGGCGTACCGATAAAGAAGTCAGAAAACCTTTTTGACATAATTGATAAAATTGGTTCCCACATAAAGTATAAAATCTCCAAGAATCAAATTAATTACGTCAGCAGGATTCCGACGTATGCCAGCAACAACGATAAGTCCATAATTATTAGTTTTTTAAATAGATATGTGAAAGAAGATTTCATCGCCTCAGCTCGTGTGACTAAGTCACTCACACCAGCGGACATAGGGTTTTCTGGAAACAGTAACCAGCGCATCTTTGTGAACGACCACCTGTCACCAGAGTACAAGAAACTATTAACAAAAACAAAACAAATTGCCAAGGAAAAGGACTATATATATGTATGGGTGAAGTTTTCTAAAATTCATATCCGTAAAAATGATACATCTCATATCATTATTATTAATTCGGAATGCGATTTAAACAAATTATTGTAATCCGTAAATTAATAAGTTTATACTTTAATCTAATAATACGACATAAGAGTACGCCAATGTCGCTAAATCCATGTATCATTATTTCTGATTTGTTTGGTTCTATAACACTTATTGTATCATATATCAAATATCACGTTGAGTCGCTTGTGATGTACCAAGGGTTGTTGACGCCTGCAACAACTAATCCGTCCTTTGTTCGGATGTACCGCCGCATTGTTTATTCTTGTTCACGAAATATTATTCACAAACCGGTTGGTTCCGTAGCAAATATATCCATCTCTTTTTTGCTCTTCACGCCTGATATCATGCTATTGCTTCTTTATACATTTACGCCTTACATTGTATTCGCTTGCTTCGTTGAATTATGCGATACAAACAACTACTGTCATCGGCAGAGCGGTGAACTATTTTCTTATATTTTAGTTATAAACAGCTGCCCTTATTATCAATACTATCCCTTATTTGAATTGTTTGTGCATAAATTATTAGTTTTAAATATATATGTAATAGGCTACAGTACATGCTGGACACCAGATAATGTACTGGGGCTCTTATCGTCCTTCAGGTTAATCTGCAGCTTTGTAATAAGTTGCTGTTTCATAAAACATTCGTGTTCGTTAACTTATGCTATAAACCTCGCACAAGTAATTTCTAGTGCTTATTTTACATACTCGCGTTATTTCAAAAAATACATATTTGGCCGTTTAAATGTACGAAGCGTATGCCTAAATGTTGTTCGGGATTATTTTGCCAACCGCTACACTAAAGTAAGCTTATTGGCCGATGTTTCGATAGGTTTATTAGACCGATGTAATTTATTGAACTGCGATATTGCTATTTTCCTGTTTTCACTTAATCTATTGATGAAAAAAATCCAAATTTCCTTCATAATAAATTTAAATCACTCTTATTGGTTATGTTTAACCACATATTGGAATTTTAGGCCAGTACTGATCAGTATTGATTATGGGTAAGTATAAACTGTCTATCTATTATCAAAATGTTCGGGGCCTTCGAACCAAAACCACGACATTTCGTCGAAACGTTGGCCTTGAAAACTTTGATATTATCGCGCTAACAGAAACGTGGCTTAACGACAATATAACTGATTCGGAATTAGTTGACGACAGATACACAGTTTGGCGGCGCGATCGAAAGTATGATGTCACGGGTCAATCAAAAGGGGGCGGGACTTATATAGCCGTACGGAAAGAATTTCACGCATTTTCGCGCCCAGATTGGTGTTCATCAGCTGAAGATCTTTGGATCACATTTCAACTAGGCAAAGAAAGGCTGCACTTGTGCGTAATTTACTTGTGCGACGAGATGAGGGGCTTCACTTTTTCACAACAACTATCGAATTTCTTGACCAAATTACAAGACATTGTTTTAGCAAATCCATCTGACATATTTTTAGTATGCGGAGATTTTAACATGAGTAAAATTCACTGGAATTTAACAAATCCGAGCGAGTATTTAAAACCCAGTAACTCTTCAGCTTGGGGGTCAGACGAGACCGATTTCATAGACGAAATAAATTTCATGGACTTGCATCAATATAATTATGTAACAAATAAGTACGGGAGAATCCTCGATTTAGTGCTTTGCAATTACGACACCAAAGTAGATAACATTACTAGCCCGTTAGTGCCCCTTGACCCGCATCATAATGCATTATGTGTAACTTTAAGTTCGTCTCACATTGAGCCACTCAGACCAGCTCCCCGCACTAAGTATATTTTTCAACGTGCTAACTTTGATGCCTTCAATATTGATCTCTCCAAAATAAACTGGCAGCAAGATTTTAGCAACTTAAACCTTGATGACTCTGTTGACTACTTTTATAAAGTATTAGAAAATCTGCGCGATAAATACGTTCCATCTAAGTTTATTCGAAAAAGAATATATCCTCCCTGGTACTCTTCGGCATTGATAAAAGTTCTAAAAGAGAAATATAAGCACTTCACTAAATATAAAATTTATGGTATGCTTAATGACAAGCAGTCCGTAGATATTTTACGCGACCGAGCAAACCGTTTGGAAGAAAGTTGCTATAAATCATATATAAATAATGTAGAAAATTCGATAAAGGACAACCCTAAACACTTTTGGAGGTATTTCAAATCTAAAAAAATCTCTTTGCCAAGCGTTTTGACATATGGCAACAATAGTTCTAGTTCAGGCATCCAAATCTGTAATTATTTCGCTGATTATTTTCATTCGACCTTTTTACCTCCCAATCCTAACCACGTCCCTTCATCAAATTTAGACTCTGCTTGTATCGATGCAGATATTTGCTCAATAAGTATCACGGAATCCCTAATAAAGTCAAAACTAACTAAATTAGATACCTCCAAATCAGCTGGACCAGATTCTATTCCTGCAATATTACTCATTAAATGCGCAGATCAGCTATCAATTCCCCTTCAAATACTTTTCACTAGATCAATTAGAGAAGGTTATATGCCCATATTTTGGAAACGAGCATTCATAACCCCAATTTACAAAAAAGGACCAAAAAATCAAGTTATAAACTATCGCCCTATTTCTATGCTGTGTATAATAGCTAAGACCTTCGAAAAAATTATTCATGAGCAACTTTACCCATGTGTGAAAAACTCGCTTCCGATTTCCCAACATGGGTTTCTGAAAGGTAGATCAACAGTTAGCAACCTCATACTGCTCAACGATTTTGTCACGGGTCACATGGAGGTTGGTAACCAGGTTGATGTAGTCTACACGGACTACACAAAATGCTTTGACAGAATAGACCATAGTATACTATTGCTCAAGTTGCAAAATGCTGGTATAAGAGGCGACTTGCTGAGATGGTTTGCCTCATATATTAAAAATCGCTCTCAGGCAGTAGTACTTCAAAATTATATGTCAAATTGGATGAGCGTCCCCAGCGGCGTCCCACAAGGATCCCTACTGGGACCTCTATTATTCTTATTATTCATAGCAGATATTGAATCCTGTTTCCATCATTCCCTACCGATAAGTTTTGCGGATGATATGAAAATTATTAAATCTATAACTGATGTAAACGATTGTATTTTGTTACAAGAAGATCTAAGCAGACTCAGCAATTACTGCCAAATAAATAAATTAGACCTAAATGTGGAGAAATGTACTATAATGACGTTCTCTAGAAAGATTCACCCAATTACCCACAGTTACTGTATCAAAGGTGACCATTTAAATCGTGTAAATGAAATGAAGGACTTAGGTGTCATACATGATTCTAAACTATTATTTCAAAATCATATTTTATCTATAATTAGGAAAGCCTTAAAATCTTTAGGATTTATATTGCGAGCGTCGAAAGACTTTAGGTCACTCAAAACTTTTAAAATTTTATACAGCACTTACGTACGCTGTCATCTTGAATACGGCTCTCAAATCTGGAATCCGTTATATGCTACTTACATTGATAGTATGGAACGTGTCCAACGTAAATTTTTGAGATTCATAAACTTTAGGAGTTCCTCTAAAGAAACAGATTACCTAAAACAGTGTGCTAGACATCACTTTCTACCTTTAAATAAACGTCGGGAGCACGCAGACATTTTATACTTACAAAAAATTGTTACTTCAACCATAGATTGTCCTGAACTACTTCATAAGATTAATATTATTACACCGTCCCGATCTCTTCGGAATATTCCCCTATTTCAGACTTCTTCCGCTACTACTAATTACCGTATGAATAGTTACTTTTTCAGAGCATGCAATACTTTCAATAAATACAACAAACTTATTGACATTGACATTTTCGCAACGAATCAATCAGCATTAAGGCGACAGCTGGGCAAAGCTTTCTTTGATGCACACAAGTGACTTAACATTTCTATGATAATATTCAATATTTAATCATACCTGAACATATTTACTGTGAGAACTAAGTGTTTGTTCATATGAAATTGAGCAGATACCTATGTAGTCTGTACAATATAAAATAGGACCCTTATATAAATAATCCGTGTCTATCAGTGGAGACTTGTAAATAACTTTTTAATTTTAAGTTTTCTTTATCCTAGCCTTATTATAGTAGTTGATAGTCTTCCTAAAATTTCATAAATAAATAAATAAGATTTTTTTTTTTTTTACATATATAAGTTTGCGTTTGACAACTGTCTCACCTGATGTTAAGTGATGACGTTATCTAGGATTTAGCACGCAAACCTAGAAGGTACCTATTTTTTTTAAAGTTACATGTTCACTTATACCAGAGTTAACATTATCATCGAGTTATTTCACATGTATATGATTCATTTTTAATTCAGCACTGAAGCATGCGCCATGTGATTTATCGGGCACCGAAAACAAATGAAATATCTACAAGGCAAACCAATAATACCGCTAATAATTTTAATATTATAATTAGCAGTCGAATTAACAAAAGCACAAAATCGATTCCCTATCACTAATTTCGTGCTCAGTATTAAACCATTGAGCTATCACTGTATGTATATGGCCAGACTGAATAGTACAGTAAGCAAATATACTTATACACACTGTCTCTGTGTGAAATGTAATAGATGATGTTTGCATCGTCAGGTGAGCACGACACGTCGTTCGATGTGAGCCACTTCCGCAAGTTCCGGTTCAACCGCGTGCAGCGGCAGTACGACAACGTGTGGCTCTGGCGGGACGTTAACATCGGCCCCCACGGACGGTTCGTCTTCACAGTCGACGTGCCGCAGGTCGGTCTCACCGATAATTTTTTGTAAAATTATGCATACAAAATACATTAAATCAATAAAAAAAAAATTACACACATTATCATGTGTTGACCACAGACTCAAATTTATTATGGTTATGTTTGACATTCAGTACGACTATAGACAAATAATTTTAATCTATTCTCAATTTGACCACAGATTTTAACAATAGAGTATATAAATGCGTATTTTTATTGTAATTAATAATTATGGTTGAAGGCTCTTAAAGTCAAGATTCTTTTAGCAATCTTAACCAGATGAGTAAACCCATTAAATTGGTATAGAACTGAACATACTTCTGGGAATTATGTTCTATAACAAGAAAGATAATATTTAGCTATGTCTAATATTGGAAAAATCTTGTTTGTCAGGCCCCGGCACACTGGACCGTTTCCGTATTCAGTATGTCACCGACGCTCGGACTGGGCATGCTCACTGAACCTATTCATGTAAGTATTTGTTGAATGTTGGTCATATTACCCAGATTCCAAAGTAGGATTATTAAATCGAAAGCGAGGAAGTCCAGTTCAGATCATTCTTAATAATAAGGTGGAGAAAACTGATGAAATTCCAGACAAATTAAGATGCCCCCGGATTTAAAGGGACACACTTTAATTTTTTTTATTTATTTCAAACAGTTAAAACGGCTGTATCGTATCTGATGTACTAAATACATAGCGTAAAGGTCGCACATACAATATTTATTAATTCTATATTTGACCACACTATATATTAAATATTTTTTTAATTCAGCTGTGAAGTGCTATTCGCAACCAAAAGAAGTTATCAATGAAAATTATCAATATGTTAATATAGCCTAGGCTTAGGTTGAGATTGGGTACAGTGTTAACGTTTAGACTTTGAAAATGCACATGTGCTGTATACAGTAATGCTTGCCTTGTCTATATTTGTCCAAAAGACTGCAAGTAGATGCATACTTTTCCCCTTTTACAGGAAAAAAAATATTTATCTTAGAGGTAACCAATGGATACCAGGCATCAAAGTATTTTTTTTAATGGGTATGTTTGTGGACAGTACGTAGGTGTGCTCCCGTTCTTCATGAAGGTGGAGGGGCCAGATCAATGCCGCCAGGGGGAACAGGTGGGGCTCCGCGTGGTGGTGTTCAACTACACCCCGCAGAACATCGAGGCCGTCGTCGTGCTGGAGGCCTCGCCGGACTACAAGTTCGTGCATGTCGAACAGAACGGCATCGTGAGTACTACACGCGCCATGTTTGCACAATATTGTCTCATTAACTTGGTTCAATAACTTGTTAAAGCGTGTATTGAGCGCAATCACATACTCCTGTATGACTGTTATACTTACCCATGTTCATGCAAATAAATATATTTAAATTTGATGAGATTTAGCATTTTCGGACGCTAAATAACTCTCACTGTGAGTCATTGACCGTCGCACAACGCTACAATGTATGGCCTGGTGTGGCACGCAGGTCCGTTCGTACAACCCGCGCACGTCGTACGGCGAGCACCAGTTCTTCGTGTACATCGTGGCGGGCGACGCGGCCACCGTGCACATCCCCGTGGTGCCCACCGCGCTCGGCACTATACATGTGTCGCTGCACGCCGCCACGCTCATGGGCCGCGCGCGCTACACCCACCGGATTCACGTCGAGGTACTTCTTCTTCCTGTCCTTGTCCCGCTTTAGGGAGGGGCCTCTTCCACTCTGTTCTATCCCTAGTCATCTCAGTGCGAACACCTTTTATAAACATATCATTCTTCATGCAATTCTTATTCGAATTGGTAATGCTAAGTCCTGCACTGACGTCCCGCTTAGGGTGTTTCTTGCATTCCCCCGCCAGTTACTACCCGAGCCATCCTAACTAATATGACGGAGCATGGCCCTGGGTCGCTTGAACAGCTGCTCCAGTGGTGCACAGTGTTCCAGAGACAATAAAGAGTTAGCGTTAATCAGTCTGGTTGGTTGTGATTCTTATATTCTCAGTGGACTCCCAGTGCAGTTTTTATGCAGTCCATCCATAACTTTTTAAGGCTTCTGATATACTCATATACTCTGGGAACACCACACTGCTATAAACATAAAGATTTAAAAAAGAAAAATATAACAGTATCTGCTGCTTTATGATTAACTATTATTTATTTTGTAAAAATGTGCATCGAGGACAAGTCTTGCGAAATGTCACCGAGTACATTTTGTTGTCCAAATTGTTCAATTTGTTCAATTGATCACAAAATTGTTGAATTCATTACTTTATATAGTTTTGTGTCAAAGTGAGTTTATTCATAATAGTGTATGAGTTCTGACAGTTTATTTTGACTACATTATGAAAATGCAAAGTTCTAGTATACCGCTAATAGTTTAATGAATTGCACTGACAGTTGACATGAATGGCAAAAATATACTCAGTGCTTTAAGACTATGCTGGTTATAAAATATATTACCCATATATATACCCATATCATTTTTTATAGTATTACCCATCCTATTTTTTAAAACCAGCGGGTAGTCCGCGCTCTTCAATAACAAAACAAAACATGCCCCATGCAGGCGCTGTCACCCCCAACGAAGAAGAATGATGCATACATATCCAAAATCCGTGTGGGGAACCCATGGTGTAAATCTACATACATAATTTAAAAGTATTTTTACAGGCGGACGGACTACCACAGTACCGTCATCAATCCGTTTTACTAGACCTGTCGAACCGAGCATATGTGTTCCAATACATGCACGTGAACGTGACGGAGACGCCGGTCATCCCGTACGAAGTGGACCGCTACTACGTGTTCGGCTCCAACAAGGCGCGCGTCTCCGTGGTAGGGGACGTGGTGGGGCCGCTCTTCCCCACCATGCCAGTCAACGCGACCAGTCTGCTCGACTTGCCGATGGTATATATCAACCAACACTCATACAGAAGTCACAATGTTAGAGTGTCTCTGAAGTTGCCTGTATGCAACTGCGTACTAGTTATTTTTCAATTGCTATGGATTTATTTTTGTATAACTGCTTAACTCACTCCTTGTGACCTTACATATGATAAAAATGTATCTGATCAAAAGAACATTTATGTAATCACCGTCGCCTATGGATATTTGTAAGAGTCTTACAAATAAAAAAATATCTTCTACTGCTATGTAAATACCACATTTATCTAGTATGTCTCACATTCGAATAATTAGTGTTTGCGTCAGACACAATGTTGACCAGTAGAATGTGTGCGTAGGACACAATGTTGACCAGTAGAATGTGTGTTGTCTAGGACTCTGCGGAACAGAACATGTTCAGTTTCGCGGCGAACATGTACCTGACACTGTACATGCGGCTGATCAACCAGCGGAACCGCACGCTGGAGCGCGACGCCTTCTCCCACATGAACGTGCTCTACCAGCGACAGCTCTCCTTCATGAAGCCTGACGGATCCTTCAGCCTCTTCCGGAGCGACTGGTACTCTATTCTCTATCTACTCATATCTGCTGATGCTACACCTGTTTGGCATCTCAAGCTTCATTCATGTAGCCCTTTCGTTTTCTTTATCCAAATATATAACAAGGGTAGCCAACATAACTATAACCAAGGTCTACTGTTTGCTCACTAGACTCTGAGCAATCTACTAGTTACAAATCAGTATTTCTTCATACATTGAATATTATCATTGATAATTATCATTGAATAAGCTCAAATCAATTGTTTTTTACTCCCAACAGATCTCAGACAGTTGCAATACAACAAATTGCTTGATTGCTTGATTTAACTGCACTAACTTGTACTTGTACACTGATTTAACTGAACCTTACGTCAATTTACTATGTAAAATCTGGATCCTCTTATTCTATCCTTATCTTATACTTATTGCTGTACAAAGAACCTCTTTTAGAGATTATCATCCTCTTGTGAAATTGCAATATTGAAATTAATATTTTTCTTTGCTGCAGGAACCAATCTGCATCAAGTGTGTGGCTAACGTCATTCTGCGCCAAAATCTTCCAAGATGCTTCTTTTAATGAGTGGGAGAATTATATTTACATTGATCCTGATGTAAGTTTATCATTTATTTTTGGACCAACACTGTAACCTAATACATTTTACGGAGACTGTGCTCAACACATTAATGAAAACAAACGCCACAACATTTTCACGTGCAGGGAAGATGCATAATAAGTGCAGATAATTTATTTACATAACATAAGAACTACAAATAACATAACAATAATAATCTAGTCTAGTCCAAAGAGCCGCTATCAATGGGCAAAGTTGCCGAAATACTGTCAGCATTGCCACATTGTATAGCAATGCTTAATATTTGACAAAGGTAATGACCAGCATTTTAGCCTGATTAGTTTTTAAATTTATTAAAACTCAATGCTTTACCATTAACTTATCCATTAGAACATTAGAAGGCATATGTGCCTATAAATTATTACGTTGCTGCCTGAAGTAGAGAAAACAATGATTCAAGGGTACGATGGGTACTGTGATGAGTAGTATAGTATTCTGCGAATCAAGTTAGTTATAATTTTTTATTTAAATTGAATTTGAAACTTCCAATTTTATGTAAACTTTGTATTTGCAGGTGATATCGATGGCGGTATCATGGGTACTGGAGCATCAGACTCCGGAAGGTGCGTTCTGGGAGGTGACGTGGCTGCCCGACCGAAATCAGAACTCCACCATCCTCGTGCCCAAGAACAGCTCCCTCTATCAGGATACGCTCAAGCAGGACCCCAACAAGCGGATAGGGCTCCATGATCCGAGCGCCTTCGTGGTTCGATTTTAGTATTCTGCTTTATACTCTAATGCGTCAGAAAGAGGGTTATGATTTTTGAATGAATGTAATAATGTATGTCTGTATATTTCTTTTAGAGGCTCTGTAGCGTAAATGGCTTGATGCAGTTTGCTTGCGAGGTGGCATTATATTCGTCTTAATTCAGAGAGTGACACTATATATTTAAAGTACTTATTTATTTTTTACTAAACTTGTTTTTCTTTAAATTTAGTGATATTATATGTAACGATTGATATTATACCTAGATCCATACGCGCTGTCACAATTTTTTTTACACACTACATGGACCATAATTTGTGGCCTCTAAGATTTGATTGTTCCTGTTAACACCAACCTTTATGCTCGATACATCAATCAAATGTGATAGATGCTTTGCCATTAAGATGGTAAAGGTATAAAGTTTGTCCAATAATCTTGGACACAAGAAGTCCTAGTGCAGGGAACTGAGTGTGAAAGTGGTCAAATGTTATCTTATATCCTTTAAAAGAAAGTGTTTGAGGTTCGTTCGTTTTCGTATTACAACCTATCTTGATTAGACACTTGCCTACCCTTAGCTTAATATCGAAGTTAGACTGCTTATACATTTACGTATGTGGCCTTTATAATATTCAGATGCATAAAAATATGTTGTGCTTAATGTAAATATGTAGTCTTGTTTCAAATTGTAGTAGCATACAAAATTCAACAAGCACATATGTCTGTGTAAATTATTATAGAAATAACTTTGTTTATTCCCGTTGGTTCCAGACGAACGAGTCCATAATAATGCAGCGCAACATTACCCTTACGGCCCAGGTGGTGATCACGTTAGAAACTGTTAAGAACCTCAAAGATATCGGCGTGAGAGAGGTACATACATTACAATACCTATTGTTTTTCTTGACATCTGTAGTAATAGTTAAGTAATGAGCACTTTTCTGTGAATTGTGTCATTCCTCGGCGATTATGCAGTCAAATAAAAAAGTGAACATTTACTATTTTGTTCCACTTTCCTATATATTTGTGTACATCCACGGACACAAATGGTTTCAAAACCCATACAAAATAATTGTACTAACCAGTACTAACCGGAGAAATACAAATTTTAGAAAATGTAATAAAGTTTTGATCACAGTTTAAACTCTTGCCATAAGCTCCTACGTCGAGAACGTAACATTATGGAATTATTAACTAACAACATAACATGATGGAACAAAATATTGAACTGTAATTTATTTCCCGATTGTTATTCATTATTAGTTGTGATTGAAGAAAGCCATCTTAACGATACGTTTGCATTAAATAAGCACAATTTGTATACAGGGTTTCTTCTCTTATTATTTTCGGTTCTCCAAGAGGTGGATTCTCTTCACCGTATATGTGTTGATTGGCCTTTCAACTAAAACTATTGCTGTAGTAGATTGGTGTGGCTTTTCATGAACGTTAAGTGTCTTAAGTTTTGCCTCGTCTACTGTAGGAACTTTTAGGTGATCATGTAATGCCTTGTTTATTGTGAACCATGGTGCATTGACTAAGGAGAGCAAGTTTTGTTTAGGGCCTGTTGTTTAATGGCTTTGTTTGATTTACCGGATGTGCTCCATATTGGAACTCCGTATGTCCTATTAAAAAAAGTGAGTGTCCGTGTACCGTACGGGGCAGTGGTATCCCGGAGCGCGCACGGAGCTGACTCCGTGTGTGGAGTGAAGAGTGCAGTGTAGTGTTGCATGGTAATGGATACGTGGGCGCAGGGCCTGAGCGCCGGGGTGGTGCAGGCGCAGCAGCGCGCGGTGTCGTGGCTTGAGCGGCACCTGAAGCTGCTCGATGAGTTCGGGGACCCGTATGCGCTCGCCGTCACCGCCTACGCGCTCACCTTCGCCAAGGCGCCCAGCTCCGAGCACGCTTACAGGCTGCTGCTGCGACGCCAACGGAACGAAGGTCTGGAACTGTAGTGCGCCTCTATCGACTTCTTTTAAAATATACAACTTGTCTCACTCAAACACACACACACACACACACACACACACACACACACACACACACACACACACACACACACGAACACACACAAAATACATAAACATTTGTTTAATTAGATACAGATTCTATATGACACAAGGAGAAGAAAAAAATCCGGCTCTTCACTTTGTGCACGCTTTTCTATACTGATATTAAACTGACAGCGAGATGACTTTGAGAGCGATGGAATAGATGGCTTCTAAGGTTGAATGCGGGTGCTTGTGCAGGTGGTCTGGTGTATTGGGGCAAGGAGCGCGTCCCATTGCCCCCGACCAAGATCGAGAACCAGAAGCCGTTCCTGCTGCCGCGGCTGCCGTACAAGTACGACAGCAACAACATCGGCGCCACCGCGTACGCGCTCCTCGCCTGCATGGACCACCAGGACAACAACGAGCCCATCGTCATGTGGCTCAACGCGCAGCGCCTCCGGGACGGCGGCTGGGCTTCCACCCAGGTATCTAAGATAACATTATAAAGCTGAACATTTTGTTTGTAGCGTTGAACGCGCTAATCTCCAATATAGTCCATACCTACGCTACAGGCGACTTCAAACACACAAACTTATGTCGTGCCTACGTAGTAACCACTCTGACACATTGGTACAAATAACTCGATCACAGGTATAGCTCAATTTGCATCACTGGCTTGAACTACGAGTATTCATTCTATTCCAAATTGGAACTAGGCAAGTCAAACTAATCTAACTAAATTTGTACACAGATTTGTCGCATTGTAAATTTTAATTTAGTTTTATTTTGGTCACACAAGTATAAATATAATGACTCACACAATAAAACTAAGTATGTACCGCGGCTATATAGTCTGTTATATACGTACAACTAAATCTGGTCTTACTACAACAGTCTACAAAGATAATAGTCTACCAGTTTTGATAAAATTTGCTGTATCAGCACAATAGCGATAAGGTTCAGCAGTCTGTCAATATTATTACAAGGGAAAATTGACCTCGTCGTTTTATGATGTCAAATGACCTTTAACCCTATGGTGTTAGATGATACATTTGACTGATTGTACCTATGAGTATGTCTATTACAGAGGTATAACTAAGTTTCTCACACAGATGTAAAGAGCTGTTTTATACAAACTAAATTCTCCACTTTATACGTAGTTAAAAACTCGCTGTTTATAGTCGAATGGAACTGTGCCTTAAAATACAATTGTCTTTTCTTATATTACGAGCAACTTATAAAAGCCGTATTTTAGCAAAAAATCACACCCTTGTACAATACTAAAACATTTTTTTTAAAGCACACTTTATAAGCATGCAGTTTTCACAACTAGAAGGGTGTACGCATCTACAAGCCATAATTATACAAATCTAAATGATTTTTATAATTTACTGAATGCAACCAGTTCTATGAGGTAATAAAAAAAAATCAATGCTACATTAGATTGTGTCTCTATGGATTGAGCCACATGCTTTTTCATATTATTACGACATATATTCAGGCGTCCATCTTCATTATAAGTACTGATGTAACGAAACGGTATTTTATCCAGGACACGTATATAGCACTCCGAGCGCTGATCGACTACACGAACCGCAAGCGTCTCCGCGACGTGAGCTCGCTCACGGTCACGGTCGAGGCGGTGGCGCTGCCCGGATCCGCTCCCATTCTGCACCTCGACCAACGGAACCTCCCACTCATGCAGTACATCGATGTGAGTGTGCACATATCAGCTGCTCATCTGAAATATTTTAAACATAAAAAGAATATAACATTTTACAAACTTGTAATAAATTCTAAAATTGTTTGTCTTCCGAAATACTTTCTTCGTAAGAAAAGTCTTCGAACGGTATTTGACATAAAACAAATGAGTAATGACAATTTTAAAAAGTATCGAAGAGAGCTAATTGTGTATCTCAAGTCTCAGATCACTTGTATCTGTTGTTTAAATTATTTTACGTCAAATTCATCCTTAAAATGTTTGAATATAAAAAATTAGCGACTAACCTTTGAATTTCTCAAAATACGTGTGAGTGAATGACATGAAAAAATGAGCAACTTGTAACTTATTACTCCAAAATGTTCCCGCGACCAGTGCTACTGGAGTACGTGCGTGACCAGTGTTGTTTGTCTCGTGACTAGTTTGTGTTGTGTAAGATCCTCCAGTAATATACAGTTTCTCGTACGTAGATCCCGGAGGCGTGGGGCACGGTGAAGGTGACGGCGAAGGGCGCCGGATACGCCATTCTGCAGATGTCTGTACAGTACAACGTGGACATCCCGCGGTTCCAGACGGCCCCGCCAGAACCCGCCTTCTCTCTGCAATCCTCGCAATACTACTATGGAAGGAATCAGTCGCATATTGAGATCCAAGGATGTGCTGCGTGAGTTTCAGTTGTGTGTTAGATAGTGTTAGTAGCCCGCCTGGCTGGCTACCGTTTGTAGCCTTCGTTTCCTTGTGAGGTGAACCATCCGGTAGCTAGTGGCAGTAGCATGGGAGTTCAGGAATATGCCAACATTATCTTAGGAAAACATCAAAACACTTATTTGCATTTCTACATACTATAATTATGGGTATTAGGTTAACACAATATAGTTCGACAGGAGATACTGCACATAATGAACGATAAAAAGTAATTACTTCATATTGAGGGTTAAGTATTTTGATACTGTATTCAGACATGTGCTTCGGAATGTGGTGGTGGACTCATCTAAATCTCTCCTCCCTATTGCTGCTGATATTTTTTGTTTTCCCTATGAAATCCTTAGGGCGTGTGGTTATGCTTATTTCTTCATTTAAATTAGGTGCTTTAAGCATAAGTTAAAGTACCATATGTCGAAGAACGGAAAAGTCTAAGTACACTGGTTGACACTCTCACGCGATAATATTAAAAAATGTAAGCGTTATTTACTCAGATTATCTAGTTCTGCTTTACTGTTTTTATTTTAACATAACTGGGCTTTTCCCCTGACTTCTAGCGGTCATCCCCTTTAAAGATAAGATTAAATTCATTTATTGAAATTGCTTACGTCCAACCTCTTCTTGCGATCATCAAATGGCGGAGTTAAGTTTTTTGATTTAGTCACTCACATTCTGAAATGAAGTATTATATGACTCTTAAATGAAGGTGTTACTAGATTTTTATTCATAGTCTTATTTCAAGTGGGGGCGATGAGTCCTGCACTGACGTCCCGGTTGGGGTGTATTAGTAGCCTAACCATCCAACAACTACATAGCCATGTAACTACGTGTCACGACAGGACAAAATTTCAATTTGTGCGGCTGATAAGTATGTTTGTATACCGTTTAGAGAAGCGACAAATAGCTGAAAGGTAATACTAATGTAATAGATAGCACTAATGTAATTAATGCTTTTCTTTTATGGTAATTAAACAAAAGAAACTAACAAAAACAAAGCTGTGCTGTCCTCGAGGGCCAGGTAACATTCTAGGTTTACTGTGATTCCACCGTCGACTATCAAAAGAGATCCTGACTAAATCTAGTTTTATAAAATATATAAGTTTAAATAAAACTATATTGTTGTAGCTGGACGCTGACGTCGGAGTCGGAGCGGTCAGGGCTGGCGGTTCTGCGGGTCGGTATCCCGACCGGATACCGCGTGCAGCAGCAGGCGCTGGACGCATATGTATTGTCGCGCCGCGTGCCCACGCTGCAGCGCGCCAAGTATCTACCCACGCACATGCTGTTCTACTTCGACTATGTCAGTATCCACCGCACACATCATCATATCACCCAAAGGACGTTCACAGGCCTCCGTCATTGATCTCTACGAGGACCGGGGCCCTCATCTGGCCGCTTCCTGCGATCTTGATTAGGTCGTATGTCCACTGTGTAGGCGGACCTCCGACGCTGCGCCTGCCGATCTCTGGTCTCCATTGAAATTGCATTGGCCATGAGTTCTAAGAGATATTTGCCCTGCTCACCGCCTCCTCGACTCGCTAATCCGCTTGATTATGTCGGTCGTGGTACTTCGGTACTTTTATGGAGCGCCGATACCGATTCCATCTCTTTAAACCATAAAAGCATGGAATTGTCCAGACGCGACTGATTATAGAACCATTATTTCCTAGAATTGTTTCGTGGGGGCTATGTTCATTGTGTTGTGTTGGTGAATTTTACGAGTACCTCTGTAAGTTCACTACCGTGTCATTTCATGGCACTGTACTATAACGTGAAACCAACTGAAGAATATTATAAACATATGAAGTAAATGTGGACTGATACTACTTAGGAAGTAAAGAGCATAATCTCCATTTAGCTTAACTAAACAACAGCTAAACAAATTTAGTTTGACCCATAGCTTCACACACTCCGTAAGCCATGGAAGAAGCTGTTCCTCTAGCGCCACCTCGTTGCGGAAAACAGAATCATCTGCCGATAAGTAATAGTATACCTCAATGTTTACAGTGTAACCTCAATGTATGTGTTTAATTATATAATTGCCTTGTACGTGATGCATTGGTGTGTTGCAGCTATCGCCTGAGCCGACCTGCGTGAACTTCACCATCGAGCGTTGGTTCCCGGTGGCCAATATGTCCCGGTATCTGCCCATCAGGGTCTATGACTACTACGCGCCCGGTTAGTCACTCCCAAACACACATTTCCTCATATACTGATTTAAAATGTATCTAGTTTAGGCTGATTTTAGTCTCACGCTCACCGTCAGCGCTCATAGCTCTGCGCGTAGTTTGTCAGCGCTGAGGCTCAGCGTGGCTCGTTTTAGTATCGTACTGACCGCCTTACTGTACAGACGACGACCAAAATGCGGAGTGTGTGTGTGTGTGAATTATTGCTGCTTTGTACTATCTATCCCAAAAAAATAAAGTAGTGTAGGTATTCAGATAATAAAATAAGAAAGTAAACAAACCAAGTTGTTGTTTTTCTTCTCCTGAAATATTTTCGAACAATGCGTCCACAATATCCTCCCAGGCTTTGTTTCTTGCATCTTTATTTTTGTAGAGTGGATCGGATGCATCCCACAATATCTTCCTCAGGCGTACCTCATCGATAACTCGACCTGTATCCACTTCGCGATTTCCCATGACTGTACGCGCTGAGGACGTCCGCTCCGCTCGACACAAAAACGCTCACTGAACGCAGAGGCGCTCGTGCGATCGTCAGCGCCGACAGCTACGCGAGGCCGACGCGCGACGCGTACGGCCGCGTAGCTATCAGCGCTGACCACCGAGCGCGCTGATAGCTACGCGTTATTTAAAAACGCTTCCTAGAAGTCCATATATCTCAGACATCAGCGCTGACGGTACGCGTGCCGTCGGCGTAAGACTAAAATCAGCCTTAAACGACAGCAAATGTGTTACTGATATTTCTATATTAATACTCTATGTAATTTAATCTTACATGATCGTGGAAATTATTCTAATCGGGTGGTAGGACACTTTCTAGTACCCATCTGTCTAACCATCTTCAAGTTTGATCCAGAAGATTTTAACCGCCCCTCGACCTTCGACAACTTCACTGGACTGCAGCGTCTGTCATTAATTAATAAACACGATACAATAAGAAGCCTTTATTGCTTGTGGTATTAATTTTCATAAGTTAAAAACTCGTAAATATTTTTTCCAGAGCGCTTCAACGAAACGATATTCGACGCCCTCCCAACCTACTTACTGAACATTTGCGAAGTTTGCGGCTCGTCGCAGTGTCCCTACTGTGCGATATACAACGCCGGCTCGCTGCCAACCGTCACTGTCACTCTTCTACTGGCTGCCGTCAGTGTACTGCTCTTAAGGTGGATACGATCGCATACATAACCACTGCGAGGTGATTGAGTAAGCTGATGTTTACCGAAATACGGGATACGGGTTGTTAAGATATTTGCTAAGTCACTGTGGTCCGAGCACGAACCCCTCGTAGCGCACATCACATACTGTGCGACCTAAAAAAAAGGCTACAAACATAGTTCATATTCATAATTAATGGTGGTTCATAAATAACTGATAAAACATTCTCTTGGAAAAAGGTATAATTGGCGTAGTTTTTCAAATGCTAAACCCGTCTACATCGGTGAATCGTCAGCCACACAATCGAACATCAGAAACAAATATAGTAAGATATTGTGTTCTCTCTGAAGATAACGTAATTATAAGTTGTATATTAACCCTTCGCCCGTCGCAAACGAAACCTCTTGAAAACAATTATCTATGTGCCTAATATAAACGTGTCCATGAACCCGCGTGCGAATCGCCGAACCATAATTAGAAGAAAACAACTACAAACACGTGATTATGACGGAATATGCACAAACTTCCAATTATTGATGTCAATTAATGAAAGAATTGATTTATAACGCCAAAGGAGCCATTTTAGCGGAACACATGTTATATTCTTTCAAATCTTTTGAACGAAAAAGGCTACTGGTGGTACTTGAACCCACGACTACAGAAAACCGTCCTGTTATTTTCTACTTACTTCGATAATATATTTATGTGAATCGGAGATCTACTGCCTAAAATTACACTAGAGTATGTGTATACAAACAAAATGGTATGCTACTATGATTCCCATTTTAACATCACAACTCGATTGTATGCCAATTGAAAACACTAATGATATTAAAAGATTTTTAATAATAATTGATATGAAAAACGGAAACACGGAAATAAGTTTGTCCCAAGTGTAGTTTCAACCACTTCAAATGTGAGGAACGCAAATCGCCCGTGGTTGCGTCTCGCTTCCCAAACTTTGTGATTTTCATAAGAAATTTAATATTATCTCAATCAAAAACAAACCGTATGTACTTATTTGTATATAAACTGAGAGTTGATTTTATATTTTTATACTTATGCAATTTTATATGTATAAAATCGATTAGCGTTAAGAAATACACAAAAATGTTATAATCTGTGACTAACTCTCAATGGAAGAACTAAAATTTTCTAAAAATATAAGTAGAGTTACAATTATGAATATGTATGTTGAGATTAGATTGTATTTCGGTACCCATAGATAAGTAACTGTTTGGTACCTATAATTTTGACACCATATATAGGCAGTTTTGTGTAAGAAATTATGCAGTTATAATAGGTAATCACTTTGTAAAAGTTACTTCGATTGACATTTCATGGGATGATTATTATGACATGAAAGCTATGAAATTTAGGTGGTCTTTATAGCTAATAGATAACCCGAGGAAATATTATGTATTCCAGTTTTACATTACGGATATACTCATTGTGTAGTACCTACTGCCTGTGCTGCAGTAGTGGTCGCCACAATTTTTTCCCGTGTCCATATCAACAATCAGTCACTTCAGCAGTTTGGTTGAAGGGGATTTGTCTTGAAAAGTGTGCCCTCCATTGAGACCATTTCCTTATATTATGTCTTTTCCTACCTGAATCCCAATTCAGTTGCTAGTAAAGACTGTTTCTCTGAAGCTTAGGCTCATATATTATTATCCTGTGGGTTGTTACCTGTGTAGCCAGGTTTTGGAATGTTTAAGTAGGCGATACCGGTAGCTTTTCAGCAAACTTCAGCAATTTTTTTGTTGGCTGTGGTCATATCCAAATTGTTGTGCATTTATCTGTTAGTGGTGCACCATAAGACTCCGCTTATGGTCCTCAGTATATTGTTTTTATTCTTTAAAGAATACAGATGCTCTTTAAAACAGCAATTTCCCATAATAATTGTGGGGAATTATTGTATGCCTTATATCCGTATTGGCCACAATCTTGCTATGTCACATATCTAGACAGCTCACTAAGACGTGCTTAGAATATGACCAAAATTTAGGTTGAGAAAACTCAAAGTATCTATGGGAGTAAAGCAGCAAAATAATATGCTAGTGTTCACTTATTAATATTTTTCTTATAAGGTACAAGAAACTGCAGCATTGCATCCTTGTGAAAATAAAGAACAGAATCTATTATATCAGTTAAGTCTTCTAATAGAGGTTGCCTTTGTAGTATATAATTGTTAATTATTTAACCACCGTTAGGAACTAGATATAGTAGTGTAGTACTTTTTTACCATTCCAAGTTTCATCTGACCTCATAAATAATGTGTATTATTTAGTATTATTCTGTCCATTGTTGCATATAAAGTATAAAAAGTGCGATGTAAACTTAAGGCTCTACAATTAAACTAAATATGTGTTTCCATTATTGTCTCGAACACATTAAGGATAGATTAGACAATAACTGTAATGATGTATTGTTGAGTTATAAAGTAATCATACTAGTAAGTACTACATCATTACAAAGCTTTTTTGAAAATTCTTTATAAAAATGTGCTGGAGAAACATTGTTTTATACACTTACTACAATATTTTTTTTGTATGTTTAAGTAATTTACTTCATAATGTATTTAATTGCGTTTAACAGAATTAGATTTTTTTTACTATACTACAGTCGCAAAGCAGAAATTTCGTATTGCACGTCTAAGTCTCTCCTGCGTATATATTTTGCATCATCCTTGTGCAGCAAAAACTTAACTGTGGACATATGAAATATTTTCGATTGGAAAATGGTTAGTGCTTTCCTTTTCTGGTTAGAGCACCTTGAAGATTGCGAAGGTATGAACAAGACCCTATGCAATAGCAAATGTTAGTTATTAATATCTAGGCTTCTGTGCAATCATGCTATCACTGCACCATACATTATGGTCACTATAATGATTGCATTATACCAATTTCAGACATTTTTTTTTATCTCCAGAATCCACTGACCTCAAAATATGTATTAACTTAGTATTCACTCTCCATACTGCATTAGGTAGTAGTTTAGAAAGTGTTCAGATTAGTTTAGATAATTTTGTGCAGTTTTGATATGTATAATGATTATTCGTTTTTCTAATTAGAACTTAAACACGTCCAACATTGCCTAAATTTATAAATTGAATATTAGTTTACAAAACGAGTTTTTGAATGGCAGAATGTTCTATGATGTTCTTTGATTTGTGGAATTTACAGAATTTATAATTTTATTACAATTAGTGTGTATTTTATCGAATCTCAAAAATGAGATTATCCCTTTGAGAATAATGCTCCTTGGTGCTGTCTGCATTTTGTCCGTAATTTCCACTGAAAACTTAACTGGTTTAAGTGATGCTAAAAGTAAACTATTTTATTTCATCTGGGATACTTCATTTACTCATAGTTATATCTTTTAATTTACTACTTAGAACGTAATGTTTTCGAGTGCTGTAATTTGTATTATAATAAGCATTGTAGGCAACAGATATCACAACTAGAAATGTTTGGTATAAAATCAAAGTATATATTTGGCAGCACTATTTTAAAGATATAAGATTATAAATCATAGCATGCAATGCATATGTGATTGCCTTGATTAAACATTTAAAAAATGGATCAGTAAACATATGTACATATTAAGCAAATAAAAATATGTCTACATTTTGACTTATAATAATTGAAGTTTACTTACTCTATCATATCATTATCTCTATGTGCATAATGCCTTACTTATAAATAAGCTGACAATATAAAAAACATAATCCAAATATGTACTCTGAAAGATATTAATATTGACTCTATGTATGAAGTTATTTTATTCCTATTTATATGTGTCAATATATATAAATAATTATTTTTTTAATTATGGAATTCATGAAAATTGTATTTTTATATTTAAATACAATCTTACCAGCTTAGGTACAAATACCACGCCCAGTAAATTTTAAATTATTTATATGATAATAATGAATCTCACTTATGCCATAATTGTATGCATGTTACTTTAGTAGTTTCCGTCCAAATTAACTTATGACTGATTTTATTTTTCTCCTTTACATATTGTGTATTTACTACTTGTGTGAATTATTTTGTCATAAGTTGTTAAAAACTTGTATGTAAGTAAAATGGGAGAGTGGATTTTATTATTAACTCTTCATAGATATATTTCAAAATAAAATACATATTTGAAATGATGTATTGTTTGATTTTGGTGTTTTATCCTTTAGACAATCTCCTACCATGTATTTACAAACAGGCATATAAGTCACAATAAAGAGCTGTCACTATAGAAGTGCATTCTTGACACTTCCAGTTAAAGTGTACTAAAATTCTATAAATTTTACTGAGTGGTTGAATAGATATTGCCATAAGATGTCAACCGCTGGATATAGTGGAATATAGATAGTACAATACTCTCTTATTTGTGCGCCATTTACAAAAACACATAAAGAACACAAGTTCAAATATAGTGTAACAGGTGGTCTTATTCACATAAAGCAATTACGTCCTGGTGACCAGACAGGAATATTTATAAATTTAAGTTTTGTCAATCATATAAATACATAAGTGACAGGGTTTATATATTTGGGATAATAGTAATAATATTCACTGGCATGTTTTACATTGGACCCTTTTGTTAAGCTACATAAAGTACATAATAATTAGTATTTAGCTCTATCTATACCAACCTTTTAAGGATGGTAGTTTTTCCAATAGAATTAGAAAAAAATATTCGTTCTCAGATTCTTATAGTCAGTGGAAGATTGTTTTATATAATCTACACTGATGTCCATGAGTTCTTATGGAAAAAAATTATGTTTTCACAGGTGGTAGAAAGGTTACGAACTGGCACATCAGCTAGCTAACCAGTAAAGCCAATTCTGATTAAGATGATCTAACCTGAAAGATCTGCAGAATCATTAACAAAATACTCTGGGCATATTAAAGCCAGTTTTGAAAGCTGATAAGTTCTCAAGTGGAGACTGAACTGCCAAGTGCGGTGCAGGCAGTCCACAAGCAAGACAATCTGAAGAAGAAGTCCCGGGCCATATTGCTTCCAAAAGTTATTGTGGAGATCAATAGTAGACTTCTATCCAGCAATGAACATCCTTTAAATAATAGTGGAAAGGACTAAAAATGACAAACTTATTAAAATTATGAAGGCAGTTATTGTTCCATTGCTGTCATCTTTATAAATTACTGATTACACAATTTTAACAAATAATAGGGTAATAAAGCTAACATGGATTTAAATAACAAATTTATTCCTAACAAATACTATTATGTTAAGTTATCAATAAATGATCTAAATCACAATTAGCCTTCACTGCCTCTTCTTAACTTGCTTAGCTTTGGAACTTGAAGCAGTCTTAGTTGAACTACCTCCACTGAATAAGGAGGTTATCATTTCCGACATTTCAGGCATTTCTGTCATCTTAGTGAGGTTACCAATCTGCTTCAAGTCTTCCTTTGTTTCAGGGTCATTCATCATCTTTGGTAGGATCATGATCAGTAGCAACGGCAGCACCATCATAATGACCATAGGGTTAAACAAGAAGTCGGTCATCCTCCACTGCTCACGGACTTGGAAATACCTGTATTTAGATACAGCTTTCATACGTAGGGGATATGGTACTTGAATCACTTGTGATGTCTGTATGTAATTCACTTTTCTGGCTCTATACTTGCCCTTAGAATTGATTTCTACACGAACCGGCTCATACATGTAATCTGGGTGGACGATTTCTACAACGTAAGATCCAGAAGGGATATTGTGAATAACGAATGAGCCATCTTCCCGCACGAAGCTAATAAATTCTCCGCCATTTACGAGCACTCGCATATCCACCTGCCAAGCACTTGAGTCATGGTCTTCTGGAGGAAACACTTTACCTTCGATGGCATATCTGCCACTACCAACTTCCTCCTCAGAAGTTACAGAGGTGACATTATCTATAGCGAGCAAGGCTATGAAACTCAGAATCAATTGTTTCATTTTAATAAATGCTTCACGTAATCTACAAAATTATTTATCAAATCGTGAAACTCAATAATATCCTCACAGTCCAAAGATAATAAATCACTGATTAGAAAGCGAAAAAGCGTAATAAATCAGCACATAATCAGTCCTGTTACAGTGCTGCCAGATGACCGTGTGAATTTCCTCCCAACCTTATTCAAAATCCCCCCGAAAATTAGCTTTTTGGAAAAAAATACCTCCAAAACCATTTACTTATTTTAAACTGACTTCAAAAAACGAGGAAGTTCTCTATTCGACCTGTATGATTTTTTATGTATTTTACCGCATAACTCAATCAAGTGAATGGATTTTGATCGTTCTTTTTTTATATGAAAGCTGGTGATTCTATTTCAATTTCATTAATCATATCAAATCGGTCCAGCGGTTTTTGAGTTACACTCCAATAACTGAAAAGTGCTACGCATAGACAGAGAGGGAGCGAGACGCAGGCTACAAATTACAATAGTACGCCATTCTAAAAATGAGCATTAAATGCACGCGATTTGAGTCTCGAGCAAGAGGGAAAGACGTTGACATTACTAAATACTGTGAGGTAGACATTGAAGTGACTGTTTAGATTTGAAGTATATTGACTACAATGTAAATCTTTAACATTGTGATTTGTAATTTCGTTCATTAGCTTTTTCCTTATATCCTTTATATATATTAATGTATTTATTTACCTACAAAAAAAATATCGTTACATATTTGCAATACTGGTTACTAATATACCTTCAATTTTGACTGACAGACAGATCGTTAAGCCTGCAATAACGTCAAATGTCATAGTAGTACCCGTAGCTTCAAACGTCTCACAGCGCTTCAGTACGCCTCGTCCTAGTTCCAAGCCTCATTGGCCTCAACTCATTTGAGAAGGGGTACTAATACTAAAATACTACTAATAACTACACTTAGTACTACTAAAATGTAGCTACCCTTACAAACTCATTTTCATTTCGTGCCCTACCCTACACTACTTCCACACAAGCAATAGACGAATGAATGAAACATAGAGTAATGTAATACACTGGAACGAGTTATATGATACGCAGTATCTCTAAATAGTCTGTGGTTAAATGATTACAGAGTGAATGAATAAACAATTGTATTGAAGTAGTGTAATGGTTGAAATGAAAGTAAGTAGGTAAATGGTTTTTTTTTTTTTTTTTTTACTATTATAAGTTTGCGTTTGACAACTGTCTCACCTGATGTTAAGTGATGACGCTGTCTAGGATTTAGCACGCAAGCCTAGAAGGTACCTATTCACTCGCGACTTGAAGACTCCAGGATTGTACATATCGGAAAACACAGACTCGGGCAACGAGTTCCATTCCTTGGCAGTACGCATTAAGAAAGTGGAAGCAAAACGCTTCGTGCGTATAGGTTATATATCTATATCTACCTATATCTATATATATATATATATATATATATATATATATATATATATATATATATATATATATATATATATATATATATATCTATATCTACCATATAGCGATGGCGAATTGCCGTACGTCGAGTCGACCGATGATAGAAAGGTGATGGTGGAATCAGATTATGCAATTCCAGTGCACATTCTCCGAAATGCACCCAATAGAAAACCGATAGGCTTGCTACTCTACGCCGGTGTTCAAGGCTCTGAAGCCTATGTTCCACCAAAGAGTTACTGCCGATGATTATTTTGGCTCGCCTCTCGATTGACTCTAGAGCTTCTAGCTGGTATTTGGCTGACCCATCCCAAAGGTGGGAACAGTACTCCATGCACGACCGGACTTGTGCTTGATACAGATTAAGCAACTGCCCCGGCGTGAAGTACTGTCTGACCTTAGCAAGAATACCCAACTTTTTGGCAGCCAATTGAGCTTTGGACTCAATGTAGCCCCCGAAGTTCAACGTGGGTGTCAGTGTGACGCCAAGAAGCTCCAGAGTGTCGGTAATGGTAACGGGTTCATCTCTGAAAGTGGGGCACCGTTCGATTTCACTCCGTTTGTCAGAGAATAGACACGCCTGGGTGATAGTCTGTTCTCTACTCTTCTGTTATCTACTCTTCTGTTCTCTACTCTTCTGTTCTCTACTCTTCTGTTCTTTACTCTTCTGTTCTCTGCTCTTCTGTTCTCTAATCTTCTGTTCTCTATTCTTCTGTTCTCTATTCTTTTGTTCTTTACTCTTCTGTTTTCTACTCTTCTTTTTTCTACTCTTCTGTTCTCTACTCTTCTGTTCTCTACTTTACTGTTTTCTACTCTTCTGTTTTCTACTTTTCTGTTCTCTACTTCTCTGTTTTCTACTCTTATGTTCTCTACTCTTTTGTTCTCTACTTTTCTGTTCTCTAAGCTTCTGTTTTCTACACTTCTGTTCTCTACTCTTCTGTTCTCTATTCTTTTATTCTCTACTCTTCTGTTTTCTACTATTCTTTTATGCTCTACTCTTCTGTTTTCTACTCTTCTTTTTTCTACTCTTCTGTACTCTACTTCTCTGTTCTTTACTCTTTTGTTCTCTACTCTTCTGTTTTCTACTCTTCTAATCTCTGATCTTTTGTTCTCTTCTGTTCTCTACTCTTCTGTTCTCTACTCTCCTGTTTTCTTTTGTTCTGTTCTCTACTCTTCTGTTCTCTATTATTTTGTCTCTACTTCTCTGTTCTTTACTCTTTTGTTCTCCACTCTTCTGTTCTCTACTCTTCTGTTCTCTTTTCTTCTGTTCTCTTCTCTTCTGGTCTCTATTCTTCTGTTCTCTACTCTTCTGTTCTCTACTTCTCTGTTCTTTACTCTTTTGTTCTCCACTTTTCTGTTCTCTACTCTTCTGTTTTCTACTCTTCTGTTCTCTACTCTTCTGTTCTCTACTCTTCTGTTTTCTACTCTTCTGTTCTCTACTCTTCTGTTTTCTACTCTTCTGTTTTCTACTCTTCTGTTCTGTGTTATACTCCAATAACTGAAAAGTGCTACGCGTATCTTGATGATATTATTGTCGTTATATATATATACACATATATATTTATATTTCCAACCAACTTTCACCAACGTTCGCGGCCGAGTTCTCACCCCAGGGCGCAGGGCCTCGCCGAATACATTTGTTCCGTATGCACGCGTGCCGACGATGCATAGGTATCCCGTGGGTCGTCGAATCGGTTGGGTTACGTAAATTGGAATCCGATTCGACGACAGCGTCCCGAGTTCGCCTCCGAGGCGAATTTACGATGACTAGTCGCGTCCCGCGACGTAACGTGCGTCCACCCCGAAAATGGCTCTTAGCCCTAGATTCCCGTTTTCCACTCGTGGACTCAATTTAACCCAAATTCGCTACAGGAGTGGTACTGCTAAGTAGCTATAAGTTAAAGGGGTGTTCAGAAGCTTAAATACGATTAGGTACAATTCTCTAGACAGTTTCATACTTTCAAAAATATGCTTTTAATAAATTGAAAAAAGTATATCTTTCAAAATAATATGATTTTTTATACAAAACTTGTCTTGTTGGATAGGTAACCGCATCACCGAACGCCCGTTGCGGTGTGATATGCGCCTAAGCGGAGCGTCATCGCAGGACAGTAATGTGCCGAGTGTTGTGCTGTTTGCACGGTTCAACATGTGGTGTGTATCCTTGATATTTGTATTTCTATTGGCAGCTACATTGGTTTTATTTTCTGGGAGTTGTTTAAAAGTACGTTATGTGGGACCAAAATATCCACCGACCAAAGGTGAAGTCTGGCCGAAGCCACAGAACGAAGTTAAAGGAAATGATATATTTGTGATTTCGAGTCCTAATGCCATTATTGTTACGGTGGGTACTCGTTTGCTTAATTCATTCTCGTTTTAGCTGTACTATTTAAATTTACAAAATAATAATTGTAGTGTGTTAAGATAATGTCTTACTAGCTGCTCCCCGCGGTTTACCCACGAGGACTACGGCGTTCGCGCCACCGCAGTTATTCCACGGAAACCTTTTTTTTTAGAATAAAAAGTAGCCTACGTTCTTCTCCAAAGTCCTGTATCTCTATACTAATTTCAAAAAATGGTTTAATCATTTAGGCGCGAAAACGTAGCAAACAGAGAAGAGTTACATTAAATTTTATAATTTATATATCTAATAAGTAGGTATATGAGTTTGCCTTTGTTTTTGCATTGCCACTTTTTTATGTCTAATGTATTTTTTTATTGTTTTCTATATTTAGTATGTACGCAGTCAAGATTTATTGTATTGTATCGTAAACCGTATGGTGGTTTCTAGGATTCGGGAAAGTTATTTTTTTTAATACTCTATAGATTTAGCGTTTGACTATTATCTCTCTTCATGATTAGTGACGATGTGGTCGGAGGTGTAATCAAGCTAGACCTAGAATGTTTACTCCCTCTCAAGGACAAATTATGTGTTTGGTGACAGTTTTTCAAACTTGAGGGTGGTGAGGGTACCCTCACCGGAAGCTCAAACCGTTAGTGGGGGATCGAACCAGCGTCCGTCTGTTCTGTTTGACAGGCGACGCTAAGACCGCTGAGCTATCATCGCTTCATAAATTTATATTCCCATTAATTAATTTAAAATGGCAACGCTATTATAGAATTTGTCTGCAAAAAAGTATCATCATAGTAATAGTCATAAGTAGTCATCATATAGTATATACATTTTGCCAAAAAAGTCAGTACCTATTTCAATTTTACTGATATTGTATAATGGATACGTTGGCTTCTCGACTAAGATACGCTATAATTTTTGGGGTAGGTAATGTTACTAATTGGAAAAAGTGCTCAAATGCCAGAATCGTTGTATTCGTGCTATGTGTGGTTTCAAACAATTCGAATGCAGTGTCACATATTTCAAGAAACTTAAAATTGTAACCATGCCATGACTATATACATGCCATAGACGAATATAAACATACACATGAATTGTGTATCTTCATTCGACTCAATCCAACCCTATTTGAAATCATATCAAGGTCAAGTAACCGAACAGTTCTCAAAACCTAAAATCTATTAACCATAAAACCTTACTAACTTAACCTAGTTTATTTATATGGAAATAGCGTGTTCGTTATGGCCCCTAAAATGTGTAATAAGATTCCAAAACCAATCACCGAGACAATCGAGCGATCGATAATCGAACATATTCTAAAAGAATTTTTTTTTTTTAAATTGACAATGCATTTTATTCCATTAAGGACTTAATGCAAGTCTAGTATTGTTTGAACTTGATTGACTGATTTTTGTGTTATTTTTAATTAGGTATTTGGTTTATCTGCTACAAATTAAATCATTTTAATTGTATACATCCATAGTTAAATTATCTATCTACGTATGTATGTATCTAATTACGGTAGATAGATGATTACCTTAACTATACTAATTCTATTTTATTTGACAACCATCATTAATTATTTGCCGATATGGCGGGTCACAGCCATGGACGTAATAGTATTTTCAATATTTATATCTTTTTTTTTATTCAATATATATAATATCAATATTTCGTCCACGGTCACACCTTGCGCTAAGTCTATATTATTGCCTCTCATTATAAACCTGTGTATCACAAATAAAATATTTTGAATTTGAATGATTATAGTCCACGAATTCTCTAGTGGTTGCGCATCTTATGCACGGAATATAACATGCTAATTTTTAACTTTAGCTGTAAGCCACCCTAACAAAATAAAATATTATTCAAATAAGGGCATGAATCTCGGAATGTGAGATAGTCAGCTATAAGCTTGTATAAACCTTTATTTTGGCACCCTAGAACTTGTCACAACATCATTATTATTCTGTTTTTACTGTATTGTTTTTGTATGTATCTCTTAAGTAATGTGTGTTGTGAGTGTCTTGAATAAATGTAGTTTCTTTCTTTCTTTCCTTCTTTTTCTCAAAACCTATTTATCGTAGAGTCCGCGAGTACAGATGTTCCAAGGCCAAAGGAAAAAGGAGTTTTTTTTCATATTTGACATTTTACAATTGGGAATTCGATTCTAAAAGTTTTTGACTATTACATAAGTCTACCTAGGAAATACAGCCCAATTAGGTAACTCCAACTTTGAGAAAGAGGTTGTAACTATTTCAGAAAATCATGATGGTGTGTCCCGAAAAATATTTGTATATTTACATTACATGCTTCTCGGAAAGGCGGGTTGGCGAGCGCAGTATGATTTCCGATCCTCAAAAGGCGCTGCTGCCCACCTTCTGGTACATGACCCCTTAGCCGACTCTTACGGCACTCACGGGAAGAGATGGGGGATAACTATTTTAGGCCGGTACCACCACGGCAATGGTCAGTAAAAAGGGTAAAAAAATTTTTACAAAAATTTGAACCGACTCCGGAACTCAAACGTATGAAATAACTTGTCGAAGCCGGTGATAATAGTTACTTTTGCACTATCATGGTACCGACTTCAATAAGTTATTTCACACTTTTGAGTCTTGAAGTCGGTTCCATTTTTGGATATTTTTTTTTAATTTGTTTCGATATATTGTCTATAACGGCAGTTAGTCAAGGTCTGTTTTAAATTTTATATTTCAGTATGATATAAGATAAAGTACATATTCATAATATTTGATAACAAAACTCTTCAGAATTTTCCCCGCCCTCACTGTCTGTAAACACCCGCGAGCCTATGTAATGTTATCGGCAACTCAAAGATAGTTCATAATAATGCTAATAATATTGTCAGTACGCGAAAGTTTGCATAGATGTATGGATGTTTGTTACTCTTTCACGCTCAAACGGCTGGACGGGTTTTGGTGAAATTTTGTACGTAGATACTTCAGGTCCCCGAATAACACATAGGCTATTTTTTATCATCACCATGCGGGTAAAACCGCGGAGTGCAGCTAGTCTACGATATAAATGATGCTACGTGCAGCACCTTTAGACGAACAATGAAAGCCGCGTGCTCGCAAGACCCAGTCGATATTATAATAACAATTGGAAATAAACTATTGTTAGCTATCGAAATAATGGGCTTGCGTTGACCAGCAGCGGGTACGTTCACCAGATTTATCAATATTTTTCAAAGAGGCACCGGCGGTGCGCGTTTTGTCAATCCAACTCTTGACCAACATGCTGTATCATATTTCATTAAACGAATTAGCACTAAAATTTACTGAAGTATAAATAAATATCGTGCCGTGACGTCACTTAACTAGTACCCAAAGGTTGACCAGCGCTAGTTTAAAAACTAGCATATATGCTAGTTTTTAAACTAGCGCTCAGTTGGGGACTAATTTGTGACATTGTGCATATTTATAGTATTTTTAACTTAATATTTTTTTCTAAACCAATGTAAATGTCATAAATAAATTTATTTCTTCTATTTCTTAAGTGAGGGGATCAACCCAAGACTAACCTCAAATGAATTCTTTCTAAATAGGTGTATGTGTTTTATTGGGTGGGATTTATTTCAATAAGTATAATTTTGTTTATTATTCTTATTTGAAACTAAATTATATAATTACTAATATAATTTTTATCTTCTTAATACTTTATTTTCTTATTAGAATTCGTAGACGAACATTCAGTCCAATTCTCATAAACGCGTTCCACCGGCTGGCGGCGGCGAAGGCTTTAGACAACTAATAGTTTTAAGAGATTTTTATTGTGTATCGCATTAACGCTATGCTAGGCAGAACTTCAGTTCAAATATTTGAAGGAAAAAATTCGGCTGCTAGTGGGACTTGAACCCACGACTACAGAATACCGTCCTGTCGCTTTGTCCAACTAAGCTATAGCAGCCCGTACCACTAGGGCCGAATTTTTTTGGCTGTAAAGGAAGGAAGTAATTCGGCCCTAGTGGTACGGGCTGCTATAGCTTAGTTGGACAAAGCGACAGGACGGTATTCTGTAGTCGTGGGTTCAAGTCCCACTAGCAGCCGAATTTTTTCCTTCAAATATTTGAACTAATAGTTTATTCCATTTATTTCTGTGTTTTAAGGTTTTCATTAAATCAAGGTCTTAATTAATATTATCTTTTTTTAAATATTATAATTATTATTATTTTATTATAAGTAACGCTCCCGTCCTTTACATTTATTTACATCGTCTGCATAAAAGGTAGCCCTGGTAGAGATTACTTTTATTGATAAAGCCGCCTCATGTCTATATTTTGGAGAATGCCATGCTCCGGGATATTGTGACTGGACAAATGTACCTACTCTAAATAAAAGTCACGACCTCTATAGAGTTTTTTTTATAACGGCTAATGCTGTTTGCCTCTACCGGCATATACAGCTTCACCGGAAGGAAATGATAAGAGTGCGACTGCGAGCACGGGGTTTTTAGTCGATCCGATAACTCCCTGTCCTAGCGACAGCTCAAGCCGAGGTCCGAACCTCAGTGGTACCCTTGAGTTAGTCGCCTCGTCCTCTTCTAGTAGCGCCGTCAGCGCTAGCCTCACTAGGCGGTGAAGCTGTTAAAATGTCGGTAGAGGCAAACAGCATTAGTCCGTTAGAAAAAATAAATGGGGTTTTTATTGTTCGGCTCATGTTTGCCTTATATATACAGCATATTCTGCACGTTGCATTATCTATACTGTGACTGTACCTAAGCGAGTACGTAGGAACGTTGTAGGAATCTTGCCATTACGAAATTACTTAATTATAACTACGTTTAAAATATACACCTTAATAACCGATTCCAAAAAAGGAGGAGGTTATAATGTCAACTGTATGTTTTTTTTACGTATGGTCACCGATTTATTTCCAACTTTTGGACCGATTCTTAAAACTTTTTTTTGTTTGATAGAGTGTACCTTCGGGGTGGTCCCATTTAAATTTCATTAAAATCAGACAAGCTGTTTTTGAGTTACACTCCAATAATTGAAAAGTGTTACTTCTACTTGGACGACTTTTGAAGAAATCGGCGAACATCTCACGAGTAGAAAAAAAAAATGTTTTTAACCAAAAATGGAACCGATTTCAACACCCACTTTAAAAAAAAATGTGGTGAACACCCACTCAACAATACATCTGTAATCTGGCGACCACCTCGCAGCTATCTGCACTTGGGGCCTTACTATCAGCTTTGTAAAAACCATGCAAGTTTCGAGCAGTTCTAAAACCTGGCTTGAACATGCCAGAGACAACAATAACCCTTCACCTTTGAGGATATCAATGTTCAAACCGTTCACCGAAAGGAGCGTGATGCCGTGGTGATGGTATGATTTCACACTAGGCGGTTTAAGCCAGGTTTTAGAACTGCTCGAAACTTGAATTGTTTTTTACAAAGCTGATAGTAAGGCCCCTGAAGTTTGAACATCCTGCTGATATTTATCTCTTTATTTGCAGAAACCATATCACACCTGCGATATTCTTGAAGAGGCAGTATCCCGACTTCTGTATAACAATATTATTAAAAAATTTCATTACATAAGAAATACGGATGGTAATAAAATTTCCAGAAACGACATAAAACATGATGGGACTTATTCACAAAATAAAAGAGAATTTAGAATTGAATTAACAAAGGAATGTGAACATTCTCCACATTTTGATATGGATGAAAGTTGTAAGTCCTCAATCCAATTGTATAACATTTTATATTGACTACTAAGTCAGGCATTGACCTGCTCGAAATTAGGCACATAGATTTGCACAGAACATTGTACAGATCCGGGCGCCAATATCCGCACGCAATATTTTGCATAGTCAGTTTCTGAATTTCCAGTTTAATTTTCAAGGAATAGTAACTCAGGCAATCCATCAAAAAGTTTGTTGAGTACCTAAAAGGATAATATCCGTTAACTCGCTTGTACAGGTACGTAGGAAACGGCTTTTGCACTTTTACAAATTGAAGTATGTACTTCTTCTTAAACTTATGACAGCTAATAAGTGTTTAGAACACACAGATGTTATACAAACTACCGTGAGGACGCGTAGTTAAATGGTAAACCGGGACACATTATTATTCTAAGGGGACACATATATATGTCAAGTTACAGCGTACCAAGGCTGCAAAAAATCAAACTGACCTGAGAGTGTGGAAGTCTTTGAGATTTCTAAGTAGAAAACCCAACCGCCTCAACGACTCTTGCCAGTAGGTACAATGAGATGGTCATGAGACGTTAACTTCTGGTCAAACATAACACCCAGATCTCTATGATAGTTGTGCGAGTTATAACCTACATTATAGCTAATTATTTTATAGTCTTAAGTGTGGTAACTAACGGGATGCCTGGGTGAGTGGATGAACACATGTTTTTCTACAGATGACCTTACTGTGGGCAATATGATTGTCCTATCGAGTGCATCTGTTTGGGGCATCCTCCGTGGTTTGGAAACTTTCAATCATCTACTTTACTTCTCCAACGATTACAGCGTAAGTTGACCTAAAGTTTTTATTTAAATTTTTATAATTTATTGCTAAACACTCATCTCAAATGTGTTTGTAAAATAAGCACCCAAATTTAAAAAATATATATTTTGAATGAGGAATTCGGGTGTTTATTGTAAAGCACTAAGTAAGTAGTGCTTTCATAGAGTCCACATACATGTATATGTAAGTTTATATTAAACCATTCATGACGATATTATATAAATGTTGTGTATTAATTTCGTGAATTTTTAAAATAATGATAAATAATTTAGAGCTTGACATTAATTTGATTTTATGTAGATAATTTTAATTCGGGCGACATTATTTGATTACAATATTTGCACGTATGCTTAAATGATAAATAGACAGATGTAACGTATTGAAATATACCGGGTGATGATACCGGTATTTGATGTGTTCTCACAAATAAACATTTGATTTTATTTAAATATATCCGTGAATATGTTCTTGGAAGCTACGATTAAAAGTTTACTTCACTGTTTAATAATCGAAACCAAACAATAGGTCACATTTGAGTCTGAAAACTATCGCGAGTTTCTTCCATAATTGTAATGACACGATCATAACTCCCAGATGAAGAACTGCAAATAAGTTCGAAACTAGTCGGAGAGTAATTTTCCAGTGTTTACCACGTGAGTCCTAGTCGGTTTGTTACATTACAATAGGTCACATGTCACAGAAAAGTAGCATTTAATTTTCTTAAGATCTGTTAGGTCCTATCCTGATAGTTTTAGCTCGAACGTTGGCTTGCCCGCCTCTTTGTCCTAAAGATAGCGATCTGTACTGGGGTATATTTATTTTTATTTTCTACAATTGTAGTATATTTTGTTCTCATCTGACTATGGGCCTTCTGAGCAGGCTCAGAGTCGCACAACGAGCTATGGAGAGGGCTATGCTCGGGGTTTCTTTACGTGATCGAATCAGAAATGAGGAGATCCATAGCAGAACTAAAGTCATCGATATAGCCCAGCGGATTAGCAAGTTGAAGTGGCAGTGGGCAGGGCACATAGCTCGAAGAACTGATGGCCGTTGGGGTCGAAAAGTTCTCGAATGGAGACCACGGACTGGCAAGCGCAGCGTAGGACGGCCACCGACCAGGTGGACAGACGACCTGAATAAGATCGCAGGCAAGGGCTGGATGCGGGCCGCTTCCAACAGGTCATTGTGGAAATCAATGGGGGAGGCATATGTCCAGCTGTGGACGTCCTATGGCTGAGATGATGATGATGATGATGATGATGATGATGATGATGATGATGATGATGATGATTGTTCTCATCAAAAGTCATATTAGTGCATGCGATGATAGGATTTTTATTTTTTACACTTTGGATAATATTATTGGAGATCCGTTCAAATGTATGAAGGAAAAAATCAACTACTTATAGTACTACTAATACAGGGACTAGAATACACCCACGAATACAGAATACCGTCCCTGTTGGAGTTTTCTTAAGGATTCCTATTTTTCTATGGAAAGAATATTTCAAGTATCCAGCAGTTTTTGAATTCATCGATTGACAAAGAAACAAGCAAAAAGAAAACATTTTTGTTTATGGTAGGTAGAGTGTAGATTACAGTTCTAAATTAGTTTTAGTTAGTGTTACAAAATATTTCGCATACATATTATTAGAAATATTATATTAGAAATGTGTACTGATTAATTCTAATATGTTGGACTATATTTTCAGGACATTCGTATCAATAGTACGACCATAATAGACTACCCGGCATACAAGTACAGAGGCCTGCTCGTCGACACGGGGCGTCACTACCTCAGTCCTAGCACGCTGCATTCCATTATCGACGCCATGGAAATGAATAAATTTAATGTACTCCATTGGCACATTGTGGATGACCAAAGCTTTCCATATCAAAGCAAACGATTTCCAACTTTGAGGTAAAAAAGCCAAATTATAAGACGAAATAGGGGTGTTTGTTGATATAAAGACCTCTTTAAGCATCTGTAATCCGATACCTACCTACGAGGAGTAAATACGTATAACTGTAGCCAAGGTTTGTGTTAGAATAAAACCATAAATAAGTAGATATAGTCCATTACTAGCTGCGCTCCGCGGTTTTTCCCGCATGGTGATGATGATGAATATGTTGATGAAAAGTAGCATATCTGTTATTCCAGGACCGGAAGTATCTACATACCAAATTTCATTCAAACCCGTACAGGCGTTTGAGCGTGATTGAGCAACAAACATCCATCCATCCAAACTTTCACATTTATATTATTAGTAGCAGTAGGATAGGATAGGATAGGATAAACAAGTGCGTTATGTTAGTCATTATATGATGCAGGAGGTAATTAATACTATGCGCGCGCTCTGGGAGCCTAGAGTGTCATGTCATGATCAATGCACATGTGTTCCAAACTGAGTTTTCCATCACACGTGTAAGGAAAATAGACTTTTTTATAATAATACGCAAAAACCTAACATAATATGTGGAAATTGGCGCACAGATTTTTTCGCACGCCGCTGTGTCTTAGAAAATGTACTCCTATCTGCAAGATCTCCCGCTGCGTCTGTGTGTTTTTATGCTGAACGCATAAAAATAATAACGCGAGTGGATTTTAATACGGCTTACACTGATAGATGGGGTAACTAGGTTCAGTTATATTTATTTGAAAGTTCGTCTAAATTGACTGAAAGTGACGACGGTTCGGGCCGGTATAAATCAGAACAGTAGTTACATTTTAAGAGTGTTTTTTTGGAGCACATACCATTTATAGCGGATAGATATATAGGATAGAGTTCGCCGTGCAAGCAGTTAGCAGACCCCCAGCAATGCGTCGCGACATGCGTGACGCGAATTTTGGTTTATCAGAGTTATTAGATTTATTAGTAGAAGTTATTGCTGCTTTGTAAATACAATGCTCTAAATAGGATGAACTACCCCACATACACGTCTCAACATTGCGTTGAGCTTGAAAAAGCATATGTATAGGCTTAGCCTATGTATATTGTATATACCCGTGCGAAACCGGGCTTAGTTGTTAGTAACTCATATGTCGTATCGACACTAGACCCTAAACGTAGACGCTATAAATATTTTTAATAATCCGTCATAATTCAACCTCATACAATGCAGGAATCAACTTACAAACGAAGTATTTAAGTATAAAATATTAATAACATGCATTTTACGACATGTATATTAGTGAAATAAGGCCGGCGTTTCCGACCGAGTTCGCTTCCCGCTTTAAATACATATTATATTTGTACACTAGGAGGTTCAATATCGAATTAGAGAAGGGAGTGATTCGTGGAAAAGGACGCATAAAGAGAGAGAATATTAGGAGATTATTAAATAATTAAATTCTTTAACTACAAAGAACGTGAAACGTGGCCGCACCAAAGGACCCCTTATCAGTAGAGCATCCACAAGCCTGACCACGTTCAGCAGATGGGTGACTGGATAACACCCGTCTCCGTCTCTGATAACAGATTGTTACAAGATTGCCAGCGACGAAGGAAATCCGCGTTTTTTAGGTAGGTACTTACTCGATCTTGCCATTTGACACGAAGAAATATTATGACCTGTCGGGGCGACTATATGAAGTAGCACCTGAAGAAAATACTACAAAGGCATAATATAATATAGTTAGAACGAAATCAAATTTTTAGAAATGTTTAAATTTTGTTACTGACCATTCTCATTTCTTATTCGTTTAATTGATAAGCAAGTCGGTTAATTACGGATATAATCTAATGTACGTAAATCTATGTTCTAGCAAGCAATTGCAAGTAAATAAATCAAGCATGTAAATGTATGTTCTAGCAAGCAAGGCGCTTATCACTCATCGATGGTGTACACAAAAACCGATATAAGAAAGATTATTGAACACGCAAGGCTCGCCGGCATCAGAGTGATTCCCGAATTTGACGTCCCTGGTAATGTAATAATGTTCTATTTATTATTTTCTATATAATGCCCATCTAGGATTAACCTAAGGAGTGGAATTCATTGCCAGAATCTGTTGACGCATAGATATAATCTTCATGGCACAGGATGATTGGGAGATTATTGCAAAGCGGCTAGGCGATGCTAGCACAGCCCATTTAGGACCATATGAGCCATGGTTGTCTAAGACGAAGTGTGACTATTTATGAATCCATTTTTTTTTGTGTTTGAATAAATCCCCCTCAATTTTAGATAAAATAACTAATAACATCCAGTTTGAAAGACATTTTTTTCTTAAATTATTTACTTAGAGCAATGTGTATAAGCTTATTAAAACAATATGTACAAAATATCTGCGTCGTCAGTTATATTTTTTACAGTCGCTTTAAATTCACGTCAATTTTCAAAGATTTAACAAAACTGTCTTCCAGGCAGGCGTTATCCATCGTAGACCGCGTCACCACTAAACATCAGGTACATCAGGAGATAGTGGTCAAACATCTAATTTATATAATAAAGTAACGTATTTACTAGCTGCGGTTTCACCCGTGTCGACTACGGTCCCCTTTCCCTCTACGGCAATTATCCCATGAAAACCATACTTTTTTCGGGATAAAAAATAGCCGATATCCTTTTCCAAGGTCCCTATAAAAATAATTTATAATGTATCATCCAGGGCACGTTCGGTCCTGGGGCGAGGCATTCCCTAAAATTCTAACCAAATGCTACCTGAAACAAAACTTCATTGGACTTGGACCCCTGGATCCAACTAAGAAAAAGACATATGCTTTGTTGAGAAGTTTGTACCGCGAGGTCCACCAGTGGTTCTCTGATGAATATATCCATCTTGGGGGTGACGAAGTGGACCTAAATTGCTGGTGAGACTTCAATTATTATCTTACAATACTGGGAATACACCAGCTAGCTGCTGAAAATTTTAATTCTTTTTTTAATGCTCTCTAATTACGCCGCCACAGAAAGTTCTAGACCGAACAAACCTGCGAGCACGCGCACATTGTAGTCAGCAGTGTGCAGTGCTAATGGTCATTATTAATTGACCATCTATTAGGTTGACAGGACAAATACTGATGCGGTTTGTACAAAATCTACTTCACTGACGGGTCCAAAAAATATCATCACATTTTTAGGCTTTTTATTTTTAGATAAATAGGGTAACTTGAAAATACTATTTAAGAAAAGAAAAAGACAATAAAATTACAGATACACACAATAATTACTCGTTCAATAAGAAAACGAATAAGACAAAAGTTCAATTCATATACTTTTTGCCTTCGGGTTGAGATAAGATTATGTACGAAATGGTGTTATAGGCCTTAAGCGAAACCGAAACTTGAATGTCAATGCAGATATCGATAAAAAAAAAATACTATATAACTCGAACCTAAAAGTTAGCTGAAGCGTGACTCAGAAAAAACACATAATACCTATTTATTATTATTTTTTTTAATTTTCAGGCAATCTAACCCAAAAGTAACCCATTTTATGAAGAAAAATAATATTTCTACAACGAAAAAATTACACGCTTTATTTATGAACAGGGTGATAAATCTACTTCCACCACAAACTAAATTTATGATATGGCAAGTGAGTACATTCCTCCTGTAGTCATTTTATTGTATTTATCTGTTCACTTCCCAAAGGACACAGTCCGTGGGGTCAATCCTGAGTGACTGGGGTCAATGAATCAAGAAGTAATTGAATCCGGAATCGGTATATGAGCTTAGCGAGTGTCCATATCGACGATTTTTAATTATTTAAAGGAAATTGGTAGTATTTTAAAGGACAAGATCATGCAACGCCCATCGTACATACAAACTAATGCAAAAAAGCAGGAACAAGGTAATATCGGCGTGTTCCAGCTGTAGTAACTGTTTGAATAGCGTTAACGTTTTCTCTGCTAAGGGTTTGTTGAATTGGCTTAAAGACAAAGTTGTTCTTCATCTATGTCAGTAGCCCAGTAGCGCTCTCCTCTGGCTTCGTTTCGAACGTATTTTATGTGAATCTTTCTCGGTACATAATGCGAAATCATTTATTGTAAAGAGCCCAGTTCCAAGCATTAATGTAGTAGCAGTGAACGCCTCAAGCAAGTTCAGATAGACTTATAGGATTACTTGATAATATATAGATACGATAACGATAAGGGGCGTCTATTAATTACGTGAGGTAATTTTACTGATATTTTGATGTTCCCTCTCCCGTTGGTGAGATGTCGTGAGATTTTTATGGACCCCCTTTGCCATCTCCTAATCTCAGGTGAAAATGCAATGCTTTATTAGATGGGCACTGACAAAGATGACCGATTATTTATATTTTTTATTTATTTGAACCCCAACATAATGTACACCGATACATGAAAAAAATGCTATTTAAAAAATGGTAGAGCATCGAAATGGCTAAGTATCACTATAATTATGGGGGAAGACAGCTTGCGTGGAAAAGTCAGCGGGCAGTATTTAGCTATTGATGGCCACTGCCACAATTTTCATATTGATTGTGGAATAACATTTGAAAGGTTGACCATCAATTCACAATACATAGAGAATAGAATTTATATATTTTTTTAAGATTTTACTTTTTTTTTTACATTTTTAGATGACCGTATCAGAATCTGTGTATATTGCTGCTATAATTGCGAAATTTTTAATGGATGGATATTTTTTACTAAATCACGCCAGAACGACTAAACGGCTCTGGATGAAATTTGGCACACAAATAGATTTTAGTCTGAAATAACACTTAAGCTAGGTACTTTTTATTCTGAAAAAAAATATAATTCCCGTTTTACAGCTGCGGTAACGGGAAAATCGGAGAGCACCCGGGTATAAACGCGGGGCGTAGCTAGTTAGAATTAAATTACTATAGTTACCCTATGTTTTAGTACATATCTCTTGCTAATACAGAGATACACGATGCTTATTTTCTGAAAATTATTTATGATAATATATCAAAATCTTTAGCATGCAATAAATAAATTATATTTCATTTTTAGGAAGTGTTCGATGACGGAGTACCATTACCTAATAAAACCATCATACAAGTATGGAAATATGAATGGATCAAGGAAATGGATCAAGTAAGTGTTCAACCGATTCATATATATATAGATATGCTTTATTGATCATAGAAATAACATACATACCTAGGTATAGAGTAACAAGTTTGATTGATGATATATGGTGAATCAAAAGCCTAAGCTACAACCTACACGTTAAAAACAACATTTTATGCAATTTAATCTAATATAGGAATGTATGAAATTAAACGTTTCATTATATATTTTTTTTAAATCTAATTATGTCTCATTTACAATAAGCCTTATAATATATAATAGTAATTCCACTAAATAGCTAAGTCCCGGGCATTAATCATTCAATATTTTTAAATTATATATTCTTTTACATTGATATAAGTAATCACGTTGACACAATCTCTCTTCGATCTTTATGTAAGCTCAGTGCGAGCACGGATCGTCGACTCGATAAAATTCGACAGTAAGTGCTCGTTCAGACATGGCGTAGACGCGAATCGTGCGGCATGAATTTTATCGAATCGACGATTTTATATAGCAGTTTAGCTATGTATATCATATATCACCTTCAAACATATTGTTTCGTTTTCCATACCTACATGGTTCTTGGTGGCTTTCATATTAATTTGTTTGAATTTATAAAGTTATACCTAATGAAACATTATTGGCAATTATACAACACTATTAAATCCCTAGTTGAAATGTCATGTTTTAAATATGACAAATCAAAAACGAGTAAAAATATGAACGTTGATTAAATTTTGGAATGAATTCATCAACTGAGTATTTACGATGCTATGTATATAGGAGATCAGTTTCTTTTAAAATAATATAGGTAGGTATATATTCTGAATAGAGGGCGTTAAATAGTTTAAAAACAAAATACGATTGCAACTGCACAAGTATTTTGTTGCCGTGTGCTAGATTTAGTGAATCAAATTTAAGCATTATAAGATAGTGAGCGGTTTATGTGTTCATCTTATGTACGGTACCTACTATATCGTTGAAAAGTTTTTATGTCTTTATTGGACCAAGTATGAGTCAAATCATAATTTTGACACGGAAGTCGAAAAGCGATTCACAGTTTGAATTGTACTCAATGGTTCTAGCTAGAGAATCCTTGCTCGCACAACACTCGCACACTAATCATTATTCAAATAGATGATGTCACCTACTTGAATATGAACTAAAAGTGAGCAATCGTAATTCTATAAAATTGGAGAACATTACGTACAAGAAAATTTTATTTTTCCTCTATTATTTTTTTCATTTATCTGTTCAGGATCTGTTTTGTACTTATTTTAATTTTTGGTTAGGTAAGAATTTATTTTTCGTGTCTTTTTTTAAAAATAATAATCAGTAAAATTAAATTAAATAATTAATTAATAAATCAGTCCAATTAGATTGGACATCAGGTGAGACAGTTGTCAAACGCAAGCTGTCAAAGCAATCACGAACATTATACCTATACCTACAAATCCATGCCTAAAATAAGTAAAAAAATCATTTCCTGACGTTTCCGATCTCATGGTCTGCTTTATGTAAATGTTAATTGTCAAGTATTCTATTATGATACCAAAGGAAAGTATGTCTCTTAAATGCGTGGACCTTGTGTTTGTAGTTTTGTGTACCTACCTAGGTAATTGTTAGCCATGCATGTAATACATACTTACATTAAAAAACTTGGAATATGTATTTACACGGATACGTTGAACAGTAGCTCATAAAACATGTTAATTATTCATTAGCCAGATATTTCACACAATTTATTGTTTTACAGTAATTGGAACAACTGACTTCATGACCTGTATTTTTAAAGATTTTCCCCGATATTACCTCATAAAAACTACTAAACTGATTTTTATAAAATTTAAATCTTAGGCGTAGGTACTTTTTTAAATTAAAGAATTTTCAAAACATGTCAACATTTGGCGGAGTAATCAGTGAACATACATAAAAACAAAAAATATATAAGAACCAACAGTGGAACATAGAGCCTCTTCCTTTTGAGAAGTCAGTTATAAACCGCGCTAATACCAACAAACATAATTTGAATCCTCCTTCCTTCCCCATTCTATTTAAGAAGGACGAGATAGAAGGCAATGCCGACATCGACTTATCACAGGAAGTGTTTTGCTTCCACATTCCATTCATAATGCGTATAGCTATCTAGTGGAATTGAAGTCTGTGTTTTCGTTAGATAAAGTCTGGGGTCTTCAAATCATAAGTCAATAAGTATGTTCTAGAGATTCGTGATCCATCTTGAACTGCATCATCACTTAACGGAACTCATTAAGGCGGAATTTACGTTCAAATTTCTAAATAAAATATTGTTTCTTGTTAGTTAGTTATTGACATTCGTTTGTTTTCATATTTTATTTAAATAAAATATGTTATTTGAATAAAATATGTATACATTAATTGAAAGATAGTGTGAAGTCGCGGGACGCCTTGCAGATGTTAAACATGTACCTAAATCTAAATTATTTTGCAAAACTATGTCATTCGTACAAACGCGTCGCCGCCGCGCCAGCAGCCAGTCTTGATTCGCCGCTTTAGACGTTTCATATCAAAATATATTTTATTTTTTGATGTTCGTTTATTTGTGTTCCCTTTAACCTCATATTTCTTTCAACTTATTAGAATATTGAATATTATAGATCCTCAGAGCTGGCAACCGCGTCGTGTTTTCATCTTCGTGGTACCTGGACTACTTGGATCAGGGTTGGGAAGTCTTCTATGAGGCGGATCCCAGGGCCATGGTATACAAGTACAGGTCAAACGACACAGGTCTAGACGATATTATAGGCGGAGAAGCTTGTATGTGGGGCGAGATGGTGGATGACAACAACATTGGCAGTAGGTGAGGGTTTTCAAATTAATAAAAGTTTTGCAAACAGTAGGAACCTCGCCTATCAATTTGACGAACGCTGCAGCTGTACAGGTTATGTTTAGGTACCTATTAGGAATGTCACTTCATGTCGGCTCTCATTGGTGGTTCGTGTTTGAAATAGAGATGAATTTCATTCAATGAGATTCGTTGGATGAAAGCACTAATGAGAATGGAGACGAAGTGACATTTGATAATGGGTAATAGAGAACCTCCTCTTTTTTTGAAGTCGGTTAACAATTTTGAAACTAAACACCAATCAAATGCTTTCGCTTATTAATAACTACTGGATTGCTTACATTGCATTACATCGCTTACACGTAGTGTGAGTATATATAATTGTGATTCACCAGTGATTAAAAAAATTAGGGCGTTGTATCAAACCCGTTTCTGGTAATAACTTTATTAAACGTATTTGAAGATGAGTTTAACAAATCAACCGAAAAAATATGGGAATTGGAGAGGGCTACGCTCGCGGTTTCTCTACGCGATCTTATCAGAAATGAGGAGTTCCGTAGAAGAACGTAAGTCACTGGCATAGCCCAGTGGATTAGCAGGTGTAAGGGGCAGCGGGCAGGGCACATAGCTCCAAGAACTGATGGCCGTCGGGGTAGAAAAGTTCTCAAATAGAGACCACGGTCTTGCAACCGCAGCATAGTATGGCCTCTGACCAAGTGGACAAATGACCTGACTAATATCGCAGGTAAGAGCTGGTTGCGGGCCGCTTCCATCCGGTCCTTGTGGAAATCAATAGGGAGAGACCTTTATCCAGCAGTGGACGTCACATGGCTGAGCTGATGACGATGATTTAATTTATCTCAAAGCTTGTACAAACATTTACAGAATATGGCCACGAGCAAGTGCAGTGGCCGAACGTCTTTGGACTGGTCTAGATATGAAAAGCTCCAGAGATCCGGTGACTAATCTAGTTCGAAGCCGAATTGAAGAGCACGCCTGTCGAATGATACAGCGCGGCGTCCCGGCAGAGCCACCCAATGGGCCAGGGTTCTGCATCAAACCTGTTACAAATACATACTAGGAGTAGAAAAAAATACATGCTGCGATATAATTACGTAGATACTACAACATAAGCTGATGACTAAACAAACCGAATTCCACTACTCATTCGTAGAACATTTTCAGGGTTTTCTTGAAAAATGAGAACACCCTTAATGTAGTCGAAATAAATTTAATACGAATTATTAGGGAGGGCAGACGAGATCGAGCAAAATATTGCGACACCTCACCAAAGGGAGAGTAGGGGCCGAAAAATCGCGAAAATACTTACGTAATTTATTATGGATGCCTCCGAAGATCCAGCGTTAGTAAGTTTATTTTGTAACGATAAGCACCTAATAAGTGCTATATAATATACTGACATATTAAGTAAGTAATGTGTATGTACATTGTTCGTTAACGCTGCGAATAAAATATTTTTATTTCATATATATTGTTTTATTTTCAAATTACTTTTTTTTCTTTTGAGCTTGTGCTATGGTAACCTGATGACTGATGTATATACTTATATACATATGCACACCCAGACACAGGTCAAACAGACATGTTTAAGCACAAAAATGTTTGAACTGTCCGGGAATCGAACCCGGGACCAGCGGCTCAGAGATAGAGTGCTATCAACTGAGCCAACCGGCCAGTCAATTTTAATTAGTAAGGATGATGTAATACTCAAAGTAATAACAGATAAGTAAATTTCATAGTTTGGTCTGTAATCAATACATGATTACACTATGAAACTAAATGTTGATGCTTAGATAATAAATAAACTCATTCGCAAAGAAAACTTTGTTCGGATTTTTTTCCTGTGTGAAAAAAATACTATACAAAAAAGGTTATCATAATTTTAACATGTTACTGGCCGGTTATAAAAGTGCCTTAATGTTTTAAATAGGACGTTCCCAATTAAAAATTTTGCCTGTGGCTGGCTTTTAAAGAAAACAACTGCTCAGTAGATTTTGTGGTACAAATTCTCGCAAGTTAATATCGGTTCTAAATAACTTTTTGACAATTTTTATTAAATTATCTTATGTCCTTGACATTGTAAAGTATTAATTTGTTATCGCTGTTTGTGTGCTTGTTTGTTGCTGTCGCAAACGGTAGATAAAGTGTAAGATCCAGAAAAATTATTGCACTGCTTAAGTAAGGTTGCAGGCAATGCTTTGTGGCTCAGAGGCTAAATGTGAGTAATTCTAAAATCCAAAGGACCTGCCAGCGTAATCAACGTTACGTTAGTGCCAGAGGTGGCGAAAATTCCAACCCCCCTTTTTCGCGCCAAACGATTCTAATCCTGTTATTATTACTATCCTACTACAGATATTGGAGTATGGCTAACTCAAAAACTGCTTGACCGATTTGGATGCAATTTAAATCGGACCACCTCGGAAGTATACACTATCAAACAAAAAATAAGAAGAGCTGATTTAGATAATCGGTTCATACAACACACATTATAATAATATATATATACGGTCGAATTGGCCAACTTCCTCCTTTGTTTGAAGTCGGTTAAAAAACCGATTCCATTTGTTAAGTCATTCATTTTTTCGGTAATCAAAAGCGGAAACTGGAAAAACCGGTTTTTGCTATCGATTTCAAACTAACCGTCATCATCTCTACATCACTTCATTCTATATCGTGCTCTCACTCGCGTCTATGACACTATTGCCAACTTAGCTACTTTATAGCTAGATCTGGCTACTTTTATGCCCCCGTCAGCAAAAAATTTGTAAAAGCTATGGCTAAAAAATGAGCTACTTTTCCTAGCACATTTTCAACATAGTGACACAGTGTCTAATTCGTGTGTGGTCTGTTTTTATTTATGGTCTATGAATACCAGTTTGGCAGCTTATAAGGTCTGGAAAGAACGGAGATCTGCCATTAACAATGGATGACTTATAACATAATAAATGTTTCGATTATATACGCTTTTCCGGGTTCCCCAGACTTTGCTCACGTTTGTAAGGTTATTCATTATCTCACACTGTGAAAATAGTTAGTTTTGCATCTCTCTAACTTCTGGCACTTTGCACTTTGAACAGCTTTGTAAAATCCATTCAAGTTCCGAGCAGTTCCAAAACCTGGCTTAAACATGCCAGAGACAACAATTACCGTTTACCTTTGAGATTATAAATGTTCGAACCGTTCCCTTCTAGGAGCGTAATGCCGTGGTGATGGTATGACTTTACACTAAGCGGCTTAAGCCAGGTTTTAGAACTGCTCGGAACTTGAGTGGTTTTTACAAAGCTGATAGTAAGGCCCCTGATGTCATTGTGGAACAATAAATTAATCTTTACGATGGATTTTCCCCGAGTAGTGATGAAAAATGATGATCATGTAGCCCATCCTCACATTCTGAACTATCTTCGTGCTACATATACATGAGCATGTGTAACTTTACAATCTTACTTTTTCTTTCTTCTTACTTTTTAGATTACGTCTAGCTACATTTTGAAGAAAAATGGTTTAGCTACAAATGTTTTGGTACATTTGGCAACACTGGTTTCATGTAAACAAATTAATTATTGTTTAGTTCTTACTTAAGTATCACAGTTTTATAAAAATCATAGTGAGTTGTTCGAACAGGAAATTATATTTGCAATGTCCGGATACTTGGAGGTGAAGTATCCGTTCAAGTCAAACCTCGGTCTGAACCCGTTCAAGGTGAGATTTCTTCTGTTTCGTCAATCCTCAACTTTCCGCTCGTTTTACTTTTTTCTTATAAGTATTAATTGCTTTTAGTCGTGGAAGAAGCAGTGGTGTATACTTCGACCGAGCCCTACGTTCTTGGGTGGTATTTTGGCGGTTTACTGTAGTGAAGCTGGCGCAGCAGCAGGGACGATCGAGCTGCCTTCGGGCTTCGTGGTGCGTCGGACAAAGTCTCGCACGCGGCCGCACGCTTTCGCAGTGTTTCCGATAGACGAGCCTCGAAAGCCTCGAGTGCTCCTCGCAGCGAACACACTCCACGATGCTCAAGTGTGGATGGACAAAATCAAATCACTAATAAACGGAAGTAAACATTTAGGTAACTAAATTAAGCTTTATTATACTAATTACTACTTACTACTACTACTTACTTAACGTAATAACCTTCATTCTATGGATTATATAATTTTTATGAAAAAAAATTAAGTTGTACTGATTGTTAAAAATACCTTCATAAGGTATTTTTTATGTATTTAAATCTGTTGGTAAATCTGAAATAAAATTTTAAAATAGCTGTCTCAGAATAGGATATAGGCCATTTTTGAAACTGCATGTATACAAAATATTAAATGACAGTTTTCTTTAATCTAATTTCAAAATAAGCTTTGAACATCTGTTTTAACACATAATGTATCATTATTTCCACTTTGGGTGAATATATTCTATTACAACATTTCAACTTCATGCTTCAACTGTTTTTTTTGCTGTATCAATCAGCTTGTGTTATATGAGAGAATTGGCCAATTGTTAAAAGAACTTGTTGCACTAGAACACAGCTTGTGTTATTAAACTTATTTACATCAAAAATGATGTATTTTTCATATCAGCAGTATTCATCAACAACATGTTCACTTGATATTTTTATGTAAAAATATGTCTTCCCTATATTATGCTTTTATACCTCCAGACACACATACACTCTGCCTCAATAGAACTAAAATCTAACTTGTCCCAGTTAGGTAGGAAGATTTTATTGATTTTCTCATCATTGTTCAATGGCTCTGACATTTGTTATGAAGTTATGATATTTCTATCATAAATTACCAAAATCAGAAGCAGAAAAACATGATTATGGTATAAGTTTTCACATTGACACGGACACTATTACAGGAAGTAACTAATATTAAACTGAAAGCTTTTGTTTTCAATTTATATTAATAAATGTTATGTTTGTCTAACAAATGTCAGAGCCATTGAACAGGGATGAAAAAATCAGTATTGGATTTGTCTCAAACTTCTACAGCATTGTTCACTTTTTTGATCCCAGTATTTATGTATTACGACAAAAACATTTTAAGCTGCTCTCCTCCATTATATTACATGATTCCCTATTTCAATCTTACCAATAAATCACCCCACTTTTACATGATATGATCATTCTAATGCAGTAAATGTATAACAATTAAGCTTTATTATTTCACCATTGTCCTCCTGCTGCCGTCAGCGGGCTAGCAACACCTTATTCAATGCAAATAAAGCAACTCAAATAGAACATAATATATGACAATGATCTATTGTCCAAGCTGTGACTTGGGAGTAAAGTGGCCCCATTTTATAAAATTCTGTGCACAAGTAAAGTTGGGTGATGACTTATGCATAACTTACTTTTGAACTTTGCCCACTGGTAATGGTTTAATGGACTATATTATTATTATTTCGTTTCATTGGTGGCTCTTAAGTTAATTTTCATATAGAATATAATATTACATATTAGGTAGGGCAGGCATGTTTGACTTATTAATTTGTTACCTGGGTTAAAAAAACAATGCCACCAAAAGAGCCACTATTAGACAGAGCTTGAATTATTATCTGGAATGTGCTTAGGTGGTCTTTCAATACAAATTAAAAATACCACACAATTAACCAAAACCTTATTCACAAAAGAGTAATACTAATCTACTATTAGATACAATTTGTATCCTAAAACTATATATAGTGTGAATGAATCACTACATATATTCGCACCTTTTTTCTTTAGAGGTCGGTAGAGACCACAGCCTTCCAATTGCTACGATCCCTTCACACTTCCTTCGCTTCATCCACCCCATTAGACATTTCACACAAGAGCATCAGTTTAGATTATTATGTATAAAATGCAAATTATCCCCAAACAGTGTAACAAAGTAAATACCACAATTTATCTAGTGTAAATATTCATAATAAACAAACACACAACATGTTTTCAAGAATTAAATCAATCAATATTATAAATAAGAACTTTGTCCCATTCTCCATATCAACATCATATCAGCTTTAGTATCTACACTGGACCTATGCTCCCTCCATTGATCTCCAACAACAAGCAGTTTGAAGCCTTTATCCAGTTTCCGCTGCAAACATTTCCGGGTTGGCAGTCCTCCATCCTTGTCTGTGAATGTTTTACAATGCACCTGTCACATCACTGTTTCCACTGCCTTTCAACTCCGTTGGATTGTTATTAGACTTGCTCATAAAATGATTCATTCTAGACTTGTTCCAAATCATCCATTTATCTTCTCCTTCATTCAAGGGTGGTTTTGTATTTGAGCTATCTATACTATTTGTAGTTTACATACTATTATAGAATATAAGCATATCTTTATGAATAAAAAAATGTAGACTACCTATATTTACATTAAAGAAACTCAATGTTTGGTGTAAATAATGAGACAAAAATTTATTATTCACAACACATTACTCTATGTTATTTAAGAAATGCAAGGATTGAAATACAAAATGACCCTCCAATCATGCATCATCATTTTTCCAGACACAGAAGGATCACTCAAAGACTCTTTCTCGGTAACCATAACGGGCACTGAGCTCTCCCGTAAGTGCGGGCTCAACGGTGCAGATAGCACTGTCTCCGTGTCCTCTAATGGAGTGCTGGTCTCTCATCTCCCCTCGAGAAAACCAGGAGTGTTCCTGCAATGGAAACACATAAGTGATGCCTCACTGGTCATAGACAATGGTGCTAAAAATGGAACATGCATTCTGAGTGTGGATAGGTTAGTTGTTATGTGACTTGATTTTCTTGTTTGTTATAGGTTACATACGTACAGTTTTTGTATATTTAATTAAGCTGTTCACTGGTTTAGGTAACATACATTGGTATATATTATATTTGGTAACCTTTTTCCTTTTGACTTACGGTTTGAAGTCGAGTAACGCGGCGTACGACACGTAGGTACCGCTCATGTAGATAACGCTCTTTGAATATGTAGGTTTGAATCCCACGTAACTGGTGAGCACCGACTAACGCCTTCGCTTCACTCGACTTTGAGCCGTAAGTAAGACTTATATAACGTGTGTCATCTTAACATAATATTTACTAACAAACAAAAAGGTCCTGTAATTGAGTGCTTATTACACAAGTTGTTGCTAAAATAAATTAAAAAAAAACGTAATACTGAATAAAAAAATATGAATCAATACGAATATTCGACAATACAAAGTGGTATAAAAGTATTAACCAACTTCACAAAAAGGAGGAGGCTATCTATTTGGCTGTATTTTTTATGCTTGTTACTCCAGAACTGTAATGTAAATTTTTTTTTATGATTGATTCGTCGAAGAATTGCGTTTATTATATACGTAAATTAATATTTCTGTTTAAAACATTTTAAGAATAAGCATACGTTACGTTCCCGTAGCTTGGACCGAGCCTTACTTTCGGTGATATGAGTAGTGGCTGTAATCCACCAGGCAGGCCCAATGCGGGTTGGCGGATAGGCCAGTGGCCTGTGTGATTTCTAAGCAACAATCACGATTGATTCGTTAACGTATTACCCCCCAGTACTGAAACTGAGTTAAAGAGTGTGAAAAGGTGAGAAAATCCAGTAGTGAAAATGACACTAGCGGTCCATCCATCCAAGGCATGACCGCGACGTACTACGATACAATTAATTCACGATTCCACTTCCTTTGGAACTGTTCTCATACGTCAATGGAATGATTAATTTTGTAAACTTGGCACATTATCGAATTTACATATAACTATTCATATCCTATAATTATTTCATTACCAATACATGCACATTTTTGCCATACAGTATGCATAGTGGTCAGAACTACTTGTTACCAGTTTTTATACCTGACTAAAGGCATCCCGTGGTTCACCCATGTAGATGTCTCTTTTTTATTATGCCTTCGATGAGACTTTTCATCGAGCTTCATTTATAATTTTATACTTACATTATTGAAGATTCCATAAGGTCCCTTCTTCTTCTTGTTCTTGCTAAGTGGGGTCGGCACAACACGTTTTTCTCATACCACATCATTTTTCTCACACTTGTCATAAACACGTTGTTCATGCAGTCCATCCGTACCTTCTTCGTCCTTCTTCTACCCTTATATCTATTTACGTTAATGGTCAGTCTTCTTTGAGCTGTATGTTTATCATCCCTCCTCATGACAAGCCCATTCCAAGCCAGCTTATTGCTTTTCAACTTCTTATTCACTGGTGCCTCATTCTCAGCCGTGGAACGTAATGAGCTATCTGCTGGTTTAAGAAATGTTTATTTTTGATGAAGTTATTTTTGTCCAAAATTGGAACAACCAACTTCATTCACCTATATATTTTTAAAAAATTTCTCAATTTTAAGAAACTGCTTAACTGATCTTGATATAATTAAAAAGGGATCACCTCGAAAGCACACTTGAACTTGAATTTATAAAATTGGTCACTCGTCGGCAGAGTAATCAGTGAACATACCTACATAAAAAAATACAGTGGATCAAAGAGCCTCTTTTTTGAAGTTGGTTACAAATTGGTTGAGTACTTTCTGAGTTTATTCATTTCAAACAAACCTTATTTTTCGATTTTTTTAAAAAGATGGAGATGAAGCCGCGTTTTGTAAGGTATATCACTAAAACCCTCCCTAGTGCCGATGGCTGCCTCAATGGATATAATTGGCAACATATCGTAATACCTCTAGTGTCACAGGTATCCATAAGCGACAATGATCGCTTATCATCGGACAAGACTAATGAATATTCAAACGGTTCAATTCATTTATCACGGACACATTTGAGAATATTTGTCAAATTATTGATATCATTCTATAGACTATCTAACAGCACATGCCAAAATAAATTCATCATGTGGAAAAAAATATAATTATGCATTTTTATTCAAATCTGTCGAAAAGATTGATAATAAGAACCAAATTTTCCTCAGTCACATAGTATCTAAAGTAAAGTAATACATATTATGAACAAATAATGTAAATAACGATGTAATTTCCTATAAACCATAATAATCTGCACTCTGCATAGTTGCGTTGGATTTTTGATTAAAAAATAAGGCAACCAATGATTTATAAACGGATACTAATATTTGTATTTTAAAAAAACCCTATTTTTTCGGTCAGCCTGACTATAGGAATATCAAGTGATCGAAAACCTTTGAAGACCAAAGAATTTATTTATCAGAAATTGTTTTTGAGCTTTTTAAAGTATTTGGCTGCCTGAATGGATCAAAGAACCGACTGGGATGGAATATGAATAGAAATACTGATATAAATTTTATGAGATTTCTAACAGTACGAAAGGACAAGCTAAAAAAGAACAATTTTCAACAACGATGTTCCAGCGGCTATCTCCACGGCGGCGGGGAGCTACACTTCACATCTCCCTTCGCCTCTGCTCTGGTCGTTGCGGTGAGGAGGTCGCTCGAGGGCCGCAGTGAAGCCCTAGGCCTAGCCTCGAGGGTCTACAGTAAAAGCGACGGAGAACTCAACAAGGGACCGAGCAGCGATATTGACATGGGTATGTTGACTTCGCGATATTTGATGTTCGTAATGATATCGACCCTAATTGTTTTTTTATTCACAATGGGCAGGCGTTAGACCACTATCTCACCTCATGTTTATGAGTAGTAAATTAATACCCGGCCTGTGGTTGGCAGCTCCTTACAGCGGATGTGCGGTGTGCGGCGTCCAGCATTATTAACTTCGCCCAATATTGGATCATGCCCAGTAACGTCAACCTGTCAGACTAAAATATACTCGAGACCATAATCTTTCTTCCTCTAGATTCGATCAAATCTTGGTCAACTGTCAAAAGTGACATATGTAATAGTAACTGTGTAGTGATTTATTACCAATGTAAGTGACGTCTCCATCTTAACATTCATGAAGTAGCTGTTCATGAGATATCGATCAATATTTGGCCGAAGAGCTGCCGAACGCAGCCCCGATATGGCTGCCTGCCGATACGCCGCAGGATAATAAAAAATTGTTGATGACGTAGGCCACGATTCGGTAAGTATATGGGCCGTGTAAGCAAACTAGAGGTGGCTCACAAGCTACTAAGAGAGCTATGCTCGGTTTCTAAGAGATCAAACCAGAAATAACGAGATCTGTAGAAGAACGGGAGCCACCGACACAGCCCAGCGGATGTTCAAGTGGAAATGTCAGTGGGCAGGGCACATATCACATAGAGCTGACGGCAGATGCGTTCTAAGTTAACAAGTAGAAATCTCGAACTGGCAAGCACAGCATAGTACCAACAAGGTGAACATTGTGGAAATTAATTGGGCTACGCCTATGTTTAGGAGTGTATGGCTGAGATGATCATAAATTTGGTATTTGCATGTTCATATGGCGGTGGTGAGGCCTTGAAGTGTTGAATGTTAGGGCATTGTTCCAGGCGAGGCACGGCGCAGCAGCTGGTACAGCGCAAGCGGTCTCCCTGAAGTATCCTTGGATGATCTCGATCTACTCATGTTTAAGGTATTATATTTTCAATTTAATATAAAATTATGAATTTTTAATAATTAGACACTTACGCGTAGTCCATATAACGATCGACAATTATTGTTTCGACTTTTTCCGGAAGCCTTCATCAGGATCTTGAGTGCGGTGTGCGAGTCGTAACGTCACGTCTCGCTCGTAAGCTAAACCCGTATAAATATTATACAATTATAATGAGTGTATATTTAAGTAATTGAAAACTATTCATTAAATGTTGTCAATACAATAGGGTTTACTTAGTCTCGTACTTGTTAGATGCGGCTCCGTTGAAATATTGTATGGAATGTCATATCATTCATATCTCCGGTTTTGTTATAAGAATGTCTTCAAAAGTTACCGGTATTTACAGGTTTTGAAATCTTGCACTGTGCCTATGTGCGCAGCGTCCTTGAATTTGCTACGCAAGTATGGAACTCTTCTTACGCTATTATACAATTCCATTAGTAAATGAAAAGTTAAAAATTAATAGACTGGCTTGGTATGGGCATGCCATGTGAAAAGATGATAAACATTACAAAGTACTGAGCATTAACATGGATGGATATAGAGGTAGTGGAAGGCCGAAGTAGGCATGGACAGACTGCGTGAAGAATGATATGAGCACTGCGAGGACTGGCGATGAAACGGGGTGGAAAAGGCAAACATGTTGCCACGACCCCGCCTAGCATGGGATAAGGGCAAGAAGAAAAAGATATTGTAATATCGCGAATATATTACTCTTTACATAATATCTTCTGACCTTTTACTACTACTACATAAATGTATTAAATGTTTTAGAAATTATGTAATGAAACAATTATGTCAATGTGCACCTATATTATTATGTTATTTATTTTAATCCCCGCGGTTTTACTATTCAGTGAACACTTTCATGGGCCCATAGCGCAGATGATATTTTAAAAAAAATATAATGGGATTATTTTTTCTCTAACGTATAAAAAATTTGATCCAAAACAGTTTTAATGAAAGCCATTTAATTTATTTTGCATTTTATGAAGCATACCATATTGATCTGAATTATTGTGTTGTGTACAGGAGTGCAAAACGGGTTTAGCGGCTCCCCCGCCGCGCTCCCGGGGCCTCCTCCCCCTCACCCTGCCCCTCGCCGCGCCCGCACTCCACTCTCTGCACTCTCTCCATTCCTGTGATGACAGGTATCGTTATCTACGACTCACAGAATACATATGTCTATTTTATTGAAAATTTCCTGACCATTGCAGTTCTCCAACTGAAAACCATCGTGACAGGTAAATTACTATATTATATGTGTTATTTTCATAATCTACGTATGTTATTAATTTTAGGGGGTGTTCTAGCGCCGAAGCAGCAGGCAGGGCCACCTACGTTTTATGTACCTACTATTTATAAAACAATTTGTATTTGTCTTTAAAATGAAAAAGCTCTTATTCTATTTACCCTATCTATAATTGCATCTTAAACTGAAGCCAAAGACATGATCCATCATTATCAATTTCACGCTGTGGTACTTTCTAGTACTCGGTACCACGTACTCGGTACTTTCCTGGTACCAGCTTCGTGGGCTAGCACTACCTAACTTTTAAGTATTCTAAACCAATGTATCAATAAAATCAGTTCCGGTCTTGAGTGGCAGTCCGCTTAACTTTTTATGTATACATTATATAGTGAGTTACTATTGCTAGACCGTCATCACTTATCTATTATCTATTTACTATCTACTAATTATACATTGCCCTCTTTCTGTATATGTGTGGGTAATAATAACTCTAGTGTAATTCCACCTTCAGATGTATTGACACTAGTTGGTCAATCGGTGAGTGAAGATTTACATAAAATTAAATGAAATTGTAACATGTTTTTCACTTGCTTGTAAAATGAGCCTTATTATATCGCTTTTAGGGCCAGAAACCGCGCCATGACACATACGTGCGTAATAGAATTATCCCTCCAAAATAAATTAGTACTTTAATGCAATTATGTGTGAGTAAACAGAGTATTCTCAATTTAACAATGAAACGATAATTATAAGCGATGAATATTTGTTTTTTCCTCGCACATATGAAACTCGTGCGCTCTGCTCATGTAGCATTATACGCTTACAATTTTGTATTATATGTTATTGATATTTAGTATGTTTCCTGTACACTTTACAGCATGTCTGATCGCCGTTCGTTAGCATCGATAGCGTCGGGCATATACGAAGAGATCCCAGAACTGGGCGAGACGGAGAAGCCGACAGAAACGGAGACGATGGGCCTCGCGGAAGACGGCCTCTACTGCAAGATGAGCCGCGATCGGCCTCTAGGATTCTTAAAGGTAAGGCAATATTCTCCATAGCACAATCCACCCCAGACCTCCGTTTCAAAGAAATGTTTTACGGTGTGATTAATAATTTTATTTATGAAACGATGGTAGCTTAGCCGTGGGAGCGCTGACACTGACACTGGTTCGATCCCCGCCAACGGCTTGAGCTTCCGGTGAAGGTAATACCGTTATCAATTTCGTAGCACGGTGGTAAGGCACATTTAAGTACCCGCCTGGCTATCTACCCTACTACCCTAAAGTTTAAAAAACTTGTCACTAAACACGTGTGTTCAGGCAGCAATCCTTGAGGGCCAGTAAACATTCTAGCAAGCAATCAGGTCTAGCGTGATAACATCTTCGACCACATCGTCACTGACCATCAAGTGAGGTACTGTTCGAACTTTAGATCTATACAGTATAATAAAATTAAACCAAGAAACCTATTAATATTCAATTAGTTTATCTTGCATCTTTATTTCAATTATGTCTGAAAATTTGTTTTTTTACAAGCTGTGCATGAGCACAGCATAACTCTTTGTTTTCGACCTTAGGTATGAACCTAAGGTCGAAAACAAAGAGTTATGATGAAGGAGCAATTAATTGCAGTGTGTGACTGCAATTAATTACTTCTTTGCAGTAACAGAATAAATTATTTATTTATTTTTATTCTAAATGTAAATTAATTAAATAGTAAGTAAGTAATTCATGTAAATCTAGCAACTGGGTGTGCATTTAGTTGTATCTAGTCCACGTTTTAGTTTCGTGATTTTCGAGCGTACCGTACCGTATTCTAGCTCCTCCTTTTAACCAACTTCAAAAGGGAGGAGCTTTTCAAGTCGAAATCTTTCTTTTAGGTATGTGCCTCGATTACTCCGTCAATTATGAATTGATTTTGATGATTATTTTTTGTTTGCTAGATCATACCTCACATGTCCCATATAATTTTAATGCAATCGCTCTAGTACTTCGGTTTTTAAATCAAAATAACTGAAAAACATGCCTTCCGATCCAACGCTTTAATGCGATTGAAGTCGGTTTTCCCCATTTTGTGTCCAGTTGAAAGGCGTGGAGGCGAGTATTCTGAGCGAGGAGCCGACGTACGAGTCGGTGGCCGAGTGCGTGTACGCGACCGTGCGCCGCCCCCGCCGGCACCACCTGCCGCCCCCGCCGCTGCCGCCCCGCCTGCACACTGCGCTCACGTCAGTTTACACTGTTTACGTTACAAACTATTTATGATTGTTATTTTCAACTGCATTCATATTGCAACTGAAACATCATAAATACTCCTAAGTTACACACCCACACAGACTTGTCACACTAATATTATATATGAGACAGATATTGTGTAGATATGATGTGTTCTTACCCCTTCAACGGTTTGATAGATTCGAATGAAATTCGGAATTCACCTTGGTAGCCTATAACTTGGATGCAACTAAAAACTAATAATTTTATTACAAATGTGCAGGTAACGTCTGTGTATTACATTTTCACGACTAAGCCGCTAAATCAAATTATGATGATAATTTGTTAATAGGTATATGAATAATATAACATAAATATGTAATGCAATAATAACAAAATAGCCATAGAAAGTTACACACATGGGCGATCTTATCGATATAGGCGATAAGACCGCCCATTGTGCTGTACTACCGTGATCAAAGTACTTTTACTACTCATTAAATTTATTTGTCAAGATGATGTATTTAGGCAAAAAGAGTTATTGAATAATTATACAGAATTTATAAAATTGTCAATCGCATCAAAATTGAAATCAAATATCGGCAAATAAATTATTCTTATTGTCAAGAAATATATGTACCGGTTGCAGCGGTTCGAAGTCGTCGGTCCCGTGGCGCGAGAGTGAATGCGCTGTGCCGCGCGCGGGCTCGATGGGCTCACTCCCCGCACTCCCCGCGACCGTCTCCCCCTCCGCCGCACACAACACGTCGAGAACGTTACCGCGCTGGGATCGGTCGAGGCACGCGTTCAGCGCTTTCAGGTGCGTTTGTCATACCTAACGGCATTCTCATATATTCCTATTATCCATATCATTTCCAATTAGCCTTCTCCATTCCACCTACAACCGCCCCAGCAGGTTTTTTTTTAAAGATTATAAGCTTACGCTTGACCACTGTCTCACCTGATATTAAGCGACGACGCGGTGCGATATCCTAACTTCGCTGTAGTTAAGCATTTTTACAAAAAGCGTTATCCTTTTTTGTAATATACTCTATAGTTCTGACTTTTGACCACTGTCTCACTTGAGAGTCAGTCACGCTAGATCTAGGATATAACTGGCACTCGAGGACTGCTGCCAGAACACTTCGTGTTTAGTGACAGTTTTTCAAACTTGAAGGTAGCCACCATCCGGGTAGGCACTGAATGTGAATTTGATAACGATTTAACCTTCATCTAAAGCTTAAATAAGGGATTGAACAGGTAGACAGCCAATACTCCCACCACTACACTATCACTGATCCGAATTCTCCTCTCACATTCAGAATTTTTGGAATAGTGATATTAATTAGCTGTCACTGCATAAATATAATGTTGGTTTCTTATCACGAGTCAATAAGTGAGTTATATTAAAGGCTACCGTGAAACATCGTAGACCTTATCGTCACTTATCAAGTGCGATGTTAAGTAATGAGATGTATGAAAGTGATGCTGCTTGCCTTGATACCTGATACCTGTTCACTCCTGATTTCAAGTCTCGTAAGGTTCGTACCCAAAGCAATGTACTTCGTATGTATTGAGGTATATTTATCATGTAGCGATGGCGCATTGCCGTACATCAACCATTACAATGACGGGATTGTGCTTGTAATATGCATCAATTATTGTGAATGTGTGCTTATGGCACTATAGAAAATCTTCAAAATAATGAAACTAAACCAATATGTCTTGTGGTTATAAGCACAGTACAGTGGCGCAAACTAATATCTGGCCACTGACGGTGCTGAATCTCGCTATGGGCTACCAGCGCAATTTGTAGTAAACTTCAAATTTAAAAATTTGAATAAATTTATTTTCTTTGAACTGTGCTCCCGGACCGATGTTCCGTCTCACGGAACAATTCCAAGAGAGTCAATTAACATCGCATTTAATATTGCAGGAAGAGGCTCAAAAGCGATTCTCGCACCGTCATATCGCCGAAATCAGAAACTTTCAAAGATAAAGATGTCGAAACAAAAAAGAAGAAATTCGACTTCACTCCCACGCGGGATATATTCAAGAGCTTCAAAGTGAGCCGCAAAATAAAGAGCCCCAAAACAGCGTCTGGCACTTTGACAAAAGGGGAGACGAAAAGCTGCGAATTTCTCGATGAAACGGAGCACGTGAAAACCAACCGCTGTTCGAAGTCCGTCGAATGTTTAGAAGGCAATGACGAATTTCTAGATGAATTCGACGCGGACTTGTCCATCGAATTCGACGATGACACCATCGCCGCTTTGTCCCTTCCTCAAGAAATTGTCGAGTCGATACTCAAAACTCAAGAGAATTTCAACCAAATTGTGAAGAATGAGAATTATAAAGAAGGGGACTATATGCCGATGTCACCGATAGTTCCGGCGGCCGCGATGGAACACCACTACATAGTGATGTCGCCGCGGACTAACAAAGCATGATTCTAGTCGCTATATACGCTTGTTTAAGGTACGAATCTCGTAACGTATTAATGTGTTTGTGTGCTCACTTCTAAATTGCGCTTTTTTCTAGGCCTGGACTATATCGCTCTCTACTGAGCTTAGAGGCGAGGACAGTATTGATAGACTGTCTAACAAAAGACTTTGAACTCATCTAATTTATTTCGATAAGGCTTGGATTACATTAGTTTATTTGTATTCAGATATGTAGATTATATTGATAGGCCTGGACTATATTGCTCTCTACTGAGTTGTGATGCTCGAAATATGACTTCTCTTCTCTACTGAGTTGAGAGCCGGTACTTTATTTATGTCTACCAAGTTGTGACATTTTGAACCCATCAACATCTCTCAATAAAGGCTTACATTAGTCTATTTGTGTCGAAAAATTTAGATTAAATTATTGATATGCCTGGACTACATTTCTCTCTACTGAGTTGAGAGCCGGTACTTTATTTATGTCTACCAAGTTGTGACATTTTGAACTCAACATCTCTCAATAAAGGCTTACATTAGTCTATTTGTGTCGAAAAATTTAGATTAAATTATTGATATGCCTGGACTACATTTCTCTCTACTGAGTTGAATAACTCTCAACTCATCCAATCTCTCTCGATAAAGGCCTGGGTTACAATACTGCTCATGTATAATGAGAGATCTGAACTATTATTGCCCTCTATTGAAAGCTTTTGACTATATTGCTCTATTGTGGGTTGTGAAACCTGGAAACTGAGTATGTTGCTCTAAATATATTGTATAATAAATGTAGTGGTCCCTATTAAGTTTAGAGGCCTGACCGGTGTTGCACTCTAGATACCTGGTTAAAAACCTATATTGACGCCTAGAATATTTCTTTCAGTTCTATTGACAGGACTTGATTATATCGCTGCTTGCTGAATTGAGAATCCTAGACAACATTTCTATATAGAAATCTGGACTCCGTAGCTCTATCTATACTAATGTACGTTAGTCACCAATATGTTTCCACACTTGTGTAGCACGGCAAAGCTGTTATATTGACATGAAAGAAAACTTCACGGGTTTTACGCCAGCATCTTATTAGTTTCCGATGTGATAAGATCAGCCAAGAAAACTGGTTTCAAAACGATTAATATGGTGTTACCATTTATTAGATTAAATTATAATTTAATCTAATCCGACTGGCCGGTTGGCGCAGTTGATAGCACTCTGCCTTCTGAGCCGCTGGTCCCGGGTTCCATTCCCGGACAGGTCAAACATTTGTGTGTATGAACCAGTCTGTTTGACCTGTGTCTGGGTGTGTATATGTATATATGTCAGACATCAGGTTACCATAGCACAGGTTCTGCTTAGTTCGGGACCTGAAAACCTTGTGTGAATGTTAATAAAAAAAAATGATTAAGTACTCGCATTCATATGTTATGTCTTCGATATTATAACGATGACTTGTTTTAATGTATTTCTTCTATATGCAAGTCTGAAGGGTGTTAGGTGAAATTGAGTGAACTAACAATCGGTGAAATAACATGATATTTATGAATCCACCCGTAAGAGATTTCTTAGTTTTGCGCTGTGTACGTCCAGGCCTATGATCGGTCCATCCACTGGAGACTAATTTAGTGATCTCCCGTTTTAAACGGTCCTAATAGTGCCCAAATGCATTGAATATTGGGACAGAGATGCAATTCACGAACTTGTTCAGTCAGCATTATCTTTTATGATGTTTATTTGCTCAAGCAGAACCTCTTTTGATTTCGAGATTTGCTTCTCTTATATCTGCCCCTGCAGGATAAATTCATTGTAGCGGGTACTGTGTCATATTGACAGTCAACTCTACAATAAGCAATTAGCGTCGCTTTCCTCAGGAAGCGCTACTTTTGCTTTAGGTGTCAGAGTTTAGTTTAGTAGGTAATAGTATCGCTTTACTTTCAAGTATTATCTGCTGCTATATTTATTCTTTTTGTAAGTATAGTTGGTAACTTTATTGTTCCGTCCTATAGTTGGCAGCTAAAGGTCAAAAATTGACGAAACAAAATTAATGTATATTTATTGTTGATTTAGTTTTCGCTAAATATGCAGAATTTAAAAGTATATGCCAAGCGAATTGGCAAAGGTTGTGTGCGTCAGATGCATGGCTACAGACTTAAAAACATCTGTACATGGTATATCAAACAAAGAAGACCGATGTATTAGAAGCCCCATGGTATGTAATCGATCACTTATCCAAAAACATATTTTTGATATAAGTTTTTGCCATTTATATTTCTAAACATTTTGATGTTAAACTCGCGTCGTTACACCAGTAATTTTATACCGTTTATCTGAATAATATCTGTGGTTCTTATAAAAAAGGTAATTTGTCAAATTATTTGCTTTTTTGTAATAAATATTTTGAAGCGAAAGTATTCTACATATTATAGTTGGCACTTATTTGCATATAACCAACAATAACAATACAATACAAATACACCTTATTGACACAAAATTACAGAGATTATAAAAATAAATATTTACAATAAGTAATGTTCATTAGGCGGTCTTATCACTAAGAGCAAGAGATCGCTCTTTTGAACATTACTCTGACTCCAGACTCTTCCCACCTACAATATCCTTGACGTAGAACTATGAGTAAGTTCGACTTCGTAGGTGATTGCATTGCAGCAAGCAATCCGATACGCCACTACAATGATGGAATTATCCCTTTCATCCCCTACGTTACGATACAATCAGCCAGAGTGGCACACTTTCGCGGCTCAGAATACAGTAACTATTTCCTAATATTTATAGGAATGTATATAGAACTTATAATGGACTTGCGTACAACACCGTTACACATGTATGGATGTGGGTTTAGGCCTAAAAGAAAATACCCGTTTAATTAGCAATAAAACTGAATCATAAACAGCATAATAGGCATGTAATAATCCGGAGCTACTCATATACTTCTCTACTCAAACGTGATACTGTTTTCCGACGAAACGATATGTTTTTAGAAAAAAAATATGTTACCGAAACTAGTCAATTTAAAATAAACAGATGAGGGAAAGGGGATATCGTTGGAGATCAAAAACTCATAACATGCTCATTGATAAATGTAATCTTTGTCAATAAAGTATAAGATAATTTGAGAAATGTTATTTATTGACTTCATAAGTTGAATGCTTAATGCTTGATTATGCATAAAGATTGGTAGTCCGTTAGGGCTGGACCATTTTAGAATCGTAAATTAGAAATTTCTAAAATTGCTGATTATTGCGTACCAATATAGTCACTCTTATATAAAAGTACTTGTCATTTTAAATAGCACTTCTTTTACTTGCGTTTTGAGAAATTCAAATACTAGTGCCTGTTTTTTTATATGTAAACCAAACACCGATGAATTTAACACAAAATGATTTGAACAATAGATACCAGTAATCCGAAACTAGAGACACATAATTAACTCATTTGGATATTTATTTAAAGCAATTTAGGTATCACGTTATGTACCTAGTTACCTACCAGATAAATAGCAATATTCTCATGGACAGAGATGACAATATGCGTTTGCACATTGGTTCCTACTTCATTATCATCCAGAAAGTAACATTTACATCTCTAATTTTTTTTCCCTTTCGATAAGGCTTCTGCCGTAAGAAAAAGAAAAATAATCCGGAAACTATGAGCAAGAAATTTAACAACTAATAACTAATGATTCTTTTTTATGCTAAGCAAGACAAGACTACAATGCTCCCGGATACCTTTTGAGTTGATAATGCTCCTAATTCTGTTAATCGCAGAAAACTATATTCTTTAAAGTCAAAGGGTCATCATAATCAATTTGCGCTAAAATTCAAATTCGTATAACTCCTTACAAAGCTATCTCTAATGTTCGGCAAATTTTAATTCAATTGCTGGCCAATTACGGGTAGTTTTAGTCGGCACCAAATTAGTAACGACTTATTTAACCTGCAATTTTAATCAAAAGACCTATTAATAGTATTGTTATTGATAAGTGTCATAATATTTTGAACTTTATCGGAACCATATAAGAACTATCATATTTTCTACAAATATTTTAGTGTAGTAAAACAAGAGAATCACTGCTAATGTTTACATATACAAATTGTGGTTGGTCTACTGGGATCCATTCCAGTTCAACTTATATTAGTGCTGAAAACCTTTTAGATGCAGTAAACGGGAAACGCAGTAGCTGGTAAAGTAATACTTTAGGGATAGACGAATATTTATCGATATTCGAATTGTGTTTTGTTTCTGTAGTCCAATAAACCCACTTCAAAATTATGATCGTTAGTCAATACTGCCTATTTAATATTAAGTTCCATGTGGGAATGGTTTGTAAAAGGACTGAAAAGAGCATAATCATAGTAAAATGTATAGTTAGGTGCTTGTATATGTTGAATGTAAAAACTCACTGCCAAAAACGTAGGTTAAAAAACGTGTCTAAACGTCGGCCGTATTCAGCTGACAGGACTGGCATCGATAAGACTAGAATGTTTTAGAAAGCTAAGGTTTTCTTTGTGTTGACTAGAATTTGTTTAGTATTTGGTATTGAAGACGACCAGTGCTCTGGTTGGGAGGCTATGATCTCACAAATCAAGGGTTCAATGATATATAAGGTAGGTACATAGACCTTGTTTAAGGGTATCCGAAAGATGTATGTTCACATGCTACTAGAACTTCAGTAATGTGTTGGTTAAAATTTGCGACATTAGCTTATTTCTACATTTTCGTAATTCGGAACGCGTGTCCATGTAAGGTGACTCAGGAAAATTGGAAGCTAGGTTTTAGGACTATCAAGAAAGCGCTAAAGAATATTTTAATTTATACTTGGACGACACGATGTTTAGGTCTCCTGAACATGGACAATAATGGACATCTATTGTATTCTATGGTCGTGTTTATTGTAGACATACCCTCATGTTTAATAAAAGTCGTTGTGAATGGTGATGAAAGGTTTACTCACATTCTTCTACTACGGTATTCGTCATTTCTAAAATCCTATGTAACAGAATTTAGGTTGAATTACATAGTGATTTGTCGTGTAATTTGCATTATTTTCTTAATAATAATGGTTATTATATAATATCTCTATGTATCCCCTTAAGGATAAACGCTGAATTAAAAATGTTGAAGTATTTGTTAATTAGCGCTAAACGATTTAAATACCGTATTGTGCGAGTGGACTTCTTTCCTTTTTATGTCGCATATAAAATAATTCATCTGTGTGTAACGAGCTTTTGAAATATTGTAGTATAATATACCCTCGAATTGAATTTTGATTACTCATCTCCACTCTTCTACGTATGGACAAAACATTTGGTGATTTTTTATTATAAGATCTAGTTTATGACAGTTTGTAAAGAATTGTGAGGATAGGAGCTAAACGAGCTTCTTAGAAATGTAATAAAATGAAGTTAGATAAGCATTCTAAACGGAATCAAATTGTAATTATTATTTTTCGCGTAACTGACGATTTTGTGTTTTTCAATATTTTTTCTCATTCAAAAGAAAACATTGTTCTTGTCTTAAAATTACCAGATTTTAAGACAAGAACAATGTTTTCTAGAATTAAACTGATTGTTCTCGTTTTGAATGAATATCTAACTTTACACGCGTATACAACTTAATTTGCGCTAAATGTGTTGTGATATTTTGAACTAATTGTTAACTAAAATGTATAAGCTTCAAGGCTTCTGTTGATTTTGTCGACTTCTATTGAACGCGTTGGATTCGATACATTATGCAATTGTGTTCATAAAATACTTTGAAACAATAGTACCCATACGGATAAGTACCAATACGTTACCATAGAATAACTTGCGGCCTTACCGGCGAATATTACCCATTATGAAATGTCATTTCGATTGTATTGGTGCTCTCAACCAACGAATCTCATTGAAGGTACCTATTCACTCGTGACTTGAAGACTTCAGGATTGTACCTATCGGGAAACCAGTTCCAATCTTTGTGTAAATAATATATAATAATAAATATTCAGTGTGTGCTTTGATTACCCAGGCGGAACCAGGTTATGTTTGTTGATAGGGCAATAACAGGCTTAGTATTTTGAGTGTTCAGACCGTATAATGAAGAAAACACTAGGAGTCACCTATGCCAGTAAGCTGTGTACCACGAGAGAGAACCACGAGAAACAACATAGGCCTAGCACTTACTAGTGTCTTACTAGTCGATCATTTGAGAACAACCAGACAAGTTTTGGATTAAACGTCTCCCAGATATTAGGGGTGTCACGATTAGTTAAGTTAGCTGTATTTATGAACACAATTGTATTGTTTAATATTTAGTAGGTTAATTAATGCAGTATTTAGATATTTTTCGAATTAGCTTGTTTTGAGCTTTCTTAGGTTTTCATATCAATTATTATAATAAGTTGAAGTATGGAATTAAATACATCGAGCTGTCTTTTTGTATGTCAGGAAAAGATATAAACAAATGAAGGACGCCTGTGCGATTACGGATAATTTTATTTGCCGACAGCCACACTGATGTGACTAATAACTTGTACCACACATATGAGTAGTCACCGATTTATTTAGTGTCGTGTCATTTATAATGTATAATGTTAACCCAAAAAGGGTGAAAAAATGGAACCGACTTCAACACTCAAAAGTGTAAAATAACTTGTTGAAGTCCGTACCATGATAGTTCAAAAGTAACTATTATCAAAATATTGTGCGCATGGTACCGGCTTCGACAAGTTATTTCTCAGATTTGAGTGTTGAAGTGGGTTCCATTTTTTGGTAACATTTTTTTTCACCCTTTTCATTAACCTGTGCTACTCATGCGATAAATTGTCATTGTGAATGTTCACCGATTTCTTCACTCTCAATAAGGAAGTCATACACATGGACGTAACAATTTTCATTAACTGGAGTGTAACTCATAAACCGCTTAACCGATTTTAAGTAAATGGGACCACACGGGAAGCACCAGCTTTCAAATAAAAAAAGAATCACGTAGTCGGTTCATCCAGTCGAAAGATCTGAGGTAACCAACATTTAAAAAATCATTTAAATTGAGAACCTTCTCTTTTTTTGAAGTCGGTTAAAAACCAATATGGCATATGTCAAAATGATACTTGTTTAACCTACCATATTAATAATAGCAATGGTTTCGATGTAAAATATATTTATTTATTGAATAAAAAAACATACATTAGAGCATAACCACATGATTTATTTGTGTAACGAACTTTTATATTGTGATTTCTTACTCAGTGTTATTAGAGGCAGGTAGGCAATGCCTAATAGTAAATATCAATAATCGAACGTAATTTTGACATTTGTCACAACAAACGTGGTATTTTGGCTCATGAGTAACGCTGCTACTGACTCAATTTCACCAACAAATAGAAAAGCCTGACGATACCAAATTAAATTATGACCGTCGTTCAATAAAATTATCCTTAATCTACCGCTGTGGCTGAGAAATAGTTACATATTTACAATTATACCTTGCAAAATTAATCTATTTATTTAGTAGTATTTGTGAGAGTGGGTAGTTCTTTTTTTGTGGAGTTTCGTATGGAGTATAAAGCTTATTATGTGGATGATATGAAATACCATAGTCTAATATTGTTATTAAAATATTAGCAAAGACGTATATGTTTGCCATTTTTACCAATTTATGGAGTTGTAATGTAGGTACTTATTTATTTTGATTATTTATAGTATTTTTTTCTTTGTAATAGTATCATGATTGTTTACATAGTCCATAAAAAAACATTGTTTTCAATTATTTTTTTATAATAGATAGGATGATTCTGTAGAGTTCAAAAGTGATGCGGACAAAATGGAAACATAATATTGTTTGTAACTCTACATTCCGTTTAGATTGTTAGTCTGCCTCTTAGGGTCCCGGTTTCCTACTAACAAAAAGATCGTTATCAAGCTCCTAAGAACCGCATTTCCTGTAGTTACAGCAATGGATTGACCAAGCATCGCTAAGATGTTCTTGACAAGTCTTAGGTATATATCTACCTACAGAATCATTCTGTTTTTTTTTATATTATTTATGTTTTTCCGAGTTAAGAGTTACGCCAAACGTCTTTAGATTCAGGCCTTAACGTCTACTCGCGATATACTATGTAAGCTTGCACTAAGGGCACATTCCATTTGCAATAATTTACAAAATCCGGTTAATTATGTAATGCACACTTATTCTGTGTACGTTTTATAATTTTTATCCTTCGGATGTATAACATATAATTATAACATTTATATTCTGGGAATATGTGCAAAAATCAATTAACGATGTTTTTATAAATTATTGTGAATGGAATGGACCATAAATGTAGTTATCTACAGATCAATTTTTTTTTTTTATTTAATGTAAAAAATCTTTGACAGCATGGTATTTGGATAAATAGTGCTGTGCCTTAATAATGGTGGATTTAGATAATTTATTTCATTTTGTTCTATTTATAAGTAACTGCTTATGTTGATTGAAAAAAAATACATAGTTAACATTATAACCTCCTCCTTTTTGAAGCCGGTTAATAACATCTCTCTGTCTGCCTTTTAGGGTCTTAATATATATCCCTGGATAAGGAAATCCCTATCTTATACAAAAACTGTTTTTCCATGTATTGTCCAAAGTCAGTTTAGTGTCAGCGGGTTTTACTTGCTAAGCGTTTTTTTAGTGTTCAGCTTATAAGAAAGAAATTTGCCTACAAAATACGTAAAAGTGTGTGTCGATTAAGAAGACTGTATTTAGTAGTAAATAATATACAAAGCTCGAGTGGTGGCAGCTATTTTTTTTTTTTGTGTCGGCAGGAGACCATATTGTTTATTTTTCGGTTATTTATTCTGCTACGTCGTCGTGTCGTTATTACGCAAATAAAGTTTTTAATGTGTATTATTTTGTTTAAATTTCCTGTACGAGGGATAGTTAAAATTATATTTGCTAATACTATCTTGTTTTAGAATTTTTGTTAATCAGTAACATTGTAATTTTTAAGAATATTATTATTATTATATATATATATAATATTTCTATTATATATAATATTCTGTTATAATATTATATATATTATTACAGAATATTACAAGATCGACCACAATTAACATGAAATAGAGATAACAATATTTTTCATTCGAGGGTTTTGGGAACTGGCATGTTACTATCTCAGTAACGTTACGTGACATTTCTTTGTTTACAAAAAACTACTAAAAATAGAACCGACTTCAAGACAAGTGTGAAATAACTTGTTGAAGTCGGTACCATGTTAGTGCAAAAGTAACTACATATCATCAAAATTTTGTGCTCATGGTACCGACTTCGACAAGTTTTATCAACAATCTTAAGTTAGAAAGTTAGGTCGGTGCCATTTTCTGGTAAATTTATTTTCGCCTTTTTCAGTGTACTTTGCTACTCGCGGGATCAATTGTCATTGTGTATGTTCACCGATGTCTTCACCCGCAACTATAATGTCGTCGAGGTATGAGTAGCACTGTTAAGTTATTGGAGTGAAACTCAAAAACCGATTTTGATGAAGTTATAATGGGATCACCCCGGAATATATATATATATACATATACATACTCTTATAAAAAAAAGAATCATTAAAATCGGTTCATAAACGATGAAGTTATCCGCGACCACGAATTGAGTAACCTCCCTTTTTTGAAGTCGGTTAAAAATATCTAAGATTATGGACAACTATGTGTGTTAATGTATTCATCGTATTAGAGCATGCTTCACGCTCGCTCGCTCACCCCCCTCACGGAGTGGCGCATCAATGCGGCTCTAACTGTAATAATATGTGCGTACTCTATTTAGCTTGTGGCGCCTGCCGAGCCAATCACGCGGGAATCAGACATCGCCGTTTTATCACTACGTGAGTAAATGTTTAACGTCACTTCAGAAGAGGGAAAGGAAGACTTAGAAGGAAAACGACGAAGCCTTCCCCTACTTGGTCACTTTAGCACGTTAAAGTTCACTAAGGCTGACTACTAAAAATATTTCAAAGCTAGATGCTCAGCTATTTTTGAATCGTTGGGAGTTTTTACAAGAAAAAGATCTGAATTAGAATAAATATCAAAGCATATCTTTGGTAGTAACTTATAACGAACAAAGTTAATTTGCAAAAAAAAAACATCGTCTTATAGTATTTCTGGTTATTCTGACAAATTAGCATTCTGTGAATATTCTTTTCTGCTTAAATTTTGTTTGAAAAATATGAGAATGAGTTATTATTGATTTTGTCAAAATAACCAGAAATGCTTCAAGACGATGTTTTTTATTATATGTGCACTCAACTCACTTGAACGCCTTACACAAGGATTTTAGTAAGGTTAGAGGATCTCGGAAATTTACAAATTTAATCGATAATAAATCCGTTTATTATCACAACCATGGAAAAACCAATGTGATAATGCAATAAGAATTGATTACCACACCGCACAGACGAAGTGGAACTTTGCTGAAAAATACCTTACAGCTTTTCTTTATCATACCTAGTCGAAAGGCTTCAGTGTGGTTAAAGTTTGACAAAACAAAGATACCGTCTGAAAATGAACGCACGCGGAAATCACCAATATTGAACCGGATCTGAAAATGTAAGTATTTTGTATCAATAAGAAAAAAGCTGGAGATAGGAGTTATAAAGTACTTTAGCTATAGCGGTTTGGGGTATTAGTTCATTTTGGAAATAGAGTCTCTTGCCATACAATGAAACAACCGTATAAATTAAATATTTGTTTATTGCATAGCCATTATAATAAATACAATACTTAAACGATATCACAAAATCAAGTGCGGCACCAAAACATGTTCACCACTCACTTATAACCTATTGCAATAGCAAATTTGAATTACAATTTGTGTTAAAAAAAACTACCTAAATTAATGACTAAAATGCTGTTTGTCTTCACATAAATATGTCAATCACAGGTTTTATTTTTTATGGGTTTAAGTACAAAAATGTGTATCAGTGAAATCTGTTGATTGATGAACCTAATTGTGAAAATGCATAAATGTCAGTGAAAGAACCAAAAGCAAATGATTACTGCATTATTTAAAGAATGACCTCTTGAGGAGACAACAAAATTAGACATTTTACAAGCTTTTATTTAGTTTCACCTGCCCCAAAGTTTGTCATTAAATCTTGCAAATTAAATTTGATCCACTTCCCGGTTACCGATTGAGCTACAATTTTCCATACATATGTAAATTGCATGACAATGCAATATTACGATGACATGGAGCTGAAAGGTGGCTAAAGGAACTTCGCAATGAAACGACACAACCTCATCGAGTTCGCCTCATTTGAATCGTCTTGACGAGTAGCTGGTCTTTCAATGGTAACCAGGGTCTGATGATGAAGCTGGAAGGTTGCCATAGGAACTTCTAAACTAAAACAGATGAACCCATCGAGTTTGTGCTCATCTAAAAGGGTTTGCTGATACGATGACGGTCATATTTATTTATACTTAAAAAAAGCTTTTAATACTTTTTAATTAAAATCTTGTTCTCATTTGACTCAGACTAAAAATAATTGCTCAAGTTAAAATATATATTGAAGGCTTCAATTCAGGTTTTGATTTAGAACCTTCGAAAAATGTAAGTACGTACAAACCTAATAACATAGTACATTCATAAGAAGCGTTGCTCTTTAATTATTAAAACACCAGGGGTCTCTATTTCATAAAACAAAAAACCGTAGTCAACTAACAAATGTCAAACGACCAATGTTTTCTGGTTAACTACGATTTGTCGTTTTATGAAATAGGCACCTGATTGCACGTATGTATACTACTTATGAATATTACGTGTTGCAAAGCTATAAGTTTGTCATCTTACAAAAAATGTACATCAAACAATAATAAAAGAGTATAAATATGATAATAATAGCAATAATAGTTTCTTAGCTAAATATGTGTAAATAAGCAAAAAAATGACAACTTAAGCATAATTTAAATATTTGTTCTAATTTTAAGGAGTAATAAAGTACAGATTGAGCTGCAACAACGTGGCAGGACACAAAAACATGGTTAATACATGCAATGAGGGAGGTATATGTCCAGCTGTGGACGTCCTATGGTTGAGATGATGATACAAACAATAAAAGAAAAATAAAATGTTCACTCAACGACAAGCATCCTCGTTAGGCGTTAAGACCATATTTAGTGAAATAGACAATTTTGACTCAGCTTATTTTTTTCGCCTGTTCCGTATATCCATACTGGTAGGGACATAAGGAATAATTTCCTCTAATCGGTACCAAGTTGACAGCACTCCTCTAACTTACTAGTCAAACGTAATATAAATCTATACAATATTTATATTTGACTGGCCGGTTGGCGCAGTTGGTAGCACTCTGCCTTCTGAGCCGCTGGTCCCGGGTTCCATTCCCGGACAGGTCAAACATTTGTGTGTATGAACATTTCTGTTTGACCTGTGTCTGGGTGTGTATATGTATATAAGTATATATATCAGTCATCAGGTTACCATAGTACAGGCTCTGCCTAGTTTGGGACCTGAAGACCTTGTGTGAATGTTGTCCCATATTATTATATTTATTATGTGTTTTAAGTATTACCACATAACTTACGTAAATGTGCGTTGAGATCCAATATACTAATACTTATAATAGATACATATATCTATATTTTTACATGTATTTCCTCATTTCAACAATACAGTTGATCGATTTTGATTCATAATTCTGTATACACAATATAACTTTGATGTATAAAATACAATTACGTACGACTAGCATTAACAAAATTATAATTAATGTCAATAAAAAACTTAATAAATGATAAATATATCATTATCCTCCTTTACGCAAAAAGTCGACTGTAGAGAGAATAAACGAAAGACTAGGAAGGTACATGGGTGAAGTGATCGGTAGTGTTGGAAGAGGAAGGCCTAGACAAAAGTTCCGAAATCAGATTGAGGAAGTTCTAAGAAGGGCCATGTCTATAAACCGACGCTGTATGATAGTTCTGGTGAGCATGAATGAAGCGAGAGAAGTGTCAGCAATTGGAAGGCTGGAAAGAGGCTTAAATGTATGTAAATAGTCGAATTTCTCGACCTAGATTTCTGGCATGTACGATCTAAAATCTGGCAGCTTCTCTCTTACTTGAAAATGGGCATACTAAAGTAGAGCCAGATAATATGATATAAATCTAAATTATTAACACTACACATTCAGATCTATACAAATACATGCATGAACTTAATAAAAACAAGAGCTTATTTTAACAACACTGATATTGTAAAGCAGAAATGGATGGAAATCGGAAACAATTAAAATTTAATATTTTAACATTTCTTTCACTAGTATGATTTAGCATCACGGAGTAATGCAAGCTATAAATATATTTTTATGAATTGGCGATCCCTACTAAATCTCCAATAGGTACCTACTACAACCCAAGGCAGAGTAAGAAATATAAGTTTTTTACTAGTCCTGAACGCATAACGAGCAAACTATTGTCCGCTCGTAGGAAACCGAGGGCACAGCTAGTTATCTAGACAATTTTTTATTAGACTATGTTCTCATCAAGGTTACGCATATTAGTACTGAGCGTACTCCTCCATTTTTTTATGTTTATCAATTTTTGTTTTCATTAATGATTTTTATTGACAATAAATAACTAAAAATAAATAATTCTTGTATATATACCGGCCTTTCAACTTAAATCAATCACCCCTGGTGCTGTCTTGGTCCAGTAATATGTGATCCTTTAAACAGTACTTACGTAAACTAAGGACTTAACATATTTTATCATACATTTGTCATCACCCAAATTAAATACAATACTAATGTACGCAAGTTACACGTAATTTATATAAATAAACATATTTTGTAAATTTAAATACGTTCTCTAACCCGTTATTGTCTTTTGTTCGATCAGAAAGCTTATGTACTATAGTATGGTATAGTTATGTAAAGAAATAATGCTGCCAATACATTCACACATTATTATTTTCCCCATACAAATATTACGAAACTGTGGATGGCAAAACAATGCAAAAAAACAGAGAAATGCGCTTAGTCACGCGTACCTACTTGGCAGTCGTGTCTGAAAACAGTAAACTAAGTAGGTACCTACTATAACAAATGCAACTATCAGTATTACAAATTACAGGCCACGGCTAGACATAACCTCCACTATTGATCTTCACAGGGGTCCCGGTCGGTCGGAAGGGGCCTGCTTCGTGCTTTCTCCCAAAACCCATGCCTGGTCATCTATATTCCTTATCAACGGCCGTCCTACGCTGCCAGTCCGTGGATTCCACTTTACAACCTTCCCATCTTATTAAATATTGATATGTAGCATGATACAAACATTTGAGAAATTAATAATTCGATTTTTATTTCAGACCAAAAAACTCCATTCGGGGAAAATAATTAAAACACTGAAATGAAATTATTCATAAATTCCACTCAATTACTTGTTTAAGAGCCATGACGCTCGGCTTGAGAACTGCTACCCAATGCTCACGTGAGTATACATTCTCAGCTACAACGGTCAGGAAACTTAAAGCTCCCACGCATGCGGCTCATCAGAAACGCCGTTCTTTTCTTTGCTTGCCTCTACAGGTTTATAAATCAGTTTCAATCGCAACTTATTAATTCGTGCTAGTAACTATGGCATATTCTGTAATACCGTACTTTAAGTCATAATTAAACGCTACTCACATGATATACAATGTTCCTAAGATACCTGGGAGTTAGTTGAACTTTTTTATTACGTATACCTACTATCAAAGAAGTCAAATTGTCTACCAATTTAAGCTAATATTAAAGTTCACCTTCTAATTTCTACAAAGAACAACTGCAAAGACCTAGAATTGTCCCCATATTAAATCTACATTGATGATGATGGTACATTGTCTGAACATGTCTATGCTTTTTCTAATACTGCAAACCTCTATAACCCTATGTGTGCAAAGTCAAACATGAAAGGACAAAATGTATGTCTTTTTGCACAAAACAACACTTTTTAATTTAACAATTATATAGCTCCCAATTACGATTCTGTTACGATTATGGCCCGATTATTATATAAAATGATATTGCGATAAAATACATTATGCAAACGTCCTATTTTAATTAATAGGATAATAACTAGTTTTACTCTTGATTATAGCCGAATTTCTCAACGTAAGTTTCACGAATGTCCAACTGCCATCACGTGATTTTGCTCACAGATCGCGTACGAAATTGTAATTGCGGTCATTGCCACTGTGCGAGCGTGACGCAATATATTCACACAGAGGTGAGAGAGACAGGCAATAACAGATCAATGTACGAAAATATGCGACTGTAAGTATATTCTGCGAGTGTAATTTATCAGAGTAAAGTTTTTTTTGTCGAATCACACATTTGTCATTGGAATACTTATTATTTTTATTAAATTTATTTTGTACATTTTGTTAATACCTACTTCTAAAAGTTAGACAAGCTCAACCTGTGCAAATATTATGCATACAATCAGCCTAATTTTACAACAAACCTAAAATCACAAGCCTATACAAAAATCGATAAATGCATTCACCAAAATCCCTAACATAGAATTATCTAGATTTCTGTTTTATATTTTCATACAAATTCTTTTTTTCCTAATAATTTATGAAATCAAATATTCATAAAGCACATTAGAACTAGAATCTTAATATCGCCTATCAAACAATTTCCCATTCGCTATCCAAATTTTCGTCAGGCGATAATATAATGCGGTTGTCTTTGTATCCATTCTTTATATCTAATCTTAGCTCCATGTCCTCCAAATTCCAAGTGTTTGGGAGTTTCACCACTTTCGGTATCAAATCTATCGGGTTGATATCTTTCATTTTTGTCACGGGTTTGGATGCGATGGCAGTTTTCTCTCGACGTCCGTCAGTTGTTTCATGTGTGTGAGTTTTTTCTTGATCGTCAGTTTTTTCTTGGGAGTAAATGTTTTCGTATATATTTATGTGTTTGTACGTCGGCATGTGCATGGGACTATCGTCAGCTTTAGGGTCAGGAATACGTTTGGCAGTGATGCTGAGAGATTCCAAATTTAGCATCTTGGCAAGGATTTTTTCTTTCTCTTCGATCTGCTTCTCGAGAAGTTCGTCATTTTCTTGAGGCAGGTTGCTGGAATAAGATAAATTATCTTTGAGATAATAGTTATGCAAATTAAACAAGGTTTATTATGATGTTCTAGGTAATAGACATCAAGCTGAACCCCAGAAAAAGCTCAACGATAGTCAATACCCTGATACCTGCTACCCTGTCCGTCAACAAGATCGAGGCGCGCACATGCTTTACTTGCTGACGTACCATTTGTGGGTGGACCTCCTATGCTGCGCTTTACACTCTGTGGTGTCCATTCAATAAACTTTCGACCCCATCGGCCATTAGTTCTCCGAGATAAGGGCCGTGCCCATTGCCACTTCAGCAAGCTAATCTGAACATAGCATATACAAATACGCTTACGAGTATACTACTACGAGTATGAGGTAAAATAGGATAGCTTACCCAAACACGCTGACGTCCATGACGCACGGGCTCGTATAAACTCCCTCGACTTTCCTAACAGGCGTGGCGAGACGCGGCGTGCTTCCTCCAGACGACGTATCCCTCCGCCTTCTGCGACTACTATGTACCACCTCTTCGTCATGCTTCCTCTCCATTATACTATTGTACAACTTCAGTTTATTCTGTAGCTCTACTGAATTCTCACGCCGTAACTTCTCAGCGTCGCTCGACACGTCTCTAAACTCATTTACGATCGATTCTAGAACATTCCCAGATAAATCTCGAGGTAGATGCTTGATCGGGGGCAATTCGAAGCATTCTTCAGCGCTTGCGACAGCGGTGTCTATGATTTCGTTCTTTGTGAAGATAGATATCGGTTGTTCGAGGACGCTGGTGATGTACGGCACGGTTTGGTCTAGGTGTGTAAAGTCGCAGACTGTGTTCACCGCATGCTGGAGTGAGTTCGTCAGCGATTTGCTCATCGGGTGTGGTACTTCTGTTTGGAACAAATAATTACTTACATTGTTCAATTAACAAATGAGGTTGGGTTTAATGGGTATTTTTAATAACAATCCTAAGTAATATAAGTTTTTAAACTGACATGGCTACTAATATACAAGAAATGACAAGAATTAACATTTTTATTCAAATGTTGTCGTGAGCAAGGCGCATGCAACTGTGAAGGAATTTCTAGATAGAAACGACAACATATTATGATCGCATGAGACATGTTATTGGGATGTTTACCGTGTATTATACACGGTAAACATCCCAATAACATGTCTATAGCATGTCTGCGATACTTCCTTAATCCTTTAAACATATTTGCAACCAAACTGTGACATGTATTAGCACAGTGCTTACGAAAGAATTCTATGATAGTTTTTTTTCACCCGCACATATATACATACATAACAAAACATAAATAAAACGTATGTACAGGGGGCACAGCATACGTTTTTAACCCTGAAGTTGCCTGAGTGTATCTGAGCAGTAGCTATTCTTAAGTCGCTAAGGACTAGCTTCCTTATTGTGTATTTGCTCGTTCACTTGCTCACGTATTTCGCATCTTCGTATCCCGCTCACTCTGCTCGATGACAAACTGTTTTACCGACACATGCGCAAATTTTCACAGAACCACAACACAACAGGCTGCGCGTACTTTAATTATTAGCCTCTTCAGGCGGAGTCCGTCAAGGTACGTACCATCTCAGTTCTGGATATATTGTTTTTAGTATTGTTCCTTTAAACGAGAATATAATTTTCATCATTATTACAGCCGTATGACTCACACAGCTGCAATTATGCCTCTCACATTAACACAATAACTGGTTGAAAGCGGCCTGAATCCAGCTTCGAACTAAGACCCTTCGGTCTCAATAGTGTAACGCTGAGAATAAAGAATACATGTACACCCTTAACGTCACCCGAAACCAGACAGATTTTTTAGCGAGTGAAAGGTATTCAGGTACTAGGTAATGTACAAACTGTTTTGTTATAAACCTATCATATAACATAATTATATATTTTCGCGATAAAATACCTACATAGCTAATTCTTTTTGTATTAAGGTACCTATAACACAAATGTAAAATCATCCGTGTGAACGAACTACACATTATAACTTTTCGACTTTCGAACATATTATTGCGAATAAATCGATCGGGAATTGATCGCGTCGTATTTAGTCATTTATCTACCTCGACGTTTCGACCAAGTAACATTAGTCGCCGCAGTCTCACGAGAAGTCTGTCGTTGACGTCTCGTCGACCTTAATAAGATAATTTCACATCTTGTGAAATTATCTACCTACCTTTAAGAGATCTAAATATGATTTAAATGTTAGAGAATTTTGCCACTAATGGTGTAAAAAGTGAGAATTTTGGAACAGCTCAATCAGCTAACTATTAGGTAAGTTGAGACAGTATTTCAAGCCGAGGCGGTTTCTAACTTGTTCTATAACTAGTGACATGAATGTTCTATCTTTGCTAAGTGTCAGTCAAGAACTAACTTGAAGCAATAGTATCTAATAATAATAGTATATCTAATGGCAGCCCAAAAATTTCGTTGGCACCAGATATCTTGCAGAATATATATTCTTCAAAACCTTATAAAACCTTGTAGAATTGGTTTTATCCATTCCTATATGATCAGATATTCAATGTTAGAGTAAATAATTTACAGTTTATTTGGTAACACTTGCTTAGATTTTAAGTTGACACTTTTTGCTTTCGATTTGTACAACTCATTTGATTTTGCTTTGTTCGATACTCCAATGCACGAATACAGGGTGCCAATTCTCTTATTTATTAGGACTAGCAATCCATAAACAATGCAATATCGATTCAAATGTTATTGTAATAAGGCCTGGTATTGCGCTAAAATAACAATTGCATCTCGATTGAATTGTAGGTAATTGTATTGCGGTAGGAATAAAGTCTGCGTAGCCATTCTAATTTATGCTCCAAATAGAATATCAAAACTTGCACGACAATTCATCAACAATCTATGAGCAATGTGTTAGTAGAATTGATACCCAGTAGTCAACTAAATTGGAAAGCGCCAATCTTCTTACGGATTATAGTACTTCTTATTTTGGAGGTAACATATACTAATGAAAGAAGCGGAGCAGCTGGCCAGCAACCCTGGGCCATGCTCCGTTTCATTAAGGATGGCTCGGGTGAATGCTGACATCGTAGGCGAGTAGTGGGATATGGACGTAATAGATGTTGAAGTGCAGAATAAAAAACTATGTAATATCAATTTGAATAACAATAAGAATACTAATGGAAGGACTCACTTTAAAATAACAGAGCCATTGCTCAATACAAATATACGAAGCACAAATAAAACATGAGAGGTGTAATGTAAACAAAAAATAAAAATGCAAAAATAACTGTTATTATAACGTATATTCATATGGAAGTACAATGGCCATGCTGGTACAGACACACACATACTACATAATAAAAAAAAAACTTATAGATACACTCGCTTGCAGAATTAAGGATAGACTGTTTCGTAACAAATTAAAACATTTTGTTACTCGATAACCTTAACCGACAACGACAACCTATAAACTTACATGTTTATAAAAACACATCGGCAGGAGAGAACCCTCTTTTGACCAATTTGTACAACGTACATAAAACAATACTCATTAATTTTGCGAACGAGTATAACAAATCCTATACATTAAAAAGAAAGGCGCATTTAGAAATATTGTATAATCTCTTTAAATAATATAGGCGCAAATGCAATATGACCAAACGCGTCATTGTTTTTAATGGTGGTCATAATATAATAATACGTGGTGTACATATTGAATGTCGTAAAAACCATTGCCTACATAATATATAACTACATAAGTAACTAACTACAATATAGCACAACATATACAACCATCCTTTTAAGATACACGAACTCTACATTTTAAAGTTAAGTAGCTATTACATTTTGTTTCAATAGCCAAAAAGCTAAGTCGATAGAAATTTATTTATTTTTAGTCAGTTCAATTATCTTACTTTCCAATGACACTGGACGCGATACATAATTTTAAGTACATTAGTTGAAGAAAATAATTATATACTTAAGAGAAAGTATCAATATCCTCCAGTAATAAAAATATTTTGGAAATTGCGTTATAAATATAAATTCTTTGTCACTACGTCACCTGCATAAATGAATAATCAAACATTGGTCCCAATTTGGTATTAGTTTTAAGTGGCATTTATTCTACTTAATTTACCTAAACTTCTTCTATAACAACACAAAAAAATCTCGATGAGATTAGTGTGCAGTAATTACCAGATAAGTGTAATTACAGAATCAAAGAGTACAGTAACCGGCATAAATACTAAAAATCTAAAATGGTAATATTAAGTCTCACTATTTTAAATTCATAACGATACAAGCAATATGTGACAATTTTGTTCACGTGTGACATAACTATCTGTGTTGTTTCACATCTTTTTTGTCGATAGATATGTCGGAGCGTGTTAGATATTGGAATAGGATGGATGGCGTTAAACATAATGCATAGGTGTTGCTAGTGTCGGACAAATATGACAGATGGCGTTGTCAAAGCGTTTTAGATGTTTAAAGTAGATGGCGCTAAATCTAAAGATGTAGCTAGTACTCGATTGGCCTACTAAGTGGAAATAGGAAACACGATATGATATTCTATTTGGCCAATAAAATGTTAGTTTATGAATAGAGTTGAGTTAGTAAGAACCCCGGTCCCAGCGAACAATCTAGTCGTGGAAGCCGTACCGAATGGACGTTTAAGTAGTACGAAGGGAACCTTTGTTAATAGTGAAGTGAAGTAAGTGTTGCTATCCAACGGGAGTCTCTAGTCGCTATAGTGAGAGACGACAGCTGGACGCGTGCAGCGAGTAATTGTGAGTAATCTATTGTGGTATCTTGTAACTGTGGATCTCTCTATCTCTCTCTGTGCTTTAACTGGAGGAACTTAAGGACCGGAAGTGAGAGAGAATGTTTTCATGATGTAAAAGGGGCCTTTAGGGGCCCTTTTATCACCGTGGGTCACAAGACCCCGGGCTTGCGAGTTCGCTCCACTCGGATAAGGAAGTTATTAGAATGGGAAATGTTAAATGTGTGTTACTGTTACTGCTATGTGATAATGTTACCGTTATTAAATACCATCCGGATATAATACCGGGATACCATCATGACCGCGCTTTAGCTTTTAGCCCTACACGCCGATAGATATATAATGCAGCTTTTGCTGCGTCTTTACGAAATGAAAAAAAAATGTAATGATTTCAATGAATTAATTTAATATCTTATTCTTCAACATATTGATGCTGGCGACTGTACTTGACCTCTTACTGCACAGTGGTTTTTGAAAATAGACTACATAAAGCGACTAATGGCACATAAAAATAGCAATAGATATGCTGTTAATAACTGGTAACACCTTCCTAAAGTTAAGCATTATTTTAAAAACAAACACACACGTGTTCACAACTACAACAATAGTATTTATTTTAAAACGGACGGCTCACAATCATACTATAATTAATTGACAAACTGAAAGATATAGACAAAACAAAAAAGATACTTTGTTTATTTTAAGAGTCATAAAAACCACAACTTAAAGTTTTTATGGAAATACAGATATTGGATAAATGGCTCGCCCGGTTCAATGAATCAATTTATATGCAAGCAACGGGGTATATCTTTACATAAACAGATTAATCTTTTTCCCAGGCCTATACATAAAACAATAATTATTTTCATTTGTTTCATTGATATATCGTAGCTTTCTTGTCTTGCAACACTTACAAACTAACTTCCAAAAGGGAAGAGGTAAATAATCAAAAACTAGTTTAGCAAGTTAGCTTACAACCTATTAAGCACCCTGTAATGACACAAGCCATAATACTTTTTTAATACTATCTCTTCACTGCTCCTATAATAATTTTTAAGTACTGATAAAATCGGCGTTTTAAAGCGCTAACTCTAAGAAATATATAACCCTAACCATCGCCATCGCATGCGATTCGAACCAAAACTATAAATCAGAAATAAGCATGGCATGGAAATAGGGTCGTCGAGTTCAGCCAGTAAAGTCCAGCCATTGATGAACAGTTCCTATTCGTATTATCGTTATGGCTTTCAAATGGATTTTTTAATACAATGAACATGTTTTTTGATATTTTAATGCCCGATTCTCGGGTTTGTACAACTGATGTTAACATAAAATTAAATATATGAGATTAATTTCTGCTCAAGTTTTCATTTTGGAGAACCCATAATGCATGAAATGAAAAAATATCCAAATGCTATTCCTGGCAAGTATACTGAGTGACTTATAATTGTTGCCTAAATCTTATTAGCTGGGATTTATTTCCAGGGAAACACTGCCTAGGCACGATAGATCTCATTTCATTCTGGCAAATAATTAACCTATGTAGGTTGTAGGATTTATTTATTGATGTTTTAGTTAAGGGAATACCACATTCATATAAGGTGACATTTGGGTCGGGGAACACTATTCATGATGTGTTCATTGCACATCATCTAACTTATAGCGTAACATTTAGGTTTAGGGACTATGTTACCCATGTAGGTAGGATAACATTAACGTTTAGAGCTCGCCTTACATATGTAAGGTGACTGAATTTAAGGTTTAGGGTATAATGAACAATGACATTTTCATTTAGGGAATGCCCTTAGCAAGAAGTCAGCGTAGGTTGGACGTTTTGTTAATGGCGCTACATTACCAATGAGATGTTTTATAATAATGATTAGCTTAGATGATCTTTTCAAATGTAGTTGAAAGCTGGTTATAAGGTATCAAACGTACATTATTATCATGTTACCAGTGAAATGTGATAAAAAGATAATCATTTCGATGCACTTTAAATCGCTGTGAAATCAATTTGTAACGACATAACAACTATTTCCAGCCATAAACATAAAGATCTACGTAACAACGTCAAGCAATAGCAATGGTCAAATTATGCTCTATGGAACAGACCTGGCGATATTGCGGCGGGTTCGGGCGCGTGCGCGAGCCTCACCAGCGAGCGCGGACCCTCCAGGACGAAAATCTCGTCTTTGTTCACCGATACAGACAGTATCCTGGAATGGAGATCATATTATTTCTTTATTTATTTACTTCAATTACTTATTCACTAACAGCTTACGCCACGTGTTGGCGTCGACAAAGAAAACGATCTATCGGTATTGACAAAAGTTTATGTGTAATGTATAGTTGACGGTCGCCGTGGCGCAGTGGTCATGTCAATGACATGACTTCTGTGTCTCCGGGACCCTGGGTTCGAATCCCGTCAGGGGCAAACATTTGTGTGATGAGTATAGATGTTTGTCCCGGGTCTTGGTTGTTTGTGTGTTGTGATTGTGTATGTCCATGTCAAAAGATCTTCAACCATAGGGTGATAGACGACATATTTGGCTGTGAATTAATTCAGTAAAAATGTAGATACTTTCCTTTGTGATATACAAATCAGTGTGACTTGTGAACATTTGTAATGTTATCAGTGATCAGGGCACTGACCAAGTTCTGACGTGGGAGCGTACTGGGAGGTTTAATTGATATCTTGGTTGTATAGTGGGTACAGAGTTTATACAGTTACATAACATAATATAGCGTAGTTAGATAGATGTACGCAGCGCAATCATTTACAGATTATGACATGACTTTTTTTTTCGTGTTTATACTGTATAGATCTAGAGTGTGACTACTATCTCACTTGATGGTCAGAGACGATGTTATCACGCTAGACCTAGAATGCTTACTGGCTCTCAAGGACTGCTGCCTGAACACTCTATGTGTTTGGTGACAGTTTTTCAAATTTAAGGTGGTAGGTGGCCAGGCGGGTACTCGAAAGTACCCTACCACCATGCTGCGAATTTGATAACGGTGTTCCCATCACCGGAAGCTGAAGCTGTTGTTGGGGATCGAACCAGCGTCCGTCAGTAGAGGCTACCCCCGCTGAGCTATCATCGCTTCAAATCGAATGGACAAAACGACTGCCGCGATCGCCTAGTATACAGACAACTTAGGAGAAAGGGGAAGGCGAGCGGTGTGCTAGCCCAATAAGCTTTTCCTTGCCCCACAAAGCCTGATGGAAACAATTATGAGAATTTGTTTTGGAGAAATATACTTAAGACACATTGGACTTACTGAGACTAATTAATAAATGAGAGGTATTTTATATATTATATTTTTTATGATTTCTCTAGCGTTAACACTTGTTATGTAGAATGTTACTTTGTCTAGACCTGCAGATATATCTTAGGTTCGGCCCTTTCGGTTGTTGTTCAACGATATTTACAGTAATCTAAAAAAGAGCACGTCATACTGGCTTGAAATAACATGGAAATATTTAAAGTTGTTTTCAAAAGGCGAAATGAATTATGGTCACTAAAGAGTCGAGTAAAACTATCGCCTACCTCCACGGAGATATGTACGAGTACATACCTCCGCAGCTGATCGACGCAGGCGACGGCTTGCAGCGTCCTCGGGTCGAGCACGTAGAGGAAGTGCTCGTTGTGCGACACGAGGAAGTGTTCGCGGAACACGTGCAGCGGGCCCAGGTTGTACTCGTGCTCCGAGTGCGAGCGTCGCTGGGCCGCCGGGTTCAGCAGCTCCGCCACCGTCAGGGGATTCGATATCGCTTCCTGGATATACAAAAGCAGTCAAAGTAAAATTATAGATCTTCAATAATAATATTAAAACTCACGTTCATAATTACTTTACACTGTTTTTTACGAGTATAACGGGGTACTTACGCGTAGTCGATATCACGATCGACAATTGTTTCGGCTTCTTCTGGAAGCCTTCATCAGGATCTTGAGTGCGGTGCGTTAGTCGTAACGTCCCGTCCAGTGCGAGACGGGACGTTACGACTAACGTGTGATCGTGATATCGACTACGCGTAAGTACCACGTTATACCCGTAAAAAACAGTGTAAAGTATAGATCTTCCACTGACAGCAGTTCGAAACGTTATTATCATTTCGTCCGAACACAAAAGAAGAAAATATATAACTGATCTTCACAACACAGGGTATCCTAGTGTGGAGGTCAGGGTTTTGTTTTTTGGATACTTTTAAACAATATTTAAATAAAAAGTGCTTTCTTGTGTGTTAATATGAAACGATTACTATAAATGTGTATCGTATATTGTATTTTATATTTAGTCTATTTTAGTCAAGTTACATCAATGTACTGTTCTTTATTTTTATTATTATTATTAAACTTATATTATTATTATAGATGTCATATTTCACTCCTCTTGCTAAAAAATTACGTCATTGTAGCGTACCCGAATGGGGCCAAAGTAGCATATTTACTTTTTGGGCTAATTTTTTTTAAAAATTGATTGTGTTACCAACGAGCCTACAAAAACGAAAATATATGTTTACTAGGTTTGAAACTTCGCCATCTTGCATAACCAACCAGATTTTCTCAGTATAGCCAGCCTGATTGCTAAAACCTCATTATAACTCTATTTACTCCCACACTAAAACTCGGGTGTAAAACTACTTCCTGTATACTGGCTCGTTTTAGCCCCTTGTATAACAATGTAGGTACTATTTGAGTTCAGTGCACGTTTCGTCTCAGGGCTATGCAGTGGCATTCACTAAACATTTAACAACATTATTGTATAGATTATAGCCTAACAGTGGAAGCGTGGACTCTCAAACTGACGGACGTCGATTCGATCCACACAAACGGCTTAAATTTCCGCTGAAGGCAACACTTATATCAGATTACTAGCATCGTGATAGGGTACTTTCGAGTACCTGTCTGAATAACTGTCACCAAAAACTTCGAGCCGCAGTTCTTTAGGGCCAGTATATATTGTAGATCTGGCTTGATCACGCCGTCCGCCTACAATATCAGTGACCATCAAGAGATAGATGGTGAGATAGTCCCATCCCCGCCCCCATCTCCGAGTAGGCGGAACTACGGTTTCCTCCAAACTCCAGCGTCACAGTACCTTGAACAGTAGAGTCTGTAGCACCTCCCCGCTGGTGTCCGCGCGCCACACCCTCAGCCCGGGCCGCGCGCAGTACACGCGGGCTCCACCCCCCGCACTGCCCGCACCCCCACCCCCGCCGCTCTGAGCGTACGAGTGCTGGAATACTGCTCCTACTGCACACAAACTGGAACAAAACATACATTTCTATGCATGTTGTTAGAATAGTTTCCAGTGCCCGCCTGGCTAAAGCAAACCACCTTTAAGTTTTAAATCTTCATATATTTAGAATATCAATATCACACACTCTTTAAATACCGCAATTTGATGTAACAATCACTACGTGGCATCACTAAACTATATATATATATTAATCATTAGTCATTCTCATCTTGCGTCAAACCAATACGTCCCAATTACGTCGGCAATTGAATTCAGGACAAATTCAGGTATTGTGTTTGTGCATTGTGTGTTATATTGCATTTATAATTTAAAAAATACCAAAAAATAGAACCGACTTCAACACTCAAAAGTGTGAAATAACTTGTCGAAGTCCCATGTACCATGCTCACAATATTTTGATATATTATCTATATTATTATTATGAATATTGGTAAAAAAATTATTTTCTTTACTTTTATAAGTGATACATTAATTTGGACTTTATGTTATAAAACTTTTTATTTCCCAGCATTTTAGTTCGTGTGATTGTAAAAGAGAATCACAACATTAACAGTTACCTCTTCCTCTCGCGCTTCCCGAGCTGGTTGACGCTCCACTTGCTGTCGCGCCGCTCGCATATAATACTCCTGTACAGGCTGGACACCAGTAAACTGTTCTGGTAGTAACTCATTTGCACTATCTCGTGTTCTTCATTCACTATCTCCATCGATTTGCAAAGATGCTGGAAAAAAAACATATGTTTTTAAGATACCAATTTACTATTACCTACTAATATTACAATATATATATTGCAAGCTGGAATAATAATAATAATATGGAACAACATTCACACAAGGTCTTCAGGTCCCAAACTAGGCAGAGCATGTACTATGGTGACCCGATGACTGATATATACTTATATAGATACTTATATATACTTATATACATACTTATATACGTATACACACCCAGACACAGGTCAAACAGACATGTTCATACACACAAATGTTTGACCTGTCCGGGAATCGAACCCGGGACCAGCGGCTCAGAAGGCAGAGTGCTACCAACTGCGCCAACCGGCCAGTCAAAATACAAAAAACAGTGAATACAAAATTTCAGCTGCATAATTTATCTTTATCAACAACAGAATAGGATATCTTGGCGCAGAAGCACATGGAGGCCCGACCCCAAATAATTTGGAAATAGGGCAGGAAGACTAAGAAGTGAATATACAAACTTTGTACGGATCCGAGTGAGAGGCGAACCGCTGCAATTGTAACGCTAACTTTAGCAACGCATTCTAGAATTACTTAATAGATGGATGACAGTCAGGTGGCATTTTTAACCGACTTTAGAAAAAGAAGGTTACTCAACTCGACCGTATATACTTTTTATTTGTGTTCACGGATGACTTCGTCGTTTATGAACCGATTATAATGTTTCTTTTTTTGTTTGTTAGAGTATACAGGAACCGACATCATCACACAAAGGTGTGAAATAACCTTGTCGAAGTCGGTACCTTGAGCACAATATTGTGATGATAGTTGCTTTTGTGAACTATCATGGTACCGACTTCAACAAGGTTATTTCACACTTTTGAGTGTTGAAGTCGGTTCCATTTTTTAGTATTTTTTCTTTATGAGAGCTTCTGTGCTAATAGCTAATCTACTGACGTGGTCATACTGTTCGCACGGTTCATTGTACCCTGGAATGGTAGTTCTGATTGTTGCGGTGGGCAAAAGTCGTTACGCCACGTTGAAGACACTCCGACATAGCGCTACTTGCCTAATCGCAAGCTGATAAGGATAGCGTGGTTAATTACTATTTATATACTCTTACTGATAAGAAGACTCAAGTGTCAGAACGTATTATAACAAAGTAATTATGCAACGCAACTGCATGCAAATTATGCAAATACTAGCGTAAATAAAAGTAAAATAAATATTTCTTTCAAATACGATTTTAAAAACTTCGCTTTATCAAAGAGAGCATAAACTCTCGTTTGTGACACATATGTACATAATATGATTTTGAAGTGATGATAGCTCAGCGGTGGGAGTGTCGGCTGTCAAACTGGCGGACGCTGGTTCGATCCCATCAACGCCTTGAGCTTCCGGTGAAGGTAACGCCGTTATCAAATTTTGTGGAATCAAATCATTGTACTTTCGAGTACCCGCCTGGCTAGCTACCACCCTCAAGTTTGAAAAACTGTCACCAAACACATAGCGTGTTCAGGCAGCAGTCCTTGAGAGCCAGTAAACATTCTAGGTCTAGCGTGATAACATCTTCGACCACATCGTCACTGGCCATCAAGTGACTTAGTGGTAATGCTAGATATACAGTCTAAAAAAATGTGTAGTGCAAAGAAAACATGACTCAAAAACCCACGAAAGCGGTATAAATAGCAATTATCTTATTTATCGTATTGGAAATAAACAACTCTATAACATAATATATCTATTCCTACGGTTTTGTTAATCATATTTTCTTTATATAATTATGTAACCATTCATTATAAGATATACAAGCCTAAATTAATCCAAACATCGACTTATTTGCGAGTAGTTCGGCGTCAATACACACGGCACTAACCAACACTCTGGTTGTACCTTACGACATTAGTTAGTTTTTTGTATTGTAAATCGTATCTATTTTTTCTAGACTTTATGTACTATTACTGTACATCTCCATTATCTGTGGAGGCTTGTAAATGGCTTTTCCTTATAATATTTGTTGTGCTAATTTGTAACTTTAGCTGTAAGCCACCCAATGAAAATAAAATAAATTACTACGTCATTCGGAAACAATTTTAAACTTTATTTAGGTACATACAATAACGTTGACTTTACTGATTGTCTATTCTATGGTAAGAAACCTAATCGCTGTTCCATACGATGGAGAGTTGAATTCCGTGGATCAGTTGACTACAGAATTGATTTGTGCGCGTATTGTATTTACATTTTATGTAAATACAACACTTCATTCGTATGCTGGTCAAGCTGGCTACGGCCGACCGGCTAATGCAATCAACCAGGAATGGAAAGTTAGTCGGTAGCTTTGTAAGGCGAAGCTAAACGATTCGTTACTGTCACGTTCATATTCACTGTCAAAGAGAAAAATAATACTGTAAAATTAAAACCTTACTTGAAAGTCAGTGACGATTTGATGATAGATGAAATCACACTAGGCCAAGAATATTAACCAGCTCTCAAGGACTGCCTGACAAGCCTGAGCACACTGTATGTTTGGTGCTAGTTTTTTAAACTTGAGAGTGGGCGCTAGCCAGACCGGTAATTGAAATTACCCTACAACTATGTTGTGGATTCAAATACAAGGCTAACTATGTTGTGGATTTAAATACAAGGCTACCTATATCGACATCTCGAACCGGGAGTTGGGACCAAACCAGTGACCGTCAGACTAACACCGAGACTCTGAGAACCATGCACAGGTTATATAATGCACGGGACACTGCTACTATAACTTGTGGTTCAACTCCTTATTCTTGCCTGGTGTGTGTGTGTGTACATTGGCCTTTGAGTCCTCCCGACCCACTAAATCATCATCATCTCAGCCATAGACGTCCACTGTTGGATATAGGTCTTCCCCAATAATTTTCCACAAAGCCCTGTTGGAAGCGGCCCGCATCCCGCATCCAGCCTTTTCCATTACACTTAAAACTAAATTTTTAAATGATATATTGCTTATTGATTATTGCTATCAAAACCAAGCACATGTTATTTTAATGTAAGCAACTGTAGTAAAATACTTATATAATGAAAACTCACCATATAAAAATCTATTTCAGTCATTATAATCACGCCGTTTTTGTCACCGGAAAACAGTCTCATTCCATTTTTCGACCATTCTATTGCAGTTACTTTACTCTTGTGAAGTTCTCCTATTGTATACCTGCAAAAAACATATTCATTATGTTCATTTAAGCATCAAAATCCCAGTTCGTTTCTGAGGGTTATGACATTATTTTTTGGGTTAATACACGGTGCGGACCATTTTGCAATTCCGTTACTGTCAGCGCTAATAGCGATTTAGACTTGGTTCAAATCAGAAATCACGATAATATCGCTCACGGCATTGTCAGCACGTTATTGAAAACGTTCATTAAGCACGGTCCGGCTTTTGTTATTTTTTTCTAACTTTAAATCTCAAGAAAAACATAAATACTTCTATGTAATTTGTCAGTTGGTTTGTTTAGTTGTTCAGATACTGCTGATATTGCTGTTTCAGATAGAGCAGCAATATCAGTAACCAAAAAATATGGGAAACTCGACAAAAAGATAGCAAACATTACATATTTGTTTAAAAGCTGACATGATCGAGAGTCTATTAAAGACTCTCGTTCATGACACCTTTTAAACAAATAATTTTATATTAATCAAGCAAAGCTACCTTTCCACTTTAGGCTCGACCTTCGGTTTAAAATTGTCAGGAATGTTCTCAGGGTGTTCCTTGGGTATTTGGAACACGGTGACCTGCCCCGCCGCGTTTCCAGCGCCTACCATATAGTCCACCGTGCTTACAATCTTCACATACGTTATGGACGAATTGGATGCCTGCAAACATAGAATTAACAAAATAGTGCGTGGAGTCCCTTCGCGCGGAAAAAGTAAAACTTCGTAATGTGGAAATGAAATTAAAGGCGTTGAAAATTTAACGCAACAGTGCTTTCATACCCCTCCATGGTAGCGTTAAACGTTTATCGCAACCTTTTTGGAAGTCGCATTAGAAGTTTCACTTCATTTAAGAAGACGTATATTGTCTGGAAACTTACGTCGAATGCCATGAAAAGAAATGAAAAATCCAATGCACCTGCGGAAATGGAATGTGTGAAAAGGAAACAAAGACCAACTGATAGCTATTATCGCGTAAGCATCCGCTAAGAACGCATTACTGAAAACGTAAATGTCTTGTACTTTTACTTTGTACTTGAATATGTCTAAGGAGGGAACAACATTTAAAGAAGTCGATGAATATTGTTGGGTTGACGGGAAAATTATAGTAGCTAGGCGCGGTTGGAACCGCGGGATCCAGCTAGCGTAAGTTATGATGAAATAAGATACATTTATTTGTAAGAGTTTTGGTCGAGTACAAATAATAGTCGCAAAGATCTTAATTTTATTTTATGTCTATTTTTTCCATCCAAATGCTACCTAAAAGGGCGTACAAACATTGATAACATTAATAAGATTAATGGCGGTCCTCAAAATAAATGATAACCTAGTTTGGGGGTCAAAAATATCTTAAACTTGTAAGTGAGTTTAAGTTTATTTGCTATAAATATGAAAGATTAACATAGTAATAAATGGTAACTATAAAATAAAATAAAACTATACAAGGCGTGTCATTTTGGTACCACGTTACAAAGCAAATATAAAAATAGCAAATTGGCCTCAACTCAGCGTTGTGCTGATCTTACGATCAGCGCTGTGCTGATCTTACGATCAGCGCTGATCTTCCTTTGAAGCCATTTCGCTGACATCAGCGACGGTTATACAAATTAATTGTTATTCAAATAAAATGTCTTAAGGCGCTGTGAGTAGACAAACCACTATTTTTAAAAATGTATTTTAAACCATGTGTAGAAGACAGAGCTTTGGTTTTTTCAGTTTTAGTATCTTTGGTTCAGCATAAAGGAACAGTCAGGATTCAAAATCCGGTTAAGTAAAGTTTTCTCGATAGTTTTAATTTTTGAAAAATATGCTTTTCAAAAATTAAAACACGTATATCTTACAAAATAATAACAACATTCATATGAACCTTACTTTGTTTGATAGATAATGGCATTATCTAGGAACAATCAAGATTATTTTTTCAATATTCATTTCTGTTGATTTTATATGAATTTATTTCGTTAAATTCTTAGTGCCGCGCGGGATCACGTGATCTCAGCTGGCTTACCCGCGCTGCTCTCCACCCGCGCATTCCTCCCGTGACCACTGTCAACGTCGGACCTGTGCTTGCATCGCTCTGCCTCCTAATATTATTATTTTAACATCTGAATACAAGGGGCTCTAACATATCTGTCCAAAGAAAGAGCGCTCATGTAGTATAGATAGCTCCTGTTGTATCCCTATAGAGAGAACATTTATTATGTACCTTGCTAACGCCTGATAGAACACACAATCGAGCAATCGTTAGCCGAGTAGCGCCTGATTGCTTGTGTGAGCAACAATATGATACATTTATAAAATATATACAATAAATAATATATGAATATTTACCTACGTTTTGTACGAAGGTGTATGATACAACTTTTTATTATATTGATTAGCCTGTTGTGAATAGTGCTCATCAGTGACCATATTTTTATACTTTATAATCTAGCGTTTGACAAAGTTATCTCACTTGGACAGTGACGATGTGATCGAATGTATAATCACGTTAGACCAAAAATGTTTACAAGGCCTGCTGCATGAACACACTATGCGTTTTTTGAGAGTTCTTCGAACTTGTGGGTGAAAGCGAGCCAGACAGGCACTTGAAAGTACCCTACCACCATCCTGGAAATTTGATGTCGGTGTTGCCTTCACAAAAGCCATTCGCGTTTTTGAGGTTCAACGTAGAGGTAGACGGTCGCCGTGGCGCAGTGGTTAGTGTCTTGACATGACTTCAGTGTCTCTGGGACCCTGGGTTCGAATCCCGGCAGGGGCAAACATTTGTGCGATGAGTGTAGATGTTTGTTTCGGGTCTTGGATGTTTGTGTGCTGTAATTATGTGTGGCCATGCCTCCCGCGATACAGGGAATCCTAGTGCGGGGGTCTGAGTGTGATAAAAAAAAACCAGCGTCCGTCAGTTTGACAGCCGATGCTCCCACCGGCTAGGCTTGTCATTTAGTTGGCGTACTGAAAAGTAGTCATTTGAATAATCAAAAGGTTAAAAACTTTTGTGACAACCCGTGTGAAATTCGTGGATAAATCACTCAATCACAAACTTGAATGTATTAGTACTACAGTGTGTAGTAACATGTATTCTCTAGTCCCCACTCGTTACTCGTCATTCTTTTTCACTTTCTCTCTAAATATTTAAAAAAAGGTAGTTCTCAATGCAGCTGTATCTTTTCCTTCTTTTTTGTTTGTTATATGTGATGAGCATTGATGTTTGTCCCGGGTCTTGTCATCAAAGACACAGCGTGTGCAGGTCGTATTCCTTGATATCCATTGAGCATCTACGTTTAGTTTGAATTCACTAAAGACCACATCGTCACTGACCATCGGGTCAGATAACATAGTTGTCAAGCAAATCTATAAACTATCGAGCGTCAATGCAATTTATTAATCAATCAAAAACACTTTATTGAACACAAAAAAAGAAAACAAAATGAAATCGTAAATATAAAAACACTGGTGGAAGAATTGGTGTCCTTACCGCTTTGAGAAAATTTATTGTTATTCGCAAGGCTTATTTCGAAACCTATAAATACCTCTTTCTGTCACATGGAAACACCGCTCTTTTTGAGTTTGAATACCTACATGTGAACGCTAATTAAAAATAGTACTGCTTTAATTATATTTTATTATGATAGTATTAGGCTTACGTAACGAACAACTGGACTAGATACAACTACAGCCAACCGCACACCCAAACAGTCACTTTTGTAGTTGCTTATACGGTAACTTTATTTGACTCTTACGTTGACAAATAATAAATAAACCTGTAACCCTGATTAATGACATTATGACTATGATGTAAACTCGTAGGTAAAAACGGCAGAGTCGCGTTTTGTTGATGAGGGCCATGCAATGATATTATATGTTTATATGAGGTATAGTAAAACATCATTGGGGCCATGCGTACCGGCAATATCGCAACTTTTGAGTTTTCGGCCACATAAATATTTCACTCATTTCATCATCATCATCATCTCAGCCATAAACGTCCACTGCTGCTTATTTGGTGAAATCAAATCTCTGTCACTTGGTCATTTTTGATTCGATGAATAAATTCAAAACACAGTATTTATTGTTTTTTTATCCGACTGCGTTTACAGCCATAAATCTGCATACGTAACAAAAAACGTAAGTAATCGTCATTAGAGTCCACTTTTCAATATTGTGACGGCCATATTATCATCGTCATAGAAAACAAATAAACGTCACGTCAAATAATCAGTCAGTCCGAAGCAACGAATTAAGAAATTCGAAGGTTCGGCTAATAGGTTCGTGGCGTAGCGGGCAGAGCTCTGCTTGTAATACCGCTGGCCCCGAGTTCTATCCTCAATACCGCCGAAGTACTTTTTGAACGTTTTGGGGTTCGGTGGAAAGTTCTGGACATAAGTGAACATTATTCGTGAATGAGAAGTGTATAGAAAAATCTAGAGAAACAAATGACTAAAATAAATGAAGATTCTAGGAAGATTCAAGGAAAGGCGATCGAAATTATGACGATCGAAAATATTATGACAATCGAAAATAAATAAATATCGAAATTAGGGGTAAATAAGAGGCTCCGGACGCCGCCGTGAGTCAGTTGAGTTTGAGACAAAGTATAAGAAAAAAGTAATAAAGTAAAATAAAAAGTTAAGTGAAAAGTAAAGAAAAGTGCCAAAAAATGAACAGTAACAGTGATAAAGCATCAGTGCTAAGTAACAGTAACCAGCGTGTGCTCTCAGTGACTGTGACTGTAAAGATACTCGATCCACAGGACTCTCTCGGACTCTGTACGTGGTAAGTCGAGTGAATAAATTGTCACTTTTGTTGCAAGTGTTGTTTCCTTCCAATCCCGTACCCACTTCCGTAACAATATCATACACATGCATACGAATGTGTCATGTCATAAATAAACGTATTTTTCTTTCTTTCTAATAGTAAACGAACAAATAATAATTAAAATAGACCGAAAAATGGAACCGATATGATAGTTCAAAAGTAACTGATATCAAAATATTGTGCTCATGGTACCGACTTCGACAAGTTATTTCATACTTTTGAGTGTTGAAGTCGGTTCCATTATTTGGTACAAAAATTTTTTTCACTCTTTTTCTTGACCTTTGTTACTCATGGGATCAATTGTCATTGTGGTGTAGGTATGTTCACAGATGTTTTCACACACTACTATAATATCGTCTAGGTATAAGCATGCATTTTTCAGTTTCTGGAGTGTACCTAACTCAAAGAGTGCTTGTCCGATTTTGATGAAATTTAAATGGGACCACACGGGAAGCACCAGCTTTCAAATAAAAAAAACCATAAATTTTTTTTTACCAAAATATGGAACCGACTTCCACACTCAAAAGTATGATATAACTTGTTGAAGTCGGTACCATGATAGTTCAAAAGTAACTGATATCAAAATATTGTGCTCATGGTACCGACTTCGACAAGTTAGTTCATACTTTTGAGTGTTGAAGTCGGTTCCATTATTTAGTAAAAATTTTTTTCATGGGATCAATTGTCATAATGGTGTAGGTATGTTCACCAATATCTTCACCTGCTACTATAATATCGTGTAGGTATAAGCTCGCATTTTTCAGTTTTGACTTGTAAGTCAAAAAGTACTCACCCGATTTTGAGGAAATTTAAATGAAACCACACGGGAAGCACGAGATTTGAAATAAAAAAAAAACGATCTAAATCGGTTCACCCAGTCGGAAGTTATGCGGTAACAAGCACAAATAAAAAAATATAAAAAACATACGGGTCGTTTTGAGAACCTCCTTTTTTTGAAGTCGGTTAAAAATCGGTTCACCCTGTCGGAAGTTATGCGGTAACAAACACAAATAAAAAAAATATAAAAAAAACATACGGGTCGAATTGAGAACCTGCTCCTTTTTTTGAAGTCGGATAAAAATCGGTTCACCCAGTCGGAAGTTATGCGGTAACAAACACATATAAAAAAATTTTTAAAAAAACATACGGGTCGAATTGAGAACCTGCTCCTTTTTTTGAAGTCGGATAAAAATCGGTTCACCCAGTCGGAAGTTATGCGGTAAAAAACACAAATAAAAAAAATAAAAACATACGGGTCGTTTTGAGAACCTCCTTTTTTTGAAGTCGGTTAAAAATCGGTTCACCCAGTCGGAAGTTATGCGGTAACAAACACAAATAAAAAGAAATAAAAAACATACGGGTCGTTTTGAGAACTTCCTTTTTTTGAAGTCGGTTAAAAATCGGTTCACCCTGTCGGAAGTTATGCGGTAACAAACACAAATAAAAAAAATATAAAAAAAACATACGGGTCGAATTGAGAACCTGCTCCTTTTTTTGAAGTCGGATAAAAATCGGTTCACCCAGTCGGAAGTTATGCGGTAACAAACACATATAAAAAAATTTTTAAAAAAACATACGGGTCGAATTGAGAACCTGCACCTTTTTTTAAAGTCGGTTAAAAATCGGTTCACCCAGTCGGAAGTTATGCGGTAAAAAACACAAATAAAAAAAAAAAAAACATACGGGTCGTTTTGAGAACCTCCTTTTTTTGAAGTCGGTTAAAAATCGGTTCACCCAGTCGGAAGTTATGCGGTAACAAACACAAATAAAAAGAAATAAAAAACATACGGGTCGTTTTGAGAACTTCCTTTTTTTGAAGTCGGTTAAAAATCGGTTCACCCTGTCGGAAGTTATGCGGTAACAAACACAAATAAAAAAAATATAAAAAAAACATACGGGTCGAATTGAGAACCTGCTCCTTTTTTTGAAGTCGGATAAAAATCGGTTCACCCAGTCGGAAGTTATGCGGTAACAAACACATATAAAAAAATTTTTAAAAAAACATACGGGTCGAATTGAGAACCTGCACCTTTTTTTAAAGTCGGTTAAAAATCGGTTCACCCAGTCGGAAGTTATGCGGTAAAAAACACAAATAAAAATTAAAAAAACATACGGGTCGTTTTGAGAACCTCCTTTTTTGAAGTCGGTTAAAAATCGGTTCACCCAGTCGGAAGTTATGCGGTAACAAACACAAATAAAAAGAAATAAAAAACATACGGGTCGTTTTGAGAACTTCCTTTTTTTGAAGTCGGTTAAAAATCGGTTCACCCTGTCGGAAGTTATGCGGTAACAAACACAAATAAAAAAAATATAAAAAAAACATACGGGTCGAATTGAGAACCTGCTCCTTTTTTTGAAGTCGGTTAAAAATCGGTTCACCCAGTCGGAAGTTATGCGGTAACAAACACAAATAAAAAAAAAACATACGGGTCGTTTTGAGAACCTCCTTTTTTTGAAGTCGGTTATAAAACGGTTCATCCAGTCGGAAGTTATGCGGTAACAAACACAAATAAAAAAAAATAAAAAAACATACGGGTCGAATTCAGAACCTCCTCCTTTTTTTGAAGTTGGTTAAAAATCAGCCCATTGCGAGTCTAACTAGCGCTACGAATTTGGAACAGAGGGCCAAATGCATTCCTACATAGCTCTTTCTCGAGCCGATGAAATTTCGTTCTCGTTGTTCATAAATATGATTAAATCCAATGACTATGAAACCTGTTGGCTAACGGTACACCTTGCGAAAACGTGTCGAGCACGCCACTCATTGGCTACGATGTCTTTCGTCCCATCCTGTTCTGGTATGCGTAATTTCATATCGCTCTATCTCGTTTCTTCACCCTATTTTAACGCTTGTAGAATGTTACTTTGTCTACAGGGGCAAAAATTCGACAGTTCTGTTATTAGCTCGGTGGTGTACCGCGTAGAGCGTGCAATGGCATTTGACTTTGCCTGCAATACCGCCGGCCACGAGTTCAATCCTCAATATCGCCGAAGCACTTTTTAAGCGTTTTGGGGTTCGGTGGAAGGTTCTGAATACAGAATGAACATTATTCACGAATGTTGTGAATGTGTGAAAAAAAATGCAAGTGTTGTTTCCTTCCAATCCCGTACCAACTTCCGTAGGTACCAATACTAAATAAGTGACGCTTTACGCGCCCACTGGCGTGTGGCGCTAAAGAGTTCATACTACGGCTACGATCTAAGCAATCAACAATACTATCGATGGATGTTTTTGAATATTTCTCCAATAAATAATGATACTACTATTTTATTGATAAATTAACATTTTAAATTTGAAAATATGAAATGTTATAAAATAATATTGCAATGGCATTGGCTATTTTGAGACACACAACAGCAATTATGTTCTTATCGTTCAAAGCATATGGCGTGTAGCACTGCAACTGTTTGTTGCAGAATCGTTTTTATCAATGAACGCATAGATTATGCACATGATGATGAATGTAACTATTTTCTAGATATCGAAAGTTACCTACTTTGCGGACTCAAGCAGATATATATATATATATATATATATATATATATATATATATATATATATATATACATATAGCAAAAAGTAGTTATATATTATTATTATATATGTTGAATATGTATGTTAATAAATATATAATATACGTAAATAAATCCTACTAATATAAATGCGAAAGTTTGTGAGTATGAATGTATGGTTGAATGGATGTTTGTTCCTCTTTCACGCAAAGACTGCTGAACGGATTTTGATGAACTTTAGAACATAGATAGTTTATACCCTGGATTCACAAAAAGGTTTATTTTTATCATCATCATCATCATCATCATCATCATCGTTTTTCGTCACCGGACCAAAAAACGGATTTGGGTGAAATTGTGTAAGTAGATACTTCAGGTCCGGGTGTGACACATATGCTACTTTCATCAACATCATCGTTATCATTCATCACCACGACGGATTTGTATGAAATTTGAAACGCAAATACCCTTTACCCTGGATTAACACATAGGCTTATTTTTATCATCACCATCATCACCGTTGTTATCATCACCAGGCGGGTAAAACGGATTTGGGTGAAATTGTGTAAGTAGATACTTCAGGTCCGGGTGTGACACATATGCTACTTTCATCAACATCATCGTTATCATTCATCACCACGACGGATTTGTATGAAATTTGAAACGCAAATAGCCTTTACCCTGGATTAACACATAGGCTTATTTTTATCATCACCATCATCACCGTTGTTATCACCAGGCGGGTAAAACGGATTTGGGTGAAATTTTGTAAGTAGTTATGGCTCATCGGCTATAGAGGGCTATTCTATGGACTCAAGAAACTGAATGTAATATATATGTCAATAAAAATATTTTGTATGTTTATTCTCGGGGCTTATTTGCGAGACAAAAACATAAATGAGGAGATCCCTAGAAGAACTGAAGTCAACGACATAGCCCAGTGGATCAGCAAGTTGAAGTGGCAGTGGGCAGGCAAATATCTCTAATAACCGATTGCCGCTGGGGTCGAAAGGTTCTCGAGTGGAGACCACGAATAGGCAAGTGCAGCATTGGACATCCACCACAAGGTGGACAGGCGACATGACCAAGATCGCAGAAAGGGGGCTGGATGCATGCCGCTTTCCACCGGTCCCTGTGGCGATCTATTATATATTTATGTATATTATCTATTATGGCTGATTGACGGTTACCGTGGCTCAGTGGTCAGTGATTTGACTTCTGTGTTTTTGGGAACCTGGGTTCGAATCCTGGCAGGGGCAAACATTTGTGTGATGAGTGTACGTGTTTGTTTCGGGTCTTGAATGTTTGTGTGTCTATGCCTCCCGCGCCACAGGAAATTCGAGTGCGGGGATTTGAGTATGATTAGAAGAAAAAATATTTTTGATGATAATGACATAAAACGAGATAGTGGTCAAACGCTAGATCTATACACCACCATGGGATTTGAACCACGGAACTGCTAGTCTTTAGTCTGTGACGTCTTCTCCTCAACCTATAGTAGCATATTACGTTGAAATTTAGAAAGACTTATGAAAAACAATATTTTATAGTATAGAAGATATGATTTTATAGTGTACCTATACATGACACAAATTTATTGAATGTAGAACTTATTTAGGTATATTTTGGTTCGATAAACCTTACTTATGCAACACATGTACAGTACTAGTATGTATTTTAAATTATAGTAATACAAAGTGCTAGAGTTCGGAGATTTCTTTCTTCGATAATGTTCCGTTTAGACATTAACTTAGTTACAGTCAAATGGTCCTTTTGAAGAAGTAAAATCGGGATACATATTAGGCCATACAAGAAGCCACGAGGGGATCAGCTAGTCTAAACAGACTATGTTTAAAGCCACTCACATGTTCATTAGCGCCTACCAAAATATGTGGAGCTATATTTTGCCAACAGCTTGTTACCAGGCGTTAAATATTACTCTCTCTTGGAGCCGTGCGTGCGTACGGCGCGAGGCCGGCGGCGCGGTGCGCTGCGACGCGCCGCTTCCGCTACTGTCCTGCTCTAACGCGCGTAAAATACCTAAACATTTGGTAAAAGAGAGCCTTAATTCTAAATCATCCTACTGCTTATTTCTATACTGTGTCGCTGGCGGGGTCATGCTAGTTCACTACAGCTGCGTCCGCACGAAGTATTTCGCGCTCGGCCCGGGACAGCGCTAAATGCCTACTTTTGCGGGGCCACCTGGCCTTAACCTGAGGTGAGACAGCAGCCGTCAAACGTACGCTAAATAACTTAATTTAATAATTTAACCTGTTAAAAAATAATCTGTCTCCTTTTTTAGATACACTCACAACTTTCGCATTTACTAGCTGCGCCTCGCGGTTTTACTCGCGTGGACTACTAGATTGTTATTTTAGTGAAACATGTCGTAGTTTGTTTGTGGAGTGTGTTTTAACCATCATTTTGTCACCGCGCTGTTCAATGGCCAACACTACTCGTTCAGGAAGGAATGCTCGTATCCCGTAAGAAGGAACATCATAGGAATATTTTGTGGGATAACTGAGGTAGCGTCACAACGGTAGTCCGTACAGGTGAAGCCGCGGGGCACACATCATATAAACATTTAGAAGACTTCATAGAAATCACTTCTGTAAATTGGTTCTATGAATTTGTATAAGCCTTTTCAAGTGAAAATAAATCAGTTGTAAGTAGCAGGACGATATTGCTTCTAATAAAATAAGAACCAAAACGAGGAAAAATCGTATTTTTATTTATATATTTTTTATACTGTAAAGATCTAGTGTTTTACCGCTACCTTACTTACTGACTATGTGGTCGAAGATGTTATCACACTAAGCCTAGAATGCTTAATTTACTAGCTTTCGAGGACTGCTAAAATTAAATTATTGACAAGCTAAAATCAATTTAATCATAATTTTATCATTTAATATAGAATGTATGTGCCTATAATTCTATGGTTCATTGTAATTTATATTTAGTCTATTTTTAGTTGAGTTATATTAATGTACTGTTATTAATTTCAAAAGTGCAATGATGCTGCTTTTGTTAGCTATGATCGTTTTGAACAAACTATTTGCCTCTTAGAGTATATTTAAATCTGCCCGTAACTCTTCACAATTAAATACCACAAACAATGACCTCAATACCTAGCAACTCAATCACAGAGTAAATAATCGACTCCGATAAGTTATTGACTCAAGTATCACAAGGTCAAAGAAACTGCCCTGCGGCTGCACTGTGGCTGTTACGTACTGGTTTAAGTACGTGTAATGTTGCGACCACCAGACAACTTGCTACATAATTGTTTCCGAGATTGTATGTAATGCTCTGTGAACGTTGACACTAACTTAAGCCATGTTCGGTTTATATAAGTGTTCGGCAAACTGTGTAATGTGTTAAAGGAATACCTACCAAATAATTACGAGAGCGAATGGAGCCTTCTAGACTTGCATGCTACATCTTAAGCCTCGTTACCGCTTAACATCAGATGAGACAGTGGTCAAACGCAAGCTTATTATGCTTAATAATAAAGGAAACTAGATGTACAGGTACTCCATACAATAATAAAGTAATGCATATATGCTAATCCGCACTTTTGCGGATCATTGGTTGTCCTGTAATCGGCTGAAAACACGGAACATTCCACTTTGACAGTTTATTTTTTATTCAATGCAGTCACCGTTCCTAAGTCTATAAGAATCGAAGACCACTTTTTATGATTAAATTATATTTTTTAATTAATATATTATTTAACTAGCTGTACCCCGCGGATTCACACACGTAGGTTACGGTTTTCCGCTACCTCAGCTATACGCACGGTGACCGTAATTTTATTCGGTTTAAAAAGTAGCTTATGTGTTATTTCAGACTGTAATCTGTATAAATTCGCATAACACCCGTCAGCAACGTCTGCCCGCATTCGGGTTGCTCACGCGGCCATGAACGATGTTTTCCTCCACCTCGCCCGCTGTGCACCTGACCGCCATGCGCGCTGGGCTGCACAATTTTATATCGCCGCGTCGTAATTACCTTTAAAATATGTGACCAAATTACGTAGATTAAAAGACAGTTATTCTATACTTTATAGCGGGCGTAAAAGAGTTTTTCCGACCGCTTTAAACTCTAAGTGAAAAGACCATCTTTACTCGCACTTATAGACGAATCAATCATTGTTTTTCGAATAGAAGGGATGAAAAATATATCGTATTTAAGGTTCACTACTTTGATAATAAGAGCTTACACAGAAAAGATAGATATACATACAAAACTGTATATATATAAAACTGAAGTGGTTTTGACACATTATGAATGCAGAGGGTTCCGTCAGAGGGTTCCGACTAAAGTTTCAACCACATTCCGTGGTTTTTTTCAAGGTGAATACGGGGCGCTCGCGGACGTGGTTGTGGTTCGCCTAGTTCTAGGGTTGCCAGATCAAAAAATTTAAATATCTGGATTAATTTTCAAAATGTCGGGAATTTAGGATTTTTATCGGGATAAATAAGTAGCGAATTAAATATTTTTTAACTTTAGTACTAAACTACTAACTAGATTGATAACTATAAATCTAAACTTAATTGCTTTCATGTAACTATAACTTGTAACAATTTTACAAACACGAAGCTCAATATGATAAATAAAAAGCCAAAATTTCTAAAGAGAGATGAAAATCAAGTAAATATAACTAAAGTAGGTATAACCCCTATAAATAGAAATTTCATGAACATGATAGCAAGAACGCTAACAAGGGGTTATTTAACCCGGCTGCGTAATGTCAATAGAATAGTAGTGTTGTTCGAGCAGCCCCATGACAGCCACTATAACTTTTATTGTCACAATGTGATATATAATACAAACTCTTGATTGGAAATTCTCGTGAGTTTGACACATTATTATATAGATGTAGTATCCGGCTTTACTCACATTTATTACATTACATACAAATTGTACAGTAATCTTGGTTGACATTAAATTTCCTTGGACAACCGGGGTCAGTTTTCTACATTAAATACCCATCAATACATAATAGCCCCACTGGATCAAAAATTAAATATCAGTGAAAAATAAACACCTGTCACAGACTTGTAACGTTTGTCATTGATATCTTGACAGCGACTATTTGCAAAATGATATAGCGCCCCCCCGCCAGCCATTACCCAAGCCATCCCAGCTCCTTAATATAGCAGAGCATGGACTTGGGTCGCTGGCAAAGTTGCTCCAGTGGTACATTTGGTTGTTCGTGAGACAATGATGAGTAAGCCCTACTCAGTCTGGTTGTGATTCTTATACTTTCTGTGGCCTCACAGTGCAGTAGCACGTGTTCCACAGTCTTGTCTTCCTGCATACATCCCCGACATAGGGCACTGTCTGTAGCCCCCTTCTTGTGTAGATGGTAGTCAAGGTCACAGTGACCTGTGACTAGCCTTTAAATGCCTTATTTCTTTTTTTATTTTATTGCATGAGACAATTACTCATTGTGTACCTAGATGGTATAATAAACAAATAAACTTTTTATATAGTTTAGTTAGGATTTGGATATATATTTAAATATCAAACTATCCTTCAACCGCAAACATAATGTTGATGTCAACATTATGTATTCATTTGTTAGTTCTCTCGGAAGTATACCTGGAAGTAACCAATACCTGGCAAGAGAGAACAATGTGGGCAAATTTCTAAGCTGGTGAGCTTGAAAACCAAGCAAGTTACATTTATAAACTAAGTGTTAGTTTTTTAATGACTACTTTTTTATATACTTACACATACTCTTAAAAAAGAAAAAATACTACTGTTCATATATGCACCACAGAGAGAAAAATTACTTTACTCAATTATTAAGTTGAGATTCTTTTGTAGAATGGAAATTTAAAACATTAATGCTGATTTTTCTTTCCACAAGAGTGGCTATAGGCCTATATGAGATTTAATAACATATTTGTTTTAAAACAATCGAAATTGAAATATTTAAATGAACATTATATACAGTATACTACATGTAACAGTAAGGTGATGTTATATAATAAATAGCTTACAGTGCATGCCCAAGAACCAAACCTATCTACTTTGATATTTGTAGTCATATAATTTTAGGCTGTAACCTAAAATTATACTACTACTACTATAGATTACTACCTACGAATGCACTATACACATTTTGCATTTTTATCTGCTAAGTTCTAGAGGAATCCCAGGGCATTGACTCACCTCACATCGAAGCCTCTGGATGTTCCCCTTTTTCCGGTCGTACCAGTATACGAGGCCAACATTGGTACCCAGCGCGATATACTCGCTCACAGCATCCACACATGTCAAGCATAGCTCGCTTGAAAATATCCCTGTCTGTATCCGTGGGGGAATCAAGTTCATAACATGAGAACATGGGGTCCATTCGCGGATGAAACCCTCTTCAGAACCTCCGGCCACTTCCATTTTCAGTTCGTATGGTATGGTGCCACAAGGAACACAACACAAAAGGAGACTATTATATTTTGTTGAACATAACGTACATACATTGCCAACAAATTTAAAATTAATAAAATTCTCCTAATTAAAAATACAAAACACGACAAGCAGCTACCTAATGCAGACCTGTGAACTGCAGACAGCTGACACTTGACAGCCCTTTGCTTGACAGATGTGATGTACTGTGTAAAGCAAGCTGTAAGGCATGAGCACAAAATTTATAGGGTATAAGAGTGAGCTGACAGCTTGAAGCATGAGCTGACTTGAGCTGACAGATCTATGCATAGACTATGCATGGGTACGGTCCAAATGAACACTAATTACAGCAAGAAAGTTCGTTCAGAAAGATTATTTTGTTATTAGGGCGTTCTTCACCTCGTCCTTATCCCACACTAAGTAAGGTCGCCACAACATGTTTTTTTCTTCCATTCTCTTCTATCATTGTCTGTCTCTTTGTTATCTCAGTGCTCACAACCTTCATAAACATAATCATAGTCGGGTCGAGCCTTCTTCGGCCTTTCTCTACCTCCATATCCATCCACATCTTATTTGTTTTTTTTCATTGAGAATAGAATAGAATATTCGTTATTTGCTTAAAATGTAGGTAACATTCTAGTTTGATATAAATAAGTTAATACAGTACCGTGTACGTTTTGTCGCTATGACATTTGAGACTTGTTATATTAAGTTAAGCATGCTACAATAGACTTAAGTATAAAATGGCAATTTTGGATGTTTTAGTCCTCATTTTGCTGGTCTTGATAGACAAAACACAAGACAACACTTTAAGCGACATAATTGTAACTATAAATTAAGTCTTTAGAGCTATCTTTACATTCAATGTGACTTCTTACTATGACGCATCGTAATGTTATGGCGTACTAGTTGGTGGAAAAAAAAAAACATACGGGTCGAATTGAGAACCTCCTCCTGTTTTAAAGTCAGTTAAAAATGATCACAGGGTGCAAAGTTGCCAATCTTACAATAGCTCTCTCGCTTACTCTACGTGAGGACCCGTGTAATATGAAGGAAATTATGGCGCTATGTAGACACTAGTAGCACCCCGAGGTTTTATCCGCGTAGTGATGATTGATGATGATGATGGAAAGTAGCATTAAAGTCAAGTATGTGTTAATTCAAATTTGTGATTTAAAGCGAGATTTCCGCGAGTCTCGGACAATTACGTTGGCACAAATGCCAACTTAGACGAAGTTGGTATTTTTAGAATCAAGCTTTAACTTGATTAAAACTTTGTATAATGAAAATTCCGTGGTGCCGGCCGTGCCATACGTGGCCATGCCGTGGTGGTATCGGCCTAAAATAGTACTCCTCTCTTCCCGCGACTGCCGTAAGAGTTGGCTAAGGGACCACGTACCAGAAGGTGGGCAGCAGCGCCTCCTGAGGATTGGAATTAATCAGAAGGCGCTCGCCAACGTATCTACGTACACTGTAGCTAGTATTGGCAAATCCCCCCCTATATGGGGGAGGCATATGACCAGCAGTGGACACCCCATGGCTGATGATCTGATAATGCAAATTCTAACTCTGCCTAATTTGCTTTTGATCAGGATTTCGTTACACGAGATTTAGCGTATTTAATCCGAACTTTAAAGCAAATGGATCTTCGGCCATCTTACACCAACCAAATTATCCGAGAAACTTAGATCAAATTACAACTTTGGCTTGTTATTTATTGATTTAATCCAAGATTTCGGCAAAAACTAGGATAATAATTGTCCTTGGGTCAAGTGGCCTAAAGGTGTAGTGTTCAGGTTTGCCAACATGGAAAATTTTTAACTGTATACTTGTCATTTACAATACATCATCTTGTCAACTATCCTTTCACGTTGTGTGGAGGAAAGGGCTAGGGGCATTTTATTACGTTTATTTGTGATTATTTCAGTGAGATGGCTGAGACAGCTACCGAAATCCCAATAACTATTGAGGAGACTGTACGGGAATCCTTAAAAAATGTGACAGACAAGCCCGTAAACAGCATTGAAGGCATCGCGATTGCTTATTTGAGTTTAGTGATTATGGCGATATTACCGATATTTTTCGGTTCTTTTAGATCCGTGAAGTATCTGAAAGAACAAAAGGTGAGCGGGATGTGATCGAGATGAGAAGATATAATTATGAGACATTTTCTATAAGAGTTGTGTCGTCTCCAATAGGAAGACGGCACGTTAGGTCTTCGTGGCATGATGTGTATAAACGCGTGTAAATGCGATTGAGACATGTTGGGGTCAATTGCTATCACCGCAACATCTCGGAACCATGGGTTGGTGTGGTCGTATCACTAAACTGATTCTTAAAATGTATACCTTGATCTATACATCTGGATCCAGATTTTGGATGATATGTAAGCATATAATATCCTACTTTGGCACAAAAATAGTGCAATCACCAGATAAATAATAATCGACTGTCGCCGTGGCGCAGTGGTCAGTGACATGACTTGTGTTTCCGGGACCCTAGGTTCGAATTCCAGCAGGGGCAAACATATGTGCGATGAGTATATATGTTTGTCCCAGGTCTTGGTTGTTTGTCTGTTGTAATTGTGTGTGTGTCCATGCCTACCACGACACAGGGAATCCTAGTGAGTGTAATTAAAAAAAAAAATAACATTACCTCTATCTATCTATAACAAATCCCATAAATGTATATAAAACATCAAATCAAGCCCCTAAGTGTAGTTGCTCTATTGTGACTGTGCCTTAAACATAGACCTCCTAATTTGATTGGTTTTTTTTTGGGAGTGGTATTTGCAGCAGTGGATGTCTTATGACATCACTGACGACAACCATAACTGAAACAGTTAATACTATTGGTAGTGATTCTCTTGTTCAACCAAACTAAACTAAAATTCTGAAAAATGGCTATGATAAGGTCCAAATTAGTATGACAATACTAAAATTAGCAGGTCATAAAATAAGTTGCCGCTTATTTGGTGTCAATTTAAACTACCCATGATTAGCCATCAGTAGAATAAAACTCATCTAATATAAAGGATAGCATTGTATGGAGTTATAGAAATTTTAATTTTAGTATAATAAGAATATGAGCTATTTCATTTTAAAGAATTTTAGTGAATTTTAGCTAGTTCGAGTGATGAACAGAATGGGGGCCAATATATGACAATTTTTGATTTGAAATTTGATCAATTGATCTTTAACTCTCTCTTTGTTTCAGTATTCCACCATCAGGTTTTGGTCTAAAACACTTCTCATTGCGAAGTAATGAGTGTTAAGTAAATATGAGTTATAGAATGGCAACTAAAGTTTACATCAAGTAATAGTAATTATGATTTTGCCAGAATTGTGCCTGTTCCAAAACCTCACAATATCCATATGAAGTTTTAATGTGAGGTTTAGGAATAAGAAAGCCTAAATATTGAGAGCGAGACAATAATTAAATTTTGTTGTTGTCAATGATGTTTAGGATCTAGCTACTGTAATATTAACTGCATCTGTTATGATTACTCTAATTTACCGATTTGGTGTTAATATCCATTAAGGAACACTGAGCACTATACCTAAAATGTGTGGCTGTACTAGGTCTTGCAATCATCAAAGCAAATACCTTATGCAGAAATAACATTTTACTCTGGCTCTGCTAATTAATATTACTTCGCTAAAGTCATTTGAAAGCTATTAAAATGGAAAATCTGTTTTCCATGGCAACCAACTGCAAGGCTATTAATTAAAATTATATTCAGTAAGATAAATTTGCAATAAAATTAATATACTAGCACTGCATTGCTTGTCTATAACTGATTTGTTTTATTGATTTCACATATTTTCACTTTATAGTTTACTTGGAGTGCATTACTTCTCTAAGCCTTTGTTGTAGCAGATCAATTACTCCAATTCAATATGGATGTGATATCACTTGTATTGTAATCCCAGTGGGGCTGTTTTGTTTATATACATTACTCTAGAAGGTGTTTAATTGTATAGCAGTAGTTGCTGAAGGGATTTGGCTGTATTGGTATTGGATAATGTTTTTTTGTATATAACCAAAAAATTATAATAAATATTTAGTTCTTAAAATTTTTCGTACCACAGGATGCCGGAGAACGCACGGAGACAATGTCCAACCGGGATGCGCTGATGTTTCCTGTAATTGCATCCTGTGCATTGTTCGGCTTGTATGTGTTTTTCCAGTTCTTCTCTAAGGAGTACATAAATCTACTGCTTACTGGATACTTCTTCTTCCTTGGCGTGCTGGCGCTCAGTCATCTCCTCAGGTATGCTGCATTTATGTTTATGTATCTTTACTGATAATAACATTTTTTTATACTTCTTATTACTATTACTCCTTGTTGAATTACCACTAATTTTTTTTTATGGTTATAAGTTTATGTTTGTCGGCTGTTTTAATTAAGGTTTGATTTGAGGTGATGGTTGTTTTAGATTAAAACATTGTAGTTTTGTGTTACTTCATAGTACAGACCATTCTGAACTAAACTTTTTTATTTGAAATAGAATGTTGAGGTGAGAAAACATAACCCCTCTTACAATTATTACTGATTGGCAGTCCATTGCATTATTGCAGTGACTGATCTTCTATCTCAAAGCAGTACTTTACTGTGTATACTGTGGTTAAAGTGTTTGTTCGTTTTTGAAATTTGAATGTCATAGTCAGTTTATTAAAGTGGTATATGTTACTATAACAAACTCAACTTACTCAAAATGCGGAAGAAGAATTTTAGATGAACAACAAATATCTATGATTGCTATGACAATGCCTAACATGCAAGTTATATTAACGATTATAGAAATAGAAAAGTAGAACATTGAGGGTTTGAACCAATATAGTCAAGTCAAGGAATGTCCTCATAATATGTCCTTGTAAATGAACCTGGGCAAGGGCACATGTACTGCTTACCATCAGATGTTGCAAGTGTGAGTGATATATAAATGCAAAATAGCTATAGGAAATAATAATAAAACACCTGAAATGAAAGAATATGATAAATGTTTGCTAACTATGTAAGTAATATGAGTTTTGTTTTTCCTTATTAGCTTGGATTTCTCAACACATTTTCTATTGTACATACTGAAAAATCATGCCTAATAAGAAATATAAAAAGCTCAAAACTAAACTAATATGTGGAATATGTTTAGGAATGTGTTGTAGCTATGCACAATGGCCATAATATGTTGAATATTAGCAGTTGCAGAAATATATAGTAATGTTCAATTATATGGAAATATGGACTGTAAAATCAGATGAGCGATAGTTTGTCGTGACATAGTTTGCTATATAGTTAGTCGTATATTTTCACACCAATTAAAACAAAGTTCTACAAGGTTTTCATGCTTAATGCGAGAAGAATGAGAAATTACGACCACTTACGATTCAATTCTCTAAACAAAATTTAGTAGCACTCATCGTGACACATACAATTGGTAGTTTAAATTTGCAACATGTTGTTCAATTGTTTATATAACGACAATAGGAACGATCTGAGGTGCAGATGACTTTACAGAGGCTCGGGGGTGTTTACAGGCAGAAGGCGCTGGACAAATCTTGATGCGTGTTGATTTAAAATATAACAAAAATGAACTTTACAGAACATTACTTTCCCGTTTGTATACTTTTTAATTTTCTTTCTTCTGGTGTAAAACATAGTTTAAGCGCATGTGTTACCGCATGGACTACGGTTTTACGTTACTTCAGTATCTCGCGGATACCGATATTTTTTTCGGGTAACCATCTGATAAATCCAAACTATAACTTATATTTGTGCCAAATTTCTTACATTTACGCTGACCCATTCTGTCGTGATTGTGTTTATGTATGTTATGATCAAATTTTTGAAGGGAAAATAAAAATAGTCACAAAACGAAAGTGGGACTTCCTCGACGTCCTCGACATCCACGACTACAGAAAGTAGCCGTGGTATAAAAGCGTAAATAGAAAAGTAAACCTTCCTTCATTACAGATACATCTGAGAGGATGTTTTTTTATATTATGTATCTTTTTTTTATTCAACCATAGCGGTTAAAGTACTCATCAGATTTTGATAAATGAGGCATCAATGTATTCGCTATTATGATCATAATTTTATAATATAACATTTTTCGCCAATCGGGTTATAATTTCGACGTAAAGTGGCTAGTTTATCTGTTTTTCACTAATATTTTTCGGGGAGTGTGCTTCGGGGCTACATAATTTTATTCCTCTTGCCTTATTCCATGAAAGAATGACCAGATGAACGACAATGGGATAATATGTCCATACATGGTACCTGCTTCACGTTCCAACTTGACTTGTCGCACGAAGAATTTTGCTTTGACATTTATAATGCGTGAAATTAATTGCCTAAATCTGTGTTCCCGCATTAATACAATCTGGGTGTCTTAAAGACGCAAGTGAATAGGTGTATCTAAGCAGGCGTTATTCACCGTAGACCACACCATCACTTAACATCGGAAACCCTTCAGAATCCTTCGATAACTAACCGAATCGATTTGGCTATGGATAAATACCGTACCGTATTTTAGACCTTCTATAAAACTATTTAAAACATAAATTTCATTAATGATAGGAGTAGTAATAGCAAGTAGGTAATAATATTCAAGAACATTTTCGAATGATGTGCGAATTAAAAGTTGAAAATGTAAAATGTATGCAATATTTTGACATTCGTTCTGAATCAGGAGCTGGTGAGATAGTGGTTAAACGATTGTCTAATCTGTATTAAATAATCAACTTTAGACTTGTTTCCTCGACAGCCCAATAATCTCATTCATGGTCCCAGCATCGGTCCCCAACACCCCGTACCACATTCACTTCACGAGTGGCGCAGGAGACGCACGCGATGACATCATCAACTACAAGTTCACATCGTATGACGTCATCTGCCTAATGATCTCGCTCTGTCTTGGAGCTTGGTATCTCCTCAAGAAGGTAAGCTTATTTGCTAATTAAACAGGAAATACTAGATTCTGTACGAGCTAGCATATCATGTACATATATATTTCTTGTGCCCTGCAACAAGATTGAAACTAAGTTATTATGTAATATGCAAAATTTAACTATAATTATAGAGGAAGACAATAGGAAACATATAAAAGTGAATTTAATTAACACACTAAGGCTACTGTTCACCAACATTAAAACATCCGGTTATCAATTTAACCATCGGTGAAACAGTTTTTTACCATACAGAATTTTTAATTACGTACTGAACGTCATTGCATTAAGCAACCGATTAGAATCTTAGGCTGCTGTTCACTAAAATATAAACGTCCGATTATGAATTAACTGTTGGTTAACTGTATGGTAAAAACTGCCGCGACGGTTAAATTGATAATCGGACGTTTTGAATTTTGGTGAACAGCAGCCTAAGATTCTAATTGGTTGTTTAGTGCAATGACGTTCCGTAGGTAATCAAAAATTGTTTTAAGTTTTTGTTTTTATATAATATGTTGACTAGTCACCAACATATCCATGGTACAAATATTTTCTTAAAAATCAAGGAATACTTAACCAATTTGAACATCTTACAATTTAATTTAATATATAGGTTACTTAGAAACTTCGCAAGCGCTAGCTATAAATTTTAAAAAAAAAATTATACACCTAGCCACTAATATCTAAGTAGATAGACACGGAATGTATAACAGGTACAGACAAGCGTACACAAAAAAAATGTTTTATAGTTTTGATAGTGTTAATAGGTTTACAAACCTATCGAAACTATCATTGTTGTAAACAGTAACCGCTAGCGTAGCTCACCTGTGGTAGTTCGTCAATGACTATAGATGACTGTTTGGGCATCCAAGATACAGGCATTACCTAGTATGAGGCCCGCAGGTAAGATGAAATACTACAGGAGTAACAAACTATTAGCTACTGTTACTTAACATCAACTACATATAAAATATATGAATAGTATATCATAGCCTGCATATCTCTGTATTAATCAATATTACCTATAATTTAAGATATTTATATTTAATAAATATAGCAGGCAAATTCATACCTTGTCAAATTAATTACATAATGCATTTCGTATATGAATAACGGGAAATCAACATTTTTGACGTTAACATGACCAATGTTTTGGTTAACAGCACTGGATCGCCAACAACCTGTTCGGAATCGCGTTCGCCATCAACGGAGTGGAACTGCTCCACCTGAACAACGTGGTGACTGGCTGCATCCTGCTGTGCGGGCTGTTCCTCTACGATATCTTCTGGGTGTTCGGGACAAATGTGATGGTTACCGTTGCCAAGTCATTCGAAGCTCCTATTAAATGTGAGTACAGATTATTTTGCCTTTCACTAATTAGTTTTTTATTCAGTTCACATAATTAGTTTAATACTATTTTGCTTTCTTATGTGGTTTTATTTTTTTAATTTTTTTAAATTAAGTACATCACCGCTATACAGTTATTTCAAGTTAAGTCCTCCCCTTACAAATACAACTTTTGTGAAGAGATTAAACCTTAGTTAGTGCTTCTTTACAAACAATATTTAGTTGTTGCGCTTGTGTAGTAAAGATTACGATTAAAAACGAAACTGTGTCCTTTGACAGTGGTATTCCCCCAAGACCTGCTGGTGAACGGCCTGAACGCGCAGAACTTCGCGATGCTCGGTTTAGGAGACATTGTAGTGCCCGGCATCTTCATAGCGCTGTTGCTGCGGTTCGACAAGAGTCTGAAGAGGAACAGCGAGTTCTACTTCCGGTATAAAATAAACTATACAATATATACTGTATTGAACATGTGCTATACACCCTGCTAGATATGGGAGTCAGTGAATGTACACAACTGTTACACTTCTGAAGGCACCGCAGTTACCATCAGCGACGTATAGATACGTACATATGTATTGTGTTACGTCCTGCCTCAATCATGTTAATTTTAGTTTTACGCGGCACTATTCGCTTATCTTGCGATAGATCTCATACGCTGGAGTCAGTTCGCTTTGGACCATCATAGAGTCTGCTCTAGGTTCTCAAATAATTTCATGCATATCTTTTTTTTAATTCATTATGATAGTTTATGACTGATCTTATTTGACTGACGATTATAATAATTCAGAAATATACGAATTCTATGTGAGTTGTTCCAATAGTTAGAATCTAAATAAAGTTGATAAACAGTTTTTAAAAATATTCCGCGCCGGCCCCTATGCACTTATTTGCTTTCGAGTGCACCAGAGTTCAAATACATATTTTAAAAACCTAAGTTGCAGGAGGTCGAAAAATAACCGCCGAAATTCTGCAACGTCTGCAGTGTTGAAATTTTTGCCCACGAAGTATGATTTTACCGTGGAGAATTTTAAAAAAATCGCATGTAGCTAAATGTGGGTTGTACGGAGGATGGGGTGAGATTTGTATTCCCGGAGTTGTCAAATAGTCCATGGCTCTAGCAGCTGTGTGAGCGGGCGCTCTTCCCGCCAGACGTCCATTGTTGCAAACAAAAGGCGATTGACAGATAATTTTTAAAAATATATTAAAACAGAACTACCCATTAGTGGTCAATTCAAAAAAGTTTAAGGAATAAAGGGATTGTACTTATTCTATGGCTAACAATTTTCGGAACAATCCAGGTATTGAGAATCATAACATTGTACGGCGTGTGTAGTACGCCGTACATGTTTATTTGTGTTACGTGTAGGAAGCCGTATATATAAACGTATTATGTACGTACGGCTTGTGTAGGACGTGGATGTGTGTACTTTTTTTTATAATGTCATCTACGACCTCTATCTCACTTGATGGTAAGTGACGATGTGGTCGAAGATGTTATCACGCTAGACCTAGAATGCTCACTGGCTCTCAAGGACTGCTGCCAAGACACACTATTTGCTTGGTGACAGTAGTTTTTCAAACTTGAGGGTGGTAGCTAGCCAGGCGGGTATTCGAAAGTACCCTACCACCATGCTGGGAATTTGATAACTGTGTTACCTTCACCGGAAACTCAAGCTGTTGCTGGGTATCGAACCAGTGTCCGTCAGTTTGACAGGCGACGCTCCCCCCGCTGAGCTATCATCGCTTCGTACTGGATATCTTGTTACCTGTACGGCGCGGCGGCGTAGCGTACAGCGGTAGGTGCGGTGTGTGTGTTGCAGGGCGACGTTCGTGGCGTACATCGTGGGGCTGCTGGCGACGATCCTGGTGATGCACGTGTTCAAGCACGCGCAGCCCGCGCTGCTGTACCTCGTGCCCGCCTGCCTCGCCACGCCGCTCGCGCTCGCGCTGTTGCGCGGTGACATCGCCGCGCTATTCAAGTCAGTACCGAACACACATTTTTAGTTGTTTTCATATGTACTGTAACACTTTTCTAGCACGATACTTCATTATAAGAGTTTTGTCTTCATTCAACAGATTTCCAGATTATGATCCCCAAAATACAGGTTGAACTAGTTTGGGGCCCAAAAATGTCTTAACATTGTAACCATGTACATGCCTACATTAATAAGCATTTTTTCCTTTACTGTTAAACAAACTTAGTAGTCATTAGTAGCTTATTCCTTATTCCAGACTATAACAAGTGATCTGTATCGCGATCCATGCTATATTGCTTTCTCTGTCTACGATGCTATACATGGATAGCGATACATTAGAATACTGATACAGATGATTTTCCGTGATCAGTTTTTACCCCCAACAACTAGTACAATGATTGAATATACAATGTACATAATGCTATATCGATACGTACAAGTTTCATTCATGAACGCGGCTTCTTTCTTCTAGGCTGCAAATGTATGGGAGTCTGCCATCCTTCTTTACTAAAACATGATATCTAAAACAATAAAATGTTGTCTCTATGGCATCGCACCCTGTGACCTACTACACTTAGGTCTATATCATTCACAGTTTAATCCATATTTTCCATTGCGTCATTTCACGGTGAAGGTCATGCATTCAACTGCGATTACGACCCTAGAGGTATATTTGTGACCCGCTTTTGCTTTTCAAAGTAAGGTCACTTACAAAAAAATCAGCCGTGTACAGTCAATTTTGAAAGTAACCGTTGCGTGACTTGAATTGTTTTTTCATTTATTTATAGATACGAAGACCAGCCGGCCCTGCCTCCCACAGCCGAAACTACAGAAAAGGCGAAGAAGACTGAGTAAACAACTTACGCACAAACATGCACACTTACCTATAAGTACACTCGCCCGTCCACACACAAACACACTATGTTAAATACACTACTTTTTTATTACTTTGGCTCCAAATGTTCTGTACATCTATCCACAATTTAGTGTACTGTGTATATTTCGGGACTACGTTTACTGGTCTTCCCAATGTAGGGTATATAAATAAAATGTCTATATTATCTTTGGACTAATCAATAAGGGTGTGTTCCATTCGCAATAATTTTCGAAGGATCGTAATTTTCACTCATATTCCGTGTTCGCTTCTTAAATTCTGGACGACATATTTGTGTGCAAAATTATTTAACTTTATGAATATTATTGCGAATGCACCCTTAATCAGCCTGGATTTCCATGGTCCATCAGGCTACTCAAGTGTCACAAATATGATCAATAAGAAAATTACTTAATAAAAACACTCATGCAATTTTAAATATTATAACTAAACTATGGGCGGGCCATTCCGTTGTTTTGTATTTATTTTTGAAATGTGGAGGGACCATGGCTAGACAAACTAAATTGATCTTAAATTTTGGACAGGAAGAAATTAGGGGCTTAAATTTTATACTTGTATGGTATTACTTCCTTTAAGAATCTTCCACGGTTTTTGTATTAGAATAATAATGTGGCGATGTCGTGATTAAATGTTAAATGTAAAACCTGTAAGCTGCAAACGACATTGTTTTTTTATGGCCTTAAAATATTCTCCTGCGGTAACACTATGGTTGTTTTATTTCAAGCTTGTTTTATTGTAAATTAAATTACTTTTGAAGAGTTTTAAATATTTTTCTAATTATTTATAACGTTAAGGCTTTTTTTTTTACATAAAATCGCTGTATATATTATGTACTTGTTTCGTTCAACTAACGAAATCTACACCTCATTAGATGTGTAGATTTCGTTTCTTAGTTTATTTTTGTTGAAACTATAAACCTTTCACACTGTGTTTTCCCTAGTTACCATCTAGCCGAATTATTCAATGTTGGGAAATAAAACTCACTTTATAATACATATTTAAGTACAATAAAAATGTTCGGTGAATATACTATTTGTTTCTTTTTACGTTAAGGTATTAGAAGTACGCAAGTCACCGACATAGCCCAGCGGATTAAGCAAGTTGAAGTGGCAGTGGGCAAGGCACATAGCTCGAATAACTAATAGCCGTTGGGGTCTAAAAGTTCTCGAATGGAAACCACGGACTGGCAAGCGCAGCATAGGACGGCCACCGACCAGGTGGACAGACGAGCTATGATCGCTAGCAAGGGCTGGATGCGGGCCGCTTCCAACAGGTCCTTGTGCAAATCAATGGAGGAGACCTATGTCAGTGGACGTCCTATGGCTGAGATGATGATGATGACGACGTTAAGGTTTACCAGAGTGTAAATTACTAAATTATGAACAGTGGCAGCAATCTTATCTCTGTTGACATATCGTCTCGTTTAAGTTCTAACATCGCAGAAGTCACATTTTGAACAAATCGATAATATGCGTATCGTTCGATACCGAATCGCAAGACGCATCGCCTGAAACAAACGCAAACAAACGAGTTTTTCGGGATTTTTTAAAAAGTAATGATCAATGTAGGTAATAAAATATTGAATAAATTTAACTACGTTTCTTTAAAAAAACAGTTTTAGTTTGCATCAAACAACCCTTTGAGCAAAATAACATGGTGTTTTTCTCTCCTCAAAAGTTGCCTATTTTGTTTGACATCCGCCGTGTTAGAATTTATGTGACTATTTACCAAACTGTACAACTTCTTCAGGCGGTATCGGCAGATTGGATCAAATGGCTGTGACCTTGTTTTAGTTCTATAATCATCACTCACAAGCGACAAATAAGATCAGAAACGAGATAGAGCTATATAAAACTACGCATACCAGAACAGGATGGGACGAAAGCCAACCACGCGCTCGATTTGCGCCACTCATTTTTGCCCGAGGGGAAGGTGTACCGTCAGTCAACAGGTTTCATAGTCATTGGATATATCACATGAACATCGAGAACGAACATTCAACGGCTAGCGAAAGAGAAAATCGCTATGAAGCGATGCATTTTGTCTAGACCCACTGCTCTGTGTTTCGCTCGCATAGGTACATGTTAAGTTAGCGCAGTCGATTCATAATTTCGAGCAATGATTTAATAAGAACGCGAATTTTAATAAAGTTTTAAAGGAAACTCGCAATATTTTTCTGAATATGTATGAATAGATGGCGAATCCATACAGCAAGTTGACGCTATACATTTTCTTGGTGTCGAAATCGGTCACGAATTGACGCGAGTTGGCACATAGACATATTACCTAGATATGTGGCAAACTGAGTAGCAGCGCATGCCATGCTCTAAGGTCGACTTTCGCAAGTGGTTTGCATTTGTTATTTGCAACTGTGCATTAAATCCTTCAATACAGTACAGAGCTTCGGGGATGCGCAGCATACTGGTTGCGGGCCTGCGAGAAAACAGGGCTGTGAAGGCTATCGCATTGGTTTCGAGGTTTTTTTTATTATTATTGAAAAACTGCACACTACAGACTCAACGGTCCGTACCTTTTATTGATTACATTTGCTTTTTTACTATTATGCGTACTACGCAACAGGTGTGAAATTAATCTAGATGAACTAAATAACAACTAAGTGAAGTTACATACTAAGTGAGTTTACACTATATGATACCATAACAATATTTTCATATTTAATTCTGGCTACGCTATTACATTGTGTTATGACTATATTATATTTACTTATACTACGTTACTACTTGACAAATTTAGATATTTAATTGTTAGCATATGTCTAAACTTAACAGTTCCCCGATGACTTCATTATTTCTCTTTTATTGCCATCTTGACATTATATTCCCATATTTGTTTCCCGATGGTCTGGGTTATTCGCCGGAAGAAGTACCTATCCAATGGCGTCGGAGCTGTCGTCCGTATAGTAAGTGCAAGTGGTGGTGTGTCGTGAGACTGCTACCACTGCATGCGACACGCTCTCTCGCTATCTGGTCACCTTGCTTCTTGTCTGAACGACGATAACATTATCGTACGTCAGTCCCTGAGCCTCGTGCACTGTTAGTAGGCGCGACCCTTCCCCTGTTCCGTATCCCTTGGCGGTCAGGGATGCTTTTTCGTCCTGGGTGAGCACCAGATATAAGGTGTTAGGGAGGGTGGTGGATATGTTGGCGCCTGTGTAGTGTTTGAGTTTCAGGGAATGAATTTGGGGCTTTGAGGAATATATGCCCGGGTACACCTCGCTTAGGGCGTATGCCACATCCATGGGGTTTCTGCGCGTGCAAAACAGTTCCTGGCTGATGGTTGCCAGGATATTTGGATCACTGTACCTTATCTCAAACAGATTGTCTATGTAAGGCACCTGATACGTGTCTCCGACGATGACAACCTCATCATATTTGTCAAGCAGCCTCGCAGCTATTACTATAGCCCCTAGGTGGTTCATGTGGGCTTCGTCTACAATGAGACGATTTTCCTTGCGCCCGCTGAACCCGTTGGTTAAAACAGAAGCCATGGTGCGCACCTTGCATCTGACTGCGTCTCCTATGCGGTGCGCCACCGTGCTTCTCAGATTTTTGGCTGCTTTAGTGGTGGTGGTGACTATGATGTCTTTGTCAGCGTCGAAATTTTGCGTAATCCATGTTGTTTTGCCGCACCCTGGAACCCCCTGGATAGATGTTATTTTTGGCAGCGCCCAGTTTTTGCACATTTCTGCAGGATCCAGAGATCCAGACACAGATTTTGCCATGTCTAGGACTCTCTCCTGCAGCATTATTTTGGTGCACCGAGCTACGACAACAATTGGGCAGTCAGCTGGAGTGGAGAAAGTTAATTTGCCCTTGTGCCTCGTCTCTGGTTCGTTGATGGTCACGAAGCTGTCTGCGTCACTGTATGCAGCCATATACTTACCCGTCATGACACCTTTGATGATTTGCGAGGTGTCATTGTTGTATATGGCGGCTTCAGCTTCCCTGAGTCTTGTCATCAGCGACTCCTCGTTTTCCCAGCGATAGGCTTGCATTATTCTTCTGCAAGTTTTGAGGTTGACCTCTCTAGTCGCTCTCTCTATCGCTAGGAATTCGGCGAGTGCGTTGGCGGCGTAACCCAGAGGATGTGTGGACGGTTGGAGACTCGGCGGGATGACTTGGCCCATGTCGGCCCTGGTTCTTCGGGTCTTGCCAGTGGTGTTGGTGGTCTCTTTATTGGGCCTCAAAAACTTATTCGCCGCTATCGACTGGCTATTTATTTCCGAATCGGGGTCCCTGAATGTGCTGCTGATTCTGCTTTTTATTGATTTAAATAGTTTTGTGAACCCTCGTTCGAATTCACCCTGGCTGGCTTTCTTCTTGTGGATGGATGTCTTGGTGCTTGTGATTTTTTTCTGGAGGCGTGCGGACCCGGATGTTGTTGGGTCTAGGCTAGTCATAGAGTGCGGTTTGAGGAAGTCGAGATTGTGTCCTCTGTCCTCGTATGCAATAACTTCGTGGTGTTTTGAGGCCATTATGCATCCCATATAATCTGCGACTTCGCCTTGGAGATACTCAATGACCATAGCGTCCACGCTAATTTTGCGGGGGATATTGGGGTATTTCGCGGTTTACGTCCGTGAAATCTTATTTCAGATAGTCGCAAGTCTTGGGCGACCTGTAAACCACACAATTCAGCAACCGCAGTTGCCACTAAATCTAAAACAGGAAAAACAAGGAGCATATAAATCGACAAGCGGTGACGGTGACCACATCTGACAGCGTAAACTATAGTTACGTATTCACATTAGAAATCATGTCTAAAATATTATGCAAATGTTCTTCATATTTAGGTACTCCAATCCCCTACTCTGTATTCATAATTATTTGGGTCTGGAAATAAATATGTTTGTTTGTATATCTGTGGCGTAAACTCTCCTGATGAGGATCGGACATGCCCAAAACCTAGGTCAAAATACATCGACTATAAACGTGAGTGAAGCCGGATAATAATACTACTAATATATAATTAATTATCAGATTGCGCAAGTTCTATGAAAGCGCCAGGTCGATGTGTAATGAAAGGTCAGATGAGCGTGGTTGTGTGTATCGTGTAAAATGTCATATGCTTCTAGTAAAAATCTATTAGTTTGATATTAAATACATTTAGTTTTATTCATTTGTATACATACATAGTCATTATTTTTTTCATTGAATAAAATTATATTACTTGTACATGATCATGAAGACAATGAATATTGTCTCATCCTTGAGCTAAGGTATGTATGACTGAGCACTCCACCCACACTCTGCGCCCTCTAACTCAAAAACGGTTTGACGTATAAAAAAGGCTCATAATGAAATAGATAATTTTATTCTCTACAATTGCATTATTGATACAAACACGGAGACAAAAAAAAGACAAGATATTTTCAAATAGCTGATTTTGACACCTTTGCCCTTGAATATCTAAGGATGCTTGCACGTTGGCATATTATGAGACTTTTGATACGACATTAGCAATGCTAAAATTCTGCTTATTCCGTTAAATTCCGAGGTCGACCCCTTTTTTGATGTAAGATAATGTAGTATTAACATGTAGCCCAGTCAGACTACATATTAAATATTCCTGCAATTATTTTAGTTAGTCTAACTGAATCTAGTGACCATGGCGGTCTGAACACTGAGTTGTTATATTGCCGTTTTTGAATAATAATAGCATGATTTTATTGTCACACATGGTGCATTGGTAGTCCACAGGCAAAATAATAAATCCTAGAAAAATCTGTTCATATTATTGGGTGTTTTACGAGCAAGTCCATGATCTAACCATAGGTAGACCGTGTTGTATGTATTGCTTCCGGGCTGTTTGGCCGTGGTCTATGTGAAACTTTTGTTCCAGACGTTTCGTCGATCACTGCGGTCGACATCTTCAGTGGTTCAGGTCCGAGCGGCAACAAGAGCGTAGAACTCTCCTTCGCGGCGTCGGAACATGCAACGCCGGCCGTGAAAGCCTTAGAGTTTACATAGGTAGACCGTTACGGCAATTTTTGGGTCAATTTATTAGTAAGGTTTTATTAATTAAGTCTATATCAATATGTCAAATAGTAAAATGAATGGCGCTGTTTTAGTATTTTTAATATTATTTATACAATAATATAAATATACACTTAAGCATTAATATAAACTGTCCTTATTGAAGAAGAAGACTTCATCCTTATAAATATTACTGCATATTTAAATAATTTCAGTCCTTCAATTATAATTTCGAACTTAATATTCTGCAAGCTCTATATAAATATGCTAACATTGATTGGTGGAAAGCAAGTAATCTGGTTACAATCATCATGCTGGTACGCTTTTATTGATAATTCCTAGACCGGAACATTCAATGATGTTTTGACGACCATCCTCGCGTATGTTGAACTTCACCTGAAATGAAGAAAAGAGACATTAAAATACCAAACGACAAGAAATTTCTGAAAGAAGAAATGAAATAATTATGTAGTATTGAAACAAAGAACTGGGGTGTGCTATTAGTTTATAAGTTAACATGTCTTCGCAAAATGCTATTTTAGCCGAAGAAATAAAAAACCTAGTTCCGCAAGTGCGGGGTATCGAAGATCATCACCGAGCCTTCATTCCGTCTGTACCGCCTTTACAAATAGAAATGTTTAACGCGCACCCTCCGATTCTAAAGCGGAACAGTTACACAAGAACAGTTTATCGGATGCGAGTGGCGAGAATTCGAATACTATTATGCCATGCGAGAACTCTCCGTGCGAATATCTCCCGTGGTTGTTTACCAAATCGCAGCAATTAAGCGATGCTCGGATTCGAGTGTCAAAGGCGAAACTCGCTCCTCTTAAATTGTTTACACTATAGGCAATTATTCGTAGGTCGGTGCACGGTGGACTTGTCTAAACACAGCTTATGCTAGAATCGCAAGTGTCGGTGCGAGTCTCGCACAAACTCTCACACACAACTCTCAACTCTCACACCTTCACTTTTCTAAAGTGAAGGTGTGAGTAAACATGTCAAAAAACGTTATGAAATTCGGTACGCAAGTTATCATTCAATTTATTCAAATACATAAATTATATTATGTTCCAAATCATATTATCTTATTGCCGTGGTGAGGTGCGTAACGAGTATTGCCAAATGGGAGAGGCATACGTTCAGCAGTGGACGTCTGTGTCTGACATGATGACATATTATATGTATAGGAATTATGGGAGCCTCTGGAATCAACAAAATAAAGATTATAAAAATAGGGCTGCTAGGGATGAAACTTTCAAATTATTTGCGACGGGGCTGACCATTGATGAATTATTGGAAGCTCTGAGAGCATTCTTCGTTGAATCCATTTTCTAACCCAACACTTCGTTTACTTATATTTTTATTTGAAATCTGATGTCGAGGTATTCGAAAATCGAATGCCGGAACTCGTACGATTTGTTTACACACGCGGCAATGAGGAGAGTTTAGCAGGGCAATAATTGCTTTCGAGAGAAGAAAGACGCATTATTTGTTTACACTAGGCGATAGATTATTGCAAAGCTAGAAACTGCCGCTCGCATCGTCAAGTATTTTCAACAGATGGCGCTACATGTTGCAAATTTTAAACAAAACAAGAAACAAATGTTTTCACAAAAAGTACCTAGACTTAGACCTTATTAAAGATATGTTAATGTAAACTTAACATTTAGGTACAATTTAATTGTAAAAATAAGTAGAACAGTAAACACAAATTGTATGTTAAAGTTAAGTTATGAAACAAACAATAATAAGCAGCGTTCAGAATGACGCGTAAGCAGACTATAAGGCTGTTCACCAAAATTTAAACATCCGATTATCAATTAACCGACGGTTAACCGTATGTTAAAAACTGTTTGGCCGACGGTTAAATTTAAAATCGGACGTTTTAAATGTTGGTAGACACCACACTTAGACTACTGTTCGAATGTCCGCAAAAATAATTAAAAAATAATATTTTTTTAAAGCCTATACAGACTGAAAGTAGCGTTTGAAAATATGACAAATAATAAATGATCCCTCAAAATTCAAAAAAAGTATTAGATAGCTTATTGACAACTATAAATTGGGCCATTTGAACATGATTGTGTAGTAATATAAAAAGCCGAAAAAAGCTTGAATAGATCTTCAGATAGTACATGTAATATTTTTACCCTGTCTAGAAGTGAAAGACTCACCTTGGTTATTAACTCCGCCACATGTATAGCAGTCTTTGTATGCAGAGTGACTTCTCCAACCTTCACTTCAGATTTACCGGCTGCCAGCGCCATATAAATTATTATTTGATCCTAAAAATACATTATTGAAAAGTTAATGTAACGCAGCGTCCTACATAAGCGATCCGGATGCGAACGCGAAGCGGCTGAGTGCGGCGCGAAAACAATAAACACTCGATACCTATTAAAGTGGCTTACGTGACCAAACGCACGTAAGTTGCGATGCGGTGCGGCACGAACTGAAGCAAACGAGATCAGTTGGCTTGACATTTTCGCGCGAACTGGACGAAACACAGCCGCCATTTATTTTGTCCATATAAATACTCTAATGTCGGAAATAGATACTTTAATTAATGCTATCCTAGAACGTCCTTTATGGTGTAAGAAGTTAAAAATTGGATATTGGATGCATCACAATCAGTTAATATCGAACCGCGAATAGGAGGCTAAAACTAAAACAGTTGGGACTACAAATACAACATATTTCTTTATTACTGCTACTTTTACACTTGGCAAAGGACGTTGCACAAAATTTTGTTTCGCTTGAGCGAGGTGATGGTGTAGCACGATTCGCATGCGCGTAGGACAGTCGCCGCGTCACACCGCACCGCATTGAATTCGCATCGAATCGCTTCGCAATCGCGTTCTCGTCGAGTCACTCACGTAGGACGCTGCGTAACGCAGCGTCCTACGTAGGCGATTCAAAGTGAACGCGATTTCGGAGCGATACGAAGCGGCGACTCGCGAATTCAATGCGACACGGCGACTGTGTCCTACGTGCACGCGAATCGTCCTACACCATCACCGCCCTGCCCTGGCATTTCCTCCAGTTCGCGCGAATATATCAACCGAACTGATCGCGTTCGCTTCAATTCGCGCCGCACCGCAGCGCACCATACGTGCGTATGGTCACGTAGGCCCCTAAAATAGGTTTCGAATGTTTGTTGTTTTCGCGCCGCGCCGCGCCGCTTCGCGTTCGCGTCTAGATCGTTCACGCAGGACGTCGCGTAAGTGTTCTTTTAGATACAATACATGTATTACAGTATAGTTAGATTCCTCTTGCCCTATTCTATGTACGTAAGACCAGACGTGCAGAAATGCGACATACTTGTTCAGATTTCACTTTGCTCAGTTCATTACACACATTTAAGTTGTGGATACTATGTATATGTTGGCTAAATTTTTAACTTTACTTAGTTATGTATCTGTTTGTTAACTAAGTAAAATAAATTAATACAAAATGTGTCCACGTGGGTGAAGGCTTAACCCGAATGTGGCCTTGTTGGTGTGAAACCAGTGAGCATTGGTTGTATATAATATCATATGCATACCTGCGCATGTGTATCTAGACAAGCTCCGGCTCGCAGATCGGCGCTAAGCGCCCGCCCCGCCCCGCACCCCACCTCCGCGCCCCCGAACCCGCGCCGCCCCAACCCGTCGCTGCCCAACACACATCCTGCTGACGTCTCACTCACTAAACTGAACAGAACAGCCACCAATTAACCACTATACCACCACCACCACCATAAAAATAAATTTAGATTTTCCATTTTCAAAACATTCTCGAAATTTTCAATTTGACTACATCGCTGGGTGCATTTATTTATTTATTTGAACCCCAACATAATGTACACTGATACAATAAACTAAAATAATGCTATAATATAACAAATGCTAAGTGTCACTATAATTATAGGGGAAGAAAGCTTGCGTAGGAAAGTGAGCGAGCAGTATCTAGCCGACTATTGATGGCCACTCCCACAATGTGGAGTAACATTTAAAAGGATGGCCATCAATTTACAATACAAAGAGAATATTATTTTATTTTTTTTACAATATTTGAAAAGCAGTAGTTAAAGGTACAAAAAAGAAATCAGGATTGTTGGATCGCTAATTTAAATTTGCCAAAAGATTCAGTAAATAAGTCCACTCTCTCGTTTTTAGCTGAGCTATTATATTCTCTAGTCAATCTATTGAGTGGTGCATTCAGGCCTAAGTTAGATTTAATTGGTGCACTCTTGAGTAAGTTAAAACTACGCAACCGAGGTGTTCTTGTCGGAGCTGAAAAATGTAACGATGCTAATAATTCGGGGGCGTCAAGCAAACCATTAGCCAACTTAAAAAGAAATGAGAGGTCCAACATCCGTCTTCGATCCTTCAGGGAACTTATCTGAAAATGCTTTAATCTATCGGAATAACTATTATATTTTTTGGCTATCGAAATTCACATTTAATGGTTATTAGGTAAAACTCATTATTGTTCTTTTTATTTATTTATATTTTCACACGCGTTATATATTACAAAAAGGCACAATTAAATTTATTTTTTTGTATTAATTATTTTTTTATCTATATTATTTTCACAATACAAACGTTTTTTACGGCAGAAATAGCGATCCGCGAATACTCATAAATCTCAAGGGCAAAGTTTATAAGATCATAGTCGTTATGTAAGGATCTGGCGGTTGGTCAGCAAAATAATTAGATGAAAAAAAGTGCATGTGGCAGAGATACGAATGTTAAGATGGATGTGTGGGGTGACTACAAAATGGACAAGAAAAAGAGTGAGATTATCAGAGAAAGCTTGAAAGTATCGGCAGAGAATGATAATTTGAAAGGCAACAGATAGGCGTGCTATGGGCATGTCGTAAGAATGGATGTATAACATAATATATGTATATTATATATAACGAAAATAGTACTACTAGCATAAGCATGGATGGATAGAACGGAGGAAAATATGCTGTGCCGATCCCACCTCGTGCGGGACAAGGACGAGAAGAAGGTATAGAACAGATAATAAGGGAAAGTGGTACATACATGATGCCGCTGCCCTTGTGAGGCGTAAATTCCCTATCCTCCTTGTAGCATTCGATGCTCACTTGGTGACCGCGCAGCTCTTGCTTCGCGCCGTCCGCCATTTCATACGCTATCTGGGAACGAGAACAACAGTAATAGTTGTGGGGCCAGTAATTATTTTAATTTAATCATTCAGATTCAGACTCCAAATTATTAGTTCAAAAAAATAAGTACTACTTGAAAAAACGAATGGAAGGCGCCAGGTTCCAAAATATACTTATAGTTGAGCCGCTACCGTGAAGAAGAGGCAAAAAACCATCATCAGGTCATTATTTTCATATATGTTTTTTACAATACATACTCGATTGCATTAACAATATACACAGCCCTTAATAAACGAATCACACAATTTGTACTTTATTTTCTAACTTACACCTTGCCTCTTGCACCAACCAAATTATACGAGATTCTCGAATCAAATCACAATTTTTACCTGCAAATTTGTGACATAATCCGAGATTTCAGCGAAAATTACTGATAATTTGGCTGGCGCAAGTGGGCTTTAGTCAATGGTGGCTTTTACATTTGTGATATTAGACATAGACAGTCATTGGAATTACTCATCTACTCGTATTAAAGATATTAAGATCAAACCAAACGAGATCTTAATACACCTGCACGTTGTGCTCTGTGCCAAGGATCCCATCCAGCCAACTACAAAGGATGTGAGGTCTACAAAGAAATAATTGCAAGAAGGTATAAAACAGAGTAACAATAGTAATAAAATGGAAAAAATGAAGCAAACTGGAACTAAATTTGAACACTATCAAAAACCTAACAAAGTGCATCATTTAAAGTTAGATACACCTACTGGTAAGACAACCAGTAGTGAATATAATGAGCAAAGTAAACAGCATCTCACACCAAACCCACCTTTTAATCTGACAGAAACGGAGCAAGATAAAAACAAAACGAGACAAAAGATAAGAAATACCAACCATAGTACACAGATACGAAATATTAAACACCATGAGGACAAAAGAGCTAACTTTATACCATCTAACAAAATCCCACAACACATAAATCAATATGATGTAACTAACAAAATCCTGCAACAAATAAATCAAAATGATGTACCTAATAATATACCACAACACATAAATCAGAATGATGTACCTACCATTGAACAGATGCTTCTTAGACAATCTGAAAAGTTTGATCTAACCTTACAACAAATGAGCACTCTCATGGGCCTCATAGTCAAGCTCATCGACCGACTTTTTCAATGATTGTGCTCAGACTAGCCACCTGGAACATAAGAGGTCTTTCGTCTAATATAGCTGAACTAGAAATACTGATAAAAAGTCACAAACTAGATATAGTACTTATATCCGAAGCACATGGCAAAGCCAATACTTGTGTGAAAATGGCTATGACACATATCTAACTAATCATCCCGATGGCACTGCCCATGCAGGTGTTGCAGTTTTTATTAAGAAAACTTTAGACGTACTTCCTGAATACAGGACTGAACAGATACAGGCATGCTTGGTATGTGTAACAGAACAAGCGGGCCCTGTTACCTTCTCGGCCGTTTACTGTCTACCAAGACACACAATATCAGAAAATACATTCACTGATTTCTTTAAAACTCTTGGCACGAGATTCAAAGCAGGAGGAGACTGGAATGCAAAACACACATATTGTAAGTTTACGTATGTTTATTGTAAGTACAAAAAGGCCTAGATAAAACTACAGCCTGGCTGAGAAAATGGAGAATAAAGGCGTGTGTGTCCAAATCAGTCCATGTAACCTTTACCCTACGAAAGGGAAATTGCCCACCCGTTAGACTCGAAGGTGTGATGTTGCCTCATAAAGACAAAGTGAAATACCTAGGAATTCATCTTGACCCTCGTTTAACCTGGAAAGATCATATTACCACCAAAAGAGAGGAACTAAAAATAAGATATAGCGGGTACTCTTGGCTATTGGGACGCAACAGCAAACTGTCAACTGACAATAAACTACTTATATATAAAACCATTCTCAAGCCAATATGGTTGTATGGAATACAATTGTGGGGAACCGCTTTTAAATCTAACACCTCTATTCTACAAAGAATGCAAAACACTACACTGAGAACCATAAGCGGAGTCTCATGGTACACCACTAACAGAGAAATCCACAACAATTTGGAGATGAGCACAGTCAACGAAGAAATCACTAAAGTCTGTAAAAGCTACCGGCATCACCTACTTAAACATCCCAACAACCTGGCCTAGGCTCAAGAGAGAGAGAGTCTTCACTACTGACTGAATCAGGACTCTAAAACGGATAGAGACATAATACAAGGAGATGCCCTCAGTGGAGGGCACACTTTACATGACATAGACCTCTCAACCAATCTGCTGAAAGTCAGTGACTGATTGTAGATAAGGAATTATCAAAAAAAAAATGTATGTAATGCATAAATTTCCTGTTACACCCGGCTATAATTAAATTTCATTATTATCCATACTAATATACCCAACCGGATCCAAAAACGAATCAAAGCTATCCCGGCACCATAACCATAAAATTTCACCAAATTCGGTACAGTTGTTTAGGTTTGATAAACTCACATAATTATAACTCAAGAGCCTAAGATGAAGGCCAGACCTTCGTTATTTTATAAAAGCATATTCATTGAAGCATAATCATAGCTTAATTTTTTTTATATTATCTTCGAAATAACATTAGAAATCACGTCACTCATTGCCGGACACTTAGTACGGTTGCAACCCTCTGCCGCTCCAGCTACACCTAAACTTTAATAAATGATCATTATACTTTCGTTATAGTACTCGTAAAAAAACTGAGTATTACATATGTTACTTGAGAACCTATAAAAAATGTTACCTCAATAGCTGGACAGTAAATAGTTTTTTTTTTATCTTGCCACACATTGACAGTCTGCTGTGTATGTAACATCAACTGTCAAGCAGAGGAGGTAGCACTTAAAGTCAATAGAAAACGCTAGAGATCTATGCCAGGAGGCAATCCGAAATACGTCATATTCTACATATAAAATCTCTATACTTGTTATCTATATAAAATGTAAACGTAAAATTCAATATTAATTACAAAATTATTACTACATATGGACCGGATGGAAGCGGCTCGCATACAGCCCTTGCCTGTGATCATCTGTCCAGCTGGTCGGTGGCCGTCCTATGCTGCGCTTGCCAGTCCGTGGTCTCCATTCGAGAACCTTTCAACCCCAACGGCCAATGGACAATGCAGGGTCAAAATGATTTATTACAAAAACACTATTGATCATTGATTAAAAATATTTTATAAGTACCGATGTTATTTCTTGTCATAAATGATAGGCCCTTTGGAATCAAATGACATAAGCTTCCCTATCACCTTGTCTATGGATGTCAAGCACTAAGCTTGCCGGTCTGTGATCTCCACTAGAGAACAGTTCTATGCAATATGTCTTGCCTATTACCATTTCAACTTGCTAATGGGCAAGCTGCTAGGCTATGTCGGCAACTAAAGTACTTTTAGATTCTTAATTTCAAGTCTAATTTGAAGTTATGAATGTTTCTCAAAATATATTTGATGTTGAAATATGATATCACCTTAATAGGCAAAGTTCCGGCAACAAAACTCCATCCTTGTATACTGGTGACTGAGCCTTGGTCTGTGATGTTTACTTTCTGTAACTGCCTTATTGGATTTATTTTCACTTGCACATGCCCACCTCCTTTCGGGAAATATCTGAAGAATAATTGAAAAGTACTTTCATAGTTATTCGAAAATACATATAATATGTACATTTTATCGATAGTCGAAGTTTTTATAATACCTTTATAGATTTACATATGTACGTTAGCTACAGCTACGCTAGCGTTTGACCACTTTCTCACTCGATGGTCATTGAAGATTTGACGGTTCATGCTGAACCTAGAATGTTACCTGGCTCTCAAGAACAGCCACCTGAGCAAACTGTGTGTTTGATGGCAGTTCTTCACGCTTGCAGGTGGTAGCTAACCAAACGGATATTGGAAAGTACCCTACCACCATGCTGTAGGTATGATAACGATGGTCGCTTCACCAGAAGTTCAAGATATTGATGGTTATCGCGTATGTCAGGTTGAGAGCCGACGCTGCCAGTGCCAGGCTATCATCGGTGCAAAATTAAAGCTTAACTAATTACTAAATATAAAATTATGAGTTTTTCAGATTATGTTGTTGAAAGTCCTCCATGTCAAATAACAAAATCTTATACTCTCTCCCCGACGTTCGGCAAGTCACAAGTCCTGAAGATGCCTCATGCAGAGACAAAACACGTGTCGAAAAGGGTTCCGGTTGAGTAAGATTGGAATAATTTATCTCGCGGAATTAACAAAAATTAAACATTGTGTATCTTTAATATACTGTGATAAACTTTAAAAAATACAAGTTATGAGAACAATTCGACAAATGCGCTTGAACTGTGTCTTATACGAGAACAATGGAAATTAATATGTCTAAAAATGTGTGAGGTGATTAGTGATTTTACGAGACCGTAGTTCATCAGTAAAGTAATTTTTTGTAATATTTTAAATTAACACGCCTCCGTCCCGCCCTCTCTGCCTGTAAACACCCGCGAACTTTTGTAATATCATCGCCGCCTCCTCTAATCTCCCGCATGTATACTTGAAGCTAGTAGGTAATTTTTGATAAATATTCTAAAATATTATACTCAATTACCTACCCTCTTTTGAGTATGTTCAATTCGAAGTCTGCTCCAAACTTGTTGAGATTCTGTCGGAACACTTGCACTATGTAGTCGGTCTGCGGTGCCATGTCTGCATTGGTGCAGTTTTTCAGATTATGTTGTTGAAAGTCCTCCATGTCAAATAACAAAATCTTATACTCTCTCCCCGACGTTCGGCAAGTCACAAGTCCTGAAGATGCCTCATGCAGAGACAAAACACGTGTCGAAAAGGGTTCCGGTTGAGTAAGATTGGAATAATTTATCTCGCGGAATTAACAAAAATTAAACATTGTGTATCTTTAATATACTGTGATAAACTTTAAAAAATACAAGTTATGAGAACAATTCGACAAATGCGCTTGAACTGTGTCTTATACGAGAACAATGGAAATTAATATGTCTAAAAATGTGTGAGGTGATTAGTGATTTTACGAGACCGTAGTTCATCAGTAAAGTAATTTTTTGTAATATTTTAAATTAACACGCCTCCGTCCCGCCCTCTCTGCCTGTAAACACCCGCGAACTTTTGTAATATCATCGCCGCCTCCTCTAATCTCCCGCATGTATACTTGAAGCTAGTAGGTAATTTTTGATAAATATTCTAAAATATTATACTCAATTACCTACCCTCTTTTGAGTATGTTCAATTCGAAGTCTGCTCCAAACTTGTTGAGATTCTGTCGGAACACTTGCACTATGTAGTCGGTCTGCGGTGCCATGTCTGCATTGGTGCCCCCCTTCAGGTCCAGCACCACGGGTCCGTCCGCCAGCAAGGCGCATGGGAGTGCCACTTGCAAGAGAAGACTTGTTGACCTGATGAATAAGTTAATCTAATTTAATCCGCAGTCCACGTACTGACGTTATTTGACATTTGCGATCTACCTACCCATATAAAGCTTTTCCTACAGGCCTTTTGCTTGCAATGGTCTAATTATTCATAGTATTTTAGACCATTCATATTATGCTATGTGAAGTACTTAAGAATAAATCATAATGGACTATTTGATATCTGAGAGATAATCTGGTGAAGTCTCGAAAAATAGGGGTAGGCTTGCATAAATTACACTAGGTTTCTTTAAAGTAGATTAATTAGTATTTCTCAAATATTTTACTAATCATTTTCAGGATAATGTGTATAAGTAAAAATAAAAAGTATAAGTAGATAATTGGTCCGTGTGACCCTACATGTGTGATACAATGACCAATCTTTTGCTTATTATTATAATCTAGCTTTTGCCCGCGACTTCGTCCGCGTGGAATAATTACTTCGAGGAAGCATTTTTACCCGTTTTTTTGTCACATTTTTCATTTATGCTCACTCTTATTGGTTGTGGCATGATATGATATAACCTTATACCTTCCTCGATAAATGGACCATCCAACACTAAAAACGCAAAATAATTTTTCAATTTCATGTAGTAGTTCCTGAGATTAGCGCGTTCAACCAAACAAGCAAACTCTTCAGCTTTATATATTCAATATTAGTTTACATTTTGATTCATAAAGGATTTATATAAAATAAAGGTATTAAATAAACCATAAAATCTAAAAAAATAGAATCAGTTCCAAGTTTTTAACAGACTTCAAAAAAGGAGGTTACTCAATTCGACCGTATAAATATATTTGTTTTATGTGTGTTCGCGGATAACTTCGCCGTTTATGAACCGATTTTGATGATTCTTTTTTTGTTTGATACAGTATACTTCCGTGGCGGTCCCATTTAAATTTCATTAAAATCGGACAAGGGGTTTTTGAGTTACACTCCTATAACTGAAAAGTGCTACGCATACCTCGACCATATTATTATTCCGGGTGAAGACATCGGAGAACATACACAATGACAATTGATCCCGTGAGTAGCAAAGGTTATACAATAACTGAAAAGGGTGAAAAAAGATTTTACCAAAAAATGGAACCGACGGCAACACTCAAAAGTGTGAAATAACTGTCAAACGAAAAATTTATAGTTTTTACTAGTTTTAGAAATAAAAAACATTAAATATAACTTTTCTACCCCCAATGCACCCCCAGCAAAAATAACATAATTTTACCATTAAGTGACCTACTTAAATACCAATTCTGTATTCAAGTGTTTAATTTCATAAACACAAAACTTTCAGTATAAACTTTCAACCCCAATGACATCTCCCTTATTAACACACCTCTGGCAAAAGTTTTCATTATTTTATTTTAACTATTAAAGAACTACTAATATAATAACATTCAAGACTAACTTCACAAATAAAGAACTTTCCATAGAAACTTTCAACCTCTTTTCCACACCATTAATGCAGCCATAGCGTATTTTTTCGAAAACATATATTTTTTTTCATACAAAATTTTCTTGCTATAAGTTTAAAAACAAAGAAGTTTCATACAAACTATTTTGCGCATCTTCCTCCTTATGGATAGAATTTCTATAAATCCGTTCTTAATATATCTACATACTAAAACAAATACACCCTCCAAATTTCATATCCGTTTGGGATTAGCCATTTGGGCTGTCTGGCCGTTGTCTATAGATCAGTCAGGACAAAGAGTCTTATAGTATTATATAAGTAAAAAAAATGTTGAGTGATGTTCATATAAAGTATAGCTTAGTGATGCACATAGAAGAAATAGTATAGTTTATTTACCAAAGTATATAGAACATGAATAAACTAAACCAACCAATGCTTATAATATGTATAGTGCCTACCCTTGTACTGTTTTATAAATAAGTTACTTTTGTATGATTTTATTTGTGTAAATAAAGAGTTTTTGTATATTATGTATTGTGATGTATAATTTTATAATATAAAATATTGAGCATATTGTGTTAGTGATGTTTATCTATTTATTTATAATGTGCTCTTTTGGAGTGAGAGGACGTGTCGTTTGCAGAACATAGTTGAACTAAGACCTTGAATGTGCACAACTTTCAGGTCTCTAATGCATGGAGGTATGAGACGCAGAAGTGTAGACTGTCAGGGACGCAGACACTCCTCCCCTCGCTGCCTATGCACCGTTCTGTAGGCCTTGGAGTGCAGTAGCACGCGAAGTTTTCAGTTCTTGGACATTTATACTTCTGTCAATTGTGTGACCATTAATATAATTTCAAGAAAACAACTTGAATTCACCTAACTTCAAGGCCATAACAGGTGCTGATGATATTTTAGAGGCACACAGATGTTTACAATATTACAAATAATATGTACTTTAGAGAAGACCCGCGTGTCTAAAAAAAACTTATCACATTTTTAGATGTTAATATTCTTTCTTCTGGTGTAAGACATAGTTCAAGTGCATTTGTCATTGCTGAGAGAAAATATGTTTGTTATAAAATATTTTTTCAGTAATAAATCAGCGTGACATCAAATTTTGTTCAATCAGAATTAACTTACATAAACTATTCTCATAAGTGGCGGGAGAATCGTCTAGCACTTTTGTCCATTACTGTACCGGTGCAGATAACTAACATTTTGGTTCTACTTACATGCCTTGGACAATATTGTGTTGCTCGGTACTCATAAAGATTAGAATACACTTACAGTTTATGCTAGGAATAAATTTTCAACAGAAATTCTCTGTGTTGTCATAAGTGAGTGTGTGTATATTATATTTAATTAGAATAGCTTTAGATACCCTTTTGTTTAGAATATTGCAATATTTATATTCTTAATGTAAATGAATGGGAATAAGAATTCTGGTAAATGCTGAGCAAAAGTAGTTATAACCTAGTTTGTGTTTTTGTTTGCCTGGTACTCTTCTTTTTTATGAACACATGCTGACTGGGTAATGTGCTGTGCAGTAAACAGGGAGTTTGACTGTACATAAAGTTGGCCTAAAGTAATTAATTACTCCTGTTTTGTTATATAATTCAGTATTGGGATGTCAATGGAGCAGTTTTTAATATGACTGAGTACTAAACACTGTGTTGTTTCTACTTCGTTCATAGCCATGCATCTGGCACCCTCCAAGAAATTATGCAGTAGGATAGAACTGATTCACAAAGGAACACATATACTAGCATAATAACATGCTCACAAGCAGGATTACAAATACAATACACTATACAATAGCATAGAGAATGTAAGCTTTTCAACTTAATTAACTTGCTACTATATCTCAGAAATAGTGCTTTTAAAAAATTGTAGGGACCATTTTTGTAAGAAACTGCATGATATTGAATTATTTTTTATAAGTGTACCATTTAGTTAAAAATGGTAAAAATATGATATGTTTACTTAACTACTTTTACACATATGGGACATCAAAATGAATACACATTTTTTTTTAAAACTTGAAATCTAAACATGTAAATACCTTAGTTATTGTTGAACTTAATATGTAACTTTCTGAGGAGGGTGTTGACATCTGCAACACAGTTATATACTTCTGCAGTTGTCATTGTTTTCTCATATGTTTGTAAACGAACCATGTTTTTGTTCCAAATAAATAAATTGAATTGAAATTGATTTTTTTTGTGCTGTTCCTATCATTTACCAGTTTTCAGCTTTATGAAAATTGCTAAAAGCAAGGTTGTCTATTCTGACCAGGCTAAGGAGACACATAAATTATAAGAATAATTTTGATTTCATAGTGACAATTTTATATATACTTATCCATTCATAAGATTGTACTTTAGAAGTTAGTACTTGCAGCCCCGGATCTTCAATTTTTTTAAGGCGGGGCAAAAACTGAAAAATGCCGCCCCCGCCCACTTATATTTATTTTTATCTTAATCATCTATATAATTTCAGATATCAGTGGTCAGACGTCCTATGGCTAAGATGATGATTTACAGATATATAGACATAAACGTGTAGGATATATATTGTATAATATATTATAAAAATAAAAATCAAATATATTATTGCATTTGTGAATTGAAATTACAATATTACTCTTCGAGGTTTTGTTCAGAAAATAAATCAATGGATTTGTCATAATTTAACTCGTGTGCAATTCGATTTTCTATCGCTAAGTTTGCAAGACTCGATAATCGTTCCTGGCTCATAGTAGATCGCAAATAATTTTTAATTAGTTTTAGTTCGCTAAAACTTCGTTCGCAGCTTGCGGGTGTAGTAGAAAGGAAAAGAGTAAATTACATAGACATAGACATAACTTTACTGTGGCAACTAACAAAAAAATACAATAAAAATGATGTGAAATTAAAACTATTTATCTCTAGTTTTTTTGCCACAAGCCGACCCCAACTCAGCATACTATATATAATAAATGTTAGTGCAGCACGTCTCACTCCGTTCTCTGGGTATCGGCCGAGTTGATATGGCCATGAAATATCTGTACTTGTACTAATATTTATTCCGTAGTAAAAGTTAAGTAAATGATGAGTTGTCTATTCATCTGTAAAGTGTAAATTTCCCGCCCTCTGAACCGCCGCCGCCGCCCTCTGAACTTGGTGCCCGGGGCATGGGCCCCGGCTTGCCCCCCCCTAGATCCGGGGCTGAGTACTTGAATGGACTTGATTGGATAAGTAATTAAATGAGATACTAATTTATATGAGAACTTTAATGTTTATGTCAGGGCCAAGGATTTAGATACAACTTTAAAACTAATCTAATACCCAGCTGTTTGTGTATCAGCAACATAATGTCCACCTTTCAGCACTCCTGGCCAAAATTCTATCTCAGTTGAGCCTGGCAGTATTCCAAGCAATTGAGCCTGGCACATCTGACCCACAAGCTGGATCCCTGAAAAAAATGTTACAGCTATTTGAAGAGATAATATGTATGACTTAGAAGCTCACTTAACCAATATATGTGATCTTACTTAGAAGATCTATTTGGTATCGAAGTTCGCAAAGCAATATTTAATAGTAGGTATTTCATTGTTTGTGAATTTAATATAAACCATGTTATTGTACAGTATACTATTTTAAATAATGAATTGTTTAGATACTTTAGTTTTCCTTTTAGCTTGACACCTCAATGCCCATTGAACATAATAACTTAACTAAAGGTTACAGAATTCAATCTGCACATCCAGAATGTGAGATATATTAGGTTACATTGATTTCAGAACCAAATTTGTAGTCAACTCAAAAACTCTCGTAAAATCTGCCAGGTAGACAGCCACACTCCTGCGAGCTGCATTATCTCTCTGATCTATTCAACCCAAGAGGGGATTTGGGTCCCTCTCTTGATATTTAAGCTAGCTAGGCTGCGGGTCGATTACCAAACAGCTGATGAAGGCAAGTAGAGATACCTTTTACATGTTGCGCAGCCAAGCCTTGTTTACTACGTCCGGCTCTAATGTTCCTCACCCGTACGGGTATTCCCAGGATAGCACTCAAAGAGATAGCATTTCTCAGAATTTGGCCGCCCTGATGGTGAATTAATAATTTAGAAAATATTAGGACACACCGGTAACAACATAACCTTCAAACAAGTTAAATTTAAAGTAATTACTCCTTCAAGAACGCTGCCATCTATATCCAGAAGCTCAGACATGATAAATGATATTGTTAACAGTGAAAATCAGTTTCAATCTACATAAACTTAAATATTAAAAAGTGAAAAACCCTACGACGAAAGAAAACCAAACAGATCAAAATTCAGATCTCAACATAGGCCAAAGAGATTACAATACTAGCCCGGCCTGTGAGTTACCGGCCAGATAATTGGCGACCAGATAATTCAAAGCCATGTACATAAGCTATCAGGCCGCGCGTTATCAGGGTGGTAATTACTAGAGTGGTATAAATTCTACCGGGCGATAATGCGCAGCCAGTGATCTACCGACCCTGCATTTACCGGCCAGATAATTGAAAGCCACTTTTATAAGGTCTAGTCCACAATGAATTCCCTCGATGTTCACACCATAGAATATATGGTCCACGTCTCCTTCGTCCAGACCACATTCACAAAGGGAGTTATCCCTTATCCTCAGTTTGGCTAGGAAAACAGGGGTGCAAGAATGATTGAAGCGAAGCCTGCAAATAGTTGAGGCAGTTTGTTAATCAGTTTTCTGGAACTTCGAGAACCAAGGTTTGTCAAGGGATTAAGGGTTGTATGTCAGCATAAAATTTACCTTTTAAAGTTCTAGATATTTGCCAATTTTTGCGCCATGTTTCAGAAGGTATTTATTTTGATGTGGAACAGACATCATGAGAATACATTTGGATTTGGTCAGAGGAACCCGTTTGAAGAGCATTTATGGCTCATGAATCTGCACATTCATTTCCAATTATACCTGAGTGACCAGGTATCCAAGCTATTATATACTCCATTTCTACACACGTAACAATTCTGATTGAACAGTGACAGCTAACGCGTCACTTTTTCGTATAACGTTGTTTATTCGTTATAGGTCACCCCTACGTGATTTGTTCGTTCTGGTTCTATCATCCTTCCTCTAGTTGTAGATATAAATCAATTCATCCGGATAACAGGTGATATTTGAAAATACCTACTGATTTCCACTCGCCGTTACTAAGAAGATCGCATTATATTCCACGCTTAAAGCTCTAGCGTAGCGTAATACTCTTATCACTTAGAGCAGTTAGAGCATTCAGATATGGACTACACAATGAAATTTCACAATGAATGAAGTAAACAAAAACAAACACATACATGCCATGTCTAGTTTTTTTTGCCAGATTGTCAGCATTGAGCTAAGCTAGGATTTTGACTATCGCATAATGAACAAAGCCTTACAAAATATATCCACCAATAAAATCGATTTATGAATCATTTTAGACCAATAAGCGTAACGGATATCAGCCAATAGGAGGTGGTTGCGAATTATCTGGGTGGCTTTTATCGGCCGCGCATTATTGGGTCGGGAAATACGTGCCGAAACAAATCGCTACCGGGGTGGAATACGCAGCCATGGACTGCGCAGCCCGTGAAATACCGACCTGATAACCGACGTACATGGTCATAAATTATCTGGGTGGTATTTATTGGGTCGGTATTTATCAGGGCGCCGATTCCATGGCCGGCAATTATACACACTCAATAATTTGTTTTGCTTTGCTTTCCTATTTTTTTGTAATTAGTGATCTTGTTCCGTTTATTGCTGATTTATTTAATAGTAGGCCTATAAATAAAGCGAGACAACGCAGAAACAGATGCGCTAGCATCTAGCCAATAATATATAGCCCAGCCCTAGCTAGTATCTGTTAGCCAGTGAGTGTAGGCGAAGGCAAACATTAGCCGGGTCCTGGATAAAGCTCAAACAACTGCATGGAGTGATAATTTTGAACTGCTATGCAGGCTGCTCCGCCAAACATGCAACGAAAACCAGGCTTTCCCTTGTCCCATTGCAGCATCAAGATGGTAACTTAACGACAATTATTTCTGTCTAATACATCAATTTAAATTGTTATATCATCATCATTTTGCAGGATGTGTACTGTAATTATTCTCACCATATACTCAATGATTGATTTCTTGCCACTTAAAGGCATTGTTATTAAATGAAACGGGGCTTGATCGCGAGAAAAATATTTAGTAATTTATTTACCTCGACGTTTCGACCAAGTTGCACGATGGTCGTGGTCACGAGAAGACTGCAGAAATGCGGGTGGCAATATCGGTGAGAGCGCGTAGTTTCGCAAACAACCCACTTTTGATCTTATTAAACTGTAGGGCGGTCACAGCCCTGAAAAAGCACAGGGTTGTCTAGACACAACACTGACAGTATCTTTAGTTTTTTCAGGGTGAAAACCGCCGCGACCCGAAATCTAATAAATCACTGGATTCCATGATGTAGACTACCTAAAACCATCCTCTTGATTGAAATTTTTATGTTTCCTTATTTCAACCGCTTCGCGTACAATTCTAGGAAAATAATGGCGGTCTGTGGAAAGGATTTTAGGGTCGTGTAGTTCTATCCAATGATTAGGTCCAGAGTCAAGTAAATGCTCAGCGATAGCCGATTTATTCACCTGGTGATTTTTGATAGCTGTGATATGTTCTTTAACCCTTTCTGCTATAGTGAGTTTGGTTCGTCCAATATATGAACTACAGCAGCTGCAATTGACCTAAAATAGTAGGTAGGTCAAGGTAAATAAATTACTAAATGTTTTTCTCGCGACCAAGCCCCGTTTGATTTAATAACAATGTGTTCGAATCGTGAAAGTCTAAATATTTACCACTTATAGGCAGTCTTCATTAGTGCACATCCTTTACTCCGTTTGTTATTTTGTGTTATTTACGGAAATACTTAAGAGGCCTCATTGCTAAACAACTTCTACTGTGCCTTGCACAATGCTCTAACATCTTGCTAATGTGCTGGTCTTTCAGTAAATGTACAGATTTTGATAGAAAACAGTACCTTTGAGTCTAAGGAGCAACCCACAAATTACTTTACCTGAATTACTTGCCACAGGTGCATGGTTACATTTGTGAGAATCCTTCCCCTCTGATGTGATAATGCAATGTTTAAAATAAAATCTACTGTGATGAAAAAACATTTTGGCAAATTTTATATACCCTTTGTTTTCTGAAATACAATAAATCTAAGTTAGAGTTTTTTTGATCTTCAGTCACATTGACTCATACTGTCTGGGTGCTAAGTTCAGATTTAAGTGTTTAGTTTAAGTTGTTTTATGAATTAGACATGTCTCTCCCTTCACCACTTGTCACAAGATGTCACACTTCCCTGACCCTGTAATTTATGGATGATTCTTAACCCTTATGCTTGGTGCATAGTTATGCTGCTCATAATAGATAACTTTTCAGAAGATCATATGCATATAAGCAATTATGTAGATAATTAGTTGTCATAGTATCTTTCATAACTTACTTTCACTTCATACTAGGGGCCAACCATTAATCACGTTCGGCTCGAAAAGGGGGGGAGGGAGTTCGGCAAAATTACGATATATCACAAGGGGTGGAGGGAGCTGTAGTAAGATATCACATGTATTTTTTTTTTGTGAAATGCAAGATTTTAAAACGAAAGGCGGTGTGTAGTTTGACCTTGACTTGCTGTTGCCAGGCAACATACGAAGTCACCTCGCACCGCGACGACCGCCCGGCTCGGGTTGCCAGTCTTCAGTTATACATATCGTGACCATACCTCCCGCTTTGAGCGGGTCAGTATGCCCCGTGTTTTATACCTTCATAATGTGTCGAAACCACGTCAGTTTTAATAACAAGACTAGACAAAGATTTGAAATATAATTCAATGTGCTGACTAATACGCACATCAGCTTAAAGCTGCTTAGTTTTTCACATCCATAATAAAAATGTACTACTGCCGTTGATCAACTCGATCACCATGGGCTTTCTAGTTCCAGAAGTGCTGGTCGAATTTCCCGCCACGCTAGCATTAACGATATCATCCGTAGGGCTTTGCCAGCGCCAATGCTGCAGCCATTCTTGAATCGAATGGTCTCATGCGTGATGATGGTAAAAGACCTGACGGAATGACGTATATTCCCTGGAAGTTAGGGCGGCCTTTAGTGTGGGACGCTACATGCGTTGACACTTTAGCGCCGTCACATCTTCCCGAGACACATGTTAGGGCTGGCGCCGCGGTCTATTCAGTGGAGCTATTAAAAACGGCGAAAATATGCTAAACTAGGTAGTGGTTACATATTTCAACCGTTTGGGGTGGATACGTGGGGACCGGGAGCTTGTCGGATTTTCCAAAATTTATCAGAGCGTTTGATCGATGCGACGCGTGACCAAAATGCTGGCACATATTTGGCTCGAATCAGCATTGCAATTCAATGTGGCAATGCATAGCACTGCTGCCAGCCAGTAGCGGGTTGGAGCATTTGAGTTATCTATAGGTTACCAGTAGCTAGCGGATTGCTCAAATGTTATTGTAGTAGCTGCAGTATAATAATAAATAAATGTAAAGTTGTCCAAGATATGACTTGCCTTCCACATATTTGTGTTGCCTGGATTTTCAACATAAGAATTATGTAATGGTGAAGTCTGGTTTAAAAGTTTAATATATCTCTGTCATATCAATTACGTAATGAGAAAGTGATCAAACAGTTGTAAAATAAAGCAAGAGTATACAGAACAGCTACACACTTAATATACTCTACCAATACCTATGTTCTCTTTTGTTGTCTGAATAAAATGAATGAGGCCATCTGCTTTAAAAATGAAAAGTGTGGACAGGTTTCCATTACTCTCTCATAGCTATTTTAGTCTAGTGTATTCTTATTTTCTATAGATGTCACGGCAGGCACACATACTGTGTCTTAATCTACAGCATCATTCCTTTATGTATACAGACAGCTGCCTTCAAGTCTTAGTCGACATACTTTACCTAGTCTAAAGTCACTTGTCAGTACTTCATCACTTAATAAAGAAATAAATATGATAATAAATAATGAAACTGTAAAACACCACCATTCAATTCGCAATGCAACACTCCATTGGATAACTACATAGGTAAATACCTAATATAATTTTATTACTTATTACAGCCGGAAAGTCTTGGCATCCCTGAGAGTAGTTATGATGATGACAGTGAGCAGCATCAGCGGAGACAGCAATTAATTAACTTTGGACACTCACAGTGGGGCTTCAATAACTGGAACTGGGCAGTCACAAAACAGGAATTAGGTTAGTTCTTTTTTACACTACCTGCTCGAAAATTACACAGCTAGAGTAAACTATCAACAAACCTGTAAATTATCTTAAGTTTTTATTATGTTAACGGAGATGTCACTTTTCCAAGAAAACACATAAATAAAAGCAATCATTTTTGTTATTAAAACTGACGTGGTTTTGACACATTATGAATGTATAAAACACGGGAAGTACTCACGTAATAAGTCAGAAGATTCCGACTATTCGTCGGAATCGGAATATATATAAAGTTGTTCCTTCAAAAATTCTCCTTGAAAAAGACTACCGATTTGGTTGAAACTGTAGTCGGAACCCTCTGACTTATGTCAGAAATTATAAAAGAGTAATTCCCGTGTTTTATACATTCTTAAAAAAGCAATCATGTTCTTTAATGTCACGAAAAAGGTGTGAAAAGTAGTATACTTATCAGGAAGAACACATGGTCCTGAGTAATTGACTTTGAATCCCATAGAGCACTCAATTATAGTCATAATATGTTTGATTCCCTTGGGATTTATCTCTACAATCTATTTACCTGGGTTTCTGGGTATAATATGGCTAAATTTTGTTGGACAAATGTTGGACGTTGTCTAGGATTTAGCAAGCAAACCTAGAAGGTACCTATTCATTCGCGACTTGGAGACTAGGATTGTACATATCGGGAAACACAGACTCGGGCAACAAGTTTTATAATGTCAAATGTTTATACTTTTAAAGACTAGTGTTTGACTACTATCTCAGTCCGTGACGATGTGGTCGAAGATGTAATCACGATAGACCTAGAATGCTTACTGGCTCTCAAGGACTGCTGCCTGAATACATAATGATTGTGTTTTTTCAAACTTGAGTTGAGGGTGGTAGCTAGCCAGACAGGTGTTCGTAAGTACGTTACCACTATGCTGGGAGTCTCACGGTGTTACCGGAAGCCCAAGCCGTTGCAAGGTAACGAACCAGCGTCCGTCAGTTTGACATCTGGATGGTAGACGATATATTTGGCTGAATGTACAGACTTTTTCATCTGACAAATTTTTACAGTATGGATATTGATATTTTGCGTATAGGACGAACTTATGAACATTTATTATGCCTAAATTGCAAAAATCCAATGAAACCATGAAATGGTACCAAAATTAGTCCAAACTTTCTTATGAAGATGGATTTGATGAAGTTGAGGCAATTTCTTGAAATTCTTTGTTAGCGTTTGTTTGCTAAGCGCGACGGACAGTGAAGAGCTTTCTTTTAATTATAATTGGTATAAACAAACCGATCCGAGTTATATCTGGTTGACACATGTAGTTGCTATATTGTCTGCAGATGTTAGTACATTATGAATGATCTAATCAAAGTTTGTTCAATTCCCAGATTTCGTGGAACTAACAAATGGCAAGTACTGCGCGGGCGTGGTAGCCTTCGTATCCATATCGGTGAAGAACTTCGACATTCATCGTGAAAACATTGGATATGCCACATCTAATGCTAGCAATAAAGGATTCGCCATTTACAAGTCCAGAAAGGTACTTAAGGAGAGAACTATATTACTACTACTCAATACAGAAAAATTTGTGACAATTCCGCTACTGCCAAGGTGCTGTGAACAGAAAACCTTCTGCTGCATTCTTCAGCAGGAAAAGCATACGAGAAGGATAGAAAAAATAACACAATTGTATGTTTCTGAGATTCTCTTGTATGCTGAACGTTGGGATAAGCCCCTCATGAAAACTTTTGCCAAGTCAAAAATCTTCTGAAGACTCCTTGAGTCAAACCATGACACAAACCATTTTACAATGAGGTCCCGGTATCATTCTGCATGCTTCTGCAGTCATATTTTGAGCAGGATTGTAGTTTAAATATATTAGCATTTTATCCGCCCATTGTAACTCCCGATAGGATAATTTACTTAAAGGGTTAGTAGTTTTTCCCATCATTAATTTATTGATCTCTACATATTATGTTTCAACGAATTTTTACTGTATACTACATTAAGCTACTTACGACACACCTTAAATTGAAGCTAGGTAATGATTTTAACAACAATATTTCGGGATAATTACACATTAAAATTCTTACGGTGCGGTGTGCACCGCATACGCATTGCGGAGCGATCAGAATCACACATGCTTGCAGGATGTACATGAAAACGTGTAGGTCAACCTGTTGCTTCGCCTATGCATCTTCAACAGCTGCTGATTCAGAGAATGTTAGAAAGAGAAACCTTTATTTCCGTGTCTCCTTGTATACCTTATTTTTCTCCCCATACTCATACATAATTGACACTGCCCTCCTCTCCCGCTCAATATCCTATTTGTCTTTAAGGTCGGTGGTGACTATGTCCTAGTTATTTATACCGTGTCACCCTTTCTAGGGGAGTACCGATTAGTAGAATTGGAGGTGTGTTCTGAGGACAATTTCCACTTTATATACATTTTCAACTCTAGGAAAGATCTTCCCAGGGTAGTAAACCGTGGAAAGATCTCAGTTGATTATTACTTTACTTGACAAGTTGCCATTCCAAACCGGAGAAATACTCGATACTCATTGTTCGACAAAGGCTTGTTTCAGAGCGCAACCAAAGTAGAGATATCTGCAAGGATATGACAATCAATACATTTTCTTGTGGTAAATTTTAAAGAAACTGTTTACTGTGATCCTTTCAGGGTGTAAAGTTACTAAAGTAGCAAGAAAAAATATTCGGTTTCATTTCTGTCCATCATCTGTTATTACTTCATCAGTCATTGGCATCACAGAGCTGAATTTAATTCCATATCATTTTCTCATTGTTTTTTGTTTATAAGTTTGGCTACCATAGTGTGTTAGTCGTGTGACAGACATGGCTATCTCATGTTAAGCGTTACGCATATTAGACCACTTCATCTGGAGAGTTACATTTGTTTTATTAATTTCCTGTATTGAAAGATTTAATTTTAATAATGCATAAATATTTTTCAGTGCGCTGTTACAAACGCCCTGCGGGAGACCCTTCTCAGTTTCGGAGGAAGTGTCGCCACAGAACTCATGGAACTGCTAGAATCACACAAAATCGAGAACCCCACCAACACTCCGGCCCCCACCCCCGCGCCGCCATTTCCTCCTCCACAGCCTGAACAACACCAAGAAAACAACCAAAACCTCGCCAACAAGGTGTCAGAACCTAAGAACTCACCGCTGAACAAGATTATCAGAAAAGATTCCACTGATAATGGATCAGTGCATAACATTAGACCGCATACAGTGCCGGTGAAGAACGCGCCAGTTGCTAACCCAGTGATTAGAGAGCCTCCAGTGGCTAAAGCGCACCCGATGCCTGCCAATCTGCCCCCTGCCGCCAATAGGGCTCCCGTGCACGTCCCACCGGCGCCTCGGCCTCCTCCAGTGGCTCCATTGGCACATCCCCGTCCTAATTCAAATGTAAGTTTCGTCCTACAACCTGTAATGGGAGGTGTAGTTCCTCAAATGTATAGCGGGGGGCAACGTCTGCCCCCTCCACACCATCATGTAGTGCCCCAGCAGCTGTTCCCGAATTACTACGAATATACAGGTCCGTGGCACTTTGCCTATGACCCATATGAACGACACCACGGTAATGTAAACCTCAATTTCAACATTCCTCCGAAAAACCTCGTTGTTAATTCTCGCTCTGGTTCTGTCGAATGCAAAAGCGCGTGTCCGCGCGGCCCCGAAGGAGACCCTCTACAATACGGACCTCCCCCACAAAACCAAGGTTGCTGGATTAAACCAACCATTTTTTATGATGGGTTCTGGACAGAGCAGAAGGTTAAAAAGTGGGTAGCGGAACAGGTGGAGAAGCAATTCCCAGAGGACGCTTCCAAATCCTCGTCACCCAACGACGGACCTGATAATTCCAAATCTTAGATTCATTGAATTGTGAATAGATGTCTTAGTGGTTGTATTATTGTATTAAGTAAAAGTTAAGGTAGGTGCGAAATCTCAAAATTGGTAAACTATTTTTTATGTAAATTTTTTCAAGTTATTAGTGTAAGTGGTGAATGTGTTGGCTAAATGCGACGGATATGTGTTTATTGCATGTAGTGAGTTGGGTTAGAGTTGGCACTATCACTTAGTACGATTCCTTCGAGATAGTACCTACTTCGTAGAGAAGTAATGCTGCTAAATAATAATAGCAATTTTTAATTACAATATGTCTTATTATATAATAAGGTGTACGTCTTTTATCGCGTAGCATTTACTACATTCAAATTTTGTTCGGGGATTCGCAAGCCAGTCCATGGACACACTTAGATAAATGCTTTCCTAGAAATTATGAATGTATCAATCACGCACTTCTTCTTCATAGAGAATACGGGGCGCTTGCGGACGCGGTAGCGGTCTGCCCCGTATTCTTGAAAAATACCACCGAATGTGGTCGAAACTAATAGCCGCAAACCTCTGACTTCTCTGACTTACTACATGAGTAATACCCGCGTTTTATACATTCTTATTATGTGAAAACCACGTCAGTTTTTTTGTCAGATATTACTTCGTCAGTAGAACTAGAGGAAGAGAGAAGTTTGAAATGGTGATTATTTGCTAGTATTTCGATGACTTCGTTATTTCTGCACGGAATTTGGACGTCAGGAAATAGTTTGTTTTGTAGCTATATCTTGTGCTGATTGCACAACGCCTATGATATCTAATTACCATTTGAGGGCTTAACGATGACATTACAAAGGTTTGCGGGTACTTAAAGACGTGATGGCGGGGCAAATTCTGAGTTGGTTTCAAATATGTACTTTATAGATAACCTACGGGCTCAAAAAATGTACTAATCAAATTTTTAGACTTTTTAATTTTCTTTCTTCTGGTGTAAGACACAGTTCAAACGCATTTGTGTTTACCGCGAGAATTAATGATAAAGGAAACCTATGGTCGACCGAAAAAAAAGATGTTCTTGACGATTTTTCTGTTTTGTTTTACAACTTTTGCCCGATATATTGATTATTAATGAATATTAATCTTTTATAAATTAATTAATAATAAAAAAGTGAATATAAAACATATAAATCTATTTAGAGACAATAGGTACCGTCTAGGTTTGCGTCCTACATATTAGACCGCGTTATTACTTAACATCGGGTGACACAATGATTAAATGAAGCTTACAATACCCCCAACAATATAAGTAAATGTACGTCTCGACAACTATTGCGGTTATTTGAATCATACTTTATTAATCAAAATCGTCCCAGCCGCTTCATATTCAGGCTACCGCGCAGTCAATAATTTAAGCAAAACTGTATATCTAAACGAGTCGATCGACACGCGTGCGAATCGCCAAATTTGTATGACGATACATTAGTACGATATTATAAAAATCGTACATCCGTATCCGTATCATTTTAAGAACTCGATAAATAACCGTATAACATTTTACTGATAAATAAATTACTTTTTACAGTATGAGATTGCGATTCAATGTATTTTACAATATAGTTATTAATGGTGTGAAAATATTTTCATAAATATGACATAAGAATTGCTGACACTGTGTGACATTATTCTATAAATCCAATGTTTTTATGATAATAAAATGTTCGAGAAATACTAAAACATCTTTAATTAACTTTAATTTCTGTTCCTCCCTGTTAAGTTGTATTCTGTCATACATTTACAGAAGCATGACATATATTTAATTTTCGATGATTTCCTCTCAAAGAATAGATTAATAATTGGATCACGACCCTAGAAATATAACTGGCAGAGCTGTCTTTATGACTGCCAGTCGAAATGCTAAGTCGAGTGTCTTGGTTGTCCGGAGACAGTGGCTTGCTGCAGGCAGCATCTCCACCGCGAATTCAGCATCCCCTGGGACGCTGTTCGATTTCTATACGAGGCAAAATTGACACTTTCAATCTTAGCAGGCGTTAGTGCTTTAAAAATCATTATCATCATAATATCAGATTTCAAAACTCATTTGATTGGAGAATGTGGGAAGAAAATAAATTTTAATACGCCCGAAGGTTATCATCTTACACCTACCACTTCCATTTAGTTTTGTTTACCTAAGCGTTACTCCCTCCCTTACCAGGAGGCCAAGTTGGAGGGGATGACTGAAGAGGAGGCGCGCGCAGAGAGGAAACGGAGACAGAGGCTCGCCCAGGAGGAGTTCCGACAGAAGCAACTCCTCAAGAACGAGACTGGTTAGCATACTGAACCGTTCTCCTATGGATGTTGTATTAAACTAAACTCAAATGATCGGGTTCGTACACAATCAAGTACATTTTTATGGACCTATACTAGGTTACTGCGTGTCTGCTTCTATCCAACAGGATGGACTATTTCTTACACTCGTTTAACTTTGGCTACATCCGGGTCTTTTGATACAGATCACTGGAACAGTAGCTGACATAAGAGGGTAACAAGAAACGTCGGTATTATCAGGATATTTAGGATGTATTTTGTTTTCTTTCCTTCTTTTTCTCAAATAAAGTACATGGCAAATATCCTGATAATAATGTTAATTTTTGCATTAGTCAGCGTGTGATATTATAAATAAATTTCTGAGTATTATTAATATCCTGTATAATTAAGCGGATAGGATCTCTTCCCGACTATAAAATCGGTACACGAGGGCACCAAGATTGGGCACTTAACCACGGCGAAGCAAAAGGGAGAATTATGTTTTCCAAATTATTATTGAGCAGCTTCACATACATTGGTAGATTACATACTTATTAGGCTGGATTTTGTACTATGAAGTAACCTTTAGTACCCCGAACTATTATATACTAGTGGCGCCCAGCGGTTTCACCCGCGTGTATTACGGTTTTCCCGCTACCTACCCCAATTATCTCATGAAAACTATATATGTTCCGGGATAAAAAGCCTATGTGTCATTCCAGGGTCTAACCGATTTCCATATTAAATTTCATCGTAATCTGTACAGACGTTTAAGCGTAAAGGCGTAACAGAGGTTTTTGAATTATTTGCTTATTCCACGGGAACAGCGAATAAAAGTAGGCTATGTGTTAATCTAGAGTCTCAACTATTTCCATACCACATTTCATCGAAATCGGTGAAGCCGTTTGATCGTGAAGGAGTAACACACTTACCTACATGTAAAACTTTCGCTTTTGCAATATTAGTGGGATGGGATAGAAAAAATCATTGTGTTGTTATTTACCTTCATACAAACGCACGCCTGTTTCCCGGGGTGCGTCTTGCTTTTCACTCCCATCAGAGCCACCTTTTCCTATTATTGGACTGTGAAAATTCATGAGATGTATCTTTTGAAGCTGTTGCTAAGAATATGCACAAAATAGTTAACTTAACCTAAGTCTCGGTGTACGAATAATATACCTACCTAGAATTTATGCATATTTGCACAATTCTATCTGTCTAGGTAAGCATAATATTCGTGTCAATTCGATGCTTTGTATTTGGCTTAGCGAAGGTGTTTCAATCAAGCGAGTCGCAATAATTCCCCGACGGTACATTTTAGATAGAGTATTTCCACGGAATCTTTTTCGCGCGGTTAGGTTAATATCGTTACACGCGGTAACTAAACTTCTGCGCTTCGCTAGCAATTTGCAACTATGTAGTTATTGTAACTATGCTCACCATGTAAATAGGTATCTTTAATCGGGTTAAATGTAACGTGAGCATTTCGGCATTTTTTATATATAAAATGCTGGCATTTGACCATTATCTTACCTGATGTTAAACGATGATTCGATTTACGATGGTTCACCTGCCTAGGAGATACATATACTTACACTCATACATTTGAAAACACCCAGGGTGTCGATTCTCTTATTAATAAGACATGCAATGCATAAACAATGCAATAATAAATAAACATGGTGTTCCTCTAAAATAACAATTGCATGCAATTGCATCTTGATTGCATTGTAGGTAATTGTATTGCGGTAGAAATTAGATCTTTATAACCATTACAATTATATTTCAAAATATAGAATAGCAAAACTAGCAAAAACGACAATTCATTAAACAATATATTTACATGTTGTATGTATTGCTTCCGGGCTGTTTGGCCGTGGTCTAAATGAAACTTGTGTTCCAGACGTTTCGTCTATCACTGTGGTCGACATTTTCAGTGGTTCAGGTCCAGGCGGCGACAAGAGCGTAGAACTCTCCTTCGCGGCGTCTTCTCTGTTATATTATATGTATAATATAATATATTTACATACATCTACTAAACACATAACAATATGTTTAGTACAATTCATACCCAGACTGTGCGCTTCGTGCGACAATTTAAGACATTTGCGAAGTATGGTAGTTTCTTGTGCCTGGCCACCACCTTCTATTTGAAGAGTGTGTTTGGGCAGCTGTCTTTGAACGCCGCTCAATATCTTTAGTCTAGTATGACACAACCTTCGACCACATCTAGAATTTCCATGTGGAAATATAAAAAAATCCCGAAAGAAAGCCGGCGTCGTTGTTTTACGCCTTTTCCCAATTCCCACCGCTTTACGCTCAAATTTGATACATCTTTTCACAGTTTTGATTACTACTAGTCGTTCACAGTAATTCAATCTGGTTATGATGCGAGATTTAAAAAAAAATGGTTTATTTTTATTCGTCTTTTTCATAAAAGTAAAGTCAGTTATTGTTTTATACTGTCATATTGTACTTCACACTAATGTTATGTTATAAAGGCGAAAGTTTATTTTTAGTTTATATGTTTATGAAACGGCTAAACGGATTTGCATGCCGATAGCGTATACCCTCAAATAAGCTAAGTTTTATCCAGGAAAAGTATACTTCTCGTGGGATGATTGAGGCAACGGGAAAAGCGTATCGCGGCTCAAACGGGGAAGGCGCGGGGTAGCCAGTTGTTTAATATATAATTATTTATATTTATGAATTCAAATTTCAATTAACATAGTTAAATGTATGTCCACTATATTAATTAGTAATCAACGAGAATGTCCATCCACAGTTTTGCTGTAATAAATCGCTATAAGAGATAAGACCGCCCGTACAACTTAGTATAAAAATCTCTATGTACATATATGGTAAAGTGCAGTAAATAATTGTTCTATTGTGATCAGATGAAAAACAAGATTTGAACAAGAATGCTTCGAGCTTCGACAGGCTTTTAATGGAGATCCCCACTCAGGACATCGTTATAGAAGAGACCGGTGACTCGGCACAGGCGGCAGCGAGAGCGGAAGCGGGGAAGCGGAAATCGCCGCCGCCTGACGGGAATACTGTTAAGAGGCGGGCTAGGGTTAGCAAACTGGATTTTGACAAGAAAATTAGTTTTTAATACTAGATATTATTATTTATATGGAGGCACAATTTTGATTATTTGAATTTGTAACGCTCGTAGTAAGCGAGTTCTAAACTCGAAATCCATTGTATAAATAGGCTTAGAATGATTTGTAGGTATACGCCAAATATTACTTTTCTATAATAGCGACATACTTACGGTGTGGTACATGATTTTTTTTTACTTTTGCTTCAAAAGTATATTAACTTGGAACTTGGAAACTTTTGAATATACAGTAGTCTCACTGAACAGGCACTTCAGTAATTCGGTACGTCCCATTATCCGGCACCTTCCGCTTCTTACTCGCGTTCCTCGATCGCACACCGGCATCAGTTAACCTCATAAATTGTCTCAATAACACGTTTAATTACATATCTGTTGTTTTTAAGTAAAAATAGTTGGCTAAAAATGTCAAGTAAAAGGCAACATGGGACTCTCATCTTCTTAACATATAAACCTATGATTTTTTTCTATAAAATTCAATAATATATCCATTCCAATAATCCGGCACCCCGAAGTTTTCAATAGTGCCTGATTAGTGAGTCTACTGTATATTTTAATTAAAAAAACAAAATTCTGCTTCTCTTGTTTTTACAATAGGCAGGCGTTAAGTGATGATGCGGTCTAAGATAGATCACGCCTGTTATAAGATACTTATTATATTACCTGGTAATTTTTAAGTTTTTTCCATTTCATTTTTGTAATGTTATATTTGATCCCCAAGAACAGAAAACCGTTCTTGTTGCTTTGCCAATTAGTAACCAAATTTTCACTCAGAAAAATTTGAATAAATCGCTCTAGCTGCTTCTTGCGTTATTATTTATATGATATATAGTGTGAATTGCAAAGTAGGTATAGTTGGGTAACTGCAGAATTATGACGTAGGTATGGTATTATGTTTTGAACATGTAAGCAATGATTATTATTATTCTATTTATTTGACTTATTTACTGAATGATATGTTTTGGCGCCTACAATAATGTTTGAATTTTCTGAATAAATAAATAATGTTACCTTTACATTTTTTCTTTTCATTCTTGGAATAGGTAGGTACCTACCTAATGTTGATGGTCTCTATAACCGTTTAAAAGTATCGAGAGTACCTGTTTACTCCCATATTTTTTTCTATTCGTATTGTGTTGACAGGAGCCTATCATAACAGCCCACGTACCATTGGTAGCCTTAACTCTGGCCCTTATTCGAAGTGCCTACATACATTCAAGCGGTACCTCGTGTATGTAGCTGTTTGAAGTACGGTTAAAAACGACTCAATCATATACCTACCATAATAATTAGCATTGTAAAATTATATCTTTGAAATCGCCTACACTCCTTAGCATTAACCTGTTATATATTTTTCTTGAGTTATAATTTTATAGAAATAAATATAGTAAGAACATATATTTATTTGATGACCAGGGAGTAGGGAGTTTCTGTTGCCAACCAGACTACACGACTGGATTCCTAGACTTCCGTTATCAAAGAATACTTTTATTCAGAGTCCAGCATATTCTGCATTAGCATCACTGATCATCAAGTGAACGTATTTAAGACACTACATACATTGCCTCTTTCATCTACCAGAGATGTTTTATGGCTTTGTTATTTAGGCACTTTATTGAATGGCTCGTCCATTACGAGACGGCGTCACGATCGCACTTCTGACAGGAGCGGTGTTGTGTTGCACGCTTCGCTATTTAGACACTACGCCTGTCAACTGTGCATACATTTGGTATAACTAAAGTACAAAATAAAACAAACGTTTAGCGAAATCAATTTTATTAAATCACTAACATTATGTGGGTCTTACAGGAACAGTATATACAAGAACAGATAAATTCTAAATTAGGTATATACCAGCTACGACATAGTACTCAGGTAAGAACGAAAACGGACATATCTCTTAAACCATAATTAAAATTAAACCAAATGCTACCTTAAAACGAGAAACTTAATAACTAAAAATTAAATTGACTCTTGATAAACGAATATAATTGCAATTATTATAATATTGACTCATCACTGGTTTTGTGATGTTCAACTCACAACAGGCTTGCGAGCTCTATAGAAATGTTTTCTTAGATTACTTATAATTCGCAATCCAAGTTTACTTTCGAGAGTCGAAAGGACTAAACTTATTCTATAAACACAATTTAGACAGTTACAATTATGTAGATATTGTGTAAGCGGAATAAGTTGAAACATACATTTTCTATTCAGTTATTTTAGATATGTTATATCAAGTTGGACTGCAGGAATGCATAATATCAATGTGTAGGAGAAACCCCTGATCCTATAATTAATGAATATTCTAATAATCTTAAAAAAAGAATAGAAATATGTGGTAATTAAATAATTAAAGTGGTTTTTTTCTTCACATTTGCAATCAAATATTATAATTGCTCCGATGCACGTGCAGATTAAACATTTTAATATTATAATAATGGGGTTTTTCTTTATACATAAGGACATTATTATTCCCCTGCGGTTCAACTTAATATAACGCATTACAATTAGCTCTAGATTGACTGGACTAATTCGTTATCAGTGGAATGATTGAACCCACCTTCATTTTCCATAAATGTCAGAAAGCGATAATTCTATGAAACAAACCAATTCTAGCTAAACTGCCGCTTTGTAATTCAAAATCTAATAATGGATGAATAGAACACACTTAGTCGAATAGACTAAGAAATTGTCCTTTGACTTTTTTTCTAATAATATACAGTGTGAACTCTATATAGCGACTCTCGATTTTGTTTGTCTAAAATCAAAAGTTGAAATTACTGACTAGTCGGTTTACCTTGTTAGCGGTGCAATGATTTTACTCTCGATTTAACGACAACTCCTAATAACGCCATAAAATACGCAGTCGCTTTATTATCGCCATACAGAGATTACACTGTAATTTCGACCGGTAAAAAATATTAAAATAAACTTGCGCTAATCCTGTCAAATTATTGCCCTTTGACATTAAGTGTATCAAATCAATAATGAATCTAAATAAATGTATGCAAAATAAACCGCTTACCTAGAAGGTATGACTCGTGGTGACCGCCTGATCATACCACGATCATACCTCCCCGAGAACTGCAAGTCAGTTCGAAACTGGTTGGAGAGTAATTTTCCATGAAAAACCACGTGATTAGATATTAGTGATCGCGATAGTTTTCAAACTAAAGTTATTTCATATGGGCTCAATAAGGCTAATTGCTACATCTTACTTCTACAGTTTTGTATAACAAAACGAAAAACAATCCAAACATATGCTACATCTAGACGCCATATGCTATTTTAATCTAAATATGTAGTTTTAGCTATGTACAAATTTACGAATCGTAAAATAAAACTAAGCTACTGTGTCGACTATCGTACGAATTAAATGCTTATTATGTTAACAAGTTAATATCAAAATGATAAGTACTTACGTACAACTGGAATGTGCACGTACCAAAATACGTACTGCAAATAAAAACAGATCTTATAACGTTGACATAAAACTTGTATTTGAAGGAACAGGGGCCGCGAGCTGACAGAGTGGGCTAGCACGGGGTCAGTGTGTCCCTTTTTGGCAATTGCCAGGACATGTTATGGTAAACTTTAGTAGCTTTCTTACTAATAAAGCGAAATATTGAAATGTAGTATTTAGTTCCATTCGTGTTTCAACTTTATCATTCCCAAATAAAATATTATCCTATCTACGAGTACATAGTAAATCCCATCTGTTACTACTATTAGTTTTATTTTTTTATTATTTCCGCTTTCAGAGAAATTATGAAATAAATGAAAGGTGGCTAAACTAATTCCAATAAACGTTAGTAGTCATACAGTGGTGTGCAGCCATCATTTAAAGCCAGATGATCAGGAAAAATTTATAAATTTTCAACTAAAATTTCAATAACAAAATGATACAATAGTATCACTTTCGCGAACATTTTTCAATTTTTCCTGTTTCCTTACCGCATTCTTGAAAGTTAGATATTAAACTTTGTTATCCGTTAGCTTCATGTATGGGTTTACGAATATTTGAATGTAATCCATGGCTTTATTAGGCAACAGAATTGGCCTGCGCCAAAAATTACATAAAACTATTTTATTTAGTCATTTGTGATCAGAAAATGCAACATATACGGAAGTGTTGTATTAAGTTTACATTTAAATCTTAGTTTCGTTCACTACCTATCTTAATACTTACTTTTTATATAAAAGTAAATAAAATACGTAGTTAAGATATTGTGTACGTCATATGGTTAATGATTCCGCAGATGTCTCATAAGTTGCTCAAATTATGGTCATACTGTGAACATCTAATAGAGTGGGACAAACTGACTCCGTGGTAAATATCTCTATCGGCTCGTTTTTTCAGCTCAGTGCGCGTTCCAGTTGTACGTAAGTACTTATTAATTCGATGCAAGTTAACAATCCTTGTCTCAGAAACGTCAAAACGTTGAGATAGATAAGGATCATTTATTTGCTAAAAACATTTCAGTAATACAATACAACCATAAACAATTTATAGAAAATAGGTGTAACAAATGTTCCATAAACAATGTACTTTGTCCATGCAATGTAGGTACTTGTATTACAAAAATATTATAAACTTGCAAGTTTTGCGCTGGGAAAAATATAATTATAGTAGATAATAATTCGGCGATTTGCACACGTGTCGATCTACGCACTTATAAGAAACATTTGCAAGAATTGTATCTATAGCAAAGAAAACGAATAAAATGCATTGTCAATATCCCGATGATTTTGTTAAATATCGAGTCCAAGCCGGCTTATATAATAATAAAAAAAAAATATCTGTGTATTATCATGCTACCGTTAACCTACCCCTCATAGCCGCGACAGAAGCAGGGAGACACAACATTCGACACAAAAATACTTTGTAGATAATTAATACAGAATTGCAAATCAGCTAAAACCAAATCTACCTTGAAATGCACGTGTAAAGCGGAATATTTCCGATAAGCAATTATTTTCTGTTTCACACGTGTATTTCAAAACGTGCCATATAATCGTAAGTTTAAGCTCATTCCGATAAAATAGTGAGCGCGTATCAGTATCGTATCTGACACAGCGCCATATTTGCTCGATTGTCATACGGTATATCATCAAACTAGGTTAAAGAGGAAACAGCAGATATTTTAGACGTTGAGCATTATTCACTTGGCATGTTTTCTTGTGATCATGGCATGTGCAGCATGCAACTGTGCCGAAATATCGAGCAACTAAACAAACAAAACACACGGTATAGTCCCGAAGATAAAGTTACTATTGCATTGGGGACCATGACAGTGTATATTCTTGTAAATATACCTTTATTTGCCGCGAATTTAGTGATCCATTTTTCCGATCCATTAATGAAAATGTACTTGTGTGTGTCGTATGGTATCTGTCAGGCTAGCTTTCCGAATATAAAAGGAATTCAGAAAACCAAACCTATCATCCAAATGTCGATCGACACATGTGCAAATCGCCGAATGAATTAGTATAAAGTAGCTAAACAGGACATTTCTGAGATAAGGCAAGTCTTAGAATATTATTGAATAGTTATCATAAGAGTTAATACAGTCGATACACGATTACATATGTATGTATATATATGAACATTAATATACTGTTTTATGATATATAGCATCTGATACTAGAATAACTACATAGTTTATATTGTACCACCCAAAACAGGTTTACTTTTTCTTCATTATACTCATTACAATAATTTGTTCTTGCAAGAATTATTATTTTCATATGCCAGGATATTTTCGATGTATTTTGTCAGTTCCATTGCACGATATCGGCACTTGTATAAGAGCACACATGAGGTATACAACTGTGCCAAAATATAGATCAATGAAAAATTAAAACGTTGAAATAGCCCGGTAATTATTTTAATTCTTGTATCAGTGACCATCTCAATATATAAACATACTAGTCATTATGACGATACCACTGTTGCCATAATTGTTTGAAAGATATTTTTTAATCTAGTTACTCGTATTATCGACACTTCAGCCATTCTGGATACTGTATATTTTTATACATTTTAGTAGGGCATCATTTAATGTGTAATGTGCGTTCTCGCAGATAACCCTCGCTGGCAAATATAATCTAATAGGGGTCTTAATCTATTTAATAATAACAATTGATTATGTTTAGATTTATCAAGTTCTTTTTATAGGCGAATTCCCAAGAAAGCCAAACGCATTTTTATTAAAAATAATTATAGCTCATAGCGCCATTGTACCCACGCCACTTGTAGCGTTTTGAGACAATTTGGAGGCGCCGAGCAAAGCTCAGTCGTTTACATATAATATAATAAATCCAAAATATAAGCCAATAATGCTAAAACAGCCTGCTTTAGCTGACAGGATTTGATTTGGTACCTAATATGCTGGTTCCTATACCTACGTGGTACAATAATTGGAAATATATAAGTATTACACACAGATAAACATGACGTCGAAAATGGCTACTTTTAATTCTTATCGAGGTAGTATTATTAGATCTTTTCTGTTTGAGGTTAAGTCGACGTTATAAATATAACGTCGATTGTGATCAAAGATCAAAGAATCTACCTAGTAGAGAAACAGTGATCAAAATTTGCAACCATCAGTTGCAAATTTTGATCACTGTTTCTCTACTAGGTAGCATGTATTTCTTTTTTTTATTTAAGCCCTTCTTAGCAAATCTTAAGTTATTGAACATACGTACTAACAGTTTATATTATTTTTCTTAAATTGAGCTTGTTGGCTACCACCTGACAGAGAACTTCCAGTAGACTAAAATACAAGTTTTTTTCACTTAGTTTGGAGTCTGTGGTATCTCTACAGCGGGTGGTTGCAGATCCTATATGATCTATCTCGAATTATTGATACGCTGGAATCCAAAAGTTAAAGTTGTATGTCTACCTTAATATACTGTTCTCCGACGAAAGAGTCCTGGTACCTAAAATATGGGCCTTTTAGAGCCTAGTTTAGAAACTAGGAGCTTCTTTATCTATTTAATTTAAATTGTCTTTTACATAATAAATGATTTTGATTTTTGAAAACAAAAAACGGTATTGTCTTCATTTTTCAATAATACCGTGATTGTAAACTTTTTTGCAATAATCAATTATTTATTGAATATAGAACTATGGAACGAAAAACGTAAGTATTAATTACTCATTTAACAAGTTGTCATCATCTAAAGATCTGTTGATTGGTATAAGAATCGAAAAACCGATCGAAGAAGACTTTTCAGCATTCGTTCGACTGAAGAATAACCGAAAAAACAACGAAACTCTCAAAACCTGTACGAAAAATTTAGGAACTTTCAACGATGCCGTTACTAACTGAATACATCTTCAGTTTATAAACATGTATTCATAAAATCAGCCCTAACAACAATGGAGGTTAAAATGTCAATTATGCATTTTAGTGTTGTAGGTTAATTAGTTGAAATCGGACAGTTCGTTCACATAAAGTTGCTTGTTAGTAGAAATATTATAATGTGATAATGCACATTCATAGAAATGCAACCGATTGATTATTCGGCATAAATGTTATTGGTTCGTGGACTTTGGGTTATAAAATGTATGTGCGAAATATAAATGATTACACAAAGAAGATCAAATAACAGTGTTGGATTTTTATGGGAACTTTGTATATAAAATCTTGTTAGAAAGGTGACTAGAGCCTCAAGTCTATACTACTGAATATTCTCTACTCATATTAAATCTTGTCACTTGTCATGGCAACATACTTGGCTCACAAGCGCCAACTTTAAGAGATTTGGTAGTTTATTATTTTAATTGGCTCATATTGATTCAACCTCAAGTTCAATGACACTGCACGATTTTTTCCACACTCTGTTAGCACATCGCATAACATGTAAACACTCTCAGCGACCCGGGCTTCGAATCCAGGCTGAGGAATATATTTCTGTGATGAGCATAGATGTTAATAATAGTGTTTTAGATATATGAACACAATGTGTCCATATCTCCAACGACACGGGGTATGTAATAGGGCTGTTTTATTAACTACGGCTTATTCTACATAGCCACTAAATTCTTAATAAATTAATAGTTTTTTGTCTCAAATTCACACAGAGAATCAATGTATGCAGATTATTAAGAGCGAATATGAAATTAAATCCAAACAGACCATGTGTTACTTTGCAAAAAAAAACTCTTCAACTTGATGATGATGATGAACATGATATGAATAAAAATCTGGTTCATAAAACCATATGGTACTCACAATTAGAATGTTATCAGCCAATTTTAATTGTGTTACATATTTTATAACTAAGAGATATATAAACTTAATCATTTAAGGTATAACTCCTGTCAGTGCTTATATTACTTAAACCCATTTACTAATACATAGGTATACCAAATTGGACTTAATCTTGACTGTATAAGAAACATTCTTATTCTATACAAATTTAGTTAGTTTTATTGAATGATGTTGATCATACATAACGACTATCATTGTAAAACGATTAATTTTAGAATTGGAATCATTTTAATTTCAACCACTATTCAAGTAAGTATATTTATAGAAATAAAATGAATCCTAGTAAAAAAGTTAACCTGTTTTAGGACAGTTTTGGCCAATCAATTTGTCCGACGCTTACAGTAGATGAGTGAGGTGGGTCCATTAGTGGTGCGGGCTCAGTACATATCCCAGGAACATGTTTAGAATGACGTACGACACATTAGTGGAAGATGGCGTTGTGACGTCATAGTCGATAGACTCCTAATATCTGCACTCTCCTTTCTTCAAGGTATTGCTGGAAAGAAATAGATTTGTGTTAGTATTGACCGATTGGGCAGCTTTATCGTCTGCTAGGAATACTGACCCATGCTTTATTATATCTAAAATAATCAAATAAAAGTTTACTTTGAATTCAAAAAGGGAATTGACGTAATATAGCTATATTACGTCAATTCCCTTTTTGAATTATTTAAAAAAGCATTGTGCAAAATTTCCTTTTGGGTTTAGAACTTATAGATCATGCGATTATGACTGCGCCTTAGTCGATCAGTCCGTCAGCCGACCAGATTCTTGTTATATTTTGTACAAAGAGGAGAAACTTTATATTTTGTATCTTTGTTACAAATAAATAAACACATAACCATGATAGTTCAAAAGTAATTATTATCAAAATATTAGGCGCATGGTACTGACTTCGACAAATTATTTCTCATTTTTGAGAGTTGAAGTCGGTTACATTTTTTGGTAATTTTTTATTCACTCAATTCAGTGACCTCTGCTACTCACAGGGTCAATTCTCATTGTGTAAGTTCACTGATTTCTTTACCCTCAATAATAAAGTCATGCAAGTAGACATAACACTTTTCAGTGGAGTGTAACTTAGGAACGGCTTGACCGATTTTGATGAAATTTTAATGCGACCACACGGGAACCACCGAGCTTTCAAATAAAAGAGAATCATCAAAATCGGTTCAACCAGTCCAAAGTTCCGAGATAACAAACATAACAAAAATACAGACGAACTGAGAACCTTCTCCTTTTCTAAAGTCGGTTAAAAAGGAGGACATCTCGGGCTAAAGCTGACCATCTGGCAAATCTAAATGTAACCGAAGGTTTATATTGAAATAACAGTTTGCTGTGAGTACTGGAAGAATACCGAGAAAATATAGACAAGAAGGAAAATGAGAGTATACCTCGAACGGGTAGAGTGGAGTGGACTAGACGGGCACCTCCTCCCCCTCTTTCTCCCGCTGGCGCACTGCCACGGCCGTCTCCACGAGCAGGTAGAGGCACTTGAACTTGTCGCGCTCGCCCGACCCGCCCTTCTCTACCACCTGCGAAACAAACATATTAAAGCTGGCGTAACTTTTATTTGTGGCTCTGAAGCCTGAAATATGGCTCTGAACGTTTGCACATGTAACGTAGGTCTACCGTTTGTCATCGAGCAAAGGAGATAAGGAAGATGCAACAAACGTAAGCGAGTCAGCGTTCCTAGCAACTGAAAATAAGCTACTATGACACTAACTACAGCGACACGCCGAAAACTTTATAGGTGTACAACTTGATTACTATCTCCCTCATCAGTTAGCGACCATGCGGTCTAAGGTGGAATCATAGTAGACCTACAATGTTAATTGGATTTCAAATACAGCTGCCCCCGAAATACACTTTGTGTTCGGAAGCTCAAGCCATTGGTGGGGATCGGTTCAGCGCGAGCGTTTTGCTAGGTTGATAGCCAATGCTCCCACCACTATCTTAGCTTCTAGAATTCAAAGAAGAGAGCTTAAGTTGATGATTTTAGTCAAAATTTAAACATCTATATAGTGGAACAATTATTGTTGTCAGTTACCTGTACTGTACGGCGCTGCAACGCGCGGGGCTTAGGGGTGGAAGAGGCGGCGGGGCTGGCGGCGGTGTGCGCGCCCCCCCGCCCCCGCACCGACACCGCGCCTGTGCCGCTCGCACCCGTCCTGCACAACAAACAATACATATTCCCTAACTATGAATGAAGAAAATAATTTTTGTTTTAGTACAAATTATGTATTAACTATAAGTTAAGTGATTTTATATGACATTTCAATTCTGACATGCATTATATAATATCGAATAAATTGTTGCTACATCAACATTTATGTGTTTTTATTTTTTAAACACCGTTGTGAAGTGTGACGTTCTGGACATAATTTACCACCAGGATTTGTTTTGTAATACATGACATACTACTTAGTAAGTAAAGATATTAATTGTAATATTTAATATGATTATCTTTTCTGAACACAGCAATGACTTGAAAAAAATGTAGCCGACATCCTTGGGCAGTCCTAGGTTGGGCCATAGATAATCAAGAGTTCTGGAGACTACAACTGTATTTATTTAGAAGATAAATATAAGATCTCAATGTACATGTTATATGTTATAGTGTGTTTTCTACTAAAGAATTACAATTCCTTCTTTTTGATAAAGAATACATACTGGTAGAAACTTAGATTTCACCATGGTTTGTTCATGGCCATTTTAAGTTGCTAATTCGCTGAGCTGTCACTGACTTTCATTCTTATACAGATATCATCACCATTCAGTCTAGGAAAAGAAATCCCGTTAATAGTACTCTCTATGGAGCGCATGAGACTTCCCTGCTTCGATATGACGTTAGCACTATCTGTACAACTTAACAAAATACCAAAAACGGTAGGAGTTCAGCATTTTTATTTTAAAACTCTGATTTTTGATAAACCATTTTTATTAACGAAAAGTGACAACAGTGAAGTAGCCAACATAACAAGATCATATTTTAAATTAGAGTACCAAGTCTATACCAAAAGGCAGGGCACGTACCACGCAGAACTGTTGACCAATGGGTTCGAAAGAATATCCATCGACAAGGTGGATAGACGTCCTGATAAGGGTCGCGGGAGGGGGTAGATGCGGACTGCTTCTAACCGGTCCTTGTGGAAATCAATGGGTGAGTCCTATGTCCAGCAGTGGACGTCCTATGACTGAGATGATGATGATGAATCTTAACCAAATTCTAAGCTTAAGTGTTCGCTTATCCTTAGATATTAAGGGGTTGGTCCAAGTAGGACAAAGTGGTCAGTCCCAGTTGGACAACAATTGTTAAGTTAATTTAGTCTAACAACAGACACTGGGCTGCCGGCCACGAGAGGCCCGTGTCCTAGCAGCGGAAATGATTCAGTAATAGTAAATGTTGTATGGGCACGTCACTCACCCCCTTTCAGCGGGGTGGTCGTCCTCAGGGCCGTACCGTATGACTGACTGCCACACCGAAGGGTCGTATTTCACCTCCTCCTCGCTGATTGCACTGGACGAGTAGCCCTCTTCGCCGTCGTGGGCCTCATCCCCGTCGCTTGGGTACACCAGGAGCCCTTCAGTGTACTCCTGCGAACCGGACTGGTCTACGCCTTCCTGCGCAGAAATAACAACAATAAATCTGGTACAATGGCAAATATAATTTATTTGACATGAAGATATGATGACAACATACATAAATGCATGATCACTAGTTTTCACTGTGTTTTGGAAACCAAAGGTAGTAAGTAACATGTTTAGTTTTATTTTGTAGGGAATATAATTTTTATTTGATGTGATTAAAGGTGTGATGATCACGCTAGACCCAGAATTTTCATTGGGCCTTTAGGACGCCTGCCTATAAATAATAAAGTGGTTGCTGACGTATTTTCCATTCCATTCATACTTAATTAAAAAAAAAAACCAAAAAATAGAGCCGACTTCAATATACAAAAGTGTGAAATTACTTGTCGAAGTTGGTACCACGATAGTTCAAAAGTTACTATTAACAAAATATTGTGCTCATGGTACCGACTTCGACAAGTTATTTCACACTTTTGAATGTTGAAGTTAGTTCCACTTTTTTTGCTAATTTTTTTTTATTCACCTTTTTCAGTGACCTTTACCACTCATGGGATCAATTGTCATTGTGTATGTTCACCGATTTCTTCACCCGCAATTATAATGCCGTCCAAGTAGACGTAATACTTTTCAGTTATTGGAGTGTAACTGAAAAACCGCTTGACCGATTTCGATGAAATTAAAATGGGACCACCCCCAAATTTGAAAAACTGTCCCCAATCACTTAGTGTCTTTGATAGCCAGTAAACATTCTAGATCTAGCGTGAGTACAGCTTCAACCATATCGTGACCGACCATCAAGTGAGATAGTGGTCAAACGCTAGATGTACGTATATCATATAAAAATGTTTATGAATCAAAAATATGCAACATGCAACAAGGTGTTCAAGAAATGTGTTGTAATTTAACGACAATATTAGAATGTCGCTAAGCTTGCATTTCCTGTAGTGTGACATCAATGCGATGTCAATGGTAATCTGAAGCTTGCCGGCTTGTTTGATCAAATAATTGACTGAGCAGCTCGCGGCTAAGCTTGCGTGGTTCACAGAATACAAATATCTTTTATTATTTTAATCCTCATTTCTACTTTCCTTCTAAGTCTAACAGTTACTGTATTTTTTGAAATTATCCATTTTTTCTTATTCGATAAATTCGTTCTCAATCAAATCTTATTGTTGTGCCACTAACGCGCTTAGCCAGCGGGTAGTACAGCGACTACCATCAAATTTTATGAAAAAGTATTTTTTATACTGATCTGCCACGCATATTTTGTAATCTATCAGATACAAAGAGAGAAGAAAGAAAGAAGGACACATTTATTCAAGAGACTCACATTACACAACAAGAGATACACACAAGAACAATATAGAAAGAGAACAAATATATAAATATATTAATTGAAAGCCCCGTAATTTTTTCAATCATCATCATCTCAGCCATAGGACGTCCACTGCTGGACATGGCCTCCCCCATTGATTTCCACAAGGACCGGTTGGAAGCGGCGGAAGACTTTTTCAATAATGAGAATGAACTAGGCCTGAAGTATTTCCCCATATCGATCCATTTAAAACAAACAATACTTATTGTATTATTCAACTCACTGACGGCCTATCGAAGTGAATCTTTACCCTGGTTGTGGACGCAAATAGAAGTAAAACAACTGTGCAAACTCTATCGAATTAAGTTCAGAAAATATAACGTAAGAACAAAATATAGATACGGATAGGCAGGCAGAAAATAAATTGTTATACAAAAACTACCGTGAGAATTTATAGAAAATAAATAAATTAGACAAATTAAATATTTGTTGAGAAATAATAATGTACTTAGTTTCGAAACTAGAAATAAAGCTTTAAAAACACAACTACTTAGGGGTGGATTTTTGCATTTTTTGAGAATAAAAAAGTAGGTACTAATACGATTTCGATGTATTTTTTATGGGATGATCGATCCCATAAAAGCCTACACTTTCCGTTTATATATATATATATTTATATGCCAATACAAACATAAAAAAATACAAATTTACGATTGAGAACCTACTTCTTTTTTCGAAATCGGTTCATAATATTTTCAATGTAAACATGCGAATTTTGGGCTTCTTATTATACAAACGGGAAGGTCGGTCTATGTGAAGTGAGCTCCGCCTTTTGAGGAAACCTGAATGTTTTTCAGCTATTTCTTCAACTAGGATTTATACACGCTCAGAAAATGAATCAGATCGACAACGTTCAACTTCCTGCGTAGCCTTACCATTATATTTTTAATTATATTTTCTGTCTGGGACTTGTATTATTAACGCTCTTTTTACGGAATTGATTTCTGCACCGTCGATAGAAGATTGGAATTTATTTACTAAGGCTACATTCCAACTAAGATTCGGCAATTCCAGTGTGAACATATATATTTTTGATATGTTCACCGAATTTAAAAATTCTTTAGTTTTGTATGAAAACCTATTTTGTATCAAACCGGTTTAGTAGTTTTTATGATATCCAGGAAAATCTTTAAAAAATACTGGTGAATTAAGTCGGTTGTTCCAATTTTTGATAAAAATAATTCTTTGCTCTCGTTCTGCTGACCATATACAGAGCTGAAAGCCGTCTTGGCCGAATACCGAACGACCGCTGAAATATCTTCCGTTAGATGGGCTTGTGGGCGCTTCGATTGTTTTATCGATGACGACGGCAAGCCGAACCTTACCCAAACTCACATGGGGGAGGGGGTGGTCTCGACAAATACTCACATAATTTTTTTTCCCTAAGGAACATTTTAGATAATGTTGCAAGAAGACTGGGTTCAATTAAGTAAAATATATTTTTTTGTGTGATTCTATACTACGTTCTTAATAAGCTTAAATATTTTATATTAGATTTCTTAGGAAAAATATGAGCCAAAATATGCATTTTTAATGTTGATAATTAAAAATAAGTATTTCCAAAAGTCTCACGTAAGATTATCGGTGGGGAAAGGAGGTCCAGCAAAATCTACCTCACGTAATTTAACGCCTCCATTATAAGAAAGGAATAAGAGCGTAACAAGACTAAGTATATATTTATTTAAAGTTTACCTTGCCATCGAGTCTTAAGAAGCCTGCACCATCGCTGCTGCTGCGTACCTTATTCTAAGTGCACAATGTACTCTAAATTTCTGTTAGAGCGGAGATAACTTACCACTCCCTGAAGTCACCACAGCAGCCTCTAATGTGCAGCAGCCTCATAGCATGCCAAGAGCGTACTGATTATCGTAGATGATTTATCTTGTGTTAACACCATAAAACATTATTTTAGTTTACAATTTATATATATTAGCTGCGCCCCGCGGTTTTACCTGCGTGGTTATAAAAAACTGTGATGATGGTAATTATTAAAATAAGCCTATGTGTTAATCCAGAGTATAAGCTATTTTCATATCAAGTTTCATCCAAATCCATCCAGCCGTTGAGGCGTGAAAGAGTAACAAACATCTATCTAAACTTTCACATTTATAATATTAGTGGGATATACCTCTATTTCAATTCCGTCCCAAGAAGCAACGACGACGCCGCTGACGCTGTCCCTCTTCTTCTGCTGCTAGGGATATAGAATAGAGTTCTTCTCAAAAATGATCGAGTATCTTAGATTTACCTTCTAATGAAGATGGGAAGAATACTTAGCATATTAAAAATAACAAAAGAGGATCTCGTCACCTATATGGAAACATAATTCTGATCGATGGCCCGCTGCTTAGTTATTTTGTTTCAAGTGATAAGGCCGTTAATTGTATTTTGGTTAGGTGTATGTTTTGTTATTATTATTTTTTATGGTTTTTGTGACCAGTGTGCAAAGAAGTGTTTTGTGTATTAGCTTACACATTATGAAAAATAAAAGGAATCATGTAATTAGTTATCACGTAAGAAATACCACAGTCACAACTAATACAAATGGCAGACATTTCGTCTGTTTGTTTGTTTGTTTGTTACATATTTAAAGAGAATGACGGTAGAGATGTGTGTACCTCTCCTTCGACTCCCTCCCAAGTAGCGACGACGACGCCGCCGCCTCCGCTGCCGCCCGCGCCCGGCTGCTTCCGTCCGCGCCGCGATATCGTGTAGTGCAGCGGGTCGTTGCCTTCGCTGCGGATCATTTCGGGCAATATGCGCCGGCGCGCGTTTATGAACCAGTTGCATACCTGTGTAACAATATCTCATATTACAATACATAACATAGGTTTAGGTCTACACAACTTTATTACTACTAAATTAACAGACAAACAATCAAATCTTTCCTCTTTATAATATTATTATTATAAATTATGATTCATTATATGTCAAAGGCTTGACGACGCTCGATAGCCAATGAAGATGATTGTGTCGAATATTAAATTACGCTAAGCTTAGAATGTTAACAGTCATTCAAAAGAAGCGGCCTGAAAACTGATTATCAAACTTGAGAGTAAAGGCTAGCGGGCCCTAGCTCCACAACAGATTATATATAACCCACTGGTTATTGATTGGTCACCGAGCTTCAGCATTTCACGAACGCTACTTACTTGTAAAACAGTGAGGTTAGCTTCTTGACTCAAGGTGATCTTCTCCGCGTCGCTCGGATACGCATTGTATCTGTGATCGTAGAGCCATCTCTTGAGTATTTTGACCGAGTGCTTGGGCAGGTTTCCCCGTCGCCTCCTGATGGCGACCAGGCCCGGTGGGGGGCCCTGGTTGGAGAAGGACAGTTGTCGCGACCGGTCGGCCTCCCCGTCCGTACCGCTCTCATTGTCGTCCGTTGACGACGTGGAGTTGAAGCGCTCGCGAATTGTCACTGCAAATGAAAACGAGATGTTAAATCAAAACTAGCTTTAACTTGTATACAATAATACAAACAAACTTTTAGTCGTATTAGAGAAACCTGACGCCTAACATATCTTTTCAGCCATAAGAACATGTTAATATTGTCATCAATCAGTTCTATGGGATATGTGCCCTGCCCGCTGCCATTTTAACTTTATCCGCTAGGCTATATCGGTGACTTTTGTTCCTCTACGAATTGCCTTATTCCTGGTTTCATCTTGTAGAGAAACCCCAAGCATAGCTATTTCTATAGTAGCTCGTTGTGCTCCTTTGCTTATACCACTAACAACAATCTCAATGTTTTTTATTTATTAGCCTAGCGTTTGACTAATGTTGGTACTTGGTAGTTAGCCAGGTGGGCAATGCGAAGTGCGTCACCATATTGTAAATTTTATGCAACCATCGAAAGTCGTGCTTATTGTAGAATTTGATCCAGTGACAGTCATATTGACGGGCGACATTCATTATCACTAGGCTATCAGCTCATCGCATGTCTGTGTGTTTTCATTGAGGAGTTGCACGCCAAGCGACAGACACTCAGTCTCGCTTTGTACACGCAGGAGTGGCATAATTGTGCACACGACCCACACAAGTGGATATCGAACGGGGTATATCTAATAGCAGATCAAAACAGGAAAAGCGTCAAAGAACGCAATTCTTTATGATATTCTATGGCATGTTCAATTCACGCTTCAGCACTCTCGCTCTCGGGCAATTTATTAGGAAAAGGCCTCATCTGTCAAAAGCTTACTTCCGTAAACATAACACGTCGAGTAAGGTGGGGGAGCAGCGGGGGTGGTGGTCGGAGTGGCATCGATCGGGGTTAACGACCCGCGAAGGGGGTTACGCAACGCATCAAGGACGTTGCTTTTGACGTCTTATTGTTTGTAAGCATTGCAGACACGTGCACGATTGTGGTGTTCGTTGTTACTGTGAATTGTCGAGTCCGGTCACAACTTGATTTCAGTTAAAAATAGAATTGTACTGATGTATTACTATTTTCAACTAGTTATCTTACAATTCTTGTAGGCATATCTATTTCTCCAAATTAACACGCAACGGCTTACAAAGATTTGAATTAATATTTGTACATGTATGTTTGTACTTTTTACAACAAATCTAACAAGATGACCTACTAAAGGTTCTCGAATGGAGACCACGGACTGGCAAGCGCAGCGTAGGACGGCCACCGACAAGGTCGGCAGACGACCTGACTAAAAGTGGCTTCCCACGGTGCGTAATTCTGCGGATCTATCACGCACGCGCTCTTCCTACGGTCCGTGATGGTGCGTACGGTCTGTGTAGATCTTTAGATTTATCTTCATTTCAAAATGCAAAAGTGAAAAAGAATGTATCGTTGCAGCAGCTGCGGCTGTGGTATTAATTGGCAATTACCATATAATACGATCTAGTACAGCGAATGAACACGTGCTAACCTGCCGCCGTCTGTTCTAAAGGCCCCTATTCACTTCAACAGATGCGTCGACGGACGCAACTCGAAACCAGCTTGACCGATATTGATATTATTTAAATAGGACCACACGAGAAGCTTTCAAATAAATAAAAGAACCATCAATATCGGTTCACCCAGTCAAAAGTTCGGAGGTAACAAAAAAAAAAAACTCGAATTGAAAACCTCCTCCTTTTTTTAAAGTTGGTTAAAAGTAGCCACTAAAACGAACTCTAAAATAAGCTCTTTAAGGATAACTTTAGTACCTACCTACTTTTGTAGCGTGCGACCCCAAAACGGTTAAGCACTGCCGTACTACGAGTGTCGACTGACATTTTTGTCATTGCAATGGTCACGCTGAATGACTCGAAAAAAGATCTACACTATGAATATATTTTTGTTCGTCTAAATCTTCGGGTATGATATAATATGAAAAAGCGAGGTAACTGGTGAAGCATTGTCCGCACCATTGACTATTAATAAATCTCGACAGGTCCGCACGGACTAATTAGTGACTAGCGGGGTAGCGGGGCGCCACTAGTCACTAATAAAAATAACAGCCGGTGGCCGGAGCACTGGGGCCGTACCATCAACTTTTACAAAACCATCATGTTTCAAGAACGTCATACTTCAAGCTTAAAGTAATAATGCTCAGATTCGTACCATGAACGTCTTAAAACATTATTGTTTTATTAGTGACGTGTAGAATGAACGAAGAAACATTCCTGCCATAAGGGCAAGCGAGACAACATTATATTTTCATATAGCGTTGTCGCTTTTGTTGGCGCTGGCTCATGGTACGCTTTGAGTGAACGAAATAGAGGTTTACGTCACAAAACTGTTTAGTCTAAACAACATTAAAGTAACATTGCTTATGTGGCCTTGTGGTACGAAAATTCAAAGTAAGATTACAATAATACTGCTATAAGAGTTGGTGGTAGGCCCCCTGCTCACTATCGTAATTGCAGCGTAGTTGTATCGCAACGAAAAACAAATGAACTCATTACTGTCATTGATCTAGCACAGCTCTGAAACTGCGAATAAAATTGATAGTAGGTACGCGCACATGCGTGTGTGTGTGATTCGTTGTTTATACCAGGAGTGGGCAAAGTACGGGTCGAATTCATCACGTGAATGATTTTAATTCGGGCCGCTAACTAAGGGGTCAGCGTATGGCACTTGAAACCAAGGGCCACGGAAAAATACGTCTCGCCGTTAAGTAGCTTTATCTTTTAGCCTGATCCTGCCTACAGGGAAATCTTGACCGAACAAAATCCATTTGTTACACATACATATAACAATAAAAGAGAACACTGTTACTATTACGAGTCTTCATTGCATCTACGAACGGCCAACATGGACGGCAATTTTTTTTTTTTAATTTGTAATAGGCAGGAAATAGCAAATTCGACATCAACACATGATCGAAATACCACCTTCCCGATCCTGCTTGTGCAATTACTTCCGCAGCAATTTGAAGCTCTATAGCTTTACATGAGGTGAGACATTACACAAAACTCACGGTGACTACTTACTCACCCTGAGTTTTGTGTAATGTAGATTATGATGGAATGGTATTCAAACAAATAAGTGTACATATTTTATAAACAGCACTTAATTAGGTACTGAGTTTGTAACATTAACAAGTAAATTTGAAAGATATTACAATATTTTATTTCACTTCGTGGCTCCTGATTTATTGTTTTGATTTTCTGGCCCCTACTAATAATATTTGCCTATCCCTAGTTTATGAGATGGCAATACGCACACTGACTTAAGTTATTTGTGCTACAAACACAGGCTGACATTTTCATCGAAACGCGTTTCGAAATACTTTCGTGCCTCAGCGCTAAAATAGCCCCGTGTGCGACGCCGTGATGTGACGTAGTGACGGTGACAGTAGAGCGACAATTATGTACGTATACTTTTGACCCCGTCGTCGCCACCGCCATTATGTATGGTTGACACATAGATATTATCTTTATACGGGTTGACATTTAAGTAAATATGAATGAGGTACATCAGTCACATACATAGCGTGAAGGGCCAAAATCTACTGTTTCTACATAATTACAAGCATTTTGGTGTTATTTCGAAAAATGGATGGTATAATATATATATATATATATATAATAAAAAAGTACTAAGTAATATTCTCTTATCCAACCAAACTAAACTAAAATTGTGGAAAAGAAGACTTTTCTGAGGAGACTTTATAGGTATTTAGTTAATTTGTGTAATTAACAGTGTTAGAGACAATGAATAGATTTTTATTATATGAATAAGAATACGAGCCCGAGTGTGAGTTGAGTATCGCACGGAGAGTTTTAAAAAATATATAATTACAACTACCTAACGTGATGGTCATCGATATGCACGACGGTGGACTGGCGATGTTCACTCGCTCTCAAACAACTTGATGCTGAAATAGCTAGCCAGACGGGTACTGGAGACTAACCGTCCACCATGCTGTGGATACATAATGACTGCCAAGGGCAGCCCGGTGGCTATCATCACGCTCCACACATACTTTCGGAAGACAAGTGTTTCGTACAAACACCTTTGCCGTTTACCGAACAATCCAGCTACAGATTGCAAAATGCTCATGAATTGATTGATTTATTTATTTGAACTCGAACATAATGTACACTGATACAAGAAACCAAAAAAATGCTATAATATAACAAATGCTAAGTGTCATTTTAATTATAGGGGAAGAAAGCTTGCGTAGAAAAGTGAGCGAGCAGCATCTAGCTATTGATGGCCACTGCCACAATTATTAATATTTTAAATCGCAAGGTATTAGTGACGACCGTTAGACTGCGAGCTGCTTGTACTCCATCAAATACGTTTGGATTTTTATTGAAAAATACTTCTCCCCTTATGACTTGTGTGACGTATTAGATAACGTACAACATATTATTTTGAAATAATGTGTGAGTGCTTTGGACGGAACAAGATATTTATTTTGGTATCCCGAGTGCACTGGCACAGCCTACAAAACCTGTTGCGGTTATTGCAACATCATCATCATATAAGGAACAAAATATTTAAGATTGCACTTCCCAACATTTTTTTCCTGTCCATCGTGACTGATCAAGCCCATGTGGTATAAATCGCCGGATATAAGATTAACCATTTTTTTATATTTTGTATTGTCCGTGATAAAGTACGTAGGTATGTTCGTGCCCGAAGATGTTTTTGTGAGGATGGATGTAAAGTTTAGATTGACTCTAGAGCTTTCCTTCTTTGTTACTCAATTGCGCCAGAACGGCTAAGCTGATGTGGATTAAATTTGGCATACAGATAGATTAAAGTCTGGAATAGCATACAGACTACTTTGGTGTCGAAAAACTAAAATGATGGTAGGTAAAAGTGATATAAATAGCTTTTTTTTTTGAGAATAGGCAAGTGTTTGATGACAATTTCACATGATGTTAAGTGATGAAGCGGTCTACGATTGAGTACGCCTGCCTAGAAGATACTTATTCACTCGTGACTTGAACACACACAGATTGTATTCGTGTGGAAACACACATTTACGCAAGGAATTCCATTCGTAAGCTGTACGCATTATGAATGTGAAAGCAAAACGCTTCGTAGGACAAGTTGGAACGTCTACCATGTATGGATGTCGCATTGCCGTCCGTCTGTTCGTTCTTAGATGGAACGTGGATGGTGGAATCAAATTATATAACATCAGAGCGCTCCAGAGCGTTTTCTCGCGTTTCTATCTTTAGGTACCAGTTACTTTTTTAACCGACTTCAAAAAAGGAGGTTACTCAATTCCGTATATATCTTTTTATTGTTTTTATGTGTGTTCGCGGATAACTTTTTCGTTTATGAACCGATTTTGATGATTCTTTTTATTATTCATCCATGGTGGTGCCATTTAAATTTCATCAAAAGCGGACAAGCGGTTTTTGAGATACACTCCAATAACTGAAAAGTGCTACGCATACCTCGACGATATTATAGTTGCGGGTGAAGACATCGGAGAACATACACAATGGCAATTGAACCCATGAGTAGAAAAGGTCACCGAACAGGGTAAAAAAAAAGGTCACCATAAAATGGAACCGACTGCATTGTCCTTTTTCAATGCACAGCCACAGAGGACAAGAGACGCAGAACCATATTACATGAAGATGTTAAATATAAATCACTTTCGAAATAAAGTGAGTCCAGGGAAACAAAATCACCTACTCGCGCAAAACTGAAGCAGCGGTGCCAACAACCTAAAGCCATGCTCTGCTATGTGAAGGAGTTGGGATGGCTAGGGTAGTTGGTGGGGGAATGCACAATACACCCCAAGCAGGACGTCAGTGCAGAACTTATCACCCCGAATCCGAATAAGAATGAAACCGACTGGAACACTCAAAAGTGCGAAATAACGTGTCGAAGTCATGAGCACAATATTCTGATGATAGTTACTTTTGTGAACTATCATGGTACCGACTTCAACGAGTTATTTCACACTTTTGAGTGTTAAAGTTGGTTCCATTTTTTAGTAATTTTTAACATCCAAGCCCATGAAAGAGAAAAGTGTATTTGCAAATTTTTTAAATAAATCTGAGTTGTTGCAAAAATAGGCTGCACACTGTCAGCCTGGTTGTGGAAAAGAGACCGCCCACCAGGTACCACCAAGTACCAAGTAAGAGTTGTTGCAAAACAACTTTATTTTTACATTGTTTTCTAAGTCAGGGGTGAAAGTATGTACCTTATACCTTTACTCAAAACAAGTAAAATCACTGGTGGTATTAAAAATCTATTATCTACTATCATCATACATAAATGGCTTCCATTATTATTGTGCTGGATAGTTAATATTGATTTCTCAACCAATAAACAAATGTATAGCTTGCCGTGAGTGAATATATTGGAGTGCTATTTTTTTTATCACACTCAAAATCCGCACTAGGATTCCCTGTGTTGCAGGAGTCATTGGCACGCACAATCACAGCACATAAACATCCAAGGTCTGGGACAAACACCTACACTCATCGCACAACCCCAGGACCCCAGGAGAAGTCATGTCACTGGCCACTAAGCCACCAAAATCATTAAATAACCCTGAGTTTTAATCCCGGCAGGGGCAAACATTTGTGCGATGAGTGTAGATGTTTGTCCTGGGTCTTGGATGTTTGTGCTGTGATTGTGTGTGTCCATGCCTCCAGCAATACAGGGAATCCTAGTGCGGGGGTCTGAGTGTAATAATAAAGAAGATAAAAACAAAATAGTAATAATATTAAATATATGAAAGAAACAAAACTGAGAACCTGAGAAATACATAGATATTATTATGACAGCCACTTCGCATTATGGAAATGTCAAAACACTGACATCCACGAAACAGGGTTTGAACCTAGTGTATTTGTTTTTCATTCACACTTAGACCTGCACACTAGATATTCCTGTGTCACGAGAGGCAAGGACACACACAATCACTGCACACAAACACCCAACACCCGGGACAAACATCTACACTCATCGCACAAATGTTTTGCCCCTGCCGGAATTCACACCCAAGGTCCCAGAGACACAGAAGTCATGTCACTGACGCGTACCACTGCACCACCATCATATTTTCAGTAGGAACTATCAAGGGTTTGAGATAACTGTTATAATGTTAAGACATATACATATAAGTAATGAAGTTATTAGAAAAATAGTAATCAGACAAGTTTCTTTCATGAAATAGGTGGCAAACTAGCATATAGGCTGCCTGAAGGCAAGTGATCACCATCGCCTACGAATTCTGTAACACTGGGGGCATTATAATACATTGCCAATCCTATTAAGACTCTTAGTCTGTGAGCCCGCTCCAAAAATGCCTACAAAATAAAATGCATGGCACAGAGTCAGTAAAGTTGTCCTAAGCCAGGATCAGAAAATTGTAGCACCTAAAATTGGATTGGAAGTCTAAGAAAATCCTTTACTTCACACAGTGTGTGAATCCCATGTGTCAATTATATGTGGATGACCATTTAAGCGGTTTTGGCTAGCACAGTGGTAAAACTGGGATTAGGTTAAAGAGTCCTTCAGAACACTCCGTTGTATATACATAGAAAAAACACAGAGAGCCAATATCTCTACAGATACTAAGTGGCTCTAGATCTTCGGTGAGTTTGGGGTCGTTGACAATTCTGATCGCTCTAAGCTGCTCAAGAGGCTCAAGCTTGGGTACCTACACCGTTTTAAAGGTGAGAGCAGTGCCCAACTAGAGGCCGGTCTTGAGCTTTGTATAGTAATAGTCTTTGCCTTGGTGTGAAGAAGTAGTAATGTGTGTACCATTTTCATTGTTAATGTTAAATAAAAATAATGTTGGTTTAAGTTGTGCTACATTTTCAACTTACTTCACCACTTCAACATAGAACACATGTAATAATATAATGATGTAGGTACATACTAATACTGCACATATTTTGGACATAGGACAAGTGGGTTTTCTTTTCAAAATGTATAAGGCAACACAGATGTTAATCTGGTGACTACTTGACAGCGGCCATCTTGTGTGTACAATGACCGCTGTCAATTTTCTGTCACAAAGACATTTTTAGAAGTCAAGATCCCAAACAACAACAAACAATGCATCTCATTCAAGAATATACGCAGCATAATATTTGTATCCCTCATAGGTTTTAGATAGCCGACTCTAATACAGATATTTACGAATATCGATCGAGGTTATGCAGGGATAACTTATGATATATGAGCTAAATGGATAGTCTAAAAATAGCTCCAGCACATGCCAATTTCGGCAAAAGATACACATGTAGCCTCAGTTATGTAATCCGTGTATGCATATAGGTCATAGTATCTTTAATGTCAAAATACTTTATCAGGAATTAACAATAAGTTACCAATGTGGCTGCTTGGCGCCATTTTCTTTCACGAGAAAGTACTCTATGATGACGTAAGAGGTCTAAATTCACCAGCTAACGATTCGAGGGCTGGTATGGTAAATCTTGTGATAGAAATCCTATTAGGACTAAATACACAATCACATAAAATAACTATTTGTTTTCGTTTATATGTCACCTTGACATTATCATATCATGTCAATTTTGACAACCATGGCAGAAACGTGGCGTCGTTTGTATAACAAATAAACCGGCTTACCTCCAGGCGATGTTGTTGATCTGTTCATAACACCGGCTTCTCTGAGGATCTCCCTGGTTAATTCTCTTACGTCTCGTCGCTGCTGGAACGTCATTTCTGTCCGGTCGCGGTGTTCTTGTGATAGACCGGCCGTGGGTGGTAACATCGTTCTCACTCAATCCATGCGAATACCACTTTTCACATCTAAATCAGTAAAACGCACACAAAGTCCACTTATGTCAAAACAAAGAAGTCATATTATATAAAATACCTAAATTGGTATAACAAAAATAATTCGTTTTACTACGCACAGCAAACAAGACAGCGCGACGCGATTGTTTGCTGAGGGGGCTGGGGGATGCAAGAAGTCACAGCGCCGTCGCGCATTTGTCCCTCTTTATCACACACAATTCACTATTTCTTCCTCTTTCATGGTCCAATGACAGATGCCTATGGCGAAATGTCATAACAAAGCGTGGGTCGTTCAAATGACAGGCAACCAAACAAAACCAATATCGTGTACAACGCCATCTATATTTTTTCTTAATTAATTTTGTTCCTTTAGTTTCATTTTGTGTTTAAATTCCTTCCTAGATTATATAGTCGTCTAGGCATTTCACCCTGGCTGGAATCTAACGGATTCAGCTGAATTTTTGTATAGACCTTTATTTTAGCATTACAGATGTTGTCTGAAAAGTGACATAATTCATTTACATACAAATAATTCAATAACGAAGTGTATCATTTCTCCTAACTCCCTAAAGCTATTGGGTCTAATAAGCACTTTAAATCCGTGGACCACGGTGTTGTGAGCAACTTTTTCAAATCTACAGAAAATTACAAGAAAAACTACGTTTTTACTTTTTCTCGAGAGATCTCGATCATATTTACAATCAAAATTTTTAAAAAAAATTTTACCAAAAAATTGAACAACTCCGACAAGTACTTTCATACTTTTGAGTGTTTAAGTCGGTTAGGTACATTTTTTGGTAAACATTTTTTTTTCACTCTTTTTGTGACCTTTGTTACTCATGGGATCAATTGTCATTGTGGTGTAGGTATGTTCACCGATGTCTTCACCCGCTACTATAATATCGTGTAGGTATAAGCACGCATTTTTCAGTTTTTGACTTGTAACTCAAAAAGTGCTCGTCCGATTTTATGAAATTTAAATGGGACCACACGAGAAATACCAGTTTTCAAATGAAAAAAGAACGATCAAAATCGGTTCACCAAATCGGAAGTTATGCGATAAAAAAATTAAAAAAAAATCATACGGGTCGAATTGAGAACCTCCTCCTTTTTTGAAGTCGGTTAAAAAAGCGGGCGGACGCTCACTAGCCGAAAACGTCACGCCCACGGTATTCGACAGTTTCGCCCCCGTTCGCACGCTGCTGTAAAAATCAGAATTGTAAAGTTCTTAGTGCTAAAAATGAAAAAAAAAAACACTGTATTGTGCCTCAGTGCTTCAATAATTCAAGTAAAAAAACATTACCAAAAAATGGATCCGACCTCAACACTCAAAAGTATGAAACAACTTGTTGAAGGCAGTTCCATTTTTTGGTGCAAATTTTTTCCCTTGCTTCTCACGGGATCAATTGTCAATGTGTATGTTTACCGATTTCCGCACCCGCAACTATAATATCAGCGACGCGACGTATGCGTAGCACTTTTTAGTTATTGAAGTGTAACTCAAAAACGGCTTGCCCGATTTTGATGAAATTTAAATGGGACCACACGGGAAGCACCAGCTTTCAAATAAAAATAACGATCTAAATCGGTTCAAACAGTCGAAAGTTACGCGGTAACAAACAATAAAAACAAAAAATAACATCGAGAACTTCCTCCTTTTTTGAAGGCGGGTAAAAACAACTAATAAACTCTTTTATGTGCTCGAGGACTCAAAAATGAGGAAAAAGTGGATGATAGCCGTAAAAAAAGTTGATTCAATAGTCCCTAAAACTAAAGTGCACTGCTATGGCCATTTCGATGTAAGAATTTGTATAAGTTTAGCCTTCTTCTTCTTTTACCTTTGCAACATTTGACCTACTTAACGTACTTACTTGTCTATTTTTGATTGTTTATATAGGCATCTTGCCTACTACCTTTGCCTAATACGTATGTAAATAGCCTTAACGAAATACTAACTGATTTAGAAAGAGAAGAAATAAGAAGAAGAAGAATTAAAGTGCTCGCATACTGAAAGACTCATCCATTTTGATTTGAACCTAAAAGTTTGCCCGCGTAGGTGTCAGCTCAAGTTACACTGGGCCTTAGATACAACCAACACTGACCAACGAAACTGGACTCACCTAATATGGCTTTGAAGTTTCTTTTTATTTATAAATATTATTACGAACTATAATTTTAACAAAAAAATCAACGCATTTGAAGCTTCATATTTCCCTTAATATATGTGCAAATTTTGAATAATATATGTTTAAAAATAAAAGAGTTATCGATTTTTGATCCGAAACAGACCTATATTTTCCATAGTGCGCCGTATGATCAAGATGTTTTGAAAAGCTTTTCCAGTACCTTGTACGTTTCAACAAAAGTAAAATTACTTTGTCAATTTTATCTTCACATGTGCTAATGACACAGATACATCATTAAAGTATATCTGCTATACAAATATCAAGATTCCCTTATTTTGTTGCATGCTGCACCGGACATAGGTGTATTGGCTGTATAATCACAACTAGGTATAACTGCATAGTGTTTATTTAGGCTACGAGAACATAATAAGTTTTATATTTTTGATTTACAATGGTAAAATAATGTTATTATTGGTAATTGTAATGTAACAAACCGACTAGGTTATTATTGGTACTTTAAATGTCCGACCGATTATGTTCGATAGTTGTTTAATTTAATAAAATATGGACGTAAATACTAACAACTCATGCCGATTTCACGCCGATTCAAAATCGCGGGCAATCAAAGGCTCATGAGAGTAGTTAAAGGAATTAATAAGCTCAGCCTCGTCTTGGCCACAGGGCATTTTGGACACGTGCGCAGGGCCAAGCGCTCTATAGGGATCCCTAGTGCCTGTCAGATCACCCATATTTATTACCGAAAAACATATTAATTTTGAAGAAAAAGAAACTTACGATAATGGGAGACTATGTTTTTATTTATACATACTATCTTCTCCGTTCTTAACATTATCCTGATGTTGCCCTGAGTTTACCTAAAAAGGGGATTAAACGTACAACTGAACAGGGTGCCAATTCTCTTATTTATTAGATAAGCGATTCATAAACAATGTTCTCTCTCAGCCATGGGGCGTCCACTGCTGGACATATGCCTCCTTCATATAGGAGAGGATTTGCCAATCCCCGCCACGCTTGGCAGACAGGTTAGCGAGCGCAGTATAAAATATGACTCTCAGAAGGTGCTGCTGCCCACTTTCTGGTACGTGATTCCTTAGCCGACTCTTACGGCACCCGCGGGAAGAGATAGGGGAGTACTATTCTAGGCCGGTACCACCACGGCACCAATGTTATACTTAGTAAATTGAAATGTAATACGACTAATATTATAAATGCGAAAGTTTGTGTGAATGTGTGTATGTTTGTTACTTCTTCATGCTCAAACGGCTGCACCGATTTCGATGTAGCTATTTTTATAAGTGGCTAATATTAAGCCATACAAAGATCTCTAATAGACGTTCTAAACAAGATAATCAGTACAATTTTACTACCGTATTCAGTTCTGTTTAGCCATTCTGATGTGCTTGAGCGACAAACATGGTACACATTTATAATTCATTTACGTTTATGATTCATTTACATTTATAATTCATAACATTATAATAGATAGACGGCAGGACGCTTATAATAGGTACCTAAAATCATGGCTTTATTTATTATTTTGATATATAACTTTATAATTCTTACATGGCTATACATACAGTTTGCAATTGTATAATATTCTATAATATTTTGTGTAATAATTTCTGAAAAATATTGCACGTAATAAAACAAAGTTTATACCAAGTAAAATAACTGCGAAGTGCAAATTGAGATACCTACTAGCCTTGAAGTTCCGATGTATCGAACTGGAAACCCTAGTACATATTCATATACAATATCTACTATCTACTACTACCTACACAGAAAGTATTACCCTACCATAATATACACTTATACCATATATTCTAAGAGGTTAAAATAAAGTTGCATATCGGTTTTTGTGGACGGATTAATTTATTCGTCTTCATAATATAAAAACATACTTATTACAATGAACGATATAACTATAACAATAATTTATATATTACACTAGTAGGAGTAGTCTTGGTTCATAGATTCGATCAGGTATTTGTAGACTTGCTCGGGAGCCTTCGTCGAGAATTGGAAGTCCATGTGGGAGAAGTGGGGCTCAGGCACCTTGTAGGCGGTGGCGGTGGGCAGTTCCTGCTGCAGCTTCTTCACGTCAGTGGGGTGCGCCAGCCAGTCCTCTTCAGCATAGTACAGGGTCACCGGAGCGCTCACCTTCGACATTTCATACTCTGGTGGCTCCACGTATCCGTAGACTTTGTTGTTGATCGTAGGACCGTAGTCGTACTTTCTGAAGTCATCGGTGGCAACCTGTTGACCATACTGCTTGATTGATTTTGTCGAAGCTCCAGCGGGGACATGACCCATGATCACTGGTGTCAACTCGGGCGTCAGACTGTCGATGTTCACACCGGACATCACGAAGTTTACGTTGGAAGAGACGTTCTTGCAGCCAATTTCAGCCTCTAGCATCGAACCACCTACTGTGGCAATCAGCTCCTTGCTAGGCTGGAAGGCGCCATGTCCAATTTCGTGGTGAAGGCTCGATTCAAATGGACTGTTGGGTGCGATCATACGGATCAGGGGGCTTCGGGTGTTCTTCATGTACACCATGGGAGCGAGCGCGTGCATCTTGATGATCTTATCGTTGTACTCGGGGCGGGAGGCGGCCAGTGCAAAGAATGAGGTAGTTCCTTGGTTGTGACCCACGTAGTACAGTTTCTCCTGAGCAGAAGTCTCCAGAACGTAGTCTATCATGGCAGGCAGGTCATGAAGAGCGACTTCATCATTGCCGAACTGCCAGAAATCGTTCAGAGCGGGGTGCTTGCTTACGTGTTGACGCGAGTATTTGTTACCGCGGGCATTGCCAAGCCAGACGTCGTAGCCAGCATCAGATAGTAGGTAGGCGAGAGACTTGCCGGGACCCATCAGGAGCCAGTCATCTGCGCTTCCCAAGAGACCGTGCATCAAGAAAACGACGGGCTTTTTCGAAACATCACGAATCTGCTTCGGCCTGGGCGGAATGCGGAACAGAGTTAAGAAGTAGCCGTCATCGGTCTTGATCATGTGCTCTTCGACGGGGTATTGGTTCTTCTTGAGAAGCTGAGTAGCGTTCAAGTGGTCGTCTTCGTTATGGGTTTGCGAGGCGGAGGTAAAAGCCTCATGGAAAGCCGCTTTCTCTTCAGAAGTTGGATGCTTCATGGCTTTCTGAGCCTCGGAGAATATTTTCTGAATCTCCTGCTGCTCAGCGACGGATGGCTGGCGTTGTTTCTTCTGTTTCTGTTGGACTGGCATCTGTAGGTCACGAGACCATACAATGTTCTGACCGTAGGGAGTGGATTCATCGACATCGTTTTGGACTTTCATGACGGCAGTAAACAAGGGCGTGTTCCATTTCTGTCCGGAGGAACGAAGAGTCACATATTGCTGCTGATGCTGATCACTGTTGATCCTCTCCTTGCTCTCTTGCGAGCTCTCGTGGGAAGAGGAACTAGAGTGCTGGTGCTTCTTAGGCTGTTTCTTCTGCTGCCGTTGGCTGCGAATATACTGATCGTAGGTTTGTTCTTGAGGCTCGTAGAGCTGCTGCTGATACTGGTTAATGTAGTCCAAAGGCTGGACTATGAGGCCATCGACAGGGCGGTGGGACCGCTTGAAGATGCTGGCGGAGATGCCTTGAGCCAGAGCGAGGCAGACCAGAGCGCAGACTGCCTTCATGTTTGCAACTGTGTACCGATTGAACGCAACGCTGAGTTTTTATATGAAAATGATTTGCGTTCTCAGCGGTTTTGGCTCGTACAAGCGGGGATGGAAACTGCGGAGCAAGCAAATGCTCGCACGATGTTTTGCAAACTATGTTTATTGAGGAGAAAGTTAGGTATTTGTTCATTATTTCTTAGATAATCTAAAATGTGTAAGGGAATAGGAGTTTAGGAATATCTACTGTTTATATGAATGAAATTAACTAATAAGTCAGTTAGGTATTCGATGTAAAAGCCTAAGGTGGCCTATGGTTTGTTTTATAAATTAATATGAGCTTATAGCTTGGTAGATTCAACCGATAGTTTTTTTGATATTACACACGCCACTATAGCCTACCATGCATCAGCCGGTAATCCAGCGTGGTGGAAGAAACGTTTTTCCTTTTTAACCGACTTCAAAAAAAGGCGAGGGTTCTCGATATGACCCGTATGTTTTTTTTTATGTTTGTTACATCAGAACTCATCGATTGGGTGAACCAATTTTGATGATTCTTTTTTTTTATTAGAAAGCTGGTTCTGGTTCCCGTGTGGTCCTATTTTATTTTCATCAAAATTGGTCAAGCGCTTTCCGAGTTACACTCCAATAACTGAAAACTGTTACGTCTACTTGGTAAACTTCCTAATTGAGGGTGAAGAAATCGGTGAACATACACTATGGAAATTGATCCCGCCTGTTGAGTAGCAAAAGCATCTTTTTCTGTTTAAGTGTGTTCGCGGATAAGTTCGTCGTGTATGAACCGATTTTGATGATTCTTTTTTTTATTGAAAACTGTTACGTCTATCCTTCCTTATTAAGGGTGAAGAAATCGGGGAACATACATAACGACAATTGATCAGGTCACAGAAAATGGTAAAAAAAAATTTAACCATATAATGGCTACGACTTCAACACTCAAAAGTGTGAAATAACTTCGAACTAAGAAGTTGGTACCATGCGAACAATATTTTGATAATAGTTATTTTTGATATTTGAACTATCATGCGGTACCGACTTCAACAAGTTATTTCACACTTTTGAGTGTTGAAGTCGGTTTCATTATAAAACATTTTTTTCTATTTTTACTGCCCGCGTAAATAGCAAGTTAATCAAATAGGAGGAATTTTCCCTCTCAGATGGAAACACTGTTTCAATTTGCCATCCTATTGCAGTGTATTTATTTAATTCGATCTACGGCTAGAGCCTGAAACTTAGATTTTGTATATATTTATTTTTTGTATATATTGACTTGACTTGTATGACTATCACAGTAGTAAATGCCATCAATTATTTTGACGAGTAAATCATTTATTTTTTTATCCACCCTAAAATGTATAAAACAATGTACGTGGATCACAATTAAAGTCCCAGCCTTTATGGATGCCTATAGGCATTCGGTTAGTGATTTATTTAATTTATATATTGAGAAAAGGAATACATACCTACACAAATAATCTACTGGTGCTAAGACCTAATCTCCTAGTATAAGTAAGAACATGAAACGTTGAAAAACGCATCGATACAATAACGTATCTCTATCTATATAACTAAAAAAGGTAGACATAATCACTATTGTTGGTTACAAAATTGCGTACGCAATAACATTAAATGCTGTGAAAAAAACTGTGTGACGATTTGCTGGTTGCATTACGAAACGGAACAAAGTCCACCTCAGCATGCACCTAACTAGGACGCTAGTTTAATTGACTATGTGATGATACAGATATTAAATGTTATTATTATGAGCAATGAAAATATTTTGAAAATTGCGGGATCTCATAAAGAAGAAAATTAGTTACGTCGTCGTTTAAAAACTATATACAAACCGACTTCCACACACGTGGACCATTTTCAAGATTTCATCGAATTATCCTACTAAGGGATTTATACTAACTACTACTATTACTAGTTCATACTAATAGATTAATTACCGTTATCTTAGCTTTTGTTTCTCGTTTGTCACGTTCACGCTGAAACGGCTCAGCGGATTTCCATAAAATTTGGAATGAAGATAGCATATACCCAGGAATAACTCATAGGCTACTTTTTATCCCCATCTATATTGGCTGTTCCCGTAGGACGACGGGAAGACACAAAAATCGTTAATACCACGTAACATTTCACAATACCGCGGGGCGCAGCTAGTACAATATATTATTGTGTATACTCCATGCATTCGCAATTAAAAGCAGAGAGTTAACCTAGGGGGCGGTCGCCCCTTTTGAGAAATCATCGTGTCACAGAGGGAGGCCCAAGAGCGAGAGCGGGAAAGGGATCCTCTTGCTCTTCCGCTCCGGAGAGCACGAAAACGGAGGGGGGCTTATCGGACCCAAACTCTATCTCCGCTGAGAGGGCTCAGGTGCTCATTGTGTTCCCAAGGGCATCGTGCACGAGAGGTGAAGGAGGACGATGGCTTCCTCTCTCCGAGGTGGGCCCGCCGCGAAGCGTCAGCACGGCGGTGTCGACGGAGGCTGCGGATAATACACGAGCGAGCCCGCGCCTGGCGTCACCACCGTTCCCCCTGCCGGTGGTATCTATAAGAGCTTTACCCGGGTCAAAAAATAAAATAAGAAGGGGAAAGACCTATTTAGGCACTCGTCCTTGTATTGGCTTTCTCGCTCGCAACAATTAATTTTGTCCCTTTTTATCCCTTGTGTACTATCGGAAAGACTGAAGGTATACTTAATTGATGCGGCGATCGGAACATACAGAATGCGAATTCTCTTATTTATTAAGACAAGCAACCCATAAACAATGCAATTCCGATTCAAATGTTATCGTAATAAAGCTTGGTATTCCGCTAAAATAACAATTGCATTTCGATTGCATTGTAGGTAACTGTATTGTGGTAGCAATAAAATTTGTGTAGCCATTATAATTTATGCTCCAAATAGAATAGCAAAACTAGCAAAAACGACAATTCATTAACAATCTATGAGCAATGTGCTAGTAGAATTGATACCCTGGAGTACTATAAAGCCGACGGTTTTTGACATAAGTACTGTGAAGCTGCTGTATTGGGCGATTGATAGCAGGGGGTAGTGAGATCCAAGCCTCGAGGCACGGTGCACCTCTGATCCGCTGGCCAACCGCAGGTAGTTGGGGACTTGTGACTTAACTACTGACATAAAATTGCCAAAGATTAACGAACAAAATTTTTCCATTGACCATTTTCTAATATCTGTTCTTCCCTACCCTAACTCTTAAAACTACCATTGTCTCAATTAATTGAACACATGATTATCATTTCTTTCGCTCTTCGGCAGAAGAGCGGCGAAGAGATGCCCTGACGTTCGCCGAGTCAACATGTCCTGAAGATGCCTCGTGCAGAGACGATTATCGTTCTGTATACTTCCTGTGTCGAAGTTCATGACCATTACGTCTACCTAGAACAAACAGTCCAATTAGGCAAGGCCAGTTCTAGAAAGAGTCCAATCATCGAATCCAACTCGGCTGGGCAGCGTTCGGGAAACTCCGCGAAGTCTTCTCTATAGAAAAACTGCTATAAGAAACTGTTAGCTGAATCTATAAAATTTGTAAATTATTAATTTGCAGATACAATAAGGGTTTAAGTATAGCGACCATATTGTATTGTAGGTATGCTTTATTTAGCAAATATATGATTAGAAAAACAGTTTCATTTTTAAACGATCAAAAAAAGGAGGTTACTCAATTCGACCGTATACATATATGTTTTTTTATGTGTGTTCGCGGATAACTTCGTCGTTTATGAACTGATTTTGATGACTTGATGATGAATCTTTTTTTGTTAGATAGAGTATACTTATATACTTGGTACCGTGGTGGTCCCATTTAAAATTTCATCAAAATCGGACAAGCGGTTTTTGAGTTATACTCCAATAACTGAAAAGTGCTACGCGTATCTTGATGATATTATTGTCGCGGTTGAAGACATCGCAGAACACACAATGACAATTAATTGATCCCGTGAGTAGCAAACACTAGAAAAGGGTAAAAAAATTTTTTTAACAAAAATGCAATCAACTTCAACACTCAAAAGTGTGAAATAACTTGTCGAAGTCGGTACCATGAGCACAATACTGTGATGATAGTTACTTTTGTGTGAACTATAATGGTACCGACTTCAACAAGTTATTTCACACTTTTGAGTGTTGAAGTCGGTTGCATTTTTTGTTAAAAAAAAAAATACTTTATGCTCCTCATGACTTAGCACAGCCTATAATAGAAATCTAAGATCGAGATAAAGACGATCTCGGTATGATTAGTAGGATATATATTACTCTATTATTTAAAATTATTATTTATAATGACAATAGGATATTACTCGGCTTCATGACTACTTCAAATTTCCTATGTTACTCTACTGTAACTTTTCTTTCTACAGGTGAAGTAAATTACTGAATCAGACTAGCAGTTTTTGAATTTATTAATTGAAAACAAACATAAAAAAAAAAAAATCTATCCTCTTTACTCTCTAGCTCACCCGGATAACTTAATACCGATTACCGCCAACATCCATATTTTTTATAATTCTAATTTTCAGTTAAATTAAAACTCCGTATTTAAAATAATCCGAATTAAGTTTAGTTTTAAAGCTATAATGTACAAAAATTATAATGCAATGCATTCCATCTTCGCAAGAAGAAAGGAAGAAAAGTTTTTTTAGTTATTGTGAAACTATATTCAAAGATAAATACAACAAAAAAAGTTCATAAAAATCGGACCGCCTGTTCTTATGTTATGAATGCTTTTTTAAATAAAATATACCTACATCTAGCGTTTTACTACTATACATCTCTCTTGATGGTCAGTGACGATTTGGTCGAGATGTTATAACGCGAGAGCTAGAACGCTTACTGACTCTCAAGGACTTCTTCCTAAACACACTATGTATTTGGTGACGGGTAGTATATCTGACCCGACTTAAAATTTTACTATTTATAGATTTACTTACGCAGATATCTCAAGATTATGGTAATAATATGATGTAACTGAGGTCCTACATAATATAAATCTTCTCCACGCATCAGTACAAAAGTGCTTATTAAATGGACACGATTACGAATAATTGTGACGTCATTTCAATACTAGCGGAAAATGAAAACCACAAAAAGTCACCTTTTCCGACCAAGGCCAGAGGTGGGAGATCAGTGCTTCACTAGTGCGGTGCCAACTAGCGCGTGTGATGCTCAAATTGTGTTTCTATTTATTCGCAGTAGCGGTGGCATTCTGTGATGGACAACTCGCAGATTATTTCTTCCCACAAGTGACTAAAACGAGTCGAGATGTGGTCAACGAACTCACGAAAATGCCACTGGTGTCGCTTACAACGAAAACTTCGGCGGAACTCCTTGCGGTGGCGGCAAGGTCCTTGTCCTGGGGACCGCAAATGGTAACGCGCGCGCTTGGTGTAGGGAGCAGCTTGCCCATACTGGTCAATGAAAACAATATTGTCGAATCTGTCGACAGGTACGTCGCCGAGTTCAACATCGGTCTCGGAAACGAAGATGCGCGTCTCGATATCTCCTCAATACTCAAAAAATACGGCCATCCATTCGAAAGGCACGAGGTGATCACCGAAGATGGATACATTTTGTCACTGCATCGTATCCCAGGTAAAGGATCGGTGGTGTTTCTGATGCACGGATTGCTAGGAAGCTCGGATGATTACATCGTAGCCGGTCCAGAAGACGGTCTCGCTTACCTATTGGCACATGAGGGATATGACGTATGGATGGGTAACGCACGAGGTAACAAGCATTCACGCCATCATGTTTCTATCACTCCAGCAGACGCCAGTTTCTGGGACTTCACCTGGCACGAGATAGGATCAGTTGATCTTCCAGCTATGATCGATTTTGCGCTCAATAAAACTAACCGAACATCAATCAAATACATCGGGCATTCACAGGGAACTACAACCTTCTTCGTTATGGCCTCTGAGCGCCCTGAATACAATAAGAAGATAGACATCATGATCGCGCTATCGCCTGTAGCTTATCTGTCTAACGCCAGGTCACCAATAGTGCGGTTATTGGCTCCTAGCACACCTCTGCTACATGGAGTCGCTAAGAGTTTTGGCATCTACGAGTTCCTGCCAGACGATGGCATTATGAGATTGATGAAACTTGCGATGTGTGGAAGCGGGGCTTTGTCTGAAGTCATATGCAGCAACGTTATATTTTTGATGACTGGATTCGGATATGAACAGCTAAACTTTACGAACTTACCTGTCATTCTGGGTCACTTACCTTCTGGAGCGTCTGCGAAACAATTCGCGCATTATGGACAGAGTGTTTTATCAGAAGACTTTAGGCAATTCGATTACGGAATTGCTGGTAACTTGGAGAAGTACGGGACAGAAGTTCCACCATCCTACTCTTTAGAGAACATCACAGCTCCAGTATCTCTGTTTTATAGTGATGACGATTGGTTAGCTCATCCTCGAGATGTTGACATATTATATAATAGGTTAAATAACGCGATAGACATTTACAAAATTCCATACGAACCGTTTAATCATTTGGACTTTATATTAGCGAAAGACTTTAAGGCTTTAGTGTACAAACGGATTAGAAAGTTATTGAAACATTTTTAGTTGTAAACCACGAGCTGAACCAAGCACAAATACCTATTTACTTAGTTAGTAGGTATCTAAGTATGAGCATCGCAGACCTTAGGTATATATTTGTCCACTTTATCCCTATAAACATACATATTTACCTTCGTTTAGAATATCTTGAAAAACATATGTACATATTTTTTTTGGTATTTCAATTTGGCACTCGGTCACCCTGACAGTCTTTATGTACCTGCGTCTAAAACTCGGTCATATAAGAACCGATTTGAAAAATTCCTTCGATCGGATTCTAGATTCATCATAAAAATCGTAGATATCGGCTAAGTATTTTATTTTTATTTTATCTTAAAGGCGAGGCTTTCCCGTAACGCTAAGCTGTCTGTGTAAAATATGCATGGAGCAAGGAATGTATGGGAGAGCGTGGGGCGATCAAGCATAGATCAAGCAGTGGTGTGACGGTCAGATTGAGCGGATGGAGAGCGGCGCGGACTAGCCAGCTGAGGTCACAAGATAGATGTCGGCACTAGGAGTCTTACAAAATAAATTGATATAAAATCAAGTATTTGATACGGCGATAAAAATCTGGACCGTTTCTAGACCATGCCTATTCAACAACGATTATTCTTCTTATTTTGGAAGACATACCTACGTACCTACTCATTTAATTATTTTTTTAAAGCATGTTTTTTTAAATAAAATTTACCGAGAGTTATAAATTTATAATATTATAACATAATATAATTTATAATATATAAAGGGCAATGCCCACTTGTATGGGCATTTCGGCCTGGAGTGGACAGTAACTTTAGGTATAATTGTGATATAGGTTTGTTAGATTATATCAGTAGGTAACATAATATTAGGATAACTTTGTATCAAAATGTTTGGTAACACTATTTTCCTACATGTGATGTACATGATTGCCGTTGGGTTATTTAAAATAAAACTAATGCAGTTTCAATACTTTTTATATTTATTCAGAATCATATGTCAATAATACATTATCCAGGAACTGGGCAGGTGGATTAACTCTCCGTATTTTGACTCCTGACCGTTTCTTTAAACTGAACCAAAGGTACTAAAACTGAAAAAAATAAAAGGTCTCTTTCACATGATTTAAAATATTATTTTTTTTAAATTGCGATTTGCGTACGGCCCTTTAGCTATAGCCTATAGATAGGTCAAGAAAATGTTAAAAATTTAACACAGATTGGCACGGAGCTTGGTACCTCATAAATTAACCGATTTGAATAAAAAACAATTTAATTCATAAGAAGAAGTATTTATTCTACAGGTAGTCAAGAATTTCTCGTTATATTATTTTTCAAGAACACGATGAAAATGTTTTAAGGCAAAGAAGAAGAAAACACGTTTCAAGTCACGACATTTGCAACGCTACATAAAAACGAAAACTCAATATATTATAACACAGATTTAACACACTTCGAAGAAAGTAGGAGGTTCTCTATACCTACGTCGGAAATTTTTTTATGTTCCTATATGTTCACCGATTAGGTATCTATTTGAAGACACCGGGGCCGATTTGGATTATTTTTCGTTGAAATCGATTTAAAGGTTTTTTAAAAATCAACAGACGATAGAAATTGTATAGATCGACATTTTTTTTAATATTTAACCGATTTCTCCGTCAATTGTATACCGATTGAACGAGCTCTGATTTACTGATTATGAAAATTCTTTTTTTGTTTGAAAGACGCTTTACATTTAATCCCATTCTAATTCTATCAACATCAGTTTTTATAATAGCGAGAATATACTAATAAAAATACAGGTGAATAAAGGCGTTTGTTCCAATTTTGTCAAAAAATAACGTAAATAGTCAAAGTGGGTTTTTTGTCGGTTTGTATAGTTTATAGACTAAGAACGTCATTATTGTCCACTGATATGTGTATAGAAGGTCATTTACTGATATACTTAGGTGCTTCTTCTCCGGCTCCGTCTAATAAGGACGTCACCACAGCAGTAAATTAAATAGTGCCCTAATACTTCGTAATAATGATTATGGATATCGACGTACCTACAGGGAAGTAGGTATATTTAATAGCATTACGGTCACATGTCTATGTGTAAGTCGTCATACAGGATGTAATTAAAACAAAATTCTCGAACAGCCTTTGTGAGTACAGCCTCTTTGAATACACTGTACCTACCAGAACTCCGTGGGAACTGAGGAAAATCATTGTGCGAATGAAATATGATTTGGGGGCTCATAATACCGCCTATGTTACAATTAATATAAAAAGATTCCATGAATTAATTGTTATTTTATCGGCTTCAGAATTTTCGTACAAGCGTATATATGCGGAATTCCGTTCGGCCAGCACTGACTATAGTACCTACATAATAATAATTAATAACTTCCTGACGCATACAGAATCTTTCGAATTTTACAAGCATTTATTTAATTTGCAATGTAAGTTACCATTTTTTTTAACTGGAAGATGCCTAAAATAAAACACTAATAACTAAATAATACCTAATACTGCAGCTACTACATTAATATTTGAGCAATCCACTAGCTATTGGTAGCCTATAGATAACTCAAATAGCAGCATTGCCACGTTGAATTACAATGCTGATTCGTTGAGCCAAATATGTGCCATTTTAATACCCGAATACCCGCCTGGCTAGCTACCACCCTCAAGTTTGAAAAACTGTCACCAAACACATAGTGCGTTCAGGCAGCAGTCCTTGAGAGCCAGTGAGCATTCTAGATCTAGCGTGATAATATCTTCGGCCACATCGTCACTGACCATCAAGTGAGATAGTGGTCGAACGCTAGATCTATACAGTATAAAAAAGTTCTGCTATTCATCGATAGATGGCAAAACTAAAAAGTATCACCGCTGTGCCGGTCAGAGTGGGGAGTGTTAGGTTATTTTCGTTACGGAATTTCTGGATTCGGTCTCCACGCTCAAGGCCCGCGATAGAAGCTATGCAATAGCTTACAAAAATATGTCTGTTTGACCAGTGTCTGGGTGTGTATATGTTTATAAGTATACATATATGTCAGTCATCAGGTTACCATAGCACAGGCTCTGCCTGATTTGGGACCTGAAGAACATATGTTTTTTCTTTAAGTCTCATAATTGTAATAGCTAGAAAATAAGGCTTCCAGCTTCCGGCCGGAATCCGGAATCCAGTGTCTCCGAGTAAGGCTGCCGAGAATTAACATCAGGTGAGACAGCGGTCAAAGCTGACCGGGGTAATTAAATTGTGCAATTCCAATGAATATTTGCCGAAATGTATCAGATAGAAAAAACGGTAGGAAAGTAACTCTAAGTCAGTATTCGAGGCCCAGAAGCCTTTTTTTATATATATGTATACGAGTAGATATACCACCTTTACGTTAAGCATTCTAGGTCTAATGTGATAACATCTTCGATCACTTCGTCACTGACTATAAAATGAGATAGTGGTCAAAGGTTATAATAATATAATATCTATAAAGTGTAAAACTTACAGAGCCTTTTGCTTACTGTTGTTATTATTATTATTATTATTATTATTACTGTTGCATGCGTAAGTCCTGCCAATGAGTAGAACTCGTTGCCCGAGTCTGTATTTCCTGATAAGTGCAAGACTTGCACTGTGCAACACTAGTCTTCAAGTCAGAGTGAATAGCTACCTTCTGAGCTACATCTTAGACCATGTAATCATTTAATATCATGTGAGAGTGAGTGAGTGTTCAAAAGCAAATCATCTTTATACAAAATCAAAGGCATAGTTAATTATATTGTTATTGTTTTCGGAAATCTGGACTGGCGTATATATACGCCATATTAGTCCAGATTTGCACGCTAAGGATTGCTGGTACATTGGTGGTAGCTGTAGCCATTCGTAGGCATCGCTGAAATTAGTAAAGCGGTTAACAACGGTAAATAACAAACGTAAGTTTATAAAAAGACAATGAACGGATATTAGATGACTGACTTTGCAAAACTGAAACAATCGTGCAAGCAATGTTGTCGACAATTATGCTAAAACGTGTCCAATTTTCCAATTTTGCAAAATCATAGTTGGTAACAACTGGCTAGCACTAAAAATGCTGAGCTAGGGCTCCGCTCAAATGTGTGACGCACAAGTGAATTGTTTTACTGAGTCTACATAATTAACTACTAGCTTCGCCACTCGGATTCACCCGCGTGGACTACGATTTTCTCGTTACCTCTCATGATACATATCTCCTCTTTACCTCTCTTGATCCCATGGTAAACTATACATCATCATTTCAGCCATAGGATTTTATGCTAGATATAATCTCTATTGTACAATATTATTTTTACTCCTTCTTCACCGCGCTACCTGAAGGAACATTTTGAGTTCTACACAGTTCTAACGGTCATCAGAAAATCCAACCCTATATATCCCTGCTCATCGCTTACTTTTTATTGCAAGTCTTTCTCTGTTCGCTTATAGAATGATTTACGATTTATTATCTTTAAAGATTAGGTAGAAAAGTATCTTTCTTACGTCTTGCTAAATTGAAGTATCTTATTAATTTTAACATAAATCAGATAGGTAAATTCATTCTTTCAACATTATGTGAGCATAGGTAATATTATATTATGTTTGTTATATAAATATGTATATACATTGTATAAACCTATCATATTATACGTTAATACAATTTGTACCTATCTATTATTTATATATTTTATTGCACGTATATGTTTCATGTAAATGTGTACTTATTTTACTTGTATATAGTTATTAGTTAAGTACAACACCGCTTTTCATAGTCAATTCCTCTCCTTACAAAGGTTGTCTGAGAGAGATCGCTTCTTAGCGATAAAAACGCGTAACCCGTTTTAAATATTATAAAATTATAGGTGCAAAGGGTGTATGGGCATAATAGGGCGTTATGGTGACTGTAGAGCGCGTTGTATATCATCACTATAGTAACATAGATGACCGAAGGTTTGAAGCATACTTCTTTTCTTAATATATGTGTATCATATAAGTAGGTCAAAAAAGATATTTAAAAGAAGAAGCTTGGTACACACAACTTGGCTCGTAGGTACTTAACACATACTTGCACGAAGAAATGAATTAGGTACCCAATAAATACATCATTTTATGATATCAGATCTCCCGCGGTTTTGCCGAATGCTGTTGGGAAATAAAATTGGATTGGGGCCGTCGAGCGTCGTGCAGAGGGCTTCTTTATATGGATTCCGCCATGACCAGAATCACGAGGGCAAGCCGAAGGTGTGTGACGTACACGTTGAAGCATAATGTTGAAGCCGTTAATCCTCCATTCCAAAAGCATGACAGGAAACATTTACGCAAGTTGTTCGGGTCCCTATCTTGGTAACGGAAACACCTACACTCGGACTACTGATATAGCGACGTTATAGTACAGTAGGTGTCAATATTTAGATAGATGATCTAGTCTAGCAGCGGTTGCACCTCCCTCCTCTCGATTGAAATATGCTATTGCATTTTGGTAACACATAAAACAAACGGGAAAGCATGATTATTTTACTCGACCTATGGTTTTCACACCTTTTATATGCTACTTTAATATGCCAGTTTACATAAAAACATTATCATCCGCATCTGAGATGAAGAATATAATTATTAGATAAGTATTAGGTACCTATAAATTATTATTATAATCAAATTAATAAGCGAAAGTAAATGTGTTTTGCTTTCACACCTAAGTCACTGAACCGAATTTGATAAAATTTGGTACAGTAATAGATAAGACATTGGAGAAGGGCATAGGCACATTTGTTACGATCAACTCCGCTGCATAAAGGGTAGGGTATGGTTGGGTAGGATAATTACTATCCTAGCCGACATAACAGAGGACAATGCACTACACTTCACTATAGTACATTTCATGTACTTATAGGTATGTTACATTTATTTTGTATGTACATTAATCTAGTTCTCAACTAGCATTTGTTTATTTTTTCAAAAACCTTTTTGTACTTTTTTTTACACTCTCTTAACATCTATGCAAGTAGGAATATGCTGAAAACCAGCGCAGTGTTCACACGTCATACTGTGACCACTGCATTATGCTGAGCATATTCCAATTGCCCAAAGTACGCCAATAATATGCAATAAGTAGGGATAATTATGTATTAAAGATTATTTAAGATTTTAGTTGTAATAATTATTGCCTATTGTCTGATGCATTATTTGTAACCTTTGAGGCAATAAATGAATATTTCTTTATACTAGGCGGGACGTCAATGCAGGACATAGAATAAGAACAAATGTATTTGACCGACGAAGTATTTGGCGCTCGGCGCATTATCAGGAAAGCTATATAATTGTTCTGACAGGCATGGTGTAATTAAATTTGTCAGTTTTTTTGTTTCAAAGTACTTACCAAAAAACAGGTAGATAAAAATCATGATTAAAAATTAAATCAAAATGTCGGATAACATTAAAAAGCATACAAGCGTAATAACAACCTCCTTCTTCTGCTGAAATAGGTTAGGTAAGGTTAGGAAATGCATGCACTACGGTTTTCCCGCTACATCTATTACCTATACCACGGAAACTACTTTTTCCGGGATAAAAAGTAGCCTATGCGTCATTTCAGCGTATTTGCATGAAATTTGGAATTTAAAGATATATGTACATCTTAATTATAATTTCATGCAAATACGTAGGAGTAACAAATATACTAACGACAAACAAACTTTCACATTAATAATATTACCTGCCTAATAATATTAGTGTGATGAGGTGAATAACATTTGTTTTTGGTTCTGGAAAGGGACCAAATTGAGGTATTACGGATATTAGTATTTTGTGTGTTTAGACCAAAACACTGAATATGAGATGAAATGAAAAACAAGTATATTCGGACTTAATTTATTTACATCTTAAAATAGTGGTTTACAATTAATAGATGTGCTCCATCGTCTTGCACAACCTGTAAAAAGAAAGAATTTGATTGAAGTTTTTACTTTAACTTAGTTAATATCGCTGGGATCTGAGGAATTATTTTACTTCCTGACTCAAAATAGTGCTCATGATAGATTTAAGATAAACGTGGAGTTAAAGATTTTGTGGAAATCCACAAAATCTTTTGTTCACAGAAATCAAAGTTACATCATGAATCTCTCAAAATTAGTATGTACGTTATTTCTAGAATATGTTTAACCCCACAGTTTTTTTGCTGCTTCTTCTCAGTAGTGGTTCTATTCATTTTGGAACACTGCATAAGATTCTTTTTGATAAAAATCATTTATCCATTTTATATATTCAATTAATTGTATAAATTGATTTATATATTATTAGTACACTTCTGGACAATAGGTGCCAAAGTTATATGAATGAATTTTATTAACAATAATATTGTTCTGAAGTTGACTAGTCTGAGATATTCTAGTAGTAAATGTAGCAATGTCAAAATTTCATTCCCAAAAGTACATGTCAAAGTTATATAGAGTAATTTTATTAATATGTAGTTGTGATATTGATAGTAGTAGCAGCACCTTCATTATTTATCTTCTTCTTCTTGCCTGAACATTGAAAAGTGCTTCAGTCGTCACCTATTTTTAATGATGCATAAGGAAAATAATTATGTAAATAGTGAACACCCGGAGAGCCCATATTTAAATAATATACATGATGTATTCTTGCTTGCTATGATGTAAACATTTATTTTTGTGTTGTGATGTCACAATCACATACTTGGTACATGCTTACACACATATGTATACTAGCTGCATTCCACAGTTTCATCCCCCTAAACTACGGAGTTTCCCGCTACCTGTTATCCCACCATACTTTTTCTAGGACAAAAAGTTGCTTAAGTCTTTGTATAGTTATGTATAGTTTGTTTTTTTAATTTTTAATACCATTGATTATCAGAGCTTTGAAATGTTTCACCTTTAACTCAACATAAACATTGTAATTAGTCATAGATAAGCAATAGGAAGTATGTCTATAAAGTCATTCAGTTCATTATACTAAGAGTGTTAAATATAAGAAGATGAAAGTCAGAAGGTAAACAATGCATATGACAGTAAATTACAAAGTCGACATTTACGGGTTACCTTTAAAGGGTGGGAATGGGTAAGGTACTCTTTAGATAATTCATTTGGCCAGCTAGTACAGTTTTACACGGCGGGGACAGTAGCATTCTTACTCTCAACTTACCAGTTTCATTTAGAACTGTTAGCGCTGATATAGTGATACAGTATAACTAGTAGGAAGATGGATACACCAAGAATGTTCGAGAACACAGCTAGCTGGATGTCGGTGATCATGGCTGTTGTTTATCTGAAAACAAAACAGGGTATCAATTCTACTAACACATTGCTCATAGATTGTCAAGGAATCGTCGTTTTTTCTAGTTTTGTTATTCTACTTGGAGTATAATTGTAATGGTTACACAGATCTAATTTCTACCGCAATTCAATGTCTACAATGCAATCGAATGCAATTGTTATTTTAGTGGAATATCAAGTTTATTTATGATAACATTTAAACGACTATTGCATTGTTTATGAATGCATTGTCTTAATAAATAAAAGAATTGGCACCCAGTATGACAATAAACAACGTAATTTCTTCGAACGTGGTAAAACGCCGACACGGGACACCGATAATTTGAAATATGTGAGCTTCCTCACAATAGCTTGACCATTGCCTATGCGACTACACTTGCTGCAGAACTACATAGAGATAGACAACAAAAGTGTAAAGCTTTGCTGAAAATCTTACCAAACTAGGAAATCTTCAGAATAATTCTAAACGAAACGAAATGTACTCATGTACCTCATGTACTTAGAAAAACAAAGACACGTCAGAAAAGAAAAGTTTGACACTGAAAATTATAAAAAAAAGTGATATACAATATGATATGTCAGTGTCAAAAATTACGCATTTTCTACGAAGCCGCGACCACAAATTATTAACAAGTATCCACTTTCCTGCACTGATTAGAAAGCGAAACTTTTCTGTATGTATCACATAAATATTACCACATAGATCAAACAACAAGATAATATGCGCTTGTATCTTTATATCAGATTCAGCTACTGAGTCTACAGGGCGGCGTTCAGATGCTGCGTCGGCCAAATATTGATCGACCAATATATGATTGATGTCTCACGAACGGCTACTTCATAGTATGTTACAGAAGAAATCACATATATTGTTCATGGATCACATGAGAGTTGCTACAGCATGTCACTTTTGGCAGCCGACCAAGATTTGACCGGGTATGTTCCGGCCTGCAAACTTTAGAAATTCAAAATTTAAAAAATCTTATTTTATAGATCTTAATTTGCCCTTTCGACGTACGTTAATTATTTTATTTGCCCTTCTTTCGTTTTCCCAAAAAAAATCGAATTAGAATTTTCCATTTTCCTGTATTTCAAATAGTCATATCCCTTTGAAAAATGATTATTGTTGGCTCCACCAGGCATAAAAAAATTGCCCTTGAGCTACTTTAATTTGCCCTTGTGCAAATTCGCAAAAATATTCAATAATTAACTAATAAACAATAAAAAAACGGTCGTGGCATTTCCAAGCGAATTTTTTGCGCATTGCGCATGCGCGACAGAATAAAGGTGATACTCAGTTCGCTAGAATGTGCACTTACCAAAATACTGCAAACAAAAATAGATCTTACTACGATATTAAAAACTTTTATTTGATGGAACAGGGGCCGCGAGCCGACAGAGGGCAAGCACGAGGTCAGTGTGTCCTTTTTTAACAATTGCCAGGATATGTTTCGTAAGCTTTAGTAGCTTTATTACGTAAATTTATATGAAATTCATCTGGTAAAATTAATAGCATTGTTATTAAATCAAACGGGGCTTAATCGCGAGAAATTTTTAGACTTTCGCGATTAATGACTAACGGATGCTGGTTCGATCCCATCCAACGGCTTCAGCTTCCGTTCATAATTACTTTAGACTGTTTTTACGGTTATAACGATGGCTTCCGGAAGAAGGCGAAACAATTGTCGATCGTGATATCGACGACGCGTAAGTACCACTTTACACCCGTACAAACAGTGTAAAGGCTTCAGCTTCCAGTGAAGGTAACACCGTTATCACATTCCCAGCATGGTGGTAAGGTGTCTTTTTAGACAATTTGACCAACAAAGGGGTCAAACGCGCAGATGCGGGCCGCTTCCTACCCGTCCTTGTAGAATTCAATGGGGGGAGGCGAATGTCCAGCCTTGGACGTCCTATATTGTTAATGACTCCACAGATGTCTCATTAGTTGCTCAAATTATAGTCATACTCTGGACATACATCTAATAGAGTGGAACGAAATGACTCCGTTGTAACTATCTCTTTCGGCTCGTTTTTCAGCACAGTGCACGTTCCAGTTGTACGTAAGTACATATTATTTCGATGGTATCACCTTTATTCTGTCGCACATGCGCAATGCGCAAAAAAATCGCTTGAAAATGCGACTCGACGACCGTTTTTTATTGTTTATTAGTTAATTATTGAATATTTTGTGAATTTACACAAGGGCAAATTAAAGTAGCTCAAGGGCAATTTTTTTATGCCTGATGGAGCAAACAATAATCATTTTTCAAAGAGATAACACTATTTGAAATACAGGAAAATGGAAAATTCTATTTCGATTTTTCTTGGGAAAACGAAAGAAGGGCAAATAAAATAATTAACGTAGGTCGAAAGGGCAAATTAAGATCTATAAAATGAGATTTTTTTAATTTTGCAATTCTAAAGTTTGCAGGCCGGAACATACCCGGTCAAGATTTGATCGATGTTATAGGTAGAAAGATGGCCTTGTCGAGCTTAAATTGCTCTGACAGGTTGACATGAACGGTCATGATCAAATATTGGGTGGAGCAAAGAATGCTCTGAGTTCGTGAACGCCGCTTGGCCGAAGCCGCTCTCGATACAGCCCTGCCTAAACTAAATAGAGTACTGACACTAGTATGTACTCTATCTGATCTATGGTACTGGCTGCGGTCTACTGACCTGACACTGACATAAATCAATCAGTATGTAACGTAGGTACCTATTTAGTTTAGTTTGTGGGTAAACACTCCGATAGATTATTCCTAGAGAACGTAATACTACCGTAGATTATTAATTAATTTGACGAATTTGTGGCTACTGATCATCAGATTTCCACCGAAGTAATTGAAATACTTACATTGAGGGAATGCATACGAAAATAATTGCTTACAGTCGCTACCTAGATACATACCTTTCATTCGCTGAGCTGTGTGTGAACTGAATAATGTATTTTGCCTCAGTTAGTTCACAATTGTTGCTGCACGACACTAACAGTTGGGATTTGAAAAAGTGTTATGGGTGTTATGATGGAGTTTTGAGAGACGTCTCATGGAGCGATGATGGCAAATACATATTGCAGGTACAATATCGTGTCCCTTCTCAAAATATTTTTTTATTGTGAGAGTACATTTTAAAATTGGTTATACCTCTAATCAAATGTCAGCAGATTCTCATTAATGTTTTTCAGGTCAACTCAAAAGGCGTAGTCGAGATACTCAGTGCAGCTGACCACGATATCAGAAGCTTACAACATATTCCCATTAAAGACTCATGGTCAGCCACATTCCATAGAGATGGACATCGAAATGTTGCCTTGGGGACTAAAAATGGGAGTGTAATAATATGGGACACGAAAACCAAAAGTGTCACCAAATCCTTCCCCCCATCATTGCAGCAAAGCCATGTTAACTTTTTGAGCTACAATGCTAAAAACACAAGTCTTGCTGCCACTATGCAAAATGGAGATACTGTAATTTATGGTCTAGTCTCAAATATTCCAGTCCTGACTATGAAACTTCCGTACTCTAAAAGCATATCATCAATGAAGTTCCATCATGAAGCCAGATCTATAATTGGTCTCTCTACAAATGAAGGCCATGTTGCTCTGCGTGATGTTGCTACAAATAAGGACAAGGTTTATTTTCAGAATATCCATGCATCTCCTGCCAGTGATATAGCATTTTCTCTCATAAACAGGGATGTGATGCTATCAAGTGGGTATGACAAAGTAATGAATGTATATGATGTAAGAGTACAAATTGTTGTTTCATCAATCAAGACACCATATATACTAACATCTCTTGCAATAAATCTAGAAAATCAAGTGGGGCTTGGAACTAAAAATGGTTTGGTGTTGGTATATGACCTGCGAGATCTTAAACATCCATTGAAAGTGTTGAAAGGTCATGAAGAACAAGTCCATAGAGTATCATTCCAGCCAGAAAGAAAAAAGTTGAACTCTACAGATATTAGCATTCGAGAAGATTTTGATAACATAGTATCACCAAAAATGAGTTCACCTGTTAAAACAAGAACTTCAGATTTATTTTTTATATCAGAGAGTCCAACTATAGTAAATACAGATACATCACCAACAGGTGATATGGAAGATTCATTTCTGGCCATGATGGGCTTGGACAAATCAATCGATGATCTAGATGACAAAAGTAAAATTTCAGAGATTGAGAAAAGAAGTGACGTACATGAAGCAAGGTACAGTCTTTTAGATTCTGAGAAAAATAAATGCAATGTCTCTACTCCAGATAATAAACCAGTGGAGACTATTAACTTCCTGTCACCTGTGATTGCAAATGGAACGTCAGATGAAGGCCGATGTTCCAGTACCAATCTTCAGAAAGAAACAAATCCTATTGAAAATGGTAGACTTGGTATAGACATGCAAACTATTGAAGATTTAAAAGATTTCATTAAACTGAATTTGTCTGTTGTGGATGATGACAACAGGAAACATTTTCTTTACATCATGATGGAACTGACGAAATTAAAACTGCAATTTGAAAAGGAGTTAAATAATATAAATGAAAAAGTTGATGGTTTAATACAGAATCAAAGTGCTTTAGTCGAGACAATTAGAAAACTAACAATAGATATTGATCAAATGAAAAGGCATCCAATTAATTGATCATTTAGTCAAAGGAAAAAAACAAATACTAAATTGATAATGCATTTTATTTTTTTATTACTTGTAAGTGTATGCTTTGACAACTATTTCACAGGTGTGGTGGAAAGTTACACCAGACCTAGAATGCTGAGACTCAAAGACAGCTATCTAACACACTGTTTAATGTCCGATTTCAAGCTTGAGCTTGATAATGAGCCTCTCAGGTATTGCAAAATCATCTTGCCAAATTCTATATAAGGCTCATAATACAAACAGTTCAGGTTCAAATCTTCATTATCAATCATAGTTTAATTAATCCATTATACTTGGTAAACAATTAACCCCTTATAATTATTATTTCAACTATCTATGATGTATAACAGCATGATTAAAATTATGTGTCAACAAAATTTTACCAGCACCTTTTCAATGTGGCTGTAACTATGTATCTAAGTAATATATTAATTTAATGTATAGGTGTTAATATTTATGTATAAACCCAGATTTTATGTCACAACTTTTATACAATTGTGTATAATAAATCAAAATTTTCTTTTATTTTGCTTTTAGTTAACTGCCAGTACAATTGTTAATAAATTATAGGCAGTAATCTAATTTTGAGGTGAACTTCCCTAATGTTCCTTGATTGAGTGAAATGTCCTACTCAAATATGAATTATTAAGAGAAGTAAATGCATTATTCAAAGATCTGTTAAAAATTCAATCTAAGGTATAAATTTCCAAATAATTAGTTAGATGTGAGTTTGATTCAATAAAACTTTTTATTAAAAGTATGAAATCTCATGTACTTTGCGTTTCTTTTTAAACTCCCATTACAAGAATGCTGTGATAGTAGTGTGTATCTGTTTTGTAAACAGTAATGTCATGCGAATTCAGTGACATAGTGACATGCCAGTTGCTCAAAAAATACAAAAAATATATTGGTCTCTATTTCATGTCAATTGTGGTCTATCTTGATGTATTATTTTAGGCCTCATAAAAGTTACGATACCTACTATAACAAAGAAACATTCTAAGAGCAAAATACTTTTAGTAAACATCAAAATAATTAGTAATTTTATTTAAAAAAGGATTTAAAGCCGATCTGAACAACTAGACCAATAAGTTTACTATCACAAACATAAATTGCTCTCGAAAATACTTACTACAAGTATCACCAGCACACTTGACTTCTACCAGCCGGAAGAAAAATGGTGGGTGTGACATTGAGGGGCAGAAGGACCAATACGTGGCTTCGTATACAGAGTATCAGACGTTGTAAAAAGGGTAGTGAAATTGAAGTGGGAGTGGGCAGGGGCCTTACTATCAGCTGTGTAAAAACTATGCAAGTTCCGAGCAGTTCTAAAACCTGACTTAAACCGCTTAGTCTGAAAACATACCATCACTACGGCATCACGCTCCTTTAGGTGAACGGTTTTATTAATGATATCTTCAAAATTGCACGGTTATTCTTGTCTCTGCAATGTTTTAGCCAAGTTTGAGAACTGCTCGGAACTTGCACGGTTTTTACAAAGCTGATAGTAAGACCCCTGGTCGTGTATCCAGAAAGCAAAACTCTTGGTGTATAAGAGTTAGAATGGAGACCATGGGACCAGAAAAGACCTCGAGACCCTCGTACGGCGACCACAGATGAGATGGAAGGATGACATCAAAAAAGTGGCGGGCAGCAACTGGACCCTTACTGCTTCCCGTATAGTTAGTTAGTTAGTTAATTTTAATTAATGGCAAAAGTTAAAGAACATTATTGCCAGTGTCACGTCAAGCTTCCCGTGTATATACATAGTACTTTTTGCTTACAGCCCAAGACAGAGGAAAGTGGAGAGAAATAAAGGAGGCCACCAAATATTTGGTCCATGAAGGCTAAAGAAGAAGAAGAAGTAGAAAAATCTCGAATCGATTACAACCAATTGATTTCATAAAAGCTCAAGTTTCACCGCTAAAACTTTATCTATCATCTTTTTTCTATTTGATTATTTAAAAAAGATAAGTTTTTAATATAACACTTTGTTTGAATTAATAATGGTTGCATGAAAAGTTGTGTCAAAATGTCTCATGAGATACATGTTATGCCTGGTGACAGACAGACCGGACAGCAAAATTTAAGTAATAAGGTTCCGTTTTTACCCTTTGGGTACGAAACCCTAGCTAGAGCAGTGCGTCCAAAATATCGATGTTTTCACCCAATTCTTTATTTTATTTTAACTGAAGAGGTTCATTTTATAATGTTGCATGATTAAGAAGTGATATATAAACAGATACAGCTCCACGGAAACGATTGGAAACAACGACTTAATACTATCAATGGGTGCCCAAGATACAGGCTTAGCCAATGATGTTTTACTAAAGATGACGTATATTCATACTGCGCGGTGCTCAGATTTTGTTCCTTTACGACATAAACAGGCTTACTGCGACAGATAATACGGTACAAATAATATAGAAAAGGATAGCTATATGTTTAGACTTGCGCTTGAAATACGCGTCGTAATGAAAATTACTACAATTGACTTAATTTTGTCGCCTCAGGTTCCGCGCGGTTGTGCGACATCTACCTCATATAAACATATAATATAATTGGGCTTAGCCTAGTTTGGAGCCCTCAGCAAAATTACATTCCTGGCACTGCATAGGGTTGATTAATGTATTTTTAATAAATGTATTTTTATGGTATGAGATATAAAGGTTTCACTCACTCATTTCAGTAGCAATACCAACTACATAATGATCACGCCTCGAATCAAATTTATTAGTTTTAAATAGGTGAGCATGTAGATTTATTTTTGTGAGACCGTTTAATTCTGAATAATAAATTATCTTAATGCAATTAATTAATGTAATGTAATAAGAATAAATTCAAATACATAGAAAGACATCGACGTTTTTTCGTTTCATCGATAATCGAATCGAGAATGAATCAGATAAATCAATAATCTGATTTAACGATAGATAAATCAGATTTGATTTATCTGATTGATAATCGATTCGATTATCGATGGATCGAAAAAACGTCGATGTTTGTTCAAAGTGGACACCCCTAATTCCGACACAAATCAATACACCACAGAGTATAAAACTATCATATCATGTTAGAGTGTTACCAAATAGACAATATGCAGAAAACATGCCGTCTCTTTCACCACACGGCATTACAATAGAGTTCAACAGAGAAACATCATAAATTAATATTTCTGTACTGATTTCACAGGTAATGTATAATCGCGGTGGATATAGTAAAATGGAACCGGTCCACTGTTTCTTTTGTCATAGTAACACACCCACCTTAAGTGATCTGGTGCGAACGGCGAATGGATATACTTACATAGGTACTATCGAAATACTAATGCTATGGTTTAAAATTCAGAGTATTTGAATTCTTCACGCTACAAGTCGGTTCACCACACTATTATGCTGTGGTTTAAAATTCAGAGTATTCAGAGTATTTGAATTATTCACGCTACAAGTCGGTTCAAAATATGATAATCTCCGTACATGTTTGTGGTGTGACGTCATTTGTAGCATTTTTATAGCGTGAATACGGTGTTCAAGAAAACGAGGTAGTGGTAGTAGTGCGTGTGTGTGCAACTTGTAGCGTGAATAATTCAAATACTCTGAATACTCTGAATTTTAAACCGCAGCATTACCAACGACGAAACTCTTACTACCATAGATTCTTTCTTTCTACTATAGTTCATTTGAAATGTACTCTGTGGTGGATGTTTTTAAATTACCATCTGAAATCTAAAATTCATATTTTCATACATGCACATCGCGCTGTAAAATGAGTGAATTAACCGCAACAAATTTATTCGAAGCGCAAACTATATTTGCTGATCACAAGGATCTCATTCACGATGTTGCATACGACTTTTACGGAGAGAGAATGGCCACTTGTTCAAGCGACCAGTACGTTAAGGTTTGTATAAATAAATATTAAATACCGACTAAATACTTACAATATAATCCAGTTCGATGCTTATTACGCTGCTCTTAATGTTCCTACTAGACTGCGGATTAGTATTTTCTATTTATGGTTGCTAATAACCCCTTAAAGTCTGCTGTGTACTTATTTACGATCACCAGCATGTAGTTGTTTTACAGAAGATAAGGAAACCTGTTTTTTAAATTGGGCTTATTTGGTTTGTGTTTAAGTTTAATATCACCATAAATTTGAATGCTCAAAGATTTGCAAAGAAATGCTGAGAGATACCCACTAAATAATTTTACAAATAACACAAGAATTTCGAATATATCCGAGAGATACGTTTAGAGAGAGATAGAGTAAGATAGAGTTTTCTAAATAGCAGCATTGATAAGAAAAAGACAATTTATGAAACAATTATTACCTACTCTTAGAGCTAAGATTTAAAATTTAACAACAATTTTTATTTCATTGTTGAAATTATACTTTTCCTCGAGAAGTAATTAATCAAAGCAAGCAAGTTATGTTCTCTATTAAGGATTTATTTTTAGTTTGTTTTTTAAATTTATTTTTAACAAAATAAAATAAATTTGGTAGGTGATTATGACGAGTTCGCTCTATATACACAAACAGTATTTATTTATAATAAAATGAAATAAATTTGGTACGTGATTATGACAAGTTCACTCTATATACACAAACAGTGGCTCCAAAACTCATATTCTTGGTTTGTGTTGTAGATATGGGACTCAGATAGCAGTGGCGCATGGCGCTTGACAGGAAGTTGGAAGGCTCATCATGGATCTGTGTGGAAAGTAACCTGGGCTCATCCAGAATTTGGACAGGTTATAGCCACATGTTCATTTGATCGTACAGCTGCTATTTGGGAAGAAGTTGGTATGAGAGAACAATAAATACAATTTTATGATAGTCTTAAAAGGCCTTCACAGTTTACCTATATCTAACTCATAAAAAATATTGTATAACTGGAATTACATATTTTGCCTCTAGAAGGATAGGACCATTATCCTATACAGTATCTACCCACAAGACCATGGATGCACAGACTTATTAAGACTAGGGGCCACTCGGGCAAATTATGAACTGATGGTGGGCCACCAGAAGTATAGGTAATTAAAGACAATGAAAAATTGATAATAATGTATTCAAATTGAAAAAGAATTTATTAATTTGAAGCGTGGCACTGCATAGTGCTTACAATCTTTTTTATATTTGGCTCAAATTTACTTGTAGCAACACGTAAAACTGCTTCCAAACTTTCATTTGCAAGGCGGTTTCGATTTTTTGTTTTATTATTATTTAGGATTGAAAAGGTTTGTTCACATATATAGGTAGAACCAAATAAGCTTGCACATTTCAGAGCGTTTATGCGCAACTCTTTGTACGTATTTTTATCAATGCAGCGGTAAAAGTTCAGCAAGTCTCCTTCGTTGAATTTGTTGCGTAAATCTTGGTCGTTCTGAATGTCGATAATTTCTAACTGCATTAACTCTGGCGCATTTTCAACTGAAATCGTGAAAGGATTGCTAAATATGTCCAACAGAGGTTTCACTGTTTTAAACTCCGAAAATCTGTCTTGAAAAGATTGAATCAAAATATCTAGCTTTTTTACATAACTGAAATTAATAGCAGTTTTTTTGAATTTTTCAGCCATTTTCTTATAATTCGGAAAATGATTGTAATTTCCAGAATTCAATTGCGATCTGAAAAGTGTCAGCTTGCATTGAAAGGATGATACATGTGCGTAGAGCTGGGATATCAGTTGATTTTTGCCTTGAAGCCGTGTGTTCAAGACATTCAAATGATTTGTAATGTCAACTAAAAAAGCCAAATCACACAACCAATCAGGACTTTTAAGTTCCGGGACGTCCCTTTGCTTTTCCGCCAGAAAAATATCAATTTCTTCTATTAAATTTAAAAATCGTTCCAGTGTCAATCCACGACTTAGCCACCTTACTTCTGTATAATACAGTAAATCTCCATGTTCGCATTCAATGTCATCAAGGAATTGTTTGAATTGCCTGTGATTGAGTCCTCGTGATTTTATGAAATTCACAGTCGAAACTACCACTTTCATGACATTTTCAAATTCAATTTTTTTAGAACAGAGGGCTTCTTGGTGTATAATGCAGTGAAACTGCATGAGATCTTCAGCGTTTAAGTTTTTTTCTTGCAAATGCTTTTTCAACAAAGTAACTAGCCCAGAATTGACACCAATCATCGAAGGAGCACCGTCAGTCGAAACTCCCGATAATTTCGATAAGTCCAAATCAGTTTTTGAACACTCGTCCAAAAGTACATTGAGTATATCAACTCCTCTGGTTTGACCTTTCAATGAACACATTCCTAATAACTCTTCGAAGACTTCAAAATCTTGAGTAACACCTCGTATGAATATAAGAAGTTGAGCTGTGGAACTAATATCAGTGGATTCGTCGAGTGCTAATGAAAAAAAATCAATTATCTTAGTTTTTTCATTTAATTGTTCCGCAATATTATCTGACAAAGACATAATTCGTCTTTGGATGGTCATACGATTCAGTTGAATTTTCTCAAACTTTTTTGCTGCTTCTGGACACATTTTCTTAGCGGCAATTTCTATGCATTCTTTTACAAAATCCCCATCATTGAAGGGGCGACTCCGCTTTGCTATCATTCGAGAAATTTCATAACTAACTTCTGTAGCTGTTTCTGTATCTTGAATGGGTTTTGTAAACATAGCTTGTTGACCAATAAGCTCCCGTTTTAAAGACAAAACTTTTTGCTTTCTTAATTCGCCTGTAAACTTCGTAAAAGTAGGATGCTGCGTTTCATAGTGCCTTTTTACATTATATTCCTTTGCAATCGCAACAGAATTCTTGCAAATTAAACAAACGACTTTGTTATGCGACCATACAAAAAAGTATTTCTCAGTCCAAATTTCTTGAAACTGCCGATTTTCATCTTTAACCTTACGTTTTTTACTAGTTCCTGGCATGTCCATGTTGCGTTTTAATCCTGACTAGGATTACCACAGCACCTAAAACCAATTACTAGGCATGAGTTCGATATATCAAAACGTAACTAATAACCGATATGAGTTTCATATCGATATGACGGTTGCACATAACCGATATTACAAAAACTATGATATCTATATTATCGAGACGATATCAAAACACGCGCGAGAATACCTACGTTATGAAAACTGCAAACGATATAACCAAAACGCAAAACCGTGCACACAACTGAATGGATTGATATTCGTTTCTTCTCTTTCTTACTAAAGAGCGGTGTAACGGTTTTGGTGATATAACGAAAACGCCCATGTCTACCAATTACAGTTCCTAATTAATTACCAAAAATAATTGATAAAATATGTAGATAAAATTAATAACAGTTTTACTTACGATTTCACAACACAATTATACACGGCACTTGACGGGAAATCTACGTTGAATGTGGATCAAAATATATTATAATTATGACACCGGCTAGTCGAGTTAAAATCTACACTAGAACTAACGACACTTTACTCAAATTAAAACCGAACTGTCGGTCGCTGCGGTTAGCGTGGCTTTTATACCACGCGCATAGAGTCGAAAACTGTCTGGAGAAATCTCGAAACCGACTCTGGAAGCTTCGTGTATCTACCTACGCGAGCTATCGGGAATTTGGGACTATTGCTATCTCGCTCGCTCGAATTTAACCGAGATCAGCACGAACATTACCGACCGCTGTTACCGACGCATGCACGGCGCACCGATAAGATTGATAGAGCGCGCGCGCGAGATTCAAATTACTTTTCGAACATTTGTTATTGGTTTTATTCTGGAATAGAACTCAATATTTTCGAATGTACGAGAGTATTATTTTTGCTGTCGGCGGGCCACCAGTATTCGACCGGCGGGCCGCATGCGGCCCGCGGGCCGTAGTCTGTGCATCCCTGCACAAGACCCTCACTAAAAATTGTCTACTAAAAACTGTCACATAAACTGATACTGAAAAATAATCAGGGTGTCAAGTGTCATATCAATAAGCCCTGACTATTTTGGACCGTGTCCAAAATTATCTATGTAGGTACACTCTACCTTTAACCAACTTAAAAAGGGGAGGAGGTTCTATGTTCCACTATATATATTTTCTATGTATGTTCACTATTTACTCAATGTCTGTCACATCAACTGTTGACAGATTTTAAAAATCATTTTTTGTTTGAAAGTTTGAGCTTCTAGGTTGGTCTCATTTAATTTTAATCAGTCGATTTACTTGTTTTTATGATACCAAGGAAAATCTGGAAAAATAGAAGTGGTGGTAATTGCATGTCATTGCAATAAAATTGATTTGCAATGTAACTGTTATATCAGAAAATCAGTAACTACTGACTTGTTAGTAGTCAACTACTCATTAGTCAATAGTTTACTTTTACTCTTTGAAGTGATGCTGATGAGGCATGTGATAGGACCCTACAATCTGTAGCATGATTTGCTTCTAAATATATTCTGTAATTAATGTCTCTGATCCTATTTAAATAGGTATGAGTAAATCTATGTAAAATCGAGTTTCATAACCCGTATCTTGGACAGGCCTAAAAACAATCAAATATTATATTACAGGCGATACAACAGCATCAGGTTCAGAAAAAGGTCTCCGCACCTGGCTAAAACGTTCAAACTTGGTAGACTCTAGGACTTCAGTCACAGATGTCAAGTTCGGTCCGAAGCACTTAGGTCTTCTGCTAGTCACATGTTCTGCTGATGGAATTATTAGGTGAGTATCAGACAGCAGAGTAGAAAGTCCACAGACAAAGTAGCAGTTGATTTGATTAAATTCTGGGTATTGACTTAGACATCAGTTTTTGACTTGATAAAGATCACATATAAGTTGCATTAATATTTATTATATTCATAAGTTGTAAGCTAGCTGTATCTAACTGGTTTTTATGTGGATCAATGAAAATACCCTATGTGCTTGTAAAAGTTACAACTGGAATGATGGTGAGTAAAAAAATATATAAACTAGATATTATCAAACAAGATTATAAGAGTACTAGGCGAACCGCGTCCGCTAGTGCCCCATATTCTCCTTGAAAAAGACCACAGAATGTGGTTGAGAAACTATAGTCGAAACCCTCTGATTTATTACGTGAGTAATTCCCGTGTTTTATACATTCATAAAGATTATAAGAATATTATATTTGTATATTACTTATTATGTTTTCAATAAAAATCTGTTATGAACAGCATTGGCCACATACAGGTAGTTCTTTTTTAAAATATTTTGAAACATAATGCCACTATTCTTTTATTTTATTCTACTGGCCATGACACTGCTTGCATGTGTTGTGCCAATTTCACTTTTGGGTCATGTCTCGGTCAACTAATTCAACTAATTCCTGATGAAGTGAAGTTCAACAAAAATAAGTTCGACATGTTTTTTATGTTTGACATAAAACGACATGTTTTAACAAACGAGAAATGACAGTAAAGGTGCAACGCTGGACAGTATATACTATTCTTTTTTTAAACCAACTTCAATAAAAGGAGGAGGATTTCAATTCGACCCGTATATTCTTTTTTTATTACCTCACAACTTTCGACTGGGTGAACTGATTTTGATAATTACTTATTAATTAAAGAATATAAATCAATAACTTTATACTCGTTCAGTGACTACAAAATTTTCCAAATGTGTAGTGCCATCTAGATTTAGCCCGAAATTATGAGATTTTTTACGGCGTACGACTTTCTATAGGCGATTGTCAGTCTTTTTATAGTATATTGGTCCATGTGAGTAGCAAGGAAACATAAAGAAGTGAAAAAAAAAATAGCAAAAACTGGAACCGACTTCAACACTCAAAAGTGCGAAATTACTTGTCGAAGTCAGTACCATGATAGTTCAAAAGTAACTCTTATCAAAATATTGTGCTCATGGTACCATTTTCGACAAGTTTCACACTTTTGACTGCGTACTCCATATTGCAATGCTTTGTTGAGAAAACTCAACATTCAGACGGGGCAGTTGAAGAATTTTGGTGGTTAGTTTTCGACCCATAAGATACGTTTTTCAATGTGAAAGCTGGCACAGCTGACACTAACTAAACCTAACTATTTTTGGAACATGGATTTTTTTTCAGATAATTACAATTATACTATGTCAAGATGTATTCACTTCAGCTATCATTAATGTACTAACCCATTTAGAGCTAAATTTCAAAAATTCAATATGTAAATCATATTTTTAACATATTTCAGAATATATGAAGCACCAGATGTGATGAACCTAGCCCAATGGACTTTACAACATGAAATTCCAACCAAAGTATCTATTAGCTGTTTATCATGGAACCCTTCACTGTCCAGGTATGCTCAATTATCTAATATATTGAAATCTAGCTGCGCCCATCGGTGTTACCTGCTATGAAATGGTATGGTACTGACGGTTTTTGTGTCATCCCATCATCCCATGGAGAAAGACAATATATTCAGGATGAAAAGTAGTCTATAATATGTTATTCCAGTGTATAAACTAATCTTCATTCCAAATTTCATGCAAATCCGTTCAATTGTTTCTGTGTGAAGGTTATAAACAAATGACAAACAAACTTTCGCCTTTATAATATTAGTGTGATTATTTGGTGTTGGTTATACATTTTCTTGGCAGTTACAGTATCACATTGAGACAAATCTGCTATAAGATTTTGATAGTGTATAGGCTGCAGGAACTTTAGGAAGTGATGTTGTCCTTTCAGAGTAGTGAATCCACCGATGCTGGCGGTTGGAAGCGACGAGCCGAACACAAGCAATGCAGCGGCCGCGCTTCACACAGATAAGAGCACTGCGTGTAACGGGAAAGTTTTTATATACGAGTGAGTATATTTTATATATTTGGTGATGGTTGTAATGCTGTAAGGAAATTTTAAATTACATATTTTTAGAAAATCTCATTAGCTTTTTCGATATACTAAATACTCCGACACTACAAAGAAGTAGTACAAGTGCAGAGTGATGCACTGGAGCACTTTCATGGATCATGATATAATCGGTAGCGGTAGATATTCGCAGATATTCTGAAATTAAGGCCTGTGTTGTAGCTATTTTAATGGTGAAATTAGAAATCAGAAATCAGACTTTATTCTTCATTTAACAGAGTTCAATATACAATACTGTGTTCCATCATCTTAGATATTTTATATAAACAAAGAAATGTCACGAAAAGTTCTGTCAAAATGGCATGTAAGTTGTCCAAAGCATTTTTCATTATAGGTAAACAACGCAACTCGCGGATCGCCCGTAGCACGTTTATCTCGTGTGTGTTTTATTCAAACCGTCCGTGACAAATATGTCAACTGGTCACTACGAAAACAGTGAGCTCATCCCCTCACCCCACTGCCCTATTACACCCGTACGTCACTGTCCTCCCGCAAACCTCTAACCGCGCCGGCGATTCGCGAGTTGTGTTGTTTATCTACAGTGATTTTTTTGTCTTTATTAATGTCGAGAGTGGTCCATATTGTTATATTATTCTATACCTTTCAATGGTTACAACACTACTTATTCACAAACAAACATTGTAACTTTTGTATACAAAATATAAAAAAGATATTGTCAAAAATATTTAGAATCTTACCAGTGGAGTAAAACATATTCTATCAAAAATAAAATTTCTTTATTTTACCGTTTTATAGAACATATATTATTAAGTTATAATTATATAGTACAAAACGATGTACTGAATAATTGAGCAGATTACGATTATAAAAAATAACTAAATATTCTTTTGGTCAAATTTACTAAGGTACAAATAACAAACAAAAACAAATTTAATAAAAAAAATATATTTTGCACTGTTATCCCTTTGTTTACACAAAGGGAAGGGAAAGGAAGGGAAATTTAATCTAGTTGGATAACTAGATTAAAAAACAAATACTGCATGTACCAACATTCTAATAGCACAGTGCTGGCTTAAATGTAATGTCATGGATATCTATCCATGCTTGCCTTAATTTTTTTTTAATACTATATTTCACCATTTCAGATACAGTGAAACGTCAAGACGCTGGACGCGGACTGACTGCCTCGCGTCAGTCCAGGAGCCGGTGAATGACCTGGCATTCGCGCCGAACCTCGGCCGCTCTTTCCATCTGTTGGCCGTGGCTACCAAAGACGTGCGGATAGTCAAGATTGAACCCATAGCGTAAGTATAAACCTTGAGTTTGCGTTATGTAAGTGCAGAAGCGGGCCAACGATGTAGCTAACCTAGTCCCCGGATTCAGAATGCTTGATAACTAACCAAATTAATATTTTACCAGTTAGCTGAAAATATCATTCCAGTTAAACCAGTTTGATATTTCAAGCTAGCAGTAAATTGGGGGCTTTTCTATGGATACAAACAATATGTAATATGTATGTAATATCCCAATTTATGTGGGAGTCCAAACGCTTACTGAGATACTTTTCGCATTTGCTTTGACTCAGTATTGCTCAACTTTTAGATATAAATCTGTTGAAACCCTTTTGGCTTTAAAAATATATACTAGCAATACTACGTTTTTGAAGCAAATTATCATGAAACTAGTGGGGTTTGTTCATGTCTCCGTCAGCTTTCACTAGCATTTAATTTGTAGAATTGTGTAAATAAAAAAAAAGGTGTCATCTACATAGAGAGATATGTTTTGGTATATTTGTACCTTTTGTATCAAGTGAACATAGATAAGAAGCAATAGTGGGCCTAATATAGATTGAGGGATTCCAAAAGATAATGGTCTGAGGTTTACTCTGATAGTTACATTTAGCTACTTACAATCTATTGTTAGGTATGGTTGCATATTTTGAGTAATCAACGTACATACTACAGGCTGCATAATTATGTCATACTACATAATATGTCGTTATAAGTTCATTCATGGTAAAGTGCAATAAAGAATAATTGTATTGTATTGTATGTCAGACTACAAAACTAAAAACGTTTTTATTCGGAAATTTAACAAATTTTTTTTGCTTTGACATCATATAGGCGGAACCTACGTTCAAATTTATGAACACTTGGCTATTATTGGGACTTGAACTTGGATGTTGACCGTAATGAAGGATTCTGACTGCTTGTGCACTACGAGCTTTGTTAGTAAAGCGACAGAACGTTATTCTGTAGTTGTGGGTTCAAAAATGTAAGCATTTGTTACCTTAACTATATGAATAAAAGGCCCGATCAACATTCAACCCGACAGTATGCTACATGTAGAATAACTCCATGTATTGCATAATAACATAAGCGTTACTCCAAAAAAACAACCGTTTTGAATTGTTTTTTGGTAACCTACCTCCCCTTGCCCTATGGCGCACGTTCTGTCAATGTATCTGTATTACTGTTTGTAACACTGAGATGAAAATAAAACAGAATAGGTACGTTGAAATCTTTTTAAATTTAATTATAAGCTTGTCCTCGCGTCGTCAGTCTGGACATGATTGTCACAAAATGCGTGCGCAGTTTCTGCTGCTTGAAAACTTTGAGGATTTACTTCTACCATCTAGGATTCAAACGCAAAAGAGTTATTACCAAGAGTTTATTTTCTCTATTAAGTGCTCATACTTTGAGCCTAATTCTTCTTCTTTCTTCTCAGCCATAGGAAGTCCACTGCTGGACATATGCTTCCCCCATATAGGGGGGATTTGCCTATACTCGCCACGCTTGGCAGGCGGGTTGGCGAGCGCAGTATGATTTCTCATCCTTAGAAGGCGCTGCAACCCACTTTCTGGTACGTGATCCCTTAGCCGACTCTTACGGCAACCGCGGGAAGAGATGGGGAGTACTATTCTAGTCCGATACCACTACGGCACTGAGCCTAAAATCAGGACCATAATCAACATGATATGCCCAGATAAATCCAGATGGTTGGTGAACACTTGCCAAGGATCATTCACTATGCGGAGATCCTCTGTCTAGGTACATGGTGGGTTCCCACGTCCTTCTACTTTAGTTATGTCATGTTTGTTATCTTACAGAGAATCACCTAACGCAACAAACGGTTCGAGTGGCGCAGGCGCGGCTCCTGTCAGATACAAGTGTGAAGTGATGTGGGCGTTCGATGAACACTACTCCTGCGTCTGGAGAGTTTCTTGGAACGTGACGGGAACTCTACTCGCTTCGTCAGGCGATGACTGCTGCGTACGACTCTGGAATAGTGAGTATCTTTTTCGTTCAATCTTTACCATCTTTTTGACTTGTCCTAATATATTTTGCTCCTGATCCGCTCACATGGCCACCAGGCACAAAAAAACAAGTGTCATACATGAAAGTTAAATTATATATTTGAAATACTAGGATTAGGAAGGCTGTGGTATCTGCCCAGCCCTACGGGAAATAGGCGAAAGAATATAATTTATAAGATTTTAAAACGTTACTCATATTTATTTTCAAAATTAAAGCAATATTTTAAGCTAAGTAATACCATGGACCAATATACTACAAGAAGACTGACAATCGCCTAAAGAAAATCGTACGCCGTAAAAAACCTCATAACTTAAATCTAGATGGCGCTACAGGCTTGGAAAATTTTGTAGTCACAGAACGAGTACCGAGGAGTTTTACTAAGCTATTGATTCACATATATTCTTTAATTGAAAGTTGATTAGATGTTGATTTGACGGTAATACCCTATTATTTACATTTCATTTACGCCCTCATCTATGCAATGGTTGCCTGGTAGAGATGACTTTTAGTGATAAGGCCGCCCATTGTTACACTCTTTCTGTAATTTGTATATATGTACATAAATTTTAAAAATTGTTTTATGTTTAAGGTGTAATAATAATGATTTTTCTAATCTATGTATGAGTAACACACTATATTACTCAGGTTATTAAAGTTTTGTCACAGCTAAAACACTCTGGATTTGGTATATTAAATTACAAGCAACAGAAGAGTGCTATCATTCTCTAAATATGTGCAGTACTTTCCGAGTTATATACGTCTACTACTGGCTCAGCAAACATTATTCTGACATTTAATGGCAGGTGGGGGTAGGATGGAAAAAAATACATTGCGAGCTATTCACATATCTTCCAAATATACAAAAAAACAATTCATTTAAATCGGTCGAGTCGTTTTAGAGGAGTGCGGCTCTTTAAACAACGTGACGCGTTCAAATACGTACAACTGTTTTTGAGTTATCATAAAGTAACAGCAGACAGAAAATAATAAAACTCTTTATTTTTGTTGCTTTAGATATCCCATACATCTCTGTTTGTAGGCTTTGTTCTGTATAAATACGTTTATGGGAGACTGTCCCTTATCAACTGACTTCTTTCAGCATTTTCCAGATTCCACAAAGCGTTTTGCATCCACATTTATAGTGCGTACAGCTAACGAGTGGAATTAATTGCCTAAGTCTTAGTTTCCACATAGATACAATCTGGGCATCTTTACAGTCTATAGTGAATATCTATCTTCTAGGTTAGGCTTAATCAATTTGCCTAATATAAATAAATAAAAAAAACTACAACATATATTATAGTTCCTTATCTTTTTATTTCTGTTTTATATTTTCATTAATTATAAAGGTTATTACATATTCATCTCTTATATGTAACGTCAACATTTTTCTCAAAGTTGTAATATGTTCCGGTGATGCGTTCCAGTGCAATACCTGAACCAGTGGAAGTGCGTGGCGGTGTTCAAAAACGAGCCAGCGGCGGGCGACAGTAGCGCCCCCACGCGCGGCCACACAGCCTACGTGCGCATGGCCGCCATGGCCAATCCCGCCATCATGCACAAGCACTGACCGCGACACTTACCGGTGAGTTGCACGCCTTCAGTTCACCGGCATCTCACAACCACAACCACTGTGAGATCATGATCTCCATACTATCATTATTCTATTTGCAAATGTGGTCTAGATCATAGGATATTAGAACAAATTTTTTTAGTTGTCCGACGCTTTTGTATTTCTAATAAAATGTTCTAAATATATTCCACCGCCTATGAACTTCGATTTTCTTTTTGACTTGTATTACTTAATCCTCTTCACATCGGTCACTCCTCTTATTATGTCTTATGTAATTTCATTAAGTCTAGCAATATAAAATTGTACATTTTAATGTAATTTATTCAGAAAAAATATGCGGACAAATTAATAACCTTTTTTTTAACCTGACCATTTTTTTTAGTTTTGTTACTATCGTACACTAGTATGACGGCTGAAACTGGCAGAATATCGTCGATTCAACTACAAACGCCATACGTCAAAACAACATGCCATTAACATTTGACAACTGTAAAATCATTGTACACAATGTAAAATTATTAATGACGTTTATGAACCAATTGTGTAAACACTGATTAACCTCACCTTGTAGCGAGTTTAGTGTGCATTAACTTTTTCGACCCGCATGCAACAAAATAATAAATTATTCAATCAATGTTTAGTAGCCAAATTTTTATTTATTCATACATTTTTCTTTTTGAATTCTTGTTTATGATAAGATTGTATTAAAGCAAGGCGTACAAACATTGGGTACAACCAATGATATAAAAAATGTGAGATGAGGCACTGGCTCCATGGTGCGGTCTGCATAAATTAGATTCATACAGTTTTAGAGCATGTACGGTTCTCATTGAAAATTTTTATAATTAGCAGAAATAATGCCTTATTCTGCTTCCACAATATGCTTGAATAGCTCATATAAAACTAACAACAGGGTGTGGCGTTTGCCTGTAGTCGTATCTAGGCCAATTTTTAGTTATGTGTTCTCGAGAGTGTACACTCACAGGCCTTCCCTTTTAATAATGTTATGGGGTACTGCAGGAGGATTTTAAAATATACTCTAATATTAATGTTGAATAGAGTTAAAAATTACAATTCAAACACTTGACATACCACCCAGTGAATTCATTACCCATATATGCCACAAACAGAGTTACAACTAATCCAGTGAATGACATTCACGACCCACACATGGCACTAATGCTGATACATCTTAGGCATCCTTTGGTAAGATGGTCGTGAGATCTTGCTCGACCCCCTCCCCGTCCCCTAAATCACGTGATATTTTTTTCCCAGTTTTCCTGCTAATTTAAAAAGTTTCTTGCAAAAAAAGAATTGCGTATTTTTAGAGTACTACCCTTTCCCCCAGTGAGATTGGAAGAAGTTTGGCTTCACTCCCTTCTCCTCTAAACGTCCCACATAATAAATGGATGTCTCCTGATGGATGACATTTGGATGGCATGACATTTATGACCCAACTGCTTACACGGATACTACCCATGCTGATACCCGATTAGTGACATGCACTTTTTCAGGCTTAACACTGAGAATACCTTACCGGACGAGGGTCTTTCATAACCGTTGTCTGATCCCTTTGTTAGTAGAATTCTAGAAAAAGTAATAAACGTGAAATATGAATGCGTAAGGATTGTTTCATTCTATGTATATGTTGAATTGATGATAGCTCTGCGGTGAAAGCGGTGGCTGTCAAACTGATGGATGCTGGTACGATGCCCACCAACGGCGTGAGCTTCAGGTGAAGGTAACACCGTTATCAAATTCCTAGCATGGTGCTTGGGTACTTTTGACTACCCGCCTGGCTAGCTACCACTCTCATGTTTGAAAAATAGTCACCAAACACATATATAGCCAGTGAGCATTCAAGGTCTAGCAGGATAACATCTTCGACCACCTCGTCACTTCATCATGAAGTGTGATGAAGTGATGATGTGTGTGAATGTTTTTGTGGTGATTTCCGTTTACTAACGGCATAAAATTAGTCATAACATATAGTGTATAATATTATCTTGTTAGTATGCTTACTATGTTGAAGCGATGATAACCTAACGGTGGGAGCGTCGGCTGTCAACCTGACGGTAGCTGGTTTGATCCCCGCCAATGGCTTGATCTTCCAGTGAAGGCTTGAAAAAGATACACCGTTACCAAATTCACAGCATGATTGTAGGGGTAGGTTTTGACACACAGTGTGTTCAGACAACAGTGTGTTCAGACAACAGTCTTTTGAGAGCCAGTAAAACATTCTAGGTCTAGCGTGATTTCCTTCGACCAGTCACTGACGCATCGAGTGATGTGGTGGTCAAACGTCTGTAAAGTATACAAAAAAATATATTTCTATCTGTACCATCATACCAGTGACGTATGAGTAAAGTTGTGTCAGTAGTACCATCAATGGTACCGATCAATGGTATTTATGAGTAATGACGTTTAATCGTATGAACTCACATGAGCTTGGATTAAAGCTCAATTTGTTTTCGCTAGCGCCATTAGCTCTAAAACTGGCCTCAGCTAACTCCGTGGGTGAATAGTTTATGTGAAGATGCTGAGTGACTACGATCATAGCGAACTGTGTAGTCACGTGGTACCGTAAATGACAACATTACTTGGCCATATTATACTCGTATACATCAATACTAGGATTTAGAACACAGAACTTAAACCGACCACAACTCGACTCTTTTTTAATCCCGTGATCTAAACTACCCGTGTTTGTCATGGGGTAACATTTATTTGTTTCATCATAATAAAGAATTTATAGCCTAGGTTAGGGGTATACTACCATTGATAATATTGCCAAAGAAGATCGGAGTAGGCCGCCTGCCTGCCATTAATTTACAGTCTAACCATTATGAGCATATAGATTTTAAATAACATGCTTTTGTGGTGAATGATCTTTTGATACACTCGTGGAAGTGACTTACGGCCATCAAACGATCATCAGAGAAAATTACAACCCCAGTTTTTAGTGAAATGCCGTCACGAGACCCGTCGTGCGTTCGTAAGGCACTTTTGGAGTCCGCCTGGCAGATACCAGGGAGTCACAATATGTGTCACCAGTCACCCAGCGTGTCCAGGGTTAAATATTGACTACATTCTCTCATCAGCAAGTGGCGTTAGTGGTCATGCTAGGTCTATATACATATACTAAAAGTTTAATATGAGCAGTAGAAGGGTAGGAAGGGATTAATATTAAGAGACACTTATTTATCCGCTGAAAGTTAGGACGGCCTTTAGTGTGGGACGTTACATGCGTTGACACTTTGGCGCTGTCACATTTTTTCCGAGACAACATGTTGGGGCTGGCGCTTAATTCCGTGGAGCAATTGAAGCGGCGCAAATGTGCTAACCTAGGTAGTGGTTACATATTTAAACAGATTGGGGTCGAGACATTGGGCCCGCGGGGACCGGGAGCTCACCGGATTTTCCACAACTTATCAGAGCGCTTGATCGATCCGACGTTCAACCAAAATTCTGGCACATATTTAGCTCAACGAATCAACATTGCAATTCAACGTGGCAATGCTGCTAGCAGTTTGGGCTTGCTGCCAGCTGGTTAGAGAACTTGAGTTATCTGTAGGCCGACAACAGCTAGTGGTTTGCTCAATTGTTATTGTAGTAGCTGTAGTTGTATTTCTTGTTAGTATTTAATTTTTATAAAGGCACCGCGTCATTAAAAAAGAACCAGAAACTTGTAGAGCAACCGGTCCAATATATTATCAAACAAAATTAACTACAAAAACTAAATAAATTGTCATTTAATGGGTGCTGTTCGTCTCAGTCTTTGCAACGTCGTTGTGGTAGTCTCTTTATTGTTACTGCTTCTCGTTGAATACCAGCCCACCTGGAAACATATTTTTTACAATCTTTATTTATTCAAATGTGATCGTGCCAATCCCGTAGTATACATACTAACTAATCCTGGCAGCTATGTTAGCTAGTTTGTTAATAGCCTTCTCGCTCCCACTGATAATACCATTTTGCCAAATATATTTTACCTCAATACCAAATCACTACTATCGACTTACTGAAATTTTCTAAAATACAATTGTTCTTATTGTTAAGTTCATACTAAAATTTGAATTATTTTAAATCCTTCCTGCAGATAGATTTATTTATTCAGCACGAATGAAAGTATTACTTGTTTTTTGTGTTCTTGTATGTTATGTTCCCCCATTTGAATAAAATAAGTTTTGGAAGCTGTTTCGGATGCATAAGTGCATAGGGGTCGGCGGGGAATATTTTGAGAGCTGTACTTTTTCATATTCAAACTATTTCATCATTTCATTCATTTCATCATTTCACTATTTTTGGAACAGCCCACGTACAACTAGTTATGTCCAAACTTGCTTGCATTCGTTTATTGGGCATGTTTTATTTATATATGCCCATATAAAAAGTGATACATATAAAACATATGTTATGTAGCCGATGCAAAAATTACTATCGCAGCGTGAAACGATTGAACTCAGCACTAACTGTCATGTTATCTAGTACAATTGTGACACAGCGAAACGATAGTTTGCTACGGACGGTATATACGTTAATCAATTGTTTATACGACTGCGGTACGATAAAGCAAGTTATTCGTGCTTCAAGCACTGCTTACCGGCATGGCTCTCTCGCTCTTACAGTGACTGTTGATTGAAGAATGCGGGCTCGCTATGTTCCTGTAAACATATTTTTTGATTTATAAGTAGTAGGTAAACTTCCAATAAACAATACCACTGCACCTACAATTACTAAACTACCGCCAATTGTATAATATTACTCAAATAATTACTTGAGTAAGGGTACAATGAGCAATCTTATAGCTTAGCTGTACTCCGCGGTTTCACCCACGTGGACTACGGTTTACCTGGTACCTTTTTATATACTTTATAGATAAAAAGTTTAACCACTTGATGGTAAGTGAGGATATGGTCCAAGATATCACGAGGTATTATGTTAATATACCTCGAATGCTTCGAGTTATCCCACTGGAACCATTTTTTTCCGGGATAAAAGTGTTCCATGTTCTTAAACTTAGATCCCATATATCTCTATACCACCATTCAATAAATTGGTCATCGTTCAGGTGTGAAAACATGACAGACAGAGTTACTTTCACATTTATAATATTAAGTTTTGTTGTATCCCAGAGGACCCATCAACTTTTCGGGATAAAAGTAGTAGTAGCCTATGTGTTTGAGCTGTAGCAAACCTGTATTCGTTACTGAGTAACGGGTACGCGATTTAGTACCTGGTACCGAGTACCGAAACCTCACGAATGCATTTCGTTACACGCATGTTTCGTATTTTCGTACTTATGATTGCGGTGTCATGGCATTATTAAATTTTCTTACGAAAAAAAATCAAGACTGCATTCTTTGCAAATTCCCTAGTTTTCCATCAGATCCTTGGGGTGATTAAAGTACATTTTTCTTTTTCTAATCAATGTATCCGTTAATTCAAAATAGATAATTTTAGATTTACTTATACATAAGTAGGTACACAAGTCTGGTTCAAAATACGGTGAATTTAAATAATGCACCTTCCGCAGCTAGGTAGGTATGTAAGATAAAAAGTAAGTTTTCTTCTAAGGGAGTCGGTGTCGGCGCTGATTCCCTACCTCCGGCTTGACCTTTTGGTGTAGGTATTAATACATATTTATACTGTGGTATTAACGTGATCAAATCGATACTTGCCTAACTAACTAACCGTCTTTACTCTTAAGTTTGGAAAAAAAGTGGCACTCTGTGTGTTCAAAATCTGTCCTTGAGTTAATCAACATTCTTAGTCCAACGTGATGCCTTTCCCGCATCATCAGTGACCATCAAGTGATAATGGTCAAAGAAATTGTAAAGTAATAAAAACCTTATAAAAACTTGAGAGGTGACAAGGGACACCCTGATGGAACATAATTCCACAGTTCACACACACGTGTGTGTGTGTCACAACAACACTGTCGGGATTCATTATTGTAATTACAATAAGTTACTACGATCCAATTTGACTTTAATTTCTGAATGTAAATTTCTTCGTCAGAAGCGATGCGGCGTTGCCGTTCTGCTCTGACCGGGCTAGCGCTTTTGCCGCACCGGCTACCGTCCGACACGACGCAGCGACGGATGCCACGAGATGTTGCCGTTCCGTCAAAGTGTCATTACAACTTTTGGTACCATTTTTTTCCGTCTAGCCCTCTTTCGCAACGCGCGATAAGGAACTACGTTGCAAATGCCGTCCCACAATGTTTGTGGTTCAGCAATCAGGTCTCTATATGAATTTAAAAAAAAATAATTCATTGCCATTTTTACCCTAAAGAAGCGCGCTTGATGGTAGTAGCGTTGCTCTGCAAGAGGATGCGAGCTGGTGACGGTGTGGTTGATCCGGCCCCGGTGGTGCGCCAACTATACAAAGATATCAATACACTTAATAAATGCAAAACGCAAAAAAATATGCAAATTTTAGATGAAAATCTTAGTCTGCAAGAAAACTAGACTAAGCCACACTCGACGGTCACTACTTTGATTAATGTTAGCATTTCCCCTAGACCGGTTGCGTTATAAATCAGGCCTTGTTGGTTTTACAAGTCTTGCACCCCATTTTCATTACCACCTTTGACTCTCCTAACGGCTGGTTTGCACCTTATATATCTAATTATCTTATCATTTGTCAAGGCTTTGACGGGCTGAAAATTGCCGATTCTACGAATAGCCTATCGGCCGATTCATTGTGACAGCATACTGTTATTACTACGAGTATATTATGTTACTTGATATATCAAGCGGTCATGTCATAAAACTTGATTGTTTTCTAATCAACATTTGTGATCAGCCCTATTTGTATTTAGCTTAATCTATAAACACTCAGTATATTTTACAGCAAGACCCAGATGCTCCAAGTTATTAATTAATATATCAGGTCCCTGAACATACGTACGTAAATGTTTACTGCTCAAAAAAAACTTGATACGCCATATGTCAGTTAAGTGTTTCACTGGCAAAAACTTGATATAAAGTACTGACGTTATACCTGGGTAATGCATCACCAGCTCTTCTATAAAACTCTGCTCGTTTGTCCATCCTGCCCGGGCAAGTAGACGGCTTGCGTCGATCCTCCGCCTGGATGGATTTGTTGATCGATTCTCTGGTCCTGGGCCAGCGAGCATCTGCGTCCAACTTCCGGTGTTCAGCGATGCTAGGTAGGCGAGAGTCAACGCCGTCACCATTTTCGTATACCTTGAAACGGATTACAAACTTATCATACGAACATTGCGTCTGATAAGACAGCTGTAAAGTACCAAATATATTAATGTGCAACAACCTCTTCTTGGGCTACTTCCTGATTATTAAGATGCAAAAATAACTTCCAAGGAAAGTTACACAAAGCCACCTAACATAGTTCGGACATATCTTGCTTAAGTCCTATACATTAGGACGTTCACTGCATATTCAGAACATGGCTTTGCAAACATACAAATAAAGTTTACTAATAAAAAATACACCTTGTACACTGGCTTCGTTCTCAGTGGTCTTATAATAGGAGTAGGAGACGGCGCCTGCCTTGAATTATCCGGCTTATCCATTTTCAATGCACCAACTCTCGATCTATTCACCGGAATCCCAGTTGACCTTTCCGACGGCGAAGTGTACGGTCTATCAGACGCTATCATGTTGTCCCCGTTTTCATAAGACTTATTAGGCTGCAAGAACCTCATCATAGGAGGCGGTGTAGGCTTCGTATCATGTCTCTCTACTTTAGACTCGTATGAACTTAAAGATTGAACTGATTGTCTGTGAGGTCTGTATTCAGGCGGGGAGGCAGGTCGGGTTTCTTGTGCATTGGACCACAGAGGATCAGTAGACGGCATCGCGTTGAGTTGTGAGAGATGAGCTTTGATATTGTACATGCCGGCTACTGAACCGTAAGGGTCTGACTTGACTTGGGACACGATTTCGGCGATGTTTGCGCTGCATAGTTCAGATATTTGTTTGAATATCTGGAACAAGTATTTGTAAACTCATTTACATTGCTAGTGTCATACGGAAAAACAGCTTTATTCATATGATATGAAGTGAAAGAACAGATTTGGTATTAGTACCTTTCTAAGTCTATAACTGAGAGAGAGAGAACTGAAATCCTCAAGTAATGTTTGGCAACAGATGCAGTTTGAAAAAGCACACATATTTGTTAGTCTGTTAAATGTCTCTTACAAATAGTTTCTCATCGCATTGTTTAAAAGTTAATGCTAACCTTCTAACTCTATCTGAAATAAGATAATTAACCGCTTAGAAAACGTATGTGATTTAAAATCATACAGGTTAAAGAATTGCGGCATCAATACTGGAGTTTTTTTTAAAAGCCTGTTGTGTCGGTCGGCTATGTCTTCTGCAGATGGGCCAGAAGTGTAACGCTCCATCTTGTCACCCAAAGAGAATAAGAGTTGCTGTTCCGTCAGATTAGCTTAGTCTTAGAGCGCATCAAAGGCTGATTTTTATTTAACTCTGAACACTCATATTTCACACCGGATCGATGTCGTGTAAGGCACTCACAATAACATAACATAAACATTCAAGATCCGGGACGGAAATATCTATACTCATCACATGAATGTTTTGCACCGGTCTATTTGATGGAGTGCTATTTAGTTTTTTTATCCGCGATGTTTTTCTGCGTCTACTACCTAAATAATAATCATTTTAAAACACTAAAAAAACAACTATACCTGGAGATCCTGGTTAGGACAATCGGACAAAATATTAAAAAATTGCACTGTTACCGTTCCTTGATAAGTGTGCAAAGATTCAAATTAATCGAACGTTTTGAAGGAAATGAAAATCACGTTCAATGATTCCGTTACATAGATACAGGCGAAGCTAACAAAATCGTGATTAATTCAATATAATTGAAACCTGTTTAGTGAATCTAACTTGTTTTATTTATACTAGTCTGTTTGCGCACAGTTATCTACTTATTAAAATATAATTTGACTAACCTGGATATTTTGATCAAGTTACGCTTATTGTGGTAATCCACGATCAATGCAAAAAAAATGACAGAAATGAAAGTTTTTTTTAATATGAATCTAACCTCTCTGTTAGTCTTTGGGTCGACGTCTCCTAAAGGGTGGGTCATCATGCGCATGCCGGGTTTCTTCATCCAGGGGTGTCGCGCTGCTTCGTCGATTTTCATGCGAGTTTCCACGTTTGGTTCTAATAGATGTTGGATGAAATTCTTGCATTCTGTGAAATATACATTCATATAAAAAGGCTATTAAAATGAGTTTCGATATTAAAACCGTACTCTGACAATACTTATAAAACAAAATGCCTCCAATGCTTCGTTTCTACCCATCACAATATTAATGGAAAAAAAAACTACTTTCTTTTCGCTTCTTCGTGTCAGTGTTGTCTATTTACATGAAAATAATGAACCATATAGTCCTGGGAATATTAACAGATTTATTGACATTCTCATAAATTATTTTTCAATTAAAAACAATTAATATTACCTGGGTTTTGATCCAATTTTATTCTAATACAAAACTCAACCCAAAATTATCTATTCGAAGGAGATCGTAACAATGGGATATTTTCGTTACAGTTCTCGGAGAAATAACTTCAAATAAATTCTTCTTTAATTTTTTCTATGGATTTTTGTTTATGAACTAGATTAGAAATAGTTGATATTAATTTTGTGTGTTATATTTTTCAGGTGTGCGGTTAGGACATGTATTGAGAAGACGGATTTGAAACTGATTCTGCCAACGTCTAGGATAAGGTTGATTTTAATGACGAGCTTCAAAAGCTGCTGTGGTTACGTGCCGTCATCGGGTACCAAAAAAAATAAACTTACATAAACATTGTCATACAAAGTGCCTCGGTGAGGCGTGTTTGTAGATAGGGAAAAACAATCTTTTGAAAATATTCTCCTCGTTTTGTATTGTGTAATCATTTTGTAAATTTTTATTAATAAGATTAACAAGTTAAAGAATACATTTGTAAACGATATGTTTTAATTTTATTTCTTGTCATTGTGTTTACATTTTCAGTAAGTATATATTGTATGGTTCATTGCCAATATATAGTCCGTGCGCGAGCTCCGAAGAATCGGGGCTAAGGAAGGGGTAGCTGTGTGCGCCGCACCCGAACGTCGCGTCGTCGCCGTCGCTTCATCCCCCGCACTCTTCGAGTACTAGTGTCGACCTTGACGCGAGAGCACTCTAATTGAATCATTGCTTTTATTTTGCGATAGCAGTGCTATTATGTACTATAAGCCTAAGTATCATTTAGATTATAGTACTACACTACCCATATAAGGTTTTTTGTGTGCGCAAATAGCTACCAGAACATAATCATGCTTTTGATTTTTCTCTGACGAGACTGAGGGAGACCGAAAATGTTATCACGCAAGTAACAAAAGAAGATTATTGTGGATATGAAAAACATGTCTTAGCATTAGAGTATTATTACTGGCTCAAGGATGGCTTAATAGAGCATGTTGTCGGCTCATTTACTATTGAAGTACCTGAGGAGAGTGACGACGGTGCATAACATTCTTCAAGTACTGAGTTCCACAGTGATTAGTATCAGCTTATTAAATTGAATACATACGTGACACGATTGTTTTATCTATTACAAGTACATAATACCCTGATAGATTTAATTAATAATTTCTTCTCGCGCTTAAGATGTGTTAGTATCGATAACGCAATATCGACTTTCAATATGGAACTTACAACTAGCCGCATTATGTTAACATTCCTCGGAGCTTGCGTGTCGACTATACCTTTTATTTAATATCTTAAATTTTCTACCGAAATAAGAGTTTACAGATGATGTATTTTTTTAACATCGAACTGCGAGTGTGACTTTGTAAAGATTTTGGCCTGAGTAGATTCTTAAGAAGCCTCATTAAAAAAAACATCTTGGTCCATCAAAAAAATAAATCATCTCTGAATCCTGGGTCCACCAATTCTTACCAGTTAAAATGTACTGTGAAAAAAAGATTCGCCAATTGCGGGATGATAGTGACTCACCAGGTGAAAAGGCGGCGAGCGCGGCGCGGTGTTTCCTCGAGAAGCCGCGAGCAATAGCGGCGCGCAGTTGCGGCCGAGACCGCCCTTCCGCCTCCGCTCCCCCGGCCCCGCCATTGCCGACGAATGGCAACCCCCCAGTCACCATGCCGTATACAATCACTCCTCTGCAATATAATGACAATACTCCAGTAAAAGGAACAGTAATTGGAAAAAACGTATATACTCGATATAGATTTTTGGGCAAGTCCATTCAGCAAAAATAAAATAGATTTGTTGTGAATGTACCTACTTAGTAAGAAGTAAAATAAATCCCAATAAATTATTTTTTGTGGATTGTTTCCGATGTCTAAGGAGTTTCTTTAGTGTTAATCATGTGAATCAGTAACGTAGTGGTCAAGATTCTAAAAGCTTGCTTGAATAGTCTAGAGAGTATCCCGCCGTCAAATAATATTGGGGTCACAGTCACCCAGATTCAGTGTAACGCAAGACGGACTAACAGTCGCTGTAACTGTAGTGCTCGGTGGAACAGCGGGGTGCATCTAGTATTTTATAAATCTCAAGTAAGTATGAGTATTAATACTATATGAAATTATGAGTTGGTAATGTAACTAACTAGTGATGAGTACTAGTAAACTACACTAGTAAATGACAACAAGTCACAACTAATATTCAAGCAGAGCATTGAGCTTGGCAAGAGCCAGGGGTAGGTAATGGCGAATTCGCGCGGGCAACTGTGCGTGAGAAGGACATTTCTCTAAGTTTGTGCCTTATACTTCTTCCATAGTAATTGGGGACATAAAACCGACACAGTTCTGTGTATTATTACTAGCTGTGCCCCGCAGTTTCACCTGCATGATAAGAGGGAAACCAGTGGCGACAATGATGATGATGATGAGACTATGCCACTCACACATAAAGTGGCTTTCTATTGGTACGAATTGGTATGAATTTTCAAAATCGGTTCATTAGATCCGGATATTACTCCCTAAAACTTCTCAAACTACCTCTTTATAATATAAGTATAGATGGATATAGAGGTCGAGGAAAGCCGAAAAAGGCATGGGTGGGCTGTGTTAAGAATGATATCTTTACGAAAGGTGTGAGCACTGAGACGACTAATGATAGAAGAAAATGGAAGAGGAAAATATGTGCCGACCCCGCCTAATATGGGATAAGGACAAGAAGAAGATGTGGTACTAACATGCTCCACAAGTCGAGTTCGGGTCCATAGCGACGCGTGTCTCTGAAGAGTTCCGGGGCGGCGTACTCCAGCGAGCCGCACGGCGTGTGCAAACCGCCCACCGAGCTCCACATGTTAGACAGCCCGAAATCTGAGGATATGTGCAACATAAACAGTAATTACTCGGTTTGTTTGCGCTGCCCTGATTATGTAGTGCATCAGGTATGTTTGTTAATGCACATTCAGATGCGATTTATTCAATTAAACGCAAGTAGATCGCATCTATCATGCAGCGCATTCGTATTTGCCTATCTACGCGAATAAAGATAGATAATGATGGTGGACCCGCACTATTCCGAGACGTTCTGTCACTTCGCTTACTTGACTAGCTCCTAGAGAACTAAGGTGTTCCTTTGGGGATAAATGTAGGGGAGCTTTTACTTTAGTTAGAACCGATTACAACAACAAAAGAAGACTGAAGAGGAGTATAAGTATGATATTTTTCAAACCAACTTACCGACAATTTTGATGAAGCACTTGGAGGAGTCTAGCATTATATTCTCCATTTTCAGATCGCTGAAAAAATAATACAATATTAGCACAAAGAAATTACCCACTAATATAGGTATATGTCAACTCCACAACCAGAAAATAAACTGCATTACGTGGGCTATATCTGCTATATATCCCATATAAAGAAAGAAAGAAAGAAACCACATTTATTCAAGACACAACACACATTACACAAGAGATACATACAAAAACAATACAGAACAGAATAATAATGATGTGTGATATATATATATATATATATATATATATATATATATATATATATAATAGCCCATATTCATATTGGTCTTAAGGTTGAATACTCAACTTCTTGCTTATATTTTTAGTAAGTTGGTAATCACCACTCAAATATATATCTCTTATACTATATTATCATAAGTGTATGGCTAGCCATCACTCTGAAGCTTAAAACTACTGTCATAATACAACAAGTTTCACATTCAAGGTCTAGTGGGATTCCACACGGCACTGACCATCAAGTGGTTAACGCTAGATATATCTTTATAGTATAAAAAACCTCTTGCGTTAATTATGACCAATGACTACCGACCTATATTCGAATAAGCATCTAGTTTATAATCCTACCTGAAGCTAAAATTTGCGCACGTCGTAGCTATTTAGATTTCATACTTACCGATGCACAACACCTCTTGCGTGCATATGTTTGACAGCTGATACAAGTTGTCCCGCCAGCCCGCGAGCCCTGGCCTCGGGTAACCCGCGCATACCTCCCGTCACCCCTCTCGAGCCCAGCACTAACGTACACAGGTCGCCACCGCATGCTGCCTCCATCACCACGTACAGTCGTGGGCCGTGCTGCTCAAATAAGAACAGTTGAAACCAAACTCAGTATGTGATATGAAAAAAAGTAGTACGTAGTAAAGTAAATTACAAAGCATGGTCTAAACATTATATTATTTTTTTTAAAAATAACAAGCATCTGCCTGGATAGCTAGTATCCTCAAGTTTAAACACTTGATAGCGTGTGTTCATAAGAATTACGTTCAAGGTTTTACACCATGGGTTCAGTGTGAAACTAACGGCCTTAAAGATTAAGAGGAAATATATCTCATATATTTTTAGGTCAGTAGGTACTTTTTTAGTTCGCAATTCTAAGTTTTTCATGAGTTACGACTGAAAACCAGCGCTGAGGTTTAGTTTAGCATTATGCTGAATCTGATCCTCATTCTTGACATCACCCAACAGTTCAATAAAAATATTATTAACATTTCGTTTTTTATTACTTGTTGTTTTGTATGGTAATCTTATTGTAAAGTTGTGTGTTGTCATAAAAAAAAAAAATCTTTCTAATTCACTTTATTTACTAATTTGATCTTATACCTACTTACTTATATACCCAGGTTCTAAACGTACCATCATTGTTTCATAGAGCGCTACGATACAGGGATGTCGGAGTTTTGCCATCACGGTCGGCTCACGATGAAGGTTCCGACGAGCATATTCCTCTTTTATGCAAGTGAGGTCTATTATTTTTATCGCCACCTGTCACAAAAAAAAATGCGTGTTCAGAATGGGAGTTTCAGTATTATACTAAAAAGAACAGCTGCACCTGCGGTGGATAAGACAACGGATTGAAACCAGGCAAAGATCATATTACCTATTTTGAAGGTTTGCGGGTGCTTACAGGCAGAAGGGGCGGGAAAAATCCTGATGCGTGTTAATTTAAAATATTACAAAATTTTACATTAAGGACTCAAAAATATTGCTCATAATTTTAGACATAATTATTTCCTGTTTTCTGATCTAAGACACAGTTCAATCGCATTTGTCGTTACCGCGAGAATTTTCGATAAAGGAAAAATATGGTCGCTCGAGAAAATGTTTTACTAATAAGTCAGCAAATGAAATCAAATTTTGTTCAATCAGAATTAATCTCCAGGAACTGTAGTCATAAGTGGTAATATTTTAAGTTTATTAGACATGTAGGAATTTCAACAAAACACGCTGAAAAGACTGAAAATTTTCTATATTTAGTAAAAATAGTAAAGCCTTAAACTACGATGACAGGATCTTCGTCTACTAGTAGGGCTAGATACCGATCATTGCAACCTTAACCATGTACGAGTACATAAGACAGGAGCTACAAATAGCCTCTACGTAAGGGGTGCATGTGGTAGAACGACACCTTGCACGGGACGATACAATATTATCTCAGGAACAAACACAAGTGCCACTGGAGCAATGGTGTCAGCTGGGTGCGTGCGACTCAGGGCCATCCCCTGGAGTTTGGATGGTATGGTTGAAGTTTGTTCACATTCTAAGCTAAAGAGTCGAATTCATCGCCGGAGTTTAGGCGGGTGTGATGCATCGCAGACCGTTAACATCACAACGTGATGTTTACTACCGATTTAGCTGTTCAGGTGAACACGTTTACATAATATGTCCATCAATAAGTTGGTTCGTTTTCCTTATAAAAAGCAATCATGATAAACCAAACAGTAAAAAAGCTGAAATGTAGGTATAGTAGGTAACATACCCATACTCTATATCTTGAGATTTTTATTTACGAAAAATAATATTATTTTACTATCGTTACAATTTGTTTATTGTTTATTGCTTTTAGTTAATTATAAATTTCGGCACTTTTTACTTTTTTTGGTTGACCTGTATGTCAGGATTTTTTTTTTATGGAAAACAATCCACCTTAAAATATGTTATAGTTACAAACGCCACGCTGAATTGAACAGATAAATTAGAGCCACTTAAAGTTTGACTATTTTATCACGTTGTAATGTAACGGTCTACGTCGTTACGTTACGTAGCTACCTAATGTAGTTTGCCTACCCACTATTACCTATTACTACCACATATTCTTGTAATGTGCAGGATGGTCGAAACTCATTTTCATTTGGAACTACCGGGAGTGTAAGCCAGGTGTTGTTGTTTGGGGTCAAGAAGGCGGCACTCCGTTTGATGTTGCTGGTGCTATAATTAGCAGCCATTAGTGTACAACACCAACGCGTTAGGGTTATGTAACCTTTGCTACATTATTCAAATACTTTTTTTTTTTTAACACAGAATCCAGACCTTTATTTCTAACTTCAAAAAAAAGTGTGTACACCTATTCTCGTATATAAATCAATTAATTATGACACGAAATTTCAAAGGATCTCTGCGTGTTTAGTGGTATATAGTAGTAAACTCTTGTTCAATATTAGTGGCAATTCTGTTCTAATAGTATCAAATTTAACTCGTAATATATATTTTAAAAGAAATAATTGCCTAGCATGAGAGCGTCGGCTGTCGAACTGAAGGCTACTGGTTCGAAACCCACCAACGGCGTAAGCTTCCGTGAAGGCAACTCCGTTGACGAATTGCCGGCATGGTGGTAAGGTACTTTCGAGTGCCCGCCTGCGTAAATACCATCTTCGAGTTTGAAAAACTGTCTCCAAACACATAGTGTTTTCAGGCAGCAGTCATTGAGAGCCAGTAAAAAAATCTAGGTTTAGCGTGATTATACCTTCGACCACATATCACTGATCATCAAGTGAGATAGTGGTCAAACGCATATTCTAAAAACCAAAAAAATGCATATCCAGATATAACAAGGGACGCTTAACAAAACATGTCCAGTAATTGAAAATTTTGTGCTAATGAAGATTATTATTATTATTAATAGTTCCATTCGACACGTCCGACGTGTGTGAAGTAAAAGTTTCTTTCATTTCAAATATTTTTCAATTTCAATTTATAGCCGTTAAAATTGAAATTAAATTGGATGATGATGATAACTTACGTACTTACAACTCTATGCATTATAGATATAGTCTTTTCGAGAAATATATTATTCCTGGTACCTGGAGAGTTCTTAAAAATTCCCAGACGGACGTAAATTACTTACCTATACATTTATAGATCTTTCCCATACATATTTTCCATATCTTATCTTTGAGCTTCTCATCCATTGAGTCGGTATAACATGTGCGAATTGCCGAATTAATGATGAAATTGGTGTTTTACCTTATATCTTATTGGGAAAATGATTTATGTATAATTATGCTAGCTGCACCTCTACTCATTTGATTTCACTTCTTCACTTTACTCAGACTACGGTTTTCCCGTTACCTCAGTTATTCTACGGGAACCTTACATTTTCCGGAATAAAAACAAGCGTGTATGCTATTCTAGACTATTATCTAAATGCCTATTGTAACTCAGATCCATTCAGTCGTGAAGGAATGTAATAAACATCCATACATCCATCTTCACAAACTTTCGCGTTTAATAATATTAATGGAATAACTTTGGTTTGGCAGCAACAGCGATCAACTCAATACATACAAAGATATGGTTATTATCTCAATAAATTCTCTGTATGCCGATATACGTGATATCTGGAAGTCAAGTCTACTAATTTAAGGGTTTTAGAGATGCCGATGATATATAGATATAATAATAAGATGCTCGCAGGTGTTTACAGTATGAAGAGGCGGAAAACCTGATGCGTGTCGATTTAAATAATTACAAAAATGTACCTTACAGATGACCTACGGGCTCGAATTAAAATTACTAACCACGTTCTTAGACTTTTATATTTCTTTTCTGGGTGTTTCACCCACGATACAAGAACTTTTCTTAGTGTGGGTTCTGTATGTCATTTCTTAGAGTATACAAGTAATTTAAGCAAACACGAACATTATTTCTTGTGTATGTTTCTAAAGCGATCCTTGTATTATTTTGAATCAATAAACTTTTGTATTTGTAAGTCAAAGTTCAAGCTTATTTGCTATACCGCGAGAATTTTGATATAGAAAAATTATGGCCGCTCGAAAATATATTTTTAGAAATAAATTAGCAAACAAAACCAATTTTTAACGTGTAATAGCTGAGTCCCGAGTCACCCGCGTGGACTACCCGCACCCGCTTTCCGGCTATACAAGTTGTGTTGTACTTACAATGTATTTGTTTTTCTCTTGCAACTTTTCGTTATTATTTCTCCATAGGAACCTTTCTTAAAGAAAACATGCCCAATGCCGAAGTAGTCGATTCGTTCTCGAGTTTCGCAATACATTTGGCGATTCAGTATTATTTATATAGATTCCTATTGGTAAAACGAACCTAAACAGAATTGGCTATCTAAAGTTAAAAATACTCCCATAGGAAATACGTAATTTACGTCCAATCGAATTGAATTAATGTGTTATCTTAGGCCGACATGCAGTAACCAATTTATCCGAGATTACGGAATCGCATTACGAATCTCGGATTATATTACAATTATGCAGGCAACTATTGTCATTTGTCCGATATTACAGCTGGATCTCGATTAAATCACAAATTTACAGGTAAAAATTGTGGTTTGTCCTAGATTATGTGGTAATTTCGGATAATTTCGTTGTCTCAAGTTGGGCCTTATAGTTTTGATTCGGGGTGCTCGAGTGATAACAGAAAAATTATAATCCGAGCGATTGAAACCTTGCAGCTAGTAATAAAGCTCCACTTACCTTCTTTCCAATGATCCTATGCGTGGCTTCCTCAACCCTCGCAAAATGTCCCTTCCCGAGCACCTTCCCATTCATCAGATAGTTACCAACACTGTACACTTGGCTCTTGTTACGCGTCATAACAGACGTCTTCATGTTTAATGTTCCACTAATATAGTAACATTATATGTATATATGTTCTAAATAAAATATTTTTCACGTTTTCTTTCGATTGTTGTGTTATTTGTAAACGTCATTTTGATTTAGAAAGTCAACGGAACTTCGAAATGAGAACGTCACTTGGATCACGCCATATGGAATTAAAATATGGCACTTGATCTTGATCCTTGTAATTGAAATTCTACTACGTTACTACTAGTTTGTGGTTACTACAGACAAAATAAGCTGGTTTTTTTAAGGAGAATTGTTACGTTATCGTTTGAATAAAATACATTTTAACAGATGAAAGTTTCGTGAAAGAAAACTATCGCACTGGGCCAAGCGCGATGCGATGTATTGACTTGACATTTGAAATAGATTATTTTTGGAGATCAATCGACGTTCCTACATCTGTCTGTGTCGATAGATAAAGAGCTCTATCGGGAAAGTAGTTAGATATATACCTAGATATACCTATTTAACTGTAACTACTGAACTATTCTCCGTCTTACCTTCTAGTAACTACATTCAGAGCTTGCACTGCCGATGCTAAAACTGAAAACCTCAAACGGTATACCTAAATATGTAAACCTTGACCGGGCCGCCTACATGTTTATGCCTTTTGGTCCGTAGGGGCCGACCGCTCCCTTTATTTAGAGACTTGGCCAAGAGTTTGGTTGAGGCATCTGGTGTCCAGAGTGCTGGCATTTATTTTGTACAGAAGTTGCACATAGCCATTCAACGTGGCAAAGCTGTCAGCATTCTTAGGATTTTTCCTTCACAGTTGGACTTTTAGATTAAGTTTTTAGTGGTAATTATTTGTAGGCTTTAGTTTTAATTTATATTTTTTTTAAGGTACAAAGCAAAGTAAATAATTTAGAAACTTAATGAATAATATAAATAATTGTATTTCTAAATATAATACCTACAATCTTAATATTATGTCTGACTTATAAATGGCAACTTTCGCTTCTCCATTTCTTTTCGCAATCTCCGAGTAAAGTTTTATTAAAGTGCTCACTACTTTACTAACTTGAGGGTAAGAGGACGGGAAAATCGGGAAGGAATTTCGGGTTAAGCTTTTAGCTTATGCCCACAACTTAATAAAACTAAGAAGAATTTTAATTATGAGAGTGTTAAACATTATATTTGATTAATGCACGTATGAAATGCGGAGTCAAAAAAAATAAAAATAAGTGAATAGGACTTGGTATAAAGTAATTAAAACAAATCAAGCTTTAATAAAACTATTTGACGCACATAGTATACATTTTCAATTTTTCACATTTGGGTAAATAAATTATTTTAAATTACACCTATCCTTGTAAGCGAGTGATAATATTAAAAACTGAACTGGCTGCAACCACAGGCATGCAAAATAAAACTAGTGCATTTTGTAAAAGCAGTAAAAAGTTAAAGTATCTGTTAAACTATAAACTAATTTAGTGAGAACTATACGTGATGCATAACTGGTGCATGCACCTAATTTATGCGGTCCTCGTCCAGAGAGCTAGACGTGCTTTATCTCTCTCTTTTAAAAAAATCACACTTATACCCGCGCACTAGGATTCCCTGTGTCGCGGGAAGCATGGACACACATCTACACTCATCGCACAAATGTTTGCCCCTGCCGGGATTCGAACCCAGGGTCCCGAAGACACAGTCAAAGTCAAGTCACTGACACTGACCACTGCGCCACGGCGACCGCAGTTTTTAATTATAGTATTATTGATGAGCCTTTTATATGGATCCTTATGACGACTGCAGCATTACAATCCTCTCGATTGTAATGCTCCAACCGATAGTTCTTATATAAGTAGGTACGAACGTGCCTTTTTTATTGAAATGTACTATAATATATTTCTGTTAGATTATGTATTATATCGACACTCGGTTTAAATGTACGATATATAAACTAAACATACATACCTACTCGTATGTACACATTACCGATTCGAACGAAATGAATGTTGAACCTTCGTATCAACCCATACCTATCTCGCCTACCGACGGCGATAAAACTCGTTTCAAAATCCAAATCATCAGACAAAATGGTAAATTCAAATAAAAAATGGAACCTCGTCGTAACGGTGCTTCACCGATATCACATCACGTTTCTAAATTGGTTTCTTTTTAATTCCACTTTTTACGATCCTAATGACCATAGAGTTCTCATTCGCAATATGAGTTTCATGTACAAAACACCTATGAATAAGGTTGATTTATGAGGGTATAAATTTGCGAAGCGGGACTTTGAACGGAATGCTCCTCAGGTCGTATTTCAAAATAATGTCCTCGCTAGGCCGCCGCGCTACCGGGGTCGGACCTCGTGTGATAGGACTGTGATTCGATTCGATACACCCTGTATAAACATCGTATATTAGGACGGTAACAGGGTGGTGAAACGAGTGTTTTTATCCGACGGTTTACCAATGAAATGAAGGTTTTAATTTTGTAAATGGCTAAATCTTGTGGATATTATTATCAGCAAATGTTTTGAATAATAAGACAAGCCGGGCAAATAATCAATATTTTATTATCAACGCACAATACACTACAATTAACTAACACTAATAAAATTTTGGTTCTATTTTCAAAAACGCATATGCACGGAAATATCAGGTTGGTTGCGGTGAGAAAGTCAGACAAATATCTACTGGTAGGTATAATGCAGCGAGAACAGCTTCCCGTCTCATCACTTGCAGAACATATTCACAGCGTCATAACCAACAAACGTATAACTTCACATAAATCTTCAAAATGAAAACGATTGCAGCGCGCGCGAATCCGTAAAAAGGATCACCAGAATCCGTAAAAAGATTCAAGTTAATATCCGGCGCGGCGGTACAGTCAGCAAACAACATTTATAAGCAAATTCGGATAGTTTACACCGACTGTACCTGAGCGCTGGCGTCTGCAATATCCGGTGCTCGCTCATATCCGATGTTCAGTTGACGTCTTTACTCCCGGTCCAAGGAAAGAGAATATTACCTAGTTCAGTACAAAAGGTCCTTACCTCCTTTGAGTGTTTAAGAATTTAAAGATATACCTATATAATGAACTCTTCAGAGTAATGAGTAATCGGTCATTCAAAAAAGGAATCTTGGTGTCGGTAAATTTTTTTGAAGAAAGTCCTTATTTTTTTTCCAAAGCAGTGTTTATGTCTCAGATAAATGATAGGCTGGATACTGAAAGGTCCGCTAAAGTGCACGAGTGTAGGGAAGTAGAACTAAATGCCCTCACCGCAACCTCCAAGTAAAGTTTCAGAAAAGTGCCTACTACTTCTGCACTGAGTCAAAGCCGTAACGAAGATAATGTTACGGGATATATAAGCTTTAAGCTTATGTGTACAATTTACCTTATGATACAAAGAAACTTGATAATTTGATAAACCTACATGACACTGGCTGAATGTGTATGTTTATGAAATGCGGTGCCAAAATAAAGAATCAAAAAAGCAATCTTCTGTATTGTAAGGGTAGCGAGAATGGCCATTTTCTTTGTTTTTTTCGGTGACTTGCAAGCTTTTCCAGACATATAATAGGTATAACTAGAAGCGCCCCGGGGTTCCACCCGCGTGGATTACGTATTTCCCGCTACTGCAATTATTCCAAGGGAACTATACTTTTTAGAACCGGGATAAAAGTAGCTTATAAAACATAGGCTACTTTTATCTCGGAAAAGGTAGGGTGTAACTTATCTCCATACCGAATTTCATCAATATCGGTACAGCTTTTTGAGCGTGAAGGAGTAGCAGAGGTTTTTGAATTATTTGTTTATCCCGCGGGAACGGCAATTATTTTTGGATGAAAAGTAGCCTATGTTGTAATATAGGGTCTAAACTATCTCCATACCAAATTTCATAGAAATCAATCGGTGTAACTGCTCAATCAGTTGTTTGAGCGTGAAGAAGTAACAAACATACGCAGAAACTTTCACCTTTTTAACATAGAGGGAAGTGGGATATGATATTGTAATTTTTTTGTTGAGGGTGGTTTAAGGGTTAAGGATATCATATGCCACCTACCGTATTAACTATATTTGAGGCACTGGAAGTATTGTTCCTTCGAGTCATCATCAATTCAGGCATAGGCGTCCACAGTTGGATACAAGCGTCCGTTATTGATTTTCAAAAGGAGAAAAATTATCACTTATTTTGAATACGAAGAATTCCATCTGAAAGCACATTCCACACAGTTATAGGTACATAGATTACGGAAGAGTAACCTCCATACTTCATGTTACCTTTAATTTTCACGTTTTCGTAACGTTCTCGCTTATGAAGTTATACCATACAGTCGTCTGGGTATCCAGAGCTCAGCGCAGGTAGCTCTCTCTGTACTTGTGTATATTATAAGTGAGTAGGCGTTTTATTCTTCTATCAGACACCCTGAACGTTTTACATGACTAAAAATACTTAGTATTTTAAAACTGTAATCTGTCTGAGACACTTTAGCGTCGTGGCAAAAGATATTGAGAAATATGTAAGAACTTTCGATTGTCGGAACAGTCGATTAATCTGAGTTATGTCTAAATATCACCTAACTGGCTAAGAGCTGGTTATGCTCGGCTAAAAAGAGACGATTTAACTACTTTGGTACTCTGCTATTTTAATTTTTTTCATATTGAATCTATATTCATTCAATACTAGATTTGATGGCACAGCGCGTCATTTTCCTATGTCTGTAGGTTTACAAAATGTCAAATGTCCTACATTATATTATATATGGTAATTTAGTTTAACATACCTGTACTTATGTTTCGAACTTACGTTCAAATTTTTTTACGGGAAAAGTCGTCTACTGATTATATTTGATTATATTACTCACGACTACAGAATAACGTCCTGTCGCCTTGCCATCTAAACTATAGTAGGACTCCACTAGCCGTCTGAATTTATTTCTTCCTTATTGACATCTGAGGGGATGTTTAGAACTATAATGGAGAGAAACAGAAAAACCTTGGACATGACTGGCATGGTCCCTCAAAGTATTTTCAAACTTTGAGGGACATACATCATGCATACCGCAAAGTATGAAAATACTTTGAGGGTAGGTAGGTACATAATTATTAATTATTGTCACCACTAACCAATATTATTATACTACCAAAATATAATTTAATGTATATTGAAACCGGCTAGGACATGTACTATAGAACTATATAATATTTTCTTTGAGATTAATTATAGTAATTTTAGTAACTCCAGCACACCAATATTTTATATTTATATTATTTTTATATGTTGTCCTTGTCACAATAATATTCAATGATCTATGGAATGTTATACATAATACTGAATTGTTCATGTATTGTTGTGTCACATGGTAAAGTTGACTATGCATGAAGTAAATTACCAGGAATCAGTGTGTTTTGTTTTCAAACCTAAAAATATCGGTTCGGAGCACAGAGTAACAAAGACTTGCCGCGGCGGCCGCGTGCCCGCGTTTCACTGTAGTTTATACACGTAAAGTGACCACAAGAAAATAAATTTAACCAATGAAGCAGCGAAAACTAATTACTTTCAACAAACACTTCGTAAATGTAATTGATTATCATTGTTGATTGCTTTCGGAGGGATGCATGTGGGTGTCACGAATGCGGTATGAAATACCTACATTTAATTTAATAAAAAAACCTTAATTAGATAAATCTTATGAAACACTGTTGATTAACGAAAACAATGCTCCTATTGAGGAAACGTCGAATGCGTCAAGGTAGAATGAACCAGAGATGAGGTTAACCCTAGGAGCATTTTTGTGTCGACAGAAAAAGTAGGGGTGTAGTGCAGACTTTTAGTGTTTGACTTTTAAGCATAAATTGGCGGTGGCAGATCGTTCCAGCATCGAGTAGCTCTGCAAAACGAAAAGAACGGCGGAACGAAATGAACCTAAGTATGTCTCAGAGTTTCAAACACATGAGAAGATGTTCTTTGACGATAGTGGGAATCATTTTGTGCCCATTTGATGTTTTTTTGTTGTCCCAGATTGTCTTAATGATAAGGGGAAGGGGGTATTTTTTTTACCAATGACGCCTTAAAGTAAAGTTGCTGGATGGAATTTCCTGCGCCCTTTCAGTTTTAACAAGTTGGTGTTTATAAACGGAGTAACATCGCTGCGAGGAGAAATGTGAAAAAGTAGCATATGTGTTATTCAGCGCGAAGTTTGTCAAACCCTCTTATAATGCCTATAATTTATTATTCTAGTCTTATTTGTATGTTCTATTTATATATTTACTGTAGATACATATTTTTATTTGCAAATATTCGTAAATGGAATATTTTAATCTATTACTTCTATCAACAATGAATTTGTATAAGAAATGTTTTATATAGTTTATTGATACGCTGAGATGTGTACAATTTGTTGCATGGTTAACATTTTTTTTTACACACCGATAGCCCGGTGTCGCCGTAGATAAGGACAATTACAAAAAACATTAGATGAACATCCATGAGTCAAGAACAAACATCTGTATTCATCACATAAACCAGAGCTGCAGTGACAAAAGTCAAGTCGATGACCACTGAGCCACGAAGGTCTAGATTGCGTCGTTTCGGGTTGTTGATCAAGTAAGAAACAATGACTGGTTGGCCGGTTGGCGCAGTTGGTAGTACTCTGCCTTCTGAGCCGCTGGTCCCGGGTTCGATTCCCGAACAGGTCAAACATTTGTGTGTATGAACATGTCTGTTTGACCTGTGTCTGGGTGTGTATACGTAAATAAGTATATATATAAGTATGTATATAAGTATGTATATAAGTATATATCAGTCATTAGGTTACCATAGTACAGGCTCTGCCTAGTTTGGGACCTGAAGACCTTGTGTGAAAGTTGTCCCATATTATTATATTATTATTATATTAATGAATTATACAAATTCATTGTTTCCGTCCACCTGGACTCTTCTAGTATATGCCACTCACTGCTGGAGCGAGGCCATAGAGAACTATGAAGAAGCGCTTGCCGTTTTTCTTGATATCTGGGTTTTGACAAGGTTTGGCACGAGAGTCTTATTGGAAAGTCTCAGGTTGCTCATTTCTCGTCTTTGCAATACGTTGATTTGGTATTACACCCGGTAGTAAATAAATAAGTTTCATTACATTGTCATGTCTCTAAGTATAAGAAATAATATGAATGTAAGTAGGGTCGAATCCGGTACAAACAATGGAAACATAAAAATTACGTAAAGAAATCTTCGAATGCCTCAAGAGCAAGACTCTTTTCGATTATAATTTATGACTTCGAATGGGGATATCATGGCTGTACTAAAACCTATCAAATGCCATAAATATTGTCGTAAAATTGTTTGCTTCCACCGAATGTAACGAGATCACGTATGGATTACGTGGCAACTGTTATATGATCTGTGGGGCCTATAGATTTAGTGAGCGATATAAAAGTATCAACCAATAGGCCACGGAACGGTAAGTAGATTTGATAATTCAGCCATAATACCCAGAATTATTTTACTGGCTTACCTGCACGCGACTTCGCTTGCATTGCCAACATGACAAGGCATAAACTTTCATCTCTGGTTGAGATACCACAGTTAAATATACCTACCGAGTAGGTAATCTCGTTGATATCATTCTTCTTCCAAATCTACTTTTATCGATTTTTTAGAACAAATTACACTTGTCCAGAAGTAATCTGCTTAAAATTGATCCCATAAAAATGAACAAATGTTTATCTTCTCCTACATAGGTTTTGATTTTATTTTACTACCCAAGTTTAAACTAACTTATATAACGAGACTATAAATTACTTGTCTTTTTTATAGAATGACTAAATTTTGATTAGCACTATTAAATAAGCGGGCCTATGCTTTTGCCGAATCTCCTTCAATTATTAAATGAAATAGTGATCAGATTTTCCAATGAGGCGATTTTCACTCGTTTACTTTCACAGTGACTTTTAGATTATTACACATCAACTTGAAAAAATACTTAGTTATATCTAATATAGCTATAATACTATAAGAATCTTTGTCCTGACTGACTGATCTATAGACAACGCACATCCCAAACGGTTGGTCCTAGGGATATGAAATTCGGAGGGTGTATTTGTTTTATGTAGACGTGTGCTAAGAACGATTTTTGCAAATCCCATCCAAAAGGGGGTTAAATGGGGTAAAAAAGTTTTATGAAACTTGTAGTATTTACTAAAATGAATCAAGATCTAGATTTTTTTAACAAATTTCTTAGTGCAACCAGCTGTAAGTAAGATTAATGTTACAAAACTTTAACATTATTTTAATAGACAGGCACTGGCTAAATTCACAGACAGATTGACACTGAAAAATACGATATCACTATTACTTTGGTGTGGATTTGTTTCTGATGCTGTACTTACCTCAAAACCAAAGGGATAGAATATGATCGGCCGTATTGATGGACTTCAGGTACATCAAAAATAATATTTGCTTGATAACACGCACTTGTTACAAAAAATAACATTATTACATAAAATTATACTAAAACCTATCAAAATAAAACTTGTAAATGAAAGGGGTCTCAGGGCTTCAGTAGTTTGAGATACCTTTTTCTTGGATCAAGAACCTATACAACGGAGCCAATGCGCATGACATCAAAGAAAATAGTATACCCAAGGACGGGGATTCTTCGAAGATTTCTTTTAAAACTTTAAATCGAGCGTTAATTAGTTCTCCTTAGGAGTTAGCCGGTTTTTTCAGTCGCGCCATCCGGGCCAGTGGTTCACGTAATCAATTAAAACTCCTTTTTAATCCTGCTTGAGCGGTAAGCTCGGTTGAATAGCGGCCATCTTGAATATTTTTTGGTTGCCAGGAACTAGGACTGAGAAGTGGATGTCAAACTTTTTGCTTAAGTCAAATGGTGGTAACAGGAAGGTTTCTTTTGGCATTTTTGGTTTCCGCATTTTAGATAAATTTCACCAGATTCTGTCATTCACACTAAAATTATTTAATTCATGTATGAAAAGAGCGAGCTAATACATATATAATGAATATAGCGCAGTTAAGCGAGAGAAACATCGTCTTAGTGGACACCAATACATATATGCATAATTAAAAAAATATTACAATATACGACCGAGAGACGTTTGGGGTTTTTTCACGCATAACACTTAAGTTTTACTATAATTATGGTTAATAATTAATCTTAATCTTAATAATAGCGCTATCCATGTACAAATACTCATCCAAATCATTAGTATCCGAGTAAAAAGGGGGAACACAATAATTTGTTTGAATAGTATTAAATAACATTACTAGCGTTTAAACATTGTAAAATTGATGAGGAAAATTAAGTTCTGTAGGCAGCGCGAGCAAAGCCATAAGTGGGTAACTAGTATGTAATAGATAACAATATTTTGTGAGTATTTAGATGTACACAGTCAATTTTAATAATTAGTTCGGGATATCTACCTGGTATTTTATTTATGCGTGTTTACTCGTCAACGCGTCCGTAATTCTGATGAAAAATATCTAGCAACGTAGACAAATAAAAATCATGGTAGATATCCCTGACTTTCACGAAGAATACTTTATTTCTTAATGTTTATTTATTTATTAATATCTTTTATCTTTTAAATCCTGGCCCCTGTGCAAAGACCCTATATAACTTAACTAAAATAAATCTCTGCCATAACTTTAATTCGAAGCAGTCCGGAAATGCAGCCGCGTCACCGGGTTGCCTGCACCATAATTACACGGTGTCTTGGCTTTTAATTACGACCGTTGTTTATTCACTTTTTGCATGAGACCCACCTACATGGAGCTGTTGTAGAAAAAGAAAAATTTAACTAAAAATTTGTTGGTACTTTATTAAGGCTGGTAGAGGTTATTTACCTAAGCTAATGTAATTGTAATAAAATAGTATGTCGCATTTCATATAACTAAATGTCTGTAAACGGCGTTATTTTCAAACACCTTTTGCGCATTTAAGTAAAAAAAGGATTAACGCTGCTACCGGCATATTTACCAAGTAGTTATTTTATATTTTTCGCCACATTTACAGGCGCCACGTATATCCGAGAAAAAAGTCAAAATATCTAAATACATAAAGAATAAAAATATGTTAAATCAAATGTAATATTGTAAATACAAATAATGTAAATTTTAAACAATAGTAAATATCGCTTTAATTATTGACCATGTCAGTATACATTAAAAGGAAACGAAATTACGTAGTTATTCAACAATATATGGCAACACATAGCATAAAAAATAACAAGCTGCAGCTCAGTCACCACTGCAACGGTAAAATGTAATCAGAGGGTCATATCTTTTCTTTCTCTTTCGCTTGCTTCCATAAGCGAATCTTAATGTACGTGGGCACACTTTAAGAGAATAATTCATCCTCTTGCTGTTACGTTTTTCTTAGCGCTCAATCCCGCCCAGGGTTATTCGTTCGGAAGTTTAAAACTGGCACTTTACTGCGGCCGAAGTGGTCTCGCAGACCGCGCGGTCGCTAATTTCCCGAGAGGGGTCTCGTGGACCACCGGCGATAAACAACCTACAACCGGCTAGAATTAATAGGCTGAATATATTTTTTACTGTTGCCATATTTTTTTATCTTTTTAAGTTTTTAGGAGTTTTGTAAAGCAAATTTTGCTGCAACAGGCCTATTCCAGACACTAGACTTTTCCTTGGCTGATTTCGGTATTTTGTTGATGATTAAAAAAAAAATATACTAAGGTGCTCAAAGCCGAACATGAAATATCCTGCTTTTCTGGAGTTCTTATTATGTTTAAAAATAAATCAAACGTATAGCGGTATAGCGTAGAGCGCTCATATGGCGAATCGTATTAATGTCAATTGAACTTTTTACCACTCTGGGTACAAACTTATGACTCAGTTATTATAGGCGTTTGAACTTTGCGAAGCTTGAGTTCAGCTTATTCAGTAGAGTAAGCCGCGATATATAGCCACTTGCACTATACCATCTTCATATATAACCAGTATAGTAGTTAATTCGCTATTGAATTCATTACATCCGCCGTAGGTCGTAAACCGTAGTATCTACGTAACGGACTGCGCTTTACGAGGCGCAGCCTCCAGCCTCTGAAACGTTCGCGCAGAACGCCCACCTTACATATATTTAGGGTTGCCTAATTCTGGTTTTTCATAAAATAACACAACAAAGAAAATCGATTCATAAATCACGGACTTCCGCGATAGGGAACATAAAAATACTACCGCAATTCGGTTGGGCTATATCCCTCTCCTTTTTTAAAGTTATTTTTTTAAGAGATAGCCTAAGCCCTGGATTAACACATACGCTTATTTTCATCATCACCATCATCATCGTTTTTCATCACCACATGGGTACAACCACGGGGCGCCGCTAGTCATTAATAGGTGGTAAGTGAGTAGTCAATCAAACGGTCATTGGATCCATCCCTACTTCAAGTGGGGACCTTGAGCTTTCTGTATGATTACTTGTAACATCTTTATCAGTCTCACAACATGACGGTAGAGGTATTCCTACGAAACCTAGGTCGAAACTTCGACTATAAACGTGAGTAAAGCCGGATACCACATATATATATATATAATAATGAGGTATTTCTAGTGCGTGCCAAAGTAGCGACAAGCCGGCAGTTCGAAAATCTGTCACCAAAAATTACTCATAAGTCATAAAGTTGAACGATTCCATTTTCGACCAACTATCACGTGAGACTGTATAGTCAAACGCTTGACTTATACACCTTCCCATATGTCTCCCTATCCTGGTGATAGTCTATGGCGAGCTTAGGACCATAATGGTGTTTTTGCGATGGTCGCTTGCTTTGTCTCTCCTTGCGGCAAAACGTGGCCCTAACTGTTATATGCCACTCTCCAGTCAAGCTATCAAAGGCAAACAAAATAAAAAGCACCATGTTCTATTACTCTCTACCACCATTCATTTTATTTTGGATCCATTCATAAAAAGGCCCATATGTATATCTCTTCTTATAATACGTAATAAATGTAGAATCTGCATGAGACAACATGACAGCCCTAGTTTAGTCGTAAACAGCCGGGCTCCACTACACTGGAGTAGTTGTAACAACTCATATAAAAGATAAACTGGCATGATACCGCAAATTAAAATAATACCTACCTACCTGTCCTACATTAGGCAACTATTTAACCACCCCATTTAATATCTTTTTACATTAATAAAAAGGTATTAAAAACAAAATATTTGGTGTTAATTCCGCTACTTTAAATTATTGCAGTCTATCATGCAGTGGGAACTGTCCACCGCCTACCCTCCCGCATAAATTGCATCGTGCAGAGGCGGAATACGTGTCGGAGACATAAGATTTCATGTGTATAACGTACTGTAACTATAACCGCTCAATCGTTTTTCTATATGGAAAATTTAATGCTTATGGACCTTTTAAAATATTGTGTATCCTAATTTTTATTCAAAAATGGTCTCTCAAATAGCCATCATTTTTAACCATATATTATAACATTGTACGTTTACAAGGCAACTCGCCTTGTAAACGTACAATGTTATTATATATGGTTAAAAATGATGATCTATCTATCAACTGCGTTTAGCAACGTACTCCTTGGTCATACCTTAGATTGTCTTCAATGCGAATATGTAATGTCAGACAAACCAGCAACGAATGTAAATAGAAAACTGATCATTATCTAAACAATTATAAGTCTGCTGTTAGTCTTACTGGTTATTATGTTAAAAATGTTACATGTCTAATAAATTAAAAAAAATACCACTTGTGAGAACAGTTCATGAAGGCTTATTATATATATTATCATATAAACATTTTGAAAATATATTTTCGATAGACCTTACCTGATGATCAAATGCGCTTGAACTGTGTCTTACACCAAAAAAAAGGAATGAATAAGTTAAAAAATGTGATTTGTAACTTGTTTTTGACCCCGTAGGGCATCTTTAAGGTATATTATTTGTAATATTTTAAACCAACATGCATCAGGATTTGTCCTGCCCTCTGAGCGAGACTTTGTAATATCATCGGCATCTGTTAAGGCTCTTAAAACGCGAAACAAATTAATATAATTGCTTGCTTCTAATCTCTTCTTAAATATGCGAGGAATATTGTTAATCCGCGGTTCGGACTAGTTTGAAGCCCCGTTGACCTGTAACCCAAGATTTTCTTAAACTTAATTCAGGCATGCCTCTTACGAAAAAGGACTCATCTTATATACCTATACACTTAAAATAATAACGCTATATTCTAAGTGAAGTCTATACGCTTTTATGTATTTACCAAATAGGTATAGGTAAAGCGCTTTTGTGGAGAGGAAAATAAACATAATTGAATTCCAAACTTCAATAATTGTATCGAAAATATCTACATAATTATATCTATTCGAAATAATTGAAAGCTTAATCGTTCCGGTCTGTGTAGCCTGCACTCTCCAACATGGCCCGGGGGCTCTCATTAAAATTTCACTCGTTGGTACCTTTCAGTAACAGTGCAACAGACTCGTGTTAACAGCAGGACACCATTCTGCTATTTGGATAATATGTTATTATTTTTTGCGTCATATATATCAACAATTATTTTGGTCATAAAGTTTCTGATTACAGTGTAAAACTATATACATATTTGTGGAATAACCGTGCAACAGACTCGTTTTAATAGCAGCACCCCATTCTGCTATTTAGATGGTATTATATAGTATTATTTTTACGTCATTTACATATACAAATTTTGTTCGCGTAAAGGTTCTGATTACAGCCTCATTTTTATGATAAAGTATATTCATAAGTTGCAAGTTATTTGATAACTTGAAGGTTAAAATATCAGAAGTGGGCCCCGTGTCGCATGTAATATACCTATACTAACACGGGTATGTACTTATATACCTATATGTGTCCAAAATGTTCAGATTAACGAGACGTGTCGATTTGGTGGTTGCAATTTGTTACATATACGTTATACAATTGCTTATCTTACTAATATTATAAACGCGAAAGTTTGTATGGATGTTTGATATTCAATCACGCTCAATCGGCTCGACGTATTTGGATTTTGGTACCTATGTAGATAATTCAGGTTCCGGAATAACGCATAGGCTAGTTTTCATTATCATTATGTTCACCAAGCGGGTAAAACCGCGGGGCGCAGCTAGTTTATGTACCTATAAAAAAATTAATCTCTATTTATTTTTTTCACTTGGTCTCGCCATTATCTATAAGTACGACTTTACGGATTTCATTTAACTTTTTTTATATTTTTATTTACACACTTTTTTTAATTCGAACCCTAGGCCTTGGGTGACTGACCAGACTTCAGAAGTCTGGGTTCCTTACTAAAACTAGCTACAGCGAACGTTAAAAATATCAGAACAGTTTTTTACATTTTTATAGCTCCGTACTCCAAAAAGGAAAAAATAGGAACTCTCACATAATTTGCATTGTCCGTCGGTTTGTCTTAATGATCATTTATTTCGAATGTACATTATATACATGTATTATATACATATAGTATATTAAGGTCAGAAATGCTTTGAAGGCGTGAAAAAATTAAACTTCTAATGGAACACCATCAAAAGTTATGGCATAATGCTGCATATTTTGACAGTCTTCAAGATTATCACAATATCGGTTACTTTCCGTTCATCTATATACTAATTAAATTTGGCTAGAAGCATGGTCTTCTAGCACAAATATCTAAAGTTAAAATCTGAATAGTCGTAATTTTTTATTATTAAATTAAGATATATGTTAATGTAAATACTGTAGGTCTAAGTACCGGTTTGTACCTACATTGGCTTGCAACTCTTTAGTGATTTTTAAAATATCTAACGACTCTAATGAACGAACTATTTATGTTGTATTTGAATAACTTCAAAGTGTTACAAAATATATGTTGTGATAGAATCTCCAGCTACTATTTGTACGTAGTACTTACGTAACATATGACGTAAGCGGCTCCCTACTGACCCCAAAAGGCGCTATCGCCAGATATATCCCATGACTCGCAGCCGCCCGCTGTGCGACATGGCGCTTGATTTATACCTCAACCGGACATAGGTGGGGGTGGCTTTGGAAATAACAACTGGGGTATTAACACATGTTCTCTTTATACCATGGTACTATGATAGTTCAAAGGTAACTATTATCAAAATATTGTGCTCATGGTACCGAATTCGACATAACTTGTCGAAGTCGGTACCATGAGCACAATATTTTGATTTTATTTGAGTGTTGAGGTCGGTTCCATTTTGTTACTCACCTTTGCTACTCACGGGATCAATTGTCATTGTGTATGTTCACCGATATCTTCAGCCTCAATAAGGAAGTCATCCACATGGACGTAACCCAATTTAATTATTGCAGTGTAACTCAAAAACCGTTTATCCGATTTTGTTGCCATTTTAATGGGACCACACAGGAAGCAACAGCGTTCAAAACAAATTATCAAATCGGTTCTTCCAGTCGAGAGTTATGAGGTAACAAACAAAAAAAATATATACGTGTCGAATTGAGAACCTTTTCCTTTTTCGAAGTCGGTTAAAACAGGAGATTGTTTATTTTCTACAAAATGCTTTGTATGACGATGACGTCCGCGTAGTATGACGTACCTATTTGTTATTTCCCTGCAATGTCATTATAAACGGATTCAACTGTATTAGACACATACATTGTGCACGATACTGATGGTTTTTGTCACTGACATCTAAAGTAGTATGAACTATTTATTAGATCGATTGACCAGTGTCAGAATACAATTATGTACAATGTTGCCACTTACCAGTAAATAACCTTTGAATTCGATATATTTCCAATCGCAACACTGGTCAATCGATCTAATAGTAACAAAATTAATGTAGATTCAAAAAAGTACCATCGATTTGATATGTTTGGAATTCCAGTACCTACCTAACGTCAGCAATGCGACATCGTTCGCTTCTTATTAAAGTCAAAATCTTGCGAAAATATCCTATCCTACTAATATTATAAATGCGAAAGTATGTGTGTATGTTTGATACTTCTTCACGCTCAAACAGCTATTCCGTTTTCGATGAAATTTGGTATGGAGATAGCTCATACCCTGGATTAATACATAGTCTTATTTTAATCCTCATCATTATCACTGTTTTTCATCACCACGCGGCGCATTTGGTAAGGAATAAATAGATTTGTTGAAACAACTCCACATCCTGGAATAAGAATAAAAAGATGCGCTTCACGACACAAACCAATTTAAAATATACTGATACAATGAAATCATTCCCTTTACTCTTAACCATACCCATATACCCTTGTGACAAAAGAAAAATACATTTAAATAAATCAAAGCGAAAACTTATCAAATAAATACACAGCAATTCTGAAGTGAAAGGGAATCACAATGATTTTTCTTGAATGAATTCTCGAACGCTTTCAATTTGTTATCGCAAGATGTTGGGGAGCAAAACTCGAAGAGCATAATAAAATTCAGTAGAAATGTTAAGTGTGGTTGTCAGGAACAAGTACTAATTGTTCTCACTTTTGGAATGATGCACCCAAGAATCAGCTTCAGCTTCTGGATGCTCTTTATAGCGTACAACTATCAGAATTGTCAGCGATCCCAAACTCACCCAAGACCTAGAGCCACTTAGTAGGATGCGCAGAGATATTGGGTCTCTGTGTATTGTCTACCGTAGGTATATACAACGGGAAGTGTTCTGAAGAAATCTTCATCTTATTCCGGCATCACGGTTTTGACATCGCCCTAGCTAATACCGCTTAAAAGCTCATTTACGTATTATTGACACATGGGATTCGACCGGTGGTTTTTGCCATATACCTGCATTATTTGGAATGGGCTTCTTTAGAATTTGAGAGTATTTTAAGGAGAGGCCAAGAGTTTGACCAATTTTTCACTTGATTATGAGTGACAACAGCTACCATATCGGTCAGCAGTCGCCGCGATCTGGCAGCGTAAACTCACCTGAGGATCTATCGTGGAGGTAAGTGACCACCGTTACCCGCGGACATCATCACAAGTGACGCATAAACATTTCGTAATTGTAGACTCTCCCCCGGTAACATGGATGTCAGTTTAAATGTAGGTCTATTATTATAATGAGGGACTTACAAGACGGACAAACAGGAGGTAAGGTATCATCAGACACGTAGTTTTTTTGGACATTTGGTAGTTATGAGAATGTATCGTAAAGTATTTTCCAACCCCTACGTCCATCTCCATATTTGTATATATATTAATCGATTTCGAAATAAAATAGGCCGAATCCGTTTTGAAAGTCAGTTTAAAAGAGGCGCTGGGATCGTTCCTTAGATTTAATATCTGTCACAAAAATACACAAGCCTCCCAACTATTTCGGAGATAAATGATTTATTTATTGTTTACTACGAAGTGTGCGCAAAATTGCAGTTAACGAATAAAGATAAAGACCTCTCAGTTTTTGAACCGCGGAACGCTATGGGAACTAAACTACAATGGCGTCTTTTACCGTAACCAATCGACATATTTCTATGAAAACCCTTTAGAATGTTACCGAACAGGAAAAGTGGAAGTTTTTCGTCTTCGCATTTTATAAAAAAAATACGAATTTGTTTAACATAAATGACTAGTTTTTCAAATTTGACTATCGGGTGCATGAATTAGGTATTCATTATTGTTGCAGCATCGAACATTGAAGCCAAAAGCTCAACTTTTTTGGTACTAAACTTGCCTGTGGCACGAAAATATAAAATTTGGTTAGGTTGTTCTATCTGTAGTACAAATTATTAACAGCTTCCTTCAAAATTAGGGTTACATAGAACTAACATTCAACAATTTGCGTGCCGTGGTGGTACCGACCTAGAATAGTACTCCCCCATCTCTTCTCGTGGGTGCCGTAAGAGTCGGTTAAGGGATCACGTACCAGAAGGTGGGCAGCAACGCCTTCTGAGGATTGTAAATCATACTGCGCTCGCCAACCCGCATGCCAAGCGTGGCGAGTATTGGCAAATCCCCTCTATATTGGGCAGGCATATGTCCAGCAGTGGACGCACATGGCTGAGAGTAGTAGAACTAACATTAGAGTTATTAATAAACTAATTAACGACTCGTAGAAAGAGAGGCAAATGAGATTGACCAATGGTTGTCTATATAGTCTATAAGGAAAAAATTTGGCTGCTAGGGATTTGAACCCAGACTACAGAATACTGTCCTGTCGCTTTGTCCAACTAAGCTATAGCAGCCCATACCACTAGGGGGAATTACTTTTGTTTTCCTTCAAATATTTGAACGTGAGTTCCGCGTAGCATGTTGCTAATGCTTAAACCATATAACTCTTGAACTGTTGTCTAGTGTCAATACTCTTTGAATTTGAACATCCGTATTTGCATCTAAGTCTTCAGACTTATTACATAGTATTAGAAACGCCTTATTGTCTAACAACGCAACAATATGTCATTTCTGTTGCATTTGCGCGCACGTTTGTTCTTCGCAGACGTGCCTGTCCAAACTTTCAAACTGTTTCTACTCAAACCTTTACCACTAAACAATTTTCAGTAAAAACTTATGTTACATAAAGCAACCATCGCTGTTTTTGCTCTGCATACTTTATAGCATTTCTTAGAAACGAATCAATGTATCTACGTTTACATTGCTGAGTTGTGGAAAAGGGTGTATATTGGTAAAGGCGATGTAGGAGCAGTTCCGTTTTGATTAATATAATATGCCAGTATTGATAACAGCGCACAAATATACAAATATTAGTATTGTCTGAAATGTGAGATGAGAATAGCTGCTGGAAATAAAATGGCTACTTACCTGGAAGCGAATGATGTAGGCTGTTTGCCGATGACATTGCCCTTGTTGGAGAAGATACAACAGAGGTCCAGAAAAGACCGGAAAAATGGCGGGAAAAATTGGAGAGTGGCGGATTGAAGATCAGTGGAAGCAAAACCGGTCGATTCGGTCGATCATCCAATATTTCCCATATTCCCCAGCCTCCCTACCAGTCTGCTCCGATTTTAGGTGCCTCGGTTCATTGATCCAAAACGACGGCAATATTGACCGAGACGTAAGGAACATGATAAATGCAGGTTGGATGAAATGACAGGTCTCTCCCCCCTGCGATATATGCGATCCGCGAGGGCATTCGCGGATCTCAAGGGCAAAATTTATAAGACCATGATTAGACCTGTCGTAATGTATGTTATTAATAAACTAACCAATGATTAAGCTATGTTTTCTATGTTTACAATTTCGATGGTTAACCTCTAAGTCACTTTGAACCACGGAATCTTTTCCACGGAAGGGCTCATTTGAAAATGCTACAGCGGTGACCCATCCAAGTTTTGACCGCAAAGTTTGTTTGTATCTAGTTAATTGATGAAGATTGCGTAAGTAAACTCCGTTAAAAGTGAATCAGGTTTTTCACCTTAAAAATGTATAACTTTATAAATAAATATTCCATATTATTATACAGGTTTAGCTGAGTCACAGTTTTAATCAAGCGTACCTAAATATAGATTATGGTATTCAACGTGGAACACGGATAGTGTGTAGATGTTTCACGGGCAAATAACCTGAAGACCTATGAATGTAGTCGATTTTTTACGTGCAAGATGGTATCTCAACAAACACTTTGCCAGGTCTTTGAAAGTTCAATAAAAAAAACAAAACAAAAGCAGTTCACGAGACCGCTAAAACCGTTTCTGCATAATCACAGGGTTAATTAACATTTTAAAACCACTCCGCTTGAAATTCATGAGATTTGCGTTTTGAAAAGTGTAGACGCTGAAAAAAATATATGTTTTTTCAGTAAGCTCCGGAGCACAAGAAAATCTAGCTTTGTTACGGCCACGCTGTAGACTGTTTACTAATTAATGCGCCCGCATGGCAACACATGGGGTGGCCATGAGTGCCACAATGCAAATGCAGAATTGTTGTATTTTGAATGTTTTATGTTAAATAATCTTAAGCTTCCATTCCATCATGCGAAAAAGTTTCTTATGAGCCGCATGCGTAAAAGCTCTAAGGTAGCTCTCGTTGGGGTCTTAAGTTACAACAATTCTAAAGTTTCTGATTTTTTGCATGTCGACACAGTCACACCTACATAACTTATTTTGCATCGCTTCTTTTACTTGTGTTTTGAGTAATTCAAAGATTAGTGGCTGATTTTTTATATTCAAACGAACCATGGATAATATTTGTTTCAAAATAAAATAAAATGGGAAACTTGAGAGAAACTTTCTGGGATATTATTTTAAACAATTTAGGTGACATTTTAAGTACGAGATAAATATCCACAGAGTGACAGAGATGATACAGAATGCATAACGCACATCGGTTTCTACTTCATTATAATCAAGAAGTAAAATTATCATCTTATATTATTTTTTTCTTCCATTACTGTTCGGGAAAATTATTCTAGCGTAGTAAGCATCTAAGATGATAACAAAATATGTAGGTATTAGATAAATCTATAGAGGCAAATGGTCCGGAAGCTTTAAGCAAAAAAACTTGATTTGTAACCGTCGTGATCCCTGCGCATACGATTTGCCGTCGCTGCCATCTGTCAATACAAACCAATGATATTATATGTTTATATGAGGTAGATGTCGCACAAGCGCGCGGAAACTGAGGCGGTAAAATTAAGTCAATTGTAGTAATTTTCATTACGACGCGTAGGTATTTCAAGCGCAAGTCTAAACATATAGCTATCCTTTTCTATATTATTTGTACCATATTATCTGTCGCAGTAAGCATGTTTATGTCGTAAAGGAACACAATCTGAGCACCGTGCAGTATGAATATACGACATCTTTAGTAAAACATAATTGATACAAACCATACTCATGGAAACTCGCCTACCGACTCGAATGAACCCATAGTGTATTATAAATAATATGTTTTAAAGCGTTTCTACGTCATGGTCACCCGACAGTTTTCCCGCACACTCGTCGCGAGTTCCCACTTTTTATTTGTAATTACTTGATGCGTTTCGGATTGGAATTAAATCTGTCCCCGCCGTTCTGCCATTAGGACCGGGCGACAACATACGCTTCTAATTGTTGGGGGGGTTTCTACTTTCTACCACACGAAACCTCAATACTATATGGTATACGAATTAGTTTTGATTTTACTAGTGTAAAACTTGAATTCATGGGAAGCAGTCTACTAAAGTTTATTTTGTTATGATGAATTAGTTTTTCTAACTATTTTATTCAGGTGAATAAAACTCAAGTTGAGTTGTTTAAATCTGGTACTTAAGTATAAATTGGGAAGGCAGAGACTACATCCATCTACTTTTATTGCATGTCCTTAATTCTCACATTCTGTTGTCCTATGAGCGTTTTTATGCAAGCTCAGCGTTTGCGAATACTTTTGACCTGTTCTTACCTTCAATAGTAATAACGATATTGCATTAAGTAGGTAAGCAAGGGGAAAAGTAAGGGGAAAACTGAGACCGAAATCCCCTCCAAGTTTCCCTTGCTATTCAGATAAGTACATAACGGCACGTTCATTAGTATTTCCTTGTAGATTATGGAATAAAAAAGCGGAGATTAGTCTCAATTTTTTATACTTGTTCACTTTAATGGACAGTAAATAATCGAATGAATGAATAATTGTACACCATTAACACAGAAAAAATACTTGACTGAAATGTTTATAATAAAAACTGACAGAACATATTATAAATGTATATAGCACGGGACTTAAATTACTCACGTAAGAAGTCAAAGGGTTCCGACTATAAGTTCAACCACATTCGGTGGTCTTTTTCACCGACTTCAAAAAACGAGAAGGTTATCAATTCGACCTATATGTTTTTATGTTGGCTACCTCAGAACTTTCGACTGATGAACCAATTTTGATGATTCTCTTTATTTGAATGCTGATGCTTTCTGTGTGGTCCCATTTAATTTTTTTCAATATCAGACAAGTGGTTTTTGAGTTACACTCCAATAATTGAAAAGTGTTACGTATACTTGGACGACATTCTAATGGCGGGTGAAGAAATCGGTTCACATACATTATGACAATTGATCCCGTGAGTAGCAAGGCCACTGAAAAAGGACAAAAAAAATAACCAAAAAATGAAACCGACTTCAACACTCAAAAGTGTAAAAAATATCTTGTCGAAGTCGGTAATATGAGCACAATATTTTTTTATAATACTTTACGTTTGAACTATCATGGTGCCGACTTCGACAAGTTATTTCACACATTAATTGATTGTTGAAGTGAAGTCAACAGAAATACAGCAGAAATAATTTGCTTGACAGTCATCGCACCATATAAACAATTGCATAAATAAATAAATCACGTACAATCCGTATAAACTATAATTTATCTTTTTGTCACAGATATACTACATAAATTACAGTTAGTGCTGAGTTTAATTGTTCCACGCTGCAGTACGACTGCGATAGTTGTTCTCGTTTCGCTACAGAAAATTAGCATCAGAACATTTAGTTTCGTCAACTATCAATATATTACGAATTTCGTGAAACCGATTTGTCTGCTGTCAGTTCGCAGGACCGCAGAAGAGGAAGAAGAAGTAGAAGAAGTACAAGAACCAGCTGTTTGACGGATGCACGCCTTTGGGTAATAAACAATTCCGCATACATAATAGAAGGTGTACGGTTGCATGCCCTTCTTGTTTCAGAAGCTGGCACCATTCAATAACACACCATTTAAACTGCTTCCTGAATAGACCATAATCCGAGCAAATTGGCGCCTTGTACTAGCAGCGGAGCGTTCGTCATTAGCAATGTGCAGTTGGGCTATATAGTACAGTATTATAGCGAAGTATTTATGCACTTAGTAGCACAGGTTTTGACGTGACAGTACATGTGAGTGATATAAGTGTGTAAATACTAACTACCACTATTAATTTAAATTATTACTAAGGGAGACTAATTACGTCCACATGTAGGTAAGAGATAATGTTACAATTGCACAAAGTTCAAAAGAAGTGTTGTTGTAATAAACATATAAATTAGTCACATCACATCTAATTGATCTTTATTGTCTTTTAAACTTGTTAGATAATTTCACGTTTTTTATACAGCGACGCATAAGAGTACCTACCATAAAACATTTTTTTTATTCAACGATCAGTTTCATGTTATAGTTAAAAACGTTCCTCTTTTTCCGTTGTTTTCTAATACGTGTACCTAACACGTTGTTTGCTTTAGCCTAGATGGTTATCAAAATTGTATAAAAGAAGTATTGTTACTTATACTAGTACTAACCATCGAAATATTATAACTACAGCGTGATAGATCATGTGTCATAGGTGCGCCTGGAGAAAGTGTATAAATGTAGAACCAATCACAGGAACCAGCATCTAGCACACAGTTCATCACTACTTCCCGCAAATAGACCCAATGATGAATTTCAATCAATGCTAGAACACGCGTCAAGATCCTTGCCGCTCCTTGTAGCACGGTGTAGCCCGTCAGTGTGAAGCGACACTAATTGCACACTGATATTGTGTAATCCCCCTTAATGAGGATCGGGAGACGTCAAAGGGATTGCTTTTAAAGATTAAAATGAATTAATTCGAAGGCGTGACAATCGACACATTCACATAACGTATTTTTTAATTGTTTACTTATACTATATACTTACACATATGTAAACTCTAAGGCTTTCACGGCCGGCGTTGCATGTTGTATGCATTGCTTCCGAGCTGTTTGGCCGTGGTCTAAGTGAAACTTGTGTTCCAGACGGTTCGTCGATCACTGCGGTCGACATCTTCAGTGGTTCAGGTCCGAGCGGCGACAAGAGCGTAGAACTCTCCTTCGCGGCGTCTTCTCAGTAACAGAGAAGATCACTGAAGATGTCGACCGCAGTGATCGACGAAACGTCTGGAACACAAGTTTCACTTAGACCACGGCCAAACAGCCCGGAAGCAATACATACAACATACTTACACATAAGTACTTACTTTATGTATACTAAATACATACGTCTTAACTTGTTTGCAAAGGTTGACTATGTTTTGATACAATCTTATTGTGATTAATTCAGCTATTTGTTCATAAGTCAATGGAGTGGAGATCCAATAAAGCTTTTCTGAGACATATTTTGTTTGCATTTGTATCAAGACTGAAAACGTTTTTCATATTTTATACAATCATACTCACTGTTAATAATATTTCCGATAGCTTAACTTAACTACGTAGTTTAAAAATAATAAAATTGACTTCTACAAAATAGAAGTGAAAAGTTTTCCTGAAAAATTTGATTTAGCCACTTTAATGATTTTTTTAACATGACTAGGTAATCAATAAAAAAACTTGGCCAGTTAATGCAACAATTTTAACCACGAGGTTAAAGTTGTCCAATCACCTGTTTGCTACTATAATATAAACAAAAAGGTTTTCTTGTTTATCTCTCATCGTGGCAACTTACAACTTGTTACAGCCTCTTTTTAGTACAACAAAATGACCAAATTTCACTCGAAGTTTGAAGTCTAAAAAACATTAACGAGTTTTCACCATGACCAAGATACCCTATACCACCTAAACCCATTAAATACATTAACATCTGAACATTATTTAGCGATTAATGGTCTCGTTGAATTGACGTCATGCTCGGTAGACATATTTTATCCAATGAATGAATATACCAGGAAGGCAACGGTACAAGAAGAGTGGCGTGGCGACCCGAAGAAGGATTGTTATGTGCGCCATCACTCCTGTGAATAAAGCAGGAATAATATGCGTTACAATCATCATATCGCAGTCGCATAAACAATTGAATAATGCACGCATGGTACGTGCATTATTAATTCCTGTACAAACTATAATTTGTCTGTGTCACAGTTACACAAGACATATAACAGTTTGTACTGAGTTCAATCAGATATGGCTGCGATTACGCCCACTGTGTCAAGAGTGTTGCGACGATGGTTTGAAGTGCTAATAGTAGCAGAATTCTTGCCTTTAAAAATATTAAGATAACTTATTTTGTTTAAACAGATTTCTCAATTGTAAGCCAAAAAACATACGATAGAAGCCATGATTGTATTTAATATATAAAGGAGTCTGCAGATCTGTCTTTGCGTACATTGACAAATTGAATAGCGGTTGCGAAGCAGCACCACAGTATACAAAGTTAATCAGTATTCAATGTCAGATTTTTAATGTATTTAAACCACTCGTTCTAATGTGCAGAATGCAGTGAAGTATTGAACAGTCCGGTAGCGCTTGGTCTAGTAATTTTTTTTATGTAGTTTCCGGATCATTTGCCCAATCGAATACAAATTTTTGTAAATCATTCTGGATGCTTGGTCCGGCAGAAAAGTCTTTACGAAAAGTGCCGCAAGAATAAAATGAGATATTTTACTTTCTGGATCGTACGATTGTAGGATCTAATTAAATATCATCTGTCACTAAGATTAATTTATGACAATAAAACAAAAATTAGTATATAAATAAATCGTTTATTCTGTAAAGGTGCCCATTCGTACTACAGAAAACATTTTCATGGTTATAGGGCACTTTATAAGGCCTTTATTTAGTAAAACTATCACCAATAAGAAGCACACCAGTGTACTCAGACATATAATGGTGTTAGTATTATATTACATACACACTCTAGGCTTATTGCGTTACCATTTTCACCACTTTGTAGTGACCATCAAGTGTGAGAAATGGTTAAACGCTAGAAACAAAACCTGATCTTCCAAAAGAAGCTAACTACTCCTACTGCAATAAGTTATCCTGTGGCAATACGTTCCAAACTCTATTCATGGCTTTTTACTCTTTCCGGGATTTGTTAGCTGCAGACTGTACCGAGCACCGACCGTAGGTGTTTTTGTCGACGCTACCTGAATAGAGTTCCGAAGATTGATACACGGACTGGCGTGGTTTTTTAAAGTGGTTTTGTATTTTTATACCGAGAGGTTCATTTATCTTTACTTTTTTAACGCAATTTATTCCTTTCAGTTCTTTATAATATCGATATAACATATTTTTTGGAGAAATAACGAGACGTAACGATCACAATTTAGAATCACTATCACTGCTAATTTACCGTGGTGGTACCGGCTTAGAATTGTACCCCCGATCTCTTCCCATGGGTGTCGTAAGAGTCGGCTAAGGGATCGCGTACCAGAAGGAAGGGTAGCAGCGCCTTCTGAGAGTCACAAAATATACTGCACTCGCCAACCCGACTGGTTGAAGTACCTGGTGGCGAGTATTGGCAAAACCCCCCATGGGGGAGGTATATGTTCAGCAGTGGACGTATTATGGCTGACATGATGATCACTGCTTATCTTCACCGACCTATTGTGACTGTCCACATCTGTCCCATTAAAGTTTCTCTTTATATATAGATTAGAATGGACGTCAAGAAGACTTAACAAAATGGAACGCGAACCACATACATTAAGTATCTTGAAAATAAACACTTCATCGTGAACTTCATCACCAACCGCTTCTTCGATTATCGAATCGATACATGAAACATCATCAGTATTCGAAATATCGGATTACAAGTAACGTCTAATATTCTGACGTACTCTTATATCTCCAAGCGACGATAGCAAATATACATTTATCCTTTTATTAACCGAAACTAAACCTTCTGCCTCTTGTTCTAAGATATTTTAAAAGTGCAAGAGGATGTTGGCCTGCTCGTTTCGTACTCAGGGGAAATTATGGAAATGGATATCGGTACCGTAGTTGGCAGCTATTTTGTCAGATAAACGATATTTGTTTAGTTCGATTAGGGTATTGAATTCTGTACCTGAATGTAGGATTATTGCTATTGTCTAAGTTTGAAGGTTGTTTACGTCCGAGAAGTCTGTCGTCTAGGTCGCAGCTTAGTTGCAATAGTGGTGCTTTAGTTTAGGTATTTAGAATTAATTCTTCAAATTATTAGATACACGTGACGTCAACACTTACAGTATAGGCCCACTAAAAATGGTCGTAACAAAATCACAGAGTAGTAATTGTTGTAGTATTGTATTTGCAATTAGACTATTATATTATCGGTCAAACAGACGTACGGCAATACGTACGAAGCGTTTTGCTGTCATAATGAGTTGCTGCTAAGGAGTAATACTCATTGCTCTAGTCCAGGGATAGCGAACCTTTTCGTATCAACGTGCCATATTCTAAAGAAATGTTTCTAAAGAAATGTCTGAATAGGTCACAGACGTGCTATCAAAAAGTTTTGACTTTGTGATTATTGGGAAAATAATAATAATAAATACTCAAAACTCTTTATTTACTACAAAAAATTTGGTACAATTTGTAATGTTTCAATTATACGCGTAATTGAAATTAAATTACTATTAGTGTGACTTCTGCTGTTACAGGTAATATCGAGCTCAGTTAAGCACCAAAATTGGTACAAATAACATATGTTAGGGTTGTAAGATGTTAGTTTTAGCAGAATGCATGCTGCATCCCTCGTCATATTATATATACCTACTTCACACTGTTTTTTCGTAATACATAATGAATTTTGTAAACAGTGACGTGCCCAAAACATTGTGTACCGATGGAACGAGTGCCATCGGTTCCCCGTCCCTGCTCTAGTTTATGTTTCCGGATAGGTACAATTCTAGAGTGAGTGACGACTGAATAGTTAACTTCTCAACTTGCGTATGGCATCTAAGACTGCGTTATCACTTAACATCAGGTAAAACAGTAGGCAAAGTCAAGCTTATAATTTAAAAAAAACACACTATGCTGTGAAATGTATGTAAGAGTCATTTTACAGGGCATTTCGAGCTGGCGGCTATGGCCAGCTCTAGCGTCAGGGTTATAAGACCGCCTGTGTTCTTAACCAAATTGATAAGATATCATATACTGGGTTAGCTATTAGCCATTTATACGTGTTTAATACCTATGTACCTATAAGTATTGCTAACATAAGTGGCCGTAAAATACTTACTGTCAAAAGCAACAGCAAACAACAGCAATACACATTAAACAGAAATATGAAAAAACATTCTTGTTCAGTCCCCTCTGAGGCGTCTGACAAAAGTAGTTCAGTGAAATGGCAAAGAAAGGACGTCGGCGAGAGGCGGCGACGGGCAATTCATGCAAGCGTCCGACGCGAAACAAAAACACGATGTCTGCTAGTTGAGGGGATGGGAAGGTGAATAAATCCGTTATCGACATTAATTAGGCGATCTATATTAGCAAACTTTAGATTGGGATTTATTTGCAGCGATCTATTTGTTTGCTGCATTATTTTATGAGCGGAGTTTTATTTCTTTTTTTGGAAACCTTTATTGTGTTTTAAGTTCTAAACTATCGCAAGCTCTGTCTATCGCTGTTATCTAGAAATTGGCTGAGACCAACGTTTAAAACTACATATTTCCCCGACCAATTTCCAGTTTTATTTCCTCCATTACTTATCTATAAAAGGTCATGTAACCTCTAATAAACACAATAAGTTTTGGAGTCACGATTTACAATTATCAAGGATAATTATAAAGACTATAAAATACTACTTTAGTCTTCTATATGTAAAAATCTATTGATTTTTATTAAGCAAAAATTATAACCTATCGATGTCTTCATAAAAAAGGTGGAAAAATATCGGACTTTACAACCATAAAGAGTTTTTCTTGTTTACTTTTTACGTATGCAATCTTTGGTACGAAAGCAGACATAGTACTAACGTGAACAGAAAACTACATTTCTGCACGAAAAAGACTTGTAATATGTATTACGTACTGACCGCTGGAAAATGTCTATTCCTGCCCTTCTTACAATAACTTTCTCTTCAAGCTGATAAATTAGTATAAACGAGCTCTCTGCCTCACTCTGAACTAATAATGTATGTAAATATCCGAACCATGGTCTGACCTTAGGGGTAGGCTGAAAAACAGCGTTATGATCTCTACATTGTGGGAACATGACACATGCTGAGCCTATCCCTTTTGCCATATATATTCAAATAATTAAACATGTCCTATATAAATATATCGTTTTTTGTGGCAATAAATGATTGATTATTATGTATTACTAAATGTAAATGAGAATGTGGGTAGGCGATTGAATTATGTACATATTTTAGTCGAATATCGATGTGATAGCGTCACATCACTAATACGCCGCACTTCGCAGCCTCTCCCGACAGCAACTATTGTGTCGACCGGACATTGTCGCTTTTTGTACGCTTCAAATGAGTTGGAAGATAACATATTAGTAGTTAGTACGTGCGCTTTGAAAATATACGAATTCTATGCAGGGTTTTTGGAGGTTTTACCAGTTTATGAGACTCGCATGCTGTTCTCTTAATGGGAATACAAAGTTTATGCAAACTCAACAACGAATATATTTTTCAAAAATAAAGCCTAGACAAATACTACAATAAATTACGTCTTATGAAAATTAAATTAAAGTTGTAATCTTAAGGTACGTACGTACTGGTTTGCCCGAACCATTCATTTGGATTCTACTTGAAATAATTGCTGATTCTGGAAAAATAAATTTGATAGGATATGCCCTGAAATCACCAAATCCTATATTGACATCGACTCAAATACGAACTAGACCAACGAAGGGAGAAAAATGTGTTTTTTCCTTCTTTGAACTAGACTTTTCTGAACGAATTACTTTTGGACAAATTTCATGATTCGTTATAGGATTGATAGGTCTACGTTCAAATTATCCTAAGCAAAAAAATCGGCTACTAGTGGGACTTGAACCACTTGAACCACGACTACCGAATACTGTGCTGTCTATTTGTCCATCTAAGCACTTCAATAGATGTTTGAATTGATTATAAAAATATGATTATAAAATAAACAAAGCGACAGGACGGTATTCTGTAGTTGTTGAAGTCGTCGTTCAAGTCCGACTAGTAGCCGAATTTTTTTCCTTCGAATAATTTTGAACGTAAGATTCGCCAAGCAGTTTACCATAAGAGCTCTTGATAGGTATAGAAGAAGAAATACATAGGAATAGTAGGAATACATACTATAGGATTTATAGACCTAGTGGTCGAAAATGGAATCACGCTTGAACTAAACGGCCCCCATTCTTGACATACGCGCTTGATGATAGATTTTCAAGTTTTTGGGATTTGAAAGCATTTGATTGTAACCGTCATCAAAAGCCTGAAGTAGTAATCAATCCTACGACCGCCTGAAAAACGGGTGACATTCACTACCCTGATACTGGGAACCACGTTTGCTACCTATAGCTTACTAGAGTGAATGTACAGGCTCACAGGCATGTATCAAGTCTACATATTTACCATAGACCTGTCGAACGTAGATCGGTAATGCCGTCGCGCAGGTCGGAAGGAACTTAGCCACAAAGCTATACACATGACAGAATCCGTCGGATCGTTTGAAGGGCCCTTTATGGCAACTACTCGCATCCTTTAACGACCAGATTTATGTACAGCCCGTGTTCTACTAGGTATTCTGTGGTATCGGGCATTACGGGCTTTGAGTGAAATACAAATTGGAACACTTGCACGGTTTCCACCGCCGATATAGTTTGCTGTTATTTTTAAGCGGCCGGTGTACAAAATGATTCAGTATAATCTTCAGTATTTTAATCAATATTATTGATTAAAATACTGAAGCCTATATTACATTTTATATTACCAGATAATAAGTAGTAGAATATTGAAATTAATGGTACACTAATGTGGTGGTAGTCTCCACTGAACTGTCAGAATATATTTGTACAGGAAAATCAACCTTATTGTTATATGACGTCAAATAGCCTTCAACTGCAGGAATGTAGGATACATTTTGCGAACTGTACACATTTTCACACCTATGGTGGACCTTAATGCTAAGCCTTCATTTTACAGGCTTTGCGTTGAACGGAAGCGCACTATAGCTTTTCATCGCTATAAATCTGTCAAGCAAAAGCTAGCGAGGATTCGAGCAGTAGCCGTGCGTATTCACGTGTTTGTAAATATGTTTTTAGCAATTTATTGGCTTTATTACGCCATTGGACAATTGTTTGTATGGACAATCCTATCCTACTAATCCCACTAATATTATAAAAGTGAAAGTTTGGATGGATGGATGGATGTTTGTTACTCAATCACGCTCATACGGCTGGACGGATTTGGATGAAATTTGGTATGTAGATATTTCACATCCCGGAATAACACTTAGTCTACTTTTCATCACCACGAGGGTAAAACCGTGGGGCGCAGCTAGTATTATAAATGCGAAAGTTTGTGTATATGTGTGTTTGTTACCTCTTTACGCTCAAACGGCTAAACCGATTTCGATGAAATTTGGTATGGAGATAGCTTAAACTCTGGATTAACACATAGGCTTATTTTCATCATCACCATCAGAACCGTTTTTCATCACCGTGCGGGTACAACCGCGGGGCGCAGTTAGTAGGTACATACAATGTGGTCTGCATTTTTGAAACTTTCTTGTAGCTACCTTTTGAAACGAAGTGCGGCAACCGATATTGTCAGCGGGATATGTACTAATGATGATGTTTAAATAGCAAGGCAGAAAGTGAAATTTTCTAAAAACCTGCTATATATTTGCCCCTAAAGCCGGTTAATAAGGTTACTTGCAATAATGCTTAAGATATGTACCGCATTGTTTAAGATAAAGGATTTGCATGCAATCTTTTGTTCTCGGCAGTCGAGGTATTTTTGTCGTGCACGCTTGTCCGATTTTGATGAAATTTAAATGGGACGTAAACACTATCAAACAAAAAAATCGGTTCATAAACAACGAGGTTATCCGCGAACACACATAAAAAAAACCACATATATACGGTCGAATTGAGTAACATCCTTTTTTAAAGTCTGTTAAAAAGATTTTAAGATTTTGAAAGGTTTTATTATCAAGTACATGATTAATCAATGCAAGCCGCATGGTAACTCCAATCAACTGAATTCGTTGATATTAAAGATTCGAAATGATTTGGGACTGCCATGTTTCTGAAAACCAGCTAAAATCTAAATACTTGCTCCAGTCACAAACATGCTATGTTTACGTACACGAATACGTTTGAAATCACAATTTGTCACGTAAATAAATAAGCAAATATTTGTCAATGTATCCGTGAGTTTGTTTGGTGCAAATATGTCTGCGGCAGGGTGCGCGTGCAAATATCGAAGACATCTGAGTTCATCGAGAAGTGTTTAGCCTCTTGAGATATCGTCGCGTGATTCCGGGAGGTGACATGGAGTGGATGGTGTGCTAGTATGTAATTTTACTAGCTGCACCCCGCAATTTTACCCGCGTGGTGATGAATGATGATGATGATGATGATGAAAAGTAGCATATGTGCTATTCCAGTACTATAATCTATCTCTGTGTCAAATTTCATCCAGATCCGTTTAGCCGTTCTGGCGTGATTGAGTAACAAATATCCATCCATCCATCTATCAAAATTTTCACATTTATAATATTAGTGGGATGGGATGTCACGGTAAGCTAGTAAATGTGTTAATGGTGATAAAAAAAAAAATACACCAAATTAAAAACTATCGAAGTGACGGTAGTATTTGGGCCGAATACGGCATATGCCGTAAACGCATGGTGTGTTCAGGCAGCAGTCCTTGAGAGCCAGTGAGCATTCTAGATCTTCGACATTATCCTGATCTTATAAGTGAGATAGTGGTGAGCCAGTAAGCATTCTAGATCCATCGTAATAACATTTTCGACCACATCGTCACTGACCTTCAAGTGAGTTAGTGGTCAAACGCTAGATCTATACAGTATACAAAAATCAAGGATATAAAAATGTAACGGCTCGTATCTAGTATAGCGCTCAGTGTACCGAAGGTTTGCTTCAAAATGATGGCTCGCAGGAAGCTAACCATTAAGACAAAACTCTTTTCATACCCTAAAACTTCACAGATTTTAATGATTATGATTATCATGATATTATAGAGGCTCGCAGGTGTTTACAGGGGCGGGCCAAATCCTGATGCGCGTTGAGTTCAAATAGATATTAGAAAAATGTACTTTACATTTGAACTCAAAAAATATTACATACTAATCACATTTTCAGAATTTTTAAATTTCTTTTCTTCTGGTGTGAGACACAGTTGAAGAGAATTTGTCGATGCATATAAAAAAATATGCTCGCTCGAAAATATTTTTTCACTAATAAATTAGCAACTAAATCAAATTTTGTTTGATCAGAGTTGACCTTCATGATTTATTCTCGTAAGTGCCATTTCTTAAAGTTTATTAGAGATGTAGAACCAGTGGGACTTTCAACCAAATAATCTGAAAAGACTCAAAGTTGTCTAAATAAGTAAAATAGTAAAACCTTAAGATATTGTCAATGTCTAGAGTAGGATGTCCTATAATATCGATATTTTGTGATGACGGGGCTTACTGTATCGGTTTATGGATAATGTAGCCAACATTTGTGTACGTGAAAATTTATGTAAATTTATTTAGCCTAGGATATTTTGACCACATTGAAATTGGTTCCACGCAAGAAAAAGTATAGAGAGGACACAGCCGTATTTTTACTTCAATAATAAAATTTAGCAACAGCCATTTTTTAATTAATGAAAGCAGTTAGGTCATTACTTTGACCTTTATTAAAAAGATTTTAATTATATTTGCTTTCCAAAAACTAGGTTTCATTTGCTCGCGACTATAATTTAAATATACGGCCTGAAATTTGAACAAGAGCCTATTTCTTCACATTATTTTCAGCTAACCTTAATTGTAAACCTCCAGTAATTTTAATTACGTAGAACTTTACATTATAAATGGATGTGCTCTTAAGTAATTAACCTGAAGTTACACCTGATTTGCTGTAACCCCTAACGACTCTACCTCAACCCTAAGATACCCTCACTTACTGCGTAGTTATTAATTATAATATTCAACGATTCTCGACCTTATTTCTTACTATGGTGAATATTTTATTGAAAACACGAGCCTTTTTGCAAACTTCTAAGTGCGTCGAAAACACATCTTACCGTATTGCCTTTAAGTAGAAAGTCGTTTGTTTGGTCGCAGGTGCCTTTGGTTAAATGGAAGATTTGCCAAAATGTGCGTGCGTTTGTTTTGGTTCTTATCTGTGTGATATATGGTTGAAAATGCATTTTCAGATTGTGAGTTTGGGGTCAATGAACGGCCACGTGGTTCTTGCAATTGCGCAGTTTTGAAGACCCCTGCAGGAGGTAACGACGTATGTTCTCTACCGAGTAGGGCGAAACCACCAACAGTAGGCTATGCAAGATATTTTTTCATGTGTTTTTTTCATATTACTAACTTAAAATTATCTCCATATAAAGTCAATTATTTTGCTAGGAACATCATAAATACTCATACTAAATTAAAATTTCATAAATTCAAATTCAAAAGTGTTCCTGGTTGGAAATAGTGTCGATTAAGACCAACTTCTTTTTATTGACAAATGTCACGTATTTTTTGGGCGAACCTTACTTATTTTCAAATAACTAAATATAGCAATATTTTTTTCTTCAAAATAAAATAGAAGGTTCCTAAGAACAAAACCTTCTAACTACAAAAGAAAATGCAGCTACCTTGAAGGGGCCAAAAATTTGCCCCATCCTGTATAATTAATACAATTCATATATTTTATAATTATATAAAATATAATTAATACTAAAGCAACAATATTACGCTTACTCCATACAAATGGCAAAACATTTATTAAATGGAACAACTTAAACTTATTCATTAACTACATTTAAAACAGTACCTAGACTGATAGATGAAATTTTACCTAGATGCAATTTTAGTTATTACTTAACTTGCATTAGTGTTTTAGGAACTAATTTAAATATTATTAAAAATATATATATATATATATTGTATGCTTCGCCACTGTCTCGCGGTCTAAGATGGCGCACGCAACCTTAGAGGGTTAACACAGGCGGCGATGTTATTTGCATAACTTGCAAATTATTAGCTCATTCGAAATGGACGTCTTAGTTTCACGTTGAGCTTATTACGGCTCAAATTGCTAAATTTCAAATGCATAGAATAGAGAATTAACTTTATCGTGAACTGTTTTGGTTTGATGACTTAATACAATATTTTTAATATGTTATAATTGTTTTCTGCCTATAAAACGATATTTGAAAGTTTTATATATCTAAAACTTAAACTATGTAATAAACATAATCTATAGCTAGACAATTCCATTTTACTATATTTATTATAACTAAACATAATTTGTTATAATTATACGTGCGGGCCGCTTCCAACAGGTCCTTGTGGAAATCAATGGGGGAGGCCTATGTCCAGCAGTGGACGTCCTATGGCTGAGATGATGATGATGATGATACGTGACATTATATGGACCTACAGTTGACAGACTTTGACAGTTGATTATCAAACATGGTGTAGTGTTATCGAAAGATGGTCACTATAGCTTGAATGCATAATTTGTGAGCAGTGTGATGATGTTGTAATTGATTGTAATGTTAAAAAGTGAATGAAATGCGTGTTACTTAGCACACAAACGAAATTTCCCCGTGTGATGTGGTGTGAAACAACACAATGGGGAAATTTCGTTTGCCTCCCATTTTATTGATAGTATTTTTATTAAAAAAAAATAGATAAACCCATTTCACAAGTAACTATAACAGTGTGAGGTAACCACACAGTTACAGTTACAATTAATTATTGTCACTTGCATTAGTTTTTTTCTAAGAAATTATAAGCTTGACAATTGTCTTACTGTTAATCTTATGTTAAGCGATGACGTGGTCTTGAATTTTGCACGCTAGCCGAGAAGGTATCTAAGCACTCGGGACTAGAAGACTCCGGGATGTACCTATCGAGAAACAGAGACTTGAGCAAATAGTTCCGATCCTTGGCAGTACGCATTAAGAAAGTGAAAGCAAAACGCTTTTTGGATATAGCGATGGCGCACGTACGTTGAGTCGACCTATGATAGAAAGGGGATGGTGTAATTATACAATGTAATTCCAAATCCTGTGCACATTCTTCACAGTTCATTCCGTAGCGTTGATTTTGGATCTTCTAGTGATTACGGATGATTCAACTTCGTAGAAAAAATCCAAGTGTGACTGAACTGCGGTAGAGAGCCATATCTCGTTTAGCGAACATAGAAAGCCCACTGTTTGAGGCCACATTTCAGTGACTTTTAATTAAAAACTTACTCCATGGTGACGGTACTTTATCTGGAATAAAAAAAATCTGAAAATGTCTGGAAAGTTGTATTATCGATTAGACGTAGACTTACCTCAATTATTTATTAAAGACGTAATAACTTATCTCATTAGTAAATAATATAAATTCTGAATTCAGATCCATGACCGGTAATTGTCGTAGCTACCCTACAGAAGGGCTGTATTTAGGTGACCCACATTTGAACGCACTCCACAGGGGTGATCTAACAAACCTCATGAGACGCATATCTACTGACAAGCAAATGCAGACGTTAATATAACGGACACATTTATTTTTGATTTGATTTTTGAATAATTATTCATTTCTTGACACAAGAGTGAGGGATCGAACCAGCAGCCGTCAGGTTAACAGCTGACGTCCCCACCGCTAGCCAACCGTGACAGCACTAGAAAAATACAACTCTAATTAAAACAACACATATGAATCAATGAACGAATGACTATGAATCCCATCCCACTAATATTATAAAGGCGAAAGTTTGTGTGTATTACACACATACATATATTTATAAGGTTTATAATGTTTGTTACTCCTTCACGGTTAAACGGCTGCACCGATATCAATAAAATTTGGTACCGAGATAGTTTAGACCCTATAATTGAATATAATATAGGGATGATGAAATAATTGCTGTTCCCGCAGGATTATCTAATAATGCAAAAACCTCTGTTATTCCTTCACGCTCAAACGGCTTTACCTACTTCTATAAAATTTGGTATGAAGATAGGTAAGGCCCTGGTATAACAAATATGCTACTTTTATACCTGAAAAGATACTTGTTTTAGTAGTTAAAATAAAACAAACATTTTTTCAAAGTAAAAATTTCCGTATAAGTACGTCTTTCAATGGCAGAATTTTTGTCTTTTCTTGGGTTTTTTTACTATATAGTGTCATTTAAATTAATAAAACGGTTAGAGTAGGTAATTATTATGTATTATTTCGTTTTAAATTTACTTATAGTATTATTGAAACACACAAATATCAAAAAATAAACCCAGTCGCATATTCGACATTATATTGTCTGTGGAAATCGCTTCTTACGGAGATTTGAAGGACAAGCCGGCGACTGGCAGAGGACTCTATTAGATGACCTAAGATCTAAAAAAAAAATTAAAATTAATTATGTAGATTTTATAATTATTTTTTTTAGTGTAAGACAGTGTAGTTACCGCGAAAATTTTCGATAGAAGAAAAATATGATCGCTCCAAAATATCTTTTCACTAATTAATTCGTTAATTAAATAAAATTTGGTTCGATCAGAATCAACATTCAGTTTTTTTTCAAGTTTACTAGACATTCAGTAGGACTCTCAACAAAATGAGCTGAAAAGACTCATAAATGTCTATCTAGCAAATGGCCTTAATAAGTCAGCTCGTCCATAATTTGTTGACCAAAAGTCTAACAGGCAAAGTGTCGCATCCCTTCACATTTTCAACTACCCACGTTACGACCAATTTTTGAAACTCATTTGATTAACTATTTCAAAGCCTATACACTAATAACAGTTTAACAGGCATTCAAAAATCAGAGCACTTCAAAGCGAATGGATTGAAAAAGTTGCGACCGTAAAATAAATAGGAAAGCACCTCGAGGCAGCGGCGTCGCGGCTACATAACCAGTTGTATTACTGCTTGAGTTACAAGTAGGGTTGCCGTAGTTCTAGGTTTTAAAAGTCTCGCAATTAAAAAAAAACCATTTTTGTCGTTTTGTTATCTTCACGATACTCATGACCACGATCTAACTTATTCTAAAAGTCGAGGTTATCCAAAATCATATTTTGATAATTAAATGTGCACGAATAGATACCGATAGTCTCATAACATATGCACTCGATTCGCAAAAGTGTAAATCATTTTATGTTAATTTTTGTGTAAAATGTTTTGTGAATTTCTTTTTTCTTTATTATACTACAAACTACATAAATGAACGATAAACCGTATTATAACCTAAATGAGATTTATCTAAACAGTCGGATGCCGAATGAACTGTTAATAAAATAAAACTAACAATTTCACAAAAGACGTGTCACACGGACATCGGCGTGTAAGGCCACGTACACGCTATATACGCCACGTGGCGTATGTGTACACGCCAACATAAATATACATACATACATTTTAATTCTTGTTATTGCTACGGCTCCTAAAATATTCCTAAGTGTAATAAGCGTTCCCTCCTAAATAAGGACAACAATGAAAGTTATAACTAATATGAAGTTGTTTAAGAACACTTCGCAAGGCCCAAAATGAAATTATATTACGTATCTATATAGAAGTGTTTCAAAATGTTCCTGGTGGTGAACTTCAGGGCGAAGCACATCTACAAACTACGTATTACGCTTTGTTTTGATTTTACTCAACTTAATTTTTTTTAATGGTTAAAGCTGATGTTAAGTAACGACGTGGTAAGGTTTAGCACTCAAACTATTCACTCACGGCTTGAAGGCTCCGGGGTTACCTATCGGGAAACACCGACTGTGAGGGCACTGGGCAGTGAGTTCCACTTCCTGGCAGTTTGAATTATAAAAGTGGAAGCAAAACGCTTTGAGCGCAATGGTGGTGTATCTACCGTGTAGCGCTGCCGTTTTGATAAATATAATCTAATGACTTAGCAATGTAGTGAGTTATTAATTATATATCACTAAGAGCGAGCGCTATACGGTTGAGAATGTTTAAAAGTTTCCATTGAATTATGACATTACAAGAGTCTACGGTAATCATTGAGATCGATATAATCTAGAATTAATATATTTCGGATAGAAAGACCCAAGTCGTGATGAATTGAAAACAATAAAAGGTTTACTTGGCATCATCTGTCAACAAAGTTTTTATTAGGACCTGTTTTATTTGATTGATAAACTTCATTTTCCAGATCATTTCATGCTAACAAAGGGATGTAACCGCAACGATAGTAATCTTACTTATTCCAAAAAAAATGATTGGATCTGTTCTGTTACAACTTTTACAACTTGTAAAACGACTCTGTCCCGTTATGGCCAGATCTTTATGTCCAGGAATTATATGATAAGTTTTTCTTTCAATTGACGTTCGGCTTCCTGCTAAATTACTTAATTTTATTGACATTCATTTTTTGGATGCGTAGGCGATCAATATGGACTATACATACGTATTGTCTTATCTCTGGTAGGCGGTGTACATGCTTAAAAATGTTTTAGTGATATTATCACTTTTGTTTTTCTCATTTGAATTCCTTTTAGGTCTCACATTAAAATTGAAATCTAGCTTTCAGGCCAAGAAGTAATTTGCTTTTTACTTAAACTGATATTATGAGTATAGTCATATAATATATAATAACAACTTTAAAGTATATCTTGGGTGTTTGTGTGCTGTAATTGTATGTGTCCATGCCTCTCGCGATACAGGGAATCCTAGTGCGGGGGTCTGAGTGTGAAACAAACAAACAAACAAACAAAATATAGGTGTTACTCGACTTCGAATCGTAACTGAAATTGTTAAAAGTTATTAAAATGTGTGATACGTTAGTTTCAAATATGAAAATGTATAGGTGATTGAAACAAGCTTCTGGTAGGTATTTTGCGTAAGTCACATAATGTAATTATTATTACATAGTATGTACCATTATTTTTGGAATTTTGTTATGTTTTCTATTTTTTTTTTTTTCATATTATTGGTTTGCGTTTGACAACTGTCTCACCTGATGTTAAGTATTATTTATGGTCGAAGATGATGTATGGTCGTTCGTAGGTATAATCGACTAGGCTTAGAATATAGATCATATATATTAAGTAATTTGGGGACCGGATTTTTAATTTGAGCGTGGTGGCTAACCAGATTGGCACTCGATAGTATTCTACCTACGTGGGAAGAATAGCATATAGAACAAAGCTGGGTCGCAGGATTAATGGAAATGTGCAACAAACCTTCTTGGTCGTTATGATGAATACAGAGGCATTATTAATATTTACCGTGAGAAGCGAACGCCTTGCTAGCACCTGGACCGAATACCTTATTAACAATCGGGTTGAAATGCTGTAGGTACTTTTTATTGATTCTTATATTTAATTTTATACTAGCGTCTCGATCTGGCTTTGCACAGGTAATATACTCGTAGAGTAATATGTGCTAGCATGTTGATCACACTTCGCATCAATCAAACGCTCAAATCAATTTTTTGATCAAATAGCATTATCTCTCTACTAGCTGTGCCCCACTCATCCGCGTAGACAACGTTTTCCTGCTACCCCACGGTAACCATACTTTTTCCAGAACTATAACCTATGTCCTATTCCAAGGTCCCATTTATCTATATATCAAAATGCGTCAAAATTGGTTGATCGATTTAGGCGTGAAAACGCAATGTAGTTTAATAACTCAATTAATACTATGAATTATTTTTATCCCAAAACTTATAGAAGTATCGTCACCGTAATTACGTGTGGCGTACGCTCCCGCTCAAGGCGTAATTTAATACGCTTCATATAAACGTAATACGTTTTCGTTACGCCCGTAGCTTACGCGAAATATGGCGCTGAAACCGCCGCGTAAAAAGATACCGTCGTTTACTTGTGTTTTGTTGGGAATCTGAGGAACATGGGAGGAATGCAAACTGGATTAAAATTTGGAAGAGATTATTAGAGACTAGCTGTGCCCCGCGGTATTACCCGCGTGGTGATGAAAAACGGTAACGATGGTGATGATGAAAATAAGCCTATGTATTAATCCAGGGTATAAGCTATCTCATACCAAATTTCATCGACATCGTTATAGCCGTTTGAGCGTGAAGAAGCAACAAACATACACACAAACTTTCGCATTTATAATATTAGTAGGATAGAATAAAAGTAACACAGACGGATTGTTACATCATCTTACCTAGTTTAATTGAAGAAGGTAATTAATGGTAGTGATTCTCGTATTCCACTAAACGAATATTACAATTCGGACATAAGACAAATAGATAAATAAGATAACAAATGATACAACATTGACAACAAAATGATAAACATAAGATAAATAAGATAAGTTCTCGTATAATTACGATAAAATCGAATTTAGAACACTTGCTGTACACTAGACACTTAACAATAACAACACAATTAGAGCTTTTTAATAAAATTGCGGGTAGTTTTAGGCAAAATAAATCGCCACTTATTTGGTCTCGACTAAAACTACCCACATTTGGTCAGAAATTTAATAAAATTCATCTAATATTAGAGATAGCGTTGTGTGGAGTTATATGAATTAGAATTTCAGCGTAAATAGATTACGAGCCGTTCATTTTGAAGAATTAGAGTGCATTTATCGTATTTAACAGAATTAGAGCCAATTTCAGTTTAATTCATATGTGTTTGCGAAATATCCTCGATTCATAGGTACTCATCGTCATTATCATCATCTCAGACATAGGATGACCACTATTGGCGCATCGAGCCTTTTCCTGCGCTCTTAGTCAGGTCGTCTGTCCACCTTATTGGTGACCCTACTATGCTGCGCTTGCTAGTCCGTGGAACTCCATTCAAGAATCTTTAAACCACAACGGCCTTCAGTGCTTAAGAAAATGTTCCCTGCCCACTGCCACTTGAACTTACTTATCCGTTGGGCTATGTCAATGATTTTCGTTCTTCTACGGATCTTCTTATTTGTGATTCGATCGCGCAGAGAAACCCCTCTCTACAGCTCGTTGTGCAACTTTGAGCTTGCTTACAAGGCCTATAGTTTGTAAATATATCTAGTTATATACAGTTATAACAAACTTATTACTTACATGTTATTTATTTTTAATTTTTATTTTATTTATAACAATCATATCTATAAATACAATTAAAAAGCGTGGGTCTACGCTCGGTCAACAATGCCTCCGCTAAATGCCGTTTGCCCAAACGTGCCCATTATATAGCGGCGGTGTTCCCGCGCTGAATGGCTGACACTTGCTGTGTCAAAAACCATCCAGCCCCGAGACCCCGCCCCTTTTTTCGTAAGCGCATATCTCTGCGATTATTTTTATAAGATCATGTTACAGCTATAGTTATAACAATATGATATAATGTGAATCACATAGCGTTCAGAGCACGTGGCATATACTTACCTTATTACCTCATAAGCAGTCGAACAAAAAGCGTCATGCACTCAGTTTTCCCGCACATATCCCGAGGCGAAGTCTCGTGAACCGGTATAAGTCCCGGCGCACACTTGTCAATTATCATTTGTCGAGACCGTACGGCTGCATCATGTGCGTCAACCATGTTGTGGATACGTCATGCAACTTTTTATTTGAATTTGGAAAACTTAAGATCTACAGTACCTAAATAATTCAATAAATAATTTCATGCTCTTTTGCTTTCAAAGATATTGTACCGATTCGGAGGTAATTGGTGTAGAATGCCAGCGAGGTTATAGAGTACCTCTTGAATCATACTAAAATATGATTACTGTCTGCTGAAAGCATCTTTTACTCATGACAGTAAAACATGTTATGCCAATTTAAAAAAAAAATAAAAAAAAAAAAATATATAATTTTTCTGTGTTCTAATGTATTTCTAGTATTGTGGTCTTATCAGGAACAAAAGCAACATTAAGTTCTTTGATTAACTTTCGTAAGCTTGACATATTATTATTTATCACACTAATACAATGATGTATTACTAAAGATGACGTATATTCATTACCGCGCGGTGCTCAGATTTTGTTCCTTTACGACATAAACATGCTTACTGCGACAGATAATACGGTACAAATAATATAGAAAAAATAGCTATATGTTTAGACTTGCGCTTAAAATACGCGTCGTAATGAAAATTACTACAAATGACTTAATTTTGCCGCCTCAGTTTCTGCGCGCTTGTGCGACATCTACCTCATATAAACATATAATATCAATGCACTAATATTATAAAGGCGAAAGTTTGTCTCTCGTTTGTCGTTTGTATCCTACTCCTGAAACGGTATAGGCTCTTTTATATCTTGAAAATATTGACGGTTCCTATGGCATGACGGGAAGATACAAAAATCGTAACCACGTAACATTTCACCGCGGGTAACACCGCAGGGCATAGCTCGTATAATGTATATTATCCGGTTTCAGTTACGTTTATAGTCGAGTATTTCTATTTAGGATATGCAGGTTAGGGATTTAGGTTTCGGGTATGTCCGATGCCAGTCATCAGGGGAGTCTACCCATCCTGCCAAATCGCGGTGACAACATAGGTCGAAACACTCGAATAATATTTTTTAAGTCTTCAAATATCATTTATATAGATAATGGTGCTTATAGTATACAATAAGGTGCTGAAGAATATCATAGATGGTATTTATATGAGAAGAAAAACTTTTATTCATAGCATACCCTCACTTTTGAAAAATACTATATTGATTTAGCGTTTGACCATTATCTCACTTTATGGCAGTGACGTGACGATAAGGTCGAAGATGTTATCACGCTAGACCTAGAATGTTTACTGGCTCTCAAGGACTGCTGCCTGAATACACTATGTGTTTGGGGACAGGTTTTCAAGCTTGAGGGTGGAAGCTAGCCTGGCGGGTTAGTGAAAGCCACCCAACTACTATGCTGGGAGTTTGATACCAGTGTTAACCTTCACCGAAAGCTTATACCGATAGTGGGGATCGAACTAGCGTCCATCAATTTGTCAGCCGAGTAATGCTATAAATGCGATAGTGAGTTTGTTTGTTTATCACGCTTTCATGCCACTGACTCTTTTTTTGTGATTTTAGACCAGAAATACATGGAACGCAGGCTGTTATCGGCTACTTTATTAATATTTATTCGTGTGAAACTTCAATAAATATATCTTAACGTGAAATAATCCATTTATTATTAAAGTGTATTTCACTTATACTAATATGTATGACGGCATATATGTTTATACTATGTGCGCATCCCGCATGGACTTCGAGTTTCGTCTCACCGCTATATAGCTACCGATTTTTTCCAGAAAAAAGTCTATGTTCTACTACGGATAATCTATCTTTGAGCCTTTTATCCAGATGTGTTCATCTGTTCTGGCGTGTTTGAGTAACACAAACTATACATACGATGCTATCGCATTTGAGTAACAACCGTCAGCCCATCCAAACTTCAGCATTCACAATTGTAGAAATATTGTAAAATTTTAATGATAACTTCATTTTAACAATCGTTTTTTGTTCGTAACGGACATTGTTACTTTCAAAAACATTAAATACGTTTTCGTTGTATCCCAAAGCAACTATTGATTTTTAGGAATAAAAATTAGCTTATGGATTAATCCAGGTTATAAGGTACCTGCATTCCGAATTTTATTCAAAGTGATAAGGCGTAAAAAGGTAAAAAAACACACTAACTGTCGCATTTATTTATTTATTTTTAAATGAAAGACCAACGGCCATCTTTACAATAAAACAACTTAATATTTAACAATAGGCCCTCACGGATAACTTTATAATAGGTTATTAGATAGGTTTATACTTAATAATATAAGATAAAATAATATTAGTGTAATTATCCTAGATTTATGAAAGTAATGAACTATGAACACAATCACACTAATATTATGAAGGCAAAAGTTTGTGTGATTAGATGATAGCTTATACTCTGAAATAACACATAGGCTACTTTTATCCCGGAAAAATATAGTTCTAGTGGGTTATATGAGGTAGCAGTAAAATCCCAATCCACGCGGGTGAATCCGCAGGGAGCAACTGGTAAATAAAAAACCTACACGTTGGTCTTATCCCCATTATCATTTCGTAAGTACTGAATTAAATCCCAGACTTTTCCACAGATAAATCCAGACGGGGACCGCTGCAGGATATCGACGTCAATACGTGCGAGATTCCCATCCGAGAGCTAATTCTTTTGTTTGCATTTCAATGCATTTCCTCGTTATTGATATATAGATTCTTGGAACTAGTTGACAGTAAGATTTATTTGTGTATTGTACTAGATTTTTATGCTATGTAGAATATTTTGTTCTGGTTTCTAGTGCGCAGTATCATTCAGAATAATATATTAATTCAGTAGTTGCGACATATATCATTTATCCATGGTACCTAATAGGTAGATAATAATTTTCATGTACACATTTTTTTGTCAGCGCAAGATTAAGAGTTGCAAGCGATCGAGTTACCATATAATATACCTGCAAAACACGTGACGAGCTTCCTCCGTCGGTATTTCCGAGTTGTTTGTTATTATACGTCACATTTATTATAAGTTATGTTTTATGTAAACTAAACTCTCTCGTTAATTACCTAGCTCAGCGGGGAGAACGTCGGCTGCCAAACTGACGGACACTGTCTTCCGGCGAAGGTAACACCGTTATCAAATTCCCAAAAGGGTACTTTCGAGTACCCGCCTGGCTAGCTATCACTCTCAAGTTTGAAGAACTGTCACCAAACACATTGTGTGTTCAGGCAGCAGTCCTTGAGAGCCAGTGAGCATTCTGTGTCTAGCGTGATAACATCTTCGACCACATCATCACTGACCATCAAATGAGATAGTGGTCAAACGCTAGATCAATGCAGTATTAAAAAAAAATGTAAAGCAGTTAATATTGATAACATCATGACGTTGATAATCTCTTCACGCTCACGTCGTTACAAAATGTATGATTTCGTTTCAATTGCTCGAATAAGTATGCAGTTTCTGCTCCACGAGTCAAAGTCAAACATAATCGTTAAACAGTTTTTAATTGCTGAAACTGGCTCGCGGCGGTTCCGACGGGATTCAGCTTGTTTCGTGCGCAAATATAAATAGTTCAGTTGTATACAAACACGTTACGCGAGTAAACATGTTAGTGGGTGCACGCCCTTACTATGGAATGCATGATAATCATTTATTTAAATTAAATGATATTTTTCAATAGTTTATAATAAGAAAATAAAACTTGATGCTATAAAATTGAAAAATACTTATTTTTCTTTGTGCATATAGCATACTACGTCTACTACTTATTTAATTATTTGTTATCATTTATAAGACTCTTTTTTATATTTAGGCTTTGTTCAGATCTCTGATAAATAAACCAGCCTCATACCTTGAGATATACTCATATATTTGTTTGGACATTGCTATATTACGTTGTTATTTCCATCACCAACATTTCCGTCTGAGGTTTGTCTGAAAAAGATCGCTTTTAGAATCCCAACCGTACTTTGGCTAGGTACCTGAGTGTTATTTTATTATTATACTTTTTGTGACCGGTGTGTCATAAACAGAAATAGAAATGTATTGTAAAAGAGTCGCTGGTTGATGACTCTAGTCATTTTTCGAATTAAATTCAAGATTAAGCATAAAGGATACCAAGTTGAGAGGATATTTCTTAACATGGTGCAAATGAAGGTAGAATCAAGCTAAATTGAACTCCCAATAGCTATCTCGAATGAAGATATAACTCATCTGAGCCAATAGTAGTATCGTGGCTTATCAAACAAGGTACGTATTTATGTATGCAAACAAGCTCCGACCAGGTCTAATAGGGTGACCATACAAATGTTTGGTAGTATACTAGTGTTTGATAAATACGGTAATAGAAATATATTTTTAGAAGTAAATTAGAAAAACAATTCTGTTTTGAAATTTCTCTGTTGTTGTAGACAAAAGATTTAGTAAGCATCCTTTATCAAAAATGTACCAAGGCACCAGTATTGCGAAACGACAAATTTACTCACATTCAAACAAATTTAGTGACGGTGTCGCCACCAGTGCATGCGGGGACGCGGTCAAAGGCGTGTACTAGTAAAACAGACACAGAAAGTAACAAATGTGGTGGAGATTACTCAACTAATATGCGAAAAGAAAATTGCAATGAAATAATGTGTGTTATATGTCCAGCAGTGGATGTCCTATGGCTGAGATAATGATGATGATGATGTAATGTACTATGTCAGTTCACTGATGTAAATAAAGTACCTACGAAACATTATCAACTTCACAAGCGGCCATACCAATAAAATAACAATAGAAAAAATAACATTTACACAATCATATCATTGAGGAGCCGATTTAAGTTAACACGGGAAGAGTAAATAAGCAATTTTTTTTGACAAATTGAATTGAAATTACATATGCGATCATTATCCCCTCAGAAGTCCCTCGCTCATAGTCACCACAGCGTCCGGTACAATTTAATGTTTCCATACTTTGTTTACATTTGATTCACCCGTTATAAATGATACGCGTCGAGCTTAATTTTAAAATTTATGATATGCAAGCCCGAATTATATGGGGAAATTTGCTATTAATTGAAACAAAAAATTGCATATGAATGGAATATTTCATATTTATTGATACGGCCCCAAAGGAGGCGAATATCCCGTTTCCCGGCATTTTATTTTATTAACAGGCATTTATGACGTAATTTGTGCATTATCGCCCGATTGTACACCGTGTTTGTTTTTATTTGGCGTCGAATGGAACATTCGTTTCGTACGCTTTGTGTTTTTTGGTTTTTGTAATTTATATAGAGAGATCTTTTAGATTTTTGGTTCGCATATTCGGTTGTTTTATTTTGCTCTCTGCAAAATGTCAGGATTTCGGAGTATTGCAAAACACAATCCGGGAATTCTGAATTTTTGCGTACAATTGCATGCTCTGCCACACACATGTGTTTTAAAATATATTTCATACAAGCTGCGCCCCGCGTTTTTACCCGCGTGCAATACAGTTTTCCCACTACCTTTCCCGATACCAGAAGTAACCAATGTGTTGTTCCACGGTATAATCTCTATCTTCATTCCAAATTTCATGCAAATCCGAAAACTTATCGCCCGTTCCGCATCCGTTCAGCCATTTTAGCGCGAAGGAGTAACAAACGTACAAACGACAAACATTCGCCCTTATAATAGTTTGAAAAAAAAATAGTTTTGGTTCTACATTTTGTTATTTTAGTACAGGTACATATTTCTAAGAATCTTTGTAACTGTTTGCCTTCCTGATAGGCTTGATGAACCTGATGAATTTTCAAGAACTATGGACTATATTTAGGTGAACTAAACTAGCATTCCTAAAAGTAAGTTTATTAAAACTAGTGCAAATTGAAACAATTTCAGCACACGTAATTATAAGATTTTGCTTTCAAAATATGTTGTATCCTACGAAATGATAACAGGGTTGTCGAATGACGACACATATATCTTTTTTGGTTTAATAAAATAAGTATGTATGTAGTACTCATTTGAACAAGTGAAAGAGACAATCTACACTCTGCTCCATAATCTTAAATATTTTATGTAAACAAAGGTTAAGGTAAGTACTGCGCTATATTTTACCAAAAGAATGTTTAATTACTTTTTTCTAAACGTAATCTGCTCCATTACAAAATAATATCAACACGACTTTATTTTGTAATTGAGCAGATTACTTACAGCATTATTTATTTTAACATAATTATTATCTGAACAGATAGATATTTTTTTTTATTAATAATAGAAAATATATTATTACTAGTTGCGCTCCGCGGTTTCACCCGCATGGACTACAATTTTCGCGCTACCGCAGCTATCAAACGGGAATTACACTTTTTCCGAGATAAAAAGTAGCCTATGTGTTATTCTAGGGTATAGGCTAGTTTCATTTCAAATGAATCATTTTCGAAGTTGCGTGACATTGAAATGAAATCATTTCAATGTCACGCAACTCCGAAAATGCATCGTCCTGCGGTGTTATCCGCGCTGAAATGGTACTTCACGATATAGTCTGTACCATATACTATCTATTGTGTATATATTGTCACTTCTCGTCATCTCGCGGGTAAACTTACTCTACAAAAGCAAATCCGTGATTGTCCAACACATTTAGGTTGAAACTCATTATCGGTAGGGCAAAACCGCTGAGCAAGTATGTTTTTATATCCGGGAAATCGCATGAAATAGAAATGAAGGAAAAGTGTCCTACCTTTTTTCAGGTCATATAAATTACCATTACATCTGCCGAAGAAGTGTGTTGGTAGCTTGGCGTTGTTACTAGTACAACGGCTAAATGCACAAACAGAGTGCGTAGCCAAAATGAGAAAAAATCAGCATACCCGAATGTATACTATAATAATACGTCCTGGAAAAAACGGGACTGGGAAACTATAAGCTTTAAATTCAGTCCAATCATGTCTATAACAGTATAGAATATAGGGCTTATCTAGTGTTTATATATGTGCAATTTATCAAGATTCAACATTTTTTTTTTGTCTGACATTCAAACCTCCGCCCTGGGATTTCCTGCTGTGTTGCGAGAGGCATGGACACACATAATCCCAGCAAACAAAAGTCCAAGACTCGAGACAAACACCTACAGTCCTACACTCTTCGTAGAAATGGTTGCCCCTGCCGGGATTCGAACCCTGGGCCCTGAAGACCGAGAAGTCATGTCAATGTCCACTGAGACACGGCGACCGTCAAAACATTGATATCTCTGTATCATCTTATAAAGAAATGTCGGTATATATTTGTTTAGCCGTATCTTTGATTAAGATTTAACCCAGATGAGCGATACTTAAAACTAATGTTATCGATGGAAAAATTTGGCTACTAGTGGGACCCACAAACCCACGACTTCAGAATACTGCACTATGAGAAGTGAGTTAAATTGTTTGATATTATGTTTGGTGCGTAGAAACCCTTTAATGCAGTTTTGAAAACCTACACGCAGCACCCCTACAGATATCGTGGGGTGCGTCAGGTCGTCGCCTTGTGACTATTTATGGGTCAATTACCGCCCCTTAATTAAGACTATACCTCAACCGAATCCAGCTTTTGCCAAGATTGCTTAAATAAATTTAAACTCGAGATTTCGGTTAAGCACTGGAGACGTTGCCTTATCGCGCCATCTCCGTCTGGGATGGCAAACAAAATGATAGTAAATCGTTTTTAATACTCTTTAAATTATATTGGTGAGATTGATTAATGTTCAATACGAACAGAAACATTTATGAACTGGCGTGAATCACGCAGTGAGTACTTTCGAAGCTTAAGCTGATCCTTTACTGGTACCATCCACTGTATCTCCGCCACTTTAAATAATCCTTGAATCGAAAAATATTAATAATACTTTTAAATTATTTTTTTCACCTGAAATCTAGCAGGTATGCAATTTGTCAAAAACTAGTAAATGTATATTATTCATACCACACGAAAAAATGACACAAAAAGGACACTCGCACTGAAGCCGAAAAATATCGATTTTCACGTTTCTCTCCTTTACTGAATTTTTTTATTTAAATCCCCACTCGTATATAATAGTGATAGATGATAATGATGATCAGCATCCTGATAAAATTCTACGTCACTTTACAACAAGAAAAAATATGTATATAATAAAAGCGGTGTATCTATGAAACTTGATTTTCAGCGGCGCGGCGGCGCGCGGCGGTGGCATTCGCTGGACGCAAATTTTGCCGGCCGCAGCTGCAGCGCACCTTGCGCGCCGGGTTTGGACACACCTTTAGTTCCACTATATTGAGCCACTACCATGGAAAAAAGGAATACAACACTTTTTTATTGCACCAGTCTTCTTTGGCAATAAGATAGTTTATATACATGCAGAAGCACAAATTCAGTCAATGAATGCCACCGTTAACAATACGTAAGATGGACGTGGAAGTAAAGGCTTCGTGCGACAAGATGAAATCGCAACTGAGAACGGCTTTCATGTTGTTGGCCGTCTGAACGCCGAGGCAATGGAGAAGAAACAACAAAATTATGTAATTACAGTGCTAATTTTCTAACACGAGGAATCTACATATGTATGCTTACATTGCATACATCTATTATTTACTACATACATAGGGCTATATCTTTTTTTCCAACATAATCTTATGTTAAATAAGCCGTAGAGGGTAGGTATTCAAAGACCCTCCTATTATCCTCGTAGCTTGACCCCGCATTATAACTGACCGGTTGACATCGCGCGTTACTTATCGCCGTATTATGCCTACGAGGGAACATTATATTTTGCTACTGAATAAGTAGATGCTCATGTCGGAAGGAGTTTGGATGTGGCATTTCCGTGGAACTGTAACAAATGAATACCTACAATAATTGGTGTCGTATTTTCGCTTTCCCAGTTTAGCTATAAATATGTAACCAGAAAAAGGCGATTTTTTACTTTAGATATACTTTGTTAATAATTAATGTTATAATATGCCTGTTACTGCATTTGTATTATATTAGAACATTAGTTACACACTTTCGTATATAATTATTCATTAGCAGTTTTAAGACATAACCACACAGCTATTGTACCTTAAGTAAAAGAGAAATAAAAGAAATAAATTACGTATATTCTGTATTGATTTCACGTGACTCACATTAACTTTGAAGTTATTTTTCAAACATTTTAAGCAGCATAAGTAGATAAGATGGAATTAGAGAGAAAAGCTAACTGATAGATAGATTAACAGATAACTCTTTATTGTATATGTTACGTTTAATTCAAAAAAAGGTATAAATAAAATATTTTATTAAATCATGAGGTATTTGTATGTTTTATATAACATCTATAACAATATCTTCAACATTAAATGCACATTTCCCGTAGGTCTGATGATTACATTGATTTAATACTCGTACCAATTCAGAAATAATATTTGGATCATCATGAAAATTCCGGAAAATATTAGTCTCCAATGCCACATCCAAAATCGAGACTCGTTAGCACATCCGTTTAAATTTCCCTCAAAACGTACCAAATATGTAGATGCGTGCTCATGATACGGTCGAGAATAAAAATAGGGATGGTGTGAACACCGCTTAAATCATTCTGTGATTTATCGCGGCCAGTGTGCTTGCGCCTTTAGCCGAGTGGTTTCAGTAATGTAACGCGGAAAACATGTTTCGCTAAAATATGATTTATTTATCATAACTGAAAGAAGATTTTAGCAAAAAAAGAATCACGGTATGATTAGCAAGTTTTATTTAACGAGGTAATATTATATTGTAAGAAATTTATGAACAGACAAAATTTCTGTCTGTATGTCGGAGGGGTAGACAGAGATCATGAATTTTTACTAGCTCATGACTCAATCATAGACAAATTGAAGACAAAAGCAGATTATTAATACCCACCTCGTACGTAAAGAATCCTCTAGACTTTCTCAGAACGTCTCCAATCTTCCCCTTGCATCTGTTCTAACTCGCTTTTTATACTTGCTCTGTCACTCTTATTTCATCCATCTTTAAGCGTCTAATCTTTGAGAAGTATAAGGACATTTTGTTCACATGTTGCTTCTACGAGAAAACCAATTGGGCGCTGATAAAAGGCATCAATTACATTATTAAGAAGCTTTAAACCTTGCATTCTGAAGAGGTGGAGAAACTTTCCTGCATATAGCAGATAGACATGCCGTGGTGACACCCAGCGTTCATGGATGAAGCATGGAGGATAGAATGATGAATTTTAAAGTTAGGTTATGTTAGGTCATAGTGTAGCTCACTGGCTACAGCATGACCTAATTGGCATTTGAATTATAGCAATTTCACTAAATTACTGGGCTAATAAAATCAGGCTCGGAGTAATGCCCGCCAGGGCAGGGATGCCCTGTACTATGTTGTTCTAATTTATCCTAAAGTAATAAGTATCACTGCAATGGTCATAGGACGGCGTTATCTCTTAACATCATGCACGTCTCGTTGCTTCTTTTGATAAAAAGAAATACTTTGTCTTGATGTAGATGTTATGGAAATATTTGCTTATATAATATTTGCTTTATTAAATATACTTACAAGGTCCATATTTCGTTTTGTTTACCTCATTATATTATTCGCCGTCAGAGTACCAACCTTTACATTGTATTCGTTTTATATTAAGAATAATTATTTATTTAGTTATCGTAGCAGAAACACTGTAATTATTCATACGACTGTCGATGACTGATTTGTCTTCGTGTTTAATTTCATGTAATAAACTATTTTTTAAGGTATCACCTGACTATCACCCCGTTTAATACTTGGTTAAGTAACTTCCAGACAGTGGTCTACGTCCGTGACAAACGACTTATAACCGAGTGGACTGGCGGACGGCAGCGGCGATCCATCATTGTTGAGTGCAGAACGAAACACGTAGATACAACTCCGTCTGCTAGATTAATCACCGTGTATACCTTGCATTAAAGCTGGCTATGCACGGTGCGATTACGTCGATAGCTCTTCGAGTCTAATGGTCCAGGGATGGGTGGTAGAAAATAAAGTCAGAAGAAATTCACTCGAAATAATAAAAAGCTGCAATACAATAGATAAGATAAGACGCATTTCCGGATTAGTGTAATCTTCCAAAAGGACTAACAATAGTGAATGTTTTTTTGTGGACCAGAAATTTATAAAACGCGACTACTCAGCGAAAGGTCAGGCCTCACAGAGTGCCTGACTAAGTAGATGCGAAGATTCCCTAAATATTTACAAGTATTTTGAACATTATTAAGTTCTATAATTTAATGTATTAAATCTCGTTTGATGATTGTCTGAATGGTAAGTCTGAGACAAGGTCATAAAGTATTTTTAACTCTCTTACCGACCCCCAAGTTTTTATCGCGATTATTTATTAGATATTTTATTTATTGACAAATATCCAAATAATTTAACTATCGATCATTGACGTGAAGTAATTTAAAGGAACTGAAGCCTCTGACGTTTTTATAATTTATATGGCAGAACAACGTTTGCCAGGCCAGCTAGTAAAATTATGTATTATTAGCTGTTTATTTTTAAGTTAATGTCCATTTCTGGGTTAAGTCCTCTTCAATATTCTCTATGCTCTTCTACCATTTTCCTAGTTTATTCAGTTTTTAGTTTTTTGATATTTTATTGGCCCATCGCTTGCTGGGGAGTCCTCTTCTTCTACGGTCGCTCGGGCCAGTTTCTGTATAATATAATAAATACATTATTATTGAATGCTCTAGCTGGTTAGAGTGATGGAACTATAATTTATAATATACCAGTAACATCTAAATTATGTAAATACACAGTTGATCGATATATACCTAATTTCTGATAGGAGGATAAATAATTTGCAACCACGACAGTTTAAGCTTTAATAAGATGGTTCAGGATTATTGTTAACACTCCTATCTGATAGAAAGACCGTAAGTTTCAACATTTCACAGCAGTGAGAACTTATTCCCCCCGGACCTCGTTAGCGATCAGACGTCTAGCAAAATTAGTGTCCGTTTATTTTATTTTGGTTAATTACAAAAATATTATCGTAAAATCTGTGTGTAAAAATAGGAGTTCATAACATCAAAGGAGCTAAGTAGCCCCACAGCGTCCCTCCACGCTATTGTGCTTAGGTACGTCCTCAAGGAGTGCCTACCGAGGCTGAACAAAGCAGCCATATTTTGTAGGTGTGAACTACCTGCGCCTACGGCGCTTTGGACATCCAACCACGAGCAAGCCCCGCCCACTGTCTTGGCTTAACACCTACTGGTCAGTAAATTTACTTCTTCTAACTTATAACCGCCTGGTACCACAAAAAGGTAAAGTTATGTTGGATATCATAAACTGGACATAAATATTCTCTTTATTTATTTGTAAATAAATATCGCAGACATCTTGAAACATTTTGGCGGCTGTTTTCAAAATCAGTATTAACTAACAAAGGAAATAAAACTCCACTTCTGTACATTGCTGGGCGCCTATTCCATAGGAACATTAAAGATGCCACTAAAACGTACTCCTCCCACCTCCCCGGGCCCCGGGTCGTCGGATATTACTAAGATAAAAGCTAAATCTGGCAAATCATCCGTACGATCCATTACGCGCGCCAATATCGACTCGGTGCACTATGACTCGGAGCCAGATCTGCGAATGACGTCGGAGAGTAAGAAAAGGAAACACGAAGGGGAAGAATGCACCGTTAACGCCATGAAAGAAATGTTTGATACGCTAACAATTAGCCAAGAAAAACGTTTTGACAGCCTGACAAAAGCCGTGGAACTTATGGCAACTAAATATGATGAATTCATTAAAAGAATTGAAACACTAGAAAATGAAAAAAGGGAAGATAAGAAATACATAACTTCTCTGGAACACAGATTAGAACTGTTGGAGAGGAAGGAACGTTCATCTGGTATAGAAATCCGAAATATCTCAAAAAATGATATAAAGGCGGAGTCCAAAATTGATTTGTGTCAAATTGTTCAAAAATTGGGAAAAGTAGTCAATGTTGAAATTCAAACTTCAGAGATTAAAGACGTTTATAGAACACATGCTCCTGATTCTCTACAAAGGCCGATTGTGGCGGAATTCACTACTGCAGTTATGAAGGAAAAAATGATAACTGCAATAAAGAGCTTCAACAAAAATAAGACAACAAATGAAAAACTAAACACTTCCCATTTGCAAATAAAACAACAAATAAAACCAATATTTGTTTCTGAAACACTTACACAAAAAACGCAAAAGCTATTCTACCTGACGAGAATTTTCCAGAAGTCATCTGGGTTTAAGTACTGTTGGACCTCTCGAGGTGTAATCTACTTGCGAAAAGATGAAAACCTGCCTCAAATTCGTGTGGAAAGTGAGACTCAGTTGGACAGGTTGCGTAAACAAGAATGACTAAGCGTAATAGAACTAAGAATTAGTAATATAACGAATAGTTCGAAACTAATTTATATCTTTTACAATGTGCAATTTAAACAACCTTACCTATTGCTAGCGCTTGTCAACCCTTGTTTGTTTACACTTGGTTATATATACATATCCCACACACATCTTACACTACATACCAATACTCAAAAACTACACACAAATACCACTATTTGCTTCATCACTACTTTGGCCATTTCATATATATATATTTATTCATTTTTAATGTATACTAGAACTCAATTAATAATATTTTTGGTTTACTTGAACAAATTTTATTATCAATGTATTTCTAAAATTTATGTTTAGTAATCTTACAGAATTGTCGCAAAATATTGATGATGTTACTGTTTCGAGGGCTTTAGAGTGTAGCTTGGAGGAATGTGGTCAGTTGATCGATACTAAAAGAAAGAAGTTTACTGTATTATCCCAAAATATCAGAAGTATTGGCTGTAATATGCCTGGCTTTGAGGTATCGTTATTGCAAATAAATACACATTGCGACGTACTAGTTCTAACAGAATGCTGGCTGCGACGTGTATCTGTTATTCCACATCTTGACGGATTCAATACTGTTTCCTCAAAAATAAACAATAATCAAAACGATGGAATCGTAATTTATATCAACCAGCAACTTAAATACAAAAGCGAAGAACCATGTTTTAATGAAGGAAATTGCGTTATTGTAAAACTTGATTTAGATACAGTTGTTGTTGCAATTTATCGCTCTCCAAGCTTCAAAAACCTTGAAAATTTTTTTGATTCCTTGCACAAAGTTTTATCAAATTTGTCTGCTTTTCGTAATATTATTTTAGTTGGTGATATTAATATTGCTATTAACACAGATAAGTGTGACGAAAATTCTTACCGGTACCTCAACTTGACTGCTTTCCACGGTCTACTCCCAGCGCATTCTTTTGTTACCCGCATCGAAAGTGGAACCTGTATAGATCATGTTATGCTTAAAACTGACCTCCCTGCATTAACTCTAGTATTACTCTCAGCTTTGACGGACCATAGACCCACACTCCTATGCTTAGAAAGTAAGATAAAACGTGATTATTTGATAACATCAAGTACCAAAATAGACTATAAAAAATTAAAACTTGATCTAGGTATTATCGATCTAAAACCTATTTATAATTCTACCGATCCAAATTTTATGATGACATACCTTATAAGACTACTTCAAACAACCATCAGTAACAATACCAAAATTACCGATTTGCCAAGAAATAAAAGAATTATAAAACCCTGGATGACACTCGGGCTCCTTCGTTGCATACGACACAGGGATAAACTGCACTTAATATCAAATCAATCACCAAATAACAACATACTTAAAGTAACGTATACAAGATACAGGAATTTTTGTAAATCTCTGATCAAAAAACTGAGAAGAGCTTACGAAAAAAGTTTGATTGATAAAGCGGGAAAAAATAGTAAGAAAATATGGCAGGCAGTAAGAGATATATCAGGCACAAGCATGATACAAGATATTTCAAAAGACTTACTACGTATGCACCACTCTCCCGAACAATCAGTCAATTTAATAAATGATTTTTTTGTTAACGTAGGGAAAAATTTAGCTGATAACATGAAGACAGATCGTATAGATAAGAGTAGCTTTGATTCAACGCCAATTAATTTATCTCCTCCGGTATTAGAGTCTTTTGTTTTATTTCAAACCGACAACGCCGAAGTAGAATCTCTTATAATGAATCTCAAAATTGACTGCTCGGTGGGATGGGATCAAATCTCGAATAGATTTCTTAAAGAACATAAGGAATTACTAGTGCCTCCTCTGACACATATTTTTAACTCTTGTTTTGAAGGTGGCATTTTTCCAACAGATCTTAAAAAATCCCGTATTGTTCCAATTTACAAGAGTGGTGACAGAGACCGTATCAATAATTATAGACCAATTTCTCTACTACCATCTATATCTAAAATTTTAGAAAGACTTATAAATAATAGATTAATAAATTTTATCGAACATAACAACTTATTCTCCCACAATCAATACGGCTTCCGAAATGGAAAATCTAGAAATGAGGCAGTACACGAACTCACTAACTTTATCACAACCAACCTTGATCGTGGGAAGAGATGTCTGTCTATTTTCCTCGATTTAGCTAAAGCATTTGATACGGTCTCTGTCCCTATACTAGTTTCTAAGTTGGAACGAATTGGGGTTCGTGGTAGGCAGTTAGCTTTGCTAAAAGATTATCTAACCGGAAGATTACAGAGTGTAAAGGTTGGTTCATACACTAGTGATGATATGCCAATAACATACGGAATTCCACAAGGGAGTATTCTAGGACCTACTCTCTTTCTAATATATATGAATGATCTGTGTCAATTCCAACCTTTAAATGGTAAAGTGATTTCATATGCAGATGACACAGCACTTGTTTTTGCGGCAGATTCTTGGAAAGAGGTTTTCATAGCTGCTCAAGAAAGCTTTAATAGAGTCACAACTTGGCTCTATGATAACTCTTTATCCCTTAATGCTGAAAAAACCAGTTATATTTTGTTTTCAATGAGAGACACTTCACCATTCCCGGAATTATTCATCTCAGCACACAATAAGCCATGTATTATATCTGATAATAAGTACTGCAAATGTAATAAATTAGAAAGAATCAACAGTATGAAATATTTAGGCATAACTATTGACAAAAATCTTAATTTCAAAAAGCATATTGAAACTCTGAGTGGAAGAATACGAAAGATTATGTATATATTTAAAAAGCTTAGACACATTGCTAGTCCTATATTGGTAAAACAAATATATTTGAGTTTGTGTCAATCACTCCTAACATATTGTATTTCGTCTTGGGGAGGAGCTTTAAAAACAAACTTGTTTAAGTTAGAAGTAGCACAACGGGCTGTTTTGAAAGTAGCAACCGGTAAACCATTTTTATACCCTACATCATTGCTTTTTGAAACATGTGATGTCCTATCAGTGCGCCAACTTTTCATCCTCAGTATCATTTTAAGACAACACAATATTTTAGAGTTTGATCCACAGCTATTAAGAAAACGTAGATTTTACAAAGTGTGTCATCAAACACATAATGCAAATACAAGTTTTATACGAAGATTCTGCATATTTTTGGGTCCATACCTATACAATAAGTTAAATAAAACTTTGAACATCTATCCAATGGCAAAACCAGAAGTTAAAATGAAAGTCACTAGATGGCTTAAAACTCTGTCATATAAAGATACTGAAGACCTACTTACAATCATTAGTTAGTCGGAGAAGTAAATTATAATATTTATATATATATATTATTATTAATATAGATTTTGTTCTTTTAGTGTATATTAGGCCATCATGTAGATAGGCAAATACTCACACACACACACACACACACACACACACACACACACACACACACACACACACACACACACACACACACACACACACACACACACACACACACACACACACACACACACACACACACACACACACACACACACACACCAATGGGAAGAGTATGCTCATGCATGCAAACTAGTATTCTTCTAGTGATTATGAGTTTATTATTAAATGGATACAAACGGCTATCAATGCCTCAACGCTCAGGGAAGAGCGCTGTATGCTGAAGCACGGGTGTTAAGCCTAGTTCAGCAGCAGATACTCTTGAATAAATTTGTGCATCTAAAATAGCCTAATATATTGTAAATATTGTAAACCTTTTTGTTGAATAAAGATATTATTATATTATTATTATATATTATTATTGGGATGATAATGTAATACTGATTTAATTATTACATTTCGTCGATCAGAAATCTCCCGCTCCCTGAATAGCCGGCTTTATTCCCGTATACGAAATTCGATTAAGGTCGTGTTTCCAAAGCGTGTTTTTGCTAACTTTCGGCGCTGAATCCAGGAAGCTACTCCTCACTCCATTTGCTTCATACCTAGGGAGGTAAATGATGAAATTGGTAGAGATTGATGAACTGGTTTTAACTAGATTTTTCACGCATGTGCTGGCTTTGTCTGCCTGTGTAATGATAATGGAGTGGAGTGGTAATGGAGTAAAACTGTTTCGCAACATTTCAACATGTTATAAATATATTTCTATTTTTATTTTATATTATAGGTTTAATGTTGACTAAAAACTGACTAAAAGTCCCCGAAACATCGAAAGCTCTTATCGGAAGGGTACCTTTGAGTACCCGCCTGGCTAGCTACCACCTTCATGTTTGAAAAACTGTCACCAAAACACATAGAGCGTTCAGGCAGCAGTCCTCGATAGCCAGTATGCATTCTAGGTCTAGCGTCATAACATCTTCGACCACATCGTCACTGATCATCAAGTGAGATAGTGATCAAACGCTAGATATATACAGTACAAAAAAAATCGGTTTATAATAAATTCTTTTTCATATAACTACCTTAGAGTTTATATTCCTGTATATAACTCTAAGCCCTTAACAATGATATTCTTAAATCTTAGAAAAGTTTTATTATTTTGCGAGTAGTTTTTGTGAGTACTAAATTGAATATCGACTTATTTTATGTAAAAGTAAAACATTTAATTTAGTGAGAGCTGGTTAGATTTTTCAAAAAATATCAAAGCACTTGATTGATCGGCGCGTGATCCAAATGCTAGCACATATTTGACTTAATGAATCGGCATTGTAATACAATGAGGTTATGCTAGCATTCTGAGTACGCTGACGGGCTAAAACAATTGAGGTATCTTTATATATTGGCAGAAGTTAGTGAATGTTTAGTTTTGTTATTAATAATTTATTTAATAAAATTTATTATTGGTTTAAACTAATCTGGACTCTATTAAAACCATATGGGAATTTATCCTTTTTCAGATAAAATATATCGGTATTATTACCAATGTCTTTTCGAGAAATCAAGTTCAGCCGAAAAGTCAAATATGTACGAGTATGTACAAATTAGAGTATGGTATATATGATAAAGCAAGCGAGACGGATTTTCTCATCAAAAATTAATACATGAAAAATTATATTTTAAATCGGTTTTGATTTTGCTGCCTTAAGTTATTGCCTATGTTAATCAAAGTTAAGTAATCCGAAAATTTCAAAATTTATATTATCATTATAGCATGTTCATCATCATCATCATCATCTCAGCCATAGGACGTCCACTGCTGGACATAGCCTCCCCCATTGATTTCCACAAGGACCTGTTGGAAGCGGCCCGCATCCAGCATGTTGATCTACTAAAACAATATTTTGTTTTAAATTGGCGCGTAGCGAGCTTAAATGTTATAGTTTTAATACCAAAATGGTATTGTACCTCTATTGTAGTTTGAGTTGAAAAAGCTTAATATTCCCAGTATTTATTTACGAAGTATTGTGCCAGTGGGGTATTCAAATGTCTGAAAATATTTTGATTTTATATTTTACTCGATTTTAACAGCCATAACGACAATACAAACACGAACTAAAAAACGCACTCTCTCGGCGGCTGTATCTTACCTGTCAAAATTAGAAAGTTGTTATTTACAACCATAACTTACTCAGTTTAGATCTGATTTTTCAACATTTTCGTGGAAAACATTGCAGAGTTATCAAAATTCACATTTCACAAGACACCAGTCTGCGGAGCTCATTACTCCAAACACGTCGGATCAAAAGGCAGGTCTACACTGTTTATTTGTGAACACGATCTAACGCAATGCAAATCAGTAGTCTAGATCTAATGATTACTTGCGAAAAAAAAAATTGTACATATAGACAAATTATAAATTCACTAAAGACTACACCACAAAGCTACTCAATACGCGCAGATTATTCTTGGTGTCTGAGTAATTTCTACAGTATTTATACAACGGGGAATACATTTCAGAACTCGTCGTCAACCTTACTCCGGCATCGTGGTTTTACCACTGCACCAGCCGACATCGCTTAAAAAGCTCATCCACATATTATTGACACAACATGTGAGTCATATACTGAGCGATTGTACTGATCATTTATCATTTTTGCTATACATCTGCACAATATGGAACGAGCTTCCTCTTTAGGAATTCTGGAGTTATCAGAAATAGCAGAGTCTTAAAATGAATAGGCAACGGATCGTAAGGCCTCCAGTGTTACAGATATTTATAGGTTACGGTGATCCCTTGCCATCAGGTCTATATGTAGGCCGCTTATTACAATAATGTGGTATTTTACTACGGGCTTTGTAAATAAGCTCAGGATCGCGCAACAGCCTTTCTAGGGGGTTTCTTTTCTTAACTACGTATATTTTATTCATTAAGAATAGGTATTCAAACAAGTTTTATATTTCCGTTTTCAGAATCATGATCTACACATAAGTTAAAGTGATAATCTTTTGAATGTTATAGGTAGTTGCAGGATAAATTATATAGTTTTTTGTTTGCGTCATGTCATAGTAAGAGCGTAAGGCACAGGCATCGTTACAGCTAGTAAACTAGCGGTAACGATGCCTGTGGTTGAACGACGAGCGGCGGTTTTTATACCTATAGTTTATGTATAGTTTTATAGTTTTGGATGTTGTTAAACCTTATGTATGTTGCGCATTGGACAACTGTAATACTTAAGGAATGTGATTATAATAAATAAATAGTACGTAAAGAAAAGTCTCCAATTTATATCACAGTGAAAAGCCAAGTCAGTCATCAAGCTATGTTACTGTCTGCTCCGTACAGGACCTCGCTGAGATGTGACTCAGTTCCGCAGCAGCTAACGACTGCACTCCCATATAATGACTAAAAAAATCACAGCGATAAGAGCGTTCAAGACTATCGTCTGTCGAAATCTCTTTCACTCCGTGTACAACCCGCCTTAATATTCATAGCTTATTTTTGCTTCGTGCAAGTGAAGAATTATTTCTAAAATCGAAGCTGAAATGGGGTTCTGAGCAGTCTTTGCGAAATTTTTATATTTTTTTGTTTCGCGTTCGGTTCTGAAAAGAAGTGGTTAAAATTTCTTTTATTTCGTTTGCAATATTTATAGCGGTTAAGAAAATAGTAAAATTTGGTATGAAATATAACGAAGGAACTTAGAAGGAATACTTTCGCTGTTAATGGTCAGTGATGATGCTGCTGTTAAGCCAGGTACCAGGGCATTGATTGGCTGTCAACAACAGGGGCAGAATTAGATGCCTGAGATTGGTTTTTCGGATCATTGCTAGGCATAAGGTGGCTATGGACTTCGTGATCAAGCACAAAACACAAGAACTGTAGACATGGCGACGCCATCTGAAGCGATGATAGCTCAGCGGGGGGAGCGTCGCCTGTCAAACTGACGGACACTGGTTCGAACCCCAACCACAGCTTGAGATTCCGGTGAAGGTAGCACCGTTATCAAATTCCCAGCTTGGTGGTAGGGTACTTTCGAATATCCGCCTGGCTCAAGTTTGAAAAACTGTCACCAAGCACATAGTGTGTTCAGGCAGCAGTCCTTGAGAGCCAGTGAGCATTCTAGGTCTAGCGTGATAATATCTTCGACCACATCTCTACTGACCATCATGTGAGATAGTGGTCACACGCTAGATCTATACAGTATAAAAAAAATAACCGCTTGGTATTTCTCTACGAGGTAAGATTAACAATGAGGAGATCGGTTTAATAATGAATGTCACCGACATCACAGGCAGAGATAACTATTGAATAACGGAATTCAAATGCTCTTGACTGGAGACTACGGACTGCCAAAAGTATGAAAGAACAGACGACCTGACAAAGACTCACCCTCCGGTGAAGCTGTAAATGCCGGTAGAGGCAAACAGCATTAGTCCGTTGGAAGAATAAAAAAACAAAAACAAAGTCTGAAGAGAAAGCTATACCTACGTTCGGAGACCATCTATTGTTTCCTTTTATTTATTTATTCTTAATTACAAAAGTATGCTTACAGTTAAAAAACCAAAACGCCTACTATGTACATTTTCCTAAAAACAAATTAAGATTACACATAATTGTCATTAAGTTGTCGATATTTACCGACCTGCTGAACCTCGTGCATAAACTGGTTCGTTTTGAGGATTTATAGTGGGTGCGTGTGCATAGCTGTGGATATTTCTGTAGCTGATATCATTAACATAAGCTCTTTATTTTTTAAATTAATTTCGTTGAATTTCCGATCTCTTCACTGGAATATTCATCCCGTACAAATCATGTCGTGACAATTACAAAATACAACAAAAAAACAATGATCAAATTTGGTGCAGTCGTGTACAATTCGACGATTCAATTTATGGACAGATATACCGATGTTGCATTGCCTTATGTCTGATCGACCGACGTTGTTACAGGAATGATGAAACAAAATTAAATCATTCCAATGGCAGTATAAAATTAAACCGATATAAAACCAATAGGGAAGCAACTAATGTTCACTTCAATGGCTCATGGCACATGGCACAAAAGGCTCTAAAATCTATATTCAAGAATCGCTGCCTATGATCGTTTAGGCCAGTCTTTATATTGCTTCTAGTGATACAATTTAGTACTTGGCTGACCCATTCCAAACATGAGGACAGTACTCTGTGCATGAAAGGACATAATATTCTTGAAACTCCACCGCTGTGAAGTAAATGTACGAGTATGTCTCACCTAGCAATATACAATATCTTTTTGGGAGCCGCGAGCCATAAATATCGTTAACTCTTTTTAAATTTTTTAGGTTTTTAATCATAGCTTACATTTGATCACTGTCTCACCTGATGAGTGTCGACGCGGGCTAAGGTGAAGCATGCAAGCTTAGAAGATACATATTCACTCGTGACTTGAAGACTTCAGGATTGTACCTATCGAGAAAAACACACTCAGGCAACAAGTTCCATTCCTTGGCAGTAAGCACTAAAAAAGTAGCAGAAAGCCGCTTAGTTCGTATAGGTGGTATGAGTAAAATATAGCGATGGCACTTTGCTGTACTTTTGATTAAACAATAATAAAATGGGGATGATGGAATTAAATTATGTAATTCCAGTGCATATTCGCCGAAATTGTATCCGATAGTACACCGACAGACAGGCAACTCTACACCGATGTTCAAGGCTGTGAAGTCTGCGTCTACGTTCGGATGACGTAGACATGAAAGATGACATCAACGGATCAATAGCCATGTATGAGAAGTGTTCTCTCCTTTTACTGCCATCACAGACAGTTGCCAAGCACACAAAGTATAGTGCACCTAGCTTAGAATTGTAACTGGTAACACTTTCCACATGCCAGTTCCCGACTTGTTAGGGAGAAAGTCAGTTTTTAACTGCACACATGCCTTCTGAAGAGCCCTTAACCTCCTCAGCCGTCAAGGAGGTTGCAAGCCCGCTTGCGATTACTGCACGCAACAGTTAGAAACCTCTCAAGTGAAGAGGTTGGAGCACCTGGTCATCGACGTGTGTTGTGGCTTTCACATGACTTGAAAATTGCTTGCAGGCTTTTTTTTGAAACTTTGTTACATGTTTTTTTTATGGTATATAGATCTAGCGTGGAATTCACGCTAGATCTAGAATGTCAACTGCTCGTTAAGGACTGCTGCCTGACCCCACTGCGTGTTTGGTGTCAATTTTTCAATCTGTTCAAAATCATTCAACAACCATAATTTTTACTGGGTTTTATTTAAGGTGAATTTAATTCAAACTCCTATGCAAATTATAAATTTATTCAATTAAGTATCAACTACGCAATTATGAATGTCAATAAAGCAAAAGCATTAACAATCTAACGCCACATTCTAAAATAAATATCTACACGAAAAAGTATTTTCCAATTTTTGTCTAACAAATTTTATGTTTGGTTCGATAAAAATGATTTATTGACGAAAATTGGACCAATAAAGACTTGGAAATTAAACGTTTTGATGTACGGCTACTAGGTGTGCTGAATTTAATTAGATTTCTGCGTTGATATATATTTTAAACTAGCTGCGCCCCGCGGTTTCACCCGCGTGCACTACGTTTTTCCCGCTGACTCAGTTATCCCACGGGAACCATACTTCTTCCAGGACAAAAAGTAGCCTATGTCCTTCTCCAAAGTCCCATGTATCTTTATACCAAATTTTATCTAAATCGGTCAAGCCGTTTTCATGTTATGTCGTGACAACGGAAAACGGGTTTCATTTTTATATATATAGATATTATTTACAAATAAAATTAAAATTCAGCGAGACAGTATTAGGGTATGGAAAAATGAGATTCTATACTCCTTTATATAATCTTTATATAAATATCAAATCAAATCAAATCAAATATTTATTTAATCAGGACTAAAAACAATACAATAAATAATGAAGAATCGATGACACCTGCATGCAGTACTGTAAAACTGTGTCGCAGATGTCAAAAACTTAATCTCTCTCTAATCTTTATATAATTTGTCTGAATTGGTGAGTAGAAACTGCAGTTCGCAAACCTCCTTCGTTATCCGAGGAAAACCACAGAAAAATAAAATTCAACTTCGAATAGTACGTTTTCGTCCAATAAGGCAGTTGGAAGTGTCACCAATTAGGAAATACTTCCGGCCCCAGACTTTCCCGCCATTTCAGTAACTTTTTTATTGGCTAGTTTTATATGGTGGCACTGGTGATTTTACTATTCAGCCCCACAGTAAACTCACTGGATTGTGAGGTGATATTTATGGAATCGTTTTAGAATGCCTTCTGCTATGGTTTATAGTTACGTATAAATAGATATCAATTGGTTATGGCATACTTTGGTCTGGAACAATCTTCTTATCAAGCTTGTAGATATGATGGGAAAATCAACAAGACTTTCCCAAATGGCGAGAAGCGACAATGCAATTTACGGATAAAAGCTTGCAATACCTTTGATTAATGCCAGAATATCCCGGTATTCCGTCGTACGGGATAAAGTGACTCGCTACGTTCCCCGGGAAACCCCAAAACGTCTGCACGTCGGTGCAGACGTTTTGGGGACGGTGCGGACGCGTTGATTACGATAAAGTAAATCACGCGGAGACATATTGCTAAGGGTGGTATAGGGCCGGAAAAATAGCGAGCGTCCCGTGTACAGTACGATACTGTACGAAAAATAAAATGTTCATGTATTATTTATGTACCTATATATCTATCAATATATATGAAAATAAATCCTTATTTCCCATAGTCACGCAATATTTTTAATTTTTATTATTCTCATACTAACTAGAAGGTTTTTCGAAAAGAAAAAAAAAAAAAAATTCTTAGAAAATGGAAAAATTTCGATAATTGTACAGTAACGGGAAAACCGTTGTCGCAACTTTTATATAACTATATATAAAGTTAATGATGTCTCCGATTCGAATGCATTTTGTGAGGTACCTATAGGAATCGTTGTATTCAACGTACTAAGCTAAAACGAAATATCTTACACTATGGAACGAGCTATTCGTGTACACATATCCAAGTATCTCAAGCCTATAAGAAAATAACAACAATTTAAACCACACACCGGGTGAAAAATAAGTATTTTTTACGCGGTGTGTGGTCTAAATTGTAGTTATTTTCTAATAGTTTGTGGTTTAAATTGTTGTTATTTTTTAAAAGGCTATTCTAGATTGATTACCCACCAGCGCACGTGCAATGACTGGTTGTCTGATGGATTACAACTGATAATATTCTCTTCATGCGAAGAAGTTCAGTTAAACAGTTAATTTACAATTACCCCAATTCATTGAAATACACCAAAATAGAGAGGCTAAACATTTTTTAAATTTATATTTATTTGAAGACTAAAAATGTGGTTCATATAGCCGAGACTATTCAGTTTCGAAACTAATTGAAATAGACAAGAACATACTATGATTATTTTATTATATTATACTCAGAATTATTTATATTAGAAGGAATCATCCAATTTTACAATACTTTAGACAAACTAGTTAAAATATATTAAATGTATTTTCACGTCGCAATGCAGCAAAATGTATTTGAAATGAATTTTCTTTTTTTATTATTAAAATGAAATTATACATATATAATAAATAAATACAATACAACAGCTACTACAATAACACTCTTGTAGCCGTTGCTAGCCTATAAATTATTGGATATTTCATCTTTATATATACCTAAATTTTAAACAAACAAATTATTTCTCATGTTATTATATCCTACTAATATAATAAATGCTAAAGTTTTTGTGTATGCGTGTATGTTTGTTACTTCATCACTCTGAAACGGCTACACTGATTTCGATAAAATTTGGTATGGAGGTAGTTTGTTTTAACCCTGGATTAACACATAGGCTACTTTTATCCCGGAAAAAATATAGTTCTCATGGGATAATTGAGGTAGCGGGAAAACCGTTATCCACGCGCGCGAAACCACGAGGCGCTACTAGTATTCTATAAAACGAGAAAATACTTTTATTTATGCACTCCGGATAACCGACTAGCCAAGTATATGTTTAGTTCGCTTGCCCTCTAGCCCATCACCAGGAAATTCCGCCATCTCTCGGGCCACAGTGGATCCCTGATTTATGTGATACCTACCCATATAAATGCAATCTGCTTAATTGCTATCAGTTGCCGACGATAAGTTGCTAGTGTTGTCTCTTGCAACGATTGATTCGGTGAAATTGGTGAAATCGATTTTAAATAACGCCTGGGCAATGTTGTCGTACTAAAAAAAATAAGGATAGTAATTGTTGCTTAAAAACTGTAAAAACCAAATTTTATAAGTTAGTTGTATAATTTCAATTTATGTATAAAAAAATGGAGTTGAATCAATTTTGAATGACAAGCAATTTAAAATTTATATGAGAATAATTTGAAAGTATATATTTTATTATTAAGTACTTAGGAAATTATGGAAGAATTTATTCGAATATAGTCGTCAAAGAATTTCGGTGGTTATTTTTTAACCTCCCCCAAGATACTTTTTTCAACTATATTATAAGCTGTTCCACCCGAATGCGCAGGGGAATATTTGAAAAGCTGTAAATAAACTTTGTTCATAAACTTTTTTTCATTTCTCTATTTTTGAAACAGCCCACGTACTCGTAATATAAACCACATCAAATTTTTTTGACTCGGTATCTTCTAAGCGTTACAGTTAATATATAATTATACAAACAATAAAATGGCAGGTATTCATTTTATATTCTTAATTTATAATGCTTATTCTGCTAATGCTAACATCTACATAAGCACTCCAAACAAGATAATAAAAATATGCAATTCAATCTGATCGTAAACGGCTAGTCAGCGTCAGCGCAATTGCAGCTACACAGCTACAATTGCGCTGACGCTGACTAGCCGTTTTCGCATATACACATATGCGATTCAATCCGATCGCAAACAGAACGGCTAGTCAACGTCAGCGCAATTGCAGCTGTGTTATCGCTCGCTAGAACCGTCAAAAGACGCGCGACGTGGTTATGAGACTATCGTTGCCTCGCAGGGTGTCACAGAGAAATGCAACTTCTGCATTTTCGATGCAATTGTGCAACATCACTTCTGACTATCAACTTGAAGTAGAACAATTGAGCAGGTATTTTATTTATGTGGCCGTCACATAAGTATTTACCTTTCTAACAGCAATTATAGAAATGCAACATGCGTTGCGTGTGTCCATTGAGCGAATTTATACAGATATTCTTATAGAAGCTTATTCATATAGAAATAAATTACGGGCTCTGAGGGATAACTGAGGTCGCGTGAAACCGTAGACCACGCGGGTGAAACTGCGGGGAGCAACTAGATCTTAATAAGATTGTTTTTCAAACTTTTTTTTTATATCGATTTTATGGTGAATCGAGGCAGTACAAAACGATAAAACATGCCCCTTCCCTACACCCGCCACCTAGTAGTGTATCCCCTGCTCGTGTGGGGTCTTAACGCTAAAAGTAATAGTTTTCCTTCGATCCTAGCCTGAAATACTGAGGTGAGGTGGCGCATACTAATAGCTAATGGGACATTAAGTATACTTTACGATTAACGATTTAAGAGCTATTTTAGAAATTAATTTATCAGCAATCGTTTTCTACGGTTTTAAAGTTGGAGTCTGGTTGCTGACGTAGAAGTTCAATGAAAAATGAGGAAAGATGTGATAAGCCCAACACATAACATACACTGTGATTTTCGGTTTACTTTTCGGCACCAAAATATCTTGGTTGAAGGTTATTGAGTGAAGCGATGATAGCTCACCGGTGAGAGCGTTGGCTGTCAAACTAACGGACACTGGTTTGATCCCCACAAACGGCTTGAGCTCCGAGTGTAACGCAGTTTTCAAATTCCCAGCTTGGCGGTAGGGTGCTTTCGTGTACCCGTCTAGCTATCTACTACCCACTCCCCTTCGAAAAACTGTCACAAAATACATAGTGTGTTGAGAGCCAGTAAGCATTATAGGTCTAGAGTGATACGATATTCGGAATATGTCATCACTGACCATTATGTGAGATAGTGGTCAAACTCCAGATATATACAGTATAAAAAATATGTTTCCGGCTTTAATCAAGTTTATATAGTCGATATATTTCGACCTAGGCTTCGAGATTATGTCCGATATCTATCGTGAGAGTTCTGCGGTGCGGGATGTGGGCGGCATCGGACATGCCTGAAACCTACGTACCTACATAGGTTTAACTGGAAATTCAAGTAAAGCCGGTAATATATGTAAATAATAAACAGTCAGTCATGAGAACTTTCGGTTAAAGAGTGGTAGTTTGAAAATTAAATTAAAGGTAGATTTGTGAGACAACTGAAATATATGCTAGTGCTGCGATATTGGTGTTTGCTATTTAACGATTTTCAGTGAATCATCATCACTATTATCATCATCATCACTATTATCATCATCACCGTCATCATCTCAGCTAGAGGGCGTTCACTGCTGGACGTAAGCCTCCCCATTGATTTCCACAAAGACTGGTGGGTTTAGTACCGGTGAGTTTAGAACCGGAAAAACTAATCCCAATACGTTCGCAATGTTAGGACACGGGTCAATCTGGGCTAGCGGATAAACTAGTGACCAGACCAATGTCAGGTAGTTTTAACCCGCCCATGGGTGTCCGACATGACCCAATGACAGTTATGCTAACAACTTCTGAGAACAATCGAGACTGATTTACAGTGAAACTTAATTATAACCTCCTCCTTTTTTAAAGTCGGTTAACAATTACTAGCGCTGCTCGGAATCACGTGACCTCAGATGGCTAGTCCGCGCCGCCCTTCACCCGCTCATTCGGATCTACACTTGATCGCTTTGCACTCTCCCATACATTCCTAGCTTTTTAATACAGAATTTCGAGTACTATTTGCCTACACTATTGGGGAAGGCCTCGCCTTATGTGAGGACTAAGGTTATTCTACCGCGGATATGATGTGTCAACTCTGTCATGATGACTATTTTGCGTAATCGCAATACTTCGAGCAAATAACCCAAATACAGTAATTGCTACTCCGTAAAATTCCGTATGTAACCATGATTACAAACTAATGACGCTATAACTGACGCATAAATTAAAAAATTAAACACGCAGTTAGTCAGACCAATTAGAGCATGTTATATTTAATACCAACCAATCAGAGCACATAATTATGTCTTGGCGAAAATTGCCATCTCCAATAATTAAATGCATATTTTAATTAATACCTATATTATTAACCCCTTACTCAAAAGGCGATGTTATTCGTTTCACCACTTATAATCGGGTTAGTTTTATGCTCCGGGGGTTTAGAAATATAGGTTTGAATAAAAATATGCATTTTATTATTTAAATTATGTGTATGTCAGTCTGTCTGTGGCGTAGTTCTTAAACAGGTAAACTAATTTGTATGTTTTAAATACCTATAGATCTAGATTTTGACCACTATATGACTTAGTTTTAGGTGACGGTGTGGTCACTATACCGAGAAATTAGATTGGCTAAATTGCGTAAACATATCTGTGAATTTTGCAAGTTCTACTTAAAATATATACACTTAATTGTATCTTCTGACCTCTTAAGATATCTTATATTTTGATAAAATTAAACGGCCTTCTTCATAAAACGCAGCGTTTACCCGAATACCTAGAATAGGTATTTTATTGTAACTACCACAACTACATAAACTACACCACACTAAAAACAAAATATTCGCCTACACTTCCCACCCCTTAGATCTCATTTTCCTATCTCGGATATCCATCTTATCGTGTTCCATAATATTACAAATCCTAATAAAATACCTGACCCAAAACTGAACCAACACGTCACAAAATTAACCGCTATCGATATATAAATCGAATAAACAATCGATATAATTACCTAACATCCCCCGTAACCGCACTATGGCATGTCAAACCTCTATACTGACAGCTTAAATTGTAAACTGTAATATTTTACGATCGAATAGAATATAACGGTCGCATTAGATATCGCGATAACTCGAATAAAGATCGAAAAAAATGTGAAATCGATAAAATGGAATGGCCCTAATGCTTTCACGACACTATCCGGTATTTCTATCCCACTTCCCTCAGTGAGTTCCTTTTTGGTTTTCGCGCTAACTTTTGGCTTCTTATGGGATAGATGCGGGGTTGATGTCTTAAGTAGTAAGTAAGATGCGGGTACAGGTGTACTATACGAAAAGCTTAACACTATTTTTATGTGAGAGTTGCTTTGTTTTGCCTAGGTATGTATTATGTAAGAAAGTCTATCTTGTTCACTATCACAGATCCACTTAAATACATTTAAACGCTCATACGTGGCTATATTTTTTACTTATTTGCATTTTTATAATCTAGTCTTTTATTGTTTTTTATAATTATTATTACGGTATTACTTTTCTGTTATTCGAATATAGAAAAGAAAAAAATATACCGTTTCTTATTTAGTCTAGTTTTAACTTCTTATTACAATAGGTATAATACAATTTTAAAATTTAATGTTTATTTTTTTATTAATTTTAAGTCGCGCCACGCGTACAATGAAATGTGACTATGAAATCACTGCCCGCGTATTTGTGTTGAGTATCCACTAACTTCTTTCCAATCATGTAATTATGGAATGTTGTACAAAATTACTAACTACGTAGATATTATTATATAATTTTATGATGTATATATCCTAAGGGTTTTCCTGATTAAATAACTTATGAAACCAAATTAGAGCAGGGTAGGTACTATAGCGGTATTTTGAGAAAAAATTTAAATACTTAATTATTATGTGAATGTGTGAGTGAATATTTTTGGCTTAAATAACCTCTTTATAGCCCTTATCGACACGACTTCCTTGGGCACATTAATTAAATTTTTAATGTAAGTACTAAACGGATTCCAAATGTGTGTTCGATGTCACAGATACATTTCGAGACCATATTGCTTACTTTCAACAATGATCATAGTTTCATTGACAAACGTTTCATTTGGAGTATTAAGTTGGGCAACGTTTATGTTGGAGTATTGAATATTTGGAACATATAGATATAAACAAATGTGTGTTATAAGTACCTACTATCGACATATATAGGTATTTAGGTACCTAGTTAAAAACAGATAATCAACATACCTTGAACTCATTTCGTGTACCCCGCATGACACAAAATACCTGTCTGCAAAACCCCTTTTGTTTCGTACTAAAATCGAAAAAAACCTGTCGTTCATTACGGAAGGGTGTAAGTTACACGGGGGCTGCGCAGATGGGGGAATTCGGATGTCAGTCGTTATTTTTTCGTGAGCTCTGACATGATGATGGGTTTTTACTTTACTTCACAAATTATAATATTTCGTTTCCGTCATCGGATCTGTTGTTTTCTATTTCCCATCTTATAAAGAAAAGGCAATTCTTTCACGTAATGGAATATGACGAATCAGGTTAGTGATGTACCGATTCGATTGCTATAACAAACCATCAATTCACTTCGCCTATAAACGTAAGCGATTAGTTATCGAATACGAATCGATTTATGATCGTATTTTAACAGACCAGCGCATTACATAAAACAGGTTTTATGTAATGCGCTGCATTGCATTAAAATAGGTTTGATTATTAACTGATATTAAATTAAAAATACTAGTCTACTAGTTAGTAATACTTAGTCCCTAATTTCCTTATACCAACATATTAGGTTATATAAGTTTTAGTTGTCTAACTTATCTTGGATTTTTATTCTATTTCTTCTAACCATGTTGTTTAATAATATATTTATTAAGTTATGTCATTTCAGGATGCTCGTTGCATATTATTATGTATTGCTTTGATTATAGGAAGTAGCTTAGCAGCCGTAACACAGGTGACCCTAGCACGGCTGCTAAAGGCCTTTTATATTGTTTTCACATACATATGTATTTATCTATCTTTATCCATGTATTCTAGTAGTGTATAATGTATGTGTAAGTGTTTTGTGCAAAATAAATAAATAACAGCGTAGCATGTCCACAAACATGGTGCCTTGTCCATTGTCTGTGGACATCTTGACCAAGATCGCAGATGCGCAGATATATAGCTGAGATGATAATGAAAGCAAACGAATGAAGTACAAATGATTCAAGGTCTCCATGTTACTAATTAATCCTGCAACATTTCAAAAATGTTGGTAAAGTATCTTTGAATGTATACCCCTTAGGATTTTTAATTTCTGCTGAACGTATATAAACCTGGGGGCACATGGGGTGGCACCGCGCTAACGTACTGAAAAAAGACATTTTGTTTTGACACAACGAGGGTCGGACAGTTTGTTGATTGAAATACGAAAAATGTTTCCTGTTTGTGGAAACATACTTACAACATAATGTTAGGAAACGTTTGTTTTTAGATTATTACTAGCTAGTGCTTGCGCCGTCGACCACGTTCAGTTCGGAGTTTTCATGGGTATTTATTCATGTAAAATTCTAATCCTTTTACTTTTTTTATTCTATGTGGCAATGTAGCCAGTATTTTTAGTAGTTTTGCCAACTGGTAGCGGCCTAAAGGTGTAGATTATTTTTTTATTTCATTCATTATAACTTTTAGACTCTCGCGAACACATTGTCAATAAATCGGAACTTAATCGTGTCAAAAACATTTACCCCACGTATCGTCCAAGTTACATTGGTCGTGGCCACGAGATGACAGGAGAAATGCGGGTAACAAAGTTTTTGAATCAATCGGTTTAATAACGATATTGTGATTAATAATTCTGACATCCTATTATTGAAAAAGAATAAAAAAATAAAAGTGGCCGATCTATCCGCTCCATTCGCTCCTTAGTCTGGGCGATGGGCCGAGAGATGGGCGAGTTCGCTTTGTGTTATTTTCTAGGCAAGATAATTTAAGTGACAAATGAAATGATTGAATTTATTCGATGTCAAAAAATGATCTTCTGGGCAGGCTTCGCAGATCGTGGATCCATCGCAGACCGCAGCATTACTTAACATCAGGTTAGATAGTGACCAAACGCCTGCCTATATAGTAAACTAGCGGTCCTCCCCGGTTACGCACGAGTAAAAAATTGTAAAATAAAAAATTGTAATAATCCCTTTTTAAAAAAATATAATAAAAATATAGCCTATGTCAACTGGGGATAGTGTAGCTTCTTAACAGGGAAATATTTTTTTCAAATCTATTGAGTAGTTTTGGAGCCTATTTAAAGCAAACAAACAAAAAATAAAATCTTTCCTCTTTATAATATTAAATAAAGACATATGCTGTCCGGAGACTTTTTGGAAATAATGACCTATTCTGCAATGTAGTAGTACATTATTTTATTTTATCAACAATAGTTTTCGCAGCGCAAGCGATGTAAAGAATATTTTAGGTAATTTTTTACACCTTGCGTTACATTATTTAAGTTTGGAGTAAGGATCCCTAATTTTTTGAAAATATAATGCTTATTATATTTTTTTTAAATAAGGAGTTCCTTACCCTCCCCTACGTTACCCGGGGATAGTGTAGCTTCCCATAAGTTAAAGATATTTTCCAATCGGTTCAGTAGTTTCGGAGCCTATTTAATGCAAACAAACAAATCTTTTCTCCTTTTAATATTAGTACTTCAAGATAAAAATACGGTGTAAACCTTTTCAACGCGATCTCAGATAAAGAAACCAGACCAATAAACCCACTCAAAGAAAGCGATGATTCGGAAGTGTGTCTGCTGTCAATCAAAGGGTCGTTTGTACAACTCCTTCCCCCGCCTTGAGCTTTTGGAGAAGGTAATATCGTTGGGAAATTTACTGCATATTTGTATTTTCCAGTACCCTCCTTGGGTTGGGTGTTTCAATAACTGTCACCAAACACACAGTGTGTTCAGGCAGCTATTAAAAAGGCAAGTCAGCCTTCTAGCTATAGCGTGATCATACTTCAACCACATCCTCACTAACTATCAAGTGAGATAGTACTCAAACGACCTAAAACTTCTTGATAGGTATTTCTGAGATATTTGCGATATATAAGCTTTGAATTGAAAAAAATCGAAGTCTGTAAATGAATATTTGAACGAGTATATTATTACATTTGTAGTAGCATCATTCATAGTGAGACGAGGGCTTGTCCGATGAATACTTCTTTGTTATAACTTCACAAAGGCGTGTTGTAACAGTATTGAAGTGCTCAACATCCTTGCATTATCCTTGGCCTTCCGAATAGGGACCAAGGGCATTTAAACTAACTCTGCTTAGGAACATCTCACTATGGACCGGTCAAAGAACAAAAATACCTATCTAACTCTGCAGATATGAAACACTTTTTTAAAAAAATATTATTATATGTTTGCGTTTGACAACTGTCTCACCTGATGTTAAGTGATGACGTTTTCTAGGATTTAGCACGCAAACCTAGAAGGTACCTATTCACTCGCGACTTGAAGACTCCAGGATTGTACATATCGGGAAACACAGACTCGGGCAACGAGTTCCATTCCTTGGTAGTACAATATCATAGTACCTACCTACGAGTTTAGCAAATCATAAAATTTCAAATACACAAAGTATTTGAAAGAGATTCAGTATATTGAATTCGAAATATGATAATAATGTAACGATATTTAGATCAGTGGGGCATTTGGTACACGCATCAAATTTATTTAATACTAGTGGTCCATCCTGGCTTCTCACGGTTACATGAGTTTCAGTAAGGTTCCCTATTTTTCTTGCCTAACAAATTATAGTTTAGGTATAAGTTAATATAGAATTCTAAAGGTCACTAAAGGTGACAGTATTTTTGAAATCTGTCTAGTAGTTTTTGAGTTTATCCGGTACAAACATACAAATCTTTCCTCGTTTTATAATATAAGTGTAGAAATAAAAATAATTGACTGCACCTAACCTAAAAATCTCGTATCACAGTATTTGCTATCGAACTCCTCCGAAATGGCATGCCTGAATTTCTAGAACTTTTTTCTGTAAGTATATTTATGTTTGGTAGGTCTGAGTAGGTCATAACGTATTTTTCACCCTCCTACCTCCGGTACTTTAATCGAGATTTTAGGGTTTGTTTTATAAACAAACATCAAAATAATTTAACCGTCGATCATTGACGAAAAGTAATTTAAATGAAGGGCCACTTAGACATTTCGATAATTTATATTGCAGAACAACGTTTGCCAGATCAGCTAGTAATTTACAGAATTATCAGCATTTTAAAGAACTAATAAACATAGCGCGATACTACGGTATTATCGGCGAGGTGTATGTGAAAATCTAAAAGTGATGAGAAAATAAACACAAGTACCTAATGGTAGTATAAATATATAGTTTAATAGCTAAAAGCCGTTTTGCGGTAACATTTTCAAATCGGTTCACAAATAGCGCTGTTCTGAGGTAAAAAACAAATAAACAACCAACTGAGAATCTCCTTGTTTTGAAAGTTAGTTAAAAATAAACAAAGCTAGAGGCTAGGCTTTCTTGACTGTAAGCTACACATTAATATAAAATTATAATACTCGTTTAAGTAATCACACAGAGCCTGATTGAATGAACGCGAAAAATACATTGAAAGTGAGCATTAGTTTCTTGCTCCTATAAACGGGGTAGGCGTAAACGGTGAAAACCTTTTAAATATTAATTATTTAACCAACAAGGAACTACATATACGTTAATATCCAGTTGTATTACAAATTTTTAATATTGAATGAAACTATAGTTCACCCATTGTTTTTTATAATTTATATACCTGCCTATGAAAAATGAAATACCTATTTCATGTTTTTAGAATTGCATAACGTAACACTATTCTAATTTATATATTGATCCGGATTCACAATTTAAGAAAAAACCAACGCTTGATTAAAAAAATCGATATTATCGGTTTGAGGTATGTATATCTGTAGATCTTGTCGCCGTCTGTGGTATCTATCATACTTGGCTCTAGCTGAAAGGATGATTGATTTTTAACAAGTTATTATATTTGCAATATCCCCAATATCACCGAAAAGTGAATGTTTTAGATACGTCAATTTTACGTGTGATTGATACAAACTAGGTGCACCTGCAATTTCATACGCAGACTATGGTTTTCCTGATACCTCAGTAAACCCACGAACACTGGAATTCGCCAGGATAATAAGAAGCATTTATCCATTCAGAATATAAACTCACCCAGATCCATTAAACTGTTCTGGCATGATTGAGTAACAAACATTCATCAAACTTTCGCATTTATAATAGTAGTATCAATGCAAAGAGAAATATAAGGTACCTACGCTCTTAGATCACGTCACATCAAAACTGAACCATATAGATACAACAGCCAAAGTACGCAAACCTAGTTGTTAGTTTTACGAGAGCTATTGGTTGGTTGTATCGGAAAACAGAGGCAGGCATAATTTATGCCAAAAAATTTTGTGAAAACCACACGAACTGTGCAACTGCTGGTCCGATTAGGAATAAAGCAAATTGCAAATTGATGCATGAACCTAATTTAAGCGGTCCACGCTCGAAGGGCATCCTATCTACCTTTTTAACCGACTTAGAAAAAGGAGGAGGTTCTCAATTCTTCTATTTTTTAATGTTTGTTACCTCATAAATTTCAATTGGGTGAACCGATTTTGATTATCCTTTTTTATTTGTAAGCTGGTGGCCATTTAAATTTTCATCAACATCGGTCAAGCGGTTTTTGAGTTACACTCCAATAACTGGAAAGTGTTACGTCTATGTAGATGACTTTTTTTATTAAAGGTGAATAAATCGGTGAATATACACAATGACAATTGATCCCGTGAGTAGCAAAGGTCACCGAAAAGTGTGAAAAATTTATTTATACCAAAAATTGAAACGATTTTAACACTCAAAAGTGTGAAATAACTTGTCGAAGTCGGTACCATGAGCACAATACTTTGATAACAGTTACTTTTGAACTATCATTGTATCGACTGCAACAAGTTATTTCACACTGTTGAGTGTTGAAGTCGTTTCCATTTTTCGGTATTTTTTTTAATAACATCATTGAGTAGTTGATAGCATTTTCGCTTCTACAAAATTAAAATTTTCAGTTTTAACTTTGCATCTAGATAGAGATTGTTCACATAAGTGAACAGAACTGTTGTTACCTATATAAGTTTAGTTACAGAGCAGCCACTTAACAGTTTCCCTTCTGCATTATTTATCTTTGCCCTAAGGACTAAGCAGTGTAGGTACTCAGTTTGCAATTCAGCCTTGCATTTCTTCGAGGACAGGGTCACAATGTGTTCCATTCACAAGTTACAAAGGAAATTCAAAAGTGGTTCGAAATTACGTCATATCCTTGCATGTTTGAAGGTCTTGCAAACTCGCTAATAGTTTTAGTTGTACCATCTATAAAAACGTAATGTAGGAATGTAATTCAATTGATAATAATTAGTTATGTATGAAGTCTTAGAATAGCTAAGCACGTGTTTTTTAGTGTAGGTTTATAAACGGTCCGTTAAACGTTGTTTAGGGCTTAGAAAAGAGAAATGCAGGCCTCAAAAGTACCAAAGTACCATTTTTTTTTGACAACATGAAAGATTCGGGAATTGAAAATTGCTTCCCCCCCTTTATTCGGTTGCTAGTAACGGTTTGTGGTTAGATTGATTGTCCGTTGATCTATAGAAACAGGCGGGGAAGGAAGGAGATTTTTTTTAAAAAACATCTAAGTGCGCCTATTTCGGGAAGGGTATTCCTCTATCATTTGCCGATTGATCAACTGAGAGAGATCTGAGGAATACTTTAGCAATCTCAGACAAGTCTTTAGTTTTAAATGTTAGCTCATGACGTGCGTTTCACCGGAGGCAATAACTTCGAGAATCTGAAACTGTAGTTTCTAAATCATTGCCAACTAAAAAAAAATTGGTTGTCTGTAAAGTCGGTTTACGGACGATAGATTTACGTGATAACGACATAATCATGTATGACAATTGACATTTGACATTTGACATTTGACATTTGACATTTGACATTTGACATTTGACATTTGACATTTGACATTTGACATTTGACATTTGACATTTGACATTTGACATTTGACATTTGACATTTGACATTTGACATTTGACATTTGACATTTGACATTTGACATTTGACATTTGACATTTGACATTTGACATTTGACATTTGACATTTGACATTTGACATTTGACATTTGATATTTGACATTTGACATTTGACATTTGACATTTGACATTTGACATTTGACATTTGACATTTGACATTTGACATTTGACATTTGACATTTGATATTTGTCATTTGACAATTGACAATTGACAATTGACCATTGACCATTGACCATTGACCATTGACCATTGACCATTGACCATTGACCATTGACCATTGACCATTGACCATTGACCATTGACCATTGACCATTGACCATTGATTGACCATTGACCATTGACCATTGGCCATTGACCATTGACCATTGACCATTGACCATTGATTGACCATTGACCATTGACCATTGACCATTGACCATTGACCATTGACCATTGACCATTGACCATTGACCATTGACCATTGACCATTGACCATTGACCATTGACCATTGACCATTGACCATTGACCATTGACCATTGACCATTGACCATTGACCATTGACCATTGACCATTGACCATTGACCATTGACCATTGACCATTGACCATTGACCATTGACCATTGACCATTGACCATTGACCATTGACCATTGACCATTGACCATTGACCATTGACCATTGACCATTGACCATTGACCATTGACCATCGCTGCTATTACAGCAGACGCATGGGGTGTGATCGATCGATTTAGTTGATACAAGGGAATAATATAATATAGCTATATATACATGTATATATATAGCTATATATACATGTATATATACATATATATATAGCGATATATATAGATTTATATATCAATATAATAACAAAATTGTCTAACAAATTTGAGCTTTATGGTGTATTGCATTAACAAAATGCTAGGCTGAACTTAAGGAGGAAAAAATTCGGCTGCTAGTAGGACAGTTCTGTAGTCGTGGGTTCTCCCACGACTTTTATATTACACGACGATTTTACAGAATACCGTCCTGTAGCTTTGTTCATCTATGGCTTAGATTCTAAGCTCTCTAAGCTAGCCACTCTAGTAGCGTCTGAATTTCTACCCCCCTTTGACATCTTAGGGAATTTTGTTCTTAGCGACATCTACCTTTAATTGTATGAACTACTAATAGGACTGATAGACCAACATTACAGTTGATATCGTATCAACGACAAGCTTTCTAATGGTGAAAGAATTTTTGAAATCGGCACAGTAGTTTTTGAGTTTATTAATTACAAACATACTTACATACAAATCTTTCCTCTTTATAATATTAGTATAGAATACCTGTGTATATGAGGGTTTAAATAGTTCTATATGGGATTTATATTCGGTTAGCTATCGAGGAGTTCTGTATCGGGGGGCTGAATAAAATCTATCATTTTGCCAAATTACATCTAGTGTTACATCTCTTTGATAAATGGACGTGGTTATTCATCCTAAAAGAATTTGACCCAAATCCACTAACAAACCGCCCGCGGAATCGTTCGCGCTAAAGTAGAATTTGTCAAGAAATTCCCTCGAGAACAGAATTTTTCCTGCATAAAAGGTTTCTTGCCTTGTTTACCCGGAAGAAGGTGGATGCACAATTTTAGAAAAATCGATCGCTTATAAGTTTTAGGCGTGAAAGATACAAAACAACTCGCTTTAGTTGGGCTCCGCGTCTTCGCCCGTGCGTTCTATCTCTAACAAATTTCATACAGGTACATTCTGGTGTTCTGGCGTGATGGTATTAACAATCAACCAAACTATTACATTTATGTAGTCACTAGCTGCGCCCCGCGGTTTTACCCGCCTGCACTTCGTTTCAGGATTATTTTCATTCAATATAAATTCATTATTTTCCAAGACAAAAAGTAGCCTATGTCCTTCTCCAAGGTCCCATCTATCTTTACACCAATTTTATCTAAATTGGTAAAGCCATCCGCGCGTGACGCCGTGACCAAGGGAAATAGCGATTCATTTTTATATGTATAGATAATCGCGTAGGTAAGATTTTGCTTACTGAAACAAATATTTTTCGACAAAACAACACTCAGTTTTGGATCCTACATTGAGTCCAAGGCTCGTTTGGCAGCCAAGAAATCCCTCGCAAAGGAGAAACAGTACTTTACACTGGAAAAACTGATCAGCTTGTATCAATCACAATGTTCGATCGTGTATGGAGTAGGTACTGTTCTCATTTTGTGTGACGGCTCGGATCAGCACCAACTCGAGGCTCCTCCATAGAGAGGCGATGTAAAAGGCTCTTCAACGACGACTTTCTATTCGAGACAAGACTTCAAAGCCTGTCGCACCGACATAAAGACGCTAGTTTATAGGTGATTCTCCCGGATACATTTCAGGAAGTGCGCTCTGAAGTTACATAATTTGATTCGCCTTTCCCCATTCCTTTTAAGAACGGCCAAACGGACTGCAATGCGATATCCATACATAGTAGACGTTCTGATTTGTCGCTCGAAATATTTTGCTTCTACCTTCATAGTGCGTAGCTAACGAGTGGAATTTATTGCCTGAATTGTGTTTCCACTTAGATACAATCTTCTTCAAGTTAGTCTTCTTCAAGTGAATAGGTAGTAGGTAGGTATCTTCTATGCAGGCTTCTCCATCCTCGTCGCCGTGTCATCACAACATCAACGTCAGGTGAGATATTGGTGAAACGTTTATTCTATTCTCAATAAAACAAACTCTTATATGTTCGTTCTGTTTACGCTTAATTAAAACTTTGATATAAAAAACAAACACATAACAATAGTATTACATAAATATGTCAACAGTTTTATTCAAATGGTGGTTAGTACGAGAGGACAGAGAATGAGGCCCCTTTTTATGGGGGAAATCGCTGGGTACACACCCCATCCCGGGAGGGATAGAGGGCCCCCGGTATTCCACCCCAGTGCCTGAAACCATTTACTGTAACTTATATATCTAAAAAATCTTTTTAATTTTATAAAACATATTTCAAAAACAACATAGTAATCTTTTTAATTTTATTCAATAAATCTGGTGCTACCCGTGTGGTCCCATTTCAATTTCATCAAAATCGGTCAAGCCGTTTTTGAGTTACACTCATAACTGAAAAGTGTTACATCTACTTGGATGGCATTATAATTGCGGTGTAGAAACCGGGGAACATACACAATGACAATAGATCCCGTGAGTAGCAAAATTCACGGAAAAATGTGGATTTTTTTTTACCAATAAATGGAACCGACTACAACACTCAAAAGTGTCAAATAACTTTCAAAGTCGGTACAATTTTTTGATAATAGTTACCTACTTTTAAACTATCATGGTACCGACTTCGACAAGTCTTAGTTATTTCACACTTTTGAGTGTTGAAGTCGGTTCCAACTTCTGGTATTTTTTTTAAAACTTACATTCGTTTCTTAAGATCCCTTATTAGTATTACCCAAAGTAGTTTCATAAAGTACTCTTATTTAACTACTTAATTATAACCAATATGTGTTTATTTAAGATCAGTTAATCTCAGAATTGATGATTCACCGCAAGTTCAATATATGCATAGAGTTATTATTATCCTATCAGTTGGTAATGTAACGTTCAATCTACTCGTTAATCTTATCGTTATAATTAACTGGGTTTAAGTACATAGGTAAGCCTTTATAGTTAACCTGCGGGCTTATTATTCAGGATTATGATGGGCTAGCTGATAGCTTAGTGTGAATAGAAATTGGTTGTATCGCGAGTTTATTTATATATTTAATCTGCATGTTAGTGTAAACAATGCCTAGAAAGGTCTTGCTCTAAATTTATCAATTATTATCATGACTCTTCGATTACAGCCATTGCCATAGCTTGTCATTCGATTTGAGATGGCTTATTAATTTTGGCCCATAGCTAGATAGCAGGTTTTAGTTACAAGTCAATCTAAATATGCACACTCACTCATCTACACACATACACCATCATACACACAAACACATTCACATGCATACTCACGCCCCACGCATACACATACCCATTCTAAATTGTATTGAACTAATGGCATATGCCATTTATTTATTATTTCTCACGCGACGGAAGAGTCCTGGAACTTATTTCACGGGCTTCAGGAGCCTAGTTTGGGAACCAGGTGATTCTATAATCATGTTTTTGTAAATGCCTTTGCCTGTATAAATGTTTAATTTTTAGTTTTAAACAGTGGTAATATACACTGATCGAAGATTTATCATTGAGGTAAGTATTTGGACGGGAATGTATGATATCTCATCAATATTCACGGTAGTTTCAGTTGTGTGCTCCAAAGCTATGAGGGTAAAATATATTTTTTACATTTTCAGGAGTCTTTGCTCGCAAATATAAAAAATATATTTAAAGAGGCAGTTATTCTAATATTAAGGCAAGATAACAATAGAACATTTTATAATGTTTTCCCATCTGCAATTGATTTGTCGTGATATCTACTTTTAGCTTACGACTCCGCGCCGTTTTGTACCAAATGAGTTTTAGCAATATTTGGTTAACCCAGATGTTATATAAATTAGTATAATTAAATATAATACTTAGCTATGTCCAAGGTCGGAAACCGAATGTACTCTCAGCTTCATTCCCTACCGAAAAGTGGTGGACCTTAGCGCTGTACATAAGCAAGTTTCGCACTTAGGTGAATACTAGGTAGGATCTGAGTAAACTAAGTGCCGTGCGCTCTCACAATTCTAATTATCACAAAGCTGGTATCGCGTACAGTTCCAGTACACTTGAGTGCAGACGTAAGCGCTCACTCGGGCCGGTCCGCTAAGTAGCCGCCACTCGGCGCGATCCGGCGCTAAGCTCATTTCGCTCGCTTCGCTTTTATAAAACTGGCTAAATTCCTACACGGAGCTCGTGGAGGTGATTATGGGAGATGTGGCTTATTTTGTTGATTTTTTTATATTTTACTAGCTGAACAGGCCACGCGTAGCGTTGGCTATTATAATAGTTTAAAAAATCATATTTACGATCAATAATCGAAATAAAATATATCACTTATTTTCGTTAAAGTTACGTGCCTGTGCGAGCCTATTCATTGCAAACAAACAAACAAACAATCAAATATTTCTTCTTTATAATATTAGTATAGAAGTATAGATAATGATAATCATAGATGTATAAAATGTAAAGAAAAATAAGTCATAACTAGTTAGGTTGTATGTTATATCTATAGTTTACCTAGCTTTTTGCGGGGAAAGGTAAACATTAGACAAACTCACATAGAAACATTGGATAACGAGCGTGTCACGCTTTTATACGGTATTTATATTTTTATTTTTCGAAAAACGTGTGGCTTTCGGCGACGCACGGGATTCGAGAAACCATTGCATTGGTGCTCTCTGAAAAAGAAAAAAAAAGAAAAAGAAGAAGGAAACGAAGAATTAGGAATACAACCGAAGACCAATGCCCAATATTTGATAGGTACACCTGAGGGTTTCCTCTCCTGTTCAGTGCCCCAATCGATTATCCATGCAAGTTAAGATAACGTTAACGTAACGTTGCTTAACTCAGCTAAATAGTTCAGATGGTATAGATACGCTCCGCCATAATCACGTCTGATCGAGTCCCTCTTAATATATTATAATATGTTTTGTTTGACATAATTATGCCACATCCAATTTTCTCATTATGTTGATTCTCACATCCTATCCCATCTCTCTCCGCGTCCGCAAGCTGAATGAAATTTCAGTAATTTGGTAAAGCGAATGCAAGGTACGGGACCCGAGCGGGATTTTCTTACAATCCATGCTTTGTTTTGAAACCCACGTCCAGTATCTGCTGACCTCTCAATTTCTTCATTTTCAGAACACCTATAACGATTTTTCACGGGTCTTTATGGCTGGTTCAAAAACATAGCTAAATTTCCAAATATGCAGTAGCTTCGGGACTTATTAAGCCAATAATAAGAGTCATAATAGGTTGCTTTTGCGCTTAATACTGCTAAGCTGCGGTTACGTTTGGACGGATTATGGAATGCTGCTGTTTTCGTTTTGATTATAAGGTGCCTTTTGTAGGTGTTTTGAGATCTGCTTAATGTTAAAAAGGTAAGTTAGTTTGATAGGATTATACTGCAGTACCTTAACATGTAGATATAGAATATGAAGTTTATAATTAGTGTTTACTTGATCGTAGCATTTATTGACTGTCTCACGTTATGTTCAGTAAAAAACGAAACTAGCGATATAACTGTAAGCTTTTCTGTAGATAACCGATAAGATCTTTAACTTGTTGGTCGATGGGCTTAAGACAGTCGAGTGGGTACTTTCCTTAAACATGAATAAGAACATTATACTTACATAACCAATACAAAAGCTTGTCAACATAACTAGAACCTAAAATCCTTACCGTTACTAATGATTGAAAATCATTGTCAAAATGAGGTGGTAATAGTTTACTGCTAAGCTATAAAAGATTGACCGATAGTTTGATAGGGGTCTGACGAATAGTAAAAAAGTAATTAGAGAAGCGGACCCTAAAAAGGACTACCTGGACACCACATAACCCATCGCTTAGCACGTGGCTACTCGTCAAAGCATCAGTCATTATAATATATTCATATCAAAGTCTATGACTTTATTTGAAACTATCCTAAAATGAAAATTGATCACCTTCAATCGCGGTCCTTAACATTTTTCCTCTCATAATCCCTTTTCATCAAGCAACCACATGTAAGGAGATACACGAGCGGTATCTATGGTGCCCTGAGGGAGCAGAGAACTTGATATTTTGCGAGGCAGCCCTTCGGGCCCAAGGGAAGGATTTGAAGTTAGCAATATTCGACCTCTCGACCTTTAAGGATAAAAAGGGCTATTTCCTGATAATCCCTTGGAAATATTATTTGATATTCTCTATAGGATGGAATGCTCGTAATAATTTGTTTCGTTTCAAATTGTTTTAAGCTCGTTAATGCCACTAAACAAGGTAGAAATTACGGTACATAACGATATTATAACATACACATAAGTATTTTTAAAATATTTAAATCGTGACTACTTGACTTGTCAATAAGAATATTTATTGAGTTATCTATAGGCTGCCAATAGCTAGTGGGTTGCTCAAATGTTACTGCAGTATCTGCAGTATTGTAATTAGTTGTTAGTATAGCATGATAATAATATAGTATATAGTATGGTAATATCACATTTAGATAATACAGACAAAAGTCATGTCCAGACGGGATTGATATTCAAAGAATAAATGATATTAAAATTTGGACTATGTTTATTGATTGAATTAATTGTTAATTATGATATTTTATGCTGCTTTTGTGCATATATCATCATCCACGGACTTTTGGAAGCAACCTGCAACTAGCTCCTACTTTCGTCATCAGATAGTCATTCCACTTTGTTGGTGGAACTCTTACACTGCACTTGCCAGTCAGTTCATCACTCGACAACGTTTTGACCCTATCAACCAACAATTTTGTATTTTGCAACTTCCTTATCTTTGTCTGGGTCTCCTCATCTGAAATAAGATTAGATTTCAAAGAAACATCCGATCAGAGCCCAAGCTCTTGATAGTTCGTTGAATCGCGACCTTGAGCTTGCAAATTCCATAATTTAAAATTCCAACCAGGACGGTTTTACGTGCCTTCAAAAGCAAGGGAGTGCACAGTTGAAAATGTACTCTTCCGTGCCGCCGTAAACTATTATTGTAACATCCAACCCACTCTATTCAATAAACTGAACTGTATCGAAACGAAATTTATATTAGTTACGAAACAATCTACCGCCCGGGGGTTGCACCTCGGAAAAACTATAAGCAAATCGCTAAAGTTGCCAACTATCGGCTTATCTTAGGGAATGACGCGGTACAAAAATGGACGTGCAGAAAATATACGAGAAATTTAATATTGATAATGTAGTTGAACTTAGAATTTTTATTTTAGTGCTGATTTACCATTTGCTCCTGTTCCGTACATCCCTACTGGTCTATTCCTACTTTTTATTTTTTTGTGGATCATATATTATGTATAAAGACACTTCAGTGGCTCTATTATGACAACTTTTAAGATGTACATAAGAGCTACCAATTCTCTAATTTACACTTTTTCCTTCGATAGCACGGGAAAACTTATTTTGGATGCTAGTCTCACACTTGTATTATTGAAAGACAAAAAATAAAACTTAATTATTTTTTTATTGCTGCATCGTCATCGAGTCCTCTTTCACTCAGTTGCATTTGCTACGAAATAAATGAATTTATTGTTTATTGTGCCGTGGTGGTATAGGCCTAGAATAGTACTCCCCCATCTCTTCTCGCGGGTCCCGTAAGAGTCGGCTAAGGGATCACGTACCAGGAGATGGGCAGCAGCGCCTTCTGAGGATTGGAAATCATACTGCGCTCGTCAACCCGCCTGCCAAGCGTAGCGAGTATTGGTACATCCCCCCTATATGGGGGAGGCATATGTCCAGCAGTTGACGCGTATGGCTGAGAGAAGAAGAAGAAGATTTTTTATTTATTTTGAACATTTGGTAAGCTAGTAAAAAATGGTATAATAAATCAACATATTTTTTTACACTTAAACTCCAGCGCTAGACTATATAGTATTCCCTGCTCCTCGGGAGGCATATACACATACATAAACATCCAAGACCCGGGACAAACACCTACACATATCGCATAAATATTTGCCCCTGCCGGGATTCGAACCCAGACTCCTGGAGACTCAGGAGCGACGGCGACCGTCAAACCGTCATTTCAGGGAAAGAACGTTCTTTACTGGGCTAGATCTTCCATTTTAATCTATAAGGAAGGGTTGGGAAAGACCTGATGCTGTTAACTTGTGTCCTATTAAACGAATGAATAACAATTTAGGTATAAAAAATAACGCTCTAAATGATAAGCATGACGAAACTCATATTAATCAGACATGAATTAGGGATAAAATAGTTTACCATATCATCGCCTTTTTAAAATTAAAAGCAACGTTCACTACAATACCAAATAGAGTATTCGTACGAGGATTTGAGTTGCGTCATCCAAACGGTGGGCCATTTAATATTTATACAACCTATGCGTATTCTTACCTTGCTCTTTAAGCTGTTAAGAAAATGTATATTATTCAATATGATTTCCAGTATTCTCATTGGAAAATGCCATATTGTCTCCACCTATGTGGGTTGAGGGTAAAGTATTTTTTAAACCCATTCAACAGGATAAGCCATACATATTATATGATGGTAGTACAAACAGAAAAGCTTTTTTGAATCATATATAACACTAGCTGCACCGCACGGCTTTACCCGCGTGGTGACGAAAAACGGCGATGATGATAATTAAAATAAGTCTATGTTCTGTATGTATGTATCCAGGGTATAAGCTGTGTCCATACCAAATTTCATCGAAATGGGTGTAGCCGTTTGAGCGTGAAGAAGTAACAAACATACACACACACTTTCGCTTTTATAATATTAGTAGGATAAATAAACTACCTAATTTACCAAGTGTCTTCATGGGATTGAGTTCCAATTGATTTAATAACATTGTGTTAAAGTTTAAGAATTACAATCCTACTCGTATGTCATTAAACATAGGAAATAGTAAGAAGGCTAAAAGAAACCCTTTTGAATTAGTGTAGTGAAGCACAGTGAAGTGACAGTGTCTTCCCCATTTTAGAGACAATAAGATAGCTGTTAATGGACACATTTTTAATTTTACTCGTATAGTAAATGAAGTCAAAAGTAAATTAATTATTAGCTTTTATAGGCTAGATTATAACAGGATGAGCTAAGTACGTGTACTCAAATTTACATTATTATTAAAAAAATAGATAAATAAATACATCACTGTATCCACAACCTTCTGGCCCATCATACAAAAGTTGCCATACCTGCCGTTGACAGTTTCGTTTCGTGAACTTTTCTTTTGTGCGCGCGGCGGGGCAAGTTGCCTCGTTATACGTTACAAAGTTCGGGATGCCACACTACGCGGCCGCTCGGTCGGCATTGGCGGTGTAACTTTTTTATTGGGCACAAAAAATGTGCGCGGGATCGAACTTATTCGACTGATTAATCTTTTATTTGGATAACGAGCTGGCAATACTGGCAGTAGGGAACTTGCCAAGACGAGTGACAAGACCAATTGGTTATTTTTGAATCGCTCAAAAAATCTTATGACGTACCGTAACTTCAGAGTATTATTATTATTATCGTACAAAACAATTGCAGTGAGAAATTAGATTTTCATTTTAAAAAAAATTTTGTAATGTTTGTGTAATGTGTGACTTTTGTCTCATTTAATGACCAGTGACGTGGAAAGCGAAGACGGCACTACGTTTGAACCTTAGAACTAGAATTATGACTGGCTCTCAAGGAAAGCTACCTAAATAGAATATGTGATGGCAAAGTAAATAGTTATTCGCTGATAATTCAAAAAGTGAGTTGAAATTCAAACTAAGATTTTTTTTTCGAAATTAAACTGATATAAGGTTTGTCTGTCGTTTGTCGTTTGTATGTGTGTTACTCCTTCACGCTGAAACGGCTAAACGGATTTTCATGAAATTAAAAATAAATATAGCTTAAACCCAGCATTAACAGATAGGCTACTTTTAATCCCGGAATAAGTACCCGTGGGATAATTGAGTTAGCGGGAAAATCATAGCCCAAGGGGGGTAAAGCCGCGTGGTGCATCTAGATATAATAAACAATCCAATAATCTGCAGGGCAATATAAAATGATAAAAGATTGTAGTTACAGCAGAATAAATAAATTAGTCTGACAGACAGTAGCCCCAAAATTAGTCTATGACTGTATTTTGGATGTTATTCTAAGTTGTTGCTCAAGTTCGAACATTTCCCTACAATACACCGGGCACTGTAATAATACATGTCCGACTGTCACATGCCTTCCGGGTTCACAAAGACATGATGGGTCCTCCTTGAACTTGAATCTATTCAAGTATGAGGAGAAGCCACCACGTTCAGTTAGGATCTGAGTCAATACGCCGGTGGGCGCAATTTATCTAACCGCACGGTAAGCCTGCACCGCGTCTGGGAAAAAAAAAATGTGCCTCCTGTCGTACCGCCAAAAGTCATGTTACTGACCACTGAGCTACGACGACCGTCATTACTAGCGGGTGATTACTAGACAGGCATGGTCACGCTTTCACTAGATTGTACGTAACGATCCGTCTTTATTTTTTTCTTCGTCTTATCCGAATACATACTTAGCTAGATGTCATAGACCCAAGGATACGTATATAAACATAATAATCTCTAGTACATAACGACAGACGTATCAATTATCTTGGGCATTTGGCTAAATTATGAGCCATTACCGTCGGTAATTAGCGCCGGAGATTATGTTACGGCCTATAGCTCATATTTATTGTTATTATGATAAAGAATGGTATAGAAACGGATACTTGCTTATTTTTCAAACAGCTTACGTGCTAAAATGGCAAGTCAGCCAAAATGAGTTGTAGTGACTGATTATAAAGGTGTTTTATCTTTTATTAGGCTTGGACATACATTACTTATGTCATCATCAACTCAGCCATACAACGTCCAAAGTTGGACATACGACTGCCCCATTGATTTCCGTAGGGACCGAATGGAAGTCGCCCGCATCCAGCCCTTACCCGCGATCATAAGTCGTCTGTCCACCTAGTCAGTGGTCGATCAAACGTGTGTAGTACATAATATGTAGAATATATAATAAGTATGTAAACTTTCCTCAACAGAAACGCCAGTGGCTGCAGCAGTAGACTCAAATAAAACTTCCAAATATCTCAACAGTGAGATTTAATTCTTGCTATCAGCATTACACGTTTTATACTTCCACTCACAACTACGTCCGCACGCGTCAGTTGTCCAGAGCCAAGAGCAGTTCTCACTCGCCCGAGCTCACGCGCCGCCGTCAAATTCCTACCAAGTGCTGCCAGTATGATTAAAATTACCGCGAAGATTAGGGAATATATAACGAAAACCTCACATGTAGTTCACGCAATTCATTTGCGTAAACTACTTGATTTTTTTTTTTACTATCCTATCTAGGTGATTCACCCAGTCAAATCTATGGTTTTATGTATGTAGTTTAAGACATTTCGGCACTACAGTGGACCCTCGGTAATCCGGCCCCTGTCTAATCCGGCGCCCCCTGTAATCCGACATGACAGAATTATGTTTGACAATCTTTGCTAATACATATAGATCACGCAAGTTTGAACAGGTCACAACTCATTAGATATGTAATTTGTCGGATTACAAGGTACTCTTTCGTAAAAAAATCCGGACTATAGGGGTCTTAGGCAGTGCTCTATAATCCGACAAATTCGATAGTCCGACACTGCCCTGCATAATGTTTGCCGGATTACCGAGGGTCCACTGTAATTCTGTTGATCACTCGAATTGGCTAAAATTCACTAAAATTCTTCAAAATGAAGTAACTACGTTGTATTTACGCTAATATTCAAATTCGTATAATTTCATACAAAGCTATCTCTAATATTAGACGAGTTCTATTATATTGATGACCAATTGCGGGTAGTTTTAGTCGGCACCAAATAAGGGGCGACTTATTTTACATAAAACTATCCGCAATTTCAATAAAACATTTTATTTTAATGTTGTTATTGATAATTGCCACACTAATTTGGACTTAATCGTAACCAGATAAGAACTTATCTTACTTGTCTTATTTTCCAGAATGTTGTTTTAGTTGAACATGAGAATTACTACAAATATATTACTATAATGTCTTTCTATCTCTTTATATCTGAGGACCTAGTCCAGTGCACGCAAGTCTATTGCTTATAGATTTTCCTACCTCACAAAAACACGTAAAAACATTAAAACGCAATCAAAAACGACTCCCATTATATTATAACTAAACATCTCTTTATAATGGAAACGAAGCTTCAATAAATCACCAAAATTTTCTTCAGAAGAAAACGATTGTTCCCGCTCTAGTGTGTTATCAATTTGGCAGTAATGACCCAATTTGGATTCAGTTGGGACCTCCCAGATAATAAAATTCATCATGGAACGTTTCCCGGGGCAAAAATTAATATTCCGATGATGTTACTAAAAGCACTGCGGAGATGGGGCCTAACTCTAAAGTTGATAGCGAACTTAAAAAAAATCATTTATATAAAATGTAAGATAATCAAAAGATTATAATGACCCATAAAGTAAAATTCACTAAAATTAAAATTCGTATAATTTCCAATGATGTTTTACTAAAGATGACGTATATTCATACTGCACGGTACCTACGTAATAAGTAATTATTTTTTTAAAGAAAAGGGAATAAAGTCGGTTGTCCCAAACAGACTTTGATCATCTGTACTTTTGTAAGATTTTCTTCGATATCACAAAAATTAAATAGTGAACCGATTTTGAAATGGGAATTGGGAATGGGACATTCTCTTTATAGGAGCTGTTCAAAATCTGTGAACATGGAATAAAAACTTAAAGTAGAATAACATATAAACTCCTCTTTTTAGCAGTCGGCTAAAAAGCAATGTACAAAAGGTCTGTTTCAATCCTTATAAGAGTATCAAGCCAAAAATAAAGTTGGATGACACCGCCGCCGCTTACTCTTTCCCCTTGCAGCACCGTCTCAGAACGGCTTCGATGAAATACTGCAAATTAAAATTATTTAATGAATCAACTTTATTGCTCTGAAGGATTTGTTTTCGGTTAATTAAGACGACTATTCGAGTCTTGATCACGCATTCAAAACTGTAAATGAATCACCGGGTGGTAGACATCTTGTACAGTCTCTATGGAAATAAACAAGTGTCATATTTACTTGCCGTGGGGTACCCCCCATCTCTCCCTGTGGGTGCCGTAAGACTCGGTTAAAGGATCACATACCTGAAGGTGGGCAGCAGCGCCTTCTGCGGGTAAAATCAACATACTGCGATCGCCAACCCGCCTGCCAAGCGTGGCGAGTATTGGCAACACCCCTCTAAAATTTACACGAGGGAGACATATTAATATGTCCAGAGGTGGATGTTCAATGGCTGAGAAAAAAAAAACTCCTTCTAAGTATTCATCACCGTCACCAGAATCTTCAATATATCGGCCGTGTAGGTGGTCCACCCAACGACCTCAGTAAATCAATGACTATGGTCATGGAGAGCTATGGCTCTCCAGCTATAGTTCTATAGAAAACAAGTTTTTTGTAACTTTTTTTTACTACTTAAATAAAATAAAAATATATTGGTATATTCCAAGGTAAAATTATTCTACGAAACTTTTTGTTTATGACAGGTAAGAATAGAGATATTTAGATATCTTGGTTAAAATTGGTTAACTTAACAGTTAACTCATGAACATGGCGCTGTGTCAAATATCGAGAAATAAAAACAAATAAAATATAAATATGGTACCTACCTTCATATGCTGATAATAAAATTAATTTTGAAGCGATGGTAGATATCTCAGCGGTAAGAGTGTCGCCTGTCAAACTGACGGACACTGGTTTCTATCCCCACTAACAGCTTGAGCTTCCGGTGAAGGTAAATTCCCAGCATGGTGGTAGGGTACTTTAGAGTACCCATCTGGTCATCAAACTCATAGTGTGTTCAGGCAGCATCCTTGAGTGCCAGTAAGCATTATAGTTCTAGCGTGATTATATCTTCGAACACATCGTCACTGACCATCAAGTGAGATAGTGGTCAAACGATCTAGAAAGTATAAAAACTTGTATTAGACCCTAAAAAACTTATATTACGGGTATTAATATAACTACGGATTGAACTGAAATTCCTATATGTAGTAGTTGAAAAATTTAATTTAATTCAATGTACCTACACCGGAAAGAATGCTAAAATTAAAATAGAATTCAATTCCGCTCATAACCCCGGTAAGTTGTTAGATGCAGTAAAACTAGCTTATCCAAGCGAACCCGGGCACGGCGGTACGTGCGCACATAAATTGTATCTAGCATGATTTAAGTAGTGTTAGCACCTAGTGCACACATTTTTGTTTTATTCCTCACATTATATTACAATCGCAATGAAAAATCATAATCTTACTTATTATAAATGGAAAAGTTTGGATCTGCTTCTTAGTCGCTATACTCTTAACAAAGTCGTCGTGGTCGTCACATCAGAAGTGGGGGCACGCTTGAAAATCCTTCCCCACTCATATTGTACCGCTAGCTTTCTGATACATTTGTGGAGTGGACCATCCAGAGCAGCTTTAACTTGGTCTGTCCAGCGCATGGGTGATCTGAGCGGGCTCTGGTGCCCTCCGCTTTACCCTGACCTACAGGCGTTCCACAAACATGGAGTTTGTGGAAAAAACAAAGTACAATAAATACAATAGATGAAAGTGAGCTAAGGTCCTTGTTATAATCGAGACTGTGGGTTGCAGTGGGAACGCAGGCGAGGGCGTCATTCAGCCGAGCGTAGAATGAGTAGAGCTCACGAGTTTCATACGACATCAACACATTTGCGAGGAATAAAGAAACAAGGTGTTGCTCTTATCATTAACTAATAAAGCAATTGGTGAACGTACAATTTTCAAAACGATATTGGATTGTTTTAGATGCCGATTTCACAGTCTGTGTTACATTGGTACTTGCCACTTCTTTAGTACTTTCCTGTTCTTCTTATGGAAACGTGGAGATGTGGTGTAAATGGGCAAATTATGGAAATTATTGGAAGAAGAAAGTAAATTAAAAAGTTTATCATTTTAATTAGTACTTTATTTTTAGCTGTTGGCCATCTGTGAAGTACCTACATATTTGTAATATTTTAATCAATTTTTTTATCAAGACGCATGAGGAGTTGTCCCTCACACCCTACCTGTAAACACCCGCAAGCCCCTGTAATTTATTCGGCAATTGTGGAACCAAAGTCAAAAAAACTTCCCTCCTTTATTAACATCTTGCGGGGATGTTTTAGCGCCATCTACCTTTAATTGTATGAAATCGAATTTTTTCCTTCAAATATTTGAACTGAAGTTCTGCCTAGCATAGCGTTAATGCGATAAAACAATAAAAATCTCTTAAAAGTCAAAAAAGTTTTGGCCCGAACCACCACCATATAACTCTTGTATAGCATCAGTTATTTTGGTGCCTACTATCTATCTGGTATTATCTGTCTACCTGGTACTCCTTATTCTTCAAAAAACAGAATAAAATAAAACAACAAAACATTTAATATTGAAGGATTTCTTTTTATATTTTATATGTACTTATATCTCAAATTCAGTCTTTTTTTAGTGCACGGGAAAAGATCCTAAATAGTGTCTTGCAGCAAACTATACACGCAGCATTTGTATTATATTTATTTATCAAAGCAAAATAATCCCAGAGATATAATTGGTCTGATATAGTACAGTGGAGATGATAAAAACGCGCAAAACAACAACTTCACTTAGCGATAGGGCTCAATAAGAAATATGTGAACAAATATGGCCGTCCACGTGCGCCAGCCAATCAGACACGACGCAAATGTATCCTTAAAAACAAAATGGCGGTACCTGTTTAGCGTTTCGTTCTACGTAGATTATCAGGAGTGCAATACCCTTACCGATATTTACAGGATTAGCGATTATCTACTTTTAGTTTTTTGATTTGTTATTCGATTTTGAATATGCAATTTTTGTGAATTATTTAAAAACTTGAATTTGTCTACCCGCCAGTACATTAACATACATTTGCCATACATCTAGCCGTACGGTCATACATTACGACAGAGTATAATGCGGCCATAACTAACTGTCCGGGCCACTGTCTACCCTCAAATCTGAATAAAGTTGCCGTGCCGGTGGATAACCGCATTTTTGATTTAACTTCATGGCTCTTATAATAGTGTTTTCGAAGATTTTTCATAAAATTATTGGTGTTTACCGCAGTTTTATCAGTTCAGTTTTATATGAAGAACGATGAGCCATTGAGATCTACGTGGTTCTTTCCTCGTTTTCTTATAATTTAGAGGTCTAGTTGACCGTTTGACCACTATATCACTTGATGGTCAGTAAAGGTATGGCCGTCGAATATTAAGGTTATGATGCAAAAGCTAGCTTAAATCTGCCACCGCTGGGCCATAAACCCTAGGGCTTCCAAGTTCGCTCCTCTAGGATGAAGCAGGTACCAGCTGTAGGACGCCACTGCTAAAGCTCAAGTTGTAGGTGGGGCTTGAACCGGCGAACCGTTAAATTAACGGACGCTGGTTCGATCCCTACTAACGGCTTGAGCTTCCGGTGAAGGTAACACCGTTATCAAATTCCCAGCATGGTGGTAGGGTACTTTTGAGTACCCACCTGGCTAGCTATACTACCCTCAAGCTAGACAAACTGTCACAAAACACGAAGTGTGTTCAGGCAGCAGTCCTTGAGAGCTTATATAGGTCTATCGTGATAACATCTTCAACCACATCGTCACTGACCATCAAATGAGATAGTGATCAAATACAGTATAAAAAAACACCTCGAGTCTATCGTTTCGAGAACAATCGGCTTTGATGCTTCGTCTTGCCGTTGCCGACCGTACCCAACCATAAAATGGGTTGGTATTTTGGTATTTCTTGATCTACTAAAAGCATGTAATTTTAAATCAAAGAGACACAACATTAAGTTTTATCCTAAAGGGTCTCCCTAGGAGTACCGACTGTTTAAGGTCAGTTAATTTATTACTAAGGGACGGTTTAACCAAATCTATTTACAGGGACGCAGGTGCTTGTCAGGGGCTTAAAACGAACGAGACAAGTGTGATTGAAGTATATCGTATCTTGTCTTTTGTATGTGTTTTATTATATACTTTATTACTTTACGCCGTGCCTTTTTGCCCGGTACTTACCCCCCAACCAAAAAAAAAACGGGCGATTTACTTATGTAAATTGAGAGATCTGCGTGTAATCTGAAAGTAGAAAAAGTAGTAAGAGAGAAAGAAAGAAGAAAGAAAATATATTTAGTAGTAGGTATGGCAGATGGTCGTGAATGTGTCGTTTTGTATTAAAAATTAACCAATAATTGATAACCTATTCATAATAACAACAACTAAACATGACTTAATTCAAAAAACAATCAAAGATTACTATAATAATATTAAAAATATGTATCAGAACTGGTGAACAACGACATATTGTGTAAATTTTAATAGTTCTTCCAAATCTTCTTCTTCAAATGTCTTCGTTTCTTCTTCTGGATTCAAATAAAACATTATCGTCTCGTTTTGTCCAAAATCAGCAATAATTTACGTCTTCCCATAGCTATTATGATATCCATTTCATGCAAAGTTTGACAAATTACGCGTAAAAAAAAAAAATAATAGTTGCTGGCCGGCGAAGAGCATGCCATCCGATGAATATCCGACTTATGGTGCAATACGACTGACCGCGCGGCCCCCGCGCATTCTGCGTAAATATGGCCAGTGGCTTGTGCAATTTACCACAACCGAAATAGTTGTCGTCATTTAAGTGACCAAAGAAATTTTTTTTATTTTTTTATTCTTGCCATGTTGTAGAACATGGTATTTTATTTAATGCAGAATCTTAACTTCTGAAGTTACTGCAATAACCAGAAAATCTAGAAATTGCAGTTAAATTATTTAACTTTGCACCCATTGCATTGGTCAATGTTTTAAGCCCCGATTTAGGAAACGGAGCATAGGATTTGCCAGAAATTATGTATTTGTCTTTTTTAGATATTCGGTTGCCTTAACCACTTATTTACCTTCGATCATATCTTCATCGACATGATCAAGTGGTATAGTAATCAAACTTTAGCTCTTTATTTAGATAATCTGATTTGCGCACCGGATATAATTAACCTTCACCGTCTGGTTTGCCATCCCACGTCTTCTGTCTTTGCTAGCAAATAACTAAGTAAAACTGGAACGAATTAAACGAAATGACTCTCGGTCGTTACTAGTTCAACTTGAGTCAATTCGAGAGAAGTGACTTAACATCAGTAGCAATTTGACCCGTAACCATCTCGACACTAAAGTGTTTGGAAAACACAGTCTGTCCACGGTATCAGACCAGATGCGATTAGATTGGAAAACATTCACTCAATTTCCTGCCCGAAAGGGGAGCCAGCGAGCTCCCGTAAGCACTTGGTACTGGTAGCAAATAATGACAATCCAATCTTGCTTCATAAAAAATGTTTGTTTTGTAGCTAGTTTGATTCAGTCATACATTTGAGTGTCAGTTAAAATATTCAAATTCAAACTTAAAATTGTATTGCAATATCTTATAGTACTGTAGGTCGTATTACAATAAAAATAGTTTATACTGATGAAATGATTATTTTAAAAAAAGATACGCAATATAAATCCGTTTTTCGTGTTTTAGAATAATATTATTTTATTGCGTCAATATTTTGTAGTCTTTGAGTTATCACTAGTCGGTTATGTTAATAATAAACTACTAAAATAATATAGAAGAAAAACAACTATACTTTTGGCGGTACTTTCAAGGCAAATTTTTATATATATTTTGTGTCTACTAATAGCAAAAATATATTAAGGAAACTATTTATATTGTGTTAATAGTTATATATTATATAAATATTAAAAATATCGACCAGTTTTGGCAGTATAGATGCACATCTCGCCACACCCACACAACCAGTTTCGCTTAGAGCATCCCGTGCGACAATCATCTGCGACGCGAATATCCGTGTCTAAAACTTCTAAACTTCACTCTGCATGAAGATGGGTTTCTATACTGGCCGAATACTGAAAAATAACAGCTTGGCGTGAGTGTTAGCTGGTTTAAATTTAAAATATATAAAAAGTCTTATTTATAATTTTATCGATATAAAATACTGCCAGTAAACGTATTGTTGTGAAAAAGGCCCAATCACACGCGATTAAAAATATTTAAAATTGCAACTATATGTTGTCGTGTTAAACTCAGACATATTTCTGCAGTACATTTTGAAATATTTTGATGCTAACAGTACATTACGGGATTCTCGCTGCACGGCTGCAGTCTGACAAATCCACCGCGGTGAGTAGCCGATAGTAAGACGTATATATTTGCTGACGCTACCTCGTCCGCAATCTAAGGACCTACGTTTTTAAATTACTAAGCGCCTCTTCTGCTGACTCTACAATGTGATTTATTCGATTTGCTCGAGACGATGTTTGGATTTAATTGATTCTAGATGAATTGGATTGATATTATGCATTTTTTGACAAATGGCAGAATAAAAGCTTCAAGTTACTAAACGTTTGCGAAAAGTGTACAAAGCTACAATCGATTTTATTTCATATATGTGACATAATAGATTACAAGGTCATCATCTTCATCTCAGCCGTAGGATGATCACGATTGAGCATAGACCTCCTCTTTGTTCTCCACAAGGATCGGTAGGAAGCGGCCCGCATCCGGCATCTACCTATGATCTTAGTCAGGTCGTCTGCCCAGCTACCCGGTTACATCTTACTCTGCGCTTGCAACTCCGAGGTCCCACAAGTCCTGTGATTGGTGCCCACTGCCACCACAACTTGCTTATCTATTGGGGTGTCGGTGACTTCCGTTCTTCTATGAAGCTCCTCATTTCTGATTTGATCGTCTAACCCCGAGCGTGGCTCTCTTTTTAGCTAGGTAGACTAATCTGGTGTGAGTATGTTAGATTAGAATGATGCCTGATACGTAAGGAATGTAGCTTGAATACACTGCCTAAGATGATAACTAGTCAGCGCAGCACTGCAAAGTTAGTTATTACACAGTCACATTAATATTATAAAATGTAAAGTTTTCTTGTCGTTTCTATGTCTGTTACTTCTTCACGCTGTGACGCGAGATTCCGAGCGAGTTGAACCGCAGGGCGCAGCTTGTATTTGATATTTTGAAGTAGAGACCAGTTATAATGCCACGCGTGTCAGCACATTGCAGTAAGTTTTTTGAGAAATTTGTTATTCTTGGCAATTTTATGATTGCAGTCTTCTGTATTGATATTCTATGTTAATTTTACGTGACTGTATCATTTATCAAGTGAATATTTTGAACTGTGGCTTGTGATATTATTTATAAATCATATCCCATAAATGATGTGATTAAAAGGTAATACAAATCATTTATTCAATCAACTTAATATAATTTACATATTTTTTTTCGGTTTGTTGCCCTCTTTTATGTATGGAAAAAGTAAACCGAACACCATTTACGTCGTTCGTTATTATATTATACGCTCACTATAAATGAAGTGTGAACAGCAATGTAATTAAATGTATTGCTTTCATATTTTGAGCAGGCTCTTAACATCTTAACTACTCTAAAGTTCGATAGAATTTGATTGCTAAGACAGGCAATTGCAATCGTTAAAAACAATTTGAGGTAAATTCACACGTGATTAATTTTGGTTATGATATTCGTTTTACCGTAAAGGATTTCCATGAAATTGTTATTAGCATCAGCGGTGGGGTGAAGAAAATGTTCCGATCGATTGGTACAAATATCGAAAAAAGTGAGTGATGGGGGGGGGGGGGGGGGAGAGGGGAGGAGGGGGGAGCGGGGAAGGGGTGTATTGTAATAAGGATTTCAGAACTTTGTTATATTCGTGTTACATGCAGTACTAGCAATGGTGATTTTCAACGTTCTTTGCAAGTAAATTTAAGTAAACGAACAAAGCAATATCGATATAGAAGTATAATTGCTATCGCCATTGCTGAAGGGATATCTGATCATCCCTTCAGCAATGGCGTAAACGACAGAATTGGTAGTGATTCACTTGTTCAACTAAACTGAACTCAAATTCTGACAAATAAAACAAGTTCTTATGTGGTTACGATAAAGTTAGTAAGACAAATCAATAAAAACACTCAAATTACCTAAATCTTTTTATCAAGATTGCGGGTTTTAGGTAAAATATGTCGCCACATATTTGAAGCCCACTAAAAATACCCGCAATTGGTCAGCAATTGAATAAAACTCGTCTAGTATAGAGATGACGTTATATGTAGTTATACGACTTAGAATTTTAGTGTAAATGCAATTCGTGCGTGCAATTTCATTTTGAATGATTTTAGTGAAATTTGGCTACTTCGAGTAATATAATTAGGACCATTTTTTTCTATACATTTCAAAATGGTTTTCTTCAAGAAAATCGTTCTGCTCGTTCACTGATTGAGATATTTGCCTGGGCTTTTTACCATAATATTTATCTTTTAATACAGGCGCGTATACACACAGGTCTTAATTTAGAATTTCTAGAATGGGTTAATTATTAAAGTTTTGTACAAAATTATGTAGATTGCGTGACCTAAGGGTTACAAAACAAAGTTGTTATCACTAGGCGCTCATCATTTTCTGGTGAGTTTATTATGCATACCTTCTAATTCCTTCCCCACGCACTTACTAATTTGTCTGTTTAATTATTCACATCGCTAGTACCTCGGCGAACTAACGTACCATAGGTTAAATAATAGTTAACACGTTACCCGAGCTATTGCGTGAAATCCTTCAAAAAGCGGTGTTTAACTATCATTAAATATTCCTGCGGTGGCACGAATAGCCACACCTCATTTTATGGAACCATTATGGAAATGTATGATACCTGTATGAACAGGAATGGGTACTTGATGGGGTGCTTTTGAAGGGTTCTTGAATTTTGTTCAACATTTTACGTCTCCTCCAACTCAGACTACAAAGTTATTCAATAAAATGTAGTCATAAATATGAGCTTCTTCTATTCTTCTAATACTTAAAGCCACGAGACCGTAAGTTAGAAATAATGTTAGGTTCTGAGCGTTTTGTATGCTTTGGTTTTAGACACCCGAAATAAGACGCAGAATGTAGTTAAGAGGCGTAATAAAAAATTGTTTAAAAAAATTTACATTTAGTCATTACTTTGAAGAAATCCATATCAAAATGATATTAAATACATTATATTTGCGTCAATTTGCGAGATTAAATGAGGAAGAATAAAGAAGAGGAGGATGCGGAAGAGAGGGCGGTACACACTGCATGACAGCTTGAAATAAGCTGTCATGCAGTGTGCACCGCCCTCTCCTCCGCATAATTAATTGACATTGGCACACAACATCTCCTGACGAGCGTCCTGAGGATGAAGGCGAGGTGTTTGATAACAGTTTTATACAAGAAAGTACTTAAACACCATGCTGTCTACTTGATAACGGGCTTGCCTTCACTGGTAGCTCAAGGCTTTATTTGGGATTGAACCAGCGTCCGTCAGGTTGACAAGCGACGCTTCCACCGTTATCATCGCTTCTCAATTACTAATGTGAAGTGTAGGACCAGATGGAAACTCAACTATGTAGATATGCGTATATCTAAATCTCTCTCTCTCGTATATCTCTATCTCATCTATATATATATATAATAATGCTTTGCTGGCCGCTTATATAGATGGAATGGGGAAGGAGGAATTAAATTATGTAGCTGTAGCGCACACTCCTCAATTCCGGATCCGGATAAAATAGCGACTTAACGTCGGTATTCTAAGCCTGAAGTATTGTCTCAACTAGTCTACAGCCATGAGGTTTTTAGCTGATATCGAAATGATGTAGGTACGAGACTATTGTACGTAGTTCCATGTATAAAGTTAGTATTCCAGGTAGGTACCACGTTTATTTATAGAATGAAAATACAATACTTGCATGCTGATAATACATATACATTTTCCTCAAAATAATGATTTGTTTAAAATCAGATAAAAGTTAAAATAAATTCGTTCAAAGCATGTTCATGTGTTAGGTATATTGTTTAAACAGTGCCTGGTTAACTGTATGTTGTCAACCAATTTATGTGTTTGTTTATAAGAGTGGGCCAGTGATGTCCTTAATTAATTAAAAAACAAGATCTTATTTGGCCTATTTCCTTATATAAGGCCTTATATACCAAGATGATAAGGTTTCTTTCTAACTTGCGTGGTTTATTTTAGACCGTATCTGTTGCATGGCTAAGGGGCAGGTTGTGATTGTAAATAAATAGTCAAATTAAAGAGGAAAAAGTTGTTTAACTTGAAATTCTTACGTGTATCAAACACTTGTAAAATAAGAGTTTTATGGTTTATTGCATTAACAACATGCTAGGCGGAACTTATGTTCAAATTATTTGAAGGAAAAATTTGGATGCCTCGGACTTTAACCCACGACTACAGAATACCGTCCTGTCCCACTGACAGCCAAATTTTTTCCTACAAAAAATTAGAACTTATAAAAATAACTTCCTAAATAATCCTAATTGGTATGGTCCTGAAAAAAAAACATTACATCAAATGGACCATGGGCATTACGACGCAAATAATTAATCATTATGTTATAAGTAATATAATACTTTTGTTTTTATATTAACTTACTGACGTAACGTGAGGTCATTATCGACAAATTGTTGTGTCTTGTAGGGATGGGCAAATGGAAAAAAAATATCGATATTTATCGTATCGATATTTTTCAAATATATCGATATATATCACCCAAGAAATATCGATATTTCGATATATCGATATTTTTTGCCCAATTTGCAATTATTTATAAAAATTGCCTAAATTATCGAAATTTTAAAGCAAACACACATCTGGCTGTTTCAACATAAGCTTTAATATTTTAAAAAAAAAAATTCGAATTGCTTGACATAAAAAAAGAAAAAAAAAAAAACATTATTCAAACCAGTATCAACATCTTTAGTCGCATTGGTAGACTTCGGTTTCTTTCGATGAATTTTGTATGTCTACCATTTGTAAATAAGCAAAATGGTGCTTCGTTTTTAAATGTGTTGCCAAATTTGTAGTGTTTCCACAAGTTTTATACGTTTTACCGCACAAGTTGCAAGAAACAGGTTCTATGTTCCCACTTTTTTTAAAGACCTTCCATACAGCAGACATGATATTTAACATAAATACAATTCACACAAAAAAAATAACAATGAGCCACGCTTAGTTTACTCGTGACAACACAACAAAACAACGTTCGTCGTACCAACACTCTAAAATACAATACAGTCAGTCCAGTGCAGTGATACCAACCAAACCAACAAGCAATGTCATTGTCATAGACAAGCAAGTCATAGAGAGTAATTTTTGTTTGTGTTTGAAGCAAAGAAACTAAACCCATACAGCCTACTGCATATTTTCTAAATTTAAGAAATCGGATTGGTCTAAATCATGATGTGACGCATGAGCAGACAGCAGAGCTTTAAAAATATATCGATTTTGATATCTGAAAATAAATATCGAAAATTGATATATCGCGGGAAAAAATATCGCTAATTAGGATCGATATTTTTCTGAAAAAATATCGATATTTTGATATATCGATATTTTTTACCCATCCCTAGTGTCTTGTTTGTGACGGGACGTTGGGACGAACGCACGTACTTAACCTAAAGAACTCCACCTAAAACAATCTCTCTAAATAAAGCTTCCAGGAGAAATTGAGAATTGTTTAATTCTGCTAAGTTCAAAATATTTACATTTTTTTAAAATGGGGCCGGTGCCTTTATTGAAATAAAATACTAATAACTAATTACAATACTGCAGCTATTACAATAACATTTGAGCAATCCACTAGCTATTGGTAGCCTATAGATAACTCAAATGCTCTAACCCGCTACCGGTTGGCAGCGTGCCCAGAATGCTAGCAGCATAGTTCAAAATAAATTGTACCTTTTCTGATAGTTTTCTACATTTTTTAACCAATCTATAATAACACATATATGTTAAATGAATTTAAATGCACAAATGCCATTCCTGAAAAATTATCTCAAACAATAAAGTTAATATGTATTGTTCTCTTTTCATTCCCGTTTCTCGTGAAACATTCGAGATTTTTATTTTTCTAGTTCTTCATTTTAATGGATTATTGCACTTTGTTACTGATGCTTTAGCATATTGAATTATGTTTTTTTTATATTTAATACGGTGACAGAACAAGCATAAGACCTTCAGGATGTTAAGAGATAACCTCTGTCTATGGATAGATAGGTACTTCAAATTCATATGTACACTGCGCCCGTCACCAGGAGACGTAAAATTGGTAAGTCTCATATGCCTGTAATTTCACCGGATGCCATACCCTTCAAACCGGATCATAATAATGCGTATACTACTGCATGGTGGTAGAAATAGATATGGAGGTACTTCTCCTTTTAATATAAATATTAAAATAGCTGACCCTATCTAATATATTATTGAATTTTACTATATATACAATATATATTTACAATTTTGTATCTACTCTTTCTCTCTCAGCCATGTGCGTCCACTGCTGGACATATGCCTCCCCCATATAGGGGGGATTTGCCAATACTCGCCACGCTTGGCAGGCGGGTTGGCGAGCGCAGGATGATTTCCAATCCTCAGAAGGCGCTGCTGCCCACCTTCTTGTACGTGGTCTCTTAGCCGACTCTTACGGCACCCGCGGGAAGAGATGGGGGAGTACTATTCTAGGCCGGTACCACCACGGCCGATCTACTCTTTATCCCGCGGAAATAGTCAATATTTTAAATTTCATGCAAATCCGTTTTAGCCTGAAGTAGTAACAAACGACAAACCACAGACAAACTTTTGCCTTTATAATGTTACTGTGGCAGTGTGATTAGTGTCATATGAGAGGCATATTTTGACTTTGATTTATTTTTCTGGTCATCATATCTGATGACCAGAATCAGATGATTTCACGCTGCCAGAATTCGGTGAACCACTTGGCATTTTTCTTATAAGAGAGTCTCACCAGAACCAAGACTCAAGACTCGTGTCCCATCTCTAAAAGGCCACGGGTTTAAGTCAACACTGCATTTATTATTCAGCGCTGCAGCTACACGGCATTTTCCCTTTGTATTGTACTTACTTGTGTAATCATGCTAGTTTTCCCTCATTAGTGCGGGTACCCGCGTTTATAACGTAATAAAATAACTACTAAGTTTGCTTTGTCCTGATGTTTTATGATCGAATATAAACATCTTTTAAACTTTTTATATAAGATTATAACGAAATATCACTTAGGGCCGGTTTGGTATCCACAGTTAAGCAAGCAATAGTTACAAAAGGCAAATAATTATAAATATAGTTAAGTATATATATTTCCGTAAAATTAAAAAAAATTAAATAGTTTTTTAAGAATGACTGACGAATAAGAAAGTATTTTTTAGGTATCCCATTATTTGCCATTGGTTAAATATATTTTGACCGCTTGTTGGGTGAACACGGATTAGAAAACTTATTTATCTAAAATTAAATAAATGGGTATTTTTTGTCCAAATTTTAAATAAATAAAAAAAAAAATTAACACTAAGTGCAAGAAGTGCATAAATTAAACTGGGCTAAATGATGTGAAAATTGTTTTGTTTTTATGATGATTTGGTTGGTCACGGTTATGAACGTTGATATAAAATCGACGTTACTACCAAGCTGCATTAACCACGGTCCCGAAAAAGCTTGCTACGGGTAAAAATATCGTATATCATTTTGGATGGGTGACAATTAACAGTATTCTAGAAGCATAAACTGCATTTGAACACTTTAATTGACCTCGTCATGTACTAACATAATGCTCTGATTACGATGAAAAGCATAAAATAGAATGGTTCCATAGACGCACATTGTACTACTTGGTGGAGAATCGTTCCGCCATACATTTACACAGGAATTCTCGAACAGTTTGCCATATCGTTTTCCAATACTAAATCACAGTCAACAATTTAACCAAACTGTACAATCCGCTGCACACGAGAGCGGAAAACGAAAAAAAATACCGCCCTCGTCAACCACCCGCCCAAATGAGTAATGCTGCTACGTGGTCAGCATTCAACATCATGGGCATAATCAGGACTGGAGCGAGGGGGCTTTTTTTATTCACAATAGATAGGCGTTTGACCACTATCTCACCTGATGTTAAGTGATGATGCGGTCTACGATGATTCACGCCTGCTTAGAAGATACCTACCGAATCACTCGTGAGTAATTTTAAATTATTACTATTCATAAACGAAAAATAGCTCATTACATTATTTATTTTTCTTTCTACTATCCTACTAATATTATAAATGCGAAAGTTTGTGTGTGTGTGTTTATTACTTCTTCACGCTCAAACGGCTACACCGATTTCAATGAAATTTAGCATGGATATAGTTTAAGCCCTGGATACACATATGCTACTTTAGTCCAGGAAAAAGTATAGTTCCCGTGGGATAACTGAGGTAGAGGGAAAACCGTGATCCACGCGGATGAGACCGCGGGAACACTATAAGTGGTAACATGGTTGACTTTTAATTAGATTAAAGTATTTGAGCTATCTATAGTTTGGCAACGGCTAGTGGATTGTTGAAATGGTATTATACTAGTATTTTATTTTAATAAATGCATTGGACCAAAAAACATTCTATTTCTTTACTTATAATTTAAATATATAAAATTACATGTTGTACAAGTACCACTGAAGATATTTCCAAGTTCAGTATACATGGATATACCTAAAAGTTACATTTGAGCCGAATCTTCTAACCGTAACCTATTTGCCCCTTTCAATTACATCCTTGGTACGTTTTTATTTAACACCGATATCTCACTGCTGTGCGGCGTATTTTATAAATTTTATGGGCAGTTTTGAGTGCTGAATTTTATCGACAAGGCAGGCGGTATTTGACGGCAGTATCATTATATCAAGTATTAACATCAAACAAACAGGTTCTCGGAGGAATAAATATCTAAATCACCAATTTAACATTATGGATTCGTTTGTATACGTATCCGTATGTCTAATTATATAAACTATAATATTGTAAAGCTGAAGACTTTTTGTGTTTGTTGGGTAACGCGCTAACGCGCAACTCTCAGGAACTACTGGTTGGAATTGAAAAAATATTTTTGTTTTTGATCTTCTACTTTTCGAGGATGTAATATTGCGCTCTGACGCATAACTGAGGTAAGGGGAAAACCATAGTCTACGCGGGTGGAACCGCTGGGTAAAGCTAGTTTATTTATATATAACAGTATAAGGTAATAACGGGAAGCTGGGTCTCAAATTTGACATCCTAAGGACGCTGTAGGTAAATATAATAAAATTCATATTAAATCTGAATTCTAGTCACAACTTTAAACAAACTTTCCACATAAAATATTATTGGCAATGAAATCTATTAAATAGATGTAGTATCCGGCTTTACTCACGTTTATAGTCGAAGTTTCGACCTAGGTTTCGAGCATGTCCTATGCTCATCCTCAGGTGAGTTTACGCTGCCAGATCGCGGCGACCAATGACGTTGTAAACTCACCTGAGGATAAGCATCGGACATGCTCGAAACCTAGGTTGAAACTTCTACTTCCTCCAATCATAAAAACACTTTTTTAAATATTCATTCTATAAACCAGAACGTTATTATATTGTCTTTTTTTGCAAAATTGTTGACTTCCGTAATGTGTTTAAGGACTGAGACGGTATTTGAAGCAATGAGAGCTCAGCGACGGACGCTGGTTCGATCCTCACCAAAGGACTTGATATTCCGGTGAAGATAATACCGTTGTCATAGCCTCAGCATGGTGGTACGGTACTTTAGAGTACCCACCTGGCTAGCTACCACTCTCAAGTTTGAAAAAACTGTCACCAAACACATAGTGTGTTCAGGCAGTTCAGTGTTCAGCAGTCCTTAAGAGCCAGTGGAATTATCAAAGGTGACCCTCTATTTTTGCAGGTGAGTATATATTTTTTTATATTTTTGAGAGTGAGGGTAGTAGGGAAATATACGAGTAACTTATAGTAGCATCAATAGACAGCTAATACAATAACAATTGAGATATCCACTAGCTGTTGCCGGCTTATTAAAGCAAGTAGCTCAAAATGTTCTGACCCGTCACCAACATGCAGCTGCATTTCCCCGTTTACTTGCAATGCTGATCCGTTGAGCCAAAATAATTTTATGCCAGCACTTTGATCACGCGTCGCATAGATGGCGCTTTGATAAGTTTTCAAAAACCCGATGGGCCTCACGTCTACACAGGACCAATGTTTCGAACCCAAACGGTTTAAATATGCAACCACTACTTAGGTTAGAATATTTTCAGCGCTTCAATTGCTTAGATTTCTTTGTATGTCATAATAAGGCGTAAAAATATCTTGTACATAAATTAAATAAGTAATTTACTATGGGAAAAGGAATCCACCCTAGCCAATGATGTTTTACTAAAGACGACGCTTATTAATACTGCGCGGTGCTTAGATTTTATTCCTTTACGACATAAACATGCTTACTGCGATAGATAATACGGTACAAATAATATAGAAAAGGATAGCTATATGTTTAGACTTGCGCTTGAAATACGCGTCGTAATGAAAATTACTACAATTGACTTAATTTTGTCGCCTCAGTTTCCGCGCGTTTGTGCGACATCTACCTCATATAAACATATAATATCGTTGACCCTAGCGATCTCACATAGCATATTATATAAAAGTAGGTTGATGTAAGCCTCAAACTACTCGTCAACGTGAGCTCTCTCTTCATAATATTTCATAATGCGATTTAAGTCCCGTTTCATTATAAATACCCACATAAATATTCACAACTTATGCTGAAGTGAAATGCAATTCAGGGGCGGCGATTCTGCTGCTTTTGTCATAATAATATGGTAGTGGTTACTTTAATTTAATTTAATTGCATAAACATGGATTTATTACGATGATAAAGTATGAGTTCAAACAAAAAGTAACCCAGAAAAATAATAAAAAGGTGTCCATATATATTTTTACTAGTAGTGCCCCGCGGTTTACCCGCGTGGATTACGGTTTTCCCGCTACCTCAATTATCCCAGGTAAACTATACTTTTTCCGGGACATAAGTAGCCTATGTGTTAATCCAGAGCTTAAACTATATCCATACCAAAATTCATCGAAATCGGTGTAGCCGTTTGAGCGTAACAAACATACACACAAACTTTCGCATTTATCATATCAGTAGGAAGTAGGATTCTTTATTGTAATAATTATAGCTAAGACACTGCGCTACTTAGCTCCCTTACATTGGAAATAAAACTTACTATCCATGGAATTTTAATTTATTTGCCACTGTGAGAAAGGCCATCTATTTATAATTAGCATTATTTGAAGTAAGTTTCCTGTGTATTCCATGACGTCCTCTTGAAATGATACGTACCCTACTTAGAAATCAAAAAGATAAGAAGTACAATTTATTAATTGTTATTCAATTACTTTCATGGTTTCTTGAGTTATTGGATTACAACAAACAGGCAGAGATATAAATTATTTATATTCTTATACACTCGATCCTTGTTCCGTTGGTTAATCCTTGCACTTTTTTATTGAAAATATTTTCTATGTAAAGACTTTATGGTCTTTAAAGTGCTATTAGTGTCATGACATGACATACAGAGGTCATAATAAGCAAAAATGCGGAATAGAGGCCCACATAGAAGCAGACTACAGTCACTTTACTATGCAAAGATGTGACAAGTAAAAGCGTATGCCAAAACTTCTCTGCAGGTTACTACAAAGCCATAAGTAATCATACACGCACACACACATACAGCGTGTATTTCAAACTTGCACAGCCTTAGTAAACCTTTGCCAAAGATTATGCATAGTTATGAATAGATGTAATCGTGAATAGCAAAATAAGTAATCAGCATCTCTCACGGTGGTCAATTAGTACACTAAGGCTAGATTTTGTAGGAAACGGATGCTCAGTGGGCAACATACTTCCATCATAACTTTTTTCACCAATCGCTCTGTGCTTTGCTGGGAACTCAAAGCTGTTGATATTAGTTCAATATTGAAAAGTTCAAAATTCGTTTATTTGATTAAATAAGGCTTATGATACATTAACAATTTGTCTACCTGGGACCCAAACTAGGCTCGTAACCTGTGGCATGGGATCCAGGTCTCTTACGTCTAAATTACAGAAGTACTGCCTAAATAATGTAGTGGTTATAAGAGATAACGTGGTTTATGCAACTAATATCATCAACTAGTTTCATCATGTTGTTTGTGTGTGTGTGTGTGTGTGTGTGTGTGTGTGTGTGTGTGTGTGTGTGTGTGTGTCTGCAGACACATACATACATCCACACAAAGTAGATGTATGTATGTGTGTTTTAGTGTATGTGTGTGTACATATTGTATAATATAAAAATAAAAATTGTTGCCTAGGAACGCGACACTGCTAAAAAATAGCATCATACTCCTGCTTGGACTAGAATACCATACTGTCATACGAAATGGTAAAACACATATGATAGCAAATAAATCATCTTAAGTTAGAAAAAAGATTTAAAAATAGTAATACCAATAGCATAAGGTTATACAAATAGCAGCCTCATCCGAAATGAAATATATTCTAGCTACGTCCCGCAGTTTTATCTGAATGGACTAAGGCTACCTCAGTTATCCCACAAATCATTATTTTTTGAGGACAAAAAATAGCCTACAAGAAATTGCCTATGTCCTTTTCAAGGTCATCTATTTCCAAACCAAAATTAATGAAAGTTGTTGAGCAGTAAAAGCGTGATAGACAGAGTTATTTTCACAATTATAATATTGTTACGTTTTTTTCGGGATATGAAATAGCCTGTGTTTATTTAGGTTATAAGGTACCTACTACGTTCCTTCCATTCCGAATTATATTCGAAACTCTCATGCCGTTGGCCGTATACAGGTAGCCAACACACATACACACAATTTTTTTTTGCATTTGTTATATAAGTTGTGGTGTGATGATAATCTTATCTATATACTAATCTATAATTACTATAATATTATGAGAAGGTAAAGTTTGTAACGTTGTAAGGGGTAATCTCTGGATCTAATAAACTGATTTTGAAAATGATTTTACCTCAATGCCTAATGGCCTTTAGCATTTTTATGTCTAAGGTGCTATAAAATATCTGTAGGTGCAAATATTATAATGTACCTTCTGCACTATTTGCCAAATCTTTATTCCCCAGTAGACATAAGCCGATTACCTCACTCGTCTGCCGCGAACTAAGCTCTAGGCTAATGCAAAATTATTTAATAAATATTTGGTGTAGGCCCTCGCTTCGCCCCGTTTCTATGGGTACTTTATGAGAGAATTAGATCAAATGTCATTTAACTTATCTGTGTTGAGTGGCGAGAGAAGGGTCAGAGTATTCAGTAGATAAATACTTTTTATAATTCTCCTTGCTAGATATTATATTTTGACCAGGGGCCTAAGTCTATTCAATATCGCAATATGATCGCCTCACAATGGGCGATTTTGACAGCTTTGGTAGTCCGCTATTTTTATTTCGTACATATTAGATCAATCTTGATTCAACACTAGATTCCGTGACATAGTACGTAATTTTTCGTAGTCTGTTAGCATCCAACTTGTCAAATTCGTACCAACATAGGCCGAGCATACGTTCAACATAGATTCAGGCTGCTATGAAATTTGTAGACTACGGATTTTTGACGTTGTCTTATTGGCATCGAGTTGGCCTCGCACTGGACTGAATATGAACATGAATTTAGTAGATTTGACACCTTGAACGACGTTAAGTCGTAAGGTATGTATACGCTAGTTTATCGGTGTTTTATCGGATACATTTCGGGGAGTGCGCTCTGGAGTTACGTAATTTGATTCCATGCATCATCCCCATTCTTTTTAAGAACGACCAGACTTACGGCAATGCGATCCATACATGGTAGAAGTTCCGACTTGTCGCACGAAGTGTTTTGGTTTCACATTCATAGTGCGTTCAGCTAATGAGTGAAATTCATTGCCTAAATCTGTTTTTCCTCACGAATACAATTTGCGTGTGTTCAAGTCACGAGTGAATAGATATCTTCTAGGTAGGCGTGCTTCATCGAAGACCGCATCTTAACTTATCATCAGGTGAGATGGTGGTTAAACGCTTGCCTATTTTCAATAAAAAAAAGAACCGCTCCTTGAGGGCCACAGGTGTAGTACGAGGAGAACGATAGTCATAATAAAAGCCCATACGATGTTATACTAAATATATAAAACAGCTTAGTTAGCTTTTTATAAATTGGTCCATACAAATTTTCGCGTTTATAATATAAGTATGATATGTAGGTATTGTCCAGCTTTACTCGCGTTTACAGTCAGGTAAGTCTTATAGTGCTTCTGTGTTTTGAATTAAAGATAATAATATTCTTGAATCTAATGACATATAGGTAGGTACCTATGTAAATCAAGGATCTTACTGAAAATACTTGATGTAGAATGACATGTAACATTGCATTATTTTCAGTACATAACTCTCTCTACATCCGCAAAACAACATTTTTATTAATGGTTTCACGTCACTGGTGTAAATCACACGACAAAACGAGGTATGAGAATGTCTTTGATCTTTCCTTTGACGTCGAGTGTACACGCATTTGATGAATCTTTGCAACTGTTTCATATTATATTGGGAAACCAAGTGGAACTATTTCTTTATACAGTCATGGAAACTTTAATATAAAAACTTGATAATTTGAGCGCGTTTTTAATTTTGACACAGTTCAAATTGAATCTAAGAAGGTGTCTGAATGTGTCGAAACGATGTTTCGGTATGGAGATGTAAAAACGTTCGACTCAAATGGTTTTTTAAATTTTTATTATGTTCCGCATTGAGTGAGTTGAATGATAGTATCGTAAAGAACATTAATTTCAAAATATTAAATCGTTCATGCAGTAGTTTTTTTTCCACCGAATTTCATCCAATGAGTACTGCTTTACTAAAGAGGTGTTAATGCTGTTTCCTAATTTGTTATCAACCTCCCAAAATTTGTCAGTAACGCACCAACTAGCATCAGGAAAATAATGTCTAGTGCTCGCTTAGTTACCTTCTGAGTTCTGTGATATTTGAGAATCACCAAGAAACCACGGTTTTAGTATTTATGAATTTTCAAAACTGAATGTTTACATTAAGTTTTGAAAATTCATAAATACTGTACTAAAATAATACAAAGCAAAGTGTTACCTAAAAAAGTAGAAAGTTTACTAAAGATACCGATTATTCTACAAGATACTGTCTTATTTTTATCCCCATTAATGAGCCTTATATTTATAAAACAGTAGGTACATATCCATGACTTATAACAAATTTAAAAAGTTCAATTAAAACAAATTTTGACCACAAAGTGACCATTGCAAAAAATGAAAAAAACAAATAATTGCTTTTTGTTGTGTCAGTTTTGTTATGTTTTCCTTTAAAACTCTATGGTAACCTTGTCAAAAAGCAATCGTAACAAGTAATTAAATTAACTTCGTTTTTCCGACACGTCTGGACATATCAATTACAATATTTATAATTTCCAGAAATCAAAAAAATAAAGAAGGTTAAATAATTCAGCGAAATCAAAGTGCTAAATCTTACAGATAATGTAAACATCGAAGAAATCGGTTAGTTGGTGTTTTTATCGCTGGTATTGTTTAAAACTATAAACGTTACTATCATTATCATTTCAGCCATAGGACGTCCACAGTTGGAAATACCTGCCTTGATCTCAACATTAGGCGTTACCTTCACCGGAAGCTCAAGCCGTAGGCGGGGATCGAACCAGCCTCCATCAGTTTGACAGCCGACGCTCCCACCGCTGAGCAATCATCGTTTCAAAAAGGTTTTATAATGTGTTCATTACATTATATACTTATACATTTAAGCAAAATCCGGCTTTACTCACGTTAATAGTCGAGGTAGACGAGGTGGTCAGTAGACGACTATAAACGTGAGCAAAGCAGGATTATTTATAATATGTGTCAAACTCACGAGAATTTTCAATCAAAAAGTATTATTTACAGTACATATTCACATTAACAGGTGGTGTATTAAAAGAGGTGATGCATCCTGTAAGCGTTGGCCAGGTTGTCCGCCATACGCGGTCGGCGTTAAAAGCAAATAGATTTATAAATTATTTTTAATTGGAAATTCTCGTGAATTTAATACATACATGTGTTATCCGATTTTCGTTTATAGTCGAAGTTTCGACCTAGGTTTCGGGTTTGTCCGATGCCCATCCTCAGGTGAGTTTACGCTGCTTGTCGTTTTTTATTTTAAAATAAAATAATAGGTACTTATTACAATTGTCAACACCCTGGCATACCTGTTTACGATATCCCCTGCCACTCACATTTTTGATGGTGAGGCTTTTTGATGGCTTTATGAGTTGCGTCGTCTATACATTCGAAACCATTTTCTCTTCTAAATAACCTCTTACAATATCTTTAAATTTATAAATAAAACCTTACAAACTTACTACTGACCTTAGACCAAAGATTTCTAAGGAAAGGGATCATAAATCATCATTCAGAATAATTTATAAAAATCAATATAAATACGACTAAAGTCGGGTAAGTATGAGTGAATATAGTTTCCAAGAAGTCAAAAGTTAATTTCACGGTTAGTTGAGTTTGTTAAGTGTTGTACAAATGTTTTGAGGTCGAATGGGTGAGTTTTGGGATGTTTGTAATTGCAATGAATCATTGTTACATTTATCAGAACTGGAATCACTTCTGTGGTCTGTAATTACTGACATGCGAACTTTGTAAAACAGATTGAAACACAAGCGATGTACAAAATTATGTTTATATTAAAATTGTATTATTGATACATATAATCCCTAGCGTTTGACCCCTCTCTTCTTTCTAGTCAGTGACGATACATACATATTATTATATATGTTAAAGGTAGATAGGAAAATGCTCGGCGTGCCGTGGTGGTACCGGCCTAGAATAGTACTCCCCCATCTTTCTTCTCGTGGGTGCCGTAAGAGTGGGCTAAGGGAACACGTACCAGAAGGTGGGCAGCAGCGCCTTCTGAGGATAAAACTAACATACTGCGCTCGCCAACCCGCATGCCAAGCCTGGTGAGTATTGGCAAATCCCCCCCTTTTTGTATGGACAAGTACGTATGTATATAATCATTTTAAGTGCTGTATTGGCTGAATAGATTTGTATTACATTTGATGCAAGGAATTCTTCAATCCTAAAATAACACGTCAGGTACTTTTTATATCCAAAAACAAAATAGCCTGTAGGATAAAATACAATATTAAGAGACAAAAAGAAAATAATATTTTACGCTGGTAAAACTTTGTACATAATGCTTCGTACACAGACTGCTGCTTTTTTTGTTGTTTTTACGCCGGATGTTACTTTTACACTTACTACGAGTACGTACTGCGTTACGCAGTTACGATTATATTATACATAACAACAAGGTAAATAACATTACATTAAAACATTACCAGTGAAGCGATGATGGTGCAATAGGAGCATAAGGTTTTCAACCTGATGAACTGGTTCGATCCCTACCAGCTGGACCTACCGGTGAAGGCACCACCGTTATCAAATTCCCAGCATTAAAAACTGTCATCAAACACATAGTATATATCTACAGGCAGTAGTGCTTGAGAGCCAGTAAACATCTCATTTATTATATATATGTGGTATCCGGCTTTACTCACGTTTATAGTCGAAACTTCGACTATAAACGTGAGTAAAGCTGGATACCACATATATATAATAATGTGTCAAACTCACGAGAATTTCCAATAAAAAACATCTCATTTATTTATCTTGATTAAAACTTTGACCTATGTGGTCACTGACAATCGTGTGAGGTGTTAAAAAAGGTGTTAAAAAATACCACAAAGTCTTTGTCTCCGCAGGAGACGTGTACCTGCAACTTCATAAAATCCTATAATGTACTTAAACGCACTTGTATATGTTGTATATGATATATGGCCCTGAAACAAAACTGAATCCTTTGTTTAAAGCCTTGCAATATTGCAATGCAGGTAGTTGATAAGATAATGAGTAATGCAGATGCACTTGGTCTAACGCCATCGATCATGTTGTGTGCAAACCTGTCGCATATGGCCGCGTATGGTTAGCAAAGAAATTGGCATTAGTATGCAAAACTTATAAAAATGAATTTTTCACATATTATATACACGTGAAAGAAACAAATTTATTTTTTAGCATAACGTCCTAGTTAATATGTGCTTATTCCGCTTCCACTGCTGGAATATATCGTTAGTAAAAAACTAGCATAGCTATTTAAGTCTGTAGAATTTGAAAGGAACCCCGATGCAGAAATATTTCAAAACACGGAAAATAATACTCTGATTAAGATACGTTTCAATTGCAAAAATCTAACCAAAATCGGTTTATTCATTCGGGAGCTATGATGCCACTGACAGATACACAGGCATACATCTTATAGCATCCCCCTTTTTCAACGAGGGCTAAAAATTATATTAATATGTATGTATGTATTTAAATGCTCGTACCTATATGAAAAGTATTTTTTTGTTACATTTATCAGAAAAACAATGAATGGTTAATCTATAGGTGCGAGCTAAGTGGGTTTTTTCTCTTAGAGAGTTTTATAGAGGGCGGTAAAGAGTTTGAATTTAGTTGGTCAAGGGATATGACCAACTTTGCTTTATCGAATTCCCAGTATGGTGGTAGGGTATTTTCGAGTACCTACGTACCTACCTGAACCTTGAAAAAAATGTTTACCTTAAAATGGAACGGAGACTTAGAGATAGACATAACACGTTTCAGATAATGAAGTGCAACTCAAAAACGGCTTGACCGATTATCACGAAATTTAAATGGGACCACTTCGAAAGTAATGAATAATAAGAATAATGAAACAAAAAAGGATCATTAAAACTCATAAACGACGAAGTTATCTGCAAACACACATAACATATATATATATATATATATATATACATATATATACATACGGTCGAATTGAGTAACCTCCTCCTCTTTTGAAGTCGTTTAAAAAACCGTCACCAAACACATAGTGTGTTCATGAAGTGAGATTGCGCTCTAACTAGATCTATAAAGTATAAAAAAAATAATACAAGCAAGCTATGCTCATTAAACGCACCAATCTTGCTCCACCTAGCACAAAATTCGTATCAGAGGCCACAAATATTTGCAGTAGAGCATGGTAGAGTTAGCTCGCCGCCAATAATGTGGGGATAGAGATTTATTTTGCTGATCGCACCGAGCTAATTACTACAGCTCATTGCATTTTGGCACAAGGCACAAGCGACAGTGATAGCAGCGCAGCTTTATTTGCCTTTTTCCTATAATATCATAACTTCAGCAGTTAAACTCTGCCACCAGTCACGTATGAACTATTTTGCTAACATAACAATATATCACCATAAAGTTTTTACTGAGATTTTATTGTTCATTGTTTTAATTTAATGGTAGGCGGAATTCCTACTTAAATATTTAAACGAAAAAATTCGGCTACTACTAGGAATTGAACCCTGAATTGACTGCAGAATATCGTCCTGTCGCTTTGCCATTCACAGCAACAACCAAACAAAGCAATAGTAGCACTCCACTAGTCGTTCGAATTTATTCCTTCATTGTAATTACATACGGTGTAATGTAACGATTTCAATTAATTATTTTACTTAAGTTGATAAAGTTTTAATTAATGAGTTTACATATGAACATGTCTGGTACGGGTTTTGGTACTTATACTTAAATGTATGAAAAATAGATAGAAAGATGACTTTTTATTATTTTGTCGTCGCCTCCAAGAAACTGACTAAGCATTCTTACGGCTCTTGAAAATGGTTTTCTGGAGTGTTTTTCCATCAGAACAAATTTTTACCTATGTGAAAAATAATTTTCGGTTATTGGTCGTTTCAACTCTTCACATGCACCCTCCTGAAATTCAGTGAGTCACAAAACGCCCCGTTATCAAAAAGGCCCTTTGTAAACACAGTCGACTAAAATGTGGTGCACTGTTCAGCCGATGCTATTGGTCAGGTACAGGCAGCGTCACAAGTAAAACCTTAAAAACCTACCAGTATTATCTATAAACTAAAAGTTATATTATGATTTTATGGCAGTGTTAGCCGAACTAATAGGATACAATAAAATCACGACAAAAATCTCTTTGTGAAAATGTACACATACCTATTGTCACGCTTGTTTCCCAGAGGCAATGATCACGGATTTTCACTTACTACGATTTTGACATAATTATTCATGCCACTTACACAGAATTCTTTCAAACACATAACAACTATATACAACTATAACGTACCATGATAACTAATATGAGATGCACAATAATTTTAAAATAATACGTAGTAATAGGAGTCAAAATATGAATCAAAATATGAGTCGAAAAAAATCACGTTAAAAATGAACAATGATTCTGAAAGCTTAGTTATCACAGAATATAAGCTTTTTATACTTCACCATATGCTTACATTGTTTGAATTCTTTATTAATTAAATATGTTTAACATGGCAAAGATTCCATATATACACATTTTTAGTATTTAATTTTATCTCAATAAAAGTAAACAAGCTATGGCTAAAACCATAAAACGACAATTCGTACTAAATTAACAAATGACAATCGCCTCGGGCATGTACTATTAAGATAATATATCATATTATCAAATTTACATGTACTTCGCAACTTATAGCAATGATTAATTAGAAATGCGGTGTGCGGTGTCATCGACTTACGATGTTAAATTGCCGTCTGAATCAGAATTAATTGGGCAATCAGTCGTAATATCGAAACAATACTTAAATATTTATTTGGAAATGCGCATATGGCCCGTGTGATGTACTCGAGTGCCCAGCCCGCGCTCGCGTGGCGTTGACATTCAAGATATTCCAATCTGAAAATGTCAAATCATTCCTAGCCTTTTTGTTCTTGATTTAGCGATACATATCACTATTTTACCTGATGATCAATAATTAAGTGGCTGAAAGAGGGATCAGGCTAGACTAAAATTACTGTCTCATTTGCTTCTTTGTGTTTGGTGACAGATCTTCACCCTTAAGAGCAAACTTATTAATGTGGTTGACTGTACTTGGGCAGTGGCATGCGATGCAAGGCAGTGTTTGCACAGTTGTTTAGCAAAGGCATTGCACTGCACGCGCGGATTGCAGAAATACCTAAGTACGTTGTACAAATTATTATTCACCTAACATTGGCTAAAATTTTTAGCTTTTCAGATCACGTATGGGCAGATACGCTAAACGCCCCATATTAGGAACTGTGAAAGAAAGTGATTAGATACTTAAGACTCTAGCGGATGTTTAAGTATTTAGTACTCTTTTTACAAGATATTTATTTTATTCATTTAGGTACATTCACACTTAAACTATTTCATGCCCACTTAGGTGTTAAAATATATCAATCTGTCACATAGGGAAAAAAATTGTCCATCCACAACGCAGGGTATCCCAGTGTGGGGGCTAGTGAGATGTAATCGTAGACATTTTTACCATACTAAATAATGTTAATAAATGTATATTTTATTTTATTGTCAAATTTACCACCTATTTTTTTCACAGATATTGTATTTATATCTGCGTTCGGGATGGATAACGAGAAAACGAAAGCAAGCAAACCACGAAGCGTAGTTATTAGCTCATAAATCAAGCACGTCTCTTTCTCATATCGCTACTACGTTGTGTACAAAATCGGGTAAGTTTAAAATAGGCTAACTGCGTTTAGTGGTTACTCACCCAGTTGAGTCACCGCACCTTATTTATAATTAGTGAGCGGACGGGTATTAATGACAACCCGTTTGATGTGGTGTTTACTGATTGTACGAAATACTCATCGACACACAAACACAGCAGTGTTCAGTATATTTGGGGTTTCGTTTATGGTAATTAATAGTTTGAGATGTGGTAAGATTGGTTATTTAAATTAGTAATTTGAATGTGACAGTGGATAGTGTAGATGAGTCATCATCTTCTCAGTCATAGGATGTCCACTGCTGGACATAGGCCTTCCTCATTGAATTCTATAAAATCCGGTTAAAAGCGGCCCGCTTCCACTCTTTTCCTGCTATCTTATTCAGGTCGTATGTCCGCCTGTTCAGTAGCCGTCCTGTGCTGCGTTTGCTAGTCCGTATAGTCTGTGTCTATAGTCTCCATTCGAGAACCTTTCGTTCCCAACGGCCATCAGTTCATCGAACTATGCGCCCCGCCCACTTTCATTTTAACTTTAGTTGAGTGGACAATGATAGACAAACCTAATTTTAGTAAGGATCCCTAAATATATGGAAATTTAATATTGTTTCAAAAAAAAAAACGTGGTCGAGACTTTGGGCTCGCAAGGATCGGGAGCTCATAGAATTTTCCAAAAATTATCAGAGATTATCAAAATGCTGCCACATATTTGGCATTGCAATTCAATGGGCAATACTGCTAGCATATTGAACACGTCTCTAACTCTTGGCGGATTATAGCATTTGAGATATCTATAAAATCACGACAGCGAGGTGAAGTTTAACACGCGGGCAACATGCAAAAGCTTAACAAGACAAGCGGGCCGGGCAAGGCCAAAATTTTAAAAAAGAAAGGATCACTAAAAATTTTGTTGACGCGTATTAATATCAAACCTAGGTATCAACCTCCTCGGTGTGCGTCCTCATGAGTAATCGGTGAAAACGCGTGCGACGCGGAAGACCTTGTATTGTCACAATTGACGACGCTTGCGCAGCCGCTGTGACTCAGAATATGGTCGATTATTTGTGTTCGTTATTATAACTGTAATGATTAACCAATGGTGCCAAAATTGTGTGAGTAATACAGACTGTTTCTGTTGCTACAACAATTTGTTGAGGTAATTTGATATAAAAACTAGCTTCTGCTGCGTCCTCGTTAAGTTGCTGATTGGATCTGGAGATACATATTTTTAAAAAAAAATATTCTTAGCTCCGTATGCCTAATTGCATTTAGTTGTTTCCAGTTTTTCTTTGTTGTTTCAAGTAAACAAGCATAACCTAAAAGCTTCGCCAAGAACTCCCCGTTTCCAGTTTGATTTAGTATAACTCTCTATATATTTTCTATCTTATATACAGAGGGGAGTGTCCTGAAGAACTCTCACTTCAACCTTAGTCCGGCATCACGGTTTTATCATTATACTAGCCGCTATCCTGTTTTCACTGGTCCTCAGGACTCAGTGGTGTGCATTTGGAGAGGCATATGTCCAATAATGGAAATATGAAGGCTGATGATGATAATAGTCGCCATCACTCAAAAGCATACTAGATATAATGCATTTATGGGAGAAACTGTGGAAAAATAACGAAAATGTAGAACAAGCTTCCTCCCTCGGTATTCTCTAGTAGCTATAAATTATGGGATTCTTCAAAAGAATCGTTACTAGAGTCTTATAAGCAACGTATCGTAATGCTCTCAATGTTACAGATATCCATTGACAACGGATTCGGACAACGGATTGAACGCTTTGCTAAAACTCTACTTGAAGATGGAGCGAAATAAAGAAGCGAAGACTTGCCATTTATTGGCTATTAATTTTTAATTATAGGTCTTGTGTTTGAAATCTGATTTTATGGACAGTGACGATGTGGTCGAAGATGTCATCAAGCTACACCTAGAATGATAACTGGCTCTCAAAGATCACCTGCCTGTAAGCACTGTGTATTTCTTGAAAGCTTGCGGTTGAGCACGGTGCAGTCAACAGTGATCAACTTAAGGATCGGAAAAAGGCCGCTCTTTCAACCGGTCCTTGTCTTTACAAAGTCTCATCAATGGGCGAAAATTTATTCAGAAATGGACGTTTTATGGCTGCGATGATAAAGAAGAAGATATTTGGGCCCGTTCTATAGGGTTCATTAGTTCTAGTACTAATGAACCCTACATAAAGACACATCACTCATGCTCCAATATCATATAGTAAATATTTGTCAGTAATCTGAATCAGTCCCTTTATCTTTTCCTGCTCCATCTCTGAGTAATTTCCACTTTATTCAGTTCAAATTAAAGTCACAATAAAAACAATAATTTTCGAGCCTTTTGCTGTGTGCCTTTTCTTGTCTAGAATTTCGTTTGTTACCTACTCATGAACGGGCGCTGGAACTACTTAAACAAGGTTTTCATTTCCCAAAGCATTTTTTTACCGAGCGTTTTGCAATCATTTAAACGAGCTTTGGGAAGCGGAACCGTCAAATGAAACAAGTGGGTATCGTAACAGGAGGCTGAGAGTGCCTCCCGCTATGATATCTTATCTGTGGATAGGATAATGAGAACTCTTTCTCAAATTATATATAGTTTTCGTAGTAAATATTTTCATACCTCATAGATCTAGAATTTGACTTCTATCTCACTTGATGGTCAGTGACGATATGGTCGAAGGTCGCTAGACCTGGAATGTTAACAGGCTCTCAAGGACAGCTGTATGTTTAGTAACGGTTTTTGAAACTGGAGATACAGTCCCCCAACACTATACTCTCGAATTAAAAGCGATGTCAACTTACTGTAAGATCAGGCGTAGTAGAGATTGAACCAGTGGCCGTTAGGTTGACAGCCGAAGCTTTCACCTCTAGGCTATCATTGCTTTGGTTAACTTATCAATGGTTTATCGCCACTTCAAGAACTCGCTGGGCTATGTCGGTGACGTTCGTTTTCTCGAATCATAATTTCTGAATTGATATAGTAAAGCTCAAGGATTGACCTCGTTTTTCGAAAAGTGGGACCTAGCTCCCACCTCGCGTCGTTTTCTTCAGTGCTCAGGGTCGTGACCCCCTCCATGGATCACTTTTAGACGGATATCATTTTAGCAAACACAAAAAAAGATGTGTTGTTCTCTCAGCCTGATCAAAATGTTCCCGGCATTGAAGCCAAAAAAAATGCGTTTGCATGTTAATTGACTGCAACTTCAATACTTACTTCAAAAATATAGAATTTGTAACCAATTTAATTGACTTCACAACTCAAGCAATATATTTCCTTAAGAGTTAAGAAATATCATTTTTTACATGCATGAACAATGTTAAATTATGTGGAGCCTTTAATATAATATATTAAGAGAGAGTAATTTTCCAGTATTTACCACGTGAGTCCTAGTCGGTTCGTAGATTACAATTATGTGGAGCCATAAAGTTAGTTCATTTTTAATGTAGCATGGAGCGTGTCCTCTTAAAATATTAGTTTGTTGCTACCAGTTCAAGCTACTACCTACGTCAAACAGTTGCAATATTGGGCAATGACTCGACTAGAATCCACTTCGGCCGGACGGACTGACAACAACTCGGCTTTTTGTACAGGTACGTTTTGTATATATATAAATATATCATATCCAGTGTAAAAATACATAAAACTATCCAAATTCTTTAGCAATAAATGAGTAAATATAGGTTCAAAGATAATTTAGAGCTTATACTCCGATATGCTTAAGCTTAAGACCACCATGACAGATAATTTACCGTATCTCTTGGAAAAGTAGGTGTGTCTCATCCACATATTAATTTCAACAAAAGTTTACTTATTATTCTTTGCGTAGACGTAATGTTTAAAATGTTTAATGTTGTGCCGTGGTGGTACCGGCCTAGAATAGTACTCCCCCATCTCTTCTCGTGGGTGCCGTAAGAGTCGGCTAAGGGATCACGTACCAGAAGGTGGGCAGCAGCGCCTTCTGAGAATTGTAAATCATACTGCGCTCGCCAACCCGCATGCCAAGCGTGGCGAGTATTGGCAAATCCCCCCTTTATGGGGGAGGTATATGTCCAGCAGTGGGCGCACATGGCTGAGAGAAGAAGAAGAAGAATGTTTAAAAACTAGTGATTTTAATAATTAAAAATTGTTAAGTTTAGTAATATACTCGTAGATGTGAAAGTGAGTTTGTAGCAAAGTTTTCGTGCGCAAACTACTCAAGCGATAATCGTGAATTTAATACCCATTGCTAGGGGTACAAATTACACAAAACTTTTTATTGAAGAAATAAAAGAACAATAAGTGCGTCTTTACTTATAAACAATATTTTTGTTAAAGACAAAATACAAAGCATTAACCAAATTTAACTAGCCCCTTTTAAAAATAACAACACCAACAGCAAAATGTAAACCAACCATTTTTTTATTTCAAACTCAGTAAATGCTACATTCAAAACATTTTGGCTTCACTTTCCCAAACTCCAGGAGCAAAAGAACATGGCGATGTATATAGTACATCCCAAACTAACCACCACCGCAGGGTTGAACGCTACAAGTTCTCGAGTAGACCGGCCAACTAAACAATTCTCCAGTGTCCACCAACGTTGGCAGCCCTGCCAAGCCCGCTGCTTTAATCTACCTCCAATCCTCAAAAATAAAAGTAGCCAATTATAGCTCCTAGAGCCATGTAATAAGAGTTAAGAAAAATTGTCTATCTGCATAATTAAGATTGTTGTATGTAGTCTAAGTAAATTTATCAAACTAAAATGTATTCAAATTTGAATTTTATTTAATTGTAATTAGAGCTTCTGGACTGAGAGTAGGTGCAGAGTTATGTTTGTTTGCAAGTTATATTCAAAACTGGACAGTGTTAATAGTAACAGTTCTTCGTTGTATTGTTATCATGCATTATTGTAAAGTTTTTGTAATGGAGCCAAATGTTTCTGAACCTTAGTTTTGCACTCCATTCTAAAGTGTGTGTATTTTTAGTATTTGAAATTAACGCGATTATTGCTTTGTTTCTTTTACATTTTTACTTTTGAATTTTACGTTATCGTGTTTTTTTGTGTTTTTTTGAAATTTAGATTTATTGATATAAAAAAGTGGTACGTCGAAATCTCCGCTGTTGGAACAGTTGAAAAGTGAGGACAGGGAATGCTGTTCTGAGTTTCAGAGCTTTAAATTGAGCATTATGTATGAATAGTCTGATGAGATTTTGATGAAGCAAGAAAGATATCTAAGGATCGCTACGATTAGAAATTTGTGTTCTCTGTTTATCCTTTCTGGAGACAGCGATGCTACATGCATGCCTTTATGTAAATTGCATGTGAAATATGTGTAAGATTTTTTTCAAAGAATTCTTAGGCAAAGTATAATTAAAAATTCGTTACTAGAAACATTTTATGTAAACACGATACTGCTTTTTAGATTTTAGATTATTTATCAACCATAATAACAATCGTTATTTTCGGTAAGTCAATACATGTTTTACCTTTTTTTTTTACCTTTTAAATTGATTAATTCATAATATATATATAAAGACTGGTCCATATGAAAGCTTGAAATGTTTATCTCTGTGATAAATTGATTAGGACAGTAAACAATTAAATATCACGTGAAGCCTAGTCGGTTCTAAGCTAAAAATAGTATTGCAGTGTAAATAAATCGATCGGGGTGATGATCGCGTGAAAACAATTTAGTGATTGATTTATCTCGCACGTTTTAGCTAAATTGCATTGGTCATGGTCGAGAAGTCTTCTCGTGACCACGGCAATAGTGATAGGCATCACACATACTGAAACCAAGCTCGAAATACTCATACAGAGTAAAGCAGGCTAGTTAATATATATTAGATATAATATTTATACGGAGAAAAGAAAAGGGGAATATATAAGTTTAAAACGTATATATTCCGCTACTTACCTGTGTAACTTTAAAAAAAAACGTTTGAAAGAGAATAACTTCACCGGTTTTCATAGGTATTCATATATAAATAAATTCACGTCTCTTTCCCGTAGAGGTAGGCAGTGACAACAGCCTTCCAAATGCTAATGTATTCAGCTGGGAGGATTTAAGTGTTAAATGTTTTTTTCCTAATCGGTTTATATTCAGTTCACATCATAATAATGCAATTCACATTTTATATTGCCTGCGGCGCCATCTACTGACAATCTATCGTAGAACTTCTCATTAAACCCAAGTGAAGGTTTGAACAGGTAAGGTGTTTATAGTAATCAAAAACTACAAACAAATTAAGAACCTCCTCATTTGGTACTTAGTTAAATATAATTCTATTTTATTTGGTATTCATCATTCTCACCATTCGTGAGGATAGGTTCTAGACCATTATAACAAGAGTATTCTTGTTTAGGCCATTTTAGCAGTACGGTATAAATTTGAGTAACTTTGAAAAAGGACGATGTTGTCGAAGATGTTAACACGCTAGACCAAGAATGCTTACTGGCATTGACTGGCATTAAATATAATTTTGAGTCTGAATAACATCGTCCAACCAATTCATTTATTTTACTGTATTATATTTAATTATTATTATTTATATTGTCCACCTGGCTTGTCACCCTCAAGTATCAACTCTGTCACAAACACCCAGTTTGTTCAGATAAGTAGTTGGCAGTAGACTTAATTAATCGTTCGATTCCATATTCAAAAACACCACCGATCATCAAGTGAAGTCATAAGTTGTACGGGTTTAGGTGCAATTTTTAAACAAAAATCAAAGACAGATACATCTTCCATACGTTAGAAGAAAATACAATTCAACACGGAATATTCCTTCCAGAGCAAAATCTTTTCTCTTTAAGACCACTATTTCACCTAAATTTCTTTGGAACACCTCCTATACATCAACTTTAGTTCCACCTCGTGATCCTTACTAACCTAGAAATATTTAATCGTCACGACACGATTTCTTTTATTTTTACTAGCTATTTTTATTGTAGTGGCTGTAGGTAATTCTTTTGTTAAATAAAATAAGGAAAATATTTCTACAAGGAAATCTCCAAGAGACTGGTTGACGTCTCAGGAGACCGAAGAGCTGGCAGCTTCCTCGCTCAACGTATTAGCCTAGCAATACAAAGAGGAAACGCTGCCAGCATCTTGGGTACAATGCCGCAGGGGCCCGTTTTAGATTTAATTTAGTTTTTATTAAATGTTTAAGGTTTTTATTTTAAGTTAGATTATTTTATTGCTATTCTAAATTATTTTTATATTATGTTTGTATCAAATAAAATAAAATTTTATAAAATATTGGGAAGTTGTAATGTAACAAACCGACTAGGACTCACGTGGTATAAACTGGAAAATTACTCTCCGACTAGTTTCGAACTTATTTGCAGTTCTTCATGCAAATAAGTTCAAAACTGGTCGGAGTTACCACGTGAGTTCTAGTCGGTTTGTTACATTACAATTATGGAAGAAACTCGCGATAGTTTTCAGACTTAAAAAAGAAGTTATTTACGATAAAATTCTAATTTGATTCGTTAAGAATGACTAACAGATTAATTTTGTCTCTGTTTAGCTAGCGTAAAATATTTCCAATAAATGTTTTTCCTAAAAGCAGCGGAGAGGTTCAAAAAATTAGAATTTACAGTCTTGCCTACCCAAAGAAGTTTGTTCTGTGCAATATCAAGCTAATATATTTTAGATATGTGCAACATGTAAAGTACAATGCAGAATTTTTTTTCATTTATTGAATCGTTGTAACAGGGGTTTCTCACCAACTACTAGCGCCAAAATACTTTTAAATATTCCATTAATATTTCACTGACTTTTTTGTTTAGGAATATTGTAAAATTTTGCTTTTAAAACAAAAATGACTCATTAAAGCGGTTAATGCGGGAGAATTTAACAGACAGAGTTAAGATAAGATAAGATAATTAATTAGGTTTTTGTTGTATCCCAGTGGAACTATCAATTTTTCCGGGAAAAATGTAGCATTTGTTAATCCAAGTTACCTTCCGTATTTCATTCAAATCTATCAAAGCGTAAAGAAGTAACAAACATACAAACACACAACTTTCGCAGTTTCAACTTTCATAAAATAAGTATGATAATATCTTAACTTCAAGAAATCGTGAATAATAAACGTCGCAGACTTGCGGGTAACCACCTAGCTTCGCCAGCCACACCCATCAATCTATGCTCTCCGCAATGAATGGACAGACTCCGTGCATTGCAAGCCATATTTTGAACTACCCTCTTTATTATACACCTTACGTAACACCGAATAAAGTCTATATTGATGGTAAAATTGAGCTGGTGAAGGCGGGTCGTGGTTAAGAATTGATTGTGGAACTCTTTATGGGGCTTAATGAAAGAATTGAAACATATAGAAAAGACTTGGAAGTTTCGAAGGGGTCCAATCGCCGATTCTTTTCCGTTAAGGTTGGTTTAACTAGTTATTTTGTGCTACAGTTCTAAAGATTTTGTTGTAAAAAGGAAAAAAATGTGACCTTTAGACGGTCATCGTAGCACAGTGAACTGTGGCACTAACTTTAAATCCGCAACCTTGGGTTCGATTAAAGGCTGTTGCATTGTGTGTCCATCCATGCCTCTGGCGACACAGGGAATCCTGGTGTAGTGTGATACAATAAATAGAGCTTATTATTTTTAGCTACCACAATACTTTCAACAGACTTCGAAAAACTGCTGTTTTTCGAACTGACTGTCTTTTTACGATTATTACTTCAGAACTTTTTTCCAGATGATCGGGCTTTGATCATTCTTGTTTGATTTATTAATATTCACATTACTTTGGATGTAATTAACAATTGCCTAGCGCGCAACATCCAAGGCTCAAAAATGTTAAATAAAAATCATTAGTTATTTTAACTATAAAAACCATGACATACACATTGTAATAAAACTTAATTTTATTGGACAGCTTGGGCTTTTCATTTCATTTTTCCCATTTAAATTTGATCAAGGTCAGTAATCATCTTTTTTTCTCTCTTCTATTTAAAGAACTTTCTCGCTAATGCGAATATGACGCTCTGTGAAACATAAATGCATATTGTGTCTATTAGTATAAGAAAATAGATTGTATTTACCAGTAATAGTCAAGTTTTCCTTTATAATGTTTATTTGAAACCGCCTAGACTGAAGATCGTCTCTTTTTTTTCAAGAAAACCTTGAAAATGTTACACGAATGTGTAGTGGAAGTCAGTTAGTATAGTTTTTTAACTAGAAGCGCCATAGCTAGTATACCAACAACAAACAAGACATGTTTCCAAGTTTTGTATTTATAAATACACCTCTACAAATAGTATTCAAGTGGATAATATTAAATTCAACCTGTTACGCGACGAGTGGAGCCGTTCAGGCGCGGCGTCATCGAAGCAGCTACGGATTTGAGTACCACAGCAAAATTAAACACCAGTAGGCGAACTTTTCTGTAAACGGCGTGTGTTGCCAATGATGACAAAATATGCATTCGAAGATGATCTCTATGGGAATTGTAAGTGTGCTCTAGATCGCATTGTTTTAATGCTTTTAAGGGGCCAACATAGAGCCCTATTCGCCCCAAAATGCCTCCAATACCCGCTTCCAAAATACCCATAGAAATTTGTATAAGAATTCAGTTTATGATAAGAAGCTTCCAAAATATCTAAAATAAAACATATTAATTTAAAAATAGATTAGAGTTACCATCCATTGGTGGCAAAGTCTTTTCCGTGTAGCACTATGCCACTATTGGAGTTCAAGATAATTTCATATTTCAAAACCAAATAGCGAAATTCATAATATATAAATGGTGTTTAGGACCACGATTTTTTCCATTCATTAATGTTTTGTCGAAATCTAGTGCTGACCTAATCTAAAGTTTGTAAAAATATTTATTTTACTCCTATCATTTTATACTTTTTTACTTTTATATTAATCGCATAATAATTCTCTCTTTATATATTTTATAATTTGATTTTCTTCTTTTTTTCTTTCTATTGACTATATCTTTTTTTGCGCCTACTCGCTCACATTTTTTCATTGTATTTTCTAACTGATATCTTATACTGTGCCTTGCTGACATTGACAGTATAGTCACGCACTGCCAGAGGTCGGTATGACAGGTACAGACTCCAAAAATTGAATTGATTTCTATCAAGAGAACGACGAGCTAAGACTGCTATTTTTTAGCTGATTCATTTTTTTATTTGTCGTGGCAAGGGTAATTTTAGGAGGGGTAGGTGACAGCGGTGGAATACTTAAGACGGGCCAAGTATGTTTTTATTGATTTTTGACACTTGTGTTGACTATGCCTACATGTTATCAGGATAACGTTCGAGTGATCCATGGGTTAACAAATAGTTTTTAGTTTTTAGTCTATTTAGACATGTATATCAATTGCAACTTATTTTATTAATGAAAAGCGGTCCGTCACAGTTTCGTACGGTTACATGGTTGAAGTTTTAGTAAGGATCCCTGTTCGTTATTACCTAAATAAATATAGCCTATTGGTCTCATGTGACACTGACTTTAGAACAGTGACCCCAGGTTCAAATCCCGGCCGGGGCAAACATTTCTGTGATGAGATCATTCATGTTTGTTCTCAGTTTCTTAGATGTTTGTGTATTGTGATTGTGTGTGTCCATGTGGGAATCATTATTCTTTAAACTAGAACGACTTCCTGACTTTCGATTGGGCTTTGGTATTAGCTTACATGTCGTTGGTGACAATGCAATAATATAGTGCCACGGAGCTTATCTATAAATGAAATCGGAAAATGCCCATAGGAATCTTAACTAAACAAAATAGACCCATTGAGCTTGGGCTCATTAGTTTTATCTTTAATAATGACGCATTACTAGAAATGCACTGATTGAGAAAAAAATAATCAAATTTAGTTGTACTAAAGAAAAAATAATGACATACTAATTGTAGTTTATAACATGACATTTTAAAAGCTTCTAACGCATAAAATATATATATTTTTTAATCACACTCAGACCCCCGCACTAGGATTCCCTGTGTCGCGGGAGGCATGGACACCCACAATCACAACACACAAACAACCAAGACCCGGGACAAACACCTATACTCATCGCACAAATGTTTGCCCCTGCCGGGATTGGAACCCAGGGTCCCGGAGACACAGAAGTCATGTCACTGACACTGACCACTGCGCCACGGCGACCGTGGACTGGCGATATTCCAGTTTCTAATATTTCTCTGTTTTGCACTACAAGCAGCTGTTTTTCTAAAGATTTAGATTTATGTCAGAAATTCAACAATATTTTATTCGTAAATAATACATTATAGTCGTATGAATAATGACTAGGCTTCTTTTACAGATATCTGTAATGGCAATCTCATCTTTGAAGTGCAGAGTATTTTAATTGAATACTGAGCTTGAGTTTGAAATTAGAAAGAACGCAGATAAAATAGTCAGTTGATTTTATTCGAGCAATTTAGAGAATTTAAAAAGTTTTTATTTGAAGGTTTTATAGCTCCCTTATGACAGACGTACTGATTAAGTACGCGGGCAAGGGCTGGATGCGGGCCGCTTCCAACCGGTCCTTATGGAATCAATGGGGAAGGCTTATGGCCAGCTGTGGACGTCCTATGGGTGAGATGATGATGATGATGATGATAGCTCCCTTGATGGCTGCCATTGTATTACCGAGCTTATTAATAGGCTGCCCCGCAAATGTTAGATCTGTGGGCTGCCCAATTTGATTATTTAGAGAACTGTTATGAGAGTGTGTATTTTAAATCAATTAAATCACTGAAAAATACTCAAACCTGCGATAGGTACGGTATGTAAGTTATCATCGAATGATAACATTGTTCTAACGGAACATTGAGATGATACATTTCCTAGAAACATATTGATCGCGGGGTTTAGAACGAAATATGCTTCAAATTTGACGCTTAGTCCTCACGAATATTTATCGTCATTGATTAGTGTTGATGCTGCCCAAGGAACCCTAACCCGATGTTGACTGGCCGGTTGGCTCAGTTGGTAGCACTCTGTCTTCTGAGCCGCTGGTCCCGGGTTCGATTCCCGGACAGGTCAAACATTTGTGTGTATGAACATGTCTGTTTGACCTGTGTCTGGGTGTATATATGTATATAAGTATATATATCAGTCATCAGGTTGCCATAGTTTGGGACCTGAAGACCTTGTGTGAATTGGAATGGAAGGAGTGGAACTCGTTGCCCGAGTCTGTGTTTCCCGATATGTACAATCCTGGAGTCTTCAAGTCGCGAGTAAATAGGTACCTTCTAGGTTTGCGTGCTAAATCCTAGACAACGTCGTCACTTAACATCAGGTGAGACAGTTGTCAAACGCAAACTTATACTATGTAAAAAAAAAAAAAAAAAAAAAATGTTAATAAAAAAATAAAAAGAAATGTTAGTACTGTTTTTTTTAACGGCTATAAGCGCCAAACTACAAAATGTTTAATTAATTAATTTTGAAACGTTCGCGCTTCGAACACATGGCGAAATAATCCATAGGAAGTTAATCGCGTAAAAAACATTAGTTATTTATTTAAATCGACGTTTCAACCATTTTGCATTGTCGTCACGAGAAGACTGAGACTTATCTCCAAATACCCACTCTTGATCTTGTTAAATTCTAAGGCTGGCACGGCCCTGTAAAAGCACAGGGTTGCTACGACACACAACACAACAATGACTGATTTTTGGAGTTTTGCGGATATAAACCGGCGCGAAGACGCGAACATTCAACTTCGAGATAATTAAATTGCTAAATGTTTTTCACAATTATATCCTGATCGCATTACAGTTATAAATTAGTTGAATCTCATTTTTTCATAAAATAAAATAAAATAAAATATTTATTATACGATAAATTTATTTGGAACATTAATGATTGCTCATGTAACGTCTACAGGAACATAGCATAAGCATAGTGGTAAAATAGATTTATTTAAGATCCATTTTACCTAGAGATTTTTGAATAATTCTATTGTATTTACTTAATAGGATTGGAAATCATACTGCGCTCGCCAACCCGCCTGCCAAGCGTGGCGAGTATTGGCAAATCCCCCCTATATGGGGGAGGCATATGTCCAGCAGTGGACGCACATGGCTGAGAGAAAAAAAAAAAAAATAGAATTATATTGCGTTTGACAACTGAGAAAAAACAACTGAACAACTTTTATAATATTTCTGGTTTACCTAACTTTTAACCATTAAAATAGCAAAAAAGGCTGGGCGTCATCTTTCATCCGAAGTGTATGACATTTAATTGCATCGTCAGTCCTTGGTAATGGTAATTCGAAGGTTTTATATAACACATTGTTAATAAATCGTATGGGGCTTGATCGCGTGAACAACATTTAGTAATTTATTTCCCACTCCTCCTTGAACAAAAAACTCTGGCACTGGTGGTGGAACCCACCATGACAGACTCTTACAGAGGATACCTACCGATTTATACCTGCCTTTTATTTTATTGTTCAGTACATAAGCGACCGAGCTTAGCCCTTTTCCGTTATCCATAAACAAATTTTTATTCAAATTGGTCGAGCCGTTTCCGAGATAGGCTATGGGCGAGATAGGAGATATATAATAAGTGTCGTGTAAAATGTTTTGTTATGGAATACTTACTTATCCAACTTCAAAAAAAGGAGGAGGTAATTCGGATAAATTAGCCCGCGAGGTGATGAAAAATGGCAGTGATGATGATAATAATGATGAAAAGTAGCCCGCGTATGTTCAAAGGTTCCATCTATCTCTATACAAAAATTTATCAAAACCCGTACAGCCGTGTTTGCGTGATTGAGTAACAAACAACAAACTCACTTTTGCATTCATAATTATTAGTCCCATTTATTATTATGAATGCAAAAGTGAGTTTGTTGTTTGCGTGGTATATCCTCATTATACCTATACAATTTAACCGATAGATCATAACTTCGTCATTTGTTAACCGATCTGAAAAAAATTTCATTCCATAGGATTCTTCTTTCAGATTTGTCCCATACAAATCTTATTAAAATCGGTTTAGAAGTTTTCTTTAATTTCAAGAAAATGTTGAACAATGAATTATAGTTAGTGGGAGTCGATTGTTTATTTAACTATATAATGTACTTAATTAGTGATAATTATTTTCACAAACTTTTCCTGATTTGAGAGATAAGCAGAAAGAAAAAGGCAATTCATATAACGTAAATTGTAATTACTATCTCGCAAACTTTACTTATTGTGAGAGTCCCCCCCGGCCAAAGTTATTCAATACGATTAATTCACATCACGACTCAAAATTGTGAAGTGTTCTTGTTATTTCGTCGACCGTCTGGGCGTGTTTTATCTGTTTCTGAAATGATTTGAGAATCTACAACGTATCGTTTCGACAATGGATTTGAATACCAACCTTTGTTTGTAACATTTTAAATATTTATTTTTAAAACAGCAACAGTCGTGTATAATATTTTTGTTTGAATAATCATGGAAAATATTGATTTCCGTAGTCAAGTTGACCGGAGAAATGAACCGTATTTCTTTTTTTATTTACTTTAGGCAGGCGTTTGACCACTGTCTCACCTGATGTTATATGATGATGCAGTCTCTACTACGGGAAAAGAGTCGTAACAATATACATTTGCAGCATTCCACGATGACCGAAGCAGAATATTTTTTTTGTGTTATATACATGTATAAAAGAAGCCCATTTATATACCACGACTATTAAACTATTTTGTGAAAAGCAAAGCAAAATTAAAATTGTTTTTAAGACGATTATAGCCTAGCGGTATGACCAACGGGGCGGACTGGCAAAGTGGACGCTGGTTCGATCCCCACTAAAGTCTTGTGCTTCCAGTGAAGGTTCGTTAGTAAATTTTCAGCATGGAATTTGGGTACTTTTCTGTACCTGGCCTGGCAATCATATTTTCTAAAACTGTCACCAAACACACTTTGTTCAGGTAGTCTTTGAGAGCTAATACATTTAAATTTAGATCTAGTGAAATTTTCATGGTAGCATTGACCATCAAGTGAGATAGTGGGCAAGCATTATGTCAATAATGTATGCAAAAAATTAAAGTGTTGGGTGTGATGTTGCACGGAGCAAACACAAAGTTCATTTTTATTGAATAAGGTGACGGAGCTAACAAAATACCCACAGGATGTTAAGTGGCAACCTCTGCCTATAGACAGATATAAATCGTTAAGAACAGTACTGCGCGTGTCCTTGAAACATGAAGTTGGTAAGTCTCATATGCCTGTATATAATATCTCCGGAAACCATACCCTTAAAACCGGGATCAGTAATGCGAACACTACCGCCTGGCGGTAGAAATAGATATGGTGGCAGTACTTCCCCGGGCGAACTCTCACATAGAGTGCTACTACTTTTTGACTGACTCATGCGTGTGACTTATTTTTGTGTTTGCCTGTCCATGGGCTGATAAAAATACTTGACTGGGCAGGTATCTTGCTTCATGCTAAATAAGATATGGTAGTTGTATACATTCATTCGAAGTCAATTCAGGCCTCATTTTTCTTCTTGCTGTCATCATAATCAAATGTTTGGAACGATTGACCAATTAGCAATAATGCACGTAACAAAATAGCATCACACACGCGAAGAAAAAAAAAACTCCGTCCACGATAAGCCAGACCGCGATAATTCTACGGTTACAATTTCTCGAGTAATCGCTATAATTGCGCTATCGCAAAAAGAGGGTGGCCTGAGGCACTAGTCCTAGAAACTATAGTAGACCAGTAGACAATGTTTACACATTTCAAGCTAGTTTTTTTTGTTGTACGTGAGATTGTTATTTTTTTATTTTTTTTAATTTAATTTTATGTAAATGTATTTTTTGTATTGAGTACCTACCATGTTAAATATTGAAACATTCATAATAACAAATACATTTAAAGTTTCTGGCTAAATGATAACATAATTATTAGGTACTGACAGCAGGTACTTATGAACCAAGCGGTTCTTCATCTTTAACTGTATGCATGTAATTAAATCAAAAAAATTAAAATATTATATCTTAAATATTGTATTTACTTGTACAAATCATGCTCGGTCGTGGTTAATTACTATCACTATTTATAAATACTTACCTACATGTTATATTAATAACAAGATGGATGCCAAAACGTATCATTTGTTGAGACTCCATCTTCTAGCGAAGCGTTTTGCTTACACCTTCGCCTGCATGCGCTAGCGTACAGCTTAGGAATGAAATTTATGATATTATTCTGTGTCTATGCGTACATTATTTCTGAGAGTCAGCGTTGACTGTAGACAGTATTGTCAAACGCATACCTTTAAATAACAGCCTCTTTCAATGTTCTTCCGTGATATATACAATCTATTCGAGAGCATGCACATGTATCTACCGGCTCATTCAGCTAATTACCATTCTAATAGATATTCTCGTATAGGTAAGACAATGTAAGGAGAATTTGTGGCAAGTAAACGATTAATTCGTGACTTCAAAACTGCCTAATTGTAATATTGGAAAATAAATTGCTACGGCAAAGAGATACATTCGACTTGAAGTTAAATTTGTATGTTATATTATGTATTGAAAGTGTTTTGTGCCAATAAATATATTTGTATTTGTATTATTATGTGGCACTTTTAGGAGGTTATCAATAGAAAGGATTACACCGAGTTAAAGGCTAACAGTATGAATCAGTTTTCAGTTGAATTTCGGACACGTTACTGAAACTTTAGTTGGTTTCACTTAAGAGGCATGAAGTCCTCAGCTGACGGAGGTAATAGACTTCTCGCATTACCACGGAAACTGCAATAAAATATACTATAATATCCTGTTTGTTCTATTGCATCGAGTCTGTAAAAAAAATGCTAAATATTTCATCATTATCGCACATTGACACCCGAATAAACAGTCTCTTTTCAAACTATAAATAATATATAAATCGATATTTCAACATCTAGACTTCCCGCCATAAAAGTTAACAAATAGTTGTCATGTTGACCGAAAATTTGCCCTGTTGCGTAGCAACTGCTCTCACTGCGTCTAACTTTACTGTGTCCTGGGCTCAGTCCTACATAAAGTATGGTGACAGGCTAACGGCGCGTGCCCTACATGATGTGGTATTCTATGTGTGTTATCGTAAGGGATGCTGTACATTGAAGGTAAAGTATCTAAGTATAGATACTATACTATATACATATTAACTTTTTACTTGCGTTAAATACGTTTTTGATGGCATAAAACTAATCGAATGTGATAATGTATTCAATATGTGTATTTTAAATAAACAAGGTGCCCCTGTTACTAGCTTTTGACTTTTAAAAATGCTCTAGGGTAAAATGCAAATATAGCACTATTTGCGATCCCGTGCTTTAGTATTCTGAGTTAAGTTGCCTGCGCAAGTCAGGCAGTTTCAAATTTAATCTCACTTATATGGCTTGATATTTTGCTAAAAATGACATCACGGCTTGATCCATAGTGTGCAATGCTCAGAGTTTCACTCAAGACCGGATTAAGAATGAGACGATCTGACAGAGAAATAAAGTAAGCAACATAGTTCAAAGAATTCGCCGAAGTGGTAGTAGTAGGCCGGTGACATTAAACACAGAACTAAAAATCCATATGGTAGTAGGCCTATAAAATTGGAAGAGTTCCCTCAATTTCACCTATGGGTCCATAAACCACACCACTTTTATAGATGATACAAGCGAGCAATGTATGACATCTAAATTGATTACATACAACACCATATAATATGACTACCGAGTGAAAGGCACCTACTACGCTCTAATCTGTGGTGAAAGTACCGCGCTGAGACGATCTAATGACAGCCGGCGCCATCTACCGCCGCGTAACGGGACCTTGATTGGTTAATTTGTGTTTACGCCTTCATTATCGGTGTTTTGGTGTTTTCATTTCACTATTTCGATAGTTATTATATGTGTACGGTGACGCATATATCTTTAGATAATTAAAGAATTTGGGCCACCATTGTCATATTTGCGGTTTATAAGAGAATGCGGATGATAGCTCGTATTACCAATTTTTTCCCCAGTTCAAAGTAACATTATTTTAATTGAAAATGAACATAATTTACTTCAAATAACATTATAATACATATGTATCATCTCAGCATTACTCTTCCAAATGCTTGACTATAATTATGGGTATCGTCTATAATTATGGTGGTTTGCCAGTACGCCACGCTTGGCAGGCTGGTTGGCAAACGCGGTATTATGTATGGCTGCTGCTTTTCTGTTACGTGATCCTATAGCCGGTTTGGCTATGGCAACCTCGAGTAGAGATGGGGGTTAGAGTTCTAGTCCGGTACTCCACGGCAATTATTATATTATATACATAATAGATTACTTATAATTAAACAAAACACCTCTTAAAAAGTTTGTTAATCACGTAATAGTATGCTTACTCTCTAATGAAATGAAAAGAAACATTTACTCGTTGAAATTCTGGGTACATAAAGGTTAAACATTGAATACAGTTTAAACAAAACTTCACCTTCACGGCGCGGGAACAAATATATACACATTACATATCATATTAGCAGTTCAAACCATTCTGAATGCTCGCCAATGTCACCAATACACCCAAAATACTTTAAGCATTACCCCGCTGGATGATGAGACTCATTTTCTAAGCAAAAAAATAACCTACATTTTGATCACGTGTCATTATATATTATAGTGCCATAATTATATATTTTTAAATTATTAATATACTTATATCTTTGTCCGTCGAGAATATATTATTTGGAATTGCATAGCTTACTCCAAATAAAAACCATTACGACAATACAAACATGAAATGTAAAACATGTTATTTTGACGGCCGTAAGTACTTTAATTTAGTGTTTTGGTATTATTTGCTACATTTTTGCGTGTAATAACTTGTGAGTATCTGAAAATTAGCAGACATTTTTATAATTACATTATGATGTATCTATAACAATTTTGTTTATAATACTTTCGAAATAAAAGCCACATTTAATTTCATTGACTAATTTATAGTAAAACATTAGACTTCTTTTAGAAGATCGAATCTAAAAGAAGAAGAAAAAAATAATCAAAATTGGTTCTGTGATTTAGGCGTGGAAATGTAACAGACACAGTTACTTTCACATATATATTATTCTTAGATTTTGGTCGTATCCCAGAAGAACCATTAACTTTAATTGGGATAATAAGTAGCCTATATGTTAATCCAAGTTCAAAGGTATATCCATTCTTAATTTCATGCAAATCTATCAAGCCGTTAAGGCATTATGGAGTAAAAAACTAACATACTTACGCATTTATAATATTAGTGACATAGATCTACAGTTTAATGCTATTACACTTGATGGTCGGCGACGATGTAGTCAAAGGTGTAATCGCGCTAGAACTATATTGTTCACTGGCTCTCAAGGATTGCGGTCTGAATATGCTGTTGACAGTTTTTTTCAAACTTGACGTTGGTAGCTAGCCAGGCAGGGACTAGAAAGTACCATTCCACGGTGCTGTGATTTTGATTAATGGTGTTACCTTCAAATACCGTAACCGTTTACCCCATTTAACTAATAAATATATATGTAGTTACTTACATTTTTTTTGCTGACCGTCTTATGTAGCCAAGAACCAACCATGCATTTAGTTTTTTTTACTTTAGGGCTACAAAGAGTCAGGATTGCAGACTATTAATAAAATACGGCCTGAAAAAATTGCACACGAAAAGAAGTGTCGTACATATGTAAGCTAATATTCATGCCAGCAAGAAATAAATAGAACGAAACACTTTAGCTCATAGTTACTATGCTTCAATCCAAAACTTCGTACCCACCTGTATTTGTGTGGAAACGAAATAAAACCCGCCAAAGAGCGGATATACAATCGACATCCTTATCTTAACAATGTGGACTTCCTTGTAACGCAATACTTCACACTGACCGGTGAAAGTTCCGTGGAAAACAGTAGTTTATTGTAAGTTGTAGTGTTGTAGATAGATAGATAGATAGAAAACGCTTTATTTGTTTCTCCAAGTTTTACAAAGGAACTTAATACACATAATGATGTTTAGAGCATAAACTATTCTGGAGAAACAAAAGGCGGACTTATCGCTTAAAGCGATTTCTTCCAGTCAACCTTTTGTTTTGAAGAAATCCTTTTACCTGATGAACAGTAAACTAAATTACCTAACCCTAAACCCTAGGCGCACAAGGCGTTGTAGTGTATTTTAATTATTAACAGTTTCAAACTTCTTCTATCTATTACATCTCATCATATCAGGAACATTGACTATTTTAACGCACAGGGAACAAAGCAAACAAAAAGTTGTCATAGAGTGAGTCAAATTAATAAAGGTCAAACTGCTTTTATTAAGAATTTGTATCTTTTAACAAATATTTTTATAATTTAGTAGTTGGATTTTTTTACAGGATTAAGTAGTATTTACTTATCCATCATCTACTAGTTGGAGATCCAACAGCATATCATTCAGATTGATAACTCTGACTGAAAGTGTTGTTTTAAAATATATAGCTGTAGCCAAACACAGTGTGTTCAGGCAGCAGTCCTTGAGAGTCAGTAAATATTCTATGTCTAGCGTGATGACATCTTCACATATATTTTTTTTCTTAATAATACTCAAAAATGCTATGTGATTGATTAGATTTACATCAAATTTTAAAAAAGCTTACGTACTGCACACAGATAACTATTGTGAAAGCTCGCTATCTCAAACAACACAGAAAAACCGACCTTTTTACATTAACATAAGCAAACTTTTTGCTTGTTTATGGGTACAGCTGGCAAATAAATTTGGCGGTAGCCGCTGACCGCTTCCTGTCGCAGCGGGTTCGGTTTTTTGCTATCGGTCTGGTTTTATTTTAGTCGACTGGACGTTGTGGGGCTTTCGTGAATCGGTGACATCTAGAATTGCAGTTGTTGTAAATGAATAACTTTTGTGTGAACTGCTCAGTCGGGTAAAAAGGTCAAAGGGAGGCTCCAGGCACTTAATTTTCAAATATCATGGCAACGTGCCCCAAACGTAGAAAAATACATTATAATTTTTGTACAGTAACACATGAAACACCTGAATAATATACATCTGGAATATCTTATTATGACTTATTTTTAACACTCTGACCCCAGCACTAGGATTCCCTGTGTCGCTGGGACACATGGAAACAAAAGTACATTACACCAAACATCCAAGACTTGGGACATTTATTGATACATTTATTTTAAACAAACATTCATGTTATGGGACCCATGCTCATCACATAAATGTTTGCCCTGTCAGGATTCAAATCCAGGTCCTGGGGACCAGAAAGCTATGTGACTGACAACTAAGCCACGGCTACTTTCAATATTCAGAGTGGGCGACCGTTGTAATTAAAATACATTGTTTGTTTTGTTTTTAAACGCACTTAATTCGGTGTTTGGCTTAAGTGTGTGATGAAAACTAGCCTATGTGCTATTCCAGTAGTACTATAATCTATCTATGTGCCAAATTTCATCCAGATCCGTTCAGCCGTTTTGGCGTGATTGAGTAACAAACATCCATCCATCCATCCATTAATCTACACTTTCACATTTATAATATTAGTGGGATAATTACACACTATATTACACTGATAAATGACCTATATAAAGGTCCCACTCAAAATGATAACTGATTATCCAACGCTTCGATAATCATAAAACAAATTACAGTCGAATAAAATTCTAATAATTAAGTAGTTAAAAAAATATTCCAACCGATATCTACTTTTTTTTTTTTTAAAGATTATAAGCTTGCGTTTGACCAGTCTCACCTGATGTTAAGCGACGACGCGGTCTACGGTGGAGCACGCAAACTTAGAAGGAACCTATTCACTCGCGACTTGAAGACTCCGGGGTTGTACAGTGAGTTCAACTCTCTGGCAGTACGCATTATAAAAGTGGAAGCAAAACGCTTCGTGCGTAACGGTGGTATATCTACCATGTAGCGGTGGCGCATACTACTCATACGTGGAGTATTTTCAGCGTTTTCTTAAAAAACACACAGTCCAGTTTTTGGAATCATACTCTAAAAACAGTAGAAAATAGAACCTCTTCCTTTCTGGAAATCAGTTGAAAATAACTAAAAAGCATAAAAGCTTTTATGAAGTTATACAAATATTTCACCCTTATTTTGTTTCGTCTAAATAAAACGAGTTACGAGTAAGTAGAGTAAAAGTTAAAAAAAAAAACAAATAACAAAAGGAAGGCTGCACTCACGTAAATGTAATGAGGATAATAAGCGCAAGGAGGTTGTCCTTTCATCCGACGACAAAGCACCATTTTAAAGAGAATTTTTAAATTAAATATTTTTCCTTTCTTCCATTTGAAGCCTAAAGGCTAATTTCATATAGTCCATTGAGTTTGCTACATTTTGTCTGTTGCTGTTTCCGTGCCTTTTCGTTTTATGCAAACAAAACAAAAACACAGACATAAAGAGAGGTTTTATGCAGTTTTGAATGAAAAACTACAAAGTTGTTTTATTGTGCAGAAAAGACAAGAGGATGCAATGCGAGTTCGAGTTCGGTGCGCGCGCTTAGCTGCGACGGTCGCGTTATTCCCGCTATTTGTTGTTTCTCGAATACATAATGACAAATCTGGTTAAGTGTGACAAATGTAACATCGTAATCGACGAGATGTTATCATTTATCCAAAACAAAGTGTCGGTTATTGATGAAGTGACTTTGGTGCGTCTCTGCTTATCGTCTTTCACGAGCGATGAAATCAAAAAATCGAAACGACTTCTTTTCGATTCAGTCCCATCAAATTTGAGTAGAATTATACGAAAAAACAAAGGCAAGGAAGAACGAGATTTAGCAGATATCATAAACCTATTCAAATCTGCGGATGAGGACGTTACTCCAGTGTTTGTTTGTCGACAGCTGGAGAAACTACCTATTCTGACAATGGACCACCTCGACTGTACGAAGCTGCTGAAAGATCTTCTACGAATGCAAGCTACAATTGATGAGGTGAAGTCAAAATACGTTACGTTGGAGGATTTCAATGAATTAAAATCCGAATTACTCAAAAGAAAAACAGATTCCTTACCGTCTGAATCTAAAGTAAACAACAAACGGGGCGCTTGGTTAGCAAACAGCAGCCTTTTGTCGACATTGAGTCCGGAAATGTGTTCAATAAACGAATCGTGCAACAATACCAGCAATTGTAAGTTGAATAATAAGCCACAATGCAGCGAAATTGTAGTGCAACTAGAACAAAACTGTGAATCATTTACCCGCCAACGACCATCAAAAGGTAGCGCGATGAGCCGCTGTCACGAGCACGACGACTCACGTACATCTAAAGCAGCGATGACGTCACCGATGGCGGCGCAGGCAGCGAGTCAGCTGACGGCTACTGATAACGCCACTAGTCAGGATAGTAATAGCTGTGCGGTGCAATCGTGTGAGAATGTTACATTGTCGCATATAAATGGTAATAATGGGGACTGGAAAACAGTTACGTATCAGAAGAAACGATCGAAATATCGATTCACCGGTAAGTCAGGAGTAGCGAGAGATGTGGAATGTAATTTCAAAGCCGCAGAGAGTAAAATCCCTATATTTATCACAAATATTCATAGTGATACGACAGAGGAAGATATAACTAAATATATTTTCAACAAGACACAGGACACCGTCTCCCTGGAGAAAATAACAATGAAAAAAGAAAAGGGCCACAATGCATATAAGTTCTTTGTATGTGAATCAAAATTATCATTGTACCTGGATGAAAACATATGGCCCCGTGGTATTATATTCAGAAGATTTATTAATTTCAAACGTCATAACTCGAACAGATTGCTATCTGTTAACGGTCAAAATAAAAATTACAATGGATAGATGCCTATATCGTTTCGCTACTTATAATTGCAAGAACGTAAAAAGATCTGTTGAAGGTATTAGAGAGCTATGTCACACCTGTGACGTGATAGCTTTGCAAGAAACATGGTTACTGCCGCATGATATACCATACCTTAGCACGATCGATAGCGGTTTCGGATACACAGGCACGTCTGCGGTAGACACGTCCGCAGGCATCCTGCGCGGGAGGCCGTATGGCGGCGTCGCTTTATTATGGAGAACCAGTGTATTCCAACAGGTGTCAGTGTTGCGGTGCAACAATGCGCGTATTAGTGCTATTAAGATAACGACTAGTGAGCGGCCCATAATTGTTATTAGTATCTACATGCCAACGAATTCGCCAGACAATCTACCTGATTTTACAGACTGTTTAAGTACGATAAGTGCTATTGTTGACGAGTACGGCCTAGAATCCGTTTATATACTAGGTGATTATAACGCAAATTTAAATGAACTGTTTTATAACGAGCTCTTAAATTTTTGTAGCGATGAACATTGGTCGTGTATTGACGTTGATTTTTTGGGTACCGATTCCGGCAATTACACATTTTTTAGTGAAGCACATGGATCGACTAGCTGGTTAGACCATTGCGTAGTAAGTGAATCGGCCAAAAAAGCTGTTGTCAACGTTTATGTTAAGTACGATTCATTGTGGTCCGACCATTTCCCATTGATATTAGAATGTGATCTGGATTTATTAACACCAAAAGTGCCGCTTACCCCTACATTCAACGAACAAAATGCAAAGTGGGGCGTTAGGAACGATGAACAGATTGCAATGTATACCAATGTGTGTAATTCTAAGTTAAGGCTTTTAGATTTCCCGTCTGAGTGTTTGAAATGTGCTGATTTACACTGCAGTGACCCCGGACACAGGTGTGTTCTTGACAGACTCTATGCCGATATTGTGATCGCACTAAAGGAAGCTTCCTTGGCGAGTCGTGGAAATGCGCGGTCGGGTAGGAGTGGTTCACGTACTAAGTCACATATTATGGGCTGGAACGCGCATGTCAGTGCGGCTCACCGGATGGCCAGAGATAAATTCAATGTATGGATGCTTGCAGGTAAGCCGAATGCTGGTGTTGTGTATAAAGAAATGTGTGAAAGCAGAAGAGTGTTTAAATCACGCTTAAAATGGTGTCAAGACAATCAAGACCAGATAAAAATGAACGCTCTCGCTGAGAAACACAGCAAACGTGATTTTCGTAGTTTTTGGCAAAGTACAAATAAGGCGAACGTACGTCCTGGTCTTCCGGTGAGCGTAGATGGAGTGAATGACAGTAGGGAAATTGCGAACGCGTTTCGGGACCATTTCTCTGTGCGGTCCTCATTGAAACCGGCGAGTTGTGTGTTAGATGCTGAGAAGTCGAGTGGGATGGTAGGGGTACGGTTTAGTGCCAACGATGTGGCTAAAACTATTAAAAACATAACCACAGGCAAATCTCCTGGCCACGATTCCCTCAGCATTGAGCACCTACAACATGCGGGCCCTCATATATCTAGAGTACTGGCAATGTTCTTCTCTCTTTGCGTGAGCCATTCCTATCTCCCATCAGATCTAATGAAGACTGTCGTGGTGCCGGTAGTGAAGAATAAAACGGGTGACCTAGCCGATAAAACAAACTACAGGCCTATTTCACTAGCGACAATCACAGCAAAAGTTTTTGACGGTCTGCTTAAGACACACCTAGACAAATATACAAACCTGCATGATAACCAGTTTGGATTCAGACCTAAACTGTCTACAGAGAGTGCGATACTGTGTCTTAAGCATACCGTTAGATATTACACCGATCGTAAGACACCCGTTTATGCGTGTTTCCTAGACTTATCCAAGGCATTTGACCTGGTAGCATATGATGTTCTGTGGGAAAAGTTGAAAAACATTAATTTACCCCCTGAATTAATAAATATATTTAAGTATTGGTATGGGCACCAGGTCAACAGTGTCAAGTGGGCAGGGACAATGTCCGACACCTATCGGCTGGAGTGTGGGGTGAGGCAGGGTGGGTTGACTTCAACCACGCTGTTCAACCTGTATATTGATGCGCTGATCGTCGCGCTCAGCAGTCAGCATGTCGGCTGCCATATTGATGGCGTATGTGTAAACAATCTTAGTTATGCCGACGACATGGTGCTGCTGAGCGCGTCTGTCTGTGGTTTGAGGAAGCTCATACGAGTCTGTGAAGAATACGCGCGTGTCCATGGAATAACATATAATGTAATAAAAAGCCAGTATATGGTTTTTGAGACCACTAGCGCTAAATGCCCACAAAGTATACCACCAATCCGACTGAATGGAATTCCTCTAAATAGAGTACAACAGTTTAAATATTTAGGGCATATAGTCACTACTGGTCTCGGGGATCAAGCCGATATAGAGAGGGAACGAAGGGCGCTGTCAGTACGAGCGAATATGTTAGCCCGTAGGTTCGCGAGATGTACGGACGAGGTAAAAGTGACACTTTTTAAGGCCTACTGCACTTCACTGTACACTTGCGGCCTGTGGGCTAATTATACACAAAAAACGTATAGCGATATTCGCGTGCAATATAATAACGCATTTAGGGCAGTGTTGGGACTGCCCCGCTTCTGTAGCGCGTCAGGGATGTTTGCGGCAGCACACACGGATTGCTTTAAGGCAACTATGCGTAAAAGGTGTGCGTCCCTGGTGCGCAGGGTGCGGGCCAGTTCCAATGCTGTCTTGATGATGATTGCAGAACGAGTGGATTGCCCTTTTACTCGGCACTGCTGTGAGAGGCATGTCTCTTATAGTGCCAAGTAGGGGGACACATACACACTCCTTTTTATTAAACATGTGTATATTTAACAAATATGGGTTTACTGTTACCTGAAATAAATATATTTCATTTCATTTCATTCATTTCAATGCAATCCAGGAATATTTAAAGCTTGACGTTATAAAAGATTCAGTCTAATTAGAATATTTAGTTATTCTTCGCTTTCTTTGATTTCATTTGAATTTTGTTTATTGTTTTATTTCGAACCAGTATAGCAGGCCATTTTATCTGCCCGGTGTGTAATTTTCCTATCAGCCCCTAGTTAACATTATATTATCAATAATCCATTCTTAGTTATAATACACTGCCTGTATGCTAAAATAAAGCCTTATATACATACTAGTATCACCGGCAATTTCTCTTTCACGGACTATATTATTCCCGTTTCACGTCCTTAGAAGTAAAATTTTCATAAATCTGTGCCTTTGAGTATACAGCCTAATATTTATCTGAGGTCACCGCTTTCAGTTCTTTGCACAAGAGTACATGATTTAAAAATCACCCGTGATCTTAGTTTTGCGAGTGATGTCAAGACCACGTGTAACTCCATATATAGAAAATGAAAATAAATTATGACCTACCTACCTACCATTATGGAAAAAATATAATCATGGTTATAGGATAGATCGGATCCGTTAAATAGTTTTTTTTCATTTATATGGATGTCAAATATTATTTCCGATATTCATGTTCACTAAAAGTGTATATGACTGAATCGTTTGATTGAAGACAAATTTCTGCGATCAGTGTGTGTTACCAGTGATATCGGAACCTGAATAGTAGTTTTTTGTTTTATTTATATATAGTTGGGGCCTTAAAGCTCAAGTTCACACAGCAAGCTATGGAGAGAGATGTTATATATTGCTTTGAGTTTCCCTACGACATTCGAATAAGGAATGAGGAGATCTATTGAAGAACGAACTTTATCGATATAGCTCAGCGGATTAACAGGTTGAAATGGTAATAGGCCGGAACATAGCATGGCAGATCTGATGGACAAAAGGTTTCCGAGTGGAGACCACGGACAGGCGAGGATAGCGTAGACTGTCCGCCGACAAGGTGAATTGCCATCGGAATGCTATCTAAACGTCTCTACATCTTTCTATAACTTTAGGACCTTTCGGACTCATTTCCTATATCTGGTACAATACTGACAAATAACTTGTGTGTGAATATGTAAAATAAGCGCTTCATCTCAATCTCTTTTATCATAGTGACAAATATACGAATATTTGTCTTTTTGTTAGTCGTAGCGTGTGGTTATTATGTCACTTGATAGTCAGCTACGATGTGGTCGAGGTTTAATGATGCTACACTGGTGATAGTTTCTCAAAATCGAGCTAGCAAGTCGGGTGCAACTGGCAGCAGCAGCTGAAAAGTACCGTATCACCACGCAAATTTATTCGTACTGCGGGCACTGATCGAAAAGTTTTCAAATATTAAAATATTTCAAAAGCTAAGCAACAGCAATCTGTGGTCTACGCTGTTGGTACATTAACTACCTATACTTATACACATATTCTTCGCACCTAATTGTAAGTTTTTGTACTGTTTGTAGATCCTAAAATAAATAAAAAAACAAAAAAAAAAAAAAAAACAGTAGGTACCTATATATTTTTCGCTTAACATTAACTTACACCTAAAGAACATAAAAACAGGTTGTCTTCACCTTAATACAGACAATAAATAGGTATTAATATTCTTAATTTTACTGGTTTAAGCCAATTTCGCCATAGTAAATAAGTCATTAGTCTTAAGGCTAGATCGCAATTGAATGATGTACATGTCCAAAATTGTATATCATTTATATATTTTATAAAATACATAACGCCATAATATAAGCTTTATGACGCTGTAAAACCCAAGAAGTTAAAATGATCCTAAATTTACCCAACATTAACCAAAATATAATCCGTAAATTTTCGCCTAAATACCGTACAAATTACGCGTATATCTGTGAGTTTTGTTCGCGCCTCCATAACAAAGGTATCTCGTTGTTAATTCGCGGACAGTTTTCAACGCAACACTTTGTTCCCTCCAAGATAATGAGAATGTATAACTTTGATGACAGTTTTAGAGGTACAGTCGGCTCAAATTTTGGGTTATTAGAGCAGAATTAAGGCTTTTAATGCCTATTTGAAGAAGAATCCAGTCCAAATAATTACATTTCGACACTAAGATAACGTTACCGTTTTTATTGTGTAATTTTAAAACTTTGTAATTTGCCTTTTATAATTACGATTTAACAAAACAAAATTTAAATACCAAACTTGTAATTTACAGCATTATGTAACACGCTGATTTATTTTACAAACCAGTGTTATGCTGAGTTGGGACGATTTGAGACGTGACAATTAACGCACTAATTAGGTATGTATCAAATGTTTAACTTTTGTTAAGTGTTTTTGTTACTGTACGAAATAAATCTATTTTCGTTCATTTATTACTAGCTGCGCCCCTAGGTTTCATCTGATGTCAACTATAATCAATCAAATCTCCCTTGCTCTATCCTTACGACAATACACCGTCGCCACCTATACTTACGAAGCGTTCTGCTTCTACCTTCTTAATGCGTACTGCCAAGGAATGGAAGTCTGAGAGTGAGTGTTTCTTGATTGGCACAATGCTGGAGTTTTCAAGTCACGAGTGACCTTCGTCTTCTAGGCTTGCGTGTTACATCTTAGACCAATCTATTACTTAGCATCAGGTGAGACAGTTGTCAAACGCAAGCTTTATAGTCATAAAAAAACATTATTTACTGTGTTTCCGTTAGGTGAACTTTTATTTTCAACAGTATTAAATGTTTTAAGAGATTTTATTTTGTATCGCATTAACGCTATTTTAGGCAGATATAATAATAATAATAAAGCCCTTTATTAAGACCAACTTAGTATCTATTTAAATGTATTAGGAACTAAAAACTATAGGTATATATATTTATTTTTTGTAGGTCTGTTTGCCAATCGGCAAATGCCTCCTCCATCCTTTTCCATTCCTGTCTATCTTGGGCCACTCTATTCCACGTTAGGCAGAACTTCAGTTCAAATATTTGAAGGAAAAATTATTATTATTTTTTTTAAAAAAATTTTTTTCCTTCAAATATTTGAACTGAACTATTAAATGTTGTTTTCTTCGCCTCTTTTTTTTGAATTTCATGTTTAGCTTTACTATTCTTCATAGATGCATTTTAATGCTGCAATGATCTAGTATTTCGATACGCAGATAGTACACGATTAATTATTGTTTATAGAATCACACCTCAAAAATGGATAAGGTATTTCTGCTGCAGACTGTACTGTTTGTGGGTGTAACTTTGGACATATCCATTCTTTTCATTTCAGCGCTATCGAGAGATGAAATGTGGGTGGGAAATAAAACGAGATATTTTTGATGATGGACTGAATTATTACTTCTGCGAAATACAAAAGCGTACAGATTTTAATGAATTCGTCGTATTATCAGCATTCCGAATAATTCTTATTTAATTAAATGTTATAATGTAGCACGAAATCCTTATATGTATTTCTGATGACGGGCTAAATGAAGTACTACAATTATCTGAATTTCACTTTTTAGTGCTACGAGATACTTGGATATTGGTTAATAATAGTGTTTTTGTTTATCTTTTGTCATAAGCCAGAATATGATAGAAAACATTTACTATTAAAAATGTAAGGTCTCGTTAAATTTTTGCACGGCAGTGTTGTCACTCAATAACAAAATAAACAAAAAAATCAAAAGTGTAACTGAAATAACTATTAATCAGCATGACCGTGGCATTAATCAGCATTATCTTGGTGTATCAATAAGCACTCACGCGAATCAATGCATGTACATAGTATCGGTACTTATATATATAAGGTCTTTATACAAAATAAGAGCGTATACATTATTTTATTTTATTTTGCATGACCAAATACTTATCTACACGTCATCCTTCGACAACTAATATGATAGCAATTATAAGGCAGAGCATACTCGTATACCCCTTTCCGAAGCCGAAGCAAATAGGATAATCGTTAACATCTCCATTGGGAGTTCAGATAGTGTTCAAGAACATTAAATATCTATTTTAGAGGTAGTGTTTCCGGCGTTTTGGTATTTTGGACGGATACAGATTATCATGTATATTAAATTTAAATGTTTAACTTTGATTTATTTGTGGTAAGTACCTGCTATTTTAAGCTTTCTAATTCCCGTAACAAAAGAAGAACATTCGCATTCTTATAAATTATAATCACTATTTTAAAATCGCAAACAGTTTCTTCCGCGACCACATGGTTTCACTGAAATTAAAATAGGCAAAAATCACACAGTTCCTCAGTCAGTATGCAAAATTCATAGCAACAAATACGCAATACTAGTTACCACTAGTATGACCTACTGCCATCAGTCCATTTTTGGAAACATTGAACTTTAATTACAACGTTCCAGCAACAATAAGGTGTTTTTTAAAAAGATCCACGTAGGAGTATAAGATCCTAGTATCACAGCACGACTAGTTGCCAAAATAACCTAAAACACTGCCAAAATGATTGAAGGAAATGGGTCAATTAGAGGTTCCGGCCAAACTGACAATCTGCATCCTACCCATTGAACTATTTCACTTAGAGTTCTGAATTTCAAGATAGTGGGTACATCAATGGTTGTGAATACGTTAAAACGTAATAGTTGGTAACTTGGCATCCTTTGAGAGTTGCCTCGTGTATTCAGATATTGAGATCCAAGGGGAATGCGGGGGCACGCGGAACGAGATAAAAACGATACAATTATACATGTAATAAAACAATCTATCAATTTATTTCAGACTTTACCATGTTGATCTATTGAAATGTATGCGCCCTGGACCAATAAGATTCTTTGAAAACACTTCAAGTGGTCCGCTTCAGATAAAACAGGTAGTATTCCATTTATCAGTACCATATTGATAGGCTTCATTAAAAAATATAATATATACGTCCCTGTACTTGCTGAAGTATTGATAGCGTTGCGTACTACGGATATATGTTTTTATTTCACTATTTAGTCGATCTATTTTGTTAGTAATCGCTTACAAACTATTGATTAATGTGAGAGATAGACATATATATACAATACAGTACAGTACTCATAGTGTGACATGTACCGACGAGGCATCTCGAAAGGAATCATCGTATGCCTCGTACAAACGATTTAGGGTATTCAGCTAACTATGTAAAAAGATGTTATGTGGAAGTATGTCACCACATTTTTTTCAAATCTATTTTGCTTAAATTACTAATAGTATGTATATAGATTGTTTACGTGACCTTAATTATCTGCTTCAGGTATTGACCTTCATAAGAAACACTTAGTATTTGTACGTATCCCTATTTTCTTGGTCTCTAGGTCTAGGTTTCTAATGGCTATCTCTAGGTTTGCAAATGTGAATCGATCATTACAATACCATTATGTCCTAACCGTCCTCCAGTCGTGAACAACCTTATTCTTGATCTAATAATTCGTTGAAAGTCAGTGGCTGCAATCCTCTTTGCCAATTTAATTCAATTTAATGTACTTAAAAATAACTACACTATTAAAGTACTCTTTGGAACATTTGCCAAAATATAGATACAGACTCCAGTTAAGTAGCTTAGGAGCAAGAGTTATTTGTAAATGCAAACACAAACCTTGGGATACTACAGAATGTGTGCTACAGGGGGAAGAGGACTTAAGAAAATACAGCAAAGACAATTACCAAAAATAATACATGATTTTCTATATATTCTGCGTATTTATATATGTACTTGTTTAGTTACACAATATTTGAATTTATTACGACCTATGATAATGATAAATTTATTTATTAACAAAACACAGTGACACTTATTCCTAATAATAATATTTGTGATCTCTTATGATCTAATAAATTATAATATGAGTAATGCCCGTTACGTTTTTGGTCGAGTAGGTAATCGACTATGCGATATTATATCGATATGTATTGGCTTGTTATTAAGGTCTTTAATAACGAGGCAAATTCAATTCAATTCTATTTTTCACTGGGAGAAATGTATCTCCAATAGTAGGCGTCATAGAATTAAAGATTATGATGACGACTCACCACTTTTGATGTTGCATTCGAAAATATGCTACAGTCAAAACTAAACTAACTAAACTATTTAACTTTTCATTTGAAGCATCCGAGAAGCGCTTATTAACGTTACGAAATTGTCTAATATGAAGTTTAAAAACTAATGCACGTAATACGTTCCAAAATGAAACGTATCTCCGCCGGGGATAAACGAAACTCAGGGTCCAATTTTTTATAAAGATTTAACAATATTATGCTTATTACAATCAAACAGGTCGTACAAGAATACAATCCCCCAGACCCTAAATAAAAGTGAAGAAATAAATTTGCATGACTAGAAGAGTGCTACTGTAGCTTAAATGGCAAAGCGACAGGGTGGTATTTAGTAAACGTGGGTTCAAAACCATTTAGGAGCCGAATTTTTTCTTAGAAAAATTTTGTCAACACATTTTGCCTTTCTAATAATATCTTAATAAGTCAGTACATAATTAGTAAGTTAAGTACATAACTACACTAAATGTAGTATATTTGAATTTTTCTTTCTTAAGTTTAGTTAGCCTTTTAGGACTTTGTGTTATAATGGACACAGTTACCACAGTACTTATACTTCTTTGCTAATCTAATACTAGTTGAAATCATTTTGTGCTTATTTTTGGCGTGAACATTGTGATACACGCTATTTAACTTCAACTGTCAACATTTCACTATAACTTTTAGTTGAGATTCCCTTCTGAGCATATAGTAACATAAAGATGCACTATGTCAAATATATCGATATAGAGTTGCTTTGAGGTTATCTCTATAAATGAATTAAACCGCCTTTTGCGGCGGGTAACGTATGCAAATTTCATTAATTGTATTATTAGTTTGATGTTTTTTGAACCCTCGGTATGACGGGGATAATTCTTACTCTTGAATATATTATGTGTATCACTATTGGTATACGAAGTTTGCTATAAAATAGATATTTAATAGAAAACTTAGTTGTTCATATATAACTAGCTTATCTTCAATTTTTCAGCCTGATTTGTGGACTTGTTGATGGAGCTTTGTGTTTATAGGTTAGTGTCTGTTTTGAAAAACATATATATATATATATCTCTCTACAGTCATGGCTTTCCGGCATGGCAGATTCTCCTCCATTGTATATTATATAAATAATAAATGACAGTTGTCGCGTCTTAAATTCAATAAGCTGCGCCGGTTCCACCCGCGTGTACTACGGTACCTCAGATAGCCCAAGGAACCATTGTTTTTCGAATGTAAAAAGTAGCCTGTTCCTTTTATGCCTACACCAAGTTTTATCAAAATTGATTCTGTGGTTTAGGCGTGAAAGCGAAACAAACAGAATTATTTTCAGAATTTATAATGTTTGTTTAGAAGATTGGAGTTGGACAATGACAGAGTATTAAGACGCATTACGTCCATTATTATATAATACTACAATTGAATTTCATGATAATAACGACACATTAAATGTTTTTTTGAAACTAAAACGATGATTTTCTGGTATTTGAGATCTCTGAGACTATCAGAATCTATCTTAGGTATAGTCAGCGGCCCAGAGCAAAGATTGTATTCCCTCCCCTAATTCCATAACCCATACCGTTTCACCGTCCCACACGGACATTAAATTTCATCAAGAGGTTGGCAGAACTTTTTTACGGCGCGGGCCCTAGGTGCAAAATATTTGATAGCTCATAGTTACGACTTTTTACGACCTTGCGCGGCATAATTATGTGGGCTATTGTTTCGAATGGAGGATGCTTTACAGCGCTTTTTTATGTGTCTCGTTTTAGTGGTACTTGTGCCGTTGATGCGTGTTTAGGTGGAGTTGTACGCGTAAAATTAAGTGGGTTGGGTTATGGGGGTAGGACGAAATAGGGGTGTTTAGGTTTATAAACACTGACGTGGTATGGAGAGTTATGGGTGGTGCATGCTTATACTTGTTTTGTAATTATGCTGTCGTCAAACCAAGGATGATTTATGCTAGAGCCGAGTTTCTAAAAGGCATATATGCAAGCTGTGTACGTTTTCATGCAAAACTAACATTTTCTTGAGGTGCATGTAAGCATCGCACACAAGAATGTTCATAACTCGGGCTGTTTAAAGTCGAATTTAGTTTCAGTCGGGACCGAAGGGATCTGTCAAACTAAGTATAATTTATAATATTATAGATTTATTTTAGGAACGCATCATCACTTTACATCAGGTGTGAAAGTGGTCAAATGCCTGCGTATTCTGTATAAATAAACACGCTACTTTCCATGGAGATTACAATTTCATATAATATATGGAATGATAATTTAAGAAGAAGAAGAAGAAGAAATATAAGGAGGCGTAGGTTCAAACCATGACTTAAACTATGCTGCAGAGATGGCGCTAGTATAGTATTTTAAATACACTATTTGTATACGAATTCAAATATTTTGTTGTGACGGTAAGTTTGAAGGAAGACACATGCAACACACCACAGGCTTTTATGTCAAACCAAGTTATTCTTGAGGTGATTGAATGAGCAATTGTTTCATAAATCTTGAAGGTATGTAAGTTTCATGCTAATGAAAGCTTTACCTCTTAGCGTAATGCATGCGCAGTTTTTCCTATATTACCTGTGGTGCGGCACCTAATCTATAATAAAGTAAGACCGCAGGTAAAACGTAGATAATATATAGGCTATAAAAACTTCGTCATGACTTTTTCGTTCAGTGCGTACTTATCCTGTAAGCGGATCCTTACTTAGGACACATAGGTAACGTACGTACCTATTCGAATGCAAAATGACTGGTACATAGATAATGTATAACCTGTAACAACAGGGTCTTTACGCGTAATGTTGTGACATATCAAATACGTTTTTAACATTATACACGTATGTGGAATCTAAAAGTACGTAGACATTATTTTTAACTGTAACTCTAGTTTTAGTTTTACTATTATATATATTCTCTCAGATACTGCATTATGTTTATATCCAGTTGAATTGTAGTCGCTGTAGACTACAGCGACTCAGCGACGTCGAGAGCGACAGAAAATACTAGTATTATAATTAGTTTGATACCCTACTACAGGACTAACCCTAACAGGGTGTCAATAGCTAAATAATGTTCGCTAAAGGTGACTTATTGTTTGTCTTTATTTTATGTAGTATACTTATAGTATAATACCTACTATATATGCATAAATAAAGTAACATTGTACATGCGTAACCTGTGCGCAGAATTACCACCGTACTACCTGCACTATTTCTAGCCGCTATCTATCTGGGGAGGTCTCTGTTATCCGAGATACAAGTTATTAACTTAGTTCGGAAGCAGGACCTTCTTTTGATGGCTTAGTGGCTGGACAATTGGCTGCAGGAAATACGGATACATAATGCATAATATGTATGTAACGGAAGAAATTTAAATTTACGTATGTAGATGTAACTTACTATAAGGACAACATTGTTACCATTTTTTCTCAATACAGAATATTGATTGATTGATTTCGTTTTCCTTGCTGTTGAGGTTACTTTACATGCTTTGTATATAGTAACTATGTTGATGTGAACATAAACCTGCGTATGTAGAAGTTAGCGGATCCTTGGCAGTAAAGTAGCACAATACGTCGCGATAAATGAAACGGATCCGATGCCGGCCGCGACAAAAGGTCCTCGTAAAACAAACGGATTAGAGGGTAGCTGTGGCTAACAGTGCAGACGCTAAACTAGCGTTTTCATTATTGAAATATAGAAGTGATATTCTAGATCTCCTCTAGATCTGATAACCGCTAAGAAGCGATTATTCGCTTAGTTTTTTATTGAACTAGTTGTGCCCTGTAGTTTCATCCACGTGGTGTTCCTATTATTTTTTGTACCCTACTGGAACCGTCTATTTTTCCAAGAGATCATTTATTGCCTTGAAATACCATATAAGTATTTTAAGCAATTTAATTTAGTGCTAATATCTGAGGGCATTATGATATATGGCAAATCCTTTAAACACTCTGGTAACATTCATATTGTTAAATCCCATATTGTAACCACTGGAGAATACCGAGGATAGCAGCTTTTTTCACTTTTCACACATATTGTAGTTACTGCGTAGAATTTACAGCCATAGACAAGGTGGCCAGACGACAAATATAGTAAGAAGAGCCTGGAAGCTGGCCACTTCCAATCGGATCTAGTGAATGTGTCAGGCGTATGTTCAGCAGAGGTCATTCTATCTTTTTGTATTCCAAATCTAAAAATGGAGAAGGCCGTCAATTTGTTTGTTTCTTTTTGTTTGTTTGTTACCTCATAACTCTGTCATATTAGAATTAATTTTAAAGATTCTTTTTTTATTGATAGAATATAATATAGTACTTTTCGATTAGTGTGTTCAATTTTATTTCTTATTCAATACAGAATAGGATTTAAATCTCTTTGATTTCAAGAAGGTGTAGGCTATAAAGTACGTTGTTGCTGTTCTTTCATGATCATGAAAAACTAATTAGCAAATATTTTTTTTTTGATAGCTGCTAACAGATTGGTTACATATATTATTTCTTTATTTAAAAAAAAATGTTGAATTCGATTCACGAGTAGGTACGGAAAGTAGGTAAATATGTATAGTTTTTAAATAATGTATTTATAAGAGGTAGCATAAATTATTTAGAGAAATAAGAGTGATTCCACTTAAATATTTACACTGCCTCTGTATTGAGCTGCTTATAATGGCGTCTTAATCTGTTTCCGCTGGTTGACTAGCCCCGAGCCATATTCCCTAAACTTGCATCGGGCGCGTCCATCGGAACTATAAACCGGGCCGTAAAAACGCTGCCTAAGCCGTGTGCATACATCACTAGCGCTAACGACCTCAACACATTCATAGGAATATATTTTACACTAGTATATTATAGACCAAACTAGTGACGTATTTTAAATGTGTAGGAGTTTTTGGTTACTAGAAATATGACTTGATAATGTTTTTACTTAGCGAATTGTCAAAATGAGCTACGGAAAGATTTATGCTCGGGATTTCTCTCAGGAATCGAAATTTATAGAATGTGGAGCAAATCAAAACAAAAGAAGAACAAAAGTCACCAACAAAGGTCAGAAGCTCGAAGAGGCAGTGGGCAGAGTATAATATCTATGTAGGACTGATGACTGAATAGGGTTGAAAGTTTCTTGAGTATAGATGACAGACTGCCAAGCGAAACGTAAGATCTTCAAGGTTGGTAGACGATCTTTGACCAAGGTTTCAGGAGGAGGCTGGGTTCTCTTCTAACTGTTATTCATGAAGATGGATTGTAATTTTCACAAGTAGCACATATCATCATCATCATCATCATCATCTCAGCCATAGGACGTCCACTGCTGGACATAGGCCTCCCCCATTGATTTAGTATAGTAGTTTATTGATTTAGTTTATTTAGCCTTTTTATAGTAGCACATATAAAAAGGCCAAAACATAAGTAGACTAGGAAGCACGTTGAAGTGGCAGTAGGCAGGCACATAGCTCGAAGAACAGATGGCCGTTAGATGTAGACCATGAACTGGCAAGCGCAGCGTAGGACGACCACTGATAAGGTGGATAAACGACCTGACTAAGATCGCTGGAAAGGGGCTGGATGCGGGCTGCTGGCCTGCCTACGGGTCCTTGTGGAAATCAATGCGGGTATATGTCCAACAGTAGGCATCCTAAGATGATGTTGATGACAGGTAGTATAATTAACTCATATAGCTGCAGTTAGTATACAACACCCTTATAGTCTGATTTTATTATTAGCAATAACCTTACATGGTTACACTGTAACCTAACGGTAACCTTACATTCTCTTTTAATATTGAAATGAAAAGTTCTCTAGGCGCGTTGAGCACTTTTTTATTTTTATATTTTAATTAATTTCACATTTATTATTGACTGAGAAAACACTATAAAATATCGAAATACTGAAAATACCACGACAGCTACCAACATAAATCGGAATAGTGTCTTATCTATAGGTTATATATTAAATACGTTAAAAACAAAACAATGAACACATACAAATTTGACATTATGAAGATTACTAAATCAAGTACCACGACGTAGTGGGGATCTTTCACTATGAAAATAACTTTTCGAATCAACAGCGTTTTATATTATGCTACTAAAGAGGGACGCCACGATTTATAATGTACACTTCGTAGTGGCGCTTGAATATAATAATAATTGCTAATAATTTGCTATTGCGTATGCCTATTCAAAGCGAAGCTAGATAAGAATGGTTAGTGATCCACCTATTTTGTAACCGTGAATTGTTTTGCACAGAGAACACTGTGAAAAGATAAACGCTCGTTTGAACGAGGTTACGGACGATTTGGTGAAATCCGCCTACCTGGGTATCACTTCAAAGTTTGAAAAACTGTCCCTAAGCACACAGAGCAAACAGCTGTCGTTGAAAACCAGTAAGGCCGTCTTGCACTAACAATATTAACCGAGATATTCGCCTGAACTAGGATTGAATAACGATGTTTACCTGCAAATTTGTGATTTAATCCGAAGATCAGGCGAAAATCTCTAATAACTTTGGTTTACACCAAACAAAATTCTTCTAGATTTTCGCCTGATCAAGTGGACCTAAACATTCTAGATCTACAGTGATCGACACATCATGACTGCTCATCAAAGGTGATAGTGGTCATATGCTAGTCGTATCATTTTTTCAAAGAAATATAGCTACGATTGCTGTTTCCCACGGCCAGCCTCTATTACATTTCTTAGAGCAACTATAAAAATGCTAGCGTAAGTTCGCTATGTTTCGCCGAAACTCAGGTCCTTCCCATCAACTAATACGTTGTTTGGTACAAGCTATCAAGTAAAACATTTTTAGGACAAAATTTATTACAATGTCAATTTTGCAATTAAATAATGTACGTAATTAATATGCTCGATGTGAAACGCGTAATGTTAAACGACATCGTTCTTTTGGCAGATAGACATATGGGAAGTAGCAGAAAGAACTTTGACAAATAAATTTTACAAACAGGCAGGCTACTGGGTACTTTTTTCATTAATTGACGTTGGACTATGTTTAGTAAAAAGTTTTGTATTTGTTATGAACATTACATACTTTAAAAGTAGAGGTTTTTTAACAGTGGTATATATTCTACGACTGAGATTATCATGATACTATATATTTAATATATGTTTTTGTTTAAGAAACATTATATTATTATATTACTATTACTGTAGTATAAGACTATTACGATACTCTTATATAAGACAATAGGATTTTTTCTCTGTAATATAACAAGATAATTAGTCTAATTAATGTTCTAGAATTGCAATCATAGTTAGGATTCTAAGGTGATATGTACTCACATACGTACCTACTATCTATAGGCCAACTCGTCTAAAATTTTAAATTCATTCACAACTTCTAATTAGTGTAGGTACTGAAAGAAATATCCTAATACTCATTCTGCAATTATTTACCACTTCCGTCACACATCATCTGGTTGGAATACTCCCTCTACAATAAAATAATAGGTGAACTCTCGTACACTGTGTTGTGAGGCGGAACGTTAATTAATTTATTTATTTATTATATTGACATTCCTTTGGATGTGCATTACAGTTACCCAATGCGCAACATCCAAGGTTCAAAAAAGCTATATGGTACAATAAATACACATACAACTAAATAAAAAATTAATCTCACTCTAGGTCCTGTCCTAGGCTTCCGGATGAAGTCAAAACAATTACTGATCGTGATCTGCGTGTAACAAATACGTGTATCTCGCTTGAATTGAAATACACAAAATAGCATGCTATGAAATTTTTACCTCACGGGCTCCATTTTGCACTGATTATTGACCCGCTGTCAGCTTATAACTTGGATCTGTAGTAACAGGGAATCTCTCTTACTAATGGGGCATGGTTGAGAGCGTTCGTGTTTACTTTTATTGTCAAGATAAATCTGTCTTAACTGTCCCGATAATCGCTACTAACTGCCGTACGGTTATATATGGCGCTGGCACCGTAAATATGGCCCTAGCTTTGTAAATATGAGGTGTTATTGAATATAATTATTAGCCTATTTTCCTTGCAGTATTATTCGTGTTTTTTTAAAATGAGTCATGACATGACCGTAGTAGTGAAATATGTTGGAATTGTCTCGGCAAATCAGCTTTATAAATCAATCCGTCTCCACTGCTAATCCTGCTGCAAGTCCTGGAAATGGAGCGCTAGCTGCCAACATAGAACGTTCTGGAATATCTGCGCTATCTACTGGTTAGCAAGAGCTGCAGTAGAGAGTTTCTTTTCCGTTATGGGAGTTGCATATTGTAATTAATTTATTGTAGGTACCAAAATAATGAATACTATTTTATCAACTTCTATCTGTTTCCACTATGATGTTTCATTTTTATATTTAGCCACTAGGCAGGCGTTTGACCACTACCTCACCTGATGTTAAGTGATGTTGCGGTCTATGACGGACGGAAAGAACTATATATACTGCTAAAAGGCTGTAACAATTTGGATAAAATATTTTATATGCTCTATTTTTCTTTCTTTTTTTAATTATGTCTATATAAATGTAGGTTTCTTCCCTGAAAGAATATGACGAAGTTTTCCAAAAAAATTACGCGACAAGCACATTATAAAATGTTGCCAAAGAGTTAAAGTTATTGGACGGTTTTCAAAAAATCATCCCATAATTTAACTCTGCACCAAGTTTTATACCAACCGTTTGGCTCATGTTTAAATTAAAGCATGAAAGTTAAATTTAACAACTTCGAAGTTAAAGTGTATAAAAATTTCGATCATAAACTAGCTCGGTTTCACTCGCATACTTAACTTAAACGATATGGCTATCGTTATGATCTTGCGCTCTACTGTCAAGAATACATGAGTTCGAGGAAATACTTCATCTAAAATGTATCATTATCACTATTGCGAATCGCCAAAGTAATGGCAGCGGAGACTGCACTGTTATCAGAAATGAGTTTAAAAGTTGCAGTGCTTACCACTTAACATAATTACACTTCGTGAAATGTCTGATTTTCAGGGTCTTTGGATTTTACCATTCTGTAGCTAAGCTAAGCAGCTCTAAGTGTCTAAAAATTTTGCATGGGCATTATTACCGAGGTTGTCAAAAGAAGATGGTATGAATAATTCCTGAAAATTTTACTCAATTTGTCAATTGGTGTGGATTTGACACATGATAATTGGGGTAAGGATAGAACCAGCTACCGTCGCATAACGGCGGGCGCTGAGACTCAGACCCAAAGTTATCATGTGTAAGGATTATTTATTAGACTTCGAAACTGTGATTCATTGAATTATTAGATCACAAATAAGAGCTGCGCATTAGCGATGCTGATAGTCATAACCGGAGTAATAGATTGTGCTGATTTGAGCTTTATTTAAATAATGATTTGTTTGGTTTTTGCACGTAGTACTCGTATATTGTCTAGGCCTACAACGGTAAGGCCTGATAGAAAGATGGACTTTGACCTAGTGCGGGTCGTTTAGGATTTCGTACTCAACATAAACCTACCCCAGGTTAAGGTTTTTGGTTGTTTGCAAGGTAAAACCCGTATATATTTATGTAAAAACATTGCATATTATGTAATATTACCACAAACGGTCGCTGTGGCTCAGTCGTTCGTCACATAACTTTTGGTCCCTAGAGCCTGGGTTGTATTATTGTACATAAGGAACAATTGAAAAGAAAAAATTGAATTCATTCCTACAAAAAAAAACCAACTTCAACACTCAAAAGTGTGATATAACTTGTTGAAGTCGGTACCATGAGAATTCAAAAGTAACTATTATCAAAATATTGTGAGCATGGTACTGACTTCGACAAGTTGTTGTGTTGTCATTTTTGAGTGTTCAATTTTTGTTGTAATTGTTTTATCATTCATTTCAGAGACCTTTTCTAGTTAAGGTATCGTTGATGGGTAGTTTGTAATGTTGATGAGTAATGTTGACCAACTTCTTTACCCTCAATAACGAAGTCATCCGTAACACTTTTCAGTTATTTGAGTGTAACTCAAAAGCATCTTGATCGATTTGAATGAAATTTAAATGCGACCACACGGGAAGCACCACCTTTCAAATAAAGAAAGAACGATCAAAATCGGTTCATCCAATGATTCTGATGAAATTAAAATAGGACCACACGGGTAGCACCAGCTTTCAAATAAAAAAAAGAAACATCAAAATCAGTTTTCCACTTCAAAGTTCTGAAGTAACAAGGAAGCACAGACTCAGGCAGTGTGTTCCATTCCCTGGCAGGGAACACGCTACGCATTATAAAATTGGGTTGCGGGCATATGCGAAAAGCTTAGCCCGAATTCCCTCTAACACGTTCATCATCGTCATCATCTTAGGTCATAATTTGTCCGCTGGACATATCATTGATTACCACAAGGACCAGCTGGAAGCGACCCGCATCCAGCCCTTACCTGCGACGACACGATATTAAAACTTTACTTGGAGAATGCAGAGAGAAATAAGGAAGCAAAAATTGGACATTAGAAAGAATTTTTTTCCACCTTCCTACACTTTGACGGACACTTAACGGTTAATAATTATAATCCACCACTGTAACACATAACACCTAAAGAAACATTCATTGGAAAATCATAAAAAACGTAGACATTTTCCGGGAACATTTCCCGCCACAATATTTTATTTCCTTTTAACACTCATTGAAACCGTCAAACATAACCTATAAAATATTACCAGTAACATTACTCCCCACACCAAATAATTATCGAATGTATTTGTAATTAAATTCAATATTGTACGGCTTACACAGGCCTCCGGTTACCAATTAATAACTTATTATTAAATTCAGCGCCGGATAATTACTTCATTCCATAATTTGGGACTGATTAACGATGAACTCATATAGCTTCTAGTGAAGGAACGCAACGCTGAGTTTGAGGGGGGAGTGGGCTGGAGAAAACCATAACCCAACGTGAAACTGTTACTCAAACTGGATACAATTATCTAAAATATAATACCTTTTATATCATTTAAGATACAATTCACTTTCATTTAACTCGTTACAATACTATTTTTAATATTGGGACAGAATGCATAGACAAAGTGTCTCTCTAGAATTGTCATTAGCGACATGCAAGTTTTGTCTAATCGCGGGTTGTTTTAGTCTGCATAAAATTACATTTAGTTTTTTTATACAGATAAGGCAGAAGTTTGACCACTATATCTTATGATGTTAAGTGATGAACGAAATTAAGAAACGTGATCCTACGATTGTAGGATTGATCACGCATGCCTAAATAAAAAAAATATTTACTGTTAACTTGAAGATACCCATATTGTAGGTATCTATGTGGAAACACAGATCTGAGCAATTCATGAAATAATTACTTTAATTATTTAACGCAAAAGTATCTAAAATTTCGTGAGTAAATTTAATTTAGGAACTGTCAATCTGTCTTTAAGCCTATCAGTCAGTACGTCATCACTGTGCGTGAAATGTGTTCTACCTACTGCCATTTCAATTTCTGATGCAAATTCTTGTGGAAATCTGGGTGTGTGACTTTCAGTTTGCTTATAAAGTCCATCACGTGTCTTTTGCGTTATTTATTACTAGTAACACTAAGTGACGAAAACTTATTTTTTTTTTAAATTACATAAAAACAGAGCTCTCGTTCTTAGTTTATGGAATTATAAAAAACCGAAACAACTAAAGAAATGTAAAATAAAGAAATATTTAAAACTTAACCTCTACACTTATCTCACCTAGACGTGCTTAGGAAAACCGCTTACAATACAAAACAGAAAAGGAGTTCCCGTCCAAAGCTCAAGCGCCAAGATGTCTAACCGGCAAATTTTCGAGTGGGAAATTTAAATATCGTATGTCGAGACTCCTGCTTTGGCGGTAACCAGAGCTGGGTAGGTATACACTAAATGCCGAGACAAGGCATGGGAGTTGTGAAACCCGAAGGCTTGGAGGAGGCAAATTTGATCAGATTTTCACTTCAATAACGTAATAAATGTAGAAGCGGTGATAACTTGTTTGGAAGGTTTTTAAATTCACGCGTTACTTTAAAACCGTATGAAAATTATTTTGGTTACACATAATAGGGTGATAATTCCGATGATTAATGAAAAAAACAAATTCTGGCTGCGTTGCATTGTGCACTGCTCTTCCAGCGTCATGCAAAAAGTCAATAAGAATTTTTCATCCAACATTCGTCGAGTCAACAGAACCTGACGACTGCTCAAGGAGATGCGAAACACGTGTTAAAGCAGTTCTGGTTTGGTGTTTCTGTTGGAGTTAGCTGCCCTTGTGAAATCGTACTGCATACTTACTCCATGCAACCCACACTGAACCACCGTGATGAATCTTTTTTCTCTTTTCTTCACCATGCTTTTTAAACAAACTGCCCGTGTCCCCGAAATGAAGACAAGTCTGTGATATTTATATTATGCTGACTGCCGAATTTGTTAACTGACATATTGTTGAGAATAATATTAATTAATTTCTTAATTATTATTTTATCGTCAATAGTGATGCAGATGGCCGCCAACAGAAGTAGGTAGATGGAGACAAACAGTGCCATGAAGAGACAGAACACAGAGAGATTTTAAATAAAAGTTTAACAGAATCCATACCTGATCAGTAATGTACAGATTTTGTTTGATGTATGTGTATAATATATTACAACGATCAATTTCAGAACCTTTCAAGGTTCTTCCGATTGGTTATCAAATACTCAGGTCTACTCTATATTATATGATCAGGTTCAATGTTCTAAGACACAGTTTTTAGTCATACTTCAGGCAACCAATACTTAATAAAGGCAACTTATTGGTAAATTTCCAATAAATACGTCCTTTTTAAAAAAATATGAGGTTTCAAAATTCTAATTAGACTAATATCTGTATGGGCCGCAGCAAATAACGTATTTATTAGAACTGATACAATTTTATTCGTTAAACCTCTAAACCATTTCTTGCCTTAACTAGTAATTAGAAAAACGACCATAAGTAGATATAAACTGACGACAGCGTCACTGACGTAGACCAACGATCTGTCAAAAGTTAAAAAAATTAGTTTAAATGCATTGAATACCTTGTCCTCGTGAGTTTTTTCGTAGGTTCTGGTAGTCAGACGCTGTATATGGGTGCACCCTGCCGGTGAGTGACCTGCGCCCGTGATATGCAATACGGATAGTGGTTTAATGTCAATTTTAATTCTCGCGGCGACGATTTTTGTAAAAACTATTTCGTATTGTTTGTTTGTATTTATATGATGCGCTTGAAAATTATTCATGGAGGTTTTCAAAGAAAACAAACACGAATGATCCTGGATATGCTCGTATGTTACGTTTGTTTTTTCGAATATCATTTCACTACTGGAATGATAAATACTAAAACTACTTAGTTTAAACATTTTCTATGTGTTAATTATTTATAATATTAGCGGAGTAATTTTAGATAAAAAATAATTACAAAAGTGCAAACACGTGTTCAGAGGAAAATAAATTGAATTGCTGCAGCAACATAAACCTAAACTAAACATCAAATACTTTGTTTATTAAGGCAATATGTATATAGGCTCTAAGAGCCTGTACATACTTGAGAACTGCAAATTTTTACATTTAACCACATTGCCGCTGACCATCAAGGATGAAAAAGTAAAAAATATGGTAGTTTAGAAGCTTATCATTACTGATATGATTATAAATTTAGGTTACAATAGGTGACTTGAATACTAATTCGGCGCCTATAATTATGCGTTTCAAATGAATTTAAATATCTGATATTAAATTTAAAGTTTTTTCAGAATCATTACTAACTGTCAGTTACTAGAGATCTAGAAAAAAAAACTTTATCTGTACATACAATATATAAAACGGGGCCATGACCTGATAATCTATAGACGCACACGGCAAACCACAGAAGTAATAAGGCTAAAGTTTGATATAGGTATCCGCTAAACCGTTTTTTATTTATTCTACTTTTAAAATGTAATAGAAAAAACATAGTCTTTGCGGGATGAAGCATAGCTACCACAAACTATTATATGATGCTAACGCATATAGCTGCTCTGTTATCTGAAGACTAACAAAATGCAAATGATGTCATAATAAAATCTACTATAGAGGTTATACTTCACGACCATAATCACTGTATGACATTACCGTCGCTCGTTAATCCTGGCGGTCATTTTTCACAGCGAGACGATAAAGCGCAACCGCATACTATACTGGGTATTGCATATCATGCTAGGTCAGTCACCGGCTAGTCTGAGCTTGTAACGACGCCATTGGCGCGTCATTTGCCTGGAAATGATTTGTGTAGTGTACATACAGGTTGGAATATTGATTGATAGGTGTATTGAGAGGATTAGCCGTTTGGGTTAGTTTGTTTTGATACTTGTTAGACGCTAATAACAAAGCTGATTAGATGGGTTAAAAATTAATAAACACATTACGCTCACACCCCAGCCTTAGAACTATGTGTGTCGCGGGAGGCATGGACATATACAAAGACATAACATAACCAATGCCTGAGAACAAATATCTATGCCACAAAAATGTTTGCACGGCCGGGGTTCGAACTAAGGGCCGTGGACTTGAAGTCAGTGTCACTGATCATTAAACCACGCCAACAGTCAAAAAAAAGTTAAATCAACGTACCTGGTCATTATTTAGATGAATGACCACTATTGGCATTTTCAAGTGAGGTTGCTTCGGAGGGCACATAAAGTCAGTCTCGGTTTGCTTTTCAACAGATTTCAAAAAAAGAAGTAAGTATGTGGGTAAGTTCGAATCGAATGTATTTTTTTGTGTTTTTTCCAGGTGAACTGGTTTTGTTTTTTTGTTTATGAGTTACTCTTTATGTGTATTTAATTGATATCGATTGTGATGATGTTTTATAATTTCCAAAAAAACGTTGAACGTAATGCACAGAATTCGGTTTCTATACTCTAAATACGTACTACTTCATTACTACAAGACACTTGATTGGTCCGAAAGCTATAATAAGAAGAATATAATATGATATATTTATTTCCATAAAATTATATATGTTGTAATACAAGAAGCTGTAGAAGCAGTAACATTATTTTGACAATGGGGACATGCTTAGCACTGCGCTACGTTTACGGCTGATTTTAGCATTCATCTTATCTCGACCTAAGGTGGTTGTTGAGTGTATAAAAGTAATGCGGGCCGAGTAGACGTGCATTATACATTAAACATTATTTGTTCTTAGTAACTAGTTTCAACATACATAACATGTAATAGTGCAATAGAAAGGATTAACGTTATTCACTTATTCAGTTTCAATCACTGTTTAATATACTATACTATAATTTTATTTAGGGATATCATATCTGAGACTGAAAATATTTGTATGGTGGGCGTGCGGGTGTGAGTGTTTGAATGTTTGGGGAAATTTGTGGAGTACATAAGAGTGAGATAAGTAAAGTATGAAAGTTTCAAAAAAACAGTCAAATATTACTTTTAAATTATTCTGCTTTATATATATATATGAATGAATTTATGACAACCGGATTATACTCTCATGACTCATCCATTTTATTCAAAAAATGTTTAATGAATTAATAACTATTTCAAGAATATAATTATAGTTATGACATTAATTTTGATGTTTTTAATTTTTAATTTCGCCTCCCACGCACATGTATTACTCAGCCAATGCAGTTATCGTAAGAGCTCAAAAATGTCTCAATAATCGCTTTAGCTCGATAGATAAAAAAATAAAAATTAAAAGTTATTTATCAATCAATATTTTCAATCCTATATACCTAATACATGGTAAATTAGTTTGAATATAATTTGTGTTTTAAATAGTGTTTTCTGCGCATGCTTAACATCATTATCTGTGGCTAATTAAAAGCTAAGGCTCATTATCATAATCTTTTTATCTATGTTACCTTCATACTCATATAAAGCATATTTTTATCTGCTGTCTTATAATTTTATACTTAGGATAAAGTAAATCCGTCATTAGATGTAGGTAAGTCATCATGTTATGTGTAGGTAATCTTTATATTTGCCTACATGTATGTAACTTCGATATATGTACATTAAGATCTGTGGATTTTGCCAAGAAATAAATATAAAATGATATTGTAATAACGAACTTCTTGACATAACAGTAATGTTATGTAATTTGTGTATTTCTGTAATACATTCCTGAATGAATTTGAAGCATGAATGAAATGAATAAATGATGGGTGATTAAGCGATTTTAGTTTATAACGTTAGACTTAAAAATATCATGTTTAGTTTAGGAATATTTATCCCAAAATTGAGCCGATGTCTTTAATTAAATAAAAGATTAATAACTAAATTTGACTGGCCGGTTGGCGCAGTTGGTAGCACTCTGCCTTCTGAGCCGCTGGTCCCGGGTTCGATTCCCGGACAGGTCAAACATTTGTGTGTATGAACATGTCTGTTTGACCTGTGTCTGGGTGTGTATATGTATATAAGTATGCATTTAAGTATATATCAGGTTACCATAGTACAGGCTCTGCCTAGTTTGGGACCTGAAGACCTTGTGTGAATGTTGTCCCATATTTATTTATTTAATTAGAGCAAAACAGCTATTATTTACTGTAACATCAACTTGATGTTGTCAGCCTGTGGATACCTTAAATGCTCTTACCCGCTACCAGTTGCCAGCGTGTCCAGTATGCTAACGGCATTGCCACGTAGAGTTGTACTAATGCTGAATCGTTGAGCCAAATATGTGCCAGTATTTTAGTCACGCTTAGCGTCGACCAGACGCTCTCATAAGTTCTGATGATGTCTCGATCCCCACGGGCCCAATGTCTCGATTCCAAACGATTCAAATATGTTTAGGATAATTGTTAGTTTTTAATTACCCTCTTCATTCCGCACAGCTTCGATTCGCATGGATTTACTGAGTACTGACGTACTTAGTTACGTACATTTCTTAAGTATATCTTTAAAAGTGATAGGCACACTGCTGGGACGATGGAGACATATCGTGTTGCTGTTCACACACTTCTATGAAAGAGAATCACTGAAGACGTAATGTGCACAGAAGCAAACAGTAGTTACAGTTGTGACATCGGGAGTATGTCTCGATATCTGCTCTACTGCCAGACATGTCTATTTACTGCACACCACTTGTTGGGTGCTAGGGTTGTCAAGACAGAAAAATATTATTTATATGACAGTATGATCACTGTGTCTTTGGCTTAATTTTGTCGCTCGAACAACAAAATTGATATTCGGGAATCTGGCACGAATGCAATTCATTTTGTTCGTTATAAAATTTGTTATTAACATTTTTTATAACATTAATCGCTCACTGTGGACGTCCCTGAAACAATACAGTGTTCCATGTGTTGTGAGAAAAAACACACCCGTTGTTTCAAGTGTATATGTATAGGTCTAAGAGGTGCTAATGACTTTACAGAGGCTTGCGGATATTTGCAGGCAGAAAGGGCGAAACAAATATGCATGTATGTAGGATATATAGATATATCCTATACACATATTATATCTCATTGGCGTGGTGATTTCATATATTACCAAAAATACAATCTAGATTACTTTTTAAGATTACGGGCTCAAAAAAATACTAATCACATTTTTAGTCTTTTTAATTTTTTTTCATATGAAGCAGTTCAAGCGCATTTGTTATGACCGCAATATTTTTTAATAAAGCAAACATATGGTCTAAATAGAGTTTCAACAAAATAAGCTGAAAAGACTTGAAATTGTCTATTTAGCAAATGGTAAAGCTTTGGTCACAGACAGGCACACAAATACACACATCAACCGTATTAACCCCTTTTATTCTTCTGTCCACCAGAAAATATAATACTGAATGTTTCCTAGTAGAATTATTGTTCGAAATAAAAAGTGGAAAGTGACAACCCTAAGACGAGAAGAGTTAGTCTAGGATTTTTACGTTTAATCTCACAAGAGTGTCGCGTGTTTGTCTTTTGTTTAACGACTCCAGCCGACTGGAAAAGGGACACAGCTGTAGGGAGACACTTCAGACACCCTTCTAATACATTTTTAAAGATAGTTTAAATCTGTATTATCTCTGTAAACAGGTGAGCTTGGAATTTTTAGGTGTTTGTACTTCGAGCTCACTTATGTTGCCGGTCCAAATTCCAAGTAAGTACATGTTGGATAAGTTTTGTTACTAGCACCGACTTACTTAATAAAGAGTTTGTTTTAAGAACCTCATATTAATTATAACACGAATATTATATTTGTATTTTTTTTAAAATGTATCACTTGCTTCCATGTGGGCCTAGGCATGGACACATACAATCACAGCACACAAACACCTAAGACCCTGGACAAACACCCACACTCATCGCACAAATGTTTGTGCCTGCCGGGTTCGAACCCAGGGTCATGTCACTGACTACTGAGCCACGGTGACTGTCATTAATAATTACTTATAATTTAGTTATTATATGTGTTAGCGATCAACGTCGCTCAATGTATATATCTGAAGCACTGGGGGCATTATGATACATAGTCAATTGTTTTAAAGACTTTCCTTCTGAAGATGATGCACATGTAGCTGCAATTGTCCGTTCAAATGTAAATTGGGTCCCAGTTTGGGGCCAATTACAATTATATTTGTACGTACGAGTTAATTTTATAACTTTTTTACTTCTCTTTATAACGATGCATAGTGTATGTTTTCTGTAAAATTAATATGTACAAAACATAACGTTATGTACTGATTTCCATTTTTTCTATAAACACATGTTTATCCTTAACAATTTTAATACCAGTCTTGAAAAATAAAAATTATAACCTTTTGCCCATTGTGAAATAAAACTCGTTAATAAAATCGAATTAAATCGTCTCATTATAAAAATATCAACTGCACTTTATGTGACTCGCGTACAATTTGTTTTCCTTTACAAATTATTGCAAAATAATTTCAGTTCTGTTTCGCTTTCGCCCTTGGAATTTACGACTTTGAATCAAATACACATTTTTATATTAAGCCTAATTCAATTAGCATAGAGTTGTTTTTAGCAATGAAAAGATGATATCAAAAGCGCACTTGACATTCGTAAAGTTTATGTTGAAGTATTCAGTTTTATGTGACAGTGGAAATTAGTGTTCTACGGAATTTGTTGAGACATAATTTCGGTTTAAAGACCTTTAACATCACTTCAATTCAAAAGTTTATGAAATTTTTAATATTAAGGTAATAAAAACACATCAAAATACACAGAAGATTAAGGAGTGCTTTATTATATTTTAATGCGATTAAGGACTTCATGGTATTATAAATAAACATTTTTATTATACACAATATTTTAATTGGCTCTGACTCTCTAGAAAAAGTGTGTGTTACTTTAACTAGCTGGCAAATAAAATTTAATAAAATTCTTCAAAAATACATAGTTCGTACTCTATACACACTTAAATTCAAATCTGTATAAATGCACACAATGATATCTCAAATATTAGACGAGTTTTAATCATAATTATGCTGGCTATTAGCGGGTAGTTTTAGTACCACCACCAAATAATACTTGGTTGTTTGTATGTTGTGATTGCGTGTGTCCGTGCCGAAACACAGGGAATCCTAGTGCAGTGGTTTGAGTATAATAAAAAACGCTGCGTCTATTTTACTTCCCGCAATTTTAAAAAAAATCTTAATATTGAGTTAATCAGTATCATATTGATTTGGACTTTAACGTAACCATGGGGAGGCCTATGTCCAGCAGTGGACGTCCTATGGCTGAGATGATGATGATAATCCAGGTTGATATTTGGTATACGTACATTTCACTCTATAAACAAATAGTATGTCTCAGTTCAGCTGCTGGAACTAGATTGTTACTTATAATTATGTTAGATTCGGCAATACCGTCCGCTTGTATTATAAAGTTTGGAATACACGCTCGAGCAGCTGTATCTCACGGAGAGGAATATCAAAATGTATCACTACCATCAACCAAATATCTGTTGAAATCAAGTTTCGAGAACATTTGGGAACTTGGGAATTCATTTGTCTGTCTGGAAGTTTCGTCGGTGCGATGTACGTGACACACTGCATAAAAGTATGATTAACAAATAGTGAATTTTCTCATTATATTTATATCGAGTACCTTTGTTGAATATAAAACTGGGATAACAGTAACATTTACGATAGAAAATAACATTTTTGGACGATTCTGTAAAGAAAAGTGGACTTATTTGGCTAGTGCTTAAGGTGCTACTATAATTTATTGAATTCACAAAGTAAGACGACGGATATTTGGGTCCAGATATCCAGAATAAACCACTGATAATCAAACTTTCCCTTTTTAACTTAGAACAACTTTCAAGCCAATTTTAATATGAATATATTAATCAACGTGTAGTATAACAGTATCCTTAATAACCCTAAAAAATAAAGGCTCCCTTGGCCTTCTTATCTTCTTATCCCTATCTCCACTCTAGGTGGGGAATATCGAACTCCCTCTATCATGTATGTATTATATATGAAATCGTCGGCCGGTACGACGTGTTTTCCTCTTCGACTCTGTTACGTCACACTTAACATCAGGTGAGAGTTTGGTCAAACGCTTGCCCATGCCCAATTAAAAACAATATTACTCGTCCTAGTCCTTCTGGTAATTCCATGTTTTATAAAATTTAATACTTCACTACTTGTTTTATGGTTCATTGCATTGACATGCTAAGCGGACCTTACATTCAAATTATTTGAAGGAAAAAATTCGACTACCCGTGGGACTTGAACCCTACAGACTTGAACGACTACAGAATACTGTCCTGTCACTTTGTCCAACTAAGCTATGGCAGCACTCCACTGGCGGCCTACTAGTTGTGTTGGCTATTACTAGTTGTGTTAGCCCATGAACTACGGCTTCCTCCTTACCTCAGGTATACGTCATAGCGTGATGTTATATTACCAGTGTATAGTCTTAAGACTATATACTCGAAGGCTTAAGCCTTTCTTGATAAATGGACTATGCAACACAAAAAGTTTTTTTGTGAGATTAGCGCGTTCAAAGAAACAAACAATCTCTTCAGCTTTAAAATATTAGTAGAAGTTCACGCAGTCCATAAATATGTACCTTTTTCGGCTTTACTCTACTTCTAAATCCATTTTTGTAATCAGTACTCTTTTGATTACATATATATTCCAAGCCAAGCCAAGCCGTTCCTAGACCAGATATTCTATCCTTGTACTTAATTAAACCGAAGTTTAATCAATGTTTCACAATGGTTCATTTTTTTTCTCAATTTTTTTTGGGGGCTTTTAAATCTTAAATTTATAGCAGTGCCATCTTGGCTTTAATATTATTTTTATCAAATAATACATTGTACCTATTTTAACTATAAAATAATTTTATAAAATGAGTAGTAAGATGTAATTAAATGATGAAATTATTAATGCACTAAGACAAGGTGTTATTAGTGCATATACCATTTCAGCATCACTTGATGTAGGTTCTGATAATATTATAAAACATATCAGCTATGCTGACTGCCCTTTTACCCATATTATTCAGCCTGATTCCGGGCACACTACATCAGTACATGATATATAACTTTGGGCTTATTCACTTCGCAGTTAGGTGATGACATGGTTAGTTTATTGGCTAAATATATGTCTGAGAACAAATTTGCTAATAATCACCACAGTCTCAATTCACCAGGTGAGCTTAACTATTTTGCCTTATAATGCTTTCTTACATTTTTGTGTAATATTTTTGAATGTACCAATTATTTCAAAAGTAATAAATTCAACTTTATCTTTATTTTAAAGAAGCTTGTATTATCCGGGTAGTTTACGGTTTCTCAACATGTTCGCCAAACCCCCGTGCCCTATGACCCCCAGACGGGTGTGAGCGACCGGGCGCGACGCCTATTCTGAACCTAGCCATTCACCCCGGCTTCGTCCAGACGACCTGTTACACACTCCACTTGCTACACTCCTTATGTCGACACAACATCCACTAATAGCGTTCACTAATTATGTTTATAATGGATACGGCAAACTCAGGTTTTCATAATTTGAAGCTAGTGCAAAGCGATGCAGTATAGGATCGTCTAGTGTACTGATTCTATCCCCACTTGAGGAAAGATGTATTCTCTGCCTATCTAATCGGAAAAGGGATTTTACTTGATTGATTAATCCGCTACAAGTGGTGTAAGTTCCCAAATAATGGCAGAATTGCTATATTAAAATTCCTTCTTAGTCACTTATCACTAAACTCTTGACTAAGTGGTTGTGGTCGTCTTCTGGCTCGCTTGACAATCCCTCGCCACTCGTCCCGTACGTACCACATTGAATAATAATGCGTAACATTTGAGCTAGATAAAGACCAGAATTTTAGCCACATGTTGCGTTAATAAGTCCTCAAGATCATCCAGCTGGATTTTGATCCAGCTGGATGATCTTGAGGACTCGGCATCTCTGAAACGGCATTAAAGGTATAACACTTATAATGTGGTTTCACAAGGTGGAGATACGATCTGATGAGATACGAAGATCGCGAGTAAGGCGATTCGGGCTGCTTCCATCCGGTTCGCAAATCAATGGGGAAGGCGTATCTGCAGCCGTGGACGTCGTATGGCTGAGATGATTATGATGATGAATGTGGTTTCAATATAACCTAGGTACATATGTAAATAAGTGTTTTTTTTTTCAGGAGAACTAAATTGGAATGTCATTTTAACCGACTTCAAAAAAGAAGGAGGTTTCTGAATTCGACCCCTATATTTTTTATGTGTGTTCGCGAATAACTTCATTGTTTATAAACTGATTTTGATGATTATTTATTATTTTTTTGTTTGATAGAGTATACTTTCGTGGTGATCTCGTTTAAGTTTCAAAATCGAAATCGGTTGAAATCGGTCCAGTTGTTTTTGAGTTACACTCCAAAAACTGAAAAGTGATACGTCTATCTGGATGACTTCCTTCTAGAAGATGAAGAAATCGGTGAACATACATAATGACAATTAATCCCGTGTGTAGCATATGCGAAGGTCACTGAAAATGGTGTATAAAATATTTTTACCTAAAAAATGGAACAACTTCAACACTCAAAAATATGAAATAACTTGTCGAAGTCAGGCGAAGTATACTATATGGAATCCAGAGCTGAATCCAGAACGGAGCGAAGGATTCTACTACAGAATCCTTCGCTCCGTTCTGGATTCAAAATAGCGCCCTCGCCGTAGAAATAGTATATTTCTCCCTTCTGGTACAATCTACAGTTCTAGATTCAAACTCTTTTCATACCGTCTATTCCAAAAACAATTACCTTTATTATAACTATAAGTACGAGCAAAGTACAACTTTTCTCTTATAACCAATCATTATTTTTCGAACAAATGGGATAAAAATATAATTTTATGACCCCTAAAACAACCAGAAAACTCATAGAATGGCTCTAATATTAGAAATATCATTGCTATGAGATACCCAAATTTGAATCTTACAGAGAATAAAATAAGGTATTTCGGATTTTAAAGAAATTCAGTGAGCAAATAACGGATACGCAACAAAAGAATAGTCATCTTATTTCCCACTTGGCAGATCAAACTGGAAAACTGCAGTATCACCTTTGTTCGGTTTCCGCGTAGCGAACAAACTTTTTTTTTTTTTTTTTTTTTTTTTCCTAGTATAGAACGCATACAAATGCGTCCTATAAATATATTACAATCTAGCCTAAAAAAAGCTAATAAGTAATTTAAATCTAACTTAACTTGCTAAATTTACTGTACTAAGAATGTGTCCATCAACACTTTTCTTATTGTCTCTATTTAAGGGGGAGACACTTGATTCATGTGTTCTCTATGAGCAGTATTTTAACCACATTACACTAGCATACTGTCACTGAACACTACACTAATTCGAACGGTTTTGTTCTTTTGAGTCTTCTCACTAAATCGGTCTGGTCAAGGAGCATAACTGCCTCAACATTAACATGATGATGAAGTCTTTGTTGGTGAGCTTCTGCATAGTTTTTTATCACTTTGTCAACGAACTCTATTTTAAGGTCCCGGTGGAGGTCGTTGTTTCTTATGTACCAGGGTGCGTTTACTATTTCCCTTAATACTTTATTTTGAAATCTTTGTATAATTAGGATATTGCTCGGTTTGGTGCATCCCCACAGCTGAATGCCGTAAGTCCATATTGGCATTAATACTTGTCTGTACAGTAATAGTTTGTTATGAGTTGACAGCGCGGAATGTCTTCCAAGTAGCCATTGCATTTTTTTATATCGCAGATTCAATTCTTGTCTTTTTTTCTTGACGTGAACTTTCCATCTAAGTTTTGCATCAAGCGTCATCCCGAGATATTTAGCCGAGTTTTCGTAGGGAATCTTCTTATTATTAATGTACACAGGACAATAACTGTGACTTTTATTACTGAAATCTACATGAATAGATTTTGTTTCATTTAGTTTAATTCGCCATTTCTTAGTCCATCCGTAGAACTTATTCACTGCTATTTGTACCTTGTCCACAGCCTCGTTGTGGGTATTGCCTGTTGCCATTATAGCAGTATCATCAGCAAAAGTAGCAATAATGTTATTTTCTAAATTTGGAATATCGCAGGTATATAATAGGTACAGGACCGGACCTAGTACACTCCCTTGTGGTACTCCAGCTTTTATTTCCTTGATTCCTGTGTAAGCATCTTCTTGCCTTACACGGAATGCTCTATTTGAGATATACGATTTTAATATATCCGAAAACTGTTTCGGTAATTTTATTCTAAGTTTGTGTATAAGTCCTTCATGCCACACTTTATCGAAAGCTTGTGCTACATCAAGGAAAACAGTTGTACATACTTTTTTATCTTCAAGAGATTTTTCTATTATATTTGTAATTCTATGCACTTGCTCCACAGTTGAGTGTTTTTCTCGAAAACCAAATTGGTGGTCAGGAATGAGTTTGTTATAGTTTAGAACTGGTTTCAGTCGTTTGAGTAAAAGCTTTTCGAAAAGCTTCGACATTACTGGTAACAGGGATATTGGCCTATATGAAGATGTTTCGTAAGGTGGTTTCCCCGGTTTTGCTATCATAATTACTTCTGCAACTTTCCATAGGTCTGGTACATATTTTAGTCTAAATGATGCATTAATAAGAGTTGTTAGCTTAACGACACCTTTTTTCGGGAGGTTGCGAAGTACTACACCTGAAATCAGATCATAACCTGGTGCTTTTCGTGGACTTATATTGTGTTTTATTTCTCGAACAAGCTCTTTTGGTGTGACTAGGTCAATTTCTTCATCTTCTTTGTGATAAAGCTCTATCTCATCATAAATAAACGATTCATTTGTTGTGGATTCATTGGGTGTAAATATAGTTTCTAAATGTTCTGCAAATTTGTTAGCTTTTTGCTCGTTACTTACAGCCCATTTTCCATGTTCACATTTAAGAGATGGAACATGGTTTATAGGTCTTTTAAGGCTTTTTGTTACTTTCCACAAAGAATAATCAGTGCTGCTATCACTTGTTATTCCTTGCAGATGCATTTTTGTGTTTTCATCATTGAACTCTTGTATGAGTTTCGTAAGCTTTTTAGTAAGATTATTTAACTTACTTTTATCTGCGGGGTTCCTAGACACGTGCCACTTTTTTCTCTGCCGCCTTTTTTCGGCTATAAGATGTTTTATTGTTTCTGGATATATGTGCCCTTTGGTGTGTTTTATTCCATCAGGTGTATTCTTCCAAGCTGCTTGTTGTATTTGTTCAATAAACATTTTAACTTCTAGGTCCAAGTGTTCTGGCGTCTTGAGTGGGACCATGAGGTTTATATAACTATTTAAATCTGTCTTAAAGCTCTCCCAATCTGTTAGCTTATTAACTAGAGCTAAAGGTTTTTTCTTAAGTAAAATTGTCTCACTTACTTCTAGGTATATAGGAGAGTGGTCCGAACTCATATCGTAACTCTTATATATTCGCAAATAACTTGGTGATATATTCTTGACTATAAAGAAGTCTATCAGGTCAGGTATTTTTTTTGGATCTGTTGGCCAAAAAGTGGGCGTTCCCGTGGATAACGGAGTGCATTTCGTGTCTTTGATAGCCTTTAACAACTCCCTACCTTTTGTAGTTGTTAATCTGGAGCCCCAAAATGTGTTTTTGGCATTGAAATCACCTCCTAAAATAAATCTATGGCCAAGCCTCTGTAGGCAGCTGATATACTGCTCTTTTTTAATTTTGTGTCGAGGTGGATAATAAACTGACGATACATTGATAGGATAGTTCTTAGTATTCACACATATCGCCACTGCTTGAATTTCTTTTTCTTCGTATTTAACAATTTCATGGTGTTGGATATTTTCTTTAATAATAACGGCACTGCCCCCTCTGGCAGTATTACTTGGATGTAGTGCATGATACACTTTATATCCTCTAAAAGTTATAAACGATTGTTTTGTAAAATGAGTTTCAGAGATTAAACAAACATCTACATTTTCTAACTCTAGGATTACCTGCAGTTCATTTTGATGACTTTGCAATCCATTTGAGTTCCACGCCATAATCTTAAGTGTGGTATTCATTGTTGTATCTTAGAGGTACCTGTTGTACTATTTTCTAGTTTGCTCAATCTTTCATTAAATGAGGTTATGAGCTTTAATATATCATCTAATTTTTTGTCGGTATTAACAGCTGCATGAGCAGAGGGAGCCTGGCTGTGCTTTGTTGAACCTTTTGCGGCAGCTTGGGCGTAGGAAATGTTCTTATTTCTTGTACTGGTGGTTGACAAGCCTCTTTTATTCTGACTCTGACCATCGTCAAGTTTTTCAGATGCCAGGTGTTGACGTATAACACCAGGCTTTTTCATACTTCTGCTACGGATAGCTTGGATTTCTTTGGCTACCATACATCCTCTGTAGTTAGCTGGATGTGGTAATCCACAGTGGACGCATTTTGGTTTCTCTTCTTTGGGCTTTTTACAATCCTTGGTATGGTGTTTACCAGTGCATTTTACGCACCGAGGCTCTTTGGCGCAATATTTTTGTGTATGTCCATAGGCCTGACACCTTTTGCACTGAGGAATAAGTTTATTAGTTTTTATTGTCTCGATCTCGACTTTACATCCCAATATAGTTTTTATATGGTGTATTTTATTTATATCCTCATTATTTTCAAATGTAAGCATAAACATGTTTAGTGGCTCTTTTGTTTTCCAACTTAATTTGTTTACGGCTTCTATAATTTTAAATCCTTTATTTTCTAAGTCTACTACAATTCTCTCTGGTTTGCACGTAGAGTGCAATTTTTTAGCCATGACTCTTATTGGCCTCTCTTGTTTATTTTCATATGAATGCCAGTGGCAATTGTTTTTAGTGAGAGTATTAGTTATTTTTTGATACGACTCGTTATTAGTAGCATTTACTTTAACGGTATCACCGTGCATCATTTTAATGCTAAATGCATCAGGTTGCTGATCTTTTGACAGAAAGTCAAAGAAGCTTTGGTAATCCTTAATACCATCTACTATAATAGGTGGTGGCAAAAGATTATTCTTTGTTTTTTCTTTATTTTTTTTCTCTTCTATGTCACTAGTTTCAGCTTGAGTGGGTGAGGTGTTCAGTTTTCGTTTCTTTCTCGTCTTGGTTCTAATCCACCCAGTTTCTCTAGCAAGTTCTTCTTCATCCGTGTTATATTCAGCCGGGGGGGCAGAAATATCCATTGTAGGTGCTGGTTTCTCCGAGTTGTTTACCGCCACGCACTTTAATTGTTGCTGAAGAATTTCAATTTGGTTCTTCAAGCTATGGACAAGGCTTTGCAGTTCATCTCGCTGAGCACGTTGTTCCAAGTAAGATTTATACAGGAAATGCTCAGTTTCTGTAGTAAGTTGGATAGTATCTTTACTTGGTGATTGCTTTGATTTTGAAGCCATCATTAAGTTAGCCTCGCTATAGCAATACTATAAAAAGATGACTAACGTCGCCTTAATAATATTATAACTAGGTCATCGCGCCGGGTCAGCCGTTTCCACGCGGCCTTGTTAGGAATGATGCGTTAGCAAACTGAGTAAGTATAATGTATATGGTAATACGAAATATTTATAAATTAATGCGACGGCGCGGAGACAAAGAGCTATGAAAGTGGGTGAATCATCAGCGGCCTGATTACTGGCGCAATTAATTTATATTGCGCGCCAGACTTGCAAACAGACAAATTAGGGATCAGTGTAACAACAATAAGAGACGACGAGACGATTTACGGAGCAACGTTAAACACGTCTGCTTGGCTTGAGTGCCGACCAGGAAGAATACATTTTTTATAAATAGATAAAGTGTAGGCAAGATAGTAACCTAGGTAGTAGCCAGATATTATATATATAAAAGTAATAATGTGTCAAGCTCACGAAAATATCCAACTCTGTGCTGAAGTTATGAATTATAACTGATTTAGGAACAAATCACAATAACAACCTAAACACTACTAGATAATCTGAAGTGTTAAATTCAATTTGGAAAGTAAAACTACTAATATTGTAATGTGAAAGTTTGAATGGATGTAATATGATGGATGGATGTTTGTTACTCAATCACGCGCAATAATCATCCAGATCTGTTCAGCCGTTCTGGCTGAACAGATCTGGATGAAATTTGGCACAGAGATAGATTGTAGTCTGGAATAGCACATAGGCTATGTTCATCCCGATAAAATGTATGATTTCCGTGGAATAATTGATGTAGCGGTAAAAACGTAATCCACGCGGGTGAAACCACGGGGCGCAACTAGTTATACGTGGGAGAAAAGAATAGAATATATGGCGTTGAGGACTTCTTTATACGGGATGGAATTTTTGGACACCGTCCGGAGGGAAAGTACTCTAAATACGGAACGATAGCAAATTTTAGTCAAAGGAAACATTCCATTATTTTTAAAAAGAATCAGTTCTGCTTTCAAACATTGTTGAAAACTTGCTTGCCACACTCGGGGATCGAATTGGCTGAAATTCGAAAAATAAACCTGTATTTTTAAAGCATCAATCGATAGGTTCAATCATAAGGATCAAATCTCTCTAACAAACATGATAAATTGAATGAAAGGATAACGATTAAATCTAAACCTACACTTGCTTGTGTATATAACAACAACTTTTCACTAGATGAACCGATTTAGATAATTCTTTTTTTATTTGGAAGCTGGTGCTTTCAATGTGGTCCCATTTTATCAAAATCGGTCAAGCGGTTTTTGAGTTACACTCCAATAACTGAAAACTGTTACGACGGTTGGACGACATTTTAATTGCGGGTGAAGAATTTGGGGGACATACATAATAACAATTGATCCCGTGTGTAGCATAGGTCACTGAATAGAATAAAAAAATAACAAAATATGGAACAGAACACAGAAAAAATAAAGAAATAGGACGAGACCTAAGTATATTTCGCACAAAACTATAAATTATAAAACAAGTAATGGCTGACACTAAGAATACAGTGTTAGTTTCAAAATTATCTTGTTGATATTAATTCTCTACAAGTGTTTTTTTATACTGTATACTCTAGTTTGACCAGTTAACATCTCTATTGATAGATTTTATTGTGTATTGCATTAACATCATGCTAGGCAGAACTTCAGTTCAAATATTTGAAGGAAAAAATTCGGCTGCTAGTGGGACTTGAACCCACGCCTACAGAATACCGTCCTGTAGTCGTGGGTTCAAGTCTGAAATCTCTATTGATGTTACAGCAAACCTATACTAAGTTTTTTCTTGTGTCTAATAGAAAAAACGCTAACACCGGACAGAACCCTCTGTATTATAATCACACATAAGGAACTAATTAGTATTCAACGCACGGCCTGGTTTGTTGAAAAGCTGCGTAAATCGCATTTTCAGTTTTCTACAACAGTCGGCAGTTAGTCATGCAACTGAATCATTTAATACCTTTATGGCGCTAATTAGTTAGTTAAAATAGATAGCTAATAAATACTAACAGGATCTTTGTGAAATTAATTAGATAGGTTATTGATAGGTCATTGTGAAATCGCTGACGACCTACAGTAAATCAAACAATAAATGTCAACAGGCTAAAAGTTAGGTCTTAAATAAATTAATGTAATTAAAGAAGCTATAATCCAATTATAGTACGAGATACAGCTTAAGAAATATATCCCCTCATCTGTTATTTACTTGTGACTTTGATTATATTATGTTAATTAACATGTAGATTAATACATAGCGCTTGGGTTGCCAAGCGAAATCCCGTACCTACACTGTTTAATAATATTAACTTTAATATTAAACAGTGTTATTTGCCTGGATTTATTTTTAAATTAAAGCTTATTTTATTGCTTATCCATCCAGTATGAGGTTGGCTATTGAAAACTGTGTCATGTTCATGTATGCTTAGATTGTATTAAAGTAGGTACATATTGAAGCGCGAGTCCGAAGAGTGACAAAGAAGCGTTGCGCGCGCAACTCCATGTGAGAGACAAGGAAGCAGAGATTTTTTATAATTATTGGGTTATTTGACAGTATAGGCTCGGGTTTAGCTCGGCAACCCATCCCTCTACATATTATCTAACATTTAAGCCTTCTCATAATTAAATAACACATGAGGGGATATATTTCTTAAGCCGGATCTTAGACCCCTCCAGTGTTACAAATATTCATAGGCATCAAGCTTACCCTCTGCTTGTTGTAAAAAAGCATGCTTTGCCCATCGCACGACGCGATACCTTCTGAATTTTACCAATTCACTTTTTGTTATATTGGACTTATATTTTTTGTCTCTGCCGGAATTAACAGGTTCACTGGGAGGGGGGAAAAGTACTGAAGGTACTCCATTCGAGTTATGCGGGATACACCACTAGGAGAGGACAAGACAACTAACTCAAAGGCTCCACTGTGGTACGAATATGAACCTCGGTATGAGCTGTCGCCTAAACAGGAGGAAATCGGAACGAACTGCCCCGGTACCAAAATTATCCAACCATTTTGTGGTTTCTCACAAACAATTCAATTCCATAAATATAAAAATATGTCCAACAGCTCATCACCGACGCTTTCTCGAGTAAACTGAAGTTTTTGGAGGTAGATGTTCTTAAAAGCAGACAAAACGGTCTACCCTCCTTAGATTACGTTTTTTGCGTTTACACAACAAAATACATGGTATATATCCCGATAATAACGTTAGTTTTTCGATGTTTACTACGCAGGAAAATATTAAATACACAATTAGAAAGATAAGCACCCATATGAATACAAGATGCGAGCATTATACACAATAACGGCAGTATGGAGCACTATAATAATGTTTATTGATGCAATAAAGTGAAATAGCTCTATAAGAGCAGTATCGCAGATATAGGGCCCATTTGAAAGGGACAGTTTGGTTTTTGTATGTAGTACTCAAGTTGAGTTACTAGTATTGCGGTGGAGTAAGATAATTGGCAATATTAAGGACAAAAGGAATAAAGGTTTATTGTAGCGGTAAAGTGACTCGAAATGAGTATCCTATTATATTATTATTTGGAACTATTTATTAAGACCAACATACGCCGTCTCCGTAATACTCTAAGATTGATAGGTATAAAAAACTCTATACCCAACAGTAAATGTCACTTCCATTCGTCTGATATCACTGGAGTTTATATTTACGAGTGAAATAAACGTGCGCAGGAGTTTCCGTATTTAACGTGACCATCTCAAGGCTACCGAGTGCACTCGCATCTTCATATCATAGTACGTATAGGTACTTAATGTTTGTAATGTGTGTAGGTATGTATATTTTCAACTCTCTTGAATATTTTATGACGAAAGCTTATGATGTCGAGATTGCAATTTTGTTTTATTTTCCAAAGTACTAAAGTGTAAGGTATTAAATTGTCCGTGAGTTTGCAAATTTATATGAAACAAAATTATTTCGTGGGCTGTACCAAAAATAGTTAGTAAAATGACAAATTGTTGGAATATAAAACAATTTTATTTACAGCCTTTCGAAATATTCCCCGCTGATCTTTATGCACTTATGCAATCAGGTGATCCAGCTTTTAAAACATTTGAAAAACTTGCGGATCTGCGAGCGTATCTTGCGGAAGGTCGAAAAATAACCACCAAAATTCTTCGACGGTGTCGTCTGCAGTATTGAAATAAAATATAGTAGTACTTATTAATAATTTATTTGAATAATTTACTCCTTTTTTGGATTCCGTTAATAAATTTGTTATATCGTTTTACTGTTTTAATTTTTACTTTTTGTTATTTTTAAAATGCTGTCTTTGTTCTTAATAATTGTAGAAACTCGTGTTAATTTCACCGCTACTAGCGTTTTGGCATATTTCACTCCATACAGTCTTCTAACCAGGTGTCAAGTGATGGGCGGATCATTATCATCATCGGGTTTTCGGACAGTAGTCGTGGCTCAGTGATCAGTGACTTTAAAACGATGACCCTGGCTTCTAATCCCGGCTGGGGCAAAAATTACTGTGATGAGCATAGATGTTTGTTTTTGGATGTTGGTATTGTGATTGTGTTTGGTCATTATTGCGTGTATGAGTTTGAATTTTTTTAAATCATGATAGATTGCAAAGACAGTTCAAAAGTAAGTATATATATATATATATAATACTCAAAAGTGTGAAATAACTTGTTGAAGTCGGTACCATGATAGTTCAAAAGTACCTATTAACTATATATAGTTATATATATAGTTATTTCACACTTTTGAGTATTTAATTCCATCTTTTTTGGTACCATTTTTACTAGTACCATTTTTTGGTAAAGTTATTTAGTTATGGAGATAGCAGGAAAGCACTTGGAGGCGACGATTACTTTCAAACTAGAATTATAAAAAATAACTTGTTGTGGCTGTTATGCATAATTATATATAATATGTGTATAATGTACTTTCTTTCATTTAAAAAAATTCCGTCCTCAAGTAGTACATTTTATGAAATACTTTTTAATTAATAATTATAGTCCAATTCATAGATAATTTAAAATTTATTTTATTTCATCACGTCAATTATTACTTATTATGAAATACGACGACTGTAATGACAAGTCTCTTCTTTACATACTGCAATTGTAATTCAACCAAACTATTATTGTTTTAAAGTTCAAATTTGCATAAGAACTAATCTTCAAAGCCCTTCGCAATTAGTATCGACAATAGATTGAAATTGCCTTCCTACAAATCGGTTTCGAGTCCCTATTTCTAACGAACCTATACCCAACGCAATTTTAACCCTATTTCGTGACTGTTTAAGTTTAAAACTGTATGGAAAGTGCTAGATAGAGTTGTAAAGCATGTAATAGGGCAAACTGCCTGTGAAATGAAGGCCTAATTTTATTATGAGCGAAACAATTACAATGCAAAGGGACTTGTGGAGGCTTATTAGTTGTTAATCAAAGGGTCTAAAGAGTTTGTTTGTAACTGTATTTGTAGAGAAATAGTATTGCCTACATTTACAACGGTAGTTTCAAACCATTATACGCTCTATGTACTTGACTTGCCAAATGTAGGTTTTCTTTATTGTAAACTATCTGCGCCCCGTAGGTTCAGCCGCGTAGTCAAACACACATGCACACAAACTTTCGCATTTATAATATTAAAATGATGAAAGGAAATCCTACTTTTGCCTTGCCTTGCCTTTGCTAGCCTGTCACTACAGTGTTTCAGGTTAACGAGTTATTAAATATATTACAGTTAAAAAACTACTAAATAATTTAACCACAACACTTCAACACTTAAAAGTATGAAATCACATGTTGAAGTCGGTACCTACCGTGATGGTTCAATAGTAACTATTATTAAAACATTGCGCGTATGGTACAGACTTCAACAAGTTATTTCACATATAGAAGTCAGCCCCATTATTTTGTATATTTTTTTTTTACCATCCTTTACAGCGACCTTTGCTACTCGCGGAATCAATTTTCATTGTATACACAATGAAAATTGTGTTCACCAATTTCTTTACCCTTTATCACGAAGTACCCAGTAGACGTAACTCTTTTCAGTTATTGGAGTGTAACTCAAAAACCGCTTGGCTGATTTTGATTTTTTTTATATAATTTTTTCCGTATTTTAGTAACGTCTTCGACAAGTTATTTCAAACTTTTGAGTGTTGGAGTTCCAATTTTTGGTAATTTTTTTTACGTTAACACATTACATAAGAACTCCCTAAGTGCCTAACTACATACGGAATTGCATCCGGTCGTTGAACCATGCACGCCATTAGCATTTTTGCAAAGTCACACAATAATGTATGCTCGTCTGGCGTTGTTGCATTCATCTTATGGAAGTATACAATTATTACCGTATGAGAGGCATAACTTGCGGCTCAGAATCAAAAGGAACGTGTACTATAATATGTAATAGTAATGTAACAAACCGACTAGGACTCACGTGGTAAACACTGGAAAATTGAGTCACGTGAGTCCTAGTCGGTTTGATACATTACAATTATGGAAGAAACTCGCGATAGTTTTCAGACTTAAATTACTATATAATATTTTAAATGCTGTCTGTGTTGCTGTGTTTTTTGACTGTCAAATGTTTGTGTTGTATTAATAGGTCGGATATAAGATAATTTACAGAATGTTATACTAAGTAAGCTTGCAAGATCCGACTACGCTCAAACGGCTACACCGATTTCGATGAAATTTGGTATGGAGATGGCTTATATCCTGAATCTGGAGAGGTGATGATTAAAATAAGTCTATGTGTCCATCGCCACGATCCGTTTTTAATCAACACGCATGTAAAACCGCGGGGCGCAACTAGTTCATTGTATTTGTGCAAATGAAACCAAACATTATACCTACATGCATGCAAGTGATATCGAAGGTCGTGAGGTGTCGGCCAAGTCGTGTCGCCACGAGCTACCGCGATGCCGATGTTTTTATATGCTTTCAATAAACGCCACAGCGCAAGAAATTAATAAATTATTCAGAAAGTTTACATAAGTTACTTTATACTGTTTAAACAGGCATACGGCATGTTTATAACGTAGCACTTACGCGGCCGTGGTGGTACCGGTCTAGAATAGTACTCCCCCATCTCTTCCTGCGGGTGCCGTAATAGTCGGCTAAGGGACCACGCACCAGAAGGTGGGCAGCAGCGCCTTCTGAGGATTGGAAATCATACTGCGCTCGCCAACCCGCCTGCCAAGCGTGGCGAGTATTGGAAAGTCTCCCCTATATAGGGGAGGCATATGTCCAGCTGTGGCCGCACATGGCTAAGAGAATAAGAAGAAGACTTACGCGTGATATCGACTACGCGTAAGTGCCACGTTATACCCATATAAACAGTATAAAGTAATTATAAACGTGAGCGCGTAAGAACATACGTATTATTTTTTTATTTAGACTTATGTCACGGTCCTGTACGATGTAAAATCAAAAATAATTTGATAGATTTCTTAATTTGGCTACAAGTATAGTGTTTTAATGTATGAATGCAGCATATGTTGCCTGCAAGAACCGTGTTGCCAAGGAATTTCATGTTACCAGCAGCGGACTGTATAAGATTTTTTTCTCTTGAACTGACCTACTGCAAATCTTACACTGTAACACACGTGAAAGTGAGCCTGTCGAAAGAGTTGTGACTTTCCATCTCGCGTCCTCGTGTTCCTTAATTTGTTTATCTGACTTATTAACATTAAAAAGTTTGCTTTTGTGATTAACGATTTGGTAAATGAAGACGTGATATATTTGAATTGGATGTTTGAGATTTTTTACTTGATATTTGCAGAACAACGATTATTACTTATTTATATGTATTCACGTAACGTGCAACACAACCTACAAGAGAGTGACAGATAGTGTTTCTTCGGATGTAACTACTCGTATGTAATTATGGTATATTATTAACCCTTAAGGAGTGTCCAGACCTGACGAATGCGCAGATCGCACGCCGCGCCGCACGCACGCATTTCATGTTCGGCCGCCAGAACAACAAATACGCGCGAGCTGCGCATTCGTCAGGTCTGGACACTCCCTTAGGTGTTGTAGATTATGTCAACAACGCTGTTATCAGAACATCTGTAATAAGTTTATAAGCACAACTCACTGCTGGGATAGAAAAATTGTTTGAGCGCGCAGTCTGCCGTAAAAATGCAGTTACCGCGCACTCCTAGTGTAAAAATTGGTAAAAAAAGTCCCCCATATTCAATAGGAAAAATAGGATAAAGAAAAAAATACAATTGTTACCGTAAGCTTACGCCCGAAACTTAATGCCACAAAACTTGAATAATTACTTCGCACCTAAGAATAACGCGTGGCACTGCCTAAATGCATACAAAACAAACACCAAAATGAAATTGCTTTTGTTTTTGTCAATCTTTTTGAAGAGAGACATAGAATATTGTCTACGTCACATATTTATAATAATCCTTTTACATATTAGATTCTCACTTGCAATGATCATAGAACATTTCTGATAAACGACTTCCACGTAATCAATTGTTCGAGGCTGTAGAAAGATTAATATGAAAGGCTCCAATAATGAATTATACATTATTTTATTTATTGCTATAGCGAAAATAAATAAAAATACATTATAAATAAAACATTAAACAATATTATCGCGGTTCGAACGGTGGGTGGGCTGAATGAATTATTCAGTGAATTATCACCGTTATGAGATCAGAGTGGACTTTTCAATGCGTAATAATATGATATTAAGCATAATATAGTATATTATTGTGAAAATAGTTAAAAAATAAAAACTATAAAGCGTTAAATGTTGGCATAATATGTTTTTTACGTTTGTAAGTTGGAAATAATCATTAGGCTCTGAAGGGAAACCACTGATAGATTATTTTACTTAAATGAAATATTCGTTCATTTTTAAAAAGATACAAAACTGTATTCACATATTTCTTGACAAAACTTTAGATAAGTTCGTATGTAGGTGGTTTCTAACTAGGAATCAAACCAGCTAAAAATGGAGAAATACACACTGGCTATTTCTGTTTTGTAGATCTAGCGTTGGACGACTATCTCACTTGATGGTCAGTGACGATGTGGTCAAATATATTATCACGGTAGACCTAGAATATTTACTGGCTCTCAAGGACTAATGCCTGAACATACTATATGTTTGGTGACTGTTTTTCAAACTTGAGCGTGGTAGCTAGTAAGGCAGTTACTCGAAAATAACCTACCACCATGCTGGGAATTCGACAAACGTGATCTAGCAAGGCGGGACCCGTGGAGTCATATTCTCAATATGACTCCACGGGTCTCGCCTTCCCGTATACCCCGTAGCGCCCGTAAGAGTAAATGCTCTATTTGTTTATCACCATCACCTTGCTTAGTCAACTAGGAAATAAATTTTCAGCAGTATGTCGTTTCTTTAGAAACCTCGTCATTAAATCTATTTGAAATGTAATCCATCCTATTAATCCTACTTGTTATACTATGAATAACGGCCGAAAGTTTATAAATTTACTTGTATACTAATGTACAGTTGTACCCTTAAATTTGAAGAACTGAAAAGATAAAATGTCTTTAATTAGCAATAATATTCCGAGATTCCACCTTCGACCACGTTGTTCACCCTTCAAGTGTGATAGCAATCAAATGAAACAAAACCTATAAATGATTGTACAGGTATATAATCTAACGTTCAACTTTTACAAGCATATTTTCAGTGAACATTACACTGAAAATATGATCGTAAAAGTTGAACGACATAAAGAAAAAGTGACCTCATTGTGTCTGAAAATTCAGTCATATGCAAGCCCTTACACTAAAAAAGTACAATAATACATTTCAAAGAAAGAAAATATCAATAACAATATGTGTCTCGAATGCGATTTTACAGTCGCGTCAAATGGGACGAATCGTCTCGAAAGTGCGGTGTCATACCCTGCATAAATTGATGAGTGACGTACTGAAAACATACGAAAGATTTACTAAATTTTATCGTTCAATATTTAAATTTATAATAAAAGTGGTAGAGAAACGAGTGTAGCTGTCAGTATGGTGCCAATCATGTAAACATACAGTTCCTTTTTCAATTTGTTTAACTTTAAAATCATGGTCAAACCTTAAAAAATCCTACTAATATCAAAAAATCTAAAAATATAAGTACCGTCGAATACCTCAATATTTCTTTCATTACTATTCGAATAAAAAAACCTACATCTCGGAAATCAACATGTTATGAGCAAAACACAGCAGCAGTTGCGCACACAATACTATCCCGTATATTTCAAGCCCTAATTAGACTGAACAAGTCTTTTGTCGCACCGTTCGCAGAAATACGCAGCAAAATATGAAACTGTGTCAAAGGACAATACACTGCGCGCCGATATTAATGATAAGTAGCCAGTAGGTACTTGAAAGGTGCAATGAACGGGAATGTAGATTAAATTACCATATTAAATTTATGACAATTTGAATTTCAGTTGTGTAATTACAATACATTGTAGGTAGTATTTAGGAAATTAATAATAATCATAACGTATATGTATAATAACAGCTCTTCTATGGACAACTGTATCATAATCTAATTTTTTACCATTAAGATACAACTTAAGTTGGACCAAGGAGGTTGTAATGCAGTTTTTTTACATATAATCTGTGGACGAGGCGCAACACGCAGGCAGGCGCGATCAGCAAATGGATTTTGGCGCTAAGCGTTTACAAAGAAATGCAAATGTAATTTTATCTAAATTTAAGTACTAACTGTTTTATGAGATTAGATAAAGTAGTGTAAGACACTGCACATAATTTAGTCTTTAAACACTCGGGTAATGCTTTTAAAAGACTCGACTACAGCTCATATTTTTAACAAACACTGATGTTTTAAGAACCCTTATTATGATACAGTTTCAAAAACTATTATTAGTTACACGTATAGTACTATAATTATGTAGTATTGTAATACTAGTACCTGACCATTATCTGTGGAGGCTTGTAAATGGCTCTTCCGTATAATATTTGTTGTGCTAATTTGTAACTTTAGCTGTAAGTCACACTAAGAAAATAAAATAAAAATAAAATGTATGCATTTTTGAACATTCTCAATTTGTAATTTGTATTCTTAAATGTCAAAGATATTGGGGTTGAAAGGTTCTCGAATGGAGACCACGGATTGGCAAGCCCATCATAGGACGGCAACGAACAGTAATGCTAACATTACTGCCTGGCGGTACAAATAGGATGTGGTCGCAGTACTTCCCCAGGTGAACTCTCCTAAAGAATGTTTCTACTCTTAAAACTTGATCTATGAGTAAATACCCGGGTCACACAGTCTTATCAGGCGGATCAGGAAGTCAATACCTTCGCGCAGCGGAGCGATATGTTTTCAAGTGGTCGCCGGAAATAAGCAATATGTATGTATGCACTGAAATATAAACGTGATTTTACCTAAAGGAGGATGGCAGACTCCCATACATTTGCAGCCTAGAAGAAAGAAACCGCGTTCATGAATGAAACTTATACGTATCGATAGAGCAATAAATACATTGTATATTCAATCATTTTCCTGCAAGTTGGGAGTAAAAAGTTATCATGGAAAATCATCTGTATCAGTATGCTAACTACACGTCCATATGCGAACCATTCAATGGATCGCTATCCATCTATAGCATCGTAGACAGAGAAAGCAATATTGCATGGATCGCGCTACAGATACAGATTACTTATTATGTTCTGGAATAAACTAGGCATGGGTGTGTTTATGAACGCAGTCCGGGTCTCCAGAACAGCTGACTACAGATTATAGAGTAACAATAACAATTAATCTCAGAGCGTCAGTATTCGAACGTAACAGTACTGGGTGCGTTCGAAATTACAAACACCACATAAATAAATAAAATAAGAGTACTTCTGATTCCCGACATTATAAATAATGCAAATTATTCACGGAATCCACAAAAATATAATCTAAATTTTCATATATAAAGAATACATGAACGGGTTGTCATTTCGTTTTTCGGGAGCAAGGCTGGTTGTGCCATTCTCATTTACTCATCATCTGAGTCATAAGGCCTCCACTGCTGAACATACGCCTCCTCCATTGATCTCCACAAGGAATCCAGTCCCTTTCTGCGATTTTAGTCAGGTCGTCTGCCCAACTTGTCGGTGAATGTCCTATGCTGCGCTTGCCTGTTCGCGGTCTCCACTCGAGAACATTTCGACCCCAAGGGTCAGTTCTACGAGATAATTATGTGCTCTGATAACTGCTACTTCAATTTGTTAATCCACTGAGCTATGTCGGTGACTTTAGTTCTCCTCATTTCTGATTTAGTCTTGTAAAAACCCTGAGCATAGTCCTCTCCATGGCCCGTTGCGCGACCTTGATCTTATTTACAAGGCCCATACAGACCACGTTTTGGTTCATATTATTATTCATCACATTATTATTAGTATTTGGTCAAATTTTATATTTCGAATTCAGTACATTACACATTATCAATTATAATTATAAGTACATTTTATCAATTTTATGGCATCACGCTTACGCCTTTTAAAACATTAGGATCCCTTTGCGAGGTGGATGGTTAGTGTGTGCTAATGACACATAATTACGGAATAAATGATACGTTAGCATCGAAAAGATTCACAGACAGACGTTATGTATGTGTGGGAGTGAGTCATGCATTGAAACAGCGGTCGCAACACCTTGGGCTAGGTCGTTAACTCTTTTATACCTAACCTATACACACGTACTGGTGCAATAAACTTAACGTTATCCTTTACTATATATACCTACATATTATGGTTTACTGGTATATTTGAACCACACATTAAGATATCAAGGACGCACTTTTTCCTCGTGTCCTTATTACACGCTGTGAGTGGTCGGCGCAGACCTAGCGTTTGACCACTATCTCATTTGATGGTCAGTGACAATGTCGAAGTTATATCACGCTAGATCTAGAATGCTTATTGGCTCGGACTGCCAAAGACTGCTGCCTGAACACACTATGTGTTTGGTGACAGTTTTACAAACTTGAGGGTGACAGCTATAGCCAGGCCTAACTGCTACTTACCATCAGATCTATCCATACTTTCTTCGGCGTGTTTCTCTTCCTCTATATCTCTCCACACTCATGACGCAACCGATATTTAAATTTGATACAAATTAGGCATGTATCATGATTCATGGCATCATATCTCCTATCGTTGAGCGAGATTCGTGTCCCAGGTGTGGAAACCTATGTTGTACCTGCATGTTGTGATTGGAATGGTGTTCTTCGTGTGCATGACAAGAAATCTAAGTAACTACATTTTTGTATTCCAACTGTACTTGCAGCTGAACGTCCTTGAAATTTGGGAGTGCCGTTATTGCTGTGACACAATTTTTAGCCCACCGCCATGATGGACCGACGACCTGACCAAGATATTATTCTATCGATAATTAACCGAATCGATATATTTGGATATTGTTCGTACATTTTATTTTTCAATTTTGCTTATATGTATTTCCTAAATGTAATTTTTTTTTTTTTTTTTAACATTCACACAAGGTCTTCAGGTCCCAAACTAGGCGGAGCCTATGGTAACCTGATGACTGATATATATACTTATATACATATATACACCCAGACCCAGGTCAAGCAGACATGTTTATACACACAAATGTTTGACCTGTCCGGGAATCGAACCCGGGACCGGCGGCTCAGAAGGCAGAGTGCTACCAACTGCACTAACCGGCCAGTCAATTGAATTGAATATTCTTATTAATTATCTTATGTACTTAGGGCTGGATGCGGGCCGCTTCCAACAGGTTCTTGTGGAAATCAATGGGGAAGGCCTATGTCCAGCAGTGGACGTCCTATGGCTGAGATGATGATGATGATCTTATGTACTTCTATCATTAACAAAATTGTCTAACGGATATTTAGAATGAAACGTCTTATAGTAAGCAGTACTAAATATATAAAAAAATAGTTAGCTTTGGGTTAAAGTGGTCACGTTATTTGGTGCCGACTAAAAGAGAAGATGCAGAAGATGGTCAATTATGACCAATACGCTCAAAGACAGAGACCTATGTCCAGAAAGTTTATGTTATTAATCTGTAGTCTACCCTGTTGGTACATTAACTACCTATACTTATACATATTATATTTTTCGGACTTAATTGTAATCTTTTTTGTTAAGTGGATTCTAAAATAAATAAAAAAAAGTGAGAACGTAATATCTTTGTTATGCACTGCTTGCATCGCTAATTGTAACAAAAAACATATTGCAACGACAAACACCTACAAAAATCTATTTAAATTCGTGCGAAAATGACGTGAATGCATCGTACCAGACTCAAACAAGACAACGACCCAAAGGTAATAAAGTTCCTTAAACCGTAATAACCCGTTATTATGCTGTAAAGATGAATCTTCAAAACGCGTGACAATATCAAAGGAATTCTCGAAAAATATCCGACGAGAGTCATTATTAACATTCAGAACCGCGCCAATTAGGAAAAAAGCTCGTAACGTTGCGAAATGTTGCAACACTAAATTGAAACATCCTATAAAGAAACGCAGATAAAAGTTATTAACAACAAAATCTGCGACAAAATTGCAGAAAGCAATTATTTTTCTCCGCAGTTTTTTTGTATGTGTCCCAGTAGTTTTTGTATGTCAGAAGGCATCGCTTCAAAAGTATGACGAAAATTACAGAGTAAAGAAGTTTCCCTTTAACATTAATTAGCATGTGGCTCGTTTGAATGTATGCGGTTAAAATTAGTTTGCGAAGATGCATAACTCGAGTGCATTGTTTACTGAAATTAGGACAAAGACCGAGGAAGAATAATGACGTGACGGCCGGCCAATGACACCTCGGCCTATGCACTAAAATAAAATGATTTATTGCAGTGAATAACTGCGCTGTTAAGGGGAATTTTAATAAAGTCGTTTGCTTGAGAATCTCTGACTCACAATGTCAAGAAACTATGGGCGGCAAGTTACAGGACCATCCATCGTAAAGATGGTCGACCGTCGACGGATTAGGGGTCAATCTACCTATTTGAATGTTGACTTATTGGTGTCACACCTTCGAGCATTTACAACTCTGAGTGACACGCAGATTAAAATGATTACTTTTTGATCTAAAATCTTACTTATATTCATAAATAACAACCGATTTTGTTATTTGACTTTAAAAAAATATCAAAAAAAAAACCGACTTCAAAACTCAAAAGTATGAAATAACTTGTTGAAGTCGGTACCATGATAGTTCAAAAGTAACTGATTGAGTATTGTGCTCATGGTACCGACTTGGACAAGATAATTCATACTTTTGAGTGTTGAATACGGTTCCATTTTTTGGTAAAATTTTTATTTTTCCCCTCTTTTTAGTGACCTTTGTTACTCATGGAATCAATTGGCATTGTGGTGTAGGTATGTTCACCGATGTCTTCACCCGTTTCTATATTATCGTGTAGGTTTAAGCACGCATTTTTTAGTTTTTGACTTGTAACTCAAAAAGTACTCGTCCGATTTTGAAAAAAAAAAAACGATCAAAATCGGTTCACCCAGTCGGAAGTTATGCGGTAACAAATATAAAACACATACGGTTCGAATTGAGAACCTCCTCCTTTTTTGAAGTCCGACTTCAACACTCAAAAGTGTGTGTGTATTTAAAAGAAACTATTATCTAAAGATTATGCTCACGGTACCGACTACGACAAGTTATTTCACACTTTTGATTGTTGAAGTCGGTTCCATTTTTTGTAAAACAAAATTTTTACCGTTTCAGTGACCTTTGCTACTCAAGGGATCAATTGTTACTGTGTACGTTTACACGTGCATATTTAATTGACTTGCTATATACTAATATCACAATTTGTGTGTTTTTGATTTACGTTATTATTTACTTCAACATCAGCAATCGACGTCAAAATGAATGAACTATTAATTTTATGCTATGAAAACTATTCTAGTAACAGCCGGTCTTAAGCAGTATAGACCAAATAATTACGTCAAAACTTAAAGATAAGGTAACGTACCTTATCTTTAAGTTTTGACGTAATTATTTGGATAATGTAATACAGTTTTAACAGTTTATCCGCCTGGTTAGTTACCACCCTCAAGTTTGAAAAACTGTTTAGACAGCAGTCTTCTAGATCTACCGTGATAACATATCCGATCACATTGTCGCTGACCATCAAGTGAGATAATGGTCAAACGCTATTCTTTTTTTTAGCTTGATTTTACTTTCTAGGAATCTAGCAGCTAGAACTTCATATAATAGCGTGAAGTGATGATAGCTCAGCGGGGGGAGGGTCGCCTGTCAAACTGACGGACACTGGTTCGATCCCCAACAACAGCCGGTGAAGGTAACACCGTTATCAAATTCCCAGCATGGTGGTAGACTATTTTCGAATACCCGCCTGGCTAGATATCACCCTCAAGTTTGAAAAACTGTCACCAAACACATAGTGTTTTCAGGCAGCAGTCCTTGACAGCCAGTGAGCATTCTAGATCTAGCGTGATAACGTCTTCGACCACATCGTCACTGACCACCAAGTTAGATAGTGGTCAAACGCTAGATCTATTAAGTATAAAAAGAAAAAAAAAATGTATATACTAAATATTATTTCCGTACTTGATGATGTGGCCATCTATGGATAGTGCGTTATTGTGATAGTGAAAAATATAACGCACTATCCACAGATGGCCAAACATCCACTAGACAAAAACTGTCGATTCTCACACAAGCATTACAGTCTCCAGCTTCAGCAACTTAAATATATATTATGTCATATATGTTTGGTTTTCAGAAGATAGGGCTATACAGGTGCTAGCTCTAAAAAGTATCATATCACGTATGGCATTTTTTTTTGATTTCATAATAATGTTACCTTCACCAATAACCGAGCTCAAATTTCAGTTCGAATCCGGCTTAGTAACGGAAGTATCACTACTACAAAAATTTAATATTAGATTTCAAATGCAAGTAAAGATAAATAGTTATAGGTATACCTAAACTGAAATAAAGTCACGATAAATTCTCCAAATTACCTAAAAGATTAACTGTATAAGACGCATTCAAACATTGGATCGTAAATCGTTATCCCCATTTCCCACAAGCGTTCCTAGTTAAAACCGACACAAATCCGTAAAAAATGAAACGCAATAAAATAATAGTCGCTTAACAACAATTTACAAAAGCAATAAACAGCTCATAAATTCAATTACTTAATGCAAAAATTGATTTATAGCCCACTGTGCGGCGGTTTGGGCGAAATAAAATCCTATAGCCACGACCGGGATCGGCAGAATGCCAAAAATCTCCAATGTTCTAGTAGGGATGGTCAATCCTGTGTATACGCCGAACAAATTGATCCGGAAGATCTCGCAAAGCAATACGCATTATAGCGACAGCGTGTTTTACTATTCATGGGTATACCTACATATATGACAAGATAGCTCAGTTTAAAAAAAGTTTGGATGCGGACAATTTGTTATAATTTTATGAGATGAACTGAGAAACGATTTCATGTAACGAATAACACTATTGAATATTTTTAGCTTAGATAGAATTATTTTTCGAACTGATTTTATTTTATTAAATCCATTACATAGCTTTGATTTTGCTATAAGTATATAATAATTGTATATCCGTAAGGATATACTGATATTCCTAGATTTTAAAACCATTTTTACATAGTTTTATGCAATAAATTATATAGAGGGTACTATAAAATTATAAGAGTATTACCGGGGAGGTACTGCCCGGGGATGTTTACTTTTAGGTATCTATTTCTACTGCCAAGCAGTGTTTGCATTACTGTATTCCAGTTTGAAGGGTATGATTGTCGGTGAAATTTCAGTTACATGAGACTTATCAACTCTATATCTCCTATGGTGACGGGCGCAGTGCATTTTATTTTACAAATTGTACACCTGTCTAATACTATTACTTAGCATCCGATTGCTCTTTTGCTTCATCCAACGCCATATTGTATAAAAAATAATCTATTTTATGTTATTTATGTATCTTTTTTCATACAGTTTCCATTTATCTATTTTATTAACAAATATAAATATTGAGACGTCCATTTTGAATTTATATCATATAGGTATACAAGAAAGGCACATGAGATTCATTAATCATGACAGTAAATTGTTATTTATAAGGACCAACTGTATTTGATTTATTGCCTATTTAAAGTCAGGTATTCCGGACGCATGTCCAACACTATTATGTACAAAAAATATGGGCATTCGTAATTTTAATGGGGAAAAATAATAAGCCGTGCCCATATATCATGGGAGTTGCGCTGCGTTTGATTTTTCATATGTTTTGGCATTAAAGCTGAGCGGTGTTGCCAACAGTAGTGAAAGATTTAGGGATATCTAGAGGATAAAATATTATTGAGATAAAGGCTTTTAAAGTTAGGAAACTGTGGAAGGAAAAGAGATAAATAGCATCTGAAGTCCGTGCGCTCGGGTCTCAAAAATGTAATGGGTGCACTGAAATCCCATTTCGTAATAAATAGTGACTCTTTTTCTTTCTGGTTGTAAGCAACGCATGAAGCATAGCATTTTATCATGAGCATTATTATAACCTACTACATTTCACTGCCTTACTCTCAGATAGATGTTTTGTAACTACTTACTTGTGCAAACATATAAAAAGTTGCCAAAAAGTATTTTGACTGTAAAAACCTATCAATCATTTACCTCCAAGTAAAATAGTATAAATTCGCACTTTCAATCAGTAAGGAATGAAAATGTATTTATACTTATAATGGATAATTATAAATTAACTAAACAATTGCTGATCGGTTCTTATATTGGTAGCGGCACGAAACTCTAGCGCTGACCGTTATTGCGCAGAAGTCAAAAACTATGTATAACAGGGGGGCTCGAGGGAAGATGCGTGTGCGTGCGTAGCGCCTGTTGACTAGCCAGTCGTCTTCCGTCCCCCACCTCATACGACGCTCTGCGGAATTCTGACTGTACAGTCGCGTTCTAAAGTGTATTGTTATTGCCGTTCATTGTTATTGTTTTTTGTTAAGTTTGAGTTTGTTTGTTGTTGTTGGTTTTTTATTAGTTCACGGCGTACCTGTTTTTTTCACCACATTTCGCTCAGCGCTAAACTTACGTGTCGCCTGCTATACAAATGATGCTAAATAGCGTATCTACTATAACTTAATATATTGACGAGATTTTCAACGATTCTGTCACCAAAGATATTTTTTTCCCACAAAGCTAATCCGAGTGTTAGAACATGCCCAATAAAACTGATTAGAACGTACAAAATGTATACATTACGGGCAAAACTGACCGTGTTTACGGACCTAATTTCCTGAACATTAACTTTAATTGTACTCATAAAGTTGTATTGTTTCTTCCTATCTTGGTGGCATCTTGTAAAAAAAGCGCGTTTTTAGCGCACAAGGGGAAATTGAATTTCCGCCATTTGCTGCAGGGCTGCTAGCCCACCGGGCTTATTGTAATATTAAAGATCATAGAAAAATTCTTTGTAAAAACAAGGTGTTACGATTATTGTAGAAGGAGAAACATAAAAATAAGAGAGCGCACAGTATCCAGATAGAAAAAAACAGAACGAAAGGATCTTATTCATATTCCGACATATCGTATTATTGGTACCTAGTCCAGGCCTATGTCCAGGAGTGGACGTCCTATGGCTGAGATGATGATGATGAATTTACTAATATGTTGTTTAAGATCGTGAAGACTGAAATGAAGCCCTGATAATGTGCTAAATAGAAAACTTTCAGCCTAAGTCTTATTTTTTGACGTCAAAACTTAGTTTGTTGAATGTCCTACATGTTTATCTAACTTTGAAGAACTGCAACTGAAAGTGACACGCAACTTTTTGCATGTTTGTGACCTTTTTGTATGTCCAAGCTCTAGGGATACAAACCTATTTTAGTAATGTCATAAAATAACTTGTGTTCTTACGCTTATTTAATGAAGAACAGCTTTATTAAATAAGAATAGTTACTTGATTTTAAGAAGTAATACTTGATTATTACTTTTCACTTTTTACAAAATAATCGTACTAATATTATAAAATGCGAAAATGTGTGTATGTGTGTAAGTGTGTGTTGTATGTTTGTTACCTCTTCACGCAAACGGCTCAATTGATTTCGTTGAAACTTGGAATGGAGACAGCTTATACCCTGGATTGACACATATGCTAATTTTCATCATCACCATCATCACCACGTGGGTACAACAGTGGGGTGAAGCTAATAATAATATATATTCGTAGCATGATCGTCGCTTTATTTAAAGCGCAGTATTTCGAATACTAGGTTCAATGACAAACAATTGTTACGCCTTAGCAGATGTGGACCCTAAAGTTACTAGTGAATAGAACGTCTTAGCCAGGGTTATGGGTGGCAATGTATTATTTTTAATTAACACTTTCTTGGGCAATGTGAAGAGATTATTCTCAGACTGTTCAGCTTGACTTCTGTCTTTTAGCTTTAGATAATTAAGGCGTGGCAAGCATTGTATCGAGATTTTGGCAATGGCAATAAGGACATTGAGCACTAGCTCCTAGTTTCCGCATAAAATAGGTACATGCACCTAATTTGCTTTATGCTTAATCGGTCCTGCAGCTGTGCAGCACGTATGATTTTCACTAAATATTTTTATTATTACGCAGAAATAATGCCTTATTGATTAATAATGCCGTGGTGATACCGGCCTAGAATAGTACTCCCCCATCTCTTCCCGTGCGTGCCGTAACAGTCGGCTAAGGGATCACGTACCAGGAGGTAGGCACCAGCGCCTTCTGAGAATAGGAAACCATACTACGCTCGCCAACCCGCCTGCCAAGCGTGGCGAGTATTGGTAAATCCCCTCTATATGGGGAGGCATATGTCCAGCAGTGGACATCCTACGGCTGCGATGAATGAAAATGGCTTATTCTAAGCTGCACAAAATGCTCAAATAGCCCGCGTTAAACTAAGAACTAAAAGTGCATATAGTTGAATCTAGTCCATTTTCTAGTTGATCTTAGAACGTACTGTACTTACTATTTTTCTTTTTTAAAATATCATTGGTTTTTGGTGACAGATTTGCCATCTGCATTTTGCACATCTTTGGTCTTCCTTCAATGCTACAAGATGGGTTATATAGGATCTACAGATTCCTTAAGGTTCAAGAGGTAACTGTAATGACATACCAATGACGTCGCCGATGTTCATAGGTGATGGTAAACGCTTACCACCATCAGATGGGCCTTACGCTTGTTCGAAAACAAACTCAACCATTTCTGTGTTCATATCATAATACGAATTATATGTTCACTTAATCAGTATGAAGAAGAATATATAATATATATAGGTACATATGTCTTTAAATATCTTTAAAGACATATGTCTTGTAAGTTCTTCAAGTAAGTGAGAAAACGTTACAAGCTTAGTTATGAAATATGAAAATATTTATTTCAGCCTTTAGACAATGCAGTGTAAAAATACAATTGAATTTGTATGAGTCACACTCAAAGAAACTGCTTTTAAATATAAAAGTAAACATTGGCTTTATTATTTACTTTCTACACTAATGCTCACTAATTAGCGCTTCGCAGCGCAAACCTTCATTCCAAAAATTACTCATAAAAAATAAGCCAAATTTTGATCTTCACGTCTAAAGATCCCGCCATAATGTCACACAAATATTACCGGTAAAATGATAACTTTCATTTATTACCATGTACACAAAATTACAAAAAATGCAAGGAACCTCACTTTCTGTGTGTTTCAATTTGGGCTCACAGTGCATACGTTCGTACGTAAGGATTTAGCTGTTCCGAGATGAATTTAGTACTGACAGTGATGACGCTCGTAAGCAAATCGGAACGGCTTTTTGTGTGTGAAGCGCGCGAATTCTTTAAATGGCAGTTCCCATTAAATTCATATTAAATAATTCATTTCCGTACTTCATGGGCAATAAATGGGTCATTTTTTTCTGATATATAAAATTACGTTTTTATTTTTTTGTGGACGGACTACCAATTTTTCGAAAGATTCTCTTAATGAGTCAGATGTTTGACTCTCAGTGCATAGTTATTTATCTATGTGTTTGACAGCGTTCACACTGCTCTACGTCGTACTCGTGAGGGTTCTAAGCACAAGAAGATGATGTCATGGATGACGTCATATAAATTTTGTGTGCAGCTGTCAGTGCATTTCGGAATGACTTTAAGCACGCTATCTGTGCTCAAAGCGCTCAAAGCTCAATAAGAAACTCGCCCTTTGTCGAACCTCGAAAGTCGAAAAGCTTACATACTTGCAAAAATGCTTTCATTCCTATTCCAGAATTTCTTTCGCAAAAGTTTTTAATAACAATTTCAGCGTAATTACACTACGATAAATATTATTTAGTATAAATACTTCATTATGAATCAACAGTAAAAACGGAAATAGTAACCGTTTTAAATTGAAAATAGACAGGCCGTGTAACAATGATAAAAATGTGGCACCTACCTAAATAGGAAAAGATTGATCACCTTGTACATGATGATCTCTCAAGCAGCTTCTTAGCCATTACAGTATTCAAATTTAACAATAGTTAATTCACGTGTCAGTTAAATGTCTATATTTGGCTATTATAATGATGGCATTAAAAGTCCGTACAATGTAGCTCATTATAGATATGGCAACACCCCAGAGAGTTGGCGCATTCATAACGACTCATAAAATGAGGTGTGACTATTTTATAGCCGCGTTTTTTTTTTCAATTTAGTACCTGTCAATGATCGTGCCTGCAAAAAGTATACATAATCATTGCCTACATACTTGCCTACATACTTATCCTTTTTGGTTTACTTTGAGCATTTTGTGATGAATGAATTATTGAAAAGTTATGTTGCGTTATGTCAGGTTATGAGCTGGGAGTAATGTAAAAAGGTCTTAGGCAATCTTTTTCAAGTATTAATAATTTTATTGAATTTAGGATTCTATTCCCACATAATAAACAAATATCAAAATATAATTTTGAATAGTTTTATCATAGCCTCGTCAATGTAACTTAATAGAAGTATCGATGTGAATGAAAATATTTCTTTGTAATTTCAATATTCGCAAATAGACTTTGAAGCTTACAACGTCTGTATTGTGTATTTATGTCCGCTAGCCGTCTGGCTACGGGAAAGTATCCACCGCCATGGATGTGGATCTGATAACAATGTTACCTTGACCGGAGGCCGTCGGTGGGGATGGTGCGAGCGTCGGTCGGGTTCCGCCCACACTTGCTTTGCTCATCATCGAGTTCTGAAGTAACAAACATAAAAAACGCAATTGAATTGAGAATCATAAAGCAATGATAGGTTGTATCGTCAGTTATCAAACTGGCGGACGCTGGTTCGATCCTCACCGACCGCTTGAGTTTCCGGTGAAGGTAACACCGTTATCAAAGTCCCAGCATGGTAGAAGGGTACTTTTGTGTACCCGCCTGGATAGGTACCCTCGAGCAAAAGCAAACTTTGCAAAAACTGCTATCGAACACATATATGTTTAGGCAGCGGTCCACGAGTCTAGCGTGATAATACCTTCGACAACATCGTCACTGCCTATAAACTGAAATAGCGGTCAAAGTGCTAAATCTATAAAGTATTTGAAAAGTCAAGCCGTTTAAGGTTTCAAATACAGCACGCCATTTCAGTATAGCATACTTGTATTTAAAAAAAAAGTAGTTATTTACGAAAAGAGTTAGCAAAAAGTTCCCCAAGACACATTCCAAAACATGGCTCATGCACTGTCCGAAACCTGTAAAAACTTTTTCCACTTGCAATGCAAGCTTTCGTGTGTTTGCATAGAAAGGGGGTGATACATCGAGCGTTTCGCGCTGCACTAATTTATTATTTACAGCCGGACGGCGGCGGTACGTCACGCGAGCGTTGCTGGGAAATTGTCGAGCGGTTACATGGCTGCGTTCGGGACCTCGGCTAGACGCACTCGGAGTGCAATGTTTAGTGCTATCGACATTTGGAACGTCAAAGTAAAGCACTCATATATTCGCAGCTCGACTGTCCAAACACGCGACCCATTAAAACCATCGTTAAAAGTCTCACGTCTCTGATAACTTACAATGACATACATTTTTAGACTTATTAAATATATTTGTTTATAAGTACGTGATGAACTACAAACATTAAGTATTTCAATATTGAAATAGACTAACAAAAAAGTGGACAGACGACCTGACTAAGATCAGGAAGACGCCTGGATGCGGGCCACTTCCGACCAGTCCTTACGGAGATCCTCCTTACGGATAATGGTGGAGCCCGTTGTTATGTAGTTGAAGTTCTATGGCTGCGATGATAATGATGATTAAACAAAAACATTTATGTTGTTATATACTGACGTGGTTTTGACATATTATTCATAATATATTATATTTGATAGAATTATACTATCTATAAGGCAAAAGTACTAACAAACATATTCTGTTATATTGTAAGTGGTATTTCCCTTATATAAACAGTGCATTAAGCAAAGTTCAGTTATCTAGATACAAATAAGATACTTTGTAATGTAACTATTCTTGGGAAGTCAAATAAAAAAAATAAAAATAAAAATTTGTATAATGTATGCAATAAATATCTATAAATGAAAAGTAATAGATTTTTTTCTTATTGAATTGTTAACCAACCGTGTTTCTTAATGTGATTGTAGACCATATACCAATGTTGTACTACCAAATTTTCCTCCAACTCAAAGCACCATAAACTGTCAGCTTATATCAGATTGTCCAGTCTTTCAATAATATATCGAAAAACTAATTTTGTTACCTTAACATATTTTTCACAACACGACAATACGAATACCAAACTGTCAAAAATTTAATCGGTATCTAGACTGAAGAACGGGTTGGTAATCAGAAATGAAATGCACTTCAAGGTCCTAAACGCCCTCCAATAGTGCGTTTGAGCGAGCCATAATGGCCTACCCATATTTTTCTATGAACTTGATTATGTGGCACCCAACTAGACTAGAAGAAGAGACCTAGAGTATTACATGCACTATATTTAACAGACCATTTTGTGTACGATTATATTTATTTATTGATTACCTACTTTTATAATATATTATATCTATATTGTCATTTACATATCTCACATGAAGTTGTTACTGCGGAATACATTTTAAAAGAAATAATGATTCCAACTGCGCCAACCGGCCAGTCAGCGTGTATTCGTGCACATTGAAATATAATATTATGTAGGTGCTTTATGCATTTTTAAGGTTTGAAATGTCCTTTTAGTTTAGCTTTTTTCTAATTGATACAAAAATAATATAAAAATAATTTAGCATAACAATAAAATAATCTAACTTAAAATAAAAACCTTAAACATTTAATAAAAACTAAATTAAATCTAAAACGGGCCCCTGCGGCATTGTACCCAAGATGCTGGCAGCGTTTCCTCTTTGTATTGCTAGGCTAATACGTTGAGCGAGGAAACTGCCAGCTCTTCGGTCTCCTGAGACGTCAACCAGTCTCTTGGAGATTTCCTTGTAGAAGTTGAGCGCGCTAGGACCCCACGGGCCAAGGGTCTCGACACCGAAAGGAACAAAATTGTCTTCCGCGCCGAGACCGCTGTATTTAACTACTTTTGCCTTTTCGGCCGATTCTGCCGCCGTTCCTGGCCTCGTGGAGGTTTGGTGGACATGTGAAGGGGCTAGTGTGTCTACACAAGTCATATTAAGCTTATATTCTAACGCTGAATTGTGATTAATTTGAAAAGTCTTCCTCTTTATAAACAGGAAACGAAGAAATAAATGTTATAGGTAGACATAGTTATAGGTACATCTGATGCTTTTATTGTCTCGTAGTTTTCTATTTATCTTCAAAAATATGTATTATTGATTAATCGTCAATGTGTAAATTGACCAAAGTATGGTTACATCATTAAAAAGTTGTACTCTAATATCGTGATCATCATCATCATCTCAGCCATAAGACGTCCGCCGCTGGACATAGCCTCCCCCATTGGCCTCCTCAAGGACCGCTTTATCATTTGTAGGGCGTTTGCCATTACTCGCCACCCTTGGCAGGCGGATTGGCGAGCGCAGTATGATGTTGTTATCCGCAGAAGGCACTGCTGCCCAAGACTTGGGAAGTGATCCCTGGAATGAGATAGGGGGTACAATTCTAGGCCGCCATCCTGCAGCCATTTTATATACTGTAATGTATACCAAGACATAATATTGATCAAGACATAATATTGATCAAGACATAATATTGATCAAGACATAATATTGATCAAGACATAATATTGATCAAGACATAATATTGATCAAGACATAATATTGATCAAGACATAATATTGATCATGACATAATATTAGTAGGTTAACCTAGTATATGAAAATCTCGTGTCAAAGTGTTTATCATCGAACTCCTCCGAAATAGCTTGCCTAATGACATTAGGTGATTTTTATATGTTAATCTTATTATGAAGTCTTTGGAATGAATACCAATAAACTACATGAATATGATTTTATGATATTTTTTGTGTATGATGTATGGTAAATCTGAGAATAGGTCGTAAATTATTTTTCAACTTTTTTATCGCGGTTTTAGTATTTTTGTTTCAACTCCGTTGAACTCCAGAGTCTAAGTATTCAGGGTGTTTACATTTCTGACAACGTGCAGTTCCGTGGGCATATAGCACCCAAATCCAAGCTTGTATCCAAGAAACTTGGTTTGTCAACGACCCCAAACTCACCGAAGATCTAGAGCCACTACCGTACGAGGAGTGTTCCGAAGAACTCTTCAACCTTATTCAAGTACCAAAGGTTTACCAACGTACTAACCGAAATCGCTTAAAAACTCATCCACATATAATTGACACATGGAATTCACGCACTGTGCGATTCGACCGATAGTTTTTGCCATACACCTGCAAAATGTGAAACGAACTTTCTCCCTCGGTGTTCCCTAATAGCTATAATTATAGGAAAATTATTTGACAGAAGAGTTAACAAATCCTTCAAAAGCATTGTGCCTCCAGTGTTAGACACACAGTGTTACAGATATCAATATTATAGGCGACGATGATCGCATACCATCAGGCGGCCGGTCTGCTTATTTGCCACAATATACGAAACAAAAAACGTTTTTTTTATTGTTGATAGAATAAATAAGTACTTGATGTACTTATTTATTCAATAAACAAAATTCTGCATTTGATTTCCATAGAAATTATTTTCCAGTTTATATTGCCTGCGCATTTTACTATGCCTTTTAATTTCTGAAAAATATGGAACCTTTATTAAAGGCCTGATAGTGGCCAACCGCTTATCCACTTTCCTCTAGTTTTCTCATTGAACTTATATAATTACATAGTTTTATTTTAGCTTTGTGTGGTAGGTCTATTGTTTCACATAGATAATTTATGGTGGTTGTACAATTTTACATTTTCATACCAGCTGTTAACCGACTTAAAAAAGGAAGAGGTTCTCAATTATGTGCATATTTTTATATTCCTATTTATTTTAATATATCATAACTCAATTCTGTTGTATTTTGTATGTTTATGGTACCTCAGATTTTTATTCTAGATAAACCGATTTTGATGGTATCTTTTTTAATTTAAAAGAGGTTGCAGTTCGTATGGTGCCATTTTAATTTGAGCAAGATCTAGTTAATAGTTTTAAAGTAATCCTTAATAATGTTTATTTGAAGAAAATGATGCTGTTGTAATGTTACTAATAAAACGCAAATAACGGATGAGTATAGTGAAAGCCGGTTTGTATATTTTTGTTAACTATGTAGTTGTAAGTAGTAAAGTCTCATCGCAAGCGCATCATAGGACGGCCACCGACAAGGTGAACAGACGACCTGACTAAGATCGCTTCCAACCGGTCCTTGTGGAATCAATGGGGGGAAGCATATGTCCTGCAGTCGACGTCCTATAGCTGAGATGATGATGATGATGATGGTAATGATTATGATGATGATGATGAAAGCCTTATCTTGGAAATTGAGTCTGTGAAGGTGAAAATGGGAACCTTGAAAGTTAAAGTAAATAATTAATGTAGATGAGAATTATGAATCGAAGATGAGTTATATATGAAATCACATATTTAAACTCATTTTTTTAAATATCATTCAATATAATCTGCCATGGTTTTACTCATATTGTTTTATTCTCTCTGATTTTTATTTAGTTTTAGATTTATTTCAAATTACGGAAATTGCCTTTTTTTTAAATAGTCATGTAGAATATACAAAGGGCAATGAAATGCAAATCGTGAAATATTAAGTTTTATTTTATGCAATAGATGGAAAACAAGCACACGGGCTGATGGTATGCGCGCACCGCCACCTAAAGATTGGCATTACGAAATGTTGTTCCTCTTATGACTGTTAACGCTCTATATATACTATATATATAAAGAGCAGGGATTGTTTTTTTACACCGAAACCTGGAATCTACCCCTAGTTGTGATGGTAGATACTCCTGACTCTCCTGCTGTGAGTAACGAAGTTTGGACGGAAGGGGTGGAATTGAGTGGTTGTGAGTAATAAATTCAACAATAGTAAAGTGATATGAGGTGATTTGTCTGTTCTCTGGGAATCTGGAATGTTCTTTAATATTCCGATGGCGCTAAGAACAACATCCCTTCAGATGTTAATGGAAGGGAGAAATTCGGACACTTGTGGAGTGGCCGCTATAGTTTAGATGGACAAAACGACAGTCATTCAACAGAATACAGTCCATTCTGTAGTCATGGGTTCAAGTCCCACTAGCAGCCGCATTTTTTCGTTCAAATAATTTGAACATAAGTTTCGCCTAGCATGTTGTTAATGCAGTAAGCCATAAAACTCTTAATTAAAATTTATAAATCAAACGGGATTAAAAACAAACTTATATTTATATTATAAAAATAAAATTATATTTCATTAAAACCGACTAAAGTTATTTAATTGTAATAAATAGATATCGCTCACATTTTTTACATGATATAAGGTAAACATATGTCTATCACCATTATGAAGTGACGAACACGAGTTTTCAAACTGAATAAACCGCTGTTACCATTAAAATTCATTTGTCTGTACCACCCTACACCCCATTTACTCCCGCACTCCTCTCCGCCCCCCACGGTAATTTCACCCAAACACAGCCAATATTTAATCCGAAATATTTCATCAAACGAAACCCAATATGCAATGTAAGTTCCATTTTCATTACAAAAAGCCCTTTGAGTGTATTTTATACGTGGATTAATTGAACACCCAATTATTTTGCTTATGGAAATATGCTATTTCTGTTACATATAAATGAATGGTATATTTGAATACTCGTATAAAATTAATAATAATTGTATAAATGTGCATCGGGAATTCAATAAGCTAATGCTACAATCAGTAATTGATTTCGATGTGAATTGGAAATTTCTACAGGAAAAAGATATCAATATTAACAGAGACTACGCATCATTTTTGGTTTGCTCACAATATATCTTTAGAAAGCGCCCACAGCGGAGCTTAACTCAGACGGTGACGTGGCTCAGTCCTCAGCCGCATGACTTCTGGTCCCCGGGCCCTGGGTTTGAATCTCGGCTGCGGTAAACATTTATGTGACGAGCATGAATGTTTGTCCAGGATCTTGGATGCTTGTTATGTTGTCATTGTGTTTGTCCATGTTTTTAATTACCCTGTTTTTTGAGCCCATAGGTCATCTACAAAGACATATTTGTAATATGTCAAATCAAAACGCCTATCAAAAGGCTTATGTCCAACAGTGGACGTCCTATGGCTGAGATGATGATGATGAGGAAATCAAAACGCATCAGGATTTGTCCCGCCCTCTTTGCCTGTAAACACCCAGGAGCCGCTGTAATGTCGGCATATGTTAAGCCCTTAATGGGCGTTTTGCCATAGCGCCATAACAAGAATATCCACTTTACCGAAAACGTGGATGGCAGTAAGTAGGCTCCGTTACTGTTACGGTTACTGTCACTGTTAACCACAATATGTTATTTTTAAATGATGGACATCAGACATGCCTGACATATATACGTCGAAACCTGGAGGTGTGTGTGGGCTTCTACTTAAGAATGTATTCTACATTCGGCTATTGAGGGACTCACGGTAATCCTACAGGAGCGAACTAGGATGCCCTATGGGATTTATGACCCAGAGTGCAGGGTTAAAGGTACCTTTTACATCGCGATAACATTCCTCACTTCCGTATTCATGTTTCCGTTCTTTTAGTTTAAGCACAAAAAAGAGTACGCAAGAATATAGGTTATCCATCAGTTAGAAGGCGAGACAATAATTACTCACAGTTATTTCGCTACTGCTCGGCTCCCAGTACGGCGACTAGAGACTCCCGTTGTATCGTAGCACTTCACGGTTGCCAAGGTACCTCTGGATCACGAGATTGTTATTTGGTATGCCTTCCATTACTTCACTGTTCGTTGCGATCGGATCTTCTCCCAATCATTCCATTTATGAACTCCCCTCGCTTATTGGCACAAATCGAATACTTGCAATAGTTAGTCGAATCCATATTTTATATCTAACGCTATCTATTCTGTTCGAATATCTAATTTATATATATAATAAAAGTGGTAGATGCCTGAAACACTCACATTAAAACAAACAATTTCTAACTAGTATAACTTCTACTTAAAATCTAAGTCCAGACCAAAAATCCAAGCCAGCATACTAATGAATTGATTTTTCCATTCGAATAGCGGTTTCATCAAAGTTTTGTCTATCGTTTTGCATCTCGTCTCACGTTTCGGGATTCTGTACTATCCCGTCTGATTGATTCCACTAAAACGAGAGATTCCGCTTTTAATTTGTTTGTTTCTGAATACATTTTCGTAGTTTACTAAACGGAATTCTGGTGCAATACGGCTGCATGTTTTGGCTGATGCACTGAAGGTAATAGGTTGTATATTATTGCTATTGTTACATCAGGTCATATACAATAAACTTTACGGAATATTGATTTAAAATATAGACATGTTTCATTATATTTCTCCAGACGTTTTAAATACTTTTCTTGGATCATCGTCAATTAAAACTTATTTTGAAAACGCTTGACTTTCTACAAAGTACGTTCAGTAAAATGCCTAAGACCAAAATAACAATATCAATATTAAATAATAACAATATATTTCCCGTCCCAAGAAATGTCGATATCGATATTCATGCATGCTAAAATATAGACAACTCTAAAATCTGTCAAAACTGGAAGTTTTAATAACTTGACGCATCCCTAATAATGGTCGTTCTATAAGAACCGTTTCTTTCTTCGTGTGCTATTTGTGTATTTTTCTTTCTGATAAGTCATCGTGGTCTCGGGTGGACTGAATGAATTTGTCCATGAAAAAAATTACTTAAAAATTGCTTACTATCTAAAATATTCTTATCGAAAATGTTTCCAATGCGCACAATCAATTATATTGCTATATATAACCTGTCATTGGTTTATTTTAAGGCTATAGGTCATTTTTTTACGATGAAAAGTACGAGATGCATGCGAATTACGAAAAGAAAGTCTAAGTTAACTGAGTTTCAATTTGTATCATAATATCTAAATTATAATCACAAGTTGGTCCTCCCCTACCTATGAGAAAATTAGTACTCTGCAAGACCTTGCCTTGCGGTATACCATTCATTTTTATATTTTGATAAACTGTCTACATGAATAAACAAAAAAAAATATTTATCGGTCGAATAGAGAAACCTCCTTCTTTTTTGAAGTCGTTTAATTAGAGATAGCGCTGTTAGATGCTGTAAGAAGATTAGACATTTACATAACGACTAATAGTGTAGTTGATTAAGAGAATTAGTATCTCAAGTCCTGACCTGAGGTGAGGTCACAAAAACTTATTTGTTTACTCTCTCACCTGATGGTCAGGCACTAAACAAGGTCAAATATGGAATAAAATTAGACATTGACTTTCAAGACCTTATTAGCCTGCTTCAATACACTGCGTGCTTGCTGACAGTTCTTAGAGATCAGGGTGAAATGTCGAGCCAGTGCGTCAGTCTGGTGATAATGTAAGTTATCCATCGGACGGTAACTGGAATAAAACTGACGAATATGGGTAACGGATATATCTTATGTCAAAATGCTTCGACTATAAAGGTGAGCAAAGCGGGTTTATATACATAAATAATACCTCCTCAAATCTAAGTTTTGAGAACATGAGATAAAACTCACAGCTTGGTGACACCTAGTACCCACTAGCCACTGTCGTATAAAACATGTTACCAAAAAAGTATTTAACAAAAAATGCAACCGACTTCAACACTCAAAAGTGTGAAATAACTTGTTGAAGTCGGTACCATGATAGTTCACACAAAAGTAACTATCATCACAATATTGTGCTCATGGTACCGACTTCGACAAGTTATTTCACACTTTTGTGTGTTGAAGTCGGTTGCATTTCTTGTCAAAAAAATTTTTTTTCTCCCTTTTCAGTGACCTTTGCTACTCACGGGATCAATTAATTGTCATTGTGTGTTCTGCGATGTCTTCAAACGCGACAATAATATCATCAAGATACGCGTAGCACTTTTCAGTTATTGGAGAATAACTCAAAAAGCGCTTGTCTGATTTTGATTAAACTTGAATGGGACCACCACGGAAGTATACTCTATCTAACAAAAAAAGAATTATCAAAATCGGTGCATAAACGACTAAGTTATGCACGAACACACATAAAAAAAAGAAAAACATATATAAGGTCGAATTGAGTAACCTCCTTTTTTGAAGTCGGTTAAAAATGATCTACACAATTCTGATAAAAGGGTTTCTTAAATATGTTGGTACTAATTAGGTTTGGCGCCAGTCCTTCTACCCACAGACACATAAACACACCCACATCAGAACCTACCTGTACATATTTGATTCCGTATATGTCGCGGAGCACGTGTGCATATGTTCACCTTAAGGCGAGTGGCCTTAGTCCAGTCAGGGCCGTACGCCTCAGTATGTTGCACTTGGGACCGTGAGCTGAATTATAGGCGACAGCGGTTATTATACGAGTAATCAAACAAAACGAACATTATTTCTTAAAATGGCTGCTAGTATAGTACTAAAATTTGATGTTCTCCTTTGACTACAGTACACCATCCTCACTTTAAAAAATAACTCTAAATAGAACCAACCAGTCCGATGGGTCTCATATAAGTACTAAGTTATATAGGCGATTCAAGTTATTCGACTATTCAAGTACGTAGTTAAATGACAGTCTTAAATTATTGAAAGCGTAAATTTGGCTTCTTAACTAGGATTTCAACTGACGAGTTTAAAATAGCTCATCTATTAGATAAACACTAAAACATCCCTATGAGGTTTTAGCGCAAGTCATGCTAGCTCAATATAATGAGAAAGCTTTTTCCCAACAGATTATCGTTAGACCTAAGAAATCGGCCACATACTGAAACTATTTGTAATTTAGATGTATAATCATGTATGATCTTTGCTGTTTGCGAAAATAGAAAGACATAAAAAGAAATAATTCAGAACGACGTACATTATTATGTAAAAACGTTACTATGTAAAGAACTTGTTGAGTCAAATGTTGAGAGATTATGTTTTGCCATATCAAAAAATCGGGGTAGTAAGATATGCACAAATAACTAGGCTAAAAAAAGGGAAAATGGGGTAATTAGGTCAACTTTAATTTTAATAATCATTATAATTGATCATTTATAAATAATCATCATCGACTGGCCGGTTGGCGCAGTTGGTAGCACTCTGCCTTCTGAGCCGCTGGTCCCGGGTTCGATTCCCGGACAGGTCAAACATTTGTGTGTATGAACATGTCTGTTTGACCTGTGTCTGGGTGTGTATATAAGTATATATATAAGTATGTATATAAGTATATATATAAGTATGTATATAAGTATATATATAAGTATGTATATAAGTATATATCAGTCATAAGGTTACCATAGTACAGGTTCTGCCTAGTTTGGGACCTGAAGACCTTGTGTGAATGTTGTCCCATATTATACATTATTATTATTTGTACAATACTTTAACGAAAATATTACAACGGAATAATGAAAACTCACAAATGAAGAAGAAGAAAGAATTTTATTAACATTTCATTTGATAATAGGGACTTTTACAGCGCTAATTGTAATAGACGCTTACATCACCTTTGCTCAAAAGTTACAACTTATTATGCGATCGCTAGTATTCAAACACAGATCTTTGAATCATGAGGACGAATCCTCCCCGATGAATATACCCGCAAATATTGTGAGCAAGTCTAAAGTTGATCCGAGTAAAACAGATCCAAATATTATTTTTCTTACCAGTAGAAATAAGCCCGCTACCGCTGCATCTCCCATCGGCCCGCTCCGCTCATCATGTCAAACGCATTCTAAACGATAATTTTGGCGAATAACTGAAGGTGAAAACAGTGTATTTATACACGTCGCATACGACCACTGCGTATCTTTCAACGCTTCCTGCTTCATTTATGTGTATGATTGTATGACTTTGTATGTTTGTATGACTTATTTGCATCCGGATTTGCATGACAAGCATAAGTTATTGTAATTTTAAAGAAAACTTTCTGTTGTGGTTTTACGTCAAGTCATATTGAATAGGCTATGATGATGAAACTTCATCAATATCTGTTTTTGTTTTTAGGGTAGGTTTTTTATTAAGAGAATATTTACATTTTTGGGAAGTAAAGCGGAAGCAATGCATTACTACCTGGCAATGCCTTGCGGGCATTTACCTAATATGTAGCTGAAATAAGATTGCCAATATACTAATAACCTTAGGAATACTTCACATAAACATATTCCTAATTATACTTCGTGCTTCGTCCTCGAGATTAGTAACCTGAAATAGAATATCTTTATACATTGTAGTAACGCCTACGTGACACCACTCTTTGCACTAAGTTGAGAGTTTTTTTTTTTTTTTTTGGTTTTGGAGGGTACTTTCTACTCCTTGCTCTTTCCCGTCGCTCATAGCGTCATTCGCTTTTTAGTGCTCCACCACTCAACACTATATTTTAAACTCAGTGCCGGTTTGATTTTTTCGAAGTGTTAACCGCCCCTAGTTAAAAATTACGTCAAGGAACTGGAACAGAAGCTAACAAGTGATGATTATCAAAAACTCGTATCATCGAGTATTCGTCGTCTTCCCATCGCATGAAGCATCTCCTTCTTCACCAATCTCGCCAGGTAATTAGCATTTTAAGACTCAAGTAATCAGTATTCGTGTAATGTTCCTAGTACCTACCTACTTTGTCTACATAAACCCGGTTTGCGTGTAATTCTATGGGAATTATATCTTACTGGATACGTAGACGCTATTAATGTGACTCGAGCTGTACTTGGGACTGTCTCACCACATGCCATATAATCATAGTTCATAGTTATTTATTGGGTAAAATTTGTTTACATGTCAAAATTATATAAATGTAGACTATAAGTAAAAGCTTAAATTACAACTAACAGTAAAAAAGTATTTTTATCGAAATACATAAATATCTAAAGACGATTATTATTATTAATATATAATATAATATATTATACATTGGAACATATCAATGAGTCCTAAATTGGAATGGATTTTATCGTACCGGATAGTACGTAGATGCTATTAATGTGACTCGAGCTGTACTTGGGACTGCCTCACCACATACCATATAATCAGTTTGCGTGTACTCCTGTGGGATACATCTTACTGATTCACTCGGTACATAAACTAGTTGGTTTGCTTGTAATTCTGGGGGAATTTTACCGTACCGGATAGTATGTAGATGCTATTAATGTGACTCGAGCTGTACTTGGGACTGTCTCACCACATGCCATATAATCAGTTTGCGTGTACTCCTGTGGGATACATCTTACTGATTCACTCGGTACATAAACTACTTGGTTTGCGCGTAATTCTGTGGGAATGGGTTTAATAATATCTTTCGCATTTTATGATGACTATCGGAGGATAACAGTACATGAACCGAACTGTATGCGTAATTTATCAATTTACGCTGTCGAACTTCACATCTACCCTCGAGCTAGTATATCACTAACAAATTTCGACGCCATAAAGGCAGAAATAATCTAAGTGCGCCTACCGAGGAGGAAGCGCCTAGCGGGGATGATTTGGAATTTATGATGTACGTCTTAGACGAAGGCCATTACTACATCAGCGGCTGCCTCAGCAGCGGCATGAGCTGGGAACCCACAAATGTGAGTTCACCATTTGAACGTCGTGCGTATGAGTCCGCGACCGCCACAGCGGTCGACGTCTGCGCCCAGTGCCGGGGTCGCACCCGCTACCGGGAAAATCGTTCAAAAAACTCCAGCGGCGGGGCCGCTAATCAGTAGAACCCAAGCTGGCGAATATTTAAACTAGAAGAACGAGGCCTGGGCGTGCAGGACGCCCGTGCCGGGACCACCCGCGCGCCCGCGGCGCTGCAGAGCGCCTGCGCCTCCAGCGCGGTGCGCCGCGAACTACTCGCGGTGCTCGTCTTCTCCGCCAAAACCGACTGGCCGCCAGTAGACACGGTAATGTACGCATAACAATTGTCTGTCTCCCCTTCGTTAACAATGGTCCCTGATATGAAGAATCACTGATTCTACACTGCATTCAAGGTTATAAAATACAATTTACAAACACATTACATTATAATATACCTAATAATAAATCCGAAAAAGAGCAATATGATTCCCTCCACTTCATGCAAGTTTTTAGACCTCACAAGGGTCACCCGTTCTATTATAATAGGTTTGCCAAATGAAAAACGAATTCATGTAGAAAAGAAATAACAAGAATAGAATGGTTTTCTAAAAAGACTAGCTCCCAAGTCAGGAAACTCGCACAGTTGATACGATTACTCATCATCTGCATGTCCGGCTGTCAAATACGGCAGGTTGTATTACTTCTACTTTAAATGGTGGCTCCGCGCCATTATAACTTTTTTACCATTTTCTAAAAAGACAATTTTTAGTCTTTTCAGCTTATTTTATTGAAAGCTTAATTAATATAATAATAATAAAAATAAAAAGACCACATACGAGAACAGTTCATAAAGATTGGTTCTGATTGAACAGGGTTTGAGTTCATTTGTTAATTTATTAGCTAGGAAATACTTTAGATTACCTACCATAATTTTCCTTTGTCAAGGATTCTCGCCGTAACAACGGATGCGCTTGACCTGAGTCATTACCTACATCTAAAGAAGGGAAGTTGAGGGGCGAAAATGTGATTGGTAATATATTTTTTCAGCCCCTAGGTCATCTCTAAAGTACATGCATTACATATTTGTAATATTTTGAATCAACACGTGCCAGTGTTTGTCCCGCCCTCTCGTTCTGTAGACTGCGAGCTTCTGTGGTGTCATCGGCAACTGTTAGGCCGTAATTACTTTTGGCCATAGGATTCGAGACAATAACTACTCCTTTGAAATACTTTCTGACGCCTCAACGACGGGGGGCGGCTGCGTGTGGCGGTCAAACCGCTAGCGTCTTATGGTCGGAACGAAAGCGCAAACTTCACATTAATCAACTTAAGGTTTATTTCTCAATCACATTTTTTACAAAACAGCCAACCTGTGAAATTTTACTTCGCGACGACGATGCTACTGCCATTTCATATTCCTATAAACCGAATGGCCAGCATTCAATTCTCTCGCCTAACGCGCATCGCTAATAACATTTGGCCATAGTGGGAATCAAAAAGAGTATTTGTATTAGCATCTTGTTATCATCGAAAGAAAACATCGTAACGGATGCGGAATCTAGAAAATCCCACCCCGATTAAGAATGTGAACAAAGTAGTTCAGCATTTAAGACTATAGTCAGTAGATTCGGACCTCCCACGGTTAATTTATTTGCGCGTATAGTATTATAAAAATGCAATAAAATAATGTCAAAATAGTAAACAATACATCATGATTCAGAGATCCAGAAGCATTTGAAATAAATGCATTCACGATCCTTCGATCAGATAGTTATTATTTCTACGCGTTCCCCCTGCGCCATACTGCTTAAAATCTGATCAACAACTATATATATATCTCCAATAAAGCAACAGGTATCATTATTGTTCAATTGTGGCCTCACAAGCTTGGTACCCGATTATTTATTTTTTAATCTTCAATATATAAACAATTATATTTTCATTTCAACTACTGGAACATCTAGGCCAATCTGACCCTAGTTACAGGGATATTGTCCGGGGTGCGCTACTCCGACGGGCGGCGCCAGAATCTTCGGATATTAGGCTAGCTCTGTTGTCAGCGAAATCATTTAGGCAGTACAGGCCTTAAATTAGAAAATGACACACCTATTGCAAAGATAATAACATACAAATTTACGTAACCTCTAGTAAATGACTTATTGATTTCCTAACGAAAATGTATAACGGTGGTTGTCAATATGGCTTTTTTAACAGTTATACGGCTGCGCTATCTTAGGACAGTATATGTCAGATAATCATAGAATCCAAAGGTTCTTTAAAAGCCTCATCCGACTAATACCTCCTACACCCGAATGTGATATGACATGGAATCCTGGAAAAGTATTAGACTGCCCAGTGGAACCCCAACAAATGTACTTACCTTTTTAGGACTCGTGTAAAATATATGTATATATATATATATATATATATATATATATATATATATATATATATATATATATATATATATATTGCTAACCTAATTATTCTTATCACAATAAATAGAGTTCAGACTCTATAAAATAAAAATCTACAATATTAACATTTTAACTAAAATTATGAATAAAATTGAAATTTCATCGAAAGTAGGAAACATTTAACATCTACTATAAATCCCGTTTTTTTAAAGAAAAACCACAAGCGTCATGCTTAGGCACTAATCTTGTACATAGATAGAACAACACGTTTATGGAAAAGTATCGAATTGTTTGTTAGTTTTATTAAGGCTTATTGTAATAGCTTATATAGTAAGTGACTACCCAAACGATAAGCCGCTGGATCAGGTATCAGGTCTTAGGTATTCTACCTAAAGATATACAACATTCTCTGCGACGCGCGGCTACGTTTCGAGCTCACGCGCCGACGGTCAACAGCAACCAGCAGTGCAAGTACAGAACTCGGTTCGCTAAATTTGACGATCGTCAAATTCGTCATATTTTTACGAATTGTACGAGTACAGAACTGAAATCGCAATCGGTTGTCGATCACATCCGGATGACATGATGACATGTCACCTGGACCTCTTTACGTCTCTTTCGATAGTGATATACAAGAGCTATTCCTTTAGAAATTCGGTATACAATCGTAAAACAATTCCGAAAGTCTTAACCGGTTAATTGCGTACCGTAAACGGTGCCTTTTATCATCAGCGACTGCTGGCTCTCAGTTTGTCTTCCAGGAATAACATGACTAATACCCATTATTTATATCAAGTAGTTTGTTGCTTAAATTTATCGACATTGTGTTTGAAGTAGTGATATCGCAGATCCCAAACACAGCCGGCCGGAGCCCAAGCTCCAGCACGTTTTCCCAGTTTCTTAATAGAACTATTCTCAGCTTTGTCGAAGCAGAGTTAGCAAAAGCGATTATCAATCCAGATTGAATAGAATAATTGTCTATTAGGAAATTATTTAAGTCTATAACAACATCACTATGAAATTTAAATGTAACAAATTGTATACACATCAATTGTGATTTATAAATTTGTAAGTCGGAAAACAAAACTAGTGTTTTTTCACATGTTTTGTTACATAACAGGCAGCGTTAACGATTTCCTAAACACGCTATCTCTCAAAGTCTACAATGTATAAAGATATTCTATTTCAGGTTACTAATCTCGAGGACGAAGCACGAAGTATAATTAGTGATTAAACGAACTTACCTGTAAGTGAAGTTCTATCATAATTATACGAGTGCTTCGTCCGAAGAGATTAGTACCTAACACCCACCCGCCCTATGTAACTATGCATCCCTAAAATGGTTTACGAAATTATTAACACTGTACCTAATAACATAGTGCAGACTCTAAATTAATGACGCTATGAGCGACGGGAAAGAGCAAGGAGTAGAAAGTACCCTCCAAAACCAAAACAAAAAAAAAAAAAATCTCTCAACTTAGTGCAAAGAGTGGTGTCACGTAGGCGTTACTACAATGTATAAAGATATTCTATTTCAGGTTACTAATCTCTTCGGACGAAGCAATCGTATAATTATGATAGAACTTCACTTACAGGTAAGTTCGTTTAATCACTAATTCTTTGTCCTCAGACTGGCGAGTTTAATGACAGCGCTAAAAATATTATGATCCATTGCTCTTGATTTGCAAACCAATTTGTTTTTGAAGTTAGTAATTAGTTCAGTTTGCAGGAATAAGCTAAGTACATAGCCGGATTGACTCATTTCATCAAAGATACAAACTTGATGTGTAAAACAAGCCACGAGAGATGACTTTTGTTTATGCATGTTCTACCAAACTGAATTGGGTAAGTATCAGGTGAAACAGTGAAAGACTTACTAATCGATGAAAAAACCCATCATATCTTAATCTCTGTAATTTGTTCGACATAGGCAGAAAAAATGTCCTTGGACTTAGTTATAACTACGTTCTAAACTTCTTTTTCAACTGGGATATGATACACGTAATATTTTCCCTCGAACGTAACAGTAATCTAACGCTCGAGCTAACTATAAAAAAAAATTTTTAACAAAAATGCAACCGACTGCAACACTCAAAAGTGTGAAATAACTTGTTCGTAGTCGTAAGTCGGTACCATGATAGTTCACACAAAAGTATCATCACAATATTGTGCTCATGGTATCGACTTCGACAAGTTATTTCACACTTTTAAGTGTTGAAGTCGGTTGAATTTTTAGTTAGAAAATTTTTTTTTCACCCTTTTCAGTGACCTTTGCCACTCACGGGATCAATTAATTGTCATTGTGTGTTCTGCGATGTCTTCAACCGCGACAATAATATCATCAAGATACGCGTAGCACTTTTCAGTTATTGGAGTATAAGTCAAAAACCGCTTGTTCAATTTTGATGAAATTTGAATGGGACCACCACGGAAGTATACGCTATCTAACAAAAATCATCAAGAATCATCAACATCGGTTCATAAACGAAGAAGTTATCCGCGAACACACATAAAAATAAATAAACATATATACGATCGAACTGAGTAACCTCCTTTTTTTTGAAGTCGGTTATAAAGAGCCAGTTGCAACTTGAAGCTGACATACTCGTACTTATATCATAGACTAATAAATAAATATACAAGAATACCACATCAATAAACATCCCATTAAGGGCAGGCAGTCACGTATCTCCATACCCGGTTTAATCGAAGATTGCATATAAATGGCTTATAAGCGTGCAAAATGTGTTTTTCCTCACCCCTGGCTCAGTGCCAGGGTATCGGAGATTAGTAATAATTGACAGCACATCATAAGGTTTGCATAAATAAAAATATGTGTTGAGCTGTGAAGCACACAGTAAGTCCTTAGTTCTGTTTACGTTAAAATAAATGTGTTATGTTAAGAAACGAATGAAATGGTACTATGCCAATCAAATATTTTTTTTACCCCTTTCAGTAACCTTTGCTACTGACGGGATCAATTGACATTGTGTATGCGCAACGATTTTTTCACCCGCCATTATAATGTCGTCCAAGTATACATAACACTTTTCAGCTATTGCAGTATAAGTCAAAAACCGATTTTCATCATCATCATCATCATCATCATTAATAAACCGATTTTATTCATATGTAAATGGGGCCACACGGAAAGCATCAGCTTTCAAGTAAAAAAATAATCATCAAAACTGGTTCACCCAGTAGAAAATTCTGAGGAAACAAATGTAAAAAAACATACGGTTCGATTTGAGAACCTCCTCCTTTATTTAATTTGGTAAAAAATGGGAACACATGAAAAGTACTAGCTTTCAAATAAAAAGAATCATCGCTAATACAGATATAAGAAATATCTCATAGCCGCCTTTTGGATGGCAGTGGTGGTACCGGCCTAGAATAGTACTCCCCCATCTCCTCCCGCGGGTGCCGTAAGAGTCGACTAAGGGACCACGTACCAGAAGGTGGGCAGCAGCGCCTTCTGAGGATCGGAAATCATACTGCGCTCGCCAAGCGTGGCGAGTATTGGCAAATCCCCCCTATATGGGGGAGGCATATGTTCAGCAGTGGACGTACATAGCTGAGAGAAGAAGAAGAAGCCTCTTTTTTTAGAAACTGACAGCTTAGTTTTTTAAGTTTATTGATTGTTACGTAATTTATGCAAAAACTAAAATAGTTAGCTAGCTCTGAAGTTAGATGCAGATGGCTTTCAATTTATCTTTGTTGAGACATTAATAAAGAAAGCATATGATGTTTTTCCCTCAAATTTTTGTTATCCAGCGTATCCCTATAAATATCGAATATCATACGTACTGCTTATCACTTACTAGCACTATAAAACTGATGTGATTTCATTTATCAGCATTATTTTTATCTTACAAAACTGCACGGCACTTACATCTTAAATCTTAAAACTTAAATTACGAAAACTAAGTACGTTAAGTAAGTAACGTAACTAAGTACTAAAAATAAGTATTCAGTTTTCAACGTAAATTGGATCGCAATAAATCATGACGATCGCGCAGACCTGCAGTGTAGTGCTGCGCAGAACGCTGCGTATCATAACAACATACATACTCATAATATATATTGAAAGCTTACATTATTGTCCATACTGTCACTTAACAGCATACTTACCTAATGATGAAGTACGGAGTTTTGTATCGTATAGAGGAGTATAGGCCACTTCGATATTATCTAGAAAAGTGTAATGTCTGCTTACAGGGTACCAGGTTACATCAGTGACTAGCACGCGTGTCAATGTACTCTCAAGCTAAAGATTTATAAGAATAACGTATGACTAAGTTGAATACAAAAGTGCCTCATCTATTATTTCGTACATCACTCGTGTCAAACGCGTGCCGTGTATGCAAAAGTGATGGTTTCCCCGCAGACCGCAGGCTTCCCTTATCGCCCATTGTCTGTCTGTCCGTCCGTCTGTCACGCCAAGGTCTGCGGTCTGGAGCCGATAGGGAATCGATAGGCTTCGTAGAACTTGATGCATTTGGTTGATATGATTTGAAATAGTATTAACGCTTTGGTTAGGATAATAAGTAGTTATCTGTTTTTTCTATTCGTCACGGACACAGTATGTAGTATGAAAAAATTAAACGTTGATGAATATCTCTCTATATTGACTGACTAAATCCAGCTTTGACACGCAAGATTTTTTTTTTTAATATTCTATATATTTTGGGGCTTTTCCCAACATGGTATGCCAGCCCCATCGTACCCTAAACTAATACACACATAAAAAACTTAATTATTTCCTGGTACAAAAAATCCCTAAAGCAACGATGTTAGATGAGTGAATCCTAGTATAGCGTTATCAACAGTAAAAATTGTTTGAAATTAGATATAGCTTTGGAAGGAGCTATACGAATTTGAATTTTAGCCCAAATGCAGTAAGTATATTTTTCATTAACAGAACTGGGGCCAACGTCTGTGATTATACGGTATATTTAACGATGAATTCTCAGTCAGGTATGAAAGTTTATATCCTGTACCTGTAGACCACGTGAGCGCAGCCGCGAGCGGTTCAACTAGTTTAAATTAAATGCTTAAAATGTCCAGTGTTACATGTAAGTGAAGATACGGTCGGTGGCCCAGATTGTTTGGGCTATTATTTTTATTCGGGCAGAGATACCTGTTTTTTCGCTTTTTTGCAGCCGCTGCATTGTTCTGTACGAACGATGTTAGGGCGAGTTTAAATGTGTGAACCAAGAGCCAAGCATTGCATCATCGTAATGTTATTAAATATGTCGTTTTTCATTTATGTGTTTGTTACTCATTCACGCTGAAACAGCTACATGAAGTTACATTAAATTTGGAATGAAGATAGCTTATACCCTCGAATAACACATACACTACTTTTTATCTCGAAAATATTGACTATTCTCGTTGGATGAGAGGAAGACATGGCATAAACCGTCTAGTTCACGTACCACTTCACCGCAGGTAACACCGCGGGGCACAGCTAGTTGTGAATAATACAACTATGCTCTTATATTGTAGCGACCGAACATCTAAAGTTGATCGTCGATCAATGTGAAGTCGTCTACGGTGTTTTATTTTATTCTCTGGTCAACCAACACTATTATGATATCTATTTAAACAATTTTAGAAGGATTATGACGTAGTATGAATGTATAAAACACGGGAATCACTTACGTAATAAGTCATAGTGTTCCGACCATACATTCAACCACATTCGGTGGTCTTTTTCAAGGAAAATACGCGGCGCTCGCGGTCGCGTTCGCGGTTCGCCTAGTACTCTGCAGTACTAGGTTGAAACTATAGTCGGAACACTCTGACTTATTACGTGAGTAATTCCCGTGTTTTATACATTCATCATGTGTCAAAACCATACGTCAGTTTTAATAACAAGATTATGACGTCATAATGTAGACTACCTCGTGCTAATTATACCCTCAAGAATTATTTGAAACTTAAAAATAATACTGTAAAAACATACCAACCATTGTGATCATTGCTTTGGCCCAAACTAAAGATTTACAAAAATGTACACGGTCCGTCGCGTGACCACCGTGCAGAACGAACGAATCCTACCATCACATCTCGTGATAGCATTCAATGGGTACCATCAATGACACAATTGTTGAAAAATATTAAAATGTACGGAAATGAAAAGAATTGCAACAGTACAATCACTTTCTGGCGTCTATTCATTAATGTGAAGAAAAAATTTGTGAGTTAGACTGTCATAATATTTAAGGAATATGTCAAATACATCTAAAAAAAACATGATGGTTAACAAAACGTGCCGGATATTGGTAATCACAATATACAAGTCCTCTTCTTTTTAAAAATCTTATATTGCAATACGTATGTTAAAAAGTATGTTTTTAAACTCTATAAAAAAGCCCTAACAAAAACTCTTATTTTTTACGTGTGTAATATCAGAGCGTCCATGGCAAATACATAAAAAATATTAAACCTATGTATACTAACAATGTTCTGAATAGCTCTTAGCAAGTTTCTTTTTATTTTTACATGAGACATCAACTTCTGTGACAATATATGCTTATTAGCATAATCAGCCAAATCGGTTCCACCACCAGTGTTGGCTGAACCGCGCTGGCCAATGCAGCTTAGTGGATAGGTCAGAGATAGGTGATGATGGCCAATACATGTTAGTGGTTAGGTCAGAGATAGGTGATGATGGCCAGCCCATTAGCCTAACACTTTTATCCTAAGGCAATAATCACGACCGACGGCTTCTCCAAAGCACGCAAGTGCTCTGATGAAAATGTCATTAGCGGTCACCCATCCAGGGTATAACAGAGAGATTCGCTGCTCAACGAAGTGGATTTAATAATCTCGCATGGGCTCACTCCGATCCGAGCGCGTAATACATTGCGTAAGAACAAATAAAAAAAAAATACTAATATATGGAACCGACTTCAACACTCAACAGTGTGAACTAACCTTGTCGAAGTCGCTATCGGTTGGATTCTACTTATTGGCGAAAACATTTTTTCCACCCTTTTCAGTGACCTTCGCTACTTACGGATCAATTGTCATTGTGTATGTTCTTCGATGTATTCTACCGCAACCATAATATCGTCGAGGTATGAGTAGCACTTTTCAGTTACTGGAGTGTAACTCAAACACCGATTGTGCAAGTTTGATGAAATTTAAATGGGACCACCGCGGAAGTATACGCTATAAAAAAAAGAATCATCAAAATTGGTTCATAAACGACGAAGTTATCCGCGAACACACATAAATATATAAATATGGTCGAATTGATTAACCTCCTTTTTTGAAGTTGGTTAAATACTTTTGACTGCGACTGTATCTAAAAAATTGGGAAAAATCACTGTAGCATATCTAAACGATACCTATGCAAATATATAACCGGAATGCCTGATTGATACGGCAATACGGTGAATTTAATACACATTAATTATTTTTTATTGCAACCCCACAGTTATACAGACACATAAAGGTTTTTAAGTTCCTTTTGATAGTGATTTTGTTGCCACATTTTGGACATAAACTGTTTTAATTGTGCCTAAATTAATTTAATTTATTGTACGAGATATCGTGTCAAAATCAAGTATAAACGGAAGTTGAATATTTTGGAAAGCATTGGGATATATTCAGACGAGTAGGATATCAGATGACAAATGAAAAGGGTACTTTTTGTTATTGAAAGCTAAACATGCACGTAAATGGTGAAGATTAACGTGGTAACAGAGCTATGCAATTTAATTTCGTTTTTACATATCTTATTTTAAAAGGATTTTTAGCCTAATGCCTTAAACATATTATATATTAACAAAGACAGAGGAGGCTTATATCGGCGGGTGGTTTAAGTCCGGCCGGAAACAGCCACGGTCACCATCGTCAGATACGACGCGGATGACATCGTCATCATATACTATAGTATACTAGCTGCGACCCCCGGTTTTCCCGCGTGGTGATGATTGATAATGATAACGATGATGAAAAGTAGCCTAGGTGTATGTTATTCCGGGACTTGAACATATCAAGTTTCATCCAAATCCGTTCAGCCGACAAATGACAAACTTTCGCCTCTATAATATATTATTGCTAACTGCGCCCGGCAGTTTCAGCGTGGTGAATAAAAAAGGGAGATGAAGATGATGATGATGGTGATGAAAAGTAGTGTATATTTATTCTTTAGGGTGTCAGCTACCTACATACAAAATTTCATCAAAATTGTTCCAGCAGTTCTAGCGTGAAAGCGTAATAAACAAACAAACTAACATTTACATTTATAATATTACATAAGTATATAGTAAGATAGTGTGAAGTGTGCTATAATATTAGATAATATATATAGAAGTACCTAGTATCCGGCTTTACTCACGTTTATAATCGAAGTTTCGACCTAGGTTTCGAGCATGTCCGATGCTCATCGGATGAGTTTCCGCTGCCAGATCGCGGCGACCACTGGCAATGGTGGCCGGACATGCTCGAAACCTAGGTCGAAACTTCGACTATAAACGTGAGTAAAGCCGGATACTACTTCTATATAATAATGTCTTGTATCAAACTCACGAGAATTTCCAATCAAATATATATATATTATTCTGAGCTATTTTTTCAGTTGAATTACCCGGCTTTGTATTTATGGGATTACATAAACTATGAAGCGTTGTGTAAACACAATTACTATGTTACCACAAATCGATGCGACGCGTGACCAAAATGCTGGCATTTGCCTCAACGAATCAGCATTGCAATTTAACGTGGCAATGCTGCTTACTAGCAATCTGGGGACGCTGCCAACTGGTAGCGGGTTAGAGCTTTTAAGTTGTCAATAGGCTGATAACAGCTAGGCGAATGCTCAAATGTTACTGTAGTAGCTATAGTATTGTAATTAGTTATTAGTATTGTATTTTAATTGCTGTTGTATGGAATGTACTAGAAAAAGTGAGTTAGCATTATCAACAGTTGCACAAGATACAGGCTTAGCCTAGTTTAGGGCCTAACGCAAGTCATTAATTACCTTCCTTCTTGATTAGCACTATATAGGGTTAATTAATATGTAACTAACGGATAAGTAGAAGAGGTTAATTTTTATAGTCAACAACGCGATTATATTTTCTGTAACTCAAAATAATTGTCATGTGTGTGTCTTTTTTCTGATATATAAGTAATTTATTATTGAAATGTTTTTCTAACAAAATAATGGTTCTCATTCTGCTGTCAGACAGAAAAATATGCTTCATTTTTAATGAGCCATGGATCATGAAATCACACCCACAAAAGTTCATGATGACGTAATATTTCGCCCGACACTAAGGCTGAAATCTATAGATCGTACTTGGACTTAGCTCTGTCTTTGCTTACGGCGAACTTTGCTAAGCAAATACTCAGCAAATACTTAGGCTTCGAATTTATAGTCCCTATGATGCTAAGCAAATGCTTAGCATTAGCTAAGCACGTGAAGTGTGTCAAAGCACAGATATTTCACTCTATTCTGTGGTGTGACGGAGATACGTTTCGATATTGCTACTTACAATACAATTTTCCTTTCATAGACTTCAAATATACATAAGTGAGATAAATGTTGAGCACATTGAACATGTGCAATATCTGAAAATGTAATATTCAATTATTCAAGTACTTATCATTGTTCGGATAGAAGTTTATATACCTACCTAAGGCATTAATTTGTACAAGTCAACCTAAAGCACTGGTAGTACAAAAAGCGCAGCCTTTAAAAAATATGAATTTATGCGTCAAATTTCATTTTTTTAGTTTATTCCTAAGCTGTCAGGAAAAACGAAACGCATCGGTGTAGTTTGTTTCTGCTATGGTAATATTATCATATTTTTATTTTTAGACGGTTAACATCTAAGTATTCCCTAATCCGTCGTTTTCGACGGCTTAGACTTTGCTTAGCAAATACCTAGGCCTATGACGAAAGTCATGTTTAAAAATTTCAATTTTCCCAAAGTTGATCTTTGTGCCTAAGCTAAGTCAGAGCAAAGTCAAGGTTCGATCTATAGATTTCAGCCTAAGAAATCCTATCCTATCGTACTTTCTTACTATATTATAAATGCGAAAGTCTGTGTTTATGTGTGTGTGTATGTGTGTGTATGTTTGTTACCTCTTCAAGCTCAAACGGCTGCACTGATTTCGATGAAATTGGGTATCGAGGTAGCTTATACCCTGAATTAACACATAGGCTTATTTTCATCATCACCATCATCGCCGTTTTTCATCATCACCCGGGTACAACCGCGAGGCGCAGCTTGTTATGTATAACATTGAGTTTGTCAATGAAAATTGTTATACCATTTCCCGACATTCGTTTTGTATCAAACTTTAATACATCTGCGCATTTAGACTAAAAATGTGTACCTACAGACAAGCTGCCCTCTTAGACCAAAGTTTGTGAAGCGTGTGTCTACCTACAGGTTTGCTTACACATAAACGTCTAATAGACGTAAGGAGTAATTAGTTAATCTGGACGGGTCCTGTCCCCACAGCATCAGTATTCAGACTTGAAACTTGCACCGTGTAAAACAGGTACGGGTGTGACATAGAAAAGAAAAAAATCAGTAGACTACCGTCACATTCAAATGAAAGATTAAGCAAATTGTAGTATTGATGTGTAGATTTGCACGGGCTTAGACTCGACACAATTAAATAATAGTAGCTAACCAATGAATTAATTATAACAAAAACAGTGTATATAATTGCGAAGCTAACATATATTGTTATTAAACACAGGTACTACATTCACTTGTCTGTATAAAGGTCGATTTTTTCTTTTAAAGTTAAGGAAACAGATGCTTAAAAGAAGTTATCAAATTAAGAAATCATTTATAAATATTATGTTTATTGCTCTTTATTTAGACAATGTCTGACGAAAAAGTATGTTTTCTCAAAAAGTTAGCAACCAGCCTATTTAACAAATCAATGCACTAACTGTTGTTCTGGCCCTCTTAGTCTTAGTAACATGCTTGGCATTTAGTTATTAATAAACTGTAAAAGAAGTTGCATGTTAACAAGAACCTTCCTTAATCATCATTAGAAATTATTTATGTATATTCATAATTAAGGTAATCTTTTTGGTCGGCACTTAATTACACGATGGCTGTGCGTAAGGAAAATGACATCAATTAAAACGTTGTATTCAACGATCAAAATTTGAATATTAGAGTAGTGCAATACATTATTTTATATATAATTACTCATACTAAGTTTCTCAAAATCGTTTTTAAGCAGTACCTTGTCAAAAACTTAAGCATTATGTATCTTTATACAAACCATTTTCTACAAACCATATAATTGCATGAATAATTTTTCTTAGTGTACATATACTAATTCACCAAAACATTCTTAATTATGTTTTCGAAATTAAACTATCAGCTGAGTGTTTTTATTACAATATTAATTTCATTCATAACACACCATTAATTAATTTTAATTTATTTAATTATATTTATTAACAAAGTCAAAGTAAACAATTACGGTAATCATCATTGTAATTCGCCAGCTTGTTGAACGGCACTTTGTAATAGTGTTGATTTCGTTAATATTTTTTTAACTGCAACACTTACTGAATATGATAATTATATTTAATTGAATATTTTTGTTCTGAAAACTGCTTAAAAAAAAGTACACCCACTGTATTTTTATGCGCTACGGAAATGAACTCAGAACGCTGCATTCAGTAAGTTTGCTTCGTCTAGTTCTGTGGCATAGCTTTCAATGTCTTTTGATGAAACTGCAATGGTCAAAGTATTAATGTTAATTAAATATAATGGCTGGACAATTTAGTTTCATTTCTAAGGCAATTTAGCCAACTGCGAGAACTATTATAACGCCTAAAGGATATGTTTGGAGAATAGCTTACAAATGGTAGGATGGTAGTAGAGAGGAATATAAAAAAATTACTCGTTTTGATATATTACCATACCCAAAACGTAATCATTAGAGTAGTCATCATCATTTGAAAAAGTTTCAAACGAATAATTCAGAACAAAAAAGTTTAATGTCAGTTCAAAGTACGTAATACCATAGACGAATATACTACAAGGTAATATCTTATTTCTATGAGGCAGCTTTATATTATTTTAACCTATTATTATATATGTGTTAAGTATGGAGCATTTTATCGAGCCTTATCATTTTATTTAAGTAATTGTTTTTTAAAAGTAAATCTATTCTTTACATTGTACTTAAAACTGTTTAGTCGGGTAATAATACCACTACCACCAATTATCAACTTTATATCATGCAAAAAGGTGAGAAATAAAATAAATGAGAAGATCCTTGAAAAACGAAAGATACCTAGATAGCTCAGCGGATTGTTAGGTTGAAATGGCAGGAGGCAGGTCGCACATCTCGTATAACCGATGGCCGATGGGTTTGAAAGGTTTCCGAGTATACGCCATAGACAGGAAAGCGTGACGACTAAGGTGGACAGATAACCCGACTAAGATCGCAAAAAAGACTAGATGCGAGCTGCTTCCAACCGGTCCTGGTGGAGATCAACTCTATGCCCAGCTGTAGACGTTTTGTAACTGTAGCGTCAAAAAAACATAAATTTTGATACTCGAACTATGCACAGACACATAATAACAAGAAATACATCATTAAATCAATGTATACACTATGCAATTATGTTTTTTTTTTGACAAGGACATAAATGTATCGAGGAAAATTATGAAGTAGGTATGTATCTGTATTAAGATTGAGAAACTGCTATTTGATAGCGTACAGTTTTCACTTTTCTCATTGTTGGTGCTAAGTTATTCTACTGCTCTTACCTGCACTATACCAAAGTACACAGCCAATTCAGTGAGTTCGCTTAGTCTTGTCCTGTGCATTCAATGTCTTTGATGGCAATTTCAATAGCCTTACTTGTGGTATCAGTAGAGTTAATTAAATATATTATTTACTTTGAAGTTAGCTGCGGTGAGGTTTCAATTCAAGTTTGGTTTAAAGTTTTATCAATACCGTATGATAAGGTATACATATAGGTTTGTGATCTATTCTTTATGTGATTTCTCTTTGCATCCGTAATTTTCCCTATTGATAATTGTCTTTGTCAATGTTAGGTGTCTGGTAATGTCATAATTAGGTTTCTTATTGTACAGACATTCATAAAAGAATCAGATTTTATTCCTTCATTTCGGTTGTTTTAATATGAATAATATTTGTTAACTCAGTACTTTCTTCACTATTTATGGAACGATTTAGAAAATCCTTTTTTTATATAATAGAGTTATATGTTCAGATTCGAAGCGATGATAGTTCAGCGGGGGTAGCGTCGGCTGTCAAACTGACGGACACTGGTTCGATCTCCAACAACGGCTCCCGATGAATGTAACACCGTTATCAGATTCCCAGCATGCTGGTACGGTAATTTCGAGTACCCGCCTGGCTTGCTACCACCCTCAAGTTTATATCACCAAAACTATCACCAAACACGAAGTGCTTTCAGGCAGTAGACCTTGAGAGTCAGTAAGCATTCTAGTTCTAGCGTGATAACATTTTCAACCACATCGTCACTGACCATCAAGTGAGATGGTTGTCAAACGCTAGATCTATACAGTATGATAGATTTAGTACTTTCTACTTTTTAGAATGGCGCTTGTCTCTATAAATGATTAATTATTATCTTATCTTACCCCGTTGAATTGAAAAAGTAGATTTGTTGACCCAAATAATTATGTTAGAGAATTTTGGTCACCAATGCATCTGATAAAATAATTATTGACATATATATTATTTTAATATAATATATATATTTTTTACTATAGTCAAATGAACATTCTTGTGAAATGTAGTCCACAAATTTAGTCATTAAATTACTGTTTCCTTCAAATTGATTCTGCGCAGTTGAAGACAAAGATGTCGCCGGTTATCATAAACCTTGACATTTCATAGTCCTTCCAACAAGGTTAGGATGTCCTTCATAAGAATAAGTAGATTTACCGTAAAAGGTGACTTTTTTTTTTTTAAAGATTATAAGCTTGCGTTTGACCACTGTCTCACCTGATGTTAAGCGACGACACGGTCTAAGGTGGAGCACGCAAACTTAGAAGGAACCTATTCACTCGCCGCGACTTGAAGACTCCGGGGTTGTAAAAAAAAAAAGAAAAAAGGTGACTGCTATCTAAAAACCGAACATTACTCACAAGATATTTTTCGGAAATTTACTCTTCACCCAGTTTAGAACTGATGCAGTTCTTCAACGGCATTTTTTCTGTCTATGGTTTCAATATTGCTTTATAATTATAATGCTATCATGGAGATTATAATTATTTTTATTTACATATGGTACTTCCTCTTCGACGTTTAATATTTTATAAATCTGTATCAATAAAAATGAATCCCTAATAATTCCCCTTGGTTACGACATCACGCGCGAACGGCTGGGCCACTTTTGATCATTCTTTTTTGTTGTGTTTGTTATTGTCAGGAAAAGGATCTTATGAAAGAAAAAATAGCGGATAGGCGCGGAAGCTTAGAAAATTAAGAAAACTTAAAGTTCATATTACATTATTCAAATGTAACGTGTGTAGTGCTTTTGACAATATAAACTTTTCTAATTTAACCTTATAATGTTTGACGGTTGCCGTGGCGCAGTGGTTAGTGTCATTGACATGGCTTCTGTGTCTTCGGGACCCTGGGTTCGAGTCCCGGTAGGGGCAAACATTTGTGCGATGAGTGTAGATGTTTGTCCCGGGTCTTGGACGTTTGTATGCTGTGATTGTGTGTGTCCATGCCTCCGCGATTCAGGGAATCCTAGTGCGGGGGCCTGAGCGTGATAAAATAAAATAAAGGTTTGACAGTTGGTTCAGACAGGGCAACGTCTGTCGGGTGAGCTAGTATTTGAATAAATGTTTGTGGCGACCTTATTTTTTGTTATACATATTTAAAAAACTTGTAATTGTTATCTAGATGTCACTAAAATCCTTTAAATGTCCTCTAGACAGTTTAAAATCGATAAAACTCCAAATAGGTTCTAAAATCGTTAAAAATCGATTACTGCCTTGTAAGTTTTAATTGAAATGGCTTCCTTAGTGATATCTAAAATACATTTGCGTATTTCAAAGGTTTTGGTTTTACCTCAGTGATAAGAGAGAGCGTTTTATTTGGAATTAACGTATTTATTTGGAGCTTTATTGTTCTTACAGAAGATATAAAACTTTAATATCAGGCAGATTGTTACATGCGTAACAACTACTTACTACTCAAATTAATTTCGGAACGTTTTCAATGCAAACAAACAAGCAATAGTATAGAGTATAGATATGTATATAGTGGCTACGATAAGGCAAATCATAATTTATTATACTTATAAACCAAAACAATATTTAAAATAAAAATATTTTAGGCCATGGCCGCTATCAGCTGTCACTTAAGCCAAAGTATAATAAATAATTCATACATCCAAGTACAAGCTATCAATTTACGGCACATGTAAAACTTGTACTACTGACAAGTGACAGTTACTGTGCCTTATTTGAATTTTACTAGGAACGCCACTTACTATTTCATTGCGAAGGTCTTCCTTTTCACGTATAACATATTCAAACCACAGATTTACACACAGTATTATAGAACTAAATAGAACTACTCACTGAATAATACTATTTAGTACAATGATTTTAAAGTTGATTTTATAGTTTCTGAGATATTTGAAGGTCATTGGGTATCTAGTATGGAATCTATACAAAGTGCATAAAATCGAATAAATTTGTTTTTTGATTGGATAATGTGTCGGAAAAAGCAAAAAGGTCCACAGGATGTTGGGTGCTAACCTCTGGCTATAGAGAGATATAATTTGTAAGAAACTGCACTGGGCCCGTCACCCTGAGACATGAAGTTAATAAGTTGTATGTACCTGGAAATTCAGATATGGTGGCAGTATCTACTTCCCCTGGCTAACTACATATTTATAAATAAATTATAAAATATAATTTATAAAATTTCATCGAAATCGGTGTAGCGGTATGAGCGTGAAGAAGTAACAAACATACACACATACACACAATCTTTCGCATTTATAATATTAGTAGGATCATAATAATATATCCTTACGAGCCAGTCAACATTCTACGTCTATCTTCAACCATTTCGTCACTGACCATCAAATGAGATAGTGATTAAATATTTCTATACTAATTTATAGGACTGACGTTAGACCTCTATCTCACTTGATGGTAAGCGAAAATACGACTGTATATTAGGTAACAGTTTTACAAAAACAATAATGTGGTAGTTAACTAGACAGGTAATAGAAACTACGCTATCACCATGCTGTGAATTTGTTAACGATGTTACCTAGACTGGCAGGTCAAGCTAGGAGTAGGCATCGAACCAACAATTGGCGGCTGACATTCACCACCTTGTCACAAGCGTGACGATCGACACGATTTCAGCAAAACTTTCCAGAAAACGGATATTCATTAGTTGCATCACATATCCTGATTAGGAACATAAGTTATAAATCAAGAAAAAGAAACCATAAAAATAACTCTCTGGGACCGTAAATAATTCATTCCATGAATATATTGTTGTCTAAAATATACAAAAAGCAACTAATACGAGATACGAAAATAACAAAACATAGTATAATTACGCACAATCCCTATGTTGTGTTTTGGCCAAAATTGTAATTACCTAATATAATAGTTACTAGAAATAAAATTCTATTAAGCATCTTGATGTAATAAATTAATTTTACTAGACAATTAATTAATTTGTACGAGCATTAATTAGTTATAATTCGAGACGTTACCAAAAAAACTTGGCGGCGTCGTTTATGTTACAATGTTGGAACAGTTAAAAAAGAACACAGAATTTGCCGACTATATGATGATTGCACTTTTAATGATTCATAAATTAATTAGAAATAAAGTTTATTGCTCGAAGTTGTGTTTTTAATTATAATTATTGTAACATATCAGCATAGGATTGTCAAACGCTAGATATATATATAAATTATAATAATAAGAAAAAAGACACCTATATGATTATAAGCTAATAACTAATTTCTTTAATTTTTTGGCCACATAAATATATGAGGGATAGCACTTTAAGTAAGTTTTAAAGAGGTTGTTCTCAAGTCAATTGTAATGAAAGTAAGTAGGTAAAGTCAAAATAACATATCATGATATTCATAATCAATATACATACTGTATATATAGGTACTGTACTCGCCACGCATGGCAGGTGGCTTGGCGAGCGCGAGCTCAAGACGCTGTTGCTAGTCTTCTGATACGTGATCCCTTAGCCCATTCTTACGGCACCCACGGGAAGAGATGGGGTATCATTCTAAGGCGGTACCTCACGGCTTTCTTCAAGTTCTGCATATTTTGATAAATTAAAGCAAAAATGGTTGTATGATGGGATCATGGGGTGTAGCTGATATCATTTAAAGTGGCAAGTTAAGATGTAAAAGGCTAACAAATAAGAAAGTAGCAATCATAATGATATATAGGCCACATAAAGTAAAGCTTAGCATAAAGTGATACCTCAATGGTTGCAAAATCGCTCTAGGGCGTATATTAGGAAGAGCCAATGTCTATTATGAAGATCAAAGGTATAGGCATCTCATTTCATGGCTATTAAGCAATCATCACAGTGACAGTACCACCAAAGCCCCAGCCATCCCCATTAATTCATATAAATAATTTGAATAATCGATTAGTACTGAACCGCTTCACGATTACGCCGGATTTTAATGGTGGCAGATCGGTACTAGAAGTTGTAATCGTTAATCGATCAAAGACGACCACTAACTTTGGGCTTGACATAAAACAAATATAAAAGAATCCGAAAGTTATTATTGTTAAAAGGGTAGGTATACTTTTTTTTAGTTCTAGCTTCGCTCATGGTCACGCCCGTGTCAAGTAATGAATAACGCACAGCAGACAGTTATCTACGCATATCCAGTATAATGTTTAGTTGTATTTTTATATGTGTCGTTTACCTACTTTTGTTGTTTTTATTATTATAAACTAGCTGCGCCCCACGGTTTCACCCGCGTGTACTACAATTTATCCGCGGTGTAAGCTATCTTCATTCCAAATTTCATGCAAAGTCGTTCAGGCGTTTCAGCGTGAAACGCTTTCGCATTTAAAATGATAGTTCTTAAATGAAATAATATAGCGTGTAATAAAACTAGTATTTGAGTTAAAAATAGCAATTGCAAATACCATATTGTACTCGTCCTATCATATTTTATTTATTTTTTATTTATTGGATCGACCATTATCACTGATCATTCCGTTCGTACAGTGCCCATTGGTGGTGACGAATAAAGAAACACATATCTTGAAAAGTATTAATTCCCTAATTTCTTAATAAACCGTTGATTACCTAATTTTATTTGGCAATACATTCCAACATTTCATTAAAAAAAAGTGCATCTTCGATAATCAACGCTTCAACCAACAGACCTTGCCATTGAAGGTACTAGTTTGCAGCATTAAAAAAATAGTTACATATGTCGCCATATCTCTAATCTTCAAACTTTAACAGAGGCTATCATAAAACGACTTGGTCCAGATGCCAAACATTAGTGCGATTACAGATTAACCTACAGTTGCTTAGTTTAGTAACTAATTAGTGGATTCCGATGGCTTTGTGTTCGCCGCCCTTTGATCTCCGTCGAACTGGACCGACCAAGACTATGACAAACCTGGATTGTCTTGATCATTATTATATTAGGAAATAAATCTAATGAGTACACTTAATTTTTTAAGGTATTATAAAATCATGCTGTAAATAAATGTTTTTCTCTGTGGCTATGATGAAATCATAACGGCGCTCACGTCACGTTATTTTTACTGTACACTGGCAGATTAATGCATTTTATCAAAGATTTGGTGTTCAGAAACTACAGTACAATACTTTCTTGTACCTTAATCTGTGCCTAGATACCACCAGAAAATCTGCCGGTTAAAGTCTATTACCAAGCACTTTGAGTAGACAGCCCAAGGTTGGTTCATTTATCTGAGACCAAGCATGTAGTATGTTCACGCAGCGAGCGAGCCAATTCACGTTCTAGGTTCTTACCTACGTCGTTCTAGGTCGGTACTTTCACCATCGATCAAATAGTCACTGACACAGGTTTAAAAAGAAAATCGAATTGCTGATGCTGCTACCTACTTTATAAATAAAATATTCTTTCAAGAAAAACTTTATTGCAGCTGGAAATTTGTAATTTAAAATATAAGCTTTACAATATATATTTTATTTTTTGGACTACTGCTATAAAGAACTATAATGTAAACTGACCTATAGGTATATAGGACTGCCTTCGGAATTGGCGACTTCTTTAATTTTTAAAGATTATAAGCTTACATTTAACCACTGTCTAACCTCGCTTCTGCCTTGTAAAATCTCGGTAAAATCATGAGTTGCAGGGGGTTTATGCATTCCTTGCACTTTTTAACCGATTTCAAAAAGTGGAGTAGGTTCTGAATTTGACTTGTATGTTTTTTTTTTACAATACTAATTATATTCATAGCAGTAAGACAATCCAGTTCAATCAAAGTCTTCGAATCCCAGCCTCCAGTAATGGCCGCCGTAGTAAAAAATTTACATTAATAGCTTATAAGCTAATTTATCATGATGTTATTATTAAAATATGGCTACATTATTTTAAACTAGATGACAAGTATGAAAACAATTTGATATCTTTGAGCTTTGAAACTTTTTATTGAGGTTTGTTGGCGTATCAGTATCTTTTTAAATTATTAAATGTATATCCAAGAAGTTTATACTCAAGAACAAATCAAGATATTAAATGACTTCACTGTTATCCGCCGCCTCTTTTATTTGAGTTACAATGCTGTAAATCTTTATCTAGAAGCGAAGATAGCGTCTGATTTTGTGAATATCGCCCGACACGGTAGATAGTCTTGAGATTTCGGTGAAGGTAAAATCGTTATCAAATCCACAGAATTGAGTAAGGATACTTTTCAGTACCCGCCTGGCTATCGACCACCCTCAATTTTAAAATTATCCACTAAACACAAACTGTAAGTATTCAGACAGATGCCCTGAGGAGACGTCAATATTTGAGCGTGATTGCATCTTCGACCATATCGTCACTGACACTGTCGTCACTATCGACATTGAGTGTTGTTTAGGGGACAGTGGTGGTGAAAAGGTTTTTAAACTGAAATGGTCACTAATATAAGAATTAACACTATTATCAGGATAATTAACCTGTGTGCAACAAAAACAAATAATATCCATATATTTTATTTGTCTTTGTTGCACACACGCTAAATATACAAATAATAATGTTAATCCTTATATTAGTTATCGGGAGATTATCCATAGATAATATCCCGATTATTATCATCAGAACCAGTCCAATACGTTCTCACCGCAGGGAAAGGATCCTACCTTCAAGAGAGGAGTGTTAGCCCGCAGCCGGTACCGGCTATCTTAAAATTAAGAAATGTCACTTCATGTCAGTTATCATTGGTGGTTCAAAAACGACCCACCAATGAGAATAGAGATGAACTTCTTTCAATGAGATTCGTTGGATGAAACCACCAATGAGAAGACGTAGTGACATTTTATTATGGATATTATTTCCCGCTAAGGCCGCAGCTTGGTGACTACAATTCTGGTTAATGAGGGTTGGCAGAGACGCTAGTGACCAGCTCAATGTCGGAGTTTTCCGGCCACCCAAATGCTTTGCGCTTTTTTTTTTCAACTTGCGCTTGGAATACGCGTCATAATGAAAATTACTACGCGTATTTCAAGACGATGTACATATGAATATACGTCATCTTTAGTAAAACATCATTGAGTACCCCGTACTTGTCAATACAAAAAGAAAAATATTTTTTTCTACCTTTGAATACTGTGCGATTTAGTTTTTTATTTTCATATTATCTACCCAGCATTTACTAGGCTTGTACGTCTAATTTTTTCCTACATTTTATATCTCTTTAATGTTACCATCATATATTACATTAATTATTAAATTAATCATTATCACAACCAGTAAATTTTTGAGCTGACACTGTGGTTATTTAAGGGAAATATTTTTCAAAAACCATAAACAATTTTGAAAAAATAATAAAACGTATAAGCCTAAAATACACCATACTCAAGCGATTGACATCAATAACATTATTTTTTGTTACTATTCAAAAAGGGAAAAGAGATTTGCCCCGGAACGTAGGCAAATTTTATAAGAAAATCACCTATATAATATTATCTCCTTTCTCTATCTGTTGCATAGGGGGTTGGGGAGAATGATGAGATAGCAATAGGTATGCTTAATATCTACAACGCGAAAACAGTGCTTGCTATATAATCTTAACGTACCCACCGAAGCGAATCTGTTGAACATGCTACTAGCGGTCACCCGTCTAAGGTACCTAGGCGTATTTAATGTTCATCACTTAACATCAGGTGAGACCGTTGTCAAACGCAGACTTATAATATGTAAATAAAAAAAAAAAAAAAGTTGATTAGTTAAGATAATTTGGGTGAGCTCCACTACGAATGCTTCTACCGATAATAATGTTATTTCTTATGTCTTAATTATCTTTATCTAAATCGTTGTATTTCACTACTTGTGTACAATTTATATTGTACTAGCTGTGCCCCGCAGTTCCACCCGCGTGGATTTTCTCACTACCTTAATTGACCTCTGTAACTAAACTTTATCCTAAATAAAAGTAGCCTATGTTTTATTCTAGGGTATAAGCAATCTACATTCCAAATTCCATGAAAATCCATTCAGCCGTTTTCAGCCTGAAGGAGTAACAAACATACAAACGACAAGCAAACTATTGCCTTTATAATGTTAGTGAGAAGAGCTTGTTCAAATGCCCATAAGAAATATATTTTAACACAGTGGCAGATTTATGAATATGAACCACAAAGGTATTGTAATTAGATAGATAATTAAGTTTTTCGCAATTTATTTATAGAGATACAAAAGTGATTATACAACGAAATGCCTGTATTTAATTAAACACGAAATTGGGCAGGCTGTTAATTTTCACATTCCTGCCAACGGTACCTGGGTTCCTATTACATATTGCAGTTTCTATTGTTTATCAATATTCTATCTGGTAGTGGTCTGTTTAGGATTTTATCATTAAATCTTAGAAAAATATTTCTTTCTGTTGGCATTTTTAAAATATTAGTAAACTTTTGAGTGCACCCTGGGTGCCTCAATTAAAAAATAAACATTTATCTCGACTTTGACAATAGTGTGGAGTGAAAGACGATAAGCTGACGTTAGACGAGTTAGGTTCATTGAGATGGTTTGAACATTTGGAAATGATGATCAAAACTAAAAACTAAAGTAGATAGACAAAGCAATTATGCAAGATATATAGATTTAAATAACCAATTTTTTGCATTACAATTGTGTTATTTTTATACACATTTTCATAATAGTTGGAACAAATTATTTTACCTACAAAAAAGGTCTGCGGTAACACACGTAAAAATACAGTCGAATTGATGACCTCCCCCTTTTATGGAAGCTGGTTAAAAATAAAAACCACATCATGTATTTTTTACGGAGCTCAGAACGCAGCTCACTTTTAGCCTCCTACTTTTAATTTTCACGAATCTTTTAGAGTGAAGCATCATAAAGAACTATTAACTCATCATAATACTATAGCAACTATTTTAGAGATACATTACCACAGATGTTACCAGCGTATAAACTGCTACAGTGCTGGAATATTTGGGTTTATATCACAAATATTTGTAGCTATACACTGCTATCCAACCTAATGAACAAGCCACATTCGCAAATCTCCAAAGTATAAATTTAACATTATCATCTAGGTCACTTTTATTAAAATATTTTTTATGATAAAAACTATTTCTATATTATTGACAGACATGAAATAAAGTTTCAAGAGTAAAAGTTTACTGGAAAACAGGAATTTGAATTAAAATTGAATGATCCACACAAAGCTTTGACAGATAAATGTTAAATTAAAAGCGTCATATCTGATTAAAGCATTTCACCCATACAGTGAATTGTTGGAAATTTGAAGTATTCTTTGCTATTTCTTCACACAAATGATATAAATTTGTTGTTTTATATAAATACGTTACTTATTATCCCAAACATAAAATTCGATGACTTTACTATCGTGGTACCAACATGAAATTAAGGTTCTAATTCAAAATTTTGGCATGTTTTCGTCCCACTAATAAAGGCGAAAGTTTGTATGTGTGTAAGTATATATGTTAGTTACTCCTTCACGCTCAAGCGGCTGCACCGATTTCAAAGAAATTTGTTATGAAGATAGTTTAGATCCGAGAGTGACACAAAGGCTACTTTAATCTCGTGAAAACCATAATCTACACGGGTGAAACCACGGGGCGCTACTAGTTATTTATGAAACTGTTGAACATCACTTTGTTCTATTGTCACTTGTTTCACAGCGTACGAGTTAAAGAACCCCAATACGCCCAAATCAGCTTCATCAACAAAACAACACCACGAGATCAGCACTAACCAAGTAGGACACGAGGCACTGGTGGGGAAATGCTGAATTGCATTATATTAGTATATAAGGTTCAAAAATTGTAAATTAAATTAATTACTATTAGCGTTGTCACTCTGTTCATTTGAATAAAATTATTTTTTTAAAACAAAACCATTTGTCGGTTTCTTAATTTACGCTATACTAAGGTTTATTTAGTTATTGCACCTTTTGTGAGCGAAAAAAAACCGATAGTCTAAATGACAAATTCCATTCGCGAGAGTTCAAAAACATTATACAGATACTCATACATAGTTATATCGCACTAGTGCCATGCTTTTAGTATTTTCCGCCGCCATTGATGTAAAATCATCATCATCATCATCTCAGCCATAGGACGTCCACGGCTGGACATAGGCCTCCCCTATTGATTTCCACGAGGACCGGTTCGAAGCGGCCTGCATCCAGCCCTTGCCTGATGTAAAGTTGAATAGCCGGTTGGTGCGGTTGGTAGCACTCTGCCTTCTGAGCTGCTGGTCCCGGCTTCGATTCCCGGACAGGTCAAACATTTGTGTGCATGAGCATGTCTATTTGACCTGTGTCTGGGTGTGTATATGTATATAAGTATAATATATATCAGTCAGTCAGGTTACCATAGTACCTAATTTAGAACCTGAAGACCTTGTGTGAATGTTATCCCATAAAAAAAAAGAAAAAACAAGTAAACAATTCAATTTTATATTTATTTTAGATTATAAGCTTACATTTGACCGCTGTCTCACCTGATACTAAGTGACGACGCAGTTTAAATCTAAATTTAAACTGTTATGAACGACTTTCGTACATATAGAAGAGAATGTATATTACGCAATATGTACAATGACAAGTCCTAAACCGCCGTCACCCAGAGCAACACATTATCAAGGCCTCTCTAATCCCGAACTAAACATAACAAATTGCCGCTACCATGTCACTAGTTAAGGAGTTTGCGCGGAAAATTATATTAAATCCAAACTAAGTCAGCAGGGACAGACAGACTGACAAGATTTAACTTATAGCGGTTTTGGTGCGGCCTTACATATTATACGACACGATTACGTTAAGGGTATAAAATAGAAATGTAAATCGAATAGTTTATAAAAATAAATCTAAATTAACACCCAAAATACATTTTGGGATCTTTGCTCACTGGTAGCGGTTGGACACGACATGAACAATTCCTAAATTCTTATTATAAGATGCTTGCGTGCTATATCCTAAACCACGTCATCACGTAAGGTGAGACAATTGTCAAACGCAAGTTTATAATATATTTAAAACAAAAAAACGAGGCTAGGGATTATTTTATTAGTATTTAGTTTCGAACAAGTTGCATTAGCCGTGGTCACGAGAATACTGGAGAATGCGAGTGACCATATCATCGATAGCGGGAAGTTTCTTGAACTCGCTTTAACACTGAGATTTAAGATGAACCTTAAAATTATCATACCTTTTTTACCTTCTCTATGGGTCGGGTCCAAAAATCATCCTCTAGTTGCCCGTACGTACCTCTTATATGTATCTGTTAGCAACAACTTCTCGGGACGACGTAATCAGAAATGTACAATAAATATGTAGTATTAATTATAATAATATATGTACGTAATTATCGCATAATATATATCTAGTGAGTATAGATATATATTATGAGACTAGCTATTCAATGTGGCAATGCCGCCAGTATTCTGGGGACTATTTTACGTTGGTTTTTCAGATTATGTAGGTTTAAGTTTTAATAATTATTTGAGGTGTTTTCAGCTTTAATGAGAAGAATTAAATTAGAGAATAAAATACTAGTAGATCAATAAAGATGTCAAGAAATAAACGTCATACTTAGGAGGTCCTAGCTTCATTCCATAGGTGTTAAGTGTTTTGAAAGGAAAAGTACTATGTATTATTCCGGGGGTCTTAGAACCCCCATAATCCCGTAACACTTTTTTATCGCTATGTGGTAGCAAACATACATTTACATATTTTATACACGCAAACTTTAACATATTTAATAATATTACCAGTAGTGATATGCGGTTTCAAGCACTTCGCGGGCTTCCTATTGCCTACGGGACTCGTTAATTTTATCAGAATAAAGTATGCCGATATACAATTCTAAGCTAAAATTTATCCCCTTGACAAATTTCATCTCGATTCTTTGGTCTAAATGAAATAGCAATTTGAAAAACAAACATAAATCCAAATCCATACAATGGTAGTAAGTAGAAACTTATAAATCAGATAGATAATTTAAATCCAGATGTTTTAAGATGTGGATTTAAATTATCTATCTGATTTATATTTTTCTATCTATTGGTAGACTTCTTCTTCGATCTAGGGTAGACGCATTTAAAATGATGAGTGCGCGGGCGCAAAATTCTTGAAATTTCATGAACTACGCGCCGGTTACGTGGAAGGAAAGCTGAGTAGAGAGAGATTCAAAACCAACAAGGTGATTGTCTATCTCAGTCGCAATCAATCGCTTGTTAGCTACAAGGTTTTGCGCCTATCAATGATTGATACGTAATGAAATAATGATTTTTTTTTATCGGAAATATTCAAAAGAATTGGTCATCGTGGTATCGAGAACGCGTAAGTTTCAGATTATGCTTTTTTTAAAATATTATAAATTATGACAATTGTTAGATACTAGTAGCACCCCAAGGTTTCACCTGCGTGGTTTACGGTTTTCCCTCTACCTCAATTATCACACGGAAACTAAGTTCCAGGATAAAAGTAGCCTACTGTAGTACGCCTAAAGTTCTAGTCTAGGGTCGAAACTGTCGTCATACCAAATTTCATCGAAATCGGTGAAACCGTTTGAGCGTGAGGGAGTAACAAACATACACACAAACTTTCACGTTCATAATATTAGTGTGATTATCTAGCTATGAATGATTTTTTTTAAATTCGTATAAATAATCGTGTCGCACGGTCTAAAAAGTGCGTCCTAGTGGTTTAATACAAATGACTGCTGTGTACAGATTAAGGCAAGATTTAGGGTTCCCATTGCGGAGGCTCCTTTAAATTAAAATTATAAATGTTTGATAACATTCTAATGGTACATAACAAACTAAACTACATTATTCAGAAGCGGAAACACAAAGGTTTTCCATTTAAATAGACAAATATTTTTATACAAACTGATCCAAATGACTTCGTGCTCGCCCAAAAAGCTATTTTAGTTGTAAAGGTAATTTTATTTTTTGATTTGTAATTAACGCATGATTTTTTTATTTTTTTTACGCGTCATTGATCTAGAATTTGTTCATCTTTGTTATCTACTTGATCAACGACAATGTGGTCGAAGGTGGAATTACGCTTGATATAGAATGACTTGTGGCTCTCAAGAACTGCTGTATGAATACACTGTGTGTTTAGTGACAGCGTTGAAACTAGTAGCGCATTGCGGTTTCACCCGCGGTGATTACGGATTCCCGCTACTTCAATGATCCCAAGGGAACTTTCCAGGATTAAAGTAGCCTTTGTGTTATTTCAAGGTACAACCTATATTCATAGCAAATTTCATCGAAATTGGTACAACCGTTTGAGCATGATCGAGTAACAAACATACACACATGCAAAATTTCAGTTTTATAATATTTTTGTGGGATAAAACATTTTTAACCGGTTTACTTAATAGAGTCTTGAGGTTACAAATCATAAAATAGGACTAACGACTTTTGAATGTCGGTTAAAAACTATAATACAAAAGCTATGTTACCGTTTTCAACCAAACGGATGGTTTGCCATTTCGATCATAAATTAGAAAGAAGCTCGCCGTTGATATTAAATTTGTTAATTGTGATGTCGAGTGTCCAAATCACTGCAATAATATTGTTTGGCAAGTTCATATCCATTTCATTGAAAACCTGTTTTCAACATAAAAATATATAATTTTCAATTCGTTAAACGTCCCGACTTTTATTATATTTTCAACAAACTTAATTAAACAGCCGTCATAACATCGTTAAACGAACGTAAAATTTGGCATTCTTGAAAACATCCATTATATAATTCGAAAGCTTTAAGGTATACCCATTAATCCTGAACGCGCTCATGATATCATGTCATTTGTGGTGCTAGTACAAGCGGGTATGTACAAATGTATCATATTATCACACTTATATTATATAGGCGCAAGTTTGTCTTCAAAAATGTAACACAGTAAGTAGTAGGTAAGTATTCATTTACACACAACAGAGGGTAGGTACACCAATGGTGTTCATATTTATTTAAACATATACAATATTTTCTGATTCTATTAATACTTAAATTTGTAATATGTATATAAACATTATTTCGTACGTGCTACTTTTTAAATATATTTTAAAATTTATTTTTTAATGTACGTATTTTATGCGAAATACAAACAGCTACAGGTAAGTCATATTACAAACAATAAACAAACGCTCTCATACCCCCGCATTGGGATACCCTGTGTCGCGCGAGGTACAAACTGTATCACATTGCATTACAACCCGAGAACGAGGCCTCTGTGCTCATTATATAAATGTTTGCTACATCTGAAATTCGAACCCGGAGTCGCGATACTAAAATGACAACACGCTTAACCTTTATCCCGCTAGCACAAGCGCCAGCCGCTTATAGTGATCATAAAATAAATCAAACGAGTTTATGGGCCAACTATTCCGCCATTAAAATATGGCGAAACGCTTAGCGCTTGCAGTCGGGACGGACATAAAAGGAAAAAGTTCAGGTCATTTTGATAGCAAATTGTGTGGAGTTGTAAATGCATGTTTTAATGTAGAATTTTATATTTCGGTGAGGTTACTTTCTAGACAGTTTTTTGTCATAACCATCTTCTAAGGCAGCATCATTGAACATTGACCGCAACTTGGCCAAATCTGAGCTGACCAATCAAAGAATCAATCTTGTAGATTAACTTGGTTTACTCGATAAATGTTAAAGCTTAGCATCGAAAGTTTCCTAAGAAAAAGGTATAGAAACACTTAACACATTATAAAATATAACCGAAACCCTTTTCATAAAACTTCACACGATAGTCAAAAATTTATCGCTTCCCCTAAACACTGCATTAAACCGCGAAATTTTTATTTGCCTGTTGATCCCCCACAACCGACATTATGGCCCATTAAGACCCATATTAAGGCCCATTATGATGTATTCGAAAGTTGTAACATTTAGGTTCAACTTGCATTCAATTTGTGCCAAATGTTTGTTGGCTCGGCTCAGGAGGTTTTTCGGGTGGATGAGCGATGTCCTACAAGTGTTGCTAAAATGTTAAGATGTTTTTAAACGCTGTATTACAAATTTCCAATTTAGTTTTTATTTCATTCAATTTGTTTTAAATCAATATTAGCATATTTTTAAAAGTATTACATTTTCTGAGCGATGCATAACGCCTGTCTAGATGGGGCTTTGGTTCACCGTGACTTGAAGGCACTCAACACAAAAAACACAAAAGATTTTGATTAGGTTGAAAATGAGACTGGCAATCAATTGAATTAAACTGTATGCATTATGCACGCGAAGGAACCCAAATGGGTAAAAGTGGAATCTTTCCGCATGATAGGTGTCGCATTTTCATTGCACACATTATATTTGTCATATATATTAATGAAAAAAATGTGTTAGGTATATTTTAAAGGTCTTTGTAGGTACCTGTTAAGCTGCTAGTAAAATGCAATGCCCCATGTTAAAATATGTAGGCGACGTGCATAATGTAACAATAATTCATTGAAGTTCAGTTAAAATTATAAAATAAAAATAATTTTACTAAATTATAATAATAGCCACTAATCTAATTTGTTGTGACTACAGATACAGTTCCGTATGAGACGCATCAGCTTAAGTAAAACCAATAATTTTAGACAGATTGACTTACAGAGCCAACTACAGTATGGAATAGTGAAATAATTGATCTAAGATAGTCAAACATTTATGTTATGAAATTGTTATAGAAATAGACCCCAATACGCCACGTTGGCTGTCAGATAAAATTAACAATATAACGGTTATCATTTTAAGCAAAGATCTGTTACGATGTCAATAGACCCGTCATTCCAAGTTATGACGTCTAATATTTGAACGTCTGTCTCATACAAATTTATACAATTAGTCCAATCATTTTAAAAAGTATTCTCTTCAAAATATTTAAACAAAGGTAATTATCTACTCTTTTCCTCTTCTCACTCTTTTGGATATCCGATGGTTTCTTGACAATAAGTGTTTCTCCTCGTAGGTAGGCAATATTGCCTTTGTTCCTTTCTTCTTCGAGTGTTGGCTGCAAAGACAATTAGAAACCACAACATGGAAAGGACCGGTGGGAAAAAGAAAAACAGGTCATCCTAGGAACAGGTGGATCGGCGAAGTAATTCTGGTAGCAGGAAAAAATTGGAGAGACAAAGCAAAAAATAGAAAATTGTGGAGTAAGCTAGAGGAGGCCTTTACCCAGCGTGGGGTTCCAACAATAGAGTAGTAATAGTTATTTAGTAATAAAAGAAAATGTTATTTAAGGTTGTTGGAAATATATGGGCTTTATTATTATTTATTATTATAATTATCTACTAGATTTAAAGAATCCAAGCGTCTAATCCACATTGTCAAACTAAAAGATTACTGATATTAGGCACACTAGATACAGGCAAAGACTAATTTAGGGCCTCTCGATGATCTTACTATCTTGTGTTATGTAAAATTATTGTCGTGGTATTTGACCTAGTAAGCTATCTAGTCGTCAGGCAATATTTAAAATTAATTAACCAGTATTATTTACCAGAAATTTGAAACTTACCTTATAAAACGCACTAGTCATACTAGTAGTTTGAACGATACGTAATCAATCTGCAGTTGACCTTATAAAGAAGACTTTATTGTAGTATATTATTATTATCCAGAACAAATACTACCAAGACTACTGGCAAATGGTATTAATCATACCTCATCAATATCCAAATAAAAAGGTCCAAGTGCGTTAATTTTTGTCGAAGTAAAAGATATAATTATACATATCTTTATACAAATACGCTAAACGTAGCCCACAAGTTGCGGGCTTACTCTTAAACTCAATTTCAATGTCAATCCAATTCTTATCCGAACCAGTTGCAATGTCATTAAATGTCATCTATTATTTATGTCAAATTCTATTGAACTCGATTCCAATCAAGCGCTAGTGTTGCGTTCAAGAGCATCAATCGATCGAAATGACAATTTAGGATCCGAATCGAGTAATCAAGATTTAGCCCACTGTGTGGGTATTATGAGCGAATTATTGATAGTCGTCCCAATTGTGACAGCATATAACAACCTTATTCTTAAGATCGCTTATACATACTTTTAATAGTCAATGGTTGTTACGTTAAAGATCTAACAGTATCAAGAAGGTACTTTTCACAATCCTAGATATATAATTGGCGCAGCTGCAAAAGGTCACAAATAGTATCGTATATACAAATTGCAAGTATTAAATATAGTAAACACTAAATCAATCAATCACATTTGATAACCCCGTGTCAATCGTTTACACGGGTTGGATTGTGCACTTGGGCAGGGGCTATGTTTGCGTATGCAATAAAATGGAAGATTACTATTTATGTTTATGTTTTTCTACGACTCATCTTATTGACTTGAGCAAAGTCTATTTGAGGGGCGAAGAAATCAGCGTGTACGATAACTTACTGTTTTATGGATTTTTATTCGGTAACTGTAAATATTGCCACTGATCATTACCCTATAATGGGTAAGTTGTAATGGGTATAACGGGCGGGTCTGGGTTTATCCATTAAATAGTTGCTATGCCTATGCTTGCGGCGTTCACGCTGCTTGTTTTGGTTAAGTCCAGGCCTTCTTTACTCATCCCGTGATGGGTAGGGAGGTTACGGTCTTGGGGGAAGCGCAGGTCGTGATGATCCTCAAGGCAAGTCTGGCGATTACCTTCTCGCGGTGCTGCCTGTTCTTGGTCTAATTCCTCTGAATTAGACGTAACTAGACATCGCCCGGCGCCTCGCGTGTGTAGTTTATGTATGTTTATTTATATCATATTTATGTATATATGTATATTTGTATGTATGTTTATTTTACTATTTTATGTCAGCCCAACGAGGTGGGTCTTTCTCCGCATACGCCTCTGATCAGCAGAGGTGATGCGGAGGGGACAGGCGGTTGCGGGAGCAGCTGCGAGTGGGTCCGGGAACCCTTCCCGGACGGACATCCCCTCTTCGGCCATTACCCACCACAGTGGCCGACGACGGGATGTCAAGGAGGTGTAGTGGGCCCTCTCTTCCGTCCCCTTCCGACCACTCGGGGGACGGGGGCGACGGCGCACGACGTTATGGTGTATGGGTTCGGACTGTTTCACAGCCCGGACCCCAAGGGAGGAGGATGGCGTGGCCTCTCTCTTCCAATCCGATTGGGCGGGACTGGAAGGGACAGCCCACGTCGTCTGGCTGCAGAGAGGCAGCGGAGTAGGGAGACCGTTTGGGATGGGATGATGCTTAGGTGGTGCGTCCCATTCAACTCGGTCTCTTGCACGGCGGTGACCTCTCCTCTTCGGTCGTTTACATGACCTATGACGGCCGACGACGAGAGGTCCTTGGAGGAGTCGTGGTCTCTTCCCCTCGTCCCTTCTGAATGGGGGGATGGGGGGGACAGCCCACGATACACGAGCTGCAGAGAGGCAGCAGGGGGCCTCCCGCTGCGAGATCATATCGCGACGTGGTCTCACAGAGGGAGGCGGAGAGGCGGGAGAGGGAGAGAAAGCAAACACTCTCCTTCTCGCGCTTCAGAGAGAGCGGACACCGGGTCCGGGCTCTATCTTCGGATGGAGCCCGCACCCCGTCTCCGCTGAGTGCTGGGGGTGTTGGGTTCTGGGGGACTCGGCACCTTCACTCAAAGGCACTCCGAGGTGTAGACGCTCCGACGTGTTCCGGAGCGTCTCGCTGGGGGGAGAGGGAGGTAGTCCCTTCCCCGAGGTGGGCCTGCCGCAAGGCGGGCAGCGGCGTCGGCGGGGGCTGCGGATAGTGCGCAAGCGGAACCGTGCCCCCCGTCACTAGCCGATGTAGGTGGAACACCCCGGGGTTTTAGTGGGTACACCCGCCCTTCTGGCGGGGACTCCCACATAACCACCGTGCCTCCCCAGGCCGGTGGTATCCATAAAGGATTTCCCCGGGTCAAAAAAAAAAAAAAAAAAAAAAAAAAAAAAAAGGGTATAACAAATAGAGTTGACTCAAGCGACAATATCCTGCTATTGTGAAGGTCATCTGTAAGTCTAAAAATCGTGGTAAGATAAAGCATGAATATCTTGCGTCACAATCATCGGATCGAATTCGTATAAACAATTGAAGAACGCATGTACCTACTTTCCCTACAATATATATTTTTTTGGGTTACAGAATGTGCTAGATAATTGACAGTGGGTACTGAGTTCAATTGTTTCACGCCGCGTTACGGCTCTGATCGTGATTTCTGCAATTCTATGACAAGATGCATTGCTTCTTAAATTCACTCTCTCTAACAACTTCCGCTTCAAGTTATCGCTTGTCAAAATGGCACTTTTTTTACGAAATTCGGTTGCGGCTCTTCAAATTTGAATTTGACCTGGGAAGTATCAACTCTTTAGATATTTGGTAACTTGATTTGCCAGGATTGACTCCACAAACTATTCGCTTTCGAAGCTCTTCACTCACGGGTTTGCCACGACCCATTGTTATTTGAAAAGTAATGAAAAAAAACTGAAATTTTCAGAATTATACTGTCTCACTTGACCAATGACACAGAATTACTTTTACTAATTTAAATTATGCAACACGAGTTCAATTGTTTTACGCCGCGTATCAATTGTACAAGGAAGAAATAATCATATGTAACTCACCGATAGGCGAACTGTTTTGCATCGATTAACAATTAGACGAACTATTTTGCTTATAACTTCTTCGAATTTAAAACAGGACATGTATAAATTTATTAAACCGAAATAGTTCATAATTAAAAAAAATGGCATAAGTAACGCGATAATAGAACAGCTTAATAGTTTATATAGATATACAAAAATAATGAAGTTAGAATAAATCTCACAAAGAAAATTTTACACTAGACGAACTATTTTGCATCGGGGCTCGTAGTATAAAGCCTTGGGAAAAAATTATATAGTATAGTATATATATATAGTATATATATATAGTATATATTATAGTATTCTAAATTTTGGTTAGAAAAAAAAAATACGTGAGACTTTTATGTTTAATACTTAGATAAATTACGCGTCGTTATATAACGTATAATTTATCTAAGGTTTTATGTTAAATATAGGGGACGATGGTGTAATAAAATACTAATAAGAAATTTGAATCAGGATAATTGCAAACTATCTATTTGTGAAAAGGATCTCATTTTAGTAGTAGTGTCTGTACTCAATAGTCAGTGATCAGCGTTTGTAATGCTGTTTAAAATATTTGCCAGTGAATAAGTTAAAAAGTTAAGCCACATAAACCATTTTAATAAAGTAACAAAACGAAATTGCGTTATGCTTAATAATTAATTAGTTTTAATTATAATTAAAAGTGAAACTACGATAAGCGTGCGTGCGCGGGTGGCGGTCCTGATAGTGTCATGTAGAAACGCGCCATGAATATATACATATATAAATATATTTGTTCCTACGCTTACGAATTTACACATATACTTATCGTTTAGTAAGAATTAATTTAATTTATTATTATTTATTAATTTAATTATTAATTCTGAGTGTGATGAAAGAAAAGAAAGAAAGAAAAAGAAAATTTGTCTGTATAAATAAACTCAAAACTAATAAAATGATTTTTTTGTTTCATTCACAAGTAGTATCGTAAACAGCATAAAATACGCTTAATAAATGATTACTTAATTCAAATATCCAAAGTTTCCGCAGTTTCACCCGCGTGGATTGCGGTTTTCCGTCTACCTCAATGATCCCACGGGAACTATATACTTTTTCCGGGATAAAAGTAGCCTATGTGTGTTAATTCAGGGTTTAAACTATCTCTATACCAAATTTCATCAAAATCAGTGTAGCCGTTTGAGCGTGAATAGGTTTGAAACATACACACATATACACATACACACAAACTTTCGCATTTATAGTATTAATAGCGTATATGTGCTTATTTATATGTGCGGGTATATTATGTTCATGATGAAAAATCGTTTTCTATACCTGCCCTAAATGGAAAAAATAATTAAATTATGTTTGGTTGTTTCACTCCTACCATAAACATTTTTTCACCATAAATTGTTAGATACCCTTTCAATGTGCAGAGACGTTTTCAATGAAAAATCGCGAAAAACAATTATTACACACATTTAAAATGAAAAAAGTAATGTGAGTTGCTATTTTAGAACAATATTCACTAATATAGGATTGGTCGAAACTTTAATAGTTTTTAAATGATATTTACCAAATAGTTTATAACGGTCCGAGTCATTTTTTGAACACTAATGTTACGAATTCTGCTACGTTCGTGCATGCACACACTCAAATACACTATGAAAAAATGCCTGGATTGTTAAAATCCAGGCATTTTTTCATAGTGTATTTGAGTTGTTTTATGTTATAGACATTAAGATTCATTTATATGTCTCCTAATCAGGGTAGTAATAGGAAGTTTCTTTTTATATATTAGCATTCTTGCACAATACCGTCCATGTTATCTGTCAACGCCAGAGCTACAACGATAAATAATAAAATGTGGCGCAGTTGGAGATAAGGACGACTTAACCTATTTAATATTCAGTTAACCAGGACCGGTGATATGAGGCAAAAAACTGGTCCGTACCTAACGATACCCTATTTCTTGAAGTTACCTACATATCTATACACGTCAGACGTTTTATTTATTTATAGGTATTTATCACTTTGGGTACGCGCCCGCGTCCTAAATTTATCATGCTGTCACATAACGACGTATTTTTTTTCTAATACTTCCAGACATTAGACAGCATTCAAATAGGAAATTTAAAACAAAACTGTCCAGTGGCTGGCTGAGAAATGTTTTTATGTGAATGTACGTAAATGATTTTAGCGTGATAGATAATTTGGTACTTATAGGTATTTTTTTTGGCTATAGTATACTAAGTGTCTCAATATATTTGAAATTATTTATTCGTTTGCAATTTTAATAGTTTATAAATAAATAAATTTTGAGAACATGATATTCTATTGAAAGTTCATCGAGGACAAACTATATAACCTCAAACCTGTGATTTTTTACAGATCTTTACCGACATAGTTTATACAATAAAGATTATTTCATTTTCTTTCATTTCATTAATTCACTTCATTTTTTCATTAATTTATTTCATATGATTGGAATACCTATGGTTTGATCGCGCTAGCTCACGTGAGAAAACGGTCAGCAGTGCCACATCAAATGATGTGGCACTGCTGCCTATTTTTTGACGAGATCAGATGAAGGGGATACAAATCTATGCCAGAACCCATAAGATGATTATGATGATGATGATGTTGAGATCAAAAAGAACTGACGTTATTGCCATCAGCGGTCGCCTCTCCCGACGATAGGAGTCGAACGCGTTGCTTTACAGAGTTGATCTCTTACGCAATATACGTTCACAAATAATTAATGCATAGAATAGGATAATTAGTCCAATATGTTCCCACAGCTGGGACACGAGCCTTGGAGTGTGGGCGTAATCCGCCACGCTGGCCAAGGCGGGTTGTCCTATAGGCTAGTGGTCAGTCCAATATCGAAGTTTTTGAGCCGCTCTAGAGCGGCTCAGAAACTTCGATATTGGACTGACCCTAGAGCCATTTATTATTTATCCTACTAATATTATAAATGCGAAAGTTTGTGTGTAAGTGTGTATGTGTGTATGTTTGTCACCAACTATTATTTGGAATATATCGGAATAGGACGAACTGTAATTAAGACTTTACCTGTAACTTTTTATCGCCTATATTTATACATAAATATACCAAATTGAAAAAAAAAATCCGTACTTAATAAATGCTATACTTGATATGCTACCAATAATTTGAATTTGAATATCTTAGACACCTATAAATAGTGCTATAGTTATTATTATAAATATATATACCTACTACTGGATTCTCAAGCACCAAGTGCTCTTTAAACCGAAATGGCATCTCCAAGCATATTTTAATAATCTTAGTAGTAGTTAGTCATTTAGAGTTCCACATTGATACTAACACTTTATAAGAATAGATTAACTGGATAAAAAAAACTGGCCCACTCTTGAGATGCATAAAAAAGTTAAATACAATGTTAAGAAAGCTTCCTGACCGTGATGCTTAAATGTCGAGCGCGGCAGGATGCGAGGCCGTAGGCTGAGCAAAAGGGAGTCACGTCAAATGGGGTCACGTCATATAATCTGAATCAGTTCCAATCTCATTAAATAAGCCCGCTGGTTGTTGTCATAAGATTTAAGCAGTCGTTAGGCAATGTCTAGTGCCTTGAGGCGACCTAAAAACTCCTACGTTGGGTTAAGTGTAAGGTCTACTAATTTAATGTTCATATTTAGTCCGGTGCGAGGCCGAGCCGATGCCAATAACACAACGTCAAAAATCCGTAGTCAGCTAAGTTTGTAGCAGCTTCAATCAGTGCGAGGCCTATGCCGATTTAGTAGCGCATAAGCATTTTAAGTGCTAACTGTCAATGGAAAAATAAAATATTAAAAATTTTAAGTAACCCGAAACTAAAAAAAACAATAAAAAGTGATGTGACGATTTCGAGAAATTTACATGACTAGTTAACACAATTCTAAATGAGCCCAAACTTGATCATCAGAGTAGCTCAGTGGTGTCAGCATACATGATTGTTTCAGATGTTAGGTCACAGATATGTTGGATAAGGCAGGATATGCCTGGAAAAAAGATAAGGCCGCCTAGTATCGTACCAGGTATTATCTTTTAAGTTTAGATTTAAGTATCATATTTTAATTCTTTTTGGTACTGATAATAAAGAGGTTTGTATCGTGTTGTACTGTATGTATATGTTTGAAAAAAAGTATATATGCATCTATAAGATCCCATTAAAAAAAGAACGGATGAACTTGAAATGCCTGAACAGATATATATAAATTGTTGCTAAATGAACCATCTCGACCACGTCAATACTTAAAAAAAACCGCAAAAATTGGTGTATTGCTTTTTTTGTTTTTTATGGTGGATAGGCAAGCCTTTGACCACCATCTCACCTGATAAGTGATGATGCGGTCTACGATGAGTATGCCTGCTTAGAAGATACCTATTCACTCGTGACATAAAGACACCCAGATCGTATCTATGCGGAAACACAGATTTAGGCAATGAATTCCACTCGTTAGCTGTACGCGCTATGAATGTGGAAGGAAAACGTAAGGTTTCACAACAAACGGCTTAGGAGCTCCGATGTTCCGACAGACACACAGGCACTTCAAACTTATAACACCCCTCATTTTGCGTCGGAGGTTAAAAATGACATGCAGTCTAATACAATTTAGTATTGAATTGAGATTGATACAATATGGATGAATTAACGCAGTCGGGTAAAAATAGCAGACTGCCAAAACTGCCAAAATCGGTGTTTGTGAGCCGAGCATTATTATTATTAATTCTATACTGCTTTATTGCCATATTGAATAGTAAACTTAGATCCCTGGTACTTTACTGCCAATTCGGTGACCCGCAGCGTGGTTAATTATGGCCGACACACCTGACTGAGAGTAGGGAACGCGTCGCATCCATGGGAGAAAATTGGGCCGAATCTGTTCATATACTGAACCACACCACAATTAATATCAATAGATTTATAGTAGCTTAATTACAAACAATACGTTTTTATAATATGTTCAAATTAATCATCGTACTAATAAGGATAACATTGCCTTTGACAGACAGACGGGCGACCGTGAGATGTTAGCGGTCATATAAGGATAGCTAATGACTCGGGAAGCGATCTGTGAGAAAAATCTGTTGTTATTCTTAATTTTGTTCTGTGACATTTCTGATGCTGATGTCATAAAGTACATATAAATTACGATTATACAACAACGTCAACTTAAGGGAGAAAAATAAATATAATGATAGTATTACCAAATCATCATCATCTCAGCCATAGGACGTCCGCTGCTGGACATATGCCTCCCCCATTGATTTCCACAAGGACCGGTTGGAAGCGGTCCGCATCCAGCCCTCGCCTGCGATCTTAGTCAGGACGTCTGTCCACCTGGTCGGTGATCGTCCTGTGCTGCGCTTGCTAGTCCGTGGCCTTCACTCGAGAACCTTTCGACCCCAACGGCTATCGGTTCTTCGAGCTATGTGCCCTGGCCACTGCTACTTCAACTTGCTAGTCCGCTGGGCTATGTCGGTGACTTTTGTTCTTCTACGGATCTCCTCATTTCTAATTCGATCGCGTAGAGAAACTCCGAGCATAGCCCTCTCCATAGCTTATTATTACTAAATATCATTATATAAATATTAAAAAAGGAAGTTATATATGGTACTTAATCATAATAATATATGTTTTGTTTTAATTACACTCAGACCCCGCACTAGGATTCCCTGTGTTGCGGGAGGCATGGACACACACAATCACAACACACAAACAATCACGACCCGGGACAAACATCTATATTGTTGTGGTCTCCGCGATCTTGCAGCGAAAACTCACCTGAGGATGAGCATCAGACATGCTCGAAACCTAGGTCGAAACTTCGACTTTAAACGTGAGTAAAGCCGGATACTACATCTATATAATATGTGTCAAACTCACGAGAATTTCCATCAAAAACGTTTAATGCTGTCCCCAATGTCATTACAAAAGTATCTTATACATTTACAAGCACCCAAGCAGACGGACTGCATGATGGTAAGAAGACTATGTTAACTCTCCTTTTGAAGAATCGTATATTGTAGCTACTTGGGAACACGGAGGAAAGAAGCTCGTTTGACATTTGGCAAGTATATGGAAGAGATGATCGGTAGAATCCGATCACAGCATGTGACTCCTATTAGTATACTGACAAAAAGCTTTCTTTCCGATACTAACGTTTATTCTTATATTACTGACATATACATGAGAGACATGATATGAGTTACTAGTAGCACCACTGCGGGAATTACGATTGTTCCACTACATCAATTATTCCACGGAAATCATACATTTTACCGGGATATAAAGTAGCCTATGTGCTATTCCAGACTATAATCTATTTCCGTTCCAAATTTCATGCTGATCCGTTTAGTAGTTCTGGCGTGATTGAGTAACAAACATCCCTCCATCCAAACTTTGACATTTATAATATTAGTGGGATTAAAATGTAATAAATGTATTTATCTACTTATGTATGTCTTTTTTTCACTACGACGTCCTAGCGGTGTGAGCCTCGGCTGAGCAACAAGCCAAGCGGCCTGTAGCTGGTTCGTTGGTCGTCACCGGATTGCGACGGTCGCCGTGGCGCAGTGGTCAGTGTCAGTGACTTGACTTCTGTGTCTCCGGGACCCTGGGATTCTTTGTTCAATATCGTATAGCACTTAACAATTTCAATCCTAATATTCGAACAGTTTTACACAAATAGATTTAACAATACCTAGTTAACTGACAACCATTTTATGTATGTTAAAGAACCTAAAACCATAATAAAAAACACTAATCAAACTATCGTTATGGCCTACGTTAATTTTTATATATATATATATATATATATATGTTGTTTAATTTGTGTGTATTCTTAAGTTCACAGATAATGTACAAATGTAATGTTAAAAATATTTAGCAAAAATCATATATTTCTTAAATTTATAACTATTGCTAAAACTTTAGATCTAAAGCAAGCTAAGTTTTGTTTTTGTCCAATATGGTTGCTAAAACTTTAGATCTAAAGCAAGCTAAGTTTTGTTTTTGTCCAATATGGCCAGGTGCACAATTATTGGCACATTTTTTATTTCAATCCGTACAAAGTCAATTGAGTGTTTAAACCCTTTTTTGCGCTATTTGTAATCAATAGGTACTAGCAAAAAATGACTTCACAATCGAAACCTAATTTTGATCCATTGAATCCTATACTTAGGTAATTTTGTTTTTTGATAAATGTATGCAGCGATCTAAAAAAAACTGCAGTAAAAAGATGCTTTACTTTTAACAATTTGCAAATACTATAACACCAGTATGGACGTGCTAAGTAGTCTAGTCAAAAACTTTATTTACAAATAATCTAAGCATGCGTTTCACAACTGTCTCACCGATACGTAGCTGCTGTTAAATAATGAAGAGGCCTAGATGTAGCATGCAAACCTAGAAGGTACCTAAGTATTCACTCATGACTTGAATACTCCAGGGTTATTCGTATCGGCAAACACAGAATCGGATAACGAATTCTATTCCTTGGTAGTACGCAGTAAGAAAGTGGAAGCAAAATGCTTAGTACGTTTCTAGGTGATATATCTACCATATAGCGATGACGCATTATCGTGCGTCGAGTCGACCGGTGATAAAAGGGGAATGGTGGAATTAAATTATGTAATACCACTGCAAATTCTTATCTAGCTTTTCTTCTAGTTCTGTTCAATGCTGACCAGAAAAAATGAAATGTAAATTACATCAAGTATAATTACACTTTCCACGACAATTCCACGAAAAAACGAATTTAGGTACATTTAAGTTAAATGAATGGATGTAAAGGCTCATAATATTATTTTTCTCGACGTTTCAAGCAATTGTCAGTAATCGTATTCAGACAATGGTATCATTATATGTGACTACATATTTTTTATTTAGTGTTTTAACAAACTGGGCACAGCTTATTATTAAGATCGTACAGCGATTGTTTAAGGTTAGAAAATGTAATTAATTGATAAGTATGTATTTGCATAGCAAGTGTACATAGCGAGATAATATTCAATTGAAAAGAAAAACAGTAGGTACGTACAAAACACCCAAGATGTTCTACTCCTATAATTTATTATAATGCATGCTTTACTCTTATGTTACGGCATCCGAACGCAAAGTACCCTAACTCACAAATTACAAATTCCCGGTAACCGGTCGTTAGTGACCGAAGATGGTTATCAGTAACTTCATGGCTCTGTAACGCTATAATTTCCAACTTTAGTCATATGGTGCGAAACAAATAAGTAAGTGCATTGTTATTCTTGAGTTTTATTTCCGATTCTTATCATTACTATGAAAAGAAATAAAACGGAAAATAAAAAAGTGTTAATGGTCGCTTTCTCAGTATCATTTTAACGTGAATTTAGCAAACTTAAACTTAAACTTAGTCTTAATTGTAATATAAATAGGATACAAACTGAGTTTTTCTTTGGTTATGCTACGAGAATGTTCTACTAAAAGATGGATATCCCTCTCAGAGACAAAAGTATCGCCGTGATCCTCTACGGGCCCTGTAGATTGACCGATCTGCTGATAATTAGTCCAATATCATAGTTGTTAGACGGTACGAAATCCTAACATTATTTCCCTACCTTTATAATAAACATTAATGTTGTCAAAAATAACAGGATATCGGTATTGAGACATCACCTTCTTGTATCCCACGTTAGGCCGAGTCATGGTGCTTACATCTCTCATAAATATATCATACTGTTTGTAGTCTATCCATGCTTTCTTTGGCCTACTTCTGTATTCATCTACGGTCAAACTCAGTACTCTTTTTGGAGTATGTTAATCATCCCTGCCCATACTAAGTCAGTCTTTCAACTCATCATAAATCTTTTTTTATATAAATACATCAGATACCTATTTGATTTTCTTTTAAATGATGCATTATGTCATTGATGCTTGTTGTTGCCTTTGTAACGATTATAAACAGTTTTTTGATGCCGACGTTTTGAACGAAAACTAACCTTAAATTAAGGACACTTAAGTATGAGAAATAAGCTCAAAAGTTGCCAAAATTTAGGACTATTTGAGTAGGGACTCGTAATTGTCATTTCACAACACTGATACATGTTGGTGTTTATTTATTTCTTCAATTCGCACCTCTTCACCGTATGAGTAGGTAGAGACCACAGCCTTCTCATTGCTACGATCTACTTTCTTAGCTTCATCCATGCTCATTCAGACCTTTGTATAAGGTTTAGCACAGATATAGACTGTAGTTTGTAATGGCACTGATTTCTTATTCCGGAAAAGTATTAGGTGCCGTGAAATAATTTAGGAAACAGAAAAACTGTAGTCCATGTGGGCAAGCTGCAGGTGGCACCTGGTTTTCAATAATTTGTAGTAAGGTATACACTTTTAGAATAGTAGATTTACTATCCTACACGTTTTGACTTTATTTTTATTTATAATTCTTATTTATAACACACACACACACACACACACTCCATGCACAGCCAACAAGAATATAGCCTTTTTTTTTTCATTGAAGAATATTTTTTTAATTCTATTCTGCACATTCTTGGTTATTTTCATGTTATGTTAATAGTTTTTTGCAATTTTATTATTATATGTATTAGATTGAAATGTCCTCTAAACCTTTATCTTTGACTGTAGCAAGAACCATGTCAGTCTGTTCTGCAATTTGTAGCCTTGAATGATCAGCCTTTTACACAACTTTTCTTTGCATTCCGGCAAACATCTGTCCGGGAAGGGATGTGCTGAAAAACAGTCTATTTTCACCCAGTGAATATAAATTCTGCACATGCTGAGCATAGCCGGCTTTTTGCCTTACGTGTAATGTTTCTGTCATGTCTTTGTAATTGTGTTGTAATTTGTGCTCATATTTAAGGCAATAAATGAAATTTTATCTCTATCTTTTTTATAATGTTATGTATACTATTCTAAAATTTTTGCTTACTTCATAAATAAGAAACACCACTTACTCGTATTGCACTTTATGCGGCAGTCGATCGATGAGATCACTACCATCGACCGAGACTTGTCCTCTCGTGATGCACTATTAATTATAGTTTTTACACCCAGCCGTGACCGTGACTAATATTCGAAGGTATACGTAAAGGGCAATTATGAATCGGACCCCAGATTATATTTATTCCAATAATAATGAAATGCTCGTAGCAAGTTTACTCATACGATCATAAACTATCTACCGCGTTTACCAACGTACTCCTCGGTAATACCTTGGATGGGTGACTGTTAGTCGCGTTTCAATCTGAGTGCTTCCGTGCTTTGGAGGGCTTTGATCCTGGCTTTGGAGGGCTTCGATCTTTAACTACTGAAAGAAAGACCTAAGTCTACCTACAACTACACTTAAAACTCTGCGGGCCAACCAAATAAATCTTTGAGTCCAAGTTTGAGATAGCGAGCCCGTACTAGGAACTGGGAAGAAAACAATGATAACAAGAGTCGCCTTCATCGCAATCTATGAAAAGGACTCTAGGATATATATATATATAGGATCAAAGTGTTTTGCTCATGTTGCTGGCGGAGCTGGCCACTTGCCTAGCCGCCAGCTACACCCCTTGAACTCTCCGTGGATTGACAATGCAATACTAATTAGAAAAGATGTTGTTCTAGCATTGAGATTGAGATCTGGACATATTCCAGGCAATACATTTTTACATTTAATGCGCATAACGACATCACCTGACTGCGAGAGCCGTGGACGTGTTGATGATATATACCATGTATTGATGGAATGTGTCCGGAATGCTAATACTAGAAGTTCGTGTGATCTGTCTGGTATAGGTAGATGCAATAGTATTCTGGCTGATCCACTTTCAGATACGGCTAGATCGCTATACTTACTTTGTCTAAACGTAATTAGTTTATAATTATATAGTTAAGCACATTGTATTAAATAGTCATAATCAGGGCGGCATACTCGCAATGGCGACAAAGCCCTCTAATATTTATTATTAAAAAAAGACGTGTGGCACTCGGGGAATGCCGCGGTAAAGCTATTGCATAGCATTTTTTATCAACTTATGCAATTTATATATTAATAACTTATGCAGTAACGCCGATACAAACAATGCCACATAGAGGCGAGTTGTTGAACTAAACAGATAAGCTTGATATTTCAAAAAAGTCATTAAAAGTTCTGCTATTCATCGATAGATGGCAAAACTTAAAAGTATCACCGCTATGCCGGTCGGAGTGGGGGGTGTTAGGTTATTTTCGTTACGGAATTTCTGTATTCGGTCTCCACGCTCAAGGCCCGCGATAGAAGCTATACAATAGCTTAAAAAGATGTTATGATACATATGTTATACATATGGCTTATTAGAACCGATTAAATTTTCTGGAACACAAATGATCAAGTCCTTCTTGTTGGGAGGACTTCTGTGCCCGGAAATACAAGTTTAATCGTAGTTCAGAAACGTTGGCATCTTCCCTCTGGCGAGAAACTAGATATGGAATTTATAAAATGATAATATAGTACCTAATTTGTAATCAACTCATTTAATCATGTTTCCTTAGAACACTGATATGTTGTTTTTGAAATAAACGTTTTAATTATTTATTTAATTTTACTATTCAAGGATATGTGATGAAGATGTTCGTAAGATCCTAAAAGTTTTTAAGATGTAAGGTTATCGCCGCATGGTTAGAATAAACTTTACGGATAACATAACAGACATTTAAGTCCTCAACAGGATAAACCTAGACGTGCTTACTCTGATCAGAACCGTCAGGCAGAGGAAAGTTTGATATTTGTTATTTAGTTTTTTATATCAAAATGTGCCATTGGCATTCATGCGTATTATTAAACCCACTTGGTCACAAAAGAAATTTATCAAGACAATGGGTTGGAGAAGATAATTTTATTTGCTACAATTATATACCTTTTTATATAAAACATTTTTTTGCTATCAAATATTTTACATTTAGTTATACAACTATAAACTAATATACATGACATAACTAGGTTGAATCCGATGCTGGCTTGTGCGATATATACTTAAGTATATTCTTCTCATAGTTTGTAGCTGCACATAACCAAAAAAACCTAAACGAAAAACCAAACAAAACCAAAGAAATTACTTTCCTCAGGTTTGACCATTTGGTAAATGGAGAATTTTGAGTCGGTATAGCTTATTTGGTTGAAAGTCCTACATGTCTAATAAACTTAAAAAAATACCACTTAGAAGAACAGTTCATGAAGGTTAATTCTGATTGAACAAAGTTTGATTTAATTTATTAGTAAAAAAATCGAAGTGGTATTTATGGTTTATCTAAAATGTCGCGGTAACGACAAAATATGCGCTTGAACTGTGTCACTAGAAGAAATGAAATTAAAAAGTCTAAAAATGTGTTTAGTAATTAACTTTTTTTTGTGCGTATAGGTTATCTGTAAGGTACACAGGTAAACACCCGCGAGCCTCTGTAATGTCATTGCCACCAGTGACGTACCTATTTCTCATTCCATAATTATTGTAATGCAAAGATCTAATTTTTACCATCTTTACTCATAGGTGTCATACGAAATACAACTCTATGGTAATCGTATGAAAACTTTTAAACCATAAAAAACCTAAATTTAAAATATTTAACAATCTTTTATTATTTTGATTGCAACAGAATCACTACTAACATCTCCCGAAACCTTGGAAATGGCTCTAACAAGTTGAAGTTTGGCCAAACCAATTAATACCGTAGATCAAACAGCATCTAAAACTGTCAACCCATCCTTTATCTTCTCAAAAACATTTTATCTCCTATTGTTTTACCACAATGAAAAACCCAAATAAACCCCCGAGCACACAATAAATAATTCCAAACACAATCAAGCCGATTCCAATATTTGAAATTTGAACTTCGTTTGACGTTTCAACGTAATTTCAATGCGTATTGTATTTCGGTAACCAACCGCATTCGCGCGCCCCGCGGCGGCGCCCATTGGAACTAAATAATTAATAGTTAACCTTTCATTGAAAAACCAGCACCAAATTTACTAGACATTTAAAATACTGCAACTTCAGCTATCGGCTAATGTTTCACTTAATTAAAATGCTATTATCTTTATTATATATTATCTTTGAAAACCTTTGTCTGAATTACAGTAGCGTTCATTTTGGCTGAAATGGATTTTTGAGGATTGGTGGCCCTTTGTGATGTAATCCAGTAAAAAAATGTTAATATTAGGCTTTTGTATGAAAGCATTTTTTTCATTCCAACTTTCGGTTGGTTTCATACAAATTTCATCACGATCGGTGTGATGTGTACATGGGATACATAATACCAACCCCGAATAGTGTCCTGGATTATTTCCAGCTAAAATGTTTTATATTTTAATAATGATATTTTGACAACATGGCGTCTGGTAGTCACTGTGGTGAATTTTGATCATGCCACGTTTTAACGTTGATTATGACACTTGCAAGGTTAAGACAAATATCTCAGTACAAGCACCTTCAGATACACTATTGCTACCCGCATCCTCCTTGTCAGTTATTCAGTTTCCTTGCCGAAGACGGCATAAAAAATAATTGGAATCTGTGCAAACATTTCAGAGGCAGTGCATGATTATAACGTAATAATCCTTGGTATAGCGAATTTTCAGACAATCGTTTAGTTGCTGCAGCTAATAGGTAAAATAAAGCAATTTTGTATATATATAAAATATACCGCGCTCATTATGAAATATCTTAAATAAAGTTTCAAGTTTGCTTTACAAGCAGGTATTGTCGGTAAGAGCCGTGCTCCCTCCGAGCAAAGTTCCACAGTTTCAGTGTACGTGCATGCAGTTGAGGTAATGCGTTAAGTTTGAGACCTCAGCGATACGACGGTAGTGATGAGACGAAAATACCAATTGAATGTCGACAAATAGAAAATATAGTTAAAATAACAATTCCACATACTAAAAGGATTTAAATGCATACATAAAATAAAATAAAATACATAGGAAAAGTATACAATATATTTTTTTAAATACATAACGATTAATGTAGTTATTGAAGGTTAAGGTTTATAACATATTTTCTTTTTATGTGTACAAAACGAGGCAAGGCGAACTTTGTAAGCTAAGCGATTCGATGGTGGAAAAAAAGTATAAAAAACTGCTAATTATCTATGATTATCCTAGAATCATAAATGATTAGCAGATATTTATATTTTTTTAACAAAACTTACGTGGTTTTGAAATTCCCAAGACTAACCACTATAGCTCCGTGCTGTCCTTGAAAAAGACTTTCAAATGTGGTCGAAACTATCGTCGAACCCCTATGACTTACTACGTGAGCTATTCCCGTGTTTTAGATAGTTATATATATATATATATATATATATATATAACTATAATATATATATATATATATATATATATGTTTAAAATGGTCACATAAAGCGTTGGAATTGAAGTGGAATTGTGTTGCAGGTGAAGATTTCCCTTCGCTGCATGGATCAAATAAATTTTAATTAATGCAAGGAATGAATGATGTTTCAAATGTAAGTACATATCGTAACTCACGCAACTATTATTGAAAGATGTTCTCACTTTCTCATTACTGAGCAATAAATATTCTTATTTTTACTGATAGCAAATTATTTGATTAACGTGATTAAAATGCTATTAACTAATTTCGATTTTTTTTCTAATCATTTAAATAATTGTTATTACACACACGTAGTTTGACAAAGAGGTTACTGAATATCTATGCGAATGGACACAACAAGTTTTATTAATAAATTAAAATACATTATGTAGAATCCCCAAGTTTAATTACAAAACAAGATTGGAGAGCATAGCAATAGTATCATTCACGATAGCATAGCTTTCTATTGTATATACAACACGAAGCAATTGAACCGATTTATCGTCAAGATTCTCCATTCATGGCACATCACTAGTAGTTAACAGTAACTCTGCGTCCCGGAACGTCTTTGCTCTCTTAAGACAATTCCCGACTATACGCCATTGCATCTAGTTGAAGCGTTTCGTGGGCGTATTCTGGTTATTCATGTATTTTCTATCCTAGTTTACCTTCCTAACAACATTTATTTCATGATGAAAAAGTTATGTGCATAGCGTGTCCGAGATTTATTTTTCATTCTTTCTCCGACGGCGGTCGATAACGTGACGCGATTAATACTTAAGATGCGTCTTTTCGAAAAAACGTTTTGCTTAACAACTCGCTGAGCTAAGGAATTGAACCCAATGGTTAAGCATAAATGTGTTTCCACATAGTTTATTTCCCGGTGTATAAAAGAGAAAGAATATATATCTTTTAGGCAGGCGCAATCATATACTGCATCGTCGCTGTACTAATATAAAATAGTAATAATAACTCTATCGCACAAACACGCATTTTTTAATATATATATATATATATATATATAGCAAAATACTAAATTAAAAAATGTATTATTTTGAGTTATCAGCCCTTATTGCACCGAATAGGCTAAATAGGCAGTAATCATTTTACTCCATACGTCGGGCTTTTAATTAGTTGTTACAACTCCATATTAATATTACACAATTATGATTATTTTTTTCACGCTTAATCCACATATTATATTTAATCTTAAGCTTAATCAATAAATAATAATTATGTAATCATTTTACACAATAAAAAAGCAAATTACTTACAAACATTTTCATGTTTTCACAGAACGTACGCATCGAATATGGTCAATACGAGTAATATCCCAGTAGTGTGAACGTACTGTGTCAGACCTAAGTTTCAATCCGGTATCGACTCTGCTTCGTAATGCAACCACAAAGATACACAGCATACTTTTCAGAATACTTCCTCGTTCTCTAAAACATAATACCGTCTCAGTGCTATCTCAATAGCCACTAATACAATATTATCTAGTTCGCTAACGTTTCCCACGCTATGCATTGATTTTATATTGGAGACTGACTTTTCTTTGGCTTACGACTTGTCCGCGCTGGAACGAACGTTTGAATACAACTACCACAGTTAAACACGTACTAAACTTAGATTAGTTTTAAATTTAGATTCATTTAGAACTGCGTTTTGGTTAAATAACAACATTTAGTTTTTTGGTGCGGCTAGCTACCACCGTAAGTATATATTCTACACTTATTAATGTATTTAAACTCCCAGTTAAAGTCACTTGCAGCTTAAAACCTAGCAAAACATCCTGATACTAAGGGTGTTTTTATTTGGGACCGTTGTTGAGACTCTAACATGCTATTGATTTGTATACCTAGCTTTTTTATCACCGAATTCTATATAAAACTACAGTTTCTGCCCGCGGCTTCGTTCGCGTTACTATAGTTTTTATTGATGTTTTTTAATAAAACTTGCACAACTAAATCCGATACTTTATTGGACACGTGGATTTTATTTTCCCTAACGATATAGATGATATATAGACGATATATAGACCTAAAATTACCAACGTCTCAATGAGAGGATGTAAGGCTAATTATGCTTTATGTTATTGCTACTGCTGTTATTAAATGAAAATAAACGTTCTCATGACAGTAATTTTTATTAATCCACTTTTAATATTGAACTTAAGAGGTGTTTCGTCAGAAAATGTCAAAGTTTTCTCCTTTTGAAAGTTGACAGTTCTGATTATCGTGAAATTCTTAACGGACTTTGTTTTACCATTTCCTCCCGCCGTGTCTAAGTTACTCTAGGCTAAGGTGGATTTAAAAATGATGGATTTAAAAAATTAAAAGTGAGACTTTGTAACTAGACTGAGTCGAGCAGCATTAAAGTTTGAAACATTTGATAAGATTTGTTCCATGCATTGCATTTTGTTTTTTTTTTCTCACACTCAAAACCCGCGCAACACAAACCCCTACACTCATCGCATAAATGTTATTCCCCTGCCGGGATTCGAACCAAGGGTCCCCGGGGACCAGAATTCTTGGCACTGACGACTGAGCCACGGCAACTGACGAATTATTGGCTTATTAAATTATATATGTACGAAGTTCTATGTTCACCTTCAAAAGTATTATTTACAACCGTCATGTCACATCATGCGTGAATGTTGCAGATATACGACAAATATCTAGGAATTATTTTTTTAGTATATTTTTGCGTGCGTTATTTATGTGTAATGTGAATTCTGTACATGAAATGTTTTTAATACCAGTTAGACAATGTGTTTTTTTAAATTAAATTAATGAAATAAAATTGATAATTATTAATTACTTAATACGTAATAAAATAACTTTTATTACTGTAGCCAAAACCAGTATAGTATTAGAACCATTTGTTCCAACCACCGTCTCTCTCAGTACGCTTCGGATTGGTTGTTAGCGGCCCGCATACAGCCCTTACCTACGATCTTAGTCAGATTGTCTGTACACCGTGTCGGTAGCCGTCCTATGCTGCGCTTACCAGTCCGTGGTCTCCATTCCAGAACCTTTTGACCCCAACAGCCATCAGTTCTTGGAGCTATGTGCCAACACAACCAAACCCACTGCCATTAATTATCATGTAAAATAAATAGGTATTTCATTAGTGTGTGTTTCTGGAGATGATAGTGTAACCTAGACTTGGCCTCCAACTATGGGCCTTGTAAGGAAGCTCAATTGCACAGCGTGCCATGGACATACTCGGGGTCTTTCTGCAAGATCGAATCAGAAATAAGGAAATCCGGAAAGAATCAAAGTCACTGACACCCGGATTAGGAAATGGCAGTGCTTAGTGCATATATCACATAGAACTGATAGCCGAAGGGTCTAAATGTTCTCGCACGGAGACCAGAGACTGGCAAGCGCAGCGTCCTACCAACAAAGTGGACAGACGACGTGATCAGTATCGCAGAACAAATCTGCTGCTTCCAACCGGTTCATGATATATGTACATATACATCATCATCACCATCATCATCATCATCTCAGCCATAGGACGTCCACTGCTAGTCATAGGCCCCCCTTCATTGACTTCCACAAGGACCGGATGGAAGCGAACTGCATCCAGCCCTTACCGGCGATCTTACATAATTATATTCACACTAATTTCCCGTAGGGGTGGCTGTTGTCCATCAGCCTTCTAATCGTTACGATCCCGCTTATTCTGGTTACGTGTACATCTTCGACCACATCGTCACTGAGCATCAAGTGGGATAGTGGTCAAACGATCTACATTTAAAGAATAAAAATGAAAAAAATATCCGTGAGGGTCGGCTTAGGTCAACTTTTGACCTGGCCTATTTTATATGTAATTTATTTTTAATATATCATATTATACGACCTTAATCTTTTTAAATACTTATTGTTCAAAGAAGGCTTTATCCCTGTAACTGTAGCAACCGCCCTTAAACTCATAATGAACAATTAATTAAATTTCTATCTCCAAAAATAAGGGATAATGATCAAAGGGCTCTCGTGGAGTTTTGCTAAATTTAATTTAATATTTTCTTGGCACTCAATTAGAAAATTTTGGTGATAATGAGCGTTCGGATATATGATGCAGGTGGTTTTAAAAGTAATTTTAATTATAATCTTAAAGCTATAACGCCTGCGAAGTGGATAGATAGATAGATATCATCTTACGTTCAAATTATTTAAAGGAAAAAATTCGGTTGCTAGTCGCACTTAAACCTACGACTAGCGGGACTTGAACCTACGACTACGGAATACCGGCCCGTATTTAATCTAAACGTGAGTTCCGCCTAGCATGTTGTTAATGCAATAAACCATAAAAACTCTTAGATATGACTATCTTAGATCTAACTTATTGTTTAGAAACACCGAAAAAGGTTATTTTATTAGTAACTAGTTGCGCCCATCGGTTTCACCCGCGTTGATTACGGTTTTCCCGCTGTCTCAATTTCTATCTTACGGGAATTATAAAAAGTAGGCTTTGTTATCACAAGGTATTTATTTATTTATTTTTTATTTTTATTTATTAACATTCACACAAAGTCTTCAGGTCCCAAACTAGGCACAGCCTGTACTATGGTAACCTGATGACTGATATACATATACACACCGTATAGAACCGAAGACAGGTTCACCAACCAGACACAGTATAAAAGAAGTATTTACTCGAACTGGCTAAAATTAACTAAAATTCTTCAAAAGAAAATTGCTCGTATTCTATTCACGCTACAATTCTAATTCGTATAACTCCATACAATGCTACCTTTAATATAAGACGAGTTGTATTCAATTGCTGGCTAAGCGCAGATAGTTTTAGTCGACACCAAATAAGTCTCGACTTATTTCAATTAATACTACCCGCAATTTTAATAAATAAACCTATGTTAGTGTTGTTATTGTCGAGTGTTTTCGAGTACTTCGGTCTTATAGCCAGAAAAGATGGTGAATATCTAGAGAGGCTGATGGTCACTGGCAAAATGGAAGGAAAGAGACCTCGGGGTCGAATTAAAATGCGTTGGTACGCCCCACGCTCCCGATTCCAGTACATGAGTATGGCACTCATTCATCCAGAATAAGGTTATTAGTGGAGGTGGTCTCACTACCCTCAGTCATGAGGATATCGATTAACAGAAGAGAACTGATAAGTGTCATACTGATTTGGACGTTATCGTAACCATATAAGAACTTATTATACTTTTTTGTTTATTTTGGAATTTTAGCTTAGTTGGACAAAATAATCACTACCATTGTCGATAAGATTTCTGCCTCGACTGAATAAATTTAAAACCACGTGTTTTGTTAACGAAAATGCATAAAACTTAAAAGATAATTAAGATTTCGTGATAACTCAAATCTTTACGATTTTGGAATTGTGTAAAATCATATCTTAATTATTATTTCGAATCCCTTTTGAAATTGAACAAAGGTAGTCTAATTTTTGTGTTTTATGGCTTTTAAATCCATTAAACGTAACGGGAACTAATAACATTTGTGCATTTAAAACTTTGAACAAAGAGGTATCCAATAAGATGAAAATAGTGTACGGATAGCAAGTACGTAGCAGTTAATTTTATTTCTTTTAGTTCGGAGATTCATATTAAGTGCCGTCGGATTTTACACAATGGTTTTCCAAGAAACTCTTCATTTGCGGTAATTAATATAATTTGAGTAACGTATAATAGTTGAGTAGCTATTTCGACTAGTTTTATGACTTTCGGATACATTTTGAGATAAAGAGGATCCTTATTGATTGTTCGACCACTATCTCACTTGATAGTCAGTGACGACGTTGACACTTTAGATTTACGCCAAACATACATATTTACTGATGTACTCAAGAACCGCTGCCTGTGGGCCTATGATGCGACACCCGAGATAACTTATGTCGTGGTTTTTCAAAGGCAAAAACTACGACGTAAATTATCTCGAGTGTTGCATCATAGCCCGGCAGAACACACTTTGTGTTTGGTGACCGTATATTACAAACTTGAAGGTGTAAACCAGCCAGGAGTGTACCTACTCTAAAGCTCTCTACTACTATGCTGAGAGATTGATAAGTTATTAGTTTGATAAGGATGTTCTTCACCGGAAACTAAAGCGTTTGGTGGGGATAGAACCAGTGCCTGCGTCCGTCAGTTTGACAGCCGATGTTCCCACCGCTAGGCTATCATTGATTCATTTAGACCCGCTTAGCCGTTAATAGCATAATTAAGGAACAAACATCCATCATAATTATTTAAATCATATTAGTGAGATCAGGTACTCAAATTAGGTAAGTACACTCAAATATTAAAATAAATAAAACAAATTCTTATCAACTTATGCAATTAATATATTAATAACTTATGCAGTAACGCCGATACAACCAATGCCACCTAGAGACGAGTTGCTGAACTAAACAGACAAGCGTGACATTTCAAAAAAGTCATTAAAAGTTCTGCTATTCATCGATAGCTGGCAAAACTAAAAAGTATCACCTCTGTGCCGGTCGGAGTGGGGGGTGTTAGGTTATTTTCGTTACGGAATTTCTGGATTCGGTCTTCACGTCAAGGCCCGTGATAGAAGCTTTGCAATAGCTTAAAAATGGAAGGAACTTTTTAGGTGTTTTTAGGACTATATTACTACCCTGTGGCCCTAATTCTGTTATTCACTCGAACTAACTAAAATATACAAGAAATCTTTAAGGTGAAATAGCTTGCATTCTAAAGTTTGTATAAGTCAATACACCGCTGTCTCTAATATTGAATGAGTTTTATTAAATTGCTAGTCAATTGCGGGTAGTTTTAGTAGGCACCAAACAAGTGGCGACTTAACTTACCTAAAACTACCCGCAAATTTAACAAAAACATCTAATTTTATTGTTGTTTTTGATAAGTGTCATACGAAATTAGACTTTATCGTAACCTTACAAGAACTTATCTAGCTTATCTTATTTACCAGAACTTTTTTAGTTTAGTTTGGTTGAATAAGCGACCTGTGTCGTCTGTCAGTACATTAAAAAAAGAGTGCAACCTACACAGGTTGGCCGGAAATCCTCTGCCTGTCTGTGCTTGCAATGATTTTAGTTGCTGCTGTTGCTATAAAATGACGGGTATATAATTATTTGCGGATGCATATTTCATTTTAACGCTCATGACACGGTTCAAGAGGCGTAGTATTGTATTGTTTACTAGCTCTTTCCCGTGGAAGAACCCGCATTTATACTGTAGTTATCATCATTTGGTGGTGGAGTTATCAGCAAGGGCTGGATGCGGGCTACTTACAACCGGTCCTTGTAGAAATTAATGGGGGAGACCTACCTCCAGCAGTGGATGTCTTATGGCTGAGGTGATGATGATTGTCATGTATTTTAATCGAAATAAAAATTCGACTTAACTTAAATAACTTACTTATGTGTTGATTGGATGCGCCCCACGGTTTTACTCGAACGGACTACGGTTTTTCCCTACCTTAGTTCTTCTTCTTCATATGCTACACGGTATGTCACGATACGACTCATGCCACCCCCATATAGGGGGGATTTGCCAATTTTCGCCACACTTGGCAGACGGATTGGCAAGCACAGTATGATTTTCAATCCTCAGAAGGCGCTGCTGCCCACATTCTGGTATGTGATCCTTTAGCCGACTCTTACGGCACCCACGGGAAAAGATGGGGGAGTACTATTCTATGCCGGTACCACCACGGCGCAGGTACACGGCACCACCACACTCCACTAGACTACTTCAGTTAGCCACATCATTTTCCAAGATTAAAAGTTGAATTGTCCTTCTTCAAGTTTCGATCTCTCGCCATACCAACATTCATAAAAATTGGTTCAGAGGTTTAGGCATGAAAACGAGACAGAAAGAGGAAACAAACACACAAACTTTTGCATGTGAAATGTCATATAAATGATAAAGCCTTCACGATAACACTGAAAATATGGCTGATATACAAGGAATTATATTAATATTATAAGGAATATTTTATAGAATCACAAAAATGTTATTTATATATTTAATTTTAAATTTAAGCGTTATTTGTAATTATTTATTTAAGAGATATTGTGAAACACTGACTTCTCTATCAATTAATATCAACAAAAATAACTAGGACTATGACTAGCTTGGCGAAATACGTCGAAATCTAACGAAGCCTTTCAAACTAACTCACATTATGTAATGTGTCCGACAGTTTACAAATTAAGCTATCTGAATATAAATAACAGGAGCTCTCAGCCTATGGAGCTCCCAACCTATTGAACTTCATATTCCGTTTAAAAAGCTGGCTTGGCGATTGGCGAGCATTCTTTCTATAGCTTTGAGGAATTCGTTATATTGAAATAGAATACAAATCTATATTAATATTTTAAAGAGGAAAGATTTGATTCTCTGCTTATTTTTTCTCTGTTTATTTATTTGTTTGCATCGAATAGGCTCCGAAACTACTGAGCGATTTGAAAAATTCCTTCACTGATGGGAAGCTACACTATCCCTAAGTAGCATGGACTATATTATAAAAAAAATAAATATATGAATACTTATATTTTTTAATTTAAAAACTTTTTACCCGAACCGATGCCGGGGCGGACCGCTAGTTTACAATAATTTTGGCTATTGATGTTATATTTGGTATGTAAACACTTTGGCGCAAGACAAGTTATTTATTTAACCCTGTCTTAGCTGTTAACTCCGAGTTAATTACGCTAACTCGAGAACGTGCAAGTGGGCCTTAGGTAAAAACAAATTTTTGACTATCCCCAGTGATCATAATTTTTAGTTTTTATCATTTTTTTAAGACGCTCACTAAATAATTTAATTGTATTCTAGCAGTATTGTCACGTTGAATTGCAATGCTGATTCATTATGCCAAATATTGCCAAATATGTGCTGGCATTTAGGTGACGGGATGATACTTTCTTGTAATCAAATGGATGATGAATCGAAGAGCTCTCAGTCCCTACGGGACCAATGTCTCGACCCCAAATGGTTCAAATATAACCACTACCTAGGTTAGTATATTTTCGCCGCTTCCATTTTCTCCTTGATTAGGACTCGTGGGAGTCATTTTACCAGTTACTTTATATTCCTCAATTAAGATAACACAAAGTAATTTTAATAATGTACCCACTAAAATAGGATTACTCTCTAAATAATAATTACAATTCCCTTTGTACAAGCAAACAATTACATTAAACATTGTTCCAAAATGTCGGTGATAGCAAGTCCTAAGGAGTAATGGCATTAAGTTTAATGCAAAGAAAACAAAAAAACAACCAAGTTTTATATTAAAATTATTTTATGACAAACTAGCGGTCAGCCCCGGTTTCGCACGGGTAAAAAATTTTTTGATAAACAATCATAAGGATCCCTATTTTTTAAAAGATATAAAATTATAGCATATTATGTCACCCGGGGATAGCTTCCCAACAGTGAAATAATTTTTCAAATTGATTCAGAAGTTTCGGAGCCTATTCAATGCAAACAAACAATCAAATCTTTCCTCTTTATTATATTAAGTAAAGATAATAAATAAACACTGGAGTACTGAGTATGAACTTGGATGGGTATAAAAGTTGAAGAAGAATAAGAAGAAGACGAGTAAAAAAAGCCACTGTGGTTTCATTTTTCAAATAGGTTCTATTCATGTGTTGAAATGTGTGAGATTGACACTTCAAAGCGATATATCACCTGATCAACGAGAACAAATATTCATCGTTAGCGGTTAGACAAAGAGAAGCGACGAATCTTGTCTAGGCCCACAGGCGAGCCAATAGTAAGCTAAAAGCTAACCTGATTGTAGGCATTGGACATGCCCGAAATATTCGTCTAGAAACGTGAGTGAAGCAAGATAATATATTATGTATGTACATGTATATATATAAGTGTAAAGCGTTTCTAATTAAAAATTAAAATACAAGACACTGGTAACTTAGCATGTTTCGATTTTTTTTGGTATATTAATTTTAACAATCAAAATTTTTCTTTTTGTCTTTGCAAATGTTAAGTATAATAAAAAAAACAAATAATTGAAAAAAGCAACTGTCACAGTTTTTTTATGATAGAATTGAGCATATAATTATGTTGTCTGTATCTTTAAAAGTGTTGTAAATTAATATTTTTAAGACTTTATTTGGGTTTCCCATTTAATGTAGTAACTAAGTATCTCTCAGATATATTTGTTAAGGTACGTTCTGAATATGAGGCTGTACTTGGAGATAACGTAATGACATATCAAAGATTAAATCAAATTTAAACACATTTTTACGAATTTAATGGGCACTCCACGCCACCGCAATTTTGACGATGTGTTAATATTCCAGTAAAATGAGCTTTTACGGGACAGGATGAGGTGATTTTTTTTGTTAATTGATGAGGAAAAAAGCTTTCATAATTATAGCACGTTCAAAAAATATTATATCGTGAATGATTTGGCATCTGATATCATGCTACTTTACAGGCCAGTGAAAAAAGTAAATAATTACTGAAGTTATTTAATGAATAAAAAATAAATGTATTTAGTAAGTTCTAAAGTTCATCCAATTTTTCCTATGTAGCCTTAAATGGTGTACCCTAACCAGTCTGCTCCGATTTTAGGTATCTCGGTTCATTGATCTAAAATGACGGCAATATTGACCGAGACGTAAGGAACAGGATAAATGCAGGTTGGATAAAATGGAGACAGGTCTCAGGGACCATATGCGATCCGCGAATGCCCTTGAAACTTATGGACAAAATGTATAAGCCCATAGTAAGACCTGTCGTAATGTATGGATCTGAATGTTAGGCAGCAAAAGAGGTAGATGGAAGAAAAGTGCATGATGTGTGGTGTGACAAGAATGGATAAAATAAGGAATGAGTATATCAGAAGAAGCTTGCAAGTAGCACCAGTGAATGATTAGTTGAAAGTGCAATTGGATTGGGTTGGTATGGGCATGTCATGAGGAGGGATGAAAAACATATAACGAAAAAAGTGCTTAACATGAATATGGATGGATGTAGAGGTAGAGGAAGGCCGAAAAAGGTATGTATGGACTGTGTGAGGAATGATATATTATTATGTTTATGAAAAGTGTGAGCACTGAGACGACTAATTATAGAAGAGAATGGAAGAGGAAAACATGTTTTGCCGACCCCACGTATTGTGGGATAAGGACGAGAAGAGGAAGAAGAGTAAGTTCTAAAAATACGAGACTCACTTAAAAAAGTACCCTTCTTTGCAATTTCCTTTAGTAATTCTAGTCAATTGTTAGGACATTTCGCTATATTTTTTTAGATATATTTCCAGTTCACAGACGATAAATAAATATATGAATGTTGATATGTAAGTTTTATTCTAAATGATTTTGGATGTAACATACGAAAGTTTGGAACTCAATTGGAGGATGGTGATGATCAATCACCAGATAAAGTGAGTAATTTACTATGACTAAACTGATAATGCCTAATTTATGATGGTGATACATCAGGGATAATATCAGATTTTAGGTTTAATATGTGAGACTGTAAACGTTTACTGGTTCATGAAGATAACATATAAAACTAGCTGCGCCCTGCGGTTTAACTCGCGTGGTGATGAAATACGGTGGTGATAATTATGAATGTATTATTCCAGTGGATCAGCTACTTCCATACCAAATTTCACCAAAATTGGTCCAGCATTTTTCCGTGAAAGCGTAACAAATAAACAAACAAACTCACATTCATATATTTTATAGTTTAAGTATGTATGTTTGAAACTGAATATTAAGAAAGCACTCTTGAACTACTTGAGCTTCTGCAGGAAAACTAGATATTCTAGAGATCTAGATAGAATCTAGAGAGGCATCTCTAACTGCTTATTACGGGTAGGTACGTGTCATTGGTCCTCAGTTATGGCTTATAAAATATTCGTGTGACCTTTTGTGAAGATTCTATAGCGCTGAAATATGTTTATTAAAAAAGAAATACACTGCATTTATAATAGAAAATAGGTACAGTTTAATTTGTTCAATCTTATATTGATCAGTATCGTGTCACTAACCTTATGGATTAATTCATAATTCATTTAGTATTTTTAAACTGACATTTATAGTTTCACAAGTGTTTAAATTAACCAAGTTGCAAAAGTTACAAAGTTGCAAAAATTAAATCAAAATTGAAAAATGGCACATAAATGTATCTCAATGTTACTCTATTTTGTATAATCATCTATTTTAAGTGAAAATAAGTTATTAATTCCAACTACAACGCCATTTCACGCCACCATTTACTTATACAATTCACATTTACAAAGCATTGAATCCACCACAAAGAGACGCTAACATTGACGGTATTATTTGAAATTTCATCTCATGTTCGTAAACCATCATTCTAATGGAATATTCGCGTATTACGAGCAACTATTAAGGGAACTCTACACGGTCAGGCTAGATGCTCAAGCTAATAGGACACAACATACTGATATATGTTTAATTCTATTAAGGTTTTAAGGAGCTCGTAGTGTTTTCTGAGTGAAAAAAAAACACGTATTAAAATAAAGTACGACACGAATTAGGTAAAATAATGGCATTATATCAGAAGATTTGGTAGTAATAACACACAGAGGAGTTTACCTCTGTCATATTACTGATAAATTTAGTAATAGCAACATACGGGTCAACGTACAGTTACACAATGAATATTGCTGAGGCAAATTCAAGCCATTGCAAAGCGATGTCAGCGAATTTCCTTGTAAATACCGGGTTCCAAAATCAATCGCTTTCTTGTTCTCGTTTTTTTATTTGCTTCTGAAGTTGTCTTGCTGCCAGTTTAGCTACAGAAATTTTATTTTTTGCAAATCTTTTTTAGAACCAGCTCTTTAAAGTTTAAGTTAAAGACTACCGTTAAAAGCCTTATTAACTGAGACACAGCCCTGTTTGCTTTCTATGGTTTGCAGCGTATGACGGTTTTAAAACTGAGGTTCTAAATCCAAATAATAAGAAAAATGTGTTCCGTTCACAGTAAAAAATACATGGATTTTTTACTGTGAACGGAACACATTTTTCTACTTCATAGTTTTGTACTTTTAAAAAAAAAAATTAGAACCATCATTTCATAATAAATACAATTTTAGACTGTAATAAGAGTAGTTACCCATTAGCTATTTTGGTTAATGCATCTAGAACATATCACCTCATTACACATAATATAGGTACATACAGGTATTTTTTTTAAAATATTACTATATCACATGTCATATTGAACATATATATTTTGTATATCTCTGACGGAACGAAAGTTTATAAAATAAGGTTTCACATTTATTTCTATAGTATCTATTTCTTTTGTATATTTCACAGGGTTTTTTTAAAAATAATTTTAAGTTTCCGTTTGACCACTGTCTCACCTCATGTTAAGTGTTCGAAGCGGTCTAAGATGGAACACGTAAGCTAAGAAGGTATTGTTCCTAAAATATATTAAAATTGTATTATTATTACAATATCAATGACACGTGATATAATGAAAACGGAAATTACTTAAAAGTAAATGCAACCGAGCGGAATAATATTAATTCGATTTAATAATATAATATAAGCTTGCAATAATTCTCAACCTATTAAGGTTAAGTATTTAATACTTAACCTTAATAGGTTTAAAAAGATATATTTGTCGTTAATCGCAACATTTTTATCTTTTTAACCGACTTCAAAAAAGAAGGAGGTTTCTCAATCCAACCGTATATATGTTTTTTTTTAATGTGTTTTCGCGGATAACTTCATCGTTTATGAACCGATATTGATGATTCTTTTTTTGTTAGATAGAGTATGCTTCCGTGGTGGTTTTTTTTCCATTTAACTTTCATCAAAATCGGACAAGCGGTTTTTGAGTTATACTCCAATAACTGAAAAGTGCTACGCGTATTTTGATGATATTATTGTCGCGGTTAAAGACATCGACATCCCGTGAGTAGCACAGGTCACTGAAAAGGGTGAAAACAAATTTTTTAATAAAAAATGCAACCGAATTCTACACTCAAAAGTGTGGAATAACTTGTCGAAGTCGGTACCATGAGCACAATATTGTGCTCATGGTACCGACGATTATGATAGTTACTTTTGTGTGAACTATCATGGTACCGACTTCAACAAGTTATTTCACACTTTTGAATGTTGAAGTCGGTTGCATTTTTTGTTAAACAATTTTTTTAAGAATATGAACACATATGAAATGGCAATTTAATAAAACATCAAGCCAGATATAAACCATCAAGCCTACTTGACCGTGTGTATTCCCCATTATGCCCAAAGGTAGCATCGCCTCGCTCGATCCATTAACGTTGTGCATTAACCGCACTGCTCGGTTTGATGGATGCACTACTAAATGAAGACTTAGTAAATACTGGAATTGATAATGTATATTGATATGGAATAATTAGTATTGATCATGAGAAATGTGTGAGAAGCAAGATAATGCATCAGGCAGTATTGAGAGGCTATGTATGATCTATAGTTATTTCTATAAGATAATTTCATGAGTTCATCTCATGGCGTATTGTTTAAGTAATTGTTTTATTTTTTCTTATGGCAACTCGTAATTATTCTATAATATAATGTTGCAAATTACCACAGGATAACGAAGGAAAGAAGTTCTTTGGTTAGTGGACAAGATCTATATTCAAACATTGAAAAATTACTGTAATATTACGGATTTAATTATAGCCTTGAATTATAGTCCTCCATCTTCATCCGTGGGTGCTGTACCAGAAGGTGAGTAGCAGCGCCTTCTGCGGATAAATCAACATGACTGCCGTCGCCAACCCACCGGCTAAGCGTGACGATTACTGGCAAACCCTCCCTCTCTAAATAGACATGAAGAAACCTATGTCCAGCAGTGGGTGTTCTATGATTGAGATGATGATGATACAAGTATTGTTTGAACCTCAGATAAACCAGAAAAAAATCAACTTCAAATAAAACTATTATTCGTATTATTCGTGTGTTTTCGTTTCAGATGCAGTGATGGCTTAGTGGTTTGAGCATGGGTTGTCAGCCTGACCGTCACTGGTTAGATCCAAACGCTTCAACGGAGAGCCCGGCGAAAGTAACATCGCTGTCAAATCTACAGTAGAGTGGTAGGGTACTTTCCAGTATCCGCCCGGCTAGCTGCACAGCAATATGTAGACTGCAATAAACAAAATATAAGTACGTGGAATCCCAGATTATTTCTACATGCATTTCAAATATACAAAGTAAGGAATACAATGACTAGATTCAAACTAATGAATAGAATCTCGAGTTCAGTATCATCCCATTAAACTCGAGTCACCCCTTAAAACTAGATCAGCGAACTTTAAATGCAACTCAAACAAAAACAAATTACTTTTAACTGTCTGCGACTGAGAGCTCCAACACCTTACACTTTGAATTTGTTCCTTGGTGTTCCATTCTGTTGTTTTAGCCGTTGAGACTCTTCAATGAATTGTGTTCGGAATGACGTCCGTTTAGTAAGACCGTGGTCAGGCTGAAACATAGAATCTAAATCTGCAGGTTTACCCGCTTACACTATACGGTTTTCCACTTGACAAAATATTTTTATCTATTATTTATCTACTTCATTGGATTTACATGAATGTATTTAAATACGTATTAATAAGGCACTATTTTGCATTTATAGGCTATTCAGAATTAAGTGCAACGCGGCTTTTCTTGAAGTAAATTCCTCACACAAAAGATGTGTGGAAGAGCTGCTTAGTGATAAGACGGTCAATAAATGTGCAACGTATTTTGTTTTTGATAATGTGATATTTTATAAGCTTTGTTTTATTTCGATGTACTTGAAATGTGTGGTATCATTTAATGCCCGAAGGCGCGTATTTGTCAAATTGTTTTTGGTCATTATCCATCTCGGTACTTTAGAAGTGAGGGATAAATTAGGACGGGTCTACCCTCATTTAACGTATCACTATCCCAACATTACACAGACTCCCAAATTGCAGATTGCTAAAATGTTATTGTACATTTCAGTGTACAATAACATTTGAGCAATCCACTGCTCTAACCCACTACGAATCGGCAGCGTACCCAAAATGCTAGCAGTTTTGCCCCATTGAATTGCAATGCTGATTGAGCCAAATATATGCCAGCATTTTGATCACGCTCCGCATCGAGATTAAACACTGTAGTCGGTGACCACGGTCAATTTTACTTGGTCGTAACGTCGAGGTTAGTAAAAATAATATTTTGATAGTTAAATGTATGCAAATAGACCTGATAGTAATTACATTATGAATCAGACTCAAGAAAGTTTCAAATGTTAGGTACAGAATAGTTATGACCATAGGGATCTTTACTTTTTGTGATCCGTGGTTATGATTCAAACACAATGAAATATAAGATTATTCAGTGGATTTGAAATAAATTGGCAGTCATAATTGCGTCAATGTAACGATTTTAAGAGCAGAATTCTACCCTTACATTGTATAATGGACGATAGAGATCAAACGGAAATAAAGACATTGTTTAAAAAGAATCGGGTTCAGCTATTTTCAATTTAATTCCTGCAATTATTTTATATCAGTCGTCCCAAAAGCACTATTGAAATTTGATTCTTAACGAACCAAACTTTACAGATGTTTTGCAATGAGTCAGCAGTTCTATAAAAGGTATATTTATTAAAAATATGTTTTTTTTTTGTTTACCGCTTGGCAGGCGTAAGTTTTTTGGTTTAAGCCAATCAAATTAATTAGGTGTGTATGTAATTTATCATGTTATTTATTTACAAACTTTCATGAAAATTGTTGGAATCGCTTTTGAGATAGCTTCAGAATCATTATCATTCAGCCATAAAATATCCCTATATTTTTATTGAAAATATAATCTTTTTTTTACTTACACAGAAATTAATACTCAATAATATAACTGTCAAGGAATAGTGTAGCTTCCCAACAATGACAAAAAAAATCTAATCGGTACAGTAGTCTTTCAGCCAACACTTTCAAAAACAATATTTTTAAGAAGTGTCTTGATAATGGGTATATAATATAATAAGGGTTATCAGTGAGTTCTGGAGGGATCACGGAAATGGTCAGTGCGTGTAAAGCTACATCACTGTCGCACACAGTGTTGGTGAAAGAAATGTCAGGATAGATCCAGTAGTTATTGAGGTTAAAACTCATAACAAACAAATATACAAAAATCAAATCTTTCCTTTATAATATAAGTAGAAGCTTATATTTAAATTGGAAAATAGAACATTACTACACATTTTACATTCGATTTTTATTTCTGAATTCAATGTATAACGAGAAAAGCTTATTTTATTCAATAGATTTCGATTAAAAAGTGCACAGGATTGTAATACAATCCAAACCAAAACAAACACAGAAAGTCGGAGTGACCATTCTAGTACCGAATGGTCTACAAAAAAAAGCAGATGGTAAATAGGGTTCCTCACGTAAAATACTGCTAAATGAAATCGGCTATAGCAGCAGAACGTAAAAATAGCGAGGGTTTATTATAGTGGTAGCCCCCTCGTAAAATCAACATGATTTATATAATATACGCATCAATGAAGTGCTTATGATCATTAGTAAAACAATTGATATAGGTACAATGCCTTTAACACGGCGTTCGAAAACAAATAAAGCCATACTTGGAATTTTTCAAAAAAAACAAGATTTTAATATAGAATAGTAGCTGACGATTAATCCAGCAAAACCTAAGAGGTAGGATAAAATCATATGAGTAAAGGAAGTGTTCATGTTTATAATATATGAAACTAAAGCAATTACCTCGGCATATCGCAATATTTCTTAATAAACTTATATCTTTATTATTACGATTCCCAAACCGACTCAAAATTTCTGAAACACTTATGGAAACTAATGTAAAAAATGACGTTTGCCACAAAAACTTAATTATCTACTATATATTTATACGGAATCCATATTCTCCCTTCATACTCTCGTTTTGCTTTACTTTTTTCGTCCATTCGTCCAATGCACCCGCTGCCGTTCAGTGACTGAAATAATTTTGCACCAAGCCTCATTTGTATGTAAATGCACCTCCGCCTTTTATATCTCTGTTTACCCCCTCTGCGTATTTTTATAGTCTTTGCATTTAAAGCGTGACGTCTCTGAATTAAGTACACTCTTTGACTTAATTTAGACTAATGAGATAAAATAATGATTTTACGTAAACCATAAAAACATCTTCATCATCATCTCAGCCATAGGACGTTCACTGCTGGACATTATGTGTCCCCCCATTAATTTCCACAAAAACCAAATGGAAGCGACCCATATCCAGTCTTTACATGTGATCTTAGTCAGGTCATCTGTCCACTTTATCGGTGGCCGTCCTAACTATGCATCGCTTTCCAGTCCTTGGAAGCCTTTCGACCCCAACGGCGATCGATTCGTCGAAGTATGCGTCCTGCCCACTGCCACTTCAACTTACTAATCCGCTGGGCTATGTTGTAGACTTTCCTTCTTTTACGGATAGTCCTCTCCATAGATCGTTGTGCGACTTTGAGCCTGCTTATAAGGCTCATAGTCCGACACCACACGTTTCAGTTCCGTAGTTCATCACTGGTATCACATACTGTTCGAAGATTTTCGATTCGAAGATTAAAGAGCTTGAAGGCGTTTTCCGATTCGGCAGTGAACAGTTTCGGTGAGTTATCATCATCCTGTTCCCACCAACGCTTCCATCGCTGAGCTGTCATTGCTTCCAAATATATAGGTACTGCTATTTTAAGGATGAATGATATATTTTTAATCAGTTCCCCTGTATACGTTGGTATTATGGCATACCCTGTATTTTCATCCAGTCACCCAATACAATTAAGCTGTACTGAATCCAATTTGTAGTTATCCAATTGAAAATGGATTCAGTTTGCTAAGACAGTCACAATACTTTGCGAATCCGCACAAATGCTGTGGCGGGAATTTCTGACAAAAATGATTCACATATCGGTTATTTCCCGTAATGAGCGTTTCTTTCTAATGGTAATCACCATTATAAAGGCTCATCCACATGTGATTAACACATGGAATTCACACACTGTCCGATTAAACCGAGGGGGTTTGCAATATGTGAAACGAGCTTCCTCCCTCGGTATTCCCGAGCGAGTAGCTACAATGTAAGATTCTTCGAAAGGAGAATCAACAGAGTCTTAAAAAGGATTGGCAACGTATCATAATGCCCCAGTGTTACAGCTGACGGTGATCGCTTACCATCAGGCGGCCAGTCTGCTTGTTTGCCACCTACTTATTTAATTAAAAAACCGTTTGTCTGTTACTCCTTCTCGCTGAAATGACTGAACGGATTTGCCGTTAGGAATGATAGGTTATATATCGTGAAATAGCATATAGACTACTTTTTATCCAAGAAAAAGTAGAGTTTCCGTGGGATATTTGAATTAGGATGAAACTGTAACCCACGCAGGTGATATAGCAGGGCGCAGCTAGTATGTAATATTGGTGAATTATTAAGTGTATTATTATTGAAAACAGTTCATATAGATTAATTCTGTTTGAAAAAAAAAATCAATTAGTTTGCTATTTAATAACTTTTACTAATGAAGAAAGACTTACGTTCTATCATATTTTTCCTTTATAAAAAATCCTCGCAGTAACTGCAAATGCGCTTGAACTGTGTCTTACATCAGAAGAAAGAAAATTTAAAAGAAGAAAAATTTTACTATTAATTTCGAGCCCTGTGAAGTACATATTTGTAATATTTTATTTCAACATGTATCTGAATCTATATAATGTAATCGGCATATAAATTAAATTATTTAATTGCGGAAAACAAAACAATAACCACAACATAATAGAAAACTATAATTATTACTGCAATATCTTATGTTACACTTTTTTATATCTTTCATCAATTTCCAAGTAAAGCCCCAGTAAAATATCCACTACTTTACTGGATCATACACTTTCGAGTTCTAAGCCTATCTCATAACTAGATTCAACTAAACTTGTATATATTGCACTTGACACTGGCTTGAAGTACATGAGATGCGGAGCCAAAGTTAAAAAAACGCATCCTGGACGTTTCTAAAAACACAATAGAATTAGCATAGAAATTGATTCAGTTGGCACTTTTAGCTCCATCATCGCTCAATCCATTTGCAGGACTCAGAGGGTTACTACTTTGTCTGCAGATTAGATGGAATAGATGGGGCGGTCGAGTCCTATACAATGTATATGATACTAAAAACCTTTGCTCATAAGACGCTGTGTATATAACAGCTGTAAAAAACTGCACTGCCAATACGGTAGGATAGGTATATAGGCTAGCTGATAACCAGCCGAATTTTGCAGTTTTAAGAACGCTCAAGGACATCTGACGATGCGTAACGACTATTATCGTTCAAAATAACCTTCTTCACTTACATTCACATTTATAATATTATATTTCTTCTTCTTCTTATTAAATAATGGTTTATGTGGCTAGTTGTCAATGTCCGTTCATGCTTGTTTCATAAATCATGTACCTAGCAGTTTTTGATATTGTATGTATGTATATGTAGTTGTTCTATTTTTATAATTATTAAAAAAAAAATTAAACATAAATGAGGTAAACTAACATGGTAATATTTTTTGTTCTATGGTAACATTCGGTTACCATAGATTAAAAATGAAATTCTGCGGTGATATAGACTTTATGATGAATTCTCTTTAAAATAAGGCCAAGTTTAATACAGACACTGTTTAATTAAGTCCAGTTATGTATATAACGTAAAATATTATATTATAATAAATAAAGAGATATTACGTGTTTTTCTTAACTTAGAGCGTGAGACTGTATTGTTTTAAATTTTCAAGCCACTTAAAGTAGGTCAATTTTTATGTAAATTTACTGTATATAGGTGTTGGGTAATTTTGATGATGCAATTAAGTAGGTAACTCTGTTTTTTTATGTTGAATGCACATTAATGTAGGTAATGTGCGTTAGGCCAGCGTCCAATTCTTGAGTTAAATTTTAAGAACAAAGACGGCATAAGCTCTCTTAGGTTCGAAAAGAAGAAAAAAAGTCGAAAGCTATTAGCATTAATCAAAGCAATATTTTTAGGCGGATGACCCGCAGCAGACTGGTTTGAAACGAAAACTGCATTCATTACACGCGTACGCTGGCTGGTATAAAATCTTCTTGCTCTTACTTTTAGCTAGGCGGGGTTGGCACATCATGTTTTATTTTTCCACTCCATTGTATCCCTAGTCTGTTCATAAAAAGGTGTGAGCATTGAAATTCATGTATCATTAGTATACAATATTTAAAATATATTTTATGTAGGTACTAATAATACAGTGAATCCTTCTCAACAGTAACTACCCTTTATACTCTTTGCCTTTCGGGGAAACACAGAAGTATCGATTGTTTGACGCGATGAAAAATGGCAACCGTATGCTGACCTATTGAACCTGTAGTAACTACCCTTTATACTCTTTGCCTTTCGGGGAAACACAGAAGTGTCGATTATTTGACGCGATGAAAAATGGCAACCGTATGCTGACCTATTGAACCTGTAGTAACTACCCTTTATACTCTTTGCCTTTCGGGGAAACACAGAAGTGTCGATTATTTGACGCGATGAAAAATGGCAACCGTATGCTGACCTATTGAACCTGTAGCTTCGGTTGGTGTAAAGAGCCTATCGGACTGTGGCGGGAAATTTCGACAGAAGGATTTGTTTTATTTTTCAAAATGAGTGTTTGTGTCATCATCATCATCATCATCATCTCAGCCATAGGACGTCCACTGCTGGACATAGACCTCCCCCATTGATTTCCACAAGAACCTGTTGGAAGCGGCCCGCATCCAGCCCTTGCCTGCGATCTTAGTCAGGTCGTCTGTCCACCTGGTCGGTGGCCATCCTGTGCTACGCTTGCCAGTCCGTGGTCTCCATTCTAGAACTTTTCGGCCCCAACGGCCATCAGTTCTTCGAGCTATGTGCCCTGCCCATTGCCACTTTAACTTGCTAATCCGCTGGGCTATATCGGTGACTTGCGTTCTTCTACGGATCTCCTCATTTCTGATTCGATCACGTAGAGAAACCCCGAGCATAGCCCTCTCCATAGCTCGTTGTGTGACTCTGAGCCTGCTCAGAAGGCCCATAGTCAGCAGTAGAGTGTTTGTGTGGGTGATTTTTAATGTAATACGTGGTAAACAACTAGAAGGGCCGCCTGATGGTAAGCGATCACCATCGCCTACGGATATCTGTAACACTAGGGGTTGATAAAGTTATCCTTCAACCATTCCAAAGGATAGAGCAATACTCCATGTGAGGTCGTACTTGAAGCCTTTGCCGTGATATAACGTACTTATATACAAATAAAATATCTTTATTGTTTCCTAATTTGGTACAAATTTTTATTTTTTTTATTTTTTATTTATTTATTAACATTAACACACGGTCTTCAGGTCCCAAACTAGGCAGAGCCTATGCTATGGTAACCTGATGACTGATATATATACTTATATACATATACACACCCAGACACAGGTGAAACAGACATGTTCATGCACACAAATGTTTGACCTGTCCGGGAATCGAACCCGGGACCAGCGGCTCAGAAGGCAGAGTGCTACCAACTGCGCCAACCGGCCAGTAAATAAACGCAAAGAAAATAAATGGGTACAACTAAAATATTATGTCGATTTGGACACTATAGCCCCCACACTAGAATACCCTGTGTTGTGGGTGGACTAGTCTCATCGGAGGATCAGAATTTTTAGATAAACTAGTTCAGTTTTCGTGTTGTAGAAATAATACAATACAAAAAATATCCTACACATTGAAAATATTAATAGGAATAAGTTAAACAAAAGGAAATAAAAATTCTGGTAGAAGGTTACATACCTATTCAACAAACAAACATGACATTAAAAAAAAAGTTCCGTTCGACATTATTATAAACATAGTGCAAGAAAAAAACACAATATGTAGGTACTTATAAAATGAATTTAAATTATATAACTTTGCTTTGTTTAGTATTAATAATCCATTACCTCACATTCCGCACTCAAAGTAACATACATTGACGAAAATGACAACATCGAAATTTTCGACATAACATTGTTTACAATCTCCAAGCCCAATGGCTGACCAAAAAATCTTCATCAACTAAAAATGCGCATAATATTTTTTTTTTTACCTCCATCGACGTCATTTGCGTATGTTAATGCGGAAAATGAGCCTGTCCGTCCGTCCGCGTGTATATTGATTTATGGAAGCGTGTGGGAGGATTAAATCCGACATTATCGGTGAAACTATTTTGGATGGGAATTTCAGGGCTCAGGTATCTGCAATGTTTGGCTTTGCAATAAATTATCGTAATTTTATGCAATTGGCTTTATTTGGAATTTGTATAATGTCAGGTTTGCTTACTAGAGTTTGAAGGAAAAAGTAAATAAAAGAAAAATGTATCTTGCGTCAACATCTTGGCGTAACTTTCGTCATATCTCCTCTAGGCAGGTCAATGCTGGTGAAGCGGATGATTCGGCGAAACAAGTACAACTCTTCCGACTTGAGTACCTAGCAGTCCTTGAAAGGCAGTAAGAATTCTAGGTTTGGCGTGATTATATTTTCGACTACACCTTCACAGACCATCAAGTGAGATATTGGTCAAACGTCAGATCTAATAAGTATATAAAAAAGCTAATTTCAAGGACTTGTACAAAACGTATGAAATCGTCTGGTCGACGCATTGCATAACTAGAATACGTAATAGAATATGATCCCAATGTAATTCTACGAGTCAATTTTAAAGTTTTTATTTTCGATATCATAAGAAAGCTAACAGTTTGGTACAATACATTGGATTGACAGATAATATTCCGCTAAAAGTTACTTGCAATTCTGCTAATATTCTGAGTTTGGTGCCAGCAAGTAGCAATTTGCAATATTTAAGCTATCTAAATAAATACATGGACATCATCTATAGGATGGATTTACAGGTAGAGGAAGGTCGAAGAAGGCATGGATGGACTCTGTGAAGAAGTATATATGTGAAGAATATGTGTATGAAAGATGAGAGCACTGAGGTGAATGATAAAAGAGAAAAACAGATGTTATAAAATGTTTTTTTAATATTTTATTGAAGTAGACCATCCCTCATGTTTAGATGTTAATGTTTTACATTGACTCAAAGCGGTAGTACCTTCAGACACGACTAGAACTATTATGCTCATCAACGTCTAATGGCGACTGTCATATGCTACTAACTTTCTGATTTAAACCAAATATTTTACGGATTCATCCGCAACTACACAATTATTGATCGTAAGATCATTTATTCCTAAAAACATTAAGTTTTCGTTGTATCAGATACTAATAAGAGTAAAAAGTTCGAAGGTACATACATAAGTGCGAATTTCCCCCAAGTAAAAATATTTTCTTTTGTTTAAATATTACATATTACGTTTTTTAAATTGAGAATAATCAAGCGTTTGTGATGTTAAGTGATGATGCGGTCTACGATGGAGCACGCTTGCATAGAAAATTAATTCACTCGTGACTTGAGGAGACTCGGATATTATTCATGCGGAAATACAGATTTAGACAGTGAATTCCACTCGTTAGCCGTACGTACTATGAATGTGGAAGCAAAACGCTTCAATAGCGAATATTGATACAATGGTGAGGTTGAGCATATACAGCCTGATACGATAGCCCATTACTGGGATAGGAGCCTTTCGCTTAGACTCCTCTCTGAGCGGAAGGCTTGTGGGCCAGCAGTGGGTAATAATAAATAATCCACCACTCTGGCTAATGCATGCCTTCGTCGGAGTTTTCAGGCTACCCAATGACCTCAGATATTGCTTAACTGTTATCCTAAGTAAAAAAGCAGAGGCCAACGATTTAACGGACCTTACGAAGCAATAAAATGTTTTGCTTAAAATTCTACTATCTGTCACCCATCCAAGGTATGTCCGAAGAGAGCGTTGCTTAACGTATTTAACCTTAATCGATCAACGATCACAATTTTCACCATTTTCAAAGTAGCGATTGCTTGATTCAGACGGATCTTTGGGTCTTCTGTCGCGGTGATTTAAGTTAGCTATTGTAAAGCAACGTCGAAAACCATTGGCTGGTGAGAGAACTTTAGGCCCGAAAGTCTTAATTGACAGAAGTGGCAATGTATCAAAACATACTGAATTTGATATGTAAATATTTTTACACGAAAACAAAACATGCGCACCCCTTTCGAACATGTCTCAACTTTTAAATGGCTGTGTTTTACATTTGAACAATAATTATCTTTTTAGTTATGAATGTATAAAACACGGCAATTACTCACGTAGTAAGTCAGACTATAGTTTCGCCAGTAATAGGCGAACTGCGACCAAATCCGCTCACTCTCCTAAAAAAAGGCCACCGAATGTGGTCAAAAGTATAGTCGAAACCCTCTGACTTACTATTTGAGTAATTCCCGTGTATTATATACTTATAATGTGTCAAAACTATGTCAGATTTAATAACAAAATCTTTTTAGTGTATTACGACACAAGAAAAAATTATGACTGAAGAAAAATCGTAAACACAGTGTAAATACTATTTTATTGCCTCTAAACTAATTATTAATAATAATATTAAATAATTATAATTAATATAATTGAAATGAGACCACCTCGGAAATATATTTTATCAAGCAAAAAAATAATTATCAAAATCTGTTCATGAACGACGAAGTTATCCGCGAACACACAAAAAAATATACGATCAAAATAAGAAACTTCCTCCTTTTTTGAAGTCGGCTAAAAAGACATTAACAGAAAGAGTCCAGTGTCTGAAGCACGAGAAACAGTCGCAGTCGTAGCGCATCCGTGTCGTAGCATGAAACAATTGAACTCAGTACTAACTGTAATTTTTCTAGTTTAATTGTGACATATAGAGAAATAATAGTGTGTATAGACATGCGCGATGACTGTGTGATGATACGATGACTGTGGCGTAAGTGCTACAGGCACAGGACATTATATGAATTCAAGCAACATGTTTTGGAAACCTAGAGACTGGAAAAGAAGCAGAGGAAGACGGATCGTAAGATAATAACATTAAAAAAACCCTTCTGGAAAAGGTTTGCGCCAGGACAGGAAAGAATATAGGATCCTTATGCCTACATTGCATGCATTCTGTAAAGAGATCATTTTAAGAGGACAGTTTTGACCTTTAAGTCATTTCATGGTCAGTGACGATGTGGTCGCAAGTAGGATAATTAATTCAAGTGGATTATACATTTTATCATTAACATTATTAAAGTATTTTAGAAGTCATGATAATTTTAATTTATTTAATTACCCTCTCGTAAAATGTTTATTGAATAATATTCACAAATTTTGTTTTTTAATTAAGTGAGTTTATTAATATGAGGGTAGGTTGTGAGGTCAAATAATAATATGTTTCTTATCAAATAATGATAAGAATAAAATATTATTCAAGTTCGAAGCTTTCTTAGCGGTTATCATTCATCATTCACAGCTTCATTTTTCATTCTTTAATTATATTACTCATCATCACCATCTGAACCATAGGTCATCCTCAGCTGAACATACCTACACCTTCCTCATTGATTTCCTCAAGGACCTGAAGAAAGCAGCCCGCATCCAGCCCTTTCCTGCGATCATAGTCAGGTCGTCTTGTAAGTCGTTGTAGGTTGTTGTCCATCTTGTAGGTGACCGTCATATGCTGCGCTTGCCAGTCCGAGGTCTCTATTTGACAACCTTTCAACCCCAACGGCCATCAGTTCTTCAAGATCTGTGCAAACCTATTCTATATTAGGAAGAGTATTTATCCATATCGTCATTATTGATTCATTTTATCTTTCAATAAATCATTCCAGGCTATGAAGAAATGATGTGATAACACATATCGAGATAGCTTAAAAGTAAATGACAAATCTAACGGCGTACAATTTACCAGCGCCAATGTTGCAGCCATTCTTGAACCGAATGGTCTCATGCGTGACGATGGTAAAACACCAGACGGCATGACACTTATGCCCGTTTTCACCAACACACACCTAAATTTAGGAGTCCCTTAGTAGCATTTAGGGAACACTTAATAAGAATTTCGTTTTCACCAACGTTTAGGTGTCCCTTATAACCTTAAAAGGCCCTCTATATTTAGGGGGCCGATTGTTGCCTGCCTAAACAGCCCCTACCCTTAGGTGACAGACAGTCAGTTCAGTCTTTAGCTCTCAGTATCATACTACTTTAGCAATGGAGAGTGAAATAAACGATTTTCTGGAAAGTTTGGAAGCTGTAGAGGTTGTAAATATATTAAATAATTTTAAAAGACCGCGCATTTATCGTGAAAGAGCTGATGATTTTGATAAATACGACGATCGTGACTTCTTCATAAGATATAGGTTATCTAAAGAGAGTGTTTTGTATTTATTACAAAAAATTGAGCACCTTCTAGAATACAAAAACGACAAGTAAGTACTTACCTATATAGCGAAATATGTACGTAATTCACAGATAATACGAATACAATTGTGGGCTTTACTTTGGATGTATTTTGGTAACTTCAATTACTTACCTATCTATTATTTATTTTTAGGAATAAATCAGTGCCGCCGATAAACCAACTATTATGTGCGCTAAGATACTTTGCTACTGGCAATTATTCTCTGAAAGTTAGGGCGGCCTTTAGTGTGGGACGCTACATGCGTTGACATTTGGCGCCGTCACATCTTCCTGAGACACATGTTAGGGCTGGCGCCGCGGCTCATTCGGCGGAGCAATTGAAACGGCGAAAATATGCTAACCTAGGTAGTGGTTAATATTTGAACCGTTTGGGGTCGAGACATTGGGCCCGTGGGGATCTGGAGCTCATCGGATTTTACAAAATTTATCAGAGCGTTTGATCGATGCGACGCGTGACCAAAATGCTGGCACATATTTTGCTCAATGAATCAGCATTGCAATTCAACGTGGCAATGCTGCTAGCATTGCCAGCCCAGAAGGGCAGGCTGCCAGCCGGTAGCGGGTTAGAACATTTGAGTTATCTATAGGCTACCAATAGCAAGTGGATTGTTTAAATATTATTGTAGTAGCTGCAGTATTGTAATTAGTTGTTAGTGTTTTATTTTAATAACGGCGTACTAGTTGGCACCCAATGTTGTCAAATGTCGTAGGCTATCCAAATCAAACTTCTAGTTTCAACTAAATTTAAAACACACCACCAAACTCGCAGCAGGCAGGATTAGTCCGAGTTGCATTTAAAATTCAAACTGCAATCCATCTAAATGCAAATGATACCCCCATTTCAGAAATAAACCGGTCCATTAGCAAATATATTGCTATTTTTTTAACTCCAAGTTCTTAACTCGAGTGAAGTCTGCGCACTTTGTTTTACTTAAACCTTGGGTTAAGCGGGAGTTCTTCCGCTATCTTCTATTAGCATAAAGTTAAAGGGACGTTGCCTTATATGTCTCGATACGATCAATTATTTTGTACTATAAAGTGTTACTATATCAATGATTGACATTTTTGAAATTACGATACCTTAGTGGTTGGAGCGTCGGCTGTCAAACTGACGACTGCCAATCTCTGGCAACGGCTTGAACTTCCGGTGAAGGTAACTCCGTTATCAAATTCCTACCTTGGTGCGGTAGGAGACTTTTAACTGGCTAGCAACCACCCTCAACTTTGAAAATCTGTCACCAAACAAATAGTGTGTTCAGGCAGCAGTCCGTAAGAGACAGTAATATTCTAGGGTTAGCGTGATCACATCTTTGACCACATCGTCACTGACCATGAAGTGAGATAGTGGTTAAATGCTGTTCTATATCTATAAAATATAAAAATAAATACAATTGCATAATGTTTTCACAGTTTAGTCAACATTCTACTCATACTTCTACCCTACGTCCACCGCTGGACATACGTCTCCCCATTGATCTCCAAAAGGGCCGGTTGTAAACAGCACAAATACAGAGCAACATTAAAATAAATAAATAAAATACAATGAAATAAAAAAGAAAATAAAAATAAGATCAAATCGGATCGCCCGTTATAAACCTCACAAAAAGTCAGTATAAAGTATTAAAGTTTTGTCTGAAATTGATAACGTACTACCAGATTTTCAGGCGGCTCTCACATAAATTTATAGCGGTGCGATGAATTCTTTTATCATAATTTAAAAGTTTGTGGCAGTTTTAGTATTTTTTTTCTATTTTTGGCTCCGCATTTCACGTGTATTTAGCTATCAAGTTTAATACTCTAGAAGTTTAGTTAAATGAAAAGCCTACAACACCGACGTAAAGTCGCTAGTTTATGGGTTTGTTACCGGCTGCATTTTAGGAATTGCGCTCTGGAGTTACTTAATAATTCACTATTATTACATATTAAATTCCAAAGAATCAGAATATTTTAATAGAAAAATTTTTTTTTACATTATCTCGCCACAATCCTGAAAGTTTTGGTAAGAGCAGTTTTCTTCCATGGTATTCTTATTCTTATTGGCTTCTGGTATTCTTATTGGTATTTGGTTTCCATGGTATCCATGGTACAAAAACAGTATACCTTCTTATGAAAAAGAAGTTATTATGCGTAAGCTATTTCGTTATACTACTATTTTAGTCGATTTTTATTCATTTGGCGCTTGACAGCATATTTCTACTATTGTGTAATTATATATAAAATTGTATTTGTAAATATTATATAGCATTCAGTTTCAGAAAGTTTTGATTACCTCATTATCGTAATCGCTTCTAACACATTTTAATTCATTGAAATAAATAAATGTATAAATGACATGATGTTCAGTGACAATGTGGTCGAAAGTAGAATTATGTTATACGCTCCAGGGACTACGATGTAGTTTATTAACTAGTTTAATAATAAACAGCGCCAGAGACGGCTTACCGTGCCTTATAAAGCACGGATGCTCTGAAGCTCTCACTCAGGTGAGACAGTGGCCAAACGCAAGCTTATAATATTAAAAAAAAAAAAAAGCTTTAAATGCCACCAGCAATCACCCATCGAAGTTGTGACCGCAAAGCATGTACTATGCTTAACCCAGTTAGTCGGAAAAATTCCGTTACGAGGGTTTCATATAGTACAGGTAATATTAAGTGTAGCATAATTGCATCATCGCCCACAAAAAAAAAATAACACCAAATTAACACATTATACTCAACGCCAGATCTAATATATAAAATTCTCGTGTTACAGTGTTCGTAACCGAACTCCTCCGATACGGCTGGACTGATTTTTATGAAGTATTAACCGACTTCAAAAAAAGAAGGATGTTCTCAATTCAACACGTACACTCCAATAACTGAAAAAGTGCTACGTATACGTGGACGAAATTATAATTGCGGGAAGAAATCGGTGAACATACACAATGACCAATGAAAAGGGTGTAAAAAATTATTCCAAAAAGTTGAAGCGACTTCAACACTCAAAAGTGTGAAATAACTTTTTGAAGTCGGTACCATGAGCACAATATGTTGATAAATAGTTACTTTTTGAACTATCATGGTACCGACTTCGACAAGTTATTTCACACCATTAAGTGTTGAAGTTGGTTCCATTTTTTAAATTTTTTTATGTGTCAATTTGGTAGGTCTGAGAATAGAATAAATAGAATTTAAAGTGTTTTTTATCGTCCTACCCCCACCCCCAATATTTATATCGTGATATTAGTATATTTGTATGAAAGAAAAACATTCACTTGAAGTATTATAATATGAAGTGTCGTGTCACTTTGAGATCTTGATATGGCAGAATAACGTTTGCCTGGTTAGATAGGTATAACAAAAAGAAACGGTAAAAATGAGTGATACTTTTCAGAACTGCACCTAATGTAGCCCTAAAAAGTGAGAGAAAACTTATCGTGTTAGCGTGACATACCAGTCTTTGTGGCACCTGATGTTACTACACATTATCTACAGCAAAAGATTTCGACAAAACTCTTTATCTAAGTGCGTCGATCAATACACGTGGATGGTTCAAATTTACACTTTAAAAGCATGAATCATGGATACCTTCATACGAGTACACAAAGAAATAAATGCTTTCATTATGTATGGTATAATATACCTAAATGTATCATATAATAATTAAATAAGAAGGCCAAGGCTACACGAGTAAAAACATGACAGAGCTCTCACGGTAATGACAAGTTATGTATTTCCTGTTTAAATACTTAACAAAGCATCAAGACTCAAGCTCAGTGAGGGTTCCGTATGCTCGTAAATAAGAGGGTAGGTTTTTGAGCTAATAACTTTGAAACGATCATAGTATCGGGGCAGAAAGTGACGGCCTATGAATGGAGGAGATCTAGTTCATAGTTATTTTATTTATTTATTTACACCAGAATCAAATACAAATATAGCTAATCCAAAGTAATATATAACAAAACATTTATGATAAAGAATATATAATACAATGCTTGAATATACCTAGGATGGCCATTGGTATCTGTACTAGGATTCCCTGTGTCACAGCTACCACGAGACCAGGCTCGGAGCAAAAGCAACGTACTACAAATGGTTGCACTACTTGCTGAATATAAATAAATGAATTTAAAAAAGAAAATAAGAAAATATATATATTATTACTATCATTATTATTATTTTTAACACTAGCACCCGCAATTCATTTCGTAAAAATTGTTTACGAGTCAAAATTATATAAATTGAGACTATAAGTCAAGGCCTAAATTAAAATATATCATAAAAAGAATTCTTATCAAAATACAAACGATCAAAAACGATCATAATTATTATATTCTATTAGAACATAATATTGATGAGTGTTAAATCGGAATACTTTTGTATTAGTTACTTTCTAATTAAAGTTAAAACTCTTCATAATCATAAAATATCTTGTCGATATGCGAGTGTACGTCATATGGCTGAAATTATGATGAGCGTTGCTTATTCAACGTGGCAATGCTGCCAGCAATTTGAGAGCTTTACTCCCTGGTAGTTGTTTAATAGGGTAGTTTATTAATATTATGTTGGTTATGATATTTATTAAATAAAGTTTAAAAAAAAATCATTTATATCAGGCATCAAAAAGATCCATAATAGTGAAATAAAACTAACGTACCAAATTAATTTAAACCACAATTAAAGGAAGTGTATCTGTACCCGGCATTATAAGGGACATGTCTTTTGCAGCAGTGTCGAATATAGGGGCAATCCACACGCTCATAATTATTGCATTACATTGAAAGTTCAAATGATTTTCTTCAAATTATGTAGACAATGGGAGATCAATATAGTTTATTACAAAAAAGAATCAACGAAATCAGTTCAACTTAAAAAAAAATTAAGATGTAATACAATTAATGAAAATAATATCTGATTTAGAACACCCTCTTTTTTATTCCTTTTAGTAGGTTAATAGCAATGCTAGAATAATGTAATGTAACGGGACTTAAGGAGAGAGGAAGACGCGATATTGCAATGACTACAATGACTATAAACCTTAAAATATAATCTGTTGGATGTACTGATGACCAGCGTTGTCCCGCATAGCAGGGCAATTGCTGGATGTTTTTAAGAATGCCTAACGCCATCTGTTGATCGTCTTATGCACCTCTATAATATCTGATGGTTCAAATATTACAATTGTGTCTTTTTGAACCAGCCACCGTTTGACGGTTAAAACTTATATTTAACTATGTAGATACATAACGTGATAAAATTATTACTTTATTGATTAATTAGAGGCTATATTTTTCTAAAAGTGATCAGCGAGAAGAAATATAATGTTTTCCGTTGCCTATTTTTGAAATAATACTTCGCAACTATATACATGATATTTTTTAAAAACAACACTCAAACAGAGAGTATTTGTAAAAAGTTTAATGTTAAATAAAACCAGATTTAATTTTTTGTTACGATAAAACTAGATATTAGTTTAGTTTTACCAAAATATTAAATTTGTTGCTCAAAATCTGCTGTATTAGTATAAAAACTAAGATAATTAAATTCTCAGATTACCGTTAAAAAGATTGCAATAATCGTAAAATAAAATAAAATAGATTTGAAAAAGTTTTACAGGAAAATCAAAATATAATCATGGTGCTCAGTACGCGTGTGATTCTTTGAATCAAAGAGTGACTCACATAAAATAAAAACAATCTACACACCTACCTAATTTTTGTTAAATTACCAATAATTAAGAATTTCTTGGAATGGTGAATAACGAACAAACATGTAATAAGTGAGCATATAATTTGTATAAGGTAATTTAAAATGTACCTGTTTATGGAAACGGTAAAATAAACATTATTTAATTTCAGGATTTCAATATAACAAAATAAAATAAAGCATTAAATTAGCGTCGTTAATTTTGGTTATAAGAGCGTGAAGCGATAACGTACGCTTTGTTTGAAATCCTCATTCTGTCAAAAGTGGAAATTGATCCTGTCTTTGTACTGTCTTTGTCCTGTAATTTGAAAATGTTAACGTACTGTCAGTAGCGCAGATCAAGCCACAGAGAACAAAAACATCTGTAACGATATACATTTATTGTTAACGTTCACAATTTTGTAGTAAAAAATTCGACTACTAGTGGGGTTGGACCCCATCACTACAAAATACCGTCCCATCGCTTTGCCATCCAAGCTAAAGTAACACTCAATTTTATTGCTTCTTTATAGTGAAGTAGTATTGAAGAAAACGAGAAAAGCTATTTGCTTGTTTTCTTACTAGCTTGCTTGATGAATAATAGACCCAAGTACATGGACTGGCACACTAGTACCGGATTATACCTACAAGTTAGTTAGTTTTGTGACAGCTATTTAGGTCTATGTAAATATCTTAGATATTATGAATGGATAATAGATTATGTCCTCCCACAAGGTAGACATTGAGCTATATAAGATTCGATCGCGGAACATCTGATTTCCGGGTTAACAACATTCTCAGTCTTTCTAATTACTACTAATCCTTAAAACCCTCTTGCACTAACCAAATCTAAAAAAAATTAAAATAACTGTCTAATCTCGGATTAAATAAAAAATCCAGACAAAAGTTGTGATTTAAATCAAGTTTATGTAATTTGGTTGTCGCAAATGGGCCTAAGAGTAAAGTATGGCGGTATTAAAAACGATAATAAATATCATAAAAAAGTTGATCGATTTTTCTATTCTTCTTCTTTTCTTGTTATCAAACTGACTATTTATAAGACTAAATATTTCAAGAAACAGTATAGTGACTTTACTTACTGCTTTTAAAGTATATATACTCGTACATCATTTGAAAAGCGTGTTGTAGTTATCAAGGATTATTTATGTGCTTTTGTTAAGTTCTATCGCGCTGGAAGCGTAAATAATTAGTTTTTAATTACACACCGGAAGCGTGATGATTGTGCAAAACAGAGATGGTTTTTCAATGTTCTTTTATAGACTCGTAATTTTATGCGCTGCACTTTACAGCGACATATTTTGCGTTTGTGAGTTCTTAAACACCAGATTTATTATCTAGATGAAGTAAAAGCTGTAGACAAGTTCGGGCTTTGTGTAGACCACAGAGGATGTATCATAACATCACAAACCACCACCGGTGGACGTCCTGTGTAGGAAATCATAATTACATTATTGAAATATGAATGTGATTACGAACAATTATAATATAAATATACGTATTAATAATTATTATTATGTTGTCTATTTATAGTGTGCATAAAAAAAAGAATGTACTCACATAAAATTGAATTCATTGTATAAACTTTATCTAAAAAATGTTGTATCATTGATAAAATTGTGTATCTAGAGTACTGTGTATCTATCCACGCTAGAGTACTGTGAGACGAATTCGCTATACCTAGTAAGGTTTCAGGTGCACCATTCGTTACAAAATGTCACTTATCTATGGACAATAAAGATTGTTTTTATTATTTATTAATGTTTCGAAGTCAGTAGCTCTTTTGTGTTTCCTAGTTATTTGTATTTTATTGTAACTCTTTAGTTTTCTTTAAATGTGTTGTAACGAGTTTTTACTTTATATATTGAAAGAGGCATATTATGGCCAGAAATGTACGTCTTCTCACAGCAATGCCATGGTATTGCGATTAAAACGATCGTAATGATGATGTATTACTACTACTGTAGTACTGTAGTAGTAGAAATTATGCAAATAGCTTTCCACTGCTTATCAGCGAAATACTAAACCAATTTTTACGAAATTTCGAAGGACGGATATAGTTTTTAAAGAATCATCTTATAAGATTCATCTCTTATGGGGTAAGGTGACGGAACAAGCAAAGGGCTCACAGGATGTTAATTAGTATCCTCTGCATATGGAGAGATACAATTCATTCTGGTATTATTTCAAGCTGTTGGTGGGGATCAAACCAGAGCGTCGGTAAGTTTGACAGTCAACGCCCCCACCGCTGAGCTATCATTGCTTTCGCTTTGAATTAAATAAACAAAAAGCAACAAAGTTTCCTTGAAAGTCTTGGTTAAAACAGACTCAAGTAAATAGTTTTACTTTTCAGTCACAGGCGATAGAAAAATATAAATAAAATGTTTATAATACATACTACTAGAGGGAGTTCTTAAAAGTGTATGTCTTACGTCTCGCTGGAAAGCACACTCAGCAAAATTAATCCCGGAAACGATCGATAAAATTTTGCGTCAAAGATGTTGAAAACTTTCGTCCTTTATATGTAGAGTTATTGCTAATGAGGTTTTTGGCTCGTGTCTCAAGAGCAACTGAGATATTGCTAGTAAGTCGAGTTATCCGACATGGTACTCTCCACTCATGGCCGAACTTGTGCTTCATACAAGGAATATTATTATAGTTGTATACATGTTCCGTCAGTTCCGCCATAGGAAATCCACTGCAAACATATGCCTCTCAGATATAGGAGGGATTTGACAATACTCGCTTGGCAGGCGGGTTGGCGCGCAGTATGATTTCCAATCCTCAGAAGGCCCTGCTGCTCACCTTCTGGTACGTGGTCCCTTAGCCCACTCTTACAGCACCCAAGGGAAGAGATTGGGGAGTAATATTCTAGGCTGGTACCACCACGGTAGAGCCGGTACCACATGTTCCGGACATAATATAAATAGGATCTTGAATACGGTGCGTTCGTCGTAACGTCCGTCTCTGATTTTGAAAGAAGCCAAAACAATTGCAGATCGTGATATCGACAACGTGTAAGTTTCACGCTTAACCCGTATAGTAATATAATACGAGTGTGAGTACAGAGTCTTTATTAAAATGAAACACTAATAACTAATTACAATACTGCAACTACTACAATAGACATTAGGCCCGTGGGGATCTGGAGCTCATCGGATTTTCCAAAACTTATCTGAGCGTTTGATCGATGCGACGCGTGATCAAAATGCTGGCAAATATTTAGCTCAACGAATCAACGTGGCATTGGCACGCTGCCAGCCGGTAGCGGGTTAGAACATTTGAGTTATCTATAGGCTACTAATAGCTAGTGGATTGCTCAAGTGTGAGTTATTATATTAAAATTAATATATTGATGAGTTTTGCGTTTGACCACTATCTCACTTAATAGTAAATGCCGATGTAGTCGAAGATGTAAACACGCTAAATCTATATATTTATTGGCTCTCAAGGAACGCTGTCTGAATACACCATGTGTTTAATTATAATTTTTCAAACTTGAAGGTGGTAGCTATCCAGGCAGGTCGAAAGTACTCTACCACCATGCCACATTAGTGATAAATATCTAATTCTATTCTTAAAATCTTCGTCGACCCAAGTAATCTCACGATGAATGATTCACCATTTAGTTCGTAATGGCATTGGGAGTGATGCTCATGTTCAATCTAACCAAAATGGTGTTAAAACAATTTAGCTTTTTCTACGGTTACGATAAAGTCCACATTAATATAGACATTTATAAATGACAATACTAGAAAAATACACAAAAAGTGTTAGGTAAATTATAGCTAGTTTGAGTGGTTAACAAAATTTATGCCAATCTGTAAAGAAGTAGGCCTTTAAACCTAGTAACGCAGACTTAACTTATTGGTAACGCATTATAAAACCGTATAGTTTTCCGAACAGTTCAAGGAATACTCGACCGTACCGTGAATTATAAAAGTCGGTAGTCAGCACACAATTTCTCTATTATTACGCAGTAAAACGTATTATCCTTGATTGTCGACAATTGCAGGTTGAATAAAACTCAATGCCACCCATCTCTGTGCGCCATGGCAGAGGTCGCTAAAATGCTGTTTTATTTGGTTTGAAATACTCAGTATTAAAAAAAATATATGCGTTTTGCAATGCTAACCGATACAAAAAACCATGATGTCGTCATGTGGGTCCCATATAACGAAATGATTCACACTACCCTCACTTTCATAATTATGTTCCCTTTGTATAAATTTGTGACTATTTTCTGCTACCTAAGATTGCTACTTAGGATAAGTACTATGGATTCACGGCTCTTTTCCGTAAGGGTAGGCAGAGCCTTCTCTTCCAACACTCAGTCAACCAACAGTCCACAAATGTGGCATACAGCGTTTTTGTTTTACAGGAACGTTTATCTATATACATTAATAATTTATATATCTGTGTCGTAATTTTACAGAAAAACACACTTATCTCCCTAACTTCTAGTCAGAATCAATGCTACTGCAATCGGTATTCAATTTTTATTTTATATCTAAAACGATATATCTACACCACAATGTCAAAAACGCTACTAACGCTAACAAAATACACAGAAGTTCTTAAATTGGATGGTATATGACACATATGGCACATGACATAAAATGTATTGAATTGGGTAATTATATTGAAATGAAATATACCGTATCTGTGAACCTCAATGATCGTTGTGGAATCCAGTTATATTCAGCAGTTCTTGTCCTATATTATAGTACCAACCAGACAGATAGACAGAAATGGATTAAGCGCTTGATTCTTATTTAAATGAATATTATTTCGTAATATGAATAGTTATTAAAAAAAAATATCTATCTATCTCTAATCTTCTCTACGCCGATGATCAAGTTATACTTGCATCATTAGCAAAAGAGTTACAGGGGACGGTAACAGGCGTGCATGAAGATTTGAAGATAAGGGTAATTAAAATTTATAGAATCAAGACGAAAGTTGTGGCTTTTAAGAGAGATAATGAAATCACAGCCTGCATGTAGTAATTAAAGGTAAATGTACAACAAGTTACAGAGTTGGAATCAATAAAAGATAGAAAGTGTGAAAATAATATTGAGAGGAGAGTTAATGCGAGTAATAATATAGTGAATGAAACATTATATTATATTCCTTTATAAACAGCCAGAAGGTGTCCAAAAAGGCACGCTTGACTGTGCATAGAGGAGTTTTGGTTCCAACACAAATGTGTGGTAGTGAAAGTTGGGTGTGGCAGAAAAAGCATGAAAGAAAATTAAATGCAGTTGAAACTGCGAGATATGGTAAAGAATAGGTTTGGTCAGGTAGAGCAAATGAACGAAATGATGGCACATATTTGGCTCAACGAATCAGCATTGCAATTCAGCATGGCAATGCTGCTAGCATTCTGGGCACGTTGCCGGCCGGTAGCGGGTAAGAACATTTGAGTTATCTATAGGCTACCAATAGCTGGTGGATTGCTCAAATGTTATTGTAGTAGCTGCAGTATTGTAATTAGTTATTAGTGTTTTATTTTAGTAAAGGCATTTGCCCAAAGACAAAAAATAGAAATGATATTGACTAAGCAGGTACATATGGGGGAAGTGAATGTTAGTGTTGGAAGAGGAAGGCGAGCTTTCCAAAATCAGATTGAGGAAGTTCTAATAAATGGCCAGGTCAAAAGTACTCTGAACCAACGCTCTTATATGAAAAGTCTGATGAAAGAAGTATGTCGGGATTAAAGCATTTGGAAGGCTGTGGTCTACGGGAAAGAGCCGTGGACATACATAAGGTATGTACATACATACTTATACCTACGCCTCTTTCCCATGTATAATTTTTAATTTCACATAACACAAGCTTCAAGCACTGATACATATGCTAACATAAACACTATAATCTCTTTAGATAATCACAACGCGCAAATGTAAGCTGATAAATTATGTTGCAGTAGGTAGGTACTTGTGATAATAGTGATAAGAATTCAATTTCCTGAGACATAATTAAACGTCAAGCCAGATACAAAGTTTTTGCATTGTTATCATTACTGAGTCATGTTGTTTTGGTATTGGAACAAGATAACAATGATGGAAAACGTATTTGGCAATAAATTTATTTAAAATGTTGGTAGGTATTTTAATGCAATTCTACTGACTTGCATTAAAATTTTATTTTACGGTAAGTACACATATTTACTAATAATAAATGAATGATATATTATGAAGTTGATATTTTTATTTACCCTATAATGCTTATATTCATAAGTTGCTTTATAAGGCCCATAGCATGCGTATTATTTTTTTATATTATAAGATCCGATAATCCTGAACAACTATATTTTACATATATATACTATAATTTTAGAATTTAGATAGAAGATATATTTGTAAATATGTAATTTATAATTTTGCATACTTAAGTGGTAAGAGCATAGAGATCTAAAAACTACCTTGAATACGAGCATTATGTGTACGTACCTATGTTTCTGCAAAAGAAATAAATTTCAATTTCAATTTGAATTTGAATCCTCGAAGAGCAAAATCGCGCTTGGATCCGCTAATTCTTATTTATTAGTATGAAAAGGTATTGGAAAATAGTTACTTTAAAAAAATACATGTATATGTAGGTAATTTTTTATTTTATTTTATTTATTAACATTCACACAAGGTCTTCAGGTCCCAAACAAGGCAGAGCCTGTACTATGGTAACCTGATGACTGATATATATACTTATATACATATACACACCCAGACACAGGTCAAACAGACATGTTCATACACACAAATGTTTGACCTGTCCGGGAATCGAACCCGGGTCCAGCGGCTCAAAAGGCAGAGTACTACCAACTGCGCCAACCGGCCAGGCAGTGAGCCGGCCAGTATAATGTGAGTATATAAATAAAAGATAAAAACATATCATTATTTTATTTTTTTATGTTTAGTTGTTAAGGAGTAGAATCCTTTTGAAGCTGCCCAATTGACTCAGTGGACCTAGACAAGATGCATTGCTTCATAGCTATTCTCTTTCTCTAACCGCTAACGAAAGAAATATTTATATTTCAAAATATTAATAGAACACATAGATACATTTTAGACACTATTTTACAAGATGAATATTCGTTTTCGTTGATCTCGTGATTATCGCTTTGAAGTGTCAATCTCCCATACTTAAATTTTTAACCAACTTACAAAAAGGAGAAGGTTCTCAATTTAACCCGTATGTAGGTATTTTATATTTATTACTTGACAACTTTCGACTGGATGAACCGATTGTTATACTTTTGTTTTGTATTTGAAAGCTAGTTCTATCCGTGTGGTTCCAATTAAATTTCATCAAAATCGTTCATGAGGTTTTTGAGTTACGCTCCAATAACTGAAAAGTGTTACGTTTACTTTTGGATTACTTCAGGGTGAAGAAATCGGTGAACATATACAATGAGAAATGATCCCGTGAGTAGCAAAAGTCACTAAAAAGGTTAAAAAATAATCATTTCAAAGTCGGTTTTATTTTTTGGTACTTTTTCAAATGTCACCTCTCAGCGTTAACGCTTGTAGCATGTTATACTTTGTCTAGGGCATACTTTATCTTAATGATTCATCAGCATCATAAGTCAGAAATATTGTGAATCCACAGATTATATAAGCACTAATCTGTCACCAGGATTCACGCTATAGGTCTTTTGTTTGTTACTATTATTTGTTTATATTATATAACCAAGTAATTAATAATCACTTGGTTAATATTTAACCCCACCACCAGTCAGTATATTGCGATTTTCAATTGTTATAAATATAATAGCTTCAACGCAATTGCTAAAACATAAAGCGACTACCAAGAATGAAGAAATTCAGGACGGGGAAGTGAGTGGGCGCTTTCGTTCTAGAAGGTAGGTCCTAAAAATGTTTAATTTTAGTTGTAAAAATCGTCTGTAGGTTTTTATGTCCAGTAGAGGACGTCTGTATACTTACTACTTCCCTTATTGATATTCCGTAAGAACCAGAACGAACCCGCTTTTTTCAACTATCAAAAAATAAATAATTAAAAAAGTAAGCGCTATAAAGCGCATTTTTATCGTCCCGATTGCACCAACAGATAACTCTATGCAAATGCGCTGTAACAATATAAAGTGATGCTTTTAGCGTATCCAGTGTTAATTGTCGAAGCGGCTTGATTTCTTCGAGATTGCAAGCGATAACTCGTCCGAGCATAATATTGTATACCGACTAAAAGTCTAGATTTTACCTATCGACCAAGTAAACGTAAATGTGCTATATGGTAATGGTTAGTTTCATTTAAAGTGATGTTTTTATATAATATTAGTTGGATTATACATTAATATTCGATTATTATTATTGTATAGATCTAACGTTTACCAATATCTCACTTGATGGTCAGTGACGTTGTGGCCGAAGATAATATTATCACGCTAGACCTAGAATACTTACTGGCTTCTCAAGGACTGCTGTCTGAACACACTATGTGGTAAAATTTTCAAACTTGAGGGTGGTAGCTAGGGGGGCGGGTACCTAGGCCTAGGTTAATGCTTACGGGCACTCACCGTAAAGTGCAAATAAAATAAAGATTATAAAAGATGACATTTACAAAAGTATACGTAATTTGTGTGTTTAAATGTAATTTGGAATAAAAAATTAAAAATAACATTTTGAAAGAGGTACGTAACATTACCACTAATAAAGTAGAGCCTTATTATTTTCATTTTATCGTCACAGTATAACATTCGTATTATTAAAAGGAAAGTTTGTCTGTCGTTTGTATATTATTCTTTCACGCTGAAACTGGATTTTCATGAAATTTTGAATGAAGATAGCTTTATACCCTGCAATAACATATAGGATTATAATGCCGAAAATTGTATAGTTCCTCTGGAGGAAATTAGGTAACGGGAAAATCGTAGTCCCCGCCGGTAATACTGCGAGGTACAGCTAGCTTAATATAAATTATTTTTCAATTTTCAGTTATATATCTAGCTTATTCTTTAAACTAAACACAGCACCCTCGCTAAATTATAATCCAAGCGTCGGCGGTCTCGTCGACGTTAATATGACAGGCGCGGGTTAGACGCTGCCTCGGCTGGCGCGCTTCTTGCGAAGTTGTCTACTGTTCTGGGAAATATTACCAATTGTAGTCATTTCATTTTAAAAAGTTGAAAGCCAACTTGTTCTTTATAATGAATATTGATAACTTTGCATTTGATAAAAGATAGATAATGGAATATTTTTTGGCTATAATTGAGTATTCTGAGTAAACAAATACTTTACATATAGGTGGCTAATGAAATCATGCAAACGAGATGATAGCATCATTCCCCTTTGAATTACAATGGACATAATTTGATTTCCATTTCCATTCCATCTGAGCACAATCAAACGGACTTAACGAACGGCAATGCGTCATCCATAAATGGTAGACGTTCCAACTTGTCGCAGGAAGCGTTTTGCTTCCACATTCATAATAACGAGTGGAATTCACTGATGAATTCTGTGTTTCCGCATAAATTAAACTTGGGTGTCTTCAAGTCACGAGTGATGCTCCATCATAGACCACATTATCACTTGAGACAGTGATCACAACATCAGGTGATATAGGGGTCAAACGCTTCTAAATAAAAAGAATGCTATTTTGTTGAACCAAATATTTTCTGTATGAGCAATGCATGCTGATTGAATTGGTCGCAAAATTACTTACTATATTTTTACTGTGCATACCATCAAAGTGAGTCATTTTAATCCTTAACCTAAAAAGGCATTCGACGCATTCCAACCACTTAACTCAAGGACTGGATTTGTATGATATTGGTATCAGATTAAAGTATCGATTTATCAAAGCTGTACCGGTACGTTAGTTATTTTTATTGATATATAGGTACTTTATACATTTACTAGGCCGATGTTGCAGGCATGTTTGGGAATCAGTTATTTTACGATCAGCCATAACATTCGATGAATTCACAAACAATTCCTTTATTTTTCAAATATAATAGGCGTTGACCATTGTATGATTCAATGATAAGTGATGATTGTGGTCTGAGACATAGCTTACAAGCTTAGAAGTTTCATCATTTATTCCTTAGTTTATGGCCCTTTTTTTATTTTTTACCAATTATACCTATAGGTCCCATGCCATTTCGCGACTCTCGATAGTGCCCAATGGTGCTTTCAATAAAATTGTGAGACGATGATTTGTGTGCTATGAAGGTGGTAATCTTTTCTTGTAACTATAGCTACAAGATAAAGTACCTACTGTGGTTTCAATAAACTAATTTAATTTTTATAAAACAGTAATTAGAACCTAATTTAAATAAAATAAGCTTATTTAAAATAGACTTATTGCACTTTTAGGCTTTTGGTTTTATTTTACTATTTTGTAAGCATTAGGTAATTACTATGTATGGGATTTTATACTCAAGACAAACCTACTTTAGGTGTTTGAGTATTTTTATCATAATTTAAAGTATGTAAAATGTTAATAAATGAAAAAGATATATAAGACTTTCTACAATATTAAATAGAATAGAAAGATTTAATGAGCCTTATAACTGAGACTGTAAACTTGGTATGTGATGTTTACATAATATTATACGTTGCATATCTTAATTATGTACCTATTCTCATTCTGAGACATACTTCGTGCACGCTACATTATAGAACTTATTCTCTAGGGAGGGCGCTGTATGCTGCAAGACAGGTTATATGATTAGATAAATGCGACATGACAGATGTTAACGATACGAAGTATTTTGCTTCCACATTCACAGTGCGTACAGCTAGCGAGTGGAATTCATTGCCCAATATAGTCTGTGTTTCCACATAGATACAATCTGGGCATCTTCAAGTCACGAGTGAACAGGTATCTTCTAAGTAGGCGTGATCCATCGTTGACCGCAACATCACTTAACATCAGGTGAGATAGTAGTCAAACGCCTAGGTGAAAATAAAAACGAGATAGTACAAAAAATGTTTTTGTTGCATTGTAAGTTGAAATTTGTAACCACTTTTATTGAATCAATGAGTTTATAATAAAAGAGTTTATAATTATCTCTTTTTTCTCTTTTCTTCATTCTAGTTACTTACAATATATAAGTAGATATCAGCATAGACATTTATATATTTGTCTATGATATCAGAAACAAAAAAATTGTTAGCATATTTTAAAGAGAGTTTTCAAAATGCGCATCGCTCATTGTTGGGAGATACGGAGTCAGTACACTAAACAGAGCACATATAACGATAACGGCGAAACACTACCTCCTAAGCCTAAAAACTGTTACTGATTAAATATTATTAATCCACATAGTGCCAAAGATACCCTAATCCCCTACCTTTAAACAACCGTTAACAATTGGAACATTTCAAAGCGATGATGGTGGGAACGTCGGCTGTGAAATTGACGGACGCTGGTTCGATTCCGACCAACTGCTTGAGCAATGAAGGTAACACCGTTATCAAATTCCCAGCCTAGCTAGCTCAAGTTTGAAAAACTGACACCAAACACTTAATGTTTTCAGTCAGTCCTTGAGAGCAAGTAAGCTTTCTAAGTCTAGCTTGATAGCATCTCAGACCACATTGTCACTGACCATCAAGTGAGGTAGTGGTCAAACGCTAGATCTATACAGTATAAAAAACGTTAAAGATAAATCAGCGCAATGCCTGAATATTATTGCATAGATGACTACGACATGTTGATAAAATACCTATATAGCGTCGTAATCGATTGCTCGGTCTTGCCACTGATAAAATCGGCGTCTTGCTGTCTGCCATCACGTATGCTTCAGATACGCAATACGACAGCTGATAAAACATTATTTGATAGTGTGTTAGTGTCGTACCTATTCGCAGCTAAACTATCTATATCACAGAGACGGTTTTGTCTGTGTTACATATTTTAGAATATACTTTCCAGAATTTTTTTCTTTAGGAGGACAAAGAGCCAAGCATGTTGCCTTATTAAATAGTTTACTTACACACCGACTTCATCCTACCAAATTACCATGAATGAACGGTGAACAGGGCTTTCTATGTACAATTAAATCGTTTCATTCTATACCTATACAGTTGAGAGCTCAACCCTAAAACTTTAACCTTTTTGCTCCTCATTATTGCATACCAAACGTACAACTTTGTAAAAAAGATGAGAACCGTAAAAGTGATATTAAGAGGAGAGTGAATACTCTGTCTGAAATCTGGTGAATGAAGCATTATATTCCTTCATAAGCAGCCAGCAGGTCTCCAGAAAGGCACGCTTAGCTACGCATAGAGGAGTGTTAGTTCCAACACTAAAGTATGGTAGTGAAAGTTGGGTGTGGCGGGAAAAGCGTGAAAGCAGAATAAATGCTGTTAAAATGAGAGATCTGAGAAGTATGATTGGGGTGAAACTGAGTGACAGGGTATAGAATAGTGTGATAAGGGAATGTTGTGGTGCAAGCGAAGATGTAGTGACTAAGATTGGGTAAAGTATGTAAAGATGGTTTGGTCATCTAGAGAGAATGAACGAAAGGAGTTTAACTAAGCGTATTTATATACACAGGTGCGAAGAGAACGGTAGTGTTGGAAGAAGGCGAACGTTTCGTAATCAGATTGAGGAAGTTCTAAAGAAGGGCCAAGTCAACAGTACTCTAAACCGACTTTCTTGTATGAAATGTTTGATGTTCGTGGATGAAGCGAAAGAAGTGTGTCGGGATCGTAACATTTAGAGGGCTGTGGCCTACCCCTACGGGAAAAATGCTTGAATATAGTATATCGTAGACGAATATAATTATGTATACATGTATTTATTTCTTCAAACGAAAAATTTCGGTTCGTAATGCGATTTGAACCTACGACAACAGAATGCTGTACTGTCGCTTTGCCGTCTAAGCAAGTAATAGACATAGAGTACTTTTGGAAAAAGGATTCAGTTTTTTTAATTTTATTATTATTAGTAATTAAATAATCTGCCATCACGTATGCTTCAGATACGCAATACGACAGCTGATAAAACATTATTTGATAGTGTGTTAGTGTCGTACCTATTCGCAGCTAAACTATCTATATCACAGAGACGGTATTTTTGTCTGTGTTACATATCTTAGAATATACTTTCCAGAATTTTTTTCATCCAGGCAAGGGCTAGATGCGGGACGCTTCCAACCGGTTCTTGTGGAAATCAATGGGGGAGGCCTATGTCCAGCAGTGGACGTCCTATGGCTGAGATGATGATGATGAATAATCAAATAAAGTTTTGTACTTTATAACAAGTAAATTCTCAATTTTGGCGTGCAGTCGTTTTTAATTCTTTTTTAATATCTAAGATTTTTTTTATTAACCATGTACATAATGACAAGGAAGTATGAATATGTATGATCATGAATACTTTATCAAAACTAAATATATTATCAAAGCCATAGAATCATTGAAACAAAATTATCGCCAACGTTTATTTTCTATCTACTAGTACAATAAAATACCTATGCTTGAAAGAAATTGCAGAGTAATTAGCTAATGAACAGATAAGCGAGTAATTGTGTAGATGTTCGTAATCGGATAGTTTTTCCACTTTGCTGAACAATTGTTAATAATTATTATAGACTTGGCTCTGAGCAGATAATTATCAGATTTACATTTACTGCTTAGGTACGTTAGACTTGAGTTACTAAAGTATTTAAATTAAGTATTTTTTAAATTATGCAGCGATGATAGTTCAGCGGTGGGAGCGTCGGCTGTCAAACCGACGCACGCTCGCTGGTTCGATCCTCCTTATTTCACACTTTTGAGTGGTGAAGCTATTTCAGTGACCTTTGCTACTCACTTGATCAATTATTATTGTGTATGTGCATCGATGTTTTCAACCACAACTATAATATCGTCCAGGTATGTAAAGCAGTTATTGGAGTGTAACTCAAAAATCGCTTGTCCAGTTTTGATGAAATTTAAATGAGACCACCACGGAAGTATCAAAGTATAAGTATCAAAATCGGTTCATAAACGACGAACTTATCCATAAAAAAAACATATAAACGGTCGAATTGAGCAACCTCTTTTTTGAAGTCGGTTAAAAAACATATAGCAAGTTCTGTTTTTGATTTCTTAATCTATATATTTCAGTATGAGATTGGATAAATTATTCTAAAAAAACTAGCGTGCATAAATCTATGTCATAAGTAAAGGCCATTACAATTTCTAGGCTAAAGTGAATTAACTACTTAACTAAAAAATAACTCGATCCATACATTAAACTCAAAGCGGTACGCATAAATTCTCAACCCCTATTCAGCGATAAACTAAACAGAAACAAAAGCGATAACCCGGAATTCTTATATACAACCTAGTTAGAAAACATCATGAGTAATAGAAATTGCCTGAAAAAATTCCTTTTTCACCCTTCTACAGCCTACTCGGTGTTTGTTCGCGTGCAGAGGCTCGCGTGCCACCTCCGGTTTCCATACCGAGGGTTAATTAATATTTATTAATTTAATTACTACCCTATTACTATGTGTCGAGTGCCGACGACATAATGCGAAAGAATTTCGTACTTCCGTATATAGTTTTATAATTATTAGTCTAGGTTTTGACCACTGTCTGATTTAATGATAGGCCTAGAGAAAGGCTACGTCTGATAGGTCACGCTTTTACCATAGCAGACTATTGTTGACGGATAAAGACACTTTATTACCACCTTCAATAAAGTCCAGTTGTAAAGCCGCGGTCAATTTGACGAGCGATGGTTCGATCCTCGCCTCCGGTCTGAGTTTCGGTGTTGGTTAATCAATGACATGGCTGCGGGTACTTGACTACATATCTCTTTGTAAACACTGAGGAAGCACACAGAGTATGCAGGCAAATGTGTTTGAGAGTCAGTCAACATTCTAGGACTGGCGTGCTTTCTACCTTCGACACTATCGTCACTGACCTTGTTGGACATATGCCTCCCCCATATAGGCGGGGATTTGTCAATACTCGCCACGCTTGGCAGGCGGGTCAGCGAGCGCAGTATGATTTCCAATACTCAGAAAGCCCTGCTGCCCACCTTCTGGTACGTGGTCCCTTAGCCCACTCTTACGTCACCCACGGGAAGAGATGGGGGGAGGAGGGGGATGAGTACTATTCTAGGCCAGTACCACCACGGCCAAGTATGTCCTCCATCAAAAAACCAATATTTCAACAGCTTTGCTTACACGGAATAGAAAACCACTGCATAACAAAGTAATAGAACGCAAAATATATGTGACTTTTTTTCCATTCTGTACATATAATTAAGGCTCTTGGTATATTGACCCCGAGGTATCGTATAAGATTTTATTGTTGATAAAAGTCTATAAAAAGTTGTCCTCGACGTCCTTTAAGAGCTATTGAACTTGTCAATGACTAATATTGCATTTTGTTTACGTCAAATTGTTATGTTATTTATCGAATTATGGATCTAGGGATATTTTTTTTATTCTCTATAGATTAGCGTTTGCCCACTATCTCACTTGATGGTCAGAGAAGATAGGATCGAAGATGTAATCATGCGACACCTATAATGTTTACTGGCTCTCAAGGACTGCTTCCTGAGCATACCTACTCTGTGTTTGGTGACAGTTTTTCAAACTTGAGAGTGGTAACTAGCCATGCAGGTACTCAAAGGTATCCGACCACCATCCTGGGAATTTTATAAAGATCCTACCTTCACCGGAAGCTAAGCCGTTGTTGGGGATCGAACCAGTGTCCGTCAGCTTGACAGCTGACGCTCCCACCGCTGAGCTATCATCGCTTCAATTGTGCTGAGCTATGAAATCAAAAGGAGCGCGTGATTCCTGCATCATTCCATAAACATATGAATGTTTTTGACGAAATTATTTATTTTGACAATAGCTAGTGTAGTGTAGTACTTTATTTTATTTTATTAAACGCCTTTGTTTAAAGTAAAGAACAACATTTAACTAAGTTTTAGTAGAACAACTAAAATAACACAATAAGACTTTGTTATTTGTTTATTACTGGTACTCTACCTATTTTTCATAAGAGGACGATGGCAACTCCGTCTCAGTTTCACACTACTGCTATGCAGGTACCTGTGTACCTATATACTATCATGCTTTTAGTTTTAATTAACATTATTAATACTGCATAAGAATTGGTACTTTTTTGGCTAAGTTAATCAAATTTATAATGATGTATTAATTAATTAAGACATTTTTTCTGATCAGGAAACCAAACGTCTGCGGTCGCCCTAATATGAAAAACTATAAGTAAAATGGATGCAAATGTATTATGATATGACCAATAACTTTATAATACCTACACGTTGCATACAACTTCTAAGGCTGTATTTAGTCACACAGTTCTAATTACAGTTGAACTCAAATAATATGTCTATTGTGAATATCTTGGGAGTCAGGATAAACCCACAAGAAAATATATATATTTAAATGTAAAATAAAACGAGAAAATGATTACTTTTACTCGTCGAAAAACCGGAAAAACTGGACCGGAACTGGTTTCCGATGAAAAACAATGGAAAATTCTTTAAACGTGGTACGACTTAGCAGTATATGTATGAAATAAGCATCAATTGGTGACATAATTTACTTGATGTCAGCGATATCAGATAAGCTATATCATGCTATTTGCAAAATCGGGACGTTCTTGAGTCTGAACAAGTACAATTTTGACTCTAACATATTAGCATAAGCGTACTTAGCTAATTTAGCTGCCATTGCTGAAATATATGCTTTTTTAAATTGATGTTAGCTCCCCCTCGCTAACCAATACGACGTCGCCTAGTAGCACTCATGGTAGATTTCAAGCTAATTTCCATAATTCGTTCTTTTGTTTGTGGCAGATGAAAGGTATTTTTGCTGACGTACCTCTACGAATTGCGGAACTGTAATACACTTTAATACGAACTTTTTTGACCAACAATAATCAAATCCCAAATCTTTTACATATCTGTGTATCTTTTAGAAATAACTATACAATTGATCAAAATCCATATCAGAGACTTCAGAACCGTTATTCTCGTGTGATAAAAAACAAGCTAATTTTAGACTGCATAACCCTGTCATATTTCACGCAGAACATATAAAAATAAATTTTAAATTCGCAAAAATATTTGATATCATAACTGTATAACACATTGATATAAATAATATAAGATGACACTAACAACTGAAATAAACATGTCGCTTCTACAGAATTCGCATTTACTGCATCTGGTGACATTTTCAAAAGAATCAACATAATCGATGGGATTTCCGCTTCCACGGTTCGAATTATAAAGAAAACAATTATGGGAGCAAATCTGAAAATACTGGTATCGTTAATATGCTATAAAAACCCCATTAAACACAGCTCGAGAACTTGTTCTGGGCTTGTTCGAGACTTCAAGGTCGTGTTCAGGTTTCTGGTACGTTCATGTTGTGACACGTTTCAAGGCATGTAGGTATGATGTAGATAAACTTGCCTTCCGTAATATCTAGGTTCTATTTATCTAAGTCGACATAAAACTGCTTGCTTGGCAGAAATATTATGTTGGTTTTATCTTCCTTATTATACGCAGTAAGAAGAAGATAACAAGCAGTTTTTTAAAACTATAAATTCGTGTTTGATCACTGTTTCCCTAAATTTTAAGTGATAACGCGGTCGTAAATTTCCTGTTGCTTTCATCGGAAGCCTATCCCTTTAGTGCGAATCAAACCAGCATCCGTAAGTTTGACAGCCGACCTTCCCACCGCGGACCTATCATCGCTTCAAAATCTTAAATGGTCTTCCTGTTTTATAAAATTTATTTGGCTGGCAGTGTCTGTAATGTATGAAATAAGCCCATAGTAACTTATTTGTTATAATGTATGACATTTGTATTTCTTGTATTTGTATTTCTTGTATTTGTATTTCTTGTATTATCACTGAGATACTACAAAGTGCTTCAGTGACTAATACAGAGATTCCAATGAACAGATGATCTATAAAATTTGCAGGAGGAAATAAGATGTAAGCCGCTTTCAACAGGTTTTCGTGATGATAAATGGGGTAGCTGTATGTATAACTATGGACATGACTGTACCTAATACGAGTAATTATGATGAAATTTTGAAGGTCAACCTTCAAGCATATTTCAGTTGTAATTTCTTACCTACAAAAATGTGTCAACAACTGTTCATTTTACATTCGCATGTACGCGTGGAAAACTCGTATCACATCGTACGGCCTTTGCAATTGTTTCCTTATGTGCAGAATTTTAATTGGCCCGGCCTTCCGTGTACGAAGATGTACCTCGGCATTGCGCTAAAAATAACGTACATCATATTTTGCGAGGAGTTTCAAAGGACATCGGCGGTTTTGAAGGATGTCAGGAAGCGTTTAGAGGTTGGTTTGTTTAATTAGGTCATGTCTCAAATTTGTTCAAAAATGGGTTAACCCATGTATGGAACTCATCGATCTAATTATTTTTCCTATATACTGCACACATAGCTAAATACAAAGAATGACGGCAGACGTACCGGCTATCATTACCTACCCATTATAGAATATTACTACATGTCGGTTCTCATTTGCGGTACAAGCACGAATCACCAAATGGCAATAGAGATGATCTTCATTCATTGAGATTCGTTGGATGAAAGCAATGGAGATGAAATGACATTTTCTAATGGGCAAAATTCCCCGGGAAAATCGCAGGTCAGAAAAGCATTTGTATTGTGTTCCTAGTTTTGCAACTACGCTTCCGGATTATATCCGCAGTAATAAAATCATAGCTAATTCAGTTTTCACATCAGGCTTAAGTTTTCGTCGAGGGTAACACCGTTTCCTAGTGCCGTAGTGATAGGGTACTTTCTAGAGACCGCCAGTCTCTTTATTGCACTCAGTTTTTAAACCTGTCACCCTGACATAGTCTCGTGGTATTGTGACTTTTACCATACAGTCATTTACTATTTAATGGGGTAGTGGTCAAATGCAAGGTCTTCCTCTCAGACGAGTATTGGTCATAATACCATGGCCATCATTAAAAAAAGTGTAAAATTTAAAAGAGACTAATAACGCTTATTTTAAGACTAAGATTACGATTAGACCGCGTGTAACACATCAACCAGGATGAAGATCGTTCCTGTCCTCCTTCCTGTCTTCCAAAATATGGATGATAAAATGTCACTAGCAAACACCCATCGAAGTTGTCACCGCAGAGTAAGTTGTTTTATTCGACTACATGACGATATCAGTGGATTGGAATAAAATCTTAGCATGTCACACAATCAATAGTAAGGACATTAGTAAGGTAGGAGTAGGCAAGTAAGGACATTCCTTACTATCGATTGTGTGTAACGAATAAGGGGATAGCATCCATTTGTTCGCGGAGAGGAAAAATATATGTCTCTATACTTACTTACTACAAAAAAAAATACTTAAATAATTTTCGGCTAATAAATAAATGGTAAATACAGGATTTAACAAGTGACTACACACAAGGCCACTCTGAAGCCCTTTTGGATTTCGGAGAAAATGATTGAAATATGTTTGCGAATTGTTTGGCCTTCTACTGCAACATGCGGACAGTAAAACGTACCTATAAATATAGATAGAGACGCGCATGATCGTACAAATAAAATAAGGCGCACGCGCGGAGTGCCATGACCTGGCCCAATGCTACGTGTCCATGTGCACGATCACACACACATAGGTACACATATTCACTACGGACACTAACGCAAGAACCAAATCACTTGCGAATCCAAAGCAACATTGGGCATATTGAAGCAAATAAAACTCTATCTTGAACACATTGAACAGGGTTATTTTTGGCATGCACGGCTATCGCCAATGTTTGTACAGACATATTGTAAAATCGTATCATTACATGCACACACGTGTGCGGTGTGTTTGTGGGCAATGCATGCACGCGCGCTGAAGGCTTGTTTACATCAACACAAGTAAAGGTGTAAGTACAGGATTACCTGAATTTGATACTTTAACGTTTTGTAAACGTTTCATTAAACATCTATGTTGGTTATTCATTTTACGATCATGTAATTTTAAAGTGTACCTGTTGTCCTTATTATTAAATAATTATGTTATTTAATACATGTTTCGAGCGAAATTAGTCCGTAGGAAGTAATTGTAATAAAAGGAGTATTTTATTTAAACGAGCATTATAAAAAAGTGCAAAGGTTATGTAATTAAATTTTTTTTTTATTTAATGAAATTTTCGTAATCATCGTTGTGTTTTTGACGAAAATTATTATTTCATTAGGCCTTCGAACGTAGTGTAGAATGTGAATAGTGGAATGAATGGGTAAATTCTTAGCAGCCGACATTCTATTCCTTCAATGTTGCCTCTACCCATCACCTGATACATAGAAAGAAAGAAAGACGAAATAAAATAGCTTTATTTCCATGAAATGACAGCAATACATACATTTAAATTGACACCAAAAAAATATATTAGGTAATGTTGCCCGATGTCAGGAATGAGTTACGATTCAGCACACACTAGGGTGTACCCCTAGCACTGATTTTCAGTCGACACTCATTTCTGACATCTTGAACGCACAAGTGACTACTCCTCAGTGTGTAACACAATGCAAGTAAAAGATAAGACAAAATACTTAAAATAAAAGTCTTACACAGAAAACATATTAAAATAAAAAAATATCACACTTTACAACGAATAGATATCAAAATTTGAAATAAAAAAATGATGGTGACCGGTGTGTCTACTTTATAAGAGTCCAGCGAATAAAAAACACAATAATAGTGGTTTGTGGCAAATACTACAATATTTGGTCTGTGGTGTGTAAGGTTAACATGATATTTGCCACGTACGCATATAAAAAATTTGCATGTCACGCCACGTCTTGACGCCAATGTTCTTTCCGAAACGGTCAGTTAAAACATTATGACAACAGGCACCAAGATATCGGACTATGATAATAATACCATGACCCGGACGCAAAGGTAAGTAATTAATGGAACTTAGCTATACGTAGACATTCTTCTTATGAGCAAATTATGTAGGATTTCGGAAGGCGGCTAACTCGGTGAGCTATTGTTATTGTTGAACAAACGTGATATAATCGTAGATTGAACTAGGTACCTACTTAGGTGTTTGTTAAGGTTAGCCACTATTATAAATATCATTAAATTATAAATGTATAAAACACGGGAGTTACTCACGTAATAAGTCAGAGGGTTCCGACTATAGTTTCAACCACATTCGGTGGTCTTTTTCAAGGAGAATACGGGGCGCTCGCGGACGCGGTCGCGATTCGCCTAGTACTGCGCCTTATTACGTGAGTAACTCCCGTGTTTTATACATTTATAATGTGTCAAAACCACGTCAGTTTTAATAACATCATTAAATTATTACACTGTATTTTTTACACACTAATTATATCAATTTTTGACATAAATTACATACTAAAAATATTGTGTATGTTTATAGTTATAAACTGTTGAAATAACATAGCATAAAGCGTAGTTTATATATAAATAGACAACAACATAATAAACAATAGTTCATATAACAATAGGTACTTTCTCATATTGTTATCTTCATATCGTCCGCTACTGATTTTGGGAAAAACCTATAAAGTGTTTTTTCCCATGATCAGTAGCGGGATAATAAAGTAATACTAGTAATCATCAGAGTGCGTATTACTAGCATTACTACTGTACTAACTTTTTTTCGTCGAAAACACTCAGCTTTAACATATTAAAAAAACACATACGCGGGTCGTCAACACAAACGATCAAAAAGATTCGGTTGTGCTATACGTTGCACACTGCAGCAACTCACGCGCGTTATTAACATGTGTGCGTGAATGTTTACAGATAATAAATATTCGCGAGTATTCAACTCTTGCGCACTATATATTTGTTAGGTATATTACTATATTTGCAAAATGCACTAGCAGTAAGGATGTGATCTAAAAACTCTCGTTTGACCTTGACAGACGCAATGTAAACTTCTCTTAAGTTGAAACTTTTTTAATCATCATTTTTATCATTTCAGGCATAAGATGTTTACGGAGATACGCCTCGCCTATCAAATTCCACGTGGACAGGTCGGAAGCATCCCGCATCCAGATTCTTCCTGCTATCTGGGTTACATCGTCTGTCTGCCTTGTCGGTGGGCATCCTATGGTGCGCTAGCCTGTCTGTGGTCTCCACTCCATTACTACTCCGCTCGGCTATGACGGTGACTTTAGGTCTTTCTACGTATCTTCTCAATTCGTATTCAGATCTCAAAGAGAATCCCCGAGCATCGATCCTTCTCAATAGTTCATTGTGCGAACTTAAGATTGCCTATAAGTAAGGTCCGTAATAAAATTCTTTTAATTATATGACATGTAATTTAAATTATGTTCTTCTCTCTGTAGGTACCTAAGTATCATGCGTATTTCTTTGCAGAAGTCAGAGTGAAATTTTTATTTGATAATTAATGATCACGATCATTATGTTGAGGCGTATGTCCAGCAGGGGACTTTCTGAGGCTGAGATGATGATGATAATGATTACAAGCAGCTGAATATATCGTAGGTATTGTAAAATACTTTTATAGAATATGGACGTTACCGGAAATGGCCTACAGTTAACAGAGTTAGCAATGAAACCTCTAAAAAGTATTTTAATTGTAAGAAGGCAAAAAAAATCTTGTGTTAGCAAGGTATTTTATAATTGCGTAAAAAGGGCGTTAGGAAATTGATAATACGTTGACAAAACAGTTTATAAAACTGAATGGTGTAAAAAAATAATAATATTCAATTAAAGTTATATAACTGCGAACTGCCGAACCGAACTGCGGTTGTGCGAACTATAGCTTGAGAAGCATAGATATGATAAAGCGATGATAAGTAACGGTAGCGGTATGTTTTCCATATCGTATACGCGCTGTAAAAAGTTATGGGCTACCAAAAAACATGACAAAAATATGGAAAAAGTAAAGTAAACAACTTTTATTTTATTTATTACTGATGCAGATGGTGAGAAAAAATACTTTTAGCATGAGCAACGTATCGTAACTATTATAATACCTATAAAGTAAATCACAACATCCCTTCTAAAAGTATGAAATGCTTGAACGCCCATACTGTTGTCAATATCATAGTGATATTTGTTTGGTAGAGTCTTTGGCCGCGCTTACCTCGGTTTTCATTTAGCCAGATCGTGTTAGGGTCATTCTTGTTCCTTTTTTATTTTATAGATAGGAAGGCAGGCAGACGTAGGGCATGAAGTGATGATTAATGTTAGAGGATGTTACATTACTCGGCGTTTATCTGTTTACTGACTAGTGATTTGTCCGGAACTGGAAATCTAAATAAGACTTTGAAGCGATGATAGCTCAGCGGTGGGAGCGTCGGCTCTCAATCTGACGCTGATCCCCGTCAACGGCTTGAGCTTCCGATGAAGGTAACACCGTTATCAAATTTCTAGCATGGTGGTCGGGTACTTTCGAGTACTCGCCTGGCCAGCTACCGCCCTCAAGTTTTAAAAACTGTCATTGCACCAAATACACATAGTGTGTTCAGGCGGCAGTCCTTAAAAGGCAGTAAACATTATAGATCTAGTGTCATTACATCTTCGAGCACATCGTCACTAACCATCACGTGAGATAGTGGTCAAACACTAGAACTGTAAAGCATACAAAAATGTACATAATCTACGGAGTAAAGCTTTTCCAACGTGTCCTGTTCTCAAAATCCTCTATTCGGCTTTTTGATATCGTCTAATACTCATGTGCAAGGCCGTACATATATTTTGTAATTGGATACATCTCATCATCATCATTATCATCATCATGTCAGCCATAAGCCGTCTACTATCTGACATAGGCCTCCCCCATCAAGGACCGGTTAGAAGCGACATGCATCCAGCCCCTTCCTGCCATCTTGGTCAGAGAATTCGATACATCTACCAAAACTATAATTTGAGGTTTGTGTTGAAGGATATAAAATATCCAAAATTTATTTGTTTATAGTTAATATAGTTGTATTTTGTAACCCATGCTTAGGTATCGTAAGCAGTTCCTATGGCGTAAAGATGTAGAGAATATGTTGTATCCTGGAAATATACATAAATGATTTAATAATAAACATTAGATGATACGCATTATTATATGTTAAAATTATTTTATAGGTACATTCTAGTATACTACAATAATCTTGTGCATGGAGGAGACAAAAGTCCAACTGTGGACATCCTATGGCTGTGATGATGATGAAACCTCTAGAAAGTTTACTGTGCACTAGTTGATTCACTTATGACTTATATGCTAAGTTATTTCAGATTAAGAATACAGGCTACATCAGAAAAAAGTTATGAGCCCGTAGGTCATCTGCAAAGTAGTTTTGTAATATTAACACGTAAATCATATTAATCATATTATTATATCATCATGTTAATCATAAATCAACACGCATCAGGATTTGTCCCGCCCCTTCAGCCTGTAAACGGCCACGAGCGTGTGTAATATCATCGGCACCTCTGAAACCCTTAATCGGAAATTGTTGCGAGTACTACCTTTATGCTAAACAATTGAAACACTGGCATAGATTCCCTTCCATACTAAGTACCTATGTTCTTTAGTCCTTACCCACTTAACTCGACACGTGCACTCCATAACAGTAAAAACAACTATCTAAATAAAGACACAAACGGATTCTTTGGAAGGATCACATTTTCCAACATTTGATGCGTCAGAGAAGCAATGCGGAAACTTCTAGTTCCTTCATCGTGCTCGCACAGGGAATGAGTAATATCGTTTTTCTACGCTCTTGGATCTAATTCAAGATTGTTTTACGGTGGATTAATATTTTCTGGCTAATTATTTCATTTGCTGAGCGATGACGTTTTTGTTTTACAATAACTAATTATGACTATATAAAACACTGGAATTACTCACGTTTAATCAATTTTAATAAATAAAGTAAATTAAGGAGTTCCGGCTATAGTTTCGATCACATTCGGTGTTTTTTTTCAAGAAGAATACGGAGCGTTCGCGGTCGCGGAGTACTTCCAGTGTTTTATACATTTATAATGTGTCAAAACCACGTCACTTTTAATAACAAAATAACTAAAAAAATAACGTTTTTTTAACTGTATTGGGGCGTATAATAGTACATATTCCATTTAGTAGCAGAGCTCTGTAGTTTCACCTGTACACGCTACTACAGTTTTCCCGCCACATCAGTCATCCCACGGGAACCATACTTTTTACCAAAATAATGTCCTTCTCCAAGGTCTCACCAGATAGGTGAGACCTTGGAGAAGGACATTATTTATTTTACTATACTAAAAAATTGTAATAGACACATTTATAGTATTATTAGGTTAGGTATACCAGAGGGACCATCTGTTACGAGAAGAACAGCGAATGGGCAACACCATTTCTATACGAGATAATATTATGATATTATTTCACAAGTGCCATTATCAACATCGTCATCATTATCATCTCAGCCATAAGAAGTCCACTGCTAGATATATGCCTCCCCCATTGATTTCCACGAGGATAGGTTGGAAGCGGCCTGCATATAGCCCTTCTCTGCGATCTTAGTCAGGTTGTCTGTCCACATTGTACTTTCACAAATGTACAGAACATTTTACTTTTAATATGCTTTAGTTACTGTATCTACCGCAATCTGATGTAAATAAATAAACAATATAATAAAAAATAAATAAATAATAATCCATACTAAAAGTATGACAAAAATCTTGTCCAAATTTATACTGTACCTAGTTGTAACTTTTTCTTTTTTATATTGATGCTTGATGCTTCATTAGCTTATGGATAGCTACTCGTAAGATCACATTACATTCCCGCTGCTGGATTACGAGCCTCCTCATCAAACCTAAAATGATTATCCATGATCATTGATCACTATATTTCATCGCTACGAATATATTTATTTATTATTTTTATTTTATTTATTTTTTAACATTCACTCAAGGTCTTCAGGTCCCAAACTAGGCAGAGCCTGTGCTATGGTAACCTGATGACCGATATATATACTTATATACACACCCAGACACAGGGTATATATAGGGGCTAGTGATGGGGTTGGCAGGCTATGGTAGGTACAGCTGTTTTGTCGATAGGCATAGTGTTGTGGAACGCGGGGGTAGTAACTCAGTAGGATTTCTCCACTGCATCACGCTTGTCCACGTGTGAGTTCAGTCAAACAGTGACATAAGTCTCGACAACCTGACATGACAACAGATTCAACTACAGATCACGCGACTGGGATGGCTAAGTTGAATTCAGCACAAGTTTCACTACGACCACTTATCAACACGTCAACAGGCAAGTCTCTTCAAAATCAAAATATATATAAATATCAAGTCCGTTGAACCAGACATTAATAATGCTTCTGGAAACCAAAACTCTGCCACCAGTGTATAGAATTGTAAGCTAGAGTGTCGGCGAATATAGCCAATTTGCGCAGTATCTCGGAGGTCTTGTTTCTTCTTTTGTAATCTCATATCTTACTACATCTTTAAACAGTAGATCAGATTTGAATATTTTTAATTAAATATTTTTTTTAATGTACCTAATCATTATATATTTATTTCTAGCGATTTTGCAGGCACCGAACGAGTCTCCTAAAGAATGCAGCCTGAACACACTACGTGTTTGGTGACAATTTTTCAAACTTGAGGGTACTAGCTAGCCAGGTGGGTACACGAAAGTATCCTACCACGATCGAACCTGTCTCCGTCAGTTTGACAGCCGACGCTCCTTCTGCTGAGCTATCATCGCTTCAACAGTCACATAGTCACAAAACCGTGAAATTCCGGCTCCCGGGTAATGAAGTCAACCTGCGGATTGTTATCCTAAGAAAACAACTGCAACGGCTCAGTGATATATGAAGCACGGATGCGCTTCGTTGAAAATGCTACTAGCGGGCACCCATCCAAAGTAAGAACTTGCAGTAGGTTGGCTAACCGTAACGCTGTTAATAGCGGAGTTGATCGATTCATCTCCGCTATTAACATTTTAACTAAGGGCTTATTTTTTTCTAGCTGCGCTTCGCGGTTTTACCCACCTGAACTACAGTTTTTCCACTGTCTCAATTATCCCACGAGATATACTGTTCTCAGGATAAAAATAGTGTACGTGCGAAGCCACCTATCTTCATTCCAAATATCATGCAAATCCGTTCAGCCGTTTCAGCGTGGACTAACAAACATACAAATACACAATCTTTTGCCTATATTTGCCTCTATAATATTAGTGTGATTAAATAAATTTTAGGTGGAATTTCACCGGGTCACCTAGCGATTAACATAAAAATCATTGAAATCCAAGAACCAGCAGTAGAACTCGAACACGAACACGTTATACGTACTGGAAAATTAATCTCCGACCAGTTTTTAAATAATTCGCTTCTTCTGAGAGTTATAATCGCGACAGGTGGCGGGCGCGAGCCTCAGTAAGTAAATAAAAACAACCGCAGAAAAAAACATGACATGTGCCCTTACTGTCCATAGTGCTTGCACCCGACGTGTCGTATGAGTAATCCCACTGTAGGTATTTGACCGAGTTTACTCGTTCGCCTTATTGTCTGTTAAGTATAAACGTGAATTACTACAAATAGGCCTCAGTTTACGTTGGAGCGTGTGTATGTAGTGCCTAATGGTGATGTGTGGATGTTGGGTTTTGATGATTTTCCCGAACTTGTTGAGTCACAGTATAATAAAAAGTTTTATGTCATTTATACGAGATGTGAACACCGACGGCCACCGTCAAGGTGGACAGACGACCTGAAAAAGATCGCAGACAAGGGCTGGATGCGGGCTGCTTCCAACCGTTTTTATGTGTGAAATTCAATAGGGTACGGCTATGGATAAGGCTATGGCTAAGATGATGATGTATTGTGAATACCGATAGGCCTGCTAAGGGCAGATATTGTAAAAATATTACATTTAGGTAAAATTTTTTGTATCGTAAAGGTTACTTCTTCACCGAACCTATCTCGATGGCAATAATAGTGCAAGAAAAAGTATACCATACAATTTAGAACATTTTTACCATTAGAGAGAGGTTAGATATAGTATCTAGTAATCCACTAGCCGTCTGAATTGTGCTCAGTGCTATTAGGTGTAGCTTAGATGGCAAAGTGACAAGACGGTATTCTGTGGTCGAGGGTTCAAATCCCAATAGTTTTCCCGAATTTCACCCTCAACATTTGAATGTAAGTTCCACGTAAAATGATGATAATGCAATCAGCTATAAAAACTCTTTTTACTGTAATAGTTAACTCCATGTTATTTCATACCTTCTCCAGGTGATGAATTCCTAAGGCTGTGCTGTTCATCAAAATTTAAAACGTCTGATTATCAATTTAACCGTCGGTCAAACAGTTTTTACCATACAGTTAAACCTTTGAGTATACAGCCTCCGTTGGTTATTTTATTTGAGAGTTAAACTGTTTGACCGGCAGATAAATTGATAATCAGCCGTTTAAATTTTGGTGAACTCCACCATAATTAGTAACAGTGGGCGGTTTTAACTAAATTACATTTTAGATAAAATATGTTCACAAAATCTATTGCTCGCATGGAGCTTATTCGTCGAAATTGGAGTCCATTTACAAAGATATAAGAAAGGGACTCAAAAAACATTTCGCCTTTTTTGGTAAATAGAATTTATTCTGTGAGTTCATGACAATGTCGATCTACAGAATGTAGATAATACTTGTTTAGTAATTACATTCTTTGCGGTGATCAAAATGTAAAAATCGCAATTTTCATACCATTTATACGCTGTGATTAATTATAACTTAATGTTTCTAAGATTATCTTATTAAACGGTTCATGAAGTAACAATAAAATTAACGCTATAAAGTAACACGAAGGCTCAAAGTTTATCATTAATAATAAAATATATTACATGTATTATAAAACAATACGGATTTCTAATAATTGTAATAGATTGGAATAAAACAACTTATCTGGAAATGGTAAGCACAGCTGCGTTTTGTGACTCAGACCACAGACTAGAGCAATGACCATAGACGTTCATATTCTTTGTAAAGTGGCGAATTTTTTTTTTCCACACACTCACACCCGCACTAGGATACCCTGTGTCGCGGGAGGCATAGACAGTCACAACCACAATACACAAACATCCAAGACCCGAAAACAAACATCTTTGCTCATCACAGAAATGTTTGCCCCAGCCGGGATTCGAACCCGAGGTCGCGGTTCCAAAGTCAGTGTCGCTGATCACTGAGCCACGACGACCGTCAAGTGCCCTGGCACCCACGACAGCCAGGGTCCACTACCGAATAAAACCCACACGGTGTCCGTCCTACCGCTACAACGGAGGGCGCGCGGGGTGGATGGCGATAGCAATACCGCGCCCCCACCACTGCCGTCCGTTTCTGGACTCCTGCAGGGGGAGGATGACCCTCCCCTTGCGACCGTGCCTGGACCAAAAGCACGGCCGAACCACCCCGGGGCCACACAGGGCAATGAAAGTCAGACTGCATTTTCCCCACGTAATAAAAGGGTATTTTGTCACAGGTTTTAGTTTTCATGCCTTGAGTGAAATCTGATAGATAACAAAGTAAATTTATTGCTTATTTTAGCTGTACGGAAAATGCCTAGCACACTCTACACTTATTGAGTATCACTTCTTCACTCATAATCTTTGCCATGCTTTGATCACGCCGAACAGCGTCCATACTCGGAACTGTACATAGCAGTCGTAATCGACAACTAATAGTAATAAAAACAACCTTTTGAGGCAAATTGAGTGTATTTATTTTATTACCATTCAGCCACTAAAGTTGAATTATTAAACAGATTATAAAACAGTATAGGTTTAGTATAGTTTTAATTTAACTGTTGTTTTCGTTATATTTGCATAATTAATATTCACACAAATATGCAATGGTAGATTGTTATTGTAACACTAGTTGCGCCCCGTAGTTTCAACCGCGTGGACTACGGTTTTGCGTAGCCTCGGTTGTCCTACGTACTAGTGATGATGATGATGATGATGATGATGATGACGTACTAGTAACTAGTCACTAGCATGCATTTGTCACTTAATTTTCAAGCCCCGATGCAAAATAGGGGTGTTATAAGTTTGACTGTGTGTCTGTGTGTCTGCCATGGCAATGTAATCCTGAACAAATGGACCAGATGCGGTTTTTTTGTTTGAAAGTTGACGTTATTGAAATTGTGCTTAGGTACAATTTATGAAGATCTGTTCAGGCTTGTCAATGCTTTCCAGTCTTTTTGTTAGTTGCGATTGGGATCTTAGACGCATAATGGATATTTACTTTACCTACTTTCAAACGTATGTGTCGGTAGTAAGTTGTGGATGTATTGTTTAATGTAGAAACAGATAAGTTTTTTTTAAATTGTATTAACTAAAATGATTGTGTATTACAGATTCGATCGAGAATCTTTTGGAGATAATAAAACAACTTGTCGAAGTCGGTACCAGGCGCACAATATTTTGATAATAGTTACTTTGAACTATCACAGTACCGACTTCAACAAGTTATTTCACACTTTTAAGTGTTGAATTCTAATTTTTAATTCTTTTTTTTATATTTATACATAAATATGTGCCCCCAAATTTCATTTAGCATGGCTTTCCTTATTACTAATTTAAGTAAAGCCAAAACATTCATATAATTTCTTATTTCAATTCATTCTTACTAGATTGGGACTTAGTGCATCTAGGCTCACCTTGTCAATTACAACTGTACATGTGTGCTTGAGTTACGTAACAGGGCGCACCTTTCACCGGCTGATTTTTGAAACGTATTTGAGCACGAGCTTTGATAGAGCCAGCACAGATTATGGAGTAAGTCGTATGAGACACTGTGTCATGCACAGTGGATCGGGCAGTTTATTGGACAAATTTGTAAGAACATGAAAATTTATGATACATTAGGTTTACACATAATTAGGTATTAAATGAGTTATTTTAAGATGTAGAACGCATAGTTTATAGACACTTGTTAAGTAAAAAATATTATGAATATTCATATTTTTATATTTATTATGCAATATAGGGGATAATAGGGGTCAAAAGTTAACGATTATTTCATTATTATATTATCGTTACCCCAAGCCTGTGTTCTTCAAAACTGATTTGGTTATTTTTTTATTTAACAAAATAAGTGATTTTCAAAACAGTAATTTTTGACCTAAATCGGTTCAGGAGATTTTATTTCAAGCACCTGTAAATGAAAATGAGGTGTAATAGTTTGCGTTTTACGCGCTTCTTTAAACAACACATAATGTTCTTTATTGTTTATTAGTACTAGTAAACTACATTACAGTATTATTTTACCTTCGTGTCTAGTTTGTTTTAAATAATCAAATGAGGTTAATATGAGTAACTTCGATGTAACAATGAAAATGCACTACCGGTAGTATCGAGAAGACTCAGCATGATTTCTATATATTTACATAAATTGTTTTCACAAAAAGTACTTTGACGATCGATATGAAACCAAAACTAACATTTAAATGAAATTTTGTAATCATATTTGTTAGAATAATTTAGGCTATAGTGGCAGCGACTAAATCATAATAACTTATTTTATAAATGTTCTAAATAATAAAGACTTACCTAAGCGCAAATAAACTTGCAATTTTCTTAATCTAATGACTTGCGCTTGTATCTATTAGCACATTTACATAAAACGTTTTCTTTCTTAAAATCGATACTTTTTAAAAAATCTGAGGTTCCAAGAACTACTATAGTTATATAAATTAAGTCTATGAATATGAAAATATTTTAATTTTGGATATTTTCTCATTAGTATGTCCACACAATATGTCTGCTAGTACCACTGTGCACCACTTGTGTCGTCTGGAAGAGCCGCAATGACACTTGGAGCGCGATGTACACTAATTGCAAGTATTATTGTGTTGAATAAGTCAGCTGCCAAGTAAAGGCTGGAAGTTTGACTATTGGGTTATGAATATGTGTTTTTCTTGTGTACTTAATTGGCATCATCTTCATCATTATCTCACATTTAGAACGTCCGCAGCTGAACGTAGGCCTACCCCAATGAATTCCACAAGGACATATTGGAGACAGCCTACTCAGCCTCTTCTTGCGATCTCGGTTTGGTAGTCTATCACCTTGGACGCCCTATGCCGAGTTTGATTCCATGGGTTTCACTCGAGAACTTTTCAACCCCATCAGCTATCAGTTCTACATGACCTATGTATCTTTTTATATAATATAATAATTGTTGAGAGAAATCCAACATATCCGGGGTTTTTTTCGACTTTCTTTAACCCTAGGCGAAATAATTGCTATTTACTTCTAGCTCTGGAGGCCTACCAGCGTCTTTTATTGCGATTCAGTTTACGGCTTGAAATTAACCGTTCTATACATTCGCACCATAGTTTCACCCAATCCACTCACTTTTACGCTGTGTCCAAAGCAACGCTGCTAAGGACCCTGGGAGCTATATTTCTTTAGCTCCTCGCAAGGTTAAAATCACATATATTTTTTGACGTTGGTTAATTTATGGAATATCATAAAAAAGCGCAGCCTAGCCTTTTGCACAGAAAGCAAGTATTGCTAATTATTCTACTTGGCTTTGTTCATCAGAATGAAGAGTATTCCACACGCAACTATTTCCAAATGAATTCTATTACAAGTAATATTCTTTTACAGTAGGTATATGTAAATCAAATACCTTAGTTATTTACTCGGTACTCTTATTGTTACATAAACTATAAGTATTAAAAGAAAAATACCAGTTGAAAAAAATACTGCAAAGGATAAACTTTGCAATGTAAACATATCTACTTTATTATGCTACCTATCTTTCCTGAGCTTGTCACGTAACACGGATAAACTGTGCTTCCCCATAGTTTTTCAGCAAAAGGAGGAAAACTCGTTTATAGTACTCAGAAGCAAAAACATACCATTAAATAGCAGCAATGATCTGCTGTCAAAGGATATAGCCATAGGAACATTATTGTTACTTTTTTAATGATAGAATGACATGATAGAATTCATAGGGTATGATTGAGTAACGTAAATACAATGTGCGGTCCCCATTATGTAACCAATATTAAACCTACAAACAGGCAATTCCGGGTCAGAATACTCACAAGACTCAGAATACTCATTTATTTGCAAAAAATATTACAAGTCAAATGTACTCAAGTTATGAAGTTTATCAACGTTTAAGCATATGCAAACTTAAATAGCGTGTAAGTCATGGAGCATGAATCTATTTTTTCCATTTATTTTAGGATCTTCAAAAGAGAAAGCAAAACTTACATTAACAATTATTTAAAACACAAACTTTGAACTTTTGGTAGTTAATAAACCAACATCATAGACCACAGATAAGGTATATTATCAATTATTATACTAATTATCTTGAACGTATAACTTCAATATAATCTTACAATACCATTCGATTGGCCCGAGAGCCTTTTACTTTATTTATGCTTGTATGCAGCAAAACAGACGCTATGATGTTAATTACGAAACGAACTTGCTACTACCTTGTTAATGTAAAATTTAGATTACAAATACAAGTTGTAAAGACAAAGGTATTTCTAGCAACACAACTATGGAAGTCGGTATTATTCAACCCTGATAAAATCTGTGTGTAACCCTCTCGTGTTTGTTCACTCGAGTGCCTGCTTGAGATGAGACGATACACTAAAAATGTTCTCCTATGTCAACCTATGAATTGAGCAACGACAAGTAGCACAGTATCTTAACATTTTTGATACATTTCTCTTAAATATTGTTTTTTTTGTATTCGAGGAAGTGTCACAAAGCTATATAAAATTAAACTGGGATCAAAACTTATTGCTATGTTTATTATTTCTGAACCTATCCTTACAAAATATGTAATATTATTACAACAGTGACTGTTACTATATAATTATATCATTATGTTGTTTATAGATCGACGTAACGTGATAAATATTATTTTACTAGTAGTTGGTAAGTGAAATAAGAGGAAAACAATTTGTGGTGATTGTACAGGCACTATTCCAAGAATTAACGGCAGACGGTATGGCTACACTGTATGATGTCACAATATTTTTTATCTAATCTCATAGTGAAATACAAAAATTATAAATCAAAAACAGAACTTGAATGACAGTCTTTATAGACAATATATCGTAATAAATTTTAAAAGTTAACATTTCGATACAACTGAATCGAAATGTTATCTTTTTTACCATTAAGATACAACTTCAGTCGGACCAAGGAGGTTGTAAATGCAGTTTTTCTACACATTGTCTGTGGACGCGGTGCAACACGCATGCGCGACCAGCAAATGGATTTTGGCGTTAAGCTTGTACAAATAAATGCAAACATAATACTGTGATTTTACGTAAATTTCATTATCTATTTTATGATATTAGATAAAGTAGTGTATGAAACTGCACATAATTTGGTCTTAAAACACTCGTGTAATGCTATAAAAAAACTCGTCAATGGCTTGTTTTTTTAACTTACACTAGTGTTTTAAGATCTCCTATTATGATACAGTTTCATAAACTACTATAACACAATTATCAATGTATAAAACACGGGAGTTACTCACGTAATAAGTCAGAGGATTCCGACTATCGTTTCAACCACATTCGGTGGTCTTTTTCAAGGAGAATACGGGGCGCTCGCGAACGCGCCGAGTACTAGGCGAATCGCGACCGCGTCCGCGAGCGCCCCGTATTCTCCTTGAAAAAGACCATCGAATGTGGTTGAAACTATAGTCGGAACCCTCTGACTTATTACGTGAGTAACTCCCGTGTTTTATTGATTGATAATGTCTCAAAACCACGTCAGTTTTAATATACTATAACACAACAACGTGTAATCGAGATTAACATTACAAAAGACCATGTCTTGTCAGTCTTGATTAAACAAGACTGTATAATACTTACCCAGACTTCATAAAAAATAAGATTGAATAATTATATATCATCTAAGCAGTTTTTCATCACTCTAACAGGAATATAGCGCGAGATAATAATTTTGTATTATATGCATAAGTGAGTCGGTCACACATCTACATATTATTACCTACATAATTATTTTTTTATTGTTTTACTTTACGCTTTGCAGGCCTCGCCGTATGTCTCCCATCAAGGAGTACCCATCGGCTGGTCGTGGCGGGAGGGCTAACCGTGATTGGGCAAATATATATTTTTTTATTTTATCGGTGGCAGACAAGCAGACGGGCCGCCTGATGGTAAGCGATCACCGTCGCCTTTGGATATCAGTAACACTTGAGGCATTACGATACGTTGCCAGTCCTTTATCTCTCCTTTTGAAGAATCCCATATTGCAGCTAATCGAGAATAGCAAGGGAGGAAGCTCGTTCCATATTTTGCAGTTGTATGGCAAAAGGGATCGGTTGAATCCCATGTGTCAATTATATGTGGTTATTTAGTACAGCTAAGAAACCCACAGGGCCGTGGGCAGTTGCAGACGCCGTTGCACTCGGTTCGGCCAAGACTGCTCTATGCTAAAGAATTGATATTAATCTTAAACTCAATATATTCTCTGAGAGCTCAGCTGGTGATGTGAATCGAACAAGAAACTCTCAGTTTGACAGCAGATGGTCACAACTTTGTCATTATTCTATCAATGTGTTATGTTAGACAATGAGCAACTGTTACTGAGTTCAGTAACAGAGTTCAGTAACAGAGAAGACGCCGCGAAGAAGAGTTCTACGCTCTTGTCGCCGCTCGGACCTGAACCACTGAAGATGTCGACCGCAGTGATCGACGAAACGTCTGGAACACAAGTTTTACTTAGACCACGGCCAAACAGCCCGGAAGCAATACATACAATATGCAACGCCGGCCGTGAAAGCCTTAGAGTTTACAATAAGATAGGTGTTAATGCACACATTCTTAATAGTACTCGTTTCAGCAAATTAAGTCAAAACCAAATTACTCATTAGCCTTAAGGCTAGATCGTAATTTAATTATGTACATGTCCAAAAATGTACATCATTTAGATAAAAAAAAAAACTTACAACTGGTCAACGAATACCGTTTTATATAACTAGCTGGGCCCCGCAGTTTTACCTGAGTGGTAATGATTGATGATGATGATGAAGAGTAGCCTATGTGTTATTCCGGGACCTAAAGTATCTACATACCAAATTTCATCTAAATCCGTTCAGCCGTTCTGGCGTGATTCAATAACAAACATCCATCCAAACTTTCATATTTTATGTATAATTTTAGACTACTAGCGCCCTGCGGTTTTACCCGCGTGGTTTACGGTTTTCCCGCTATATAAATCATTCCACGGAAATTATACAATTTAACTGGATAAAAAGTAGCCTATGTTCTATACCAGACAATAATCTATCTCTGTGCCAAATTTCATCCAAACGGTGTAACCGTTTAAGCGTAAAGAAGTAACAAACATACACACATAAACACATACACACAAACTTTCGCATTTAGAATATAAGTAGGGTTAGATATTATGTAAGTGGGATTTCATGACACTACGCTTTTTGCTTGTCGGAGTGTAAGTGTTTCTTTTTAGGCATGATGTAGCAAAGTAATATGAAAGCCTAACACTATGATTACGAGTCTACAACAGTTCACAGCTGCGAGGACTACGGACCCATTTTATCCAATTATTCTATAGGAATCATTGTTTTACAAACCACAACAGATATTATATAAAATGAAGCGCAGTTATCGTAACTGCGCTTCCGAACTACGCAGTATTAACTTTACATCAATCTAATTTTCTCCTTGTCAAAATAAAATATGTGCATTTCTCTTTACTTCGCTAGCACCTTATGGGTTATTTATTTTGACAAAGTAATAAAGTGGTCGATGCTGAAACGCATTGTTTCATAAACAATCGACACGTGTTAACGAAAACATGTTTACAAGCGAATTAAAAATGTTTTATTTTATATTATTGTTGCGGTTTTTAAATCAATAATTTATCCTTCTGTTTAACAGTTAGTTAGTAGCAAATAACCTACAAGGGTTAGCCTGTCACGTGGATGTGATACTGCTCCTAATTCTGTTAACCAACTAACTAAAATTCTTCTAAAGTCTAGAGGCTCAAATTCCAAAAATTCAAAGGAGGATCGCAAACCAGCCTCGCTCCCGAAAAACGAAATGACAACCCGTTCATGTATCCTTTATATATGAAAATTTAGTTTATAGTTTTGTGGATTCCGTGAATAATTTGCATTTTTTATAAAGTTGGGAATCAAAAGTACTTTTATTTTATTCAATTGAAAATATTAGATGCGGTGTTTGTATTTTTCGAACGCACCTTATACTTCTCATATGTTTGTTGCGTTCGAATACTTACGTTCTGAAATTAATTGATAATGTTACTCAATAATCTGACAGCCGGTCTGTAAACCCGGACTGCGTTCATAAACACAGCCATGCCTTTTTTTTTTTTTTTTTTTTTTACGTGGGGAAAATGCATTTACGCACTTCCGCCTACCGGAAAAGTAGGCGGGGTGTGTCGGGCTCGCTCGAGCATCACCGCTCCCTGGGGGGCCTCATGGCCCCCAACCCTAACTGCACCCACAGCAGCCAGGGTCCACTACCGACTAAAACCCACGGTGTCCATCCTGCCGCTAGAACGGAGGGAGCGCGGGGTACATTTGCATACCGCGCCCCCACCACGGCCGTCCGTTTCCGGACCCCTCCAGGGGGGGAAGATGACCCTCCCCCTCGCGACCGTGCCGGGACCAAGAGCACGGCCGCACCAACCCGAGGACCACACAGTGCAAGGAACGCCAGACTTCCCACATCCGACGCTCGTGGTCCCCTGCGATGGGCCAGATGGAGCAGCCCCATCGCCAGCCGCTTCGGCCGCTTCGGCCGCCACCCTCCGACGGCGGCCATATCGGCGCCACAGCAGGAGACGAACTGAATCACTCCCGCCGCAGCGCCTCCTCAGCTGCAGCACCGTCCAACACGGCGCCGCTGCCCCCCTCAGTTGCAGTGCCTTGCAGCAGCACCGCAACCTACCGTCAAGTGGACCGCTCCTCGTCGGCTTGGCGAGCAAAGCCTATCGGGAGCAGTCCCGGCCTGAATATAATAAACATACATAAATAAATGGATATAAATAAACTTATATAGATATGAGACACGCGAGGCGCCGGACGATGTCTAGTTACGTCTAATTCAGAGGAATTAGACCAAGAACAGGCAGCACCGCGAGAAGGTAATCGCCAGACTTGCCTTGAGGATCATCACGACCTGCGCTTCCCCCAAGACCGTAACCTCCCTACCCATCACGGGATGAGTAAAGAAGGCCTGGACTTAACCAAAACAAGCAGCGTGAACGCCGCAAGCATAGGCATAGCAACTATTTAATGGATAAACCCAGACCCGCCCAAACACAGCCATGCCTAGTTTATTCCAGAATATAATACGTGATCTATATCTGTATCACGATCCATCCCCTATTGATTTCTTTGTCTATGATGCTATGCATGGATGGCGATACATAGAATGATTCGCTTATGGACGTGTAGATAGCATACTGATACAGATGATTTTCCGTGATAACTTTCTACTCCCAACTTCTAGGAAAATGATTTAATATAGGTATAATATACAATGTATTTATTGCTCTATCGATACGTATAAGTTTCATTCATGAACGCGGCTTTTTTCTTCTAGGCTGCAAATGTATGGGAATCTGCCATCCTTCTTTGTATAACTCTACATAGCGCACAACGTATAATGGTTAGCATTATACGTTGTGCGCTATGTATAGAAATCTAGTCTAATATTAGACTAGTCTAATATTAGTCTAATATTAGACTAGATTTCTGGTTAATTGCGGGTAGTTTTAGGCGGCACCAAATAAGTAAGTAGGTATTTAACCTATGCACAATTTTAATGAAACGATTTATGTTTAGTATTGTCCTTGATAATTGAGGCTCTTACTAATATAGGTTTTATGGTAACCGTATAAGAACTTATCTTACCTATCTCAGAATACCTCATACCTACGTAATAAGGTCCTGTATCCTGGTATTGTGTAGTAAGGGAGCAGGAAATCGCACAAGATAATTTACTGATCGTTTTAAGACCAGAAAACTTTATAACTGTTTTTTAAAAATATTATACCCAAGTAAATATGTAAATATTTGTAATTTTTTCTATTTGAGACCAAGATCATTGAAAATTGATTCTCGAAATGAAAAAAAATGTGTAATAAAAGTGATGTTGTTATAATATGTAGATCCAATTCAGTTCGTTTTCTTAGCCCCTTATACTTTTATCTAAAGATTTTGGAAAACAGTTATCTAAAATGCAGCAAGGTCGTGTCCAATTAATGAAAATCACACTAGAATTGAGATATTACAGGAATTTCCGGTATGGTGTTCCGTGTTAATAAACGTCGCTCATTGATATTCAACATTCTTCGTGAGCGACCTTTGATTCTTTTTTCCTTCCTCGGGAAGGAAGTACAACTATTTAAAATAACTATGAAATGAAATTGAAATATGCTTAAAGGACTTTATTTTGCTTAAGTGTGATCTATCGTATGATGACGTATGTTCATCGCTTAAATGTGACAGTCATTCTTCGATTCTCGATAAAACTACACATTTGACTTACGGGGTTGCAACCTACAGTCTTATATTTAATAACCAACTCATCTCACTTGTATCATAATAACAATATCATAAGCTTCTGGAAGTCAATTGACGATTCTACACAGTGCCAATAAGCACATTAAAAAAATCGAATGAAACATATTAAAAAACAAACAAGTAAGCACTCATACTGTGAGACAGTGGTTATTCTTCTACCGGTGTTCAGGCAATATGCCCATATGATTAGAGACTGAGGTCTATCGAATCGGGCTCACGCTAGTCTTATGGTTTTAGAGGAAATGCTATCTGGCTGTACTGTTTTGGGTTGTAAAATAGCCCGACAAAGACACATTTAGGGGTTCCCGATAAGCAACAATATGGATCGGCAATGTATCGTAATGCCCCTAGTATTACAGTTACCCATAGATGACGGTAAGCGCTTACTGCCTGGTAGTTTGCCCCCTATACTATAAAAAAAATTGTATGATATCTTTGCATACAATTTTTTTGGGAGATCTAGAAACGCAATGAAATAACTTACGGAGAACATATAGATTTTTCTTTAATACGAGTATTATCAATCAAAATTCATATTTTACCAACCTGAGCACCGTGCTGTAAATTAAATAACGAAAACACCTTTACCGAAAACTGCAGGTGCCGGTGCAGGGTATTGAACCAGCGACTGGCAGCGTGACAGGCGCTAGGTTATTATGACTTCTCCAAATGAGATAGTTATTGCTTCCTTATCAGAACTCTTTACAAAGTAACCAATAGACATATAATTATATTTCTAGTAAACATTCGCCCCAACAAAAGGTTACCAATTAATTTTCCTTATCATTGCAGATGTGAATCCTTCCATTTGTTTATAAAACAACGATTAACTCAGTAATTATAGTTAATTTTACGATAATTATCATGTACTCGTTTGTTGACCTATAGTTTATCAACCTTGTAGTACTACAGATGCATCTGTATATACTTATCTATTACGATGTCGGTAGATGCTACTACGTAGGAGTTTCATGCATTTTATTAGGGGGATTTATATACTACCTAATAGACAATTTTTTTCGACGTTGTATTAGAAAATTCAAGTTGATGGGTCTCATGACTTAGTGGTCAGTGACATGCCTTTCTCGGTGCCTTTAAAATCTCGGCAGGGGCAAACATTTAAGTGATGAGCATGTTTGTTCCGGGTTCGGATGTTTGTGTGAGTCCATGCCTTCCCTGACACAGGGAATCCTAGTGCGGGAATGTGAGCGATTTCAAAATAGTAATAATATTTTTTAATAGATTGCGGGAATTACAAAAAGACAAAAACTAAAAGGTTTCTTGATTTCGCAAAGATCTTTTAAAACGGTAATAATTGTTGGGCGAAATTCATCTTCACATACTATATTTAGCACCAAAATCACCCAATAACACCTACAAAGCAAAGTCGACAGGAAGTCGTAAGAAATATTTGACAGGAGCGAATGTAAACTTGACATGGAGCCGTAATAAGTGTCTCTCTCTCGTCAAAGGATATTTTACCGAGAATGTGACACTTTCAAAATTTAGTATGAATTTATTTCAGTGATGTGCATTGTTGGAAGAATTCTGAATGAATGTTGGTTTTTCGTACGTACCATAATCAAGATATAGGTACGTCATATAATAATTTACAAAAAGATATCTATACGTCTTATTAATCAATCATCAGTCAAATTATTGTAATTTTTTACACTTCGGGTGTGCTAGTGCGGAGGTGTCTAAGATACTCTGTATCGCGGGAGGTATGGACACATACAATCACATTCGTTAGACAAACATCCAAGACCCTGGAACAAACATCTGTTCTCATTATAGAACTGTTTGCTCCAGCCGGGATTCAAACATGGAGTCGCAGTTCTAGAGACAATGTCACTTATCACTGACTCACGACGATCGTCAAATAACCAGTGTCAAATATATGTATATTATGTATTATAAGCATCTCTTTCTTCTATTGACTTTGATGATCGGACGGACCGGAAATCGGAGAAGATACACAATGACAAATTTTCCACCCTTTTCAGTGACCTTTGCTACTCAGGGGATGAGTAGCAAAGGTCACTAAAAATTGTGGAATTTTTTTTTTACCAAAGAATGGAACCGACTTCAATACTCAAAAGTGTGAAATTACTTATCGAAGTCGGTACGACGGTAAGATATCGTCGTGGTGTGAGAGTCAACTATTGGTATGACCTTCGCGTCTGTGATTCCTACCACGGCTTCAGCTGGGCATATGTAATGTCTTGCGTGTGGTAATGTCTTGGTGTAGGCATTCCTTATCGAATTCACAGCATGTAGTACATTCCTTACAGCTGTCCTTGAAAATTAGTCTTTAGTGTACTTTCGACCAGATCCTAAACCTATAAAGCATAAATAATTTAATGAAATTTATGAATAGAAGAAAAGAATTTTATATTGTGCAGCATGTTTTATTATTGCTGAATCATCTTCGTGCGCATTCAAAAGTAATTCGCATTCCCTAGAGTATCACGTATGTATTTTACCACGAAATACTATAAAATCGAAACCGAAATACACTTTATAACACAGTACTTGGCAATATCTTTAGCTTGTGGTAAAAATAAGTATGTTATTGTTCCTTATATACTAAAATAGATTACTAATAAAGAATATATTTGACATAATTTTGTGGTTTATAGTATATTTTTGCGAACCCATTGGACTAGCTTGTTTCGGAGTACAAAGGCTTATCCCATATTAATTGCTGCTTAACTAATTTACGTCAAACATATACAATAAAAGACACTTAATAAATATTAAATCATGAATTACTGAATACATAATATCTGATCTGGCGGATGTATAATACGTAGGTAGGTGTGGCTGTGGAAACGTAGGTGTGACTGTGGATACGTAGGTGTTGCGGTGGATACGTGTGTGGCTGAATATGTAGGTGGCTGTGAATATAGATAAGGACTAAGGTAAGCAAGCTCAAGGTCGCACAGTCAGAGGAGGAATTAGCTATGCTCGGGATTTCTCTACGAGATCACATCGGAAATCATGAGTTCCATTCCATGAAAGCCATCAACATAGCCCATGCAGATTAGCAAAAGAAAGCGGCAGCGGACAGGATACGCACGTATCTCGTAAAACTGATGGCCGATGGGGTCGAGTAGTGAATTATTCGGATAGGCAAGCATAAGGCTTATGTTGACAAGTTGGACAGATGAGGTGATGAAGATCGCAGAAAGTGGCTGGATACCAGCCGAAACCGGTCTTGCTGGAGAACAATGCGGAACGTATATCGAGTCATTATAGGTGGCATGATGATTGTGTCTTTTTTTATCTCATTGGTTCGTTATAAAGTTAAACAAGCGATATTTTGTTTATATATTTATATCATCGATAACATTTGGAGTGCGACTACCTCTCCTGTACTAGCATACATATAGAAAGACGGCTGGTAAATTAAGATACCGGGGGAACTGTACATTGCATCGAAATCTGTAACACGTGAAGTCATAAATTTTAAAGTATTTGTTTTATTTAGCTTCGAACAAACTGACGAATGTCTTATCACGATAGGTATTTAAGACTTATATTTGTATTGCACATATAGGTTCCTTACCATTATAAACATTACTAACAAAGCCATCAGTAGGTACTTGGGTGAAACCCTAAGTTTTTAATGTGACGAGGTTCTTCGCAGATTCGTATATTGTTCTTTTGCGCTCATTTATCAAAATGAGAGTTAAAATAAGCTTTTTTCATCAGTCTTGAGTAAGTTGTATTTTTGGAAAGATAATTTACGTGCATCTTATAATGTTTTGACGTTATTTTTCGTATTTGTTTAGCTGGAGCTACTAATATATAAAATAAAAAACGTGCGGAAAGATGAAACATCGCTTCTGTCGGCAGAAAAGACATTTTGAAAAAAATATTGTGGTTACAAAAATCTTGCATTGGATTATTTTAAATTATTAAACGCGAGATATATTTGAAGTTGTAGGAAGTGAAGGTATTTGCGTGTATGACTCTGGTATAGTAGTTCAGCAACAATATTGCAGCGAAAAGTGATGATCACAATCAGATTAGGTATAATGCAGTTTTATTTTTTTGTTTTATGTATATTTTATAAATAAAATAAAAAGCGGTTCGTGTTACAAAACGCGGCCGCGAGCGCTTCGTACTGTCGTTGAAAAAGACCACCTATTGTGGTCGAAACTATAGTCGGAACCCTCTACTTACTCACTACGCAAGTAATTCCCGTGTTCTGTATATTCATAATATTATGTTAAAACCACTTCAGTTTTATTAACACAATTTTCTTTTACTTATTTACGGATCGTCAAGATCCTGATGAAGGATACCAGAAGAAGCCGATACAATAAATGGTCGATCGTGATATCGACTACTCGTGTCACGTGATCGCCGTAGAAACAGTTTAAAGTAGTAATGAGCGTAAGTCAAAAAGATACTGATCTACAGGAGGTACTTTGACCAAAATGTGCATAGGTATTGACTCCGTGTGTTGATGCATTAAAATGAATGTCTCATAAATGAACCAATTTACAGTAAATCTGTTGAAATATTTGGACATTTTCTGCGAGCAGAATAAAGCTGAACTTGTGTGTTGTTAAAATTAACACTGTAACAAGCAAAGAGGTACCTAATTTTGCAACTAAATGACCGGCTGCAAGTTTGCCCAGTGGTCGCCGGATATCATTAGGGGCGCAGCAGACGGGCGGATTTATTTATAAAGATAAATTTGGCGGTACCAATTTCTATGTCTGTATTATAATGTGCTAAAATGTTGAGTTTTCAAACTACGTACAATCATGGAGGCATAAAGTCACGAGTAATTAGGTACTTCCTAGGCTTACGTGCCACATACAATGTCATCACTTAACATCAGGTGAGACAATTGTCAAGCGCAAGTTTATAATAAGTAAAAATAAGAAAAAAAAGTTATAGATTCTAATTATAATATATATTAACAAATATGTAAATTATTACAAAATTTACAAAACTTTTGTGTATTGACATCGGGTGACTGGACTGACTGACACCACCCGACATGCAAAAAGGGCCGCGCAGTGTCGGCTTGGTTACGGAAAACGGCCCTTCCACTGAGTACCAAGTACGAGTTTTTTTTTTTATATTACCAATTAAAAAAACATTCTTATAATGTTGACAACTCGAATGAATTCTACATAAATTAGTACTTACCCTTCTAAAGTTCTACTTTTCAACTTTATGTATAAGTGTTTCTTTGCTTTGCCGATGCTGTCATTGACCATAGTTGCCTAACTTCAGCCCAATCATAAACAAATTAAAAAAAGTACCTTCGAGCCTGAATCTGGTCGTCTACCAACCACGGTAGGGTCGGTATATATCTGATAGAAAATTGTTCGAGCATATCAACGGTCACGTCTATTCGGTCAAATTAGGACGCACTAACCGACGGTCGCCGTGGCGCAGTGGTCAGTGACATTGACTTCTGTGTCGTCGGGACCCTGGGTCCGAATCCCGGCAGGGGCAAACATTTGTGCAATGAGTGTAGATGTTTGTCCCGGGTCTTGGATGTTGTGTGTGTGTGTGATTGTGTGTGTCCATGCCTCCCGCGATACAGGGAATCCTAGTGCGGGAGTCTGAGTGTCATATAAAATAATAAAAAAAAAAAACCACTATTAGTCGAGTGTGCAAGGTTAAATGTTTTCATCATTTCGGACATAGGACGTCCACGGCTAGAGCTCTCTGTATATCCTGACGTTACGCGACCAATAATACGCGACGCATTTTCCATCAGATGTATACCGACCTTTAGAGTATACAAGGCGTACCAAATCTGTACTGCAACCGGTTGAAATTAAATTCCGTCGAACGGGTGCTCTACTGCAGCCAAAAATAACAGAGCAAACAAAATAGTGATGCGCCTCTGCATCCCGAGTGGAAGCTGAACAATATGGGCTACACGTATGTTAGTTTAATTTCAACATTTGTAAAACAGGTGAATTTTAGCGTTCGTGTAAAAAAACAGAGTGGGATAGAGACGGTGCCTTTTAAATTAATTTGTTTTAATCTCTTTTCAATCGCATATTATGTTAGATACTTATAAAAGTATTTTACTATGAGAACCTAGTAATAGGAGGTGTAGGCCGTAAATTGGACGGTCGATGGACCGAAAGCTTTAGGTTTTTTGTGGTATTTAGTTGGTAAGGTTATTATAAACAGAGCAATGGGGACTAGGGTCCACCACGGCGGCGAGTGACCCGCGTTGTTCTGTGGAGTATATCATAGAATTTATATAAATATGAATATTCTATTTAGCAATGTACACGTGTGGAGTTGATTTACCTTTTAACATAATGCTTTTCTAACTTACATTACTTATGTAAGTTTTTACTTAGCTTGCATTTGACAACTGTCTCACCTGATGTTAAGTGATGATGTTGTCTAGGATGTAGCACGTATTTTTATTTTTGTCATTGTATGATATAAACTAAAGGACTGTGTCTACTACTTTACTAAATCAATGGGGAAACAATGTAGTTGCGCTTAGCTAAATCTTTTAATTATTTTATTTAATGCAACAAAGTTTTTATGTGTACACATGCACTACACATGTACTACATGCACACACCATGCGAAGCCAATATAATTTTTTTTAAAAACTAGTTGATGTTGCCGGCTTTAAACCAATCTACTTCAACTCTTCACTTCTCTGTAATTCACACGTCCCAGTTTACGTTTACGTTTCGCGAACATATAAATCTGTGTGCATTTCATATTGTTTACGTTGTACGTTACGTTCTACGGTTGTTCCCTTTGCACTCGAGATTATTTATCGATGCAAGTATGTACATACTCAAGCACGGTAACGGTTTAGATTTGGAAACTGTTTACACTCTGTTTCTATACAGCCTTGTGGAAGTTTCTACAAATAATTATTAATTTATGTCTTTAATCTAAACATAACAAACTTAGAACAGGTAATACGTATTAAACTCTAATAATATTGTTAAGAACACAGTTTTCATAGTTTAAGAAAAATTTTAAATGCTAAGGGCAATTTGCTACGTTTATAAATATCTCCCTTTACAAGTATGATAAATATGAATACTCAATTTTTAAACACATTTCATTAAATATATTACAATAAAAAAGTTTTACAGAAATAATTATGTGAAAATAGGTGCAGTTAAAAATTATTCCGTTATTATTCGTTATCAACGAAATATTTTATTTATTTATTTTATGATTTTTTTATCATTATACAAATATTTATGATCTTTCTGTTTTTTCAAATTTATGAAGGAAAAAATCGATTTTGGCGAGAGTTGAACCCATGACTCAAGAATACCACCCTGTTGCTTTGCCAATTAAGCTATAGTAGCATTCCGATTTTTTTCCGTTATTACAGCCACATCTTAGAGTATGTTCCTCTCAGCGCCATCTACCTTTAATTGTATGTACTATTAATAGGACTGATAGACCTACAATGGATAGAAGCAGCCCCGCATCCAGCTTTTTAAGCTTGCAATTCCTTTTATTTAATTTACATATTGATATGTTATGCAACTGTAAAATAAATAAACTGTAGTGGTTATATATTGGAAACATTTGGGGTCGAGACATTGGACCCGTGGGGACCGGGAACTCATCGGATTTTCCAAAACTTATCAGAGCGTTTGATCGATGCGACGCGTGATCAAAATGCTGGCACATATTTGGCTCAACGGATCAGCATTGCAATTCAACGTGGCAATGCTGTTAGCATTCTAGACACACTGTCGAATGGTAGCAGGTTGGATCATTTGAGTTATCTATAGGCTGACATAGCTATTGGATTGTTCAAATGTTTTTGTAGTAGCTGTAGTATTGTAATCAGTAATTAGTATTTTATTTAAATAAAGGCATCGGCCCCTTTATATGAATAAATGAAATAAGTTTACTATAAATATATTTACAAGCAATCTTAGAAACGGCCCAACGATTTCGATAAAAATGTATACATAGATAATGTTATGCATGGCAAAATTATCTATGCAGAAAGGGAATCGTAAAGCAAGCTCGGTCGCCCAGCTACTTTACCATTACACCAGAGGCAGTTAGTGTGTTCAATAAATGCGAGAGGTGTTAAGTGGCGGTTCAACCGTGCAAGTGAAGTGCATTATGAACATACATCATCCATCATGCACGGTGACTGAGCCTGACAGCTCGTAGATTGAACGCACACATGCATGCTTATTCACTGTAAGGAAATATTGCTTTAATATAATAATAATCATAAAGCCCATTTATTTCCGTTATTAAAATAAAATACTAATAACTGATTAAAGTACTGCAGCTTCTACAATAACATTTAAGCAATCTATCAGCTATTGGCAGCCTATAGATAACTCAAATGCTCTAACCTTCTAGCGGTTAGCAGCGTGCCCAGAATACTAGCAGCATTGCCACGTTGAATTGCAATGCTGATTTATTTCCTTCCTTTATCAAATTTACAATTTTTATTAATATTAATGTATTGCTGTTTTTTTGTATCTGGATTAAGCATATTTTTTTTATTATTATTTACATTCGCACAAGGTCTTTAGGTCCCAAACTAGGCAGAGCCTGTACTATGGTAACCTGATGACTGATATATATTTATATACTTAAACACACCCAGACACAGGTCAACCAGACATGTTCATACACAAAAATGTTTGACCTGTCCGGGAATCGAACCCGGGACCAGCGGCTCAGAAAGCAGAGTGCTACAAACTGTACCAACCGGCCAGTCTAATTGTAGTTACGATCAATTAAAACATCTACACTAATTTTATAAACAAGAAAGATTTGTATGTTGTTAACAAAAACTACTGAAACAATTTCAAAAACTATTTTACCCTTATGATTCCTCAGCAACACAGGCTATATTTATTACAATAAATTTGCGATGCTCACTAAAACTTCAAGCATATAACCGTACGAAGCCAGGACGGACCGTGATTGTTGATTAATCAATCGGGACTTAATCTCGTGAATAATATTTTTAGTAATTTATTTACTTCTACGTTTCGGCCAAAGTTGCATTGTTCGTGATCCCGAGAAGATTGCTTTATATATTGTATGCAATCATACATTTCTTACGCTTTTTATTCTGGTTATCTCAAATAAAATCTTTTGTAAGATACCTCGTTGAGAATACCGAAATTATGGAACTCGTGTACTCGTGACTCTTAAGCTCAGATCCTTTTCTGGCTCGGCCACCTAGAAATGATTAGAGAGGATGGTGGCATAAAAAAATATATACACACAAACGTGTAAGCTCCTCCTTTTTTTAAGTCAGTTGAAAAGGGACTTCCTCGGTCAAACAACAAGCTGACGATACTGGCATGAAACTGCATTTCACCATTATAACCTGTGGCGACTTTTTGTATTGGAAACCAAAACTCAGTTCGAGTTCACTTAGGTTCAAATTTATTTCAGCGTTCAGAAGATTAAATACGCGATTAACGTAAATTTACACGTAGTGTTATCATCATCTTATTATTGTCTGTCATCTGTCATGTACCGTCTCACGCACTAGACACACTAGTAACTCACTAACGCGGCAGCGCGGAGAGGGATGTTCGACCACAATGTCACTGACCATCAAGTGAGATAGTGGTGAAAACGCTAGATCTATACAGTATAATAAACGTGAATTCTGAACCAATTTACGCACTATTTTCAGAAGTTCGACATTCTCAGTGACAATTTAAGAATAAATTAAACCTATTTAATGTAATTTTTTCTCTTTTTTGGAAAATGTATATAGATAGTAAGCGTTTTGATTTTTTTACCTGTAAGCATACTATTGTAATTATGAATTAATTAAGAAATGAATGGCAAGAACTGGCAGCGTATGCTCACCTGATGATCGGACATGGACAAATAATTTACATCAAGGTTTACTAAACGTAATGAAATTATTATAGAATGAATAGTGAAGCTCGGTTACAAACACTTCACTATAATAAAAACCATTAGGCAATTTATCAGGCAGTTCACCGAACTCGACACCTATTGCTCGGCGCAGGCGCAGATGAGCTGCTATTATTTAATAATGAGTGCAATGAGCCACGCCCCCGCTCTGCGTGTGCGCAGTGGGACAAATACGGGATAGGAACTAGTGTGGTACATATAAAAATCCCAATTTCTGATTAATTGGGATGAGATCCCGTTTTTAACCGATGTCATTATATTATGTAACGAGTCAAAGATTTCAGGGCTCAAAACTTAAGTTTTATTTTTATATTTTTAACGCAATCTGAAATCTTTGCTTCTAAAATCATTTTAGAATGTCATTTCAGCCGTAGGAGGTCCATTGTTGGACATATATTTCTATTATATAATATATAATAGAATATATAATACATATATAATATTATTGTATAATGTATATTACATTATACAATTTATTTTAGCTCTCTAGGACTCAGAACTCCGATAATAATTGCTCCCATTCGGCAAAATAGTTTATTTAGATTGGTAAATTGTCGTCACCTTTTTATTCCCACGCAGTTATAAATACATAACACGGGTTTTGATATTATATTTCTATAATTGTCAATTTTTCATCCACATGTTACATGGGTACTTACAAAGGTTCTCCTTACCTTTGTAGGAGAGGCATTGTTCATGATACAAACTTTGTAGTAAGTATCCAATTCTACTGTCCCAATCTTGTGGATAGATTATATATTATAGTATATTTATCAATTTTAATGTCATTTACTTTTAGATTATTAGTAATTTACCAGCAAATACATGTCATCACCAATCTCTATAAACAATTGGGACAACGTATGATCGTCCAAACTATTTAACTCTAAATATTGGGACGTCCCAATAAACTGGCATCTCTACACTCACAATTGAGACACTTTTAGATTGCTGACCGTGGTTGTTAAAGTGTGTAAATGATTGTTACTACGACTTGAGTATAAACCAGTTAACAAGATCGTAGTGGAAAAGTGTTTATCTAATTTAAGAGTCTTATGTTACGTTCCACGTGTGTCTTAATCATAACCTCTAAACCACAAAATCAACAATGGTTACAGTATAATAATACAGTTGCAGGTCTATAACACATCTACTTATATAGCCTGTGTCTATAATGACCAAAATATTCTGTTATTATACAGGGAACTTACGTTTCCCTGTATCGCGGGAGGCATAGACATACAATGAGAGCAAACATCGAAGACCCGTGACAAATTTCCATGCTCATCACATAAATGTTTTCTCATGCCAGGATTCGAACCCACCCAGGGTTCGTGTCGTCCCTTAGGACCAGATGTCATGTCATTCATGTCATTGACCACGGCGCCCGTCGTCGTATATGTTTGTAAGAATGTTAACTTCTAACTACGTGCATGACCAAAACTGTGCTAATTTATGATTGACACTAGTTTAGCACTCTTTCCGATTACAAAGTTTTTCTTTACTTTTGCGAAGACGACGAAGGGTTTGTTGTTGAGGTCCTTTAATCAAAGATAAATTAAATTACATTAGTGCCAGCCTAACCAAAATAATAATAAAAATATCAAGTAAATTTTGTTTGTAAATGTTGCTACATTACATCCATTATAATATATAATGTTTTGGTTACATGGTTGGCTGAGTTACATAAATTGACAATTAAATCATACCTTTGTGATCTTAGAGCTGTTAATAACGTCGGTATTTATCTTTCTGTCTGTGTTGTCTTAACAAAACAAAATATTGCTATTAAAACTGATGTAGTTTTGACACATTATGAATATATAAAACACAAGAATTACTCACGTAGTAGGTCAGAGGGTTCTGATTATAGTTTTGACCACATTCGGAGGTCTTTTAAGAGTGTGGTCGAAACTATAGTCGGAACCCTCTGACTTACTACGTGAATGATTCATGGTTTATAACATATTTAGAAATAAATTATTCTCTGCAACCCATGTCAGAGAGATGAACAGTAAACATACAAAAAAAAAAAAAAAAAAAAAATACATAATCTGCTGGGTAATCCGAAATGACTGAAAATCCGTATGGCGAAAGTTTGCTAATGAGGCTTGGCAAAATACCCTCAAACGCCTTTAAAATGTATAAAAATTCCCAGCGCTTTTAAAGATTTTTGTGGTACGTTATATGTAGCGTTTTGACCACTATTTGACTTGATGATCAGTGACGATGTGGTGGAATCAAACGGGGCTTAATCGCGAGAAAAACATTTAGTAATTTATTTACCCCAGTCTTCTCGTGACCACGACCAATGCAACTTGGTCGAAACGTCGAGGTAAATAAATTACTAAATGTTTTTCTCGCAATTAAGCCCCGTTTGATTTAATAACAATGTGTTCGAATCGCGAAAGTCTAAAAATTACGATGTGGTGGAAGTTGTAATCATGCTAAACCTAGACGTTTACTGGATCTCAAAGACAGCTGTCTCAGCACACTATGTGTTCGGTGACAGTTTTTAAACTTGAAGGTGGTGGGTAGGCAGGCAGGTACTCAAAAGTGCCCTACAACCATGCTGGGAATTTTGTAACGGTGTTAACTTCATCAGAAGCTCAATTCGTTGGTGAGGACTCTAACCAGCGTCCGTTAGTTTGACAGCCGCTGAGCTACCATTGTTTCGATTTTGTACATTTCTCAGTGATCTGACATGGTTGTATATAAGTAGACATATATGTCAATAACATATCTCGGCATATTCGCTCTGCAGCGCAACGATTCAATTATACGTGTATAATGTCTGGTCAACATGGCATACGGCGTTGTGTCAACATAATCACTAATTCTGTTGTTAATTGTCACAGCTTAGTATAATTGAGTAAATTCTAAGAGCTATAATATCTAGAATATTAGGATGTTAATAACACGCGTTAGTGGCAATGTAATATGGGTAGTGATTCTCTTGTTTAGCAAAACTTAACTAAAATTCTAAAAAATAATTTATAAGCAAGACAAATTCTTATACTGTTATGATAAAGTCAAAATGAGTATAACACTAAAATTTTGATCTTTTTATTGAAATTGCGGGTACTTTTACGTAAAATAAGTCGACACTTATTTGTGCCTACTAAAACTACCCGCAATTGGCCAGCAATTGAATGATAGTTGTCTAATATTATGGAATGCGTTGTATGGAGTTTTCCGAATTTTTATTTTAGCATGATTATAATTTGAGCTATTTAATTCTGAAGTTATATTTAACTTGAGCTAGTTCGCGTGACTACCAGATGGGTCCACTACTTGGGATAACTAGAGTCATGTTAAAATAATTGTGACATACCGACGATCTGCAATGCGTATGTCACAATCATGATGAAAATTGTGTTTCAAAATGAGAGTTTCATTTTGAGTTCTGTGCATGAAAACTTTATAAGCTTATTCTGCTCGTCCATCACTTTGTTGATCAGTCGAACTCTCACGTCCGCATGGCAGTTTGGACGCCGTATTTGGAAAGCTCATTTTGACCGGCTCAAACAAAATATGTTTTTTTTATTAATTTATATGTTTATTCCTCTAAATTACTTCTAAAGGTAATAGCCATATTCAATAAACGTTTTTAAAACAAACACTTAAGTTTTCATGATTCTGTTTAATAAAATAGACATTCCTATACCCATCTATGTTTTCCAAAGACCTTAAGCTTACGTTTGCCCGCTGTCTCACGTTACGGTGTGGTAAAAGGTATAGCACGAAAGATTAGAAAGAACCTGTTCACTCATGACTTGCAAACTCCGGGGTGATAGCTATCAGGAAAAACAGACGAGGGCAGTAAGGTCCACTCTCTGGCAGTACCTATCTGTTTTATATATAAATTTAAGAAACAATTTTCTACCCACACATCTTAATAATTTTCGACATCGAATAAGGATTCTACTAAAAAAAATTATAATTCAAAAATCAATTTTTTTCTACAAGTAAACGATACAAGTTGAAATATCTCACTGGCTTTCAAATCATACCTAAATTCACGCATGAAAACGAAATTATCCCGACACGCACAGTTAGTCAAATTGAAAGGAATCCCTCGGTTGGTACATAATTTCTACACCTTTGAGTCCTTCGTATCACGAGGGTCTTTCTCGGAAACCCAGCCAATGGTTATCTTCACAAATGGTTCTTTGTCACAAAAAAATGACAGGAAAAAAAGCGAGCAAAGTAAGCGTTATTGCGATTGGAGCTAGGTTCCGTAGTTATTAGGTATTTCTATTTTTGGTTGAGTTAGTTTTGATTTATTTTGCTTCTCGTTATCAGCTTGTGACCAGCAATAAAAAATACTTTTTTTAAATTTAATAAGTACACAAATACGTATGGATATTTCAAAGATCGTACCGTGTACCTGTGAAATATTCTAACACTGCGTTCTGAAATACATTCATCTGCTTAGATAAGAAACGGCTACACACTGTAGGATCACCGATATACACATAATAGTTTTATCAAAAATCCTCTTTTTGTATCGATAAACTGTAAAATATCGTATGTGTGGTCTCTTTCTTATAAGCAAACTCAAAGTCATAGTGAACTGTGGAGACACCTATATTGAGGGCTTCTCTGTCCAATCCAATCAGAAATGTGACACATAGAAGAACAAAAGTCACCAACATTGCTTAGCGGATAAAGACACTGAAGTAGCAGAGGCACTCGGAGAACTGATGGCGGATAGGATCAAAGGGTTCTCGAGTGGAGACCACGAATAGGCAAGCGCAGCGTAGGACATCTATGTTGCCTATCTGTGATAGTTGGTACATATAGGAGGAGCTTTATTAAAAGTTCTCGTGTCTCTCTAGTTTGTTGTTAGTCTTTGTCCAATATCTGTTTCGAACGATTGTTTACACATTTTCGATATGTGCTGAGCACGACAATGTGGATCCCTAAAAGTACGCAATCATTTGTCCATCAGCCACAATGGCTAACCGTTAGGCGGCGCAGGATGCTAAATAATTATACATTTACATCGAAGTACCGTACTGTATTGAAAACGGCATACTTTTGCACTGTGATGTTCTGAATAGTGAGGGGAAACGGCAGTCCTTTCTGAATAAATACACAAATAAGAAAGTCTTTTTTTTCTTTAAAATCACATACAAAAAATATCGTTGTAGTATGGATTAGGGGAAATGAAGAAGTGATGCGTCATGTCTCCGATCAACATTTTTGTAGTTTTACCAAAAATCTTCGATGAAATCTTTGTGCAATACTGCTTTCACCACCAACCCGAAACCCAAAATACAATGACATATTATGTAATCACTTAATCAAAACATATAAAAGTGAAGTTAGGTTTTTTCTACAGTAATGATATAAACTGGTGTCAAAAAAATTAGAAAGCAACAGCGAGTATGTTTATAATGTTCGGCTGCAATTTACCCTTTCTTCCTAAAACTAAATTTTTTGGGTAAAACCGGAGGACGCCCACAAGAACAATCCCATTGGCTTTTAGTTATGCAAATGGAACGAAGCAAATTAAGGGAACCAATTCGACTTCAATACAATTATACTTCTTCCTAAAACAAATTAAATGGTAAAAGTTAAACTGCATACTCCTCGCTTATTCAATTATATCTTTATATTGGATTACAAAGGGAACCGAACTTCGATGAAATGGGAAGCAAAATAACTTATTAACGTATTTAGCATCGTAATGAAGGGATGGCATAATAATTAAATAATCCTGTTTGTAATGCGTATCTTGTATTAGAGGCAGACCTAGTTTTAATGATGCAAAATCAATAATGTACATATTGGTCAAATTTACACCAAAATAAACGCCATTTTATTTATAAAGTTCAATAAAAATATTTTTAACTCCTGCTTTCTTTCCATTCCAGTGCTTCATTCATAATTATAATAGTACGATTATTTATACTGCAACGTCAACTTGAGGGTGACGACTTCTTCGATGATTTACAGCAATAAGCTGTAACAAAAAATTTGGCACACCGTTTTGCAAGTAGCAGCAATGCTCCATAATATGTGAAAGTACTTACGCTTTATATAAAAGATTTTTAGTCTCAAGAGGACTTTAAAACACATTTTAATTATTTTAGTAGCTTTTATTTCTGTATAACAACTACACCCTCCCCGTTCCGATACGCGTCAAATTCAATTTTAGCGCGCTCTCATGCGTTCTTGTTCTGCAACCCTAACGTCACAATTGACATTTGTGCGCTGCGGGAAATAATAAAACCTCCATTCCCAGTGTACTTTTGTAATATGCTTTTCTCCTTAAAATTGTTTTTCAACATTAATTTTATAATTTTAATCTTTAGCATTAGTGATAATAGTAAAAGAAACATAATTCACAAGTTGAAGTGCTTGACGTTATGAAGTCGCCAAATTACCGTTCTGATTCCTAAGACTCGCCGACTGTACTGTGAGGGTCGTAAAAATGGTGCGTTTAACGTACGTACGCACGGTACGTACGTATATCGTGAGTGCTCTAAAATATATTTCTGTTCCGTTAGAAAGAGAGAGCCCGTTTTAAATTCGTGATCTTTTTTCCCAACACTAGTATATGAAGCATTGCACTGTACTGATTGGTGAATGATCTGTAATTTAGCGGAAAATTGTATTCAGATTGCAAATTCAGAAGCAGGTCAGAGGATGAGTTATAAGACGAGGATATTTCATTACACATTGTTAGGTATTGACGATTTGTTATGTTATGATAATGAGCTTACAAATATACCTCCATGGAATAATTGATAACATGTTATGTTATGTGCCACAAACTGTCCTTGTAAGACGGTCGATAATGTAGTTCTAGCATGAAGTTATATCATTATTTATCAAATATTATAAGCTTGCGTTTGACCACAGTTTCACCTGATGTTAATTTAAGTGATGACGCGATCTTAGATGTAGCACGCAAGGTTTATCTATTCACTTGTGACTTGAAGACTCTGGATTGTACGTATCGGAAAGCACAGACTGGGGCAACGAGTTTAATTCCGTGGATACAAAAGGCTCCGTACTAATAGGTGGTATATCTACCATATGGCAGCTTAGCATTGCCGTACGTTTGGCCGATCTTCTACTACATTTCATTAGATCAGACTTTTTTATATAAAATAGGTGGCAAACAAGCGCAATTGGGGCGGAAAATGTTGACAGAGAAGATCTCCATTACATTTTATTTAAAACTCTATTTTTTATTGAGGAGTTAACGTGCAATAACGAAGGTTTAAAATGCATAAGTTTAATACCATTTGTAGTTAAGCCTTTTGTTAGTAAATTACCCTATGCATATAGCCTTTGTATAATTTTACTTCTAGTTTCAAGTGATCTTTGTATATCTCTGAATATATCGTCTTGTTAAGTTTCCTGTAAAAAAATATCAAATACACAAAAAAAGATATAAAAAAAATTAGCGTACAGGGACAAACTTGACCTCTCTAAAGTTTTAGTAAATAAAGTATGTGTGTTTGTTACTCTTTCACGTTTAAACGGCTGTACCGATTACAATGAAATTTGGTATGGAGATGGGCTAGACCCTACAAAGGTTACTGATATCCCGGGAAAAGTATAGTTCCCGTGGGATAATTGACGTAGCGGAAAAACCGTAATTCACGCGGGTGAAATCGCGGGGTGCTATTAGTAATAAATAAAAAGGAAACACAAACAAAAAACTGATACGCTATTCACTTGTTATATGATGACGAAAAGAACATATAACCTCGCAATAAAAAATGAAAAAAATTGAAGTCTGGTTGAAGTATCGACTGACCAAGCAGCGCGATACTTCAAAGAAAACTCACAATCCGATCAAATTATCTACAACGGGAACTCTTGTATTTCCATGTTGGTAATATGTGATGTGACGTCATTAACCTTTGACATTATCACTGATGATTCATTTTACAGAGAAGCCACTTTATCAATTGTTTCGTGTTGCATTTTTTATTTCTCGGAATTGACGGACGAGGTAAACGAGGTTTTAGTTAGTTTAATTGTGATATGTTTTTTATTTCACAGAATTCTTATCGCTTTTTTACACTTTGTTTGGTCTCTAATATACATTACGAGATGCTATTGTTAAATGAAGTCGACACTAATATCTTTTTATTTTAAACTTAGTACCGATTATTTTGATACTCGTATATCATTATTGAAATTGTAATGTAATGTAACTATGTATTTTTTGTATACTTTATAGATCTAGAGTTTGACCATATGCACTATCCCACATAATGTTCACTGACGATGCGTTCGAAAGTGTGATCACGTTATCATATACCCAGGATAGCGGTGACTACTTTCGAGTATCAATCAGCCTTTGGACTCTAGAATGCTTATTGGTTTTTTTATTAGGAATAGGCAAGCGTTTGACTACTATTGCACCTGATGTTAAGTGATGACGCGGTCGACGGTGGAGCACGCCTGCCTAGAATATACATATTCACTCGTGACTTGAAGATACCCAGGTTGTATGTTTGCGGAAATACAGATTTAGATTGGCTCTCAAGGACTGCTGCCTGAACACACTGTTCATTTGATAACAGTTTTTCCAATTTCAGCGCAGTTATTTACCCAAGCAGATACTCAAAAGTAGTTACTGGGAATTTGATAACGGCTTTACCGGAAGCTCGAGCCGTTAGTGGTGATCGAACCAGCGTCTGTCCGTTTGACAGCCGACGCTCCCACCGCTGAGCCATCATCACTTCATTTTCTTTTAAGTCGAAGTGTTATAAAGTCTTATTATCAGTAGAACTGTAAGCATAGTAGCAGAACATAAATAGGCCCAATTATTTTGTTTTGCTGCATTTATGAACAAATGTTTTAACAATAGACAAAGTTGTTAGATTGGAGAAACACTTTCAGATTGGGACTAACTCAATGTTTCTTTAACGAATTTAGATAAATGATAGACAATAGAAAATAATACTCTACACAAGGGCACGATCATTTCATTGATCACGATCAGCTTTGACATTTCTGTGTTAGTTATATTTTATTTTTTTATTAATCTATATCTATATCATATCATATGAAATGTTGGTACAGCCTAATAGATAATATAAATTAATTACAAATTTTGTTATAAAAACTGTCGTGGTTTTCAGAAGCCAGTAGTACCCCGCCCCCCGCGACAAAACAATAATATGACATCGCGTGCGTGACATGATGATGATGATGATGATTATGGTGATATAGGCACTATACAATAAGTGTATGTATATATATATATATATATATAGGTTTTATTTGACTCGCACTATTTCTTGTGGAATATGTTTATAAGCATGGCTCTCCTAATCATCATACTTACCTATGCCACGATTTTTTTTACTAATCTATGTCAATCGACGAAAATGATTAATTGACATATATATTTGACATATTAAAACAATGAAAATGAATAATCCAAGTTTAATATATACAGTCTGGCACATTTTTAATTACAGCAAATCATTTCTACGCCGCAACGAAATTGCGTACAGTTATTTTGCCAATTTAATTTACAAACGAAATGCCTTATTAACTCAAATTCACATTTAATAAGAAAGCCCGCAACCACATAATCAAAAATCATGACCACATAATGTATTTTTCTTTTATCCAGAACACGTAAGGTTGTAACGGCCATGTTTCATTAGTGTTTTGTTTAACTGTTTGTTCCATTTTGTGTCCATAAAAAGATATGCGTTTATAATTTTGTTTATTAATCACATGGCTATCCTTTTTTATTCTTTACAATTTTTTTAAACATAATATGTATAGTAAAAATAGGAGATAATGGACACATAGGTGGCGCCAGTATTACTTTCAGAGAGGTGCATCTGCATCTACACATTGCATCACACACGTCAAAAAAGCCTAAGCAACATGTACGGTTTTGAACTTTGAAGGATTTCCCTACGCTGGAGCGAGGATACTGAATTAATTGACAAGGTGATGAACAAATTTGGACAGCAACCTAAACGTCTTCAGTTTTTATGCAAACAGTAAATTAATAAAAATAAATTCTGGTTATGTTTATAATTACCTAGTATTTTAGTCGACTTTTAGTCAGGAGGTTTTCGATTCGCCTTAATTAATGTATGGCGTTACTTCAATTGTTTTCCATGTTGAAACAATTTTGTTCATTTTGTTTGCATGTGGTCTCATTTATGGCTATGTGGTAGGACAATCGCATCATGTGTAAAAGATAGAGCTTTTGATTTTTTCACATTGAGCCTTTGGTTCATTATAAAGACATATTAATGATTTAAAACACGGTTAGGTACAAGTCTCTCGATAATAATGCTTATTTGACTGAACTATCCTTTTTATGCATTACCGGTAAGCGCCAGCTTGACTGACGTTCCAATGGCGTGTCGAATAGCTTGCATCGGTCGTGGCACGCGCGCCATTTCAAATTGTACGTACGAGTACGTAGCTGTTGGAACACCCAGTTCATATTGTATAAATGCAGAATTCATTTAACAATGCCGGGAATAGTTTTATTTAAAACTGGATTGTTTGAACAAACCTGAATAATTTAAAACGGGAATTTTGTACCCATTACTATGGTCAGTGGTGACTTTAATTCATCATATGAGATCACTCATACTACCTACTCTAATTAAATTTTGATTCTGAAGCCGTGATATTGACGTTTGAGCGTCGGCTGTCACTTAATGGTCAATGTTTCGATTCTCTGGCTTCTTTTATATAATTTATACGTCTATTATTTTACACGTATAAACGACTTTGTGGGGGTGGGTGGAATATATCGACATTGTGGTCGAATATGTAATTACGCTAGTCCTATAATATTAACTGGTTGTCAAGAAAAAATGTCTAAATACATTATGTATTTAGGGACAACATTTCAAACTTGAGGTTGGTAGCTAAGCAGCCTATTTGATGGTATATGGATTTGATACCTTTTTAAAGCGATTATGATCGCATATTTAAACTTCGGAATGCGCTTCTTTTTTTTATTGAGGACCGACAAGCGTTTAACCGCCATCTCACCTAGTATTTAAATAACTTCATACTTCCGCTAATTTATTTGTAACTACATCGAGGACTTTGTGTTTTTAACAAAATGGAAACCTTTTTTACTACAACCAGAATACATCACCCCATTACCAAAATGAACTTAAGGACAGTGACGATGTGGTTGAAAATGTAATCACGCTAAACCTGGAATAAGACTGTCTTTCAAGGACTGACAGTTTTTCAAACTTGAGGGTATAGTAGCTAGCCAGGCAAGTACTAAGCCTACTTCCATGATGGGAATTCGATAACGGTATTACCTTCACCGGAAGCTCAAGTCGTCGGTGGATATCATACTAGCGCCTGTCAGTTTGACAGCCAACGCTTCCAATGCTTGGGTATCATCACTTCATATACACAGATATTTGAATCTATTTTTTTATTACATTAAAATTGGAACGTTGAACAATAAGAACTGGCCGAATGTTTCATTCCAATCTCCCAACACATTTAGTATTGTTGTAATAAAACATTTCATTGAGTATAAGTATTAATCACTTGAATTTTATAGTTCGATCACTTAACAGAAAAATTTGCACAAAGTGCAAGTGGATTTTTCACGAGCCACAGACCACCTCGACAACATAATCAAGACGATTAACAGCTTACAAAAACGGCCACTTAAGCTTCTCTTATCATCATAACGAACCATCAAATCGTCATAAGGCTCATAATTACGGCGGGAATCGCACCGTAACATAATAATTAAAAGTGTACAATTCCGACCATTTAACGGAACGTTGAACAATATCTCGGCACAGGCGTGTGGAAACGCGAAAGAGATTCATATGACCCGCGCTGTAGGAATTTCTATGAAACGCGCTTAGGGACGGTGGAGTACTGATAGATGGGAAGTGCGAAGCAATGCTAACGATTTGTCTACTAATCTTTTGTCTAACTATACAAATTAAAAGTAGGACTTTCATAATAGCAAGTTTAAAGTAATAAACTTTCTAATCTTTCCATAATATTATAAACAGGTAAGGTCTGAGTGTTTGTGTTGTTGTAGAGGGTAATCTCTGGATTTACTGAACCGATTTTGAAAATTGTTTTACTAATAGAAATCCACGTTATTTGTGAGAGTCATAGGCTCATCATCATCATCACCAACGTCTTTCAGAAACATTGTTGTTTCAAAGTTTTCAACGTTTACATAAAACACGTACATCCGTAGTTCGTACGTATCAACAAAAAACGTTCTCCTTTTCTTAATGTCCGTTAATAACGTCTCATTAACACATAGTTGCACATCATCTAAACACTTTTTGTTTCTGAATACCTAGTTGTTTGTAGCTATGAATATTTGATCTTCAGGTACGATACAGTCCTTACTCTCGCAGCGTGTGCGATGCGTGTGACAGTTGAGAGTTTGCCAAAAACGTTAGAGCTAGCAACTCGACGGCGCGGCGCATTAGCGCAGCGGGTTGGATTCCAACTGGGAAGCATTACGGTTTGGTAGCTCTCGTGTCGGGAATGTTCTTGAAACACTGGTCGATTGTAAATGAGAATAATAACATTTCAAACATCCAAGCTTTTATATATTTTTGGAAATAAATAGAACAATTATATATAAATTTTGAGAACGATTAGAAGTTTAGATACAGAGTTCTCATACTTGTCAATGATGTTTCACTAAAGATGACGTATATTCATACTGCGCGGTGCTTAGATTTTGTTCCTTTTCGACATAAACATGCTTACTGCGACAGATAATACGGTACAAATAATATAGAAAAGGATAGCTATATGTTTAGACTTGCGCTTGAAATACGCGTCATAATGAAAATTACTACAATTGACTTAATTTTGCCGCCTCAGTTTCCACGCGCTTGTGCGACATCTACCTCATATAAGCATATAATATCATTGATACTTGCATATTTTTCTTTCATATCCGATAAGAATTATAAGATAAGTTGTATAAGTATAGGATAAAATAAGTTATTTTATTTCAATAATCATATCACTACAATTAAATAACATTACTAATTTCCAGATAATAATAGCCAATTATGAATAAAAACTATGGGCCCCAAAATAGCGTAGCCTGTATCTTAGGAGCCCGCTGTCGCATGTTGAGTACTAAAGATTCGCATATTCACGAGTGCACAGTGTTTTTGTTTCAATTTATATTAAATTAGTTAGTTTACGATAATGATCAATTCATTAATTATTACCATATAACATATTAAAATAATTGAAAGAAAACTGGCTTAGGGAGTTACTGATAAAAGGTTAATTTTAGGTAGTATGATACATACAATCACGGATATGCATACTATTTATTATCATATATTAATACTATGCAAAGAACGATGTACATACATATTGAAAATGCTATATTTTTAAGCCGAAGGCTACTTGATAGATCTAAAGTTTGACTAATATCTAACTCGATGGTCAGTGACGATGTGGTTGAAGGTAAAATCATACTAAATCGATAATGTTAACTATAGCTTTGAGTTGTTAACTAGCTAGGTGGGTGCTGTAAAAGTACCCTCCCGGATGAAGCCGTAATATTTGTCAATAGTAATATTGATGACGTGTGAGTGTCACATTATGCCAGTAGAAACAATATGAGTAAATTGTTCATACAACCAAAGGTAGATGGCGCTAAGAACAACATCCCCTCAGGTGTTAAAGCAAACGGATAAAATCAGACCCTAGTGGTAGTGGCTACTATAGCTTAGTTAGATAAAGCGACAGGACGGTATTCTGTAGTCGTGGGTTCAAGTCCCACTAGCAGCCGAATTTTTTCCTTTAAATTATTTTAGAGCGTAAGTTCGACCTTGCACGTTGTTAATGCAATACACCATAAAACGTAAAGTAAATATATGCATTATCAAGGATAACCAAAAAACAACTAGTCAGACTATCATTTTTACACATGCGCGATTCGAACTTATTGTTAATAAATTGATCGGGACGCGCGTGATAATGAAGACATTTGGAGAAACTACGTGCTCTGACCGATATTGTCACTAGCATTCTCCGGTCTTCTCGTGACCAAAATCGTTGCAACTCGGTCGAACGAAACGTCAAGGTAAATACTTAATAATTTCTAAATGATTTTCACGCGATCATGTCTCGATCGGTTATCAGTTTTTGATAAAATTTAAATGGGGTCGCATGAGAAGCACCAGCTTTTGATTAAAATAAAATTACTAAAATTAGTTTACCTCCTTTCTTTGCCGACGGTTATGGTAAGCAAATCGTAAGTAGCGATAAAACCTCACAGGTTATGTACTTGTCCTAGAGTCGGTTGATATCTCAACTCTAAAAGTTGGCTTGCAATTAGGATTACTGATGCATGAAGCGCTTTGTGATATCTTTTCAAATTTTTATAGTCATCATACCTAGTGTTGTAGACGCTAGAATGTGTTTTTGTAAACTGGATTTGTAATGGATCTAGCGTTTGACCGTTATCGCTTTTGATGGTCAGTGACGATGTGGTCGATGATATTATCCCACTAGACCTAGAATGCTTACTGACTCTCAAAGAATGCTGCCTGAACACACTATGTGCTTGGGTGACAGTTTTTTGAACTTGATGGTGGTAGCTACTCGACAGTACCCTATATTGGTAGATGGACCATCATCCTGGGAATTTGATAACGGTGTTACCTTCACCGGAAGCTAAAGCCGGTGGTGGGGATGGGCGTCCGTCAATTTGACAGCTGACGCTCCCACCGCTGAGCTATCATCGCTTCAAGTGTCAAGTTCAAGTCTACCCTTCTGGAAATATTATACAAGAATACTCTAGAAGCAGTAAATATTATTACGGAGACACTTTTGACACTATATCCCTCATACTGTGTAGGAGGAGAATGCTATTGAGATGGAAATTTGTATTGTCACTGATGTCAACTTCGTTATGTACTTTTGTATAGGATGTTACAATGTTGCCAATGTCTAATGTCAATAATACAGTTCACTTTCAAAGGCTTATCTCTATCATCGTGCTGTGCCATTTAAGACAGCCTTCTTACAATACTGAAGCGGCTAAAGCCACTTGGTCTTATCTGTAATAATATCGATGGCTCATTGTTTTAAACAGACTTCAAAAAAGGAGGTTACTCAATTCGGCCGTATATTGTTTTTTTTAATGTCTATTCGCGAATAACTTTGTCGTTTATGAACCGATTTTGAAGATACTTTTTGTTTGATAGGGTACATTTCCGTAGTCATCCCATTTAAATTTCATAGAAATCGGACTAGCTGTTTTTGAGGAACACTCCAATAACTGAAAGTGCTACTCATACCTTGACGATATCAATGCACGTATACAATGACAATTCATCCCGTGAGAAGCAAAGGTCATTGAAAAGTGTGAAAAAAATTTTTGCAAAAAATGGAACCTACTTCAACACTCAAAAGTGTGAAAAAACTTGTCGAAGTCGGTACCATGATCACAATATTTCGATATTAGTTACTTTTGAACTATCATGGTACCGAATTCAACAAGTTATTTTACACTTTTGAGCGTGGAAGCCGGCTCCATTTTTTGGTAAAAAAATTTAATGCTTACTTAGTATTTATCTAACAGCTAAAAAATAATCACAATACAAATAAATATCTCATATTTTCATTTACACGTTTATCTGTTACAATATGAATAAGGAATGTTGTTATAGTAGTTTATGAAACTTTATCATAATAAGGGTTCCTAAAATATGAGTGTAAAATAAAAAAACAAGACAGGCGACTTTATTATAGCATTACCCAAGTTTTTCAAGACCAAATTATGTGCAGTTTCATACACTTTTTATTTAATATCATAAAGTAGATAATTGTGATTGTGTGTGTCCATGCCGCCCGACACAGGGAATCCTAGTGCAGGGTTTGAGTCTGAAAAAATAAATATAATAAATGAAATTTACGTTAAATTACAGCATAGTTTGTATTTATTTGTAAACGTTTAGCGCCAAAAATCCAGTATCTGATCGCTTGCGCGGCGTCCACAAATTATATAGAAAAACTGCATTACGACCTCCTTGGTCCAGCTGAAGTTGTATCTTAATGGTCAAAAAGAAACGTTATGATACAGTTGTCCAATGTCCATAGGAGAGCAGTATCATAATGCAATTATATAAAATTATTTTCATGGCTTGTCTGTAGAGACTGTCATGCAAGTTTTGTTTGTGATTTTTTAATCTTTACATTTCAGTGCAAGATTAGATACAAAACTTTAAAACCAGACTTCCACTACTTGATGTGATTGGTTTCTTATTCGTAGTAGTTTTTTCTTGATACTATTACCGAACTGATTTGATGAAATCTCTGTGGACATAATCAGAAAACGTGTTTTTTGAAATGAAAAAAGAATCCTTCACATCAGTTTATACACAATACATAGCTTAGACAATATACACAGCTTATCAAATAATTAATAGAAATAAAATTTATTATAAGTATTACAAACAATCTGTATTAATTGTGTATAAGTGTAAAAGTGATGTAGATATTTTTTCTCCAGATTTCTAACAAAGAACTTGTAAAATGTTGGGTAAACGTCTGAAATTGTAAAAAAAAAAACCATTTTAAATAGCTTTACTTCAAGCCTTGCATTAATAGACTAGCTATTAATAATCAGAGAACTGTGTCCGAACCATACCGCACCTTAGTCAAGAAAAAGAGATAGATCCTAACATCCGAAACCTTTAGTAGGTTTTTACGACATCCTAGTGCGAAGTGAACTGTCCGATTGTGAAGTCAGCAATTGTCTGATAAGTTATCTTACCGGTATAATACATGTTTATCAATCCATTTCGTCTGATGATGAATCAACCCTGATCAGGTCAGCTACCCTCGCCGTCTCAAGGTCACATCACTTGGATGTTATTAAGCATACGTCTGTCCAAAGTGTCTGACCAGTTTCCTGTGTTTCCATCAATTTGCGGTTTCGGTGTTAAGTTGATGTCGTGTGTTGTGTGTATTTATTTTGGTACTCAATCATGAACAAATTTATGCGTCAATTAGTTTTAAAAATATGATGCGAAGAAATTTGGGAGCTGTCAACATAACGCTGTCTTTAACTTGAATTCTACGCCAATTAGTTATTTAAAAAAAAAATCGTAAATAGTATATTTGTAATTTTCGTTTATTTATATAGTTACAATTAAAGTGGATACTGATTTCGTGTCGATTTGGTGTCGAGCGGAGAGCAGTCAAAACTCGTAAATGGAATATATCACCATATATTCCATTAACGAGTTTTGACAAATTGTATCGCAGACGTTTAAAGAAATCTCCTTACTTAGACACTGAAAAAATATGTAAAAATCCTAAGTTAGGAAATTGAGTTAGTTTTGAACGAATTACACTGTCCGTGGAGAGTTTAGACTGAGTCAGAACCTCAAGGTCTCAAGATTTCGAAACTGACTTGCACGAAATAATCTCACTCGTGTTTCACATCAAAAGGAAGTACCCCGTTTATATTTGGCGCGAAATGTAAACTGCATTCGCTGTTTATTTGAGAGCAGTCCTTTAACTGAGCCGCTTTCGAAACATCATTTGCATCAGTTGTTTTCAAAATGAGAATGAACAGGCATCTTTCAGATATACAGCAAGTTAGACTGATAAACGTTCAGTGACTTTTGTCTACGGTAATTTACATAAGAACTTTTGTGTTTATATACTCTGCACCGAACGACAATTACCTATACATTTTGGCACTGTTGGTACCTGAACTAGTATTTAAGCTGTGTTTCAGAATAAAAAGCCCTCTTTTATTGGAGTATCTGTATAGGTACATCATATGTGTTATTCAAGAGGTATTATTTTTTAATTTACCTAGAATAAAAAATAAGACTAGTTTGCATTGTCACTCGTTCTGTATCGAACGAGATGGCTACATAAAAAGCGTACAAAAAATGTATCTGGTAGTATTATTATTACCTGTGTACATAGATTTTAATCTACTTTAGGCTCTTAGAGTTTATGGTTTACTGCATTAAGTAGGCAAAAGCTACACGTTCAAATTTTCGAAGAAAAAAAATTGGCTACTTGTCGTATTTGAACTCATTGCAGAAAACAGTCCTGTCGCTTTACCAACTAAGCTATAGTAGCACTCTACTCACCGTATGAATTGATTCCTTCCTTTTACATCTAAGGGTATGTTTTTCTTAGCTATCAACCCTTTATTGTATGAAATATTAAATTAATAAGACTGATCAAATAGACTAACATTGCAGTTAGTATCGTGTGAAGCGAAGGCACCATACCCTATTTCTTAGGATATTGTGCCTTATAGTTGGCAAAGTGACAGGACGGTTATCTGTAATCGTGGGTTCAAATCCCACGAATAGCCAAATTATTCTTTCAAAAATATTTGTCTTTATGCTCCTCACAAAATACGTTCTTTTTCTATAACATAAGTACACATTTTTTATGTGTAAAATTTATCCGATATAATTTTTAGTGTTGAAAAAGTGCAACTGCTTACAAATTCTTCTTAATGGGAATTTTTATTATAACATTGATCATGCGTCGACCACTACCTCACTTGATAGCCAGTGATGATTTGGTTGAAAGTGGAATTACGCTAGACATAGAATGTTTACCCTGCTCTACATTACAACTGCCTGAACACACCGTTGTTTTTGGTGAGGTTTATTTTTTTAATTTCAGGGTGGTAGTTAGCCAGGCGGGTTCTGTAAAATACCCCGGAAGCTATGAATTTGATAAAAATATATAATATATATATATATATATATTACATCAAAAGCTTAAAGCATTAGTAGGGACCGACCCAGCGTCAGTCTGCACTGTTTTGTTCAGCATCGGCTGTCGACCTACAGCCGATGCTGAACAAAACAGTGCAGAACTAAAACGGTGATTACATAAATACATAATTTATGTCATTCTACACGAACATCTAGAATTCTAGAATACTGTCTTGTTTGTAGTTTTTACTTTTAAACCCTTTTCACTTTATGCCATAGTTAGTACGATTATCGACCCAGGAGGGTGGAAAAAAAAACGATTTAAGCTCAATAAAAAAACAATTTTTGGTAGGTATATTAACAAACTAACTTCAGAAATAATACTGATTACTACTCGCTATTTGCTATTCTCGGAGTTTTTAGACATACAACAGTTATAAATGTTGCGTTTATGTTATTTATTCATTTGACTACCTACTTGCGGGCAAAAAAGACGTGTGGCACTCGGGGACTGCCGCGGTAAAGCTATTGCATAGCATTTTTTATCAACTTATGCAATGAATATATTGATAACTTATGCAGTAACGCCGATACAACCAATGCCATCTAGAGGCGAGTTGCTGAACTAAACAGACAAACGTGATATTTCAACAAAGTCATTAAAAGTTCTGCGATTCATCGATAGATGGCAAAACTAAAAAGTATCACCACTGTGCCGGTCGGAGTGGGGGGTGTTAGGTTATTTTCGTTACGGAATTTCTGGACTCGGTCTCCACGCTCAAGGCCCGCGATAGAAACTATGCAATAAGGAAATAAGTAATACATGCAAGACGTAAAATTGTAAACATTTATTTTTCTAGGAGAAGTACTTGAAAGATAATATCACTATGTGATTTAAATATTTGCGACATCTTTCGTTTAAGTATCAAATTGATCCATGTTATTACAATTCCAAAAAAATATTGTTTTTTTATTAGCTGGAATTAAATTTGGAGATTGAATTAGATTGAATAACTGAAGCAGGTTGGAAGATTATAGGTACATTTAGATAGGCAACAGCTGTGGTGTAGTGGATTGATTAAAAATGTTGTCGATAGCTTTTGTTTTCTAATTACTTGATGGAAATTTATTGCTTGCCTTTTAACAAAGTAATGATAATATGTGTGATGCTGATGCTAGTAATTTGACCGGTTATGATTATTTTTCTAAACGAATAAAATATAATTAGAGCACTAGCAGTGACATATCAGAGAAAATAATTTAAAAAAAATAACTGGTACATATGCTAGCTTAGGCAGGTATATAATAGAAAAGTAGTTTAAAAAAATTAGAGAAACTTGCCAAAGCAATTATTTTAATTCATCTGCAGGTGTCTGTGGATCATATTTTGCCAAAAAGATAAGCATTATAGACGTGGCGTAGCTGTGAGCATTCCTGAGACCCCCTTCACGATAGGGCTTTTGAATTAAGTTTTAGTAAAAGTTATTTTTAAGTTGTGGTTTTAATATTTATGAAAACTTATACAAAGCTTGAAATATTTAATTTTAAAAATAGGCAAAAACTATTCAAATAAAAAAGGTTATATAAAAAGAAATTCTGAAAACCTCGTTTTAGATAAAAACAGAAATTTTCAAATGGACTCACAGAGGACGGAGTTTGGAGCTAAATAAAAAAAAATACATAGGATAAAATAATAAAAGAAAAAACATAAAAATTTCTTTCACTTTTTTGGACTTAAGATAAAAACAGAACATTTATAAATATAAAATACATGTTGTGAAATTAAATATTTGTGCAGAGATAAGCAACTGTTTGTTCCACGCGCAGAATGAAACGGCATCGCCTGCCAAGGTTAGAAGCCGCTCGTATATTTAATGCTCTTCCTTTTTGGCATTTGTCAAATTACTGACAGTGTGTCGCTGGATTTAGTGAAAGTTCATTTTGGGAACCTATAAACAGAAATGGTAATGATGCGAGTTCTGCTCTGACATATCCATTATTTTGGCGGTTTAGGCGGGAAAATGTAACAAATTGAGTTACTTTCACATTTATAATTATTTGTTATATTATTATTATTATTGGTCTATATTTTATCCCAAATGAACTTTCAATAGAATAACGTATAACTTCTACCGATGGCCTTATTTTTGGATTTTTTTACGTAGAGAAACCCTGAATACCTATAGCTCTTTCCACAATGCTCGTTGTGCAAATTTGAGCTTTTAGGACCCATACTTAGAGACAACATATATTAGTTGAATTGGTTGAACTACTAATGACAACTGAATACTAATTATGGGAATATAAATTAAATAGCGATTACACCGTTTTACCTACAACAGTGACAAATCATTTTAAACCCGGAAACACTAACTGGCACAGCGCCATTCCCTGTACAAGGTACATAGAAATGCTTTCTGTCATACATCGCTTGATTAACATAGAACATGCGCATGCGCACGCTAGAATGGTCTTCCGGATTTTTTCATAGTTACCTACAGCGGAATTCCAGCCCGCATGGCATTGAGCGTTCATTGTCAATGTTTAGATAATGGCAAGTTTTTTGCACTGTCTGTGCGTTTAACTGACTTATTTTTTTCTCTTGATGATAACAGTGCTCAAGGTGATGGGGCAATTTCCAACGTATTCAGTAAATACGTATTGTTTGTGTTTGTTTAGGGTGATTGCTTTTTCAAACTTCAGTGATTTAAAAAACAAGGACAATGAAACTGCTTATGTCAACGCCACTTTTGAACATTTATCAAGCATTACCTAATGATGAATCCAAGAAAAACGGTTTGATTAAAATTTGGTCTTATTCATTTTATTTTTTATTTCTTTTACACATTATAAGTTTGCTTTTGACAACTGTCTCACCTGATGTTAGACGTTGTTTAGGATTATATATTACACTTAACTAGCTGCGCCCCGCAGTTTCACCGGCGTGGAGTACGGTTTTCTCACTACCTCAATCATCCCACGAGAACTATACATTTTCCGTGATAAAAATAGCATATGTGTTATTCGAGGTTAAGGCTATGTTCATTCCAATTTTAATGCATCTTCGTTCAGTCTTTTCAGCATGAAGGAGTAACAAACATACAGTACTTCTTCTTACAATACCTAAATCACGTAATTTAGTGCCCGCTAAATAAAATATTAGGAATACAGTAAATAATTATACGAATTTAAATTCTAGTGTAAGCAGGATAAAAGCTTGAGAACTTTAATGAATTTTAGTTACTTGAGTGAATAACAGCATTGGCACTATCGAAAATTGTAGCACTGTACTAATTCTGCAATACTTTGCAGATGCTGTCCAGAGAGTTCAAGATATAAAAAGTAAACAACCATACTGCGTGTAATTTTATTGTAATTTTGAAAAACACAATAGTGTCACTCTCACAAATTTCTGGATATAAAATCCTTAAAACACTGAAAGGAACTCAAATGATCTCTAACACAATATGTGCTTCTTTAATAATTCATATATATAATTAACAGAAATTGTACATTATGCGTGCCGCTAAAACTCAGAAATATGTCTCGGTACGATCAAGAGAGTTGTAGTAAGCCTGTATCTCCCGTCGATGAAGAAGGTTTCCGTTTTTACTTGAAGGGCGTGCTTTTGAAGATCATCATCATCATCATCATCATCTCAGCCATAGGACGTCCACTGCTGGACACAGGAGACACCTCCCCCATTGTTTTCCACAAGGACTGGTTGGAAGCGGCCCGCATGCAATCTTAGTCAGGTCGTCTGTCCACCTGGTCGGTGGCCGTCCTATGCTGCGCTTGCCAGTCCGTGGTCTCCACTCGAGAACCTTTCGACCCCAACGGCCATCGGTTCTTCGAGCTATGTGATCTGCCCACTGCCACTACAACTTGCTAATCCACTGGGCTATTGTTCTGGGGGTCAATCTAAATTTAATTGTATGAACTATGAATAGGACAGGTAGACCAACAATGTAGTTGGTAACGTATCGAACGAAGGCACTATACCCTGATTCTTAGAGTTTTATAGTTTTATTTCATTAACATCATGCTATAGCCGGAATATAAGTTCAAATTTTGAAGAAATTTGTACCCATCATAATTTAATTTAGCATAAAAAGTATGAATAAAGCAGATGTATAAAAAAGTGAAACTATAATAAACAATACTTTTAAGCCAAGTTGTTATTTTCGGTCTTGAAAGTAACTTAATTAGATAGTATAAGAGTCAGTTGGATAAAGTAGGACATCTCCATGACAACTCTCGTTAAAGATGATAACATACCATCAATTTACAAGCTAACTCCAAACCGCAAGAGAAACCACATAACAAACTTGTATTTAGAAGTGTAACAAACAATCGCTATTTGTCACGCTGCTGTTGTGACATAACATATGTGCATAATTACCAGTCACCGTGCTTATGTGAAATGGTGTACGTAGGCAAATGATTAAAAAGAATAAACAATGGCCTCTGTCTATTTTTTACCGTATATACAGTTGTATATACGGTAGAAAATATGGGCATATGGGCCTTTTGAGCAGGCTCAGAGTCGCACAACGAGCTATGGAGGGCTATGCTCGGAGTTTCTCTACGCGATCGAATCAGAAATGAGGAGATCCGTAGAAGAACGAAAGTCACCTACATAGCCCAGTGGATTAGCAAGTTGAAGGGGCAGTGGGCAGGTCACATAGCTTGAAGAACTGATGGCCGGTGGGGTTGAAAGGTTGTCAAATGGAGACCACGGACTGGCAAGCGCAGCATAGGACTGTCACCGACCGGGTGGACAGACGACCTAAGATCGCAGGTAAGGGCTGGATCTAGGCCATCTCCAACAGGTCCTTGTGGGAATCAATGTGGAGGCCTATGTCCTGCAGTGGACGTCCTATGGCTGAGATGATGATGATGATGTTAACACACATGAATGTTTATTATTTCCGGTGCAATGATCTGTCAAATATAATTTAATGAACTTAAAATTACTTCTTTTTAAATTTGCATTTCCGATGAGCTTCGTTCTCGTAAGCTCAAATGATTCAAACTAAAAGCTTCTGTTAGATTATCTGCACCGCTCTAGTGATCGATCTGAAAAATTTGACGTCATAAGTAAATCAACAATATTTGGTACATTGTATAATAAATAATAATAAGTTTAAGTAGTATTCACGCTTTATTCAACTTCGAATATATCTCCAAAAAAATTCATAGTTTTGCAAATGAAGAACACAAACCCAACGCAGACTTCATAAAAAATTCAGACGCAAATTTGTGCCTATTACCTATCAAACGTTAGAAATATAACCACGCTATTTCATTTGCCGTCGCGTCGGTTAAGGAAATTGTACACGTGATACGGTCTCCATTGTAATTATCTATCAGAATAGACAATCATTCTCCAAGAACATTAAATGCAAAATTGGACATTAATTTGTACCTTTATTTTTAGACTTAAGGTTGAAAATACATAATTTATCTACGCAAAATTGTAGACGAAGGATATATGAAGAAACTAATGTCATAATGGCACATATCTCAAGTGGTTAAATGATCACGAAGGGTCTGAATCTGAAGAATCTGCTTTAGTTCTACCTGATTCTGTACTAACTCATGTACATATTTTGCAGCGATTGTTTCTTAGGCACTGCATTGTATACCAAAAACGTCAGTTTATTATGTTTATTTGCGCTCAATGATAAACATATAATATCATTATTTGCGCCATATTTGTCGTCTATCATAATAATTTATTTATTTATTAATTGCACATAATATCTAACTATTTAACGTTGTATCGTCCTTATGTAACAATCCCACTTTTAATTTTAATAATATCTATATTGAATGTATGATCAGAACGCGGCGAGCGATGCTTGCAACAGTAGCGAAAAATTGGAAACTCGCATCGCCTCCACATAAAAACACGTAAAACCCTATTGTAAGTTTGCCAGTTTAGGCAAAATTGTAATTTAATGTATATTTTTTACATAAATACGAAAAGAGATATTATGATTAAATTAAATAATTTTTTGGTGGTGACAAAAAATAATCACAATAATGGTATTGTTTACAAGTGCAAAGAGCGGGTATAAGTCAGGTAATAATAATAAATCTGATTGACTATGATTGTGTACTAACACAATCATAGTCAATCAGATTTATTATGATTTATTTTTTCAAATAACCAGTTTGAGCGTCATCGATACAAATTCGTTAGCCATATGTAAAATACTGGCTGAGATATTCCTAATAAATTCCTAGTAAAAAGCACCAAATGGTATTTAGTGAAATACTAGCTGCACGCCGCGGTTTTACCCGCGTGGTGATGATTGATGATAAAAACCTATGTGTTATTCCGGAGCCTGAAGTATATACATACCAAATTTCATCCACTCCGTTTGAGCGTGAGTAGAGTAATAAACATCCATACACACTTTCGCGTTTATAATAAGTATTAGTAGGATAGTACGGATAAAATAGATAAAGGTATAGGATAGACTACTTCGCCATGAATACGTTATTATAAACCAAAGAGAATAAAAATGCACTTCATATAAATATAATGCAAAGAGTTATTAATACCAATCTCATGTATAAATTATTTAAAGTATTCATTAATTACCATCACGCGACACTTTAATATGGATTAAATATTCGCGCCAATTAAGAAATTAATTCAACAAGATATTTACAAGTCTACGTCAGCCTCGAGTGCCCTTCAAAATCAAAATAAAACGGGTTGCAGATTCATGTCACGCGTCCATTGCAGTCAACCAAGATGAACAGCGACAATTTAATTGTTTCTGTAAATTTCTGTCCGTCTCGCTTCGTTACTAGCCAAGGTCGAAGATACTAGAACACGTCTCAATGAGTATACGCAATAAACATTAACAAACTGACTAATTTCGCAAAAGTACAACACTTTACGCATAGACGAGTGCTATAAGGTGACGTATTTGGACCGTAATTTCAATGTCGCTTCACGAATTGGGGCAGCTTAGTGAATTATTTTTAAATTGACACGATAAGCTTGCATGAAAGACAATCGTATACTGTTTTGTTACTCATAAATTGTTCAGTAGATTTAGGCCAAATTGTTTATGACCTAAGAAATAAGGATGATCAGCTTATTTACGGGTTGAACAGCATTAAGTGTTATATCGTTGACAAGGAGATACTGCACAGCTCAAGTCGTAGAAACTATGAACGTTAATTCCTTGAAACGGTTCAAATGAACATTATAAGATAATACATTATGTTTGTATTCATTATTTGTTTTGACATTATTATGTAATTATTGTGTCATTTCAGGCTACATATTTACGGGCTAGTGAAGCTTTTAAATCCAAACACTTGGCTTAAATTGGCGCACATCATTATATTATCCTTGACAGAGGATATATGTTTCTGCAGTATAGTGTGAAAACTTAAAACTGTAAAATCCACAATCTCACGAAATTTTTAAACTACCAACTAATAGTGGAACGTGACCAGAATGCTAGTTTCTATTGTATGAAAAAAATAAGTATTACGAGATTTTACAGCAAGGTGCTGCTGTTGCAATTTCTAGGACCTTCCTTTCCACCTAGAATTGGCTACAATAGGTATCTCTATACACTATATTATGTTTTTAGTATGCGTTTGGTCGGGGTTTCCCCTTGTTAGATGTTTTTAAGAATTGTTATCGTTTATATAATTCATACGTACATATATAATTTTATTGATATCATTGCCAAACTGGTCGAGAAAAAGAAAATTCACAGTTTTAATGTGCTCCACTTTAATAGTAATGCACAAAACCGACCAAAACTCTTTTGACTAAAATTGTTGTATGGTCTTTCGGTAAGAAAAAAATGGACGATGGTAAAAATATTCTTTATTTGCTATGTGGAGAAATAAAATGGGAAAACGCGAACTGAAAAACGGCATATGTAATCGGAAAGCGGTTCGTATTCAACCATTCCAAGATATTCAAGGATGTAGGTGACTTGTCTATTTTAAGGTTTATAAAGGACGGTTTTGTTCAAGGTTGCTTGGCAAACGGTGTGATGTTGCGACCCCGTTCGCTTCAATGATAGTAAAAGTCAACGTATAAAATATTACTTTTGAGGTAGCCCCGTTCTAAAATGCGTGCCAGGGAATCGGGAGACCTTGATGCACTAGGTTTATAATTACATTGCTATATATTGGATCTGGTTTTACACGAATTTATTTTACTATAATTATACCATATGAGTGATATTAGTCGACTGTATTTAAAAATGAACGAATTGGTTATAGTTGTAATAAAATATAATTTTATCAGTAAAATATACATATAATGATCACATAGCCAAGCAACCAAGTCAACAATGACAGGTTCTAAAACAATAACAAAAAGATATATGTAAACAAACTATTTACTCCGTCTTCCAGCCAGTCGTCTACAATACACCTAGTAATAATATGATATAGTACAAAATTATATGCATGCGTATCCTTAATAGCAAAATAAGAGCAAATAAAACATTAATTGAAGTTTTTTTTTTTTTTTTTTAATCACACTCAGACCCCCGCACTAGGATTCCCTGTATCGCGGGAGGCATGGACACACACAATCACAGCACACAAACATCCAAGACCCGGGACAAACATCTACACTCATCGCACAAATGTTTGCCCCTGCCGGGATTCGAACCCAGGGTCGCGGTGACACAGAAGTCATGTCGATGACACAAACCACTGCGCCACGGGACCGTCAGTTTCACTCGGTGTTTGACAAATTTATCTATTTGCCGATTGCAATCATCAGATAGGTGGTAATATTTTCAAACTTTGTTGATATAGCCTTTGACCACTATCTCACCTAATGGTTAGTGACGATATTGTCGAAGTTTGTATGGTGTCACGGTAAACCTAGATGCTGATAAAAAAAGGTCTCGTAGATATATATCAGAAATTTAATAAATATTCATCCTTTTAAAGAATGAGTTAACTGTGCAAAATAAACAGCGATCAGCGTTGGATTCGGCTCCACCAATGTCCTATAAAATACCAGGCAAAGGCCAAGACTGCATACGCAAGTGAATAATTAATATGAACTAGCTTCGTTAAATCGCTAGTTTACCGGTTTTTTATCGAATACATTTTAGGGAGTGCGCTCTGAAGTGACATAATTTGATTACCCATTCCATCAAAGAATGACCAGACGGACAGCAATGCGACATCTATATTACGGTAGACGTCGCAGCAAGCGTTTTGCTTCCACATTTATAGTGCGTATAGCTAACGAGTAGAATTAATTGCCTAAGTCTTTGTATTCACATATAGACAATCGGGGCATAATGGGCATCTTAAGTCACGAGGTGAGATAGTAGTCAAACACGGGCCTATTGTGAATAGAAAAACTACAAAGAATCACACACGAATGATGATTGTAAAATTGAATACGTATGGTGAATTGGTAGCGTACACTCTCTGCGCACTCCACCGGGAAACCGCCGTCGACGTGATGATTTGTAAACAAACTACATATATCATTAAACATATCACTCAGCAAATAAGGGCAGCATTCAATTTAAGACTTGTTTTCTTACAAAAATTGCGTAAACACAATCTCGCCGCTCTTTTTATGTTACAAAAATTTTAATCTCAATTACGTATTACAATATTTACGTTTTACATCGTCCTCGAAATGCCGTGTTTCCTTTTTTCAGTATAGTAATGAAAATTAACGAGGACACGAGAAAAGTTTGGGAAAATGCCATGTTTAAAATACACTTATAAATAAGTACATTGTTAGCCCTGACTCGCGTATTTACTCGCGTTTGCTTTTGAAGTGATAAATATTACAAATTTAAAATAATACATTTGTATAAAAAATGATCTTTTTCTACTTTAACAGTTTTCCAGTGTCATATAACTGGGAATCAAATTATTTCTAGGGCTATATATTCGGTAGACAGTCGGTTGTACAAATGTTAGCCATAGTCCAATTATAATATAATAAGTTAGTCCAATTATAGCCATATTGGCATTGTATGAAGATTTTAAAAAATATGTTTACGTCATAGTAATTTTTTAAACATCTATACAAAAATAAAACTTTGATATGTTTGATTGACAAACATATCAAACTTTTATTTTTGTATGGATAAATCCATCCAAAGATTTCCGTTTGATGTTGGCAACAATATTCTCAAATGAATTGTTTATTTATACGGGAAAGACAAATTAGTAAAATAAAGTGTAACTTGACTTTTCGAGCATATAAAAATGTTTTGGAATTGATCTGAAATTTTATTAGCATTATATTTATTGATCTGTTCACTGCTGCGAAATTATGGTGTCTCGTGGGCGTCTTTTACCTAAAATGTATCATTAGCACTATGTCGGTTTTTTCTGTCCTGTGTCCTGTTTAGTATGCGGTTTCATTAAAGTTAAGGACTTTTTAAATTGGTAATGATTCAAACAGAATCACTTGTTCAAATCTTTGAAGGAAAAATATCGACTACATTTGGGATGGGACCCACAAGTACAGAATACCTTCCTGTCACTTTGCCATCTAAGCTATAGTAGCACTCCACTAGCCGTCCGAATTTATGCCTTCATTTTTAGGTAACATCTGAGATGATTTTTTAGCGCCATCTACCTTTATTTAAATGTACTATTAATAGGACAGATAGACCAGCATGGCGGTTAGTAACAAATCGAGCGATGGCACCATAATATTATATTGTCTTATGGTTAATTGTACTCCTCAGATGTTATATGAGGTAGTTATAATTACATAATATACACATAATTACAGAACAAAAATATCCAAGACCATGGACCAACATTCATTCTCATCCCATAAATGTTTGCCTCTGTCGGGATACGAACCCGCCCTGTGTTCGAATAAGGACCAGAACTCATGTCACTCACCACTGACCCACGGTAAACGTTAATAATCATAAATCGAATCAAATGTATTTGGAGCACAACTCTTTTTATCATTGGTAGTTAATGAATTTCATTTCTCGGCAGAGTGGCAACCACAGATTCACTCATTACTATACGTTTTGATTGTACCACTAAAAGTAATTTTATTTATTTCATCAGCATACGCAAATTATCAAATAAATTATAAAATATTATATTCATGGTTTAATATTTTGGTAATTATCATTTCAGCTATCGTCCACTGCTGGACATATGCCTCCCCCATTGATTTCCAAAAGGGCCGGTGGGAAGGGACCCGCTTCCAGCCCTGGGGACTAGGGGCCTGCGGTCATATGTTGCACTATCTGTTAAGGGGGGTTCGCCAATACACTAACACTACACCAATATACGTGTAACTCTTACAGTTTTTGCACCGCACGCCGAAACAGCTCGCAGATGACACATTTTGGTCCAACTTACTTAACACTCATCGTTCATTATACAAATATATAAATACAAAAATTATTTATTGTTATTATACTTCATACATAAAAGCGTATGTGGCCCTGCCTGCTGCTTTATCGTTAGCTGTGTTGCAGCAGTCAGTGTCTTCCCAATTATCATCATCATCATCTCAGCCGTATGATGTCCATCGCTGGACAAATGCCACTTATCGTTCATTTTGGCCCATAACACAATATTTTTTAAATTATAGCCTATTTTTTATTCTAATGAACCTACATAATTTTACAGTTTCTATTTAGCTATATAATTATAGTGGTCATTATATATAGAGGTAATAATATATGAGGTAAACAAATGAATAGTTTTATTATAATCAGTGCAGTTGTGTTTATGTATAAAGGTAGCAAACACTCATACAGACATTTTTCGCATTTATAATATTATTATGATTCCTTTTGCATGTTTGAATGTAACTGAACTCTTCGAAAACTGCCAAACCATTTTAATTTAATTAAAAGGAATGAGATAGAAGGAGAAAGTATTTTAATATAACGAAAGCCGAAAGTTCGGACAAAACAACGTATGCCTCAATATTTACGCCAAGTGACACCTTACATCATCAAAGTTTAATCCAAAAAAAAGCTTTTTTACTGTCTTCAATATAGCACAGAGTTCCGTAAAGCTGAAAGCATCAGCTGCCAAAGCCCATTTTACGGGTTTTTGCGCATCTACCACGAATCTTTGCGTATGTTACAGTAACATGTGAAATCAGTTTAAACCGATACCGACGGTACCGACAAGTTTAAAAAACAGTTTTAAAGAGTTATAAATAATTAAAAATTGGTGTGAAACTGGCTTAATATGGTCAAATACAGTTAAGATTTACGTATAAAAGCATTTTTTGTTCGCATGTTTACTTTTCCTGACAGTAGATTTTTAGTAGTTTATTGGTCTACTGTTTGACCCTACTGTTTATCAAATGATATATACATTTGAGAATGTGGTCGAATGTAAGTTATACTGCGGGCAGCTTGCCTGTACCAAATCTCCTTGAGAATTGTAATGTTTATGCTTGTTATTTGGCCTTGCGCAAATGAAGTGACGTAGTTGTTTGTGTAGGGGTTCTCGAACTTTCCTAATCACTCCCTAGAAAGTTATTAATAGCAGGCTTTTCTTCGGTGAATATACATAGTTATAATTTTTTTTTTATCTCTTTCAATACTCACATAAGCAAATCTTAATAAAAAAATGCCTCCGTTTGGATACCACGGCCCTAATAAATACATAATATATAGGAAATTATTTCTCTGTCTTTTTAGTACTTTCTACTGAACCACTCAATAGATTTTAATACCATTTCCACAATCATTTTTATCGAAAGAAACGAAAATTCTGCTTAATAAAACTAACTAAAATAATTGAGTTTAATATGATACTTTTTAATCGGTTTGCAATAAAGTCCAAATTAGCATGAAAACCAACAAGACAATAAGATGTTTTAAATTAATTTGCGGGTAGTTAAAGCAAAAATAAGTCGTCACATTATTAGGTGTCGTCAAAACTACCCGCGTTTGAATAAAAGGCCTTCTTATATTGTAAATAGCGTTGTAAACGGTTAAACAAATTTAAATTTTAGCTTAGCTTATTTTAGTTACTAGAATAAAAACTTTTTGGTTATAATGTATTTAGATATATTAGTTATTTTGAGTGTTTTTCGAAATGACAACCATTATCAGTTAGAATATTGTGAGTATATTAACAGTCTATTGCTACATACAGTCTTTTATCCATTGAATTGAACACGATTCACATCATACTGGTTTCCCATAATACTGCAACATAATATCTAGTCTCGTAAAAAACCTATCAAACCATGGCAGAGTTATTGACGTGGCATCGATGTATTTGAATTTCAAAGTTCAAAGCAGAGCTTAGTTTTTATGCATCGCTCTAACTGAGCTTACGGTGGTCGGCTCGGACGTGACCCGACTTATTGACAAAGTGGCAAAGATTAACGAAATTATAAGAAGCACCACTATTGTCTATCAATACAGGATCCTCGCAGATGCAAAATATGTCACTATTTATAGGAATTTGTAAGAATGAGTTAGATTGTAACGGATAGCCTTGTTTCTGCACTTACATTAGTAACTATAGTCCTGTCAAAAATATTTCTACAAATTATATTGGGTTTTTCTATGAACGATAATTTATATACTTGTATGAGATTTATGCGAGTTTTGTATGACACTTGCGCATATTAGTATCGACAATCGTTTCGGCTTCGTCAAGCCTTCGTCGAGTAGATTATCATTTCAGGCGTAGCTTTCCCTCTTCGAATTCTTTTACACCTTGTACCACGTCCTCACTGACCATCAAGTAATATAATTGTCAATCGCTGCATTTTTTAAAAGGTATAAGCTTACGTTTGACCGCTGTCTCACCTGATGTTAAGTGAAGATGCGATCTAAGGTGTAGCACACAAACTTAGAAGGTACCTATACAACTTCGGAGTTGTAGGTACCTATTAGGAAACACGGACACAAAATATTTTAAAAAAATTTAAATTAATAAAAAAATATATAAAAAATCAGCGTTCTTTTTACGAGAAAAGAACTATAAATATCAATCCAGCAACAGCCTGATTGAAGGCTTTTGGCCCCAAGACTTTAATTACTGCACAAGTAAATGGTAGTTTTTCATAATTGTGTTACTATTCTACACAACATTAACATCCGTACTCTTTGGCGTGGGACCCATATCGACTACAAATTGCGCGGACTCCCGCCCTCACCAAAGAAAATAATATTGTTTCTTTGGCAAATATTTACCCTTTCTTTATTTCGTGTGTCTTTTACAGAGCACCGCATACGGAACTCGAATATTGATGGAGGGAATTAGCAAATACCGCTGTAATGTTTACGTGAATACAAATGTAGGTTGCGACGGATTTTCATATGGGTATCATAACTATGTAATTACAAAGAGTTTCCTCTAAATGAAGCTGTATGCGAACGTAGTTTTATACAGAAGAAATACATAATGACGATAATATAATAAAACTTGCATTTAGAAGAACTAAAACTATCATATAAACACTAAACACATATAAAATACGATAACATACGAACATATATTTTTGAAGTAAACACTCTAAATTTTGTATTGTAAAATTATTATTATTATTATATCGTACCTATACAACATTAAGTTGTAGAACCTTGTAATTTAATTTTTGTTTTTGTATTTTTTTTATTTCCATTCACACCTCCGCATCCCCTGTTCTCGAGAAACATGGACGCACATACACACTCAAGCACATTTCACAAACCATCTATCATGGCCCGAGAATAAACATCTATGCCTACTGCAGAAATGTTTGACTCGGTGGTGATTCCATCCGTTGAAAATTTAAATTTCACCCTATGTTTAACCCCTTTATTTTATCTACACCATAGATTTCATAGTTTTGTTTATGATATCCTCGTACCGCTTACCACCTTTTCATATTAAGTAGCTTAGATACCGTATCTATCAACAGAACATATTTCAAAAAACCTCATTTTATAATATTAGTTTACTAATCTAATTTTCCGGTGTACTATTTTGTAATACAATTCTCAAATCAAGCAAACGAGATGCGGTCGCCACTGATTACTGTCATTATGTCTAATTTAAATATTCTGTCAAAGGAACGGACTGTTTTGTACTGACGAATACAAAAGCTATATACTTAATTCGCTATATAGTAGTATTAACAAACACAGTCAGTCTCAGTTATTCTGAGATATAAGTTATTACTCGTCTCCCTGATATCTTGTTTTATTACATAATCGTCATCATCATCATCATCATCATCATCATCATCATCATCATCTCAGCCATAGGACGTCCACTGCGGGACATAGGCTTCCCCCATTGATTTCCACAAGGACCTGTTGGAAGCGGCCCGCATCCAGCCCTTGCCTGCGATCTTAGTCAGGTCCTCTGTCCACCTTGTCGGTGGCCGTCCTATGCTTATTATATTATATATTATTACATAATACCTTACAGAAAACCTGCACAAAATATACAGAAATAATAGTGATAGTAGTAGTATTGAGCAGTTCTTGAATAGTTACTGGCCATTTGGACTCGGTCGTCACGGTCAGTGACCTGAGAATCTGATCCCGGAGCTCTGGGTTCAAATCTCGGCCCAGAGCAAAACATTCTTTAATCGGGGATAATATTGACCCTGATTGTTAGGAAGAGCTTGCTTTGGAATAAGGTAGCTTAGCGCTCCACCATCAACAAAAGTAATAAGAAATTTGAAAACAGACGTTTGTTTAGGGAAATGTCTGTTTTTAGTCCTCTTATGATCGAATAACCAAAACCTCCTCTACACGAATATCAATCAGAGTGGTTAGTAACAGCTTAAGCGAGGTTCGTTGTATTTTAAAACATTATTTTTAAAGTTTTTAATCGACTTAAAAAAAGGAGGTTACTAAATTCGACCGTATATGGTTTATTTTGCCTTAGTGTCCTGTAAGGTACACAATTGACAGTAGATGGATCTGTTTTCTTCCCTATACAGAAAAAATACATCATACATATTATGGTTGTGGATACAAACCTTGAAACATAAACAATGCATTGGTCAATTATGAGCGGTCATAGCATTTTGACCCAAGATTCTTTTTAATTTATCTTTTTCTTTCTGATTCCGCATTCTATGTGCATATAATATAGCCGTGATAGCCAGTCTCAAAAATATTATTGTTCAAGTCATGTTGCATTCAATTGTGGTCATAAGCTATCAGTCTAGGTGGAAAGTCCTCTCCGTTTCGCATTTGATGCCGCCAAGTAGTATTATTTGCTACGTACTATAATAATAAATACTAAACTAACCATTTAGCTGTATTTTAACTTGAAGATCGCGGAGTCTTAAAATGGATTGGCAACGTATCGTAATACCCCTAGTGTTCAGACATCCATAAGCAACGGTGATTGCTTACCATCAGGCGGCCGGCCCGCTTTCTTGTTTGCCACCTATTATATAAAAAAGAGCATAGATACATACTTTAGTTTTAATTAAGATGAATGTGTTTTGTGCTCAATTGTACCTACCCATTTATTTGAATTCAAAACTAGTGGAATAATGTTGTAGGTATGTTGTCTTTAAATTCGTTATGAAAGCTGAATCTCGGGTTACCTACGCAATATAAATTAAGCATATTAGGCCAATTTGGGCCCAATGTAATGCTATGTCGCAGTTTATGTAGCAGTTTTTTATAAGTTATGGCTAAGAAAGCTTACTTTGACGTCAATGTATCTTCTGGATATATGCATAATAATTATGTGTTTTTTCTTATCAGTATTGTTTTTAGCAATATTTTATAATAAAAATGTTAATTAAAATGTATGTTTTCCTACAGCTCAGGAATAATTTGGTAACAAAACAATAAGTAAGTACATAATATTATATTGATTTTGATCTTTTTGATATCTGCGGCTTCGTTTGGATGGTTGTAGACTTGCTAAACTGGTACATATACGAGTACACGATCGAATTAATCAGGCTACTTTTTCGCGGGACTATATTATATACTATTACAGCAAATGAGCTCATCGGATTTTCCAAAACTTATCAGAGCGTTTAATCGATGCGACGCGTGTCCAAAATGCTGGCACATATTATTTGACTCAACGAATCAGCACTGGAATTCAACGTGGCAATGCTGCTAGCATTCTGGGCACGCTGCCAGCCGATAGCGGGTTAGAGCATATTTTAAGTGTAAGCTACCTATAGCTAGTGGATTGCTCAAATGTTATTGTAGTAGCTGCAGTATAGTAATTAGTCATTAGTGTTTTATTTTAATAAAGGCATCTGCCAGTAAAAAAACAAGTTAATTTTCAGTTACTTGTTAAAATCAACAATGCATTTGCTTAGTCAAGATAATGATAAAAACTGACCGCTTATCGTGAGTTATAAAGTGTAGGTAGCTGTGTTTTTTTATAGACATATTATGTATTTAGCAGCTTTAGGATTTATGGCCGCGCCACAAAGTCCATAAACCTATGCGGATCGGTTGTCATTTGTCTTCAGCCCAATGTCAGAGTTCAGACAAGATCGCCCGAGAGATGTAACCTAAGGACTGTTTCAATTCAATAACAATCAAGACCGACGCGGCGACGACGCCCTCTGTAGTGCCATAGTAACTAGTAAGTAGTTTAGTTATGAATGCGCTCGGTTGAAAATGCCACTAGCTAGTGGTCCCCCAACCATGTTGCGAATAAAAAGAATATTCTTATACCATATCACCTTAATCGCATAGCCAAATTCTGCTACGAGCGTTTGAAAACTAGAAAATATAATTTACAATTAATTACGTAATATTATATTTGCGAGGTTACTTATAATATCAGCGTATTTGCAGCTATGGATGCGTGTGCGACGGATTCGCGAGAGGTCATCGACCGAGCACTCGGTCAAGGTTTATCTCAGCTAATGCAATAGTCTGCTACTAGATGGCGGTGAATGTTACGTAAAATCTGTTATAGGCATTTACTTTGTTTTTTTTAAAATATACTTAAGTACTTTCTTGTTTGACCATTATCTTATTTGATGGTTAGTATCGATGTTACTGAAGGAGTAATCACGTAGATCTTTAACGATTTCTGGCTCATAAAGACTGTTACCTCAACTCAACACACTGAGATTTTACGCTTGAGTGAGGTAGGTAGCTAGCCAAGCAGGTGCTCGAAAGTACTGTACCACCATGCTGGGAATTTGATAACGGTGTTGGCTACACTGGGAGCTCAAGCCGTTGGTGGAGACTGAATTAGCGTCCTTGAGTACAATCGCTTCAGTACTTAAATAGGTAGTCTGATGACTACTGCAGACATTTCCTTAACAGTCACAGTCTAACTTGTTACAACTAGTGCTTAAAAGTGATCTTTGAATTAAGCTCTTACAGCCACAAATAAAAAACAAAACTTGGTTTCAGGCTTAGCACCTTTATTACAAAATAGACCGATAAGGTTGCAGATTCAACCGTAAATGTCATAAAAATATATTTATTGGAAATAGTATAATTAAGTTCAGGTTTTCGTTAAACCAATTTGTTTTTATTATTACACTATATTAATAGGTACTATAGGAATACTTGAGATAAAATGGAATACTTATATAATGTAAGTAATCATTAATATATCTTACTAGGTATCGACATATTATTTCTTTCTACACGCGGATGCTAAAAATGAGTGAAACATAGCGTCAAGACCTTAGCAGTAGGTAACTAAAAAAAATAATTCTTTCGAGGTTGATACTGCTTGCGAGTTTTATATATATTTATCTTTTACTAGCTGCGCCCCGCGATTTTAGCCGCGTGGTGATAATCAATGATGATGACGAAGAAAAGTAGCCTATGTGTTATTCCAGGATCGGAAGTATCTTTATACCAGATTTTATCAAAATTGGTGTAGCCGTTTGAGCGTGAATAAGTAACAAACATACAAACATACTCACGCAAACTTTCGCCTTTATAATATTAGCAGGATTAAACTAGATATTAACGCCCTGTTTTTCTTTTTTAGTGGTAGCTCAAATCAAATTCTCAAAGTACCTAGTTGTGTAACGATGTTAACCTGTCGGGGCGAGCATGGGCTGTCATTCTTACGATCGCTGGTTTGATTCCCATCGTGAGCTTTATCATCTGGCGTAGCTAACATTAGAAACAAAGCATGCTACTAGGCTTGATTCCAGTAGCCACCAGGCATGTTACCGCCCTGAAGTCACTAAAAACTTTTACCAAACACACAACGTCCGCTGTCTTTTAGGGCTAGTTTACTTTGTGCGACTCCATCTTCAGTCACACGACTCTGACCATTTAGTTAGATAGTGGTCGAACACTGTTGCTCTATAACGTATACAACCTGCGTAGCAAATTGAAAGCTGGAGTCCCGTCTGTATTCATTTTTCAAATTTTATTCTGTTTCAAATAGTTATTTGTGTGGATGCTTATTAAATGTACAGAATGTAGAATTTACTATTTAGAAAGCGAGCAGGTCATATTATCATGTAAATCATGGTGGATATGCTATGGGTTAAAAAATTTGAAGTTTTATTTCGGGATAATTCCACTCTGGAATGGAACCGTTAGGTACTTCTGGCGTCTTCAACCCACGAGTGAAATGAAGACGCCAGGTTTATGACCTTCTAGGCTTGCGTGTTACATCTTAGACCACGTTGTCACTTAACATCAGTAGAGAAAGTGGTCAAACGCACGCTTACAGTGCTAAAAAAGGTGGGCAGAGGACCGATCGCGTAGGAGGGTGTATATACCTACAAGGATCTCTTGGAAGCATCCTGCTAGACTGCTAGCAATAGACTTCTTACAGCTAATGATAAAAATAATAGTGAATTTCGTAGAACATCGTGTTTGTATATAAAAAAGACAATACATATAACAACCTTTGCTACTTTCTTATCATACCGATATAATCTGTCACTCCCCGATAAAATTATCATTTAACAGTTCGATGCTCAAATGGCAATAAAAGATAGTTTGAATGGTTTGTCGGTCGTAAAATAAATCAAATTAGCTTTACAATGGCTGACACCGGACTTTAACTGTGTTATTGTTGATTTTATAGATGATAACATTTGTTTTAATTTGTACTGGGAGGGCACTTCCTGTAGGCACACGTTTTATAGTTTAGTAACTGGGCGACCGCGTTAGCGTGCTTCCCATGGTTTCTTGCTTAGTTATTTTACTACCCACATAAGTTGAAAAAGTAATCATGTAGATCACATTGCATTGACGTAAATAATAGTCACACGAGAAAGAAGAGTATATCACCAAAAGTTTTACACTGGATTAAATCCCGTTCAGTATTCTTATTAGCAGAAGATGTCTTATTGGCTTAACCAATAAATTGGAATTTTTAATTGGAAAAACATACTGGGAGCCACTCAAACATAACCAAACATATCATCAATACGACTCTGACGGTTTCAAAGAGTTCATGCAGTAGCATAATATGTACAATAGGCTATACGTCTACGCACACTCTAGTAGAATTATTATTTTAAGAAGAACTTAAGATTTGCATGTATTATGTAGTATTATGCCGTGCCGTGGTGGTACCGGCCTAGAAGTGCCGTGGTGGTACCGGCCTAGAATAGTACTCCCCCATCTCTTCCCGCGGGTGCCGTAAGAGTCGGCTAAGGGATAACGTACCAGGAGGTGGGCAGCAGCGCCTTCTGAGGATCGGAAATCATACTGCGCTCGCCAACCCGCCTGCCAAGCGTGGCGAGTATTGGCAAATCCTCCCTATATGGGGGAGGCATACGTCCAACAGTGGACGCACATAGCTGAGAAAAAAAAAAAAAAAAAAAATGTAGTATTATAATATGTATTTATGCTCGCGGTGTTTGAAGAAATGTCGTGGGGTAGGACAAATCACAACTTTTGAAAATGAAACAAACATCAAAAACTTGTGTAGAAGATAGTGCTTTGATTTTTACACATTTAGTAACCTTGGTCCAGTATAAAATAATGATTAGCATTTATAAAGGCTAGGTAAAATTCTCTATATAGATTTATTTCTCATTAAATGCTTTTAAAAAATTTAAAAACCGTAAGTAATATATCTTCCACAATAATAAGAATATTCATACAAAACAAAGATTATTGACCGGCTGGTCGGCGCAGTTGGTAGCACTCTGCCTTCTGAGCCTCTGGTCCCGGGTTCGATTCCCGGACAGGTCAAACATTTGTATGTATGAACATGTCCGTTTGACCTGTGCCTGGGTGTGTATATGTATATAAGTATATATATAAGTATGTATTTAAGTATATATATCAGTCATCAGGTTATCATAGTACAGGCTCTGCCTAGTTTGGGACCTGAAGACCTTGTGTGAATGTTGTCCCATATTATTATATTATTATTATTGGGGAGGTAATGGTATAGTGTAGAATCATTTAGGATTGTTATTGATGTTTTCATGATGATCCATGTTTTTTTAATAAATACGAATTAATGTCGTTAAATTCCCATTGCCGCCCAGTGTCACGTGACCTCAGCTGGCTAGGCCGCGCCGCTCTCCACCCGCTCATTCTGACTGAGACTACTGTCAACGTAGGACCTATGCGTGACGGCTCTGCTCTCTCCCATACATTCCTAGGTAATTTTATAACAGATAAGTTCACGCGCTACTTGAAGTATCGGGAAAACCGCGCCTTATGGACACTTAACTAGGTATCGCTTTTAAATGAGGATGGCCAGATCCTAGATCCTAAAAGTAGAACATCCATCATGTTAAAATTATCCAGAGATTTACATAAGTTTTACTTGTTTTTTATATAATTGCAGTTAATTGCGTACAAATCGCCTCATGCACAGAATTAATTGGTCCGGGGGAAATCTCAACGCCTGCAAGAAAAATGAAAAATGAACAACTATCTATAACTATAACTAACTATACTAAAGGTATGGAACGTGAATGGAGACCACGGACTGGCAAGCGCAGCATAGGACGGCCACCGACCAGGTGGACAGACGACCTGACTAAGATTGCAGGCAAGGGCTGGATGCGGGCCGCTTCCAACCGGTCCTTGTGGAAATCAACGGGGGAGGCTATTGTCCAGCAGTGGACGGCTGAGATGATGATGATACTAAAGGTAATTGGTATTGATTGTACTATGAATTAAATGGATACCGGTTTAAAGTTATTCCGGGAAACATATTGGATGTAAACTACGTTTCACTACCCGGTATTGTCATAAGCCCATTAAAGAGGTATATTTAAAAAAGGAAAAATATTGAATCGTACAATTGTACAATACAAAAACTCTTTATTATCAGTACCAAAAACAAATAACATATCACTTAAAGCTAAACTTAAATTTTAATACTTGATACTATAATGAGCAGCCTTATCCCTTGCAGAGATTTCTTCCAGGCAACCTTTGGATGGACAGAAACGGAGAAAGGAGCAGACGGTGAGCAAATGTACTGCATCTGTTTGACTAATTAGATATATGTATAGCAAGTTTTTTCTAAATTCTAATACATAAATATTTTTCATATGTAGTATGTACCTACTATAAACTAATAAATATTTTATAATTTGAAAATGAGAAACATTACCAAAACAAGGGAAAATAAGTACAAAAATACATGCTCACAAAAGAATCGGATTTATGGAATTAATGATAAAAATGATTTTTGACCATATTTTTGAAAATTTACAGTGATTTAGCTTGTCGTATGCCCAACAGGCAAGGAATTCCAAAGATGTATTACTTATATTGTAGTGAGTGATGAAACTGTCAGAAAATCTCTTAACCCATTAGAGCCATTCTCCATTTCCGAAAACAATTCAACACACTTCTAGTCTCCAATTATAATTTAAATTCCACAAAAAAGCTAGCAACAAAAAAATGGCATTGCATTTATCATTTCCACTAACCCGAGAACGTTACGGTTCAGACAGGAAACTCGTCATTAGGCCAAATGCCCGTGTTTTGGTCCGCGGCCAAGTTCACGGCTCACTATTTGCGTTTGGGGAAAAAACTTGTGTTCGTAGTGTTAAAGAATCGACCTACGTAGTATTTTGGATGCAATGAAATATGCCGGCATTATGACTGCAACTACTTTTGATCGCTTTTTGTTGAACTTGCCTTTGCCATGGAAACAACGTAAGTATTCTATATTTAAAATTAATATTATTGTCTGGAATATTTACCATCTATTTTATCTGTTTTAATTGTTTGATTTTTCGGCACAGTTGCAGTCTTTAAGAGTAGACAAATCTGTCTACCCTCTTTCATTCTCATTTGTTGCGCTCACAATACATTTCTTAATACAGTAACAGAAATGATACAAATTAACCTTAAGAAAATAAAATGAATAAAAAAAATACTATTACCACTTCAGTGAACGATATTTAGTAATACTTAACAGCGTATTAGGATAACGTACACACACATCTAAGACCCGGGATAAACAAACACCTACACTCATCGGACGTTACTCGTTACGGATTTTTTTAAATCACATTTGACCTCCGCGCTAGGATTCCCTGTGTCGCGGGAGGCATGGACACACACAATCACAGCACACAAACACGGGACCCGGGACAAACATCCAAATTCATCACACAAATGTTTGCCCCTGCCAGGATTCGTACCTAGGGTCACGGAGACAACAGAAGTTATGTCACTGACACTGACCACTGCGCCACGGCAACCGTCAATTATGGCTTAAGCACATTAGAAAATAAATGGAATGCATATAATTAAATCATGACTGCATAATTAAATAGATGTTTACCTCCTTGAAACAGAAGATATCTATGAAATTTCGTGCGGAAATTACGTCTTTACAAAATAAAGGTGTTTGTTAGTACGTACACCTGTATTTTGTAAGATGAGGGTAGCTGAAAAAGTATGAATTAACACAAAATGATGTGGGACCCTGTTTTTTTATAAATATTCAAATGATACCTTTAACTTCGTCTTCACTGGATGAGTGAAGATGATATATGATAAATCACAGTATGTATACTAAGAATGTCTATTGGCATTCAATAATAACTGCCAGACTTAGTTCGAATATCATATTGTTTTAGCGTGCAGTAAAGCGGTCAATATAAAGTACTCTAACATGATACCATAATACTCTATTAAATTATGACGTAACCTTTACCCAAAACTCAAGGTTTGGTCCAGCACCAGTGTTAGTGAACTTGACGAACGCTGGTTGGATCCCAACCAACGGAGCTTTTGGTGAAGGTAAACACTGTTACCAAATTCACAGCATGGAGGTAGAGTACTTTCGTGCCTGGCTAGCTACCATCCTCAAGTTTGAAAAGCTTTCACCTAACCCACAGGGTCTTCATCCAGCTGACCTTAAAAGTTAAAAAAAAACATTCTCTACGACCAGTCGCCTTCGTCACTAACCATCAAGTGGGTTACGTGTCAAACGTTATATCTCTAAAGTATTTAAAAAATACGCGTAAATTGAAATGTGCCATTCAGTAAGTGACACTCATGTACACACATTGAGTGAAGAAATAAACTTTGAATTTGTTTATAAACTAATATCAATACTATAAAAAAATATGTTTCATACCCACCATTGACTTTTAAATCGGACGTCCGTTGAATTTAACAAACAACATGTTTTACACATACGTAAAACAAAAATAACTTTATTGCTGAAAGTCTGTTCCAGAACTTCCGATATCGAGCCAAATGATGATCAATTTTCCGAACACGGCTTCCAGTTTGATTTCGTTAATTAAACGTGGAGTACAAAAAAATATTTACTTTTTTGTGTGAAAATTCGTAAAAAGTTTCGTAGTAAGTACGCGTTTGGTTTCTGGCGTAATTTCTGTGTATTACTTTTTGATTTTATTTTAGTAGGCGATTTTGTAGCGTCTTCTAATATACAAAAATCTTATGTTACAATTTCTGTTGTATTTCCTCTGAAACGGCTTGCCTAATTTTTATGAAATATTTTATATATATTTTATAGGTCTGAGTAGGTCATAAAGTAATGTTTACCTCTTCTATGACAACTGTAACGAAACTCTTTTTTACCATTAAGATACAGCTTCAGCTGGACCCAGGAGGTTGCAATGCAGTTTTTCTACACATTCATTTTCTACACAGTCTGTGACCGCAACACGCATGCGCGACCAGCAAATGGTTTTTGGCGCTGAAAGTTTGCAAACACATACATGCAAAGTTATTGCTGTGATTTTACGTAAATTCCATTATCTATTTTGTGAGATTAGTTAAAGTAGTGTATGAAACTGCACATAATTTGGTCTTAAAACACTCGTGTAATGCTATAACAAATCTCGCCTGCAGCTCGTTTTTTTTAACTTACACTCGTGTTTTAAGAACCTTATGATACAGTTTCATAAACTACTGTTTTAAATGTGTTTCGATATATTGTCTATAAAGAATGTCATTCCAGTTCTGTTTTTGATTTTTTTATCTTTATATTCCAGTATGATATTAGATAAAGATTGTGAAAATGTAAATTATAAACAAACTGTTCAGGAAGAGTGCAACATGAATAATATTTATACAATATCGATATAAAAAAAGCATCTCGAAGCCAATGCTACAGAAATACGTCGTTCTACATGCATTCAAACGTAAACCATTGCTAAATAAAGCAAACATACACATTTAATGGCGGCGAATATAATTTTATGTGTATGTCTGTGATCTGATATTATTTGATCTGTGTGGATCAGGAATGGATTTAGGAATGTTCTGTAATACAGCGTTTTGGGGTCTCTCTCACACCTACCTATAGGCGAGCGGTTTCTCCTGAGATAAGCATGCGTTGAAGCCTTGGTAATTTCAATGTACCTAATGATTATTTGATGTTAATCAGGCGGTTCTTGGATTGAACCCTGTTTTTTCGAGCGGTGACAAGAGCGTAGAACTCTCCTTCGCGTTTTCAGTAACAGAGAAGACGCCGCGAAGGAGAGTTCTACGCTCTTGTCGCCGCTCGGACCTGAACCACTGAAGATGTCGACCGCAGTGATCTACGAAACGTCTGGAACACAAGTTTTACTTAGACCACGGCCAAACGGCCCGGAAGCAATATATACATATAGTATAACAAAATACTTTACTGACTGTTCTACAACTGCAACTTGAAAAAGTTTTTATGCGTTCATATACAGGTATAAACTCTTCGTTATATTTTCACAAACATCAAAATTCCCAACTCAAGTCCCACTTGAATACACTTTGGTGAATCAAGAAAACAAATAAAAAGTTCAACCTTCTTTCTTATAAGAGCTTTTCAAAATTAGACGTAAGGGATACCTTATGAACAAGTACAGTTACGAAGAAAAGTCATTTTAACCATTTGTGTACATGAGGAAAAGATTTTGTCGTGTCTGGAGAGTTCGCTACTTGAACGATGGTATAGTTGGAAATGGAGGTGGCTGTGGTAAGTTGGGGGAGTAGGCAGATCGTAATTTATTCATTATGTACAAACTAGTAGCGCCCCGCGGTTTTACCCTCGTGTATACGCCCGCTACCTTAACTATCCCATGGGAAATATAATTTTTCCGGGATAAAAGTAGCCTATGTGGTAGTCCAAGGTGTAAGCTATCTGCATACCAAATTTCATCGAAGTCGGTGTAGCCGTTTGAGCGTGAAGAGGTAACAAACATACACACAAACTGTCGCATTTATATGATTAGTAGCATAGGATATTTCAGCACCTTAAGACCCCAAATACTAATTTTGTAAAAGTGGAAATGCACTGTAAAACTATTGCAAGAATGTGATACAATGTTCAATGCCTTGATATCTGCAGTACCTACAGTGTTATACCTGTAGCCTTAATTTGGCTTTTTATTAGGAAATCCACACTGAGTTTACGTTTTTTGTTTAACACAAATAGAATTAAATGTAATGATACAAAAAATCCGGTCAATGTTTCTTTCTAAATTGTATACACTTGCAACAGTCCAGAAATATCGGGGGCCAAATACATAAAAAATACACGGTAAACTTCCGATTTCTAAAGTCATCTCTTATATTGTCAAAGTTTAAAAACACATAAGAAAGTACACTGTAGATATTAATTCCCTTATGAAGACCATTTGCAGTTCCCATATGAGCCTACATAAGGCTTTATGTATCCCGTATGAGTGTCAAAATATGCAATGCAACACAATGGGCCGTATCTTTTGATTTCTCCACCTCTGCGAGATTTATAAATCCATCATCATCTCATCCATAGGACGTCCACTGCTGGACATACGCCTACCCCATTGGGGGGGGGGGGGGGGGGGTTTAAATCTGAATTTCCGCTGTTACGAGTAAATAGGTCTCTTCTATGCTAGCGTGCTAGACCGCATTATCACTAAACGTCACCCAAGAAAGTGGTCGAACGCTTGCACATTCTCTCCTAAAAACATCAACGTTTTCATATCACCTCATCTTTTAAAGAGTTCTAATGATTTATGTCAGTAATTTGAGTCTGAATTGTGCCAGGCGGCGGGCGCGAGCCTCAGCACGTAACTCAGTTACGTGATCGCCTGGCACGAGCATAACTCCCAGATGAAGAACTGCAAATAAGTTCGAAACTGGTCGGAGAGTAACTTTCCAGTGTTTACCACGTAAGTCCTAGTCGGTTTGTTACATTACAATTATGTCAGTGATTCATATAACGTTATCTTCCTTCAGAAGTAAGGCAGATGCAAATACCACCATCTACAACCATGTAGCAATCAAAGAACTGAGCAGAATCTTGTTAATCATATTTTATAAAGGCAAGTTTATCTACAAGTGGATCGCCAGAACAGAAACTTATATGAAGCGATGATAGCTCAGCGGTGTAGTGTCGGTTGTCACACCGACGGAAGCCGATTCGATCCCCACGAACGGCTTGAGCTTACGGTGAAGGTAACACTGGTATTTATTTCCCGGAATAGTGGTAGAGTATTTTTGAGAAGGTACCTACCTACCTGGCCTACCACCAGCAAGTTTGAAAAATCACATACACACAAACACATAACATATTAAAACACAGGTAAAGTGTCAGTCAGCAGTCCATAAGAGCCGGAGAACATTACGGGTCTAGAATGACTACATCTTCAACCACATCATCACTGACCATCAAATGAAATAGTGGTCACAAAGGGTACATCTATAAAATCATATTAAAAAATGATATGCTATAATGGGATAACCCCATTACAAACAGATTTGGTTTCAGCACTTCGTAAGCTGATAATGTATTTGCCAGTTTCATTGTAAGTCGTGTATATATGTATATGTGTATGGAAACAGTTTCATTACTAGCTATAGAAAATGCTGTACATTAAATATCCATATATTTATTGTAACCATAAATCAGCCAGTTGCGAGGTGCATCACTGGCAAAGTGCACTGCTCTTAATATTTATCTTCACTCAAAATCCAACCATCTACCGCAACTTTAGAGTTCAACCTTCATAAAAAACGAGTTAAGTTACACGTCATGCGGTTCAGATTATAACATTCACGCCTGTCGCTGTAAATTAAACTTTAACGTTTCACAATAGAACGCAATTTAAAAGATGTATGACGCGAGCTTCAGTTTTACGACCTTCACCCTATCCTTGCAATTTCAACGTTAAAATTATTACGTTGGAGTCAATTTTTGATTGGAGTTGTCAAACATTTTATGTTGTGTTTTAAATGGTTGGTATAAAAATTGACCTCAGCCAAGGCGTCCCGACAAATATTTGCACATTGGATGCGCTGCGTGAAAACTAGCAAAGAGATTAGTATAAGAACTTCGGCATTGTTAACAACTCTCTTACGAATTCTGGCAATACTTCAAGATCATAATATATTTGTCGCTTCAGGTCAAGTCTTACATTCTAATGAGATGTTTTGCGAAATAGCATGTCGCTTTTTATGATTCAGGTCCGGCGGTGTCTAGACATCTGTCTAGCGCTAAATTGTAGGTTATTTTTTTCATGCTAGCAATACATACACGTAATTGTAAGCACCACGTTTACAAATGACTATTGATAGGAGCACTATGTTAATCAATGTGTAGATTTTTATTTATTCATTTATTTATATAGATACAGATGGGTCACGATATTATTATTAAAATGGGCAGATGAGACACTTGGCTCTAAGCAGGTGGTAGGTACTTGCCATCCATCTTCTCTATTGATTTATTTTTCCTAATTTAAATAGTTAACTTAGGAAAAATCTTATTTTGATTATTATATTATTATTAAACCAAACGTGACGCTATCGTTACGTTTGTGTTGAAGTCGGTTCCATTTTTTGGCAATTTTTATATATTAATATTAATTTAACATTTAGCAATAAATGCGTCTTATCTGAGAATACGCCTAGCGAAGCTAGATTGACTAGGTAATAACCTAGCTTATCATACAAAAATTACTTGTTTAAGAGTATAATATAAAAATATCTACTATTATATACCGATTAAAGTATATCAAACAATTATGTACATTTGTTTCACCCTTACTAAGCCCTACATAATTTATAACAAAACAGTAAAATAACTGATTTTTCCAAACAAACGAACGCCATTTCAACAAAGCACCAATACAAAACAGTTAACAGCATTCTATTCAATAAATAAAACCATACAAGGAAAAAATCACAATTTCCGCCTGGCTATGGTGCACAAAAAACAAATTGAAACATGAATATGACAGAAAAAATGACTTTTGTTTGCGAGCTTGATATAAATTCACCCTTTTAGTGAACTGATATGAGAATAGAGAAAATATGAGTTACAGTAATTCTTAAACTTCCGCGTTTCGAACACATCACACTGTCTCACTAATATTAAAAAGGCGACAGTTTATTTGTCGTTTGTATGTTCATCACTCCTCCACGCTGAAACGACAGATCTAATTTGGATGAAATTTAAAATGAAGCCTATACCCTAGCTAACAACGCATAGGCTAATTGTATCCCGAAAATATTGACTGTTCCCGTGGGATAACAAAAAAATCGTCAATACCACGTACCATTTCACTGCGAGTAATACCGGGGGATGCAGTTCATAATTCAATCAGGTCTAGACTGCGTCACTAATATTTAGTTAATTTGGGTGGCTATATCTCTAAACCCAGTGATTGGTAATTAGGCGCTGATAGCCTAGCGGAGAGAGCGTTTTCTGTCCAACTGACGGACGCTGGTTCGATCCCAATAACGGCTTGAGATTTAGGTGAAGGAAAAGCATTATAAAATTCGGAACATGGTGGTACTTTTTGCATGTGTACATCGTACTGTATACTTCCCGCATGCAATTTATGCGGGAAGGAGGGTGGTGCACACTACATAATAACCTGGAATAATTTAATCTCCCAGAATTAACACTAAATGTTGTATATTTTATACAATATTTAGTGTTAATTCCACGTTAAACATCATTTTGATTTAGACTTTCGCAAAGTAACGTCTAAATCTATAAACGTACTTTCGAGTAAGCACCTGGTAGCAACCTTAAGTTTGAAAAACTGTCACAAAATACATACAGGCAACAGTCCCAGAGAGCCAGTAAGCATTAGATCTAGTGTGATTACATGTTCGACCAACGATTCGATTTACTCTCGTAATGTGAGTCGACCTACGTAGATCGCAGGAAGAAACTGGAATGGCTCTTGTAGGCAGTTTATGTGAAGATTAATGGGGGAGTACATCAAACTGTGGAAGTCTTAGGGCTGAAATGATGGCAATGATTATCTTTAAATATACCATGAAAACTAATATGACTCACTGAATCATCCATCTAGTACTTTGACGGCCGACTTTTGCTCAGCTTTTCTTATAGCCCGAATTATATTTCAAATAATATTTCTTTTTTTTTTTTTTCTTTTTTTTTTTTTTTGTTAATTCCTTATCTGCAATCAGTCACTGACTTTCAGCAGATTGGTTGAGAGGTCTATGTCATGTAAAGTGTGCCCTCCACTGATGGCATCTCCTTGTATTATGTCTCTATCCGTTTTAGAGTCCTGATTCAGTCAGTAGTGAAGACTTTCTTTCTCTTGAGCCTAGGCTCATATGTGTTGGTTGTTAGCTGATTAGCCAGGTTGTTGGGATGTTTAACTAGACGATGCCGGTAGCTTTTACAGACTTTAGTGATTTCTTCGTTGACTGTGCTCATCTCAAATTGTTGTGAATTTCTCTGTTAGTGGTGTACCATGAGACTCCGCTTATGGTTCTCAGTATAGTGTTTTGCATTCTTTGTAGAATAGAGATGTTAGATTTAGAAGCGGTTCCCCACAGTTGTATTCCATACAACCATATTGGCTTGAGAATGGTTTTATATATAAGTAGTTTATTGTCAGTTGACAGTTTACTGTTGCGTCCCAATAGCCAAGAGTACCCGCTATATCTTATTTTTAGTTCCTCTCTTTTGGTGGTAATATGATCTTTCCAGGTTAAACGACGGTCAAGATGAATTCCGAGGTATTTCACTCTGTCTTTATGAGGTAACATCACACCTTCGAGTCTAACGGGTGGGCAATTTCCCTTTCGTAAGGTTACATGGACTGATTTGGACACACTCGCCTTTATTCTCCATTTTCTCAGCCAGGCTGTAGTTTTATCTAGGCCTTTTTGTAATACTACAGAGGCATCTTCGGGGCTGATACTATTAGCGAGAATAGCAGTATCATCAGCGAATGTGGCTGTAGTAACATTTTCTACCTGAGGAAGGTCTGCTGTATAGATAGTGTAGAGTACAGGACCCAGGACTGATCCTTGTGGAACACCAGCATTGATTTCGTAAAATTGTGATGTTGCTTTCATTTCCCTTACTTGAAATAGTCTTTCAGATAAATAGGACTGTAATAAGAGATAGTAGTTATGTGGCAGGTATGTTTTAATCTTATACAGTAGTCCCTTGTGCCAAACTTTATCAAATGCTTGTTGTATATCGAGGAAAGCCAAAGAACAGTACTTCTTTTCTTCAAGGGCCTGCCTTATGTGTTCATATACACGATGCACTTGTTCTACAGTAGAATGCCGTTGTCTAAAACCGAATTGGTGGTCAGGGATAACTCTGTTTTCTTCAAGAATAGGGTTTAGTCTATGGAGTAAGATTTTTTCGAAAACTTTTGACATGGTTGGTAGGAGACTAATAGGCCTATAAGAAGTAACCTCATGAGGGGGTTTTCCTGGTTTGTGTATCATTATTATTGATGACACTTTCCACAGTTGGGGAAAGTATTGCACTCTGAGAATGCCGTTATATAGCATTGTCAGAAACACAGTAGCTCTTCTGGGGAGATTTTTCAATATATCTTTGGTTATTAGGTCGAATCCTGGAGCTTTTTTATCTTTAAGTTGTTGAATAGTTTTCCAAACCTCCTTGACTCTAATAGGTTTAGGTGGTAGGGCCAGTTGAAAAGCTTGTTCTAATACCTCATCTATGGTGTCGTCTTCTGGTTGTTCTTGTGGTTCATTGGGCATAAAAACTGAGGATAAATGGGCTGCGAATACATCAGCTTTTTCCTGGCCAGTTCTTATCCAAACATTTGTTTTAAGAGGTGGTTTAGTCGTTTGTGGTTGATTCATATTTTTGGTGAATTTCCAGAGAGAGTAATTCGTAGCAGAGGTCCCAGTGAGAGACTTTAGTTTTGCACTTAGGGTGTTATCATGCCATTCTTGCAATGCTTGTTTGAGAAAAGCACTTGCTTTATTAAGCAGTTTCTTATCTGACTTTAGTCGACCCTCATGCCATGCCCTACGGAGTTTCCTTTTCTCTAGTATCATTTTCTTTATTTGAAGAGGGATGTTAACATTTTTTACATTTTGTAAAACTGGGGAAGACAGCCAACATGCTTCTTGTATTAAAGAGGTTATGTATTTTGCAGCATCTTCTATATCTTCCTTGGTTTTTAATGCTATTTTAAGTTCAATTTTGGTTTCTATATAGTCTTGAAATGACTCCCAATCTGTCCTACCGTTACAAAGTGTTTCAGGCTCTTCATATTGAATCAGCAGGTTGCTACATGTGAGAAGCACTGGTGTGTGGTTTTATTTGGGTCATCAGGCCAATAAGTGCATTCTCCAGTTGTAAGAGCAGTGAGGTTATTTTTATCAGTGCAGAGCTTTAACTGTCTTCCTCGAGTGGAGCTTGTTCTAGAACCCCAATATGTGTGTTTTGCATTCCAGTCTCCTCCTGCTATGAATCTCGTGCCAAGAGTTTTAAAGAAGTCAGTGAATGTATTTTCTGATATTGTGTGTTTTGGTGGACAGTAAACGGCCGAGAAGGTAACAGGGCCCGCTTGTTCTGTTACACATACCGAGCATGCCTGTATTTGTTCAGTCCTATATTCAGGAAGTATATAATAGTCTAAAGTTTTCTTAATAAAAACTGCAACACCTGCATGGGCAGTGCCATCGGGATGATTAGTTAGATATGTGTCATAGCCATAATAATATTTTCTGGAGAAATACACGTTACCTTTTCACTAAATTTCATTTCAATCTATGAGCCATTTTCGAAATAGCAATGTATATATAAAACCAAAAAAAGAACAGAAACCATTAACTCGTTGGAGGACAACTCGGTTCATTTATAATTGGCTCGTTAACTTTTGAACCGCATCAGTGCTAATGGGCTCGGATAGACAATACAGTTTAAAGAATCGACAGCGAACAAATAAATGCGATGATTTTCCGGTTGTTGTCTAATGATAATAGTTGTTAGGCTACGTCGGAGACACTTAAGCGGTCTGAAAAAAACAAGACTTTTAGCTATTTATTAATATTACCAATACTTTTCTCTCTGGTAGCATGGCTCAATGGTAAGAATGTAGTATGCCGACTATGCTATATCTGAGCATACAAACAGCGATTTACTCCAGGTGTAAACAGTCTGCGTTCACAGTAGTATTCAAAATGTGCTGTTCAATTACCATTTTATGCGAATCGTAATTATCCAAAAATAACCTCATGACATGAAAGGTCTTGTTGTGTTTCAAAATATGATATCATTTCCTTTAAAAAACATTGTTTACAGATAACCATAACTAATGTGTTTTCGTGCAAAAGTTCAATAGTATTTTTTGATTCGATAGGCCTATAAACAATCAGCTTAATGTAAACGTTGACTGTAATTTTCAATAAAACAATAAAATTATCCTTGCTAAATAAACACCAGTCGATAAGCATTGTAAGTTATAAGCTGGTAGCGGTAATATACATTTTGATACATTGGATGAATTATTATTGCTCATAATAAATGTAAACAATTCAATGTAATATTGATGTATATAAATATGCGTGCATATACCTCAACATATGATATAACCTAAAAGCACTAAAATTTTCAAAATGCATGTAACGATTTAATAGCGCGTCTATTGTACAATATTGCACAGTGTTGATTGTTTATTTATCTGTACCTACGAACAGACACAAATAACTAAAATTAAAGAAACTCACTTCTTTAATTATTACACACCCTGGATTCTATGACACTTAAAAATCACCATGAAAACTTTCTAAGCTAAAGAAAACCGATTACTAATACAATTTTTAGACATTGACAAATTGAACTATCAAAATTACTTTCGGTAAAAAAAAGTATTAAGTATATAGAAAAGTATTTTAAATTTATTTCAATTGTTTTGAGATACTAAATTAGAACTTTAGAGATAGAGTTTTTTTTTGAGTTTTAAAATATTAAAGATAATGCTATGTTTCTGTTTCCAGATGCACTTCGTAATGCGCCTTGATTTTCTCAACATCCACCCAAGGTTCAGCGTATCGTTCAGTTCATAAAACTCCCGTTATACCCGTTGAACACTATACACTTAAATATCTACGTTAGAATAAATATTTAAGTGCCAAATTTCAGCCTTATCTGTCAACAGTTCTGTGCTTTGTACTAATAGATTAGCCAGTCAATCACAGTTTACTTTTCAAACAAGTAGAAATCACAATAACTTAACTAATGAAATCTTTTTTTATTTTCTTTCAATTATTTTATACTTGCGTTCGACCACTGTCTCAATTCTATCCAATCTCTTATGACTTGAACAGTACAATTCACGCCCCGCACTATTACGGCGATGTAACTGGGTTTACGATCCAAACTATTAAGGATCAAATGGCTATATACAATGGTAGGATTTTACAATCAATGGCGACCAACTAGATAATGCTGAAGTTAATACCCCTATTTGATTTATGTTATCCATAAATGGAGTTTTGCAACGCGTTTATGATGCCAGTTTCGTATGTTGCGCAAAATGTTCAGTGGAAAGGTTTTTGATTATGCGGGGTCATTTATGGTATTTTAATTTAATTTGTCAACATTATTTTTATATTACCATTTTTTTCGCCTTTTTTAATGTTTTGTAGATATAAAAATAACTTTAATGTCTTATAAGCTTAATAGCTTTTTAATGGCAACTAGGAATATGGATCTAAAGTAATTATACAAACTAGCGGTCCGTCCCGGCTTCGCACGGTTACATGATTGAAGTTTTAGTAAGGAACCGAGAAAAGTTGCCTTAAAAAAATAACTAAAAAATGGACTTCAAAACTTAAAAGTATGAAATAACTTGTTGAAGTCGGTACCATGATAGTGCAAAAATAACTGTTATTTGAATATTGTGCTCATGGTACCGACTTCCACAAATTATTTCAATCTTTTGACTTTTGAGTGTTGAAGTCGGTACCATTTGTTAGTAAAATATTTTTTCACTCTTTTCAGTGACCTTTGCTAGTAACGGGATCAATTGGCATTGTGTATGTTCACCGATGTCTTCACCCGCAACTATAATGTCGTCGAGGTATGAGTAGCACTTTCCAGTTATTAGAGCGTAATTCAAAATACCGCTTGTCCGATTTGATGAAATTTAAATGGGACCACACGGAAGCACCAGCTTTCAAATAAAAAAAATAATTTTAAAAATGGATTCACCAACCACCAACAAGCCGGTTTCCGAAAAGGCTACAACACGATAGACCACATCCATACGCTCCGACAAGTTATACAGGAGACCGAAGAGTATAACTTGCCTCTATGTTTAGCGTTTGTGAACTATGAGAAAGCCTTTGATTCGATCAAGAGGTGGGAGGTGCTAGAGTCTCTCTAGCGGTGCCATATTGACCATCGGTATATCGAAGTGTTGAGGTGATTGTACAATAACGCCACCATGTCGGTCCGAGTACAAGAGCAAATTTCGAGGACGATTCCATTGCAAAGAGGCGTGACACAGGGAGACCTTTTATCTCCGAAACTGTTCACTGCCGCATTGGAAGACGCCTTCAAGCTCTTGGCATGGCAAGGATTCGGCATCAACATCAATGGCGAATACATCACTCACCTTCAGTTTTCTAACGATATAGTGGTCATGGCAGAATCGATGGAAGACCTCAGCGCGTCACACAGTCACGATGTTCGAAGGCCACAATAGAGTTTCCCTAAGGGTGGACCTTAAAATAAACATGGACAAGACGAAAATTATGTCAAATTCCCATGTTGCGCTCGCCCTCATATCAATTGGGAACTCGATTCCCAAAATCGTGGACCATTACGTCTACCTAGAACATAAAGTCCAAAAGGTAAGTGCAACTTTCAGAAAGAGGCCAATCGTCGAATCCAACTCGGCTGGGCAGCGTTCGGGAAGCTACGAGACGTCTTCTCGTCCAAAATACCGCAATGTCTGAAAACGAAGGTCTTCAAACAAGGTGTGTTACCAGTGATGACTTACAGAACTGAAACGTGGTCCCTGACTATGGGCCTTCTGAGCAGGCTCAGAATCGATCAACGAGCTGTGGTAGAGGGCTATGCTTGGAGTGTCTACGCGATCGAATCGCAGAAATGAGGAGATCCGTAGAACGTAATGTAACTTTTTAAATTGATTTGGATATCTTGTTTATAAAGACTGTCATTCAAGTTCTTTTTTTGATTTATAAAATGAGGAGCCGGCGAACAAATGCGGACCATGTCAGTAGATAAATTTTGAAAGAATTAATAATGATACAAATAGCTATACGATATAAATAGCTATACTCGTATTTTAAATTCGACGTTTCTTGTTCGAACTTCTCATTATGTTGTTTGATTTTAATGCAAAAAGCTAACACTAAAATTAAAATTGGGGCCAATGGACTAATGACATAGACTAAATAGAAGTTATTGCGTCTAGAATGATATAAAAACCTATAGTAATATTATTTTCATCACGAAAACAATCAAAATCGTCATGCAGAGGTGACGTGGTAATTGGTATGCTTATTACTTTTTAAAATAGACGTGACTTAATCTAGATAGACTTAACGATAAAAAACTGAAATTCTTAAGCTAGTAATTATATTTAAATTTGACATAAATTTAGATTAGTCATGGTATGATGATCATGTGTCTAAGAGTGCATTAAACATTGTTCTTGAATTAGAAATGTTTTCGATTAAATCTACGTCGCATAAGTTAACTACAATATTATGCAGCCATACCTATAATAAATTATTATGGTAAGAAATAAAGAATTTTATAATTTTGCGTAAATTGTTCCTAAAAATAACTTAAGTAAGGATTAAATTAGAATTACATATACCTACTCTAACAATAATCAGCTAAATGATATCAATCCTAACTACTACCTAAGAACTGCTGTTCTTCAGAGCTAGTAAACGTTTTAGGTCTAGCGTGGTTGCATCTTAGACCACATCGTCACTAACCATCAAGTTAGACAGTGGTCAAATGCAATCAAAAAAACATGACGTAGCGGTTTATACTCTAAGAAAAATATAATATTCACTGACTCAAAACTGTGTGTTGTTACTATCCTGGTGCGACAACACAAGGCTCTGATATCGTAGATAGTAATAAAATCAAAAGAAGGTAGTTGGAGAAACCACGCGCTCTCGCCGATATTGTCGCCGCATTTCCCAGTGTTCTCGTGACCACTGCCAATATCATTTGGTCGAAACGTGAGGGTAACTATATTGTTAAATGTTTTTTCACGAGATCAAGTCCCGAACTAATTACAAATAAAATGTTTGGTGTCACTGCACCCACAGCTCACAGACAAAAACAGAAGAATAAGTTAGTTCTGAAATAGTACCACTAAATATAGAAGCAAAAAAGATATTTATTTACCAACATTTGCAAATATTGTCTATAAAATAAAAATGAATCACTGAATGTGTTACTAAGCGCAAATCTCGAGAGCAGCTGAACCGATTTCTTTTTTAAAATATTCCTTGAAGTACAAGGATGGTTCTAACGGAGAGAAAAATTTCAAAAAGTGCCGGAAAAAGTCTTAAAACAACACTTTTCTATATTCCCATACAAAAGATTCGTATTAATACTTAAAAGTCAATTTGAACTTTTATACCATACCATAAAGTTTAAGTGTTAGTGGAGGGGTCCCGGGAAGGCAAAACAATTGAGTGACGTTTTATTTATTGACATAATGTATTTGTTGATTTATCAACTTTGTTTTTTCATCTTACTAGCTGACCCGGTGTCACGAATAGCAGAATAAGTATTAAAAATTTAAATTCTGCACATGCTGAGCATAACCCTTTTGCCTTACATGTAATGTTTCTGTCATGTCTTTGTAATTGTGTTGTGATTTGTGCTCATATTTAAGGCAATAAATGAAAATAATATTAAAACTCACGTTCAAAAACAGTGTAAAGCAATAAATTAAATGTTATCTTTATCTTATCTTTAAAAAATAATAAAAAAATAAATAATCGACTATTAGGCGGTATGAAGTTCGCCGGGTCAGCTAGTTACTAAATAAATAAAAAAAGTAGAATTAAATTAGAATTACATATTATAGCAATAATTAACTAATTGAAATCGGCCCCTACTCAGCTTATGGTTGTGAAGTCAGCGCCGGTATTCTGTTGAAGCTAGTTTGTCTATAAATATAACAATTTTATCGACAGCAGTAGATAGATTTAAACAAATACAACATTTAGACAAATATTATGACTGACATTTAGTCAGTCATAATATAAACAGAAAAAATAAAGTAAGAAAAACTAAGCAATTAATAGGTACCTTGGGTTTTAGTTTTAGATCAGTACAAGAAAAAGTATCGTTACTTACAAGTGGTAATTCTGTTGATCAATGGAAAAACCTGTAGCCAGATGTTCCAAATAATGATGATGATGAGCAATTAGCACTAGTTGCTAACGCTTATCTCTTTCCTCAAGGTTTACTTGAAAAACACTTTTTAGGGTGAGTCACGCTTTTGTAAATGTATGTATAATATTATTCTACGTATACTTTACGTGGATTGTGTATGTACAATAAAGTATATATACTTCATAAATTGAATAACGAACCGAACTTTTCGAGACAAGTTTAATTCGTGCCGGAATTCGTATCGCGTAACTAATTCCAAAATAATAGACGCCGATTGAATTCGTTCATGTTTTTTTTCTTCTTTACCTAACATGTGTGGTTTATTTTAGTCTATGATCTGACCATCAACTTGGATAACGTGGAATAATTAAATTAAATAATGGAGTATCCGGAAATATCTGGAATAGGTAGCATCTTTATCAAATCCACAGTAGATAGTGTTCGCGCAGCTGGCCTTGAGAGCCTTTTAACATTGTCAGTCCCGCATGATTTCACCTTCAACCACATCACTGACTGTATCAGGTGATACACTGTTGAAACGGTAGATATTTATGGTATAATAAAAAATCCAGAAAGCTGTCTTTATTTGCTTCGTAAGCTTCAGATAAGAATTTAAATACTTTATTAGTTATTCGAGGTCGGACGTATAGGTATCTACAAGTTATTATTCATCCATTGGTGTATGACTCAACATAGCGATATACTAAGTTGCCATGCAACGCTATAATCCACTGTAAGGTCATCTATACTAATATTATAAAGATGAAAGATTTGATTGTTTCTTTGTTTGTTTGCATTGAATAGGCTCCGAAACCACTGAATGGATTTGAAAAATAATTCTTTCACTGTTCGGAAACTACACTATTCCCGGGTGACATAGCTTATATTACATTTTCTAAAAAAATAGGGATCTTCATTGATGAGTTATAAACATTTTTTCCCGTGCGAAGCCGGGGCGGGACCGCTATATCTTACGGGCTTGTCCTTCGAGTTTATTTGAACGCGTCCTAAAAGCGCGGGGGGAAATGGAACGCCACCCTTACCTCGCGCCCGGTAACCCTTCACCAATCTACAGGAGAGTGAACTCGCGAGCCCGTGAACCGCCCGCTCATTTTATCAATGATCATCCATTAACTGATTTGATGAACCTTGTAGACTTTTTTATAATACAAGGTTTTGCCATATTTTGAACCTCGCATTACCGCGTTCCGGTTTCAAGGGTTTGGTTTCCGGTAAAATCACAGGCACATGAGACTCACCAACGTTATGTCAAAGGGTGACCGGGCGAAGCGCAGTTCTTTACGTATTGTATCTGTCTATAGGCAGAGGTTACCACTTAACATCCTCTCGGCCTTTTGCTTGTTTCGTCACCATAAAAAAGTTTAATTCCGCCCTGAAGTCCACCAGGAAACCGTTATAAACTCACAATAGTATATTATGATACAAGTGAGCCACATAACTTGTTCATTAAACACGAGGCTGTGTGTAGTAGGAGCTGCAGGCGAGGGGGTAATTCAGCCGAGTGTGTAATGAGCAGAGCTCACGAGTTTGATTCGAGGTTTTGTAATACATTTACGAGGGCATAACAAACATTTATTGCTTATTGAGAATACCCTTTTATTAGCATAACTTGCAGTATGGTATAATAGTGTAATATTATTACGCACGTGTGTAATATAACTAGGCTACTGGCCCTAAAAGCGATATAATAAGGTTCACTTTACGAGGAAGAGAGTTGAAAAACAATAGGTAGGGGAGGTTCATTACGGTAGTTACCTTAATGAGTTAATGATACCGAAAAGGTTTTAACTATAATAATAATGTGTGTATAATTTTAAGAACAATGACGATTACCGAACTATTACCGGCCTTCAAATTAGACAGAATGTACAAACGTTAAAGAGATATTTTTTTCTGTTTAAATATTACCTAAAGAAGTAACAGCTGAACGCTGATTGTGCGTATTTCTCGCATTGTTACACACAATTTTCCAGAAAAGGATAAAAGAAACTCAAACGAAACTTTTCCTTAGGTATTTCAGATTTCTTTGAAAACCAACGAGACCTAAACGCGATCAAAGAAAAAAATTCAAAGAAATTTTGGCGAAACTAATTTGTCGCAATTTCGAAACGATGAACACAAAAGACTGAACATTGATATTATTTGCCAAGAATACGTATGGCCATGAATTTTACGACAAATTCACATTTAAAAAACTGATTTTATCTAGCGGTTGAATCGACAGAATTCTTCTTAGGGGGCTGTGTATAAAGTTATTTTCTGACCAATTATTATTATTATTATAAAAGGTAAGTAATATTTTCTGTAAGATTTTACATAAGTACCTACATCATAAAATTATGTTAAATTATCTATTACAATAACGAGTCTGCCCTTCTAAATGCAATGGTAGTTTACTTAACCGAAGGTCAATAGGATTTGATAATTTTACGAACGTTGTAATGAAAAAAATGTAAATGAATATTGTTATATGAATTTCTGATATACATATAACGCCTAATTTTATCAACATTTTCTTTTGTTTGTAGTCTCTGCTTTATTTTCACATTTCGAGCCTCCTATTCTTCTCTCATCACGGCCATAATATATGTAGCGTGCCTTCCAAAGCACAAAAGTGCTCAGTTCAAAATGTCACTCACGCCCACCTATCTTATTGACCGCAGTGAACAGATGTTTAGTTAAGATAACTTCAGTAACTACTAAATAACTACGAGCGCGTTTCTGTGCTTGAAACGGGAATACTTTGTTTCATAGTCATCGTGCCGCATTCGTATAAACAATTGAATAACGCACGCACTGTCAGTACGGGCTAACACTTTTCTGTGTCACAGTTGTACAGATAATTGATAGTTAAAACTGAGTTCAATTGTTTCACTCCACGATACTGCTGAGCTGCGATTTGTCCTTCGGTCACTGATAACCTAAATTTTCACTTACTCCTCTCTTCTCAAGAAATGTTTTGTCTTTAGGAAAAACTACTTTTTTTCTGCCGATGGAGTGATGCAAACAATATAATTCTAGTGTAAATTAAGTACACAAATGATAAATAAAACTTCAAACTACGTCCTTTTCGTAGCCACTACTGACAATACCCTTCTAACTGAGGTCAAGGTCTCTCCCCGGTGGTCTCTAGTAGGGACACTCCAAGGTCTGTAAAAGGTAACTGCTGCCAATAATGGCACCATAATGACAGCGTAGACTATTGAAAAAAAATAAAATATGTGCGTAAAACTTTGGATTGGTTCCAATTTATGGAGTATGGCGTGCATCAGTGTTGAGGTAAATTCTAATACTTTGTTAGTTGTCATTTTACAATCGAACGTGTAGAAACTTCTTGTATTTGCTCGCAAGAAGATCGATATAATTAGATTAAATATTTTTATGAAAGAAGGTCAAACAACACGCGTTTGATCATCAGGTGTAAAAAGTCATTGATTCAGGGGTTACTTTACGCAAATCCATAATCAAAATGATATTTAATATTTAGTGTTATTTCTGCAACTTTGAATTATTCCAGGGTATCATGTAGTGTGTACCGCCTTCCCTCCCGCATAAATTGCACGCAGGAAGTATACAGTATAGACATACAATTTTACATAATCAAAACCTCTTCGACACGTGTTTAGTCTCTTTGCACGAGGCATCCTCAGGAGATTTTGACTTGTTCAACGGAACTCTAGTCCCGACGTTGGTGGAGACGTTGGAGGGCGAGGCATACTGCACGATAGCATTGAATAATGTTATGTCGCGGGATTAGTACTAAATATTAATATCAATTTCTTCAGATGTTAAACAATAATGACGCAAATTATTTGTTTGCGCGGAGAAGTGGACTGTATATGAATAATTTGGTTTTTATGCGGGAATTGCTATGCGGCGAGGTGATTGCACTAGTTAGGGCGATCGAAACTTTAGATCTGTACATTATCGTTGGTGGAGTAAGGATGAGTAATTACAGAGCTGTAGAGGAACAAAACGATATTACACAGCCTGTGGGAATTACCTTAGCGATTGCTGGGTCTGATGTCCATCCCGGTGCGGGGCGCTTGCATTCTATCCGATGCAGCTGGCGCGATCACTCACTTAACGAACAGTTTCACACCACAAACTTAGTAGCAATGTTTATTAACTAGATTTTACGACGATAATGTTAAGATTAGGTTGACTGCGGCGGTAATTTCAATAATAACAATTAAAAATGCACGTTCATCGACAGCGGTGAGTAGCGAACGCACTCTTCTCGATCACAGCGACAAAACGTCACCCACAATGCACGGCGGCGATCTCGCTCCCACATATGTAGGCAGGTAATGTGCGGAAAGGAGGAGGAATAGGACCCAACATGTACTGATCTAATGCTACAGGCTTTATGCATACCCGCGCCACCATTATTTTTTAAGTGAAGTTAATCATTTTGATGCTATGCCGGCTCAATTATAATTGTAAAATGGCTCACTAGGGCCGATTGGCATGAAGGGCAAGATACAAACTTTATGTTGTATTAAATGTGGTGGAAAATAAAAAATAGATAGTTTTTAAGTTTTGTTCTATTTTCATAATGTTGCCAAATGACGTAATTGAAATGAAATGGCGAAAACTCGATTAGAGAGATTAGAGGATACTATTTATTATATGTATGTATTATCTGGCTTTATCACGTTTAAAAGCGACTATTTCAACCTACGTTTCGGGCATAGTTGGTGCCCATCATCAGGTCTATTCACAGTTTATATCATCAGAGATTGCTGCGATCAAAGAACGTCCACTCACCTAATGATGAGAATCGGACATGCCTGAAACCTAGGTCAAAATACTCGACTAGATAGACTTCACTTAAAAAACTCGGGCAAACACTCATCTGCTGAGGTGAGACTAGATGTTTACGATCTTACCCCGTCGTATTAAGTTGGGTCTTTATTTTAATTTTTTTATAATATGGTCTTCACACACTCTTAATATGGTCTTCACTACACTCACACAAGGTCTTCAGGTCCCAAACTAGGCAGAGCCTGTACTATGGTATCCTGATGACTGATATATACTTATATACATATACACACCCAGACACAGGTCAAACAGAAATGTTCATACACACAAATATTTGACCTGTCCGGGAATCGAACCCAGGACCAGCGGCTCAGAAGGCAGAGTGCTACCAACTGCGCCAACCGACCAGTCAAATTAATCAAGTCTTCATCAAACTCGTCAAGTATATTTTCCACGAGGTCCCGTGGAGACTTTTTATGTGTCGAAAGCAATAGTTACAGATGGTATTATTACATAATTCAATTATAAGGAATTTCAAGGACTAGAAGTGGACAAGTTAAGGCAACTGGAACAACTGGAATTACTGAGCAAGGGGCACGAAAATGTAACAGCCGGTATATTGATGGCTTAGTGGGAAGACATAGGGGGCAGCAAATCCAGACGATTTCGAAACCCGAGCCATACGCTCGCGTTTTATTTAAACCATATCAATCTCTAAAATGTGGTAAAATATTTAATATTACTTAGCGAGCACGAGTGCTTTGACATGAAATTGAAAAAAGTAGAGCCAAGCCGAACGATAGTGATGCCAATCAACAATTTCGTGATCCCAGTCTGATTTCTTACTGAAAATCAGCGCGACGGTGATCCAACCTTAACATAATGCTGAGTAGGGACTCATTCCTGCCATCGCGCAACACTTTAATAAGTATTTATATAATACATCAAATAGTTACTTACATATTTTAGGTGTCGCTTATGTAATGAATAAACGTATTTCTTTCTTTCTTTCAAGACAAGCGTTGACTTCGTCTTGCCGCGGTACAGGCTATTTTAGATGATTAAACTCTAAGAACTGGCGGTGTATAAGCTATACGCATATTTATTTATTATTTGACGATATTTATTTGACATAACACGAAGGACATCTTAAATGCATGAACCCATTGCCTCCAAACTAGTCTTCGCTGTGTTTTGGAAGCCGAAGACTGCGCGTTTGACATAATTCACAAAATTATGTCCAACACGCGAATCAAATAGCTACGATTGGTAATATATAAATAAGAATGTTTAAAGATAAATATGTAAATATATTCGGTATCTCTGACGAATACTACAGTAGCTTAATTATAGTAAAGGTGAATGCTGGCAAACGCAGAAATGATACTGTTTTGAGTCTTGAATATAGGAAGCAATGATAGCTCAGTGGTGGGAGCGTCGGCTGTCAAACTGACGGACGCTGGCTTGATCTCCACCAAGATATACAAATTTAAATATTTGCACGTCTGCTTGCAGGCTTAAACTTGTATAGGAAATAATTTGTATTTATAAGACCTAAGAAGTGATATTGTTTTCTTGCAAATGAATAAATGATTGAACGGCTTGAGCATCCCATGAAGGTGATAATAATCAAATTCCCAGCATGGTGGTAGGGTATTGTTGAGTACCCGCTTGGATAGCTACCTGATATCCTCTACCACATTGTCACTGACCATCAAGTGAGATAGTGGTGTAACGCTAGATCTACACAGAATAAAAAAATGGAAATTTTAATGTTTAGTATTGTTAAGCAGGCGGTAAGTTTGAAATGTGCCTATTGTACATTTTATATAAAGGGTAATAAAAGTGATAGTTTGCGACAGTGTACAAATTAAAACCACCCAATGTTGTAAAAAAAGTCCCGACGACACGTATAAATATTTATTACAAACAGTAGACAATACATAGATGTGATCAGATTAAACTATGACCAAACGCACTCATTTGAGTCACATCAGACGATAAACTGACTCATACAATAATATAATACATACTTATTACACATGCTTGGTTTTCAATGGTTAAGCAGAAAGCAGTTTGTCCAAACCACAGAAAAATTCAGTTCGTGCGAATTTCCCAGAGTTTAAGGAAAGAGTCTAGTACCTATCACTAAGTGAGTGAATCTTCCAAGCACTTGCGTTGAAATTAATCATCATATTATCATCACATCAGATCTGCTCGTATGACTGACTGCGTGAACAACTTACAACCTTGTCATTACATACTTTAGTAAAAGTTCCTAGAATCTCAGAGAACAGTTTGTTATTCTAATAGAGACAAGGTACTAGTCGTGGAAAAGTGGTTATGTAGTTGTATTTGCTTCTTGGAAGATGACACTTTTCTGGCGTCAGTTCAAATTGTTGGGAATAGTGGAAATGTTACAGTGTTCAAATTTGTAGAAACTTGAAATATTTTACAACACAGGTAAAAGTAACTTCCTTATTCACTTTTTGAGTTTCTTATTTTAAAAAAACTTATTCGTTTTTTGAAAGTCACATATCTTTTTTTTGAAAACAGGTACTTTGTAGATTTAGCGTCCGCCTACTACTACTACACTTAATGCTTCTGATAATGATAACTATTTGTACGAAAAACTTCAGCGTAATCTGGTCAGTGGTTTCGATGTGTGTCGGTTTTCTTATTTCAGATGTGTAGGTTACCTAGGTTATATTATTAGATTCTTTGCAAGGATCCCAAATTTATTGGATATAAAAAATGGGATGTTTTAGTCATTGATAACACGGCTTCATTCTAGTGAAATATTTTAAAAATATCTAGCTTTATATATATATTCCTACTCTTTTCTGCGATTTATTTCCAATCCATGCTTGTCAATAATTGAATGCCAGAAGTTGATGTCAATATACTAAAAAAATTTCTTACACGTTATACGCATTATATATTATTATATAATATGCAAGATAAGTGACACAAATTAAAATGTTAGGATATATCCCAAGAGTTTTATTATGGTGACTGAATGAGATATAAATAATAATTAATTAATTCAAATGAATTAATTATTATTTATACCTTATTCAAGGTTAATAATAAAAAAATGGAATTGACATAGGTACATAAACATACTTAAGGACCTTCCTCGTCGTACATCTGTCCAAGCTAAGGAAAGTCCTCATGTAAGTACTAAAACTATGAAATTATGATACGTGATCTTAGACACAAAATGATGAAATAATGTTAAATTGCTATTTTAATGTTTTCCTGGAAGGTGACGCGCCCTGGCCGCCGCTCAAGACCTTGGTCGGCGGCGGCGTCGGGGTCAACGACCGGTACGTATAGAATGCATCGATTTTTCAGTTTATATACTTTGAGAGGCGTGAATTTTGCTAGATAATATTAATTGATTTTAAAAATAAATGTCCTATAATATTGCTGTAGAAAAAAGCAATTTGAAATCCCGAAAGTGTTCCACGCATAGAAGTTGAATTTTAATAGCTTTTAATTACATAATAGTTTTGGACCACTGCTTTGAACTATTGCAGTCGTATCGCAGTGTAAAATAATTGAACTCAGCACTAACTGTAATTCATCTACAATTGTGACACAGAGAAATTAGAGTTTGAACGGACGCCAAACGGTGCGTGCGTTATTCAATTGTTTATAGTTTGAAATGCAGAACATTCAACACTGAAATGCAGAACGGAAAATCATCTAAAATATGAATTTATTAAGAAGAATAGGACACGTTTTTATATTTCATTGCATTAATATTAGACTCCACAGACTCCAGGGTCCATGCTATTTTTTACATGGAGCTTATTTTAATAGAAACTAGCTGACCTGACAGATGTTGTTCTGTCTTAAGTATATTGAATTCGAATTATGCATTAGTATAATCATCATCATGTCAGCCATTGATCGTCACAAGGAATGGTTGGAAGCGGCACGCATCAGCGATCATGGTCAGGTCGTCACCTTATCGATGGATATCCCATGCTGCGCTTGCCTGTACTCATGGACTCTTCTGTGTTTTCCACTCGACAACCCTTCAAGCCCAACAGTCATCGGTTCCCTGAGATATGTTTCCTTACCACAGCCACTTTCTGATCCGCTGGGCTATGTCGGTCACTTTATTTCTTCTACGGATCTCATCATTTCTGATTTGATCTCTTAAAGAAACCGTGAGCATAGCCCTCGTTGTGCTCGTTGTGCGACCTTGAGCTTGTTTAGGTTCCGTTTGTCATCACTGGTAGCACAAACTGATCGAAGACTCCCGCTTTGTTGTATTTTGAAAGAGTGGATGTCACGTAGTTTCCGAAGTATATTAGTATATAATTCTTGGATGAATCCAAGGATGTATCCCACTACTAGTATGTATATAGTATATTATTATATATATAAATAATAAATAAAATAAAAATAAATAAATAAATATGTGAAAGTTTGGATGGATGGATGTTTGTTACTCAATCACGCCAGAAGGGCTAGACGGATTTGGATGAAATTTGGTATGTAGATACTTCAGGCCCCGGAATAACACATAGGCTACTTTTTATCACCATCAACATCAGCAATCATCATCATACGGGTAAAACTGCGGGGCGCAGCTAGTAATTAATAAATAATATACCTGTTCTGTCAATCGCACCCACTGTCAAACAAGTATTGATTATTATTTTATTATTTACTAGCTGCGTCCCGCGGCTTTACCCTCGTGGTAATGAAAATCTGTGATAATAGTGATGATTAAAATAAGCCTATGTGATAGTTTTTTTTTTTTTAAAGAAATCTTAAAAAAAAAAAAAATGTGATAGTCCAGGGTATAAGCTATCTCCATAGCAAATTTCATCGAAATCGGTGTAGCTGTTTGAGCGTGAAGAAGTAACAAACACCCACACATACACGCAAACTTTCGCATGTATAATATTAGTAGGATTCTTGCCCGATACCCACAATCCTGGAGTCTTCAAGTCACAAGTGAATAGGTACATTCTAGTTTTGCTTGTTACATCTGAAGAACTTCCTTTTTTAGTCACTTATAGCTAGTTTTGAGATAAACAAGAAAATGACTACCATTGTAGCTAATTGTTTTCCACAAATACACATCATCCGCAGATGTGCGAACATAAACATAAATTTAATCTTGTTCCGACCTTTCGACTCATTTAAACTTCGATGACGTCTGAAGACTGACGGCATGACAGCATCGTTAGGTTGGAGTGCAGTATCATACTTCATACAAATAAGAGCACGTGGGGGCTTTAGATAAAGCAATGATCACTTGACAAGGTAACCAAATTAAACTCTTTCTATATCAATTGTGTATATCATATATGGCTTAAAACAGCAGCGCTTCTAGTGAAGTTTACCGACGCGATTTTAACTGATCAATCGCGATCAACACTTGAACATTTTATAAATAGTCAATTTTGAGTCTTTTCAGCTTATTTTGTTGAAAGTCGTACATAAACTTTAAAAAAAACACTTGTGTGAACAATTAATTAAGGATAATGCTGTTCGAACATAATTTGATTTCATTTGCTAATTTGTTAGTTAAATAAAATTTCTCGCGATAACGACAAATGCGCCTAAACTGTGTCTTACACCAGAAGGGGAATTCAAATATCTACATATGTTTTGTTTTTAGCTCGTGGGTCATCTTTAAGCTAGGTTTTTTGTTTAGTTTAGTAGTTAGTGTCTATTTCATCATCATCATCATCTCAGCCATAAGATGTTCACTGCTGGACATATGCCTCCCCCATTGATTTCCTTATGGACCGGTTCGAAGCGGCCCGCATCCCGGCCCTGCCTGCGATCTAAGTCTATTCGTCTGTCGGTGGCGGTATGGCCGTGCTTATAGTGCCTTGTTACACGCGTTATTACGTTAAGATTTGACGCTATATTGAATTAAAATATAAGAAACGCAGAGCGTAAAGTTTTATCACTTAATATCATTTATCATAGAGCAGCATGCTAACGATGACCAGGAGATGAAGCAAAATTTGGCAAGCTGTATGAATTTTCCCAAGGATCGGCTGCGTATGGGTTAAAATCGTTCAAAACATGCCATTACTGCGTCAATAGCAAAAAATCTGAGATGTATTTTACATTTCCTAGAAGGTGAGACCTTGGTACAGCGGGTGAAGGTCAGGGCGCGCCGGTGCGACGGCCGGCCGCCGACCCGCTCCTAAATAAATAAATATGGCAGCGAGCACATCGGTTCGCCGCGCTAGATGCGGTACAGCGCACTTGCAAATTGCACTTGTACAAACATACATCTTGCTTTATTTTTGATACATAATTTTAAAACTCTGTAGTTGTTCTATATAATCCTGCGAGCAATAGCGTGAAGCATTGCTGTGTTTAAGCTTGAAGGGCAATGTAGCAAGTAAAATTACTGGGTGAGGATACATAATAATTAATGTTCCTGACCTTCTGCAGTAACAGACATGTTTACATATTATTGAATGACGCTGACATATTATTGTGTCTTTGTTAGAAGCGTAGTAGTAATATTTAAAGTGAGGTGAGCGCCTAGGCCATCTCATTAGGTACTTCAAAGCATGAAAAAAAATTAAATCTAGTTAAGTATTTATTATTTGTAAATAAAAATATTAGGAGCATTGTAGTTTAATCTGTAACTATAATTATAATTCCTCATCATCATCATCATCATCATCTAATCTATATATAGGATGTCCACTGCTGGACATACGCCTCTCGTATTGATTTCCACAAGGACCAGTTGGAAGCGGCTCGCATACAGCACTTGCCTGCGATCTTACTCAGTGGTCGCCGCGATCTGGCAGCGTAAACTCACCTGAGGATGAGCATCGGACATGCTCGAAACCTATGTCGAAACTTCGACTATAAAGGTGAGTAAATCCGGATACCACATATAAAAAATAATGATCTTAGTCAGGTCGTCTGTCCACCTGGCCGTCCTATGCTGCGCTTGCCAGTCCGTGGTCTCCATTTGAGAACCTTTCGACCTCAACGGCCATCGATTCTTCGCTATATGCCCTGCCACTGCCACTTCAACTTGCTAATCCGTTGGGCAATTATATATCTTGTAATTGGAGAAAAGGTTAACAATCGGCTATCGAAACATTTTAAAGACATTTTTACATCAGTGGCTTAAAACTGTATGACTTTTTAAGCAAAATGTATTTATTATTTCAATTTTGCAACATTAAATCCTCCGTTCTGTATTAAAATTTTGTTTAACTGTTTAGATCAACACTAGTGGCGATTTCGGAATTAATTTAGTACTTATTGTAACAAATAACAAATAATTTATTGGTAGAATAGTTTTTTTACGATTATCGTATTCCGCGTTGCTACTGTGAGGTTTAGCTGCTGATATAAAAACAATATACATCTTGCATTGCCAGTAAATATTAAAATAATCCTTAATTAAATAAATATTTTTGTTCTGGATTGCGTAATCTTTGTGAATTTTTAAATATATAATTTATGTGCGTAGTAACCTCAAGAGGTGTGAGAATAGTGGATAGCATGGTTTTAACCCTAGATTTAAAGAGATAACTTTAGTAGCAGTGTATGTAGCGAGTAGGTATTGTGACAATATTTCGGCACTTTTGCCATGACCAGGGGTAAAGTGGAAGTCGCAATTGATTTTGCAATCTATTCCTAGCTATTTATAAAACAGTAGCCATGGTTTGAATATTATAAGGTCTATATATATTATAGTTAGGTATAGTTAGATCTATGTAATCTAGTTAATTAAAAACCGCGATATTCCTGCACCGAGCAATACAATTACACGCTGTACAAATATAGGACGGATGTACGTCTGGTGTTCATTTGCCGTTTTTTTTTTAATGTCAGTTCTTTCTTTCTTTTTCTGCATTAGCAGCTGCACCTTCCTCTCCTATCATATCTAGTAACTTTAAATCTGCAAACACACAAAATGGCGACTCTCGCGCAGTATTTGCGATCTAATTATGACACTGTACCGTCGACGTGACGGATGTTTTATGTCCTCTTTATGTATGGTTACTGGTTCATCATTGTGCATTTGCCTACTTGTGAGACTATTTAAGAATAAAATGCAAAATATAGATCTATATATTTTATGTCAATTATACTCCATCCATTAGATGAATCACTTCATGACAGCTCATAAACGATTGACCACGTAACTCTATAATGCGTTCATCAAATAATATCTAACACAAATAAGCACATCACCATCTCAGTCGTAGAATGTCCACTGCTGGACGCCTCCTCTATTTATTTCCTCAAGAACCGGTTTGGAGCGGTCCGTATCGTTTGATCGGCACATTTGTTTTACATAGCGTCTTTACAAGTTTACGAAAGTTCTTAAAAATTTGAATGTTGTGCATTAACAATTATTTTATTCTGTGATTTCCTACATCTCGGGAAACTGTGTGTGAACACTGACCATGCACTGATGAAAGAATGGGGGACACTAAATGTGTTATTATGGTTATGAACAAATTTGGTCCGTAACCTTATATTTTATTTAAACAGCAACTTAATATTTGATAAATATTTTTTAAATGTATTTTCACTCTCGATAGGAGGTTAGAAGTGCACCTCCTTCTATCTTAATACCGACGCCCATGCATTTATATAGAAGTTACAGATGGGAGGAGGATACACGACTAGTTCTAGTTCGATAATTTAAGTACACATTTACACGTACTACACATTTTTCCACAAATAAGCAAGTACTTATAAATCTTTAGCAACAAGTACGTAACTTTTTTTTATCATTAATAGGATGGATAATGTTAGTAGGTGAACTATTATAATTTTTCCATCTCATGCGTAGACTGGAGTATGGTTCTTTTGACGCTCGCCCTGTGCTTATACGGAGACAGGTTGATTGGAGCAACTTACTACATCAATGATATTCTGTGGTTATAGTTGTTAAAGCATCTGGTGGCTTGGTCGATCATACTTGAGATGAAAACTGCTACCGACGCCTTAAAATTTCTGCAGTAGTTTAGAAGCCCTGAGTTATTAGAATAGAATAGCTTATTGATCAAAATACTTCTACTAGTTGCTACACATTCATAATTAAAAGTTCAAAATAAAACTAGCAAACTAAACTGGACTCTGCCTCTGAAACTAGCATAAAAATAATAACATGATGGTCAGACGGTAGATATCTCAGCATGAGTCTATTATCAGGCTCCTTTTAATCGGTGCTTGTGATATCAAAAGGCGGGCTGGTATCCAGCAGTGGACATCTTACGGAAGTGATGATGGAGATGATGATGATAGTTTTACAGATTGTAATCTTAAAAAGCGTGAGACAAATTTGTAAATGATAAAATCACGTCCTTGTCTTATTTTAGTGTAGTAGTGTGTGCGAAGACACACATCAAAACAACATTACATTATTCGAGATGTAACACAGATTTTAACGGCAATCCGTTACAGTTAACGACTATTTGCTTTCGTTAACCGTTAATTTGCGTACAATTCGCGTCAATCTATTTCGGGACAAAGAGACCAACTCCAAAATTCCTTTACAGCTTTGTTTCTCAAATTAATTAATGTAAATAACGTTAAATAGGAAGCGGTGAGTGTTTGAGGCAATAAATTAACAGATAAAGTATGAACTAAGGAATACGGATCTTGGAAAATTAATAAACGGGCGTTTACTCTCATAGAACATTCTTCAGCTAGGTACCTTTTAAGTTTTCCGGGAGCATTGCTGGAACTTTCTTTATAAAGTTGATAAGCAGACGTTTAAACATTATCTCACCCGATGTAAAGTAATGATAGGGTCTACAATGCATTACGCCAGCCTTGAAGACACTTTCTATGTTGTAACTTGGAGATCCCTGCGGAAGCCTTGATACAGGCACTGAATTTACTACTTAGCTGCACGCACTATTAGTGTGGAAGCAAAATGCTTCGGATGACAAGGTGGAGTTTCCAATGATACGTGTGTTGCATTACCGTCTACTTAGAGTTCTTAGGTGAAATCAACAAGGCAAGAGTAATCAACTACCCTAGTATAAATTATATTAATTAATATTATTTGATTGATTACTTTCAATTTTAACCTACGGTACAAACATTTTTTTCATACATTAGATCTAACGTTTGATCACTACGCCGATGTAGACCTAGAATGTCTTCTAGCTCTCAAGGACTGCTGCCTGAATACACTGTTTTTTATGACAGTTTTTCAAACTTAAAGGTGGTAGCTAGCCAGGCGGTTACTGGAGAGTACTTTACTACAGTGCTGTGACTTTGATAATGATGTTACTTTCACCGGGACCTTAGCCACTGGTAGAGATTGCTCGAGCGGCCCTTGAGGTTCACACTCGACAACTGACGCTCTCAACGCTAAGCTATATACAGGCTAGCTAACGCCTGCGTGATGATGATAAACGGTGATGATGGTGATGATTAAAATAAGCCTATATGTCAATGCAGGTTATAAGCTAACTCCATACCAAATTTCATCGAAATCGGGGTAGCTGTTTGAGCGTAAAGACGTAAAACATATACACATATACGCAAACTTTCGCATTTATAATATTTATAGGATAAGATAACTACTTCAAAGATGCAATTTTTTTTATTTTTTTATTTATTTAATAACATTCACACAAGGTCTTCAGGTCCTGACCTGTATATATATATATATATACTTATATACATATATACACCCAGACACAGGTCAAACAGACATGTTCATACACACAAATGTTTGACCTGTCCGGGAATCGAACCCGGAACCAGAGGCTCAGAAGGCAGAGTGCTACCAACTGCGCCAACCGGCCAGTCTAATTATATTAACTAATTGTATTAATTATAACTATGATTGAGAAAAACATATAAATTTAATGATTCAACGATTAGGTAATTGATAAAAAAAATCACACATTTGCATAAATAACATTAACAAGAATGATCTTATTGATTGAAGCCATAAATTACTAAAGTAATGTCCTCAACAAAAGTCAAGAAAATGTGACATTAACACGGCGGAAAACTTTGAATAGTTTGGCAGAAGATCAAAGACTGCACCGCAGAGTAACAGACTATTAAACCACTTTACTGCGCATACACATTACTACTTGATAATATGTACTGAGCAGACTGCAAAAACAATTTACAGTCTTTCTTCTTTTCTTCTTCGTTCTTTTTAGTCCACTTAGTGACAAATTTGAGCAGAGAAATCTTTTTTTAAGTCTGCTGTTCTGGTGCAGTTTGACTTTAAATTGAATTTTAGTGGATGTATAGGATTTTAAACTGTACTAATATACCTATTGTTCTTTCTATGAATTAGCAAGGTTTAATCTGTCTCCTAGCACTTCTGCCTAAAGTTATACAAGAAGAAAATAGAAATAAGATGGCGTCTCATTTTGTATTCAAAAACAGTAATTTTTGTAAACAGAATTGCGGAAATCACATATATTAGCTGAAAACAGGTACCCAGTTGCTCATCCGTTACTATCACTAATTTAATATAATTTGTTTATAATCATAGTACAGGTACTTTAGTGCAAATACTTTTTTAATGAAGGTACACACAAAATATTGAAAACTCTAATATCTTTATCTTGGATTGATAATACTGATAATATTGCTCTATAAAGCGGTAAATGAATATACTGTATTATAGGACTATAACTATTTGCAATGGAAATATGAGCTTTAAACTTTATAACTTAACAGCATTTTTGCATGCGTGGAAGAGTTCAATTGTATTATTATATATGTGGTATCCGGCTTTACTCACGTTTATAGTCGAAAGTTTCGACCTAGGTTTCGAGCCTTAATCTGGCAGCGTAAACTCACCTGAGGATTAGCATCGGACATGCTCGAAACCTAGGTCGAAACTTTCGACTATAGACGTGAGTAAAGCCGGATACCACATATATATAATAATGTGTCAAACTCACGAGAGTTCAATTCTACTATTTATCTATTATATAATATGATCAGGCCATTTCTTACCCAATTCTGGTACAACCTTCCTCTTAATGAGAAGAGCATTGGGCTGATAATGAAGGTTGGCATAATTATACGCAGTGGCTAGTGACGTTAGCCCAATAATGATTTTAAGTCAAAACAAGCAGCGCGAACGTTCATGTCTAACTGGTGGACCAAAAGCATGAAGACCGTAGACTAGATTGGCTGCAAAACCTAAACTGAAAAATTACCAACTTCAGTAAGTATTCACGAAAAAAAATGATAATAGTTCTTATAGAGAGTTTTTATGTTGGAAAAAAACTATTTTTCCGTGGGATAACTCCGATGGGGTAGTGCCATAGTCCACCGAGTCTTATAACAATTTAAATTTATTACTTAATAACTTTTTATTTAAAATTAAATCCGGTATTGAAGAGTAGAATTGAGCCTTGATTGCAATGTCTTGTCTAAAACCTGATCTATACGCTCCTACTTTTATGCCTTGGACAGCGGTGGTGAAGATGTTTATCGTTTTAGCACATCATAACCTAGGCTTGTAATGATTTACCGTGTATATGTTGACAATAGGGTGTTAGAAATGTACCATGTATGATTTATATGACACGAAGTCATTACCATGGCTTTAGCTAAGTTTTTAATGTGGTCTTATGTTAAATGAGTTCAAAATGGAACTCGCCAATTTTTTTTTTAATCACACTCATACCCCCGCACTAGGATTCCTTGTGTCGGCATGGACATACACAATCACAGCACAAACACCCAAGACCCGGGATAAACATCTACACTTATCGCACAAATGTTTGCCCCTGCCGGGATTCGAACCCAGGGTCCCGGCGACACAGAAGTCATGTCACTGACATTAACCGCTGCGCCACCGTGACTGTCAATGTGATCGTTATCAACTGGCTGACTGAGTCGAGCCTTTGTTGCTGCTGACAGCAAATTTTACTTGTGTGTCAATCTCTGTGGTGTGTTTTCGCGTGTGTATGTGTGGGAGAATGTGTGTATATAGATATTCTTATCCATTTACTTGTTTATTACATAAATATAATTAATATTATTGTTGTGTGCCAAAGCAGTAAATAAACGTTTGTCTATGTGTACCAAATAATTATGTTAGCTATTTATATTCTGCTACCCATCTCAAAAAAGCTTCGATGATTTGATTGTAAGCGCTCTTATGTCGATTCTGTCTACGCTAAAATTGAAATTTGCATATTTCGCCAATAATAGAACCGTTTTAAATTAAGTTCTTTACACATAACATATTACATTACGTAGGTACGACTTCATTTAAGTAAAAGTACCAGCAATTTAAGTAAGAAATCAAAGTTTAAGTTGTCATTCATACAAATGCAAAATAGTTTTAAATAATTAATGTAGTTAATGAAATATATATAATTTATATAAATTTAAACATATAGAGGTAGAGGGCATTTAAGGGAAGCTTTTAAAAAGAGCGTAGACCTATGCTTATTGACTTTATTTATTGATGTGACATATTGTAATAAACTAAATATAAACAACTTCATTTGCATAATATATAAATAGAATCACAACTATCAGTTTTTTATTGTCGGGCAATGATATTATATGTTTATATGAGGTAGATGTCGCACAAGCGCGTGGAAACTGAGGCGGCAAAATTAAGTCAATTGTGGTAATTTTGATTACGACGCGTATTTCAAGCGCAAGTCTGAACATATAGCTATCCTTTTCTATATTATTTTTACCGTATTATCTGTCGCAGTTAGTATGTTAATGTCGTAAAGGAACGAAATCTGAGCACCGCGCAGTATGAATATACGTCATCTTTAGTAAAACATCATTGTTGTCGGGTGTATAATTTATGTTTACTGTGTGTGTTTACCAAATGTGTCCTTTTTTGATCCAGAATCGAACGGGGAACCTAAATCCGCACTTAGTATGCGCATTTTCGTATGCGAAACGAACATGTAAAGCGAAAACTGAAAAGTGAAAGAGTTGATTGTCCTTCTTAACGTCGATCGCTAATGTAGATTTTGTGTAATGAGACTACACGAAGATGGATTTTCGGAGATACGCAGGGTTTTCGCCACGAGACGATTAAGGACGGCGAATTTTTTATAGCGTTTGACCACTGACTTGATGGTCAGTGACGATGTGGTCAAAGATGTTATCACGCTAAACCTAGATTGCTTCCAGCTCTCAAGTACTGCTGCTTAAACAAACCATGTGTTTGGTGACAGTTTTTCAAACTTCAGAGTGGTAGCTAGCCAGGCGGGTACTCGACAATTTTATAACCGTGAGAAGCTCAAGCCGTTGGCTAAGAGATCGAACCAGCCACCGTCAGTTTGACAGCCGACGCTCTCACTGCTGAGCTATCATCGCTTCAAACTATTATATACCCACGATTTATTTATTTTTGTGAGGGCGAACCGCGTACACGTCCGCGAGCACCTCGTATTCTGTTTGAAATAGACCACGGAATGTGGTCGAAACTATAGTCGGAACCCTCTGACTTACTATATGAGTAACTCCCGTATTTTATACATTCATGATATTTTTTTCCTGTGCTACCCGAACAATACAAAATCGTCTATGTATGTACCAGACCAAAGTCACGTAGTGTGTTACAATTAATCATTAGCAATGGCAGTTGTATTGACCCCTACTGGAGTTCATCAATATATGCGATAATGCGAATTTTAAATATAATTTAATCATAAATGATCCTGATGTGCTACTGCGTTCCGATCACGTACGTCTTTTTGGTACAAGGTCAAGATACGGAAAGTCAAATTAAGAAAAAATGTTACGGTGAAGATTGAAACCCATTGGGCATGCTTAAAAAGATGCTACTCAAAATATACAATAGAAAAATTAAATGTCTAAAGTAGTATTAAGTTTTATCTCTATATTGAACATTAATAAAAACAATTTGATTTTTTAAAATGAAAAGAATTTTATTCAACTATTCAGCTCTATTGATATTAAATTTAAACTTTACACAAACATTTGTAAAGATGTGAATCATTTTTGTGAGCTACCTACATGTAAAGTGTACAAAATACCTAACTATTTTCTAGGTGACAGTTATACTAAGAATTTGCAATACCATGCGTGGTTTTGTTCATCAAAGGTTTATCGGGTTTTATAAGCACCTTATGTCAATGAGTGTGAAGATCAAATTCAAATGTTAAAGTAAGAGTGCAAAATGATATAAACATTGGAAAGATGCTACCTATATAGCAATTACTAGAAAAGGCATAATTTCCTATTTTTAAATCATATGTTCTTTTTGAAATACGTAACATTACGAGTAGCGGATATAGGATTCTTGGCAATCTTTTTTTTATCAGGATGAATCTTGCGCCTAATTCACTTTTTTATTGATACGCTTTCGATCATTACCTGTCATGTAAGTCTTCAAATATTTAACTTAATTATTAAAAAGACTAACATCGCTTGCTAATGGACTTAAAAAATAATTTCAACTATTCTGTAAAACGACTATTTATAGTATTTATCATAAAGGTCTAACAGCTAAACGTTGCAAATCAAAACAAACCACAAACACGAAATAGTATTTAACTGACATTATTATTACAATTTCAATATTATAATTTAACAGCTAAGCAAATTGCAGTAGTGGCGACTGTGCAGTTAACTTTACGTGTCAAGGGCGAACAGATGTGATCTCCAGTTAGTGGGTATGTTTAGTTACATGAAGTTAAGAATTATGGAGAAGGCATTTAATATTCAATTAACAACAAACAAAAAAAACGCATTTACAGACACACCCCTGCACTAGGATACCCTGTGTCGCAGGAGGCATGGACACACAATCACAATACACAAACATCCATGACCCGGGAACAAACGTCTATGCTCATCACAGTATTTCTTCCCCAGCCAGGATTCAAACCCGGGGTCGCAGTTCCAAAGCTACTTTAACTGATCACTGAGCCACAAGGAGCGTAGCATTGTCGCATTTGGTTAGGAATTGAATAAATCTCGTCTAATTTCAGAGATTATGCGTTGTATGGATTTGTAAGAATTTGAATTTTAGCGTAAAAAAAACAAGAGCTTTTTCATTTAGAAAAAAGTTAGTGAATTTGAACTAGTTCGAGTGATTAATTTAAAGGGGCATTTTTTAAGAAAATTGTAGTTTTGGTTTAGCCGATAGTCCAAGTGTGGCTATTTTGGGCGTGTTGACTATTCATCGTTGTTAGATCAACTTTATTTGTATTAATTAATTAAATTTGAAAGAATAATATTATTATTAAAACTCACGTTCATAATTACCTACTTTATACGGTTTCTACGGGTGTAACGTGGCACTTACTCAAGATCCTCATGAAGGCTTCCGGAAGAATCCGAAACAATTGCGATTTTGAAAGAATACTTCACATTTTCTATGCTCTTTGATTCTAAGTAATACAATAACACAGTTTAATGCTCGTTAAAGTAACACAACTTGGTACATTAGGGCCAGCTAACGATGATTACTGGCCGACAATAGGCCCAGTTTCATATTATATGACCTTTTTGATTTACGCGATCGTAACTTGCTTGAAGCTTGGGAATAAAATTTCGCATAGAAACTTTCTCGTGATGACGTATGCTATTTTCGTTTTACAGTGGTGAAGTCAGCAGTATTATTTTTAATAAAGCATCAAATACGCACTTGATAACATCGATACAATATTTAAATAATCTATATTACGTATGACCTCCGGTAAAAAGAAAAGAATTTGACTGATTGACTGGCCGGTTGGCGCAGTTGGTAGCACTCTGCCTTCTGAGCCGCTGGTCCCGGGTTCGATTCCCGGACAGGTCAGACATTTGTGTGTATGAACGTGTCTGTTTGACCTGTGTCTGGGTGTGTTATGTATATAAGTATATATATCAGTCATCAGGTTACCATAGCACAGGCTCTGCCTAGTTTGGGACCTGAAGACCTTTTGTTAATGTTAATAAATAAATAAAAAAATAAAAATAAAAATTACAAGTTCAGTCCACACTTGATAGACAAATCGGTGAAAACTATTCGTACATAAAAATACATACAACGGAATTATGGCTTAATGATAATGAATGATTTTGATATTAATAAAACACTAAATTACAATACTGTAGCTACTACAATAACATTTGAGCAATCCACTAGCTATTGGTAGCCTATAGATAACTCAAATGTTCTAACCCGCTACCGGTTAATATAATTAATAATAATTAATTGATTATAGGTACTTACCGATACTAATTGATTGTAGGTACAATATTAATTGATGAATTAATTTAATTATAACATAAAATAATAGTTCATCATCTTTACAGAGGTAGGACATCCTCTGGCTATGGAACATATTTGTAAGGACTACTTGCAACAGGCTCATCTTCCACCACACATCTTTATTTGCAAAGTCAGATAGATCATCTTAAACCACGTCGACACTTATCATCACTAGAAATAGTGGTCAAACGCTTAAAAAATATAATTAGGTATGTTGCTTAAAACAGATAGGGGCATAGACAAGCTAATACTGCCGATACTAGACCACCGCGGCCGATAGAATCAAAATTTCCGAACTCAGTATTTTTCCATAAATTTGATTAAAATAAATAAATAAGCAAGCATTGGCCAAATGTGTGTACGTCAACTGAAAAAAATAATACTTTTGTAAGAAAAATAGTTTTTTTTAAACATTGATTACCTTATATGTATCAAAAAGTCTTATATTTAGGCCCCTAAATGGATGAAGTAGTTAGGTACTATACTGAAAAAGCTCTAACTGTTGTATACTGCACAAGCATTGTATAATATAATATTTACTATCGGACTAAGGTTATAATTATAGTGTTGATTAAAAGTGCACAAAATTGATGGATCAGACGAATAAAGCGATTATTTTTCCATTTCATTCGCTGTAGATAAGATCATTACGGGTCGTAAAATAATTTGCTTCCTCCAAAGGTTATAAAGGGCTTAAAAAAGGGCACTTAACACATTAACTGTTTAATGTTTTTACCTTGAATATAAAGTTTTTTTATACATACTTTATAGATTTCATTTGACTACTATCTCACTTGTTAGTCGGTGACGATCTCGATGTGGTCGAAGGTGTACCTATCAACCTAGATCATACAAAACCTCGATGTTCACCGGCTCTCGAGGATTGCTGCGTGAAAACACTGTGTTTCGTGACAGTTTGAAAAACTTTATGGTGGTAACTAGGCACGAAAGTGTCTTTGGGAATTTGATAACGGTGTTGCCTTCACGAATATCTAAAGCCGCTGGCAGAGATCGAACCAGCGTCCGTGAGCTCGACAAATGACGTTCTCACAATGTTCATGTACATACACAATGTGAATCGAAGGTCTAACGGTTGTTTTTATATCATAAGGTTTTAGATTAAAGCAATACTTTTCAGAAATTCATACCAAAATGATACTAAAAAATATACAGTTAGAGAATATAGGAGTAATTCGAGATGCGGGAGAACAATTAAACGAGCGAAGATAACAATGACTGATTTTTTGATGTTGCAGCCTGCTTAATGTACCTTTACATATTGACATACGAATCACCACAACAATATTTAGAAAAAATTCCGAATTCTAAAAAAGTCTAATCAAATAATTTATTTATTTAGGAAACCAACAGCGTTGACAATTATTACTTAACATTAAATATGATAAACATTTACTTAAGGCCAATAACAGGTTACCCTATATTATATATGCATAAGTGTGCTCAGTTTAAGTTAAGCGTTACAATCCATGGCTGATAAAGAGCAGTTATACAAACAAAATAAATCAAAAGATAACAAACAGTATATATGTATAAGAATAAGATTGTGTGCATGTTAAGTGTATAATATAGTGTATGTGTGTGTGTGTATTGTGCGTGTGTGTGCGTGTGTGTGTGTGTGTGTGTGTATTGTGCGTGTGTGTGCGTGTGTGTGTGTGTGTATTGTGCGTGTGTGTGCGTGTGTGTGTGTGTGTATTGTGCGTGTGTGTGTGTGTGTGTGTGTGTGTGTGTGTGTGTGTGTGTGTGTGTGTGTGTGTGTGGATAGCGTGAGGAGGGATTTGTGTTCACTACATAGAGGTATTTGCCTCTACGGTAGTATAGTCACCACTTTTCTGCCAAGAAATCCCCACACTGTACAATAAAAAGCAGTGCCCGGCAGATAGTAGTAGATAGTATAAATATTTATTTTTTAGAATAAAAAATATAAAATTCAACTGGTTATTTTCATTTGACAGCATTATGCGTGGCAACAGTATTCGCATTAATTTTATCATCAAGTTTAAATGAAAAGCTAATGTTAAGCTACAAATCCACCCTTCATCACATACTTCAAAGTATAAAAACACACACCAAGGAAAATCACTTTCCACAGCTATAAAAATACCACTTTATCTTTATTTCTAATTTACATCATAGATTTACCTTATAATTATTTAATTAAAATGGTGTAATTTTGCTATTCAGAGTTTGTTGTTTGTTTATTCCACCATAATTATAATCTACGCATACTTATTCTAATGAATGGAATGCTCCCTATTTTTACGTCAAACATACAGGCACTGCCAATTAATAAAAAAATATAAACACCTAACTGCGCCCCGCGGTGTTACTTGCGGTGAAATGGTACGTGGTATTGACGATTTTTCTGCCTCCCGTCATTCATTAATGAATGACGGGAGGCATAAAAATCGGGAACAGGCAATACTTTCGGAACAAATAGTAGCATATTATGTGTTATTCATAGGGTTTATGCTATCTTCATTCTAAATTTCATGCTATGTTTTATCGTGACGGAATAACAAACACACAACAAATAACAACATTCGACTGGTCGATTGGCGCAGTTGGTAGCACTCTGCCTTCTGAGCCGCTGGTCCCGGGTTCGATTCCCGGACAGGTCAAACATTTGTGTGTATGAACATGTCTGTTTGACCTGTGTCTGGGTGGTATATGTATATAAGTATATATATAAGTATATATATATATATATATATATATATATATATATATATATATATATATATATATATATATATATATATATATATATATATATATATATAAATATGTATATAAGTATATATCAGTAATCAGGTTACCATGGTACAGGCTCTGCCTAGTTTAGGACCTGAAGACCTTGAGTGAATGTAAAAAAAAAAAAAAAAACCCAACACAAATGACAAATGAGAGACAAAATATCGCCTTTAATTTATTAGTGTGATTAAACATACTCTACCTATACTGTATATACGGTATAGCGTGACACTGACGCGTGGTCGTGATATCGACATATCGACTACGCGTATGTGTCATGTCCTACCCGTATATTCATAAACTAATGTAAAGAAATAAAAACATACTTTTAAAAAAACTTGTTTATTTACTACTTTTTGGTATGTTTTGTATTACATGCAATATACACCTAATGTACAATTGTACATGTACATCTAGGTATATCTATTATCTATCACTAACCATCCAAGTCTAAATGCTTCATTATACATCATCAATAAATGTTGGAAGTCATCAGTAATGTTATCTTTAGTGAAGTATGTTATCAGGCAAGGTCGCGGGCTCCATCGATTACTCAGTGCCTACCGCATTTCTTCTCTATGACACCGAACGTTTGTCTTACTTTTAGTTTAGGAGTAGGTGACCAATATTATGAAAGTACTTCACTTTTTTTATTTTGTACCGTGTATGCCACTTACAAATTTTGCATTCAGTGAAAACTCAAGCCCAAAAAAGATTTCGAACCAGGTGAACACTTTATTAAATGCTTCTCACACAACCATTAGGCTACAAGGCCATAAATTTTTCTGTCAATTAATCTAATAGTAATTTTTAGACTTTCGCGATTCGAACACATTGTTATTATATCAAACGGGGCTTAATCGCGAGAAAAACATTTAGTAATTTATTTACCTCTAAGTTTCGACCAAGTTGCATTGGTCGTGGTCACGAGAAGACTCTAAATGACTCTCTCAAAATTAATATAATACACCGTTAGCATGCTAATAATATCTTTAACTAATTAGGTATTAGTAATAAAGGTGTAACTTTTGAAAACTATCATATATTATTACATAGATGTATGGTGATTGATATTGGAGAAAGGAGTAGAGGGATCTTGAGTAGGAATACATTTTAAACAAATATTGCGTTTGAAATTATTTCTAGCTCTTAAGCTATATTTTATGCATTGCTAAGGGATATATCTTTGTGCAACTGTTTACTTACCCATTCCTTGCGTACTCATATGCTCACATCATTGCTCAGATGTTTGAAATACCTTTTTGAAAAAAAACCTTGCAATCCATCATTATCTTACTTACCATTTTATTTTGGCATGACGGCATTGATTTAATTTATACTTCAATACTACTAAAAGCCCCTTTTTAATAATGGCAATGTGACAAAATATTACAAATTATTTCACCATTTGTACTAAAATAGGAACATCCGTATCGACAACCTCACCCTTTGCGTAGTCGGTTTAAAATAACTACCTATACTAATTTGCAAAAAAGTTTATTCACCAATTAGCTTAATTTTCAATATCTGTTTACCTTTTAAAATTATACCTACGTAAATGGGTTACGTAGTCTGGATATTACACAAAAAATCTTACTTACGCTTTACGCTTGCCAGCAAAAAACCTCTGAAAAACGACCGTAATATTTAAGTATATGATGAAGTCCACTCAATAATCCTTATTAGGATCGGACGTGGGTTGCAATCACGATAATAGGTAGGTATTCGTGCTTGAATCACTTAAACAAAATCACGGGCTTGAAGCCCATTATTTTTGGATTGTGTTGCTAGATGCAAAGATGTAAAGACCCTATCAAACCAATAAAGGAAAAACTAGTCTATTGCAGGTAACGTAAATAATTGTATTGCATAATGATGAATACAAGAAATTGTTTAAAGTAGTAAGGTAGTTTAAATATATTTAAGGAAGTGAAATATAATAAATAATAAAATGATATAAATGTATATTTACGGATAAAATAATTTAGTTGTATGCAATCTAGTTTAATAAGTATAAAGTTTCGTAAATTTCAAGTTGGGTGTTTTTATGGCAATGTTTATTTCTAAAATGGTTACTTTGGTTATAATAAAAACATCTATTTATGTTCTTTTGAATATACCCTGTTTTTATGTTGTCCAGTTCAATCAGTCCAGTTGCCTGCTTACGTTTGACCGCTGTCTCACCTGATGTTAAGTGACGACGCGGCACGTAAATTAGCACGTAATTGATAACTCCTTTAAAAATATTTTCCCTGGATAATCATGCTAAAATAACAATAACTTAATAAGTTATTGTTATTTTTTCCGAAGGAGTATAACTGGCAGCACCAATTTCAAAGACGAAAATTAAAACTAAAATCAAATCCTAAAATGGCGAAGGTTTTCGTTGAATCCTCCCCAGATCCTAACGGTATGAATTCGTTTCGTTCAACTTTAAACTTTATTACATGTGTTATAACGTTTGTTATAAAATTTGTGGTTTTGAGTTATCCGTTTTTGCGTTAATTAATTGTTAGTCATTTGTAACGGACCGATTTGATGACTCAGTACCGTTCGTTGACATAGGTTTTGTTGGCTTTGTCCGTTGACATTATCTTATGCAAGTTACGAAAGAGGAAACTTTTTTAAGTACTAATCCTTCATGTGTTAGGACAAAAATGTGCGGTTTTATTTAGGTTTTTTAAGATAAATTTGTGATTTTTATTAATGGTTGTGATTTAGTGAAACTGAAATTCTGGTAAATAAGGTAAGAAAGATAAGTTCCTACATGGTTACGATACGATCCAAATCAGTAGATCACTTATCAATATTAACACTAAATGTAGGTGTTTTTTATTAAATTGCGGGCAGTTTAAAGTTAATTAATTCGCCACTTATTTGGCGCCGACTAAAACTACCCACGAATGGCCAGCAATTGATTAAAAATCATTTTATATTGGAGATATCGTTGTATAAATTACTAATTGGAAAATACACACTCAGGATAAAGTTGAAGAAAAACGCTTTTTACTTATAGTTGGTATGTCTACCATAAGCGATGGCGCGTTGCCGTACTTCTGGTTGACCGATGATAAAACGGGGATGGTTGAATTAAATTATTTAATTCCAGTGCACATTCGCCGAAACGTAACCGATAGTACACCCAGAGAATAGATGTTATGTTAAGTACAGTGTCGTCAAGTCTCGTTCGAGCGGCACTACTACCTGACAAAAGTGTTTAGAACACGACGGAGGCTCACGGACGGAGACTATAGTTACTTATGGTAACTTAAAACTAAGCTGTCATAAGTAGCTGTTATAATTAGAAAAACAACACATTTCTTGAAAAACCGAGAGTGACAATGCCCGTATAGAACAGTTCCAAATGTAGGTACCTTTCTATGAACGGATCTGTATAATATTTGGCTTATAAAAATAGTGTAGTCTTTATGGGATAACTATAGTCCACGTGGGTAAAACCGAAGGGCGTCGCCATTATACAATCATATCCCGTTTAATAGTATAAAATACTTTAATCATATCAATGTAGGCAATCTGTTGTAATTGCAAGGAAAATTACCCACCTAATTAGAGACTGAACTCAATAAGTATCACGCCTAAAGAAAAGCAGTTTACACTTCGAAGCAAGGAACGTGATAATTATCCAACTGTGCGTTTTAATAAATACCTATATCGTTAATAATACGATCTTTTTACATCCATGCGTCACGCATGAGTTGTCCAGAGCAGAGCAAGTCTGGACAGGTATGGCTGACAGCGGTTATCACGGTCACATTATAAAACATACAATAGTTACATTTTCATTACTCATTTTACAGTACAATATTTTCGTAAATCCCTTACATAAGCAGCATTGGATGTGCAGCACTTTTGAGTTATCATTTGTTTTTGCTGTATACTGCTCGTTTTGGACATCAATTTATTGTACTTAGTTACCGAAGAGAGTGTTCTATTGCGTGTAGATTTTTGGTAAGTCTAGCTTTAATTAATGTCAGCATTTAAGTTATTGCTTTATACAAATTGATAACGGGACAAACTGCGATGTTAGGGCAATAGAAAATATGATGCAATTGTTTTTATTATTGTGGTTATATACAAATTAAATATTACTATTATTTAAGTGGGTATAACTTCATACTTACATGAAAGACCGGTAAGTATATACTTAAGTACCGTCTTTATAATATCAGACATTTTTTTTATTCTCAAACACTTTTATTCATTTAGCGATAGGTCGTAGGCGTGGTACATGGTATCCTACTAATATTATATATACGAAAGTTTGTGTGTATGTTTGTTCCAAAGTTGGGAACGGAATAGGCTAGTTGTATTTGTTTTAATACTTGCATACTAACTATGTTTCTGGTGGATGTTATTCAACGACTTAAATACGACAAGGTATTATATGTACCTTACCTATGAGCTGACCTGGTAAATGTTGTTTTGGCATAATAATAATCTAAATGTCAATGTGACACGACACATTTTTTTAAATTACTTCACGTCACTGATCGACGATTAAATTATTTGGATATTTGTTCATATAGAAATATTAAACTCGCGATGAAGGTATGGGAGGTGGAGGTAGGGTGTAAAACACTTTATGACCTATTCTCAAACCTACGAAATATTATACACATAAAAATATAAAAATCACCCGTTATGAGCGCATTGGTCAAGTGTGCTATGAGTTATACGAGTACGTATACATATACACGCTAGACCTATTTCACCAGACACTTCACCGAGGCTAACTTCATAATCCTAGCAAATATCAGATTTTATCTAAACATTCAGTCAAGATACAGACCTAGTTTTAAATAGTCCGTTTACAACAAAACCTTGGTTCTAAAAATGAGTCAGTTCTGTTGAGATTGTATACAAAATTATTAAGATAATAAGCGGATACGTACATTTTGGTCACGAACCAATTGACAATGATCGGTAAGCCGCGATGCTAGTGATGTACTTGAATCGATTAAATCTAAGATTTATCGATATGAGTAATGGTTGTGTGATGTGAATATTAATGGCCTGCTTATAATGTTAATTTTATAAGCCGATAATATAAGTTTGTATTTGTGGAGATATTTTAGTTCACTATACTTTCGATATAATAATAATTGTGAATCGCAAGTACATGAATGAACATGAACATGAACTTTAATGCCTAATAACTTATCAGCCAATTTATCAAAATCCTATCGGTTCAAAATGTTCTAAATATTAAACTCATCTTAGGGAGCTACAGGTTTCTGGAATATTTTAGGCTCTTGTACTAAGGCATTTAATGTTTTAAATTAAGCCTGTAATGTAATCATCGCCAGTTGACCGCCGGGACGAGAGAGAAAGAGAGAGAGGTACTAAATATTGTTTATTAATATCTCTTTGTTAAGGATTTCCGCAAAGTAACGCCTTAATCAATAAACTTCCTTTAATAAACCACGCGTTAAGAATTTGTAATTGATAGTAGTAAAATTACTCGTCGTAAAGCTTATAAAATATGTTATGGTGTTTCTCTTTTTGTGATTCTTTGATAATGAACTACAAGATCGCCGAAAATTTGATGCACCTGAGATGTGGTGAAGTGGCTTAAAATACCGTGAACAACGATTTGCACCAACAACTCTGTCCTCAAAGGACTTCTAATAACAGATAGGCTTTCGTCAACTGTGTAGACGCTAATACTAAAGTTCTTTGGACACATCTCTAGGAACGAGGAATTGATGGAGAGACTTGTCGTACAAGACTAAGTGGAAGGAAACAGAATGCAAGTTCGTTCACCAACACGCCGAACGGATTTGATTAGGAATACCACACAGTCCACCTTAGTACATTATACTCGCGATACCACAATACCAGAAATGGAAAAATATAGCTAAGCAAGGTGCTACACTGGAAAGGGACATCAGCGAGGACCTACACTTGCCATCACTTCAACCACAACCACTCTGCCAAGAGTGCACGACTAAGAAGATAATGAAAATAAGCAACACGCTTTGTAGCAATCTATATCTAAAACGTTCCTTGATATTATATTTTATAATAACCGTTTATTTAATAATAGACGATGGAAACAATTAAGTTTTGTTCAATAAAATAATTTTATGTAAGTAAATGGTGCTTCACTTTTAATATCTTAAATAACGACGCAAACATCTCTTGTATATCGACATTTTGTTTTGTTATATATATCATCGACAAACGATAGCTTTATCTACTTATGATTCCCCTCACTAACTGAGTAACCTTTACTTGACTGTACTTCGCTTTTGCAAGTTTAATCATGCTGTGAGGCGCGCTCGTGACGCAACGTTTCGCAACCCTAATCATTATTTTATCTTACAAATTGTATTCATGCCTTGTTGTATGCTGTCGATATAGGTTAACTGGATATCGATAAGTTTGAAGAGACATGTGTTAACAGTGCCATCACTATATAATGCGCCGTTAAAATACTCTTCTCCTCCTGGTGGAAGTTTCTAAGCAGTTAATAAAAGTATTTGAATGACATGTTCGACAATTAATCAACATCGTTATTTAACTGTATATTACCTACTACTAGGGTTCCGGGTACGCTGCGAACTGGTAGCAGGTTGAACACTTGAGCTATGTATACTAGCTGTCAATTATAGCAAGTATGTTGCAAAGAGAAAAAAAAAACGGTCAAACTAGAGTCGACCTCGCCCACCGAGGGTTCTGTACAAACTTGTAGATACATGTTATCAAAAATAGGTTTCTATTTGCTCAAATAAAAAGGTTCTGTTTTCATTCTTCGTCATAAATCGAAAACTATACATCATAAAAACAATTTTCAAAAATCTGTTTAAGCTTGTGCTAATGAAGCCCTTTCATACGATTTCCCACAAATGACACTGTTAACTCAATTCAAAATTTCAACTGCCGTTCCCTGCATAAGTTTTTTATAATTCAATTACAAATGTCTAGTTTTCAGACTCTTCCCTATACTTGTTGTATAATACGGTATTACTTGCGAAATTTCTTGGTTCTAGGTAAACGGAAAATACCCTATAAATTTTGATTCCCTTGAGAGTACCGAAATATACGTCTATTGAGGCATAAACGGCTGTATCTTTTATTCACGTTAACTTAAAACTTCGATTTTTTCACAGCTTCAAGAAACTGGTAGACTTGAGTATATCGTTTTAATCTCAACTCGATACCTCCACGCGTTCCCAAGATAAAGGGCATTGACAGACAAACAGACGGATAGGCAACAAATTGATCTTATACGGGTTCCTTTTGAGGTACGGAACCCTAAAAAGAACATTTGCTTGTTAATTTCCAAATTACGATTCTTAATTAATTTGTCGTTGTATCAGTCTGTTTTCCACGCGCCTCTGTCGTATTTCTAGCTGACTTTATAAAAAGAGTAGCTTATTAATTTATATTAAAAAAAATGTTACCTTCAACGTTCATAATAATTAAATTTCTTGATTAATTTAGAAAAAAAAATGTTTTCAATGGGTATACCTTCAAATTATATAATGTAATAACATTAACAATTCCCATTGAAAATCAATGCGAAAGTAATCGGTTTTATGGTGTTTTAAACCATGCAGTTTTCTAATTTTACCTACACCCCAAAGTCACTGAAGAAATGAGCTTCTAACTTGTTAATAAAAACCATAAATTAATATTATAACTTTATAATAGTATCAATATTTATACAAAATTCAACAAGATAAATAATTTATAAATAATGTATAAACATTTTATGTGCAATACTTACTTCTTCCACCTCTTTCCTCAAGATGAGTATTGGCTGCAGATCCCTGTGACAAAAAGGTGCGCCAGAAGCTATTTCCTCCTGGGGAATACGTCGAACTAGAGTGGCACACTTGAACCGGCGGCATCATTTTAGCTGCCCGTCATAAGTCACAGATTCGCTTGCCACATCTTGCTCGTATAAGTATAGATTGTATCAACACTTTGGTAATTTTAAATGCACAATAAACATTTCTATACTATCATAACAACTTACAGTTATGTTTGTTGCCATAGTCAAAGCGCATAATCAAATGAAAACAATGGCATCATTATAGCTCTTTTTTCTATTATATATAAAGTTCAATAGCCAGGTCGTCTGTCAGTAACCTCTCGGTCACAGTTCTGCTGTTTTGATCATTGTGTTTTTTAATATAGGTAACTTTGTTTTAAATTGTAAAATTGTGTAGGTTTATTGCGAAAACCGAAACTAGAATGGATTGAAATGCAATCTTAGCAGTAAAGTTACTAGGACACACTATTTGAAATTTAATCTTTAGTCAAAGGGAAAGTCTGTACAAAAAAGTATCCATATATTATTCTATTTTATGCATATATTATTTTTTATTTAAGAGAAAATATATATCGTTAGACCCACCTCTTATAATGGCAACATTTTCTGTTTTACTACTTCATCTTGTCCTTATTCCATACTAGGTGGGGTCGACATAACATGTTTTTCTTTTCCATACTGTTCCATCACTAGTCATCGCAGTATTCACACCTTTTTAACCGACTTCAAAAAGGAGGTTACTTAATTCGTCCGTATATTTTTTTTATGTATGTTCGCTTATAACTTCCTCGTTTATAAACCGATTTTGATTATTCTTTTTTTGTTTTATAAAATATACTTTCGTGCTTGTTCCATTTAAATGTAATCAAAATCGGTGAAGTGGTTTTTGAGTTACACTCCAATAACTGAGAAGTGCTACGCATACCTCAACGATATTATAGTTGCGGTTGAAAACATCGGAGAATATACACCATGATTGAAGGATAAAAAAAAAATTTAACCAAAAAAGAGATCTGACTTCAACACTCAGAAGTGTGAAATAACTTGTCGAAGTCGGTACCATGAGCACAATATTGTGATGATAGTTACTACTGTCAATTAGCATGGGTACCGACTTCAACAAGTTGTTTCACACTTTTGAGTGTTGAAGTCGGTTCTATCTGTTGGTATTTTTTTTTATAAACATATCGTTTTGTAGGCAAGCCATACATTTTTCTGCCTGTCTCTACCTTTAATATATTCACACTTATTTCTTTCTATGTTCTGCATCTACCTAAATTCGGTGGCTCAAACATAGACCATGGTATATTATTATTATCACAGTATAAATATTACACATGCATTTCAAATATATTGATCATTCTTGACATGTAAGGAAGAAAATACCGTTTTCTTATATTAAACTACTAGCTGAACCGTCAAACGTTGTTCTCCTATATAAATTATCAAATAAATCGGGTGAAAATACTTTACGGCCTATACTAGTGCCTACCAAATATAAAAAAAAAAACATCAAAATCGGTCAAGCCGTTGCGGAGGAGCGCGGCCACAATTATCCTCGTAGGTGACACGAGATATTTATACATTCAAAGATTGAATATCAACCAGTTACGGAACAAACGTAAACTAACAAACAATCTTTGCTCATCATTTTAAAACCAGCTAATATTTTAGTATCAAAAGTTTGTTCCTGTCATAATGTTCACTTTGAGACTTCTTCAAACTCAACCTATACTGACCTAATAAAAATGACCATATCTACAGCTTGAATGAGCTCGAAAAGCCATCATAAAATAAAAAAGTCACTAGATACTTGGACAGCTGAATCTGGACTCCTTGAAGCGGTGTCAGCCATATATGCAGAACTATAGGCTCCTAGTGTGATCCCCAACTACAGCTTGAGCTTCCGGTGTACAAAAAACTGTTATCAAATACACAATTTAGTGATAAGAGCACCTTTCACTACCAGCTTGCCTACCACCTTCAATTTAAAAACTGTGACCAAATACGCAGCTTGTAACAGCACCCATCGTTAAGTGAACAATTTTAGGTTAGGTCAGCAATTTCACCTTCAATCAATCGTAATTTACATTGAAATGTCGTCAAAAACACGAATAACAGAATTGCCCCCGCATTTTGAGTACAGTAGTTTATTTCATTTTTATGCCGAGGTTTTATATTACTTTCAATTGTATGGATGCTTGTAAAGCTGTCGTAAAGCTATATATTCGGAGCATTGAAACATAAATTAGATATAGACAACCCATAGATTAATTATAAACGGGCTATAGATTTGTTTAAAGGAGACCATAGATAACATTTAAGTCTGTGCCGTAATTGCTAAGTTGAATGAATGTCGTATGTCATTTATTATTTTCATTCGACAGTCAGCTAATTAATATTACGAGCATGTACAATATTATTATTTATAATAGTTTATGCACTAGGGCGAACTGTTTGATTGATGGTGACGTTGCAGCCCTTTTTGAGTTACCATATTATGCAAGTTCAAAATTTTCATACAAGTCTGGTCGCGATGAAATCGGACCAAAATTGTTAGCGAATTTTGTGATCTGTATTAAATAAAACGTGATTCGGTGTTTAAGACGCAGGTATTTCTTAATTTGGAAACGCTCGAAGCTCTGACTTATTACATGAGTAAATTTGTACAATCTAATATTATATCTGAGCATGGCGCTTCTAACCGGCCTTTGTGGATATAAATGAGCGAAATATGATTATGTCCAGCAGTGGCCGTCAACTAATTATAATTATAATTACTAGCTGACTCAATAGATGTTGTCCTGTCTAACGATAAGTGCTGAATTCGAATTGGTATTCTTAAAAAACAAAAATAACATACAAAATCTGTCAATAGCGACAGCTGTCCAATAACTGACAGTTACGCCAAACACCATAAGGTTACATTCAAAAAGTTTATATTGTCATAAGCACTAAGAAGGTTACATTATTTAATTTAATATGCTTTTTAAGGTTTTTTACATGTTTTAACTTTTTGCGCAACTTTCTTACTTTTTTTCATAAGAACCTCCCCCCGACAATAACAACACATCAAAAAAAATTTTTTTAACAAAAAATGCTACCGACTTCTACACTCAAAAGTGTGAAATAACTTGTTGAAGTCGGTACCATGATAGTTCACACAAAAGTAACTATCATCACAATATTGTGCTCATGGTACCGACTTGACAAGTTATTTCACACTTGTGAGTGTTGAAGTCGGTTGCATTTTTAGTAAAAAAAAATTTTTTTTCACCCTTTTCAGTTACCTTTGCTACTCACGGGATCAATTAATTGTAATTGTGTGTTCTGCGATGTCTTCAAACGCGACAATAATATCATCAAGATACGCGTAGCACTTGTCAGTTATTGGAGTATAACTCAAAAACCGCTTGTCCGATTTTGATGAATGGGACTACCACGGAAGTATACTCTATCTAACAAAAAAAAAAGAATCATCAAAATCGGTTCATAAACGACGAAGTTATCCGCGAACGCACATAAAATATATATATATATATTCGGTCGAATTGAGTAACCTCCTTTTTTTGAAGTCGTTTAAAAAACAAGAAGTGAAGTTGGTCTAGCCGTTTACGCGTGATGCCGTTACTAAGGGAAATGGGGACTTTTTTAATATAAATATAGATAAATATATCTATTTGGTTCAAGATTATGATAAGGTGATAAGAGAACTGGCTCATTCTTTGCACTAAAAACTCATTAGCAATTCTTCTTGGGGATAAGGTCAGTTTCCTTGGCACCCTGCCCGATAAAGAAAGATATATTTCGGTATAAAGTAATTTTATATTTCTTATAATACTTACGCAAAACTATAACATGTAAAAAAGTAAAGCAAATATATTTTTACAATATGCGTTTGGTATTGCAGCAGACATTTCTGGAACCTTGTCAGCATAGTTTTTTTTCTTTTATGATTAATTGCATGTGTTTTTCTTAGCTACTATTGACCAAAACATAGACATTCAAAAGAAAAAAATCCACGCCCAAATAAACGGACAGCGTGCGTCCTACAAAAACAGCACTCACGTAGATTTATGGGGGCAATATTCCCTAGGGAGGACACCGCGCCCGCCTGCGATGGCTGCAATTTAAAAATGTATTAGAAGTTTCGTATGATTTAATGCATTTCAGATGTACTTATAGTTATTTTGATCGTATAGTGGAAATAATTAATAAAAAAGTGCGTTTAGGTGTTAACTCTTGACTTACGGGAACGCTAACGCCATAACACCAATATAATAAATGCGAAAGTTTGTTTGTATGTCTGTTTGTTTCTTCTCCACGTTTCGACGGCTTGACAGATTTGCATGAAATTAGGAAATTATACATAAAATTAACAAATACATAAACCACTTTGCACATGAATAAATTAATAGTTTCTCTGAGATACAACAAAAACCGAATAATATTATAAATGTAAAAGTAACTCTATCTGTTTTGACACTTAAACAGCTGAATTAATACTGATGGATTTTGGTACAAAGATAGATGGGATCTTCTAGCTACTTTTTGTTTTGGAATAACTATATACGCAATCCAAGCGGGTGAAACCGTGGGGTGGAGTTTTATAAATCCTCTGAAAAATATTAAAAGAATATTAGAGAAATAATGAATAAGAATGATCAACTAGAATTATGAACTAAATTATCATTTTAATTAAGATTATTATAAGATTACCATTGTAACCGCTACAAAATAAAGTTATTCTCATTCTTATAAAGTACTGGGACTATTACGAGTTAAATTAATACCATCGACGTGTTCTAAAACTGCCACTCTAACTCCCATTTGCGTCAACTAGTCATAGAGTTCATTGAGTTAACCTCGAACTATGGATTCAATCAATATAATATAACATATAACGGACTGAACCCGGGGTTAAGAGTTATCTCGGTAATCACTAGTTAGCGGAGGTGCTACTTAGTACTTGGTGATCTCTTAGGGAAGATGTTATCATTAACGGGACTATTGCAGTACAAAGTTATTTATTTTGAAGGATTTTTATATCGATGATAGATACGATTTTTTTACAATCACATTAACACCCGCACTAGAATTCCCCGTGTCACGAAAGACATGGACAATATAAATGCAATGACATGACACACACAAGCATCTAGGACCCAGGACAAACATTGCCACTGCCGGGATTCGAACCCAGTGCCCCAGGAATCAGAAGTCATTTAATTGTCCACTGAGCCACGGCGACCGTCAATATATTCCGTTATAACGTCTAATATTGAATCATCATCATCATCATCTTCATCATCATCATCATCTCAGCCATAGTACGTCCACTGTTGGACATACGCCTCCCCCATTGATTTTCACATGGACCGGTTGGAAGCGGCCCGCATCCAGCCCTTGCCTGCGATCTTAGTCAGGTCGTCTGTCCACCTGGTCGGTGGCCGTCCTATGCTGCGCTTGCCAGTCCGTGAATTCCACTCGAGAACCTTTCGACCCCAACGGTCATCGGTTCTTCGAGCTATGTGCCCTGCCCACTGCCACTTCAACTTGCTAATCCGCTAATATTGGATAGTCTAATAAAAATGTAAGTGAGTGACGTTATTGTGAGGAGTATTTGAGTGTTGGCGTACTATTTTCATCTACAGTAAAACCTTAACTTATTTAGCATTTCTTATTTAAAAAATGGCGTCGCTGGTGTAGAGGCTTCGGGGGAGTATCGACACCATCTTGAAAGCAGTAGCTGTAAACGAAAAAGCGCCTTCTCGTGCGTACGATGATTTCTCACGAGATTCCTCGTTAAAACTAATCTTGTATGCCATCACTCTAACCATATTGTATGTATTGCTTCCGGGCTGTTTGGCCGTGGTCTATGTGAAACTTGTGTTCCAGACGTTTCGTCGATCACTGCGATCGACATCTTCAGTGGTTCAGGTCCGAGCGGCGACAAGAGCGTAGAACTCTCCTTCGCGGCGTTTTCTCTGTTACTGATGACGACGAAACGTCTGGAACACAAGTTTCACATAGACCACGGCCAAACAGCCCGGAAGCAATACATACAACATGCAACGCCGGCCGTGAAAGCCTTAGAGCTTACACTCTAACCATAGTTTATAAGCCTTATTTTTAAAATCACTAACAAAATGTATCAATTGTTATCCGAAATAAACACATTTGAATTGAATTCATAGTTTAAGATATCGATTAACATGCTTATCGATTAAAAATTTAAAACACTTCAGTATTAAACTATTAAATTCAGTATATTAAAATTCGCGGAAGCGGAAGTCTGCGGCGTCACAACTGTTACACCCATTATGTACATTGTGAATAATCAATTACAGGTAACCAAAGTGCATTGTTCCAGTACGTCACAGTGCATCGGTGTTTTACACTCGAGCATCGAACTCTGAGTTTGTAGAAGACATCTATTTAGCAAGTGCATTGACTGAGCACACAGTTTGTTGGTAAGAATAATCAAAGTAAACATTTACTCATATAATTATGCTTTATATACTTTAAAAATGTACAGATAGCCTTAAGTATGACTACTTGCGCCCCACGATTTCACTCGTGTGAACTACAGTTTTGCCTCTACCTCAGTTATCCATACTTTTTCAGGATAAAAAGTAGTCTATGTCATTCTATAGATCCCATCTAACTTTGTGCCAAAGTTCACCAAAATTGATTTAAAGGTTTAGGCTTGAAAACGTATACAGACAGACAGAGTCACTTTCATATTTATACTATTAGGATTTCGTTGTATCCCAGAAGAAAATACATTTTGAACATTTCATATTTTCAGAAACTGAGACTCGAAGATAAAATTTCTTTATATTCATTACAATTATACATTTCCGCTAGTGCACGAAAGTGCATTGGTTCCGATACGTCACGAACAACCGTTGTTATTCACACGAACAATATACTTTCGATGCAAGCGAAGGAGGCTTTATTTATTTACACTCGTGGAGTTAGTTTAGACGCGTATTACTTGACGCAAAAACCAACAATATTTCCGGAAATCTGACATCTGAAGGGTAAAACATAAAAAAACACCTCTATACCAAATTTCATCAGAATTAGTCCAGCAGTTTGAGCGTGAAAGCCATCACAAACTCACATTCAATATTCGTACGGCTACTAAAATTTCGTATCACGGTGTTTGTAGGTACTACTAAAAAACGGCTTGACAGATTTTAATGATTTGTTTATATAAGGAAGTAGCGAGTAATTATCGTGTTTTATACATTCATTACTAGTTATTGTGTGTTGTGATTGTGTGTGTCCATGCCTCCCGCGACACAGGGAATCCTAGTGCGGAGGTCTGAGTGTGATTAAAAAATAAACTGTCATGTTCATGTATTACGTGTCAATGCCACGTCAGTTTAACTAATAAAATTAGTCAACTAAGTAACTAGTTTTGATGAACTTTATATTATCTACACATTTTAATAATGCTTTCAATGCAACTACGTCACGAGGTTAGTCACACGAGCAACGAACTTTAGTCCTTTGCAGCCTACCGATGAGGCCATTTTAAAGAGATCATAAATACTAGATGTGTCACTTTTTAGTTTACATAACGCACATTTCGTTATATATTAATATATATCTTTACCATATTGCGCCACCGACTACTACTCACTATGTTACTGTCCATCCAAAGGTTATTTGGTAGAAATCGCTATTCGCGATAAGACCGCCCATTGTACGTGCCTTAGTTTATGAGTGTATTTAAATTAATTCTTAGGTTTATTATAATGGTAAGTGCAATAATAATTATTGTATTGTATTGTATTGCATCTTTTATAAAATGTATGTTTTAATTTTATATATACAAAAATATTGATTAAATGGTTAAATAGCTTTCGTCATTGCTACATTGTGATAAGGTATGTTTTAATTAAGATTTATTTTGCAAAATGTTTTGAGTAGGTGTCGTAATACTAATAAATAGTACGTATTTTAAATGCAGTATCGTCTTTTTATATGTAGAACAGTTCCAATAGGTATTATTGTAAGAAAAACTCAAATATTTCATCGTTTTTAAGAAATTTTCAAAAAAATTATATTAAAGTAAAGTAGAGCTTTCAATAAATATATAAAATAGATGACTAAAATGAAAATAGTTATTAGTAGTCGGAAATAAAGTACCAATTTTAAAAAGTGTTTTCATTTAAATGGATTTCTAAAAATATAAACTTTAAAAAAAAAAAAATATAGAAAGTAGTTTACGTTAATCTTATGGAAAGTTTATGATACTTTATTCTATTTTTGACGCATTCACACTCACACCACTGCACTAGGATACCCAGTATCGTGGGAGGTATCAATTGACACACACAATCACATTATACAAACATCCAAGACCCGAGAACAAGTCTATGTTCATCACAGAAATATTTGCCCCAGCCGGGATTCGAATCTGGGGTCACTGTTCTAAAGCCAGTGTCACTGATCACTGTCGATAATATGCCAAGAATAAGATAAAAAAGGCGAATTGTTTAAATTTGAAACTAAGCTTACACATTTTCACATAGTTTTATTGAACAGCAGAATTACTACTTACTATACTACTCCTACTCTTACAGTGTGATTTAAAGTCCAATGACTTTAAATCACAGTATTTATTTAAATTTTTTATTTTTATATAAATACACAGTATTTAGTATAAAGATGAAACTTTGTTGTGTGTCGTCTGTTTGTTACTCCTTCATGCTGAAATGTCTGAACGGATTTGCATGAAATTTGTAATAAAGAAATATTGACGTCACTACCATTCGTCGATACCATTTTACACCGCGAGTAAAACCGCAAGGCGCAGCTAGTTGTATTTATGAAAGATTTAAGTTAAAATAAGCGATGTGAAGTCACTTCCATATAATCTATTTCTTTGGCAGACATCTCGTGAAAGGTTGAGCGATGAACCTTTCGCACCAATTTGTTGTTTTGCATATAAATAGTATATTATAACATTTCGCTATGGCTACTGTAGTAAGTATTCATTTTTAGAATATTACTAGCTACACACCACGTTGTTACCCGTGGTGAAATGGTACGTCATACCACGGAAACAGTTAATATTTTCGGGATAAAAAGTAGCCTATGCAGTAGCAGTATTTTTAGTAGCCTACAAATACACAAAACAAAACACTCACATTTTATAACCTTTAATATAATAAACCTCAATAGCATAAGGCTATATTATTTTATTATATATCTAGGAGGAGGGCGCTGTAAGCAGAAACACAGTCGTTTGAGCCTATTTCAGCGACAGGTAACCCATAATTTTTTGTGTAAACCTCTAGCCATATAATATAAAAATATGTATGAATGTGCACTTATCTGAATAAACTGATTTGATATGTCATTGATATGTCATATATACATGGATTTTATAAACTTGAGCTAAATCGTCGACCGCTTCTCACTGCCTGTTGAGCTAGCATTGCCTATTAATTTATAGCATTATAAGCTTGAGTTTGACCACTATCTCACCTAATATTAAGTGACGTGGTCTTAGATATAGCATGCAAATCTAAAAAGTACCTGTTCACTCGTGATAACACTCCAGGATAGTACCTATCGGGAAACCCAGCCTCGCACAACGACTTACAACTTAAATTAAATGTTAATTTCATTTTAATCGGCGTATGTAATATATCTTACTTATATACTTACTTATAATAATTGAAACATGAATAATAAATTATAGATATCAATGAGGTCCAGCAGTGGCTCTCCTATGGCTGAGATGATGATGATGAGGATGATGAGGAATCATGATTAAATCTTTGACCATATAATCACTGACCATCAGATAATAGTCAAACGCTAGATCAATAAATTATACGTTTTTAAAAATACGGCTGTCCGAAACGTGTTTGCCAGTTTACCATTTAACTATCAGACCTCGCGGTAGTTTTTATAACAATATGAATTGATCCATTCTCTATAAATAGTATGTGTGATGGAGGTAGGTAAACAAACCCTCAGGGCATTACAGGTCAGGTCTCGGAGCCGACTGAGCTAACGACAAACCGGTCACGACTAGACATGTACTCAAGGCGCTTTGACGTTGCAACCTATACACCGCAGATTATGTCATAGTTACTAGATACGGCCGCTGAGGGATTGCGTTCAAAAAAATCTTTTTTTTTTTTATTTATTTCAGATTTGTCAATTATCCATGGAGATATTTTTTTTGTCAACAGTACGATGCCTTTAGTGAAATAGAACATTAATATTATGAATATAATAATACATGGGAATTACTCACACAATAAGTCAGTGGGTTCCGACTATACTTTCAACCACAATGGTGCTTTTCCAAGGAGAACACAGGGCGCTCGCGGATGCGGTCGTAGTTCGCCTATCTTTTATCAAACACATACCTGATTTGACGATCACTGCCATTTTTATTCAAATTCCAAATAATAGAAGAGTAAAAATAAATAAATATAAATATTTATATGTATTTTTTATATGTATATTACATATAAAAAATATACAATCGAAATGAGATACTTTTATATATACTTATTATATACTTTTTCCATAAATAAATTTCGGAGAATTCTTTTTTTATTTCAAAGCTGATGCTTTCAGAAGTTTGTACATGATCATGACCACACTCGTGTTGTTCAAATTTGATCAAGTAGTTTCTACGTGTTTGTAGTGTTAGTACTGGTATCAAGTACTGACCAGCCCTTTAGAGTTATTCTTAATAATGATTTGTTAGTTTGCCTACATTGATGTACTCAATTTTTCAAGAACACGTTTAAAAGAAGGATGGCAGACTACCATACATTTGCAGCCTAGAAGAAAGAAGCCGCGTTCACGAATGAAATTTATACGTATCTATAGAGCAATAAATACATTGTATATTGTATATTCAATCATTTTCCTAGAAGTAAATAGTTATCACGGAAAATCATCTGTATCAGTATGCTAACTACACGTCCACATGTGAACCATTCAATGTATCGCCATCCATGTATAGCATCGGAAACAGAGAAAGCAATATAGCATTGATCGCGATACAGATACAGATCACATAGATATTCTGGAATAAATTAGGCATGGCCGTGTTTATGAACGCAGTCCGAGTCTACAGAACAGCTGACTACAGATTATTGAGTAACATTATCAATTAATTTCAGAGCGTAAATATTCGAACGCAACAAACATAGGGTGCATTCGAAAAATACAAACACCACATCTAATATTTTCAATTAAATAAAAAATGAGTATATATGGGAATCAAAAGGACTCCCAACTTTATAAATTATGCAATTAATTCACGAAATCCACAAAAATATAATCTAAATTTTCATATATAAAGGATACATGAACGGGTTGCCATTTCATTTTTTGGCTGGTTCTGCCATCCTCCTTTTCCATAAATGTGTAATAGTATGTTTGTATAGTTTATAACAACGTAATTTTTAAAACGGAACTTTAAACTTAAAATGACGATCGACACATTAAGTATTTTGAGCACTATTTTGTCATCGATAGTACAGTAACTATCTGTTTATTCTTAAATGGGATGAAACAGCAGTTATAAAAATGAATAATAAAGCTCCTAACTGAAAATTTGGTTAAAATTTAGAAAAAAAGCTATTGACCATTATATATATAATATTACACATTATTAAAAATATGATCCGGCCGTCTTTTAACAGCCCCACGCCGTGGGGTACCGGCTTAGAATAGTACCCCCCCATGTCTTCCCGTGGGTGTCGTAGGAGTCGACTAAGGGATCACGTACCAGAAGGATGGGCAGCAGCGCCTTCTGAGACTCACATTCTGTACTGCGCTCGCCAACCCGCCTGCCAAGCGTGGTGAGTATTGGCAAACCCCCCCCCTATGATATTACAAAATTCGACCAGGCCCCCAGTCCCCGGCAGCTCCGCTAAAGCTGGCTCCGGTAGCGGCCAGTGTAACGGTGGAGCAGGGGGTGCGAAGAATCCCCGGCAGACGCACGGCTACCACTCCCTCATTAAACGACCTCTGGCCCTGGTAACACATAACGTAAGAACTTTGTTGGCAGACGAGAGGATCGTCGAGCTGGAAGAAGAAATGAGTAAGTTACACTGGGATATCCTAGGGTTATGTGAAGTCCGTAGAGAGGGTGAGGACACCATAACCCTTAAATCCGGTAACTTGCTCTACTACCGGGAAGGCGACCAAAAGTCCCAAGGTGGTGTCGGATTTCTCGTTCGCAAGTCCCTCATTAACAACATTATTACCATCGATAGCGTTTCGAGCAGGGTGGCATACCTAATACTCAGAATATCTAGTAGGTATTCGTTGAAGGTCATTCAGGTATATGCACCGACCTCGAAACTCGGAACCGATGAGGAGGTAGAGGCTATGTATGAGGACATTAGTAGGGCCATGCATACCTCCAAGACCCATTATACTGTTGTTATGGGGGACTTTAACGCAAAGTTGGGCAAAAGAAGTGATGGAGAGTTGAGAGTGGGGCAATTTGGTTATGGACAACGGAACCCCAGGGGACAGAGGCTGGCCGACTTCATGGAGAAAGAGGGACTCTTTATGATGAACTCTTTCTTCCAGAAGCCGCCTCACAGGAAATGGACCTGGTTGAGTCCGAACGGTTCCACGAGAAATGAGATCGATTTCATCATGACCACCAAGAAACAAATATTCAATGATGTCTCTGTGATCAACATGGTGAAAACCGGTAGTGATCACCGCATAGTAAGAGGCATATTGAATATTAATGTTAAACTTGAGAGGTCCCGTTTGATGAAATCCACGCTCCGGCCTCAAAATGTCCATATTCAAAACCCCGAGAGCTTTCAACTTGAGCTATCCAATCGCTTTGCTTGCCTTGAGAACTTTGCGTCGGTGGACGAGACCAACAACAGGCTTGTAGAAACTGTCCACGAAGTGGGGTCTAAGTTCTTTAAACCCCGCCGTACAAATGGACCTCAAAAACTCTCCAGCCATACCCTTGACCTCATGGCTGAACGACGCTCGTTGCAACTGCAATCATCCGATGACGCTGCGTCGTATAGGCAGCTCAATAGACGAATATGGAAATCCTTGCGACACGACATCCGTACCTTTAATACAAATCGTATTAAAGATACGATCGAACGGAGAAAAGGCTCCAAAGTGTTTGCAAGAGACCGGTCTATTGGGCAAAGCCAGATGACTAAGCTGAAGAGAGATGATGGCAGTATAGCGTCGACCAAAGCAGAGGTGCTTGGAGAGATTGAGAGGTTCTATGGACAGCTATACACTTCGGTCGCTAAACCTGTTGATAGCTTGGCCAAAGACCCAAGAGCCAAGCTAACCCGACACTATACCGAAGACATCCAGGACATCAGCCTGTACGAGATTAGGATGGCTCTGAAGCAGCTTAAGAACAACAAGGCGCCGGGTGACGACGGAATCACATCAGAGCTTCTGAAAGCGGGTGGCTCACCGATACTGAAAGTCCTTCAGAAGCTCTTTAATTCCGTTGTCCTCGAAGGTTCAACGCCGGAAGCATGGAACAGAAGCGTAGCGGTGTTGTTCTTTAAGAAGGGTGACAACACATTGCTTAAGAACTACAGACCCATTTCGCTTCTGAGCCATGTTTACAAGCTGTTTTCAAGAGTCATCGCGAATCGTCTCGAACGAAGGTTTGATGACTTCCAGCCTCCCGAACAAGCCGGTTTCCGAAAAGGCTTCAGCACCATAGACCACATCCATACGCTGCGGCAAGTTATACAGAAGACCGAGGAGTATAACTTGCCCTTATGTCTAGCGTTTGTGGACTATGAGAAAGCCTTTGATTCGATCGAGACGTGGGCGGTGCTTGAGTCTCTCCAGCGTTGCCGTATTGACCATCGGTATATTGAAGTGTTGAAGTGTGTGTACAATAACGCCACCATGTCGGTCCGAGTACAAGAGCAAATTTCGAAGGCGATTCCATTGCAACGAGGCGTGAGACAGGGAGACGTTATTTCTCCGAAACTGTTCACTGCCGCATTGGAAGACGCCTTCAAGCTCTTGGAATGGCAAGGATTCGGCATCAACATCAACGGCGAGTACATCACTCACCTTCGGTTTGCCGACGATATTGTGGTCATGGCAGAATCGATGGAAGACCTCAGCACGATGCTCGAAGGCCTCAACAGAGTTTCCCTAAGGGTGGGCCTTAAAATGAACATGGACAAGACGAAAATTATGTCGAATGTCCATGTTGCGCCCGCCCCCATATCAATTGGGAACTCGATTCTCAAAGTTGTTGACCATTATGTCTACCTAGGACATACAGTCCAATTAGGTAAGTCCAACTTTGAGAAAGAGGCCAATCGTCGAATTCAACTCGGCTGGGCAGCGTTCGGGAAGCTACGAGACGTCTTCTCGTCCAAAATACCGCAATGCCTGAAAACGAAAGTCTTCGAACAGTGTGTGTTACCAGTGATGACTTACGGAACCGAAACGTGGTCTCTGACTATGGGCCTTCTGAGCAGGCTCAGAGTCACACAACGAGCTATGGAGAGGGCTATGCTCGGGGTTTCTCTACGTGATCGAATCAGAAATGAGGAGATCCGTAGAAGAACGCAAGTCACCGATATAGCCCAGCGGATTAGCAAGTTGAAGTGGCAATGGGCAGGGCACATAGCTCGAAGAACTGATGGCCGTTGGGGCCGAAAAGTTCTAGAATGGAGACCACGGACTGGCAAGCGCAGCATAGGACGGCCACCGACCAGGTGGACAGACGACCTGACTAAGATCGCAGGCAAGGGCTGGATGCGGGCCGCTTCCAACAGGTCCTTGTGGAAATCAATGGGGGAGGCCTATGTCCAGCAGTGGGCGTCCTATGGCTGAGATGATGATGATGAATTTTTAAAAAGGTAATTAATAGTTGCGGTTCGCTGTCAGTTTACTTGTGTTTTGAAATTTAATTCCTTTATCATCGTTTTATAATACCATATTTTTTATCTGAAGAGTGGTTTCTGTGATCACTCAGATTTTAGTTTTCAGCGGCTTTTTGTGCAGTTCGCCCCGCACTTGTATTGTTTGTTTTCTCTCTTTGAGGAGTATTGTCGCAGGTGGCGGCTATCTGAAGAGAAATACAGAGTGTTCTTACTTTATTGCATTATTTTTGATTGAGAATATTGTCGTTAAATCAGTTTTAACCTCTAGTTTAGAAGCAATGATAGCTCAGCGGTGGGAGCATCTTGCGCGATTGTAAAACTATCAGACGCTTGTTCTATCCCCACCAACAGCTTGAGTTTCCGGTGAAGGTAACACCGTTATCAAATTCCTGGCATGGTGGTAGGGTACTTTTGAGTATCTGCCTGGGCAGCTGCCTTCAAGTTTAAAAAACTGTTACCAAACATAGCGTGTTAGAGTGTAATCAAACGATAGATCTACGGCCAGTTAAAATGACAGAATATTTTTTTTATTTTAGGGTAGCCAGGTTTTATGCACTTGAAGTATTGCAGTGAAAATGACCAAACGATTGTAGTAGGTTTAATGCGTCATTATCTAGCAAACTGGATATTGATAGTGGATAGTCATTCATTTGATACTTTTTTATGTGTGGCCAACTACAAAGAATCTCTTGATTTCTTTTTTAAAAGGTAGAAGATAGAATGTCATTCGTACACATTTTACGGTATTCCATAAAAAAATAGCCGTTGAAAATAAACGGATGATACACGAAGACGGTTTCGAGTCGAGCTATAGTAAAACTAAAATTAAACAGGATAAGGACTAAAAGTTAACAATCATTAGAATAGACAAAGCGAACAATCTCTGCCAATCCAAATAAACTTCAATGCATCAGTTAACTTCTACGAACAGCTGGTGGACCTATTACTTGTTCGCAGTTTAAATTTGTATATATTGCAATAACGCTAGATATCTATGATAATCTTTAAGATAATAATAAAGAGTTTTCTATAAAAAAAAAACATGATTTTGAATTTCTTATCCACGGTAATATGATGATAATGATGAGCCACGATAAAATTACAACAACCTGTATATACATACAATCGTCGACGAACACCGAAATCCTATTTTCGATGCAATTAGTTGGTACACAGAAATCGCATTACTGGACTCTCTGGAAAAGGTACCACCACCCCGTGTTTTACAAAAAACACAAAAGGTGGTTTTGTATGTGTGCCTTATTCATACAGTATCTAGCTAGCTGAGATTCACTAGGCGATAACGTGATGGTACTTTGATTCGTTTCAGATAAAAACGTCCGTAGAGATGAAGAATATACGCACAAGTTTTCTTTTTGACAACGTAAGCTCTTAGACCGATAACAGTTGATTTCTTTAGAAATAAAATATTGATTGATACTATATTGATTAACATCTAGTATCAATGAAATATTTACTTATTTGAGCACGCATTAAAACACCTTAGAAAGTTTTAGTATCTAACTTAGCAAGTGGACAAATAGGTCTCTGCCTCTTTCGGGGAGTAAAAAGCGTGAAATCTTTTGAATGCCAAATAGACGAAAAGTTAAAGTAACATTTAAGAAATATGCATGGTGGTAGGGTACTTTCCCGTACCCACTTGGCTAGCTACTACTCTCATTTTTTTTTCAAATAACACAGTGTATTCAAGCGGCAGTGCAAGCAGTACGTTGCCAGTCAGTTAAAATTCTAGGTGTAGCGTGATTCCACTTTTGACCACATCGTCACTGACCAACAAGCGAAATAACGCTGTAAGCACTACATCCATAAAGTATACAAAAATGTACATAAACTCACTTTCAAAATTTGTTTCAAGTGAGTTAGAATTGTTTAATTGCATACATCGGTATCTGCTCGTAATTATATAATTTACAATGAATTCACTTCCAACACCATAAATTCTTCATACTACTTGGATCTTCGGCCATTCACTGGGTTTGTTGTTGTGGGTCAAAATTTCGCGCAGCGAAAATATTGATAGTTAAAACGCAAAACGTTTTCATATATATGTAGTAGATTCTCCGCTACACATCAGCTTCATTCCATTCTTCGAGCTGGTATTGCAGTCCAGGTCTTACTGTGAGATGAGTGTTCATGACTAACGTGATATCTGAAGAGTTCTGTCCATCATATAAACCATTTGATGTAAAAAAATAACAACAATGCCGCGAAAACAAATATACATTGAATTTGGAGTTCTTACCCAAATAATTGATATCAAGTGGCTAGTTCAACAAAACGCCAATTTCACATCTTGTTTTATATATATAATTCTACTGTATGTGTGTTTGTCACTGACTCACACTCCTCCTAAGCGGCTGGACCAATTAAAATAACTTTTTTTGTATCTGTTTGGGGTGGCGCCCTGGATGATTTAGGTTCACAAATCAGCCCAGCAGATGGCGCTGCAGTCGGGATGCAGGACAACGTCTGTCGTGTCCGCTAGTGTAAGTGTATTATTTTATTATATTGCTTTAGTATTCGTATCAGTCATCCGGGAAGCATCTTTTCAGGATAGGATATGCTGAAAAACAGCGCAGTCTGCATTCATTTGTGGAGTGTTAGGTCTGCCTACGATGAACAGGCAAAGGGCTTACCCTTTGCCTAGATATGCCATCTTAAATTAATTTCATTTTTAATACTCTTGTATATACTATTTGTTTATTAGGCAGTATATGAAATTTTATTTTTATCGCAATCTTTTTTTTATAAGAACTTATTGAAACTTACCGACCAAACCCTAGAAAGTTGGCGTTCAAAGATACTTAATAAGGCTGAGTGCAAGGCACTTTCATAATTTTACTTAGTTGCGACTAAGGCAAGAATTTGAACAAATTTTATACTTAAATTACAATGTAAAATTTTGGTCGTTTATGCCGTTTTAGGGTTCTATTTAATAGTATTTTTAACCGACTTAAAAAAATAAGGAGGTTCTTAATTCGTCACGTATACTTATTTTAATATTGTTACCTCAGAACTTTCGACTGTGTGAGTGCGAGTGTGAGTGTGATAAGAACTCACGTTCCTTTTATTGATGAGTAGAAATACAAAACAAGAATAACAAAGTAATAAATTTCACAAATGCCTTATTTATTATTTATCAGATTATCAGTATAACAGATACATACATTCAGACAATGATGTTTTACTAAAGATGACGTATATTCATACTGCGCGGTGCTCAGATTTTGTTCCTTTACGACATAAACATGTTTACTGCAACAGATAATACGGTACAAATAATAAAGAAAAGGATAGCTACATGTTTGGATGTTGTTTGGATGTTTAGACTTGCGCTTGAAATACGCGTCGCAATGAAAATTACTACAATTGACTTAATTTTGCCGCCTCAGTTTCCGCGCGCTTGTGCGACATCTACCTCATATAATCAATATCATTGCATTCAGACTATTCAGTAGTCATTATGTTATTGACAAAAAATAACTATACTTCTGAAAAAATGTTTTACATCATAGTATGAAACGGGTTACATCAACCCCAGAACTGACGGCCAAAGCCAAAGGCCAAGGAAAAAGTCATATACTTGAGTAGAGACCGCGTACAAGCAAGTAGCACAACCGAAAGCTAGATGGAGCGACGATCTGATCTGATAAGTAGAGCTGAAAATCGCACTCAGTGACGCTTACTGGCAGAAAAATATTTTCAGCAGAGAACGGACACAGGTTGATAATGATGATGATGATGATGATGATGATGATGATCATAGTCTGTTTTTGGTACAAAATAACTCCATGTCTTAGTCGCTAAAACGTGGTCCGTACTACATACTACTACATACCTAGAAATTATCATCATCATCATCATCTCAGCTATAGGACGTCCACTGCTGGACATAGGCCTCCTCCATTGATTTCCACATGGACCGGTTGGAAGCGGCTTGCATCCAGCCCTTGCCTGCGATCTTAGTCAGGTCGTCTGTCCACCTGATCGGTGGCCGCCCTATGCTGCGCTTGCCAGTCCGTGGACTGGCAAGCGCAGCACTCGAGAACACTCGAGAACCTTTCGACCCCAACGGCCATCGGTTCTTAGAGTTATGTGTCCTGTCCACTGCCACTTCAACTTGCTAATTCAACTGCTGGGCTATGCCGGTGACTTTTGTTCTTCTACGGCGCTGCTGCCCATCTTTCTGGTACGTGATCCCTTAGTCGACTATTACGACACCCACGGGAAGACATGGGGGGGTACTATTCTTAGCCGGTACTCCACGGCATTCCCGAGTTACCTAGAAATAAGAACCAATAATTTCTTTACAAGCCCGATATTTTCAAATTGAATTACACAAAACGTCTGCTATAAAGACTTCAACACTGCCGATTAATATTCCAGTTATTCCTCAATTGTCTCGTTCTGAAGATATATCTGTTGCAGACCTACCTATTGTCCCCTAAGGACTTACAACTGACTCTGCACATAGCCTATTATTTAGAAAATATATCGACCCAAAGAAAATTGTATTATAAAATAGAAGAGAAACGATCCCATTTCGCTTGTCCACAAATATCAGGACAGAGCTGCGACTGTGACAAGCAATTTTAACCTGTTTTGTATCAACCATTAGAAGAGGTTTTGCTGTAAATTTTAGCTTGTGTTAAGATGTTTCGTGTTCGATGAGCTATCGACATTGGATAAAGGGCCAACCATTAATCGTGCTGAGATAATATCGGTCCAGTAATCGCGGATTGCTAAACGATCGGTTAGTGCACTCGTTGATTTGGTGTCGATGGCCCTATTTTGGCTTGGATAAGGGTGTATTGAAAACGGAGACATATGTAGTTATGACGTTTCTCAAATTTGTATAATACTATCTTAAATGGAACTGTTGTTATGCTTTACACTTCAAACTTCAAACAATACATTAACAAGAAAGGGCTTAAAGAGTTTGGTAGAATAAGATCCATTTTTTTATCATTTATAAATGCTAAAATAAAATTCATTTCAATAGTCCTATTCTATAACATTTACTCAATTTCAGTAGTGATCAAGACATATCCTTTAAGCTATCGCACTAGTTAATATGGTTTAAACTTGCGTCGAGATTGTACTTATTATTGCGTTATGTTGCGCATATTATTATTTTGAAAATTTTGTATATACTTCATAGGTGTAGCCACTATCTCACTTGATAGTCAGAGAAGATGTGGTCGAAAATGAAATCACACTAAACCTACTCTGCTGACTGCTGCCTACAGTATGTGTTTGGTGACAGTTTTTCAAACTTGAGAGTGGTAGCTAGCCAGGCAGGTACTTGAAAGCACCCTACCACGACGTAGGGAATTTGATAACTTCATCACTGTGTTACTTCACTGGAAGCTAAAGTAATTAGTGGGTATCGAACCAGTGTACGTCAGTTTGACAGTATTATATCATAATCATCTTATTCAGGCTTCGCATTGGTCTGAATCTAGACATTAAATTAGTATACCTGCTAAGGGTTGTGGGAGGAAGCTGGATGCGTACTGCTTCGGTCCTTCTAGAGAGAGAGAAATGGGAAACGTTTTATGAATATGCTAACGTTTATGATCAGCCGTGGACGTCCTACAGCTGAAACAAACTACACGAACCTACCGCTACCCGTAGATAAATAGCCCAAAATGGCATTGCCACATTAAATTGAAATACAGTAATCTGTGATAAAAATAAGTTTCAATACAATTTAAAAACAATGAACCAAACAACTAAATTGATATTATGTATTTCTTAGAGTTACAGCAGGACGACGCTGTGACGCTCGATGCTCATCCCATAAATGTTTGCCACATTAATGGGATGAGCATCGAGCGTCTTGGATGTTTCTTGTGCTTTTACAGTTGCGACTATTTTAGGTTATGATTCAAGAACGTAGTCCATTTTAGAGATTTAGCAAATCAGATCATCTATGCTTTGAAAGGGACTAGCACCAATTAACAAAAGTTAGTCAATGAGACATCTGTATTCATTATGGAGATACTATCGACAGCCGCACAATTACCGACCAATCTTCAGAGGCATCAACAATGTACCGCGCAAATAGATTTTATATCTTAGATGTGTGGCACAAGTGAACAGATGCCGCGTTTGTATTTAATTCCATATAAAAGAAATACTATTTGTTCACTTGATGCTAGTCACCACGCCTAATAATGATTAACTTCAATATCAGTCACAGCGTAAAAATAAAGAACTGTCAGAAATCCTTGCATGTTATTATTTAAAGTGAGTCAAGTTATATTATTTTATATTTGATGTCTTTAGGCTTTTACCGTTTGCTAAATACAATTTTGAGTCTTTTCAGCTTATTTTATTGAAAGTCCTATACGTGAAATAAATTTTAAAATAACACGTATGAGCTTATTAGTTCATGAAGGTTAACACTTATTGATTTTTTAAATTTTAATAGCTTATTTATTAGTGAAAAACCATTTCTAGCGACTACATCTCTCCTTTATCAAAAAATGTCACGATATCGACAAATACGCTTGAGCTGTGTCTTAAAACAGTGGAAAGGGAGTATAAAAAGTCAAAAGCATGTGATTAGTAATTTTCCTATGAGCTCGTATTTCTACTATATCGTACATTTCAGTAACATTTTAAATATTGATTTAAAATGTTACTAAAATTTACGATAGTGATGAACGCATACGGATTATTCCCGTACCTTCTACCTGTAAACAACTGCGAGACGCTGCAATGCCATCGGCACCTTTAAACCTTGACAAGGATTTTCCATGTCGAGCGGTAATTTTACTTCGTAACCAAAACTTAACGCAGCGCTTCAACATAATAAATCATGTATTGTATTTATAGACTGCTGAAATTAACACCCTTCAGCTTAAGTTGTTTTTATACTTTATGTTTTACCGCTATCTCTCTTTGTGTGTCCATGTTGTCAGAGGTGTCAGAGTCACGCTGGGCTTATAACGTTGAAAGCTGTAGAAAGTGGAAACCCACTGTGTCTTCTACGACAGTTTTTTTAAACTTGGTGGTATCTGGTAGCTAGGAACTGAAAAATAACCTACTACCATGCTACGCTAGTCGAATACTAGAAAACATTTTTTTATTAACCAAAATAAAGTATTGTGGATGGAACTAGTGAACTGTGACTTTAACATCGTGAGGCACGACTATACAAAACTTCTTAAAAGGGATGCCTTCTAAGAAGTTTTGTGAATCTAACATTTTAAAACGCTAACGCTTCCGCTATAAATTCTCTCCCGTCTCGTTTGACTTACACCGCCACATTTAGTGGCAATAAATATTTATTGGCCAAGTCAGACGGTAAGATTAAGATGGACCTTCACAAATATTGTTCTCACGGAGTACTTTTAACGCGGTCACTTTGTAGCCGATTGTTTTCTGAAGAGGTATCGGCGAAAGCTTTTTGATCTATTCCCGTGGGTTTATTGGTTCGGCCGTAACATCTTTGTACATGTTTAAAGTTCGACAATACATTTTGTGAACACATTGATGTACAGAAAAGAGGTCATCGTTATATGGTAGATAACTAAATTTACCACCTGGTCTATGTATAGGTACGAAGCGTTTTGCCTTCACTTTCTTACAGCAGCGTACTACAGCGTAGAGGAATGTAATTTGTTGTACCTGTTTTTGTATGCTTCCTGATACGTTAAGTCTTGCAGTCTTCAAGCCACGAGTTAATAGGGACCTTCTAGACTTACGTGTTATATTTGAAACCACGTCATAACGACCGTTTGACCACTGTTTTAACAGTTAAGACAACGCAAGCTTATAATATTTTAAAAAATGTATTTAAATATTTTTTTATCCTATTGACCTTTGCTACATCACGAGATCGATTATTATTTACCGTCATAAAAAAGCCATCAAAATAGGCGTAATACTTTTCAGTTCTTGGAGTATTACTCAAAACCGCTTGACAGATTTTGATAAAGATTAAAATGATCTACCTTGGAAGTATACTCTATGAAAAAAAAAGGATTTGAGAATTGGTCAAATGGAGAAGAAATCGGTGAACATATATAAAAAATACATACAATCGAATATAAAACCTCCTCTTTTTTAAGTCGGTTAAAGAGTTTCATTGGTATTTTTTTCTTCGAAAATGCCAGTGTATTGTATAATGTAATAAATATAAATATGATAATTAATATTAAAGTTGTCCTATAATATATAATATTACATCATATAATAGTCAGCATAAAATATTGTTAGGTTGACAAAAGATCTACTAATTTAAAGTTCAGAACCCACAACGACGATTGATGAAAGACGACTTAATAAACTGATCAAATCCAATATCATACAATTAATCTTTAATGCATACTAATAAAAAGAATAAAATGAATATATTAGTTAGCATAACAACGAGATGTATTGGGCGATCGCCGTTGCTCAGTCGTGGCTCAGCCATCAGTTCCATGACTTCTGGTCCCCGAGGCCCTGGGTTGGAATTCCTGCAGGGGCAAACATTTATGTGGTGAGCATGGTTAAGGTCCCGGATCTTGGATGTTTATTGTCATGGCATTGTGTGTGTACATGCCTTCCGCGACACAAAAAATCTAGTGCAAGTGTGTAAGAGTGATAAACAAATAAAGAAAATATATTTGAGGAGAGTATGGATGTGCAAAGTTCGATCTTTTTTCCCATTTCCTACAAGGTCCCAGGATAATAATGGAGCTACAACAACAATGGATACTACACCTTAAAGGGGTTATTATTGAGAGGCGTCGGATGCTCCATACCTCACAAACTAGGGCCTCAGAGACAGAGAGCGCGAGTTGCATTTTGTTTCCTATCCTCTTTCTCCAGAGCGCAAAAGAGATAGTGCTATTTAATATCCCGCTCTTCTAATTCACTCAGTGCGACCATTTTTATTCGTTTTCAAATATATGTTTATTAAACGTTCACTTTCAGTGTAAGTTAAACAACCCAGAAGCGACAAGAAAAGTAGATTATAATTACTGAAAAATCAGTCATCATTCGTTCTCAATCACCTTGCAAAACCTCATCTCAAAGTGATCCGTCAGAAGCTGGTTTTTCCTGTCTAATTTGAAGTATAACTTCAAACCACTATTGTCAACGTTTGCTGAGCCAAATCAGCTGTACAAACATACCGTCACAGAAACAAGGTTTTTCACACCTGTATGTAATTGATGTCAGTACTAACCGGTATTTTGCATAAATATTACCTATCCGCAATGAACTGGTTTCAACTCGGAAGTAGGAAATATAATAATCAGTCATTATTTATACGATGATCTTTACCGAAATTGCTTTAGATAAGTAGTCTAAAATAAGAATATGTAGATGACTCCAAAAATTTCAATTATTAGGATTATATCTATAAATATAATAACAACATTGCTTGTAGAAGAACTAGGCTACGTAATTTTTTAAATATAGTTTTTTTTTTTTAAATCGTGGGAGGCATGGACACACACAATCACAGCACGCAAACATCCAAGATCCGGGACAAACATCTACACTCATCGCACAAATGTTTGCCCCCGCCGGGATTCGAACCCAGGGTCCCGGAGACACAGAAGTCAAGTCACTACCCCTAACCACTGCGCCACGGCGACCGTCAATTGTAACCTATCTTATTAACACAACTCGCAAAATGAAATTACATCATATAAACGAATGTCTTTATTAAATAATGATACTATGATGTAAGGAATTAATTTAACATAATATATAAAAAGAAATAATAAAATTACAAATATTCTTGTAATACTCAAATTAAATTGTTTATGTCATAATATTAGTGTACATAACTGATTGAGATCCTAACTGAACTTGAATATAAAATACTGTACATATAATCAATACATACTGAAAGTAATTGAAAATAATGACCCCCAAGCTACTCTCCTGCATTTCAGTAAAAGCACTATATTTAGAGCCGTTTTTCTTCTTTAAATTGTAAATTTAAATAATTTATTTGACTGTCAATCAACAGTTACATTATCAACTTTTCCTTATATTTTCATGACTTAATGAATAACCATTTAAAGGCTAACATCTCATGCATTATTTAAACACTTAGGGCATAGCGGTGTCATTACAGAGGCTCGCAGGTGTTTACTGGCAGAAATGGCATGAGGAATTCTGATGCGTGTTGATTTAATATATTACAAATAATATGTACTTCACTGGTAACCTACAAGCTCAAAAATAAATTACTGATCACATTTTTAGACTTTTTAATTTCCTATATTCTGGTGTGATACACAATTCAATCGCATTTGTCGTTACCGCGGACATTTTTGATAGCCGAAAAATATTTTCTCACTTCTCAATTATCATATCAAATCAAATTTTCTTCAATAAGAATTAACCTTTATGAACTGATCTCATAAGGGGTATTTTTTTAAGTATATTAGACATGTAGGACGTTGAACAAAATAAGCTGAAAAGACTCAAAATTGTCTCGTAAGGAAATGGTCAAGGCTTTAAAAAATTCAAAACTCTCATTACTTCTTACTACGACTTCTGCATTATCCTGCATTGACCAGCGTCTCGTGAAAAAGGTCTTATCTTAGAAATGAGGTCGTAGGTATGTGAAATAGAACTTCTACCTTAATTTATTTTTTATTTTATTTTATTAACATTCACACAAGGTCTTCAGGTCCCAAGCTAGGCAGAGCCTGTATTATGGTAACCTGATGCCTGATATATAAACTTATAATATGCACACCCAGACACACAAATGTTTGACCTGTTCGGGAATCGAACCCGGGACCAGCGGCTCAGAAGGCAGAGTGCTACCAACTGCGCCAACAGGCCAGTCGCCTTTTGGCGCAAGGTTACACAGCAACATTACACAATTCTAGAATTTAAAATTAATAATAAATATTATTTTCTTTAAATTTTTAATTCTAGAATTTGTTTACCCACTATCTCATTTTATGGCAGTGATGATATATTCAAAAGTGGAATTTTGCAAGACTAAGGATGTTTACTGGCTCTTAAAGGTAGCTGCCTGAATATACTGTGTCTTTGGTAACCGTATTTTAAGGATGGTAGCTAGCCAGGCAGATACACCTTGCTACAATATTAATAAATAAATTAAATTAAATAAATTTTTAAAGAAAAAATAACCGTTGCTCGTGGGATTAGAACCCACGACCACATAATTCCAACCTGTCGCTTTGCCAACTAAGCGATTGTAGCACTCCATTAGCCATCCGAATTTATTGCTTCCTTGTTCACAATTGAAGGGTTGGTTTTCCTTTAAAAAAATTAACGTAAGTTCTGCCTAGCATGAAGTTAATGCAACGAATTAAGAAACTCAATTGAAATAACTTTAATGTGATAAGTGCTATGCCTGTTTATACTAATATTCAGCCAACTTCATCCTTTCATTATTATAACACAGTCCATGCTCTAATAAATTTAGTATCATATGAGTAGTTCCACAGATAAGTTATAAATAAACAAACCTTTTTTATTTTATTTTCTACGACAAGTCTATAGACGATAAACAAATTTAAAAGTCTTTTTTTATTTCGCACGAGATTCGAGGAAGGATAATCAAGGATTTTCTATTCAGAGAAATGAGATTATTCGAGAAAAAGATGTAGATATACTGAGTTTTGGATCTTTACAGATTAACCTTAAGATTACCACAACTAAAGATTTTTCAGAAAAGATCAGTCTAAATGTAGGTATCGATCAAATCATGCGAGCGATTCGCCGAATTTAAAGCAATATTTGCTATATTCTAGCCACACCGGGCAGTTGAATATCTTTTATGATTTGAATTAAACGTATATTTCTGCGCGAAAATATTAGAAGATACATCTGAAAGATTTTTATAAATTGTTGTTATAAAAACTCATAGTCTTTGCGGGTAGATAAATAAAATAAATAGCAGTAAAATCAATGAACGCTTCTTGTTTTGCACTATTGCGCACAACGACGTCACATACGACAAACTAAGTTTTTTTATTTTTATTTTTTATTTATTTACATTCACACAAGGACTTCAGGTTCCAAACTAGGCAGAGCCTGTACTATGGTAATGATGACGGATATATATATTTATATCCATATACACACCCAGACACAGGTCAAACATGTTCATGCACACAAATGTTTGACCTGTCCGGGAATCGAACCAGGGACCAGCGGCTCAGAAGGCAGAGTGCTACCAACTGCGCCAACCGGCCAGTCGCCAGTTATTTGTTTGCCAAAAGGTTAACAAAAGGAAAGGTTTTTAAGACAGTTTTTTTTCAGTACATGCAGAACGCTTGTCGAATCCTGTACTAGTTACTGTGAGCCGAGTACAGTCACGAGCTATCTCAAAGATCAGGTAAAGACTTTACTTTTCATTTCACGAATATGTTATTACAAATATTATACTTCTAAAAATTCTTCAAAAAAAATTAACTTTATGTGGCACGGTACAGATGATCAGATTTTCTGAGTTTTGAAGTACATAACAGTAGCAGTAAAACATAATTGTTACTGATTTAATATAATATGTAAACCGCAAAGCTTTGTATTGATCATCGTTTTTCGTAAGTTCAAATTACAATAGTAACACTGATGGTTAACAAGTTCATTCACCTAACTGTATGGTTTATCATATGAAAATGTAAAAATATATAAAAAAACAATCGTGGTTTATCGGACGTGCGCCGTCGTGGAGTCTACGGGCTCGCACCTTGACAGCTGATTGAGATACGCGGGTATCGCGGTTATCTGTGATGGTAGTACAAGTAAAACGTTTATAGCGGTGAAAGCATTTATTTAAAATTATACCTAAGATTTCTTGCATCGAGTTAGATTAATTTCTAGTGCCAGTCTGACCCAACTAGAAGCCGAGATTACATTCTAATTCAAATGCGTGTCCACATCGTTACAGACCATCATATATTGGGAATGGATGAAAATTAATATCCATAATATAAATTTCTTATTTATTAATATTAATAAAAATAATCAGTTTATAGCTTAGATCAAAATTGTGTTCCAAAACATGCACGTCCATTGGCTTTGTAAAACAATGGCTACAATTAGGTATATTGTTTACATGTTATATTATGTGAAGTAACAAAAAGAAAATATAAATAATTACTAAGCCCATTATTACCTTTAAAATATAAGTGAATCTCAAATTCAACAATTTAATTTTAAACCAAGATACAGTTGTATGGTACAGCTTAGTGTGGTCAAAAAGCATGTTTTAGTTAATTCCTGAACTTGAGCACTTCGTTAAATGCCAACAGAAACACTAGTAAAATAAGAAGGTTATGTAAAAGTCAAAACGATTAAACTTTATATAAATGTAGAAATTAGAAAATAGAAATAAGTAAACATAATAATGATGTACTTGTAAATTTGTAAGCTGTAATAAGGGTTCAAATATTTAAAAAGAAAAGAAAAAAACTTAACAATGTTTATATTTTTGCGTTAGTGAAATTATTATGTCACTTTTCTTTCAGCTTAAACAGAGATTTTTGGATATTGACTAGTTTATAAATATTGATGGTCTCATAGACCTACTATATAAATAGAAAATAGACTATCCTATCCGCTTCCGCCCATAACTAATCCCACTCATGCTATATTATCTGAGTAGATATCGTACAACGAACCCTCGCTCGGCATGAAGGACACCGGAGAAAGTGTCGAAACATAAATAATGGACATTAAATACTTATCATAATAATGGGCGAGATGATAACACACGTATGTTGCAGAAAGTCATCACAATGTCAAATAATTATCATTTGGTTACATATAATTATGAAATGTTTTAGGTTGTAGGCTCTGTCTTTTGTGAGGGCCGTTTTGGTTTCTACCACAGACTCGTACTTTTTTAAACATTACTAGCTGAAGCGGCGAAAGTTGTTCTACCATTTAGTAGGAGTAGGAGAGTGAAAAATAATTTACGACCTATAAGATTCTGAAGCGGTCGCGGACGCGGTCTATTACCGCAACTGCGTCCGCGAGAGCTCCCTACTTTCCTTGAAAAAGACCACCGAATGTATTTGATACTACTGTCGGTAGTACCCTCTGACGTACTACGGGAGTAATTCCCATGTTTTATACGTTCATAAAGTATCAAACTACATCAGTTGTAATAACAGAATTAAAAGGTGTTTTAACAAGGCCGTAAGCTGATTACATTTTTGAAGTAGACTCCGTAACAAGATGGATTTCAGTAAACGATGCGTTAAATCTACGCCAAGATTAAAGTAAATGACGTCATAAAGAGAAATTACCCTCTAAGAGCCCCCAAATATCCTTGTTAAGATGATGGAAGCACTTCGAGTGGAAATTGAAAGAAAAAAGTTTGATAAGATACCAGTAATATTACGTTACTTTTTACGTAATTAAGTGTAGTTTCCGTGGTCCGACTATTAAATCGAAACTTAAAACAAACGAACTGCAATTTAGTTAGTTCAAATTTGACACAGACAAATTATAGTTGATAGGAGCATTATGTGTATTAAGTTCTCTTGATGTTTCTGTAATGTGATTGTGTGTGTCCATGCTTCCCGCGACAAGATATCATAGTGTTGTATTGTGGATATTTTTGTGTTTCTTTATTTCATATGCCTTTGAACTTGTTAAAAATCTACACAACGAGCCAACGCTGAACGTCTCAACTTGGATGGGTGATCACCAGTTAGATTTTTAACTAAGCCCATTTATCCTTTTAAGGGCAGATAAGCCGCTGGTCTCCGTTGAGTATTTGCTCGCACTGGCCAGCGTAGTAGGTTATGATTTTTTTCTTCTATTAGAGGAAGCGCGTGTTCCAGCAGCAGGTATGTATTAAGTTGATTATGCTATTACATACATTTCATTAACATAAAAAGAAAATAACAATTCCGACAAAATGGGATCTCTCGCGTAGTCTTTTAGGTTGAAAAAGGTTACAAAATATAAACCCGAGGTAATCTGAAAATTCTTAAAAACAAAGTCCATTGCGTAAGCTCGTTAAAAATGACAATGTAGAAAAGGAAAATTACCAGAATTGTTAGTTAAAGGTTATCGAGAGAGCGCTGGGGGCCGTATTTTAGGCATTTTCAATTATGTAGAAGACTGGAGTTGCTTTTCGGGGTAGATTTTGTTATCAAAACACCCACGCGCTTGTGTGGGTTTTATTTCAGCGATTTAGTTGTCATCGAGCGTTTACCTACGAATTGTTAAACTATGACTTGAATTGCAATTAAAAAGTCCGCTGTAGAAGCGGAACCTTCGATAACTTATTTTAAAAATAATCAACTTCAATTAATTTTAATTCCGCATAAATTATTCAACACTTCCAATCCGAGATCATGATCCCATGGTCTCGGATTGACTGGATGATATTTGACATTCTTCTTTCGATCACTGAGGTCATGAGGTCGTTCGTAAAAATATTTGATTGAAAGGAATGAAATATTTATTGACATTAATTTACATATAAGTGATCTATAAGCTGCCAATAGCTAGTGGATTGCTCAAAAGTTATTGTAGTAGCTGCCGCATTGTAATTAGTTATTAGTATTTTATTTAAATAAAGGCATCGGCCCTTTCTAAAAAAAAAAAATAATTATAGAACATATCTAACAAATTCGCACACATTTTAAATACTAATAAATTGGTAATATAATTTATATGCTCCTTAATGTATGATAGTGATTTGTTTACGTAGGATCCGTTGACATCCGAACTAGTAATGAACTGAAAATTCAGATGCCAAAGTTCTCCGTTGTTTAGGAACTAGATATGTTATAGAACTAAAAGTATTTTTAGCAGTATAGTTGAAAGGTGACAATATCAGAAATCTACCTTCACAACTGGCGTAGTTTTTAAACTTTTTTCGCCTCTCGTCTGTTTCGAGGGACAACTATGCGGGCAGATTGGCCGCCGGATTTTTGTATCGTTTTAGCCACCTCACACTATTAAAACAGGCATTTGGGGGGCATGCAGGTCTTTTAAAGGCTATGTGGGTTCCGTTTTGTTGTTCGTGAGAAATATTTTATTGAAGTGCGCGTACTGCAGCAAAATCTCCCGTAGAGTACCTGCAGCGCTCGAGTAGCGAAATAAGCGATGCTTTTGAAACTAGAATAATTTAGCAACACTTTTTTTTATTTACTTGAAATAATTTACGCAAGAAGTGCACCTTTGTACTTGCAAAGGCACATTGAGGTGTCATAAAAAAGCAGACGACCTGGTTAGAGTGGCCCGCTTTTTACCTATAATTTTATTTTTCTCATGGCCAAGTCAAATCTAACCTTCATTAACATCTCACATTTATAAATAACAGCAATTGTTATAGGTATCCAATAAAGCAAAGAAATAGAGTTTAATACTTGTTAATAATGTTATTTTCTTCACATACATATTTCGATTATGCATAGAGATTACTCATTTAGATCTCCATTCTTTTTGCGGCGAAGCCCACAACCATGCATAATTTTTGTATTGAACTTGGTTCTCCTTTTTTACATTTATGTTTTGGTGGGATAAAGATTACTCCAATGCTATAACCCACTATCAGTTGGCAGCGTGCTCAGAATGCTAGCAGCATTGCCACGTTGAATTGCTATACTGATCCGTTGAGCCAAATATGTGCTAGCATTTTAGTCCCGAGTCGCATCGATCAATGTATATAAATGGATATAATGCATATAGATTATAGATGGAAGAGGCATCATATTATGTCCAACTATGGATTTCTTGAACGAAAGAAAGATTGAAACGAAAAGTTAGTTCACAGATTGAATCATTATTATTGAAAGTATTAATAATATTAGTAGAGTACTACAGATAATACAACCTACCTATGTATATAATATATCAGATATAGCTTAGTAAATTAATAAGTCAGAAACATATATAACTAATTAATTGAAAATCCAAGGCCGATACAGCGTTAGTGCGTACTTGTTTCCTATGGACTAGCAAACATACAGGCACACACACACAAACAGACAAGGCGGACAGACGATTTGATTAGATTGCCGAAGGAACTGGATACAGCTGGTTACAACCGGTCATTATAGATTACGCGGGATATTGATATATCGAAAGTGATCTCTCTACCAGTGAACCTATCTACACCTAAAGGTCTACTACATTAAAGTTGATCACGTAGCATGACACCTTCGAATAAAAAAGTGTGGGTTATTTACATTATTTAACTCAGCGAAATCTACGAGCGTTGCACGGACTGCCTAACTAAGTAATTGACGGAAACCGCAGGCCAGAACTAGTATGTCTATATATATACCATAATTATACGCTTCGCGGTTTCAAAATGCCAAATGGATTACGATTTTCTTGTTTTTTCCTAGTTTTTTTTTCTGTAACTGATATTTAAATACTGTTGGAATAAAAATCTATACCAAATAATCTACGTACATACTAAACTCCATATAAATAACGCACCAACCTAGAATAGTACTCCTCCATCTCTTCCCGCGGGTGCCGTAAGAGTCGGCTAAGGGATCACGTACCAGAAGGTGGGCAGCAGCGCCTTCTGAGAATTGAAAATTATACTGCGCTCGCCAACCCGCCTGCCAAGCGTGGCGAGTATTGGCAAATACCCCCCTATATGGGGGAGGCATATGTCCAGCAGTGGACATCCCATGGCTGAGAGAAGAAGAAGAATATAGCAAGACTAACTGCTCCCTGCGGTTTTACCCGCGTTGACAACGATTTTCCCGCTACCTCAATTATCTCACGGGAACTATACTTCTCCGGGATTAAAAGTAGCCTTAAGCTATCTTCATTTTAAATTTCATGAAGTGAATGGAAATGAAATACCTTTACTCAAAAATTTGGGTTATACATGGTGTTATAAAATAGGTCTGTCCTGCCAAATCTGTCTTTACAGACGTATGAATCGGTATAAACCACATATCATACCCTCATAAATATAAAATAGTTTTAATAATGAGCACAGACTTTTTGACGGTCGTCGTGGTGATCAGCGACACTGACTTTGGAACCGGGATCCCCAAGTTCAAATCCCGGCCGGGGCAAACATTTCTGTGATGAGCAAAGATGTTTGTTTTCGGGTCTTGGTTGTTTGTGTATTGTGATTGTGTGTGTCTATGCCTCCCGCGACACAAGGTATCCTAATGCGGGGGTGTGAGTGTGTGAAAAAAGAAAAAAAATACGTTCAGCCATTTCAGCGTGAAGAAGTAACAAACATATAAACGACAGAAAACTTTCGCCTTCATTATGTTAGTGTGATGTTAGTGGGATAGTGGGGTATAATTGGCAACAGGCAATGGCACTGTCAGAAAAAAAAAAATCTTATTCAAGCAAACAGTCTTCAAAAGAAAAATATTCCCACAAACTGTACGACTTTAAACTACAATGTTCAAATACGAAGTTCCAACAACTTGGTATTTTAATAAAGCCCTCTTCAAGTTGGATCGGGCGGGTCAAGTTGGATCCAAGTGGGGCCTAAGTGAGAGATGAAGTTAGCTAAGTTTAAGTTAGACTCCGACTAGTAAGGAGCTGGTTGAGGTAAGAGGTTAATCAAGTAATGGAAATAAGGCTTAATGGTTTGGGAATCAATAGAAGCGCTCTTTGCGAAGCAAACCTTTGCGAGCTTAATCGATCGACTGGGACAACGCACCTTACAGTCACGATTTAGATTGGTAATCGGTAGTGACATTTTTAATTGAGCGTTCCCGGATGGCACGTGGGCACTTTACGTTTGCGTCTCTGGGGGCCTTGACAAGATGCATCGCTTCTCTGTGAAACCGCTAACAATGAATGTTCGTTCTCGTTGATCATGTAATATGTCAAATTGAAGTGTCAATGTCATATATTATTTTATGTTTTCTCTCAGCGTTAACGCTTGTAGAATGCTACTTTGTCTAGAGCTACTGGTGCGTCGGTTTATTATGTCGGTAGATATATTGGCGGACTTTATCGTCATCATCATCATCTCAGCCATAGGACGTCCACAGCTGGACATATCCCTCTCCCATATAAGGGGGATTTGCCAATACTCGCCACGCTTGGCAGGCGGATTTGCTAGCGCAGTATGATTTCTGAACTATGAGAAGGCACTGCTTCTCATCCACCTTCTGGTGCATGATCCCTTAGCCGACTCTTAAGGCTCCCGCGGGAATAAATAAAGGAGTACTATAATTATTCTAGGCCGGTACCACCACGGCCATTTCTTTTTTGCGGACTTAAAACTTTAAAATTAAGCTTAATAAATAGCATATCATAGCAAACGTGCTCACATCTGGATACAGGCCTTGCTCTCAGACAGGATTGTTGACCATAATCTACAACGTTAGCCAATGTGGATTGCAGGATAGCCAGTCCAACATCATTTTTCAGACCACCAAAAGGCCTAATGAGATGACGAAATGCCTTTTGTACTAAGAAAAATACGAGACAGATGACTTTATCCTGCCTCCTGAAGCTTAATGGAAATGCCACTAGCGCTCACCCATCCCAGGTTAACACTGAGGAGTACGTTGCTTAACGCAGTTTTTAAAAAATATTCTTTAAAGATCTAGCGGTTGACTGAGCTAACAGCGGTCTGATGGTCAGTGACGATGTGGACGAGGATGTAATCCAGACCTAGAATGTTTACTGGCTCTCAAGGGCCTGTCTGAAAACACTATGTGGTTGGTGACAGTTTTTCTAACTTAAAGGTGCTAGCTAGATAGGCAGGTACTCGAAGGACTCTCAGGTGTTTCATAACGGTGTTACCTTCTCTGGACGCTCAAGCCGGTGGTAAGAATCGAACCAACGTCAGTTTGACAGGCGACGCTCCCAACACTGAGATTCCATCGCTTTGCAATTGAATGCTTATGATCGCATAGGTAAACTCCGGTATGATCGTTTTGTTATTTTGTCCCAGCAGTGGGATTGAAATGTGCCAATCATGCTATGGTGTGGGAATTATCTACTAATTAACACCAGCGAGTCTTCCTAGATTTAAAAATTGCAGTACAAAATAGGTATTGAAAATTGGTAAAAGAGAAAATAATATTTTACTCCAGTATTAGCTTAATAAATATGATAGTACAACAATACAACTAATAACAAGCTACACTTTACTCTCCGAGTCATAACTTGAGGCGGGAATAAGGCGGGAATTGTACGCGTTCACAGAAACAATAATAAAAATAATAAATCCCTCTCAAAGACGACTGACAGACGCGAAACTATTCGCCGACGGTATTGGGGTGGCCAAGTTAAGACGGAATTTTGGGATATCTTAGATTTAGTCAACAATTGCAAATAATTTTATTCAGTATGATTCCAAATTATAGCAGATTACCAAAAAGGGGAACGTTCCAGTTCAGTTGTATATTTGTCTTTTTTATGTTTGATAACTTAAATCCCCAACATTAAAAAAATATTAAAGATTTTTCTTGTTCAAAAGATTTAAGAAGTTTTCTTACTTTGATTGTTTTAATTATCCTTGCTTTCAATGTCATATTGAAAATGTACTACAAAAAAGTAGAGCGGTAAGCCTGTTAATTTGGTTTTACTACTTCATTAAATGGTTACCAACGCTTACATTTTAATAATGAGAATATAATGAGAAACCAAAACATAACGAAAATCAAAAGATACGGAAAACAAAAATATATTACTGTAATAAAATGAGTGTAAGTAAGTAACACAACATTTACAATAGTTTTCGCATTTTCTGCATTATCGCAGTTTTCTGCATTATCGCTGTAGAAAACATTATAGTTAATAATGAGAAAGCTCTCTTTTTACCGATGCTGTCAATATGTACAAATGCTGTTTGTTTTTCAACTATTTTTTTGTTTTTGAATATATAATTATTTAGTTTTATTGCGCCATGAAAGCGAAATAAAACCCTTCATTTAAACCATATTTACAGAATTAACAGTGTGTAATAATGACAAAGATTAATTAGAATGATGATGATGATAATGAATATTTAGCATTATAGAAATTAGTTCTTCGACGATCATCATTACTACTTTATTTTATTTTTATTTTATTTTCTTCTTCTTACTTCAGTCATTGAAGAGGAATCTGAATCCTTCTAATCAGTACTTGCGAAAGTTTGAGTAGAGATTCAATGGTCTAGCAGTGGGCATCCCGAAACTATAATGAACAAGAAGTTTGATGACTGATATTTCATTCCGTGATTTACATGAGTTCTATAGATACAATATAAAGGAGGTTCAAGAAGTGCTTTGTTTGTGGAAGGGAGAAAACAGAAAAAGACTAAAAGTTTGCTTAAGTAGAAGTTAGACATTGACATAAACACTGTTATTTTAATAAAGCACTGATGTATTTCCGGAAAGTATTACAAAATATTATTAAAGGATAATAGTTTATTCTTTTGCAATAATCTCTGAACCAAAACACATTCACTAACAAAATAAAATAGTGTACCTAATGATGAAATAAAATGTTGTTCTTAATTTATTTTAGTAGCAAAATTTCTTATGTTTCGTGACATTTTTTCAAACTTGAGGATGTAGCTAGCTGGTGACTGGGAAGTATACCGTACCACCATGCCATGGTGTTATGAAATACTAAGTATCCTAAGTAAAAATGTGTTTATTTCCTACTTCGGAATTGAGTTCTTGGTAACTTTTCCTTTCGAACTTCAAAAAACTAAAACTATATATTTTTTTATGAAACTATTGTCACCCTCCTAAATCCTGTCACAGCCAGCATCTCAGTGCGAATCCAAGGAAAATGGGAGAAAATTTTGTTTTACATGAGAAAATGGAAAATATTCTTTTCTGGAACACAACACGGAACAAAAAGCTGAACAATTGAACTTCTCGCTTGTTGGTGCATGACAGGCTTCCAGTGTAGGTTCGACTCATGTCATGTCAGTTTACGTAATTCGGGCGACGACAGTACGAAATTACTAGCTATATGCGACGTTGCATTTCAAAATGAAGTTTAGAGAGGTACAAAACGCAGTAGGTATACATCATAAGTATAAAAGAAAGAAAAAAAACAATTAGTTTTTCGTCGTAGTTTATTATTATTAGTTTGTAAAATAACTGTGCCAATAGTACATTTTAAAGGTAAGGTTTACACATATGCATTATGTAGCACAATTGTAATTGGTTTGTCACAGTTAAAATGAATATGTAACTTAATTAATTATTTTGTGCCGACTAAAACTACCCGCAATTAGTTAAAATGAAACTTGTTAAAGTAAAAAGTCGTGAATGTGTTTTAAAATGTAGTTTTAATTTTCTAATGAAGAATATAGACAATGGCAATAATTTTGAAGTTCAATTAAATAGACTACTACAGTTTTAAAAAACCTACAGTCCTAATAATCTTATACGATAAAGCCCAAACTGGTACAACACTGCTGTGACTTTTGTGAAGGAGCTCAATTTCGCTGTTGTCACGGCGGCGTATGGATAATCAAATGAACTCTCTATTACAGATTCATCAGTAACGCAAAGGAAGACGCCGCGAAGTAGAGTTCTACGCTCTTGTCGCCGCCCGGACCTGAACCACTGAAGATGTCGACCGCAGTGATCGACGAAACGTCTGGAACACAAGTTTAATTTAGACCACGGCCAAACAGCCCGGAAGCAATACATACAACATGTATTTATCATGTACAATATATGTAAATGTCTCAAATTTTTTTAAGAAAACGAATAAGTATTTTTTTAAGAATAATATTAAGTATTCCATTTCTCCTTCTCGAACGTACCACAAAGCATCTGATACGTGTCTTAGCCGTTAAATAAATGTAATACCGGTCGGACGTTCTAATTTAGACCGAGACACCACATTCGCACGGACCTCTTCCTGTTCTAAACCGGATCTTCACAGCCGTGCGGTTTTAGAGCTTCTTTTTAAAGCAAAAATACCGGTTCTAGTATTTCTTGTTGTCCTGCATATACTCTAAAAAGTATACTTAAGCAAGACATAAACGTTGTACCTTTCTCCGCTGAGCATTGTTAATCAATGATACAATGGTGATAATTGATTGATCTACTGAAACTAACTAAAATAATTTGAAATCTGTAAGCTTTGAAAATAAATATAACTCTATAAGATGTTATGATTAGTTACATTACTTATAAGTACCCGCAATTTAATAAATACATTTTTTTCTGCACGAAAGAAACGAGTAGTCAGTTTGTTTTTTTCTCTAATTTATCGATTCATAAGAAAAAGTAAGTAACAATAAGTTTTTGCAATTTTAGTACCTAGAATGCAGCACGATGGTCTAAAATTGCACCGTTGTTCTCGCAATGTATTAGCCCATTTTGCATCCGCATGCAGATTCGATCCAGCGCGATAATATTTCAGCTTTATCTCGAATGTGTAACGAGAATTCCGGAACGGCGCACAGAGCGAGCAGACAATGGAAACGGTCCCGAATGTAAAACACTGTGACACTAACTGAAATAGCTTCATTCGTTTACAATTTGTTTATTGTTACCGGTTTTACAAAGAAAATTATACAAGAGCACACGATTAGTCTGCATATAATGTTATTATATATCAGCTCTGTCCACCTTTTACCTACCTATATATTAGTATCATCATATTCTCAGCCATAGCACGTCCACTACTGGATATGTCCAGCCTCCCCCATTGATTTCCTCAAGGACCAGAGCGAAGTGGCCCGCATCCATCGCTACCTGCAATCTTAGCCAGGTTGTCTGTCCACCTTGTCCATTCTATGCTACGCTTCGCCAGTCTATGGGACTCATTCGAAAACCTTTCGATCCCAAAGGCTATCAGTTCTTCGAGCTATGTGCCATGCCCACTGCCACTTGAACTTGCTAATCTTAATCTTGCTGGGCTATGTCGATGGCTTATTCTACGGATCTCCTCATCTATAAACAATTATCTGTGTATAAGTATAAAATAAGTGATACCATATATTTTTTGGAACAAAAAGTAGCTAATGTATTTTTCTAGTCTATAAAATATTTGCCAAATTTTATATAGATTCATTCAGCTGCTCTGTTCTTCTCCATCCTTACAAACGCGTGCGTTTATAATATTAATAGGAAATACCTCTCGCTTTCATAAACATTTAAAAGGAAAAATCAGTGTGGGATTTGAACCTACAACTACGGAATACCGTCCTGTTGCTTTACCATATAAGCTATAGTAGCACTCCACTAGACATCCAAATGTATTCCTTCATTGTTACTAACATCCTACGGGATGTTTTTCTTTGTAACTAACAACGATGGAATAAATTCGGACGGCTATATCATTCTATAGTATTCTATCGTATTCTATAGTCGTGGGTTCAAATACAACAAACGGCCAATTTTTTTGTGTTAATACAATGAATCATAAAATTCTTGCTTACCCTAAAGTAATGAGAATCAAAGCAAATTTAACAGCTTGTAACAATTGTAATAATTGCAAGAATAGCTCTTATATTTTTACTATAGGGCACATACTCTATAAATTATTCCTACTCACCACACCCTATACTATACGCAAATCTCTATGTAGAGGAAGGCATGTTTATGTCGTAGAACGCGCAAAAACTGCACTCGCCTCGCCTCTTTAACATAATAATAGATTGTGTCTAGAATGTTTATTGGGAAGGAATTTATTACAAATAGAATGTTTATTGCAAAGACTTGATGGCGGGAAGCAGATATTCCAAGATTTTTGTAAAAATAGTAAACAAGAATAAAACATAACATTTTGGGCAGTAAGTAAATATAATTATTGTGTGACAGGTACTGCAATATTTATAACTTTAATTTGCTGTACCTATTCTAGTCATTCTAGGTTTAGCGTGATAACATCTTCGACTACATCGTCACTGACCATCAAGTGAGATAGTGGTCAAACTATCGAACTATCAAACTGTAGATCTATACAGTAACTATAGAAAAAAGAAAAAAACACACATATAATTTTCAAAAAACGTAATTGAAATTATTCAAATCTTTACCAAATTTAAACAGACAGGAGAAGCACCAGCTCTCATATAAAAGAATGTTCAAAATGGGTTCACCTAAAAAACAGTCATTTAGAAAACCTCCTTCTTTTTACAGTCGGTTAAAAAGTGCTTTTCTGTGAAAAATAATCAACGACTATACCTATAACTTACACAGAAATCTGGACACCAATAACCTTGTTTCTGTTATTTCTAACACTATGATTTAAGACAAAATTCCAAACGAAGCGAAATAAGGATGTAAAAAATAATGAGAAAACAACACTTCATCATAAAATCTAGACACAAAACATTTATGACATTATTTCGAGTGAGCACTGGTCTTATTACTTTAAAATATTGCTAATTCCGCACAAAGTTGAGACGAAGGAATTTAATCTTTCCACCCGAGTATTTTGAAGTCAACAAATCTGCATAATACAAATTTGCATTTTGACGGAAACTCCCCGAAGCGGGATCAACATTATACTGCGAGTAATAAAGCACAAACTTCTTTGCAAGTTAATTTGCACCAGTGATATCTTGTTGAAGTATTTGTTTAAAAAAATACGTGATGGCACTTTTTGGGTACTTATATATTTAAAGGCACTTTCTGGGCTCTTCGTTAAAAAGATCGTAAAATACGGTTTTCATCCCACTTCTGATGACGAGTGTTGTAAGGCACAGTGCACACCTGTGTGCCTACAGTCCAACCGCCGTGGGAATAAGTTTGTTAACATGTTTGTTCGACGTTCACGTCGGGAGGCAGGGCGTGACATGTAGTATATAAAAATTTGATTTCATTTTATTTCCATTTCATTTCATTTATTTTCGTTTCATTTTAATTATTTTCGTTCCATTTCTATTTATTTATTTAGATAACAGGGTATCTTAATCAAAAATTACATAATATATTATGTAATTTTGATTAAGATACCCTGTTACCTAGGTAGGAAACAGGGAACCCCTCCGAGGACCGGTAGGTAGACCTACCATTCCTCGGAGGGGTAGACTACTCTGTTTGCATTTCCACGCATCTACAATCCATGTTTGCATTTCTACCATAGTTTGTGCTTTCTTCACAAACATGCTACACCGCCTCCCCCTTGTGATATTTCGTCATTTTCACCAAAGCCCCTCCCCTCTTTCGATCCTCACGTGATTAATGGATGGCCCCTAACCTAATCGATTCGGTTCAATATTGTTCACATTTTATATTTAGAAGTTTTTTAATTGTCACATATTATTATTTCGTAAATGTAATGATAAAAAAATATTCTTATCCATACTTCATGTCTATCATTAACACATCCGTGATTTAGCGTGAAAGTTTAACAAACATACAAATGACAAAATGATCGATACATTTTCGCCTTTATAATATTAGTGTGATTAGTGAGAGAGAGGGCGACGCGTTTTTCCTTTTGTTGAAAATTAAAATAGATTGCAAACATACTAATATGATTTCATTTGAACTTTATAACTGGTTTTCAGCTTTAAGTACAAACTGTTATCAGCTATGTGCGTTGCAAACGAGCTTGTAGCTTATATGGACGAAAAAGCTTATTCTAGGCTTAACTGATAACCCTTCACACATATTGTTTAGTCTACGTGATAGCCTCTCATCTATAACTACGGTATATTACAACGCAGTTATCTAAATTGTTATTGGAATGTTACTTATAGATTAAATTGGCAATGAAAAAATATTTATAATTTATAATATAAACTAGCTTCGCCCCGCGATTTCAACCACGTGGTGACTGGTGATGAAAAACGGTGGTAATGATGTTGAACGAAAAGTAGTCTATATGTTATTCAAATGTGTCAGTTATCTCCATCAGTTATATCGTTATTGAAGCAAGCTAAAAAGCCCGGCCAAGTGCGAGTCGGACTTGCACACCGAGGGTTCCGTACAAAAGAAAGGTAGTAAGTGGTAGTAAGTTAAAGTTAGTAAGTAAGTTAAAGTTGGTAGTAAGTTTAAAATTATTAAAAATATGATTATTATGTGATGTATGATCTATTGACGTTATGTGATGATGTGTGCTATAAGACGTTGCTTCGTACCAAATTTCAAGATTCTGAGTGTACGGGAAGTACCCTGTAGGTTTTGATCCTCTTGGGAGTATCGAAAAATTGCAGCATAAATAGCTGTATCTTTTGATTGCGTTGGCTTAGAAATTTGGTTTTTTCACAGCTCCAAGGGACAAATAGATCTGAGTATTTGATATTAATTTCAGCTTGATACCTCAGCGCGTTCCTGAGAAAGAGGGTCTTGACAGACCGACAGACGGACAACAAAGTGATCCTATAAGGGTTCCGTTTTTTTCCTTTTCAGGTTCCGAACCCTAAAAAGACAGAAACAAACCCATATTCACATTTATAATATTAAGTAAGGATATTTAGAGCAAAATTATTAAAAAGGGTAATTTTGGTTAACAACTACATTTAACAAATGACTAACAATTGAACTAAAGTAGGTATTCCATAAAGTATTTAATTGGTACTATAATTATAGTCGAATAACAAGTTTGAGATGATTAATTTGCTACATTATTATTAGGTACCTTGTAGAAAAATGATAGATTTGACATATTTAATTCCACTGTTTTATCATACTTCCAGTACAGCTAGACGTCCAAATTGCAGCTTCGAAGCGAAGCCTACGATAGCATTATGTAATTTTTTTAAACCATCAATTAAACCCGAAATACGTTACCATTTCACCATAGGTAATTTCAGCAATTAATTTTGTGCTGAATAAAAAGCGGAGCTGAAATGTGGTCAAAGTCACACGAGATATGGAGATGGAAAGGGAATAAGGGAAAAAAGGATATACCATAAAATACGCTGAGCAGGATAAGGGGCGCGTCGCGGGAAGAGTCTGGGTGCGGACTAGACTACTTCATAATAATTCAAGCTACTTACGAGAGATGGCGTTAAAACATATCTGGATATGAAAAAAAAGAACCTTAAAAAACTCTTCGAAATGTGCTATACCTTTTTTATGCCAAACCGTAAACTGAAGTCGTGAGAGCATGCAGAATGTGAATCTTACATGCAGTTGAATATGTTCAAAAAAAGATTATACCATTTGTATTATGTACAAGTACCTTTTGACCCCTGAAAATGCGTTCAGTTTTTACGAGGTGAGTTAATCAAGCGGGTCAGATAGAAACGTTTTAACGTTTTTAATTAAATTAAATATTATTACAGGAACGCTTAAGATACCGACAGTTTTATTAGGGTAGTTTACTGCTGAAAACACGCAATGGAAGTGCTATGAAAAGCGTTCATTTTGCGATGAGTAGGTACAATGCTCACTAAAATGATATGGTTTTGGTTAATTGTAGTTGATGTTTACTATTTGTGTAATTAATGGGTACTATGCTACAATAATAGGCAACCTCCTAGCTATTGCTAGCCTTCAGAAAGGTTAAATATTCTAACTTTCATTTGAAATAGATTACTCATAATACTATGTACTGAAAATACTATTTACTATGTACTACTATCTATGTAATGAAGTTCACTACAGTTATACTTAATTAAGTAAATACATTTTGCTGACAATGAAACAAGTAGGAAAGAAAAAAAAAGTGCGCTCTTCTCTGATTGGTCAGCGAGTTGACATTAGCTTTGTCAGGCACGTTCTTCACATACTCTACACCGTAGAAAGAGTATCTAAGCTCTGCTATGTATATGCTTATCATATTTTAATAAAAATGCATTTTAATTATATTGCCTCTTGCTGTATGTATAAGATTTGATCAATTAAAATAATTATTAATTACTAGCTGCACCCTACGGCTTTATCCTCGTGGTGATTGATGATGATGATGACGATGAAAAGTAGCCTATGTGTTATTCCGGCACCTGAAGTATCTACATACCAAATTTCATCTAAATCCGTTCAGCCGTTTGAACGTGATTGAGTAACAAACATTCATCCATCCATCCATCAAAACTTTCGCATCTATAATATTACTAGCTGCGCCCCGTGGTTTTACCCGCGGCCGGATGAAAAACGGTGATGCTGGTGATAATTAAAATATGTATATGTGCTAATCCAGGGTATAAGTTATCTCCATCCTAAATTTCATCTAAATCCATCCGGCCGTTCTGGCGTGATTGAGTAACAAACATCCATCCATCCATCCATCCAAACTTTCATATTTATAATATTAGTGAGAATAAAGCTGAGCATACAGTTAGTATATTTATTCAATAGTATTAAAGATAACAATAAATAACCAAACGGATATACAAACGTCACATCACGTTTCAGAACGTGATTTTTGTGTATAATTTTTTTATCAGAAGCGCTCGAATTTATAAACTTACTAAGATTTTTTTACATACTTGTGAATAAAATACCTTTTTCCCCGCCGAAATCGATATACATATATAAATAGCGATTCATAGCTAGTGTGGTGAAAAATATATTTTCTTTATGAGGAAAGCACAGTGGTAGCAATAATTATTATAACATTAAATTTAACTATCATGCTCCTCACCACTACCATGAACTAAAGATTTCTTGGAACCCTTTAACTACAATGTACAATGGACACTATTGTGCATGTATAGTTGCAACTTACAAAAACCTATCAAATGTCTCAATATGTTTACGAACTGGCACTCTCTATAGAAGCTCTTTGTAGAACAAAATGTTTGAAGCGATGAGTTCAGCGGTGGGAACGTCGGCTGTACTTTCGAGTACCTGCTAGCTATCACACTCAAGTTTGAAAAACTGTAAACTATCACCAAACACATAGTGTGTTCAAGTAGCAGTATTTGAGAGCCAGTAAGTATTTTAGGTATTGCGTGATAATATCATCGACCACATCGTCACTGAACATCAAGTGAGATAGTGGTCAAATGATACATCTATACAGTATAACAAAATAAATAAATTATAATGTACTCTATTGAATTAAGGTAGGTATTACTGTTTGATAACAGTTGGGACTTATATATTTCTCGGTACTTGAAAAAGAACGTAGTTCATCTTTACGATGTAGCCTAGGGTTGTCAATGTGCAAATGTGTTTTCTCTATAAGTTGTATCCCAATAGATGGTATTCCAATTTAGCCTTGACAAGCTGACTCACAACAAATGACAACGAAAGGCGATGTTTTGTCCACTCTCGATGTCTGAGGTTCTTGTGTACTATACAAACCAACATTTGCAAAGACAAAGATTAATAGAATCTAACTTTTGTTTGAGTGTATCCAAGATGCACTTATGAACGTCAGCAATTCATAATATTTAACACCTCATTTTTTTTTTAAAATATATCTAGCATTTGACTATTTTCTCACTTGAGGGTCAGTTATGTATTCTAAAACAGAGGTTATAATTGTAAATAAGTATGCCTTGTTTAGATGTAAGTTTCCTACAAAATATGATTAAGAATTAACATATTATTATATTCATGTATAATGATTTCAATGAAAAATATAATTCTAGTATGGTTAGGCAAATGACATGAGCGGCGTGCGACACTGCAGCGGGTCGCAAAGTATCTTTGAGTAAATTGGCCGCTTTTAACCTAATTATTTGTTCTTTTTGCGAAGATAATTATAGTCGTCATAGTTAAGATCAAAAGCAAACTTATGTGAAAATAGACCTAAAAAGCGCAGGACAATAACGGTCACACGAAAAAGTTTTTAGAGACTTTGCGACGCATTAGTGAAAGTTAATTTTATAAGACATTAATGTCATTAATGATTAATCATGTGCTAACATTAACTATCAGTATTGTTTCTGACTGTCATCATTGTTTTAACAATTTATAAACACACATTCAATTGTTTTTTTTTGTATTCTTACAGTCGCAAATTTTAACACGAAACATGTTTTGCTTGGTCCAGTGTAGTGGACAAGGACCAGAATGAATACGTTTTACTTTTTAAAAACATTCTCCTTCGGACCTTCGAATGGAGCTCTCATAAACATTGTTCCCTAAAGGTAACGTTATTTGTATTTAAAGGATCCCTATAGAAACAGGGGCTACTACTGGAAACAAAAAAAAAACGCAGGGTATCTGAATAAATATACAACGCAACATAATTATGGAAAAGGTTGATTCAATTTTACCTGTTTCAAAAATATATTCCTAAAAATTAAATATCTGTTAGAAAATGATATTATTAACTATTAAGTATATTAAACCGCTAACGTAGCTTTGAAACAGTTAAAAGGTAGGTACAGGATTTGAAACGATGATAGCTCAGCGGTGGGACAATCTGCTGTCAAACTGACGGAAGCTGGTTCCATCCCCACAAATGGCTTGAGCGTCCGGTGACAGCAATTAAGTTCAAAGCGTTATCAAATTCCCGGCATGGTGGTAAGGTTTTTTTGAGTACCCGCCTGGCTAGCTACCACCCTCAAGTTTGGTAAATTTTTACCAAGACACATAGTGTGTTCAGGCAGCAGTTCGTGAGAGCCAGGTTGCATTCTAGGTCTAGCGTGATAACATCTTCGACCACATCGTCACTGACCATCAGGTGAGATAGTGGTCAAACGCTAGTTACGGTATAAAAAAATAATTCTTATTAACATTATAAACACGATATACGAATATGTTTCTTTAACTGTAAAAGTACTGTACAATAAGTCCTAGTCTATGCGATTATATCTGTCTATAGGCAGAGGTTTCCACTGAACATCCTGTGAGCCTTTTGCTTGTTCCGTCACCTTATCTCATATCATAAATTATCTAATATTTTCGACTGATCCTCGGATCAAATTACAAATTTGCAAGCAAAACCCATAATTTTCATTCAGGCGAAAATCTCAGGTAATTTGGTTGGTGCAAGACGACCTGAGGCTGCTGTGTAAAACTTTTTTTAAGAAGTAATTATCGTAACTATTGTCTACAACAAAATCTTACAATATTCTGTTGCCAACTCCTTACACATATTATTGTGTATTATACAATAACATAGGAAGATTATATTTTTCAATCGAGAACAAATTATAGCAACCCTCTGACCCAACCCTTTCAAAGGACTCGATGAATAAGTAAGAAGTGTCAATCGAGCCATCCCTTCGTCCGGCACACTTTTACATCAACGAAGTATTGGAAGTATTGGTTACTTTTGTGTGATAATAACTTCGTGCAGGCCTACACAAAAAAAAGGTCAGACGAAAGTTGGAGAGAGAAATTTCAGACTGAGTAAATGACTTTAGTTGAAAGTTATTCCAAGTGTGCCTTCTTTTTAGAATTAATATCATTATATTCTTCGAGAAGTAATTATTATATCTTGGTTGCTAGGAGGCGGGATGTATGAGATCATTGCTCCACCTCGGCCAAGTCAACATAATTTTGAATATGTACTGTGGTGACTAACCTTTCATATAATCGAGTACTGTAATAAATCCATTCCAAAAACTATTTCAAAATATGTCTCCGAGTTTCTTACAGTTTCTATTTTGTTAAGTTAGTAAGTTTGAGTTGATCCTGGTTAAAGAATCTGTATATATGAAAACTAGAAATTATCTAAGCTTATGAACGAAACCGGCAAACACTCGTGTTTTTTATGTATCGGATTAATGCCGAAGACGGGACGTTTGAACGTGTAAGACGTCCTTTTTCATCAATACGATACGATAAAAAACGCGAGTGTAGACGGTAGCTTTTTTGTTTTTATAAATAGGTGTCAAACAAGCAGAAAAACTTGAAAAAAAGCAACTGTCTACTATAGTAAAAAAGTAGTAGTTTTCTTAATAAACAATTAAAAAACGACCTGCTTTCTCATAATGTGAGTTTTGAAACTTTAATTACGAAATGTGTTTATGTTTTATTGATGTTAAATAACGTACTACTTACTTACTTACTTACGTTGCTACTAGTCTCAAGTTTGAAAAACTGTCAGTAGTGTGTTCAAACAGCTTTAAGAGCTAGTAAATATTCTAGGTTTCGTGTGATTCTATCTTTCATTAGATCTTCACCGACCATCAAGTGAGATAATGATCAAACATCTATAAATAAACAAAAACTAAAAATCGTGCAAAATTGATAATAGCGGTAAAACTGTTGTTACGTAATACTAACGTATGGAAAAAAACAATGTCTTCATTAAAAAGCAGAACTATAACAAAATGTTACCAGAATTTATTGTTCTCTGTGATTGCCAAAGCTTTCCATAACGACTATGGGTAATCACTAATCAGTCTATTTGAGAACTTGGTGTCCAGCAGTTACACGATATACATACAAAATGATGATGATAATGATGATATCTGCCAACAAAATGAGCTATTTTCCCTACACGTATATTTTTTCAATTTTCATTAACCGTTGATAGCGCAATTTTCCATCATTCATGAAATTAACTCCATTTGTTATTGGTTCGGTAATATGAAAATAGCTATTAGTTAAACGATCGATTTTTATCTATATTATATTGAATTCCGATAAAATCTGAGTTATTATTTTTATAACTATACGTAGTTTTTTATGTCATAATATTGTTCCATAATTCGTGATTGAGTAAATATAAGTTATATAGGCAGATTGGTTATGCTTAATGAAGTTACTGTGTTAAGAATAAAATGTAAATCCTACTTACTGCGCCAATAAAATGAAATTCGGTCTCGTTATTTATGATAATGACATTTAAAAAGAATTACTAATAAATATAACCGGTTATGCATTCATACATGAAAAATATCATAACTTGTATCTTCTTTTACTTCCACTAGCAACTAATTAACATAAACAGTAATTACCGATATTCACAAAGATTACAGCCATATGGCGTATATTTTACGTACGGTAGTTTAAGTACCAAAGAAACTTCTTAAGAAGGTACCTGTCTAATAATTACTAATAAACCACTGTAGGATGGCAATTTTTCCCAAAATGCGGGCGACCCTAGCATGTTCATTGGATTGCGTAATGGTCACTTCAGGAACAATATGTAGGCCAATTAGTCTATGTCTATGCCTACTACCTTAAGTTTTATAGTTGATGTTATTAACTTAATTGTACTTGTGACCTTTGTATTCGTATTTGTATATATTTTGTATTCGTATCGTAATGACCTAACACTTTCTATATTTCTATATATTATGTCTCCTTTTTTCTATTATCACTGATTTTCAATATTAGTTTCATTGTCATACATATTTATTTAAAAACTGTCATTCATCGTGTGAATTAGTGATCAACTTTGAGTATCCAGCCTAGATCAAACGCCAGATCTATACAGTATATACAAAATATACTTAATATATATTTTCATATATTACTTGATGCATACATGTTATCTCAAATTAAATAAATTTTGCTATACGAGGACATAAATAAAGGGAACCTTAATAAACGCTAGTGCGTCTATTGTGACAGTCGCAGTGGCTTAGTGGTCAGTTACATGACTTCTGGTCCTCGGGACACTGGGTTCGAATCACAGCAAGAACATATACATATGTGTATGTATAACCGTAGATGTTTGTTCCATGTCTTGGATGTTTGTGGGATTTCATTGTGTGCGTCCATGTCTTCTGCGAAGCAAGGAATCCCAGTGCAGGGGTGTGAAGTGTGATTAAAAATAGAAAAAAATATATTTAAAAGGAATGGAAGGATGCTGACTGTATAATACAATCGTAATAGAAATCAAATTGAGTAATGCTGTTCAAAGTGGTAATGTTGCCAGAATGTTTGGAAGATCCAAACATTCCTAGCATTATTCTGCTCAATTACCAATTAGGTTTTCGATAAACATTTTTCGTCATCACACGTTATCCGAAAGTAGACAGAGCGCTATCGGTCGTATAAGGTTCTGATAAAGTGTCAATGACCGCGACTGCGTTAGCTTGGGTATTATGCTGATTATTTTATATGGTCTGTTTATGTAGATACCTTTTAAAAATAATAAAAACGTCAGAATTCGATCCAACGTCGTCATGGTTTTCGATTTAAAATCGTATAAAAAGTGTATTGCAGTTAATGCTATCTGGATATACTCAGTCATTAGAAACCACTTAGAAACCAAATAAGATTCACTGTATGCATCATAATCTATAAAGGCGGGTTCCGAACCTAGTTTCAGTTTCAGTTGTACCAATTATCATAAAATGTCGCTTATCTACGGATAAATACAAATATACAAATATGTTTATTTCAACAGTAAATACAGGATACAAAAGCAACTTAAATATAATGCGGTAACGAAAACAATTACAAAACTATGGCGACTATAAAATAAAATGTTTATTTTAATTTTATTTTATAACTAATAAACCTTCTCTTTCAAGAATCTTTGGATCTATTGTTTAACCACTATCTCAATGCATAGTCAATAATTATGAAATCCACCGTTTGTAACCTAAAAATATGTCCAATGGATTTCAAGGTCATACGGAATACGCCCAAACACTTTGTGTTAGAGAGTACTTCTCAAACTTGATGGTGGTAGCTATCTAGGTGGATACTGGGAAGAACCCTACCACCGTTTTGGGGATAGTTGGTTATTACGTTCACCTTAAGATCAAGTCGGGGATGGATAAAAAAACAGGTTTCACAGCAAGTTTGACAGCCAATTGTAATACCGCTAGGATAGAGACCGTAGATCGTAGACCGCAACGTCACTTCTCATTAGTATAAATGCTTAATTCGTGGTCAAGCGCCGTCAAGCGCAAGTCAATCAATTCGAAATTTTCCAGACAAATGTCCTGGTCAATAGGTACTTACGCTACCATGGTAACGCCACGCTACGATATTATCACACTAAAATTATAAAGGCGAATGTTTGTGTGTATGTATGTATGTTTGTTACTTCTTCACGCTCAAACGGCTACACGGATTTCAATAAAATTTGGTATGTAGTTTAGGCCCTGGTTTAATACATAGGCTACTTTTCATCATCATTATCAATCATCACCACGCGGGTGAAAACGCGGGGAACAGCTAGTTGCTTATAAAAGTATCTTAAGCGTATCTGTATATGCAGAAATAAAAAGATAAAACACCCAAATGCTCTAAATAAAATGAATATATTTCTAGAACCTTAACGAGGTTGCTGAGGATAAGCCATCGGAACAATAGTGTGTTGAAAGAAATCGTTGGCCAAATACAGCAAGACCACAATTTCTGTATTCTACTGTCCTTACATAACATTTTGATTGCGAAAAAAGTTTATTCCAAAATAATGAGAAAGAAGGTCCTTGTACGTAGAAGTAAAATGATAGTTAAAAAAAATTCCTTGCTTCTAGCTTCATTTAGAATGATTTTGCTTCTGGCATCGACAGACATAAAAGAACATAATTTTATGACTGAGTTTTGGACAAGTTATAATGCCTTTGCAATTTGCAAGTCTATTTTATTTTTTTGTACAACAATCAAAAATATTTGCTTATTATTGCCTTATTACTTTTGTCAGTAAATTTACCATTCTTACTTTGTCTTCAGTACCTACTAGACAGGGTGCCATAAAAACTGTAACTATTAAAGAAGATTAGACTAACATTTAGTTAAATTAAAAGGTATAATATTTTGGCTTTGTCGAGAGTAAGCTGATCAAATAGAAACCTATTTGTGAACGAAACATTGTCTAATTTAAAGCACAGTAAATAGTCTAGAAAAATGCTAAATCAACACATCAGCTGTCAGTAGAAAATTTTAAGAAAATATATATTATTATTAACTAGCTGCGCCCCGCAGTTTTGACCCGCGTGGTGATGATTGACAATGATGATGATAAGTAGCCAATGTGTTATTCCAGGACCTGAAATATCTACATACCAAATTTCATTGAAATCAGTGTAGCCAATAAGGAAGTAATAAACATACGCACAAACTTGCGCCTCTATAATATTAGTAGGAAGTAGGATGCATGTTAAGGGCACGCTATGAGGAGAGATGGCACACATACCTATTACAAAATGAGTACTGAGCATGAACGTGGTAGATAGGGGTAGAGGAAGGCCGAAGAACACATGGGCTGCGTTCAGGAGCGGCTTCGGCCAAGCCATATCTTGCTCTGACAGCGGACATGCGGCGTTCACGAGCTCAAATAGAGCATTATTTGCTTCACCCAATATTTGATCATGACCGTTCACGTCAACCTGTCAGACCAAATTATGGTCGACTAGACCATAATCTTTCTAACTCTAGAATCGATCAAATCTTAATCGGCTGTCAAAAATGACATATTCAGCGGTAACTGTCACGTGATCTATGATCAATGTAAGTCAGACTTCTTCTTCTTCTGTGACATGCTATGGTGTAGCCGTTCGTGGGACATCGATCAAATATTGGTCGCTCAATATTTGGCCGAAGCCGCTCCTGAACGCAGCCCTGGACGGACTGTGTGAAGAATTATTATATGTATCAGCACTGAGATGACTAACGATAGAAAGGAGAGGAAAAGGAAAACATGTTGTGTCGACCCCACATAAGGAAGGGTAGTGGAGTTTAATTATCCTTAAAAGGATAATTAAAAATAAACCACTGTTTGCAAATAAATAGACTAAATTATTTTTATTATTTTGTTCATTATTAAGCGTCGTCTTGGCTCAGTGATCAGTAACACTGACTTTGGAACCGAAACTCCGGGTTCAAATCTTTAATGTTTGTGTATTTTGATAGTGTGTGCCTCATGCCTCCCGCGACATACTGCATCCTAGTGCTGGTGTGTGAGTTTGAATGCGTTTGCTGAATGTGTTTGTTTATTTCACTTGAAGATATTTTTTTGGGGATAATCATATATTTATTTTAAAGAGCTTCAGATGTTCAACTATATCAGGTGTCTTCCCCTTAATAGAGACAATAAAAGGTGTTGATGGACACATTCTTAATATTACTCGTCTTAGCAAATTAAACCAAAACTGTCCAGGAGATGAGCAACGTACTTAAGGCTAGATCGTAATTGAATAATGTACATGTACAAATATAAACATCATATAGAACAAAAAAAAGATGTTCAACTAGAAATATCTAGTTGAATAATAGTTCACACAATCATTTGAAATTATGTAGCTGCAAAGCAAATAATGCAAAGCCGCCAATTATTTTTATCGACCAAGCTTTGTCGATAACCGGTTGAAGCACTATAGGGTTTCTTGCAAGATTCTTGTAATTGGGTCACCTGTGTGACTAAATAAATGTGTATATTTCTTTTATATTTATATAATCAAATGTAAAGCTTGAAGCGAAGTCTATATATTAGCCGTTAAGTAACAAACAGGTAATTCCTTGAATAAGTGTCCACTCGTGGTATTTTTAACATATCACTTCCGTCCTTATTTTATTGGTTTACCAACGAACTGATACATTTTATTGTAAACATAATTAAAACATATTTATAGTACAGTTTAAAACTACTCAACAGTCGAAACCAGTGATGGCTTACGAAACTGAAAATTGGTCTCTGACTATGGGCCTTGTGAGCAGGCTCAAAGTCTGTTATATAACACATAATTATCCGAAATTATTGACTATTCGCGTGGGATGACGGGAAGACAATAAAATCGTCGATACCACTTACCATTTCACCGCGGCTAACACCGCGGGGCGCATCTAGTTAATTCATATTATTATATATTGTACATCATCATCATCATCATCATCTCAGCCATAGAACGTCCACTGCTGGATAAAGGCCTTCCCCATTGATTTCCACAAGGACCGGTTGGAAGCGGCTCGCATCCAGCCCTTGCCTGCGATCTTAGTCACGTAGTCTGTCCACCTAGTCGGTGGCCGTCCTATGCTGCGCTTGCCAGTCCATGGTCTCCATTCGAGAACCTTTCGGCCCCAACGAATAAATTATATTATTTATATATTATACACATTATTCTAATCTTCTCTTATAGATAGGCACTAGAATAAAGCTAAGGTTATTGTACGGACGATATCCATGTGGCGTGCAAATTCATGAGGATTTAGATAAAAGTGTTGTCATGATTGTGACTTTCATTGATATTGGGGTCGTAGAATAACCCAGACTGATATAAACTGGCAACCCATTTAGATAGAAACGCACTAAATATAAGCACATCAAAGAATACAGTACCGCCACATTACCTTGTGATTTTTTTAAAATTATGTCCTTGCGTTTTTAGTCTATCCGATTCAGAACGATCGATAGCTGACCAAATTGATTCGATTATTGAATCGAACCGTTCGTAATTTTTATTTAAAAGTATTTTAATTTGCACATTCTTCCTCCTCCTCCTGTCGTTCTCCTCCATGCTGAGGGTCGTGCTACCTCTTGATCACTTTTCTACGGACGATGCTACGCCACCCTGATCCGTCTTCAACAGCGTGCAGGGCTTCGTGCATGTTAGTGTTGAGATTTAATCTGACCAACGTAGAGGACTGCGACCACGCGGACGTCCTTCAATCTTGTCGGTGACAACGAGCCACTCGAGGTTTTCGCCTTTCTTCCTACTGTGATCAAATACTAAAGTCTCGTTTGAGACAGATTGACGTCAGCTTTGTAGTCACTTTGAGTTCCTGATACATAAATTTGTTCTTTTAGCTGTCCAGGAGATGCGCAACATTCTCCTCCAGTACCACATCTTGAGAGCGTAAACACCTTTTTAGGTCAATTTGCACATATTTCGTAAGTATAATGGAATATTTTAATCTATACTCCCATATTTTACAAAATGTCTAAAAACTGTGTGAAATAGGTTTATAAAAAGTCTATAGACTAACATACGAGGTTTAATCAGTACCGAATCCATTCTGTTACTTATCGAAGAGTTCTGAATTGGAGGGCTGACGCGGTCTAAGATGTAGCATGTAAGTGACTTTAACTATTAGCATGCAAGTGACTTTAAGTAATTAGTTAATAGGTTCCTTCTAAGGAACCTATTCACTTGTGACATAACGTCTCCCGAGTGTTATTTATTGGAAACACAGATTCGGGTAGAGAGTTTAACTTACTAGAAGTACGCATTATAAGAGCGGAAGCAAAACGCTTTGAACGTAAATATTTTTGAACCAATCTGAATGTATAACTTTTCACATAAAAAGATGTTCATTTAGTATTTACAAATGACGTAGCTGTATTGTAACGAACATAAAGAAAACGTAGCCGAATTGATGACCTCTTTCATTTTTGGAAGTTGGTCATTTTTTGTGTTTGACCTAGGTAATTGTTATTGAACATAAGTTTAGCGTTATCCCATTATTCACTTAATAATACAAGACTGTGTGGTTATGATAAACTTTTTGACAGAAAATCAGTGATTTTATCAGAACTTGGACTGAAACAAATAAATGTGTTTACTCCTATATTATGTTTTGTGGACATTTATTCATTTTATCGACTATGAGCATAGCCTAAGCAGTAATTTACGATCCCACTCCTGGGACACGGGATTTCCTCTCCTGGAGGAGTATTGGCCATATTACAGGCCAGTAGGCCAGTGGCCAGCCCGATGTCAGAGTTTTAGACCGACCAAGGGTCTTCACCGTGCCCTAACGACTGTTATGCTATAGGCAACAAACCACTAACGGCTTAACGTGCCTTCCAAAGCCCGCTCAGTTGAAAATGCCACATGTGGTCGCCCATCCAAGGTGTTAAGCGCGCTGTAGGTTGTTTGACCCAATTGATTGGTTAAGATTGCATGGGTATTAGGTAAACTCCACAGCGAGCACTTTATTAAAGAGTGAAACAACTTTTCATACTGAATAAAACTAGCACTCTTTATTTACGTTTTCCCTTTAGCTACTCCCCTAGAAGGCACAGAAGTTCAAAGACAGCATTGGTTACAATAAAGGGCAATTTTCCTTTCGTTCTATTGAAATTATGAACAGTAACAAGGAAACTCCCGGAAAAAACATATTAAATTACCAACTCTGTATTCACAATGTAACTATTTGACAGTGAATGAGGTTTGGAAGTTCTATGAATTTCTGAAAAGTTTGCTCTTATTTTAATTTTATATCATCATCATCAGCCTGTATCCGTCCAATGCAGCATTGCAGCTATGCAGCAAGCACATACATTTCTCGTGCCATTGAGCTCGATTTTCAGCTCTGCTCATCCAGTAACTTCCAGCTATCTTGCGCAGATCGTCGCTCCATCTAGCCGGGCGTTATACTCCGCTGACCGGTTGCCTACACGCAGTCACCACTCAAGTAGCCGTCTACCCCATCGGCCGTCGGTTCTGCGGCTGTTGTAACCGGCCCACTGGTCTTTTTCAAGTAGAGTACGGAGCGCTCGCAGACGCTGATCAGTACAAAACAATATAAACATCATCATCGTGTCAGCCATAACATGCCTACTGCTGAACATAAGCCTCCCCTATTGATATCCACTAGGACCGGTTGGAAGTGGCACGCATCCAACCACTTCCTACAATCTTGGTCTGATCATTTGACCACTTTGTCGGTAGATATCCTATGCCGCGCTTGCCAGGATCTCCATTCAAAATCCCCAACGGCCATCAGTTTTCCGAGATATTGTGCCCCACCCACTGCTATTTCAATTTTCTAATCCGTTCTTCTACAGATCTGCTCATGTCTGATTTGAACTCGTCAAAGAAAACCAGAGAATATAACAAAATATCTACTGAACTAAAAAATTCAATCTATACTAAACCTACATGTCCCAAAAATAATTACTACTGTCTACGAATTTTGGCGGCATTGCCACGTTGAATAGCGAGGCTCAATTTTGTGATTGTTTCATAAAATGCAAGAAATACAAACTACAATAGATAAAAATCTTTGCACTTATATAATTTTCTGCACACATATTGTTTATGAAATGTCCATTACAGATTTAGATGAAAATAAACCTAACACTCTACCACAGAAATGTACGCAATAAGGTTTTTGAACTGTCAATAGGAACGAGTGCCGCTTGTTCTTGTCAGAGGCCAAGATACACTTCGAGTTGCCGAGCTAGCAGACTAAATAAGGTATTTTATTTTATAGAATAAGGTAACGGAAGAAGCATATAGCCCACAGAATATTAAGTGGTAATCTCTGCTTATATACAGATACAATTCGTAAAAAACTGCACAGCGCCCATCACACTGAGACATAAAGTTGGTAAGTCTCATGTGCCTGTAATTTCAAGAGAAACCATACCCTTCAAACCGGAGCAGAATAACGCGAACACTACTGCCTGGCAGTAGTAACGGATATGGTGGCAATACTTCGCCGGGTGAATTCTCATATACAGCGCTTATATTTAAAATTTATAAAAAATGTGAAAACACAATTTTATCCAAAGTCATGACATCGTAGACGAACTCTCGCTCGGTAGGACTCTGTTATCCACGTACATTGCGTGTATATTTTGACTATTGCTATTTTCCATGCGAAGAACAAAATATGCCGTCTTTTGATAAAGAGTATCGAACCATACCGAAATGTTGGAGTATTTTGTGATGTTAAAACATGCATGAAACTCAAAGGCCTCTCGTCTGTCTGTCAGTCATTCCTTGGGAATTCGAGCATGTATAATTTTATCGACATTTCCATTTTTAATAGAAAGCTTTTATTTATTTTTCCATTAGGTACGGGAAAAAAGTATAATAATGTTGACACGGGAATTCAAAACTGGCAAATTATCGATGCTCCCAGTTCAGTGGATCTTTGATAATACTATGTTGTTTTTGGATTATATAATGTATTTATACGAGTTTTGTGATTATTTGAGTAAATTTTACAAAGAAAATACGCGCTAAATGGCGAGAATAAGTCTTTGTGCTCATAGTTTATTAAGTGTAAATTAAGTAATACTGATAAGCGGCACTAGAGTTTAAATGTACGACGTCTATAGAAACTAAATGAATTATGTCTAATTGACTGATTACAGTTTAAAAACTATATTTTTCCCAGAATAATACGTTGCCTATCAGGATATAAGCTATCTTCATTATAGATGACATGCAAATTTGTTCTGCTATTTCAGCGTGAAGGCAAAAGCAAAACAAAGAAACTTACAAAAGACAAACAACCTTTCGTCTTTACATAATATTATATGTATAAAAAAAAATAGGAATTAACTGAAAGAAAATGAACCTTATTATGCTACTGTAGATCACATACACGACTATATCATACTGATACTGAGTCACAAATCTCAAATTAAGGCAGAGACAAAAATAAACAGACATTCCCTTTCAGCGTACTTATTACAATGACCCTCTGAAATATTAAAAAGAAAACTACAACAGACGTACATTCCTGCTCGTCTAGGGGTGATTTACCCTTCCGCAATCTCCAACCTGTGCATTTTATAATTGACAATATGATACACACAATATACGTAAGGGTTCTGTATATATTATATACTTAGCTGCGCCCCGGTATACCCTTATGGATTACGGTTTCCACGCAACCTCAGTTTGCCTCAGGAACCATAACTTTTTTCATAACATAAAGTAGCCTATGTCCATTGCCTAGGTCCCTTCTATCTCTATACCAAAATTCATCAAAATTAGTTTAACTGTTTAGGCGTCAAAGTAACAGATAGACAGAGTCACTTTCATATGTCTCATATTATTAAGTTTTGTTGTATCACAGTTGAACCATTATTATTTCGCAATAGAAAGTATTATTATTATATCTATGTGTTAATCTAGGTTATAAGATCCTACACTCAGAATCTCATTCAAATCGGTCAAACCATTAAGGCGTGAAGAGACACAAAGATAACATACAAACTTTCGCATTTATAATATTAATGCGATATACAGAACATGTTTACATAGCTCGTTACGTTTACATTACCTTTTCATAATTATATTGGCCTAGACGATGTGGTCTAAGGTAAGCTCAGCCTCTAAATCTAGCCAGAAAGCTGCTTCAACCCACTGAAAGTTTGATGGAATATTTTAAAACGACAGGGTTGGTAGCCGGCCAGGCGTTAATCGCAAAACTCTACAAGGATAACGATGTTAAGTGACTTTCACCGAGAGCTTAAGCCCGATGTGGTGTTCGAATTATGAATCATCTGTTTGGCAGCCGATAATAACAACATTGCAGCTGTCATCATGTCATAATCATAAAAAAATGATTATAATTACTAACACAGATAAATCTTAATTAAAATTAAAGAAAAACAAGCCAGAGACGTGAATTTTATACGTCATATATATTTTATTATTATTAAGTATATACATTATCATGCATACCTAAAACTAATCAGAGCGTTTGATCGATGCTACACGTGACCAAAACGCTGGCACATATTTAGCTCAACGGATCAGCATTGCAATTCAACGTGCCAATGCTGCTAGCATTCTGGGCACGCTGCCAACTGGTAGCGGGCTAGAGCATTTCAGTTATCTATAGCTAGTGGATTGCTCAAATGTTTTTGTAGTAGCTGTAGTATTGTGATTAGTTATTCGTATTTTATTTTAATACAGGCATTGCCCCGTTTATTATTTACCCAACAACTACTGTCAGACTTAAATCCATTAATCCATTTACTTCACAGAGCATGCCCAAGATATACACTTACTTACCTTCGGAAAACAATACATATCTCTCCTTCTGGTGAGGTCGAGTAAAAAAACACCTGATTGGCAATCTTCAATTCAGTGACACGCAGCCCACGGTACATTTTACACAAAAGTTTTTACGAAATCTCCCACCAACAAGTGTGTTTTGCTGTCCTTGACTATTAGGCAGCAATCTAGATCTACTGTGATTCTAATCTAAATATATATTAAGATTCAAATCATTAATTGAAAACAATTTAATATTATGTTGTCCAATCATACTAAATAAACGGTTTAAGGTAAAAAGATAATTAATACAGTAAAGGTCCAAATTATTATATACCATAAAGAACAGGTCTAAAATTAAATAGCTAAATGAAAGTGCTGGTACTTTAACGTAAATTTGATGTCATTTAGTTTGGTGCTGACTAAACTTAAATGCATTTGAATATAACTAATGTTTTGACTGGCCATTTGATATACGAAACCGAACCAAACTGACAACTTAGTCAGTTTCTGTGAACAACACGACACACAATACAAGCGATATCGATCCTTTATCTGCACGAGAACCATTTTGTTCTGACAGATTCCACACTTATCTAATTGTACACACGTATCAAATTCGGTAACGTTTGACAGGTGAAGGAAATGATTCCGAGAATTCTCCGTCGATGCTCTCGGTACCCTAAAATCCACGTGAAACAGAGGAATTATAAGAGGAGGGAAGAGCCGTAAAAATATGCGATAATATATCGTAGGTATTTACTGTTTTGCAATATGATATTTCTTTTTTTTTTTTTTTTCTAAGCCATGTGCATCCACTGCTGGACGTATGCCTCCCCCATATAGGGGGGATTTGCCAATACTCGCCACGCTTGGCAGGCGGGTTGGCGAGCGCAGTATGATTTCCGAACTTCAGAAGGCGCTGCTGCCCACCTCCTGGTACGTTATCCCTTAGCCGACTCTTACGGCACCCACGGGAACAGATGGGGGTTTAGAGTACTATTCTAGGCCGGTACCACCACGGCCGAATAAATATGATATGATATGAGTTAACAGTCTCAAAAAGGATTGACAAGATATCGTGATGCCACCATTACATTATATATCCATAGACGACGATGATAGCTTACCATCAGGTGGCCCGTGTGCTTGATTGTCAACTGTTTCAAAAACATATCCGTGCAATAAAATCTTTTTATAAATTATATCTTGCATGTACACTAAATATTATGTAATCATTGTAATTTTGATATGTATTTCCGATAAGTCACGCCAGATTGTATAAACTTTAAAAAACACTACTCTTGAGTAAAGTAATAAAATATAGAAATAATGTTTTAATTTTTTCTGACTAATGAAGGCGAAGTATTGAGTGATTTGAAGCTTTATTCACTCACGATTAGTTACTCACGATTAGCAAGTTCAAGTGGCAGTGGGTAGGGCACATATGTTAAAGCGCTGATGGCAGTCTCAAGCGGAGCATAGGACGGCCCCCGACAACGTGGACAGTCGACCTGGCTAAGATCTTAGGAAAGAGATGGATGCGGACCGCTTCTAAACTGTCGTTGTGGAAACCAATAGGATGGTCTATGATCTATGACTAGCAGCGGTCTAGGACTAAGATGATGATGATGAAGTACTCGTCTTCCTTACCTACATTAAAATAAAATATATTATATATTAACCGATGACAGATTTTACCAGAGAGAAAGGTTACATCATATTATATACGCATGTAGATAAGTAGGTCTCTCGTAAACATGTTTAAAGAGGGGACATCAGAAAATATTTCCCGCGTAAATCTGAAACAAGTACGTGTCACGCCGCAGGCCGGCGACGGCCTGTTCTATTATAAATAAGCTAAGAATTTTTTATTTAGAATACATTCTAAAGGACAAAAAACTTAGATCAGCCATTCGAGATGGTATATATCTTAATACTATTATCCTCATTATAAAAGTTTGAATGGATTAATGTTTGTTACTCTGTCACGCCATAACGGCTGACTGGATTTCGTTGACCATAGAATAAAGTCTAGAGTATTATCTTGTACCCCTAAAAAAGTAAGGTACCCGTTGGATATCCGAGTTAGCAGAAAAAATGTAGTCCGCGAGACGCAACTAACTACTTATATATTAGAAAATATTGGAAGTATTAAGATGTGTTTGATTATATTCTGCCGGTACCCTTTGCGATGTAAACGCATGATAGACGTTGTGCAACCATTCCTTATAGCTCGGAAGTTAGGTTCTGCGAACATTTGTGCATGTACCTAAAGTCCATCGGTAGAACAGGATGTCATCGTGTTGAGTAAGCGAGATAGGCAACAAAAGTAAGCGAGTGAGGGAGATAGTTAAACACAATTATTGAAGGATTTACCTAGAGACTGAAAAGTAGCTACTTCGCAGCTTACTTATAACTTTAGATACACGAATTTACGTTGTGCCATAATAGGAAATAGGAAATAAAATAAATAGGAAATGCTAAATAGACAATTTGGGATTATTTTATTGTGTCTGATAAAACTTAAAAAATACAAACTTATGAGAACAGTTCAAAGAGTTAATATTGATTTTAAAAAAATTTACTTATCATTAGTTTGGTGTTTTAATAGTGAAAAAGTATTTTTGGGCAACCATATTTTTTCCTTTATATACAAAAATCCCGCGGTAACGACAAATGCGATTGAATTGTGTTATACACCAGTAGAAAGGAAATTAAAATGTCTGAAAATGTTTAATGTGTAAACCTATTATTATTTTTTGAGCCCGTAGGTCATCTGTAAAGTACATTTTATAGTATTTTAAATCAACACATATCAGGATTGATTGGATTGTGATCGGATCGGAGAAAGATTTGATTAGAGAATTTCTCCATTCTTCTGCCCGTAAACACCCTCGAGCCTCTAATGTCATTGGCCCTTAAATTGTTTTGGTTGTTTCAAATCATGTACACGTCACACACCACGCACACACTCAAACACACTTCATAATCTACCACGCTGTTAGATAATAACAAAACAACAATCAAGGTGACACGGTGATAAAATACCTAATCTAAGTTCATCGACCCGTTATCAGAATGACCTCTATCACCGATAGGGTTTATCTAGACTTAGTAATGTATTTTATATTGTATTCGCGTCTAAAGATTCGTGGCAACGTTAAAGATTAGAGCTGGTTTACTAATTTAAAAAAATTGAAAATGTCAGTAACATAATTATTTCTATAATCTTAGGATTGTGACCTTTTAACCGAGTTGAAAAAGGAGGAGGTTCACTCAAAGCGACCCGTACGATTTTTTATTTGTTTATGTGTTTTCCCTCAGAACTTTCAACTGGATGAACCGATTTTGATAAAGTCGGTACCATGAGCACAATATTTTGATAATAGTTACTTTTGAACTATCATGGAACTACCGACTTCAACAAGTTATTTCATACTTTTGTGTGAAGTCGGTTCAATTTTTTGGTAAAAAAATTATATATATATATATATTGCCCGTAATACCCATTTCCATAAGACGAAGGTCTTCAACCCGTGAAGATTTAATGGAACCGAAACAATTAAATAGTTTTTTGTTCTAAGATCTAATACTATTTTATAAATTATAGGTCTCGTTTTTGATCATTATCTGACCTGCCAGTGACTATGTGGTTAAAAATAGAATCACATCAAATCTAGAATGTAAACTATGTATAACTTATTTAATATAAATATAACTATGCTAACCTACGCACCGGTTACATATGTGAACCGTTTGGGGTCGAAACATTGGGCCCGTGGGGTCCGGAAGCTCATCGGATTTTCCTAAAAATATCTGAGCGCTTGATCGATTCAACGTGGCAATGCTGCTAGCATTCTGGGCAAGCTGCGAACTGGATGCGGGTTAGAGCATATGAGTTGTCTATAGGCTGGCAACATCTAGTGGATTGCTAAAATGTTATTGTAGTAGCTGTAGTATAGAAATTAGTATATTTCTAGCCTTTGAACTAGAGCCAAAAACATATTGAGGAATGTCAGTCTCGGGGTGTGATATTCAATCCCGATTCAGTCGGGGCTAAAAAAGTAGGTGTAAGTGATAACAATATTAAATTAACAGCATGGTGGTTGGGAAGTTTATTTTGCCAGTAGTTTAGTGACAGTTTTTTCAAAATGGATGTTCAAACACAGTGCGTGCCAGTCAACATAAACTCAGACTGATTATAAAATATTGTTTTATTATGAAATTAAAAGATCTTAAAAGTAATTATTTACAGAATAAACAGAGTCCAAAGTCAGTTAGTGTCACTATGCCAGAAAAATTTCGTCAAATGAAATTTGTTTGTATTAAAAATTGGTAGCTCGCAAAAGTGCCCATGTTACATTTTATACAGAGCATTTCTATTACATTAAAAATTAATGAAGAGTAATAAATTTATCGTCGTGGCTCAGTTGCTACATTCTTGTCCCAGGCCCAGGGTTTGAATTCCAGCCGGGGCAAACATATAGGTGCTAGTTCCAGGTCTTGGATGACCACGCCTCCCATGATACAGGCTTTGCCTTGTTTGGGCCCATTTATTTGCTAATTTAACAGTTATAAATAAAATAAAAATAACCAAAATGTAATTAGTGATACCTTTTCTGTCTTCGCTGAGTATTATTTTTATGGTACTAAAAATATTGTCTTGTCTTGACACAGGGAATCTTAGTGCGGGGGTGTGAGGGTCTGAAAGTGTTTGTGTGTTGCTATGTTAAAGTGCATACTATGCCTGATCAAAGATACAATGACACTTGAGTGTATCAATTCAAAGTCACTCTAGTAACAAAAATTGTAATCTGTAGGGCTTGGCCTACAAATTACAATTGTGAGCATCCATACTTAACAATGACCCAAATCATGATGATTAACCGATTGTTATGTATTTAGTAGTAATTATCTAGTAGTACCGTGTAACATTGAAATCGACACGATATATGTACGAAGGGCGCTCGGAGTTTGTTAGAATTGTGATGCATTTGTGTATGTGTGTGTATATACTTGAATGTTTGTGTGATCTGACTCACTTTCAGATAAATTACAAGGCTGAAGCATGTTGCTACCAAAACTGTGGACTTGATAAACTATTAGGAGTAACTTATCCTACCTGTAATTTCGTACGTTAAATGCATTGTTAGATTATTTTACTTGGATTATATGTTAACTTGGAAGAGGATAACCCAGAACTCTAAAGAGAGGCAAGCTTTAGGGTATGTGTAAAAGAATTAAACCATTACCATGTGAATTACTCGTATTAGGCATAATATATACTAGCTGCACCCTGCGGATTTACCCGCGTGGACTACGGTTTTCCCGTTGCAATTATTCATACTTTTTTCATGTAAAAAGTTGCATAATTATGTCCTTCTTCAAGGCTACATCTATACCAACTTCATCATATTTGTTTAGCGGTTTTGGTGTGAAAACGTAACAGATAGACAGAATTACTTTCACAATTATAATTTTGTTGGTTCCCGTAGGAACCACCAGTTTCTTCGGGATAAAAATTAGACTATTAGTTATTCTAGGGTATAAACTATCTTTGATAATCTTAAATAATCGATAAATACGTATGAGGATAAAACAAAAGGAGGTTGAATATAATACTTATTGTATATATAATTCAGTGATCGATTTTGTCCAGCATTTAGAGGACAATATTAGTAATTCTCTTGTTCAACTAAACTAAAATTATGAAAAATATAGTATGGTCACGATAATGTCTAAGTTACTATGGCACTTATCAATAACAACACTAAAATTAGATCTTTTTAATTAAAATTGCAGGTAGTTTTAGATACAATAAGTCGCCACTTATTTGGTGCCGAGTAAACTACCCTCATTTGGCCAGCAATTGAATACAACTCGTCTGATATTAGAAATATCATTGTATGGAGTTAAGCTAATTGGAATTTTACCGTAAATATAATACGAGCTATTTCAATTCAAACGATTTTAGTAAATTTTAGCTAGTTCGAGCAATTAACAGAATCAGGGTCACTAAAAATTAATATTGAGAAATATCATTTTTCTGAAGTTTTGGGAAATTAAACTTTGTATACAAATTCAAAACTAATCTAAATTGCTTCAGCTCCATTCTCAATAAGTGACATGTGTATTACATCCCGGTACCAATTCAAACACATCCAAAATAAACATCAAAGTAGATCCCGCGGGTCAATTCAGATATATAAATTAGCATATACAGAAGTATTATATATATAATTCGTAAATATTATGCACAAACATATTAAAGGTCACGTGTGCGTACGTGACCTTTTACATGTTTGTGCATAATATGATAACCAAGATGTTTTTTAAAATATTCTATAGTTTTTTTTTAAAGGTCAATAAACACAGAAATAGCTGACTGACCGCTGTCTCACCTGATTTTTAAGTAACGACGCGGCCTAAGGTGTATTTCACTCGAGACTTGAAGACTCCGGGGTTGTACTTATCGGGAAACACAGACTCTGGCAGTGAGTTCCACTCCATGGCAGTACGCATTATAAAAGCAGTAGCAAAACGCTTTCTACGTAACGGTGACTTATCTAGCGGTGGCGCATAGTCGTACTTCTGGTTGAAGGATGATAGAATGTAGATGGTGGAATTAAATTGTGTAATTCCAGTGCACACTCTGTGATACTTATTCAAGTATCACAGAGTGTTGCGAAGCGAATCGTTTTGCCCACTAATCTTTATTAATACTCCAGAAGCATAAGTATGCCATGGTAGCCAAATTTTTCCATCAATGAGTTAAACAGGATATTTTTTGTTAGAAATAAAACTACTTAGAGAGTTTTTTTTATGGTTCATTAAATCAATTTCTGTTGGATCGGCTACCATGGCATACTTTTGAGTGGTGAAGTCGGTAACATTTTTCGGAAGAATTTTTTTTCTCCCTTTTCAGTTGGAGAACCTGAACCTACTTACCTTTGTTACTCATGGGATCAATTGTCATTGAATGTTCACCGATTTCTTCAGTTGTAACTATAATGTCATCGACATATTTCAATGGGAGCACACGGGAAGCACCAGCTTGCAAATAAAAAAAGAACAATCAAAACCCAGTCACCCAGTCGAAAGTTCTAATGTAACAGACATAAAAAAACATATGGGTCGAATTGAGAACATCCTCCTTTTTTGAAGGCGGTTAAACACTACCTACCACCGTTGTCGTCATGGTCAAGTATGGCGTTTTATATCAAGAACAAAAAAACATCGTGTGAATACATTATAAAAACACAGTCACGTTTTTAACCTAACTCCACAGCCCTACCTTAATCTACATATCAAGTGCAGCACGCGAAGTTGAATCACTGTACTTCCTACATAATTTATAATTTCATGGAGTTTACTTCGATCCGTGGCGTATCTGGGTTAATTGTTTATTCTGCGATTCACGGTCAACAGTTGTTCTGTTTTTATTTCTTAATTTATGAGCCAAATTTTGTTGATTTACGAGGCAATGTAGAATTGTTACTTTTACAATGACTTTTTAAAATGGTTCTTAACTCTAAGACTCGCAATTATTCGAATAGTACATATGGTTTAAGTAAAGAAAAAAAAATTAAACTAACGCTCATTATCTAAAATACAAAATTCTCGTGTCACAGTGTTTGTAACTAAATTCTTTCGAAACGGCTTGACTGATTATAATGATTTTTTGGTGTGTAATCGTTAGATCTGAGAATCGGTCGTAAACTATTTTTGGAACCCCTAACTGATTGGTGGCCTTATCAGATTTTTTAATGACCGTAGTCCACACGGGTGAATCCGCGGGGCGCAGCTAGTAACACAATAATATTGAATATAGGATCAACGTGAAACTCACGCGTAGTTGAAACTACGATCGACAAATGTGTCGACTTCTACCGGAAGCCTTCATCAGGATCTTGAGTGCGTTGCGTTCGTGATATCGTCAATGCTAATTTTTCATGCAATTTATACATAATAAAAAAAATATTTTTATATCTTTCATTGAAAAAAATATCAAAGATGTTATAATAATATGCATGCTTCACTTGTGAATTTAAAAATCGTACAAATCTCGAAATAGTTTGAGATTTCCCTAGAGAATATTGACTACGTGACTAAAACCTGATCCCATCCCCCGCCCCTGTGACCGTGGCCGGGAGCGTGGCATTTTGAAGACCCCCTTAACATGTCACATAGTAGAGGTATGGCCCTTACCTTTCCAGCTTGTAAATATTATTTTTCAGGTAAACAAGTAAATTATTTTATGCAATACTACACACCCTGGGGATGGGCTACAATTTTCCCGTTTCTTATTTTCAACATCATTTTCTTATTTTTCTTTCCGTAAAAACCTTCTTTAGCAATAGTATTACAAAATTATTATAAAAACATTATATTAATACTCTGTAATACTACTAATAGTATTACAGAGTATTAGATACTATACTATATACTATTACTACTATATAACTCTATACGTATACTGCAAGTAGAAATATTTAAAATTATGATTATATTTTTGAACGAGTAAAATCGGCTCATTACTGGACTTGGACAACAGAATACCGTCCTTGTAGTTTTACCAACTAAGCTATTGAAGAAGCCCAGCACGACGTCAATGCAATAATATATAAAACCTTCTGAGGTACATATTTTTTTTCGTTGGCACCAAAAGTCATCCAGATATTACCTTAATGATGATGTCAATGTTGCAACCTCAAACATTTTTACAAATCTTCAACCGCAATGAGATCAATACGAACGGGATTTCCGCAATAATTATGATGACTAAGAAAATCAGCAAGTTTTCTGAACGTTGATTCAGTTTCTGTTTCTCAAAAATACCTCTAAGGCAATGATAATAAGGTTGAGGCTATGACGTAAGTTTGCTGAAACCAGATGGGTAAATTATTGTTATGACGTTGTTAAGAGGATTTTATACCAAACACTGTTTTTGCGTCGTAGATATTAAGCAAACGTATTGCTATCTCAGTGTTTTTCCCCAAACCCTCATGCAACCGATAAAGACAGTTGCTGCTCGTGACATTTATAGGTAAATTTTTTGATTGAATTTACGTTTCCGGGCAAACTCTTTTCCTTCTCTAAATCGAAAAAAAAATATGTTCTTAATTTTAATCGCTTGAGTATGAAGCATTTTAGGCTTGTACGTTTTATTTTATAATTTTATGATTTATCGAAAAATATTGACTTGGCTTTAAATAACCACAGTGCCAGCGCAAAAATTGGTTGTGATGCTTTTAACTTTAAAGTAATTTAAAAAAATGGTAAAAATAACACATATGAGCCAAGTAAATGACGAATAAATTATATGAAAAAAAAAATCGGACAATATTCAAAGGTAGAAAAAAGGTTTTTATTTTTGAGTAGACAAGTACGCGGTATATCATGTCATAATTTTAAATCAATAATTACCCTAGGGGAGTGAGTTACAGTCGTCAATCACATAGTCATAGGTCTGATCTCCAACTCAGTTTTCTCTCCCTCTCTCTCTCAGGCATGGGGCGTCCACTGCTGGACATTATGCCTCCCCAATATAGGAGGAGATTTGCCAAAACTCGCCACGCTTGGCAGACGGATTGGCTAGCGCAGTATGATTTTCAATCCTCAAATGGCGCTGCTCACTTTCTAGTACGTGGTCCCTTAGCCGACTCTTACGGCACCCGCGGGAAGAGATGGGGAAGTACTATTCTAGGCCGGTACCACCACGGCTCAGGTTTTCGGTAAATGCTGCACCGTTGCACAATCCACATCATTGTGGTACGGTCTTTTTTATATCGTATATTTATCTAGGCGTTTGCCCACTATCTTACTTGAAAATTTGTCACTAAGCCAAACTTAGTCTTTTCTCTACAGTAACTACGGTTTTAATAACAAAAAAAGCATTTTATCTTTTTGCATAAATGGGCTGCCGACTTCAATCGCCTCAATTCGTTTACTTGAATGGTATGTTTTCCAGTTATTTTGATATAAAAACCGAACTACTAAACCGACTTCAATAAAATGTATACGGAATCTGTGAACCATGTATTAAAAGCAAAAAAAAAACATAAATATCTATTCATAATTGGCGGAGTTATTAGATAACATACATTAAAGAAAAGATTACCTACGCCGATTTGAGAATGTTGTCATTTTTTGAGTCGGTTATTGTGAGATATCGCGATTCCAAAAGTTTAAGTTTACCAATCTTAAGCTATGTCGCAATTTTGGTTATATTTTGTAATGTGTATTTTGACCGGACAAAAGTATTGCGGATTCGGAGAGGTGTCGAGTCATTGTATGGGGCACTGGCCTCTAGGCTATTTTCCGGAACATTCGTAAACAAGGTCAGATATAATATGCAAATCTATCCAAAGTTCAAAATCTGCCCGTTCTAACATATACGTGTGTAAGTCAAGTCACCTGCAACTGGCGACGTGCATTACACGAGTCGATAACGACACGCACAAACACACGTGCGCCGACACTTATCGATGAGCGACCTTGGGGTGTCAGGAAGTCGGTCGTTCACTTTGACTCGCAAGGACTTTTTTTTGATCGTGCATAGGAAAGTTTTTGACGATCGTTTGATGGCTTAGTGATCAGTGACACTGATTTCTGAACTGCAACCCTGGATTCGAATCCCGGCTGGGGCAAACATTACTTCTGGGATGTGTGTGTAATGTGATTGTGTGTAACTCCGACACAGATTATTCTAGTGCGGAGGTGTGAGTGTTAAACCATTTGTCTGTTTGTTAATGAGAATAGTTAATATGCAAATCATGTCAAATCAAATTTGACAGTGGTTATAAATAATAATAATAAAATATGTAATACGTGAACACATATAAATGTAAACTCTAAGGCTTTCACGGCCGGCGTTGCATGTTGTATGTATTGCTTCCGGGCTGTTTGGCCGTGGTCTAAGTGAAACTTGTGTTCCAGACGTTTCGTCGATCACTGCGATCGACATCTTCAGAAACGAGAACGGGTGCGATTTTTTATTTTTTTTATCACACTCCAACCCCCACACTACGATTCCCTGTATCGTGGAAGGCAGGACACATACAATCACAGACCATATACATCCAAGACCATGGACAAACATCTACACTCATCGCACAAATGTTTGCCCCTGCCGGGATTCAAACCCAGGGTCCCGGAGACACAGTAGTCATGTCACTGACACTAACCACTGCGCCGCGACAACCGTAGCCGGGTGCGAATTCATGACTACTAATGTTTTTTATTTAAACTGTGCGGATTGATTCTTAATGTTTTTGTAGCTACTCACCCTCAAGTTTGAAAAACTGTCACAAAACACATAGTGCCATCAGGCAGTAGTTTTTGAGAGCAAGTAAGCATTCTGAGGCTAGTGTGGTACCATTTTCGACCACATCGGTGATATAATAGTGATCAAACAGTTTTGTTTTTTTTTTTCACACACTCACACCCCCGCACTAGGATACCCTGTGTCGCGGGAGGCATAGACACACAAACATCCAAGACCCGAGAACAAACATCTTTGCTCATCACAGAAATGTTTGTCCCGGCCGGGATTCGAACCCGGGGTCGCGCTTCCAAAGTCAGTGTCGCTGACCACTGAGCCACGACGACCGTCTAAACAGTAGCTCTATACAGTATATAAAAAAGAAAAAAATTGTGTGTACATTAATTCTTATATAAACTTGAAAGTGTTTAATCGTTCTAAATGTGAGTTCGTTTATGCTGTTTTTAAGACAATGATCTGGTATAAATAGCAATATATTACAGCTCTTATAATACTATTAGCGTTGCACAAAGTCGCTGAACTGATTAAAAAAGGGCAGACAGGTCAGACGGAGATTATCCGGAAATTAGACGGGGAAAGTTATGCAAAGTTTGTAGGATCCTATCTCTTGGTGTCTTCATCGTGGATACTGATGACGTTGAAGATAATGTTCTTTAATGTGAGTTCAACAATTGGAGAAAACGAAGTCTAATTATTAGTAAATAGAGTTTCTTTTTACGTTTAAGCAATTCTTTTGATTCAAGCTCACCTAATATAACAATTATTGTTATTCAAATCATTATCAATCAGACTAATGATAATTTTTTAGGTAATTTGAGTCATATTCCTACTAAAACCTTGGGCCTCGGGCGTGGACCTAGCGCCTCGTGTTTGGATCATTTATAGTTCTTGCACCTAACTTGCTTCAGTTGTAATCTAGCTGTCAGTGGTGCAGCATGTATTGTTCTCTGTAAATATTTTTAAAATTAGGCAGAAAATTTAATGCATGTGTTACAAAAAACAAATTATTATAACAAATAGACATTCTGAAACGTTTTTAATTGTCAAAATAATTCCATTAACAGAACGCTTCTTTCACACTGCTCACACTGCCTAACACAGTAGGTAAAATTTAAACGGCACAAAGTTGTCTGTATGCAGAATTTCTATCCGTTATGCCATAACCCGTGTTGTACTTAGGGTTCAATCTGAATGTCTTATATGTTGAATACAAGGAATGTTTTTTTATACTTACCTGTACCTAGTATTCAGGGCAAGGGCCGGGTACATAGCTCGAAGAAATGATGGCCGATCAAACCAATATTTTTGATTCCTTATAGCCTTTACATACCAGAGAAGGCATTTTGTGGAGGTTTAAAATATAGTTTCGTAGAAGTAACATCACCCTGCACTTTTTAAAATAAGTTAGGGTTTATCGCAATACAAACATAATGCATTATTAACTTTACTTTGTCCAAATACCATACTTCCACTGTATTTTGCAAGAGAAAAGTACACTGAACTTCTGATATTTGCTCAGCAAAATGTAGCCTTTATAGCAAATTAAAAGTTATATCTAAACGAATGATCAAACAAATTTCCGAAAACCAAAACAGCTACAATTACGAAAACCAAGCAGCATTAAGCGCAAACCTCACAAACACAAATTGAAATCAGTTTCCTGGTGGGCAACCTCCGACTTTTTCATCACGTGCGATATCGGAGCACCGCGGAGGGAATTCTAATACGCGTGTGTTGCAATGTACCGAACGGAATACAGTATCATAGCTGCCGATCAAATCATCTCAGAATACCCGTATTCAAGTTCGTAAAGCCCCAGAGCAAGGCCATAGACCAGGGCTCGGCAACCTTTTCAGACTGAAGATCCGAAACTTACAATTCACCTAACTTTCCAGTCGTCAAAGAGCGATTAAGAAAAACTTTTCAAAAGTATAGTCCCATGTACGTATATAATATGTATTTTTATAATTTTAATTTCAATTCTAACAAACACACCACATCATTGTACCAGGAGTGCTTGGGTTCTTCTTCTTCATCTATCTAATCCTAGAAACCTCGAAGCGCTATACATCTTTACTCTTGATTGAAACACAACAATTTTCACCTCACTAGCACTAACGAGGAACTTGCGAGGCGCGAGTTGGGAAGGATTCTTTCATGGGCACGTGAAAGAAGTTTCGAGTGCTCTTTGATTGGTCGGCGGGTTGACATTAGCTTAAGTAGGGACATTTTCGAATTTTGAAAACTTGTTACTCACTTGCTTAAAACATAATTTCCCTGTCAGATCTTGATGAGTAATACTAGCTACCTGCCACTAGTACCCGCTTCACATAAAGTAGGTCACAAACGCTGGAGATCTGTAAGCACAGATTTTACTTCCTATAATAGTTGCAAGCTGCTTGTGTTGTACTTCTGTGGAATGGCATATAGAGTTATTTGAAATAGATACAGCTTCTCTACCTGCTCACTAACTGACATTAGATTAAATTGTATATTATGTATATGTATCTCCGTGAATTTAAGGCACTATCGTTATCCATTGATTCGCGCGAATATTTGATGTTTCGCACACATATACTACTTTTGTATCCAGGAACTAGCTGCGCCCCGCGGTTTTACACACGTGGTGAATATTGATGATAATGAAAAGAGTGTTATTCCGGGACATGAAGTATCTACACACCAAATTTCATACAAATCCGTCCAGCCGTTTGAGCGTGATTGAGTAACAATCATCTATACATTCATACAAACTTTCGCAATTATATTACTAGCTGCGCCCCGCGACTTCATCTTCGTGGTGATGATTGATGAGGATGATGATGGTGAAGAGTATCCTATGTGTAATTGCGACTGAAGAATCTACAGACCAAATTTCATATAAATCCGTCCTGCAATTTGAGCGAGATTGAATAACAAACATCCATACATCCATACAAACTTTCCCATTTACAATAATAGTAGGAAGTAAAATATTTTCTACAAGTACCTACTTTATTGACTATTTGGCCAATGTCTCCCAATTCACTCTTGTGAAACACATGAATAGTTGTATGCCAATCCCGCCGCACTTCTGTGTAGTGGTCTACAGTAGTGTGTGTGTATTTGACATAGCTGCCGCCAGTAAGAATCTCTACATTCCGTACTTAGTATGCGGCGTTTGATTCTCGGTTCTTATCTGTAACATTACCGAGCTAAATATTTTCCTCGAACCTACATATTAATTGGGCTAGCTAGTGGCGAATTCGATTAGCCTATTTCGGGGTAATATTTTTGTTCTTGGTAAAGGCAAGCTTGTCCGATTTCAAGGATATTTATAAGTATGATATTTACTATGTTGCTAATTTAGATAATAACCACATTGGAGTTAAAAATTAATGGCTGACCTAATTACTGGTGTCGTAATGTAAATATGGGCAGACGACCTGACTAAGATCGCAGGCAAGGGTTGGATGCGGGCCGCTTCCAACCGGTCCTTTTGGAATGGAAATCGATGGGGGAGGCATATGTCCAGAGTGGACGTCCTATGGCTGAGATGATGATGATGATGATGAATGTAAATAAAAGTTTCTTAATTTCTTAAACGACAATCGTTTGTGAACCATTAACCTGACTGTGGATTGTTCTCCAACGGTTTGACCTTCCGGTGAAGCTAACATAGTTATCATATTCACAGCACGGTAGTAGAGTAATTTTACTTTATTTTACCATTAAGCTTAAAATCTGTCACTTAACATATTGTATATTTAGGCAGCTGTCCTTGATATCCAGTTAACATTTAAGTCTAGCGTGATTATATCTTGAAACAGCTTTGCTGACAATCAAGTGAGACAGTGCTCAAACACTAAAACTATAAAATAAACTTCTAGATGTAGAAGAGTACCTGCCACTTACAGTAGGTTCTAAACCCCTGATCCAAGCGGTGGAATTGTAAAGATTTGGACAAAAATATCATGAACACTATAGAAGTAATATAGAAGTTGGTTCTTAAAAAACTAAAGTATTAAATAAAATATATTTTTTAAATAAGCTCCGAAACGAGAAAATCAACCAGTTCCAGGATCACTTGGAAATGTGCGATGGCTGGTGACGATTTTAAGAAATAAACCCAATTTATTGAGTCAAAACTTGTTGGGTTTATTAATAGATAATCCAGGATTTCGTCTCCTACCTTTGCGTGTTTACTAATTTGCTTTAAAGCTTAAACACCCATGTTTCAGATTTAAAGTCAATACTCATTATGCGTCTAAGATCCCTAGCGCAGGTAATAAAATGAACGAATAATCTTGAAATGCCTAAACATGTCTTCATAAATTGAATTTAAGAACCTTCTCGATCACCTCAGCTTTCAAACCAAATAAAATCGCATGGAAATCGGCTCATCCGTCGGGGCTCACAGCTATAGAATACCGAATACCAGCATGTGAAGGTATTCTGAAGTCGTGGATTTATAAAACATCCAATCAGATGTAAGGAAGGAACAAATTCGGATGGCTCGTGGAGGGCTACTATAGCTTAGATGGCAAAGCGACAGGTCATTATTATAATATATTATAAAATTGACTAATATTTATTCTGTAATTTGAACCCATTTCAAATCCCACCAGAAGCCGAATTTTTCCATCAAAAATTCGATTAAAAAAATAGTTCTTGACAGGTCTGCTGTGATACAAATAATAGTTCCATTACTATCATATTTCAAATGTCCCGAACTTCCACATGATTAATCTGACACCGATCACCCTTGTGCCACCACAGGGCTGATTAATTCCTCTATTAATGCATTTCAGAGCCAAATGAATGTTGAATAGTCGGGGCCAAATTAATTTGGATCTTGTCGGGGGCGGTTTTATGCTAGACACAGTGGCTCATGAATATACATAGGGAATCAGATCCTATCCGCCGTGTTCGGACTATCTTACTGCTGTATATGTGAAGTTGTGTATATATAAACAAGTCCGAGCCGCTATTAAATCATGTGTATACGAATAGAGAGTGGGTGCGCGTTATGTCAAGCATATTCAGACACTTGTATTTATTTATATAAGAAATACCACCAGTATACATCGCAATCCTACTAATATTATAAAAGCAAAAGTTTGTGTGTATGTTTTTTACTTCTTCACGCTCAAACGGCCATTCGGATTTAAATGAAAATTGGTATATAGATATTCCAAGTCCCGGAATACCACATAGGCTACTTTTTAATATCATCATCGTCATCAACCATCACCACGCGGGTAAAACCGCAGGGCGCAGCTAGTAATATTATAGGGCGAAAATTTGTAAGTGTGTAAGCGTGTATGTTTATTACTCCTTCACGCTTAAACGGCTGCAGTGATTTAGATGAAATTTGGTGTGGAAATAGGTTAGGCCCTGGAATAACAATAATAGTAAAGTAATAGTTCCCGAGAAATGAGGTAGCAGGAAATTAGTAATCAACGCGGATGAAAACGCAGGCGCTACTAGTGATAAGATATTCTTAGAAGTAGCATTCACTTAATATCTTAGTTCTGATATGTAAACCTTTTACAGGTGTTTACAACTTACTATTTGATGAACTACTATTTAAAATGAAGTCTAAAAGATAAAACGTAGTTCTCTTATTAAAGTATACTAAGCTAATATTAGACATAGCATTATGTGAATTTATACGAATTTTAATTTTAGCTTTAAAATAAAAAGCTATTTTATTTGGAAGAATTTCATTGAGTTTTAACTAGTTTTGAGTGATTAGCAGACTTAGGACCAATATTTCAAAATTCGGTGATACTGTGGATAACATTTTTTCAGACAAAAATACCCAATCGTGAGACCTTGCACCGTTGATTTAACAGGTTTTGTATCGGCCCTTATACCATTGAAGTGTGACGAACTTCCCCTTCTTGTGAAATGTTATCAGTCGCCAGCAGGCCAACATTCGTGTGCTAATCATCCAGAGACATTCAGTCTACGATAAGATACGAGAAATTGCTTGTGTTTGTTATTTTTAGTTTGAGATAAGGTATGTTTACAAGTAAAATAGACTCGACTTTCTCTGTCGTCTCACGTACCTTATGTTTGTGAGACCTAGCTCACAAACATAAGGTATGTGTTTGTGAGCTAGGTCTACAGGAGGCACTGTAGGTTATACATTTATTACCTATATGTAAAAATATATACAGTAGAGTCTTACTAATCCGACACTATTGAAAACTAGGGGCGTAGTTTCAAATAGTGCCGGAAGAAAAAAGAAGTTAGAGTCCGATGTTGCCGTTTAACTTTCAACTATTTTCAACTTGAAAACAACAGATAATTAACGTGTTATTGTAACAATCATATCATCGATGGCAGTGTACGACCGTGGAACGGGGTAAGAAGCGGGGGGTACCGGATTATTGGACGTACCTAATTACTGAAGTGCCGCTTTAGAAACTCTACTGTTCATATTCGCCACGCTTGCTTTACGAAAGAATAGGCAGGGATCACGCATTTCTACTTCTTGAGATCCTGGCATTTCTTTGTTATTTTTTTCACGTGAGCTAGCAGTTTTTAATAAGATCTTCTATTTTTCGTGGGGTAGTTCATGTATGCAACCTTATTTGATCAATTGCGTTAAGGTCGATGCGTTACTTCTATGTTCTCGGTCATATAATGGATAGGACCGCGAGTGGAATTTTTATCTGAACATTTTCTCACTTTAGAGGGAACCTTTAGCCGTACGGTAACAGTTGCATCTATTGCAGTTGCAAAAGACCGCCTGTTTGTACAGCTTTTTTCATTCAGAATTTAGCAGCAAAGATTTTTTTTTTCTATAATTGTGATTCTCTGTGATTTTTATATATTTTATTAATTAATCGTATTCTATATGTTTCACTATATAATTTTTAAAATTATATATATCTATCCATCTAAGTAACCAGTTACGACTTTTATATCTTTCAGTTCAAATATGTAGTTGCAGGTATCATTTGGGGTTTCATGGCATATAAACAAAACATAATGTTTATTATTCCACTCATGTTATTTTCGATCAAACCAGCGTCCGTCTTGTTTGACAACCGACGTTCCCACCGCTGAGCCCACAGATCTGACAAGCTGAGCCCTTTCGCTACCATTGTCCATGTATAAAGGTAATCATTTCAAGTTCATTTAGAATCATTTTAAGTTCATTTAGAATCATTTTAAGTTCATTGCTCAATTTGTACAGGATAGTATACGTAATAAACGAGAATAACATTTTTTCTAAAGCACATTATCAGCTGCTTTATTATTATTTATTTATTAACATTCACACAAAGTCTTCAGGTCCCAAACTAGGCAGAGCCTGTGCTATGGTAACCTGATGACTGATATATATACTTATATACATAATACACCCAGACACAGGTCAAACAAACATGTTCATGCACACAAATGTTTGACCCGTGTCCGGAATGTTTGTCCGGGAATCGAACCCGGGACCAGCGGCTCAGGAGGCAGAGTGCTACCAACTGCGCCAACCGGCCAGTCAATTATACTTACTTATATTTCCTTTTGGAACAGTTGACAGCGCATTGTTGCTTTCTTGATGATCAGGGGTGTTTCGGCGATATGATATAAGTTTGTCGATGATTTCTTCAACGCAAGGCTCGGCCATATGGATTACAAGCACGAAGAGAATAGCTTATCTATCGTAAAAGTATTTTGGTTTCCATGATATTAATCATAATTAACATTAATACATATGCTAAAGATTTATGTTACCTAACGACTATCTCAGTTGATAGTAAGAGGCGATGTAGCATCATGCTGGATTAAGAATGTTAACTGATTCTCAAGAGCACCTGCTCTGAGACAGCAGTGTTTTTTGGTATTATATTGTGAGTCAAATAAGATTTGTTATGTATCCTGTTGCTGGGCACATAATAATTGTAATTTGAATCCTGTAGGCACAGAAAGCTTGTATACAAAATAAAATGAATCCAAGCACTTCTATACTAGGTACAAATAATTTTGCTCATGTTCTAGCTAAGTTGTGCTGTGGTGTGAACGCGGTAAACAGAAGTGACTAATGATCCCATTTTACATAATTATCAGCTGTGCTGTATTGTTTATGCCTATCATATGTTGAGTTATTTTTATTTGGATTTTACCCATTTCCTGCTGTTTAATTAATTAGCCGTGCCGTGGTAGTACCGGCCTAGAATAGTACTCCCCCATCTCTTCCCGTGGCTGCCGTAAGAGTCGGCTAAGGGATCACGTACCAGAAGGTGGGCAGCAGCGCCTTGTGAAGATAGGAAACCATACTGCGCTCGCCAACCCGCCTGCCAAGTGTGGCGAGTATTGGTAAATCCTCTCTATATGGGGAGGCTTATGTCCAGCAGTGGACATCCTATGACTGCGATAAATGAATGAATTAATTAGCTAATTTAAGTTAGTACGTCTATGTGAAAACATAGTCAAATAAATGTATTGGCCCAGTATTAGCCCTCCCGTGCCGTAAGAGTCGTCTAAGGCGTGACACCTACCAAATGATGCAGCAGCGTACTCTGTCATCTTCTCTAATCAAAATATTGCGCTCGCCAACCCGTTTGCCAAACGTGGCGAGTACTGGTGACCCCCCCCTCACCCTTTTTTACAACACAGGGGGGGGGGGGGGGGGCTATGTCCAGCAGTGGTTGATGATGTATTTTTTTGTTTGCACAGTGTAGGACGCTCTCGTATTTGTGTATAATAAGGGAGATGATCAATAAAAATCTGGTTATTTTTTAAAAACTGGATGATTTATTTTACCATAATAATATAATATATAGTATTTTTGAAACAAATTACGTTACAAAATGTACATGTTTACTTAACTACAGTATTGTTAATTCATTCTTAACAATAAAAAGACTACATACATTTAATGTATATCATAGTATCTTAAAATATACGTAAATAATTTATACAACGGACGAGGGAACTAAACATTGGGTTAAAACCGCATAAGATAATATTATCCTCGTAAGAATTAATCGATACACATAAAAAATCACTTAAAACTAACTGGACATAAAATTTTTCGCATTTCATAAAGTCACAATTATCGATACGTAAAATAATTGTTTTTCTTAAATCATATGTTTCAATATTTACACGTTTTAGAACCAATTACAAAAAGATTGAAAACACCATGTTTTCATTATTTGGTAAAACCGAATTGTCGAACTGTTTAGTGCTACTTAAAAGAGATCCATCGGTAACGGTGTCTATAGCTTCATTATTTTTTTTGGTATACATTGAGAAAACACTAAAATCAGGTATCAATAAATCGAAAGCCACTGCAATGATTAATTCGCCAGAAAATTTGGGACAAGCTGCAAAGCATATGATCGACATAATTTGACATGGACAAGAACTAAATACAGATGAAATCTGAAGAGTAAATTCATTATTGTAAGTGCTCTCAACGTTAAAAAGTATATATGCCCTCAGTTTCAGAACTCCTCGCTAACAAACCAAATCGATTCAATTACAGACTCCCTAAAGAACTACTTAAAACATTTCTCAGACAGTATAGTTTTTGATAGAGGTATCATCATCATCACATCAGCTATAGGATATCCACTGCTGGGATTCCAAGGACCGGTTGTAAGCAGCCTGCATCCAACCCAATTCTGCGATCTTAGTCAGGTCGCATCTCCGCTTTGTCAGTGGCCGTCCTATGCTGCGCTTAACTGTCTGTGGTCTCCATTCGAGATCTTTTCGACTTACGAAGTATGCGAGAACTAAAATTAATTAAAATATTAAATGTATAGTTTAAATCACCTGTATTTTATGAATAAATATAAATGAATAGTTAAATTAAAATATTAAATGTATGATCAATCTCATTGAATCGAATCGGTAAGTAATCGATAGTTCTGAATAAGTGGGCAGAATCGATCTCATTCTGATTTAGTGAAAAATTTGTTTGTAGGTGCATAATAATAGAAGCATAGTCCGAATGTTTTCAAGAGACTAGATTGGTTCGGATTCGTTATTCGGTTGTTCGGAAATATCCGAGTTCCTAAAATCAACGCGGCAATACTTTTTCCTTTACAAAATATTTACAATGTTCAATGGCAATTGATTTAAATCTTGAAATTCAGTCAAAAAATTTAAAGCCATGCTTTCCAGCATCAACGTTCGAATGAGTTTAGCATTCTATTCATACCGAATAAAAGCGCACACATTGGTAAGTATACTTGCAAAACTACTTATACATCTTAACATTACTTGAAGTAGTGGACCATTTTTTATTACGTTTTGTTCCTAATTTTGATCGAAGAATATATTTACACCCAAATGTAAATCCAATTCTAATTCAACACTATCCTTATAAGCTTAAGTCAAATCTTATACAATGGCCGAAACTTTAAATCAAATGAACTAAATAGTATCTCAAAGTCCATAATACAAAGAAGACCGATAGATATTGAAAGAATGAAAAATCGTAGACATGACACAAGATATAAAACACGCAAGAAATATAATATTATTTCAGAAAACGAAAGCAAACTGAACTCAAATGAACTATGAGCACTGACTTAATAATATTCATATATCATTACTATTACTATTCACTAAGATTAGTTCCTTCAATCGGATTGTGCGAAAGTTTCGTTTATACCATAATAATTATTTTTAAAGTTATCAATAATAATGACATAACTACGTCAACGTACATAATTATTATGATCAACTACAGCTTCACAGTGACGTTATACATGGGATAATAATAGACACCAATTAATCAATTAATTATGATTATTATTTTATAGATTATCATTAATGTGCTGAAGGAGGAAGAAAATGAATTCGTTGTATCGCTTGATAGTGAAGAAAGAAAGCAAAATCTTACTGAAGACGCTTATATATTAAATCAACAATGTGATAGATACATACAATGTACAGATATAATTAGGTTTTTTTAAACAATGTAACGAGATATCGTAACTTTCAGTTCTGTGAATATATCACTAACACTTTATGAATTACACAACTTATTTTATCAATGATTTACATAATACAAGAAAGATTTACAGATTTCCATCGCTCTACATCACAAAACACTACTCAGTTCTCAAGCATTTTGTAAGCATATTCCATGCGATCTGGTTAACGATGAACGACATTATATTTTTATAATACATAATCAAATCAATTATTACGCTTCTATTATAATACATGTATATTCTACAACAACTACTTTCTACGACGTCCATGATATATTTAAGAGACGTGTTTAATAATATCATCTAACTTTTTCTCACAGTGTGCTTTATTTTGACTTTCCTTATCATTAATAATTTTTTTCCAATATCATTATATACAACATACCTATTTAGGCTCCGAATAAGTTAGGCTAAGAAGGGAAGAAGCCTTAAAGCGAAGGGGAACACTGAAGGGTCGTTTACAAAGGCAGAGCTAATAAGCTACTTTCAACAATCAAGTAATTTCAAAAGACTGTTGCGGTGATGAACAAGTTTAATAGGAAATACGCGTAGATATATACAGATTTCTATAAGTAAGTCAAGTTGTAAATGTACACGTTGCACGAAGCAAAGCATGTACTTCTTGAAATACTCATGTTCCATTTTTGAAATTACCTTTATTACACATGTTGGTACTGTCCCATCATTATATTTCATTAAATCGGAAATAAGGTTCTAAGTTCACCTACTTTTGTCTAGGCTGAAGGTTGAGAAAACTTGGTCGTTGAAGGTAACAACTTCAAAATTTAAAAAATGTTATAACACCTAAAATTTGAACATAACATTTCAACCCTGATAATTCCAAACATTATTGAAGATCCACAACAAGAAGCGTCTTTACAACGTTTAAATTCGATGTTGCACTATTTAAATACTTTAATGTTTGTTTTATTTTTATTAATAAAAATATGATGAAAGGGGGATAGCACAAACGAAATCATTTTGAAACAAAGTGTTTATCGAACTGACAGTATGCATTTATTGATTACATTAAAGCATCACATTGATATAAAAAATAACATAGTCGCAGGTGGTTATAATATTTTAAATTTAGACATATTCGTATGCGTCATATTTTTATTAGTACATTGAAAATTTAACGCTAGTTTGAGCCTCGATGTAAAGATAAGATTTTATATAAGTAGATTTAGTATTGCTTGTTGTCGTTGATTTTGTTTTTAACATAAACAAACATGTACATGCCATTAAAAATAACATGCTTCATAGCGTACTGAAATTGTACTGTCTAAGAAAAAGAAAGTTATGTTTAAAATTGGAATTTAAGAATATATTACACCAAATGTTTGCAAACCAATCGTATGATATTAGAAACAATGAATGATAGTGATTCTCATGTTTAAGTAAACTAAACTAAAATTCTGAAAAATAATATAAGTAAGATAAATTCACTTAAATTAGATCTTTTTAATGAAATTGTGGTAGTTTTAGGTAAAATAAGTCACTACTTATATGGTGCCGAATAAAACTACCCGCGATTGGCCAGCAATTGAACAAAACTCGTGTTCTAATAGAGATGACTTTGTATAGAATTTGAATTTTATCGTAAATGTAATACGAGCTATTCTATTTCAAAGAATTCTAGTGAATTTAGCTAGTTCAACTGATTAACTGAATTACGGGTAATATTGAAATACCTGAAATTGTGAAATATTATACAATAGAGCGCAATAGAGTTCTGTATTAGCGTAGCAAGATAATTTTGTTTACTTGTAAAGTGAAATCAGTGTAAAATGCATAATCTGGTGTCAAAAAATTCCTAAATTTAATATTTATTAATTTTTATTTTGTTTTTGATAGCATATAAATCTACGCGCTTAAAAATAGTTCTTGAGCATCACTAACATTTACAAAAGATTTTCAAGTATATACTTATTAGGCACAACTTTATTTTATTCTCAATTATATAAGATACCTACTACATGTCGCCTACTACACACAAGATAATAGCATAATATATATATAGTATAGATAATTCTATTTACGCATTTTTATTATTTTCGATTTCATAGACACTCAGTTATACATGTACTTCTACATATATAATATTATAAGAATATAATATAGGTAAAGCATTTTCTTTCTTATTTTATTAGAACACAACGCACCCCTTAAATATCATATGGGACACATAATACAACTATTTTTTCTTTTTTTTTAAATTTTGAACCACATTTAGAAATAGCTATATTACGACAGAAGTGTTTCACGTTACGATCTAATTAACTCACACAATATTTCTCCAATTGACAAATTCTTAGCTGATAGTTTAGTATGAATTATAAGTTGTTATCGGCGTCCGTCCATTATTGTGAAATTTATGAACGACTAGTGTACTTCATATTTATGGAGATTATTATTAAAGCTCGATTGTATATCAATACAAAAAATATGCCCAGCCCTAAAAACAAACAATTGAAGGAATAGTCTTAAAGTACTGTAAGGTTTTTATAACGCTATCTCAATTCTAAGGTTCTTGTTATTCAAACAGTGGCTCATAATATTTTTTACAAAATATTAGTAAACTTCTACAAACCGAAACACCACAACGACGTGAAATATCAAAAATATGTTACGTTAATGATTTTCGAAATATAAAAAGTATGCTCAGATTTTTTCGTAAAAAAAGTCAGAGAAGCTAGCATTGCTAAAACTAATCTATGCGATATCAGTCTCCACTAGAACCTTAAAATTTAGAAAATCCGTAAATTAAATCACAGAGTTGAAACAGCAAAACATTAAGTTAAAACATGGCGGACCTTTGACAGTTTAATTATTTGTGAAGAAACCACCGTCCCGCTACTACTCATTCCGTTTATTGATATGTATTTATCTTTCTTTACATGTGACTGTAGCGTGAAGATTCTAAAGAAAATAGAAAAGTGTCCCTTCATATTGATCCATAGGTGCCAACTATACGCTTAAATCATGCCTTACCATTGAACGCATTAATCTTACCCTACAAATCCTACATCAAACATCAAGACCGACTTGAAACATTCACGATGAGCCTTTATCAGTAATATGTCAGAAAATAATAAGATACGCGTATAGAGGAAGAAACTTTTCAGGACAGAAGTGAAGGGCGTTCATTAATACGCGTTGCTTATATACTTTACTAACGGTAAAGGCTCATACGTTACCGATCGATACCTACACGTTACCCCGCACTCCGAAATTCTTCCAATGACAAGAACGATCAGCTTCCGAAATTATATAACCACTTCCACGTGCACAAAAGTTTAAGTGATCTTCGTACAGTAAACGCCAACGACTATAACCTAGTCTTATCATTACACGATCTAAACAGTTTGAATATAACAAAAATGTACGTACACCTTAGAATACAAATATGAATAAGTAAACTTAAAAGTGTGACACAGAAATTGCGAACTTATTTTAAAACTAGAAGCCAAGTCGTGTAATGCACACGAGAACACGGGCGCGACAACGCGTGCGAGCGGCGGCGACTTAACACCGACAAAACTACCAGCGACGGACAGTAGACGGATTATTTACTGAGATGCAATGAGACGTGCCTTTTGGAAATCATCCCTTCTTATACAAAATCAAAATAACACGAATGCAACGAGACGAAACGAGAACCAACTCACAGCCTATGTTTAAAAATCCGGGGCACTCATCCAGAGCGCCCTCGACGGAACGTTCTAAACTATAAACAACATAAATGTAACTGAACAAGAATGCGACCCGGACGGTCGGTTGCTATTCCCGATTCTTAATAATAACTTTGTACATTGAATCCAAAAGTCGAAACGTCGGTTTGGATAGGCACTCTCTAGGCGGGGCGGCGAGCGGTCGCCGCGTCGTCGGCCTCCGTCGGCGGCCCTTCGACCGCATGAGATCAGTGGAACCGGTTGCGCCTGGCGACCCGAGCGCACTCTACGACGACGACGGTAGATACGACGAAAACGTGGTGTCGACCCAGTCGCCAGCCACGCCGATTTCGGATAGCATATCCGAAACCGAGAATTCGAAGTGAGACCCTGAGGATGAAGAGGCGGTCTCGAAAGAGTCGATGTCCGTCGTCAGCGCATCAATGTCGACATCGCAGTCCGCCGGGAGAGTGAGCAGATCCGTAATGGAGTACAAATCCGTCAGGTCTGTTGACACTTGCTGCCGGCTGTTATGGTCTTCGTAGAAACATGCAGATTCTGGAGAGTCAGGTGCTCCCGCGGGGGAAGCAGGCAATGGAGGAGGGGCGGGCGTCTCGACAGGTACGCTAGGGACGCTTGGCACTGTTCTCCTTCGCCGGGATGCTCCTCTGTTATTATTTGAATCGGCGCGTTGCTTGCGCTTAGGTTTCTGAATGGACCCTGATCTCGGCCCACTCCTATCTGGCTTTGTTGTCTTCTTGCGTGGTCTGTACTTGTAGTCGGGGTATTCCCTCATATGAAGCTGTCTAAGTCTCTCAGCTTCATCTATGAACGGCTGCCGTTCTTCATCATTCAGGGTCTTCCACACGCGCCCAAGGTTTTTGGAGATCTCCGCATTGTGCATGTCTGGTGTCTGTTCGCATATTTTCCTGCGTTCTATCTGCGACCAGACCATGAACGCGTTCATCGGTCTCTTTATGTGGTTGGGGTTGTTCTTTTTAGTCTGTAACAAAAGAAAAAAGTAATTAAATTATCTGACAAAATATTCATACCCACAGAGATTTAGTAGGAACCTGCCAGAAAAACTTTCAATAATAATATGAAATGAGTTAGGATGGGTGTCATCCTAACTCATTTATGATAACTTATATATGTATTCCTAAAACATATTATTAAAACGTAACATGTTCATGTTTAAACAAAAAGTCCAGGTTTTAAATCGGCGCTATAAGCTTAATTCTCGACTCACAATTACTATTGCAGGCATGTCCGATATATGCCGGTGGCAGAGAGCACTGCCTACATCAATTAGTATGCACAACGGTACGACATTAAGTCTGTGTCCTTACTATTAATGATATTGTTATCATAGGAATTATTATTACAACTCGAAATATGAAACTGGCAGCTAGCAGCGGAAAATTTTATGATACCCACGTAGAATGTGTAATGATAATAAGTACTACAACTAGTATTCCGTACGCGATGAGCGTGACCCAATTTTAATTCTGTATTTTCGAAGTCGTAAAGCAGTTTGAATGTTCTTCAAGTGCAATAACCGTTTCCGCGTTTCAATCGAACGTTATAAAACATTGACTAACGAGGATGTTTGAGGACGCAGGAAGTCATTATCAAATGTAGGAAGCGTTCGAAGGACATTCTATCTATATGGCTCGTTTTTTTCCTTACGAAAGTACATTCCATAAAGGGAAGCATATTTGCGCTTCGCTCACGGGCGAAGTTTATGACACTATCTCCCGAGCTTACCGGGCCACATATGCCCGTCGCAAACAAGAATTGTCACGGCAAAATCACAAACTAGAAAAACTTGTTTACAGTCTTCAATTGTTTACTTTTCCAGCCGGTACAACGCCCTCGGATGGCAAGCGGGTTCTGGTTTACGACAAGCTATAAAAACAACGCCGCATAGTAAGAACATAAGCGAATATTCCCTTTTATTATTCAAATCTTACTTTCGCTAAACTTCACTCAGGCGGTCCGCAAAGGGAAAAAAACCGAGTTTATGTTTTTTGTTCGTCTTTATTTATATTCAGGACAAAAAAAGGGTTTGTCAGATGGCAACTAAATCAAGTTCGGTACGTTCTGTACGCCCACTGGTAGTCTCAAGGTGAGCCGAATAGATGTAGGCAGTTTTTTTTGCTTGTTACGTCCAGCCCAGGTTGCTCGTGTTATTTTTGTATGGTGTGTCCGCGTTTTTGCTTTTACCTATCTGTGGAGCGGAACGAAGTTAATATTAATAGATTTTTGTGATGGTAAACGTGGACTTTTAAAAAAATACCAAGTTATTATTATGCACGCATTTTTTTACTCAGAATTTGAGTACTAATAGCATGTCGGTTACGTTATCACGCCTAAACCGCTACACAAATTTTGATGAACTTTGGTACAGAGAGAAATGAGACCTCACAGAAGGATGGGCTAACTTTTGTCGTGGAAAAAGCCCAGTGGGATAACTAAGGTAATACAAAAAACAAGACAAAATGTAGCCTCTCTTCAAAATTTTATTTATTGCTATAGATAAATTGGTTAAGCGGTTTAGGCGTGATAACATAATAGATATAGTAAGTTTCAAATGAATGACATTATTATGGGCTTTTTACTGTATCCCACTGGAACCATCGTTTATATCGGGATAAGAAGTTGTCACTCAGGGTTAACGTAGCTTCCTAACACTGAAAGAATTTTTAAATTCGGTTCAATAGTTTTGGATCCTATTCAATGTAAACAAACAAACAATCAAATCTTTCCTCTCGATAACATTAGTATAGATAATACATCATATATATGTATAACAAATTGCACTCAAAATAACCACACATTTGACTTTTATAACCTATGAAACAAAATGAGTTTCTTATCCTTCTATCTTGTCATGATCACTCATCGAGAGTACTTAATGTGAATGTTATTTTATACTGTAAAACTTGTTTACTGCTTAATTTCTTGAATTACTACTGCGAGATGTCTTAAAATGTCACTTTCACTTTTAAACCCTTTTACTCATGCTATGTTATGTTTTAATTGTACTTTTAAAACTGGTGAAATTGTAATGTGACTTATGTATATTCTTCAAAACTTATCAGACCGTTTGATCGATGTAACGCGTGACCAAAATGCTGGCACATATTTGGCTGAAAGATTCAGTATTGCAATTCAACGTGGCGATGCTGCTAGCATTCTGGGCACGCTACCAACGGGTAGCCGGTTTGAGCATTTGAGTTATCTATAGCCTGACAATAGCTAGTTGATTTCTCAAATGTTATTGTGGTAGCTGCAATACAATTAGTTATTAGTATTTTATTTTAATGAAAAATATATTCTCGTGAATACCAAGAGCTTTGTTGGTATATAAATATTGTTCATAAAAGTTTTTAACTACAGAACATTTATAAGTAGAATTTCCAATCAAAAATCCAGTGTATTATATAACCAAAAGTTGTTGTTTCAATGCCTCGTAGTTGTTTTAATTCCTAGGCAGTCATTGTTTAAATGCCTTGTAACTGTTTTTTTTTAAATATACCTCTTCACATTATCTCAACAAGCAAAGCTCTATACAAATATCATCCAAATTTTTATAACAAGCATAACAGATAGACACACACGAAAGTTGTATTTCATCAGGATGTCTTAAAAAACATGCTAATAACAGTTACGCATAGTTAGTAATTCAATTTTAATTGTCAAGAAAATTGTCTTATCTTCATTTATAGGTGCTTAAGAACATAGAACACCTCCTTATATGGAACAACCACTTTATAACTAGGCTCTACAAAAAAGTATACACGTGTAGAGAAACAAGATTATGGCGTTATGTTAACCTTCCGTTTAAGGAACGAATGTATATTGTGGTATTATTATTGCGCCCGCGTCTCTGTGCCGGTAGAGTCTTATAGAGCCGACTCTACAAGGGCAGCTGGTTTGTTTCCTGGATCGAGATTGGCCCTAACGCTCTATATTATGCAAATGTGCGGATTTGCTGTATTTTGCAAATTTTGTTAGCGTATCAACGCATAACATGTTTACTTTAAAGGATATTGAAAGCAAGTTATAGTTCCAGTAACCAGCTCTAGATTTTTTATACACTATTATCTTTTTATATTAAGAATAATTCATCAGGATCATTGTATTTTTTTTAAAATTAGGAACACAAAATAATTATTTCCACCATAACTGACTTTATGCTTACTTCATCAGCAACTGTAATTAAAAAAAAACACGAAATAGCAAAAACCAAGTTACATATTTGGTAATATTCATCATCATCATCATCATCTCAGCCATAGGACGTCCACTGCTGGACATATGCCTCCCCCATTGATTTCCACAAGGACTTGTTGGAAGCGGCCCGCATCCAGCCCTTGCCTACGATCTGAGTCAGGTCGTCTGTCCACCTGGTCGGTGGCCGCCCTACCATGCGCTTGCTAGTCCATGGTCTCCATTCGAGAACTTTTCGACCACAACGGCCATCAGTTCTTCAAGCTATGTGCCCTGCCCACTGCCGCTTCAACTTGCTAATCCGCTTGGCTATATCGGTGACTTTAGTTCTGCTACGGATCGCCTCATTGGTAGTATTATTTAATTTTAATTCCATTAACCAATCAAATCTAAATCGATACGTAGCGTCATACATATAAATTAAAAGTATTTGTAAATATTAAAGTGAAATATTTTAATTTTTTTAAATTATAAAACAAATTATACTTAAACAGCATTTCCGAAAATAGTACCACTTTATTTCTATAATAAATGATGATAGGTATGGTCAATAAGATCACATACACTCGATGTAGTGACGAATACAATCAATTCTGAGCCAAGGTTGCTTTTGGTTTCCGCATAAGCGAAACGCAAAGTTAAAGTTGTAATCCGGAATTCTGCACAAGGTCATTTTGGATAACGTTAAAGATGATTTATAATCACTTCCGTAAGGAAACTCTAGTTTTGAATAGATTTAAAAATTTGTTATTCTATGAAAATAATAATAAATTTCATGTATCAATATTGTCATGTTGAAACTTCATGAAGTTTTTGACCACTTTTCCGCGTCATAGTTTAATATTACGTTTTATTTCTACTTTCAATGTTACACTAATTTTTTTTAAAATTTGTTGCGATGCAAATGTTTGGCATTGAAAGACTTGAAATCATAACAATATCTTTTATTTGTGTCGTTTGAGTCCCTTGATAGTCGTGTTACTTTAATAACATTTCAACCTCTTCAAGGGGCTCTTGTTAACTGTTTAGATGCGATGATAGCATTCCACAATTAATGGATAAAAACTTAGTGAAATGAACCTTATTCATCAAACGTTGAGCATATTGAATTTTGCTGCAAAAATATCACTCCAATCCAACTTCAAAAAGAAAGAAAAATACACCGAAGTCGTAAAAGTAAGCTAAGAAAGTGACTAAATAAAGAAAACATGCATATTTATTTAATAACACAGCGTCATTATGTTCCTTTAATACGTTTTGTCAAAAATTAAGGTAAATGACATTTTAAGTGCAGGTGTAAAAAAGTTGGAAACAATATGTAAACATGTTTATGATTTTAAAGGTGTCATATCATGAGGTGGTGGTAATAATGGAAATGACAACTATATCCTGTCCCCAAAATCTTAGATATTTTTTTGTAAACAAAAAAACGTCATTCAAAGTCACTGACATAGTGACATGCCAGTAGCCTAAAACATTGCAAACAAGTGAAAAATATGTTTGTCTCTTTTTCACATTTATTTTGATCTATCTATTTGTATTATTCTATGTCTCATACAAGTTATAACGTTACTGATAACAAAGAAACATTCTCAAAGCAAAGATAGTTTTAGTAAATGTAAATAAAACATTAAAATACGCCTTTACATATGCTGATTGAATTAATGTAGATTTGTAGGTAATATTATATTTTGCAATAATTATTATGATTCCTATCCATTATGGTACCTACGCATAAAAGTCTGGCCAAACGGATGGAAATCAAGGAACTATTCTCTATATTTTCATCTAAATAGATGTACCTACCGAAATTCAACAAAATGGGTTCAGCGATAAGCATAAGAAACATATAATTCTTTCGCAGTTACAATATTATACTTAAGATAGCAGTTTTACTATGATTGCGAATATTTCTAGTTTATACCAGAATAAAACATTTAACATATTATAAAAATAATATATACGGATTTATCCATTTGAATCTGTGAAATTTTATTAAATAATATTTTTATTATTATAATTTAGTAATTATTAGAATAATCTATGAATTTCTGACTATACATAGTACAGTTCTACTACACATAAAATACATTTTGGTACATCTAACTTAAGTCGCATATTTTACTTCTTAAAAAGTAGGTAAGTGAAAATTCACTCCTAACACTTCACAACTCAATGTAAAGAGGAAACCATCAGAATAAGAAAATAAACCAAACCAGAATAAGAACCAAAGAAAAATTATTTGACTTCATAATTATATAATTTATTCAGATTAAATTAAATAGAATTTAAAAATAACTTGTGTTGATTTCAAAAATAGCTGTTGGGTTACGGTCAAAAGAACTTGTTAAAATACAAATATGCTCGTTTCAGATGTAACATTAAATATTATACGACCTGAGCCCCGCGGTTTCACCTGTACAGTTTTATCGTAACTGTATATGTTTTTCACAACTATACAATTTTATAAATATAGAAGAACTAGTATTTAGAAATATACATACATAATATTGTAATGTTAATTTGGATAATAATATGTTATCTACCTCATATTTGCATGGATGTTTTGGTGACGTTCTTGAAAACTAATTAATATTTTTGCCAATCATATTATAACAAATAAAATTTGTTGTTGTTGAAACAAAAATTTTTCAAAACTTTTCTTTCAACAACAACAGGAAGCAAGAGACGAGTGAGACGAGATTTGGCAAGTGAATTTTTTTTAGGGATGCCATGTACAAAACAAATTTCGCACTATTATCCGAATCGCCGAATCGCAATCGAGATTATCTCGAACATAAATCATTTCATTTCGTCAACAAGTTGGACAAAAAACAGTCACAGCTGAATGGACAATTTCTATTTTTAGACCGCTTGACATAAACTAGTTTAGACTAGGGTTTACACTAAATGACATCGCTGTGAAAACTGGTGTCTTGTTCTCCATAACACCACGTGTATCACAAGATCGACTCTATTCAGTATTTTTGTAAAAGATTTCAGTCTTGACAACTCTAACAAAAGCTTTTTAAGTGTGGTCACTTACTAAACAAAATGAAGACGTCCCTTCATACTTCCCCCTGCTACTTAATATATTTATTACGTTTAATAAATCACCGGACAAAGGGAACTGCTAAAAAATCATAAAGAAATTAAAAAGGGTTGTTCTCGCGTTAACACAAAACCACAAAGAGACAAAATAATAGAGATGTTAAACATTCAGACAACAATAGACTTTAAAGCCGTCGATTTAAGACCTCCATTGTACCCCAGATGGGACTTCTCCTTTGTGATATTCAGATAATAAGGTTGAATGGAAATTAAACTTTCTATTAAAAATCAGAGTCCTTAAAATTTCTTAAGTATTTTTTGACAAAGATTGGCATTAAATAGACAATTTCAGCTTATTTTGTTTGAAGTTCTACATATCTAACAAAATTTTAAAATATACTACTTATAGAACAGGTCGTGAAGATCAATTGTGGTTGAACAAAATTTTATTTAATTCGCTAATTTATTGTTATTAGTGTATTTAAATGTATGTAATGTTAATATTTATATTACTCATCAGACCTCTATTATCGAAAAATGTTTATTTAAATATTCTCGCGTGTAAATGAAATAATCATGACTAAAAATGTTCTTTATGGCTATTAAAAATTTATGAAAAGCAAATCAGTTTATTATTATTTGGCACAAGGAAGATCGCAGTATCCTTTAAATCTTGTGTATGCTAACGTCGTATTATAACGTTAGGCGGCAAGCTGAGACAAGGCTCAAGCATTATTGGTACCAACAACACAAGGAAGTGAATATAAATCGTGTATAATACTAGAATTGTCGCACACTGCATTAGGTTAGGAGACAGCAGCATAAAAACTATCAACAACACTGTGTAAAGATCATATCTCGAACCCGTACCAATAAATATATATCATGAAAGTAAAATATGTTTATATCCATCTGAATCCTTAATAGCTTACTAACTTCGAGAGGTGTAAAAATTATAACTTTTTACTCAAAGGCAACTAAGATATCAATAAAAATAATCAATAACAACAAACACATCAATTTTTAAATATAGTACTGTTATTTCAAGATTTTGTACTATGTTAATATGTTGATTTATCTGTGTAAATCTCTGCCTTGACAAACGCATTTCTTACAAAAATATTTGCAAGCACGACGATTATAATATGACTGAATGAAACCTTCATGAGTTAACACGTTGACGACTCTCAGTCTATCCAAAAGGATGGGTTGTATCTAGTTTATTCACGTCATTTTTATTTACTGCTTGGGTTGAGATTTTTATGAATAAAATATTTACCCTTTTTCCCCAGAGACAGAGGGCCTACAATGTATGAAACAACAAATATGATAATTCAGAAAGATAAGCATAGTATAAATAGCCCATAAAGTTCCCACTGCTGGGTCACAGGCCTCCCTCCCAAAAGAATTCTTTTTTTTTCGGAGTCTTCAAGTCGTGAGTGAATAGGTTCCTTCTAAGTTTGCGTGCAAAACCTTAGACCGCGTCGTCACTTAACATCAGGTGAGACAGTGGTCAATAGTATGCTTATTATCGTTTAAAAAAAATATTCGTCACGCACCACGTTGGCATGCAACTGATTATTCACCAAGCCGAATTGGTAATTGTGGACGCAAATATCAATTGGTCTAAAATAAGTACTATAGCAATCTAATAGATATAAACAAATAATCCAATAATATATATAACTAAAAGTAAACAATACGATTCGAAGGTTGCTTTCACGAATTTACATCACGGAGCTTTGTTACAACGTCTATTTTGACCCCTTTTGCCGTAATCACCTATTCATACGCGATCACGAGCCGCATTTTAATAAACTCAACTGTACCTAAGTACTATAATATTTATATTTTAAAATACAGAACGATCGCCAACTTACAACGGCAATGAAGCTAAAACAAAAGTGGGTGTACTAGTTTGAGCATTAAAACCTACGCGATAAAGTTGAAGGTTTTAGCAAGTAATTACAAAAATAGGTTTAAAACACGATCAAGCGCGAAGAAGACTCGCTCACAAGGGTTTCGTATAAATACGGGCAAACCTAACTATTCCGTGGAAAAAAATATAACCCAAATAAATATTGTTTTAGGTTGCGGTGAAGCTGTAAATGCCAGTAGACGAAAACAGCATTAGTCCGTTAGAAAAAAAAAGTTATAGGTTGCGGCCTGTATACTAGCTAAAGAACTCATTAAAATTAGAATTGTTTTTGAACATATCGTTGCGAACTCATGTGGCATAAACAGCCGTATATTTTGATTACGTCGACTCCAAAGTTTTTTAACGCCTTTTCTCTCCACTGGCTTGCAGTCTATATATTTATATCAAATTTTAATCACTTATTTAAGGCTGTGACAGCCCTTTATTATGTTTTGAAGACCAAGAGCGACTATTTGAAGAAATTATGCCCTCTCGCCAACATAGTCATATGCATTTCCAGTCTTCTCATGGGCATTGCCAGGCGATTACACCCTGGTACATTTTATTGGTTATTTACAATCGGTGAAAGTAAATAACAATTGCAGGCTGATGAGTTTGAACGTGATACCTTCACGCGTTCCTGAGTTCTTGGTATTTGTTAATTGAACCCTAAAAATTATAACCCTTAATTAGCTTTTAGGTCTTTTATGTCGGCACTATAGAATAAATTATAGTAAGTTTTTAGTAAAACGCGTATTCCTTAAATTAGCATAGATTAAAAAGTTTATAAACACGACAAAGCAGTTTTAGAATTGTTACTGCTTATTGTCAGATAAGATGTGATGAATGTACGTCGTGCTGTTAAAGTTCGTGCGTTTTTAAATTTTAAAAAGTGAATTCTGGCTTATAATTTAAACACGGAACAATAACTGTTATCAATTATACAAAAAACGTTTGAATTCACTTAAATATTGATGTTAAAATGGCGTTTACATTTTAAACGCCATTTTAATTTATACGTTCAAGTGACTCGCACTCGTCTTCGTACTCGTAATAAATACCAAACATTTTCAAGAAACGGGCAAAAAGAGGTAATAAGGGTTAAATCCCAACTATATCTACGAACTTTCAATCTTCATTGGAAGTGTCCCCTACTTCCAATGAAGGTTGAAAGTTCTTCTACCTTCTAGCACAATGTTTTGTACTTCTAAGCAATCTGATATATCTTGAACCGCATAAAATATCAAAACGAACAGTATAAAATAACAAAGGTATAAAAGCTGTTGTATTTTTTAAAATTTAGATAGATAGACGACTTTCTGACCTGGTGAAGATGCAGTCCACTATGAATCTCACTTGATTCTAGAAAAGATACTATGCTTATCTTAAAAATGAGCCACCTAAGTGGCGGATTTGCAAATATGCAAATCTTTTAATAAGTAAGAAGTAGATGAAGTTAGTATTTAAAAAATGGTGTTGCTAGGTCGCTTAAATAAATGACGTTTGTTTATGATGCAGTATAAATAATAATATAATATAAATACATTTTAAATTCATGCACTCAGTCATGTTTATATTATGTTTGTGTACAAATTTGGGATGTCCATTAGAGGAGAGTTCAATCCGATGATACAATGGTATTACAAAGTCATATATGATCAACTAATTAACATATAATTATATCTACGTGGTGCCAACCGTCTGCGGTTTGAACTTTGAAAACGAGTTGTGTATTTAGGATAGTGTTTGTCATTGAGTTATACTCACCGCTCTCAGAGAAACAAACAATATTTCGGCAAGAAATTACCTGAAATGTACCAGGGCTCCATAACCAGTAACTGATTTCTAAAGTGTTTTCAAGATATTTGTTGTGTGTAAATTTATGTTGAATATGGTTACCCCATATTTGAGACACCTAGAAATGATACACGAACAATCTATAGTTATTTAATTTAGTGACATATTTCTTTATTTAGTAACATATTCTTTCATTAACGTGATTGCTACCTAGATGAGCGAAATAAAGTAGGTAATATATTTTAGTTACTATATCACTATTCTGTGGATTTACATTCTACGCTATGTACCGACAGAAAAGAATAAAGTAGATAATTTAAAAGACAGAGACGGTAAATTTTAAAAAGAGGTCGCAGTCAGTAGAATCGCTTCAAAGAGATAATGTTTTGTTCTTGGTATTACCTAAAATAAACTTTTAATATTAACATTTAGATATAGTGTTTGTTCTTAACCTATTTTTGCTACCAAAACTGTGAATGTCGACAGAGACAATAATTACCAGTAACTAGTTTTTCATCGAAAACTACGCTCACACTAACCGTTTAAAAATAAGCACGTTTCATTCATACCGGAATAAAAAATAAAGGTTATTTTTGTACCCAAAAGTAAGCAATACGTGACCGAACACCCTTTTCTGTTATAAACTGTCCGAAACGTCCAACGACGTGAATTGGAGACACTGTAAACACGGTAGCAATAAAGAGCATAAATATTTATTTTATAACGACCGCGCAGTTTATAATTATACTGTTAATTTTCCAAAACGAATAGTAAATTTTCAAATGATCATATGCTTCGGCTGTGAATCTGACAGGATCCCACCACGCTTATTCTTTTGATGTAAGATTGTTATTGAATCCACAACATGGTGATAGGATACTTTCTAGTACCCGCTTAGCTACCCACAATCCTCAAGTGTGAACAACCGTCACCAAATACATAGTACGTTTAGGCAACTTTGCTTAGCCAGCAGGTTCCAACAATAATCTAGTTTTAGCCTGAAACTGTTTGCAAGATGTTCGAAAAGAACTGATGTTTGCTAAGACCTTTCCCCTCCCCCCATACCATAGTGAGGTTGAGTGAGATTCCCTCTTACCCATAGTCTCTCGGTGGACGACCCCTAAGTTAGAAGATACATTGGAAATATAGATGTCGGTTCAATTTCTGAACAAATGGTTAACAATCGATTTTTTATCATTGTTCTTGCTGTTCTTGTAATAATCAAAATTTGGAGTCACCTTAAAGATCGTACAGCGCAACATTCGGAGCGAGGTCTTTTAAAATTACATGTAGCACGTACGTTTTTTTTTTACTTGGCAATGAATCTTACGCTCGTTAGATGTAGGAATTAGCATTAAATTGTATTACTTAATTATGTAATACGAGGTTATTATGGTACCTCCGCCAAGAGAATGCGTTTTAACGTTTTAAATACAACAACTAAATCGTCAGTTTAGAATAATTTCTTTTCTTATACGTATGACCACTAGCTTAATTGATGGTCAGTGACGACGTGGTTAGATGTGGAATCATGCTAGGCTTATAATGTATACTGCCTCTAAATGACAGCTGTCTGAACATACTGTGTTTGTTGATACATTTTCAAGCTTAAGGGTGGTAGCTAGCCAGACGGTTAGTAGAACCCTTCGACTAGCAAAACACACTTTGGTACGTAATCACCTCTTCATCTTTTTTCCCGTATTTCTACACTAATTGGGGTTGGCACGATATTTTTTCCTCTCTTTAGTCATCTCAGTGCGCACACCTTTCATAAACGGTCGCCGTGACTCAGTGATTAGTATCATGAGATCTGGGTCCCCGGGACCTTGGGTTGGAATCCCGGCAGGAGCAAATACTTATCGACGAGTGTAGGTATTTGTCCCGGGTCTTGTATGTTAGTGTGCTGCAATTGTATGTGTCGTTGTCTCCCACGACACAGGGAATCTAAGTGCGGGGGTTTGTTTATGAGAAAAAAAAACATTCTTCACACAGTCCATCGATACCTTCATCAGCCATATTTAGGAATGTAATCACCTAAATATGAGTATATCGCAGTAAATAAAATGCAATTATAATAATAAAATAAATAGCTAAACCAAAAAGTCAAGGTTCAATTAAATCACAATAGAGTACTCCGAGATTATTTGTTACTCAATTTTAATAATTTTCTCCTCGACATTAATTTGAACACATTAATAAAGTGTCGTTAAACCTGACAATATACTTTATTGTCTTGACCTTCGCTTGTTCAAATATAAAAGGCATGCTTACGATCTCCACAAAGAATATTAAAGCTTTGGTGTAAATAAGTTTTAATATTAATTTGTCAGTATTGTCTTCAAGGTTGAGTAAAGCTATTTATTGAAGACCGCAATACCATTTAAATTATATTCTTGTAATATTAATATCGATAAATATTTTTTTTATATTTACGACGGGTATCAGTATAAAAATGTCATATGATAACTTAATATGACATTAACATTTTATGTATGCCTTCTTTAGTGATACCATATACAAAATCAGAGGAATTACGAAAATGAAATTACTATTATATGAAAACTTACTATTTATTGCACAAGCTCAATACATTTTTTTGGTAGGTACTTAGGTGATATGTGAAAAATAAAGATAAAATAAAAAGTATTCTGAAATTAAAACGTGTCAAATTTTAATAAATAATATAAATAATAATAATTCACCGCTAGATGGTATAAAATACGTCACGCCTGTTTGAAACATACTGATGAGCCACAATATAGAGTCTGCCTAGTTTGGGCTCCTGCTTCTCAACCCTAAATTTTAACACCCGTTTTAACTATTTTACATATATACACCACTTAACCTTTCTGCAATATTGTGGGAAGAAAATAAGCAACTTATTTATGTATTTATTATAGTCTATTATAATAAAACGAATCACCGTGATCTTAGACATACAAATGTTGAAAATTAACTTCAAATAGTTACTTTAATACAGGCAAGTAAAGCAATCTACAAAAATATGGCAGATGAAATATTACACAAAGATATAATAACTGAACTAAATTATACAATGGGCATAATGAATCAAAGTCACGGCAAGGAGGTCGAGTCTCGAGAACGAATCTCTTGATTTCATAACTTGTTATTAAAGAAGTGGGATCGAATTGCTTTCAATTTGTTTTAATAGAATTTTAGGTAACTTCTGTTTCAATTGTATCTACATACGTACTCGTAGGTAACTGTACCTACTGAGCTAAAAAGCCGTGGACGACGAATAATGGATATGGTAAAAACGAACATTTTAGAGTTACATTTAATATAATGATGGGTCCCACTTAATACGGAGTGTATTTTTTGGAGAGTTAAGTAAGTAAAAAAGTTAATAGGAGTCAGTGACATGAATTCTGGTCACATGGGCCTGCATTTCAATTACTTGCATACCTACGGTATGACAAAATTTAAAAATGTTCATGGATGTTCCGTGTCTTGGATGTTTACATGATATCATTGCCCATATGCCTCTCGCGACACAGGGAATCCTAGACGGAATTTGAGTGTGACTAGAAAAAAAACCGTAACTACCAGCGATTGCTAGTAATTTTTTAAGAGAGTCTGCCATAAGTATCAGTAAACGGAACATAAAAACCAGAATATAGCGTTTTTGAAACAGTATAATAGCCCAGGCGCCAGATAGTCGTAAGATCACAGTGAAATACTAGTTAAACGACAAAACAATCAATAATACAAAATAAATAAGTTAACCAGAAGCCATAATTTAAAAAAGTAAGGTAAGGTTACGAAATAATTATTGATGTTTTATCATCAAGTGTACAGACAAAACCCAACTTCAAATTAATTATAATACATAAATTATGCATGTGGATATACCATAGTAACTAAAAAGAGATGGTATATATACATATATGTATATGTATGACCTTCCTCACAACGTAAGATACGAACTAAGCCTAAGGCTCTTTGGCAATTATATCATTCTAAGAAATACGCTGTCTATTTTTTTGTGTTTACGGTTTTTTATTCTATTTATATTTATGTATAAAGTTATATTAAAGTGTATTTTAGTTTAATTCTTTTGTAAAAGCTAAGTCCTTTATTGAACCGTCGATTTACTTGCTAGTGGACGTTCTGCGTTGCGCCAAAAGTTAAAACCACGGACTGGCAAGGCCGTGATCTCTAATGTAGAACTTTTCGAACAATGTATAATTAATTTTTAACTATAAGTAAACCTGATAAGCCAACTGCTACTTCAACTTCTTAATCCGCTGAAGGAATCGTCCTTCTCTTATTTTATAGAAGTCTTTACAATGATTCAATCTTGTAAAGAAACTCTTTTCAATGGTAAAGGGTTATTCTTTTCAATAAATTTATGGTAATACAACTATGACCATGACCTTGGCCTATAATTAAAGACGTTTCAGTTTTCTACGACATTATTAGACGTACAAAATAATAATAACATTTAATAAACTAGTTATTATATAGTGTGTATTTTACATACCTTGTAATATATTTAAGACATAATTAAAAATAGCTAGCGATTAGGTATATCAATTAATTTAATGTTTTATTACATTATAATTTTTATCCTTGTAAATCAAAATTGTAATTATTACGGAAGACTAAACTAGGAATACTACATTTTAAAACGTATTCTTATTACGTACTTTAATTAAACACTATGATTGTATTATGTAAATTATTGTATGATAACTTCATTTATTTTCTATATTTATTACCTGCTACTACCACAGTTTAAATAAATAATTATACAACATTTGTATGCAATAAATGTTTCATTTAAATCTAAGACGCAATTCACTCCGAGATTTTATACATATGTGCTAATAAAATAAATAATAAGACATAATTTAGATTTAATAAAAATTGTGAGTATGTGTGTTTGTTACCTCTTCACGCGTTAACGACTTGATAGATTTGAATTAAATTCGGTATTTAGGTACCTCATACATAAACATGAATAAACAGATATATAGATTACAGATACTTATTTACCCAAAAAAATAAATATGGTTCCACTGGGATACAACAAAAACCTAATAATAGTATAAATATGACAGTAACTCTGTCTACGTTTTCACTCCTTTACCGTTAAACCAATTTTGATGAAATTTGGTACACAGATAGGATGGCATTTCGGAGAAGGAAGTTTTCTTGGGATAACTGAGGTAGCAAGAACGGGTATAACCACAGGATACAGCTAGTGATAATGTAAACAACGTGAAATGGCAATAAAAAGTGCATTAGAGCTCGATACAGAACTAAGAATACCGTTAAGTGTAGGTATAATCCAGTTCCAAGTCACTGGGTCAACTTAGAAACGGACCACGATCGGGAATAGCCCATTAAACATGACAATTATCGATTATTATCCACTTAACGCCTAGGTGAAACTTTATGATAACTAAAACCAGATTTCTGTGTAGTTTTCCATGCGGTGTAAAAGGAAGATTTGTATCTATGTCGGTTTCTGACGTATACATTATTATTACTGTTTTTGTAATTACTCGCTGGTTATTACGGCTCTATGAATGTTTTAATTGTTGATGCAGGAATAGTCATTTGTTTTATATGTGGGTATAGTTGATTTTTGGCGTGACAGCTTTGATTGAAACTTGAGCAAGCGAAGGGTATGAACGAAACGCAAAAAACTTTTCCAATGAGTGAAACACAACATTTTACACAACACTAAGCACTAAATATCGAGAAAATTGCAAGGCACGCGGTGGAAGCGGGAAGGATTCTTTAACAGGATTCTGTCCGAGTCTTTTTTCAAGTGCATCCTTCTCTGATTGCTCGGTGAGTTCACATTAAGTGCGTACTCGAATTTTCCAATCTTTTTACTTACTTGTAAAATTTTTTTTTTTGTCAGGAATGAATGAGTAAATATCGCTAGCGATTGATATCTAGTGTGTGGTGAAAAGGTTTGTATTATGTCTGTAGCATTTAACGTCATAGATATAGCCCAGCGGATTAATAATTAAACATGTAGCAAAATTAATTTAGTTATTGTATGGAAAATATAACTTTATGCAACCGTCAATCATAACATAGCTGTTGATACAATAAAATATTTATGACGATGCAAATCAAATAATAGAATACATTACCTAGCATATTCATTGATTATCACTTAACCATAAGCCAAAGCCGACAAAAAGTTAACACATTTCGAATGTCACACTAGATATTATCGAGTTAATTTCGCGTCTTCATAAAAGAAGTTCGGTAGTCAAATGCACATAGAAATTTAATGCATCTTACTAATTTATGTGAAATATACGGAAGCCATTTCAAAAAGCATCAAGAAAACTATACGTACGAACGTTTCACCCTTACTGACCCTTATGGAGCAAACGGAATAAACATATCAAAATAGCGGATGCAAAATATCATTATATCGTAGAATTTATGATTTTCGAAGATAAATTGGTTAGTGGACTTGCTCGTGATTTCCTGCATATAATGTATTCTGTTCGAACGGCTTCGCACTGAAGGCTGTCATAGAGTATAAAATTGACGCAGAAACGACACGGCTCAATTCGACGGCTTTGATATTTTGCGCTGGTTTGTAATGTGTGGAACGACAAGGGAGTTTTATGATCGACAGCACCAAAAGGAATAAAAACGTATCTGAGATGGATTTGAAATTGGAATCGGATATTGTTCATTGAAAATATGAAATGAACATAAGGTCTTTTTTTTACATATTATAAGTTTGCGTTTGACAACTGTCTCACCTGATGTTAAGCGATGAGGTTGTCTAGAATTTAGCACGCAAACCTAGAAGGTTAAAACCTATTTTTGTATGAGAAAATTTGACACCCAGCTGCTATAATTTAAAATGGATAGATTTAAATGTCGTCACGATGATATTTTATACGCGTAATTGTCGATCCACACGTGTATCTTTCTTGGAGTATACACTTCGAATAAATAAGAATGTTTAATTATTATTATTCACAAAATTTGTACATAGAAGACTTAATATAGAAAATAATAATAAATGAATAAATTCTGAAAAATTAAATTACAATATATATTATTGTTTAATTAGAAGCCTTGTCAACACTTTGATTATACCCTCAGTGAATAAATCGCCCCCGTCATAGGCACAATGCAAACCGTTAGCCCATCTGCGCATAGATTAGTTCACACGTCACGTACCACGCACACATGCGCGGGATATCAAGTAGAGTTTTTTATGTCTGACCGCACGATGTTTATTGAAACTTCTATCGGCTTGAATAGATCAAACCTTTGTGACCTTAAGGTCTGATGGGAAAAGTTTACGGACAAAAGCTCATTATTTTGGAGCTACTTTGAGAAATGGCGGTATCGGATGATTTAGTAGCCATGTTGTTGTGTTAAATTTTATCTTGTGTTTGTATATTCACTCTAGAAAACACTTTCGTATATTTTGTATGATAGACATTATAAATGAGGTCTTTTTGTATTATTGTAAAGGTTTTCGTTGCTATTGTGTTTGTTCTGTTGACCTAATACTTTAAGATCTAATCATAGAAACATTACTTAAGCATGGTATTTTAAATAAATGGGATTTGTCTAACACAAGACATTTGCATACTTACGTTTTTTATTATTTTTTATCAAATAAAACTATTTACAAAAACAATAAGTTTAGTCGTGTAGATATAATAAAAATAGTTCAAACAGATCACTACTTACTATTAAGTAATTACAGAAGGTAATAATAACATAATTTGTTGAATTATGAGTACGAGTCGTAATAACGTACATCGTAAGTACATTTAAGATAAAGTATTTCCACAAAACATTTGGCTGACTGCAGCAAAGAGTTGTATACATTGATCTTAACGTTGTTAGTCCCTCAAACTAGCTTAAATACTTAAAAAAACAAGATTCAATTCCATTTAAGACAAAATTCAAATTTGTACAACTCCTAGATGAGTTTAATTTAATTGCAAGTTATTTTAGTTGGTTATGAATATCGTTAAGACTCATTTCACCTAAAACACGACACAACTAAAAAACACCTTTTTATTATGATGGGGATACTTCTTAATAAGACCGTGTTTTTTAGTGGTGTCATCTATAACTGTCATACTAATTTGAACTTTATCCTAACCGTATTTACCATCATTTTAGTAATGTTGATTGAGTCACTACCCATGGCTAATTGTACATCACCATCAAGTTAACTCTTCATCGGATTTTCCAAATTTATCAGAGCGTTTGATCGATGCGACGTGACCAAAATGCTGGCACATATTGGGCTCAACGGCATCATTGCATCAGCATTGCAATTCAACGTGGCAATGCTGCTAGCATTCTGGGCACGCTGCCCCGGTAGCGGGTGAAAACATTTGAGTTATCTATAGGCTATCAATAGCTAGTGGATTGCTCAAATGTTATTGTAGTAGCTGCAGTATTATAATTAGTTATTCGTGTTTTATTTTAATAAAGCCATTTGCCCCTTTAAATCAATATTACAAACTGATATAGTTAATTCTTGTGTTGGACATTGACCCAAGCATTGTTATTTGTATTCGTATATTTCAATTTTTCGTCTACTTAGTGTACTATTCAACTTTATTCCATACAAACTCAATTCCCAGATGAATTTCTGTTGGCCCGGATATATTACATTTGTTTACATGTTCACGGGCATCGGTACAGTCGGTCCGCGCGCTCGGTTTATGAGAGCGATGCACCAATGCTACTGCATCGATCGTCGAGTCATTTGTTCCGTTTATGACATGATAAATAAACCCTGCATACGTATGTTTTGGTATTTTCTTTGGATCGCGATAAGATGGTATTTCATTATTTATGAATATCCTACTAATATTATAAATGCGAAAGTTTGTATGTATGTGTGTAAATTTGGTATGGAGATAGTTAAAACACTCGATAAACACATAGGCTACTTTTATCTTGGAAAAAGTATAGTTCGGGTGGGATAATTGAGGTAGCGGGAAAACCGTAATCCACGCGGGTGAAACCGCGGGGCGCGACTAGTTTCCTATAAATGCTTTACAACATACCGAGACATTTTCAAATTTAGATTTCAGTTCAAATTCACATTATTCCAATTGCACAAGATGCTTATAAGTTTGTACATCATACGAGCTCGACTGTTTTTTAACCGATGTATCAGAAAAAGTGAAGTTTATCAATCCAATTGTTTTTTTTAATAATTAATAAGTAAAAAACATACCAACTATTTATTGAGAATTTAAGGACCATACATATGTTGAATATCAAATATATACGAATATAACACGACTTAACAAGACTAAAGATAGCAGAATTATAATTCCCTTCTCATGATTGATCCTCCCTAACTTTTAGACGTATTCTTGCAGTTTAAATGATTCATTGCCAACAAAAACAAAGCGAATTTGTCTTCCAACCGCAGTTAAAGTAACAAAACTCATAACAACTCTGGAGTCAGGTGAAAATATCCAACATCATAAAAAACAAAGTTAAGAATGTTGAACTGGATAGGCGGAGCACTAGTGGACAATAACTTTAGGGTCATATTAATCTAGGTTACTTTGAAAACTTCAATAATATATTTAAAAAATCGTCATATAACTCGTATTTGAGTTAAAATTGGTATATAAATATAGTATCAAATTATAACCTTAATGAAAACGTACTTTTTTAAGAGTTTTAACCTTTTTATGGTTTAATTATTGTTTAATTATTAAATCGTTTTATTTATTAAATAAGATATTTAAAAAAATGAAAATATATCTTAGTAAGGAAACTGTAATTAACAAAGGTGTCGAATTTTAACTTAGCATTAATTGAAAAGTGAGCAAGATCTTGATCTACTCAAGCTTTTTGCATCCACTTAAATTTATTAACCAAAATACATTGTGTATACAAGATGGCTCTTTACAAGTTTTAATAATCTAAAATACCACACTGAAATCAGCCTTTGGCTCTCCTCCATTAACGAATGCTGAACAAAGTGTTGCAGTAGCAGTAACACAATTTGCAATATCATTAAAGCAGACGGCATTGCAAAGATTAACGTGAGTTTGGAACATCCTAGTGGATTCAGGAGTTTCCAAGTTTTGTGAGTCTTCACGATGAATGGAAAACGTTTTTAAGTGGTTGTTGTTCTTTAGTATTGTTTGAAAGGTTTCTTCAAGTAAGAAGTTTCCCCAAGCAAAATATGGATTACGTTGAATTGTTGGTTCTTGTTACTCCCTGATGTAGCAGCTTTTTGATAAAGGATTTACATGTTTTATTTATTTGCATATTATTGCATATATTATTGTATATTTATAAAAAATTAAAACCAACACGTTACAAGACACCCATATCACTTAAGGCATTCACAAGACTTGCACCGACAATAAATAATAAAAAAATATATCTTTAAGCTAAGTATTCAAAAACGTATTGAACGTTTAAATTTATAAAATTTACTTGGCAAGTTATTTTCAATCCGTCTGTAATAGACGATTAAGGCAACACAGAGAGTAGTTTATGAGACATAGAAAGATGATAAAAATCACATTCAACTGTGAAAACTTAAAGCAATCATAAATTCACTTTTGAACTCTATTCGAAGCCGAAACTTTTAGAAACTTTAACGTATGCGAATCAAAGTTTTTGGAATAACACCTAGACAGTTTTGGAAGCTCTCCGTATGAAAGCTCAAAAGAGTTTGGTACAAGTAAATGCGTAATGAGCATATTTGGCTTAAGAAACTGTGTGCAGTCTCTTGTTTTTCATTTATAATAAAATATTTTCATTATAAAAATAAGTGGTATGAATTTAGTGAACAGGAATATATTTATTATGTATGAATGTAGCGAAAAAAAAAAAACAAATATATAAATTTAAAAAACCAAATAAATTTCATTCGAGGAAGCTATGAGTGAAATTTAATGGGTGTGTTTATTTTTAATGGCCAGGCGTCTGACCATACTGCTATCACGACTGCCTAGAAGATGACTACCTGTTCATTTTTGTTTTGTTTAAAAACAACTACAATAGAAGAAGAAGTAAAAACCATGAACATCAATTCAACACGTAAATATCAACGTCACGAACTCTAAACGCAACACAACAACGGTAAATATGACTGTGAAATTGTCGTTTAAAAACGTCACCGTAATACCAATGTCGTACAATGACGTACAGTATGGATTTATACGCAAATAATTGCTGTCATGTTATGATGAATCATAAAAAGTATGTTCTGACGTAACCGTGTCTACCCGTGACGTAGTTTTTAAATAGTATAGCCGTCAGGAAAATCTTAAAACGTTACATATTTTACCTCTTTAAGAGCTTTATAAGTGTTTCGTCAAATACAGGAAAATGCAATAGCTGATTTAGTAGAAGGAATCATATTCATGTAAACACACCACAGATCATTTATAAAATTTATTTTAAAAAAACATTATGTAATCGAAGGATTTTTTTTTGTATGTTTTTTTTCTCACCACCATAATATTTTAGGAGTTAGTTACAGCTGTTGAAAATGCAAAGAACTAACAACGACTAAATCTCATAATTCGCTCTCTTAAAAGCAAAAGTGTAATTATTTGTAAGAATTTCTAGGGATTATTTTTCTAACTGTATGGCTACATAAAAATAATATAACTGAAATAATAGGCCAAAGTAGTAGGATTAATAAGCAGACTAACTGAACATTTTTCAGATCTGTATTGAAAACTGATTATCATAATATTATTACTGTTACCAACAGAGTAAAATGTAATTTAAAAAAGCAAACGGGCAGTCTTTGGGGACTCCCGATAGAAGTGAAAACTACATCGTTTCTAAGCTAACATGGAAAGCGGGAGGTGACGATGTCGCGAGTTCCATGATTTTTGTTCACCCAAAAGCAGCTCAACGCGCGTAAAGAAGTTTTAAAAAAGAAGAAAAGTAACAACGCGAAGTGGCTTATATAGTGGTGTTTATAGAGAAAATTAAAAATGGGAAGATACTCATACTGTGTGTAGGGTGTAAGTATACAAGAGTGCCATCAACCGATAAGATCAAGATGACTCGTGACAAATGAAGACGGACCATAGACCACAGAGCGCATGAAAAGATAAAGATCACACGTAATGAGATGAAATAGAATTTTACTACGTGTTGAGAAAAGATAGGACATCATTTTGACGTTTGGGTAAAAGATAAAAGGTTTTAGGGAAATTAGGTACGTGACGAAACAGGGTCAGTAATTTAATTAAGTGGTTAGAGAGTCGCGGGAATAACCTTTTTACGACACTCTTGATAAATAATGCATCAGATAAAGCGATATTGGAAAGAAAAGAAGATATAGGAACAACTTTATAAACTTTTTAGTACTATATATAAAAAAAATAAGAAGTACCTTATATAAGTTTGTATGTTCTGTGATTAATTTAACAACTTTACGAGCTACTTTTCTTACTGACGTCATCATTATCATTAAGCCATAGGACGTCTACTGCTGGATATAGCCCTCTCGTGCTGATGATTTCGAAGACTTCTTCCTTCCATCTTGGTCTAACCATCCTTTCTCCTTGTCGGTGGACATACCTCGCTGCACCTGCCAGACCCTGCTTTTAATCTTTTCGGAAAGATAACTCTTTCCGAAACATATTGTTTGAAAATTCTAAAATTGATTTAGTGAACCAATTGCAATCTTGCAGTTTTATCTCTCTTGTAAATTCTCTCGCTGTCAATGTTTCAAGTTTTCTAACAGGAACTTAGAGAGAAATTCTCGAAAACAACGTTCACTCCACGCAGCTACACTTATTATAAAACTTTATTAAGGATATAAAGGAAAATAAAGGATAAGTTTACAGACTCACGGAGTTTACTAATTAAAGTTTAACCTCAAATAATGTTGAAGATTACTACGATATTACAAAAAAAATGCAATTACTTTACAGGGGATTTTTCTAGAGATAACTTTAGTTTTTTTTTTATACTGTATAGATCTAGCGTGTGACCACTATCTCACTTGATGGTCAGTGACGATGTGGTCGAAGATGTTATCACGGTAAATCTAGAATGCTCACTGGCTCTCAAGGACTGCTGCAAGTACCATACTCTACTTAGCAGAAGTATAACTACTTAGTAGAAGTTATTTTTAAGTTATAATATTATAATAAGCAGCGTTTGTAGCGAAAATTTAGCTATGATGAGTATAGTGATAGAACAGTATCATTGTAATAAAAATAAAATAAAATAAAAAAAAAATAAAAATTGTGATAATTTTTGTCACTTCTAGATGAAGACAATAAATTAATCATTTTCGGTCTCGAATAATCCCGATTATAAATTATTTACGTAATTAAATAACTGTACAAATGACTGCTACTTTTGAGGGTTAGAAAACTTTCAAAAATTGCTTGAAAATAAAGAGTTGAATATTGTTTAATTATGTTCTTGCAAGCGTTGAAAATTTAACTATACCTTCAATGCTGTAGCGTATTTACGAGTAAGTACAAGTATACATTTGCATAAGAGCACGCTTCTAAAAGATTTGATCTCATAATTATTGCGTGTACATAAAACAACTAAAGTGCGAGTCGAAAAGGTAGATTTAATCATTGTAGCAATAGATGTTAGGGCAAATGCTTTTAATAAATTAATTTATACACAACACTACATTAACATTTGATCAATCAAGTAACGGTTAGCCTATAGAGCTCTAATGTTACGACCCGCTAGCAATTGGCAGCGTACACAGAATGCTAGCAGCATTGCTTAGTTGAATTGCAATACTAATACGTTGTGCCAAATATGTGTCAGCATTTTGGTTAAGTCTTGCATCGATGAAGTGAACAAGCTGAGAAATTCGGCAAATTATTTTTCATTGCTTACAACAAAAAACATCTTATCCTTTTATAATCGCCTGGTCGTAAAATTTTAAATAGGATCTAAAACCTAGGATTAATCTTCGCTGTTTTGACGTTGGATATTAGCGTCGAAGCGTCGCGGACGTATTGTTTTATTTAATAAAATAATTCATAGACGAATTGTTTTATTTAATAAAACAATTCGTCATTATACAATACGGTTGAAAACAATAATTCCTTGCATACACGTAGGGCGTATCAGAAGAAGGTTGTTGAACTCATTCAAAACATGATTGAAAGCTGGTACATATTTAATATATATTATCCTAAAAAAAGTATCTGCTTTGATTTAATCATGTGTGAAACAACACTTTTAATAGCTAACTCCGTATAAAACAAATTAATGTTGAAGATTGTTTTGTTTCTTTCCAACTAAAAGACAAGGCGTTAATTTATATCATTTAGGTTTTTTTGTAGATATGAGAAATGGATAGTTTTCTGATTAAATAGTCTAAAAACAAGAACTAGAATTGCTACACAACATATTCACAACGAGGAGGATAGTAAAATTGTTCAATTTGAATATTTTTATAAAAACTACGTTTAAAACAGAAATCTACTGCGAAATGTAAAGCGTGATGCGATCACCATGCAAAAGAATATGTTTGCATGTGAGCCTGCGCTTAATATGCACATTTTTAAGAATTACCTTGAACTTATTACTATTGTGCTTAATTGCCTTAGTTAAGTACGTAGCAATCAACTTCTGTTAATTTGTTGTAATTATATGCTAGTTTTTCATCTATTTAAATTTTATTACCAGTAGCGGATCTTGTCTAGTTAATAATGTTTCAAAAGGAATAAATGTACGTTTACCACCGTTAATAAATAAATAAATAAATCATTAAAATACATTTTACACATACACGTATATAAGCAATACTTTGAGCACTTTAAAAGCAGATAAAACCAACATAATTGTACGTTTAACTTCTTGTAAGGAATAAGGAGGAAAAAGCGTTTAAACTTTTAACATGATATTTTTAGTACGAGCTAGTTTGAGTACTGAAGACGTTATGAACCGAATGTCAATTAAGAGAGCTTCTACAATGTCCCTGTTTTCAACTCAGCTGACGGTCCAAAACTTAATTGGGGACCGGATTCTCGAATGAAATTTATTAGGCCAACAACTATTTGTCAAAATTGTCCCCAAAAGGGCCGACGCTGGAATTCACCAAATATCAGCCGTTGAACAGTGTAGGAGGAAGTAAAACGGGCTATGAGAACCTCACCCGCTAAAATATGTACGGATTTTCTATCAAACTTTTAAATTAAAACCGGTGTCCATGCAAGTTCAACTTTGTCGCCATTTATTTAAGAATTTAAGGCTTCCTCTCAAAGTATTTTATTTGTGTGTGGAACAACTGTTGACAAGGTTTTATTTGCCCGATAGGCGGATGCTGCCAAGTGTTCTAAGTTGCGGCTGTTTCGCGGTCGACCGCTTGTATCGACTTGAAATTCGACTCTGATACCTTTAATATAGTGCCCGTTCCAAGCAAAACTTAAATAATGTCCATGGGAAAGTTCCGACTGGCTCCCGGAAAACTTTCTTGTTTGCTTTCAGCGTCCATTTTATTTCTCATTCCTTTAAAGTGTCTCTCTGCATGTTGCTCTCTGCATCTACAGCGTGTTTTAAAACAAATTTTGGATTTATTAATACATGACAGCGTTCGGACCCTACTTCATTTGATTATCCATGTAACCAGGGTAGAATCTTCCTAGATCTAGGATTTTGACTGGCTCTCAAAGGCAAGTGACTGAACACATCGTGTGTTTGGTGACAGTTTTTTAAACTTGTTGGTGGTAGCTAGCCAGGCGGGTACTGGAAAGTATCCCAATATGCTGTGAATTTGATAAAGATGTGCTCCTACAAATAAACGTCAAGCCAGGGATGAGGACCATACCACCCACAGCCAAAGCTCCGTATCATCGCTCCCTTCTAACCTTTTCAGAAACATCTGAATAACAGCGTGCTGGATTTGAAAAATGAGCTCACACTTTATTAGTGAGTTTAGTTAGATATAGTTAAATGTATAGTTGAAAAAGAAACCCGGGATACAATCATGATATTCATGAATAATAAAATTGAATGTTATGAAATGACGCTCAGGCTTGTAACTTACGAAACAATGACTAACTTATACTAGGGATGTAAACTCGGCGATATCTCAGTTTGATGGTAAACGTAAACAACAGATACGGTTTATTGCTAGCGCCGCTCCTCTGTAAACTTTCTCAGCGTTCATTAAATTATTATATTCATCATCTCTTACTTCGCTTACTTGTTATTCCATTCATTATTTTACATTTTTATTTCAAATATATACATATATATAAATATCTTCACAAATTCCTGATAAACATTTTTTTGTGTCATTTACCTACTCGTAGTACAACTGTTACAGCAAAAGTATACCTAGTCAGTACGGACGGTTTGTGCGTTATTCAATTGTTTTATTTTTTCAAATTTGAATGCGACACGATTACTGTGACGTAGTTATTCCTACTTCAGTCACATATAACGAAACTCATACAAATGTAACTCTCTGTAAAGCCTTTCATAAAGGAATACCGGACAAATTTACGGATCAGGAGAAAGGAGACAGCACTGAATGCTTAAAAGCAAAAATACTGAGCGTCCCGACGGAGAAATAAAAGCATACGCGTGTTGCTTCAACACGAAATGAAATGACGCCGGCCACGGACGGAAGGGAATAAATTATAAGTAAGGTCTGGAACGTTGTTGGTTTTCTCGCGCCCTGCTTTTAGGAAGTATATAAGAGTATTAGGAATAAGATAAGCGGAGGTAGTATGCATCAGTATCACTGTCTTTCTGACCCTATCCCATGCTAAACGGGGTCGATACAACATAATTGTTATTCGAGGCTGCAATGTAACAAGATTGATGATAAAATATTTAGGTACGAGTATGGTAGGTTTTCAAAACATCGGCCGAATCCTAACATCGGGTGAGATATCGGCCAAACGCTTGACTTGCTTCTATAAAATTATCGAAGTAGAATTTGTCCATGGCTAGGTGTTCGTATTTCATTTGTTTTAATTAATTTCAATGAAAAATCACCTCGACACACCTTCGATCGAAAGTAGTGGTCAATGGGCGTTTTTTGGGTCTTATATATGTCTGTACCTGTATTAATTGCTGAAGCAACTTTGTAGTGAAAATATAACAAAGAAAACAAGATACTCACTTTTGCATTCATGAGATTAGTTGATATTAGTATCAGTTTGTAAACTGCCTATATAACCTTCTTTTGGCAATACGGCCTTCGTGGGTCTTGACCTCAGCGACAAGTTTATCACAGAACTCAAAGATAACGTAAATATGTACGAAAATACTTGTTTGTATCAAACATATTTGCAAGTTTAGCAGATATTCAAGTCGCACCTAAATTTGCTTGCCAATTCCCTATCTGTAAGCCATTTTGCTTGTCCACATGAAGCGACAGAAACGCTATAAATTTACCGCTGGGCTGGCAGAATGACAGGGTGATCCCTTTCATATTTCACAATTTCAGGCAAGGACTTTGTTTTCACACGTTTGTCTTGTGTCCAGTTGGGATGGACGAGGAAGTTGTGGTTGTGAAATGAAAATTATCTTTATAAGTTGTATGTTTGTTTGAAGATACATATTATGTTTATATTGGAACCCATGGCTCTCTAGAAATTCTGTAACATAATATTATCGCTTTGACCTGTAGTTAAAATAAACCAGTAGATTGATAGTGAATCAATTCAGCTCTGTAATCTGCGTGTTTGAGAAACTTTTGTAAATTATTTTAAGGAACACAGTGTAAACTATACTATATATAACTATATATTTGTATTTTTATAGAGATAATGTTACAAATTATTGGTAACAAGTTTGAAAAACTGTCACTGAACACATAGTGTATTCAGGCATCAGTCCTTGAGAGCCAGTAAGGATTCCAGGTCGAGCGTGATCTTTGACCACATCGTCACTAACAATTAAGTGAGATAGTGGTCAAAACGCTACATCTAAAAAAAACTTCGGGACATTTTATGGCATAGTTTTTCAGAAATATATTATTTCCGAGTAGGTACTGAGAACTTAATGTGTGCTTAATTAAACACAAACATAACAGTAGTAATTGACGTCGTTTATATTTTTTATTAAGAATAGGCAACAATTTGACCATCATCTCACCTGATGCTAAGTGGTGATGCGGTCTATCCTAGCTAAGCCTGTTACGTTTTTAACTGACTTGAAAAGTATGAGGAACAACTTCGTCGTTTATGAACCGATTTGGATGATTCTTTTTTTGTTATATATTTCCAAAGTGGTACCATTTAATTTTAATCAAAATAACTCATTCTTTTTTAGTGGTTAAACTTCAATAACTGAAAAGTGTTACGTCTATCTGGATGACTTTCTTATTGAGGGTGACAATTGATTTTGAGTGTTGAAGTCGGTTCCTTTTTTTTGTATTTTATTTTTCACCAAACACTTTCATTACATTAATGTTCAAATGTAGCACTTCAAATAAAACACCGCCTAAAGTATTTACTCAAAGCTGTGTATGAGAGAACGAAAACTCAATGCATAAATAAATTATTTCCACATCGACGTCTTCTTATTCGAAGCTTTTCAATGCATTAAAAGCCATCAACCAAACAGAATGCATCAGTACCTTTTAGAATATTCTGTACTGCAACAAAAGAGAACGGAAAAGTATTTCTAGTTTATATTATGAGAGAGGAAAGACATAAATCTCATATTATATACGTTTCATGTATTTTAAAATATGCATAAAAATATGCATATTTAGATATTATAATCTAAAATATTTTAAATCCTGAATAACATAAAAATTCACCATCAATCTAGTTAAGGCATCCAGGACTCAATTCTGAACAGCAATGGAGCAAAAATACTCGGACTCTACACCTGACTGGTCAGTTGGCGCAGTTGGTAGCACTCTGCCTTTGAGCCGCTGGTTCCGGGTTCGATTCCCGGACAGGTCAAACATTTGTGTGTATGAACATGTCTGTTTGACCTGTGTCTGGGTGTGTATATGTATATAAGTATATATATCAGTCATCAGATTACCATAGTACAGGCTCTGCCTAGTTTGGGACCTGAAGACCTCGTGTGAATGTTAAAAAAAAAAAAAAAAACCCTTGTTCCAAAATAAATAGAGCCACACCAAGAAGAGTGGGGAACAAACTCGGCGCTTTTCTTTTCAAATAGGTTTTACAACGTGTTCTATAAATTACAAATTGATTTTCACAGATGAAACATAATGTTAGTGTCGCGGCAGAGATGAAAATTCCAAGTATTTTTGTCTAATAAAATATTATCTTACAATTCTAGTAATCTTATCACAATCCATTTTCAACATCAAACCACAGAAATGTTGAGGTTTATTACTGGATATTACCTCAAAGGGTACCTATTGTATAACAAAAGTGATGCAGCAATTGGTAAAACAACTCTCGGATTCACCGCAATAATGCTAATAGTTACAGAGATAAACTGTTACTAGTCATGTAAAACAGCACCGGTAATATTTAATGTACTTATTAAAGTAATGAAGATTTGAAGGCTCACCGAAACCAAAATATCATCATCATCATCTCAGCCATAGGACGTCCACTGCTGGACATATTCCTCCCCCATTGATTTCCACAGGGACCTGTTGGAGAAGTGGCGCCTGCGATCTTAATCAGCTCGTCTGTCCACCTTATCGGCGGCCGTCCAATGCTGCGCTTGCCAGTCCGTGGTCTCCATTCGTAAATTGTGGAGAAATTTTTGACCCCTGCGGCCATCATTTCTTTGAGCTATGTGCCTTGCTCACTGCCACTTTAACTTGCTAATCCACTGGGCTATATCGGTGACTTTCGTTCTTTTACGGAAAGCAGCGTAGGATGCCCACCCAAAAATGTCCCCGTCGAGATGGCTTTTATACACCAGTAGACGTTCTGGCCCTCCTGAGATAAAGCAAACCAAATCTATTTTCCATTTGGTGTAAACACCGTGCCAAGCTTAACAACATTGTATTTCACGACTTCTTAAAATAAATTGACACAAGAAATTTACGACCCAAAACATTTTGATAACCGCAAGGTTGTGCCGGTGAATGAACTTATCTGCTTGTTATATTTTATATTTATTTATAGTAATTTTATTTTCTAGACTCGTCTGGTACTATTTGTTTTTATTATTTTATCCACAACCTCGCATATTCTATATATGTTATAGTGGTTACATATTTGAACCGTTTGGGGTCGAGGCATTGGGCCCGTGGAGACCGAGAGCTCATCGGATTTTCCAAAACTTATCAGAGCGTTTGATCGATGCGACGCTTGACCAAAATGCTGGCATGTATTTGGCTCAACGAATCAGCATTGCAACATAACATGGCAATGTTGCTAGCATTCTCGGCACGCTGTCAAATGGTAGCGAGTTAGAGCATTTGAGTTATCTATAGGCTGACAGTAGCTAGTGGATTGCTCGAATGTCTTTGTAGTAGCTGTAATATTGTAACTAGTTATTAGTATTTTATTTTATTACTTTTATATTAAAAATAATATGAATGCTTAGACTTAGTTTATATATCAAAGTTATTCGAATATGTTGCGGCTCATCTTAAGTCTCAGTCGATTGATGTGCTTAGATATCTTGGCAATTTTCTGAGGGCTAATTTATATGTTTATCTTTTTTTATCTACCTATATGTATGTATCATTTTTGCAGCGTGTTTAAGTTATCTATTTTGTAAGTGAGAATATCAATTAAGAGATAACATGTGTTACAAGTCTTAATTTCTCCAATATAGTTTCTTCAATCATGCTATCGCTTGTGGTTTTACCTACATGGAATATGGTTTCTTAGTTTCTTCAGTTCCATGTGAATCATATAATTTTTGAGACACAAGAGTAGCTTATATGCTAATTCAAATATTATTTATTTATGTGCCTAATTTCATTCATATCCGTCCAATCATTTTTGCGTGATAGAGCCACAGACAGTCCTTATATCGAGTTTATTATTCATTTAGAATAATACAAATTGATTTATATAAGTATTATTCATCCTATTACTAGGGTTCTGCATTATTATATTTTTATAACTTACTTAAAAATTGTCTCATCTTCGTAGTGAAATAAAACTATTTTACACATGCTTTTATTAGCTTTTTAGTATGTATGTAACGGAATCTTTGAACGTATATTTCAATCCCTTCAAAATGTATAATGAATTCGAAACCTCCCCTTTTATCAAGAACTGATGACAATACAATAATTTAAATAGTTTGTCCCATTATCATTACCAGAAACTTAAGAATTAGCGATTTTTTTTATCCAACACCTGGTAGTGTTGTGCCAATTAGCATTTTTTTTAACTGTTAATATATACATTATTTTTAACTAAACACGTATTCAATATAGCGAAAATGGCTAAAAGCCGCATCGAGGTTACTTTGTGAAATGAAATCAGCCGGCGCGGCGCGTCAGCCTTCCAATCACGTTATGGCCAGCACATATTCCATTGTACGCAGAAATAGCTTTTACAAAGAAATTGTAATAATGTTGTAACATTCGAAACGTATTGGAGAAATTGGTTTTCTTTTAGCAATCGTGGGCATTATTAAATTGGTGATATTCGATCAGAATGGAGACCTAATAGAATGATTGTAGTACTTTTATCTAATCTTATTGAAATTATATGATTTAGAAAACGTTTTTTTTTTCTATTTGCGTTAGAATATAGCTCAATACATAAATATCACTTGTAAGAATATAATATATATAATGAGATAAATGCCGTCGTTTCTATATAAATTCTATATGGGATTTTTCCCAAGGAGAATTAGCAGTCTTAAAAAAGATTCAGATTCAGATTATTTATTAACCATAATAACATTCGTTATTTTCGGCAAGTCAATACATGTTTATAATTACTTATTAAATTAATTAATTAATAATATATATATTTTAAAGACTGGTCCATATGAAAGTAGATATAATGACGTCAATTATTTAATTAAGTCGATAAGGAGCAAGTGCATTTTTATTATAATTTTAGGTCACTGAAAATACTTTTACTGAAAGTTTGATATCCATGAACTCATCTAATTTATAGAATGCATAGTCAAGAAATATTTGATTTTACGTTTGAACTCTTGGTATTCTAATTTAGTAGCAGATTTAGGTAACTTATTGTACATATTTATTTTCGTATATATGCCATGCCTTTGGGTCTTTACGAGTCTTGTCTTAGGAATACTTAGTTTGTCCTCATGTCTCATTTTCATAGTCGCGATAGATCCAGTATGAAAGCCTGTGCCTATGTAGCCAAAGATTGGCTACGCATCGTAATGCCCCCAGTATTACATCTCATCATTATATATCCAGAGGCGACGATGTTTGCTTGCCATCAGGCGGCTCGTCGGCTTGTTTCCCACCTTTTACATTTAAAAAATAAAGTGGCTAACGCAGATTTTCTTAAAAACGAGATACTAGATATTCTAGATAGCCATAGGTTCTAGCATGATAATACTTTTAACCACACTGACCTAGTAAAACTTCTAGTAAAATCTCCTTAATAGTAAAACCACTACACATAAACATATGTTTCAAGTTGAATTTGGTTCCGTATCGAAATGTTTGTTGGTTAAAATAAAATAAATAAATAGAAAAATTGTATACTCATGTGTGTAGCTTAATAGCATAAAACTGATCGACAAATCAGAGAACACGGGTTTGAGACCTGTTTTGGGCAAATTCTTCTTGTCTTGTTTAATAAAATTTAAGTCTGTTCTCGATATAATAAATACGACAAAAACACAGATACTATGACAATAACTGATGAAATGACAAAGTACATATTTAGTTTTTTCCTCGAGAATTAGTTAATATTTAAACAAACACATCATATCATTTCAAAATAAGGATATCATACTACATTCGGGTTATTTTAATTCTAAAAATACATTTTGCCATAAAAGGTTTAATAAATAAAAATAAAGCTGGTGCAATAATAGACTAATAAAAGCAGTCGCGACTGAACCAGATGTGTCGGTACTTAAAATGCAGACTGGCTTTATATCCAGACCTCGCTTGATAATGCCGCGTCTACTAGGACTGCAGTTTTATAAAAGCAGGAATCAGAAATAAATCTAATAAAACTTCGTTGAAACAAAAGAACATGATTACAATTTCATGGATATAATGGTAAAATTCTATTCACACTGATATTATAAATGCAAAAGTCTGTGTGTGTGTTTCTTTGTTAAGTCTTCATGTCTGAACGGCTTCATAGATTTTATTGAAATTCAGAATATTGGAGCTATGTTCAGAAACCTTATAACCTGGACTACCGCATACTCTACTTTTTAGGCCGAGCTATTTATTGATTCTCTGGGATACAACCAAACTCTAATAATATTATTAATGTAAAAAGGACTCTGACTGTCTGTTACGTTTTCACGTGTAATCGCTGAAACAATTTTCATTAATTTTGGTATAGCGATAGATGGGACCTTACAGAAAGACGTGTATTTTGTTTATGGAAAAAGTTTGGTTCCCGTGGGCCAACTGAGGTAGCGGGACAACCGTAGTCAACGCGAGTGAACGTGCGGGACACAACTAGTATTTACTAAATATAACTTAACTCGATTATAATGCCAATATTTTGTTTTCGGGTCACATTAACCAGCCGCGCTTATAAATTTTAGAAAATCTTTAAATATTACTTTGTTCAGTGTAAAAGTCAACTATCATTAAAATTATATTGAGAGTCAGTAAATGACACTCAATGTAATTCTTATGACCATAAAAGAGGATTTACTTTGGAGTCTCCACAAACGTAACAAAACAAATGAATAATAATAAACAAAAGCAGTTTTAATAGCAAAAGAAAGGAACACAGCAGTCGATATTTCGTTACCTGCTCACGGCCAAATAGGGGGTTACGAAGACGCGGCTGCGTTCAAATTGTTTGCCGGTGCTCTGACATCAATATATCGAGTGTTCGTACAAACCTGACACGTAGATGATAGCACGAAGGAACGTAATACATCTCTATGGTAATTGTTCACGTACGCTTTTCGTGTTTGTTCGTAAACAACAAAAACAATCTCGATTTCGATCTGTATATAACCTTTTCATTATTTTGGATTTATGAATGTCAAATAGGAATAAGAATCTAGTGATAAGCAGTTTACTAAAACTGATTATATGTAATACTTTCATTTTAAAAATTGAATTCATTAATACAATAAATACAAAGCACTTTATTGCAGACCGGTCACAAAAAAACAATAGTAGCTAACCAAAGTACAATTGACGGCCTTATCGTTTAAAGCGATCTTTGCCAGACCACAGCGCAAACATAACTCGTATATCGAGAGTTCCGTACAGATTTGATATATTTATTATAATCTCTTTTAGAGAAAAATACTTACTTTGAGAAAACAAAACTGGTGAAATTACTTTACCTAATGTTAAAAAACTTAAGTCTTTTTAACAATAAAGTATGTAAACTAACTGTTAACATCGGTGTAAGTTGGAGTAAACTTTTTGACAAATGTTAGCAAAAGATTTTTATTGTTTCAGGTTTGACTTTCATTTCACTTCAGAAAAAGTGCCCCTTAATGAAGTTAGTTTTTTTTGGTAATACCTATAAGTATATAGTTTTATATATATGCCTATACAAAATGTTTAGCCTAAGTGGCTGATTTTTTTCATTGCGTTCACGCAGTGGCTAGATCAAATATAACTACACCTCATGCGAACTGCAGAGCATTAGAAGTTACTTGATACTTTAAGGCATATATAGATATGTATTATGTGTTTTTTACCCAGGGTAGTATTTTCGAAATACGGAATCCTACAATTAGACAAGTGAGTTATACCTGCAAAGTAATTTTATTAAATTTTTAAAAATAGGCCAATACATAAATTTAAACTCATAAACAAAAAATGACAGCAATGAGATTCGTCTGCACAATTTATAAAAATATGTTACAAACAATTCCGTATAATATTCAATATTTAATCACATTCAAAGACTAAGGAATTCAAAATAGTTGATGTTGGCAACGTCTTAATTCACCTTACACGCCATATTTCTCATTCCAGTCTAATGTCAATATTTTTAAGTGCTCTTTTGAAATATTGCCAGACGAAATCATCGTCAGAGATTCAAGCATAGCGTTCGGATATAAAACGGTTCGCCTCCTTACATTCCAAACGTAACAACGCTTTTCTCGATTATTTACAGTTCATTAACAATAACTTATTTTTTACTTTGCAAGAATACTCTTCCTAAATGGATTGTCAGTCTCGCCTTAAAACAATTTAGTCCGACGTTTACAGAAGATTAATGTTTCCCCCTTCGACTGCTTAAGTTATAATAAATCTTTCCTCAAAAATGTCTATACCAATATAAAGGTAACCAAAGCTTTTATCGATTGTTGGAAGAACATTTTGGCGCGTGTCCGATGGGTCACGATTCTCAATGAGACAATTTCTTCATTCACATTACGAGCTTATCGAATGCACTTAAATAAACGTGACTAAAAAAAGACTAGTTCACATAATATACATTTATCACGAAAATGGGGATCAGAACGTCAATCCATTGCGTCCCCAATAATGACGGCCCAAATTGCTTTTGCGTTTGCGGGAATCTATATAGACTCTAATTCCTTTCACCATATGGGTGATAGGTTCTCGTGTATGAGAAAACTGATCATTGTCAGGGGGTAGGACATTTATCGAGCGACTGGGTCCACCGATAACGTGGGATTAAACATCGCTATGTAATCTCTAGCGAAGTTGGGGAGACTTCTAATTCTGATGTAGATGCGATTCTTAATAAATATGACAGTTTTAGGACCTCAATGGCAAAAGTGATGGGCAGTTTGCGTCGTGAGCTGGTATTATGATGGGTAATGCAAAGGTTAATGACGTAGTTAATTCGTAGAGAGCCAATATTAACCAAGCTTACAAATAATATTCCCTAAATTAATACCGAGTAAAACTCGAAGTGTGAAGGTAGTTGTTTTGGCAGCCTACTTACGGAGTTAAAAGAAAAAGTTTGATATCATTTTCCGAATGTTTCCTACAACTTTAGCACCGCACATATCTGATATATGTTTTGGCAAAGACAAGGGGAGTTGTGGAAAGTTGGAAAAGAAAGGAAAGTCTGTAGTTATCGTTTTTTTTGTTTAAACTTTGTCTTAGTTATGCCGATGATATTATTAAACAAAGAAGATGGAGCATTAGCTTTTCGGACGTGGAGCACATAAATTAGATTCATGCATCATTCATGTTTTAATCGAAATCGGACCGGCAGTTGCGCAACACGACGTATATTATTTTCTTATATTTTATTTACTCACATTCACAGCCTGGCACTACGATTCCGTGTCGTGGGAAGCACGGACATACAACTACAGCACACAAATATCCAAGACCTGGGACAAACGCCTACACTCATCACATAGATATTTGCCCCTACTGGGATTCGAACCCAGGATCCCGGAGACCCATGAGAAGTCATATCACTGATCACTGAACCACGGCGACGCGGCGACGGTCAAATCCAAGTAATATTTTAAATGTGAACGTTTGGATGTATGGATGAAAGTTTGTTAATCTTTCATGGATGGACTTGGAACGGATTTGGATGAAATATAGTATGAAGATAGGTTAGACCCTCGAATAACACAAAGGCTACTTTTATCCCGGAAAAAGTATAGAGTTCCCGTGGGATAGTTGAGGTAGCGGGAAAACCATAATCCACGCGAGACAAAACCGCGGGGCGCTTCTAGTGTAAATAATGCCTTGCTAAGCTTTCAACCAAGTGTGCACATATCTCTTGTGCTAGGGTACGAGTTTGCTGTAAGCTATCTTTTAAGATTATCTAGTACTAGCTGCGCCCCGCCATTTTACCAGCGTAGTAATGATTGATGATGGTGATGAAAAAACATCCATATAAAATTTCAGGTTAATAATACATATTAAAAGTAGCATTTTACTCTAAAATTGTAACAACTACATATACTCGTATTAATACCGTGTATAGCTTATGATGCAGAAAGCGTGTCTGAAATATTAAACTATAATCAAACTTGCTGCTGAAATCCACAAAATCCTTTATTAAACAATATTTGGAATCAACTATGGGATTAAAACGTCCATCGGTGTTCGATTCGAGCGGCTGGACGTCGGCGATAACCAAAGATTAAACATGGTTTAACCTCACGTTAGCCCAGCGTTGAACTAGACGCCGCTTTTTTAAACAATCTGCTTTTTAATCCCGTCACTTTGGTTTTTTATTTTTATTTTGACACCGCTGTGTATCGTATTTACAGCGTTCCCGGGAATTTGCCAAGTTTTGATTTTGTCGGGATTATAAACGATTATTTGACGTTGGTATGTCACGTTGTGTGTCGCATCGTGAAAAAAAGAAATTATTATGAACAACAGTGACATTGGCCTTAATTCTGTTAATCACTCGCTAAAATTCACTCAAATCCTTCAAAAGGAAATAGCTCGTATTATATTTACGCTTAAACTCAAATTCTAATGCTATCCTTAATTTTAGACGAGTTGTATTCAACTGTTGGCCGATTGCGGGTAGTTTTAGTGGGAACAAATAAGTGGTGACTTATTTTAGGTGAAACTACCCGCAATTTTAATAAACACATTTAATTTTAGTGCTGTTATGGACACGTGTCATACTGATTTAGACTTTATCGTAACCATATAAGTACTTATCTTACATTGTCATATTTTCCAGAATTTTAATTTAGTTTAGTTTAACAACGAATCACTACCATTGGCAGAATTGTGACATGTAGCCACAGAAGCCATAAATTAAGAAGGAAGAAGTGATTCGTAACCTTTTTGAATTCGTCAAGCCTTCGTTGTCAATTGTTTCATTGGTGAAACAATACGTAAATAATTGTTTGATAAGTTCGAAAAATATTTCAATATAGTCATCCAAGTGGCCGCAGTAAATGTTTTCAACTGCGTCAAACAGTTTGCCCAGCTCATTTACAAACGCGTACAACGTAAGTTAGTTTCATTTTGAAATTAATTATTTATATATGTCAATAACCATTATTAACACAAACATAAATGATAACAGGGCAGCCTGTGCGTTCTGATAAAACCTAAACAATTTACCGTCAATAGAGTATTATTGGAAAGTGATAGACAGGGGCCTATCGAGATAACGCCAGGGCTGTAGGTTATCTTGTATTGCTGTTTTGAATCTAGGTCGCTAATATTAGCACTAACAAACTGGAACTGGTCTGTTGCTAGCCTCTTGCTCAGCTTTCAAATTGAATAACAATGATATTAACTTAACGGCCGTCGTGTCTCATGGATCAGTGACAGTGATTTTAAGACTACGACCCCGGGGTTCGAGTCCCGGCTGGAATAAACATTACTTAACGTGATTGTGTGTGTCCATGCCATGCGTTATTTGTATACAATCCGATATGACATTCCGAGTAGATAAAATGAATTATAGAAAATATTGTATGCCTTGTAGAAATCGATTTCAGCGATAAGGACGCTTATTGTCTCATTTTATAAATTTTAATTTAGTATGTACCGTAATATTATGTAAACGTCGTCGTGATACAATAAAGTATTATCTATATATCTATCTTTCTTTCTATCTCTCTATATTTTGTGGGCCGGTGTGTGGATTGCTCAAAGGTTATTATAGTAGATGTAGTATTTGTATTTAGTTATTACTATTTTATATTGATAAAGGCATCGCATATAAAGCCATAAAAAAAAGATTGGAGTTCATAATTAAATCAACATGCTAGAAGTTGCTTTAATACTTGAAATGTTAATCACTTTTAAATTTGTTGTTATAAATTGCTTATTCAGATAATTGTTGGCGCACTTTAAGATCATTAACGACTAAAAATGGGGCAATTAACTTTCATAATTAAATAAAATCGTTTTTTAATTACAGACCTTTATGTTTGTTCCTCAAAACTTGTACTCAATAGCATTTTCTACGGATATTATTTAAGCTGGACCATCGAATGGGTTATAATGTGAGATTATGAAATTTCAAAGCCATAATCTTCATTAAGACGTAGGAGGCATATTTCTGTCAGTGGGCAACCTACCTATAGCTAAGAGTATGATGATACCAAGATTATGTAATTTAAAAACTGTATATAAACGACTTTATCTGTAGATCATATTCAAAATTTTCTTGAAATTTATTGCATAAAAAAGTATAAAGGCGTACAGATCCAATTTTAATTTTTATAGATCAACTTTGTAGGTGTATCCTATTGAAAAAAGATACATTGAAATCGATATACAAAAAACAAACATATGCCGTTCCCAAACTTCAATAAAAAGAATAAAAAAGGACGAACACACAACCTCCTCCTTTTTTGAAAGTCAAACCAAATTATATTTCACATGTTAGGAGTAAATAATTTTAACTCGTTTCACGAACATTTTATCTGATGAAGTGTTATTCATTAGTTGGTACTAATTGTAAACTAATTGTCGTAAATGTTTATTTGCTAACAATCTACAATCGCTGTGGGACTTCACTTTTGAAGCGATGATAGCTCAGCGATGGGAGCGTCGGCTGTCAAACTAACGGAACTTGGTTCGATCCATATATATAACATATATAACCCTCATGCTTTCAAAACTGTCACTAACCCATAGTGTGCTCAGTCAGCAGTCCTCTGATAGCATCTTTGACCACATCGTCACTGACCGTCAATTAAGATATTGGTCATACGCCAGATCTATACTGTAGGTATAAATAAAAAACTAAAAACTTTTTTACATCATACATTGGTGCAGTTACAGAGTAGCAATAGATAAATTGTTATTGTAACGACAGAACTAGGAAAAATAGAAGTAAAAAAGAAGTAAAATAAGTAAAGTAAAAGAAAAGTAAAGTAACTAAAGTACTAGTATTATAATATAATAAATATTCCCACTAACTAGGGATGTCCAAAATAAAAGACGAATCAGATAGGCGTAATTGCTTGCATCATTAGACAAATCACGCTGCTATTACCCATATATTCGAAAAAATATCGTTATCTATTCCGCGAAACAGCTGCAAATTATAGTCCCGCCTATACATCTGCGTCGTGATCAAGATAATGGGGTCGATGAACTTGTTACCTTTTAATTGTTTTGTATGTACATTAGTTTTTGGTAATGATAGTCTGTTTTATATTTATCTAGTCCTTATGGATGTGTGTCTTCCTTTTAAGATTTTCTTGTAACTTTTATTTAAAAATCATCATTATCTCAGCCGTAGGACATCCACTGCTGGATATAAGCCTCCCCTATGAATTTCCTCAATAGGCAGTTGGACGCGGCCCTTTCCTGCAATCTTACTGACTTTGTATGTCCACCTCGTCGGTAGCCGTTTAAAAATCAGAACTAGACGATAACTAATAAATATCAGTATTTTGTAATATCTTTAAGTAAGCAACCTAGTATATTCCGTGGTAATACTATTTATGAAAATGTACGTCAGAACGAATATTATTTTATTTATATAATTTAAACAAAATAGGCATGAAATTACTAAACGCAATAAACAATTGACTGTTTTCCTTTGGGCGTAGTTTTAGTTGGCACCAAATAAGTGACGACTTGTTTTACCTAAACCTACGCGCAGTGTTAATAAAGGATCTTATTTTATCGTTATTAATGATTGTCGTACTAATTTGAACTTTGTCGTATACTCATAAGAACTATCTTATTATCCACAATTTTAGTTTAGTTTGGTTGAATAAAAGAATTGCCAGCACTGCCAGCATTTTGGGAAGTTTGCTAACTGGTAACGGATTACAAGATGAGGTTATTTTACTTAAAGATATGCATTTTTACGAATTGTTTCTTTAGTATTTTTTAAGTTATGTAAGAACTGCAAATACAAATACACAATATATAATTACAACCTAAAAAATTACATATGTACATACATATATTTACGCCTCTTTCCCGTAGGGGTCAGCAGAGACTACAGCCTTTCAACTGCTACGATCCAGAGACACTTCTTCGGTTTCATCCAAACTCATTCTTTCATAAATAAAAGCGTCGATTTAGAGTGTTCTTGACCTGTCCTTTTTTTAGAACTTCCTCAATCTGATTTCGGTACATCCTCCTTGACTTTCCTCTTCTAACTCTACCATTCACTTCCCTCAGGTATACCTGCTTAGTCAGTTTCCTTTCGTCCATTCATTTCACCCTTAAAATTTGGCACAAAGTTTTTGTTAAAAAAGGTTAAACCGTAAATGTCATTTGTCGCCATTTACTTACACGCCGCGTACGTTATTTGCCTTTGACCTCACACTACAAAAACAGCTTCATTTATATCTCTAACAACTCTTGAATTTCAATTAACTCAATAAACCGTATTAAGAAAATCATTAGCGAAATTACTTGCTATTGTTGCCGTGCTAAAGTTATTTAGATTTTGACCTCGGCGATTTCATTTACTCCACTACTTATTTCTCCTCATTTAGTATTGCACATTTAATATTTCATTATTATTCATAATTATTTTCATAATAATATTCAAAGGTCTACGGACAAGTTTCTGTTAAGTAGCGATAGTTTTAGTGATGTTTTATAAAATGAAAAAAAAAGTTTTGCCAAAGTTTTGGGTAAATAAATGCGAGGCTAAGCAGAAAAAAAAATGCCCCGACAAAATTCTGCCCTGAAGGCGAGCAAATATTAACAAAAATTGTTAGTATTCGCTACATTAAATATAATACATATTAAATATTATTTGAAATAAAATTTACGTATTTCAATAGATTATTGGCTATGAGCCTAATGTAACTGAATACTTTAATAACCTAATACATATATTAAAAGAAGATACCCTTTATTATTATACTGAACTAGATGAGTGTCACATACCATTATCGGGGTGATAACGGAACATAAATGACTGTCATAACAAAAAGAAATACCATTAAATGGAAGTTAGAATATTTGCTACAAAACGATTGTTAACTAGGTTATGTTCACGTCACTTTCCAGACGCGAAGAATTTTAAACGAATCAGAAATGAAATGCAACATCAAAATACGGGACTAAATTTCAATCACATGACGCAATCGTGTGACGAAAATGATTTGCGGAATCACGCGTGAAAATCGTTCTATATATTATTCACCAGAGAACGATAATGAGGACATTCAACCCGATGTTTAGATACAATCGTGTCTGATAAAATAAATTCAAACAGTGTTTGAGGTTTACACAATTCTAAACATACTAAATACGAGCATTTTGTTAGATACGTTCAGAAAATAACTTTTATTGGAAAAATAAATAAATATTATAATATGACTTTTAAGCCCAAAGGTGAAAGTCTTCCTCAATGCGTCCTGGCTTTTGTGTATGACATGCGAAGCTGAGACTTGGGACACTTACGATTGGGCTAAACCAAATTGGAAAAGGATATGCTTAAAATCACTTCGAGAACGAAATTTATCGATGTAATTCGCAAGATTATTAAAATAAAGTAAGAATGGGCTGGCAAGTTTATCATCTTGACAGTAGATGAGCAGGGAAGTTTTTGACTCATAAGCTTCCCTGCACTAGCTACTGATGTACACACCGTTTACTGATTTGTTGTCCCCCCAGCAAATTTGCAAACATGGTGTAGTCCATGGACTGGTATATACTGCCATTATTATCTAAGAACCGGCTAGGAGTCACGTTATATTTGCTAGAAAATTACACTCCGCCTCGTTTTGAACTGATTTGCAGTTCTGGTAGACATACATTGTTCATTTTGTATTTTGCTAACTTTATTTTTAACATTGTGTAAAATTATATAGATTTTCATCTCAAGTACTTAAATGAAAATGAATGAATATAGATATATATTATATGGCAGCCTGATGACGATATGTTTCTCAGTTGTGCGGATGTTAGTCAGGGGTACTTTCGTACTTAAAATTGTATAATTATATTCATTGTGGGTTAACACTTGACCTTTTAAATTAAGTTTTAATATTTATTATTATTTTTAAGTTTCCATTTTAAAAGTATTTATTTCTTATTTAGTTTGGCGTTTTACTATGTTTTTTAAGTAATCTATACTAATATTATAAAGAGGTAAAGTTTGTGAGGTTGATTATGAAAATTATTATACCCATAGAATGCCACGTTATTTCTCAGTGTCATAGGCTCATTGTCATCATCATCATCAACGATTTCATTACCACGCGGCTGAAACCGCGGGGCGCAACTAGTATTAAAATTAAGATATATTTGAGATGTATCTATTAAAAATTGACGTTTATAAGTACGTGATGGAGGCTTACATTTGATAAATAATGTAAGGTTTGAGTTTACTATTAATATATTAGGAAGTTACTGTTGCAAGTTCCTATCAGATAAATATAGTTTTTAGACACGACTTAAAATATCACTCGTTTATCATCTGTCATAATTTATCATTTTACGGACGGGGAAAGTTCCCGTGCCGATATTTATATTACTTACGAGGGTTTCATTTACTTTATCTCCAACTCACCTGAAACAAAAAACAAATCATCATTAGCAGTATTCGCTGTAACGGTCGTTTCCGTTTCATGTGAAACAACAAAAAAAATATCTATTGTCTTTTTTTCTCGTTTATAAAGTTGAATGACCGACCAAAATTTTAAATCTCTACCCAGATTTTGTATGAATAAAATGATAATGGTATGTGTGTTTATTGAATAATTCATAATTTCCCGATCGTACAGTTTGTTGATAGCTAATTTTCATGTGTACGCCATTCATGTATTCCGAGATATCCGATCCAGATATTTAAATGATCAGTTTATCTGAATCTGTGGTGTATAAGACGATGATTATTGATTCATGAGTATGATTTACAAATGTCGCTTCCTGAATGCGTTCTCATATTGGTATGTCAGTACGGTTGACTGGTCACCCCGACCAGGGGAGAAATAGCCGCCCCGGCGTCCACTTGCTTCCCCTATACTCTAAATTACATTGATAGCTGCTCATTCGAAAAAAATACCGAATTTCGAGGTAAAAATTTTGCTTGGTCATTGCACTATTGAATTTACTCAGTACAATCATGTATAGAAGTCTACGTAGGAGATATTTATCGAGCTAAGCAACGCACTGCTCAGTCATACCTTTTATGGGTGACCGCTAGTAACATTTTCACACCGTGCACAAAAAAACACATTCACACAATATATCCTATGTCGCGGGAAGTTTGGATACACAAAAACACAATACACAAACATCCAAGACCCCTGAACGAACATATATGGTCATCACACACAGAAATATTTGCTCCAGCCGGTATTTGAAACAGGGGTCAGCGTTTTAAAGTCACTGACCACTGAGCCACGGGTCCCAGATACTATAGGTTGAAAACTCCGATATTGGGCTAGCCACTGCCTATCCGCCAACCCACAATGGCCAGCGTGGTAAATTAAGGCCATCCTCCCCTTAGGGAGGGGGGGAAGCGGGATTGGGGGCTCGTGACACGAGTGGAATGTATTGAGCTATGTGTTAATCCAGGGCAGTTATCCAGTTATTCAGATACAGATAGCAATCCAATGTATCTGTATTGCTATCTGTATGCATATAGTGTCTGCATACCAAATTTCATCCAAATCCATTCAGCTGTTTAAGCTTGAAAGAGGAACAAACATACATCCACACATCCATACTCACAAACTTTCGCATTTTTAATATTAGTAGAATATAGGCTGACAACAGATTGAATTGCTCAAATGTCATTGTAGTAGGTGCAGTATTTTAATTAGTTATTAGTATTTTATTTTAATAATTAGATCGACCATAATGGTTACATTAAATTGAAAAAGTTGTAAGAAGTTCTTGTAAAAGAACATTATGTGCATCTATAAAATTTTAAATACAGCCCATCTGGTTATAAAGATAATAAATTTCAATCAACAAGTAATCCTATTACTTTAAAACCTTCATTTGAATTCTGACGTTCGCTTTGAACAGCTATAATATTCATATACGCAGACATTACTATATCGTACATTATTAATTTAAACCCACGCCGATTGGCTAACGACTTACCTTATATAGCCCGAAGATCGTACATGGTCAAATTTGATATAGCACAATCATGACATGTTGCATCATATTAAACAAATAAATTTAACAATAAAAATGTACCACTAAAAGGTTTTGTTAACGTATATCGGTCCTTGTGGAAATAGATGTGAAGGCATTTTAGCAGCGGACGTCTTATTTATGGCTGAGATGATGATGATAATGAATATAAACAGTCGCTGTGGATCAGTGACACTGACTTAAGAAACGCGACCCCGGGTTCGAATTCCGGCCGGGGCAAACATGTCCGTAATGACTCATCGCTAATGAGCATAAATTTAATGTTTGTTCCCGGGTTTTGGTTCTTTGTGTGATGTGATTGTGCATGCACATACCTCCCGCTACACAGGGTACATATGCGCAGGAGTGAATGTAAGTGTGAATAAAAAGTAACATAATGTAATTTAATACAAAGTTATTTAATTTTCAACCGTGTTCAAAAAAAGCAGGAGGTTCTTAATTTGTCTTTTTATATGTTTTGTACTTTTTTTATATGAACCGACTTCATTTTTTATTTGAAAATTGGTGCTTCCTGTAATCCCATTCAAATTTCATCAAGCCAGATTATTTGTTTTGAGATATCATGTAAAAAACCGTATATCAATTACTTCGACTATATTGAAATCGAGCGATTTCATTTTTTCAAAGAATTATTGTAAATTTTCTGATAGATTTTGACAACGTATTTATATTTAACTAAGCTATAAATTTAATTTTTGTCGTCTCTTACATTTCTTTACTTTCTCTTTATTTCAAAAAATCAATCAATCATGTCATTTAATTTAAAGTCATAAACAAGTCATTAAAGCTAACATTATAAAATTAGTTTACATTAGTCACAGAAAAAAAAAAGAAATTTCATTAACATTGATAACAGATTACATACAATATTACTACACAACATACAAAAAGAAAGGAATGGAGAGGCTCTCATCCATTGTCCTCAACATGCAGTTTACAGCAGTGGGTTACTCGTATGTATGGACAGTCAAGCCTTTCCGCGAGGGTTGCCAGCATGAAGTTAAAATTATTGAAATAAGTCTTTATTCAAATCAACTTACGTAAATATGCAATAAGCTGCACCTATCTAGTCGCACGTGTATATTCCAAAAATTAAACGGTTTTTTTTTTAAATAAATAACAGACGCGAAATTGTTCATAAAGAAATATATTCTCCGTAAAAAAATATTGTAGGACATTGTACCTTTATTACTTCCCCTATATTTGGGAACTTTGGATTTTCCTTCAGTTGTGTATTTGTGAGATGTTCCCATAAATTCCCGTAAATGTTTCCTCGGTTACACAGCGTTAGCATTTTGCCTTTTTTCTTTGCATTTTTATTATGACATAAAATTATATTCGTATGCTTTGAACGTATTATTGGGACGTCTAAGATTTCATTATACATCGCGACTTCTTTTGATACTTCATTGTTCCTTTTGTATTTATAGAGACTGTGAAGAAATCAAGATTCTCAATAAAACATTTTTTTTCTTTTTTTATGAATAGGCTAGAATTTGACCGCTGCGATGATGCGATCATAAATCACGCCTGCCAAAAGGATTCTTTTAAATAATAATATTATTCACGAGTGGCTTAAAGACACCCAGATTGTATCTATGCGGAAACACAGATTTAGGCAATTAGTTTAACTCGTTAGCTGTACGCATTGTGAATATGGATTATACCTATTCCCAATAAAAAATAATTAAAAAGTAGCTACTGTTGAAGGCGTCATGATCACGATAAAAATGATAATAAAATAAACGGTATATATTTCATATCTAAAGTTAATTCTTAAATTCACAATGTGAGTTATTATATGAAAAAAAAACATTTTTGTTATAAAATACAACAATTTACTGGGAGTTCTCAGAAGATGACCACAAAGCCACATGAATGATTCAGTCTTTATACCAACAATAATGAGCGGAAACAAAATGTTCTACAATGCCCGTAACCTTGTAACGTCGGGCTCTGTAGGGACCAAAGTTATGATTACTTTCACAAACCTCATCTGCTATTTTACCGCTACGATTCATTTCATTTGCGACATGTTAATTTCAAAGGCCTCTAAATTGATCCCGATGTCATTCACATGTTTGTTGGATGCAGTTTTAGTTTTGTTCAACTTAAATGACTTTTATAATGATTCTATTAGCAGGTCGAGTTTGATAGTATTTTATTTTAAGTATTTGAAGGTGGTTATTTGATTTTTGAACCAATGATTCAATTTGACTTGTGAATGTTTACTCACACGATTACTTATTTATTAATTTTAATATTAAAAAAATAGAACAATGATAAATTATTGTTGAATCCAAATACACATACATAATGAGAGATAGTTATATTTGTTTTTTTCTTTTCATGGAAAATGAAAACGTAACCTAACCCAAAACTAACATTTTGATTTATACATTTAAAATTCTTGTTATGACTACTCCATCTGCGTTAAGAAATAAACTCAACATTTTGTTAATGCATTAAAATTGACTGAAATAGCGTGGCAACATTTTTAAAGTCGCGTTTTATGTGCACTTTACCAACCATTGCTTTTTAATTTAATGGTTTTCCATGAACGTAATCCCGTATTTTAATATCTACTTTTAAAGTTATGTGGGTGGAGTTTGACGCGTGCCCTGAAAAGTTAAGCGATATTATTTTTTATGTACAAAATAGAAAATATATTTGTCGTAAAATATTATCACGTCGACAGCAACGGGACAATAGTAAAGCATTTAAATCTACTAAAGGGTCTTTTAACATTATTGTGTTTATATTTTAGTACAAAGATCCTAGGGCCAATCCTAATTCTTAGGCACAGAGCAGTTCTTGGAACTATATTGACAGTTTGCCCTAAGTATGTTCTATCTAATAAAAATATTTTATAGCCAAACCATTTTCATTTAACTATATATTTTGGTATAAAATATAGGAGTTCATATATTTCTACTTTATCTTATTTATATAGAGAAATACTCGATCGATTTTAAGGTTATTTATTTGGATGAGATCAATCTGACAATCTATTCAAATATGAAACAAACTTTTCAAATCATAGCTTCCGTAAGTTATGATTTTAAAAGTTCGTAGTTATACGATGAGAAACTTAAAAAATGCGACCGAATTGAGACTAGTTTTAAAATCAGTTGAATGTACATAAGCGTTTATAACACAGTACATTTCTGTATCATATGACATATTAAAATTGTAGTAAGAAGTATTTTATTATTTTGTCAAACAGAGCGTCGAAACCATTTCATTGATGTTCAAGTTCTTATAAGTGAAACTCAAAGAAACTCAAACGATTCCGTCCATTTCAGTATCAATAAATTGTAAAATATATATTTCTAGCATTTATCGGTTACCAAGCGATACGTGAAACTGCTCACCGACGTGGAAAGAACGATTAGTGAACGCTCCGAAGATCATATTTCGAAGACCTTGGCTCGTTAGAGCGGCTCGATAAAATCGGTTAAATCTAGAGATGAACATTAAATACACGTTTGTCGATATTTATCGATTGATTTAGTTATAATTATGTTTTACCTTAAATATTATTAATTACTGTTACATATTAAGATTAGATTATTTACTGTTATCATTACTGTTAGATTTATGTAATTTCTCGTCATACTTTTAAGGTAAATAAAAGTTAGAAGTTGTATAAGTGTTTGATGTTAAATGCCGGTTTTTATCGTCGGTAATATGAAAAGTTGGCAGAAATAGTCTAAGTTAGGTTAATACTACAAGCTCAAACTCGAAGAAAAATAATGTTTCTGACGTCATTGCTATTCCCCAGTACTTTAATCATATTGTGTGTATAAAAAAAAATATTCTGCATTTTTAGTTTCATTACACTAATCATATCACACAAGCTAATCGAATATTAAAGTCTCCGATTTAGTAACAGTAAATATTTCTGTTTACGTACGTTACGTACATACCTTCTACGGTTAAATCATTATGATGAAAAATTTTTTACTTGCTGATTAATAATAATAATAATTATTAGATAATTCTATTTTTATCCATGCGTTGATTTACAAATATCGATTTTCTATCGTAACATAGAGTTGAATTGTCGATAAAATTGGTATGGTACAGGTACGAGATTAATCGTGATACGTTGATCTCTGTTTTCGTGCGGTTTCTGGGTGAGCCTCGTTGTATCATTCTTTATGTCTTATGTCGTCAGACTTAAAGGTTCGAAAGGTGACATATATCTGTACTAAAGTACAGACGGAGCTCTCGCGCTAATCTTACAATATTTTATATTCGAAATGTAGTTATTTTAAAAATGTACCAAATTCGTTACGTTGCCTGATTCGGTGGCAAACACGCGTGTTATCAAATATCATCAATACATGACGATCTTATTGGGATTCTCTTTATGCCTTTAAGACTAATTGTACATTCATATAATACATTCAATGACTTAAATCTGATATTTAAATGTTTATTAGCAGGTTTTCGCTTTGGCTGGGAATCAAAATTAAGACGTTCGAAAAAGACAGCAACTAAGAATTAAAAAGGTGTCAAAACTTGAATATAAAACAATACAATATCCGTTCAGCTTAGCTTTAATAGCTCCTTAGCTCTTTTTATATATATATATAAAAAGAGCTAAGGAGGAATATATATTAAAGCTAAGCTATATATATATAATTATTAAATGAGCTGAGGGTACTTAAAAATATGTATAAAGACAGCAAGCGAATTTACTTTAATATACCAGGTTTATTGCTCCCTATGACATAAAAAAGTTGCAACAGAATCAAAACATGTCTCTTATCACCTTTCAACAAATTCTCAACATAATTATAATAATTAGAAACATAACTAAACAAAACCGTATAACTATCACGATAATTCCACATTTACATTACAATTTACTCTAATTCCAACATAACCGACGTCTCTCTTACAACTTGACATGTAAATGGCTGACGTTGTAATTGTTCAAACGCCTATTGTTTCTATAAAATTCTGAACAAAAACTACGAAGTTTACGTAGAGATTTATCAAGATAGAATGCTTGTACGTTACTACTTTGGAACTGGCTTTAATTGAATAATACGTATCTGCATTTTTACCTTAACATCATTTATTTTGCCAATGCAAATGAAGGCCTACAGGAATTAATTTTATTACGAGATCAAGATTTTTAGCTGAGATCGTAATTACACAAAATCGTAGTAGGAGACCTTTTAGTGCCTTCTAAATATTACCATTTTCTAAGTCGATATTCTAGGTTAAGTCTGAAACCATGTTTAACCACATCGTCTATGACTATTATCTATGGCGCTTTTAATATTTAGGTGTCCTGAATAATATTTTTATGATATTTAATAGTGAGGATTTAATGGAAATACCTGATCGCAGATAATTCACAGTGTTAAAGCAATAGTTAATTGGGGAGTGTTTTTATTCTCAACTACTACAAATATTGTAATTATGTAATTATTTTAGATCATAATATACCCATATTCGTACAAATAAGTAGTTGAACTTGACGAAGCTACAATATACTTATTGATCTTTCATGTTATTTGAAAAGTACAACATATCACTTCCAACCGCCCTGTTGAAGTATAAACTGTAAAAAAATCAATTTGCGAAATAATTCTATTCCAACACCACACAAACAACTCTTACAGCTATCTTTACGGTTTTTACAAATTATAACAAAAAATTGTCTAAAACAGCGGTTTAATAACATAAAAGAAAACAAGCACTAAGACCATTCTGACTCCACCAATCTCCGCCACTTCTAACACCTTATTGCGTAAAACAGTTTTTTCATGGAGGCACGGTATATTTTTACCGAATTAGAAACATGGAAGTGGGGGCACGCGAAGTAATACTGTTTAAGATGTTTATCTGTTCAATGGATGGTTATGGAGTTACAAAACGAGTCGAAAATACGACGCGGTTGAGTTTTATGGGCGTGTGGTTTGGGTGTTAAGTTTTATAAGACGTTTTAAAAGCCTGTGATAAGAGGGTATCTGTAGCGATTTATAAACAGCATTTGGCGTGATATCTCTTTAATTAAAATGACCCTTAAAGCACTTACATACGTTTGCAAAGCGAAAACGATACTTCTTTATAATAGAATAATTCAGTCAGATGAGTCTTGGCCATATATCCTCTGGATTAACCGTCCAGATGCTTTGCCATCAACAGTGCCTTGTTATTAAATTATTTTTGCGGCTAGCTCATCCGCTTGCGGCTTTGCTTGCATGTATTCGTATTTCTTCCGTTGGCACTGGTTACAATTTAGACAAAAACACCGCTAATTTACTGAATCAATAAATTCCCAGCTGTTATCATACATTTTTTGTTTAGTTAGTGGTATTGATAAAATATTATAAAAAAAAAAACATAGTGAAATATATATATATACTGATTATTGACTACCATCTTGTCACCTGCTGTTATAAAAATAATGTTGTTTAAACGAATCCGCTGCTAGCTTATGACTTTCATTACGTTGTAAGGCCACAGAGATTATTATAGCGGAGATCATTCGAAAAACGCTGTGTTTTGTTAAATTACAAGTGTTATGTTCAATTATGACCAAGTGCTATGTTCAATTATATCCAAGTGTTATGTTCAATTATTTCCATCGCCGTGATTCGAGCTATTATTTGATATAAAGGTAAATCGGTAGCGCTATGAATAATTAAGCTATAATATGAAAATGTGATTATATTTGTAATTTGACGTTGTATTAGTCGTGTTTTGTGTTATTGCCCGTATAAGTGTAGTACATTTTTCATATGAGTTTGATAATTATTATGACAACTTTTTAGTAAAAATAAGACGTTAACTATGCTTGCAATCGCAAGCACCGTTAACTAAGAACTCAACTGACGTTTCACTGACTTCGTACAACCGTCCGAACCTCCAACATCACACCTACATGAAGACACTTTGGAAAAACAAAGGAACATCGGGATCGTAGCAAGCAGTAAAGAAAGATTGTGAACGTAGGAAAGATATAGTTTCTACCTACTGCAATAGAAAAGTGCTTTAATTATCCATATATGTTTCTTATATTTAGTCTTATTATAAAGTGTTTTTTTTTCAGATTTTTAATTTTATTTATTATAGGTTTTCATTCCGTGGAATATCAAGTAATTTACAGTGCTTCTTGGCATAGGTCTTCTCAAGCATTTTCCATTGATATCCTTCTCCAATGGTGTGCAGTGGTGGTGTTGTGACTGACTGTGAGCGACAGATCATCAACCATTTCGCTGATTAACGTCCTCTGTTGCATTTACTATCTATGGCTGGAGTACGCCCGGGAGTAACCAGGAGTAAAAAAAGGAGATGCAGTTTGATGACTAATGCGGATGTATAAAATTCAATCATGCAAATACTAACAATTAGAGCGTTAATACATTAATCAGTAGCTAAAATGGCTATCATTAATCAAACACCTAATATTTCAACACATCAAGGTGACATGACCAGGAAGGTAGTATTAAAGATTATATATAATTCATTCTATAACAATAGTGAGTATAATATATAGGTATCTATGGTAACTATTGAATTGACCTTACAAGATAAGTGGCCTCAAAGTGTAGTGAAAGTTCCCTTTACCCATGGCTTTTATGTCGTGTTGGAGTCATAAAGAGTTATGTGATAATGCAGTTAATTACAAGTAGCATTGAAAAAGTCTTTATTGCTGACTTCAAGGATTTCAAGATTACTAACACAGCATGGGATCTGTACATTTCTGTATGATTTTCACAAAGGTTAAGAATTTTCCTTTAATATAAGTAAAGGGTATTAGACGCAGTGTTTTCCTTCATAGTTTTGAACAATTTTACGTCTATTTTATTCATCCGTAACCACAGTGTAGATACTTGAGTACGTACTTATGCGATATCTCAGAAAAAATCCCAATTTGTTCTGAGTAGGTACTACTTGCGAGGCAAAATGGATATTGTGTACACTTTACTCAGTAAGGACAGTTTCCCATATTTACTTATGTATATTTTTTGCATAATTGTTACTTGAGCATTAAAATACTTCTAATTTTCATATTATTTCCAGAAATAAATGATGTTATTGCGGGATATAATATTTATAGGTTTCAAGGATTAATCCCGACCAAATGGCTTTGGATTCAGTTTTATTACAATAGCTTCATGAACTGGTACGTTGTTAGGTCACTTGTTTATCATTATAATTTTCATGACACAAATGATATTACATTTACATTGGATTTTTTTTGTAAACTAAGAATCGTTTTTTTTTACATTTTAGGTAGCTGCTGATCTACTGCTATGAAGTTGTATTGTGCTCCCGTTCGCATATTACAATTTGTGCTTGCTACTTGACTTTTATAGGTCGTTACTGTGATATTGGTAGAGTCGTGAGAAGAACCGGTCGCCTTGGCAACGGGGCATTGTGTTGTAGAGTATAGCATTATGAGAAATTATAGAGCGGAAGGTAGAATTTCGGAAATTAGGGTGGCGACTTTGAACTCGACGTATTATTGTTTTCTTTGTGACATTTTTGGAGATTGACTATATATATTTCAGTTTAGATGCAACTTTTTTTTTATTTATAATATATTTACTCAAGTAATTTTTTTTCATTACTTCATATAATGTAAAGCCGAACATTAAACCAACTGATTGGTTATGCAAATATAAGTTAATACGCAGTTGTTTACAAACGTTTATTAAAATTGTTTACCTACAGTCATAACTCACAAATGTATTCTATGTAATTGGGCTTCTTTACTTACGTACTGTTATCAAATCTTTAATACCTAATTTATTAATAGTTCTATGATCTGAATAAATACAAAGTATGTTTGCATGTAATACGAAATCACTTTACAGTAATACAACTGGGCCCACCAGTATCATGGCCATACGTAAAACGATGCAACTTGACCTTCTGTTATATCGGCTGAGGCCTTTACCTACAATCGCTACGTTTTAATTTAAAAACGCATGCGATCGAAAGGTTTGTTGTAATACGTAGTAGATGTATGTATTTATGCTCACACAATGTAAATGTGGCACTTATTTAATTAAATTTCATCTGTTTTAGAATCTCCTTAACAAAAATAACAAAATTTAATCATTTCTATCTCTTTCTTTAACTCAACTAGACAAAGAGTAGAGATGTTGCGAAAGTTCACCTACTGTTTTATTCGTTTTTTACATCAACTCTTCTTGATATGTTTTGTAATTAACGAACTTCATTCATTAGATATGATATTAAAAATATGGAAGAAAAGAAATCAAACTGTTAGTGGAGTGCTACTACAGCCTAGATGGCAAAGCGACAGGACGGTATTCTGTAGGCGTGGGTCCAAATCCCAATAGTAGCCAAATTATTTGCTTCAAGAATTTCAACGTGAGACAATATGTATACATCCATTGCATTATTAGAAACAATACAAACATTTCTCTAATAAAACAGTTAATGAATGCGTCAAGATTGTATCGTATCTAACTATAGTTGGTACCTTTATCACGTAAAAAACTAGTTAAAGGGAACACAAAAATTGAAATCTGATATTATCTTTAGATTACGTGTTAAAACGAAACCGAGAAACATTGACCTGATATACATACGTACTGTTTTTATATGTTGAACGTTTTGTTGATTGTTTTGTTGATTATGTTGTTGTTATTGATGAAATTGTTGTAAAAGTGAGGGTTGGCAATTATTGTTATTATGTTTACACATTAGATTTACAATTTTTGTGGTGATTTATTTCCTTGGTAATTGCGTAGCGTAATTAACCTGACGTTTACATTTAATCGAAACATACCTATGTTTCATTATTGCCTGCTCTCTGTTTCGCTCGCGTGGCCTACAATTACAGTTTACACACTTTGATATCTGAGTGAGAAGACGTGGTAAAATATACTGTTTAATCTGAAGCATTGTTCCTCTACTTATCAGTATGCAGTTATGAACGTTAAAAGCATAACGCCTTAACTTATATACATTCGTGTACACCATCCAAATAAAAACTTTTTTGGATGCGATAACGTTTTCATATAATCCAAGCACCGCAAAAATATTTAGAATGTAGTTATCACACATTTTAATATGTAACTAATATATCACGTGGTCATGCTGATAAAAAGTAGCATATATTATGTGTTATTCCAGTGTAGCAGCTATCTCCATACCAATTTTCATTCAAATTGGACCAGCAGTTCGTGATAATATTATATGAGCACAAAACCGAGATCCTGAAGCGATTCTATAATTGTTTATTGAATGTACGTTTAAATCTGCAATAAGACTCTTTTCTTTTATACAATGAGTTTATTCGCTACTTAAAACAATTATGTCGGGCAATCGAGCAAATAATGCAAAACAATCCGTGCATAAGCAAGCCTTGAGTTGCGGTGTCGTATAAAACCACAATTAATATGACGGTGAATGTCAAATTTTCCAATATAATGCGCTTTACATACTGGTTCATTAATTTCCCATAACTGTAAAGCCGGGATCATATTGAAGTTTGCGCGTTTAAATTATCCCTTTATTAGGTTTTAACGAATTGATATTTTTGCATAATTATCGAGTTGTATTTAACTTTAAGTTGATGATTAAATAAATAATCAGTTTAATATTTAAATGACAATAAGGAGGACTTTTACGACCTTTTGAGGTTGTTTAAGTAAAATTAGTGGTAATTTCATGCTACCTTATAGTCCGGTAACCAAAGACGTTTTTTTTAAGTTTATGCCAATGAAAAAAATATTGTTAAGTTAAAGAAGTAGTTCATTTTGCCTACCTACATATATTGGAAAAAATAGTCTTAGAGTTAACCAAGTGGATCAGTTTAGAAGACTAAGTAAGCACAACTTGAAACGTTTCTGATATGTTAGTAATATGTTTCATTTCAAATATTGTATCAAAGAAATATATTAATTGGTTTCAAGCTCTGAATTACTTACCAAACCAAGGTAATGCAATTAATTAGACACTTAATTTATTTTCAATAAAATTTCAAAATCCTTCACACTAAAATTGATTTATTAAAAAAGTACTTCAAAATATAGTAGTATTTTATTGTAAACGGATTAATACACAATTAGCGACAAAAAACAGTTATTAACGCAATAACTGTTGAATTATAATATAAATGGGTAATAAAATATTAATAATAACATCGTTACGTCATTAAAGGAATAAATTAATTAATCATAAGACGTTAAGTATCAAAGTTGCGTGAAATTTCCTAGCCTTGTAAGGCTGCGTGGGTGAATAAGAAAAGAGGCTTTATACAAGACGTGGATTTCGCAAGAGTGTTGCATTTGCCGGTTCAAATAATGACTGTATTACTCAACTGACAGCTATATTTGATTATATTCTTAGCAATAATGCACTTAACGTTTCAAAATTGTTTTGTCTGTACAGCATTTTATTCTATAGCTTACATCTTTTATTAAATGAGTTATTAAATTGATTCGGTAATTGTCATCATGCCAATTTTTCTATTAATTGACTATAGTTGCAGCTATTGAGAAGCTCATTATACTTTTGTTAGGTATTAGCATTACACATGGACGAGCCGACGTATTTTTTTATTGTATTTTATAAGTAATGCACGGTTGCCGGATCGAATTTATTTAACATTTCACAATTACCACCATAGTTTGAATAGAAACCATTCAATTAAGTATTGTAAGAAATTATATCAATATAAATTATTAAAATAGAATCGACTTTAAAAATATATACCTTAAAATTACAAACAATCGAAAGTAATATAATCAACGAAGTTTTTTGGATCTGACAAGAAAAATACCACCAAAGTTCAAACAATATCAATCATACCGATAATTTCCAATCAAAAGTCAGTTCAGTATACTACAAGATCGCTTACGCACTTAAAGACGCAGCAAGTAAACTTGCGGCGAAAGAGGCACTCAATACGCTAAACTTTTCTCCCAAGAGGAGGACGTAGTGATGTACCATTGATATATTTTACGCAAAATCATCGATAGATCAAATGAGAAAATAGCAATAACTACAAAAACACCTCCTACTTTCATGACGCAATACTATTAAACTTCTTTTTTATCTGCAGGGTTTATACAAATGACTATTACGATTTCGATAAAAACTTGTACATAGATATCGATAGAGCTGATCAAGTTTATGCATTTAGAATAATAAGGAATTTTCTTAATTAAGCGAAATATTATGACTAGCAAATTTGAGATATTGTATTATATATATTTTATTCAGTCACATGTGATTTTATATATTTATATGTACGACATCTTATTGTATTTAAGGATAAAACTAGCTTGTTCAGCTCATGACCTAAACTTTATCATTAAAAAAGTCTTCGTTGAATAATGGAAGTTCAAGTAAACAAAGCAACAGTTTTAGTCAACTGTTACCAGCCTGCGTAATGTATCTATGTACATATCGATATTTATAAAACAAAAACGGTCCATCACTAGTAGAAAGTTAATAAAAATCGCTCCCAAATGACTGGAGAAAACTTTCCCGTAAACAAACCGATACTGTGAAAGTTACTGCCTTTTTAGGGAAGAGCTTATGCATGAGCTAAGTCGGCCTCCATTTTTGTTTATGTTCTTTTTCATTTGAACATTTGGCTCTTTTTATTTGCCGTATATTTGTATGTTTTACAGTCTAGCCAATGGCCTATAACATGGTTTACAGGCTTTTGTTTTGATTAAATGATTTCCATATTCAATATAAAATTAACACCCAAATTTTCTTAAGGTGTCGCCGCCGTAAACAAATTGCAACATTTGATAATAATTTAAAATCATGTCCTTGAGACTGGGCATACATTTTTACAGTTTAGTTAATTTTACCCGTATAACTTTTAATTTTAATATTTCTAATATATTCTATTGAATATTTAAAATACGCCTACATAATAATACAAGATAGCATTGAACACTTATCCATGACAAAATATACTAAAAATAATACGTGACACTTAACTCCCCTATACTAAACACCATCAGAAACTTTGCTCATCTCTAACCCTCTTTTATAAACAAGGCGAAAGAAAAAGTAATTTGTCAAGTAAATCCTACAGAAACCCTAAGGAATGAGGATGGAGTAACTGAAGCCTAATCTGTAATGATTTATTATTAATTAAGCGTCCTAGTAAAAACAAGTAAGATAAAGAAGCATTATAGCTTTTATCAGATGTCATCAAAGTACCTATATAATGGTTATTAGGTTAGGATGATAATCTTTATGGCGATACACAATAACTCTTTGCTATGTTGATTGATATTATTGCACGAAGAGTTTTTCTTCCATTTTTATTATACCTATTGCCAAGGAGTGGAACTCACTGCCTGAGTCTGTGTTTACCGATAGGTACAATCCCGCAGTCTTCAAGCCGCGAGTGAATATTATTATTATATATTAATATTATAATATTATATATTATATTATAATATTAATATTATCTTCTAGTTTGCGTGCTGCACCTTAGACCGCGTCATCACTTAACATCAGGTGGGATAGCGGTCTAACTCAAAATTATAATTTTTAGAGGTTTATGGTTTATTGCATTAACAACATGCTAGGTGGGATTAGTAGCCGAATTTTTCCCTTCAAATAGTTATAATATTGAATTTGAATTTTAAAATTATACTTTAATCTGATTACTAGTAATTGAGGTTCAAGTTAAACTATTGTACAAGCTTCATTATTTGTCATTCGAAAACGAATTTTTTTGGTAACTATAAAATAAAACGCAAGACTAGTTTTTATGCATTAATAAACGATGTGTTACTTTAAAATATAAATAAACAGCAAATGGATCGTATATTTGATCATTGTTACGTTAATATTTTATGGTTAATCAAATGATAGCCTTCGGTTCAGGTACTAATTTGTATTATTAAAGCTTTCCAAACATTATCCGGCTCGTAATATTAGCTTATTACAAACAAAAACACATTACACTTGCTCCCAATCCCCAATCGAGAACGAGTCTTAACTCTACCGTAAACTTCGCAAAGCGGCGCCACGGACGAAAGTTAGTCCGTAAATTGCTTTAGCTTTTCGCCCTCCGTTATTAATGCCTTGGATAAGCATAACCGATCAAACAGAAAACTTTGCATCATTAGTAAAATAAGTTTCCGCTTTGGTAACATCAGTATTGTGTTTAGATATTTTAATACAGTAGGTATTTTTACCTTCTAGTAAACCTACTAACTAGTAACCTCAAACCTATTCTTCATATTATCAACTGTATTAAATAGCTTTGACATGAAATGCTCTAGAGCACTACGCAATGTTGCCAGTTTCTAGTATATCGATGAGTATAATCATAATAGCGTCGAAAATCGAATAATAATTTTTATTTTAAAGTATCCGATAGTGGCACAATTAGAATGTTGTTGATATCAATTGAATTATCTTCATTTTTAGTATTGTTTTTGTGGTAAATTTATTTGATATTTCTCTTTGAATATTTCATTTTAATACTATGTAGAAATAATTGATATTTAAACAATTATACTAAGATCTTTTTAAGATTCTTCAATGAGTATCAACCCACACAAGGATACCTGTGACAATAAATCAAGGATAGGATAGTGAGGAAAATACCTATCTAGTCTAGACGGCAAGAATTTATTTGTGGAGAACCATGTGAATAATAGAGATGTGTAACGTTAACTATGCTTTAAGCTTAGGTATTTGTCCAGTAAGATGTATGCCTCTCTTGAGGATGCGGTTTCTTTTCTAAATAAAAAGATTTCTCTTATCTTCAAAAGATTTACAACCGTATTTGTAAAAATAAAGGTATCATTTTGGAACATCTTATCCAATCCTACAATTCTAGTTGTATTTTTGATTAGGTATTCGTAACTTAAATCTCGGATGTTTTGTAATACATAGTGTAACAAAAAATGTATTGCAATGAATACATAAGCTATAGTATAGTAGTGTAGTATATGTAGTCAGTAAAAACTAGGCGTAAAAACTATTTTGATTGTATGTAAATGAATGCCCGGGGATTTGCTCCATTATAACATATCATTTGATTATACCTACCTCCAAAATCATCTAAAAATACTTTATAAGTTATTCGTGTATGACGAGGTAACCTTACCGCGGCTTCAAGATATAGCTATATATGCTATAATTTTTCGGAATTATTCACAATGGAAAAGAGTAAGTACATGGTTTCAAAGATATTATTATTGTATGTTATTATATTATTATTTTTATTATGCTCAAGTAGTCAAAATCGAATCATCTGTCAGCGCCGATATTACGTCCACATTTTTTTCCCGCCACAATAATCAGGATATAAAAACAAAATAATCACTCTGTAGTATACACAGAGGGGCGAGACAGTAGACCAAGTCGCCCTTCCTGTCAATTACTGTGATTAATGAAGCCCTCGAATATTGAAACGTTTATTCGAGCATCGCAAAAGTATTATATTACATTGTGAAGTGGCGTGAGCTTTGCAATCAGAAAGACTGGTATTATTGATCGACTTACAGACTCATATTTAAGTAATGTGTAACGCGTATTGTTTAAGGGCTTAACAATGCCGATGACATTACAGACGCTCGCGGGTGTTTACAGGTAGAGAGGGCGGGACAAGTCCTGATGCGTATTGATTTATAATGTTACAAATATGTATGTACTATAAAAAAGACCTATGGCCGAAAAAAAATACTAGTCACATATTTGCACTTTTTAATTTTCTTTGTTCTGGTGTAACGCACAATATAGGCGTATTTTTCGTTACTGCGACAATTTTTCATAAAGGTGAAATATGGCCGCACGGAAATATTTTTTATCGCGCACTTCACTAAATATTTCTAGAAAAATTATGTCTAAAGGTATTTTTATTTTATTTTTTTATTTTATTTATCAACATTCACACAAGGTCTTTAGGTCCCAAACTAGGCAGAGCCTGTACTATGGTAACCTGATGACTGATATATACTTATATACATATACACACCCAGACACAGGTCAAACAGACATGTTCATACACACAAATGTTTGACCTGTCCGGGAATCGAACCCGGGACCAGCGGCTCAGAAGGCAGAGTGCTACCAACTGCACCAATCGGCCAGTCGAGAGGTCCACTGATGATATATTTTTATATGATGTATGAGTGCGGTGATTGCTATCGCTACCGCTATCTCACTTTCTGATAAATTACCATATCAAAGGTAGAGGAGAGGATAGACAGGCTCTTAAGAATCTGTCTCAATACACTGTACGTTTAGTGATAGTTAAAAACCTGATGGTATGAAGCCAAAGTACTGTAAAGTACCCTACGACCACACAACCAAAAATAAAGATCAAAAATTCAAAATAAACTTTGTTCCTGACCACTAAGTTCATCTATATAGGCACCAGTTATTCAAAAGTTCGAAGTTAAAGTTTGAAAACAAAATGTTGGTATGTCCCTAAAGTATTGGGAAAATTAAAACATTCCCCACCAACAAGTCTGCAACAAAATTAAATTATAAATTCGGAATTGATTTCAGAATCGCCCGCTGCGAGGTATATTAAAAGACAAGGCGGTCTAATGCAATTTGTGGTGAATGTTTTGTTGCAAATATAGCTAATTGTAATTAGTTTTAGTTGTGAAATATTACAAATGGATGATCATTTTTTATAAAGTTGCGTAAAACAACATATAGCCTTTATTTAATGACAATATCTCAATAACTAAGGATATCAATGCTACTCGCGAACAGATAGAGGAACTAGCGGCGCCTCAAGATGCCGCAAAATGTGCTGTCAAAAAAGTTAGTGTTTGAAGGTTTCATTGAGGAAAGATAACATAAACTTAATTGGGTGACCCGAGACAGAGCCAATATGTTCTTATCTCGATTATTTTTTCGCCTTTACGACAGCTTGACCAGTTATAAAATTTGAGATTGAAAACAATCGCAATAATATTGAAAAATATCGAATAGTTTAATCCATTATTGGCTATCTAAGAATCAGATTCACATGATATATTCTGGACAAGTATCCGCGTACGCGGAAACACAGCATTAAGCTGAGGTCACAAAATGAAATTAATACATAAAATAATTGCAATATATAATTTTCTTATAAATATTAACTATTAAATAACGGTAATAGAACCTAGATAAGTAATTTATAACATAGTTTAGTCGGTCTAGAAAGATATTACTAATGTATCAATATGTGAGAGCATAATATGTATCAATATGTGAAGGAATATGTAATAATGTAATATGTGAGAACAGTAAGTAATGTAAAAATGCCATTATCGTGTGGCACTTTTAGATATAAGGTGGCAAAGATCGAATAAAAAGTTCCATTCAGAAAACGAACTTGCTCCGAGCTTTGGAGACGAAGAAAAACATCAATTGCGAACCACTTAAAGTGTTCCCAAAGGCATCGCCTCTTGATACCTCGAAGCTGCCAGGAAAAATAGTCTCTTTAGAGGGCCGGCTGTTTTCCTAGTTGGCAGCACTAGACATTTTTAGCGACACTTAACCGCAATCAAGAGAATCATTAGCCTGTAAAGGCCTGCCAAATATCTCTGCTTCACCCTCGATGTTTTCTCACCCTTTTACGCAGAAGACGACACACACACCTATTTGAGAGAGATGGTTTTAATAACCAATTTAAGACATTTCGTTTTAAGTTCCTATATTCCAAATTATTTTCGATATATACAGTCACTATTTGATTGATTTAAAAGAAATATGTTTGCAACCATAAATTGTACATGTGCAGTTCATATTCGTCGAAAAATTGTCGTAAAAGCTTAACATTACTAAGCACTCTGGCAACAGTACAATGAGTATAAAAACAACAAAAACATCAATTTTAATGAGTCGAAAACCGAGAATTTTCTCTTTCATTTAAAGAGCAATATTTTTTCTAGAACATTTAATCAGAGTAAGAAGTGAAATGGTAATTTGTATGGACCGCCCGATGTAAATTTTATGCAAGAATTCGCTCGGAGCTCCCCTCTCCCTAAATGGGGAAGATTTTTGCAGCGGACAGAAAATTTTGCTTAGCCAAGTGAAATTTTAACTGCCTCGACAGAGACAGCTCTGGAAATACGTATACTTAATGCTAACTTACTTCCCGCCGGTTCATTATACTTCATAATTTTTGGGGAAAAATTGCTATCTAAAGGGTTCTGTTGCATAGTTAAATCGTGTTTTATAGCTTTTCGAAAGACCACAATCTGAGGCTGTTATTATTTTTGCTCGTTTTATGTTGTACACTTTTAATCTTATATAGATACTAACTCCAACAGCGCTGCGAGAGTAACGTATAAGTATATAAATACCAGTACAAGCTGAACCTCGGAAGTTATTGTCTGTTAAGAGATGGATTTTATCGGGAGTTGAATTTGTAATCAAGTTTAAATTAACTTGTCCAAGTCAAGACAATCGAACACGAAATTGGGAAATTGGGTTTCAATTTTTCAATTTATTACTCAACAATTCGTTAAGGAATCGCAAGGGATACCCCGACTGCTCTACGCTGTAAATGCTCGAATGATTTAATTCAAGTTCTTTAAATTAATGGGACCAGCTCCCGTCCGCTAACTTTGAAAGTCGACTTTCCGGTTTGTTTCAATTTGTCAAGACCGATGGGCCCAATGGTTAACGATGGGATACGATTAGAACAAACAAAAGATTTATTACAAAGGTTCGATTTATAAATTCTAATGTTATCAATTTATATTAAATAACATTATTACTTATTAATATTTCAAGTCACTACATAATGCTGTTGAACTTCGAAACCAATTTGAAAATACTTTCTAAACGAGAAGAGTTTTACTATACACTGAGTTCCAGATAGTTCCATTCAAGATTTAAACTCAAGTTTTATGTGTATAAAGGCACTGAAACCAGATTTTATTATAATTAAGATTCACGAGTACCCCTGATATAACGTCCATAAAAGTTTACGATAGCAACGCCGCTCTCAGACAAATTGGGAAACATAACACCGGCAAAATGAGTGTTCCAAAAACCTGTTCAGATTTTCAACACGAAAATATAAAACATGATCATAACGTTAATTGAACACTAAAAAAGCTAATTGCAGACGCAAATTGGAGTACCAATAATACTCATGAAAATGATATGCACAATAGAGATTAACTAGCTAAAATTGAGGTGAGTGAAGCTTCACCGAGTGGTAGTAAGTACTATGATAAATAATAACAAACCAGTTAATGAGGAAGTCTCTACTTAGAGTAGAATTAATAATGTCACTTAAAAAGACACAGAACAGGAAACAAATGATATTTTTAATGCTAACCCTAGATTAGTACTTGTTACTGCTGGTTACAATCTGACTGAACTTGCGACCTTTAAATTAGTAGAAATTATGCCGTTCTAATTTTAGAACGTAGTCTCTAGGAAATAGTGCTTGCCCTGAAGCCAAAACGTTTTAGTAAAATCAGCGTTGAAGCGAGTTTGATTACGATTCACTAGGATTAGTGAAATATATTTTGATTACTACAAATTGAGGTCATAAAGCGATTAAAAAGGATTCAATATAGATTTGATTTAATTTGTTAAAATAAAATGTTTCGGCATTGATTTTAACTGCACATTATTCAAACAGTCACAAAGCAGCTAATGATCACTTTGTTGAAATAGACACCTCAAAAATAGCTTTTAAAAATGTTACGTATCCAAATGACATCAATAATGTATGTACGCAGAAGTAAACATTGGAAAGCTGCCGTGCCCTACGGCCATTATTTTTAGGACATGACCATGCATTTTTAATTCAGTCGTGGACTATAAATAATAAAATGTACATTTAAAAAGTAAATCCACGTGTGAGGCTCACGCGATAGCCATATTAATACTAACCACTACCGGCTTAATACTAGCACTACAGTATATTCAATAGAAACTTGTGCGAACTACAGCCGAGAACTTTTTAATTACTTTGTTCTCCCAGCGTCTGAAGAACATCGCGAAATAAAACAAAAGGATCTTAAAAGCGTTTCGGAAGAATTTTTCTAGACTAATTTAATAAAGGCCGAGACTACGTTGAAACTCTGGTATAATCTTTTGTCTTATCTTGTTGAGTATGAGTTGGTAATTACTCAGAACTCTTTAATACGTACATACGAATGGATCAAAGGACAAATTTCGATTATTCAAACAATTTTCAAATTTGTATGTAATGTATGTTCTAAAATGGACCAAACTGACAAATCATCTAGCTAAGTCAAAAACCTAGAAGCTTAATTAAAGAAACCAAACCCTTAAATTGTTCAACGAGTTAGCGCTGGCTGTTGGTTTTACATCCTTAAATTATCTATAAAACATGTAACAATTTCAAAGGATTTACGTAGGCACTAAATTAACTAGTGTTTTCAACTAAATATTGCCTATGTAATATCCAGGGTTTAAATTATCTCCATACCAAATTTCATCAAAATTAGTGTAGCCGTTTGAGCGTGAAGAAGTAACAAACATACACACAATCTTTCGCATTTATAATATTAGTAGGATACAAAATTAGGATAGAAAATCCTAAGACATACCCACATTATTTTGTTTAATGAAAAGCGCAGTTTGCAAGAGTAATAATTCGCATCCATAAAGGATGAGTTGTTAAAAGCCCCAGTGTGTTGCGGAATGAACAAAGTTCTTCTTAATTTATCGTTATAGTTTAGTTAAGCTGCGTTTCCGTTAAAGCGAACGAAAAACGTTCATTTGTTTGACGAGCAAAAAGTGATCGAATGCTCTAACAACTGTGTTCGTATGGACTGAATTTTACTCAGTGATTTTTTATTTTAGTTTTCGCTCTAAACAGCAAGACTGTCATGAACTACAATTAAATGTAACCCCATCCCACTATCCCACTAATATTATAAATGTGTAGGTTTGGATGGATGTTTGTTTCTTAATCACGCTCAAACGGCTGGATGGATTTAGATGAAATTTGGTATGTAGATACTTTAGGTTCCGGAATAACACGGGCTATTTTTCATCATCATCATCATCATCATCAATCATCACCACGCGGGTAAAACAGCGGGGCGCGGCTAGTGCTAAATAATACTAATGTTACAAAACGGATAAACCAAATTGTACCTATGTTTTATTTCATTGTCATGAAAAATAAATCTGTTAAAACATAATAGACAAATTCGTATATGAGCACGACCTTACGCTTGGGTCAGTTCAAACGCTGTAACAGCTTATCGGGCCAATTAGAGAACTACTAAGTAACACAGTCTTAATAAGAGCAAACTAGAGCCGAAGTAATAAAGGACTCAATGTAAAATACAGCTAACGTTTACCAGATATATTAGTCCTCTCTGCTGGCGTGCATGCCTTACCTGTAATACAAAATTTATCGTTAGACATTTATGTTTATTCTGAACAAGTTAATTGCCTGCTGATTATAGAACAAATTACATGTCTTGCTCGGTTTATTGCTTGCGCCATTAACAAGTCGTTTAAAGTAGTCATTAAAGGGATAAAAAATGTCTTCACGGGTGAAATCCTGTGTAAATAGGCATCTCACTTTCCAATGCGGTGAACTACAATTTTAAAGATATTTACTTTTATGCATTATTATATGCTGTAGAAGCTTACATAAATACAACGTATGTATTTTGACTTTATCAACACAAATAATAAAACAACAAACCGCAGACATAACGATTCTACATTGATACGCATGTGCCAAATGAAAGCATGAGTCATTTTTTTATTGACAAAATTATTTATCAATTCAGTATAATTATGTTAGGAAATAAATGATGGAGATATGAGATAAAACACATTTTAAAAAAAGATACCGAATTGAGAACCTCACTCTTTTTTTGAATTCAATTTAAAACAAATATATATTCCAAATAAAACAAAATAATGAAATCGCTCAGCATATATGTAACCTCGATAATTGATCATCGTATCTCTTCCGTGGTTTTTTCCGCAATCATAAACCGTCCTTAAGCCTTTTGCGGACGACCTCCGAAGAAAATACCGTAATCAGAAAAGGGCACATAATACCACAATATATGTACCTGCACATCGATTTAACATAACCAGTATGTCATATCGAGTAGCATTGCAATCACACTAATATTAATAAAGGCGAAGTTTGTCTTTTGTCGTATGTTTGTTACTCCATCATGCTGAAACGGCTGAACGGATTTATATGAAATTTTGAAATAATTATACACTTAGCTTACTTAGCTTATACCCTGGAACACACATATATTTTTTTCCAAATATATTGACATAGTTGCCGTGGCATGACGGTTAGATAAAAAATCGTAAATACTATTCACCGCGAGTAGCACCGGGGGCGCTGCGAGTTATACATAATATGAAAAAAAAAAACAAGAAGAGAGTTACTTGATTCGCAAGATTTTTTCAGATTACTACTTTACCCTCTTTTCCTTGGTTAGTTTAGTTTATAAGTACTGTCTGAATTTCCATTTATCCAAATTAGCCATTGGGCTAGTAGAAAACGGAAATTAATAGTTTTTCTGTTTCTGTTACAGAATTTTATAATTATATTGCATCAAATGTTTGTCGAAGACGTTAAAAGAGAGAAAATATTAACTATAACTGTAGATAGAAAAAAATACAACATTATCAAACTAGGCAATACCTTTTAAAAAGTATGATATAGATATAAGATAATGAAATCATAGGTGTGTTATATACGTATTATATTATGTAGTACCATGGATTAAATATACCACACTTTACATAGCAAATAAAACCATTTTAACGTCTTCGTTAAGTTATGCCACATCACGAATCCAGTTGTGATAAAATAAAATAAGGTCTCCCAATTTCTTTTGCCAGTCACGGGTAAATAAAAAAGGAGGGACATTCATGACTAGCCTTGTATTCGCATACCAATGTAACATAAGCTGAAGATTGATTAAACACGCCATAATTTGATTTCAATCCTATAAACCTTAAAGTAATGCATTCATTTTCATTTATTCATATTATCCATACACGAAAGGAATTGTACGCTATCATAAAAAGATGTACACAAAAATGAAGATCAACACTTTGAAATAGTAGCTTCTTATTAGAGTAAATATAAAAATATACTTTGAATGTACATGGTTTTGTAAGTAGATAAGACTGGTCGGTTGGCGCAGTTGGTAGCACTTTGCCTTCCGAGCCGCTGGTCCCGGGTTCGATTCCCGGACAGGTCAAACATTTGTGTGTATGAACGTGTCTGTTTGACCTGTGTCTGGGTGTATATATGTATATAAGATGTATGCCAGTCATCAGGTTACCATAGTACAGGCTCTGCCTAGTTTGGGACCTGAAGACCTTGTGTGAATGTTGATAAATATATATATATATATATATATATATATATATATATATATATATATATATATATATATATATATATATATATATCAATGTACTCTTGGTACACAGCCTACATACTAATAAATATTTTGTTGAGATAGAAGTGTATAAAACGAGCTTTATATCTTCTTTAACTATCTATATAATTCAGATTTTTTAAAGAAAACAAAACCGACTTATAATAGGATTTGAAACCCATGGCTACTGATTACTATCCTGTCGCTTTGCCATTAAGGCTATAAGTAGCACTCCACTAGCGCTCCCAATATATTCATTCGTTTTTAGTCACACAATAAGCGGTGTCTACTATCATTATGGTAATGAACCCTAAAACTGTAATAATCTATCTAGTCTTGCATTGTGTATATTCAATCTTCTAAATAAAATAACTAACGTGAATATTACGCTCAATGCAATTATAAGCCATGGCTTGTGTGATACAGAAAGTATACACTGTAAGTACACACAGTGCAACTAGACAGATCCTATACATAATTAGAAAAGAAAGGTTCGTTTGTGTTGTAGTTTCTACGTGAAGTATTGTTTTTTTTAGTTTAAAATATATACGCTTATTATGATTAGTAAACTTCGAAAATGTTGCTATTCTTAAATACCAATAAAATCAAATAACAAAAGCAATTCACACATTGTACTAGGTCTACTGGACTCAATATTTAATTGCGTCCATTCTACATGTCTGCGGATCTCTTTCCTTTTGGCTTACTAAGGAAAGAAGCTTATACAATAAATCTTTTAATCCCCTTACACAATTTCATCGGATTGCCGAATGGGATGTTTTGCCCTTTTTTCCTCTACTCCGCATCCGGATTTCCCCAGTATTAGTTTACCAATTTAGTCTTTGTTTTTCGGGAGGAGACTTGTGAGTAATAAGCAGGACTTGGAAGCTAGTTACAGGAGTTATTACTAACTCCTCCTATTTTTAAGCTAATACTCAATCGTCTTTTGATACCGAAGGCTTATCAGTTATTATTTAAAACACAACTTTTCTCCGTGCTTTGTTATTACAGTAAACATCACTTTTATAATTTTGTTATAATTAATATAATAATTCCTTAAAATTTTGCGACCGCCATTAATTAAAATTTAACTTATTTAAGTATACGGATTCAGTCTCGTTTAATTTATTTATATTTTTCCTCAATGATTCAAACACGTAGCTGTAATCGTGGTCTCGAGCAGACTGTCAATGAAAAAGTTATGAAGAAAAAATATTTCGCCTACCGCCTCAGAATGATTAAATTAAACATAATATTTCCGATGATTACATAATACTTAAGTATTCTGATTGATGAGGAGATTTAATTGATTTTATTACTCGGTCGCGATCACCTCGACAACCATATTGTGACCAGCAACCAGATGTGGTCTTTAAGAGTAGCATTGGTTAACACCAACGCGGTCAACAACCGCGATCACTAAAAAGTGCTTCAAAGAACAAAAATAAACAAATTACTAGCGATTATAACAGTTTAAATATAATATATATATTTATGAATATACCTTTATAACTAGCAACATAACGATAAGAAAAATATTTTTGTTTTCGTAACTTGTCTTTATACAGGGTGATAAAAAGTCGACGTAACAAAACCCTACCTGACACATCATATTAAATTATATATCAGACAGGATAAGCCCCTAAAGTACTTAAGTAACATCGATCAAACTGTACGCGTAACAATAACTTGGTAAAAAAGCTGATAGATAAAAAAACAACGTAATTGATGGTGAATAGAGGTGGTTTGAAACATGAGGTATGATATATTGTTATTTAAGATATGGATCTTGTACAATGTTGAAGATATGTGAAGGTTTATATCTTTAACTTTTTGTAAGTGATTTAGATGATTTAAAATGATACGTGATAAATATAACGAAGTTAAAAATAATTCAAGTCCATTTAAGAGTTGTTTTATGGAGGTTTATTTGCATTAAATATGCATTTAATATGTTTTATTTACATATGTATTCATCATCATCATCGTCTCAACCATTGGACGTCCACTGCTGGACACATGCCTCCCCCATTGACCAGTTGGAAGAATCTAATATCCATAACTATAAATATTAACCACCTAACGTAGAAGATTTCAAGGAAGGTAAAAGAATTAGAGCAGAAAAAATAAGATTACAACATATTTAAAATTACTTAAAGACATAATTTATATTTTACTGAATATGCCCATAGAATCACCGACTTGAGTAAACACGTTAAATTGAATTCATTTGCACAATTGTTCACAAAAAAGAACACTTGTCGAGGAACAAAATATCGTCTGTTGAACATATGGCGACCACATTTTGCCAGTCAAAAAAACACGGAAAGCAGTGACAGGTGGTCGGAATGACCCACAATTTGTGTTCTATTTTTGACAGTGACTAATATTATGGGATATTAAGGTAACAACAAGGTTTTTGCATGTTAGGTAAAAGTATTAGTAATACAATTTATAACTAATTTACGATGCGTTTTATTATTTTAACGTTTGTTAACATGTTTGTAACCTAGAAAAAAATGTGTCGTGCCTTTGGTTCGCTAAAAGTAAGGTCCATGATTGTATATTATTTTTTCATAACGCTGTTCTGTTAGTCATAAGAGAAACATCGTTTTTTGTTATTAAAAAAAGGACACAGTTTTTACAAGTTCTGAGATAAAAACGAGTATGACTAATGACTACTGACGGTTTCTGTAAGAAATCATACAATATTTTTACCTAAACTTTTCAACGGATTTGCATAACATTAGGAAAGAAGATAGCTTATTCCCTGGAATAATACTTAGGCCCCTTTTAAAAATAAAAGTACAGTTCTCGGGGGATTTGAGGTAGTGGCAGAACCGTAGTCCACGCGGGCGAAACTGGGGGGCGCAGTTAGTTTTGCAATATATTTTACCCGGTTTCTATTAGATAAAACGTCGGAATATCAGGGGCACGCGATATTTCAAAACCAGAGCAAGAAGTGCCGAAACATTCAAAGAAAATAAATCCTACTCTTAACAAAATCAAAGGTGCCGACTAGTATTTTTTTGATATGAGATAATAAAAGTTTATCTGGTGCTCAATTAACATTGTATAGGTGATAAAAGCAGTATTTTATGTTCTTTATTTCTAGCTCGTTTTATACAGACAGACAATCTGACTAAAATCACAGATAAGGGCTGGTTGTAAGCCGCTTCCAACAGGTCCGTGTGGAAATCAATCGGGGAGGCTTATTTCCAGCAGTGGACGTTCTGTGGTTGAGATGATGAAGAAGAGTTTTCATTATATATTCACAGAGATATATTCTTTATAATTACCGGGACAAACACCTACACTCATAGCATAAATGTTTGCCCCTGCCGGGATTCGAGCCCAGGACCACGGCGACGCGGCAACGGTGAAGGACTATTAAAACAAGGTAATATTAAGCTAATATTATACACCACAATTTATGGTCAATTTAACTATCAAAATGCTTAACATATACATGATACTACGTATTATTATATGACACATGCTGTACCAACGCAAAACTACAACGTTGGAATAAGTTATGTAAGAAATTATGAAGTTGTTGTACTGTCTATATGTTGCAGTAATGCAGAGCTGAAAGCGATTTCTCGGCTTTAAACTTGTTTAATTTGATGTCGACATAAAGTGGCGTCGAGAAAATATTGTTAGGACAAATATTAGTCTGAGTCTTACAGCCTTGCGAGTCAGATTTATCTATGTGCAAATAGTTTAAGTGGTGTAATCTGTGCGATTGTGGACACCGCACGATGGACGGACATTGTATTATAAGAATGTAATTATGTTGAAGTAAAAGAGCTAATATTTGTATATTTTTTTATCTATAGTAGCTTGCGTTTCACCTTGGATGGAATTTAGTTCATCTTAAGAATCATGCTAGACCTAGAAGTCTGCCTTCCAAAGCAGCTAAAATAATACTCTGTGTGTTTGGTGACAGTTCCTTGTACTTAAGGATGGTAATACCATGCTACTTCTTTGTCTGTTTCACCACAACCTCACTTGATTGTCAGTGACGATGCGGTCGAAGATTTTATCACGCTAGACCTAGAACGCTTCCTGGCCCTCAAGGACTTGCTGTCTGAACACACTATGTGTTTGGTGACAGTTTTTCAAACTTGAGGGTGGTAGTTAGCCAGGCGGGTACTGGAAAGAACCCTACCACCATGCTGGGAATTTGAGTGTTACCAGTGTTACCTTCACCGGGAGCTCAAGCCGTTGTAGGGGATCGAACCAGTGTTCGTCAGTTTGACAACCCACGCTCCCCCGCTGAGCTTACATCGCTTCAAGCCTATCTTAGTTTTGAAATACCTTATGATATTTTACGCGTCTTACATTATTTTTATTGTTTAAGAATGAACAAATTTGATGGGTCAATGAAAATGGAAGTCAATAGAACTTTTGGCAACTGCTTACGCTTTTGACTTGCGTCACGATGATTACTGTGGGTTGCTACCAGACGACCAATACGTCCTTTTGATATAATCTCACTTATGTTTAGATATAATATCCAGTTAGATACCGAGATAATCCGATAATTGCGAATGTGCATACTGAGCTGACATTGATTGAAACCATTGAAACTATTCAATGCCAATTGCATGGATCGGATTTCAGTAAATGCAATCATTTGAACAGCTTCTAAGACTATTTCTAGTTTACTTTTACATATTGTTACCGTGCTTTCTAGCATCAACCTGACTAACTACTTCTCTGAAGAGCCGAGAACAATATCGATGCTCATCACAGAAATGCTAGCCCCAATCGGGATTCAAACCCGGGGTCGCGGTTCTAAAGACAGTGTCACTGATCACTAAGCCACGGCGACCATCATGGCTCACCAGATTTATACACATTTAGTATAATAAAATTTAACTCCAGCATTCGACAAATATTATCAGTTCAATACAAAATTCTCGCTCTCTATAATGCTGGCACAGGTAGCGCGTTGAAAACAATTTCAATTTTATTCAATATGGCGCCTTCGAAATTAAGAAACTTAAAGTCTTCTCGAACTTCTTAATCTTTCCGAAGAGGATGAAAATGTTTTATTCGTAGAACGATGTCAAAGGAAAGATTGAGAGCGTGGCGAGAGAAAACTTTCAGTAGATATTGATTTTATTACGGGCGATATTTTATGCCATGCACAATATGAACAATATTGATAGATTTTTTAAAATTTAGTTTATTAATCTAGCTTTTCAATACCGCGTCTTACTTGATTGTTAGGGACAACGATTTTCAAAGAATTCAAAGTTTTCCATAAACAAGTTAGTTTCTCTTGGACGACTTTTTTTTCGAAAATTCATTTCCGAGATATTCTTTTTCAATAGAGTTAATTTATTATTTACAAGCTGCACCCTGTGGTTTTACTCTCGCTAATAATGATCTCACCATTTTTGTCTGAGCCTAGATTCCGAATGATTATTTTCCGAGATAATTTTACTAGGCGATATTATCATATATTCCACTTTTAAAAAAGATTGTTACAATACAAGTACAAACTTAACAATATTTAAATAAACACTATTTTTGAGTTATTTTCGTTTAGAAATTCTTTTAATAATTACTTATTGCTCATATTTTATTTCTCAGTTATGAGTCGTTATTATATCTGTAATGATTCTCAACTAATCAAGATTATGAAGAATTATTTAGTAATTAATTAAAAAATACATGTTATGGATCTTTTGGCACAAAATTTTGAAAAAAGAAAGAATTTATTATATAATGAAACCTTGAATTTCCTTGTCTAATAATCGATTATTACAATGAATTAAAAAGTATGACTGATTTTATGTTTAATAACTCTGTAACTATTTAGGCACAATTACGGGTAATAAAATCTACTAAAATCAGAAAACATGTTTTATAATTAATGTGTAGACAGAAGTTGTCATAAATTCAAAGACTGAACTTTCGCAGGCATAAATACCTGGAAAGTACAAAAAGCAAAGGAAGCAAATCCTTTACTAACATTCTCCAACTTTGTTGTATGTTCCTAATGTGTCACGGTAAAGAGCAATATATCGTCGAGATAGGTGAAGTATGCAATAGGGCATTTCGTGAGTGGAACTACTTAATCATGTGCAGTTTTTAATTCAACTGAATTGAATGTTGTTTATTAGTCTATACGGGGTATGGCAAAAGGGCGCTGACCTTGTAATGTATGACATTTTTGTTCACAGAAATTAGTCGCCATAGGTACCTGTAAACATGCATTGTTTTTGTTTCATGGCGGTGTAAGTCTCAATTTCTTGGAATTAAGAAGTAAAACCTACAAAAAATACATGTTCTTAGATTCATAATTTAGCTACCTAATTATAGTTTAACAGCGATTAGCTCGAAAACGTTAATATGTAGCTGTTTTGTAAACTAATTTGGATCAAAATGCTCAATTAATGACTTTTGCCATGTAAAAGTTTCTAATTTATTAAAAATACATATTATTTTAATGCGTATCGTGGCATCCTAAAAAAAAGGATATTTAAGGCGGCGGCGTTCTCATTTTACGAGGTTAAAAACTGAGATCCGTTAAGGGCAAATTGCAAAGTTTATCAGTTAATTACGTTCATAGTAACTAACAGATTTGATCACTCAAACAATGTTTCTGACCCACTTTAAAATTATAAATCGTAACTGCTATTTCTCGTCAACAAATATTTCCTTACATAAATTACAGCAGCTTATTAAAATTACCAAAACAATGTTCGTGTGAAGACATATTAAAGAACAGAATTTGAAATACACCTAAACAGTGAATATTTCGGAACAAACGCTACAGCTGTAAAACATTAGCATAAAGCTCGAAAGCATTGCTGAATTTTAAAAAAGGAACAACTTTTGCACCATCAAAAGGAAAGGTTCAAGGTAAAACAGTAAAAGATCTGCACACATAATATACACACGCACACACATACATATTCACATAATTCTAAAACAAGCTACGGAGTATTATGCTGTGGAAAAAGATGGCATCCCAATGTCCCGCGATATGTAAAGTTAAGAACACGTATTATATACTAAACATTGTGAAAAGAAATAATCACTTTATACATATTATGCATTATAATGTTATCTGCGGGCTTCATTTGTTTTTTTTATTGCTAACAGATTAATCTACGATTAGACTTACTCATTATCATCAAAAAAATATTTTAGTTACTACAAAAGAGGAAAAAGAGAGATGAACTAAAAAAACTTAAAAGCAAATTATTATCCACATTGTTATGGGTTTTGAAATACCAATTCAATACATATGCAAAAAATTGTTTAGATAGTATATTGTGACAAAAATGTACGCATAACTTAAAGTATTCATGACATGCTCAGTTATAGTCAGTTTATTTTACTTCTTAATAACGCTTTTTCACGAACAGTTATAAGATCAGATGAGTAAATAAGTCTACTGTTATAAAGTTATACTGTGCACTACGGGGTACAGAAGGAAGTTACTTTAAAAACTGCCCCGGTTAATTTATTTGATGCAAACACGAAATACTTTTACAAAAGTGTATTTGTCACATGACACGATATTACGGGCGGCGGTACAAAAGTGGTTCAAGCAACCATTTTCCTATTTTTACTGTCAAATTTATATATTGGAGTAACTTTGTGTTTTTATTATGAAATATATTTCATCATTGGGTTTTCCAAAAAGCATCAAAGCGCTTGATCGATGCGACGCATGATCAAAATGCTGGCACATATTTGGCTCAACGAATTGCCATTCAACGTGACAATGATGCTAGCATTATGGGCACGCTGCCTACTTTGTAGCGGGTTAGAGCATTTCAGTTATGTATAAGCTAGCAACGGCTATTGGATTGCTGAAGTGTAATTTTAGTAGCTGTAGTATTGTGCGTTAATCGACATGAGTGCGAATTGCCTAATTTAATATAAAGATACCACAACCGCTGTGAAAAAAAATAAGTCGTAATAAATAAACAGAAATTTCTGTATTCATGCTACATTTTACGTAGTGGATTTCAACGATTTTTTTTACAGCAGCAAAGAGGGTAACTATTAAAGATTAGGACTCAATCTACGTGGAGTTATTCTTTATTAAACAACGTAAAAGTAGCCAATGGCAAACATAAACAGATAAAAATATACACGTGTTAGAAACGCAGTCAACAAAGTTATATATCTGTTTTCACGGCACGAGCTCAGCTGATATAATAAGTATGCATTTATATATTGTGTTTACAGTTCGATACGTGTGACTGAAATCTCACTTTATTTATGGTCTAGAGTTGATAACCCAAATATGTAACAAACACAAAATATTTACTGAAAACAGGTATTTGCTCAAAAACAAGTTCTGTTCCATGTTTAGCAGTATCATGCTGAGAATATTGCATAGGGATGTCGTGTGGACGTCTTATGGCTTTCATGATGATGATGATAATGGCATAGAGATTTTTGACATCATACCATAAGAATCTCATAAATCAGTATAATTGTTTTTAATTTTAACCAAAAGAACTAATTTTAGTGTTGTTATTGATAAGTGATACAAATTTAGTTTAGTTTAGTTATACAAGAGAATCACTACCAATGTGTATCAATTCTACACACTTCTACCATAGCATACTACACATGTGTTCTCAGGAGCAGTAATTAGGTATCTGCAGCCATAAACACGGTCAACGTTTACGATTGTAGTTATTGTATAGATTTATTGGCTGTCCACAACAGACGGTTGGATTGTGTCGTGTAATTAATTGTTTCGGTGTTAAGACAGTCTACGATTGGGTTAGTTTAGAATAAAACAAATTGATTTAAAATACTTGGTTTTAAGAATATAATATATCAAACAAAATCAGGAAGATACGATATATCCTAAGATAGTTTTATACTGTGTTTTAAGCAGATATGTACTTGAATTCATTTACTACTTAAAGAATGACTATCGGTTCTACTTGCGGACATTTCAATACCAAAATATGATTTTACCTTATCCCAACATATTGATCAAGTTACGTTATCGGTGTCACAAGGAGACTGAAATGGCGGAAATCTGCACCTAAATAGTCTTCTATTTTCGAAAAACTTACCATTTTTTTTTAAGTCCACACCGTCACGTTCGAAAATAAACATAATTATGAGACCCAATAGTCTAATTAAATACGGTAATTAAGTAGTTGATTATTAGACATTCATATCAGAAGATTTACCAAAAATCGTGTTCGTTGAACACTATTTTAATAGGTCCACTATTGATAAAGTAGTAACGAATCATCTTTTTTCAACTGACTTCATAAAAGGAGAAGGTTCTCAATCCGATTGTATATTTTATGTTTTCTACTTCAGAACAATATCATTTAAAAAAGTATTTATTTAATTATATTCTTTGAATGTATATTTATAGGGAAGCAATACTTATTACTAGGTACCAATAAGGTCTTAGGTAAACTTTCACTACATAAAATTAGAGCGTATTTTAGCATGCGTGCTTATATTAATAGTTATTATGAATGTTAATCATTGCTACTTAGCATGTAAATTACTGTTTGCAATTTAGATTTAAACTTGAACACATTAAGGACTTCCGTATTTTACATTATTATTAATCGCCTTCTGTTGTATTTATTTTGTTTCTAACTAACTTCAAAAAATGGATGAGGACCTAAATTCGTGTTTTTTTATGTGTGTGTACGGCCATAACTCCGCTAGGTATTAGTTTTCTGTTATATATTTTTTATTTGTTTGATAACTTCAACATTTAATTAACATTAGCTTAGTATTTTACTTAAATTTCAAGAACAGGATTCGTACCTATATATAAGTGATGAAAGTCGATTATAAGACTATTAAATAATAGACTAACATATTTGTATATATACGAATATAATATTATTTCACTAAAATTTTAAGACCGAATATAGAAGCACATCAATGCCAACGACGCTAATATTTTTTTGTACTAAATAAAACAATGTTAGTTCACTTAATTTACTCTTCAACTTAATAGTATTACACGTGGTAAAAAGCGAGATACGCAAACAATGTTACCAGAACTGATTAAATTATGAAACGAATAAAATACCTGGCTGGCATAATTTTCACTGTTTTATTTGATTATATTTTATATTTATTATTATATTTTAGCTAAGACAACCAATTCTTATAAAAGGTAACCAAATTTATTATAAATAGTAGGGCTATTACTTTTTATTCAATCATTTGCCGAACGTTTTTTAACAAGGGATGAAATGGATGAACAATATTTTGACTACTAAAAGTCTGACTACGGATGAAGACATGTGTTTCCATCAGAATTTTCTCTATAGTATTTAGCCATAAAGGTTGTTTTATTTTATAACCATTGATTACAATTACGACAACCGATCGATGAATAATGCAACTGTTGTTAAATTTATTATAAAAAGATTCGTTAGTCATTGTTAAACTAAGGATTTATCTGAATTAAAATAAGTTGTTACTTTTTCAACCATTTATTGACATAAACACGAATAAATAAATCTGCTCATACTGATGACGCGTTCTCACTTCTTTCTATATAATAGGTTTATTTTCAATATTTTGTATTGACTCTTAGAATCAGGGTATGGTGCCTTCTCTTCGTTACCAACTGCAATATTATTCTATCAAACCTGTTAAAAGTTCATACAATTAAAGGTAGATGGCGCTAAGAAAAACATCCTCTCAAAGGTAATTATAGAAGGAACAAACTCGGACGACTAGAGGAGTGCTATTAAAGATTATATGGAAAAGCGACAAGAAGGTATGCTGCAGTCGTCGGTTCAAAACCCACCAGTAACCGATTTTTTCCTCTAATAATTTGGACGTAAGTTCTGCCTAGCATGATGTTAATGCAATAAACCTTAAAACTCTTAGTAGGTTTATTGTGAACACGTACTGATGATATAAGATTATTATTATTACTACGGAGGTTTCCGTAAGCTATGATACAATAAATATTAACCTAAATAATATTATATTAATATGTCCTATTGAAGATATGATATATATTGTAAACATACAATGTTTATACAGCAATTCCATGTGTTGCTATCGCATGTACGGATGAGATATGGGTCCGAGTGCATGTTTACGTCGCACTGAGTGGATTAGAAATAGCGACAGCGGGAGCCATGTTTAGAATGATGAATTCATTAATCATACTGTAATTTCATAGCCACTGTATGTTTTTTATTGATGTAAGATTTGCAATAATAAAATATGTGTACATAGTTAAACATATAAAGTAGTACACGAACATAGTACCTGTTATATAAAAACGAATGTAAATACCGTTATTACATAATGCTTTTCTATGGCAAAGTGTAATAATTGTTGTTGGATCGTGCTGTGACGTCACTTAACTAGGACCCAACGGAAGATTAGCGGGCTTACTCTTGACACTCGATTCCGATTGTATATTGTAATTTCGATCGACTTCTCGAAGATTGATACTCTTGAACGAAAACTAACGCACGATTGGAATCGAGTTCAATGGAGTTTGACATAAACATAAAATGAAGTTTAATGAGATTGGAACTGATTCGGATTAGAAATAGATTGAAATTAAAACTGAGATCAAGAAGCTAACGCTGGTTGAAAAACTAGCATATTATGCTGAGTTTGGAATTAAGCTATGATATCAGGTGCATGTCATAATTATGTACGTAAATGTAGTATAAAATATTCAGGGTTAAACACGATATCCCTTTTTAAAAACAACGAATTGATTTTTATTTAGTTGATATCGGATTTCACAACCGTGATGGTTAATTTAGTAATTAGCTTTAAATATTCAAATATCAATATTACATATTACCACATACATGCACATTTGAGTTATCTATAGGCTACCAATAGCTAGTGGAGTGCTCTAATTTTATTGTAGTAGCTGCAGTATTGTAATTAGTTATTAGCGTTTTATTTTAATAATGGCATTTGCCCCTGAAAAAATAAACTTATTCCTAATTTTGCACACTTGATAAAGTTATAAAAAAATCTTTTTTCAACTAATAAAAGGTAGTAGATCCAATGTTTATCAACATTCGCTAGAATCCATGACCATGCGCTTGGCCTGTCAATATCGCGTATACCTCACACGTGGTGGAGTATAAATAAACGCTGCGCAAGAGTGGCGCGTGCAGTGATGTAACTGCGTAGCTGTACTGTTATGGGTTTTGTACTTAGTAGGGCTGCGCTGCCAATATATATTTTGTGAAATTCACAAATATAAATAAAACGTAGTAATTACTACATTTGTAAATACGTAGGTGGGTACTGTCATTCCTTTTACGCTTATGGCTTTATTTTGAAGTTCAGTTCTAACTTCAAAATATAACAAATATCATGATCTTCGTCTTCTTAGTTTTGTTATAAATGCGATAGTTTGTGTGTATGTCAATCAGCGCTCAAACGCCTAACAGTAAGCATATTTTGATGAAAAACGCTACGAAATCTCTCAAACTGCCACCGTATAGGAATTGTTATATTTTTTAAGTCATTTTTAGCCTTTATTAAGATAAAATATTATGTACGTTGCAAGCCTATAGATAGCACAAATGCTCAACCCGCTACCGGTTGGCAGCGTACACAAATGCTATCAGCATTTCCCCCTTGAATTAAAATGATGATTTATTGAGCCAAAAAAAGTTATTATTTATACTCTATGTATATCAGTGTTTGACTACTATCTCACTTGATGGTCAGTGACCATGTGATCGAAGATATTATCAGGCTAGCTAATGCTCTGATTTAACGGTTCCTGTGTTATAAGCTGATTGCTATTTACGGCATGTAACGGGCAAATCGTAGTTCACGCAGTTGATGCCATTTTTTAGCAAAATCGGTCAAAAAGTACACATTTATTAATAATTAGATGGAAACCCTAGTTGGCACTTATACTTTATCACCTATACCTAGCGTTATTCTACGATAACAACACATTATTATATGTACTTAAGTAGATAACTTGACACTTTCATTATATTTACAACCAATAGAAGTTATCATACCAGTGACAAACGTCGTGACGTTTCACACTACGCATCAGTGAGCAGCATCGTGTCAACTTTCTTATTATATTCGATAGCTCAGTTTTAGCGACAATCTGTCTGACTTGTATTTTTTTAGTATCCTATTGGGTGTTTAATTCTTTCACAGTAGCACTTCCTCACTAAGATTCCCTATGTCGACGGAGCATACATGAAACGCACGCACGCACGCACGCGCACACACACACACACACACACACACACACACACACACACACACACACACATACACATACACACTTCATTTAAAACAAAATATTGAGAATTCTTTTTCTGGGCACGCTGCCAGCCGTTAGTAGGTTTTAACATTTGAGTTATCTATAGGATACCAATAGCTAGTGCATTGCTCAAATGTTATTGTAGTAGCTGCAGTATTGTAATAAGTTATTAGTGTTTTATTTTATAGAGTTTGTAATAAGTTTCATCACTGCAGCTACTAAAATAATGCGTTTAAACGTTTGCTTTATCAATAAAACTTCTCCAAAAGTAAAATCCGTGGTAATATCAACAGTATCAAACAGATTGATTGCATAATTTTGCGTGAGTCTGAAACTGGTTTATGTGTACTCTAATGTAAATAAACAATAAGGCGGGAACTACCTGGCAAATACATTTGCTTAAAGACCATACAACAACATTTCATAAATAATCTAAAATACTTGCAATTTTATTAAGTTATAAATTTCAATTTTTTTTACATTAAGTCCCAAATAATTTTCTATTGAGTTTAAACAATTTTTCTTTATAGTTATAATATATTTTTAATTTAAAAAAGCTTCATATATCATCATAAGGTCCTTCGTCATGACCTTTTGGAGTGACATGGGCCTTACGGTAGATGACGCAGAACACCGCAGGAAATGACGTTACTTACACGATTGGGAAATACGACCCCGTGGATAAGGCAACGACAAACAAGAGAAAGAAGGTCATCATCAAATGCATTATTTCTCACATTGCATATACTTCCTGCACAAATAAACAATTTCCCGCCACAAAATTATCTTCTTAATCTAAATCACACAGAATCTATCTTCGATCACACATCGAGCGAACTCTGTCTCAATAAATTTAAGTTTTGGCACGAACCAACTACACGCAGTATCGACAGACTGGAATCGTGCTATTTCTCCTCGCCGTTCACCATTCTTTTACCGAGATAACTAGAAATTGGATCTGGAGAGAATAATGTAGACTTTAAAGGATTTAACGGTAGCGTCGTATCTTTTTGGGCATCTTTGCTGGCAGCACAGCAAGCTATTTTATAGCGTAAGCGTACGGTTGTTGGGGCAGACTTTTATATTATATTTATCGTAATTTAAAATACAGATTGCGTAACTTTTCAGGATATTTAAGCTATTACAGACTTAATATTTTATTTTTGCCGTTCAATATTTAGTGTACCAATATTTTTTCAACTTCAAAATAACACGGACAGTCTGATTATAATATGTAAGTAACTACAAGATATTTGTATATTACTTCTTTCAAAAGCCACTAAAACAAACAGTTAAAAGCATTCTCTCGACTGCTAAACTTTAAGTTGCACTAACTTATATTTTAGACAAATAGGCGTTAAGGACTACAAATTGTATATGTGAACTACTTTTCAATAATATCAGTACATTACCTACACATTTAATGTTTTCTGCGAAATCGTTTATCTAAGTGTACGAACGACGAAAAAGTTTATGATCAATGACTAACAGAATTAAAAAATAGGCAGCAGTACTAATCAAATATTTTCAGGTTATCATATATTCCTATTTAAATATCTGAATAAACATAAACGTAAATGTATATATAAATAGAAACAGATAACTCTGAAACGTCCTTAAATGATAGGTATTTGACCCTGCGAAACGTAATAAAGCCCGTGATGCTTTCAAGACAACATAATTCCACGAAATCAATTGACTGAGGGAGGAGAGAAGTTACAATAAACTGCACACAGAAAAATATTCTTATCCAAAATAAATTAGACAAATTATCGCCTATCGCATTCACAGAACAAATTATTATGTCTACAGCAATATACTTATCTTGTCTATATAAACATACTTACACATTAGGCGCGGCTGTTTATTCTCGCAACATCTAACAAATAAGATATATTTTAGCTTGTTTCTTTTTATATGACAACGTCTTGGCTCAGTGACAATAACTTAAGAACAGCATCCAGGGTTCGAATCTCGGCTAGGGCAAGCATTTCTGTGATGAGTATAGATGTTTGTTCTCGGGTCTTAGATGTTTGCTTGGATTCCTCCCGCGACACAGGAACTTTAGTGGGGGGTATGAGTATTATTGCGATTTTTTGTTTGTTGGTTATTTGTTTTGTATAAATTTTATTTCTATCAAGCAGTTAAGGCGTGAACAGGTAACAAACGCACATAGACACAAACTTTAACATATAAATGTTACAAAGGCAAAAGTTTGTCTGCTGTTTGTTTATATGTTTGTTATTCCTTTACTATGAAAGGGCTTAGTGGATTTGCATGATACTTAAATTGAAGATAGCTTATACTCTGGATTAACCAATGTGTTAATCCAGAGTATAAGCTATCTTCAATTTAAGTATCATGCAGGCATTTTTAAGCGACTTCAAAAAAGGAGGAGGTTCTCAATTATGGTTATGGTTGGTTATGGTTTTACCTTATGGTTTTTTTTAAATGTTTGTTACATCAAAACTGTCGACTGTATGTGTGGTGTACCGATTTTGATGAATCTCTTTTATTTGAAAGCTGATGCATCGAAAATAGATCAAGCGGTTTTTGAGTTACACTCCAATTATGTAACTGAAAAGTGTTACGTCTACTCGGGCGACATTATAATTGCGGGTGGAGAGATCTGTGAATACAAACAATGGTAATTATTGATCCCATGAGTAGCAAAGGTCAATGAAATGAGAAAATAAAAAAAAAACAATAATTGATACCAACTTCCACGCTCAAAAGTGTGAAATTACTTGTCGAAGTCGGTACCATGACCACAATATTTTGAAAATAGTTACTTTTGAACTGTCATGGTACCGACTTCGACAAGTTATTTCACACATTTGAGTCTTGAAGTCGGCTCCATTTCATGGTATTTTTTTTCCCAATAATATTGACTGTTACCGTGGAATAATGATACAAAAATCGTCATTACTACGCAATTTCACCGCGGGTAACGCCGCGGGGCGCAGCTAAGGTATGATTTGCTACGTATATGTATTACTATATAATCATTAGTCATGGTTAGTGTAGGTAATATCCTCGTTGCATTTACACAATTTGTTTAATTACTGAACCACTTATTCGATGTTAATTTATTAAAAGTGAGTGTTAAGGTATTGGGAGCACTAGGTTACTACGAATATGTTAAAAATCTATTTGCATTAATTAACGGTGTTACTTATTGTTCATAGCTTCATTTGGCTCCAGAAAGAAGGAGGTTCTCAATTCGACACGTATGTTTTACCTCAGAATTATAGACTAGGCGAACCGATTTAAATTGTATTAAAATCGTTTTTTGAGTTACACTCCAAACCTGAAAAGTGTTACGTATACATACTTGGAAAACAATTCTAATTGCGGGTTGAACGTACAAAATGACAATTGATCCCGTGAGTAGCAAAGGTCACTGAAAAGGGTGAAAAAAAATACCGAAAATGGAACCAACTTCAACACTCGTGTGTGAAATAACTTGTCGAAGTCGGTACGCTTTTTTTTGTTAATTTTTTATTTTATTTATTAGACCCGCGCGCTATAATTCCCTGTGTCGCAAGAGGTATGGGACAAACACGATCACATCATACAAACATCCAAGACCTGAGACAAACATTCATGCTCATCAGACAAACTTTTGCCTCTGCCGGGATTAATTCTCTTTGTCCCGGGGCCCAGAAATTATGTCACTAACCACTGGGCTATGATGACCGTCCAATTATTTCTGATATATTTGTTTTATTTATTTCCGGCCATTTTCCCGTAAACCTTGGATTGTTGACTTTGGAAACGGTATATTTACCGTGTATTTTTGATGTTTTTGGCTCTCGATATTACTAATATTAAACTGATGTTGTCCTTGTATCAATAGGCCATAGGACGTCCACAGCTGGAGTCCTAGCTGGTGTACGTTTGTCCTATGGCTGAGATGATAATAATGATGATGATTGCGCTTTTACGTGTGTGATCATTGAAAAATACCATGATATGCTTAAAATATAAACCTAACTATCTTACTTGTGTAAGGTTTCCCGTTTTCAATTTCAAAACTCTATCAACCATGTTATGCTATGAACAATAACTTTTTAGAAAAACTAAAAATAGTAGAGTAGTCTATTTAACTCACTTGCTTTGTTCAACTTAGATATAAGCAATGGGGTATTCTTGTCAACGGATGACGAACATAGACACACATCTTCGAAAATGTTCTTCGACACACATATATAATTTTATATAGTAATTTGTTATAATAATAAAATATAAAGTACCAAGATAATATATTTATGGCTGACATAGATAGATAGTTATGGTATAATCGGCGACCTTAACGCTAAACAGCGATCCCTTCCAGGTAACCTTTGGCTAGATAGATACACGTGAATTTTAATAGTTAAGTAACGTGCAGTGTTCTCGCAAAACTATATGTATAATTAAACTAATACAAAGATAACATAGTTCCAAACACTGTCACACCTTTGCAAGGTCCGTGGTCATGAACAAACACGTCACGTTACCTAATCCGAGAGAGCCTGACATAACCATGAAGATATCATGTGACATTCGAAACTGGATAGTCGCAAACAAAACAAAATAAACCTTATAAGGAGTCAGACAGTGTACAGTTACCAAACCTATCAAGAAACACCTACACGGTAAGATAAGACGTAAAAGCAACTAACAAGGCAAGGGAATAAGCAAGTTTACAAGTTTTAGCGTTAGAAAGCTATAAGTGTCAAATAGGGCGTGAATCAGATATTTTCAACCGAAACAACGTTCCAATATTAAAATTCCATTAAAAAATAAATACTTCATAATAAGATTATTATTTTATTATTTATGTAATACTTAAAAAGCCTTTCTTCTTACAAATTCTTAGGTTTTATACATAGCCAATTATCTACATAATTCGTAAGGGGTGTTTTAATTATTCTCCTTAATTATCTTAATCTTCTAATTGTGCTAGTAATGTAGTTTACCTAAAGATCCTTCTCCACTATCAGGAGTGCCAAGTTACCAATTTTAAGTAAAGAAAACCCAACTTAACCAAACTATGGTAACTTTGGATTTTGATAAAACGTGCATAACGAGCATTCTGCTTGCTGATGCCGGCCTGTGTGTAGATAGATGTAGCAATTCTATAAAATAGGTAAATATCTGAACTGTTTATTTTTGTGTATTTTAGTCTTAGACTAAAATACTGTGTGATCTGACACGTGCAAAGATTTCCGCAGCTCCTCTTCTATTTATAATGTAAAGATGGCAATTAGCGAAAGATTGAGATGCGCGTGGTATATTCATTAAATATCTGTATCTGTAGTAGGTACTGACCGTTGAGTCATGCGATTCGAAGAATTCCTGGACTAAATAGATCTGTTGAGTTAATTCAGCGGTTTATTGTATTGCCTATGAGCACATTTTGTAAATAGTTACATGAAAGCTTTGTTTGAGACAGCGAAAAGATAAAATAAGCAGATAAAATAAAACGTAATTAACATAAAAGTGCATTACACTCATGATTTCACTATGTATAGTAAATTAATTTGTCAATAAGCAGGCGTACCGATAGACACATTTAAGTAATGATTTTCTTAGAATAAACATTTTCGCTTTGGTATGCAGTGGTCGAAAGATTTTGAAGAATTATGGTTGGAAGTTAAAGTTTTTACCTTTTTGTATACATACTAGCGATCCGTCCCTACTGCGCACGGTTACATGATTGAAGTTTTAGAAATCATAGTTTTTTCTCTTATCTGACGAAAAAAAAATCGGTCAATGTTACTCAGGGATAATGTCGAATTTTAAAAAATTTTTATATCGGTCCAGTAGTTTTTGAGTTTTTCCGTTATACAAATATTTTCTCTTTATAAATGTTAGTGTAGAGTAGATAATTATGTAAACCTATCATGTACTACACAGATAAATATATATATTAGAAAACAAGGAAAATATATTTAGCATGATGATTAATTTGTTATTTTATAAACTAGATCAAAGTGAGGTAATAAACCGACAACCACAAAACTACAAGGAAAATTTAAACTTACTGTGTGAATTCTAATAAATTGATGCCGATTCTTTGCTAAAATTGCAATTACATGTCATGATTATTTTAATTATTGTACGGAGCATTTTAGATGATAGCTTTCCGAGAATCTTTTGTCATCGACAGCAGAACGTTCAAAGGAAAAGTTACATATTACAAATCCACAAGAACCTATAACACTTAAGGGGTTGACAGGTGCCGACGACATTATAGAGGCTCGCAGTAGTGACAGAGGGCGAGAGAAATCCTGAAAAATCACATTTTTAGACTTTTTATATTTCTTTCTTCTGGTGTACCACAGTTCAAGTGCATTTTCTTGTCATCGAATTTAAATAAAAGAAAAAGATGGTCCCTCTAAAATGTTTCTTTAATAATAAATTAACAAAATAAAACCAAATTTTGTTCAATCAGAATTAGCCTTTATGAGCTGTTCTGATAAAAGGTTTTTCATAAGTTTATTAGACATATAAGACTTTCAACAAAATACATAGGTAAGTAATAAACTGAAGGATCAAAATTTTCTATTTAACAAATAGTCAAGGCTTAACAAACTACACATAAAAAAAATAGAATATATATATGTATCCCACAAATCGATGATGTCAAAGTATGACATAACAAATCTTTACATAACTGCAATACTCAGAATCAATAATGATTATAATGATGATGAACATTTGGACATAAAGCTAACCTAAGCAAAAACAGCATAAAGAGCTGTACAAGCATAATCATTATATTAATCATTTCATTCCGCTACATCAGATCTGCGAAGGATCATATAGCAAAACGAATTAAACTTACTGAATGCGATACAAATCATTATTTAAGACTTACATTTAATCGTTAATTTATATGTAACTAGCTGCGCCCCGCAGTTTTACCAGCGTGAGCTACGGTTTCCCGCTACCTCGGTTATCTCACCATACTTTTTTAAGGACAAACAGTAGCCTGAGTTGCAATGTCTGTCTGCAAGATCCCATTTCTCTCTATTCCGCAATTTATCAAAGTTGTTTCATCGCTACAGGCGATCTTCACATTTCTAATATTAATAGGATTTTATTGTATCACAAAGAAACCATCGAATTTTGCGGTAAAACTATTGGCTTAATCGACTCGGGCTCCGGAAAACTCATCATTAGTGGTGGGAAAATAAATACTGAAAATATATATTTTTTGTCAAAAATTCAATTCATGGTCGTGATATATATAATATATATTATATACATATTACGGATGTACTTAAAACAGGTTAACCATAGTCTACATATTATGTATTTAGAGCTACCGTTTCACTACTATCGTTTTAGCTTAAGTTGGTACTAAATATCTTCTAGTCGTGGTAATATTTCTTAAGTATGTACCTAACCTTTCATTAATATCTGGCTTAATAACTTCTCTGAATCCACTAGGATATTGAACCCAGCAACTAAATGACACAGCACATGGGAATAAAAAGTTACAACAGTAATTTTCCGTGTAACGTTTGGAATAATTTCACAGCGACGCACTATATTTGTGCTAACGGGGCTAAAGCGCGTAGATGTACCATGGGAACTTGTAACGATCAAGCTATATTGTAATACTTATGATCTTTATGTCTTTACGCATAAAGTTCATATTAACAATCTCTATTTTAATCAAGAAATTTAAGTCGTGCATTTTGTTCTTGGACATAAGGCTCATTTTGATGTAGTCTTCGCCTGTGTAAAAGATGGTAGTTAAGTACTGGCTAGAGATTTAATTACTAGTGTAAGTATGGGATAGCGGTTTCGCACAGCTGTTCGGGACGTGTAATAGGTTAGCTAGTTTTATGTTCATGATGTAAGAACTTCGTTGTATCTCAAGAGGAGGGCCATAATGTTTCTAAAGAAAAGTAGGGATCAACCAGTCATAAGCCCCCAATTAAGATTTTAGATTTATGCTATATTCGTCCTGGATTTTCAACTCACGCTATTAAATAGTATTATACCCGCACGATAATATTTGTCCATATTCGTCCCACATACCAAAATTATTGTAAGTACAAATAGCAGCAAATAGCAGTATAATTAAAGGAAACAAATACAGCTGAGAAATATTGATTAAAGTATATTAAGACGCATCCGAATGAAATAACGTCAATCCTGTATCGTTTATGTTTAAAACCTTCCATACTGTGTTATACATATTTAAGAATTACGTTGGTAAATTATAAGGCTATTATATGAGTATTTTCTTGATTTATGTAACATATCTTTTTCAGGTCATTGCCTAAGTGAGTAGCAATAATAACATTGTGTACGCGCTTCGTCTAACTTAGCTGTACATTTTGTCACGACCACAAGTAACACAGAAACGTAATTATAAATACATTATTGTGAGTGCTTTACTGTCAGCGGCGAGGAAACTGGAACATTATTCTTTCCTCTAACGCGAATTACACTTACCACATTCTGTTACCCGAATCTCGCAGAAAGAAAACGAACAAAACAATTTCACACAGCTCTTCTACACCCGCTCGAATCACTTTTAGTTTGTCGGTCTCTAAATAAACGAATCCCGTGGATATAAAAAGGGAAACCTTATGTTTCAAAATTCAATATATCCTTATCTCACGAGCTAAAGAAAGAATTTTCTAAGAGGGACCGAATGCCAGCGGACAACAGAATAAAAGATTGTATAAAAGATAACATTGATACGAAGTGAAATTGTTTGGTTTTCTTTCCAAACAACAACATAGTATCGTATGCGAAGACATTGATGCCAAAACTTTGGGGCAAAGTAATTACACTAATGACGGTCTGGAAGCGAGTTGATGACACGCCATCCCTAATAGCACTCTCTAAGCCTCCTGTTAATTTACATGATGAGCCAAGGGACAAAAGGAATTTCACTCGGTCTAAAGATCAAAACGTAGCAAACATACAAATTAACGACCTAACTCAAAATTGAATTATAACTCTTAGGAGAGACTCTCATTTAACTTGGAATTAGTTCGATTCTCAGACCCGTAAACAGATGGCCGCGAGTCTTTTGTGTTCGACTTGATTCAAAGTTTTTGGATGTTAGATCAAAGGTAGTAAGTTTAGAACGCTCTCGAAAAGGCCCCTTTCTTTCATTTCCTTAGCATCAGAAGTTTTCTTATTCCCAGAAGCTGGTGTTCGGGAAATGGAAGACATTACAGAGTCAATAGACGGTCGGTATAAACCAAACCGAACGGTAGAGTCAATAAGATCCTCGCTTTAGAGTCCTCGTTTAACCTAACTTCTGGCTCACGATGTGATGCGAATGTATAAGTAGCCGCCATTTAAGCCCATTTTACAAGTAGCCATACTGTCTAATCAATGTTCAACAATTACATAGTTATCAAATGATGAAGGTAAAGTCCCGATAGATAAATAAAATTGTGTCATAGTCTGAAAAAGCAGCTTAAAATAGTCATGAAATAAACGTTTGATGCGAAGTCGAATGTATTCCCAAAGCAATTATAGCATCTAGCAGTAATGGCTCCTACGGGAGAGGTTCGCTCAGTGTTACAGTGACCTCGCTCGTATTTTGAACTAACGTTTTTACATTTACTGCGGACGAATATTAAAGTGGTTATATTTTTCACATGCACAAGCAATATGAGAAAGCTTGACTTATGCATAAAATGGCAACTCGACGTGACATAAAAAGAAGCTAAAAGGGGTCGTTCGAAATGTCAAATGGTTGACGTCTGACATTCAGAAGGACGTCTTATACCATCGTGAGTTATGTGCGAATATTATTAACACTAACTTCTTACATTGATTTTCTGGTGTCACAGAGATAGCGAAACTTTGCGAAGCATTTATTGATAAAAAGGCAAGACAGTCGACTTTATATTCAAACAAAATCTGTCGAAAGTTGGAAGCGGCGAGAGTGGAAAAGGCGAGTCAGACAATTCTTTGCGTCTGGGGGCAAAGTTGGTTTGCAGCGGTCCCCGAAAGCGTTACGTGTCTTGTTCCCGGCAATTCGACTAGAATTTTTTGACGTGTATGTTATGCATTGGTGCATTTTGTAAAACCATAGCCAGATGTTTAGAATCAATACACGTAATGCTCGTTCGAAACGGACGCAGATGCGATTCGTCCGCGAACGCCCGCACCAATACTTTGTTGTTTTAAATTGAACTTTTTATTTACAACGAACAAAGTGGTCGCGTTTTCAACGCAGTAAATGTTGAATTTATTGCTCGCATGCGCTTAATAAAAACTACGTACGGGTCGTAATATAACCGGGGCGCTTTCAAGTGCCCGATTCCCGGGAGCGTTTTTAGTTCGTACACCATTAATAATAGCGCTTTTACGAGAGTTTACCAAATGATTACTTACTTTAACGCTTGCTATTATTACGTAAGTCTTAAAAAACTGTAATAAAGTTTGGTTGTTGTGAAATCGCTCTTGAAATTTATGGAGTCGTCAGTACACAGTAAGTAACAGACACATTATTATTTGAACTCTCTGTATCATTAAATAGTTACACAAACTTATATATTTCTATGCTGTACTTCTATCAGAAACTACTTACGAAACTACTACAAAAAAATTCGTCGACGAAAGTATGAGCGAAAATAATAGAAATGAAAAGCTCAGTAGACGAACAAAAACGTCGACCCAAACATAACCATTTCTCGTATAGCATTTGTGTATATCGAATACCAATATTACCTGTGAAATCCCTATTATTAAAGATATTTAAACCGTGCTTTTACTCGGCGGCCTTTCGAGACTTCTACATGGATGCATCAAGTCTGTGGGAGACCGCGTTGTTTGCAGCGGACCCCCCCCCCCCCCCCACGAGACTACCCGGCAAATATTGGCATTGTATTAGCCAGAGCGACTGTAACGAGTCACTTCTCCGTTTTTCTTTTTACTTTGCACTTTAAACTATGTTTTTCCCACGAATGTACAGATAAAAACATAGTACCTACCTACATATAATGTGTGTATGTATATGTTTTGTGATGTTCTTCGTCAGCTACTTTTATGTAGGTCTAATTTCATGTGTATCTTACTCAATCGCGCTAATGAAATTTGGTACGGGGATAGCATCTAACCTGGATTATTACAAAAGTAAAAAAATTTATTTATTATGATATGATACAAAGGATTATTTTATTTAGACGAGTTCTCCAAAATATTTTTTTTATAAATAAAGCGCTTCCAACTATCTCACATTTTGATGGCTAGTGAATAAAATATGCTCGAAGGAGGAATCACTATAGAATATTCTTATATATATATATATATATATATATATATATATATATATATAGCTTTTTGCTATGATATCTCTCTGGGTCTGAAGGTTTTTTGAGCGCAACTTAAATACTATACAGTACAATTTGCATATCTATATACTCATAGTTCTTTGCAGTGTTCGCGAAATTTATCTTTAATCTAACGAGGCGGCAGTAAAAAAGTTTTCGATGGAAACAGTCGCACCGTCGCCATATTTTGCTCAGCTTTCTCCATAAATCCTCAGAATTGAGGCTCATCTGCATATCTTTGGGATCGTCTGAATTCAAAGGTAGAACTGAGGTCAATTCTGCAATTTAGTAGAACGTAAATATAATGTCCTTAATAATATATTTTGACACAATTGAGCTATTTTGCTCACTACACACGAAGCTATGGGTTGCAGCCCACGTCGCAGGCTATGGCGAGGAAAAAAACAAAAATGTATTTCTTACATCGTTTCATTAAATTAAATTGAGGATGAACTGTTTATTCGCATATAACTTACAGTAAGGTACTAATTTAACTTTGTAGGGATAATTCTATGACGCACAAGTGTGTAATGTTTTAAGCATGTGTGTATTATTATGGCCGTACAAGGGATGTAATAAGACTCACTTTACAAACAAGCGTGATAAAAATTAACTTGTCGGTATGCATGGCTCTAAGTTAATTAACTGTGAGGTGGGTAATGAGTATATTGCCATCTAAAAGTGTGTTCAAATTAAACCTGTACAATATTGTCAACCTAGTTATGACTCACGTCTGTAACATCTAGTACATCTTATTGAACTTGTAAACAATATTATAGTCAGAAAAAATAATGTTGATTTTGTAGTTTACTCTACAGTAACAGTTCTATTAACGTGACAGAATTGGACACAAGTAAGTTTTGCACGACTGCTTTAGAGGTCCAATTACGCGTAAAAAGGAATCATAATGAATTCTACTTCGATTCTAAAGACAGCGTTGACTGTTTGATTACGATTTAAAGTTAACTTTATATTCTATGCAAGTGATAACTTTAAATGACTTAAACCGCTTGTTAGTTATTCCTTGCAATAGGGTGAATGTTTTTTATACTGTATAGATCTAACATATGACCGCTATCTCACTTGATAGTCAGTGACGATGTTGTCGAAGATGATATCAACTAGAATGCTTACTGGCTTTCAAGGACTGCTGCCTGAACGCGCTATGTGTTTGGTGACAGTTGTTCAAGTTTGAGGGTGGTAGGTAGCCAGGCGGTTACTTGAAAGTTCCTTGCTACCATGCTGAGGATTTGATAGCGGTGCTACCTACACCGAAAGCTTGAGCCGTGGTTGGGGATCGAACCAGTGTCCGTTAGTGTGACAGCCGACGCTCCCACCGCTGAGATATCATTGCATCAAACGATGTAATTGTTATTTGACTAACGCAAAGCTGACATGTTTCTTTCATGCAAACTCGCATGCAAATAAAATACATGTGAAATGGTTGCCTATGAACAGACTAGGTCTACAATACCATCTTACGGAGCTATTATATTGTACCTCAAGACAGACTTTACAGAACAACTACGAAATATTCCTGGTTATTCTAAATAATATCATTTATATGACCCATTTTTATTTATTATCAATGCTTTGTCATGTAATATCTGAAATCGTTACTTCAATAATTCTATCAATTCGTGTATACATTATCGAAATATAGATCAAATACAAATATACAATACAATACAAATACACTTTATTGACACAAATAACAGAAATTAAAAAAAAACAATATTTACAATAAGAAATGTTCAATAGGCGGTCTTATCGCTAAGAGCAGTCTCTTCCAGACAACCTTTGGATGGATAATAATTGATAATAGATAACTACGGAGGGTGGTGTGTCATATAAAATCAAATATGTTTATTTCAACAGTAAATACAGGAAAAAAAAGCAACTTAAATATAATGTGGTAACGAAAACATATAGATGCATTTATTTAACGTCGATTTATGACGAAAAATTAATTTTAAATATCGAAGTGTTGATTAAGAACATAATTCAGTCTGCACTTCAAAGCGAACAATGGGGTAGAATAATGAAACCTTTTCTACAATTAATGAAACAATACAAAATAAACGAAACCCTACTTTTAATCAAAGGAACACTCGAACGGAATGTTTAATATTAAATTGCGAGGCTCGTTATTGCAGTCGTAAAACTGGATCCGTAAGACGTCAATTAGAAGCAAAATTTGAGCGTTTTCGGCCCGTGAATGTGTAATTAAAACATTGTGAGGTAGTTGGTAATAGAAATAAGGAATTGAGTTGAAACTAAAACAAATAGTTATTAATTTTATTAATACTACAAGAAACATATTATAAGTATCATTGACTAGATAGGCCGGCCAATTTGTAATCACTGATTATGTGAGTATTGGCAAATCCCCCCTATATGGGGGAGGCTTCTGTCCAGCAGTGGACGCACATGGCTGAGAGAGAGAGAGAGATTATGTGAAGGAATGGAACTAATTGCCCGAGTCTGTGTGTCTCAATAGGTAAAATCCTGGACTGTTTAAATAACGAGTAAAAAGATACCTTCTAAGCTTGCGTGCTACATCTTTGACCACATCATCATCTCAGCCATAAGACTTCCACAAGCGAGAAGGGGCCCACTTCCAGCCCTTACTTGCGATTTTAGTCAGGTCGTCGGTCCGCCTGTTTGGTGGCCGTCCTATGCTGCGCTCGCCAGTCCGTGGTCTCCTTTCGAAAACCTTTCGACCCCAACGGCCATCAGTTCTTCGAGCTATGTGCCCTGCCCACCCTCTTAAACTTGCTAATCCAGTGGATTATCTAGGTGAGTTCCGTTTTACGGATTTCCTGACATCTGGTTAGATCGTCTAGAGAAACCCTTAATATAGCACTCTTTAAAGCTTGTTGTGCGACTCTAAGCCTACATATTAGAGTATGTCATCAGTTAACATCAAGCAAGACGATTGTCACACGAATGTCTATAACAATAAAAAAAAGGAGTACGAAAGAATTTTTATAAATAACAAGTATACCCACTTACTGCAACCTTAAGCTCAATCGTTCGGATACTATTTTAGAACAAAACAATATATTAATTGTGCAACAGAGCATGCAATCAAAACTTGTTCCAAAATCGCACCACGTGAGAATTGAACTAAAAGTAGACATAAAATAATGTGTTCACAAATCTACATCGAAAACATGAAACAAGTTGACCGTTTAAAGAGTACCATATTCGGCAAGACATGATCACAACCGGGCTGCTGACTTGAATTGAAGTTCAAGGTTGTGCAATTGTATTTATAAATACATACCTGCTTCAGCTTCCTTGTACCGGTTCTTATATCTTGCAACCTACCTTCCATAGTAACATTTATAACATCTGCATGTCTTTTTTTACCTTGATCAGTAATTTCATTTATGTTCTCTATGCAAATTTTAAGAATCGCATTATATTGAATAACAATAACAGATCTGAGTGATAGAAATTTCTATGAACATCTTATCTCAAGCTCATATTTTGAAGTCGTAAATCTAATCTACAGTTTTTAGGTCACTCACTAATACCTAGAAACAGCTGTACAAACTTATCTCCTTTGCAATCGGTGATTTGTGTTGGGACAGTACCTACAGCGGATGTTCGACTATCTAAGTAATATATTTATGATTTCCGTTGGAAAGTGAAACTGGCTTTGAACTTTAACAAACTCAAGAAACAGCTGCTCTTGCAGATCGATTTGATGATAGGGCTTTAAGGCCTTGATATAAGTCCATTTGCTAAATTTATAGACAATTTTGAGTATTTTCAGGTAATTTTGTTAAAATTCTTACATGCTTTATAAACTTGACATAATACCACTTATTACAACAGTTCATGACAGATAACTTTGATCGAACAACATTTTGTTTAATATAAAAATATATTCCAGCGCCCATGTTTTTCCTATATTATATTATCAAAAATTTTCGCGGCAACGACACAATTTTTTTGAACTGTGTCTTGTTCAAAATCAAGATACTTTAAGAGTGGCACCTCGTAATGTCTTAAAATGACATCATTTCAATATTTGTTCACATCGTTTTTAGGTAAATAACATTATTTTAAATCTTGAATATTTAGTTAAAAGATTAATAAATAACATATAGATTTTGTAATTGTTTATGTTAAGTTGCTCATGAGTAGAATCCTTCAAAAGATGCCCAATTGGTTTTATTCTTTGCCTTTAAAAAACGAAACGAAAACGTTTTCAAATAGGTTTATTTGTGGAAATTGTTGCAATTAGAAGATAAATATTAAACAAAATACACGTAAAATCAAGGATGACGAGATACTGAGGATACTTCATAGTCCGAGTATTCATATTGATTATTTATAATATCCGTTACATAAAACGGATGCTATCAAACCGTCTGCGTAGCATGTACTAATCATCGGTGACGTCAACATTGTAAATGTCAATGTGAAGCAAAGTGCATCGAACCAATCTACACTGCAATCAAGACAGACCGGTCCTACTGGGTTTAAATATTGAATAAATAATAGACGATTAACAACTGTAAAGAACATACAAAACATTAACAATGCCATTTGGGACAATCAGTCTCTTAATTTGTTATGATATGATAGACATAAACTTAGTAGGTTGAATATTACATCCGATTTATTAAAAAATAAATTTAATACTCAATGTAATCGTATTGTAAAAGCTTGTAGTCATTTTGTAATCAATTTCAATTTGATATAATTTACCAAAACCAATATTAGTAAAGCATTCGTGCTAGATGCAGTCAAGACCTCCATTCAGATTACCTATTGTTAAACCAATCGAAATGTTACCTAAAGTTCATGGTTACAACGCAATCTTTGGTCGTACTACAATTACATTAATTGACAGATGCGAGGTGGAAAAAAAACGATGTGACACGGTTCAAGCACAAATAAAAAATACTTGAAAGTTTCGAGAGACGCTGAGACAAGGGAAGGTTGTTATAAGTTGTTGCAAAGAAAAAAGGACTCAAAAGGCTCTCACTTGCGGACTTTCAATAGAAATAATTGGTTAAGAAAAATTCTGCAATAAGATGGGTTTAAACAGAAAGCAAAGTTTTATAACTATATGTTCTTTGTCACAAAATATCTACTACACTTCTGAATAACCACACATTCATTGGAGATTTATAATTTTTTGTTGCACATATTTAACAAAGTTGTTTGTTAAATAATAACTTCGTCTTAATTCGTCTATACATTTTTTTAGTTTTCTTTTTATGTTACCTAGTATGTACTCATACATTGTCCTTATGAGAGATTCCTGCTTGTACCAATAAACAAGTTATATCTACATTAGATTGATCGTTAGCATATCTCTATTCTAAACAATTTGTACATACATATTTGATAATTGATGTTTAGTTTAAAAGTGAAAGAATGATGATGCAAATTAGTGCACAGTAGTAACCTTGTTAAATTCTCATCTCGGGCTTGATTTACCTAATATGAAAACACTTTTTGTTGGGCGTGTCTTCGCATTTTCTTGTTCAGATTCCATCAGTTGCCTTTTGGACGTCAAACTATACTTTAAACTTTAAGATTTGGGTTTCTTTGAGCTTATCTTCATCCTGTGAGTTTTATGGTGTGAGGGAAACGATAAGATTACATCTTGCTTGTTTAACTGCGCCGTTTAAGGCGTTTCATACTTCATAGAGAACATTTCAGAATATATACTTACGATAAAATTGGCCAGCTAGAATGTTAATTTATTCAAATTTCTGCTAGCTTTTTTATTGTTCATAGCTATTTGAACACACTCACTTCATAGTATTTAATATCGCTCTAACAGTCATGATCAAATGAGGATCAGATAGGATCTCCAATATTTGCTAATATTTACCATCAGTATGATAAAGTACAGCTTTCCAAACATTTGACGTTTAAAGCTATGCGGGTAAACTATTATGTACTATTACTGTCGCGATGAAATTTGATAACACTGTTTTATAACAAATTCAAACTTAGGTAAAGGTTTGATTGCAAACCGTATGATAGACGGAAGTCACTAACTTTTTCGTGGCTACTAAAATTATTCTAAATTTGATGCCCTTTTAAATAATGATGTCTAAACACCGGAACTAAATTAGTAAGAAAGTAATTAATTCTTCCAAAATAGGAATGAAAGAAGAAAAAAGCAATTCACTTATATTTAAAAAAAGTAGCCATTTTAATATAGAACTAGCGGCTTCAAAGTCCAACGGGCGAAAAGGACTTTTAATTTAGTTCGTGTTCTCGAATCTAAAGTGAAAAAGTCAAAGAGAATGTTTTCCTAAAAAGCAATTTAATCTAATGTTTGCTGATGTAATTCCATGTTTGTTTTGTTTTTTTGGCTTCGGTTCAATTAGGAATCCGATTAGCGTTAACTTTGACACTTGAATAATGTAGCATTTTTTTTAACAGCCTTCAAGAGGTATTATAATACATGTTGTATGGGTTCATATATATTACTATTAATTTTTAAATCTGTTACTTGGAACTAAATATCTTTATCTTTTCAGGACAGGACGGTGTTCTATAGACATGGGTTCAAATCCTAATAGTAGTCAAATTTTTTCCTTCAAAATTTGAACGTTAAATCAGATTATTTAAAAAATGCTAGAATACACATATCTCTTTTTACATTTCACTTAATCGAAATAATATGTTTCAATGAAAAAGGAATTCTGTGAGAGTTCCGTAGCAGCGAATAACACTCGAACCGATTGATTAATTTAACTGGCATCCGAAAGATTTACAATGACGTAAAGACAATATAATTGTTTCAACCCTAATGCCTTCGATATAAAGCCTAATATCGCAAGTAATCTGATCGTTAATCCAATTCTCGGTAGGCATGATATTGGCAATGAAAATTATTGGAATATCAACGAAGAAATGCCGTAGTAAGAATGTACCAAAAACAGAATGAAGATTTTTATTTCTTTTAAGTAGATTTTGAGTTTTTTTGTTTTTTTGTGTAATGTTTGAAGGTTCTAGAACTCTCTGAGCTAGTAATTTCTCGTATTATTGTGGATAATAATTTTAAAGAGATTATAGAGCTTTTTTTATAGAGCTTATTAGTCCCCTCCCCTCTGCTAGACTTTTCGGTGAAGGTAACATCATTATCAAGTCCAGAAAATGGTGAAAAGGTACCTTATACCCGCCTGGCTGGATACCACCCTTATGTTTGAAAAACAGTTAGGTACCAAAACGCATCGCAGTCTTGTCTTGAACGAACAGACATCTTTTGGAGTCAGTCCACATGCACTCTATATGAAAAAAAATGGATCTAGTATCTCTTAATTTTAAAATGTTATTCTTATATATCTTAAGCGATTATAAACAAGCTAAATTACATTTGATAAGGATTTAGATAAAATGCGATTGAAATTGGATGCCTTATTGCACTTCAAACTTTCAGTTATAACAACGTCAAATACAATCAAATCACGTTCGAACAGACCCTTGTCTCGATTCTTAGGTACCTACTACATTTTTAAGGATTTCTGAAATTTTAAAGAATTACAAAGCAAACTTGTGGAACTCAATTAAAAGAACTTTTTTGGCCACAGATAATTGTGTAAGGAACTTGTCCACAGAGTTAATCGGGTAACAAGATTACTGAGTGAATATCGAAGTGAGTTCGAACAAGAAACAAGAGAAGTTAGAAGGCGCGGAGGCATAGGCAAGGCCAGTTGAATCACACGATACGACCGAGTTGCTTCCTGTAGCGACTCACGACTTAGTTTTTGCAAGCGGGTATAGTATAGAATAACAAACCGAATAAGATGCGATGGTGACACGCTACATTGAAACAAAAGAAGACATTCAAATTTCCATTATTTCTATATACACGCTTTTGATATCGAAAATATTGCCAGGTTGAAAGGGAAAATATATAAATAAAATGAAAGATTCCATATGAAGGATATCAATTGGTAATTTTTAGTTTTCTTCGATCCCAAAAACATATAATGTTTAATTAGGTGGTCTGTTCGAGTCGCAGTCTATGGGTTATTAATGAGATAAAAGTTTAGTTTAGTTTAGTTTAGTTTAGTTTAATAATAATACAGAACAGTAGTACAGCTGTTGATGTAACTTGACTAAAATAGACGAAAATATAACGTACAATATAGGATACAAATTTATAGTAATAGTTTCATGTTAACACACAAGAAAGCACTTTTTATTTAGACATTGTTTAAAAGAATCCAAAAAAACTAGAAATGGCACCTATATTTTATTGTTTTCTTCAAAAATTTTAATGTAAAACTGCTCCAAACTAAAGACAAGACTATGCTGCGTTCATCTTAACGTATAAAATAACCAGCACAATTTTGAAACGAGCTCTGTAATCCCATAGCTTATCTCCCATTCATGTTGCTATCAGAGAAGTTGCCTCTTAGAGGATTAACACCACAATGTAGGCATTGTATGCCGCGTCTTTGTCCGATCTGGGCATTCACTATTCTATGGCAGCAGTAAAAGCCGCATGTAAGCCGGTTCTTAGACCGGTTTCAATTGAACGAAATAAAAGTATATATTTTTATATTAAAGGTCACTGTCGATAATGCACGTCGGTGATTTGAATTTTGAAATATATGATATGGCTTCTCAAATTATGCGTGTTACTGAGACGTGCTTACCGTTCCATAAGTGAAAAATAGTTTACAAATATATAATAGCCGTGTTAGGTTGATTTTAATGATACGAAAATAAAGATCAACCAAATAAAATGACATTTATGCATAGTATTTGATATATTTAGCGCTTAGAAAAACATATTTCGAAGAATCCTGACCGAACTAGTCTATTTTTAGTATTCGTTACCGTTTAAACTATGTTTGATATGTTGACTTTTACCAATAGTTAAAACAAATAAAACCATCAGAATTTCAATAAAAGTCTATATTAAGAACAATCTAATTTTATTATGAAGCATTACATTGGAATAATTAATCAAAGTTTTAATTAATCTTTCAAATTGTGAGTCTTAAACTTTAGGGTTTGATTGATTATTCTAGACTCAGACTGGTTTTGATATGAACCCTAATTAGAAACAGACTCCAGGCCCTTGAAGGCTCCGCAAACATTAATTATTAAAGTTCTTTGACTTCGCCTGGAGTTTAAAGCTAGCAATTCATGTTTAATTTTTCCACTTACTAATTTCATACATATATTTTATATGGATTTAGACTAAGATATTTTAAGATTTTACTGACTGATTATCTAGAAAAAGAGCTAATTACTGTTAAAAAACGTGTTATTTGTTATTGAATATCATCAAAACCTAGAAAGTAAAATACCGAGTACTGGTAAAAGAGAATTTCTTCTCGAAAGCACCGAGGATCGAGTGTCGTCCTTTTTAAAGACCAGTCGTAAACTTTATCGTTTTTAGCGTTCCGTACGAGAAATGAGAAAACGCCCGACGCCCTGATACCTATCTATTCATTCTGACTGAAATCGAAAGCCACCTTTTTATGGCTTCATAATAAAAAGCTGCCAGTAGTTCATTTTTATACCCCAAGTCTTGCAGAAACGGCATCCAGTCCAAATTTGTAATTTACATTTCTGTTATTATTAATTAAAACCTTTATTTCCCATTACCTAGAAATATCTGGGTAATTACAAACACATATGAAATTTTATTTGATTTACCTATCTTTGTAGTTATAAAATAAAAAAAATAGAATGGCTAATTTATAATGTATTATCATAAATTTAGGAACCCCAATTTGAGTATAGGTATCCAATAGTCCAGCTGTCCCTGTCTTTAGCACGCTCGATCAACTCCTAGTCTACTATATATATACTACTATATTAAATGTCGTCCCCCCATCGTTTTATAAGTCGTTTTTTCTTCGTTTCTCATTAGGACCTTTCTGTTACTATCACTAAATTAGTATTACATGATTTCAATACAGTAAAGACCAATTTATACAAGAATAAATATAGCAATAAAACTGTCGGTAAGTAAATAATATGAATGCCCCGAGAACCCGAGATCAACCGGAAATAAGAGTAGTTGAAGAAATCATAACTATCGACCAAGATGTTCGTATAAAATATAAATCAATTATGTGTAATAACAGAAGCAATCTATGATGTACGAAACATAAAACTGAAAATGATGGTTGTATCAGCCATAAAATATACTTCGGAAAATGCGGGCCTGATATATTTTATGACACAATGTAATCATCAAATTGCTTCCAGAGTCGATGTTGAAAAACAGAAAATGACATCGTTAACATCAACAACTGAACGTTGTTACGAAAGAAAACCGCAAAGAAGAAAAGTTTTTAGACAGTCTCAAAAGATTTGGACAACAAAGTAAGTAAAATGGCGATAATGAGTGTAATGAATTTCCCCACACTCCAGCATTGGTATCTAATCAAAGTTGTACAACGGAGTTTCATCCAAATACCTAATCAGGGAAGCTAATCTCAGAAAAGTTTGGGAATCCAATCAGCATACATAAATCTCTGTTACAAGATAAAGATCCTAAATAAATTACTTTGAAGTTTTAGAATAAATAAGCAAGACTAAGCTTAACGTGTTATTCAACTTTTAAGATTTTTGTTCGTTATTTAGAGACACATTACTTATATACGAAAATAAACTAACATTGTTCTCTCATAATATTTGAATATAAAATGTATAAAAGATGACGTTACAGAATTTTAATTACGTACATATCTATGTACTAAATAATGCTTATCAAAAAATACCAAAATGTTTTTTGTTAAGGTATATGATACCTTGAATATGATACTCATAAAGACGGACAATAACGTCAATATTATGTGCTAATTTTTGATAAGCACGAAGTCACAATGATAAATGAGGGAATCGTAATAAATCGAAGAACAAATCGATGTCATTGACTCAATAAATGGCCGGAAGGAATCAAGGATAATGAATATTTAAAAAACAGAAGTAGTATCAGCAAAGCGTCACTTGAATATGTTCTTAACATTAATACTCGCTAGTTGCTTAAGATAAAATGTGATAAAAATAGAGGCTATTCAAATTTTAACAGACATTGGTTTTCATACTTCATTCGAAGAAACGCATACTAATTCAACTTTAAATTTTAAATAAAAATTCGAAAGAAAACTAAAGTAAGTTTAAAACCTCAATAGCGAGATATCTGCCAATACCGTTTCAATTTGAAGCCAAACTCACCAGTGCACTGTCGAAAAAAATAAAAGTGATAAACGAAACCTTATGCGGAAAATTCAACTGAAAGATATATGGTGTATTTTTGTTGTTTGCACATGGCAAGTTGTTCGTTGCGATTCTAGCTCGCCGTCACCGCGTGGTCTGGATTTATAGCTATGTATTTGCAGTTTCAGACTTTCTGTTTTCATAAGTCATGGTTTCAGTTTGCTGCTAGTTTCTTGGTGAAGGTAGCGAGTTTATCATAGGGTGTCTAATGTAGTAAGTGCAAAATGTCTAACGTTGAAAGAAATATATTCATTTGCAATGAATATTTTGTCTTTTCACGGTATAGATGATAGATTTAGTGTTTGACCACTATCTTACTTGATGGTCAGGGACGTATGTCCAAGATGTTATCACGTTACCTAGAATGCTCACTGGCTGTCAAGGACTGCTGCTTGAGCACAAAACTACGTACCTAAAGGAATAAGTGTGGTAACAGCAAAATAATGCTTCTGATTCATATTTATTAGATAATCATAACATAACGCATGAGGTGAAACAAAGGTTTGTTTCATAACCTACACGTATATATAGGTAATTATGAGCTATATCAATAAATATTTTGATTGGTATTAATTAAGTTACACTCAAATATAATACAGCCTTTTGTTAAACATTTTAAAAGTATTTATATTTATAATAGAACGTATTATATTAAGGATCTATATAAATACACAAATTGTATTATAAGACATGCAAAATTGAATTTTAAAATGACAACTTTAATTTTTTTTACCAAACAAAACATTGTCTTTATTGAGTTTAGTGCATTATTTATTCAGTTAGAAGGCTGAATTTCTTACAAGCGTCCGGACTTTACTTAGACAAGACATTATCAATTCAAGTAACGTAGTCAAAAATAAATACAAAAAACATTCCAAAAATATGATAAACATTGCTGTGAAGAAAAAATGGCAAAAAAACTACCAAGTAAATATTTTTCCAGTAACGGACTAGTGTAAAAATTATCTCAACTTTTTCTAGAACAACTGTGACTTTGCTAACTCTACCTGTAAATATACGCGGTAGGCAATGTTTGTCTGTACACAGCAGTAATTTTCTTAGGCAACACTCGCCGTTCTCTATAATGGTGCTATTAAAACACCACCCACAAGTGTACGTAGAGCAAATTGCCTTTGCCGACGTGAGTCCGTATTTTACAATCAAAACGTTGATTTGTTCAGACCTGCCAACGGTGCATTAGGGTACATAAATTTGCTTACTTAAACGATAAACTTATGCGAAGAAAGCGAACGCGATTGTTCAAAGGTAACCAGCGGTCTTAAATGTTAATTTATTGCTACGAAATTGTTTTGTAACATATTGACTGACAATATCAATTCAGACTTACTATCCCGAAACTCAAGGAATTTGAGTTTCCGTGAGCTGCCTCGGTAAGAGTGCATATTATAGTAGACAAGCAAGAATTTTCCAGTTTTCTAGGAAACATTTGTAGAATATTATAAAATATTTCGAGGGTTTCGAGCACATTCACAATTGTACCAAAGCGAAGGCACGGTAACCTTGGACGAAATGAACAGTTGCTTGTATCTAAGCGGGTATATGTTTAGAGCTCGGTAAAAAATCTAACAAAAAATAAGCGGAGCCGAGCATACAATTCACTCGGCGTTCAGATTATAACGATCCGAAACAGCGCCCTTGGTATCCTAAGTTTTTTGTGCACGAAACAAAATTTTGAAACGATTTGCTTTAGCCCAGCCCATATCTCGGAGTATTTAAAACCATGCCGTGATAATGATGGATAATGATTGCAGAATCTATTGTATTGACAAGTTATTATGTTGCAATTGATACCGTTTTAATCGTTTCCTTATATTACAGACATAAATTTTGCTTCGAGCCAGTCAAGGATAATGTAAAGGAAAACATTCGTTTCCTAGCTCTAATTATACAAGATAATGATGATGCGTTTCCCTGTGAACTTAAAATCTACGCAAACGACCGACGACTGCAATTTCCTAGTAGGTAGGAGGCGAGCTCACACATACTAGACATCTGAAGTGCATATGAGAAAGGCCACGCACACGCTCGAAGCGGATGACTAAAAATACGTTATTACGAGTTGACATTGAAATGTTAATGCACTCTGGGGTTCTCGGGCGCATTTCATGGATATTTTGCTCGAGAGGCAGTAATAAAATCATAACTCTTTTTATTTTATCGATTGTTTTGACGGCTATAGCCTCGATTTTATGTTGAATCGCGTGAGGGAGCGCGTATAATGCGATAATGCGAAAAAAATTGTATCGGGTGTCATTGCTCCCGAAATGATTTGCGTACCGCGTCAGTCGTGACCGCGTCAACGCTCGGCCTTTGCAATTTATCTGTAGAGATTCACCAGTAAGTTTCTATATTGTTCGCTTCCAAATTTCACGGTACGTTAACTTGTTAAGTGATGATAGGTACTTCTTGTTTACGAACGCTAAATTTATTGCTTTCCAATTAATTTTCTGATACAGTTTATACAATAATCTAATCCTACAGTTCCGTATTCGCTAGAATGGTGTACGTGACCTTATGCATTCGAGTTTTTTTCAGTTGCACAATATTTACAATAAATTTCTGTGTTGCGATTATCGACTTATAAGGTCTAATGAATTGACAAGTTTTGACTTGTATGGTTTGAAGTCGTTGCCATTGAAATTAGAGACATTTTTATAATGTTTACGCATTAGATAATAATAATAATAATAATATTTATTTCCAAAAAGTAAATTGCAATATATATTAAAAGTTACATTAGGTTTACTATATAAGCACAAAGTAGAAAAAATATAGAACAAACTTCCTTATTTATACAAAATAATGCATTATGCTAATTATTTAGGAATTAAGGTTAACAATTGTGTTTGCCTCATAGGTATTACAATTTATTTTAAGATGGTTAGAATATTTATTAAAGCAAAATGAACTAAGTAACTTACTTCGAATTAATTATAGTAAAGAACTTCCTTACCTACGAGCAGATTAATTTGTCTCGATTAAATTGTCTATTGGTAGTCAGAAATATAATAGACTTAGGTTAACAGATATAGGTACTGTACCTACCGATTTTGCTGCGCGGACGAAAAGGGTCTAGTTTTTGTAAATATGTTTATGATGTCAGAAAACGCTGCACTCTTCCCTATCGCATGTAAGTGCATCATTATTCATTACTTTACGTTGGTAGTTAGAGGATTCAATTTCTCGGTAACGACAGTATTGGTCCATTGATGCTTAATTTAATTACTTTAGCTCACTAGACTTTGGTTATTTAGAGTTAATGTTTTAATCAGATACTAATTAAGTACCTACCTAATTTGCTTTTGCATTTTCAGATATAACTTATAGTTTAAGAATGAAATTGAATTCTATATCTTTTTATTTGAAAAATATGTTATTTTGGTTCATTTTATTTTAATGTTTTCAATTATGAGGTGACGACGATGTCACTCAGATTGAAAACGATTTTTGATGTGACGTGCTCGATTTAAAAACATATTTTTTTGTAGAAAATGTAGATGCTTACGATACGATATGCGCCATTTCTTTTATTATTTTTATCACTTCCTATCTAAAAAAATGTGTTATGCGTATTTCGATTGAGGAAGATTTTTTTTCATTATCGAAAACGTCAGAATAACATGTTTACAAACCACCTTTAGCCATGTGTTGACCGTTTTAGAAGCGATAAAATTATATTGCGCACTTTTTATTTTAGTGTTATTTATTTATTATCTGTGTATGTTTTAGTTATTGCATATTTGTTAAAGTGTTTTAAATAGTGACCGCCTTTTTTATTATTTTATTTAAGTTGACTTTGAAAATGACTATAAACTTATTTTTAAGATGACTTCACGAGCATTTAAAATACCTTTGATGATATAATATAAAAATGATGTAAAATAATTATTTAAGTAGTTTAATTTAATACACGAGTCAGCCCTTGTAAAAAAATGCGTATTTTTTATAATTACTGACTTCACGATCATTAAAAAATATTTTTTGTAACGATTATGATTGCAGAAAAAAAATGGGTAAGTAACCAAATAAAATTAGTATTTTATTTGAATACAGGAGTGAACTCTTATAAAAAGGGGTATTTAATTTGAGAAGATTTTATTTCTTTTGGTGTAAAAATTCTTAATGTATAAAATTTTGATGATATAAACCTAAGCAAAACTTTGATATTTTAAAAACAACTTACCTGTGTGGCATCCGTATAGGGTGTCGACGAATTTTTGTCGACAAGTTGCGACCCAAACACCACTCCACTCGAAGTAGGAGTCATGGACCTTACATCCGAAACTTGCTGAGGCACCATTTTGTTTATCCAAAAAAATATAATAGCACAAAAAACACAGTCACGTATTGCACTTAGAAAAAAAATCACTAAAAATAAATTGTTCGAGATTTTAAAAAAAGTTTTTCAAAGTTTTTTACAGCAGTCCGAACGGAGCGACTAGCAACCTCTGTTTGCTTCCGTACCGTGGCCTCTCGGCGGACGAAACTCCGGAGACTTCCCAATATCTGGAAACTATCCTCAGAGCTTTCTCTTCTAGAACGGATCTGCTACTATCTTCTTCATTAACGAACAGTCCAAAAGTCATAATTTTAACGTTGTCCCGTCCGCAGTTCAGTTAGCACTGCGGGGCGATCGTGGCATAATCAATCGGCGGATTTGTTTAGTTGATTGTTCTGGCGGCTACGTGCGCACTCCGCGATGTGAGCGAACGTACTGGCGTCCTGCGAGCAGCACCCGCGCTGTCAATATACCCGTGCGCTCAGCTGTTCGCGTTCGCCCCTGCCCCGCGCGCCGCAACCCTCACCCCGCCACCATTCGCACTTGGACGCCGAATACGAACACACGCACTGCACTGCATGCTTCATCACCTTTACTAGTTGCACTAATCATTACGACTTAATTATTGCAGAAATCGCTAAGACGTCTTGTCTAGACTAAATCATTTTTCAATTGTTATCACTTTTCATGCCGATACAAAATATGTTGTATGTTTATATAGTATACTTTGGGCATAATTGGATCATTACTATTCGCTTCATGCACAGGCCACAGCTCAGCGCTAATAAGGTTAATTCGTTGCACGATTGTAACTGAATATGTTAGGCTGTGGTTTTTAATCATCTTTAGTCAATTTACGCGTAAAATGTATAATGATAGTATTTATTGAGTAGGTACATTTGAGTATGTCTGATAACTACGCAATTGTAACGTAGGTAGGTAAGTACATATTTTTTGTATTAGTAAACGGTGTTGTTTTGGATTTGGGCTTTTATATAAATTACCCTTAACTCATAACTAATAGTTACGTAGGTATACTAAGGGTAATTTTTTATTCATAGTTACATTTTTATACAGTATAGGCAGGTGTTTGACCTCATGTCTTTACGTTAATGATGATGCGGTCTACTGGTACGTAGTACGATGGACCTCGAATCACATATAGTGATATTTGTTTTAAATACTTTTTTAATTTATTTATTTTGATTGATTATTGTTACACCTTAACTAAAACAATTTTTACAATCTAGGTATTGTCATTTACAGAAAGAGTGTGACAATGTGGCCTTATCACTAAAAGTGAACTCTATCAGACGACCCTTGCATGGAGAGGATTTACCATTAAATAAAACATTAAGAGGATAACACCGATGTTACTCAGCTTGACAATATTTCATTAAATATTTATTGAAAAATAAATATATTGAGTAACATTCATAAATCTTATTAATCTCATAGTAAAATTGTTATGAAATTTTAAAAAAACGATAAAACTTTATAGTTTTGTTATGTGTTATATATTGTTTGAGCGCATATTTCTTTATTCTCTATTTATTATGGAAAATGCAAAAATATGCAGTTTGTTTCAAAGTGTGTCAATCAGCGTGTTTATTAATATAAATTAATTTTAGGAAATAAATAAATATTAGGTACTAGGATTGTTTAGTTAGCGTTGGACAGAAGATTAAATTATTTAAAGTATAAGTTTGCAGACTCGCATTAGTGTTGATGGTACGGTTTAGAAAAAAATCTATTAAATATTTCGTTTGCGGGCGCAGAGAGAAGATAGGTAGGTAGATAGAGTGCGTTGATTCATTTTTATTTGATTTATATACAAAGCGTGTTAGAAATAGAATACGCTCGAAACTAGGCCCTCAAATTTATGGGCGGAACCTATAACGAGCTCTTAATAAAGCGAAAATTAAAGATATTGCCTTAGAACTAAGATTCAAATATTTTTACTTTTTATTTATTATTTTTCTAATACCTACTGTATAGCACTTGACGATGTGGTCGAAGCTGTTATTACGCTCTAGACTGCTCAATGGCTTTCAAGGACTGCTGCCAATACACCATGTGTTTGGTGATAGTTTATCAAACTTGAGGGTTGTAGCTAGCTAAGCGGGTACTCGAAAGTACCCTACCACCATGCCGGGAATTTGATAACGGTGTGACCTTTACCGGAAGCTCAAGCTGTTGTTGGGGAGCGAACCAGTGTCCGCCAGGTTGACAGCCGACGCTCCCCCCACTGGGCTATCATCGCTACTTATTTAGTATTTCGTACTTTTACAACCTTAGTTAGTCTATAAGATTAAGTTTTGATATTAGTTTTAGGTTATACTTCAAATATTTACTTAGGTACGTTTTTTTATTTTTTTTATTTATGGACTTTGTCACTGAGCGACCACATCGTCTGGTAAGAAAACTATTGATTAAACACACAATACAAATTGTACAACAACAAAACAACCATTTGGACATGATCCTAGATCCGCCAACTTATAAAGCATATGGGCTTCATTGGACATTGGACAGGCTGAAATGCTGTTGGGAAATCCAACCTCAAATATTTACTTTAGTAATAATAGTATTTACTATGTTCTAACGTTGGTACTTATTATTTTCTTCTAACAAATGTCAGTCGGTGCATAATCATAAACACATAGATTTTTATTTCCTAAATCGTAATTGAAGTAGTAAGATACTCAACAATTCAACTGTAATTGTAACTAAATAAAAGTATGTTATATTTTTTTAAGAAAAATAATCAATTTTTTGTGGGATTCGGCTCCCGACTACAGAATACCGTCCTGTCGCTTTGCCATCTAAGCTATAGTCGTACTCCGCTAGCAGTCAGATTTTTTTTTATCCTTATTTCGCTTCCTTATTCATGTATCCATGCATGCCACCATTATGTTAATATTCAATAAACCATAAAACTCTCAAAAGACTAAATTAAAGCTGCAAAATACTACAAATTTACATAATACTTTCTACATTATACTTATTTAACTTATAGGCGTCTAAAATATATAATAGGTACCTTCTAAGTTTGCGTGCTAAACCCTAGACAACGTCATCACTTAACATCAGGTGAGACAGTTGTCAAACGCAAACTTATAATATGTAAAAAAAAGGAATGAAATTAGACTGGACACATTATGAGCACCAACCGAGGAAAATGGGCAAAAGACGTCACGGAATTGTGATAAAAGAGAAAGAGAGCGTCCTGAACAGATAGGAAAATAATATACCATTATATACCCAAGGAATGGAGAAGAATAGTTCGCGAAAGGAAAGTATGGAAGGAACTAGGAGAGGCCCATGTCGAAGGACAAACAGACGTAAAAACTGGTTGCTAAAAAATGCTATTTCTTCATATAATTGTTATTCAACATCCATATTTATAAAACTATTTACTAAGTTAAATACTCCAGAGTTACCGGTGATTACTGGAACTGAACGTGTACTTTTAAAATCAATCTTTCTCGTCATCAAATTACGTACTTTGAATAGATCTTATTTCATGTCTGGACTTGCACTGGATTTTTTAAACGTAATCCTATCCAATCAGTTAAAAAAGTCTTAATAAGGATAAGACTTTGTTAACATATACGATAGGATTTTAAATGTATGGCAAATATCCATAGCCGACGGCAATCGCTTACAATCAGGCGGCATGTCTGCTTGTGGCGAACAAACAGTATTCCATTTAAAAAATCCAGTGTAAGTCCAGACATTAAATAAGATCTATTTAAAGTGCGTAATTTGATGACGATAATGCACAGATTTTATGACGATTGATTAATTGCTTAGCGAATCAATCAAACCATGTAATCATTATATATAGAAACAACAATGAATAAAGCTTCACTGTTATTATTATACATTTGCAATTCTAGTGTGAAAATACTATTAATATTTATGAGATATTAAAACGTAACTTACCTTGTGACTATTATATTACGCCCACTACCCATCACACATTTTGAAGCGATTATAGCTCAGCGGTGGAAGCATATAGGCTGTCAAACTGACGTACCCTAGTTCGTCGTTATTAATTAAAAAAACGGTTTCAACTAAAAATATTTTTAAAGAAATATCCATTTATATTACGACATACAATATGAAACGTGATTCTTTAGTGGCATGGTAATAAGCAAAAATTAAAATAAAATTTGTGATATTAAAAAGAACAATAAAATAAATATCAAAATAAATTCCAAAACTTTTATATTATTAATGTATCAATAAATGTTATCAGAGCGTTTGATCGATGCGACGCGTGACCACAATGCTGGCACATATTTGGCTCAACGAATCAGCATTGCAATTCAACTTGGCAATGCTGCTAGCATTCTAGGCTCGCTGCCAGCCGGTAGCGGGTTAGAACATTTGAGTTATCTATAGGCTACCAATAGCTAGTGGATTGCTCAAATGTTATTATAGTAGCTGCAGTATTGGAATTAGTTATTAGTGTTTTATTTTAATAAAGGCATTTGCCCCCCAAAAAAAATGTTTATATCAAATTAAAGAAATAAAAAAAAATACTTTTACTGTTGGACATCCTCCACAATCGATCTCTACAAGTACCGGTTGCGTTGAAAGCGGCCCGCATCCAGCTTCTTTCTGCAATCTTGCTCAGCTCCTCTGTCCACATTGTCATTGGACGTCCTACGCTGCGCTTTCGTGTCCGTGGTCTCCACTTGAGAACCTTTTGACCCTAACGGCCATCAGTTCTTCGACCCATGTACCACAAAATATTACCAGGTTTTATTAATTCTACAGTTCTTTGATTGTTACAACCATTGTAGAGGAGACCATCCGGCATAGTACGGTTATCAACAGAACAAACCAAACAACAAAGTGACGAGTCCATAGCAGTGCTGTAAAACAAAGTTATTTATATAAATAACATTTTTATAAAAGGAAAGACTGCATTATTGGTGATACAGATCTCAACCGAGGATATTAGAAAAAGGTAAAACGGTATATGTTTGAAAACGATGTTAATTATAACAGGATCCGAGAAAGATAATAGCTTCATTTATACTTTTATAAGTCTTCTGGACATTTTCCCTCACCTCTTCCTACAGTTTAGATCGGTTTCATAAACTTTTTTTGAATTTCGAATTTGATGTTTCAAGGTTTGAGAGTTTAATTTACAATAATAATTGTACTTGGTAAATCCGCTACAATAAAATTGGGTCATAGCATCTTTAGCATTTTTTTGTTTTGGTCTTTATTTTTTCGTCATAGTCTCGTCATATTATACATAATTATGACCGTAGTGGACATAGTCGTAAGTGCCATTTGGAAGAGGCCAGCAACCAGACATCATTAAATAATAATATATCTAGTCCATACCTAAACTTTTGGACAGTATTTGCATGCAATTATGCTAATTTATTTTAATTTTATAATTGTTGTTTGTTTTTCGGATCACCTCGTGTCTGATTGTAGAGAAACACCAAGCCAAAACCCTTTTAATAGTTCGATGTGCGACTTTCATCCATGGATATAAGACCCATAAGTTGAAAACAAATAAATAATTATATAGTATTTTCTTTATTTTTAGTAATCTAGGCACTATAGTTCACTTTAAAAATAAAGTTTTAAAATGATATATAACAGTATTTTCGCTCTTCTATAAGTTTTAGTGTTTTCGATATTCTGTGGCGTAGACCGCATTGGGAATATTGTAGTGACGACAATAAGCAACCAAATCTGGGAGCTAGAAGTAATTTACTCCATATTTGCAAGAAATAATTAATTGACTTGATACGTATTATTATATATCCGCCTTTCAAAATAGATACATGTGTATTGTGCGCCATATAGTTATGTAGAATTTTATAATAGTTTACAAAAATTATTTAATGTACAATGTGTACTATACCACAACCATTTTATCCTTTGGGAACCCAAAGTACTCACATGGATATGACCTATACCTAGTACGGAGTTTCTGGGTTATATTAAGGTTGAATACCTCCAAGGAGAGTTGTATTTACGAAAGTATTAGTATTATTTTTAAAACAGTGAGTCGTTTCATTTCGCGTCTCGCGCGGGCCTTAAGGTCTATCATTATTTGAAGTCATTGCATGGGGGTCACGTAGAGATGTATAACGGTTTTTTGCCGGATATAATTATATAAAATATTTTATAATTAGAATTACTTTTATTATTCTATTATGAGCAAAAATAATAAAATTAGACATTTCAATGTTCGTAAAATTGTATTTCTTGTATATTTAAAAATATATCAATAATATTTTTTAATTTTGTATAAGGTAAAGGCCAGGTATTTGTCTTAGTGTGATAGATGCACCAGTTTTTAATACTATGTTAGGGACCTTGAAGGCATTAGCGTTATAAAAAAGGAAAAATTACCCCTTTCGCTGAAGTGCCATATAGGTAAGCCGCTGGAGTAGGCCCATAAGTTTTTTTTATCTGATTATATATTCTATCAACTTTTTGTTTGTTCCCATACTGACCAAACTGAGTGGCTTATAATATAATAAAAAATCATTACTCAACGTTTAGCTATGTTTTTGTTTTTTTTACATATTATAAGTTTGCGTTTGACAACTGTCTCAACTGATGTTAAGTGATGACGTTGTCTAGGATTTAGCACGCAAACCTAGAAGGTACCTGTTCACTCGCGACTTGAAGACTCCAAGATAGTACATATCGGGAATCACAGACTCGGGCAACGAGTAATTTATCTCCTTCGGGTAAAAGCCTCTAACAAGGAGTGTCAGTATTCTTATGTTATATAAAATTTTTGATACTGAATATTTATTATTTATTTTGCAAATAAAAAGAGCAAGTAACTTATACAATTTCTTAAGTTTATACGTATTTTTAATCATAAGTGCAGCATCTATCCCAGCTCGAAGCAAGTATGCCTCGGAGCCTATTATTAATGTTAGGCTCCTATCTGCTACAAAAGGCAACTATCCCTTTTTGGGATTTTCAACACAACAGGTTTTAGTCGTAACCAATATTATTTACATATATTACCAACAGGCTATATATAAATGATCGAAGACCTTAGATTTGATTTATTCTTGGCAAGTACTTATATTTTTAGTATGGACAATTATATAATATTGTCTAGTAAAAAGTAAGGCAACTATCCTGCCTTTAGCCTAGGTCTAATTGTGTCGAGACCTTTTTTTTCTCACTGTCTAATAAAATGAATTACTGAAGCAACTTTCTATGCACCTACATAGTATGTAGGTGCAAACATTATTATATCAACACTAATACTTTAATTTCATATTTTAATCCAAAAGGTATGATATATGTAATATATTATGCGTGCACATGCACGGCATGTGCCGTGGTGGTACCGGCCTAGAATAGTACTCCCCCATCTCTTCCCGCGGGTGCCGTAAGAGTCGGCTAAGGGATAACGTACTAGGAGGTGGGCAGCAGCGCCTTCTGAGGATCGGAAATCATACTGCGCTCGCCAACCCGCCTGCCAAGCGTGGCGAGTATTGGCAAATCCCCCCTATATGGGGGAGGCATACGTCCAACAGTGGACGCACATAGCTGAGAAAAGAAAAGAAAATATATTATAAAACACACAAATGTCTACATAGTATTGGTTAATTAAGAAATTTTCTTACTTTTTGTCCATTGATGGTCTCAGCTATCGTTTTCTCTTTTGATATACTCGAATATGAAAGTACTTAAAAACCGAAACAGTTTTCAAACTGCACGCTGGCGTGGACTTGATAAAATGTATCTTTTTGCTTTGGCTTTTACTACATTACTTTTACTCAAAACCTAGGCCAAATTTTGGTAGGTATCTCAACCTTGAGCTACTTAGAATCTCCTTAACGTGTTACCTAAAAAAAACTTTTTGTATATTTTAAATTTATAATGTAACATGTAAATTAAACTAATATTATAATAATATCTAAATAGTAATAGTTTATATTCAAGGCTGGCTATTTGTGCTATAAGCAGTCGAGCGTCACTAATGCTCTGCTTAACTTGTAAAATATACGCAAATTTATCCTTATTTTTAAGGATGACACGTGAAAACAAATGACTAGCATAGCTATCTAAGATCTCTAGTGGTGATATACATTAAACAACACATTTATTAATCAAATGTTTAAGTAGTTTGTATGTTTAAGATATTAAGCACCATACTTACCTATTTAAAAAATCTAAAGAGATATTTGATGTAACATTAACTTGTATTATTTATTATGATTTTCAAAAGCCTGACGCTGCTATCTGGTAGCCATCATTCTTCAAATTAAGTTCAGTTCTTAAGAACTAGTTAACATTCTATGTCTAGCGTGATTACATTTTTGACCATATCGTCACTGACTATCAAGTGAGATAGTGGTCAAACGATAGACCTATAAAAAATAGTCAAAATTTAATCTGCAAATAAGACTCAATCCGGCTTATTCTGGAATACCAGTCCACATGATACTTTGGTGAAGTTTAAGATTACCTTTTCAAGTTGGCCGGATGCCGGTATTTTGGTACGTTCCTAGTACCTGCTATTGCAGTTTAAGGAAGGTAGTGTGTGGTAAGAATAGCGACCACCATCTGCTGTGTCAGCTTGCCGTTTACCCGCATCCTTTTGGAATGTAACATTGAACGTTGCACTGTTTTGGGGTTACGTAACAAAATGACAAAATAAAGGTAAAATAAATATGTATTTTATTATTAAGTATAATAATAATAAGTAATTCATATATAATTACATATAACATACTATTAACATAATATTACATATAATTTGTACATATTACAATGTATAGGCACTTGTTTTAGCAAATTAAGTCAGAATTAAATTACTTATTAGCTTTAAAGCTATATCGTAATTGAATAAGGTATATTTATGAACCTAAATGTAACATCTTTTATATAAATAATATATAACTTTAGACACATTAAAAATATTATAGGTATAAATGTATTAGTACGTAACATAAATTAAGTCTTATAACATACTTGTTATAGTTTACTATCCTACTATAAACTTGGACATTTGACATTTCTTCTTCTTTTTCTTCTTCTTTGGGTGTGTCTTGACGATACATGCAAAGCATAGGAGTGTAAAGACAACCTGTATTGATTGACCACCGTTTATATCTGTCAGCGTTACATTATTACTTTGCTGGGCTTCTAGTCATATTTTTAACCGACGAAAAAAAGGAGGAGGTCCTCAATTCGAATGTACCTTTTTTATGTTTGTAACCTCAGTACTTTCGACTTTCGACTTTCTTTGGATTAAAGATTTTTACTGTTTTTTTTATTATTTGAAAGCTGGTTCTTTCCGTGACACACCATACACATTAAAGTATTACTAAGACCTACTAGTGCACGTCCACAGCTGGACAGAATATAGAAAGCTAATTGTAATTATTACATTACCGCAATTTTACATTTATGTACATATGCTAGAGACTAACGATCTTTTCATCAATCTATAATGAAAGTCAGCAACATGGCTGAATAGATTGGCAGAATACTGTAATCATGGTATACATCAAACTGATAGAAGATGCGACTTAAGCTCGAATGGATTCCTTTACGGTTAATTTTGATGCAGATAAAAATAGCGTAAATACCAACCACTCTACCGCCGCAACCAATAATTTTGAAGTAACTCTTTATATAATAAAGGCATGTTACATAATCAAGTTATCACGTAAGTTGTACAAATGTCACAAATGGTCTATACATTATTTTAACCCACTCATACATGCATGCTACTCTAGCATATCTATGAAACAATTCATTTTATTTCATGACTTTATGCTATTGTTTTGATTAATATTAATTATTTAACCTTGTAGGATTAACTGCTTTTAGGAAACGAATTAATATTTTCCTTTTCCTTTTCAAAGTCGTAACTCAACGTTGTGTAAAAGAAGGGTGTTAAGAAATTTGAAAACAAATTTTTAACTGACTTAAATTACAGCTTTTTGCAATCCCAAATCGGCGATGTAATTTAATTTCGATTTAATTGTTTTTTATGAAAACGTAAATTGGACGGCGGTGTCACAGTAACTATATTGACAGTAGGCCGTAAAGCTTTGATACTTCAGCGGGCTTACCCTTGCCATTCAATTCCGTTGGTAAATTAAGATTTCGATCGACTTCGCGCAGATTTATACTTTTGAATGCAACCCAAGCGCACGGTTCGATGGAATATGACATGAGTACAAAATAACGTTGAATGAGAATTGACCTGATTTGGATTAGAATTTGATTGACATTGAAACTGAATACAAGAGTAAGCCAGCAGAGGATAGGAATGTTAGCCGTTGTGTTTGAAATGATGTCCGATCAACCCCATCTCAATTTGTTCATCTATGCAAAAACCAAAGAGCACAAAAATTAGTTTACCTAAGTATATCATTTCTAGGTACTTTTTATGTGTGATTAGATTTACATTTAATTTCAAGTAATTCATGCAATAGTGTCACTGGTAAAAGTTCGGTACATCGAAAGAAATCAAGAAATTCGTCTCTACTGGAATGATCGGCGTGTTGCGCGAAATAACATTAGTATTTAATTAAATTGCTAATTTCAAGCATAACTTATGATTTATATATAATTATTTTTAATTTATAAACGGAAGAAATGAAGTAAAATGACAATATAAAAACAAATAATAATATAATATATATTATAACATAATACTAAGATAAATCTTACAAAAATTTAACCACATACATACAAAATTATCAACTTGCTCTGGATAACCCAACCTACTGTTTGTTTTCTACACTGTGGTATCTCTACGGGTAATGAGAAATTATTGTAAGGATCTTTTGGGCAATTTCCAAAGTTTTAATTCGGGCTTTCACGAGAATAATTTATGATTTTATTACTTTGTGCGTTAGAGGCTTTTTGGGAAATGTTTGGGAGATGGCGCTTTCTCAAAGTTTGTTCGTAAATGTGATGAAATAATTAAAAGAAATAATTCAGGGCCGAGCGGGAAGTCCATTTTAATATCACGACAAATTACTAAATTGATTTTATTTATATTTTGATACATTACATCTTGGGATGAAAAGATGAAACAGTTGCAAGTAGTAATTGATTGGATTGATGGTGATGATGACAGCTGCCTGAATTCATTTCGCGCCAGGTAACAGTTATTCAAACTTGAGGTTGGCGGCTAGTCAGGCGGGTACTTTAAGTTACTCTACCACGATCCTGTGGATTTGAAGTTGTCTACACCGAAATCTTTAAGTGGACTGGTGGAGATCAAACCACTGACCGTCAGGTTGAGAATCATCAGAAGAAATGAGAATACATTCAATTATGAAATAGACTTTCTTTTTACCAAAACCTTTTATAAGCATCACGCAGTTCGCCTATATACCTACTTCTGCCTTCCTCTACCTTTATATTCATTTACACCTTTGCTTTGTTTTGTATTTTATCATCTATATCAGTGTCTGTATCTACCTAAGAATTTATCTGCAATTTGCGCCATCTTTGTTTGGTATCCTTAGGTATAATAGTTCCAGAATTATATAGTTTCTGAAATGCTTTCTTGGTAGGTGTGAAAACTAAATCATTTTTTTATTTCAATTATATCAGAAATACCTATATTTCCTATCGGAATATTACCAAAATATTATGCGCATGGTACCGACTTCAACAAGTTATTTGACACGTTTGAGTGTTGAAGTCGGTTTAATTTTTTGGAAAAACAAAAAGGATTTTCTCACCCTTTTCAGTGACCTTTGCTACGGGATCGATGCTCATTCACCACTAATAAGGCAGTCATTAGGATAGGCGTAACACTTATCAGTTAGTGGAATGAAATTCAAAAACCATTTAAATGGGACCACCTTGGAAGTAAACTCTATATAAAAAAAAGAATTTTCTGAATTGGTCCTTGTGGACCAATTCAGAAAATCCTTTTTTTTCCTCGTTTGTACGAGGGAGGAATCGGTGAACCTGTGATCGGTGATACCTAAAAAATACATCCAACAACTGAACACAGAACCTCCTCCGAAGAGGAAAACATGTTGTGACGACCCCACCTATTGCGGGATAAGGAGTAGAATAAGTATAAATTAAAGTACCTACTATAGATTACGCTACTATGCAGTACTTAATTGCTTCCGCCTACTCAACTCAATAATACGCATTATCATTTTAAGGACGATTGATAAGCGAACCGATCCACACAATCCAGAGGTTACAGCTTGTTACCATTTGAGTTGGAAACATATATCCATAGGCGACGGTGATCGCTTACCATCAGACGTCCCATCTCCTTGTTTGCCACCTACTTCATAAAAAAACATTATATCGTTGGAAGCTAAATTACATAATTTTTTATAATATTTAAATATAGACCTATTTAATTTTTCAAACAAGCACACAGATCACCAGATGGTAAACGATCACGGTCGCCCGAGGACATCTTTTTTTTTTACTGGGCCAAGACGATACGTTGTTATCCTTTTGACTCTGTTAACTCTCCTTTCAAAAGTCCAATTGTCTCAATGTTATATTGAAAATAAACGAATGGTGTTAGAAGTATATCTAATGAAAAAATAAATGGAATAAATTGAAAAAATTATGCACTCTTCGGTTTCTTCCCATTTAGGGTTTGAATCATCAAAAATCTGCTTAGAACAATTGTCTAGGTCGCAACAACTTTTATGAGTTTAAATAAATTTCAGATCAATCACTTCAGTAGCCATTTGAGCTGGGTGTTGATAGATCCGTCAGTTCCGTTTAACTTGAAAAATTACTACTAATGCAAACATGTAATCGGTACATCATCCCGTTTTGGGTAAATTAAAACCTTAATATCAAGTAGGCATAACTGTCGTGAATCATAACCGTTATCCACACAGTTGACAATCTGCAACCTGAAACTGACCTACTGAACTTTGCTTACTGTAAACTATACATAACATACTATTAGTTTAACTGTGACATAAGTTGCGGCTATCGGAGGTGACTCACGGGCGCTGTATTCAGTTATTGAATGATTATAAGCAGAAGAATCATATTTACCGTGAGCTATGTTAACTATGTGTGTTAAGACCAAAATCGAGTTGTCGATGACATTTATGACAGTGATAGTGGTAACACCATTAAATGCAACAAGAGTGAAAGAAAGAAGGACAATAAAGAAGGTAAAAAAGATTTGTCAGCTCTCAAGTAACACCTACCCGCAGAAACTTCAGTTTACTCGAGAACATGGCGCATGCAACTCTGCCGAAATATAAAGCAAATATATATATAATAAATAAAATACATGATAAATATTCCAAAAGCAATGTTAATTCTTGTTGGTGGCCATATCAGTTTAAAAACTTACAATATCATACCTTTATATATAAAATATAAGATAGGTATTGGCAGTGATTCTTTTGTTCAAGTAAACTAAACTAAAATTGTAGAAAATAACACATGTAAGACAAGTACATATATGGTTACGATAAAGTCTAAATCAGTATGACACTTATTCATAACATAGGTAACTAAAATATGATTTACTTACTTTTTAAAATTTCGGGTAGTTTTACATAAAATAGTCCCTACTTATTTGGTGGTACTAAAACTACCAGCAATTGAATAAAACTCGTCTTATATTAGGGATAGCATTGAATTGAGTTATACGAATTTGAATTTTAGCGTAAAAATAATCATACGAGACGGAGACGGTAACTTCTAACCATCAGGTGGGCCGTATGTTTGTTTGTACACAATCACGTTTAATCAAACGCGCAGAACTTGTAATAGTAGGCAGGTAAGTGCCTGCAAAGTACTCCATACTTGTAATAGATATCAAACAATGACCATCGATAAGAGCCTCAATCGAGATAGCCCGAAGGTAGTCTATATTTTTGCAGTGATCATTACATCCGGGTAGTAAGATATCATTATAAATTATTTTAATCATATGATATCTACTACCACATAGGCATTCCCCCTTGATTCCTACAAAAGCGTCAAGTACAAGAATTCATAACATACATCCTATTTTAATATATTATTAAGCAAAAGTCTGTGAGTATGGATGTATGGATGTATGTTTGTTATTATTTCATACCTAAACGGCTAGATGGATTTGGATGAATTTTGGTATGGAGTTATATACCCTGGATACAGAGGTTTATTTTTAAACATCATCATGATCGCCATTTTTTATCACCACGCGGGTAAAAAGGATTTGGATGATATTTGGTATGTAGATACTTTAGGTCCAGGAATAACACATAGGCTATTTTTCATCATCGTCATCGTCGTCATCATCATCACCATCATGAATCATTACCATGCGGGTAAAACTTCGGGGCGCAGCTAGTAATAATATATTTTTGCAGCACACACTTTTATTTACTAATCTTTATAGAACTTTTTTTTTCTAATCTTTATAGATGAAGCGTCGCTAACTATCTCACTTGATGGCCAGGGACGATGTGGTCGAACGCCGGCCTTATCACAATGTGTTTGGTATCATTTTTTAAACTTAAGAATGCCTATTGTCTATAGTATTACCTTTCAGTTAATGGAAGTCCAAGGCATAATACGCATAGAACTACGAATAATGTCAGAGACAAACAAGCAATGCTGTGAGTTTGATAATAATATTACTTTCATCGGATGTTAAGCCGCAGCAGTGACGTCAGGTTGACAGCCGGCATTCGGACCGCCAGGCCGTGCTTCAAGAACCACGGAAGAGTGAACTCTTCTCCATCTTTTTTTGTAACCTAAAACTCAAATGTACAGGTCACACTGGTTTCATTCTTTTTATGGCTCATTTTATTGAATCAACTTCATGTCAGCCTTAGAACGTCCACTGCTAGCTTATCTGGATATTTGCCTACTCCATTGATTTTCACAAGATTGGCGGTGTCTGCAACCAGTATCATGCAGTCTTTGTTAGGTCATCAGTTCACTTTTTCTAAAATGCTGCAAAGAAATACAATCGATGTTTATTCGGTGAGTCATCGCTATACCTATTCCTATTCATAATTCTATGTTGTTGACAACTTGCAATCTGAAACCGCCCTATTAAACTGTGTAAGCCATAATATGAACTAATGTATATTCTGCGTAGCTACGCGTGACTATCGGAAGTGACTCATAAACAAACGGTGGTTAGGTACTAATTAGGCATACCCTATTCCTATAGTCCTATACATACATACAATAAATTTGTTAGTACGCATATAAAAACAAAAATAGTATAAATTTATTATACGTACACCAAACAACAAAGACGGCCTTATGAAGAAAGTGATGCTCGGCGTTTTTCTATGAGATCAGAGCAGTTACGAGGAATTCCGTAGAATTACTATAAACATAGCCCAGTGAGATCAGAGGTAGAGGCTGGGCACGCTGCTTGCAAGTTTCTAGAGAGCATATATTCTGTACTTAGCGTGTTATGGCTGACATGAATTATAATTAATATTTGCAGTGGTCAAAGAGCCAAACAAACTTTTCTTGTCAATATTTTAGGAAATATTTGCTTATTTTCAATACTTGATTTCGAAGAAGCCTCAATCAAAAGTTAGAAGTAATTCTATATATAAGCCAGACATTGTACTGTTACACATATGGATTAAAAACTTTACGGATTAACAACGTTATCAGTTTTAATTTGTTATTTTTGATCATTTGTATTTTTTAATTGGTAACCCTTATTTTGTTTGTCTGGAAATGTGTACATTGTTTATAAAATGTTACCATGTTTGCTTACTTTGTTGTACAATTATATTGGTCCTATTTTATCTATACTGTTCCTTCCAAATTTAGTTCGCGAGATCGGTGTTTAGAAAACGATATGTTTTCTTCGTTTATCAGTGTTTAGATCCCAATTGTTTTAGAAATTGTTGTTTTATGCATGATGCCAACAGACACGCTCGCAGATTATATATTAGTATTCTTCATCATCTCTATCATAGAACAGCCCTTTCTGGACACATTCCTCCCCCCATGTCTTTTTAACCGTAGAAGGCGCTGCTGAACATGGGTACCTTCCGGTACGTCATCCGGGGGGCACACTTTCAGCCCGACACCCCACGGAAAATAATATTAGTGTAACGTCATTGTCCAAATTCGTAGAATTAATATTGTAGGGCTTACCTTCAATTCCAGAACTAAATCCAAACAACAAACTAGGTAAGTTTGAATAGTAAGTACATAGTTGAACGGTACCATAGCAGGCAGGGACATACAGACATGTGCCGTTATCGGGCACGTGTGTGTCAGTAGTTTTAATTGAAACAATAATAATTGTGCCCTTTATCAGTGTTTCTAGTCCAGTTGCTGGTTTGTGAGCGAATCGTTGTATATATTGAATACAAGTGCAGTTCGCTACTTAGAATATTGTGTAGATAGTAAAACAATTTATATACAAACTAGTTTTTGGACGAAATGGGGAAGTATACAATGAGTACATAACCTCACCTATATATTACTTATCTGCTTATCGCGCCTAAAGCGATCTCTTTCAGTCAACTTTAGTATGGGAAAATGTAACAAAGATAAAAGCTGAAACGCACTTACAACAATTAGCGATTTATTGTTGAACATAGCAAAGTATGGTGGAATTGGACTCTGGAAGGGCACAATTTTGGGTCGGTAACCCGTCTCTACCCGTGGGTGCCGTAAGAGTCGGCTAAGGGATCACGTACCAGACGGTGAGCAGTAGCGCCTTCAGCGGTTAAAATTAACTGCACTCGCCAACTCGCCTGCTAAGGGCGGCGAGTATTGGCGAGACAAAGGGAGGCTTATGTCCAGCATTGAATTTTCTACGGCTGAGATGATGATAGGAAAGTATATTTTTATTTTGTACTGTTTTATAACTTACATGTAACACAGTTTAATGGGCGGTAGTATCTAGTAGTTCAAGTATATTGCCGTGGTGGTACCTGCCTAGAATAGTACTTCCCCATCCCTTTCCGTGGGTGCCGTAACAGTCGGCTAAGGGATCAAATACCAGAAGGTGGGCAGCAGCGCCGTCTGAGGACAGGAAACCATACTGCGCTCGCCAACCCGCCTGCCAAGCGTGGCGAGTATTGGTAAATCCCCCCTATATGGGGAGGCATATGTCCAGCAGTGGACGTCCTATGGCTGCGATGAATGAAAAATGAATGTATATTGGGCGGGCTTATCGCTCAAAGCGATCTCTTTCATACAACCTTAGTATAAATGTAACCAAAGTTAAATAGGGTGTGCATACATAATTTATTATATGGTATGATCATTAAGAGATCTGTCAAGTCATTGGGTCCAGGAGCAAAATCTCGGTATTCATTTGCTGATGCGACGCGGGACTGCAATGCTGGCACATATTTGGCTCAACAAGTCAGCAATTGACGACAACTGTAACGAAACAATGGTGATATGACAATGGCATTAGATATATTTATAGACAGGCGATAGGTATTGTGTTACTCAAATGTTGAAGTAATAGCTGCCAAAAGACATTGTTTTTTATTTATCCTACTAATATTATAAAGGCGAAAGTTTGTGTGTATGTTTGTTACTTCCTCACGCTCAAACGGCTGCACCGATTTCGAAGAAATTTGTTATGTAGATACTTCAGGTCCCGGAATAACTCATAGGCTACTTTTCATCATCATCATCATCATAAATCATTACCACGCGGGTAAAACCGTGGGACGCAGCTAGTATTAAATAGAGTAAAATCTACACGTTCCTTTCCACTTGAGGTCTATGTAGTATAGTGTATAAACATAATATTAAAAAAATCAAAATAATTTATTTACTTGAATACAGGTATAGAAAGATCTTGTGCTAAACTATACCACACTAAAAAAACGACAGGAAAGCTGAGATATGCTTTTGGCATAGATCTGCAACTAAATTTCTAGCGTGATGAGTTGCGCATTTTAATTTCTAAGTATTGAAGTCAATATTACTCGTCTGTGTCTCGTATCAATCTAAAGTGTTAATTTGTATATACATTGCTTTAAAATAACGACAATATTGGCAAATTTGCCCATAAATAGCGCTCCCAGAACATGTAACAGAGTAACAGCGCCTGCGGGCCGCGCGATCTATTCGCACCAGACCGTGACAAATTTGTCGCTCCCGATGGAATTAAAGGCATCCTTGTTTTGCTGGACAGTCTGTGGCAAAGAGTATTGTTGACCTGGAAGTGACAATAATACACAGACAAATAAAGTACCCGAAAGACCAGTGTAAAAAGAAAACAAATATTTATCGAATTTACAGCAATGAACTGACAGCTCGGTGTTATTTTTGCTATTATACTACTATTTTCTTCAATGAAATGTAATTTGCCGCAAATAAAGGCCAATATCAAAACCAACGACAGTTTAACCATTGTAATAATATACTATTGTTTCATATAATTGCAAAAATACGTTTGTATGGAAATCGAATCACCTTCAAACAGAACTCTTAATCCTACCGATCAATAAGCCTTAAGATTTACAAAATTAGTGGGCAATAAATTCTATTAATAATAATAAGGCGAACCGGATAGACCCTGTATTGGCTACTTATATCCCAGAAAAAGTTTAGTTCCCATGGGATAATTGAGGTAGCGGTAAAACAGATATCTACGCGGGCGAAATCGCGGGGCGCTACTAGTGTGATTATAATCAGCAAAAACTTATTAATTGACGTGCGATCAAAAGAGTTAATTTCTCAGTTTTAGATGCAGATTTGTTTTTTTTGATGGATTCGTGTAATGCGTTGATTGACACTGACTGACACTGTCAGTGACTCAGGCATTCGTCTTAGTTGTATCCTGAGTGAGGACCTATTAGGGAAGCTCAAGTTCTTAATGGGATCGAACCAGGGTCCACCAGTTTGACAGACAAAGTTCACATTACTAAGCTACCATCGCTTCTATTGGGATCGAATGTGACTTAGCTAGTTATTTCTAATTGGTTTTCTAGCGAGAAACGTCGGTCCTCCCGTGGTTTAGTCGTTCGTCTGTCACTCACTTAGTAACCTCGTATAAGTTTATTGAAAAATATATGTTACGAGTTTAATTACAAATCTGTTATTTTTTATGATATGTAAACTTAACAAAAGCTTTGTCATTTCCAGAAAAAGGTTGCTTACATCACACAGCCTCACAGAGGACAGCGGACGTAAATGGGCTAACAATGTCACACATTTCCAGCCTCTAGCGGGAAGATGTATGCTACAACTAATCTTTATGTAAATTACATATATTTTAGTTAGAGCTTTAGTCGAATATGACAGTTGGAAAATGGAATAGAAAGTCATTTTTACGTCATGAAAATAAACGTTCCGTGGACGTGAAGGATTATTTGAAGTTCATAACGTGTTTACAATACAATGTCTATGCCTTAAGACGTCGCAGTACCTACCTAATGAAAAAAAATAATATTATGATGCTGGTGGCATCATAATCTGTTCGGCTGTTGTTCGATGAAACGAACTAAAATTGTGTAAAGGAGTATAGATTTAATGCGGTTTCGACAAAGTCTAAATTGGGATGACACTTATGCGTATCATATGAATGGCAATAATATATTAGATAGTTTTATTAAAAAGCGGGTAGTTTCAGATGAAATAAGTCGTTACGTTATTTGGTGCTGCCTAAAGTAAATGAAACAAAATGTCTTCTATTAATCGATAAAGCTTTTTCGGATGTTATAGTGTCACAAACATTTGTCAGCGAAGACAAAGTGTCTTTAGGCCGGTGTCCTTGAGAGTCAGTAAACGTACTAGAGTAATTCCACTGAGTCCTGGTAGGGGCAAACATGTAGGGGATGAGCATAGATGTTTGTGTTAGGACTTGCAGATGTGTGTGCTGTTATTGTATGTCCATGCCGTGACACGGAGAGTTCCTGTGCAAGGGGTGTGACGAAAAATGAACAAAAATGAACATAACTTGTATAAATCCGATGGATGGATGGATGTTTGTTACTCAATCACGCCAGAACGGCAGAACGGATCTGGGTGAAATTTAGGACAGAGATAGATTATAGTCTGGAATAGCACATAGGCTACTTTTTACTCCCGTAAAATGTATGATTCCCGTGGAATAATTGATGGAAACTGTAATTCACGCGGGTGAAACCGCGAGGCGCTACTAGTAATATATAAAATAATCAAATTTATTACATTGCGGGTACTTATTACTTACATTATACATATAACTATTGTAAATGTGAGTTTGTATACAGAACGAATGAGCGGTTCTAAACAAATGTAGTTTTCTAATCTTCTAAAATTCTACTTATTGCTTATACTTATGCGAAAGTTTGCGTGTATGCTTGTTACTTCTTCACGCTCAAACGGCTACACCGATTTGAATAAAATTTGGTAAAGCGATAATTTAAACCCTGGATTAACACATAGGCTTCTTTTATCCCAGAAAACGTATAGTTCCCGTGAGATAATTGATGTAGCGGGAAAAACCGTAATACACGCGGGTGAAACCGCGGGGCGCTACTAGTAGGACATATAATACTTTTTGTTTCATAAATACGAAGCGATGATAGCTCAGCGGGGGGAGCGTCGCCTGTCAAACTGACGGACACTGGTTCGATCCCCAACAACAGCTTCAGCTTCCGGTGAAGGTAACACTGTTATCAAATTCCCAGCATGGTGGTAGGGTACTTTCGAATACCTGCCTAGCTTGCTACCACCCGCAAGAAAAACTGTCACCAAACACATAGTGTGTTCAAGCAGCAGTCCTTGAGAGCCAGTGAGCATTCTAGGTCTAGCGTGATAACATCTCACCACGTCGTCACTGACCTTCAAGTGAGATAGTAGTCAAACGCTAGATTTATGGTATAAAAAAAGGTATACCTTATATATAATATATACCTTAACAAAATAAAAAACATTCGGTTTAGATGAAGAACCTCCTCCTTTTTTGAAGTCGGTTAAAAATACACTTTATATTTCCCGTGTCTAAAGTCAACTCTTATGTTACGTCACCATGACAGTTTAAATACATATAATACCTATACTGGCGTAACTTTTTTAAAAGTGATAAAACATTTTTGGCACAAATTTAAACGTTCCTTTAATCCTGAGGATCGCAAACATTTATATTTTCAATGTTTGCCTGAATAAAATAAGCAAAGCATTTGTTTGTTTACGATTTACAACTTAATTAAGCTTACGTTAAGGTTTAAAGTTGTGGAAAGGTCTGGGGTAAAGGTCGAATCGTAAGCCTTTTTCAGGGTCGTATGTTTATAACTTTGGTCAAGGATGAACCGAAGAGAAAATGTATTTCAAGTATTTCAACACAAATTGTTTTAATTTAAAGTAAATCTTTGTCAGAAATATTATGTAAAAGCTGAGCACAAAGATGTAAAATTATTCTGTGAATGTTTAATTTACTATATGGTTTTAAGTACTCTGAAAGTATATACATATATATGTATATATATTCACGCCTCTTACTCGTAGGAGTAGTCAGAGACCACAGCCTTCTAATTGCTACGATCCCGACATACTCTTTCGCTTTATCCACGCTCATCAGATCTATCATACAAGAGCGTCGAGAACTTATCAACCTGACTTCGTTCCTGTTGAACGTTCACCTAAGCCTTCCTCTTTCAACACCACCATTCACTTCACACATGTATGTGCCCGCTTAGTCTATTTCCTTTCGATCATTATCTCTACATGACCAAACCATCTTAACATACTTATTTCAATCTTAGTCACGACATCTATGTTTACACAACAAAATTACATTTGATTAGATTTAAAAATATAACCTATAAATAAGCCGCTCAATCAATATAGATGAATTTCAGTATCAAGATAGATCGAGGTCTTGGAGGAGTACATGGACAACATTTTGTGCTGGAAATGTATGGTTTCTGTGGATAACTAAGGTGGCGGGAAAACCGTAGTCAACGCGGGCGAAACCGCGGGGCGCAGATATACTGATGCAATATATTGATGATAAGTCATTATATATAGTATTAAAAAAATATATTTTTGTACGTCTTAATAATTACCTATCATGTTTTATTAGTGAAGATTTTAGTTATTTTGTAACGTTTTGTTTTAACCTATAATAGGGAAAAAGTAGGCCATTTTTAGATTAGTTAATATGTGAAATCTTCATACGATATACAAGTAATTCTCCTTAAAATTATGGAAGCAAGAAATATTCCAGCAAATCAGTTATGTTTACTAGTAAGTACAACTAAAATACATAGTTGCTCGAATTTAGTCTGATTGTTTACTTCATAGTGTGCTAGTAATAAAAAAAATTATTTAGGTAATTTGCAAATAAACTCCATTAGTAGAGAGAAAACAAATTTGAATCTAAGCCCTGTTTACATTACATTCTTGGTTGGTTCAAGGTTGGAAGTTCTCACTTTAGCGCTCAAAGTTTAGTAAACAGACAATATTCTAGCAAATCACGACAAATACAAATTAATTTCCAAGCAGACATTTGCATCGGATCAATAGGCCAAGGTTCTTATGGAATAGAACTCCTTTCGCATAACCTGCGTGGGTTCACTAGAATCTGTGACTTTATGTTTCCTATAGACACTATGTGAGCAGCGAAACAACTTCGAACATATTTACATATGTATTCGTAGCGTGCGTGTCTTCAAAATTCTAATGTTTTATCTTACAGTCATTAAGAAACATTTTTGTTTGTCATGACAACATAGGCCAAGGAAAAGTAATGAAACATAATGAGGTTGATATAATTAAATTGATGTTTACAACATCCCCTCAGATGTAATTAATGAAGGAAGACATGCAGGCGGCTAGTGGAGTGTTACTATAGCTTAGATGGCAAAGCGAAAGGATGATATTCTGTAGTCGAAATTTCAATTAACAGTAGTGCCCGAAATTCGAATGACGAAAAATACCGAATAATCCGAAATTTTATTCGTTAAAAATTTAACCCAAAATTCCTCTAAGCATGATGTTAATGCAATGAACCATAAAACTTGGTGATATAAAATGTTATCAAGATGTCAATATTAATAAACAGAAAGCCAGCTCATTCAAGCGGATAATGATTTTTTTTGCTTCTAAGAATGGTAATTTATCTTATGAAAGTATAAAACATAAGCTAACTTATTGTTACATTTTAAATTATAGTAATTTGGAAACTAAAGTACTTCACATGTATTCATACTTTATGTATGTGTTGAAAAAGTTTTTACATTTTATTAAATACGCACAATGAATCAGGAAGTTAGGTTAAACAATTATACACATAACGCTACTTTTCATCATCATCATCATCATCAATAATCACCACGCGGGTAAAACTGTGGGGCGTAGCTAGTTATGGATATAAGCAGGAGCATTAATACATGAAGCTTGTAATGATTTTAACAATATTTTTTTTTTACAATGATTGACATGTAATTATATTTTTAGTGACATTGCGTGGTAATCAATGCATTTAAGTCCAATTGCAATGAGGTTCGGTTTTATAAATATTTTAAAAAACCCATCAAGACCTAGCGGGATAGAACTCTGGCAATGTTATGTATGCATGGCAATAGTTGTCTGAAATAAAATCGCTACAAGCGATAAGACCTTCCATTACCTTGAGTAATTTTGTAAATTTTATGTAGTTGGTACATTTTTTTTATTTTTTTTATTCTGTATAGATCTAGCGTTTGACCACTATCTCACTCGATGGTCAGTGAAGATGTGGTCGAAGATGTTATATATTATATATTACATTTAAGGTAAAGTCGAATAAAGAATCATCGTATTGTATTGCATATCTATAATATTAATATCGTCCGTCTGAATAACATAATATATTATGTTGTCAATAAAAATTTTCAAGTTTTGATGTCTCAATAACTCTCATTAACATTTTTTATTTATCTTGTTTGTTTAACGAGTTTTTCTCCTGATGCACCCCACTGCTAGGACACCTACATTGATTTTAAATGTATGGAGGAAAGAAGGCTATTATCGAGGTAATAGGGAGCACGTATAGTACGCTTAGCAGTTTTATTATATATACTTATGTATTCATAGAATGTAAAAAGAAGAAAAACATTTTTTTCTTTTTTTTATTGATTTATATTTACACCCAAAAATGATGAAGAACTTGATACAGAAATAGAGTGGAATAACTTAACTGAATGGAAGTACATAATGGCTGCCTGAACGAAATGGGTGTTTTGTGTGTTGATATTTGCATGCTTGACACTAACTAAAGTGTGTAATTTCGTAAAGAGGTTTCGGATAAAGAATTAAAATTATTTTGCTACATTACGCCGACGCTTGCTTTTTATAAACTCCTATTTTAGGAGATACGTGGCAAACAAGCTGACGAAGCCGCCTGATGTTAAGCGCTCACCGTCGCCTATGGATATCTGTAACACTGGAGGCAGTCAGAAAAAAAGGTGTATTATTGTATCGAAATAATCAACACACATTTTCCACACATCTATCAAAAAATCCTCCGCCTGATTTTGCAGGCCTTGTCTGATGGCTGGCTGAACAAGTATTTGTAAATAGAGAATTAGACTAATTTTCTTAATTTTATTGTGAACAGACATCAAACCAAAACATATCGAGAAAACAAGTGAATCGCCAAACTAGAAAAATATAACATACAAGCCCTCATTAGAAAGATGTTTTAATATTTATTTTGGACTCAAATACCAGTAGTTTTAATATTATAAATTGGAGAACGACGCCAATTCTATAAAATATGTTGTTTAATTTATTAAAACAATTACCCGTGTAGTGAAACTAGCGACATCTGTAATATTATTAAAGCTCGCGCTCATTATTATATTATACTGGCGTGCGTTCGGCAGCACCGTCGACCAAGCCATATCTTGCTCTGACAACGGATATGCGGCGTTCACGAACTTCATTCGAGCATTATTTTCTGTTATATTTATTTTTATTTTTATTGGGAATTTTATTGGAATAGGCAAGCGTTTGACCACTATCTCACTTGATGTTATCTGGTCTACGGTGGAGCACGCCTGCCTAGAAGATATTAATTCACTTCTGACTTGAAGATACCCAGGTTGTATGTTATGTTGTTATGTTGCTCAACGCAATATTTGATCATGCCCGTTCACGTAAACCTGTCAGACCAAAATCCTTCTGCGACGAGACCATAAACCTTTTCTCTAGATTCGATTAATTCTTCGTCGGCTGTCAAAGTACATATGCAGTAGTAACTGCCACGTGAACCATTCTCGATGTAAGTAACTTCTTTTTCGTCTTCTGTCACATAATATGGAGTAGCCGTTCGTGAGACGTGGAACAAATCTTGTTCGATCAATATTTGGCCGAAGCGGATGCCGAACGCAGCCTAGGTATAACGTGAAACGCTATACTCAAATAAATAGTTTTAGCGACATCTAGATACGAAATGTAAAATTAATTTGAAAAGTATGCGTAAATTATGTAGGTACCTCGGTATTATGTAGTATTAACCTAAAGCACATGTGAATAAATTCTACTCATTTAAATGTATTAGTTAATCTGTATACAACTGGCATTAATAATTCCATATTACCCAGTAAATTAATTATAGTGACCTATTTTTAACAATTAACAAGTTTATCACACGCCTGTCCGACGACTCGCAATCTAAATTAAATATTTATACTTACTAGTTAGGGCTGATTTGTATTATAACTATCTACATCCCGCGGTTTTATTAGCGAAAAGTTCCACTTATTGAGCTATCATAGACGCCTACGTCTAATCCTACTAAAATTATGAATGCTAAAGTCTGTCAGTGTGGATGTATGTTTGTTATACCTTCACGCCTAAACGGCTGGATAGATTTAGATAAAATTTGGTATGAAGATAGCTTATAGCCTTATCACCCTTTTTCATCACCACGCGGGTAAAACGGATTTGGATGAAATTCGGTATACTTAGATACTTCAGGTCCCGGAATAACACACAGGCCAATTTTCATCATTATCATCAATCATAACCACGCGGGTGGTAAAACCGCGGGGCGCAGCTAGTTGATAATATATATATTTGTATGCACAATTTTAACTCATTAAGCAGGCTTTCATCCGTCATTTACCGACTATTATATTAATCTATAATGAAATGTCACATTATCTTTATTTTCATTATTGATTGTTTCACTATATTATGTTTGGTGACAGTTTTTCAAATTTGAGGGTGGTAGCTAGCCAGGCAGGTACAAGTAAGTACCCTACCACCATGCTGGGAGTTTGATAACTGCGTTACATTCACCGGATACTCAAGCCTTTCTTAGGGATCGAAATAGTGTACATCTGTGAAAATGTATGGTATATATTGACTAAGGTTCTTGAGAGTCATAATATTAGGTCTAACTTTGTACTTTCTTTGCCGATATCATTATTTGCCAACACATGACATAAGTGTCAAATGCGAAACTATTGCGAAAAAGTATTTCTTTTATATTATAACCGCTGGCCTGTACTCGCCTGATATTTACGTGAGTGTGGCGTGCTGAGGCTCACGATGTCCACCTAGAACGATCATAACTCCAAGATGAAGAATTGCATATCAGCAATAAAATTTCCAGTCAATATCATGTAAGTCATAGTCGGTTCGAGGTGAATAATGATATTAGAATTATAGACGGCCGAAACTCTGATAGTACTTCGAGGTTATCACCTAGAAGCTATCTAACTTTGTAACGTCATTACTGCTCTGTTCAAATAGCAAAATTGCGTCTCATATCTGTTAGCTTGACCAGTGCGTTCCCACATCAATAATGTCATATTTACTTAGTAGTTACCACAGTAGGTACTATTATGTTTACTATTGATAAATGATAACGCACAACTGGGCTCTGTTTGTGTAAGGATGTTGTACTTATAACGTTTACAAATTGTTAAGCATCGTTTTGTTATAAATGTCGATATGTATTTTTGTTAATAGCTAAATTCTTTTGAGAGTTCATGAAGAGTGAGAAAATCGTTGGATCGTATTGCATATGGGTCGGGATGATACACGCGAAAATAGTCACAATGTCTTTATTAAATAGTACATGGCGGGTGGTGATTGCAGCCACACGTATGTATATATATATACATATATATATATATATATATATAGGTGTATATGTATATTATATATAACAGATCGGATTCTACTTTATACTGTTTCTACGGATATAGCGTGTCACTTACGTTAAGGCGAACGCACCGCACTCAAGATCCTGATGAAGGCTTCCAGAAAAATCCGAAACAATTGTCGATCGTGATATCGACTACGCGTAAATGCCACGTTAAACCCGTAGAAACAGTATAAAGTAATTGTGAACGTGAGTTTTATAACAAGATCGATTCTACCTTATAGTAGACATTTATGTAAAGCTGACATGCTGAAAAATCCCGAGTATGTTGTTAGGACAATTTTTAAAGCCCGGCTAGCTTACCATACTGATTTAAGATATTTTTATACTGTATAGATCTAGGGTTTGACCACTATTTCACTTGATGGTCAGTGACGATTGGTAGGAGATGTTATCACGCTAGACCTACAATGCTCACTGGCTCTTAAGGACTACTGCCTGAACACACTATGTGTTTCGTGACAGTTTTTCAAACTTGAGGGTGGTAGCTAGACTGGCGGGGTACTCGAAAGTACCCTACCACCATGTGTACATTTAGCTTAGAAGACTATATGCGTAGAGGCAAATCCCCCCTGTATGAGGGAGGATATGTCCAACAGTGGACGCACATGGCTGAGAGAAGAGAAGATGGCAAGACATGGGAGTCAAGAAGCTCATAAATAATTGCTAAACTTGTCTGAGCGAGTGTTCGTTGTGACTAGAAAATAAGCACGTATTTTTAACCAACTTCTAATAGAGGAGGAGGTTACTCAATTCGACCGTATATATTTTATTTTATTTAATGTGTGTTCGCGGATAACTTCGTCGCTTATAAACCGAATTTGATGATTCGTTTTATGTTTGATATATTCTGAGGTAGTCCCATTTAAATTTCATCAAAATCGGTTAAGCTGTTTTTGAGTAACACTACAATAACTGAAAAGTGTTTTGTCTATCTGGATGAGTTCCTTATTGAGGGTGAAAAAATCGGAGGACAGACACAATGAAAATTGATCCCGTGAGTAGCTAAGGTCACTGAAAAGTATTAAAAATATTTTTTTACCAAAATTTGAAACCGAATTTAACCAAGTGTGAATTACTGGTCGAAGTGGGTATGGTACCCATTGCGCACAAAATTCTGATAATATATGTAGTTACTTTTAACTATCATGCTGCTGACTTCAAGGAGAATTTCACACTCGAGTGTTGAAGTCGCTTCCATTTTTTTGGTGATTTTTTTTGGTAGAAAGAGTTCGGTGGGCGTTGTAGTTTTTTGAATGTAATTATGTTGCAGTATTCTATTACAATTAAACGATGAACGCAGTTCACAAGATAGATTACATTATCATACATTCTCGCAGTCAACCTTAGCACATACGATAATTATAATAATTGTACATCTACACTCAACCTAACCTAGCACAGAATAGAAGCGCAAGTAGAAATCATTCGTAACTGCATATTTTCAAAGTTTACATTTCTGTAATACATTTTGACATCACATAGATTGAAACTGTATTCACACTCTGACTTTGTTAATCAAATTTCAATTCTAAGTCTATATTTGAAAGTTTAAATTACTTTGTCCAATATTTTATGATACTAGAGTTTGAATGTAGAGTACCTAATAAGCGTGTGAAATTGAATCGAAATGTGGCCGCTGTTTGATTTGTTGCTTAAAATCTCATTAGTATTTGTCTAGCAGTAAATAACACATGCTAGCTATAAGGATTACTGTTTAGGGTCAGCTTTTTATGGCGTAGGTTTATGTTCCAACAGTTAAGGTAAATATTGCCCGAACTGATCTGTTTAATATAAGCTTAGAATGTATGAGCAGAGCGATTAAGATCCAACATTGACAGCGTATGGTCATGGTATATTTTATAGGCATACTTTACAATTTTTTTTCCCTACTCCTACCCCCGCAATAGAATTACCTGTGTCTCGGGAGGCATGGGCACACACAATGATATCACAACAAACATCCAAGACCCGGGACTGACATCCCTGCTCACCACACAAAATGTTTGCTCCTGCCGGGATTCGAACCCAGAAATCATGCCACTGACGACTGATCTACGGCGACTTTCGTATACTATACCGCTCCTCAATTCTTATGTTAGTGACCGCGGCAGTTTTAAAACATACTGTAATTATACCGTATTCTATACCGTCCTTGGTATAGTTTCAGTGTTGACATTGGATCAGAAATGAGGAGATCCGTAGAAGAACGAAAGCCACCGACATGGCCCACCACATCTCACGTAGAACATATTGCTGACATTCGATGTTTTTCTCTTTGGTACGGCGACTCTACGGTTTCGATCATCATCATCATCATCTCAGCCATAGGACGTCCACTGCTGGACGTAGGCCTCCCCCATTGATTTCCACAAGGACCTGTTGGAAGCGGCCCGCATCCAGCCCTTACCTGCGATCTTAGTCAGGTCGTCTGTCCACCTGGTCGGTGGCCGTCCTATGCTGCGCTTGCCAGTCCATGGTCTCCATTCTAGGACTTTTCGGCCTACGGTTTCCATAGTATTGCATAATGCTCCATGTTACCATATGTGACCACAAACTGTTCACTGATAATTACATTTTACTTGCTGCGCCTCGCGGTTGTACCCGCGTGGTGATGAAAAACGGTGATGATGTTGATGATGAAAATAAGCTATCTCCATACCAAATTTCATCGCAGTCAGTGCGGTCGTTTGAGCGTGAAGAGTTAACAAACATACACACATAGACACATACACAACCTTTCGCATTTAATATATAAGGATAGTATAGGATAAGTAGGAAAGGATGATCTTTGACCTACATCTTAGCATTCATGATGTCCAGTGGTCGAAATAAGACCGGGGTCTCCTTATATGGCCTAGTTTGTGGCTATTAATACATTTATTATTACTTATTGTAAACAAGATTGATGTGGCCGGATGTTTGTCATCGGTGTCTAGTTTGAGAATATGTTTTCAATAATATTTATGTCGAGAAGACCATTTTTTTTCTGTTCTAGATGGTAAAGAGGTACGGCTCTACGGTAAAGAGCTCGTAGTGGGGGTTATTTTGTAGGGTGGTTTTTTAACGTATAGTGGTTAAAAAAAGCAACTTATTGTTTGCATTCTGATAAAAACCATAATAGTACCTATGAATAAAAAATTAAATCTGTTATTTCCTTTTACCATTGAATGCCGTGAATTTGAAAATTGTCTTTATGCGAACAGCTATTGGTCAAGCAACGCCCTCTGAGGTCATCAATCGGATAGGGGACCGCTAGTGGCTTATTAAATGTTATTGTCATAACATTAATTCGTTTTTTGAATATTTGATATTACTGTTAATTCTTACTGTTGGTTCTTACACCAAGATACACGCTTTCTCCTAGTTTCGGGACCATTAGGCTATTTCATATATAGCTGCATTTTTTTGTTTAGATTATTTCAGACGATAAAAAAATGCTTCGTGGGCGAAAATTCAACACTGCAGACGGCCTCGTCTTCAGTATTCAATCCGCAATGCATTTGCGAAAGATACGTTTTTCAAATGTTTTGAAAACTGTTTCACCCGAATGCATAGTTTTCATTTCACTAAGTACTATTTATAGAACAGCCCACGTACTTAAATAGTATGTAATATAATTGATAACCTCCACTTTAATACATATAATGTTATGGGGCTTTACGCAAGTTTATACGGTTCGGACATGCCCGAAAGGAAGGTCAAAATACTTTATTACTACGATGACGTGGTGACCCCAAAGTAAGTCTTGGCCACAGCAAGAACCCAAAGGGAGACAGCAAACAACGGCACTGATCCCTATGTAGCGCAGTCTATTTCCAGCCAGCTGAGTGCAGTTCATTCGGATAGGTCGAAATACTCGATTTCAAACGTGATTAAAGCCTGATAATGAGAATTTACAATCAAAACCCTTCTCTTTCATTGAAAGTCATTCTAAATACAACCAATAAGAAAATATCTTCATTTATTTAAATCTTTTAAAAAGCACACAATGCAATAAGATACATTTTTTGGGTACTTCGTAGATGATCGCAGCTGGTATGTGTAACTGGAGTGCCTACCATTTAAGTCCCATTGAAACAATAACACTGATTCTTGACTTCTCATATTACATGAGGTGCAATTTGAAACATACATAAACAATATGTAATTCATGACACTATTTGATGACATAATTTTACTTTTAAATCTAGTTAATATTGAATAATCATTTCGTTATCTTGCATAACGTTAGCTCGTTAAAAGGTTATAAATGTACCACCTAATCACAGAGCATTAAGAATAAATAACAAAATAATTATAATATTCAATGACCTGTTCCCATCCTTACTAGGTATAACAATGGTCGTAATTCTGTTAATCACTTAAATTAATATTTTCTTAATTTATTCATAATCCAAGGTTTTTATTCTCTTTACGCTAAAATTCAGTAGTATAACTCCATGTGGCGCTATTCCTAATATTCGAAAAGATTTCAATTGCGGGTAGTCTTAGCCGGCACCAGACAGAGACGAGTGACACTATGTAAAATTACCCGCATTTTAAAAGAAAGATCTATTTTGGTGTGTTCATTAATACATTTCATGCTAATATTTACGTTGTCGTAACCGTATAAAGACTAATGTAAAACAATTTTAGGTAAGATTGAAAAGGAGAATCACTACCTTTCATATGTATGTTGTACAAAGTAAACACACCATAGCGGTAAGAGTCATACAACATGCTGTAGTTTTCTAAAATTGCAAGGTGAATAAATCGGCATTTAATTGACTCTGAGCCCAATCTTTGTATAGAGTTACATGACCCTTAAATCTTACTCCACCGGCTGCCATTATTTTTCTATAATCATACGTGAAGCGGTTGAAATAAAAAAATACAAAAATCTCAATCCTCTCTAGATTAGTTTTACTTTTTTAGTTTAGTGGAGTAAACTTGCTAATTTAATATTATTATAAATAAATCTTCGAACAAAAAAAAGTAGCACTATGATATAAGATATTTTAACTTTCCGCTGCCATAAGCAAATGATTTCGTAATAATCTTTTACATAATCTGTAGCATGGGCACGTATACTAGCCTAATTAATATGAGGTTATAAATATTCCATTATCTAAACCAAAAAGTTATCTGTATATTATCCTTAACCACACTGACAAAGCCAAACTAAACTTGCCAAAAACTAAAATAAATTACATCCTGATATTATTTAGCATCACACATGCCCAAAACGCCTGCCACCAAAATGCTATGTGAAAAATGAACGATAGTTTCTAATGACAAATACTTTTGCAAGCCCATAAACTGCTATAGCAAGCAATAACAAGCCTTATTTCGCCGCTGTAGGAGATGTGGTAAAATATGAAAGTTGTTGGGTAACGATAAATATAAGATGGTGCTAAGACTCACGCAAACCAGAAACTCAAACAGCCCTCCATTTTTTCCAAGCGATCTAATTTCTTGGAAAATATGCTACGTGAGGTAACTCAGCAAAATCGTAATTTGAATCACCGGGTCTCGGCGAGGTGAGTAAGGCTGGACATAAACGGATTTTGACCGGCATTTCTTCTTTTGCGACTGCCTGTGATTTATAAAATTAAATTTCTAAATTGATTGATATTAGCACACTGGCGACTTTTACCTGTGACCTAAAACTTTAGTTTATCAGAACACACTAGTATAAATAATGACTATTATAAGTATTATAATAAAGCAATTAATTTCTATACAGATATATGTTTTCATAGTAATATTACTGTTTTAATAAAATTTTATACCTAGAGTAACAAGCATTATTATTATATAGACATCGATACAATATTATAGTATAAGGCTTTGCTCGCAATTACGACTTAGTCGCACGTGAATGTCCTGCCTTAGATAGAAAAAGTCGGCATTAATACAATGATAATAGAGACGATTATCAGATCGCGCCACTCCGATACGTCCTCTTGGAAGCATCTCAAGAATCTCGACCAGATAACGTTTACAAGAAACCCGTATCTAAACTATTCCAAATGCAAATAATGAAGAAACTCATTGGTGAGCAACAATTATTGCATAATATTAATTCTGTAACTGGTATATTGCCCATGATACATATTCGATAATATCATTGGAAAAAATGGTTTCAAGGAGCTGAAGGGTTAGGTAACGGGTGAGCTAGTGTGGACCAAAGCCCAAGTGTTAGAGCTCACAGAGCACCTAGCCAGCAGTTTTTCGAAACTTCTTTTGGATTGTAACAAAAGTAGTTTAACTGTGCAATTCATAGAAGTGGTGATTGCACATTTAGGATTACTTTCCAAGCAACACTTTATATGCGGCAGAGAAAAGGTTAATAATAATAAATTCTTGACACCGATTGACTAGGCGACATCACACTTATATCATAAAGGCAAAAGTTTATCTTTTTGTCGTTTGTATGTTTGTTACTTTTTCACAGTGTCACGACTGAGCAGATTTGCATGAAATTTAGAATAAAGATAGCTTACACCCTGGATGCTTACATAGGCAAAGTTTTGGCCCGGCAAAAGTATGAATCCCATGGGATAACTGAGGCAGCGGGAAAACCGTAGTTTACCCGGGTGAAACCGCGGTGCTCAGCTAGCATACATAACAGGTGGTTTTATTTAAAATGTGATGATGGTCCACGGAATGAAAGTGTCAAGCGTCGCCAGATCAAGTTCCACTCCCGTCTCTTCTTCTCTCTTGAGCTTCGGTAAAAGTAAATTAATCAATCTAATTACTTATTTCCTAGAATACATATTTTCAGAGCTTGATAAATGTTGAAAGATGTTGTTAGGAGAATAAAGGAAGACCAAAGAAGATCTATATTGCTGCGTGTAAAGGACCTTATGTGTATGAAGAAAGGTGACAAGTCTTAGTGATAGATCAGAGCAGAAAAGCACAATTTGTGCCGACTCTACTTAACATGTGATAAGGCTAAAAAAAAAGTACAAGACATAATTTTTTTAGAAGTGTTAATAATAAGAGTAGTCAGTGAATAGGTTCCTTCTAAGTTTGCGTGCTCCACCTTAGATCGCGTCGTCTCTTAACATTAGGTGAGACTGTGGTCAAACGTAACCTTTAAAAAAAAACGTTCCCTATATTCAAACTGTTAGCAAAAGCATGTGCAAAAATTTGTGCATAATATCATAAATAAATCACAATTATATCAAAAAGTAAATTCAAATATAATACGGTTTCCCTTATATATTACTTTTTCATTATAAATCTTATAAATAAAAAAATAAACTAAATAGCCTACATTATATTTTTTCCAAAAATTATTTCGCCAGTTTTTCTAAGACCTGTGGGGCGGCCTAGACAAGATGCATCGATTCGATCAAAGAAAAATTTCTTTGACCGCTAGCGCTTTATATTTATATACTTCTCGTTGATCACATTCTACATCGCTTTGAATTGTCGATTTCATAAATGATTTATGATTTTTTCTCGGCGTTAACGCTTGTAGAATGTTACTTTATCTAGTGGTACTAGTCCGCGAAGGTGTGATTTGTGGGCCTAGACAAGATACATCGGTTCATTTCATAGCGATTCTCTTCCTTTAAGCGCTAGATCGTTAATGCTTGGAGGTTGGTAGACAACGACACGCATTCACGGCGATCGCTCATTCTGTGCGTTCGATAGATATATGCACTCGGGAGAACAGAAACGTTTGAAATAACGTTTCGTTTAGCGTATTGCCCATTGTCTACCAATTATTTATTCCTTGTCGTCGATCACGTTATATAATATCGCTTTGAAGTTTTAATCCCATACATTTTTATGGTTTCTCTCAGCGTTACCGCTTTTAGAATGTATATGCCTAATGTTCTTAAACGAACGGAAGTGCTTATTTAAAGATGCCACTAGCGGACACCTATCTAAGGTATGATATCTTCGAACGCTGTTTAACTCAGTGCAAGCGCTTGAAAAAAACAAACACTACCTATCCTAATAATATTATAATCGCGAAAGTTTCAATGCATGGATTTATGTTACTCTTTCACGCTGTAACGTTTGACCGGATTTGCATGAAAATTAGAATGAAGATAAGTTATAACCCGGAACAACATAAAGGCTTCTTTATATCCCGAAAATTAGAACGTTCCCTTGGGATGGTGGGAAGACACAAAAATCGTCAGTAACACGTACCATTTTACCGCGGTTGACACCGCGGGACGCAGCTTGTCATGTAAACATATATATTATAATTAGTATCAAATACTACTAGGAATTTATAGCAGTTAGCATTTACTGGAATCTTGTATTTGAAATGTCCGCAAAAACAAATAATAAGTCATCGTCAATAAATGCGGAATTTTATTTGTCATTGTAAATATAATGTAACCTTCGTTTTCTCGTCCTTATCTGCCGGTAGGCGTGTTCAGCGCATGTTTTCCTTTTTAGTTCCATTATGTCATTCTACTCGAAGCGATAAAAGCATAGCGGTGGTAGCGTCTGACGTCAAACTTACAGATGCTGGTTCGATCCCTACCAATTGCTGGAGCTGCCGGTGAAGATAACACCGCTATCAAATTCCCAGCATGATAGGGTACTTTCGAGTAACTGCCTGGCTAGCTACTACCCCACGTCTATAACCAGTAAATATTCTAGGCCTTGGGTTATTAGATCTTCGGGCACATTTTCACTGACCATTAAGTGAGATAGTGGTCAAACGTTATGTCTATATATACTTCGACAGGTAAACGATCATTTAAATTTAACCGCTTTCCACAACAATTTGTATACATGGGGCTAAAATGATCCATATTAATTATACGAATTAGTTTTACAGTAAATAGAAACCGAGTTACTTACGATTACGAGAAAGTAAAATAGTCTAATATAATATTAGGACTAGTTTTCTCTAACGGCAACGGAATGCACGCACTTTACCAAAGAGATCGCGGCTTTTAGTTCCATTTTTAAAAAACGCATATGCACGTATTACTCTGGTTGGCTATGGTGAGAAAATTGGGTTGCCAATGAGGCTTAAGCAAGACGATGGAGTTTCAAATCTAATAAAGATTTTCACGCTTGTTAGGCTCGTTGATAACACACAAAAATTTAAAAATATACTTTACCCCATAGTGCCAAGATGCTATTTTAGCCCTACTCTGGTACGCTACAATAACGGACGTTTTATCTAATTAATTTCCAATTATAGTTAATTCAAATATACATATTATATTGTCATATAATTAAATTTATTGAATTATGATAACATTTCTTAATCATAATACAAAGCCTTCAAAAACGAAAAACAATGAATGCTGCAATAAAATCGATCATCATTGATTCATCTCACTCATGTTTTATATGTTCGATCAATTGTACCATATAATTCACAGATAAAACATACACCATACCAACATTGTAGTCTATATATTATGTTATATTTATGTGTGTGGAGTATAATTTACTAGAAATTGTTATCTAAAATATTTAGAAAACAAATAGCAAGCCATAGCAAATGTGTTACATCAACATTTCAGCAATTTCATTCGTCGCAGGCATCTACAGAATACGTCTTTTAATTAAACCGCCACAACGTCTTATGTTAATTTAGTTCGGTGAAGAAATGAAATTATTTTAATTTGTTATATTAATAAACGTTTCATGCGACCAAGCGGTTTGATGGTTTCAATGTTTATTTTAATTAAACATAAAAACATGATTTATCTTATTCATTTTTATGGTCCATAACAACGTTTATTTTATAGGGACTTAGACAACAGTTATTCAGATTTAATCTAAAATATACTCACCTAAATATTACATCCGCGAAGACCTCGATGTTTATCAAAACATCCGGTTAATCTTATCGTTGACGGTGTATTTTTTATGAGATCATTGTTTTTAGCTATTTTATCAAAACTGTATAGGATTGACGCGATGCGATGGTCTGAAATGTAGAAAACCTTCAACTACCCCCTTGACTTTTTAGTCAGTTTCTCATTATTTGTAATGCAGTTATTAATTCAAGTTTTGATTCACATTTTATTATATATTTATTTATAGTGGCATAAATTGGTTCAAGGCATGATAATAATGGACGACCGCGTGCTAGAAAGAGAAAAAACTCGTTGCTACGAAACTTACCGTAGTGGTCTAATATTGCCAGCATTGGAATTTTTTTTCGCTAGGCATAAGATAACTTAGCCGAGTTGACAGCCAACCACTTGTTCTGGAAAGTCACTTACTGGTTTTGATAAACGTGTGGCCTACCCTAAAAATTTCTCTCCGTTTTCCTTTTAAGTCAATAATGAAAAGATGCATACTTCACAGATACCTATAATTTTGACGATACCTGTCACGGTGGATGCGCCATAATCGAAAATAAACAATTTTCTACGGCCATTCTAAAAGAGAGTTTTTTTTGACAAAAATGGGGACAAGTAATTTCAATCTCCTTAATTAGTTTACATGAATGGCAGATTTTTCAATTATTTTGATATACAAAAAAGACTACTCGACCAATTAAAATAAAATATATATGGGACAATCTGTGAGGCAAAAAAAACATCAAAATCCATTCATAATTATCAAAGTAATCATTGAACATACAAAACAAAAAAAAACGATGAACTAAGGACCACGTCATTTTTTGAAGTCGATAAAAAATATACTAATATACCACATCATCACGTAGCATTAGGTGAGATAGTGGTCAAACGCAACCTTTGGCGATGGTGATCGCTTACCATCAGGCAGTACATACAGTACCTATTGCTTAATGGCTGCTCAATACATCAAAATACAATTCAATCTGGTGATCTCAAGATCTTGGCATTAGGTCCTTGTATGTTTTCCTTTGATATTTCAATAAAACCTTGTCGTAACACGTCATTCACAGATAAAAAAGGAACAATAAATTAAGATTAAATAAACTGAATCCAAACTGGTCGCTAAGCCTCGGGAACAAGAAAAGAAAACAATTCCTGCCCTAATCCGCAGTTACAATGGTCCTGTGGCCCCCTGCAGGGAACTTTGGACGTAAATAACTTAGGAGTAGGATGCCTGTGAGCAAATATAAAAACACAGGACAACTGAGATAAGAAGAAACTCCTCCTTAAGCCGATGATGTCTTGATCGGTTTTATTGAGATTTGTTAGGCAAATAAAATAAACTTATCGTACAAGCTTCTTGCAAATGGTTTTAGAACATAATTTTGTTTAAATATTTTATGTAGAGGTAATATATAATAATGTAGTATTATATGAGGTCCAATTTAATCATTTTGCATTTATTAATTTTTCGTGACTTAAGTCTAAATATATTTATTTGTGCCGTGATGGTACCGGCCTAGAATAGTACTCCCCCATCTCTTCCCTTGGGTGCCGTAAGAGTCGGCTAAGGGATCACGTACCAGAAGGTGGGCAGCAGCGCCTTCTGAGGATAGGAAATCATACTGCGCTCGCCAACCCGCCTGCCAAGCGTGGGGAGTATCGGCGAATCCCCCCTATATGGGGGAGGTATATGTCCAGCAGTGGACGTCTAATGGCTGAACTGATGATGATATTTATTTGCGTCTCAGGGGAGAATAGAAAATCATTATCGCCTAAAGCTTCTTACCTATGTTATTTGTATGTATATTTAAATACAAACAAATAACACAAGACGCTGTGGGCAGTACACTTATTTTAACAATAGGGTATGATGATCACTGCTACTTAAGACTGCTTAACTTTCCTAAATACACAAAAATCAGAACACTGTCCTGTCGCTTTGTTCAACTAAGCTATGGTACTACTCCACTGGCGGTCAGAATTGATACCTTTATTTTTACATCTGAGGGGATGTTGTTCTAAGCGCCATCTACCTTTAATTGTATGAACAATTAATTAATGGAACTGATAAATCAACATTACGGTTGATATCGTATCACGCGAAGGCACTTAATACTTTAGAAGATCTCAACCGATTTAAAAAAACGCGCTACTGTAATCAATAAGTAATAATAATAAATTTTAAAAGAAAAAAGGTTATACCTTTTTTCTCATAGAACTATTTGGTAAGCTAAGGTTTTTTTGGTTTGTATTTAGCCCTATATGATGACTAACAATCTGATCTCACATTATAGTCATAGTCCTAGGTAAAATAAAAATATATAATACACATATTTAAACACAACTGAAAAATATTAAATAACTAAATTAAAAACTTCATCAAATGCTATACACAACTGAATCAATAATATAATCACAAACTCCCTTAATAATAAACGTTGCATAACCTCTGAATAGTTATTCAGTGTTTTGTCTTTGTCGCTTATATGACAGTTTGACGTTGAAAGAGCGGAACAAAACACTGAATTACTATTCGCAGCTTATTCAATGTTTATAAGAAAGGGGGTTAGTCCTCAAATAAAATGAAAAATGGCAACACTACATTACAAATATCTTAGGGAGCCCCGATTTATGATGATCATTCCACCTTTTGTATTAAGTCATAGTGGGACACTAGCGGCAGCAATAATTTCACTAAGAAAAACAAAAAAAGGGAAACATTTCCGGAAAACCGATTTCTTTAGCTGCAAAAAAAACCCGCTGATATCACAAACTATTCGTCAATTTACGATATGATTAGCATAATCAGAAGCTTACGATCTTACTGCTGGAAGGCAAGCTTTCCTTTCATAGTGTATTTGGCATTTTTATAATTTACTTCGTAGGTCAATGGGGCGTATAGCTGAGTGATCAACACAATATCAGAGTTTCTGAGCACCTGCACCGTGTACGTTTTTTTTACATAATTATAAGCTTGCGTTTGAAAACTGTCTTACCTGATATATTTTTTATTTTTTTCAGTTTGAACATTCACACAAGATCTTCAGGTCCCAAACTAGGCAAAGCCTGTATTGTGTAATGTAATCGCCTAGCACGTTCATAACTCCCAGATGAAGAACTGCAAATAAGTTTGAAATTGGTCGGAGAGTAATTTTCCAGTGTTTACCACGGGAGTCTTAGTCGGTTTGTTACATTACAATTGTATTATGGTAACCTGATGACTGATGTAATATATATATATATATATCTTATGTACATATACACACCCAGACACAGGTCAAACAGACATATTCATGCACACAAATGTTTGACCTGTTTCTCGCGGTGTGATGACGTAGTCTAGGATGTAGCACACAAGCCTAGGTCCTATTCTTATTCGCTTACTTCTTCTTCGCTACTTCTTCGTTTCGCCTACCTATTCACTCATGATTTGAAGACTTCAGGATTTAATGTATCAGGAGGTGTTTCAAAGGGCACGTCAAGTCATCGCCCTATGGCCCTAGGATAACGTTTTTTAAGTCATGTTGAAGGCCCTTGGGTGGCCTTAAAACTGACATTGGGCTGGTCCTGTAATCTATCCACCTATCCGCAATGGGCATCGTGCTGGATTATGAACAACACTGAGAGGTTGATATTCTGGTTGTGTTTCTAATCAATACATTTTGTATGACGTTGAGTTGTTTGTTTGTTTGTTGTTTTAAAAGATCTTTATTAATCATTAACCTCAAAATATATACAAAACAAGACACAGTCAACATTGTATATAAACTTAATTTTATGATGACTACTCAGGCTAACGCGCCTTTTTTAGTCTTGTGACAAAATTACAAATTGATGTTATTTTTCAACTTTTTTAAATTCATTTTTTGTCTCCTTTACTAGAAAACACATAAAAAATGTACGCACACTTTGTACAGTGAGCATTATAAGCTACGATATTAACTTTACTTAATAATACTTCTACAAGTAACAAATGGTTTTAGAAGGTACCTAGGTATATTTACATTTTGCTAAATATGGATATATACGTACCTATACAAACATGCTCATAGTACCTATATAGAAATGAACATATGACGTTGAGTATTTTGTTGTTAACAGCTCCGGTGTCACTTTGACCAATACTAAGAATGTTTTGTTTTTGGTATTAATAAGTAAGAATGAGTAACTTCCATGTAATAATTTCGTTCACCGATATTGTATCAATTATAAGAAAAACAACAAGATAATTAGCGGAAGTTTCGTTAGTCTGCTTAGTTGGAAACAATATAGGGTATGGTACCACTACTCTAACTTAGAATTAAACATTATATTCTTTTTCGTTTTGGCTTCGTTTGATTTATACAATAACCTTATCTGGCAATGATCTCACTTATATTACTCATTTAATGTAAATGTTAAAATATTTTGCTTATACAGCCTTGTCTCATTATTTTTACTTGTGTTTTTAAAAATAATAATAATGTTGTATACTTATTTAGTAACTAAAAAGAAAATTTTAAAAGAATGAAATAGGATTATTACGATACTCTTTGTTGTTGTTATTATTATTATACTGTAGACTTTCTCGACAAATTACGGGAAGACACCACGCAAGTGAAACAGCGAAGGGCAACTAGTGTATAATGGTTTTACTATTGTAATAGCTTAAGCGCCGCAGTGGATATGTTACGGATTCTATTCTGATGATAGTAAGAAAGCGAAACCCTTAATTTTTTCATACCGTGAGGATTATTATTTCAAAAGGTTAAGTTCTTGTCAATGTCTAATTACCAGCATAACTAATACTTAATTAAAGTTTACAAAATGTCCTAAGTTCCAACTCAAACAGGTTAGATCTCAGTAGCGCACACCTTTTCGGACCAATATCGGCACAGATGTCCTAATTAAGAGGACGAGCGGAGGGTGGGGCGGGGATACAGTGACCTTTCAATAATGAACAGTGGGAATACTCTGGACGGGCAGAAGGGATGAGAGAAAGCGGGAACATTTTACTTCTTGAAATTACATATATAAAGCACCTGCTCAGTTCACCTGAATTGCAACAAAGTTCATTACCTTAGTCAATATATGTATATGTTTCCATTAAAAAGACAAATGCATAAAACAATGATTTAATTGATTCTAACTTCCTTCAAAAGTAAATGAAAAAATGTAAAGTAAAATAACGTTTTTGGTTTTATATTTGAAAAGAAACAAACGCATGTACAAACTTTTAGGTTTGATCTGTTAACGTTGAGTAATTCTATCCGGGCGTCAACCTTTTGACCCCATCGACAATGAGTTTATTGTACATTATAGATCTCATTTTTGACCACTATCTCACTTGATCATCAGTGACAATGTGGTCTACGATGTTATCACGCACTTTGTGTTTGGTGACAGTTTTTCAAACTTAAGGGTGGTAGCTAGCCAGGCGGGTAAATACCCTACCACAATAACAATAACAAATATACGCTACCCTACAACTACCTACTACATTATGCTACCACAATGCTGGGAATTTGATAACGGTGCTTATTTCACCGAAAGCTCAAGCCGTTATCGGGATCGAACCAGCATCCGACAGTTTGACAGGCGAAGCTCCCACCGCTGAGCTATCATCGCTTCAAAACAGTTCTGCGCGCTATTTTTTTTATACTGTATAGGTAGCGTTTGGCCACTATCTCACTTGATGGTCAGTGACGATGTGGTCGAAAATGTTATCACGCTAGACCTAGAATACTCACTGGCTCTCAAGGACTGCTGCCTGAACACACTATGTGTTTGGTGACAGTTTTTCAAAATTGAGGGTGGTAGCTAGCCAGGCGGTTACTCGAAAGTACCCTACCACCTTGCTGGGGATTTGATAACGGTGTTTATTTTATTTTATTTTATTTATTTAAGGTCAACCAACAGTTACAACATTTATACATACAAAACTTCCGGTGTTATCTTCACCGGAAGTTCAAGCTGTTGGTGGGGATCAAACCAGTGTCCGTCAGTTTGACTCCCGTTGAGCTATCATCGCTTCAAGTTGTGCCCTGCCTACTGCCATTCAAACCTGCTAAACCGGGAAGCAAAGTCAGTTGTCAACTTGTCTTTAAATTTTCTGCGGATCTCCTCGTTTCTGATCCACAGTTAGAGAACATGTTTCGGCTCCTAATGTTACCACTGGTAACACGTGCTAATCAATGACCCTAATCTTCGTAAAATGTTAATTTCTGATTATACCAATTTTTTTTCGTCACTACTTTTTTACTGATGATTTAGTGAAATAGTAGTGACGAAAAAAAAATTAGACTGAATAAAAATATGGAAACTAAATCGTTAATGTTTTTTGTTCTTTTAATTCAACAGTTTTGTCTTGTGCCTTAATTATGACTAAAAATACAGCTCTGAATTCTCCATGACTCTCCTTAACCTATTATAATATATGCAAAAGTTTGTACTTTTACACCAGGGTCGACCGAGAGTGATCAAATGCAAGCTTACAATGAAGAAATTAAGAAGCAGAATAATCGAAAATAAAAGATCGCAGAATAAATTTCATATAGGTAGAGGAAGGCTGAAGAAGGTATAGATGAACTGTGTGAAAAATGATATTTTGTTTAAGAAAAGTGTGAGCATTGAGATGACAAATGATAGAAGAAAATGGAAGAAAAAACATGTTGTGGCGACCCCATCCAGTGACAAAACAAGAAAAAGAGATGTTAATGAGACTGCGAAATCAATACGGGCTGCATATTGAAAAAATAATAAACTGGAAGGATATGAAATGGTCAAAGGGGATAACTTGTGTATGAAACTTCTTTGAAGTCTATATTAAAGCAAGGGAAGCGGCAGTCGAAAGCTAAACAACAATATACATAGATAAAACAAAGAGATGTCTTCACATAAAAATATAAAAAAAAACTCTGGACATTTTCAAATATCCAATAAGCCCGCTCTTACTAACTTTTAAGTCAACCCCTCTAGATAAAAGAAAATATTTGGCAATGAAATCCACAGCTCCTTTGTAATTGCGGACCGGCTTCTGCACTTCGTTCCACTTCCGAATTCCGGGCCGGATGTACGGTAGAGATTTGTCCGTTACTGGATTGTCACTTAGGAACGAGATTAGGAGGTTTCGTTGCTTTGATTGAGGAAAATATTTTCAACAAAGATTGCTTTTGATCCTAAGTTGTATCGACGTCAAGAAAACTCTTCCTTTGAATATCGTTACAATAAACGGTTTTTTGTAAACTAATCTTTAATGTCTATTAGCAATTAATTCTGGCGGTTTTTTTAGTTAATTTGCCAGGTCTGCAAAGCCGCATGTTTCATAACCATTGCATGAAAAGGTTTCATACTGTACAATTATAATAATTTAAAAATGTTTAAGAATTACATAGGAGAAGAATTCGTTTTTAAGTAATTAACGTTGTTACCGGAATGTTTTTTTTTTCTTTTCTCAGCCATGTGCGTCCACTGCTGGACGTATGCCTCCCCCATATAGGGGGGATTTGCCAATACTCGCCACGCTTGGCAGGCGGGTTGGCGAGCGCAGTATGATTTCCGATCCTCAGAAGGCACTGCTGCCCACCTCCTGGTACGTTATCCCTTAGCCGACTCTTACGGCACCCACGGGAAGAGATGGGGGAGTACTATTCTAAGCCGGTACCACCACGGCCGGAATGTTTAGTATATACATATTGCATGTAATAAGCCTACGTTTGACCGCTGCCTCACTTGATGTTAAGTGACGACGCGGTCTAAGGAGCACGCAAACTTAGAAGTTCAAAAATTCATTTGCGACTTTTTATTCAATTTACGTATGCATAAGTAATATAACGAGAGATCAATTAAGTACCTCAATGATTATGGTAGTGATGGGAAACATACGTGTTCTTATTTTTATTCACTATGGGGGTGATAAGTCCCGCACTGACGTCCCACTGGGGGAGTATTGTGCATTTCCCCTGCCAGATATCCCAGTCATCCCTACTCCTTCACGTATCGAAGTATGGCTTTGGGTCGCTTGCATAACTGTTCCAGTCGTCAGTTGTACTGATTCCAAGGATTATTCAGATTACGTGTTCAGTTTAAGGCTTATTTTTGCAAAGTAAAAGTATCTGTCTTTTATCGGATCCATTTCGGGGAGTAAACTCTGGAGCTACATCATTTGATTTTTTCAAATCCACATTTCATCGAAAAACAACCAGGTGGACGGAATTGCGACATCCATACATGGTTATATCTTGTCGTAGGAAGGGTTTTGTTTCCACATTTATAGTATGTGCAGATAACGACTGGAATGCTTAGCCTAAGTATGTTGTGTAAGTAGTTTCAAGTCCTGTATCTTCTTGGTAAGTGGGATCCATCGCAGACTACATCATCGCTTAACATCAGCTTACATAGTGTTAAATACCTGTATGTTCTGCTTTAATTAAAAATCTTGAGTGTAATCTACCTTTTCCTATGTAGCAGAATTGAATCAGTTCTATTTTCTTTATGAATTTTAACGAGTTGTACAGCTCATCATCATCATCATCATCATCATCATCATCGCAGCCATAGGATGTCCACTACTAAACATAGGCCTCCTCCATTGATTTTCACAAGGACCTGTCGGAAGCGACCCGCATCCAGCCCTTGCCTGCGAACTTAGTCAGGTCGTCTATCCACCTGCTCGGTGGCTGTCCTGTGCTCTGCGCTTTCCAGTCCATGGTGGTATGCATGCGTGAAACTTTTGACCCGGCATTCGGCTATCAGTTTTGGAGCTATGTACCCCTGGCCCTCTGCCACTTCAATTTCGGTGTGTTTCGTTCTTCTACGGTTCTCATTTGTGATTCGATAGCGTAGAGAAACCCCGAGCATAGCCCTCTCTCTAAAGCTCATTGTGCAACTCTGATCCTGCAAGGCCCATAGTCAGGGACTACGTTTCAGTTCCGTAAGTGATCACTTGACACTATTCGAAAACCTTCGCTAAAGTAAAGACTGGAACTCAGGTAAAACTTACTAATAATAATAGAGACTAAAAAAAAATTACATACCCTTATCTATGTTGAAGCCTCGTTAGTGAACTGTCAATTCGTACATTTGAAGTTTTACAACTTTAAATTTACGCCAAAACTTAGCAAACTGGAGGTTTCACTGAATGTGTTTCGGTTGAAAGTTACAGAGAACTCTATATTTTTACTTTATGTTTGAAATCTGTGCTCGATTCACAAAGTTAGACTAGAAAACATTCATAAAAATACTATGAAATATAATAATAATAAATGAAGTTTATTGTTTATATATGTACATTGTTACAAACCAGTAGCGCCCCGCGGCTTCACCCGCGTGAATTACGGTTCTCCCGCTACCTCAATTATCCCACGGGAACTATACTTTTTCCGAGATATCCATATTAGAATCCAGGGCTTGAACTATCTCCATACCAAATTTCATCGAAATCGGTGTAGCCGTTCAAGCGTGAAGAAGTAACAAACATACACACATATACACAAATTTTCACGTTTATAATATTACTAGGATTAGTATAAACATTTTCGGTCTCCAAACTAGGTCAACCTGTATTTTGGGGACCGCAATATTTCTAGAGAAACAAAAAAAAAACCATTTACTTTTTGTTTCCCATGGCTCTGCGCTTACGTAGAAAATAATCCTACTAATATTATAAATACGAAAGTTTGTGTGTATGCTTGTTACCTTTTCAAGCTCAAACGGCTACACCAATTTCGATGAAACTTGGTATGGAGATAGCATATATCTTGGATTAACACATTGGCTAATTTTCATTATCACCATCATCACCGTTTATCATCACCACGCTGGTACAGTTACCGAAGGGCACATCTAGTTGTACCATATATTTTTCGACAAAAAATGTTCTAATATTAAATGATTGTAGCGTGGTAACAAAATATAAAATTACCGGACATACCAAATTAAAAAAAATTCACAGCTGCTAGCCGGTGGTATGCCATTATCTAGTATCTACATATTAAAATAAAATAACAAATAAACAGTGGCCAGGTCACCTATACATGATGTACACGGTGATAGCACAGTATAAATATGGATAACTATGGTAATAGGTTCTTAGGCAATGTTTGCGTATGTCAACCCTGGAGTTGCAATAATTGTTATTTAAAAAAAAAAAACCATAAAGATCTCAAGGTTAATTACTTAACCTTGAGATCTTGATGTAATTTTTTTTTTCAGAACCTCAATTTTAATTTTATCAAAACTTGTTTTATCCTGAATAGGTCTAGCGTTTGACCACTACATTGTTATAGCGTTATCACGCTAGACCTAGAATGATTCTGGCTCTCATGGTTTGCTGCCTGAACACACGATGTATTTGGTGACAGTTTTTCAAACTTGAGGGTGGTAGCTAGCCAGGCTGGTACTTGAAAGTACGCTACCACGATGATCAGAATTTTGATAACGGTGTCCCCTTCACCGTAAGCTCAAGGCGTCAGTGAGGATCGAACCAGCGTCCGACACATTGACCGCCGATGCTCCCACCCCTAAGCTATCGTCGCTTCGAAACATCTAACATTAAAAGATGTTTATCAACAATTACGTCCAATAACCGAAAAACTAAAACGAAAACTCAGTTAATACCAGCTTTTTGAGTTGTAAAAACAAAACAAGTAATTTCCAAAACTCTACCTTCCAATAATCATAGACAAAGACCGTTCAGATTGAAGAGTAGAGCTGTAGAGTCGATCCCGCGTCTGCCGAAGATTGCAAGCCGATAGAGCCCTCTATATTTTACCTTTTTTATTTTTTCCCAATACTTCCATATATTGATTTCACAATGTTTGCGATATTTCCGGTAGAGAACTTTGTGCGGTAGTTTTTGTGGAAAAAATTGACATGTTTCATTTATTTATTTGCTCTACTTTTTGGCTACTGATTTTATTATTTCTGGGAGTTGCGTTTTAGTTTCATTGTTGCGTAGCTTGCTATAGACAAATTCATATAGTTTTACTTTAATAAGGAGCGATTTTTTTTTAGAGTAGCCTTTATTTATTTTTTTATTTTTATTTACATTAAACAGGCGTTTGACCATCTCACCTGAAGTGAGATAGTGGACAAAATAATAAATAATCTCAGTCTGATTAATTATATAATATTGTTCATACTCACATTGTTTTCGATAGACAAAACCCAGAGTGACTTTGAAGGGTACTACTATCAAAAAAATTTGTAGAATTTTGCGATTACGTTTAACCGATTTTTTAAGTAAGTGTATTTGTATATTATGAATATACTTAGCTTAGAATCTTAAAGGTTTGAACATTTGCCGCGTATTAGGAATATGTGAAACACGGAAATTACTCACGTAGTAAGGGGTCCTAGAGTTTTGACCACATTCGGTGGTCTTTTTCAAGGAGAGTACGGAATACTCGTATTTCTGAGAAGTACGTGAGATAAAAATTATAAATTATGTAGTTAAAAACTATATAAACCTACTTTTACCACACACGCGATTGGTAGACCGATTTTCATGTTACTTCTATGGGATTTATGATTAGAAATGACCACTTCCTTATATATCCGTGGAACACACTTTCGAAATCAAAATAAATGCTGAAATGATTTTTATTTTATGTTATTATGACCTATCTCACAGCTTATTGTATTTCATAATACAGTACCGTTTTATTTTGTCTCAATGACTTGTCCGTATATCACGTAATATAAATAATTCTTACAAACCAGTTTTAAGACCTCAGGAAACATTTCAAACTTCAACTCACCCTAACCCTAACACAGTGTACTCGTCCAAACGTAAATACAAACACAATTTGTTACGTTTATATATTTTACAATTTATTCACTAACACACGTAAAATAACAAATCAACCTTCACTTTATAAAAATAGAGTTAAAGTTGGATTGAAAGGAGGAAGTGCCAAAGCAAGCCTATAAGGAGTGAGGTGAACTCACCAAATATTGACTCAAGACTTAGTGGATGCGACACAGAGAAATGTGTTCAAACATCTAGGTGTCAGCTCTTATTTGTAAAGCAATAGAGACCGCAATAAGGTTGTGTTGATATCTCGAAGCTAAAGAGGGACATGGGTTGCGCTGTCCTAAGACCTGACAACATCACACATTGGGGCGAGATAGAAGCATGATGCATGTTATATGTTTTATTTTTTATCATCATCACGTCCGTAAGACTTCCACTGATGCTTCCCCCATTGATCTCCATAAGAACTGGTTGATAGCGGTCTGCATTCAACCTCTTTCTGCAATCTTCGTCAGGGCATCTGTCCATCTTCGAAGGACATCTCATGCAGAGCTTACTTTTTCCATGGTCTCCACTCGAAAGCCTTTCGACCCCATAGACTATCAGTTTTTCGAATATGTGCCCTGGTCTTTCCTGTCCTGGTGATTTTTTCTCTACTAGATATACTATGTCGATGACGTTCTTCTACCGATCTTCTTAATTGCGATTTGATCTCGTAGAGAAATACCAAGAAACAGGTCTCTATATAGCTCGCTGTGTAACTCAAAGTGAAATCTATAGAACGTTCAATGATTTTGCTCTGGCTTAATTTGTGTAATGAGTTCAACTTTGAGAAGAATTTATATAAATTATATAAACGTAAGGTTTTCTTCACAGGCTTCATTTGCTGAGCGAAGTCAAAGTCGTTATAAATGACAACTTAGGGAATACTTAGATGTTACGGATACAAAAATAAAAACATGATAATATGACCATAGTATAAACACACCACAGCTACGCGTTTCGTTTTTTCCAACAGTTTAGGAACAAACTGAAAAATAAAAGCACTGTCTTTTAAGTATATAATTTTAAATTATTTATTAATAGCCGCGATTTGTGTATTTACTGCGCTTTAATTAGACTTTAATTTGAATAATGAAAATCAAAAATACTATAATTGCAAAATATAATACTTTATTATATTTCAGTCAAAAACAACAGACATAAAAAATTCATGAAATTATTGCACATTTGTGCATACATATTTCGGGTATGTTTATAACTTTTTTTAAGAGTCCGATGCCTTTAATAAACTAAAATACTAATAACTCATTACAATACTGCAGCTACTACAATGACATTTGAGCAATCAACTAGCTATTGTCAGCCTAGAGATAACTCAAATGCTCTAACCCGCTACCAGTTGGCAGCTTGCCCATAATGTTAGCAGCATTGCCACGTTGAATTGCAATGCTGATTCGTAGAGCCAAATATTTTCCAGCAATTTGGTTACGCGTCGCATCGATAAACGCTCGAATAAGTTTTGGAAAATCCGATGAGCTTCCGGTCCCCACTGTTTATGACTAATTAGTTAACTTTAACATGACAAAAATATGTTACTAGGCTTAATATTTACATCATTATATTATCATAATTAAGGATCTCTCAACGAGTGATTCTGAAGGCCTCCTCCGTTTTTCTCCACTTTGTTCTGTCGTTCGCCTTATCTTTCAAATCTGATCCTGTGATTTATATTTAATTGAGCCTTATCCCTCTCTTTCTTTTGGCCTCAATGAATCCAACAGGCAAGAGAAGCAGGGGTAGACCAAAAGAAGCCAAAATAAATCTCTATATTATGGGCTCATAATTCATGAACAAGCAGAAAATCGGTCTAGTTATTATGAAGACGAGCAATACTTGAGACTTGTCTACTAAATCAAATCAGAAATAAGAAAATCCGCAGTAAAACTAAATAATAGCTCAGTGGATTAACAAGTTGGAATGGCAGTGAGAAAGGTAAATATCACGTAGAAATAAAGGGCGACGTGATTTAAATATTCTCAAGTGAAGAAGATCACCTACTTAGTATATAAATTTCTTATTATAAGCTTGCGTTTGACAACTGTCTCATCTAATGTTAAATGATGACATATTATACTTACATTAAACATCCAAATCGAAAAGGTTGGAAAGACGATGGTAAATCAAAGGTTGCGGGAAGACGGTGCTGCTGTGCACCTTCCAACGGGCCATTGTGGATATCAGTGGACTACTTGCGGCTGAAATTACAAATTGTAGTAGGTACCTACATGCTGAGGATTAGATAACGATGTTACCTTCACTGGAGCGTCTGACAGTTTGACAGCCGACGCTTCCACCGCTGAGCTAGATTCGCAACCTCTACAAATGTACCTCTATGTTTACCTATGTATATATAGCGTAGATTAAACAGCCTATGAGTAAACCTGCCAGCCTCTTGATAATGTTAAAAACCGTTTCATGCAAAATGCTCCTTTTAATCCTCTTTAATATTCAATCTGCTAATTGTACATCAAAACGGAATTATTTATTCACTTTTACTACTCCTTGACGGAGTGATCGAGGGAGGTTCTTCAAAGTGAATACTTAAGTTTGTCACGAACGGTATAAATGGAAGATATTTGCTAAATCTCTCTAAATTTAATATACCTTTCATAATTTCTATAAATAATATGGTATAAACACAATTAAAGCTTGTATAAAATGGTCTCTATTGACATTTTCTTTCGGAAGTATTTGGACGAGTAAAATATTTATGTTTAAGATATCAGGTATGAACAAAATGTTCGTTAGGTTAGTAAAGTGGCAATATGAAGAAATGTTTTTGATAACTGATTACAAAATATAACACAATTTTAGATATTTTGACGGTCGCCGTGGCTCAGTGGTCAGCCACATGACTTCTGGGTCTCCGGGCCATGGGTCAGAATTCTGGCTGGGGTAAACATTTATGCGATGAGTGTAGGTGTTTGTGTGTCCATGCCTCCCGCGATACAAGGAGTCCTAGGACTGCAGGCAGGCGTTTGAGTGTGATAAAAAATTACTTTATTATTACATTTTTTTAAATTCTTTATCAAAATTATGAAATTATAACTAGACTTTATGTTTTTTTCTACAAACAATTAAATTTACAAAACATAATAATTAGCTACTGTAGAGAAATATCAATGACTATGAAGGGTATATGATCTGTGAGAAAATTAAATATAGTATTATTGCAGTTCTAATAACAACAAAATTGCCGTTGTATAATATATTGTTTTATTAGCTTAAAAGTATACATTGAAGCATAGCTTTGTTAAAGGATAATTTAAATATAAAACATATTTAAACAGTATACAAGACGGGACCAAGTAAAACCAATTGTTTTAAGTACTTACGCATAGACATAATATATGATACTTAATAATAGATTCTTTGAATTGACATAAAACCTTCATGGTCAGAGATTTTCTAATAAAACTATTTCACGTGATAACTATGAAGTTCTTCAGGTCTTCTTCAGTTTTCGACTTTCGATTGTTTTTAATCAGCTAAGACGAGATAAATGGATTCTTCGAAAACCCGAGTCATTTTTTAATACGAGTTCCGACGCGAAACCGGCGCGGACGCGGTATAAACAGCTTGCTATATCAACGCTGCGTTTGGAGAGGAAACTGCTATTGAAACGATATTGGCAGCTGTGTGGTAGTCTCTTCATGGTGTTATTCACTATACCTTTCTTAGATCTGGTCAAGTACAACTTGTACTTGACAATAATAACAGTAGATGTTTACGTTGCCGAATGTCGAACAATGATGGCGAAACTGGCAGCGCAACAGCGCAGACTTGTGAATCGATCTTCACCATTATTGCTCCGTGATAAGTTAATAACGCTAGATCTCGTACTGCACGAGAAAACGTTGTGACTCTACAGTGCAGTTAGAAACTAAACGACTACCATTTTTTTCAGTGATTCGAGGCAGTGCAAAATGCTTTTACACAGTTTTATCGGAAATGTATACATGAACTTCTGATTTGATGGCAGCAATGTATAGATAAGGAGGGTATATATTCTTATTAAAAAAATATGTTACATTTTAGAGAAAAAAAAAACCAGTTGCAATTTTTCAGTACATACCTGCAATTTGTGTTCGCGTGTATATTATGTATTTGAAGCGATGATAGGTAAGCGGGGGGAGCGTCGCCTGTCAAACTGACGGATACTGACGGAACAGTGTGTTCAGGCAGAGCAGTCCTTGAGAGACAGTGAGCATTCTAGGTCTAGCGTGATAACATCTTCGACCACATCGTCACTGATCATCAAGTGAGATAGTGGTCAAACGCTAGATCTGTACAGTTTTTTTTTTTTTTTTTTTTTTCCTAGTATAGAACGCATACAAATGCGTCCTATAAATATATTACAATCTAGCCTAAAAAAAAGCTAATAAGTAATTTAAATCTAACTTAACTTGCTAAATTTACTGTACTAAGAATGTGTCCATCAACACTTTTCTTATTGTCTCTATTTAAGGGGGAGACACTTGATTCATGTGTTCTCTATGAGCAGTATTTTAACCACATTACACTAGCATACTGTCACTGAACACTACACTAATTCGAACGGTTTTGTTCTTTTGAGTCTTCTCACTAAATCGGTCTGGTCAAGGAGCATAACTGCCTCAACATTAACATGATGATGAAGTCTTTGTTGGTGAGCTTCTGCATAGTTTTTTATCACTTTGTCAACGAACTCTATTTTAAGGTCCCGGTGGAGGTCGTTGTTTCTTATGTACCAGGGTGCGTTTACTATTTCCCTTAATACTTTATTTTGAAATCTTTGTATAATTAGGATATTGCTCGGTTTGGTGCATCCCCACAGCTGAATGCCGTAAGTCCATATTGGCATTAATACTTGTCTGTACAGTAATAGTTTGTTATGAGTTGACAGCGCGGAATGTCTTCCAAGTAGCCATTGCATTTTTTTATATCGCAGATTCAATTCTTGTCTTTTTTTCTTGACGTGAACTTTCCATCTAAGTTTTGCATCAAGCGTCATCCCGAGATATTTAGCCGAGTTTTCGTAGGGAATCTTCTTATTATTAATGTACACAGGACAATAACTGTGACTTTTATTACTGAAATCTACATGAATAGATTTTGTTTCATTTAGTTTAATTCGCCATTTCTTAGTCCATCCGTAGAACTTATTCACTGCTATTTGTACCTTGTCCACAGCCTCGTTGTGGGTATTGCCTGTTGCCATTATAGCAGTATCATCAGCAAAAGTAGCAATAATGTTATTTTCTAAATTTGGAATATCGCAGGTATATAATAGGTACAGGACCGGACCTAGTACACTCCCTTGTGGTACTCCAGCTTTTATTTCCTTGATTCCTGTGTAAGCATCTTCTTGCCTTACACGGAATGCTCTATTTGAGATATACGATTTTAATATATCCGAAAACTGTTTCGGTAATTTTATTCTAAGTTTGTGTATAAGTCCTTCATGCCACACTTTATCGAAAGCTTGTGCTACATCAAGGAAAACAGTTGTACATACTTTTTTATCTTCAAGAGATTTTTCTATTATATTTGTAATTCTATGCACTTGCTCCACAGTTGAGTGTTTTTCTCGAAAACCAAATTGGTGGTCAGGAATGAGTTTGTTATAGTTTAGAACTGGTTTCAGTCGTTTGAGTAAAAGCTTTTCGAAAAGCTTCGACATTACTGGTAACAGGGATATTGGCCTATATGAAGATGTTTCGTAAGGTGGTTTCCCCGGTTTTGCTATCATAATTACTTCTGCAACTTTCCATAGGTCTGGTACATATTTTAGTCTAAATGATGCATTAATAAGAGTTGTTAGCTTAACGACACCTTTTTTCGGGAGGTTGCGAAGTACTACACCTGAAATCAGATCATAACCTGGTGCTTTTCGTGGACTTATATTGTGTTTTATTTCTCGAACAAGCTCTTTTGGTGTGACTAGGTCAATTTCTTCATCTTCTTTGTGATAAAGCTCTATCTCATCATAAATAAACGATTCATTTGTTGTGGATTCATTGGGTGTAAATATAGTTTCTAAATGTTCTGCAAATTTGTTAGCTTTTTGCTCGTTACTTACAGCCCATTTTCCATGTTCACATTTAAGAGATGGAACATGGTTTATAGGTCTTTTAAGGCTTTTTGTTACTTTCCACAAAGAATAATCAGTGCTGCTATCACTTGTTATTCCTTGCAGATGCATTTTTGTGTTTTCATCATTGAACTCTTGTATGAGTTTCGTAAGCTTTTTAGTAAGATTATTTAACTTACTTTTATCTGCGGGGTTCCTAGACACGTGCCACTTTTTTCTCTGCCGCCTTTTTTCGGCTATAAGATGTTTTATTGTTTCTGGATATATGTGCCCTTTGGTGTGTTTTATTCCATCAGGTGTATTCTTCCAAGCTGCTTGTTGTATTTGTTCAATAAACATTTTAACTTCTAGGTCCAAGTGTTCTGGCGTCTTGAGTGGGACCATGAGGTTTATATAACTATTTAAATCTGTCTTAAAGCTCTCCCAATCTGTTAGCTTATTAACTAGAGCTAAAGGTTTTTTCTTAAGTAAAATTGTCTCACTTACTTCTAGGTATATAGGAGAGTGGTCCGAACTCATATCGTAACTCTTATATATTCGCAAATAACTTGGTGATATATTCTTGACTATAAAGAAGTCTATCAGGTCAGGTATTTTTTTTGGATCTGTTGGCCAAAAAGTGGGCGTTCCCGTGGATAACGGAGTGCATTTCGTGTCTTTGATAGCCTTTAACAACTCCCTACCTTTTGTAGTTGTTAATCTGGAGCCCCAAAATGTGTTTTTGGCATTGAAATCACCTCCTAAAATAAATCTATGGCCAAGCCTCTGTAGGCAGCTGATATACTGCTCTTTTTTAATTTTGTGTCGAGGTGGATAATAAACTGACGATACATTGATAGGATAGTTCTTAGTATTCACACATATCGCCACTGCTTGAATTTCTTTTTCTTCGTATTTAACAATTTCATGGTGTTGGATATTTTCTTTAATAATAACGGCACTGCCCCCTCTGGCAGTATTACTTGGATGTAGTGCATGATACACTTTATATCCTCTAAAAGTTATAAACGATTGTTTTGTAAAATGAGTTTCAGAGATTAAACAAACATCTACATTTTCTAACTCTAGGATTACCTGCAGTTCATTTTGATGACTTTGCAATCCATTTGAGTTCCACGCCATAATCTTAAGTGTGGTATTCATTGTTGTATCTTAGAGGTACCTGTTGTACTATTTTCTAGTTTGCTCAATCTTTCATTAAATGAGGTTATGAGCTTTAATATATCATCTAATTTTTTGTCGGTATTAACAGCTGCATGAGCAGAGGGAGCCTGGCTGTGCTTTGTTGAACCTTTTGCGGCAGCTTGGGCGTAGGAAATGTTCTTATTTCTTGTACTGGTGGTTGACAAGCCTCTTTTATTCTGACTCTGACCATCGTCAAGTTTTTCAGATGCCAGGTGTTGACGTATAACACCAGGCTTTTTCATACTTCTGCTACGGATAGCTTGGATTTCTTTGGCTACCATACATCCTCTGTAGTTAGCTGGATGTGGTAATCCACAGTGGACGCATTTTGGTTTCTCTTCTTTGGGCTTTTTACAATCCTTGGTATGGTGTTTACCAGTGCATTTTACGCACCGAGGCTCTTTGGCGCAATATTTTTGTGTATGTCCATAGGCCTGACACCTTTTGCACTGAGGAATAAGTTTATTAGTTTTTATTGTCTCGATCTCGACTTTACATCCCAATATAGTTTTTATATGGTGTATTTTATTTATATCCTCATTATTTTCAAATGTAAGCATAAACATGTTTAGTGGCTCTTTTGTTTTCCAACTTAATTTGTTTACGGCTTCTATAATTTTAAATCCTTTATTTTCTAAGTCTACTACAATTCTCTCTGGTTTGCACGTAGAGTGCAATTTTTTAGCCATGACTCTTATTGGCCTCTCTTGTTTATTTTCATATGAATGCCAGTGGCAATTGTTTTTAGTGAGAGTATTAGTTATTTTTTGATACGACTCGTTATTAGTAGCATTTACTTTAACGGTATCACCGTGCATCATTTTAATGCTAAATGCATCAGGTTGCTGATCTTTTGACAGAAAGTCAAAGAAGCTTTGGTAATCCTTAATACCATCTACTATAATAGGTGGTGGCAAAAGATTATTCTTTGTTTTTTCTTTATTTTTTTTCTCTTCTATGTCACTAGTTTCAGCTTGAGTGGGTGAGGTGTTCAGTTTTCGTTTCTTTCTCGTCTTGGTTCTAATCCACCCAGTTTCTCTAGCAAGTTCTTCTTCATCCGTGTTATATTCAGCCGGGGGGGCAGAAATATCCATTGTAGGTGCTGGTTTCTCCGAGTTGTTTACCGCCACGCACTTTAATTGTTGCTGAAGAATTTCAATTTGGTTCTTCAAGCTATGGACAAGGCTTTGCAGTTCATCTCGCTGAGCACGTTGTTCCAAGTAAGATTTATACAGGAAATGCTCAGTTTCTGTAGTAAGTTGGATAGTATCTTTACTTGGTGATTGCTTTGATTTTGAAGCCATCATTAAGTTAGCCTCGCTATAGCAATACTATAAAAAGATGACTAACGTCGCCTTAATAATATTATAACTAGGTCATCGCGCCGGGTCAGCCGTTTCCACGCGGCCTTGTTAGGAATGATGCGTTAGCACTTTACACTGCACGTACGCGGTAAGCGAGCGACACAGCTGCTCTCAATAGAAATCGAACGATGACTGATCTGTACAGTATAAAAAAAAATAGTTTGTATTACGCACGCACGCGTGCGATCGTAGCTGTGTGTGTGTTTGATATTATTTCTTAACACTATATGCATGTGTATGTGTGTATGTTTATTACTCCTTCAAGCTCAAATGGCTACACTGATTTCTATGAAATTTGGTATGGAGATATTTTACACCCTGGATTAGCATATAAACTACTTTTCATCCCAGAAATGATTGCTGTTCTTGTGGGATACGCAACTAATTAAAAAAAACACTGTTATTTCTTCACGCTCAAGCAGCTGCGCCGATTTCGATGAAATTTAGTATGGAGATAGTTTAGATCTTATTCACATTAACGTCATGCAAGCCGGTAAGTACATTAATTTAGTTATGGATTTGTTGGATTATGCTTAATTATGATTAAGCCTTGTCATTACTTGAAAGCCTCAACAACTTTTATTCCCAAAACCTAAAATTACAGAACTTATTTAACCTGTTATGACGCCGAAATTTTAAGAGATAAAGTGACTCCTATCTACTCATAATAAGCAGTGGATTACTTTAAGATTGTAAACCATGTTCAAACATACTTCTTTTTGATAGCAGTTCACTTTTTATACAAATTTTAGTTTCCACAGAAATCGTACAGAACGTAAATAAGCCTTAAGCTCAAAAGCTGGTTCTAAATTTGAGGATGAAATCGTTACGTTTTAGCCAAGCAGAAGTTTAATAGAGTAGTGATGCTAAATTTAACCTGTCAGAGTTAATATGAAGTACTATGATAGAACGTCGGTTCTACCGTCAGAAATCCGACCCCACTGTTTTACGCAACGCATACGAAATGTTAATTAAAACGTTTACCAACTCGAGAACTGAAGTGCGTTTTGTTCTACCATTTCTAGCGGTGTTTTGATACACTTTATTGCAGTGACTGATGTTTGCAGAATGAGTAGGTATCCGGTACCGGTAATATCGTAAAAAGTGAATCGTGTAATGGAAAACGATGATTAATATATAACCATTACCTACCTGACTTAGTGAAAGACTTGGGTATTTATATTGATAGCAAACTTTCATATGATTACCACATCGATCATGTAGCAAAAAAGGCATCTGCAGCATTGGGATTTGTCATTCGCAACGCAGGAACCCTAACTCAAATGAAGACCCTTAAAGTTCTATATGGTGCCTATGTCCGCAGCCATCTCGAGTACGCTAGCCAAGTCTGGAACCCCCGCTATGCAGTACATTCCAATCGGTTAGAGAGTATACAAAGAAAGTTTACGAGATATCTTGGCTATAAGTTCAAGATCCCGTACTCGAGCTATGATGTCCGTTGTTCTCGCTTCCACCTTTTACCTCTCAAGTCCCGAAGATATTTAAGCGACATGCGTTACCTCACGAAAGTGGCCCAATCAAAAGCAGATTGTATAGAACTAGTTTCTATGCTAAGATTAAAAGTTCCACCGAGACCCCAAAACCGGCAACTGAGTAATCTCCTTCATGCCCCTAGCGCACGCACCAACTATCGCCAAAATTCATTTTTTATACGCTCAATAATGGCTCTCAACGATACTCTCAAACTTAATCCAAACATCGACTTATTTGCGAGTAGTTCGGCGTCAATACACACGGCACTAACCAACACTCTGGTTGTACCTTACGACATTAGTTAGTTTTTTGTATTGTAAATTGTATCTATTTTTTCTAGACTTGATGTACTATTACTGTATCTCCATTATCTGTGGAGGCTTGTAAATGGCTCTTCCTTATAATATTTGTTGTGCTAATTTGTAACTTTAGCTGTAAGCCACCCAAAGAAAATAAAATAAATAAAATAAAATAACCAAAAAAATATTAAAAGAAATTCACCACTGTAACAAACCCGCTGCTTCTTGGTTAATTTATCATAGTTCGGAATATTGCCAGGATGATTAGAAATGGAGATAGCGTGGTGGAGGCTGCAAGGCTTTGTTGAAACTGAAACAAATTGGACTTAAAAAATATTTCATTAATAATATTGTGTTCATTTTGCTATATTAATACTGTTTTTAATATTTTTAATAGTTAGTTTTTAATAATATTGTTTATATGTTCTTAATTGTACGTAAAATGTCTTGTAATAAGTGCAATTAAGTTTTACATTAAAATGGTGATGGTTAATGGAGCTGTATTTTATTCTCTGTATGAGTGTCTCTGAAATAAATGAATTTTATTAAAAAAATTAATGAAATAAATTAAAAAAATTTTTTCTGATTTACCATGATATCACAGGGTACAAATCAAGGAGACTAGGTTTGTGTAGTTCTGTAGAAACGGCGTCATCTTACGTACTGTCGCTTTGAATTCCGTGGCTGTGTTCAGGGGCCGTTGGTCACCTGATTTATTTATAATGACTTCATACTGCGTGTTTGAATAAAAATAACTTTTTATAATGACGGGTTAGTGTTGCTTTAGTGTATCGTAAAATACGACAGTTTTGGTATAAAACCATTATGTATATATACGTCCATTATATCCATTATTAAACCAACATTATTATAGCATTATATCTATTATAACCTGTGATAAGTGCACAGTAGACTGTGAACATTGGAGTACATTATGTATGTGGAGTCTAAATACAAATTTGACACAGTGTTGATACAGACATATCAGCATAATGCTGCTCGCCTATAACTCAAATAAATAAAATAAATAAATATTAATTATTGCGGTTCCGTAGTACACTATGGTACTTTCTGTCCCTCTATCGATTTGACTGCAAGCCGTTTCCATTACACATTAAAAGTTTTTTTTAATAAATAGGCAAAAGTTTAACCACTATTTTGCATGGTATTAGGTGATGAGGTTGTCTGCGATGAATTACTCCTACCTAGAAAAATCAGACTTTAATATACAAAATTATTATGTATAGATAAACTATGAATTCTTCTCCTTATAGCCGTAAGCAGCATAAATCTGGAAGCAATACGCTTCGTGCGATAAGGTGGATAAATTATAGAAGTTGAAGCAATATTTAAACCACATCAAAAACAGTAAGTCAACATAATTGATACCTTATCGGTAATTACCATGCCACCATGACCCCGTATGCATAATAAAACAGGTGAATGGTGACGCCCCTTGTCCCCTACTCGGAAGTGAGATTTGATCTAAATTAAAAAAAGTTGAATAATACCATAGTGTGAGTAAATGTGTGATGGTACGAGTTATATAACTATGAGAACTAACCTAAACTAATGTTTGGATATAAACTAATTTAATCTTTAAGGGCTTACCAGTTCCCGATGACATTACAGAGGCGCACAGGTTTTTACTGGTAGAGAAGGCGGGATAAATTTCGAAGCGATGATAGCTTAGCGGTGGGAGAGTCAACTGCCAAACTATTGGACGCTGGTTCGATCTCCATCAATGCGGCAACGGCTTGAGCTTCCAGTGAAGATAGCACCGTTATCAAATTTCTAGAATAGTGGTAGGGTACTTTCTAGTACTCGCCTGCCTAGCTACCATCCTCAATTTAGATAAACTGTAGCCAAACACATAGTGTGTTTATGCAGCATTCCATCAAGGCCAGTGAGCGTTCTAGGTTTAGCGTGATAACATCTTCGACCACATCGTCATTGATCATCAAGTGAGATAGTGAGTCAAGACCTAATCTATAGTAATAATAATAATAATTATAAAAATTGTGCGTGTTGATATAAAATATTACAAATATATACTTTACAGATGACTACAGGCTCATTACTATTAAAAATACTAATCACGATTTTAGACATTTAAAATTATTTTAGACATAGTTCAAGCGCATTTGTTGATACCGCGAGAGGAGAAATGTTAATGCTCCAAAGTATTTTCACTAATTATATAGCAAATTAAATTATATTTTTAACTGACTTCGAAAAAAGGAGGACGTGTTCAATTCATGAACTTTTGACTTGGAATCGATTTTAATGTGGTTTTTTTTAAAATTTAAACCTGGTGCTTTCATGTGGTCCCATTCAAATTCCATCAAAATCGGTCAATTGCTTTTTGAGTTACGCTCCAATAACTGAAAAGTGTAACTGTAAGTGTGTAAGTACACGCGGTAGCACATTATAATTGCGAGTGAAGAAATCGGCGAAAATACACAATGACAAATGATCCCGTGAGTAGCAAAGGTCACTGAAATGGTTGAAAAAAAATTATCAACAAAAATAGAACCGACTTCTACACTCAAATGTGTAAAATAACTTGTCGGAAGTCGATACCATGGTCACAATAGTTATGATAATAGTTACTTTTGAACTATCATGGTACCGACTTCAAGTCGCACAGTTATTTCACACTTTTGAGTGTTGAAGTCGGTACCATTTTTTGGGTTAGTTTTTTTTTGTTCAATCAGAATTTATCTTCATGAACTGTTCTCATAAGTGGTATTTTTAAAGTTTGTTACACTTATAGGACATTCCACAAAATAGGAAAAAACTCAAAATGTTCTACCAAATGTTTTGATTTCTGAAATTTAAATATTTACACACATTGCATGTTCGTATTTCGTACACCTTTAGCCGTACCCGGTTTTCCCGTTACTTCAATAGTCCCACGGGAACCGTACTTTTTCCGGGATAAAAAGTAGCCTTTATGTTATTGCAGGGTATAAGATATCTTCATTAACACACATGTAAGCGACAAACTACAAACAGCAGACAAACTTTCACTTACTTATATAATATTAGTGTGATATATGAAAACTATATAGAAGCGACCGTATTCAGCCTCTTTCTACGATCAGGTCATCCGTCGACCTCGTCAGTAAACGTTCTATTCTGTATTTGTCAGTTTGTGGTCTTCTCTCAAGAACCATCGGCCATGAGTTTTACGTGATATGTGACCTACCCGATGACATTTTAACATACTAATCTTTTGGGCCATGTCTGTAAGTTTCATTCTTCTACGGACTTCCTCATTTCAAATTTGATTTCCTAGAGAAACCCTGAACATATCTCTCTCCAATTTGTTGTGAAAATTACATTTGTTTACTAATTAATCATGAATTCAACATTTTTACAGCACACCATAAAATATTAAGGGCCGAAACGCAAACGTGACGTAAACTGGTAATAAAATACTATTGTAAATAGCGTTTAATGTGTGAATGACCTTTTAACACGTATCTACTTAACATTTAATCTTATTTCTTCATCTAAATAGTTAAGTAGACAATGGCATAAAATGTGTAACTACCGTGAAAACTTTACAAGACGGGTATTCTGTAGGAATGGTCGAAATGGGGGCGCGATTACACTTTTAACGATTTTGAAGTCATTTTGTTGTAGCGTTAATTTGGTATTAAAAAGCGATTCTTATCATATACATAGGTTGTTCTACAAATTATTGACTACAGAATAAATACAACCTGTTTATTCCTGAAACTATTTTGAATTGATAATTTCAAACAAATTTCCTTGGTAAAAATTATTGGCCACTTATGAGTAGTTCTTTTTTTAAATAATTTTAAAATTATCTGTCACTCTTCTTGTATTTGCAACATTGGACTTTTCGCTCATTACAACTACTGCTAGAACCATGTACTATTTGACAACTTCGGGGATAGAAATTGTACCCCATACTTCTTAGGTGTACCTCAGATTTAGCTTGATGTGATTCCTTTTTAAAAATAAAACTTCGTGGGCGAAATTTCAACACTGGAGATGAGGCCGTCGAAGAATCACGGCGGTTATTTTCGACCTCCCGTAAGATGCGATTTTCAACTGTTTTGAAAGTTGATTCACCCGAATGTATCTATAACTGCATATAGGTCTGCGGGGAATATTTTAAAAAGGTGTAAATATTTAATTTTCATATAAATACAGATTTTTATTTTCACTAACTATTTTCGGAACAACCCACATAGGTACGTTAGTAATTCTATTTGTATTGTGTCTAAATAAACATTAAGTAGTAATCATAAATTAATACCTGGGGCTGTTAAATACCTTGTAAAGGTTGAAGAGAAAAAATACAATAAGTACCTTGACTGCTCGCGAGGTTACCGCTATAGAAGATACTGATTAGCAGATCCTGTACCTATATTCGTTTCGAAAAACACTATATACTGTAAATCTTCATACCATACAAAAAAATTATTAACTCAAAACTAATTTCATTATATTACTAAACGTTACGTTTATTTATAATCTTTGATACCCGACGCAAAAAGAGGGCTGTATATAAGTTTCACAAGTCTGTGTTTGTCTGCGCCATCGTAGCTTCTAAACGAATGGACTGATCTTGATGTGGCTCTTTTGTTTGAAAGCTTTTGTAAAGATCTGGTCAGGCTTATCAAGGTCATTCGTTTTGATTAGCGCCGGTAGGGATCTTTGACACATAATAGATGTCCACTTTACCTTCAAACATCATATGTGTCGGCAGAAACTAGATATTATTATTATTAGTAGTTTATAACATTGATGACATTCTTAAAAAATATATGCGAATGAAGTATGTTGTTCCAACTTTCGTGAAAAAATAATCAAATAATTTAGTGCTGATTAAAACTTCAGACTATTCAATAGAACTATCCTCATTAATAATAATTAAAGCTCTAAATGATTTTGAGTCTACGTGTAACGAGAATAACAGCTTTTGAATAAATTAGTTATAATTAGTTTTGATTAAAACCAAAATATCACCAATAACTTTAAAGTAGCAGTCATTGGCGTTCCTACTTCAAAAGCTTACACCATTACAATTCATTGTTTTTGTTTAAACAAAACAATCCTAATAACGTTTCCCAATTATCCGTTTTGTTTGATCGGAAGAAATAAAGTTTTTTTATTCATTCACAGATTCGTAAACACGAAGGGCCACGGAACCCTTTTCGAAATTATTGGAGTCCCTTCGTACAAATTAAATACCAAATACGGTTGCTGTTTAACGAACCGTTTTTGTGAAAAAAAAAACAACTCTTTTTTTAAATTAAGTGCCGAGATCTGCCACTGACGTTGTTTTATGAGATGATTTGGTCCTAATTTTATTGGAACCTGTTTTAATTGGAATCGATTTGTTTGGAGATAATAAAAGATAGACGTTATATAATGTTTTTTCAGTCACTATATTTCTTCTTGACTATTGAAAACGCGTGTCTTGAGTCATACAATAAATTTAAGGCCGGTTTTCTTAATGTATAATAAAACAAAGAAATGGTTAAGCCAAGTGTCAAATTATTAAATTTTCGGGAAAACAAGTTTTTTTTTCCGCAGTCACAGAAGTAGTGATCTAAATATTATAACCATTGGTCACAGTATGTTTAGCTAAAACTCACAAAAAATGCATATAAGATCTGAGACACAACAATTTGATGAGAACTTTAAAACTCCGAACCGATTTTTTATTATTTAAAGTAGACTATTTTGTAGTAAAAAAATTGAGATAGTTCTAACAAAGTAGTAGAATTCGGTATTAGAAATTTTAACACTACTTAATTATTTTAGGTTATAAACCAAAACTTTATTTTAAACTATAATAATTACACGTGGTCATCCACTAGCTCGTATCTACCGACGAAAAATAAAAATAATTTTTTTTTTTAACAAAAAATGCAACCGACTTCAACACTCAAATGTGTGAAATAACTTGTTGAAGTCGGTACCATGATAGTTCACACAAAAGTAGCTATCATCACAATATTGAGCTCATGGTATCGACTTCGACAAGTTATTTCACACTTTTGAGTGTTGAAGTGCCATTTTTTGTTAAAAAAAATTTTTTTCACCCTTTTCAGTGACCTGTGCTACTCACGGGATGTCGATGTCTTCAACCGCGACAATAATATCATCAATATACGCGTAGCACTTTTCAGTTATTGGAGTATAACTCAAAAACCGCTTGTCCGATTTTGTTAAAAGTTAAATGGGACCACAACAGAAGTATACTCTATCTAACAAAAATCAATCAAAATCATCAAAATCGGTTCATAAACGGCGAAGTTATCCGCGAACACACACATAAAAAAAAACATATATACGGTCGAATTGAGTAACCTCCTTCTTTTTTGAAGTCGTTTAAAAACAAAAGAAACGACTCCAGTAGGTACTCAAGTTCAACAGCTACCAACATTACAAAACAGAACTAGCATATAACCCTAAAAACGGTCACGAGTCTTGCGTGACCCGAACAATTAATATCCGAAACACCGAGTCAGTTGAGCGACTTTTATCTAAATTACAAATACAGTATACAGACTAATGTGTTAATATGTACGCACCGTGAAACTCTGTTATGGTCAATAAACATGGTGGTAATGTGTTGATTTTTGTTATTTGGTAATTTTAGGACAAAAAGACAAAATCGTGAATAACATTATGAGCATGAAGCAATCAAATATCAAACATTTTCTACTAAAGGAGTAAATGATTCACCTAGTATCGGTTAACCCAAAGACGTAATGAATACTTTTCTATTGGTTTAATATTAGGTGCAATGGAATTGAATTTTTCAACAAAAAATTGCTATTCCTACAAGTGTCGCAAAGAAAAAGTTCGCATAAAAATTTAGTTCCAAACCAATTTCACTAAAATCGTTTATTAGTATTTGCAACGTTTGACATAAGCTTGTCTTTTATTTGTTGAAAAATAAATATTATTTGAATATTTTTTTACGATTTACAAGTGACCTAAAACTGTGGTCACATCACCTCATAAATTTACGTCATCCAAATACCAAATGTTTAGTTTGGATTGATGACGTACAATAATTCATGAATTAATTAATTAATGGCAAGGCTGTACGCTGGACCTAAAGGGTCATCCTGCTAACATCCTACGGAAGAGAAAATGCCTTATTTTTGTAAAAAATTTAGATGATTTCCCGTAACATTGCCAAAGAAAACCAAAAAGGTTTAGAATCATATTTATATATTTATATAAACGTATATTTTACAAACACGTTTAATTTTATAATGTTTTCTTGCTATCTGTAGGCTGGCAAAAAATTATACCTGACAAATTTCTCACAACTTATTAACAATGCTTACATGCTTAAGTAAAAGTAACAAAGTGAAATAGCGTTTAATAAAACAATCCATTCCAGACAATTGGTCATTATTAATAATAATAATCGTTCCACGAGGTGTATCTTGATGTGCCTACATGCAGTTTTAATTACACGCTATTTTTCAACTTTAACTCGAATTCCAAGTACTTTATTATAATGTTTAATTGTTATAATTAGCTGGCAGGAATATAACAGTTCATTATAATAAGTAGATATGGGAATAATATTATTTTAGTCCATTTATCGATTTATCTAAGGTGTTAACGTTTAGCTTGTAATTAAAATTCTGTAAGGTAAAAATATAATGTAATATAAAACCGCGTTAATATTCTATGACGTAAAATTCAGTCAAATATATTTTGTCGTTCCGGTTGCAAAAGTCAGTTAAAATATAATCTTAAATAAATCTTCTTTAATAATTTTTATGTGTAATGGTAATAAGTGCCTCCAGTCACATTGTTTCATGTAAAGTGTAGCAAAGAAGCAAACGGGCCATCTGAAAGTAAGCAATTGCCGCGTGGCTATTGATACCTGTAATATTGGGGGCATTTCGATACGTCGCTTACCCTTTTAAGATCTCTCCTTTGGAATATCAAACCCAAATAGCTACAATATACTATTCTATATATTTATATTGTAGCTATTTAGGAATACATTACAAAGGTACAGTATGTGACTCCCATGAATCCTACTATCCCCGTAATCCCCGTTATTTAAGAAGGTATGAAATTTGACAACTTAAATATTTAATTCATCATCATCATCTCAGCCATAGGACGTCCACTGGACATATTATGCATCTCCCATTGATTTCCACAAGGACCTGTTGGAAGCGGCCCGCATCCAGCCCTTGCCTGCGATCTTAGTCAGGTCGTCTGTCCACCTGGTCGGTGGCCGTCCTATGCTGCGCTTGCCAGTCCGTGGTCTCCATTCGAGAACTTTTCGGCCCCAACGGCCATCAGTTCGTCGAGCTTTGTGCCCTGCCCACTGCCACTTCAACTTGCTTATTCACTGGGCTATATCGGTGACTTACTTGCGTTCTTCTACGGATCTCCTCATTTCTGATTCGATCACGTAGAGAAACCCCGAGCATAGCCCTCTCCATAGCTCGTTGTGCTACTCTGAGCCTACTCAGAAGGCCCATATAATATTTAATTGGTAAAAATATCAATCAGAAATTTGTTTTTGGTTAATTTTACCAAGCATTTGTATAATGTATTTTAAACCAAGAAACGAAATGACTCGTACTGTTTTATTACTTGATTCATAAAAATCCTACGTTGATACATATCGATTTTCGACGCGCCACTATCGACTGTGTTTGTCTCATCTCTATTTTAGACGGTAATTGTCCCGTTAATGACCCGTAACTTATAAACGGGTTAACAGAGCAAGAAATCCACATGTTACAAATATTTTTTTTACATTATAACACCAACGTTGTGATTAATGTTACATTTTTACTTTGTCGGCAAATATTTGAATAATAAGTGATGGGAATAAAGACTGTTAAGAGTTTGAAACACGGTAGTAATTCACAAAACTTTTTATAATAATACTCTTGAAATTTTACGCATTTTGAGACAATAATATTTTCACAATGGTTGCGTTTTAAATAAAAATATATTACAAAAATCAAAGCATGAATAAATGAAATACATTATACTGTTTCTACAGATATAACGTGCCACTTGCGCGTAGTCGATATCACGATCGATTATTGTTTCGGCTTCTTCCGGAAGCCTTCATCAGGATTTTGAGTGCGGTGCGTTCGTCGTAACGTCCCGTCTCGCACATTAGACAATACGTATAAAACAATAAAATAGTTTTTTTTATGATAGAGAAGTTCTCAGCGCTAGGCGACGTAGATATGTGGCTTGAAGTCTTGTTTTCTTACTGTTGATGTTACTTATACTCGGTAGGAAATGCTGTTAAGGAAAACGATATTCCTATAATACAAGGCTATAATCCGGATTGCCTTGCATTATATGCCTTGAGTATAACTGGACTTTGCAATGTCTCCTAAGTCATAAATAAAATTACATAGATCCTTAACAAAATGTAAATATATCCACGCTGTGAGTTTTCTAATAACAGTAAGGGATAAGTTAATTAATACAGTTTGTCGTAGGACACTCGTTGTCGTAGGACGTCTTGTTGCTAAGGATAATTTGACTAATTCGGCCACACGTTTGGGGACAATTTTGGATAGTATGAATTGTGTGCGAATTGTTTTTTCAGCATCTGAATGTTGAAGCTGTTTTAAGCGTTCTTCTTTTTGTTCTTTTTCTTGGATCCCATGCTAGGTCAGGTAGTGAGTAGAACGATATTCAGTACCTATTTGCACCGTGTGACGTCACACTAATAAACGTAGTAACGTAGTAATTGAGCAGTTTATGTCTGCGTCTTTTAAATAAATTGAATCCCACTAATATTATAAAGGCTATAGTTTGTATGTGCGTAAGTGTGTATGTTTGTTACTCTTTCACGCTCACGCGGTTGTACTGATTTCGATGAAATTTGGTATGGATATAGGTTAGACCCTGGAATAACACATAGGGTACTTTCATCTCGGAAATAGTTTAGTTCCCGCAGGATAATTAAAGTAGCGGGAAAGCCGTAATCTCTGCGGGACGTTACTAGTGTAAAATAAGCTGTAAATCTCTAGTGAAGTAAACAAATAGCGCCCTTACTGCTACTTTGTACTGTAGGCCAGTGCTCGGCGAAGCTCTTAATCATAACGGACGCTAAGGGAGGTGTGATATATTATTTTCATTTTATTAATTAAATTATTATGACAACATAATCTGACTACTTTTTACTAATTAAGCTGATATTTTGGATTAATTTTAGAGGAGCTAGGTGAGTTCAGCTAGCTGCTGTGCGCTCTCATTGCGCTAAAAATGAAAAAGTTTATCATTCGCCCTTTGTCATAAATATTTTGTTATTGAGTAAGCGTTTGACCACTATCGCACCTGATGTTAGGTAATGATCGGGTGTAGAGTAGAGATAATATGTTTATGTCATTTAATTTAGCATATTTATTTTATTTCATGTCTTCAATCATGTAAGCCAATAGAGCTTTTAATACTGGATACCTTTCTCATTGACCACCACGACCATTGGGAAGTGACCCTCATCAAATATCCTTCTGCAATCTTATCAAATTGTTTTGCGGCTTTGTTAGTGGATGTTTCATACATTATTGACTCACGGAGTCGGACTCAGGAGTCACATTTTACGCAATTTGTGTGCTGTGATTGTGTGTGTCCATGCCTACCGCGACACAGGATTCTTCAAAAGGAAAGTAAAAGCAGTCTTAAAAAAATGCTTGCAAAAAAATAGAACCGACCTCAATCTTCAAAAGTATGAAATAACTTGTTGAAGTCGGTACCATGATGGTTCAAAAGTAACTATTATCAAAACATTGTGCGCATGGTACCGAACTCGAAAAGTTATTTCACCCTCTTTAAAAAAAAATAATTATTAACATTCACACAAAGTCTTCAGGTCCCAAACTAGGCAGAGCCTGTAGGTACTATGGTAACCTGATGACTGATATATATACTTATATACATATACACACCCAGACACAAGTCAAACAGACATATATATATATATATATATATATATATAACATATGTTTATACACACAAATGTTTGACCTGTCCGGGAATCGAACCCGGGCGTAAAAACACTTGTACGCGCCTTTTAAACTCTCTAAAAGATAAGACCTATTTTGCTCGCACTTATAGACGAACCAATCATTGTTTTTCGAATAGAAGGGATGAAAAATACATTAGACGTTCCAAAATTAATATAGCCACCTGAAAAATCTTTGAGAAACTTCTTTTGGATAACGTGTTAATTACATATGTGACTATGTGAGATTTGATTGTCTATTTGGATTGCCCTTGGCCTATTTTTCTTACAAGTATGCTTTTTAATTAGATTTAAATACTCCGTGTTTCCATTTAAAAATAGAACACAACCTTATCTATGCTCAGGTGTTCAAAACGAACCCAAACGAATGTACTTTTTGAACGGTAATTAATTTCAGCCCTAACGACAATTTAATGATGTTATATTAATACCGGGCTGTATCAATTGTATTTATTTCACAGTAAAATGTGTTGCTTTTAATTGTGGCGTATAATTGAGTCATTTAGATTTTTGTTTCGTATGTTACCATCCATTTATATGGTACCTTATGATCGCATGAAGAGTCATTAATTATATCGTTAATCATTTACATCATTACGTCCTTTATATAATTTACATCATAATACTATTTCAATTTAAATTAAACCTCTGTTTATAACCATTTTTTAAATTATTTTAGTATTTAGTTGCCTCTTCTAATCTAATAGATAGATAGATAATGCTTTATTGTATCACAAACACATTTGTACATGTTATTACAGTACTTAACAATTATTGATATAGTGAGACAATAGGCGGCCTTATTTCTGAAAGCGATTTCTACCAGGCAACCGTGCCTAGCTAATAAGCCAATATGTGCAGTGCTGGTTGTGATGTCTGCAGCCCTTGCTGTAAATGCTGCTGTTGCGGAGCCTGCAGGTTGCTACTGCTGGATAACCATCCATACTTACGTGCTACACGAAGATGTGCTAGTCTCAAGCAATCGCATTCAGCTTTTTAATTTCTTTACAGATTAGCATTTTACCACTATACTGCTAGATGTTCAGTGACGATGTGGTCGAAGACTTAATCACGCTAGACCTAGAATGTTTACTGGCACTCAACCTTTATTAAAACTACCAGATCAAAAAAACGGAAATCAGTATACATTTCACTGTTTTAGATAAGATTGTTATCACACCACGCTCTCTAGACAACCTGACCAATCAAATAAAATCATATCATAGATAAAAATACTTTCTACAAAAAAGTCCGATTACAAACTATACCCTGTTCTGAAATCCTCGAACAAAACAACGAAATCTCACGAACAGTCACCAACATTTTTTGTCAGTGAAAAATATTGTTGTCCGCTGTCCGTATGTTTTTTTTTAATACTGTATAGATCTATCGTTTCACCAGTACCTCACTTGATAATTGTGATCTTTCTTGTTCTATTATTCTATGCCTTTTAAGAGTTACAATGTTACTGATTAAACTGACAAAACTTATGAACAGAAAGATACTAACCAGCGTAACAATAAATCACAATTGCACAAACGTACAGAGAATTACATGTGAGTTCAAGAAATTAAAAATAAATAAAATGGGAAATGCCAGCGTCAAAATTTTTTAGAATTCTCTACAGCCCTACCAGTATAATAAAATATTTTCTCTCATAAATGTTTTTATGTTCATCATAACATTGGATAGACAAGATATAAAGTTAAAATGAATAGTAAACAACGATTTTTTTAATTATGCAGATTACGTCTAAAACAAATAATTGAATGTTCTTTTCGTCAAATATAGTACCATGTTATGCTTTTTATTGCACTGTTATCCTCTTTGTTTACATAAAATATCTAAGATTTTAGAACAAAGTATACACAGATCACGTAGTACCTACTTTAATTTATTCTCCTAAAGATATCGTATCGTAAAGAATAAATAAAAATATCATATAAACCTTAAAAATACACCTTAAAACCTCATAAGCACAGCTTATCTTGCTCCATTGAACTGACGTAATTTCTTAATAACTCTCATATCATAGAAAATACTCACAAATACAATAGGAACCACTTCGACGAGCCCGTTATACGACTATTTTTTTGTATTTCTATAGTAAGCCCTATGTTGAAAAGTATAAGAATCAAAGTTGTTTCCTGAATTCGTCAAGAGATGGACATAGAGAAACTTTCAAATAAAATAGGTTAATAGGCTTTTTAACGCCGAAACTTAAGTTGCATTTAGTTTTTAACATGCACCTTTAAAGTTCACAGACTATGAAAATAATAGATGTGACATGTGTAAAAAGGTTCTTTGCACAAAACAGTATAACTATTACATTAAACATGTGAGTATGGCTCACATGTTTAATGTAATGTGTAAAGTGGATGTGTATGCACATCCACTGCTAGGCATAATATGCCACCCCCGTCTATCTACACGTAAATTGGTTTGAAGTTGCCGGAATCCTGCTTCTTCCTACGCTTGTGGTCAGGTCATCTGCTCATCTTGTCGGTGTAAGTCCTACCCTGTGTTTCCTGTACGAACTTTTTGATCTTTTGAATATTCTGAAAATGATGTTCATGAAAATTGTACGTTTGTATTATATGTATAATATATATATATTTTTAAGTTATGTCCTATACGCTTGCCAACCCGTCTGCCAAGTGTGGCGAGTATTGGCAAATCCTCCCTATATGGGGGAGGCATGTGTCCAGCAGTTGACATCCTATGGCTGAGATGATGATGTACTATAGGTAACATCCATTGGTATGACAGGTAGTACTTCAAATCAATTCTTACTTTCCCTAATTTATCATTTATACATAAGGTAAGCAGAATATTATATAATAATTTCTGAGATATTTTTGATTATTAATCATAATATAGAAAAATATAAGTTCGTTATTTAGCTTCTCCTGTTGTTTATTTCTTTATTTATAAGATGAAAAAATATAATATTAATAATAATTGTGCTCTCTTTGTTAGTATCAGTAGTAATAAATAATAAAATTGATATTGTATCTTGATTAAATTATTATATTATTCTGTGTAAGTATAATGTGATTTGTAAATTATTAAAAATTAAATAAACGCATTGCTTTTTAAGAACTCGCCTTTTATTAGGCATCATTGGATAATTATAGAAACGAATCTGTCTAACCAATCATCTTTGCCACCAAACATAAGGAAGTGGTCACAACAGCGCATTACGGGTTCACGTTATCGAAACAGAAGCCCGTAGCTTTCACCTAAACGGAGCCTAATGTCAAATTATATTGATTGTTGAGAAGTTGCGTCATGAATAAGTTACATTTTGTGAGACTTTTGACAATAAAAAGTTATTTCATGTGGCATCAAATACCAAATTTAAAATATTCAAATACCAAACTTTGTCACTGAAATGTAGGTATATTTTTAATTGACTTTTAAAAGAAGGTTGTAAATTGAGTTAGTGTTTTTATATAATCTCATACTTAAATATATATATAAAAAAAAAAAAAAACAGCACTTGCATGACAGTCTTTATAGACAATATATATCGACAATACATTTAAAAAGTTACATTATGATACAGTTCGTCTATGACAACTGTATTGAAATGTTACTTTTTAACTATTAAGATACAACTTCAGCATCACCAACGAGGTTGCAATGCAGTTTTTCAACATAATATATATATTATATATACTCTGCGGACGCGGCACAACGGCACAACACGCATGCGCGACCTGCAAATAGAGGCGCAAAACGTATATAAATAAATGCAAACTAAGCTGTAATTTTACGTAAATATCATCTTATCTATTTTATGAGATTGGATAAAGTAGTTTAGGAAACTGCACACAATTTGGTCTTACAACACTCGTGTAATGCTTTAAAAAAATTCACATACGGCTCGTTTTTTTTAACTTACGCTCATGTTTTAAGAACTCTTATTATGATACAGTTTCATAATTTACTATATTTACATTGTTAAGTATAATATAAAAATATAAATTAAACGCTTTTATAATGCCGTACTGAACATAACTTATTATTACGAATGGCGAGCGTTTTCTTATTGTAAATATGAATATAAAAAAATACAAAATCATCATGCAATTACTGGGTGTACACCGTGGTTTCCCCCGCATGGACTACGTTTTTCCTGCTACCTCTGTTATCCCGGGAACTGACACTTTCCGTAATAGCCAATGTCCTTCTCCAAGGTCCCACTCATCTCTTACCAATATTGGTCTAAATTAGTTCAGTGGTTTACATGTGTTTGTGTACACTTTACATACAGAGAGTAACTCTACTTTCATATTTATAATATTATAAGGGCAATTGAGTAAAAACATGTATAATTGGAAAATCACCCTAAAATCAGCATCAATATGAAAATATTCAACAAAAGCTTAAAATACAACAAAAAAATAAACTGAAAAAGACACACTCAGACTGGAACTTGAGGCGCAAAATTTCAAGAGGCGAGTTAAGCGAGTGCACGGAGCAAGTGCAAAAAGTGCGCGAACACACGAGACAAGTCGCGAGCCTCACGAGTCAAAACTTGCACGAGTAGTTGTGTAAAGTTACTTAGTCCTCGACGCGACCCGTGTGAGGGCTTGGCTACAAAATAGCCGGTTTTAACTCCTACGTCGTACAACATAAGCGGGTACGACATACTATGCGATCGTCTGCTTTATTGCATCAAAAATCTAAGCAAAGACAACAAAAATGTACAAAACTTTACAGCTTGTAAACATGCTTTCAGCTAATTAACTGTATTGTGCAATCGTCAACCAAAACTATACATGAATTGGTTTTCTTCTGAGCTCTGTGTTTTATAGTTGAGGGGGTAAGTGTTATTGTAAAACAAAAATACATTACCAGTTTCATGTACCTACATATTCCATTACATTATTTTATTGAAAAAAATATAAATTATCCCAACAGGAAAAAAAAATGTCTAAGTTCATCCTGTATGCCAGATATATCCAATGATTCCCCTTAGATTCGACTGATATATTTGGAAGCGGTTTTGTTGTGGCTCTCACGGAAGCAGCTCCCTCAGTTGTATTTGTACGACTGGAATGGTGTAGACAGGTCTTTTTATCCTCGTGTCATGTTGTGGTCATGATAGGATCTGTGTGCGTTTGGCTGTGTATAGAATCTTGACATTGGGTTCAAAATTTTGACAGCATTCGTATTGTCATTCTTCTCACGTGTTTAACTTAACATGACTACTAACATGATGATGAAGGGTAGTATCAAGCTATATTAAGAATTCATCGCAGATTATCCACGTTCGGCAAGCTCCGCGACGTCTTCTCGTCCAAAATTCCACCGTGCCTGAAAAAAAAAGGTCTGCGAATAGTGTGTGTTAATAGTGATGACATTTATGGAAATGGAACGTGGTCTCTTATAATGAGTCTTTTAAGCATGCTCAAAGTCCCACAGCATAGCGCTCTACATAGCCTATGGAGAGCCCTATGCTCGGAGTTTCTCTACGTGATCGAATCAGAAATACGGAGATTCGTAAAAGAACGAATTTTACGGACATAACTAATAATAAATAAATTTAAAGAAGTGGCAGTAGGCAGGGAACATATGGGGCACGCAAGCTGATGGCGTATAGGGTCGAAAGGTTCTCGAATGGAGACCACGGACTGGCAAGCGCACGTAAAATATTACGCAAAATTTACGCAGGGTAAAATATATACGGTGTTTAATCGTCCATCGCAGACATTATGTTTTAAAACAAGACAAACAAGGCTGCTAGTTAAAAATCTACTTTTTAACAGTTTTACAGAACTCAATATAAATTCTTTAATACCAAGTTTTTATGATGCTTAACATTACCTATATTTACGTAGCCTTTTTATCTACACTATAATATGAAAAAGAGGAAAGATTTGTATTGTTGTGTTTTTGTATGTTTTTAACGCATAAACGCAAAAACTACTATACCGGTTTGAAAAAATGTTTCACCATTAGATTATAGCCTATAAATATACTGGTAATGCAGCATGCATTACCTGTATATTTATAGGCTATAATTATCACTTTAAAATATGTAAAGGGTATCTACTAAAACTTCAATAATAGAACTCAATGTGAAAAAATGGTCAACAAATTCCTTACATCGCATACGCTGCGAAAACAACTGATGATAGAACAAAAAAATGTTTTACAATACTAAAGAACATTTCAATATCTACAAAAACTTTGAGATTTAGTTTGTCCAACTATAGTAGTTAGATCAGTTAGATTAGATCACATTACTTTGCTATTAGTTACTTTTAACTATCATGGTGCCGACTTCAACAACTCAATTCGTATTTTTGAGTGTTGAAGTCATCTTACATCTTACCCATATTTTTAATAAAATTCTTTTTATAAAAAATTAGAAAAATATGTGAAGAAGGTATATCTTTTATTTTCACATTTTTAAAAATTATACGAAGCGGACATTTCATTCAAATATCATAATATCAGCATTGCAATTCAGCGTGGCAATGCTGCTAGCATTCTGGGCACGCTGCCGGCCGGTAGCGGGTTAGAACATTCGAGTTATCTATAGGCTACCAATAGCTAGTGGATTGCTCAAATGTTATTTTAGTAGCTGCAGTATTGTAATTAGTTATTAGTGTTTTATTATAATAAAGGCATTTGCAATATCATAATAATCATATCAAATAGAAATATAAACGCCGTCGTGGCGCGCGACGCCTTGCAACTTGCAAGTTGTACATACGTGGTCGGCTTCCTACTTTTAATTTGGATTTTTTTTAAATTGTCTTGATTGAGTGCACTAAGCATAGAAAGTCTTCATAGTGTGTATACGCTCATATTTTTTTAAATATTTATTACATACATAACCGTGCGAGGGCTGTGAGTCTACTATAAAATCAAAACCTTATTATCACTAGACAAGAAGATTTACACGTATTCGAAGTCGATAAAGCCAACCACAATATATACGACATACGACAAATATATCAGTATCGCAAAGGCAATAGGGATCCACACCACACCAATGATATCCGATGTTACAAAGTAATACAGATATACCCTCATCGCATAGCGTTCGGCAACAAGTTTAGTGCGGTAATATAGAATGCATGCGTGGACTTAGAGTATTTGGAACATTTTTAAATGGTCCATATAATTTTTCGATTCGCATGCGTGCTGGTCGACACAGAGCCAGTAAGTATTCTAGTTCTAGCGAGATAATATCTTAAACCATATCGTCACTGACCATCAAGTGAGATAGTGGTCAAACTCTAGATCTGAATAGCATTAAAAAAGTTAGTAGCTTTTTTAATAATATACTAGCTGCGCCTCGCGGCTTCAATTACGTAGTCTACGGTTTTCCCGTTACCTAAATTAACCCACGATAAAAGTAGCCCATTATGATATTCAAAACTACAATCTAACTCTGAGCTAAATTTTATCCAGTAACGTTCAGCCATTCTGGCATAAAAGAGTAGCAAACATTCGTACATTCACAAACTTTTGTAATTATTTATAATATTAGCTAATAATAATTAATTTGTATTATTTATATTATTATTACCTGAGGTCCGTGGTTTCACCCGCGTGGTGACAAAAAAGATTGTTATGACGATGATGATGATCAAATAGATAAAAATATCTATTTGCTATTATAATGCTACCATCTCAGCGGTAATTTATACACTGCTGGATATAAGCCATGTCATTATTTTAGGAGGATATGCCAAAACTCACCAAGCTTTGGTTAGCGATCGCAATATATGGATTATATCCGCAGAAGGTACTCTTGCCCACCTTCTGGTACGTGATCCCTTAGCTAGCTCTTACGCCACCAGCGGGTAGAGATGGAGGGGTACAATTCTAAGCCGGTACCCCACGGCCTGAGCTACCTCCATACCAAAATTAATCAAAATTGACCCATCAGTTTGAGCGTGAAAGCGTAACAAACAAAGTCACATTCTCATTTAAAATATGTAATAGCAAGGATCACATTCCGTCGGATATATCTAGTAGTATTTTGTATTTTTTTCGTTTTTTTTGCATGAGTTTGTGTTTCTCGATACGTACAATCTTGGAGTTGAAGATTATATATCATCTATGTTATCATCGTATTCATTGGCAATGGCCATCCTTTGTAAATACGTTTCAGTCCGCAGAAATAAAAAATAAAAATCAAGAAAGCAAAGTCGCTCAAGTGGTTTTTTAGTTACATTCCAATAACTAAAAAGTGTTACGTCTATCTGTACGACCTCCTTATTGAGGGCGAAGAAATCGGTGATCATCCCGTGAGTAGCAAAGGTCGAAAAGGGTCAAAAAATAAATGATACCAAATAATGGTATAGGTATTTACCATATACCATGTCAACGCTGGATATAAGAGAGGTTTTAGTATGTTTTATGGCCTTTTTTGGTTTATTATTAGCGTAAGTTAGTGCTTACACTTGTACGGAATCAGTCTAAGAAGCACTTATGTGCAAGTAAGACTAGATGGTCTAAGATAAAAAAGTATAAATATTTAGTATAAATTATATTTCATATGGCTTTATTAAAATTGAATTATTCTTATGTTGAAACCGGACTACACCACCTGCCTGTTCAGATTAATTAAAATTTATTACGACAGGTGATTTTCTACCTAAATATAGACACCCATCATATCAGAAATATTTATAGAATCTTCTGTTACTATGCTGTTATATATTTGGCAAAAATAAGTTATTATTAGATTTTTTCCAGAATTAAATCTGGAAAAAATCTACTATCCTCCATGGAGCCCATTAGTTTGTGGGCATAGCGTAGGGTTTACGGTTTCTCACTACATTTTTTTTTGGAGGCAAACTGGAAATCATACTTTCTGGCATTAATAATATCTACTGAAAATCATATTGACTTTATTAATTTTTCGTAAGATTTTTTAAAGCGTAGCATTACTAGGTAGGTATGTATGTAAATTTAAATAAATTTAAAATAGCACAAATCTCGTACTGTCCCAAGCATATTTTTTCTCATACTCAGGCCCCGGCACTGGGATTCTTTGTATCGCGGGAGGCACGGACACAAACAATTACAGCACACAAATATCCAAGACTCGGGACAAACACCTACAGAGCGCATAAATACTTGCCCCTGCCGGCAATCGAACACAGGATCCCGGAGACGCAGAAGTCATATTACTGACCACTGAGCCATGGCGACAGTCGCATAATATAAATATATTGCTTTTGTAGAATAGAATAGAAAGAAATAGAATAGAAAATAATTTATTACTGACATAAACAACACTACATACAATACACAGATTTATATACATTCAAAAAACTAAATAATACTACTAATACTAATCTCTACTAATAAGCTTTTGTAACTTAATACAAGCTGCAGCTAACTGCATTATGTTTGTTTTAGATCTAGGTAAATAAATATCTTATACCATTGTCTACTTTTAGATTCAGCGTGACCACATCATCCCTAACCTACCTATTGAGATAGTAGTCCTATTGGACTACTATTAATAAATAATATAATATGATCAAAACTAATGCAAAAAATAACGTATAAAAATATCGAAAAGATTTGAACAATGATAGTGTTAAATTTTTGGTTTGAGATTCCGGATCCTGTCCAATGCACAACATGGTGGTACAATATTTGTATGAGCTTGATTGAGCCTTTATGTTAGATAATCTGACATAATATATGCGGGCACCAGCCAACATCTAAGATCGAGATGCAGGGATCGGCAACCTGCGGTGCCCCAATTTCACATACATAAATCAAATATGTTCGTATAAGAACCCTTATAATAGTGCACTTGTTTAATGATGTAATGAATACGTATATCTTTCAATAACCCTCCTACTTACCTGCACTGTCCCTGTCTCTACGTATAGTCCGATAGAAGTTTAAATATGCATAAAAATATATGTTTGACTATACTAGTGAAACAAAAATATTTAATGGTTCTTTAACTACAAAATAATAAGCTGATCTGCAGTTTTAGGCTCTTTTTGGCTCAAACAGCTGATGTTTTATCATCAACATTGCCTTTCACTTCAAACAATTCTTTATTTTATTCAGCATTATCATACAAGTCAGAATTGTATGCTGTCTAAACTCATATAAAAAAAGACATTCGTTATATGCAATAACTTGGTGTCAGCTCTAAAAATTCACGAAAAGAATACATACAAAGTTCAAAAGAGTTTACTGCATCCCAGTAAACGTCTCTGCGAAGGTCTTTATTCAAAAGCACTCAAACCAGTCCATTCTTCAGTCTCCAGACTCCTCGAAACGCCAATTTAGTCCGCGCATAAACGTTTTCGGTTTACGACCAAATATGGGCCATAGGCTCGTAAAACTCAAAACTTTCATCTCAATTTCAAAACCTCAGCGTCTAAATACACCAACGGAACTTACCTTCGTCCTCCTGCCCTTTACGACGAGATAACACAACCAGTTAAATGTCAGAAATCATGATAATATCAGCCTTATGTACTTACTCATTATGGTTGGTGTAGACCGCAGAACATCGGATTGAAAATTGTAACCGGTTTACGAGAGCGAGCTGTCCTACTACCGAACTACGCAAAGCTTCGTATCACCACAGAATAAGCAGCAGTTATTAGTAATATGTATTGTATATTTGTATCGCTTTTTACTTTTTGTAAGTACCTACTTATGCAGTTTTTTACTAATTCCTTTGATGGTAAATGATGGTGTGGTGTAAGGTAATTTTAAGAAGGTAAATTTAACTAAACGTAGAAACTTATCGGCACTTACTCATCTGTCTACGGCTTTAAGTCGTTTAGGTTGATAATGGGACTCCAAAAAGTATTTTGTTTCCAGTAGCGGATAGATCAAGCATAACAGGACATGGAAACTATGGTTGATGAGAAATTTTCAGTCATACATTAATTAGGACTTCTTCGTCTTTAGGTACATAACGTTTGTAATTATATCACAGCCGCTTAGGTTTTTATGAACATTGAAAATACTTACAGCCCAGGAATGGGTTTTCTATCCCGAATTCTTAAAACACCTTCTTCCACGTCATGAAATTCAATTCAGATTCGATTTATATTGACGAACACTGACGGAAGGCTAACTATACTTTAAATTATATAATTAAACATACTTTATAATTTACATATTAATTATTTTACGTAAAAGATAGTTATGAGATCTTATTTTAGTTATTATTATATATTATAATCATGTGTTAAGGATCTGCGTAGACCCTTGACACATGATTATATGAAATATATGTCGATAAGCGTGTGCGTAGCAACGCAGTTAAAAACAAACGAATCTCACGCTATCTAGGTTTGAACTGCGTTAACAACAGCATCATTGTCATCATCTCAGTTAAAGGATGGTAATAGTTAATGATATTTTGACGTATAGATAATGTTGTACTACTATGCCATGCCTTGCCATGCGATTGATCTCTAAAACGGCCGATCTGGAAACTATCTTTGTTAGATCGCCGTCTACCTTGTCTATAGACGTCTTACGTTGCCTGTCCGTGGTTTCCACTCGATAAAGTTTCGATCCCAACTGTTCATCAAATCAACAGATCTTCAATTTAACGTGACATACACCTTGCCTACTGCGATATCAACTTACAAGTACTATCCCCGGCTGTGCACTTCTGAGCTTATCGACGAAATAGTAATTATAATGAAGAATAGGTACAAATATTGCAAGGGATCTCTTCATTTCTGATTCCATCTCATGAAGAAAACATAGCTCTCTCTATAGATCGTAATGCACCTTGAACTTGAGTTTTAATAGCTTCCCAGTATCCCATCACAGAAAATATCTTTATTGATGAGCTGTTATAGTGTCAATCAATTTGTGATGAGTCGAAAGGTGTCGTATTTCATCGATGTATTTCATGCAGATGCAGATTGTACCAAACTGGAAATAGAGTAACGTTAGTAAAGTCATAAAGAAATCGCCTAGTAAAGATGCAAGTTGCAATGGAAGGTGGCATGGTACCTGATGACCACAGTGAGACCACATCAGTAGCGGCGTAGGACGTCCACCGATAGAGGTGGAAAGATGACCTGATGAAGAACGGTGGATACAGACTGCTTATAACCTTCTATATCCCAGGAAAGAGGGCTACGTAGTGTATTTACTATTATTACCATCGAGATTTCACACAAAATATATTTTGTTGGGCTATTTTCTTTTCAATCCTTTACTGAGCAAACAGTTGGAACAAAACATAAAACCAACAAACTGCAGCGAGCGTCGTCGTCCGTAAGCTCAGAAGTGCACAACCGGGAATAGAACCGAAACCTCGGTCACGACTCTTATCCAATAAACCATCGCCGCTGCCCTCTCGGCCACTGCCGTGTGCTAATAAAAACCGGTTAAAATCGCTTTTACACTTTACGATATTTTGTCTTTTTTATACTTTAGAGTTCCGAGTGTTCAGAGAGTTCCGGGGGTTGAACCAGTGGCCTTTTGAAAAGACGACAGCGTTATAGATAGCTCATAATTATATGAAATTACTTTTTTATATTTTGGCAGTTATGCTATCAATAAATCAATCAAGTTATATATTTACTGAATACATGTCTTAGTGTTGTATTATAATATGTATTATAATATTATTATATATTGACAGTGGCGCAGTTGGTAGCACTCTGCCTTCTGAGCTGCTCGTCCCGGGCTCGATTCCCGGACAGGTCACACATTTGTGCGTATGAACGTCATGTCTGTTTGATCTGTGTCTGGGTGTGTATATGTATATAAGTATATATATCAGTCATCAGATTACCATAGCACAGGCTCTGCCTAGTTTGGGACCTGAAGACCTTGTGTGAAAGTTAATAAATAAAATAAAATAAATAAATAAATATAAACGGAAGTGCAAACATAAAACAAGGACTTTGATGTCTGATAAACACATGAGGAATGTATGTTTTTCTTGATAATCTGAGACACACCTGCGTGCCCTTTTTTTTATCATATATTATGTTCTTTGATATCCGTACAATCCGTACATGAAGAAATCCAATATCCGATTTGCCGTCCTAAAAACTTATCACCGCTACAACGCGACGAGTTGTCGCATCGCAGAATGTAAAAGCACCCACTCGATTACTACCGAGCTACGCAAAACGTGTTTCTAATTCGTTCCAAGTCACAATTTATGCGCGTTGCTTTTTGTTTCTGGTTCGATACAAGTGACGAATAAATCTCAGAGCGATTGCAATCAAATTGTATTTTAAGTGGTACAGTAAAATAAAGCGAAAAGCAACTTAAGTTCATTTTTATGTCAATTTTTAAGTCTTTCCAATACTCACATGATAGCCAGGTGAAAAGAAGTGAGAAGGTGGAATAACGCTATGCCGACACTGTTAACGAGCTTAACAAGAACAATTGTATAAACATAGTGTGCGTTTTATTGACAGTTTTTGAGTTGATGATGGAGCTATGCAGAAAGATAGGCTGCCATTATGCTATGAATTTGATAGCGATGTTACCTACACTTAACCAACCACGAACCAGAGGTCGTCAGTTCAACAGCCGACGCTCCCACCGCTGGTCCATCATCGCTACTTATTGATTGGAAGCGGACTGCTTTGAGTCTATTTCTGGGATATTGGTCGGGTCGCTTGTCAGGTGGGTAACCCTACGTCGCGCTTGGCAGTCCATGGTAGCGCTCGAAAACCTTTCGACCCATCGGCCATCAGTTCTAAGATATAATGTGCCCCGCCCACTTCCATTTCAACTTGCTGACCTTCTACGCTATTTCTGTGACTTCCGTTCTTGTGATTCGATAGAGTAGAGAAACCCCGAGAAATTTATTATCCATACTTAATAACAATTACAACTAATATTTGCTAAATTATATTATGAGCTCCGATTTCAACATCTCTATTAGTACACACTGGTACATTCTGTGTGAAATCAACGACTTTACATCTTTCGAGCCCTAAAATAGACCTTAAAGACCGTTTTAGAACTCATAATCAGCCGTATAAAGCCAGTTATGGTCAATAAATTAGTTAATTAAGTGGTTCCCGTTAAATCTTTATTATTCAGTGATCAGTGTCGACGGGTAATCGGGTGATTCAGACATCTACTAAACGTGAATAGGTTCGATAACCTTATGCAGGTCAGTGCAAAAAAAAAGGAAAGTTCATGGAAATAACGCTTACATTCCCGTGGATTAAATGGTGGCCTTCCAGGCCACAGCTTCATTTGGTGACATGTGAGGTAACAATTACATTTTTAGATAGTGGATACTTTCTAGTCTTCCAGGTCGTTTCCTGGCAAGCTACCACGTTCAAGATTAAAAACGGTCACCAAACACTCAGTGAATAAATAAATAATTACAATCTTGAGTTTGAACAAACGTCTCTCCTGATGTTAACTGACGACGCAGGCCTAAGAGGTTTTTTTTTATTCGGAATAGGCAAGCATTTGGCCACTCTCTCACCCGATGTTAAGTTATGATTTGGTCTACGATGGAGCACGCACGGTTACTATTTACTCATGACTTGAAGACTCCAGTGTCGTACCTATCGGGAAACATAGTGTGGTCTTATTATTATACATAGGGGCTCCTATAACCTGACTCCTATGCTATATTGATTCCACATTAGACCACACTGACCATCACGTGAGATAGTGGTCAAACGCTGGATTAATAAGTTAGCCTACTGTAGTTTAGATTGCTGATTTATGTCTAAAGGCTGTTAATTTTATTTCACGAATGAATTTACAGTGTATTTCATAAGAATGACCTTTTATGTCTACTAAGTCTAATTGAGTAGTTGTCCACTTCTAAAATAAAGTATGTGCTTTGTAAATTATTTTGGTTTCAGACGCTTAATTTGTCTGCTTTATGTCAGTTAGCACTAAAGTGATTTTATTTTAAACTAACTGACTTGCTATGTCCTGTGGTTTCACTACCTTAATTTCCCCACGGGAACCATACATTGTAAAATAAAATGTACTTAAATATCCTTTACAAAGGTCTCATCTTTCTTTATATGTACTATATACCAAAATTCATTAAAAATTGGTTTAATTTGTTTGGCGATAAAACGTCAGACTGTCGGAGTTACGTCACATTTAAAATATTAATTAAGTTTTTGTTGTTTCCCAGAGGAACAATCAACTTTTTCGGCATAAAATGTATATTTTTTATGGACTATAAGGTACCTACATTCTGGATCTATCTAACCGTTAACGCGTGAAAAGGTAAACTCACTGACACACGAACTATCTTCAAATTTTTAAGCGATGATAACTCAGCGGTGGGAGCGTCGCCTTTCGAACTGACAGACGCTGGTTCGATCCTCACTAACGGTTTGAGCTCCCGGTAAATATAATGGTAGGGTAATTTCTTGTATCCGTCTGGCTAGCTACCACACTCAAGTTTGATAATGTGGCACCAAACACAATGTGTGCTTAGGCAGCAGTCCTTGAGTGCCTGTAAGCATTATAGGTATAGCGTGATAGCATCTTAGACCAATCGTCAATGACCATCAAGTCAGATAGCTTTCAAACGCTACATGTAGACTGTATGAAAAAACTATAACATATATAAAATAAGAGTGGTATTTATCTGTATTTTGATATGTACCTCAAGTGTAAGCGATATTTAAGCTCATTGATAAAACCATTACGATGAGTGAACATCTTACTAATTTTCTGCCTGATATGTCATGTGATTAAGTTAAGTGACGCTTGCGTTCTCATAACGAAGCTTTTGAATTAGTATTACTTAGAAGATACTTACTATCTTAAACATTTTTTACTGAATATTTTTGCAATTTTCTGCATTTTTCGACCAAGTTGCACTGTCTAAAAGTTAGGAGCTACTACGAAATTAATATAATATTGTATGTCTTTCACTCGATCAAGTGCCCATAATAATATATGTTTCACTATGTATGGTAAATTTATGCTTAGGTAAATAACTTATCTTAAAACCCAGAAATTATCCACCCATTAGCGCTGCTTATCACCCATCAGCGGTCAGGCCAGTCAAACCGGTAGCTGACTCAGAGCTCGTGTCGGGCTTTCACCATTTGACGTAGGATACTGGTCGAAACCTGTTTGGGTAATATGACGATAAAAGTTTGTTTATGATTTGGTAAGATTTGACCCTTGACATGCGTCAGATATTATGTACGTAGATACTGTTTAATATGCGTTTAACTCAACTAGTTGTCATTCGCCCACGTCTTGGTCGAGACATTTAGATAGTGGCATTATTAGGACCTATTTTTTGGCCTAGGGTAAAATTACCCTCACATGTAAAATGGTGGCGCGGAAGACATGGGCATACAAAATCAAATCTCAAATACTTAAGATATTAATGTGATGAGCATGACTTTTTTTTTTTTCGAGAACAGCCGTGTTTATCTTGCTAAATAGTTTCAGCTCATCACACGCATGTTTACTTCATCCGGGAATTGAACCTAGGACCTAGTTGATCAGAAGTAATGTCACCATCAAGTTGCAGTGTATGCAGTGTGTTGTAGTTGTAGCAGTCTCAAAACACACAACCACTTGCACCTATTACACCGACGACAGCTCCGACGCCATTGGACACTTCTCCCGGCGAATAACCCAAACCACCGGGAAACAAATAAGGGACCACAACCTGAAAATAGCCATCTAAAGTAGAGAAAGCCGAGTGATCGGGGAGCTGTTAAAAATAATAACGCTAATAAGGTAATAATAATAGTGAGAATATAATTAAAATGAAAAAAATACAAAACAAGAGGACTCACTTAGATTGTAGATTAAATAGTCTTCTAGTGTACGCTTGTCTTTATGTTCAATTAATATGTTAAAATAGTATTTTTTAATTGAATTTAATCAAAAAAAGGTACGGACTATTGATTTCGTAGTGTGTGTATAGTTTAACCATTAAAAAAAATGTAATGTCACCGACCATGGAGCCTAGACAACCGTCAAAATTTAAGTTAGGTTAGATTTTTATGTACCTATTTAAATTTCATTTTATGCCAACATTCTCGTTCTTTTGGTACGGTGCTTACCAAATATATGAGTAGCAGCAACGACACAGCATCGACTCGGGGAATTAACTGATTTAGTTACATTTGTGCAAATGTGCACTGGAATTACACAATTTATTCCACCATCTCCATTCTCATTCTCCAAACGTACCGCGGCTATGCGCCACTGCTACAAGATAGATATAGGTACCACCATTACGCATGAAGCGTTTTTGCTTCCACTTTTATAATGCGTACTGCCAGGGAGTGGAACTCACTGTTTGAGTCTGTGTTTCCCGAAAAGTACAACCCCGGAGTCTTCAAGTTGCGAGTGAATAGGTTCCTTCTAAGTTTGCGAGCGACACCTTTGACCGCGTCGTCACTTAAAATCTGGTGAGACAGCAAGTAAGCTTCAAAAAGTAAAAACACAGTAGCGATTTTTTCAGTAGAGCAATAGTTATAAACTCATTATGATGAATGATTATGACTATTGCCATAGCACAGTGTCGGGGGTAGAGCGTAGATGTATGGTTCCATGTGTCTCGCAACACAAGAAATCATATGGCGGGGGTGTGAGTGTGAAGAAAAAATTGAATCTTATAGCTATCAATATAAACGCTAATATCCACAGCCGTGGTTCTTGGATTCCATCTATTGCCTGACCGTCTAACGTAGATTGAGGCCGCCATACTTGTCTGTCCCAGCTTTGGTTCCTGGGGTCCTGGGGTCGAATCTCAGCAGGAGCACACATTTATGGGTAGAGCGTAGATGTATGGTTCCATGTGTCTCGCAACACAAGAAATCATATGGCGGGGGTGTGAGTGTGAAGAAAAAAATGAATCTTATAGCTATCAATATAAACGCTAATATCCACAGCCGTGGTTCTTGGACTCTTTCTATTGCCTGACCGTCTAACTTAGATTGAGGCCGCCATACTTGTCTGTCCCAGCTTTGAGTGCAAATATATGTATATGATATTTGTAATAATTCAGGTTGTTTAATGAAACTAATTTAAGTTGTGTGATATTGGATAACTACTTACACACGTACGATAAAGTCCAAACTTGTATAACACTATGAATTTCTAAAACACAGGAATTACTCACGTGATAATTCAGAGGGTTACTGACTATAATTTGGACCACATTCGGTGGTCTTTTTCAAGAAGAATACGGCGAAGCCGCCGCGGTCGCGTCGCGGTGCGCCTTGTAGGTACTGGTTGTGGTTGAAAGAATAGTCGGAACCCTCAGACTTAACACGTAATTCCCGTGTGTTATACATACATTCATAATGTAGTAAAACCACGTCAGTTTTGATACCAAAATTGTATAACACTGATGAAGGACAATTCTTAAATAAGGTTTTCTATTCAATTGCCGGTTTTACGTAAAATAAGTGATTAAGTACATTTGTGCTCATTAAACCAAATAACACTTTTCTAGAACATAGCAAAGTGTTATCAGTGTTGTCAGTGCTTTTAAACTTTAAATAACTGCTGGGCATAGGCTTCTCCGATTGCAGCCACTTTGCATGATCCTCAGCTTCTTACACCCATAGTTGCTACCAGCTAGTTGTCACCAGTTTGACACTTATTGGATAAAAATGTGTGGCATCTTTTAAAGTACAAGTCAACAACCAGTGTGATACGTAATTCGACTACATAATCACTGACATGCTTTATCAAGATTGGTCGACCCAAGCTAAACATGAAACTATCGCACGTAAGCAAATTTGAAGCATTGTACCTAACTAAAATGTATAAATAATTGTGAATGACTAATATTTGTTTCATCAGCTAAATTCATTATCACTTCTATCTACGTGACTTCGACTAAAAATTAATAATGACTAACACGAATTATAGCATTCGAAATTGCCTCCAAGATGACTCATATACCATTTCCTTTCAATCGTATAGAAATCTCAGCTTTTTTTGTACGTTTTACTGAGCCAATGTAAATCAAGGGCCAGTAGAGCGGCAAGGTGACTCATACGCGATAGAGATGCGTTAAACCGTTCATGTTAGACGAAGAGGTAGGCTTCCTTGGAAACGCTTCTTTTTATTGTAAAGTAAAACCGTTTTACAAATATGACAGAATCATACAGTACTACAGACCTGAGAATCATCATCATCATCATCATCTCACCATAGGACGTCCAGTGCTGGACATAAACCTCTGTCATTTATTATGCAAAGACCAGGAACCAAGGAAATTGCGCATAATTATATTGAGGTGGTGGAGGGAGGGGAGTTTGCCTATACTGTCCACGCTTAGCTGGCGGATTACAAAGAGTACAAGCATCTTGATCAAGACCGTAGAGAGAAGTTGCATGCGGGACGCTTCTAACCAGTCTTTGTGAAGATGAATGGGAGAGGCTGATATCCAGCAGTGGATAAACTATGAATAGATTGATGATAACTATCATGAAAAATACAAGGTTTTTGAGGTTGTTCAGCGCAATGTTCAATACCTCAGAAAATTGGCTTGATTAAAAGGCTTCTTGTTAACATTCATCCGCATAATTTTTTCAACGTTTTTGTAAAAAGGAACTCACAAAATTATGTTCAAATCTTGTTTAAATTTAAATAAAACCATGTGAGAAGCATCCAGCTTTCGAATAAAAAAGAACAACAAAATTGATTAACCTAGAAAAACGTCTTCATTTCAACATTTTCTTGCAAATAAAAAAAAATATTTAACTAATTTGATGATATTTTATGGGAGAAATCTTGATCGAATTTAAATAAACCATATTATTATGAGAAGCACCAGCTTTCGAAAAAAAGAAGAATAAATATTGGTTGATCTAGTAAAACGTTCGACTTCTTCATCTCCTTGCGTGAAAAGAAATATTAAGCACATTTTGACGATATTCGTGGGCTAACTTCCTTCCTTTTTTGGAGGTAGGTGAAGTAGATTAAATTGACTACTTTGAGTCAACTTATAACTCATCAAAACAAGAGTCATTTCTGTTAGCAGTGAAGACAATTCCAGTTCTTTAGATCCACGACCAGCGATAGTTATAGGTGTTACGTTACCACATGACTCATTTCTGTTGTTACCTAGTTTTTATTACACTCGTGTTTTGTGCCGTATTGTTATTAGTTTATCATGTAAGGTTAATAGCTGATTGAGTGGGTGTTTGTAGACAATCCTCACAATAGTTAATTGTAGACTAGAACTAGTGTTGTATAATTTATATTTATTGTTATTTTATATTATTGTATAATCGATTAAGTGATTACCGATTATTGTATCTTCATACCGAATTGTCAATTTGCGTGTAGCAACACCATGAACGATGGTGTTATAGTCTGTGAAGAAGGAACGGCATAATATATTTGGAACCGTCGAACTGAGTGGTTGTTTTATTAATCCGTAAATATCGGCCGAATCTTCGATACTTTCTGGGATATGGAATTGATCTTTCATCTCAGAAGCGGGATATATCAAGTACGCCCACGATTTTGAAGAAATAGTACCAATAAAGTGAAAATATGGGCACGTGGTTGCGTCATGTGTTTTATTAATCGTGGAGAAAGAAGAAAATTTTTGAAATTTCCTTCAACTAGTGGTGAAGATGTCGAAAGAAGGAGTCATAATCAAAAATAAAACTCTGCGTCGGAGGCGTAGCGAGCAAAGACGCCGTCACGGTCATCGGGGCAGAAGAAATTTTAGCAGTTTGTACGAGTAAAGTCGTCGAAAGCAGCGGAAACCAGTGAGTTCACCGGAGTCTCGAAGACGGAGTGACAGCCGTTCTTGTGAAAAGTACACAGGTCGTCATCGCAAGATGGAGCTGCAGCAAGGAGATGGAGTCGCAGCAGAGAGATGGAGTTGCAGCAGGGAGATGGAGTCGCAGCAGGGAGATGGAGTCGCAGCAGGGAGATGGAGTCGCAGCAGGGAGATGGAGTCGCAGCAGGGAGATGGAGTCGCAGCAGGGAGATGGAGCCGCAGCAGGGAGATGGAGCCGCAGCAGGGAGATGGAGTCGCAGCAGGGAGATGGAGTCGCAGCAGGGAGGCAGGGCGAACGCGGCAGGCGAGGTAGCAGTACGGGGTTGAAGTTAGTGGCGAGAGTGAAACACGTGATCACGTGAGTATTTCTAACGTTCTTAACAGTGACACGCAGGCATTTTTTTTTGTTGATATCGGTAAAAGCTATAACTGGTAACCGACAGCAAGAGAGACAGCGAGAGAGAGAATACATTTCCTTTGCTAGGTAACGTTTTTAAATTAATGTGCGAGGCTTTACAACTGGGGAGATGATCAAGTTACTCATTATAAGTAACGAAGATCGCAGATGTCGCGAAGTTTATGGCTCTGCCAACCATGTCGTTTTGTGGTCTAAGTGGAAACTTAAGTTAGAGGAATCATTCCCGAGTAGACAACTATTGTGAGCTAGTAGCTCACTGAGATACTGTCAAAACGTGTAAGATTCAATGAATCGATCAATAAAATGAATAAAAATAGATGCCGTAAGTATATAAACCAATAATACTAGTGATACCAAATATTTATTTAATTACTATATTCACACTCCTTTGGATGTCCATTACAGTTCCATTGTTATTGTATTTACAACTTATAGGTATTGAACTATTGACTATTGAAGGTCGCGTAGACTTAGGTAGTCAGTGTACATTGATCCGGTACAGTGAAGCTATTATAGGGCGACGTGACAATTTCTCCTAAGGAAATGTTTGCATAGTCAGTTACTTCCAATATCAGTTACTCAGGTGCAATACGTATATAGGCTGCTCTTAGGAAGCCAGATGATATCCGCCATTATGCCAGATAATATCTGCTACTTATTGCCGGGTGAGTACGAAACAGAAAATGGCGATTTTGTGCTATTAGTAGATAATTTTAGTACTACCTAATCCTATTTCAGTAACTTATAATACAGTAAATTTATTATATTTTGGCAATTATAAGACAAATATTGCCCTTTATTATGGCAATCAGATACATGAAAGAGAAGTTGGATGTTCTTTGGATATCTCAAGGGACTTAGGGTTAACTTATGTGGTTCAAATGCAAATTGAATTGAACGACGCACAGCCAGTAGATATCAGGCGCATCGGTTTCGTTTTCGGAGCATGAGCTAGCCCTGTGTTGCTAGTCAAGAAAAATATCGAAGAAAGTATTTTATGAGTCGCCTATCGTGCATTTATAATAAAACACTAACCGTTGCCTGTAATCGATGACCAGCTCGACAGGTTAGCCTGTAATTCGTTAGTTTAGATATTTAGACGAATGCATCTTCCGCGTCCAATGAATGAAATTTAAGGTTACTAAAGGTGACCTTGCTCTCTCGTTACTCTATCGTTATCTGTATGGATGACGTATTGATTCCGGCGTGACCGTTTAAAGAGAAAATATTATGGTTAGTGGAGGTATCGTGACTCCTTATGGATGCAGATCTTCCTTTAAATAATAAGAAATGTAATTTATTACGTATTGATCTAGATCTCCCCATGATTTCATGTTAGTAGCGACGGTACTTGCCCGGATACACACAAAACGTCAGCCATAAGACATTTTCCAATTCCGCGAAACACATACGATGTGAGACGATTCGTTTGTTTAACAAGCCATTGACGATTTTCTTAGTCAGGTGGCATTTGTTTTGAACAGGGTAATACATTTTTGTTTGAAATTATTGATGTGCGTACTAAATACATAAATATACGAGCCGTAAGAATTTTTGAAGGCAACAACTACGATTAAAGTATTCAGGGAACATTTAGTTTTAATATGCCTTCTCGACTTATTACGTTTCGCGATTCAAGTTTTCATATTCATATTATATTCATTTATTTCATAAACACGGGTTACAGTGGGGACTAATAAAATATTTGAGTAGGTACTGCCATGATTCGCCTTATTGGTCTATGAAAATTGTCCTAGTAAATAAGATTCATTCAGTCATATTACGATTATAAATTATCAAATAAAATAAAAACATACATTAATACACAAAAATCAATTGCTCTCAAAATGAAATCTCACAGATTTAGTAATAAAATTGAGTAATGTTACGCGTACCTAGAGATAATAAAGGTTACTTTTATTTTAAAAAAAAATGTATATCGCGATACGCTTTTTCAGCAAGAAAGCCAATAAGTGCAGTTCTAAAACGTTCATTTTCCTTTAAAGACCTAATTGGTAGCGGAATTTTATTATAGATGGTAGGTGCCATTCAGTTATCACCTATTCTATTTAGAAGACTTTTGCATTCGTATGTTGTAACTGAATTGCCTTGACGTCTGCTTCTAGAAGGTTTAATTTTAAAGTAATGATGGTTAGTTTTATAAAATTTGCAACCTCACTTATGTGCAATGCAATGCAAATGGATGGCAAGGTGAGAATTTTGTACTTACGAAAGTAAGGTTCGCATGGATCATCTGACTTTAAACCAAACATAGCCCTATAATACATTATTCTGGGCTACGAAAATACTGTGTTTGTTAGTAGTGTTTCCCCAGATCACTATCCCATATCGTAGAACAGATGCAATAGATCAATGATATGCTGCCAAGAGTGAATGGACAGGACGAAAGGTTTAAACTTTTTAACTATATCCGATGCTTTTATTACCAAATGTCATGGTGGGAATGTTAATTTGTGGTTAAGTGTGGCTGTAAGTTAGTAAGTGCATCTGAAAACATGTTATCAGATATGATTGCTGACACTACAGAGTGGATGACTTTATGCGATTAAGGTCAAATGCAAAGGAGAGGATAGACAAACAACACGAATATTCCAGGAGACAATCTGATAAGCATAGGCAGGTTTAGACAGAATATAAAGTAGGATACCGAGTTAGGACTGAACGAACCGTGATCGAAACAGACCACATAGGTATATCCAAAAAAACTTATACCTAAATTTCAAGGCCCTTATCGGGTCCTAAAAATTTTACCTGATGATAGATTTCTTGTTGAGGACACCCCTTTAACGAGAAAAAGGAATAAAAGGTATGAACACCTTATTGAGCCGGATAAAATACACCACTGGTTGAACTTTAATGATTACGTTAGCGACAGCATCGAAAGTGACCTAGATGAAGGAACCGATGTAGATAGTAAGTAGATGTTTATGTCTGTTGAAGTAAATAGGTTGTCGGGTGATTATTATGTGCTTTATGATTTTAGTAGGATGTTGTGTGTGTCACTGTTAGGAATATTGTCCGCATTCCAAGACCTAATGAGCAATCAGTGCAGATAGCGAATGGCATCAAGAAATTGGTGTCGCACAGATGATTGCAAGATAACGAATGAGATAGATGATGCGAGTGCGGTTTGTCATGAGCGGTCAGTGCAGATAGCGAATGGCACTAATGGTGTCGCACAGATGACCGTAGATTGTGACAAACTGTGCAAGAAGATTTCAAGATAGGGAATAAAATTCCTGACGCAAGCGCGGCTTGTCATGAGCGGTCAGTGCAGATAGCGAATGGCACTAATGGTGTCGCACAGATGACCGTAGATTGTGACAAGCTGTGCAAGAAGATTTCAAGATAGCGAATAAAATTCCTGATGCGAGCGCGGTTTGTCATGAGCGGTCAGTGCAGATAGCGAATGGCACTAATGGTGTCGCACAGATGACCGTAGATTGTGACAAACTGTGCAAGATATTCATTAAGATTGCGATCAGATCCGAAATTAGATTCTCATCCTAAGACCGATTGTGAGTGGTACCTACTACACTATGAATTGAAATTAGATTTTGATTTGAAAAACAAATCCACTTGAGATTAGATTTGATTTGTTACTAGGTTAATTGAATTAAGATTTATAAAACAAGATTATGAATTGAGATAAGATTTGATTTGTAACTAGGTGAATTGAAATTAGGCTTTGATTTGACGAAAAAAAAGATTCCGAATTGAGATTAGATTTGATTTGTAACTAGGTGAATTGAAATTAGATTTTGATATGAAAAAAATATTCTGAATTGAAATTAGATTTCGATTTGAAAAATTATTCCGAATTGAGATTTGATTTGAGTTGTAACTAGGTGAGTGAAATTAGATTTGATATGAACAAAAAGATTCTGAATTAAGAGTAGATATGATATGTAACTAGATTGTGAACTGTGCCTAGATTCTCATGATATGAAACCATATTGTATTATGTATTGTATATATAATATTAGATTTTGAGACACTGTGAAAAAATTGTAATAATTGACTATGAGATATTGCTTCATGTTTATATAATATTTATACTGAATCATTATTTAAATTTAGCTTATGCAAAGTTAATAGTATTTCTTGAGTGAGAGGACTCACTCAGAAACAGGATGGCCGAGCTGTAAGGTTAATAGCTGATTGAGTGGGTGTTTGTAGACAATCCTCACAATAGTTAATTGTAGACTAGAACTAGTGTTGTATAATTTATATTTATTGTTATTTTATATTATTGTATAATCGATTAAGTGATTACCGATTATTGTATCTTCATACCGAATTGTCAATTTGCGTGTAGCAACACCATGAACGATGGTGTTATAGTCTGTGAAGAAGGAACGGCATAATATATTTGGAACCGTCGAACTGAGTGGTTGTTTTATTAATCCGTAAATATCGGCCGAATCTTCGATACTTTCTGGGATATGGAATTGATCTTTCAATCATTATGCATGTACTGTTGCTTACTGGTATTGGACGTTGGACTTTAAACTTTATTGTTATTATACAAACTAAGTAGGTACCTAATTAATTGTAGCTTATATATAAAAATACATAAGTTTAGGTTACCTTAGGTTTAAATATGTATGTGAGGGAGGAATCCCTCCCCGAGGTGGGCCCGTCGTAAGGCGGGCAGCGGCGTCGACGGGGGCTGCGGATAGTGCGCAAGCGGAACCGTGCCCCCCGTCACTTGCCGACGACGGAGGAACACCCCGGGGTTTTAGTGGGTACACTCGCCACTCTGGCGGGGACTCCCACATAACCACCGTGCCTCCCCCGGCCGGTGGTATCCATAAAGGATTTCCCCGGGTTAAAAAAAAAAAAAAAAAAAAAAAAGGTTTAAATATGTATAAAATATAATAACAAAAAAGATGTCATGGAAGGTTATATTATATTTCGTTGTAGGTACGTCGTAACGTTAACATTAAAATTAACGTGTTAGCATTTTGAGTCTAATTTCTCTTGTTGTTCTCTAATTATACCTAATCACAAGAGAAATAAATTATATCGTAAATATTCCAGTAACATTTTATTTCTAACACTAGTGACAATAAAAAAGTAGTTAAATACTCAAACTAACTAAAACTCTTTACAACGCTAATATTAGATGAGAATAATTCAATTGTGGATAGTTTTAGACGACACCGAATAACATGGCATTATATAACGACTTATTTTACCTAAAACTACCCGCATGTTACTAATAAGACCTTATATTAGTATTTCCATGTAATAACCGTAATACTTATTGAAATTATAATGTTACCGTATAAAACTACCTTTTTACACAATTTTAGCTAGTTTGATTGAACAACAGAATCACGACCAATTACAGTATAAAAAGTACTTGAATAAATCCATATTGACGCGCTAAAGTAACAAAAATAACGACTCTGTCGAGGAACAATTTGTGTCAAAGCTACCCTTTACCATATTCAATATTATTAAACATCAAATAAACCCCAAGTATACACAATAGACCCAACGGAGCGTTAATATATTCAATCTCAAGTTTATTCCACGTCAAAACTCCGAATCATTTTTTGAGAGTCACTCATTTGAAAACGTTTGTAAATACTACCCTATTTTTTGCCGCTTTTCTCTATTTTGTCATGTTTTATGCTGACTTAGAAATGCTAGTTGGTTCACTTTTACACCTTTGCTTTAAGGTTGAGTTCTGTGTGAAGTTATTGTACAAGTATCGTGGGATCAAAACGTTTTGAACGACCAGTCAGAGTGATTTTATTTTGTTTCTGCGATCAAGATTATTAACCTTTAGTTTAGTTATACGTGAAAATATTTAATAATGTAAACGACATCCGTTTCAAACTAGTTAATTGATAATGAAAGAGAAATATGTTTTGTCAGCCATAAAGAGTATTGTTAGTATTTTTTGCAATAAACAGAGTTGAATTATTGATTTAAGAGATTTTTATTGTGTATCGCATTAACATCATGCTAGGCAGAACTTCAGTTCAAATATTTGAGGGAAAACATTCGGCTGCTAGTGGGACTTTAACCCACGACTACAGAATACCGTCCTGTCGCTTTGTCCAACTAAGCTATAGTAGCCCATACCACTAGGGCCGAATTACTTCCTTCCTTATTAACATCTTGCGGGGATGTCGCGAGGGTAGTCGTGGGTTCAAGTCCCACTAGCAGCCGAATTTTTTCCTTCAAATATTTGAACTGAATTATTGATTTTATATTAGCACACTCAGCCTACTTATCCATTACTGGAACATGGCCCGTCGTCCCGCAGAAAAAGATCATCATATTCATCTCAGCCATAAGACGTCAACTGTTGTCCATGATCCTCGAGCTTCTCAACGACAACTCGAAAATTGCCCGCATTCAGCTTCTTTCTGTGACCTATTTCATGTCCACCTTATCGGTAGACAGACTGAAAGGAGATAAATTACTGAATCTATTAAACATTTACTGGATGTGTGTTGGCGGATAGTCTAATGTTAAGCCAGATGTCAACAATATCCTAAAGTCCAAGAGTTTGAGACGTGATCTAACGACTGTTGTCATAAGACAATAAATAAGGCAGCCATGCCGCTAAATTTAAATTATCCTAGCACCTATTTAACTTTCAACTGCAGTGAACGTTGCTCAATATGGTTGATAAGAGAAGTTCGGATAGGCAATCTCACACGAACGCTTCATAGGCAGGTACAATAAAAAAAAAAACTTTACTGAATGTAATTTTAGTGAATAGTTTAAAAGTTTTAATTTAAGCATACAATAGAAGGAAACTAATGCAAAAACTGCGAACGTAACAATTATTCACGTATGTCTCTGAAATGCCGTGTTCGTGGTCACATAACACTTCACATAACAATGAAGTTAAAATTAAAATAATATAAATAATTCCTAATTATTTTCTTAGTATTATAAAAAGTTTTGATACTGTATTCGATTGAAGGGATCTTTTTAATATTTGTCCTAAAGTGTTATTTATTTTGGTATAAATAAGTTCTGGATATCACATATTTTGTACAATCATTTTATAAAAATAAAATAGACTACAATATAAACATATAATCAACAATATACTATATAAAAATTTGTATTTATGATATTTATTGTTAAATTAAAATGTAGAAGGTATGTAACCTTCTACATTTTAATTTAACAATCCGTCACCAGTTGGTAAAGTTCCCAGAATACTAGCGGCATTGCCAGATTGAATTGCATTAGACTTATTTTTTGTGCAAGATAATGACCAGCATTTAGGTCACAAGTTGCTTCGACTAGACGCTCTCATAATTTTTTTATTACACGGTGCGCGCTCGGCACCCACGGCCCCAACTTTTCGAACCCAAAAAGCTCAAATATCTATCTACAGTCGAATGTACTATATTTGCGCCTCCTAAGGTTTTCCGCTAATTCAGCCAGAAAACAAACCTTATCTACGGTCCCAGGAAGATGTGTCGGCGCAAGGGTATCAACGCAAGTAACACATCCCATACCAAAGGCCTTCCCAGCTTCCAAGGAATAAGAGTCATTTCGTCAGGTCTCTTATCTTAGCATCGTCACGTAGGAGCCATTTGGCTCCAGCTCCTAGCCGCACAGTTGGCGGTGGTAAAAGCTCGACGGATAAAATCAGTAAGGCTGGCGTGTCGGGGTATTCTCCCGACATTTTTGGAGCAAGATAGACCGTGATGGTCGAGCCGGCCGACAGCAACCCTACACTGGCAGCGATGAGGCGCACAACAGGATGCACTAAGCGAAGAGATGCTGCAATATGAAAAGACGATGAGTCAATTAAAGTACCAGTATTTGAAGATGCCGAGAGCCTGAAGCCACAAATCTGATTCACATTCTGATTCGACTAAAAGACGGGCGCGACCTGACGAGCTTAAACACGTTTGAAGAAATGGATTCCGTGTTTGCCTGCAAATCGGCCCATCCCATAGTCTCTGTGACGTCACAGTGTGTGGGAAATCAGTATTTGGGCATCTAGTATTGCACAATTTATCAAATAAACTGTCTTACATTTTATATATATATAATTAAAACAGCACGTTATTTACAGTATGCATTCAGATAATCAGCGGGCTAGCTGATAACTGACTGATCCTAACTTAAAATTGAAATCTATAAATTTAATATTATTATATACCCTTATCAACATATACGTGCATAATATCTTATTTTCACATAATCACTCCGCAGGTTGAGTGTGTATACCATTTAATGATTATAATAATATTCTCATTAAAATTAATGTTAACAATAAAACGTTAGCTAAATAAAGACTTGTATCTTAAAAAAATAATTTCTTAGCAATAGACAGAGAGCTGAATAATATGGGGGGGTTAAGTTATGAAATTACCGATTTGTAATGAAAAAATAAAACTAGTTCTTTCTTAGGTGTAACATATTTACTTAATCAAAATATTTACCCTCATTCCATTCTAACACCACCACACTCAACCTCCAAATTTGAAGTTCTAACGTGTCTTTTCACTGTGTCAATCGGCACCCATGCCATTTACCACATAGGTTATTTTTGTTCTATCCATGTTTAAATTAAACATTTATTGTCCAGTTAATACCGCTTCCAACTGTCACTGTTTCATCACAATAATAAAAAACCTTCAGTGACCTTTCTAAAATTAGAAAAGACAAATTACCTACAAAACATGTTCCTTAATAAAAACCCGGCATACCTCATTTGCCCTCTCATTCGCCACCCAACCATAAAATAAGGACATACCTACACATCTTATGACGAAAATGAGTCCGCACCCTCTGATATTGCACCGAGACCGTCGTTAAAGAACTCTTAAATTAAAAACTGCATTATGTCGCATCTCTTTAATTTATTTTATTAGTCTTTGGCCAACCCCTTGCTCGTAAATAACAATACGTTTTGCATAAGAAACGGTGGCAGTCACACATTTTGCTACTGAATAAATTAACCTTGCTTTTGACTTTTTTTTCAGTATGCGTTGCTACTTTTGTGTTGGATTTTGTAATAAATTTCCGTGAATGTCTTCATCTCGGCGCGGCTGTGGAAGCCGCATAAGACAGTCGATCAGAAGATTAGTCGTTACTATATATTTAGATGTACCATACGTTTATGCATACATGTGTGCTGAGGTGTATTTTTCCCTTATAAATCTCTATAACTATCCCATAAAACGATATAGGGTGTAGACATTATTGTACATCCTATCCTACAAATATTATAAATGCGAAAGGTTGTGTGTATGTGTGTATGTTTGTTACTTCTTCACGTTCAAACGGCTACACTGATTTGAAAGTTGGTATGAAGATAGTTTAAACCCTGTATTAACACATAGGCTACTTTTATCTAGGCTACTGGTCGGTTGGCGCAGTTGGTAGCACTCTGCCTTCTGAGCCGCTGGTCCCGGGTTCGATTCCCGGACAGGTCAAACATTTGTGTGTATGAAAATGTCTGTTTGACCTGTGTCTGGGTGTGTATATGTATATAAGTATATATATAAGTATGTATGTAAGTATATATCAGTCATTAGGTTACCGTAGTACAGGTTCTGCCTAGTTTGGGACTTGAAGACTTTGTGTGAATGTTGTCCCATATTATTATAAATTATAAATCCCAGAAAAAGTATAGTTCCCGTGGGATAATTGAAGTAGCGGGAAAACCGTAATCCACGCGGGTGAAACCGTGGGGCGCTACTAGTTGATTATATGTGGGAATTAATGTATTTAATAACAATGTTGGAAGGCATTTCGAGCTCTAGGGTTGGTTCTAAGACACTTCGGACATTTTGGCACCATACCTGCTGTTAAATAAATCTCTATATAATGCATTTGTAACAACAAAGAAAGCAACAAAACCGTATGGTGTCGTCGTGAAATCAGATTAAAATCTCAAACAAATTATGTAGAAAAAATACAAAAAGTGTTTCAGAGGTGGCTCTATCAAAAGCAACATAGATAGGTACATTGTTACTTATCCATTGTATGCCCGAGTGGATTCGTCCTTGAAAACTTACTGTACAGCACTCTGGAGGTCAGACGCATGGTTTTGTTAATGGAGTACCTTCTTGATATTTTGATCGGTCGTAAACCAATTCCTTAATTATTGGAGCGAACACCTTAAGCGGTTCAAGATAAACATTCGAGCTAGACGTCACAATTTGTTTGGTGGCTCATGGGACACATCTCAGGTGGAGTACCAAGCCCCGCTGAGCTGTGCGCTAAGATTGCTCAATGCTATAACTTACCAACACCCAGTCTTGGATTTGTTCCACTGCATACCCCTCTAGTTTCGCAGGGCAAAGGAGTTTGTGACAATACCTCAAAACCTCATGATATAAAATGATAAATAATGTTGTTAGTATAACCTTAGTAAATAAAACGTGTTTTTGTTCTAATGTTTTATCTATTTTTAGGTTAAAGTTGTTAGCTTATTACAATTTTTTATCCTTGTTTTATCCTTTTAACTCTTTAGTTAGTGAATTGGGAAACTGTAATGCTTACATAAAAGTATGTAAATAACTACACAATTAGGAATATATCAAATTAAAAAAACTAAATCGCTATAGTAAAAGCTAAAATTGGATACGAATCCGTTATAATTTAATTTTGCGACACGTATATTTTGTGCGTGTTTACTCAAAACTTTAAAAAGTTTTTTCACATCATGTAAAATAATGGTCAAAACTTTTAAAACGGTAATTTTTGGTTGAGACAAATAATATAATCGTGTTTTACATTTTGTTACAATTTTTTTGCATCTATAAAGTAGCTCAAAATAGAATAAAAACGATGTAAAGTAATTTTTTATATGTATCTATTTTTTAATGTTTCAGGAAATCTGATGAGAAGTATACACATACTGACTTTAGACGCAATTTCCTAGGAATCAGTCTGAAGAGATTTATTTTAAGTAAAAATATTTTTCCTAACCAGTACCTACATATTTGTACAAAAAAAATAGATAACACATGAATATGGTCTTCAATTATTGTGTATGCAGAAGTGGAGGAAATTTTGGAAGTATTTTACTCTCTCTCTCTATTACCTCTTAGGTAACAACATACTTAAGCGTTAAAAAAGTTTAAAAAAATCTTGTCATGAAAGAAAAATACAGAGCCAATTACGTTAAGTTTTATGGGACTGAAAGGAAGAACTAAAACTTTATCTTTTTCGAATAAAAACATATTTTTCATACCGGTTCACAATTGACTAAGATTAGAGATAACAAAAAAATCAAACAAATTGAAAACCATCTTTGTTTTGAAAGTCGTTTAAAAATGTTTTAAACCATACATATCTCTTTTTAAAACAAGCAGATGACGGCCAGTCTCAAAGCTAGTTACACAAAAGTGAACCCGCTGCTTTAAAACGAAACCAATTACACTAATTGCCGAGTTTATAATAGGAACGAGTCCTGGACAATGTGGGCACTTAGACACCTGCCATATCTTGTCAGATAGTCTGCTTCAATGCTGGATGCTAATAAATAATGATTTACACAATCAGTCTTTCAATTCTTGAAGTATCTCTCATTAGACTTAATATATCTTATAGATGTATTATTTAATACTAGTACATTATATACACATAATTATAAGACATATAACGCGGTCAGAATCTCTTAGCGGTATCATCATTATGATAGCCTAGCATACCTAGCAGTAATAGGAACACGCATGAACCTTTCCTATTTTAATGACGACGGTAGGTATGTACGGCCTAAATCCAGCAGTGGCGTCTCACAGCTGGCACGATAGCTCATCCTCCCCACCCCCCCCTAATTTCTTGCGCCCCAATTCTAAAGTTTTCCCTTAGAACGGATCGCAACAAATTACTCGAAATTATTCTACAATCTACAAACTTAACGAAATCCGACGCATCATTGCAGCTAGCTTGCACTATTCTTACTATGACGAAACTATGTATATCTACGTATCAACAGTATTGCTTACTTAGGTATTCTAATTCGACTACTGCGCGTATCTATCAATATTATAAAAACATTTGTCAGGCATCGGTGGTTCAGTGGTAGAATGCTCGCCTGCCACGCGGGCGGCCCGGGTTCGATTCCCGGCCGATGCATCTTAAATGCTTTTTGTCGATTAGTATAATATTCTATTCATAGCAAACGTTCTTCTGCAATTAATTGGCGAATATAATTATAGGCTTATGATAGATTTCAATTGTTATGTCCTTCATGTGTACATGATAACATTACGGTTTTAAATTTTTTTTCTTGAATTCTTGGCTAAATATGACCAATGTTAATGTTATGGTACGATCGTAAAAAATAAAGTTGGCAACACTGAGCTGCACATCAAACCGTTCGATTGATAGGGCTTAAATTTGACACAGGCATCCGGTATGAGCCACGGATTTTGGAATATTCATCGCAGCTGTGGTGCAAGAGAGGATCAACTTATATAAAAAGAAGTTGTCGTATGTCCTACGATTTTTAACCTATATCTGAACTTCGATAACTCATGTCATGTAAACCGCAGATGAAACTGCGGGGTGCAGATAGTATGAAACGCAAACTTTATTAATGCAGGTACCAATTGATTAGCATTTGAGAACCATACTAGTGCCCTTTCACCAACACCAGTTTTAGCGAACACTGCACCGTGGAAATTTAAAAAGGTTATTTTTAACATACGCGCTGTAGGTACAACTATCAGCTATTTCATTTAATCTTATTTTAATCGAATTAATTTTAAAGTCAAAACAATTCCATGCAATTTTCCAATTTAATTAAAATTCATTTACTTTCCCACCAAACTATCAAGCTTGTCCGAAAGTATTATGGTTTAGTTTGGCGCGCAAATTTCGACAGCTGCTTTTAGTGTTACCATGAATAAAATTTCACTTCCAATAAATAAAAATGCTCGCGTGACTATTTGCAGATGGCAAAAGCTTATCTTTAAAAAGAAAGTAAATTGTATTTAAATAGTACAGAATAGTTTTTTATAAGGTCAGTATTAATTATCTGATGTAAAAGAGTATTTATAGCTAAATTATTGTTATAATTTTGAGGATATCTGTCGATGACACATTGAATAGGGTTGCATATTAAATAAGCAGTTCATGGCTGAGGCAACCTGTCAATTTGCTGACGTTATTAGGGTGTAGGTTTTATTGATTATTGCCTTTAACAGGGATATCACATAATGTATTTATATAACAAGTATTTCATTTTTATTACTTTTCTTGAAGTTTAGTATACAATAAACACTTCGGGACCTAAATGTGGCATGAACATTAGGCGGTCTTATTGTTAGATAAATATTTTGTGGACTACCCTAGGATGGACTTCTGTCTACCTTATCGGTGGACGTTCTATACTAAGGAACGCAAACACCCGTGAGTTTCCTCTAAGGTTTTTTAGACTGTTCATCATAATTAAGAACGTAACAGCTGGCTGTACTGTAATCATTTTCTTATTCTACATATCTGTTTTTTTCTTTGAAACTAATGTAATTTGTTTTTAGATCTAGCATTTGTTCCCAGCATCTCATTTCATGATCATCGATGGTTTGGCCTGAAATAGAATCATGCTAGACTTAGAATTTTTTTTTTACTTATTATAAGTTTGCGTTTGACAACTGTCTCACCTGATGTTAAGTGATGACGTTGTCTAGGATTTAAAATGTTAACTGGCTTTCAAGGACGGCGCTCGAAGCTCACCAAGCGTGTACTGAAAACTGGATGCCCGGCCTGAACCATGCTGTTGATATGATGGCGATGTTATCTACACTATAATCTCAAACCGGGGGGTTGGAACGAACCAGTGACCATCAAGTTAAGGGCCGACGACGCTCGCATCCCTAAGATATCATCGCTTAGACACCGTCCTCTCATCCTGAACAAGACCACATTCAACATTTTTTTCTGCGTTCATAAGGTTTTATATGAGAGCCATGGCAAGAAACACAATATGTAGATGACATTAAAAAACAAAATCCTTCAAATAGAGTTCTTAATTATTTAATTTCATTTTTGTTCTCTTTCGTTTTCTTGGTAATTAGATAATTGTATTCATATAGTTTAGGATTTATTATCTATTGTTCTAATGTAGGTACGTACTGTATTATTATTATTTTAACATCATTCATGTACTATGCCTATTCTGAGGAAGACACTGTCTGCTGCAACACAGTGTATACTAAAGCAGCAGGCAGGGTTTTCAATAAGTATTTTGTTTTAATTTTTCCGTGAATAAAGAAATTTGTATTTGTATTTGTAATGAAGTTTTCAATAAAGGTAATTCTGTATTTAGCACCGAATCAGTATAAGAATAAAATACGGATCAAACAAATCTTAGTGGACTACCATCATTATGTCACTAGTCCTAGAAAATATCTATAAATTTTGTGTAGCACTAAACGTATTTCGTTAGACGAGGTCGTGCAAGTGGCCCTTTAGTAATAGTTTATGTTTCTAATATAGGTTACTACTTTAGAGGTACTACTACCTCACGATAAAGTTACCTATAGTACACGAGCTGTATCATTACAATAGTTCATTACAATAACAGGTGCCGGTCTGGTATTGCCGCAGGCGCGTCGGACGTGCGTTCTCGCTGTGTTGCTCTTTGTGAACGGGCTGAGTTACAGGAGTGAGCGGTTGCACGTATTCAACACATCTTATTATCCGTCACGTGATCAAGGCCAATCCAGAATGTAAAAAAATGCGACGGATTCTACGTTCGTATTTTAAAAGGACAATAAAACTTTTTGCTGTGCAATTATTAAACAAAAATAAACTTAGGATAACACAATTTACACATAACCTCAACCTATATGATTAAGACATAAAAATCACGTTTTGCGTTCAAATGTTTTAGAACAACACATTTTTCTGATCTTTGTGATTGTGTGGACTAAGTAATATCACTCCATCAATGACATTCTACGTGCCAAGCGAGCCAGTGATAATCGTAATACCACATAAATATCTATGCAAGACAGGGAAACGAAAGAGAAAAACTTATAAACAGCACCGTATACCAACAATATTTTTTAAATATTGCATACACAACATCGACCTTGGTCAACAGTTACGATCGTCAGTAAAAGTATTCTCATGTAACATTTTATTTTATCTTGTGCAATATGCACATTTGTTTATTAGAATGAAAGAAACTCTGCTCATAATTATATGACTGAAATTATATCTTACGATATAATAATAGCCGTATAAGGCCAGCCCAATGTCCCAGACTACCCAAGGGTCTTGAACATAGACTGTTATCTTAAGACAAGACTGAGACCTTAACAGACCTTAACCGAATTATGGAAGCGCTCAGTTGAAAATGCTACTAACTGTCACCCATCCATGGTATGACTAAGGAATACGTTATTCAACTCAAGTCGTCGGTTAATACGCTAGTTGAACTTCTTTAATGATGAAATGAAATGATGACAAATTGTGTACATGTGAAATCGCTCGCGCTCTCATTCGCACCACAAAATCAGCTTTAACGGGGTTTAATACAGTACGTTTACAAAGTGGAACTGGTTTATTTCACTAGACTTGGCTTTGCCCCGGACTGGCTCAATTTGAGTCTGTAATTGGAGATATTACTGATATTGGAGTGAACTCTTCAGTGGCCCATTCGACCTAATGGGTGGCATGGCAAGTCACTTGTGATCGTCCGATGTAATTGGAAGAGAGAAGCTATGTGAGTAACTGCAGTTGTCCGATATTGTACAATAATGGGACACAGGTCTTGTTGAAAACTTGACCTTCATTTTTGTCATGTTAGTCATTATAATTACAAAGGTATTATTTTAGTTGCATTTGTTTTACAAACCATTTGGGGACGTGGTTACAGTGAACATTATGACATGGCATACGAAATGGCAGAATTTTCAAAAAAAAAGTGCACCAGGTCTCAAGTTATCTGTATGTAAATACGTCAGAAAAATTTATATTTTGACCGACCTCTGACTGACCTGAAACCCAGAAGATGCAACTTGCAACATTGTAAAATTCCTTAAAAAGCTTCGTTCGTAAGAAAAAGTAGACGTGTCGATTTTCGAAATTCTAATCAAATAAAATAGGCGGTGGCATCACTGCATTTGATCGTTTTAAAAAGCTGTTACGTTAATCAGTTTAAAAATATCAATAATTAGATGTGACGATATTCATCTAAGTTTAATAAAATTCCTTAATAATTTTAGATCAGAAAATGAAGTTACTAGTAGGCTCTAATATAATTTTGGTATACCAAAGCTACACACTGATACATACGAGCAGTAGACTGTCAGCTATCAATATCTTCATTGTTACAGCTTCAATACCCAACCACTAATTGGCATATACGCCGAAAACCGATACAGACCTGGCATTTACAATAGCTTATACGATAGCATAGAATTCACGGAAATTACCAACGATGAAAGAAGTTAATGAAATGGATGTGTTACTTAGTAGTAGTAGTTACGTAGTTTAACTATACAAAAATCTTCCAATGGAAATATCTAAGATTTTTTTTTTGTCAATACGTCAAGTATTTCTCGACTTTCATAAAATTAGGACTGACTTATCTGAAAGTTTATCAAACATACGAATAAAAAATACTTACGTCGATTTGGAAATGGCAGAGTTATAAGGTGACAAACTTTAGAAAAAAACAACCAAATTGATAACCTCCTCTTTTAAGTGTCTGATACATTTGCTTCAGCACTTAAGTCTACACTCTCGACTCAACTTATTAGTGTAGCACCAAACTTATAAATTGAAAGATTGTAAGATTTTTAAAGTATTCACGAATGTCAAACAGCAAGAACTACACATCAATATTAAAAATTTTTAACGTCACATTCCCTGTGTAGTCTCCAACATTTTAAAAAAAATATAATGATGCCTATGTTGCAAATGAAAACCAACAGAAATCGGCAATTTCATTTGTGCCGTGTTAGTTTTTATTCGAAGCGTCACGCTTTTATAGTATTTCGGCTGCATGATAAGTAAATAAGATCAGTATCAATGACGCAAATGAAATAATCGATACACGTCCAAATATTTTGTTGACGATACTAATATTCACTGAATTATGAAACACCCCTTGCATTGCGTGTAAAAGTTATCGTCTCTTTCTTCTAACATCGTTGGTTGGCCTAGGTATCATCTCACACAAAGCCAGACCTGTACAATGTACATGGAATAATATGTGGCATGAACTTACTGCAAATGGAAAGGACAGAAATTATTTAGGATATAGGTGATGAGGTATATAGTACATAATATGGTACGCTATAACTTGGACTAGACACTTGTCAGTTTAACTCGAGCTATTTGTGCAATTAAAGCACAGGAAGGCATTTATAAATATATTTAGTGAAGACCAAACGTAAAGCACAACTGCCGGCTTGATCGCGACTGAAGCAAAATAGGTGCATAAACCTAATTTATGAGGTCTACGCCCGTGGCGTTAGTCCCTATCTCTCTATTAAAAAAATATAATTTGCCATAACTTAATATTTCTGATATATCATATTAGTTAATAATATTCGTATATTGAAAGTGTTTTGTTTCAGAACAGAATGATTTGCACTTGTTGCATCGGAAACAAACAAAATGTAATAAAAGTATTCTATAACTGTATAATGACCTCTAACTTGAAAGAAATCGGTACATATACACAAAACAGATCTATCTGTTTTATGACATTAGGGTAAAGCTCGTCAATTACACCGATTCCAGATACAATGTGGGCATAATTATATCAAATTGCTGAATCAGTAAAGTCAAAAAGCATTAGCAAAAGCATACATTAATCATTTTAGTGAATTATTAAAAAGGTTTTAGTGAACTGGCATATTATTGTAGCATTAAAAGTAGAATCGCCGTAATACAAATTACCGCCTTGGCTCATTTTGGCCCTGTGCGTTTGACTAAGTTTTGGTCTGACGGGTATAATTGACAACAATGTGGTAGCCCAAAACTGGTACGTTATAACTTATGATCTACCGTTTCAGATTAACCTATCATTTATTATTGATATTGTAATGATAGAAGTTAAGGAAACATGTTTTTTTATAAACAATAACTAATCTTTCCTACCTCACAACCAACTTTCGAAAACTCACGTAGATCGAAGTAATATACAAGTGATATACCCATAGACAAGCCTATAATGGGCATACACGTTTCTCTGCAATTTTCACTTTTCACACATACCATAAATTCGTTGCAGATCAAATTAAAGTATACACTAACGTTATCGAATTACAGTGTGTTGCACTATGGTTTCACAATAGGGCTGTCACTTCTTCAACCCATACTGTTAAAAAAAATAGGTTTGGGTAGTTAAGGCCAACGTGGTCCGATGAGTGTTATCCTATTTTTGCTTTTTTTTATACGCTACAAATCTAGCGTTTCACATAGACCCCTATCTCACTTGATGGTCAGTGATGATGTGGTTGAGAATGTTATCACGCTAGACCTAGAATGCTTACTGGCTCCCACTGGCTGGACTGACTAGACTGCTTGCCTGAACACTCCATGTGTATGGTGACAATTTCTCAAACTTAAAGGTGGTAGCTAGCCAGACGGGAACTCGAAAGCACCCTACCACCACGCTGGGAATGTGGTGTATCTTCACCGGAAGCTCAAGCCGCTGGTGGGGATAGAACCAGCGTCCGTCAGTTTGACAGCCGACGCACCCACCGCTGAACTATCATCGCTTCAACATCGCATAAGAAAAAACTAAAAATACACTACCTAAACTAGTATATTATTATCATATTCATATTATAATGGCAAAATGTTATTTGTTGACTGTCGTTTGTCTTCTATATGTCTGTTACTCCTTCACGGTGAAACAGCTGAACGGGTTTACACGAAATCTGGAATGAAGATACCTTATTCGCCGGCATATTAATATAGACTATTTTTATCCCAGAAAATATTAACTGTTTCCATGGGATGACGGAAGACAAGAAAATCGTCATATAACATACCATTTCGGCGCAGGTAACATCGCGGGGCGCAGCTAGTTGAGTACAGTTTTCTGCTCCAAAATTATTATTTTTAGTTTAAAAGTTCAACATACCATTTAATATGTTAAAAAAAGCTTATTTCAAATAAAAAAATAATTATACATACGTTATCCTAAATAACTAAAAATTTTGCAGTGTTGTTTTTGAGTATTTCTACACAAGTAACACGATGGCAGCCCTAAGTCAATAGCCTGTTAAGGAGTCAGTATCATTGGTAAGTTATTTTGCAATCAAGTGTAATTTCTCCCGACTATGTTTTAGAGAATTCCATATACGTCGGGGTACATGCAACTTTGTTTTGTTCTTGTGTACCGTATTCATTTGATATATCAATTCTGATGAATACTGGAATTGGATTTTATTCACATTCAATCATTTTTTATTTCAGGCAATTCGGTCCATTTAGGAGAACATAAATACATAAAAAATGACAATTTAAAATAAAACATGTAATCGTCCTATACATTTCTACCTGTAAATTTATAATTCTTTCATTTTGTTAATATGGGTTGTACTATGTATTACGACACAAGTAAAGAAATGAGTTTCCGAAAGTCTTTTGTTTGGTGTTCAAAGGATTTAACGGGTTCGCAATATTCACACGAGCAGTGCAGATATAGCGACCATAATCTATACTAATATTATAAAGAGGAAAGATTTGATTGTTTGTTTGCGTTGAATAGGCTCCGAAACTACTGAACCGATTTTAAAAATTATTTCTCTGTTGGGAAGCTATATACTATCCTCGGGTGACAATATATCAAAAAATTAGGGATCCTTATAACTTTTGTTTTTTTTGTTAAATACCCGTTCGAAGCCTGGGGGACCGCTAGTAACTATAATGTATATAAAAATCTCGTGTCACAGTGGTTGTTATCATACTCCTCCGAAACGGCTTACCTGAGTTTTAGGATTTTTTTGTGTATATTTGAAGGTCTGAGAATGGGTCGTAAAGTATTTTTCACCTTCCTACCCCCATCTTCTATTTTTATTATAGAGACTATAGTAATTTTATAGAAACCAATCCTACAAATATTATAAATGCGAAAGTTTATGTGTATGTTTGTTACTTCTGGAGGAGGAGATAGCTTATACCGTGGATTGACACATAGGCTTATTTTAATCATCACCGTCAGCATCGTTTTTCATCGCCACGTGGGTAAAACCGCGGAGCGCAGCTAGTTTTAAAATATATAATAAACTGGATATACTGGATTCGTATAGTTATAAGAACCTTCAACAAAGTATTAGAAAATGCATTTATATATAATTGTTATTTATAAAAAAACTAACCAACTGAAAAAAAACAAAGGTCTCATTGGCAAATTGGGTCTAAAAGCATTTGTATACTTGTTTGTTTTTTACGCTAGTCAATATACGCTTAGTGGCTTGAAAAACAATACATAAATATTATATAACAGGCTATACCGTTTTCTTTACAAAATTTACAATTAGTAGACATATTTGGTTGCAAATATATGACAATCGTTTTCATAATGAATATGAATATCAGATACCTCTATGCTAGGCGTAAATCTGTATTACAGGCATTTGTTACCCCATAATAGTTGACTGAGTTTAAGCTATTAAATGAACAGTTAAATTAGTATTTAATAGTAAAATAGTTAATTAGCAATAAACCATAAAACTCTTAGAATAAGTTTATGGTAGCCTCGCTTGATACGATGTCAACTGTAATGGTTGTCTATCAGTACAATTAATAGTTCGTACAGTTAAATTAAATCACATAATTAAAAGTAGATGGCGCTAAGAACAATATCCCCTCAGATGTTAAAGGAAGAAATAAATTCGGACGGCTAGTGGAGTGCTAATATAGCTTAGTAGGACAAAGCGACAGGACGACATTCTATTCGTGGGTTCAAGTCTCACTAGTAGCCGATTTGTTTCCTTCAAATAAATTAAACTAAGTTACATATTGTGTAAATAATATGATACAAGATTGAACCGGTTTTTAAGTGAAATAGAGATAAAAAATATAAAGAATCCTACTTAATTAAATTAAATTAGCATACGTTAAGTTACATTAAGTAAGAGAACGAGAAACACTTTTGTTTAAATTGACAGAGATTGCATTTAAGGTGATTAAATGCATTTTAAACGCATTAAAACTGTTTTTAAGATGTATTTGAGAACTTACAACTTTTAAAATAGATTTCAGGATATAAGAATCTAGAAAATTTGAAACCAAAGTGTTCGCACAGCCATTGCTTTGAGTGAATTAATAGTAATTGTTATGAATCAAAGATGGATGGTAATCGTAAAATTTTACTATTTATAGCTGATAAACATGACACGATAAACAACTACAAGCATGAACAATGTTACTTTTCCTCCAAGCCATAGAAGAAGAGTGTGGAAGGAACGTGACCAACGCATATGAATTCAATCCACTCGTCTAAGTGCGAATTCACATTTTAAACCTTGCACTTTACAATCTCAATACCAAAATATAGCGCCATAAAATAGGAATCGAAAAGTTTGTTTGGAGCAAAGAAAAACATGTAGTTTGGGAGCTAATGTTGGTTTTATTTACAACGTTTAAGACAAAAATAAAGTTGCAATTTTATGGGCGCCTATTTCATTATATATTTGAAGTGATCACAGCACAGAATAAAAAGTTTCACCTATCAGTAAGACGGTTACCGAATTGAATCCCTTTTCTAGCCATGTATTGTGTTATTGTGACAATACAATGCTTTAAGTATGATGACTGCGATTAAACATGAGTACAACAATGCTTGGAAATCTCCACCTCTGGTGTTCTTCTTTTTATGTGGCATAAATCAGACGGGCCGCCTGATCATAGATCGATCACCGTCGCCTACGAATACATACTAGGGCCACTACGATACGTTACCAATTCTTTTTAAGGCTAGGTAAAACCTTGGTAAAACCGTGATGCAATAAGGTTGTATCAAAGTCAAAGTGTGTGTAATGTATTCACGTTGGCTAACAAGAAACAGACGCTAGTGGATTGCTCATATGTTATTGTAGAAGATGTAGTATTGTTATTAGTTATTAGTATTTTATTTTAATAATGACATGGCCCTGGCTAAAAATATGTATACAAAGAAAGTGCATAGTTCGTACATGAGCGGTAAATGTATGATCAGGCAACTGAGTGTACGGCGATGCTGGGCGATGTTCGAAAAACAAAATCACACTAATTATTATAAAAAAATATATATATATATAAATTTTTAAAATATATAAATTTTTCCTTCAAATATTTGAACTGAAATTATTATAAAGCCGTAAGTTACTTATTCATGCTGAAACGGCTGAACGAGTTTGCATGAAATTTGCAAATGAAGACAGCTTCTAACTAAGAATAACACATAGGCTACCTTTTAAAAGTTTGCATCCCGGAAAAATTATAGTGCGGATGGGATAATTGAAGTAGTAGGAAAACTGTAATCCACGCGGGTGATACCGCGGTGCGCAGGTTGTATAATAATAAATCAAAATCATAGCACAGTAGAAACGTCGCCGTCTCAAATAGTAACTTAAGAATATTAATATCTCATGTACTGCCATATACATGTACGTTTGTATATTTACGTGTTTTGTCTGGAATCAGTTAATATTCATAACGTCTACCGTGAGATTCACAAACCCGTAACTTTTCAAAATATATCGTTACTCGTAAACATTTTAAACGTACGATAGGAAGGTCTCGATACATTACGTAGAATGGGGGATACTGGATAGTCAACAACTTTAACCTTTTATTTTTTGTAATTTAAATTATATTCCTCTATGGAATGTAATGTTTTAAATACTTCGAGAATATTTTTTTAAATAAAACTGATTTTTAAATTTTACATTTATATAAAACAGATGACAATTCTACTTAAGTACATTGAATTACACACAATATAATAAAGTAATATACATGTTGTTATTTAAGTATTATTTGAGGGTGCACCTAGAACAGACCGATGTCCGCAAACAGCACCCGTTCACGAGTTGACACGCGTGCCAGCCATCGCCTTCCTCAACCGTATTTGTAGGAAAATGGCGACCCGACACACAATGCCCCAGCACCGTTTGCACATACAAATTTGACAGTTTCAAATAAAGTAAATTTAACCATTTAAATATATTCTAACACGTACTTCAATAAGCGTAAATAAACGTCATCTATTCTCTGAAATCAATGCTAATATATTAGTATCATTGTGTAGCTAAAGAATCAGTATAGCACGAATAATTTCATTAATTCCAAAAACCTATACAATTACAACTATGACATTATTATTCATGTCCAGTTCAAAACCTTAGTAAAAGTTAAAGAATATAAAGAAGTGTAAGTATGAAACACGGTGCATATTAAGCCTACTCTAACTTTGGGAAACTCACTTGAGTCCTTAAAGCACCGTGCTTAAGTTCTTCATCGATTCTGCAATGATCACAATATCGTCGGAAAACCGAAGATGAGTAATATACCAATATCAACCAGGATACCAAATCCTTACTTTTCAATCAATAATGGACCATAAATAATAAGTATGTAAGTGTAACTTTATCAGTATCAATAATTTAAAATAAGTTTATAGTCTTCAATTTTGTTGTAATAATAATAATATCTTTAATTGTTATCCACATATTATTGTGCATGTATGTATTAAGTATAAAGTAAGTACAACACGTAAGTATATGCCGTGGTGGTACCGGCCTAGAATAGTACTCACCCATTTCTTTCCGTGGGTGCCGTAAGAGTCGGCTAAGGGATCATGTACCAGAAGGTGGGCAGCAGCGCCTTCTGAGGATAGGAAATCATACTGCACTCGCCAACCCGCCTGTCAAGCGTGGCGAGTATTGGCAAATCCCCCTACATGGGGAGGCATAAGTCCAGCAGTGGACGACCTATTGCTGTTATGAATGAATGAATGAAAAGTACACTTGTATACACTTCCATCACTAGGTGATGTCTATGGTATAAGAGCTGCCTATCGTGCAGTGTCAAAATGGTAGAGCCATTTTGAACACTGCATGATAGGCAGCTCAATTATATAAGATAGTATATTATAACCGAATTTTCTCAATTGAGGGAAGTAGAAGGGGTCAGTCTAATTGATAATATAATTATAAATTTTTATTTTGAAATTTTTTACCCCTGCAAAGTCGCCGCGGCTTCGTAAGGGACCGTAGGGGGGATGTATATACTACATATATATACGTATAATAACTACATCTGCAGGACATCTACGATCATTTTATATTAGACATTTCCGATCCCGTTATACCATGATCAATGGAGTCTCTGAATGCAATCAAAGGCCATATATCGAGCGACCTCATAACTTTAAAGGGGTATAAATTTTTACATGACGGTAAAAGCGCAGTTGAAAGCATCATGTAAATTGTCATCAGACTTTTATGTAGCGACATGTTTGTGATGGGAGCAAAAGGGTTTGCATTTTCGCACTACGGGAAAAGTTAGAATAAAAATGACAGTGAAAAACTGAACTAATCCAAAGATAAAACTATCGTTTTAAGCAGTACACTTCTGTTTCCTGGAAAATATTTGGCTTAACTGTGTAGATCTTGTATGCGAGTTGTTCCCTAGCAGAAGGCCTCCCTTTAGGATTGCGCAATTATTACATAAATGTAAATTAAAATGTGTCGAATGGTTGCAATCACTCTCCTACAAGGACACGGAAGACCTACTTGCAGTTGACAAATAAAAAATAAAAGCACACACACACACACACACACACACACACACACACACACACACACACACACACACACACACACACACACACACAAAACACTAGCGTAGTAGCGTAAATGATATAATTCGTTTTATTTGCTACGCATATAACTCTTGTTTTTCTATTTATAATTTATTGCTGGAACTATATGTACATAAATTTTATATATTTATACTCTATTTTTAGTTCTGATAAAATAAATAAACTTGAAAAACTTGAATCACCTATTGACCACAAGGCTTTCAGTCGTCGTCCATTGGCTAGTATGTCAGACACTTTTCTCGCCGGTAGGAATACTAGAGTCCCAGCAAACGAATAGTTGTGGCTTAGTTATGTGCATGTTGCAAATTGAATGCGATGGTCTGATTCATTGAAAGCGATATTATTTTTCAATATAGTTATATGTACAAGGAGATTGTCATTTAGATTTGAACTCATTTTGAATCAGTTAACAGCTGTTATAAAGATATTTTTATTTCATAATAAATTCCTACTACCACACTTGTAAACAAGCTTTATCGTGGATAAGAGTGTGTCATAAGGCCATAACCCATCATTCTGGCCAATGCGGGTTGGCAGATAGGATTACGGCTAGGCCAATTTCAAGTCACCTAATGACCTCCAATATAATGACCTCCGACATTCTCCAACAACTTTAGTACAAAAAAAAATTACTGACGGCTTTACATGCCTTCCAAAGCCCGGAATCGCCCTGTTGAAAATGCCACCAGCGGTCACCCATCCATGGTATAACGTAGCAGTTCGGTGCTCAAGCCAGTTGATAGGTTAAAACCACAGCAAACTCCGTCAAGCTTGATATGTTTGCGTATTATCACTATAAATATTATATACAGTATAATAAACTAATAGACAGTCGCAGTGGTTCGGTCAGTGACATAACTTCTGGGTCTCCGAGGCATTGGGTTCGAATCTAGGCAGGGGTAAACATTTGTGCGATGAGTGTAGGTGTTTGTCCCAGTTATTTGATGTTTGTGTGCTCTGATTATGTGTCCATTCCTCCTGAGACACAAGTAACCCTAGTAGTATGTAAAACAAAATGTTTAACAAAAAATGGAACCAACTTCCACACTCAAAAGTAAGTAAAATAACTTGTTGAAGTCGGTGCCATGATAGTTCACAAAAGTAACTATCATCTAAATATTGTTATCACGGTACGGACTTCGACAAGTTATGTTACTCACTGTTGAGTGTTGAAGTCGGTTCCATTTTTTATTAAAAAAGATTTTTTTTCACCCTTTTCAGTGACCTTTGCTACTCACGGGATCAATTATCATTGTGTGTTGTCCGATGTCTTCAACCGCGACAATAATATTGTCGAGATATGCGTAGCACTTTTCAGTAATTGGAGTATAACTCAAAAACCACTTGTCCGATTTTGCTGAAATTTGAATGGGACCACCACGGAAGTATACTCTATCTAACAAAAAAAATCATCAAAATCGGTTCATAAACGACGAAGTTATCCATAATAAGAAAAAAAAACCATATATACGGTCGAATTGAGTAACCTCCTTTTTTTTAAGACGGTTAAAAAATACTATTATCTGGCTTCATAATAATTTAAGTTAAAAAAAAACCTCATTTTTGTTACAAATTAAGTTGGTGCTCCACTACCGATATGATCGATATGCAAAACGCCGTAATGGAATCGCTCAATCGAACTAATGTACGATAGTGGGGTGATTTATAACTCCTCGAATAAGAAAAATGACTATAAAATACAACGAGGCCTTTACAAATGGAGATACGATGCAGAAATAATTTGTAAAAGTAGGTTTACTTTTGACTAATTTTTGAAAATATCTCGTAATGTTGCGACTGATTTTAATTTTAAGAAAGTTCTCTCTCAGATATCTAGCCAAATGTGTGGTGCAATAAGAATTGGCAACAAAAGTTTATTATGTATAAAACCTGATTTTTTATGCATTAAATTGTGAAAAAGTGCCAATCCCTCCCCTACCCCCCTACTTGTAGACAATTGAGAAGGGTTTCGGCAAAATACTATATTATTATTATATAGCTAAATACTATATAATAATAATATACTAGCATAATACTATTTACTAAAAATAATTGTCAGTGAGTGACTTGAGTTCGTATATTGTAATGTAACAGTAGGTTGAGTAGCAACATGTTAATTTATATATTTCTTTCTATATTTGTTTAGTTTTTAGATGTTTATGTCCATTTTCACCAACCATTCTTAAATAAGTCCCTTTTTGGGAAAGGGTGTCTTTTAACAAATTTCATTAATTAATCCATCTCTAACTAACATTGATTTTCACCATATTTAGTTATCCTTTCCTATCCTACTTCGTACAATTAATGTAAATGCTAAAATGTGCGTGTATATTTGTTACTTCTTCACGCTCAAACGGCTACACCGATTTCGATGAAATTTAATACGAAGATGTATCGTATCACCTATGAGAGTTGTAGGTTCTTTCATTGCTTATCACCATGTAGTTAACTTTTCCATACAAACTATCTAGTTTGAAAAGTTAAAAGTTCTTTCAAAGCCTGTAGCACCGACGCAAAGTTGCATATTTATCGGTTTTTTACCGGATATATTTCGGGGAGTGCGCTCTGGAGCTACATAATTTAAGTCCTCCTGCCCCGTTCCATCGAAGAACGATCAGACGGACTGCAATAAAAAAGTCTGTGTTTCCACATAAATACAATCTGGGCATCTTCAAGTCACGACTGAGGTTAGACAGTGATCAAACGCCTGCCTGTTGTAAATAAGAAAAAAGGTTTTATCGCCAATATCTGACCAAAAGTCGTACAATATTAAAGGTTCGCAACAATAAACGTCAGCTCTTTACCGGATTATGAAGCAGCGTAGCTTTTTGGTTGATTCTGATTTATGCCCCTTCATCTAATGAACTATCTCTAATGTATTTCATATATATACTTCAGACAGTACTTTAACTACAACTAAAATGATATCTTTAACACTATACCTTGATATGTGATGACCCGACTTCTTCTAATTCTGACGATCGCCGTGGCGCGGTGGTCAATGTTAGTGACATGAGTTCTGTGTCTCCGGGGACCCTGGGTTTGAATCCCGACCGGAGCAAACATTTGTGCGATGAGTGTGGATGTTTGTCCCGGTTCTTGGATGTTTGTGTGCTGTGATTGTGCGAGTCCATGCCTCCCGCGACGCAGGGAATCCTAGTGCGGAGGTCTGAGTTTGTATGAAAAAAATATTAGAAAATTTCTGCTTTAGACTGGTCTTACAACCGTATTTTCTGGAGTAGTGATCGAATAAATTCCATTTAATTATTATGTTTGGAATATTTATGAGGATTGACTTAGAGCAAACATACAGATTCTTTTACAGCTTATTTAAAAAATGTTAGTTACTACAGTAACATGAAATGCAAGAAGGTCACAAACAATAATTGTCGCGCTAACTTCATTCACAGATTTTTATTCACATGCCTTTACCTGAAGTTTTACTTCTGTTTGTAATAATACGTGCCCCTAAGTATATAATAGTAATATTGATAGATTGTTTTGTATTCATCATCATCATCATCTCAGCCATAGGACGTCCACTGCTGGACAAAGGCCTCCCCCATTGATTTCCACAAGGACCGGTTGGAAGCGGCCCGCATCCAGCCCTTGCCTGCGATCTTAGTCAGGTCGTCTGTCCACCTAGTCGGTGGCCGTCCTATGCTGCGCTTGCCAGTCCGTGGTCTCCATTCGAGAACCTTTCGGCCCCAACGGCCATCGGTTCTTCGAACTATATGCCCTGCCCACTGCCACTTCAACTTGCTAATCCGCTGGGCTATGTCGGTGACTTTCGTTCTTCTACGGATCTCCTCATTTCTGATTCGATCACGTAGAGAAACCCCGAGCATAGCCCTCTCCATAGCTCGTTGTGCGACTCTGAGCCTGTTCAGAAGGCCTATAGTCAGAGACCACGTTTCAGTTCCGTAAGTCATCACTGGTAACACACATTGTTCGAAGACCCTCGTTTTCAGGCATTGCGGTATTTTGGACGAGAAGACGTCTCGGAGCTTTCCGAACGCTGCCCAACCGAGTTGGATTCGACGATTGGCCTCTTTCTCAAATTTGGACTTACCTAATTGGACTGTATGTCCTAGGTAGATGTAATGGTCAACAACTTTGAGAGTCGAGTTCCCAATTGATATGGGGGCGGGCGCAACATGGGCATTTGACATAATTTTCGTCTTGTCCATGTTCATTTTAAAGCCCACCCTTAGGGAAACTCTGTTGAGGCCTTCGAGCATCGTGCTGAGGTCTTCCATGGATTCTGCCATGACCACAATATCGTCGGCAAACCGAAGGTGAGTGATGTACTCGCCGTTGATGTTGATGCCGAATCCTTGCCATTCCAAGAGCTTGAAGGCGTCTTCCAATGCGGCAGTGAACAGTTTCGGAGAAATAACGTCTCCCTGTCTCACGCCTCGTTGCAATGGAATCGCCCTCGAAATTTGCTCTTGTACTCGGACCGACATGGTGGCGTTATTGTACAAACACTTCAGCACTTCGATATACCGATGGTCAATACGGCACCGCTGGAGAGACTCAAGCACCGCCCACGTCTCGATCGAATCAAAGGCTTTCTCATAGACCACAAACGCTAAACATAAGGGCAAGTAGTCGGTCTTCTGTATAATTTGCCGCAGCGTATGGATGTGGTCTATGGTGCTGTAGCCTTTTCGGAAACCGGCTTGTTCGGGAGGCTGGAAGTCATCAAGCCTACGTTCGAGACGATTCGCGATGACTCTTGAAAACAGCTTGTAAACATGGCTCAGAAGCGAAATGGGTCTGTAGTTCTTAAGCAATGTGTTGTCACCCTTCTTAAAGAACAACACCACTACGCTTCTGTTCCATGCTTCCGGCGTTGACCCTTCGAGGACAACGGAATTAAAGAGCTTCTGAAGGACTTTCAGTATCGGTGATCCACCCGCTTTCAGAAGCTCTGATGTGATTCCGTCGTCACCCGGTGCCTTGTTGTTTTTAAGCTGCTTCAGAGCCATCCTAATCTCGTAAAGGCTGATGTCCGGGATGTCTTCGGTATAGTGCCGGGTCAGCTTGGCTCTTGGGTCTTTGGCCAAGCTGTCAACAGGTTTAGCGACCGAAGTGTATAGCTGTCCATAGAACCTCTCGATCTCTCCAAGCACCTCTGCTTTGGTCGACGCTATACTGCCATCATCTCTCTTCAGCTTAGTCATCTGGCTTTGCCCAATAGACCTGTCTCTTGCAAACACTTTGGAGCCTTTTCTCCGTTCGATCGTATCTTTAATACGATTTGTACCAAAGGTACGGATGTCGTGTCGCAAGGATTTCCATATTCGTCTATTGAGCTGCCTATATGACGCAGCATCATCGGATGATTGCAGTTGCAACGAGCGTCGTTCAGCCATGAGGTCAAGGGTATGGCTGGAGAGTTTTTGAGGTCCATTTGTACGGCGGGGTTTAAAGAACTTAGACCCCACTTCATGGACAGTTTCTACAAACCTGTTGTTGGTCTCGTCCACCGACGCAAAGTTCTCAAGGCAAGCAAAGCGATTGGATAACTCAAGTTGAAAGCTCTCGGGGTTTTGGATATGGACATTTTGAGGTCGGAGCGTGGATTTCATCAAACGGGACCTCTCAAGTTTAACATTAATATTCAATGTGCCTCTTACCATGCGGTGATCACTACCGGTTTTGACCATGTTGATCACAGAGACATCATTGAATATTTGTTTCTTGGTGGTCATGATGAAATCGATCTCATTTCTTGTGGAACCGTTGGGGCTCAACCAGGTCCATTTCCTTTGAGGCGGCTTCTGAAAGAAAGAGTTCATCATAAAGAGTCCCTCTTTCTCCATGAAGTCGGCCAGCCTCTGTCCCCTAGGGTTCCGTTGTCCATAACCAAATTGCCCCACTCTCAACTCTCCATCACTTCTTTTGCCCAACTTTGCGTTAAAGTCCCCCATAACAACAGTATAATGGGTCTTGGAGGTATGCATGGCCCTACTAATGTCCTCATACATAGCCTCTACCTCCTCATCGGTTCCGAGTTTCGAGGTCGGTGCATATACCTGAATGACCTTCAACGAATACCTGCTTGATATTCTGAGTATTAGGTATGCCACCCTGCTCGAAACGCTGTCGATGGTGATGATGTTGTTAACGAGGGACTTGCGAACGAGAAATCCGACACCACCTTGGGACTTTTGGTCGCCTTCCCGGTAGTAGAGCAAGTTACCGGATTTGAGAGTTATGGTGTCCTCACCCTCTCTACGGACTTCACATAACCCTAAGATATCCCAGTGTAACTTACTCATTTCTTCTTCCAGTTCGACGATCTTTTCGTCTGCCAACAAAGATCTTATATTGTGTGTTACCAGGGCCAGAGGTCGTTTTTTCAGGGAGTGGTAGCCGGGAATCTGCCGGAGATTCTTAGCACCCCCTGCTCCACCGTTACACTGGCCGCTACCGGAGCCAGCATTAGCGGAGCTGCCGGGGACTGGGGGCCTGGTCGAATTTTGTTTAATCATAATGGGGGGGGTTTGCCAATACTCGCCACGCTTGGCATGCGGGTTGGCGAGCGCAGTATATAAAAAATACGACCCTCAGAAGGCGCTGCTGCCCATCCTTCTGGTACGTGATCCCTTAGTCGACTCTTACGACACCCACGGGAAGACATGGGGGGGTACTATTCTAAGCCGGTACCCCACGGCAAATTACGGGTTACGGGTTATACTCGTATATATCTTATTTATGTGTTGTTAATATTTGACAATTTGAACAATGCTCAAAAAAAATGAACACAAAGTTGCAACCAAAGCATACATAATTTTGCAATAATGTTAATATTTTATTACACATGGTATATAAGGTATACCAACTTATATAATTTCACGGCATTTTATTGTAAGACAGGAAATAGAATCGGAACAAAACAAGCTTTTAATCTAAACAGATTGTGTATGTGATACAAATGATAGATTAGAGAAGAGTTAGGGTACGTAAAGTGTGAACTGTGCCGTATTTTTAGGTGATTATATAAAAAAATGACGAATTTCGTTTCACATCAACTCAGGCTAAAATAGTGATAATCTTTGTGATAAATAAATATTGCGTGCTGGTTTGTATCCGTCTTCCATTCTTTTTTACTTAAAAGTTAAGAATTTCATACATTATTTAACTGCTCCATAAAAAAGGCTTATTGACTCGTAAACGTTGGAATTCAACTTATTATATTCTTCATTATGAATGTATAAAACACGGGTGTTACTCACGTAATAAGTCAGAGGGTTCCGACTATAGTTTCAACCACATTCGGTGGTCTTTTTCAAGGAGAATACGGGGCGCTCGCGGACGCGGTCGCGATTCACCTTACTAACTGTATCCGCATCACCAGGCACTTCACTCCTCATCACGGGCAAATATTCTTCATCTCAGGCGTTGCGCTCTGGACGTAGCGGCCGTGGTCGTCATATTCAGTGATTAGGGAGGGCGGGTGTTACGCACTTCACGATGTCACGCCATTTTCTTCTATTAGCAGTCATTTTGGTGCCCTCATGTAAGGGCCGTCCATCGCTGATTGAGTTTCACCAGTCCAACGCACGGGCGATCGCTCGCGTGGTCTAGCGCGTTCCACCTTGCCTTGATGGACAATACGCGTTATGCACTTGCCATTATGTATTTATAGATATACATTCAGGATCCGGAACAAATATCCATGACTATAAACATTCATGCGCATCACATAAATGCCGCCCTCGTCTTCAATCGAACCCAGGGCCCCGGAAACTAGAAGTCATGTCATTGACAACTGAGCCATGGCGCGCGGCGACCGTCAAATCTGTACAGGTGTTTTTTTAGAATAGTTTTAATGCTTGAGAGTGGAATTTTACTGGAGAAATAGCATACATTGTTTTTATGTGTTAGTGTTTTGTACCACATTAAATGACACAATTTCCTTGTTTATTATTATAATATCGTGTCGTATTAGGTAATACTTACTCTAATATATTTACTAGTTCCTCATATTTAGTAGTATAACCACCCCATCTATCTCACAGGCTATTCATCATAAGAGAGCTGGCGTTAGGATTTTGTTACGTCGTGTTACGGTCAGACTGACTTACTGGCGGGTCAGTTACAATCTGTGTATAAATATATGATTAAATGACATAGAACGTACAGATTAGTCTCCTTCGTAGGTCAAATACATATTTTGTCGTATGAACCTTACTACTAAAAATCCTTGGGATTTAAGAGATAAGTATGAATTCCTCGGGCAGGATTTGAAACATGATTACTCTATCAAAACACACTTTAATTTTTGCTGAGCAGATGTAGTTTTTTGTTAATTACCTTTTTTAAGCAAAAGATGCCCAAAAAACTTACTGGCTGATTGATGGTAAGCGATATTATAATATCATTGGGGAGCATTATGTATGCATATTTTGTTTCCAATCGAGCCCCGATCAATCGAGCCACTGGATCGATAGTCATTCTCAGTCAATGTCGAAGTCATCAAGATAGGCATAACACTTTTCAGTTATTGGACTGTAACTCAAGAACAGTTTGACCGCATTTGATGAAACTATCTATCTTACTCTATATAATATGTATATACTAAAAAGGAGTAGTAAGTAGTAAAAAACAGTATTTAGGAATTTAAATACCAATATCTCCAGGTAAAGCCGTCTGAAAGTAAACATGTACATAAATAGTATTGATTAAATAGCACTTTAACAAAAAAAACTGTAATATAGTGGTCTTATCGCTAAGATGCGATCTCTACATGATAATCCATATGTGTACACTTCAAAATACTGTATTACTACGCAGAGCGCGGGGTTGTATAACCAACTAAAATTTACTTAATCATGTGTACTGTAAACGTGACCAACATGTTAAACCTAACATTTGTTTTAATAATAATGATAAAACAATTATGAAATAGAACCTTATAAAAATAAACATCGCAATAAAATTGAAAACAAACACTTACTGCAATAAAAGTCATACCCATATATTAAAAGACGCATACAATTATTCAAACATAATAAGAAATTAATTTCCTGTACATGTAAAATAATATAAACATCATGAGTTGAAAGAAATATCTTGATATTAAAAATGCCTAACAAGAAGTATGCTTGTATTAAAATTGAAAAATGAGTAGACGAAGCACACAGAATGGCAAGAAATAATATGAGCCCTGTGTAAAGCTAACTAGTCGTGACTTGGAGCTCTCGCTTGTTTAGGCATGGGATAACTATGTATCGATAATATTCACTGCAGGAGGGTTTACTTTATTTTGAGTCATTTGCAAGAAAGTGTTTCGTAGATAAGGTACAGTTTCACTATCGTATAAATAAATTCAATATTGCACTTAATAAACTCGCAAGGTGTATCTGTGCAGCACTTGTTCCAGATAATAATATAATATTTAGATTGCACCGAATTCAATTGTATAACGATTGGTTGAAAGTTTTTAATCGACTTTTAATAAGACGAAGATTATTCATTCAATTGTTTTATTTTTTTGTGCGTTACCTCCAAGCTTTGAGCATGTCCGTTCCTGATAGGCTTTTTTTAAGTCTATAAGAGCGGTCGCAGAAGCAAGCGATGACCAATCAGAGGGGCCACAGACTTCAGATGTGCGGAAGTCTGGCGATGATAGCACTTTGTGGTCCCAGGGTTAGTGCGACTGCGTACTTGTGTTTGGCGCGGTTGCGAGGGGTGGGTCATCCTTTCCCTGAAAAGCTCCGGACGGACGGCTGTGGGGCGCCCACGGTGAATACTACGATGATCCCACGTGTCCGCCGTTATAGAGACAGGACCGATATCTTGTGGTTTTTAGTCGGTAGGGGGGCCTTGCTGCAGTTGGGCAGTTGGGGACAGGGTCTTACGTAAGCTCCCCTCTAGGTTGGGGTAGAATGCGACGCTCCAGCTGATTTCGACCTAATCGGCTCCCTAGGTAGGCGGTGACGGTCGAATTAGTAAGATCATTTTCCACATTACAAAAAGAAAGGTTCGAATTGATCAATCAAAGTTGGTAATGAAAAATCAGTGTTATGAAGTGACATCGCAGTACAATATTAATTACATAGTAATTTGCACATAAGCTGATGGTGGCTAAACTTGCAGCTCAAACAAACAAACGAAAAACAAGAAAACCCAATCTGCATTTTTTCTTCACTGTTTCTACGGGTATAAGGTGGTACTTACGCGTAGTCGATATCACGATCGACAATTGTTTCGGCTTCTTCCGAAAGCCTTCATCAGTATCTTAAGTGCGGTGCGTTCGTCGCAATGTCCCGTCTCGCACTACCACCTTATACCCGTAAAAACAGTGTAAAGTAATTATAAACGTCAGTTTTATAACTGCATTTTCTCTTTGATTATTGTAAGTACTGTACACCTGTCTTCCAAGTAATGCTACTACATTAATTGGTTGTGTAGATAATATATTATTATGTACGTGACATACGTCGTATTTGACGTAGAGAGCCACGAGTATTTATAAAAATTAAGTTAATATACCTCAACAAAAGATGAACTTTTTACATGTAATTCATCGATAATATTAAGTTCCAGCTCTAATCGCCTCGAGCGATCAAATCGTATCCATACATTAAGAACATTCATAGCTCGTAGAGGCCCTGTCGCTTAATGCAATTCATTGTACAGGGATCCTTGCAGCAACCAGCTAAACTAGAACCTTTAGCTCAAGTACACCATCCTTATCAACAAACAATATACGAACAAACACTTCAAACGAAGAGGCCGTTCCAAACTGGTCATCAGGATCTCTTGCATACATTATGGCCATTACAACTTGATCCGTCTCGCCTCCCTCTCGAGAACTAAAATCAGGTTTTTTAATGAAATATACCAGAAGTGTGAAGCTCAAGAAATTTTGGGCAACGTCAGTCAAATGAAGCCTGTATTCTGCTTCGATTTACAAACTTAAAAGGATTGCTCTCGGGATCCTGAAATTTTGATATTGAATATTATTCGGGGAAAATGCTAAAGGGAGCTGAAATATGTTTAATAACCTGTGAATATGGAAACAAAGGATATTGGGGCGGACTACGGCAGCCTCATATTGTAAATTCATTCAAACGGGATGGTTAAAGATAAAATTTTATTTACAAAGTCAAAAACGTACAATGTTAAAAGGTTAAAATGAGTTAAATATTCAAGATTATGCATAATCTTTTATTTTATTTAATGTTGTAACGATCAGCGCGTGTTGTAACGTGACTCTCTTATTTAAATAATAAGAGAGTCACGTAAAAAGTATTTAGTTATTATTTTTAGTGTCCATAGCATATTATAGTACATACATAATGTTTGTGTATATGTTTGATGGGAATATACTAGTTGTCAATTGTTATTTTCAAACTGTCCGGGGTCCGGGGACAAACATAGTGACTTTTAACACTTGTTGTCCAAAGAGTACAAAAGCGGTCTAACGCGAAACTTGTAAATATCACTAGCGGTAACCCATACAGTAGCAGCGACAGAAATAAGATATCAGCTAACAATTAGAAGCTATACAAAATCATAAAACCCTCTAAGTCTATATCTTAGAGATAAATGGCTACGAGATTAATGCTGTTATTAATAAGTATGAGACTTATCAAGAACAAAACTATAACCAGATCTTTTTATTAAAATTGCGGGTAGTTTAGTAAAATACCAACCAACATGCCAACAAAAACTACCCGCAATTGGCCGGCAATTGAATTAAAGTCGTGCTATATTAGAGATATCGTTGCATGGAGTAATACGAATTTGAATTTCAACGTAAGTGTAAGCGTAAGTAGGCTAGCCCATCTCGTCATTAAATTTAAGGCGATACTGTTTATTTTTTAACTATTTATGACACAATATTATTGTAAATGATGTAATCGGTGAAACTGCACCAATACAATAATAAAAGTACCTGAAAATGTTGTATTTAGAGGGATAGTTTTCCTTACTAGGAACTTCCAGCAATGGTATCTCGGTCCATGTAAATATTTGTTTGCATGATTCAATCAGGTTGAATACAACACAGAGCTTACAATTTAATAAATATAAAGCAGGCGTTTTAGATCTCTTCGAACACCTATTTTTTATTTCTCGAACGTCAATAAATATAAAACTGTCTTACTTTTTATGCCGTAACTCATAGCCCTTGATTGACAATTCGAGTTTTTTTTAAACTTCCACTGTTAAATAAAAAAAGACTGTACCATAACGTAATAGGGAATAAGATTGTGTGGTAAAAAAAGGTATTTACTTACCATTAACTAGGCTTTTCGTATGTAGTCATAAAATGCGCTGTTTTCATAAAACTATTTGAACCAAACTACACATGCGTAAAATAAAAATATCGGGGCTTTTAACATGGTAAAGACAAAGTTGAAAATTGATAAACTCTTCATTTTTGATTACTGCAAAGTGTTGGTCAAAGGTATTGAAGTTCGTCAAAAAGATTTATGTGGTATTATGGAACAAATTATGTCTACTTTTTTATTGGACATAGATTTTATGCATTCGTTGACTGATCGGCCGCCGAGCCAGTATTTTTTATTGGTTTATGGCCCATTACCTGAAAAAAAGTGTGATTTTATTTTATTAAACGTAGTTGTGTGAGTTATTTTAGTATCTGGCGATTCATTTGCTTACGCAGAGGACTTTGGTGGAAATAGATTTTCATACATCTTGCATTTTATACACCTTTTTTTTTTACAGCTTCACAGGGCGGGGGGTAGTGAAGGGCGCGGAAGGCACTGCGCCACAACGAGAGGAGTAGCTCTAGATATTGGAACGGACTGTCCCGTTACCAAAGAGGTCTGTAAATGGGCCCTAAGGATATTTGCTCTTTGACTATTTAGAGATAATCTATCCAGGTTGTTTTTACTTCGAGCTCACTGAGAGATATTGAGCCTATTTAAATAGTTTGAAAACGTCAAAATTAGTACATTGCGTTTTAGTTCAAAGTAAGCCACTATCAATGCTTATCAACGTTAAACTTAAGACCTTAACGCTCTCAAGGTAGAAAGCTCAACGTAAATATAAACCAAATTTTCACCCGATACCATCCCATAAATTCTCTGCAGCAAAATTAGGTAACACCCAAACATTCTCTATACTTTAGAAAGGTTCACTCTACGTAGAGTTAGGTAGAGCACGGTCACGCATAATCCGGCCAGGGGCATAATATTTGGTCGATTTATGCGATCCGGTCGCAGGTCAAGATATCTTACTCTAGATCAGCTGAACGCGCGTACTGTCGTAGAGTCAGCAAAAAACAACGGGGGGAAAGAGGTTTTATACGAATAATGCTTATAATATTCGAAATAGGGTTGGAAATTGCGATGCTTATCAACACATAGATATTGACATCTTATGCGGTGGTGGCGGGAAATATTGATAGAGAAGACCTATACATTTTTTTTTAATTTCTCCAAATGAGTTGAAATGTGTAAGGCTTTGTGTGACATTAATACATTTGTACGCATGCATGATGGCTTAGTTAATTTGAAAGTATAAATAACGTTAGTTTTAGTAGCACCAGAAATTATTACTTGTAGTTTCAGTTATTTGGCTTATATCGGATACTTGAAATGAATTCACAATGTTATTTGTATATTGAAGTAAACAACAAGATGGCTTGTTCAAGACTGCCTTTATTACCAACTTCAGAGCCTACCCTCATATCATATTATTAACATCTAGTACATATATTATGCTTAAAAAAGAATTTATTCCGGTTTTATAATTTTACATTATTTTACTAAAAATAAAAAAAATAAAAGTAAATTATTTTGATCTTGTATACTTAGCATTGAATGATCAAGATCCTATCTCGTTCGTAATAGTCTACTATAAGTGAATGTGTGTTATTTTTTTATCCTAAGCTGTCTTTTTTGCTAACGGCACATCACGTCCCAAAGTTGACCGCACTTATCTGCGGTGAGGTATGCCTTATTATGTGAGTTGTAGCGGACCCTTGCGCGGTGACGTTTAGCGTCACTGATGGTACCTACCTACATAATAGCTTAGTATAACTTACTTTTAGGGATAGATAAAAATGTTTAATAACCAATCATTGGCAGAAAATTGATTGTTAAAAAAATGGCCTTAAACCATGGTATAGAGTTACCTGTCGGTTTTCTATTGGGCACATAATTATTGGCAAGTCTGTATTGTAAATTAAAGTAATTTGCCGTCGTTTTGGATCAATGAAGTGACTGGTAGGGATATACCATTTAAGATGGGAAAAATTGGATGGTCCACCGAAGTCGCAAAACAGATGTTCGGGTTTGCTTCTACTGATCTTCAATCAGGCACTCTGCAATTTTTTCCTTCATTTTGCCAATCTGTTCTAGATCTCGGTTGCATCTTTTCCAATGATGACAATGTCATCAGCGAACATCATACACCAGGGTGCCTTGTATGTATGTATATCCGATATCAGTGCGTATTTAACGAGTGAAAACCTTCATCGAGGAAAACCCATCTTCCCGGAATCGCAGTACATAAAAACTTCATTAGCGATCGACGTTTTGAAGGACAAACAAGTTATGCCTTCAATTGTCAAGTGCGTATTGCACACCAAAAGTTGTGCCTCCAGCTCTGCGTTCGATCGATCAACATAAAAGAACAGCATAGTTGTTACACTGAAAACTCAAATCACTCAAACAATAAACCTGGGAATTGAACCCACAGCTACAGAACACCGACCTGTCGCTTTGCCACCTAAGCCATAGTAACACTCCACTAGCCGTCTGCATTTATTTCTTCCATGAAATCTGAGGGAATTTTATTCTTAACGCGTTCAAATCCCACTAGTAACCGAAGAAGAAGAAAAAAACAGTGACCCAATCTAAGTTTTTTTTTATTTAGAAAAATAAATTATTTATGTGTATAATTCATAACACAGTTAGGCACTAGTTTTTTAAGTGCGTAATGTTTTCTGGCATTATTGTGTACGCTAACAACAGAACGGCTGAACGTATTTGGACGAAATTTCGCAGAAAGATAGATTATAATGTTATTTTTATAATTTTGATTCTGGTGTAAATAAATAAATAAATGTGAAATAGCTATTTTTAATATCATAATGTACCCAACATTATGATTTTACAAATAGCAATAGATATACTTACCGTGCACCTACCAATGTGCCGCCGTGCTGTCTATCTTTTTTTCAATATAAATGTATGGTGAGATATTGATCCTCTTCAGATGCCGAAAACGAAACATAATTTATTTTACTTCAAACACAAGTTTAAACATTTTTTTTCATCGTAACAAAACAGTAGGAGCACTACACGTGCAATTTTTGAATATATTGTTAGCCCTGAAAAGAGCTTTTTCGTGCGATGCGAGCTGGGGCCGTACCATCAACTTTTACAAAACCATCATGTTTCAAGAACGTCATACTTCAAGCTTAAAGTAATAATGCTCAGATTCGTACCATGAACGTCTTAAAACATTATTGTTTTATTATCGCTCAGTGACGTGTAGAATGAACGAAGAAACATTCCTGCTGTAAGGGCAAGCGAGACAACATTATATTTTCATATAGCGTTGTCGCTTTCGTTGGCGCTGGCTCATGGTACGCTTTGAGTGAACGAAATAGAGGTTTACGTCACAAAACTGCTTAGTCTAAATAACATTAAAGTAACATTGCTTATGTGGCCTTGTGGTACGAAAATTCAAAGTAAGATTACAATAATACTGCTATAAGAGTTGGTGGTAGGCCCCCTGGTACCTAATCTTCGCCACCTTGTCCACACAAGCAAGCATTCTTCTTCTGAGCGTATTACATTGCTTGCAGTGAAATGTCAAAATATAAAGAACTAACGACCCGTCCCGGCTTCGCACGGAGACATATTTTTTTTTTAAATATTTTCACCTTTTATACATATTTTTGTTCATCGCGAAGTTTTTTTTAGATATTGATATGTTCTTTAATATTACAGAACCTACTTTTGTTCTGTCATCAATAGTTTCCGCAGCGCATGCGACGAAAGACGTTTTAGGTCACTCTTATACACCTTGGGTTACGTTACTTAAGTTTTAGTTAAATCTCTAATCTTTTCTAGCAATAAATATAACCTATGCTACTCAAGGTGAATGTAGCTTTCCAATAGTGAAATAATTTTTGAAATCGGCACATTTGTTTTTGAGTTTATTCATTGCAAAGAAACACAGACACACAAATTTCCTTTTTATAATAGTATAATAATAAGTGCAGAAAATCGGATATCATTATATCTTACCTAACGTTGATACTTTCTCTGTCTACGGTTGATACCATTATTTTTTTTAATTTCTATGCAAACGATTCAGTTTTATCTTAATAGCTTCTCATACAAAATGTATGGTCTTATATTACTTTTCTTATCTATTGTATAGTGGACGTTAAAAGTTTCTTCTATTTTTTTATAGCTAACATAATACGTAATCTATTGAACTACGGGTCAAAATCGTGATTTTGAAGCGTTATCGTAAAGTCGCATCTCTAGATTATATCGATTTCATAGAATCGATTCGAAATCGGCCTTGATATCGATGATCGAGTTTTGAAGATCATGGCAGTAGATTAATTATGTTGCCTTCAGAATATTAACAAGACTGTAGATACGCTAGTAATGTTGTTACCGCGGTGTTATTGTGCTCTGTATACCTAACCTTCACATTCTATTCTAAGTCATTTATTCACTCATTATTGAATTACAAGGCGCAGCTTTCCTGTTGAGCAAATAACGCTCGAACTTGCCTGTACAAAATAATCTAGGAATGAATGCGAGTGATCAAGGAGCGGGTCATGTATAGCACTGAACCATCGACTAAGGGAAAGTACTAGTCTTTAGTCTATGCTCTGGACTAGCAAAACTTTGGGAAGAAGTTTGGTAACCCTTGGTCTACTACACACTTACACAGGCTCAACGAACTTGTCTTTGAGTAGATATTAATATGCTATGGTTTTCCATTGTTTTTAGGGAAAAAAGGCAATAAAATCTCGTCATGTCGGCGAGATTTGCTCCAAATAAAAACAAAAGGGCTCCGAGTGCGAGTGATTTGAACTCTTCAACCGGGTCGCGGCACGCATCGCACGTGCACTCGCTGTGGTCCAGCTACAGTGGGTACACTATTCTATTACTAAATTGTGTAATTTTTCCAAGGTAATATATCTATTCGCGTTTTTCTATTTCGCGGTGGGCCTGAGTTTTTATATATGTTAAACGTATTATTTTGGATGCATGCACAGTTTTGTAATACTTGTACAAAAATTTCTATTATATTATTAGGTCAAGAGTTAAATAAAAACCTCATGGTGATACAACTTACATGTGTTTTTTATTATTTTCCAGTTAAGTTATATTTTCATCCAATTAAAAAAGTTTATCACTTGCAAGATTGACGAGAGCTATAAATATTAATTTTCTTTCTCTTCCTTTCATTTTTTTTTCTTTTTTAACAATCACACAAGGTTTTCAGGTCCCAAACTAGGCAGAGCATGTACTCATTATGTTATATTATATTTATATATATTTAATTAACAAAAACTTTGTTTTGTCACAAACAATTAATTATTGTATATTTCGAAAAACGTACATATTATAACTAAAAGTTATAAAAGTTGTATTGTTTCCATTTTGTAAGTGATTTAAATTTGTTTTGCAATTCAGTAGCTCATAATCATAAATTTCATGACTTTTTAAGTCTTAGCCATTTTGTTGTACACATTATAGAACGCCCGCGGCCCAAGTCACGCGTTGATATTTTCTTAAGGGCAGCGCTCGAAGCGACCATTGTAATATGGACTTAATACTATCGTTTTTTGTAAGGACATGCTAAAAATACATATCATTGGCTTTAAAAAAGCGCTTCCTATTCAAAGACATGATAATATAGTTTAAAAAAAGTTGTAGAATTTACGTTTATTTGTTTCCGTCTATGTAACATAACTCACAGCATAAATGTACTTTTTTAAGGACTGTTTACAAAACCGTTCTCTCTAATTTTCGTAGTAGAGGCTATTAATTTAAAACGTTAATTCAGCAACTTGTAAGCGTAGTGCTCCTTGTTACGTTTCAGATAAATCATTTTATGGATCAATGATTAAGGGATTTCGTGTATTTGAAGCCAGTGATATTGGTATGTGTTGACACAATGACAAAAAAATAAATATTTTCACGCTTTTCGACATATTTTCTTAGAACCGTTAAAGCATGATTTATATGTTCCCATACCCATGACCTGTAGTAATCTTAATAGGATATCATTGATTGTAGTAAAATACTTCAAGACAAAGCTGCGCTTGTAAATCATAATGATTTCTGAGCTAATTGGCGGTGGCCTATGTTGTGGTTTACACTTTCACTCCTGTTTTAGTTTCGAAACGCGCCTGACGTCTTATAGAAGGTAACCCAAAAGTTGGTCAAAGTCATACGTTTGTTTTTGAAATATATGTCCATAGAATCTATGAAAAAAAGAGAGCATAGCGCAATCCCCGCTGCAGAATTGTTTTTTTTTATATTTGATAGGACTAGTGTTTGATTGATGGATTGTTTAAAGAAAGATCAAAAGTATAAGTGCTGGGATGACAAGTGTTAGAGCAGAGTGGAAGAAGACTACGATATCTCCTAACCCATCCCATTAAGCGTGAAATATGATTACGAAGAAGAAGGGTCAACCTTCTTATTGACAACGTTGGTATCACACTAGGTCTATAACTTTCGACTAAGATTGTGTTCGATCATATGAGTATACTTACGCTGAAAACCAGCTCTGTGTAATCCTCAAGGTTATGCAGATTAGTGCTGAGCTTTGAACCCCATTGTCAAAAAAATACCCACACTGTTTTATTTATTCATCCTTGTATGTATATTATTTTTACTTTATTCAAGGAAATTCAAGAAAGTATACAAACATGTCTTATTTTTTAAACATAACTAAACTTAACTATTACTTAGGTTATGTTAGACTTTGTATATATATCTGGTTTAATTAATGTTTTATTTGGGCAGTGGGTTCCAAACTAAGCGCAGCCTGTATCTTGGTAACCCTTGAATGTATGATAAGAGATGCACAACGATTTTTTTACTTAGTTCTACTTCAACAGTATAATAATATAAAGTGAGTCAACAAGTCTCTCGTAGACTGTAAGCCTTAGAGCGTAAAATATAAGTGCAAATTGAAAGAAAACAGTTAAAAAACCACCGTTTTCCAAATCACGCATTTCTCAATTATTTTTATTTTATTTGCATTTTATTGGTTCGCATCATTTATGATTCGAATAGTTATTTCCCGAGTGTGCAAAGTAGTAAGTTAAATAGTTATGTATTGATATCGTGAAACTACGCGACAACTTCTTGTCGAAAATACCACAAATCTTGGGGTTTGCTTCAATCAATGTTTGCTACCAGTGGAACCGCTGCTTTTATTTATGTAAAGGAGTTATGTAGTCCTAAGCATAATATTTTACTACTATAAAACCGCAACCTCGGGTTGAATTCCGGCTGGGGCAAACTTTTTTGTGATGATTTTATTATTAAAACTGACGTGATTTTGACACATTATGAGTGTATAAAACACGGGAATTACTCACGTAATAAGTCAAAGACGCAATACTAGACAAACCGCGACCGCGACCGTCTCGTATTCTCTTTGAAAAAGACCACCGAATGTGGTTCAAAGTATACTCGCAACACTCTACTATTTCATTTTTTATGTATAAAATAGGGCCTCTACACATTACATAACTTTCCGAATCATTACCTATTTTATGCACACAGCCTTCGTGCTATGGCCTACTTCTTCATTTTGTAGTTATATTCGTACATATACCATGAAAACAATCGCTGACGTTTGCCATCTTGACGCTAGTAAAACAGCAGAGTTGTTCCCACAGATCGGCCTATAAATAGGCTGATCCTAGTCACAGATACGAAATGACCTTTACGTAGTACATAATGACTTAATAATTCTGAGGAGATCGTATCTTCCTAAATGATGTTCGTACCACACAATGGGCTATAGGCTACGCACTCAAAATAGAAAATTAACTAGTTAAGCAGATAGTTATACTTTACGCGTAATTTATATTATAAATATTATCTGATGATATTAAAATGCGTGTGGGCCATTGGGAAAATGTTTTAGTTTCTTATCGCGCACGTTAAACAACTTTAAAAAGTAGGTGGTACAGTCGACGTGCATATTTTGATGTATAACGCCTGTTTACCAAATCTTATTTAGAATATTGAAACTAACAAACAAATGCACTGTAAGTTACCTCCTCCTACTTGGATATCCTGTGTCTAGGGAGGTACAGGCACACTCATTCACAATATACAAACACCCAAAACCCGGGAACAAATATCTATGCTCATGTTCGATAATAAGAATAAGATAATAAGAAGAATAATACAACAGTTATTCTTGAAACGTTGTCCTTAAAAATTCTTTCACATATAGAAAACGACCATAATTCCGGAGTAATATGAGACTACGAAATCCCTACTAAAATGTTACCATGTGTCAAACATTTAGCTCTTAACATTCCCAAATCAGATTGAAGAAGTTCTAAGAAAAGGCCAGGTCAAGAGGAGCACAAGGCTGTGGTCTCTGCCTACCCCTATGGGAAAGAGGCGTGACTATTATGTATTTATCTTATAAAAGTTATTATGAAATGAAATAACTTTATTCATAGATTTCGGTTAATATATGGTGTTCTCAATGACTTATTTCATGTCAAAATCTGACTTTACTGACATATAAAAATATATATTAGTCTTCATAATGAACACAGACTTTTATCAGCTTAGTCATATTTTTAGTCCGAAAATTCATTTAAACTATAGAAAAACTTCTCAATTAACCACCGCGTCAGGTGTATCTCATGTGCTGCAAATACTATTGATTACGCATAAGATATTGTGTATGTTTCAAAAACTTTTAATATTGTTATTTGATATTTTGGAAACGTTTAAAAGTAATTAACCATATTTAGCAACAAAAAAAACTTGTATCTTGCAATACCTACTCATAGTAATCTACAATCAAGTCCCCAAGACTATGTTTAACTATTATAGTTGATCAACAAAAAACATTTATTGTTTAAATTAGTCTGTTAAAACAAGAGTATGATCGGCAAGAATTCTGATACAATACCTTCATTTGACATTCGTTTTATAAAAAGAAATCGTGACCTGTTAACCAACTACTAGGCTTGTGAGCTATTAAGTTTGCACATCACCGTACTCTACCATGCTCTACATTAGTATGAGAACTCTAGTCACATAACAGTTATGTCGTCACGACTGCGGTCTCTACCGATCGTCCAGTTTCGTATAATTACATGGTAGAGTTAATTGCGTTCAGTTTGTTACGTTTATTGGGATCGTAAAGGAGATAGTATCGAAACTTGATAGGATTCAATCCTTGAGATGGATTTTGAAATATCGAGAAGTATTGATACTTTACGATATTTCAAAATCCACATTAGCCGAGTCGAATTAGGATTTGACATTGCCAAATTTTTAACGATAATTTTTATTTGCAATTTTTTTGGGGTCACTTACAGTCTAAATTTAGGTTCTCGGGGTACCAGACCCAATGCGTCATCCGTTAAGTTGTTGTTACTTGCTAAATTTATGGCGCGCTGAATACAAATTGAATTTATGCTTAGCCTATGATCAGGTTTAATACAGTATTTGACATGTTAGATGCTTACAATCTACGGACAATGACGTCTTAATGAGGATGACATTACAGATGCTTATATGCAGAAGGGGACAATGTATTACAAAAAGTTACTTACAGAAGACGAAGAATTTGCAAAAGAAACCAAATTGTGTCCAATCAGAATTGACCTTCATGAATTGCTCTCATCATGTGGTACTTTTAAAAGTTCATTGACCATGTCGGACATTCAACAAAATAATCTTACGAGATAAATGTAGCGAAGCTATCAAAATAGGCCTTTGTGTGCCGAGAATTTTGGCATATTGAATAGTAAACTTAAGCCACTGTGCTCGCTGATAATGTCGTTTAATTAAATTGGCAGGCTATGACAGCGTTGGCAAGTTTGTATTTTATTTGTGCAGTAATATGTTTGGAATATTTCATCGCTAATAATATTATGAAAGCTGTGTCAAAATTCCTGACAATAATCAGCCGAAATACCTCTAATGAACTCTGCAATTACGAGCTCGGGCGACGAAGACTGAAGCCGAGACAATAAGTCGACAATCTCCGGAAAATAGCAACGCGGAATACCAGAGGAAGACTTATCATAAGGGTGAGGTTACACTGGTGAAAAATAAAATGACACGTCAAGTTTTAGACGCGAAAGCATCGTATACCATGACTATATTTTTTTATTTGTAATCATTAATTGGTGAAGCAAATAAAAAATGTGAGTGAACATTGAATTAAAAACAATAGTGCGGATGGTGACGAGGCGCCAATATAACTGGGTATCAATTCAACTGAACATATCTCTCATAGATCATTAAATTATCGTTTTTGTTACTTTTACTATTTTACAATAAAAATCATTGCAAAAACTGTACTAGATCTCATCCTAATATAATAAATTCTATCGCAATGTAATTACCTACAATTCAATCGAAATGTTATTTTAACAGAATACCTACCAAATTGATTAATGATTATATTTGATTTATACATTGCTTGTGAATTGTTTGTCTTGGTAAAGAGAATTGGCGCCCACCGCGTCAATTCCGACGAGTTTTTTTGCTAACGGTCTAATGCTGTTTGTCTTTACCGGCATTTACAGCTTCACCGGAGGGACACCGGGACATCATCGCGCCGAGCTTAACAAACGAACTCCCGCGCACGCCCCACCGCGGAACTAGCGTTCTCCCACGCACGCGTCACCGCGTGCAGGGATAAAAATTAATAAATGCTAAATTGCTATTTATTTATAAAAGTATAATAATAACAACTAAACCAACTAAAATAAGGTTTTAAAATTACACAACACAACACTTTCCTCTCACAAATATTTATAACATTTTGTATTTTTGTGTCAAAATGATATGAGCTTTGTGTTGATCAATAAGTCAGGTGTTTATTGATACAGAAGACATTATACGGTCAGTATTAATTCGTAGAATTAAAAAGACATGGGGTTTTTCGTTTTCCCTCCTATGTGTACCAACCTTTAAACAATCATCGAAAATAAAAATCGACAAGGAAACTGGGGAAGAATTCCGATACAATACCTTCATTTGAAATTCCTTTCATAAAAAGAAATCGTGACCTGTTAAAATTTTTGCGGAATTTTAAACAGGGCATAGGCCCGCGCAGAATCTGGGCACAACGCGAAATAAGCAGAATTAGCATGAATTACGTAATTTATACCTTACCAATTTTCATTGTCATTCCAAACTGTAAATTCTGTACGGTAACGAGAAGGTTTTGTTGAGAAATGGCATGTAATGTTTTGGTTTTTCGGCCGTATTGTACATTTAAATATGGCTTCCGGCGAATATGGTTTTCATAGATATTTAAAATATGTTATGGTTATTTTATTGAGCTGCTTGTACTATTTATTTATTCATTAGTTTTGACCACAATATTATTTCAAAAATATTCACAGAAATTCACAGATCCTGTAATAATATTACCCCACATTTTTTGCAACAATTAAAACGGAGAAAGCGATTACTCGCCACTAGCAGCCATCTAACGCAGCTGCCAGGTGTCGCGGGGCAAAAAGGGCATTAACGCCATCTGCGTAATGCCATACCAGTTACCACTAATGCTTGCGGATGGCATGCGTGTTACCTAGACACAGGGTAAATGTATGCAGAAGAGTAACATGTGCATGTATGTATTGAGTATTCAACTTTTAAAAGTTGTCTGAAGACTACGTTTTGTTTGTGTGTTTAATGTTTATTAATAAATTCAGCGTCAGAACTTGGTTAACTGGTAAACTGTTTTCTTACATTTTGTTGCGCGTTCTAAAGTTGGATATTGCTTGTCAATTTTAACTAAGTAATAGACGCATCATTGATTAGTACAAGTTTCTCTTTGACCACAATAAGAATTAGCTTACTGTCTATCATTACGCTTAACGAGTAGGTACCTACTCATTTCACGTCCATTCTCATTGAATTTGGTGGTTGCATTAGATGCACATGAAATTCATTGGAACCCCATCAACAGGCGCTTGTTACGTTTATTATCGCTACGTAGATAAATTATATCAAGGTTCTAAACACGCTGAATAGACAATATTTTCCTCTCAGCATCAATTATGTTTATTTAGTACTTAAAGGCATTTTTATTATAATGAGTTCTTGTTTTTTTATTATTGGAATTAATAAAATTTGAAAATGGAAAGACAAATATTTATAGCAATAAACGCCTACTTCTGTTTATTTTTACACTGTACCACTTCGTTTGCAGAGTAAATATTAAAGGTAGGTAATGTCCAGCAATTACATCCATATCAAGCTGTCTAACATCTAATTTTTACTCTATTTTATGTGCATTTGCAAGTAAAATTGCAAGAAATGATACTATAGGCTATGATATGCTAAAACGCCATGACATGTATCTGGTCTCTATCGCTAGTTTTCGAACACCTTTATACGCCAGGTGAAACTTTTGCGAAATGATCTATGCTATAAAAAATATATAAGCATTTCGTACTCTCATAACATGAGATATCATAAAATTCTTATAGTGATGTCAAAATATATGTGTTATGTTCCAATAAAATTGAACTATAGAATCATGTACATAATATAATGAAGAGTCATTCTACAAAAATTATAAATGTGGAAGTTGTATGTTTGAAAGTTTGTTACTCGATCACGACAGAACGGCTCAAACTGATCTCAATGAAATTTACTCAGGGGTAGGGGTAGGTAGGGTAGGTAGGTCTCAAACTGCACACAAGCTTGTTATCTGGAAAAATGTAGGGTAACGGGAAAACCATAGGCCGCGCGAGTGATACAGTAGGGCAGCTAGTTGCTTTATAAAAATGATAACAAAAACAAATCGCAATTTGTAGTTAACAGTCACATTCATTTGATGAACCTTGTAAGCAAGGTCAAGGTCCCGTATGGAGCTTTGGCGAGAACTATGCCCGGGGTTCCTACCATATTTAATGAGTCATGAAGGGATCCGTATAAGAATGATAGCCATTGACGAATCTCCCCGGAATAGCACTTGCTAATCCAGGGAGGTTTGTCAATGGCTAAATCGTCCTCAGAAGATGCAGTAGGCAGGCAGATCGTCCTAATCCATTTACACATTTTTTGAACCAAGGAAGAAGGTTTTGAATTATTAGGATAATAATAGAATCCTTAGAAAATACGAGAAATGAAGCGTTTCAGTTACGAAAACTTTTTCTGTTCAATTCCTCTACCAAAGCAAATCTGGCTTGGACCGGTAGGGTTATAGAAGGCTAAGATCCCGTGAAGCGGAGCAGAGCTTCTGTCTTTGCCTTCGTGGTTATTTTTTCATTACTAATTAAAATCTCGAATCATGTGTACTTTACGGGTAGGGGGAGTTTCTTCACCCTCCTACCGCCCTTCCACCCCCTCAACCGTCCCCTCAGGTGCCGGAGTTCTATAGTGTTACTCATAAGAATCATAATACTCGTATGACTATAACATCACAAAGCGAAATAAAGTCGTAATTTCAATTTTAAAATCCTAATATCCTTTGTTTATGAAATGGATTATAAGGATCAGAATCTCACGGTTGTGACAATAAAAATCGTTTTGGCCAATCGTAAAAATCAACTTACAAAGAAATTCTAAATCCCCGCACAAAAGACTACAAAAGTTCCGAAAATATTATTTTATGCACCAAATGTGTATTGCATATTCTCCTGTCGGTCATAAGGAGGTATTACAGTTGTTATTTACGAGTTTTTGGCATTTATCGTTCTATGTCAACTGTGCGTCGATCCGGTTTTATGAGCTGCGCGGACGCATTGTGAATCATTTGTACTGTCAAAGATTATGTCACAGATGTGTTACATATTCCTACACCCTGTTTTATAATACACATATAGGACGCTAGATGGTAAGCGATCACAGTCACTTATGGATATGTGTGGCCCTCAGATCACTACAAGTACGATACCAACCTTTCAAATTGGTTGATGTCGTGAGTATGAAAGTAATTATGAAACGCTCGTAGTAGAATTTATTCATGTGATTTCTACCCTACAACTGCTTTCAGTAACGTACTTGACGATCACATCTTGAATGGGTGACCGCTAGTGGCATTCATCTCATCATCCAGCGCATTCATCTGAGCGCTCCCGTGCTTCGGAGGGTATGTTAAGCCTTCGTCGGTCCCATTTGTTGTCATTATTTTCCACACTTGCACCCCCGCACTAGGATTCCCTATATCCCGTGAGGCATAGGACACAAAACAAACATACAAGACGCGAGAGAAACATTCGGCTCAACACACAAACGTTTGTCTCTGGCGGAAACCACTGAGCCACGGCAATCATTAAAGGTCCGGTCTTATAACAGCTTAAAGGACTCCTGCGGAACATGAATGTGCTTACTCAAAAATTGGTCTAACTGTCACGCAGCTAATCAAAAGCATACTATTCAGTCATATATAGATTTTCCCAAGAATTTCCAAATTTAAAAAAATACTCATAAATGGAACCGACTTCAACACTCAAAAGTGTGAAATAACTTGAAGTCGGTACCATGATAGTTCAAAAGTAATTGTTATCAAAATATTGTGCGCATGGTACCGACTTCGACAAGTTGTTTTACACTATTGAGTATAGAAATCGTTCCCATTATTTATGGTGAAAAATTTTTTTTCACCCTTTTCAGAAACCATACTACTTACGGGATCTATTATCATTATCACTGATCAGAAAGCGAAAGTCATTATGACATAATGAATCGGTGAACATACATTATACGTTCACCGATTTCTTCACGCTCAACAAGGAAGTTGTCCTGATAGATGTAACACTTTTCCGTTCTTCGAGTATAATTCAAAAACCGCATGACCGATTTTGTTGAAATTTAAATGGGACCACCACGTGTTATCTGCGAACACACAAAAAAAATATACGGTTGAATTGAGAAACCTTGTTCTGTTTTTGAATTCGGTTAAAAATACAATAGGCGTATGCATTTGTATGAAAAGGGTTCGTGGGTTGAGAGCACGGACTGGAGGGGCCAATGTGAGAAGTCCATCAGCATGGTAGACACATCACTTGACAAAGATCATAAATCAAAAAGCTGGATGTGGGTCGCTTTCAACTCGTCCTTGTGGTGATCAATTGAAAGAGTCACTATGTTCACCATTGGATCCTGTCCAGTCCTGGTGCTTTTTATAAGTTACTAGATGCGTTAGCATCATATTATAGTTTGAGGTTACTAGTCTACCCGACAGACGTTGCCCTGTCGTTGCCAACTGTCAAACTGACATTTATGTGAAACGCTATATAGTTACACTAGAAAAGTTTATACTGTCAAAAGCACTAAGAAGGTAATATAAGAAAGTTAATACAGACGTTAAGTTTTCTGATTTGTTTTAATGTTCTGCCCATATTTCTGATATTTTTGTTTCCATATGAAACACCTTTATGAAAACCTTCTTTTGACAGTAATAAATAGGTACAACAAAAAAATAATTAGCGACATCCGGGCCAGCCGTTCCAAGCCAAACCGACCAAGGGAAATAGGGATACATTTTTATACATACAGATTTCTTGTATAATTTACTTGGATTTTACTTTTACCGCTTTACTGTTGGAAGCACATAATATATGACTCGCAACAATACCACAGAAACTATCATGAGTCACTGAATAAAACTTTATTATTTCTTATTTATTCTTTGCCAAAAACATTTGAAATAGCGTTATTAATCCGCGCATTTACAATGTATCCCATTGGGAAAGTTTACGACTCGTCCTGTCGGGACAAAATACGATTTATAAACGTACCCCTAATGACATTTACGATGATATTCACCCATTGTCATCGTGAATTTTAATTGTGGGACAAATTTTTATTAGTTCACGTGGTAACATTATACTCTAAGTTTCACGTGTTATAGTTTGAGGTGACAGATAAATTTGGTGAGGATAGACTGTTTTATATTAATTTAGTTATGAATACGTATTAAAGAAATACGTGGTCATAAATTGATTTAATAAATGCTCAGTATATTCTGACGGGAAACTTCTTTTATATTAGTACCTAATAGGAAACGTATATTAAACACTATTTAATTGAAATTGAGATGTGAAATGCAAATTTAGGAGAATCAGCCTTGAAAACTCCATAGTTTTGTCTATCGAAGATCATTATCACTCCTTGGAGAGGCGCATTGTGTTGTGAAACGATTTGTGCGCTAAGATATGTAACAATAATAAATATAAAGCTTTGCTGCATGACGAAATCGTATGTCCTATACTGCCATAAAAAACGAAATTACAAACAAATTTGTAACTAATTTAAATACAATCATATATTGCCAATCCCTTGGAGCACCACAACGTCTAAAGTTCATTATTTCCACAACGAATTAGAATTCTGTTCAACCTTCGATTGAAGGGCATTGTTAACTCTGTAAGTACTAACTATACTGTAACACGCTGAGCTCTTATGGCTACTATTTAATCTGTGTACTTTGACTACAGACTAGAGGTTGATGTTAGCGAGTTTTAGCCGGTTAGAAATACGAATCAATCTAGTTTTATAGCTATTTGGTATATAATAAGACATGTGCAGTGTTAGTTTAGTTGTATAATTGGAAGTTTGAGTTTTTAAAGTTGCTATACCTAGATGTTTTAAATTATCTTTTTATACTCTAAAAACCCTAAGAATAAATAACATCCACTATCTCAACAACTAGCCTATGACAATGACAATGTGGTCAAAGATGTAATCACTCTAGGCCTTGTAAGTTCTATCAGCATTAAACACTATTATAATTATCAATGTATAAAACACGGGAGTTACTCACGTAATAAGTCAGAGGGTTCCGACTATAGTTTCAACCACATTCGGTGGTCTTTTTCAAGGAGAATACGGGGCGCTCGCGGACGCGGTCGCGATACGCCTAGTACTGACTATTATAATTATTATTTCAAATTTACATTCACTACTTCTTCGTATTGTATACCTTTTATGTACTTGTGGAATACTCACATCCCTGTTCTAGAATACCCTATGTCACGGATGGTATGCACAAATGTTACACATACATCTAAGAACAAGGACAAACACATTTTTGCTATTACACGAATATTTGCCACAGCCTTACCCAAGGCCTCGGGATCAAAAGTCGGGTCACCAACAAGTGCGCCACGACCGTCCATTATTCTTTTAAGACTCTTTTACTTCATCTGTATTGCAACTATGTAGCGGAATTTCATACGACGGCTATATCTATTACTTAAATTTACAAAAACCCATGAAAATGATAATGACGTGCTCACAAAATTCTCTCCTGTAAATATCTGTCTGAAAAATAATAATTCGGCTAAAACTCCGGACAGATTAGGCACTGATTTATTGACATGTTCTCATCTCTAACCGTATCATTTCTTAACTTGTGGCTCGTCGTAAAGACAAGAATTATACGACCATCGTTAATACAGTACGCATGAGCTTTTTTGGCGCGCAATAAGCTAGATAATAAACGCATATCTAAATATAGCGATAATTGTGTAACTATATATATATATGGCTACATGTGGCCCTTTCTTATATTTTTACGACTCTTGGAAAAACTTATTGGCAGTTGTGATAGTATTTTGTCGAGTTTATGTTGGGAATTACTGTAGAGTAAAAAAATGATCAGGTGACGCTGGCAAACTTGCGTGAATAGCTATTATTTGTATTTGTAGTACTAGGGCGTCAACGAGATAGCTCTATTCTCTTGTCACTAGTCAGTGACAATGCGGTGAAAGATGTAAGCATGTTAGTCCTAGAATGTTAACTGTGTTATGATGAGAGTTGTAAGTTGCTCCGCGCTGTAACTACTTTGCAGCAGTGAATACCCGCGTTTTGGGTAATGCATCGCTGACTGCCGTATACTAGGTTTGGATTTGTGTGATTGTTTTATTGAAATATTATAAAATGAGGAATGTATGTACATGTACATATATACATATACAACACACCTCTTCCCCATTGCGGTAGGCAAAAACTACATCTTTTCAGTCTTGCTGCAATCTTGACATACTTCTTTGCTTTTCTTTTCTTGTTTCTTTCTTCTACTTTCATGAGCATTTACATAGATGCTTGTTGGCGACGGGTAGCCTTGACTAGGCTTTCCCTGAAACGGTATCGTTTTTTTGTGATATATATACGGGTTTATAAATATTAATGAATATGTATATATCTATTATGAAAGTGTGGGTCAGACGCCCAATAAAGCTAATGCCCAATGTCGAAAGTGTACAGACTATCTTTTTTTGATTAGTCAATATATTTTATTGATTCTAGTTGGTTGATTTACAAAAAAAGGGACAATTTTATGGGGTGAATTTGAAATTGACTATTCATTTTTAAATTTATATCATATATTCTGTTGAAGAATAGGCTTACGACAGTCTTAGGTAATATTTCGAAGATTCTAAGGCCCTTGACTCCGCGTTTTAAAACAAATTGAAACACTACTGTAATGAGAGAGTAAGGTATTTACGATCTTATTTTATCTTTTTTATAAAGGAGTTTTTTTAAAATTGCATTAACTTTTTCAAGAACCACATAAGATACACATCTATATAGTATTTTTTCGTAAAACATTACGTTTCACGTGGTCTTCCAAATATTTAACTACACCAAAATTTGTTTCTTAAATTGAAACTTTATTACAGACAATTTGTTTTTTAATTTGGTTGCTCTATTTCACCTTCTTTAGTATGCCACGTACGACTCTTAAAAGCAACACTATCTGCCAATAGATGTCAAAGTCCAATATCACAGCTACTTCGAGATATGCAAATCAACACTCCCGTGTTTATTTATAATTTTGAAGCATTACTTACAAAGATTATTAAAATAACAGAAACGACATGTTACTGTAATAATAAAAAGTAACATAATAATCCAGACGATCAGTTTATAGCCTATCACGTTTCAATACATGTTGCTCCAACACAGTACCTACCAGAGGGGTAGCGTGGTTTAATTTTTATTTATTTTATTTTTATTTATTTATCAACATTCACAATTATAGCATGGTTTGATTTTATTAAAATAAATTAGGATTTTTTTTGATATTTGTTTTAGTTTTATTCATCATCTCAGCCATAGAACGTCCATTGCTGGACATATGCCTCCCCCATATAGGGGGAGGATTTGCCAATACTCGCCACGCTTAGCAGGCGGGTTGGCGAGCGCAGTATGATTTCCGATCCTCAGAAGGCACTGCTGCCTACCTTCGTGTACGTGATCCCTTAGCCGACTCTTACGGCACCCGCGGGAAAAGAGGGGAGTACTATTCTAGGCCGGTACCACCACGGTACCGTTTAGTCTTCATACTCACCACTAACAATATAATTTATGGAACTTACACAAATTGCTGGTTCTACTCGAGAAACTGATGGTAATCTTTGATAAGTTAATTTAAAAAATTAGTAAATAAACTGTCAATTAATGACAGTTTAATAAGAAATCTACGCTTATTGCAGCTCGATCTTACTATTACGCCAGACCATCTGGAGACCAAATAGACTTGCCTTAGATCCTCGGCATAGAGAGAAAAGCCTGATATGTGACAATCTACGTGTTTTAGGACTTTTGCTGCGACTAATCTTGATTGAATACAAAAGCATGCCAGTGCAAGTTTTAGGTAGCATTATTATATAGGCGTGCCAGTATGATATTGATAATATATGGCCTCTAAATGAAAACCACTATTTTATACTCTAAGGCATGAAGACCACAGGTTTTTCGGACAGTGAGGATATCGTTATTATAAAAGGGATTAATAACTTACTTACTCCGCCGGTAAACAACCCAAAGTGAGTATTGGGCCATTACAAAAGAGATTGATCGCCGATTACGTACTTCTCGTGCTTTCTTCAGCTATTATATTGTAAGTAAATCATTTACTGTTCAAGCAGCTCAACTGTAGGTGAAATGCTTTGCCTCTATCAAACAAACGTGTTCGATAGTTTCCATTTAATTCAGTTAGACTGGCCGGTTGGCGCAGTTGGTAGCACTCTGCCTTCTGAGCCGCTGGTCCCGGGTTCGATTCCCGGACAGGTCAAACATTTGTGTGCATGAACATGTCTGTTTGACCTGTGTCTGGGTGTGTATATGTATATAAGTATATATATCAGTCATCAGGTTACCATAGCACAGGCTCTGCCTAGTTTGGGACCTGAAGACCTTGTGTGAATGTTAACAAATAAAATTTAAAAAAAAAAAAAAAAAAAAAAAAAAAAAAAAGTTCAGAATAGCGTACTTCAAGATTCAGAGAATTTGACTCCCGTTCTGGGTTGTATCTTGTGTAAAGACTGGCCATAGTATTTCAGCGTGGAAATGCTGCTTGTGCTGCCGGATCTTTTGCCCGAAGCAAAAGACCCGACTGCAAAAGCACCTGAGTGCTATGCGGGTTGGGCTACTTATTTGAAATGGTGTACCTACAAGCTGTAGTTGTGTAATTTCATATATTATCTATCTAATTTAATAAATAAAACATTTACGTTAATGATTTGATCTGTTGTGTTCTCATAGGCTTACTATTTCTTCTTACTTATTTTCCACAATTTACTTTAGTTTAACAAGAGAATCACTAGCATCGTTTAATACATTTTATAATCAATCGTAACAAATACGTGCTTAATTATAAAATATAAAGACCAGGTGCCATTTTATGCGCTTATCGGCTCATGCACTAACGCAGATAACTTATTTTCCGCTCTGTATGTACTTACAACAATACAATTAATAAATAATTATTATCTTAAAACACGTGTAATGTATGTGCATTTGAGATCAGTTTGTCAATACGTATGCGTGTCTATGGGTACATTTAAATAATATTTTCCCAAAACGTGGTGGTTAGCGGTGGGGAAAGGCTTAAGTGCGTAACGTTGTAAGTACTGTACATTACACTGTATATATGTAGTTGCGTATTACATTATTTTATATGTGTACTTAGCAGCGGTTTGTCTGTCTGTACTCGTGTATATAACATCACCTATTTATATTCGTTTCCATTATAAGGATAGGTCCTTATTCAAGTTAAACAATGTGGGGTTGTAGATCCTTGCAATTGAGTTTTCTTAAGGTCTCGTACCCAGAGCATCAGTAACTATATTGAACACTTTGCTCAAAGATTGTTAATGGATTGTCGTTATTGCAAGTTTTGCTATTCTACTTGGAGCACGATTGTAAGGGCAATACAGATCTGTTTTCTACCGTAATGTATTTACCTACAATGCAATCGAGATGCAATTGTTATTTCAAGCTTATTTATGATTAGTATTGCATTGTTTATGAGTTGCTAGTCTTAATAAATAAAAGAATCGGCACCCTGGTTGATGGTAGACGGTGTCTACCAATTTTCTGTTCATTATACACAGCATAGCAGTTCATAATCTATGACGAACTAAATCGAAGCCAAGGGCGAAGCGAGCTTATTCGCTATAAATTATGCAGTAACTTTCTAAGTTAGAGCTAAGTTAGAGTTAAGTTGATGCCAAGTAAAGTTTCGTGTACAGCCATCTCGGTCAAAGTTAGCCGTCCGCGGTTAAAACGCGATCATTTTTGATATTCATAACTTGTTTTGTTTGTTTGAGTGCTAAGTTAGACTTACCTTCCCTCTTAAAATATATTAAGCTAACTGTCCAATGCCGGTATCAATTTCTTGAAAATAAATTCTTGTTAAAATATGAGGATTTTTAAGATTTTTTTGATAATGATTCAATAGAGCTAGAAACTCATAAAACTTTTCAATTTTTACAAGGTGTATCGTATGTATCTTATAGCCTACATATACATATTATTATGTGCAGTTTACATATAAAAAAAATCATTTCGAATCAAATCTGGCATATTCATCATCACCTCAGCCGTATAACGTCCATTGCTGCACATATGGCTCCCCAATGATTTCAACAAGAACCGGTTGGAAGCGGCCCGCAGACAGGCCTTTCCTTCTTGGTCAGCTCGTATGTCCAATCTAGGCCAATAATCGAAACTAATTAAACACTTTCAAAATCATATTAAAATTGAAGGAACTATTATGTACCCTTAGTTCTTTTCATCACACAAAATATAATAAGTGAACTATAAAATGTTTCTAATGATATTATCAGTTCGATCAAGTTTTTTTATATACCTTTAGGCCCTTTACAAAGGATTTAAGTTACTGGATTAAAGTTTATAAATTCAAGCGTGATTTTGCGGAACTCCATCAAAGAGATATTATATACTAGTAGCACCCCGCACTTTCGTCCGCGTAGTTTACGGTTTTCCCGTTACCTCACTTATCCCACGGGAACTATACTTTGTCCGGGATAAAAGTAGCCTATGTGTTAATTCAGGGCTTAAACTATCTCCGTACTGGTGAAGCCATTTGAGCGTGAAGAAGTAACAAACATACACACATACACACAAACTTTCGCATTTATAATATTAGTAGGATAGGATAGTGAAGTATCTCTCGTCCCGACGGCCAACAAGTCAACAGCTCCTGAGGATGCCTCATCCAGAGGCGAAACACGTCTGGAAGAGTTTCCGGTTGCGTAAATTTTAGCCTGAAATAATTTAAGGTCGCAGAATTATCACTAAATATTGTTTATTTAATATCTTTTTAGGTAATTAATGCTCATGCATAACCGTGGTATGTTGGTTTCAATATAATTAATGTATTTCTAGTTTTCTATTAAAACGCCTAACTGTGGAGATTCTTTTTTCCTCTCTAATATAAATGTTGAAACAGATGTTAATATTCCTAATTGTACATAATATATTTACAAGGTCTCAATGAGATTCTCTTCTATTTTATCTCTCTGGATAATGTCGGTACGTATTTTATCCCCTAATTTCGTTCCGTTTGCATTGAATACAGTTAATACAGAAACAGTTGGTTATTGACAGTACAAAACATAAAACTGAAATCGCTACTAGTGCTCTTGAACAATTGACCGAACATTGGGTGTGGTGCAAGAGACAAGCGAATTGAATGAAAGCTTTTTTATTTCGTTTTCTAAAGACCTACTGTCTAGACTTACTACTATTTACTTTCGTACTACACACTAACTAAACAATAGTGGGATTTGACATTCAAAGCACAAAAATGCCATCGGTATCGATCTTGTGCTACTCGTTCCTTACAGTCGATAGCTTGCAGCTTGCGTAGGATTCTATCTCATTACATGGTCTGTCTAACAGAATATCTGAGATTATGGTCTCTGGTCTTATTGTCGGGCTGGGCGACCAGATCTATTAATCAGCTTCGCGTAATATTCACAACAACTCTGCTTTATCGTTTAAAAATATACTAACCTGATAAGAATTTCGACCATAATATTATGATATCCTATTCATGATTAAAAAAATGTCATAGACAAAAAACTAACTACAATACAATAATATTTGAGCAATCCAATTGCCGTCGACAGCGTATAGATAGCTCAAATGCCCGCTATTAATTATATATATTTTTAACTATTATCTGTGTAATATATATGGTGAAAATGGTTAAAATGATTAAAAATGTATTTTTAAAGGGCATATTTTTACTCCGCCCTTTTTTATTAGCTTTTAATAAGTACCCATTAATAAACTCGTAACTTGTACATCATTATAAATAGCTGGGCCGTATTGGTATCGTAGCGACTAAACTTACTACGTCTTGCTCAGCCTCTGTCCGGTACGAGAATGACTCGAAGTGAAAAACAACGACCTGAAAATAAAATTATATGAAATTAGTAGTCTGTTAAGTTCAACGCTAGTCGATATTTAATCCATAGGCTTGGTCATACCTGGCCCAGTGCTTCTTTTCGGCATATGTCAATTTCATAGAACAAACTGCCATTTACGTGCTAACAGATTAAAAAAGGTCTCTAGATATATAAGGTGCTATGTCATTAAATCTGATGATTTTACCACTATGAAATACTAGGTGCGCCCCGCGGTTTTACCTGCGTGGTGATGATTGATGATGATGATGATGATGATGAAAAGTGAAAAGCCTACGTGTTAATCCAGAGTTTAAACTATCTCCATGCCAAATTTCATCGGAATTAGTGTAGGTGTTTGAGCATGAAGAGGTAACAAACACACACACACACACACATACTTTCGCATTTATAATATAAGTGGGAAGGATAATGATATATTTAACCGTACACATCGTTTCATTTGGTGAATTATTTAATTTCATTATTTTATTGTATACCTCGTTTTCACACCCTTCTTCAAAGGCTGCAGCCCCATATATTTGTTTTGATGTTTATTTCTACTCAATATCGTAAAATAAATGTCATCAGGTAATCATACTACAACATACACATTTTTGATTATATTGATCATATTAATGGGATTTTTGCTAGGCATGAAGCTTACTCTTATAAATAAACTAGCTATTAGTCACAGCGTGTCAATTGGAACATTTATACAGGTACCTTTTATGTGTATGTATTTCTAGATCTTTAAAACGCTTTTCTCTTCTGTCTTATGCCTCATAACTTAATACCACTCTACGTTGCTTCAACAATGCACTGTACATTGTAAGCTGGTCGAAGCTCAAAGCCATTGTTTCATTCCGTTTCGATAGCTCGCCTATCTTTGGCTACCTACTTTATACACGTGCACTCCTAACATTTCCTTTACTCCTGGTAAGTTGAAGGAGATGCTAGGAAATGTAAGGTAGTTTTAGCTGTACAATGAGAGTGCTTTTCATGATTTCCTGGTTTATTGAGAAGCATACCGGAAATGAAACTACATTTAGATTTTCAGACCTAAATAAAATACGTATTCTAAGAAATCTGCTATCTGAGCAGTTTCTGTATTTCTGGCAAGTTGTAGAAAGTTTCTGGCTTAAGCAAACAACGAGTGCCAACGGCATAACACTACCCTATAAAGCACAAAAGCGTTCAGTTAACAATGCACTAAGTGTTATCCATCCATTCAGTTTACAGTATGAGGTAATTCACTATTTAAACTACTCATTAAGAACTACTGCAGTATCGAGTCAAATTTAAGTAAGACGAATGATCTAAGTAAATAGATAAATGAACACGTTATTGTAAACAACAGTACAAATAGTTTCTTTAAACAGTAATGAGTAAAAAGTTAAAAAACATATATTTATTTACACATAATATCACGTATAACTTATGCCTCTATTAAAATAGAATAATATAAATATGTACTGGCGTTTTGGAAATATTTTTTGTTTTATTGCTTTCATCATCATCATCATCATCATCTCAGCCATAGGACGTCCACTGCTGGACATAGGCCTCCCCCATTTATTGCTTTAAAGTTACGAGAATACTGTAGTAGTAGTCTGTTTTCCAGCTGATGCTGTGGTTATTTAAAGTCAATATTTTATACGTCCTATTCAAGCGATTTACATTAATAACAAACTTTATAACAATTTAGAGAGGGAAAAAAAGTTTACCACGGTACGTGAATTCTTAAAAAAATACATTAATATATCTCTCAAGCACCAACTCGCTCGATCGGTTGCATAGGTGTTGCAGGGAACGCTGATATAGCAATACGTTTGCTTAGTACTTATAATGCGAACACAGTGTTTGAATATATGAATCCTCTTAATTATACGGAAAAATAAACACAGGTTGCCCTGTATTTAAAGTCCTATTCTATTTACTCAACTAGTGTATTATTGAACTAAATTTAATTAACCAAACGACACAGTACTTACTTTTTACCCCAAATCCAACCAACCAGAGCTACTGAATATCCCGTAAAATCCGTGAACTTTCGTCGAATACACCTCACAAACCACGACTGGAAATGAAAAATAAACTCCGTCATATAAAACAAGTTTCATTCATTAAATTTTATTGGCAATGAAAGTTCATGCAGAATTCCTGACGGAGCCAAAGGGGTCGGGTTGCGTTGGAAATTTTGAAATACATATTTTTAGTATAGGGCCTAGTGCTGAATCGTATTACTAAAGATGAATACTGGCTATCATAATTAAATTGATGTGGTGTTATATAACATGTCTTTAATTAAAAAATATACTGAACAACAATATATAAAACATTAGAAACTGTCTAAACATATTCTAATATTCATTTATGAAAAAAAACCAATAAACTGTTCCCAAAATTCCAAAGAAAAAAATTTATAATAATGTATCCAACATAAAACACCAACCAAACAGTTTTTTTTAAAATAAATTTTGGTTATTCTCCAAATATTGTCTATGCTATTTTAGAATGTCATGCATGTAAATGCATAAAAATAAGGTATGACTATTAGCAGTATTCATGATAACAATATTTTTTAAATACTGTAATTTACTTCTTATTTCACAATAATTACGATATAATAATTAGTAGATTTGTTTAATATTATTTTATATTATATATTAATCTAATTGGTATAAGAAAAAATAGGAACAAAATTTGCGCGACGAAGACCCAAAATATAAACTACATGGTGTTACCATACAGCCCACGTACACCCAGTCTAGATGAAATTTTGAAATACATATTTCTAGCAAAACGCCCGGGGGCAGCTAAAATGGGAACTATTCAAATATTCCCGACGTGGGAGAAATTTTACCCGTTCCTTTTTTCATTGAAAATACCCGCAGTTTAGTTTAAACGACGTATGAGGTCTATAATGATTAACTATGTAAAGTGAATACAAGTTTTAAAGCGGGACGTGCCGCAACTACGAATAAAACTTCTGTTCAAGTATTTTCATCGTCCGAATATAAACATCGAGTAACTGATCTTTTGCACATATAACCTTTTAGTTCTATGTCTCAGAGTCTAATAATTATTGTTTCGTACTCGATTCAATTGATTAACTCTGGGATGCATTTTACGTTACGATTTTAATAGTGATTTCTATTTGGACAACTACAAATACTTTCCTATTTATTGAGTTTTACTTCATCATCATCATCTAAGCATAAAAAGTTCACTGCTGGACACAGATACACTCCATGTATCTCCGCAAAGACCGGTTGGAAGCGGCCCGCATCCATTTTTTTGCTAGGATATTGGTACGGTTATTTGTCCATCTTGTAGCTAGACTGCGATGCACTTGCCAGTCCGTGTTCTTCACTGAAAAACCTTTCAACTTCAACGGTATCAGCCAGCGACATTGAGCGTGCTTATGAAATTCTTGTCTTATAATTTTTGTCTAAAATATTTAATAGGCCTTTATGTGAATTGCTAAATAAACGCCAATCAACGAGGAAATAGAATATCCGCCAGCATGCTACTATTGTTACAGTGATTTGAAGTGTTACAGTGTAAATCCACATTACTAAATCACAAAGCTCAATTTTTTTGGCTGCCCTAATACATTTAGTTCATTCAAGGTTTTATAAAGCCTTGTTCTGCCGAAAAAAATGTGGAAACAACAAATAAACATTTTTCTAGTACCAGTGTTGTAAAACAATATAATGACAGTAAGAGAAGTTCACCCATAGATGAGCGTTAACACGAATAACTATCAACACCGTGGCTTATCGCAGAATGAAACAATATAACGTTCAGATTAATTGAAGGAAAACATTTGACTATCTGTGGGACTTGAACACACGACTACAGAATACCGTCCTGTCGCTTTGTCAAAATAAACTATGGTAGCGCTCCACTGGCGGTCCATATTTGGACATAGCTTAGCTAGACGACAAAGCGACAGGGCGGTATTCTCTAGTCGAAGGTTCAAGTCCTACTGGTAGTCAATTTTTTTCCTTCAAATAATCTGAACATAAGTTCCGCCTAGCATGTTGTTACTTACTGCAATAAACCATAAAACTCTTGAAACAATATTATTCGAGAAAGTGCATTTCACATTGAACCTCGACCTTCACGGTTGACAATTACCGTTATTGTTATTGTTATTATTTTACTGTTCTAACCTGAATAAAATTCGCATAGAAGCAACGGGGCATAGTTAGTACTAATAGTTAGTTGACTTTATTATGTTCCTTTGAGCAACTAACCTATATAGAGAAATTGGTATTTCAACTGATTCGTAGTGTAATTGTGATTTTGCATTAACTAATGCAATCATAGACCAATCAGAAGATCAAATAAAGAATACTCAAACAGTACTGACCAAGAACGTTATGTATCGTTGTGAGCAGTCAAAGCGCGCTATGTCTTGACGTAAATTTGCGGAATTTATTGGTTGGAAACAAGTTTCATTTATTCAGGTTAGTTACTCTATGTTCTGTAAAATAGCATTAAATGCGGTAACTCTTATTAGTACCGAAGTGTCTTTTTTGTTATGGAAGCATCTGAATAATTAACACCTACGCAGGTATTCATATTCATTTTTTTTAAACTTTATATCTACTTGAATTACGCACGAACACTGTTGATATTAATTGATGACGTCGCGATGAGCAACTACTACGCTAATACTACAATGGAATTGTCGTCATAGAAAATATCATTGCATAGATAATTATGACAAACTTTGATAAGTCTCACTACTAACGCATTTACATTCGTATATGTATCAACATAAATTGATATATTAATTTTCTATAAAATAAATTATTGTTATCAATAGTTAACAATAGTAACCGAAGTTTTAGAAAACGAATTCTGAATGTATCATAAGGCTTTGCATAGTGTTAGTATATGATGTGTTATAAATCGCATTGATGTCACTTCTCACGAGCGACCATTTTAGATTTGATTAGTTCATGCTTATTAGTAATGAAAAAAAAGAAGAGTGAAAATTGTATTTATGGTTATGGTAAAGTTCAAATTATTATAACAACGCAATAACAACGCTTAAATGTTTTTATTTATATTGCGGGTAGTTTTATATAAAATTATTCTAATATGAGAGATAGCGTTGTGTTATGTGAATTTCAATTTTGGCGTAAAGTGAATACGAGCGAGTGAACAACATTTACTTTTGAAGAGTTTATTGAGTTATACATAGCTAGTTACATTACGTATTAATAGAGACAAAGAACTGCTCACAGCACAATGAGTCCAATACTGAAATTTGCTGCTGGGACATGTGCATTGCTCTTAGAAGTATTGGACATAACCAATCACACTGCCCAATGCACATTGGCATATATCCTACTGGACAACCAAATATCTGAGTTTTAGACCGAGATTCTAAGACATGACCTAACGACTGGCGTTGTAGGGCAACAACCAAGACCCACGACTTAATGTGCCCTTCAAAGCAATTAACTCCGTCGAAAATAAGACTAGCAGTCACCTATCAAAGTTGTGACCCCAAAGTGCATTTAAATTTTTTAGTTCGTTGATTTATTTTATTATTAAAATTGACGTGGTTCATAATATGTCAAATATTATGAATATTAAAAGAATCATTTCAAAATGGAACCGACTTCAACTCAAAAGTGTAAAATAACTTGTTGAAGTCGGTACCATGATAGTTCACAAAAGTAACTATCATTTTTGTTATTAACTATCATCACAATATTGTGCTCATGGTACCGACTTCGACAAGCTATTTCACACTTTTTCGTGTTGAAGTTAGTTCCATTTCAGATAAAAACATTTTTTCACCATTTCTGTACCTTTATACTCAGGGGATCAATTTTCATGGCGTATGTTCACCGATGTCATCACCCGCAACTATAATATCGTTGAGGTTAGCGTAGCACTTTTCAGTTAATGTAGTGCAACTCAAAAACGGCTTGTTTGATTTTGATGAAATTTAAATGATGGTACCATTTCAATTTACCACAAAAGTATACTCTATCAAACAAAAAAAGTATCATCAAAATCGGTTCATAAACCACGAAGTTATCCGCGAACACACCTAACAAAAAATATACGGTCGAATTGAGTAACCTCCTTCTTTTTTTGAAGTCAGTTAAAAAGACGGAAATCACTCACGTAGTAAGTCAGAGGATTCCGACTATAGAGTTCAAGTCGAAACGCGACCGCGCCCCCGAGCGCTCCGCACTCTCCTCGAAAAAGACCACCGAATGTGGTCGAAACTATAATAGACGGAAACCTCTAAAATTCTGCGAGAGTAATATCCGTGTTTTATAAATTTATTTAATAACTGATTAATGTTGCATCTATACACAAGCTCCATTATGCACTACTTATTTTTTATTGTCTCAACTTCTCATACTGTTTATTGAATATTGTGCAAGCCTTCCTCTTTGTCGAAAATATCCATCGCGCGCATTGGGATTTTTCAGGGATTTTGTTTCGGTATTAAATTCTGTAGCAAAGAGTTATTTTACATACAAACACGCTGGTGATGGAGAATATTCTGGTATTTTACTATTTTATTTTTGTGATCAAACCGAATTCGACATGTATCATTTTATATGAGTTATTTCACCAAGTCTTTATTTGCAATAAATATCAGACGATAGTTACAAAGGTAGTCCTTTTAAAATCCCTCACAGAGATTTGTGGCATTTTTTTACAATTACACAGCTTCTGTATGCAACTTCTTTTTACGCGCTTGTTGTTTGGCCAAATAAAGTAACAACCTCACCAAAAATTAAAAGGTAAATATAGTCATCATAAAAAGTTGATAAGGGTTAGATCATAAACCAATACAATTATAAAGCTAAATTGGATAAGCATGGACGCGATTTTAAATTATAGATATCATTAGTGATCTAATATTTCTCATGAGTGAGTGCACATGTGAAACTTTGGAAGATAGTGCGAAACAGAAAACGAAGTATAAAAAATTGATTGTGATCATCATCATCATCATAGCCATAGGTGTCTACTGCTGGACATATGCCTCCCCCATTGATTTCCACAAGGACCGGGTACAAGCGGCCCGCATCCAGTCTTCACCTGCAATCTTAGTCATGTCGTCTCTCCATTGAATGTGTGTTCGTAGGATAACCTACGAATATTATAAATGCGAAAGTTTGTGAGTAGGAATGTGTGCCTAAATGAATTTGGATGAAGTTTGGTATGGGGATAGCTTTTACCCTGGTTTAACACATAAGCTTATTTTAATCATCACTATCGTCACTCTTTTTCATCACCACGCAGGTAAAACGGATGAAATTTGGTATCTAGATACTTCAGGTCTCGGAATAATACATAGAGTACTTTTCATCATCATCATCATCATCAATCATCACCATGCGGTTAAAACCACAGGGTGCAGCTAGTGCTGACATAATTTAAATGCAATTTTTATAATTCACTCACACCCCCCCACTAGAATAGGAACCCTGTGTCATGGACACACACAATCACATTGCAGATACATCAAGCAATGCCCGAGAACAAACATCTATGCTCAATACAGATATATGTTTGCCCAGCCGAGATCGAGGTTCAAACTCACTGTCACTGATCACTGAGTCACGACGGCCGTATTTTTAGTTCCTTTTTTATTCCTATAGGTCCAGCGTGATAATGTATTCGACCACATCGTCACCGACCATCAAGTGAGATTGTGGCCAAATGCTAGCTCGGTACAGTATAAAAAAAAACATCATCAAAAATTCACATTCAGATATTTTGACAATAATTGACAATAATCATATTTACTATCGAACCAAAATGCACCTGAAAAATATTTAAACCACAAAAACCTTCTCAAATAGATCTGAAAATCATTTAAAAACTTGGATATAGCCCTATGTGGCTAACAAGCTTATAAGCTTTAAAAAAAAAAGCCAAGTGGCCAAGTCTTTTGAAGAGGAAAGTTTTTTGCTCGCACAAGTGGATATGGATGTACTCCTATGGAAATAATTCTTAGCCATTAGGCCTTAAGTTGAGAGGTTTTAGCTGCATAGACTTAAAGCAAGTACTCTTGGTCCGTATTTCGTACTTCAACCTCAGACCTTTGCCAACAAAAGATCTGGAAAATGTTTAATAGTGCCTCGATAGACACGTGAACAAATATTCGTAGATTTATTATTAAAAATAAAGCTGCGACCAAATGTTGACAAACCTATTGATGCCAACTGAAGCCCCTGTTCCAGCATTAGTATCACAATAGATGATACTATTATGCTCAAAGCAGTTTTTAAATACAAATGCGCCTATCTTTTCTCAACGATGCTTTTTCTCCTCACATACCTACTAAATTGTTATTACTTCTACATTGAGTTAATTGACTTGCTCAATAATTACAAGTATATATTAGCAATTAACTGTATTGCTTACATCTGTTGAATAGTTCATAAATACATAATTACGGCGGTAGTAAAATGAACGTTACGACTAATTACTCCCTGGTGATTTTTTTAAAGATCCTTTAGATGATAATTATTATTATGTCCGTTGATGCCACCTGACATTATCAACTTGTCAATTCAAATAGAATCCATTAATGAAAACCTAATCAATGTTTGAAGTTTTCTTTCGCAATGTCTAGATGACTTTTTTAATGTATATATTATGTGTGTATACATTGCGTATTTACAAAGTATAAATATGTACAAGAGAGCTTCAAAAACTAAAATATTGACAATCGGACAACTCCACATTTTGAAAACTACACATATAAATAAGACAAAATACATGATACACAAATAAATGTTTTATATATCTACCTACATACATATTCACACCTCTTTCCCGTTGGAGTAGGTAGAGACCACATTATTCCAATTGCTACGATTGTGACACACTGTTACAACAGTGTGTTGCTGATGTAACAGACAATTATGAGTTTGACAAGACAATTTGAATGTATACATTGCTATGTAACAAATTGTTAATAATATTTTTGTATCGCAACCTATAGGAACTACCTATAGGTAGTACCAGGTCAAAGATTGCCAATAAATCTTTCATTCGCGATAGTAGACTGGCAATCGTGATAAACTTTCATAATTATGTATACATAATTATTAATTAATCATTGTGTTAATTATTGTATTAATATTAACATATTGTGTCTTTGAAGGAAGCAGAAGACCTCGACGAGTCAAGATTTTTTCATAGTCTGGGCACTGAACCCTATTTTAATTATTAATCAACACAAATAATAAGTAAGTATAGTCTTTTTAATGAAATGTATACTTAGCCTATTTACAATCCTGCGTATTTTTCGATGTTAATCTAATAATTTGCTGGAGAAAGAGTTATATACTCTCTGACGCGTGGCAAACGTGCACAGAACACTCATATTAAGTTCGGCCATAGTGTTTGGATCCAAGTACGTTCAAGCAGCCGCCACCTAAATATTATTTTTTTAAAAAACTTTATGATATTTGTTCTGTTGCGTTTTGCTTGTATTTTAAATCGCTTGTGCGTTCGTGATGCCAGTCAATGAGTTCCTACTGAAAATCAGCGCGAAGGTTATCAAATCCTTGCATAACGCTGAGTAGGGACTCATTTCTGGCATTACGCAACACTAAATTATATATTTTAGTAATTTTTAGTTCTGATGAGGGAATATTTTCTACTAATTGTAAATTATTATATCTATGTTTTTCCTAAATGCGCCTTTCATCTTTTGTATTGTATGTAGTGTTGTTATAATTTAATTTTCTAATTAATCTTTCTAATAATAATTATGCAAAAACAACATATTATGTAGATACTTTATAGTATAGTTACATATGGTGGTAACTAAAAGAGTAAAAAATCATGTGAATTTTCCTTTTTAAATATTATGTAGCGTGCAGTTTTTAAAAAAAGCACAACTTATAAAATTACACCATATCGTCACAGGTATGTCAATATTGGCAGAATAAAATACCTACCGTCTGAAACGCAAAAATATACAGTTTCAATATTCACAAACAAGTATGTCAGCAACAGTACCGTCAGCAAACAAAAATGTCCACGATCGATTTAATATAACAGCTCTTTCATTTTTCCCATGTTCGACGGACCCGGATAAAAATTTGTTATCCGTGCACACAAACATACTTTTTGCTTTTTGTACACAGCGTACAAAGTATTGATTAACGCCCGCCTCTCAGCGACAAGGGTAATAAAAAAAAATCAACGGACTGCATTGCCCCTGGATGTGCACTCACGATCGCTCAAACACAGCACGATACAGCTTGGATAATGTGTATGGCGTGGCCATTTTATCCGGACCTACCGCGGCGCTCGCGTCGCGCTCCTTTCCGGGTAAAATGGCGGTAGTCTTTTAAACCGCCCGGTTCAAATTTGAATTGATGCCTTTTACACGTCCGCGAGGCGTTGTAAATGGATTTTTTATTTCCATTGAGTGTTTTGTGGATGGTATAAAATATTTTAAGCAGGAATCAGGTAGCAGCGTCAGGGTGGTATACAAATGTGTATTATTAAAAAATATGAAATATAAATGTGTTTTCCTTGTTTTATACAACGGGTAAACAAATTGAAACTTTTTGACACCATTATTATGTTTATGGAATTCATGTCATGTCATTAGTCATTACATGCGGTAGCGCCGTATATAGTTTGTAGTTATTATTTACACCTTAGTTATCTTTAAGTTATAAGTATTTGACACTTTTAAGGACAGAGAGAAAAAAGACAAAAAATACTTCGTTTATTGAATGCACACATGTGCACACACAACTTTACATATCAAAAAAGGACACAACAAAAGCTAAGCACTCATAGCCCATATAATTAAGTGTTTAGTCCGTACGTGTGCACCATATGTGTGTAGTTTAAATTTGCCGAATTGCAATGATGACACAATATATTTTAGTGAAAGGATTTATACCAAATCAATCGTCCGCAACCACTGAGAAGGAGCTTTTCTTAGAAATAAAAGAACTCAAGTACAGCATGAATTTGGCCCATCACATATTCGCATATAGATAAATCTACATTTTCAACAATGATAAAAATAAACAGAAATTAAATATACATCCAATATAGAATAGTATGATTATAAACTCGTACTGATCTCAAATCATTATAATTTTAAAGGATTTTCATTGTTGGACAAAGCTCAGCGTCAGTGTTTGCCATCAGGTCTGGTAGGATGCCGTCTACAAGCAACTTTTTGTAATTATTTGGCGTCTGTCAAGCAAACTAGGATAAGGATCTGTGTTTGGCGTTTCTCTACGACACAAACAACAGTTTTCGTGGAAGAACTGATGATTAATACGGTCAGAAGATTTTTGAGCAGAGACCAAGGACTGGTAAGCGCAGTGTCGGACGCCGACCTATGTACTAAATAGAGCTGACCAGAATCGCAAGAGTTTTGAGAAGATTCATGAATAGGTTTTTTCTATCAGTAGACTTTTTTTATGCCTGAGACGATGATGATGATGATGATGATAAAAAAGCCAAAATAAAAACCGCCTTCGACAATAAAATATACAACGTTTCATCGCATCATAACATAATTTACCTTTGTATAATTTGCCCAAACCAAAAGTAGTCCTAAAAGGGAGTTACCTATCTAAAAGGTAACCTCAAGGGAAGGAAACCCATTTCCCCATCAATTTGGTCACGAATGACGGTTTGACCTGAAAATTAACAGTTAAACTTTTTAATGCTCTCTGCCTAGTACCGTGACTACAGTGACTTTGAACTTTGGGCAAATAATATGTTAATAGATTGTCATATATTATGCTCCAAGTGAGTTAACATGCTCATTACACAAGAGGCTGTGGACTCAATTCAGCCGAATGCGTATAAAGCAGAGCTCGCGAGTTTCATACGACGATTTTAAAATATTTGCAAGAAAACAAACTAAAACAAGTATCGCTTATATAGTTTAATTATAAAAATGGAATTGCCTTCTTTACTCGCATATAATTTGCAGAAAGGTACTAATTTAACTTTGTAGGATATTACGGACGGGAATTGCTGGGATTATGGATCTTAAAGTCATGTTATAAGGCACACTTTACGAGCAAGTGTGATGAAAATATTGTTCTGGTAGGTACTGCATATTGATGATAAGCCCGAAGGCTTGTTATTATCAGCTGTTAAATACGACGGTGGTGGTTTGATTCCCATTTCGACTTTGGCGTTGGTTTGGTGTTTAATAAATATGTTTGGTAACATATTTATTAAATGTGTATTACAGTGGTAGTAAATAATTGGTTATTATATGTAAAGTCTGAAAGACTACGGCGCGTAATTAAATAAAATTAAATTACCATTACCAAACCATTTTTGGCTACCTAACCATTACCGGGAAGTCATGTGAAGACCATAGTAAACATATGAGCCGATCTACTCAAATAGAGTTAACAGTTTGAGTTAATATCAAGGCATTAAAATAATATGTTGTGAACCAATGATAGTGATTTTCTTGTTCAACTAAATTGAACCAAAGTTCTGGAAAATAAGATAAGTAATATAGAAAAAGTCCAAATCAGTACGACACAATCAATAACAACACAAATTAGATGTATTTTATTTTAATGTATGATTTTAACTGAACTTAGTTAATGTTAGGCAAAGCTACAGAACAGTAATCTGTAGTCATGGGTTCTAGTCCCACTGGTTGCGATTTTTTTCCTTCAGACATTTATTGTACTTAAATTTGGCGAAGTTCCTACATTTACCAGATTGAACTGGTATAGCGTGCAACCATCCCATATCTGTCGGAGTGTCACCGCCGGTGACGACGAAACGTAAATCCAGTGCGTTCGGTTTGCATTACGATTACTTTCACGTTTACGAGCGAACGAAACGATTCCCTCGAAACTTGTGTTTAAGTTAATACCTCCAATGGCTTTAGTTTTGTGTTGCTTTTAGCGAAATTGCTAATAATATTTAAGGTTAAATGACAGAGTTGTGAATATATTTGTACAGTATGTTTTAACGTAATTCGAAATGATCATGAAATCACTAGGTTAAGAAGTTAGATTTCGTAATAATTAAATTTTATTACCTTTAATCATTAAAATTTTATAAAATGTTACTGAAAATATTATAACAATACTTTTAATGATACTTTTTGGTCAGCACAACAACTTCTCTCAAAATTTGAGTAAAGTTGTTTTGCCGTCCCCTGTACCTAGCATGCGTTAAGGACAAGAAGAAGAGAAGATGAATATATCAAACCCAAAGCATAGTGGTAGGGTTCTAGTTCCCGCCTGGCTAGCTACCATTCACAAATTACGTTATTCTAATATGACCTCTTTTGTAAATAAAAACGAGGTTATAACTGATTAATCTTCTTTTATAATATTTTAATAACTACAGTAAATGAGAAAATTTTTAAGTAGGGTCTGGTTTGTTTTATTTGATTTCTTTAGAATGGGAATTCCCATTCCAAAGAAATTAAATAAAACAAGAAATCCGAAGAAATTCATAATTAATTATCTGTAAAAATGCCGTTCCCACGGCTGGGACCGGAGGCTTTTTAGTCAGAAACGTTTAATAATGAAGGTCGATAGATACTAGTCAACCCAATTGTGAAGTTTGCAGACCGCCCAAGGGCTTCCGACATTCCTAACGCTTGTTATCCTAAAACAACACCCGAGACCGACAACTCAACGTGCCCACCGAAGCACGAAGTGCTTTGTTGAAATTGACACTAGGGGGTCACCCATCCAATGTATGACCGAGCAGCATGTTGCTTCACCCAGTTGATCAGTTAAGGTCACAGAGGTACACTTAGTTACGAGTACTTCAAATAAACACCTGTTATTTAAATTATACAAACACATAGCACGACAATTTCATTTGACAACTTTCACAACTTGTACCAGTGTCACGTAATATTATGGCATAGTAAATTATAAGCGGAATTCCCTAATTGTCTAATAAACATTATAATTTATAATTATCCCCATTCACTATCTGAATCTACGAGCCCGTCCCATAAACAAGACAAAAATTTCGTGCTTCTACCCATAACAGCATTAGTCACTAAATCAAACAAACATACATACATTTATTTAATTCGTACACAATTCTACTGCGACTACGGCGGCACAATAAAAATATGTAAATTTGCAGTTCTATCAAGGACAAAGAATTAAATAGACAAGTAAAATACACGTTTGCTCAGCTATCTTATCACAGCATTTTAATGCATGATGAAAATATTTCCTCTTCTGTGGTAATAATTATGTGAAATACAAATTTGCACAAGAAAAGTATAAAATAAAGTAAGTCACAAATCTAGATTTGTTTTTTTGTTTTTATTCTTAAATCCTTGCATAAAATAAAGAAATAGATCTGGACAAAAGCGAAATCTCCTATGCCAGGTATTTCTTACTTAAAAGAGGTGTGCATCCATGTGTGATTATGTATTTTTTGAAAATGCAAAAAAACATTGTATTTATTGATTATTATGTTTTATGTTCCGCCGTGGGGTACCGGCTTAGAATAGTACCCCCCCATGTCTTCCCGTGGGTGTCGTAAGAGTCGACTAAGGGATCACGTACCAGAAGGATGGGCAGCAGCGCCTTCTGAGACTCACATTTTGTACTGCGCTCGCCAACCCGCCTGCCAAGCGTGGTGAGTATTGGCAAACCCCCCCTATGTTAGTACAAAATATGACCAGGCCCCCAGTCCCCGGCAGCTCCGCTAAAGCTGGCTCCGGTAGCGGCCAGTGTAATGGTGGAGCAGGGGGTGCGAAGAATCCCCGGCAAACGCACGGCTACCACTCCCTCATTAAACGACCTCTGGCCCTGGTAACACATAACGTAAGAACTTTGTTGGCAGACGAGAAGATCGTCGAGCTGGAAGAAGAAATGAGTAAGTTACACTGGGATATCCTAGGGTTGTGTGAAGTCCGTAGAGAGGGTGAGGATACCATAACCCTTAAATCCGGTAACTTACTCTACTACCGGGAAGGCGACCAAAAGTCCCAAGGTGGTGTCGGATTTCTCGTTCGCAAGTCCCTCACTAACAACATCATTACCATCGATAGCGTTTCGAGCAGGGTGGCATACCTAATACTCAGAATATCAAGTAGGTATTCGTTGAAGGTCATTCAGGTATATGCACCGACCTCGAAACTCGGAACCGATGAGGAGGTAGAGGCTATGTATGAGGACATTAGTAGGGCCATACATACCTCCAAGACCCATTATACTGTTGTTATGGGGGACTTTAACGCAAAGTTGGGCAAAAGAAGTGATGGAGAGTTGAGAGTGGGGCAATTTGGTTATGGACAACGGAACCCCAGGAGACAGAGGCTGGCCGACTTCATGGAGAAAGAGGGACTCTTTATGATGAACTCTTTCTTTCAGAAGCCGCCTCACAGGAAATGGACCTGGTTGAGTCCTAACGGTTCCACGAGAAATGAGATCGATTTCATCATGACCACCAAGAAACAAATATTCAATGATGTCTCTGTGATCAACATGGTGAAAACCGGTAGTGATCACTGCATAGTAAGAGGCATATTGAATATTAATGTTAAACTTGAGAGGTCCCGTTTGATGAAATCCACGCTCCGACCTCAAAATGTCCATATCCAAAACCCCGAGAGCTTTCAACTTGAGCTATCCAATCGCTTTGCTTGCCTTGAGAACTTTGCGTCGGTGGACGAGACCAACAACAGGCTTGTAGAAACTGTCCACGCAGTGGGGTCTAAGTTCTTCAAACCCCGCCGCACAAATGGACCTCAAAAACTCTCCAGCCATACCCTCGACCTCATGGCTGAACGACGCTCGTTGCAACTGCAATCATCCGATGACGCTGCGTTATAAAGGCAGCTCAATAGACGAATATGGAAATCCTTGCGACACGACATCCGTACCTTTAATACAAATCGTATTAAAGATACGATCGAACGGAGAAAAGGCTCCAAAGTGTTTGCAAGAGACCGGTCTATTGGGCAAAGCCAGATGACTAAGCTGAAAAGAGATGATGGCAGTATAGCGTCGACCAAAGCAGAGGTGCTTGGAGAGATTGAGAGATTCTATGGACAGCTATACACTTCGGTCGCTAAACCTGTTGGTAGCTTGGCCAAAGACCCAAGAGCCAAGCTAACCCGACACTATACCGAAGACATCCCGGACATCAGCCTGTACGAGATTAGGATGGCTCTGAAGCAGCTTAAGAACAACAAGGCGCCGGGTGACGACGGAATCACATCAGAGCTTCTGAAAGCGGGTGGCTCACCGATACTGAAAGTCCTTCAGAAGCTCTTTAATTCCGTTGTCCTTGAAGGTTCAACGCCGAAAGCATGGAACAGAAGCGTAGCGGTGTTGTTCTTTAAGAATGGTGACAACACATTGCTTAAGAACTACAGACCCATTTCGCTTCTGAACCATGTGTACAAGCTGTTTTCAAGAGTCATCGCGAATCGTCTCGAACGCAGGTTTGATGACTTCCAGCCTCCCGAACAAGCCGGTTTCCGAAAAGGCTACAGCACCATAGACCACATCCATACGCTGCGGCAAGTTATACAGAAGACCGAAGAGTATAACATGCCCTTATGTTTAGCGTTTGTGGACTATGAGAAAGCCTTTGATTCGATCGAGACGTGGGCGGTGCTTGAGTCTCTCCAGCGGTGCCGTATTGACCATCGGTATATCGAAGTGTTGAAGTGTTTGTACAATAACGCCACCATGTCGGTCCGAGTACAAGAGCAAATTTCGAAGGCGATTCCATTGCAACGAGGCGTGAGACAGGGAGATGTTATCTCTCCGAAACTGTTCACTGCCGCATTGGAAGACGCCTTCAAGCTCTTGGAATGGCAAGGATTCGGCATCAACATCAACGGCGAGTACATCACTCACCTTCGGTTTGCCGACGATATTGTGGTCATGGCAGAATCGATGGAAGATCTCAGCACGATGCTCGAAGGCCTCAACAGAGTTTCCCTAAGGGTGGGCCTTAAAATGAACATGGACAAGACGAAAATTATGTCGAATGCCCATGTTGCGCCCGCCCCAGTATCAATCGGAAACTCGATTCTCAAAGTTGTTGACCATTACGTATACCTAGGACACACAGTCCAATTAGGTAAATCCAACTTTGAGAAAGAGGCCAATCGTCGAATCCAACTCGGCTGGGCAGCATTCGGGAAGCTCCGAGACGTCTTCTCGTCCAAAATACCACAATGCCTAAAAACGAAGGTCATCGAACAGTGTGTGTTACCAGTGATGACTTACGGAACCGAAACGTGGTCTCTGACTATGGGCCTTCTGAGCAGGCTCAGAGTCGCACAACGAGCTATGGAGAGGGCTATGCTCGGGGTTTCTCTACGTGATCGAATCAGAAATGAGGAGATCCGTAGAAGAACGCAAGTCACCGACATAGCCCAGCGGATTAGCAAGTTGAAGTGGCAGTGGGCAGGGCACATAGCTCGAAGAACTGATGGCCGTTGGGGCCGAAAAGTTCTAGAATGGAGACCACGGACTGGCAAGCGCAGCATAGGACGGCCACCGACAAGGTGGACAGACGACCTGACTAAGATCGCAGGAAAGGGCTGGATGCGGGCCGCTTCCAACAGGTCCTTGTGGAAATCAATGGGGGAGGCCTATGTCCAGCAGTGGACGTCCTATGGCTGAGATGATGATGATGATGATGATGTATTATTACTCATCGGGAGTCCAAGGGTAGAATGACGTATCAGAATCTAAAGATAATTCAAACACTGCAAACCAGAGAAAAAATGTGTTAGCAGTTATTACTGTGTGTATTGTAGTAGTATTGTGTGTCATAATCTGAGTGTGAGAAAATTAAAATTATTTGCATTTGTATTCCAGATAACTGACTTTGTGAGAACGCTAATAGCAGCTACAAAAAATTTGTACATATTTGTAAATTAAAAAAACTATATTATTGATGAAATTAATGTGGTTATAAATATACCAATTCAAGATAAATAATTACACAATCACTTCAAACATTAGACATGCTTGTTTAAATAGGTTTCCAAAAACTAGCTCAAAGTACTACTCTACTTATTTTTCCTCCATGAAAACCACCTAGGAAGCAATTCCGCCTAATTGCCGCCCGACGCTCCACGCTTTTATATATTAAAATCACGCGAACTCGCTAATGAGAAGTGTGTTTCGTGGTTTCGAATACACAGCGCTGGAAATGCTTGAAAACCACTTCCAGGAGGAATGTGAAAATTTTCAGCGCTTGAAGTTGCCAAGTCGGAGACAAGTATCAGTGAACGCATTCAGTTTCTTTAGAAATCCACACGAAACATTGTACGATTGATGCTGATACTTTAGAAAATATTGTGATACATATATGAAGCACGTAAAAGTACTACACTAATATTATAAAAGCGACAGTTTGTCTGTCGTTTGCCGTTTGTATGTTTGTAACTCTTTTACGCTGAAACGGCTGAATGGATTCTTTCAAGTGCAGTCTTCTTTGATTGGTCGCTGAATTGACATTAGCTCTGTCAGGTGCGTTCTCAAATATCAATATCTCTTTATTTACTAGCTTGTGAATAAAATAGAATTTGCCTGTCAGTTATATAATATGAGTAAAACTACATGTGGGTAAAATTCATTTTTTAAACCTGAGCAGGTGAAGGTAATAAAACACGAAACGCTGATCAAATTTCCCATGAGTAAAATACAACTATTTTCACCAAACTAACTAATGAGGAATTTGCAAGGCGCACAGCGGGGAGGAGTATCTCAAATGCACCATTTTCTGATTCGCTGCGATATTTTTAGTAGCGATTCCAAGCCAGTTCTCAGATAACATTATGGACGTAACTTACGGTAGTTGTAAAGATCTATAATAATCTGATAAGTGATAGCATTGTTAAGACAAATTAAAACTTTCGCGTAACCGTATTGAAACTCAAAATAGGTACCTACCTAATGTTTTTGGTTTAGTTATTTTTAATCCACCAGATATAATTTGACGTAAAAGAATAAGAGATAGGCTAAGAGGTTGCTGCTTGCATGACGGAACAAAAGGTTTTGTTGAAATCCTTCTCCTTATGTGTTCCATTCGCCCTATTTTATTTAAAATCTGAAATATTTTTTAAAAGATGACGGTGTTTATACTGACTGTTCATAATTTGGAAGATTTGTTAAGTAGATTGTTTTCTTATGACTTGTATAACCTTAAACTAATGAAAAAACTATGAACTATTATACTTGACTACTATTATGAGTGATTAATTTAAGGCACAGACCATACAGCTGTTGCAAAGACCTATAAATACAAAATACTTGTGTTGATTCATTCAAGACGCAAGCATTCCCTAAGTCATCAAAACATTCGCAAATTTATTGCTTACAATCAAACCGGATGTAAACCAAAGGGTAAGGGTTAACAAATTAAATTATAGTTTACGCAGTAATATAGGTTTAACAGTTAACAGTTATAAACCGCGTACACCAGGCCGCGCTTGATGGTCTGAAATTTTATTTACCCATTGAAATTGACCTTTCAAGTATTTTTTAACAGACTTCAAAAAAGGAGGTTACTCAATGCGACCGTATATATATATTTATATGTGTTCGGGGATAACTTCGTCGTTTATGAACCGATTTAAATATTCTTTTTTTTTTATAGCGTATACTTCCGTGGTGGACACATTTAAAATTCATCAAAATCGAACAAGCGATTTTTGAATTACACTCCAATAACTGAAAAGTGCTACGCATACCTCGACGATATTAAAGTTGCGGTTGACGACATCGGAGAACATACACAATGAGTAAAAAGTCCCGTAAGTAAAAAGGTCACTGAAAAGGTTGAATAACAATTTTTACAAAAAATGGAACCGGCTTCAACACTCAAAAGTGTGAAATAACTTGTCGAAGTCGGTCTCATTAGCTGTACGCACTATGAATGTAGAAACATAAAAAAACGCAACGTGCATTAACAAAATAACCTAAACAATAAAAAATGCTAGCGCGTAAATTATTAAGCTTTAAAGAACTTGGGTATAGGGAAACTTGGTTTGCTCGTAATTTCACAGAACTCTAAAAACGAGTAGGTATTACATAACTATGGTTATGTACCTAATAGCCTCTTTCATATCCTAAAGTATCTATTTATTTAACTTATAAACCGCTGTTGGTAAAATAAGCTTTAAAAAATGTTTTGACATACAGTGTACACTCCTTAAATCGAATAGACTGTAATCTGAAGCAATATAAGTTTTATTGGAGCAGATTAGTTTGTGAGCTATGAGTTTGTTTGCGTTTTCTATTTTTGTTTAATTAAAACGTTTCCAACATTAATCCGATATTAGATTATATTGTATATACATTTGAGAATTAGACATGCGCGTAGAGAAATTGAAGTACGTAAGTAGTTTATCTTTAATTTCAATTATTATGCTTAGTACGCTCAGTTTCAGTACAGTGCAAGAATAATTGGCATAACCAACTTCCAAAAACGGAATGCATACTTAATTAATATGACTTAACTTTTTTTATAAATTTTCTTACCTCCGGCCTTTTTTCTAGGTGAACCGATTTTAGTATTATCGGACCGTCGTCGCGTCGTACCTAAAGATTTTGCAAATGTAACTAAAACATTACATCTGTCTTAGTTACCAGTTCGTTTATATCCACGACTAATCGTTTTGTATTCGAGTATGTACGATACATGTGTGGTGGCTAGATTTAGGCAAATTTAGGCAAATGTATTGCTATCTCAGCGGTCCCCCCAACCCCTTATGCAACCGATAGAAAGAGAGAAAGGTGAATTTTATGATATAGAATTTACGTTCCGGGGCTCTTTTCTCTCTCTGAATTATAATTAGGTATTATTTTATTACATCAATAATGAAACAAATTAATGTACATAATGTAAAAGTATATAGCTTGTAACACAAAAAATATAGCTTGAATCTAAAAGTACATTACAAATTCTGGAATTAATACCGAAAGCAATCTCTTCGAATTGCTTACAGCATTCTTTATAGGAATAAAGAAATAACTAGAAATTTAATAACAGTAAATATGTAGAATTTGCAATTGACTAAAGACATAAATTCTTAATTACATATAAATTTATTGAATATTAAATCTCGCTTATTTTACCTTCAAATCGAAGTATTAATTAGCATATCTCAATTTTCGACGAGCTTAGAATTCAATGCTTTTTGGTGAACGGTTGCAATCAGATATTGCCCCAAACCATTATAAACAAAAATAAGCCATATTACTTAATTTAGCAGATGTACATTATTTATTTCTTGTGAATTCAATTGAACTGACTTATTGAATTATGAAAAACCAGCTTCACGCCGAGGAATCTAAGAGTTGTTGTTATTTATTCCGTGGTTTATATTTTATATTATTTTTATTGTGCTTATATGCATCTATGTTCTATGCATTATCCCTAATGCCATTGTCATCAAAAGATTTCTAGAAGTAAATTGTTATTAAATTGCAATAAAATAGAACAAGGCTGTATATATATATATACATATATATGTATATTCTTCAGTATATATATATATATATACAGTTATAGATGCTATCAGATGATGATTTCTTTATTTTTGATTAGTTAATTGCTTTAGGTTCTGTTTCGCTACTGTTGAGTTTAGCTAACGCAAGCGCAATGCAAAGGTAAGGTGCATAAATATTTGAACGCGTAATAGGTCCGTGCAGTCGTTAGTCTATAGGTACAGGCCATCGATGCTATAGAGGTGGATATGATATAATAACAGTATACGCAAATTAAAGTGGGTCGGAACATTTGAACTTTAAGCTGGCAAACAGTTGCCGTGGTTAAGTAGTCAGTCACATGGCTTCTGATCTCCGGGCCTTCATGAATCCCGGTAAGGACAAACATTTATGCGCTGAGCTGGATGTTTGTCCTAGATTTTGGATATTTATGTGATGAAATTGTGTGTCTTTACTATTCATGCCATTTGCAACAAAAGTACTATTTGTATAGTTTTACTTGGATAAATGTTTTAAGCATTACTTATTATTTTATTTTATTTTAATTGGAAATTAGTCGAGTAATTTACACGACGTGGCTTTCTGAGTCACTTTTTAATGGGCACGCGTTCTCTGCCACGTCCGCGCATTCACTGACCACAGCTGACTTACACGGGACCAAAATTCAGAAAGATACAAAACCGGTCAGGATACATGACATACTATATTATAACATTTCATAAAAATGCCTTTATTAAAATAAAACACTAATAACTAATTACAACACTGCAGCTACTACAATAACATTTGAGCAATCCACTGGCTATTGGTAGCCTATAGATAACTCAAATGTTCTAGCCCGCTACCGGCCGGCAGCGTGCCCAGAATGCTAGCAGCATTGCCACGTTGAATTGCAATGCTGATTCGTTGAGCCAAATATGTGCCAGCATTTTAACATTTCATTAAATTATATATTTTTAGTGTTTTATTTAACTCTGTGCGCCCCACTGTTTCACTTGCGTGGACTTTGGTTTTTCCCGGCTTTACAACTACGAGTACATTAAATACCCCACGGGAACTATAGCTTTTCCGGGATAAAATTGTATTAATATGTAAATTCTGTATTAAAAATTTAATGCGAACCCGTTCAGCCGTTTCAGCGTGAATGAGAAAAAAATATACAAACAGCACAAACAGACACACAAGCTTTCGCATATGGAATATTCGCTTGATTAAATAATAACTAAACAATAAAATACTATACCTACTAACAACTGTCTTGAATAAAAAACTAACTTTTAATGCCCACTTACTACTAACAATTTTTGTATCCTGTCTCCAAACACGGAACATATCAAATATAAATTTACAGATAAACTTAGTTTTGGCATTGAGGAAGCATTATACATGTCCTTATAATTATAAATATTATACAATCTGAAACTCTTTAGTTAACAATTAAAAAAAAGCTGTCGTTTAATGTAATTTTTAATAAAAAAGAAATTCAAATTTACCACATCCATTCGAAACTCTACAAGTTCCAAGCTCAACGTTCTTTATGGACAGACCAATACAAGTTACTGTAGGTAAATGTAGGTAGCTGTAGATTGCAGTGTCGACAAATTATTAATCTCTAAGACTAGCGAACTTCTACACTACTAACTAAACTGAGCAGAGCTGTCTAGGTTGGAAGCATCTTAAGCTTAAATCGCCTTGGTGGGTACTACAACTAAGCTTGGTGTTCAAATTGCACTTTGATTGACTTGATTAATAAAGCTTGAATGTTTTACGGTTTTAATATAATTAAATTTGTTTGCATAAATTGTAACAATGAAATTTCAAGAAGTGTATTTATTCAGCGTAGTAAAAAACTGATTGTAGGATACAACCTGACAATAAATTCCATTGACATAGATTAGTTAATTTATCGGGAGCCGATGGAAAAAACGAAACATAGTGCTTCAATTCCCTCACACTTCCTCACACACGCTGTTACAACACACACACACACACACACATACGCGCGCGCACGCACGCACACACACCTCATAGAAGTAGTAATTTTAATATATTATTATTATATAATAAGTAATACAAATAGTCTAGTGCAAACTATTATTGTTTTTAAATTCCTTAACTAATGTAGCTTCTTCACATATTGTAAAACTGTGCGCAACAAGGAAGAGCCTGCCTTTTGTACCACAGTTTTTAACTAACACAAAAGGCAGTGTACGTAAGATAAGTGGACATATTTACAGTTTTCAACAAAGATATTTGTATAATTGTATTTGTATAAATATTTTTAAAATCAGTTCCAGAGCTCATTCCTTAGTTACTTATTAACAAGTAGCGGCGCCCCGCGGTTTTACCCGCGTGGTGGTGAAAAACGTCGGTGATTGTGATGATTAAAAGTAGCCTTTGTATTATTCCAGGTTGCCAGATATCACCATATTGTATTAAAATTTGTCTAGCACTTTCGAGTGTGAAAGCGTAACAAATATACATTATCTTATTCATTGTACAAAAATGTGTAATTATAGCTGCGCCCCGCGGTGTTACCCGCATTGAATTGGTACGTGGTATTGACGATTTTTTGTGTCATCCCGCTATCTCACAGGAACAGTCAATTCTTTCAGGATACATAGCCTATGTTTTATTCCAGGGTATAAGATATCTCCATTACAAATTGTATGCAAATCTGCTCAGCCGTTTCAGCGTGGCAAACTTTCGCCTTTATAATATTAGTGTAAGTGATAAAGTAAGGATTTAATGGCTTCTGGTAAATTTACTGTGTAATATAACATTTAATACTGTGTACATAGTGCAAGCAAATGACTAAACCGAAGTAATTTTATAAATTGTCCTTAATTTTTTTTACCGATTCAACAAAGCAACACAAGTTTCAACAAACATTTATTTCTGCAGATCAGTCTAATCATGAATGAGGCACTAATACGTCATATCTTTTTATTTTATTGGTTTGATGCAAATGAGTCAATATTGTAAGCAAGGTAACGTTAAACCATGCCGATAATTACCTAGGAATTAGTTAGTCAGAAAGAGTTTGGCTCAGATCAGCTTCCACCATCTCCTTCAATTCAGTGTTATTCACCTATGAGGGCGGTCATATTCGTGGTCCGTTCTTCAGGTCGAAGTTTCCATTACGAAAACATTTAAACCGAAAACGGACGGTGCGTTCATTAGCAGTATCCCCTCGAATTGCAGCGTTGGTTTTGCGAGCCGTATCTGTTGCCTTAGTTCCGCGTTGGAACCCGTATTCAAAAATGACTCGGATTTCTGAAGAATCCATCTTTCCCGTCTAAGCTGAATACAGGAAATTAATTGAAAGTTGAAAATTTAAAAAATGCACATTTTTTAAAAGAACAATCTCAAAGGTATCGTGTGAAAAAGGTTTCATTCGAAAATCTCGAACCAAGAAGGTTTTATGTTTTATTAATTCAAAGTATCTATTACTTTATTACGGCAATTTCCTACTTTAACCCTGATTAAGAACGTGCATTCAAGATAAAAAAAAGAAACTCGTTTATTCAGTTCGTTTATTATTATTAATATGTAAACAGGTCAAAATGTAGAAACTGACAAGCTGACTGAGTGACGGATGACAGCAGATTTTAGGAGCGTAAACGTTATAATGCGGGGTATGATAGATTTGTCATTACTAAATGACAATTTATTTTACTACCTCAAAAAGCTTGTAGTATAATAATTCTCTTTCTCCATTTAATTTATTTAAAAACGTGTCTTAATATGTGCTTATTTCTAAAATCTTAGCCAAATGCTCTGAGGCAATGTTAGACAAATTAGTTAGTTTAAAGTGGAAGGTTACAAGGTGCAGCTAATGCTAAATATGGTATGTATTAAATTTATTAAAGTGATTATTGTAATGGCAAAACTGGATTATTTAATGAGTCTATGGCACCTGTCAAATCAATCATATCGATATTAATTAAGGCAGGTGATGACGATGACCCACCACCCAACTGGCTGGGTTTGTGGCCCTGTCGAGTTGTTTTGATAAGAACAAGAAAATTAACTTTAACTGCTTATTTGCTGGATAATACAAAGGTTGACTTATATTTTACTTGATAGCCAACATTACGTGCTGTAAGAAATCAAAGTAAAAACGATATCGCACTCCGTAATAGAATAATCCCAGTGGTCGCAGTCTCCAGCGCTTAGCAAAGGCAGAACTGGGAACTCCTTTCACATTTGTTAGAAGAACGATGTGTTGAGGCACTGATCTTATTATTATTAAAATACGTTCAAAGTACAAATATTATCATACGGCACGCTCCACTTGCGAAATACGAGCACAGATTAAATACTTATCACTGAGTTATACGACCACGTGCTCAGGACGTAATTTGTACTCACAAGCGATAACTTCACAAGGGTATAATGATAAAAGGGTTAGTCATTGGAAAGACGTGATTTTTAATTGCCTACTAAGATACGGTAGGTCCATAGAACTCCGCTTCAAGTGTGTGGTGGAAGTACTACTTCATGATAATTAAACTTTAAATCAATTTTCAGGCTTGGAATGATTATATATTATTAATTTACCGATTGTTACGCATTTCCGAAACTTTAGCTTTTGCTATTGTCTACAGAAATAACAAAATCATCTTTGGAATAATATTATCAGAGTAGCTGATTAAAATGTGATCAGTGTATAATGTGTAAGTAAAAATTAAGAAACTTGTGATCTACATAATATATTGTTTGTATTCTTTATTTAAGATTTTAATCAAAGTCATGTTTTTACAAATACTACTTTGGTGTCAAATTGGCATAATTATAAAAATATTATAGTTACAGAACATAGAATGTAGAAGGAAAACGGTATGAAAAGGTTGTTTATTTTATACGGTTGCGATTAAGTCTCAATTAGTTTGACCCTTATGAATGACAGTACCAAAATTAGATCTTTTTTTTTATATGCGGGTAGTTTTAGGTAAAAATGTTGTAACATTATTTGTTGCCAACTGAAACTACCCGCAACTGATAAAAATGTCTTTAATATTAGAGACGTCGTTGTAAGTAAGGAGTAATACGAATATAAATTTTGGAATAAATAGAAGGTTTTTAATTTCGAAGCAAATTCGACAATTTTAGCCAGTTCGTGTGATTAACAGAATTACGATAATCAGCAATGACATCCCACGACGCTTCTAATTTTGGTCCTGGGAGATATCACACTATATAAATATCCAGACAGAAACGCTCATAGTTAAATTTACTCACGTGATTTTAACCAATCAATACTTTAAGCAACGCATTCCTCGATTACAACTTACATAGATGACGGCTAATGGTATATCCAACTGAGTACTACAAGGCTATGGACAGCGCGATAAGCCTCTAGTTGTTGGTTGTATTGTGATAACAGTTATTAGGGTTAGAGTGGTCTGAAACAATCGATTTTATGCTGCCCACTTGCATGGGCGCCGGCAGACATAATTTCCAGGTGCAGACTTTAGTTTTCTTACAATCTTCGCCGTATATGATTGTTAATAAATGCCTATGCCCATGCCCACTTGCCTACCCACCAATCTGCATTGAATAAATTTAAAGGGCTCTATTCAACATTTTGTCTGGGAAGAAGGCTCGTGAGGCCCAATCTCAAGACAGCTTATATTACTTCCTACGTCATTGGATTCCCCCCTCAAAGAACAACATAACAAAGATTGTAACATGAGCAGTAAAGGCTTTTGCAGATCTCTGACCCGCTTTACATGTGATAAGGTTTCCGCTATACGTGACGATAACAGGTGTGACTAAATGAACAATCAACTTGGTTTTACGCTTGAAAATCCGTGTCGAAGAAATTTTGCTCTACATGAATCATCGTCTAAACGTGTTCTCTAATTATGGGCCTTGTAAGTAAACTCAAGTTCTTAAACGGCATAATGGTGTGAACTATGTTCGAGGTTTCTCTACTAGAACATGAAGAGATCCATAGAATCACCCAACCTTAGAACCAAAGTCACCGACATAGAATCGATTATCAAGTTCAAATGGCATTAGGCTGGGCACTATGAGGCAAAACTGATGGCTGACAGGATTGCAAGATTCTCAAGTAGAAAAGAAGGACTGGTTACACAGAGTGAGAAATTAGTTATCTATCTGTTTTTTTGCCTCCTATAGAGTAATGATACATGGTATTTAATTAAATGATGCTGTTTAATGCTTAATTAAGTAATAAATTTTAAAAAATAATATATGAAAATAACTTTGTTTTGGGAGGACACTGCCTTTTGTAACACAATTATTTTTAATTGAAACAAAAGGCAGGGTACAACATATTTTGTAACCTTCGAGTTTTGCAATAAAAAACATTTGTATTTGTATTTGTATTTTTAACTTCCCGAAAAACTGCTTGTTTTTGGCAGGCAGCGGAGGAAATTTTGATGCCTAATATGTTTCGCGTAATGATAATATTATATAAAATGAAAATAATATATATGCCCTCTGTTGATATATAAAGCCTTTAAAATAAACAAAAGACAAATTAAAATTATTTATACAGTATTTGTTTATTAAAACCACTCTCTACTAAATAACAATCACGTTATACTAATTTGCCGAATTTTTTTTGTTTCTCTCTTTATAATTTTTTTTCAATTTCGCTAAAACCGTTGCGGCTAAATCCGGTTTAATCCAACACAATCCGGATTCACGCGGGGTGTTTCGACGTAACACTTTTTTTAAATATAAGGCCAACACGCCGTAGGTGTGGCGCGTGAATATATTAATTTATTATATTTCACTTACACCTGTTTTTAATGTTAGCATTTAATTTTGTAAGAGCACACTAATCGTGTTGTTGTTTTAAAAATGTAAATTTCAGTTCTGTTTTGGAATATTAATCATTATTGTTTGGGTATTATACGAATACATTTTGAAGGAACAGACTGTTTTAATTTTGTTTTTACGCTCTTCTTATAAACATCGTATAAACAGTTTCATAACACACCTATTGTAGGTAACATACAAACTATCTCTACGATAGATGCAGATAAGTTTTATTTATACAATTCAAAAATAAGTCAATGACTAGCTGACTTTGAAATGTCAAAGTGACACGACACTTCACACTTCTCGTCAATAATCGATGGTTAAAATATTTTTCCATATGTTTATACAAAACTATCAAAATCTTTATAAAAATATTATGGGGGTGCGGGTAGGAGGGTGTAAAATACTTTACGAACCCAGACCTACCATATGTATACAATTCCCACTTCTCACTTATATTATAAATGTGAAAGTTTGGATGGATGGATGGATGGATGTTTGTTACTCAATCAAGCCCGAGCGGCTAGACAAATTTGGATAAAATTTAGAATGTAGATACTTCAGGCCCCGGAATAAAACATAGGCTACCTTTCATCATCATCATCATCATCATCAGTCATCACCACGCGGGTAAAACTGCGAGGCGCAGCCAGTAATTTCATAAAAATCAGGCGGACGAATTCGATTTTTAAATATTACGTTATGCTACAATAGCAATGCGTGCTAGCACTTTCGTAGTCCAATAATTGTGAATCAGTGTCACAGTCATATTGTAAAAAATGGAACCAAGTATTAATTATTATATTAGTCAGTAGTGAAGCAGAGAAGTGATGGCATTAGCGCGTTTTTTTGTCTCTGTCGCAGGAGGCAAGGATACGCACAATCACAGCAGACAAACATCTAAGACCCAGGGCAAACATCCACACTCATCGCACAAATGTTTGCCCCGGGCGGGATTCGAACCCAGGGTCCCTGGAGACACAGAAGTCATGTGACTGACACTGACCACTGCGCCACGGCGACGGTCAAGTCAGTGCGTTATTCAATTGCTTACGACGATGGCAAGACCATTTTGACGTGAGTTATTCAATTGTTTACGATGATGACAAGACCATTTTGACGTGCGTTATTCAATTGTTTACGATGATGACAAGACCATTTTGACGTGCGTTATTCAATCGTTTACGATGATGGCAAGACCATTTTGACGTGCGTTATTCAATTGATTACGATGATAACAAGACCATTTTGAAGAAAATTGTGTTACTAACATGTTGTGGTATAGAACAAAACTGCATTTCCAACTTTTTAATGAAAAGACAAACAATCTTTTGGACAGGGTTATAAAACGGGAATTTTCTACGAGAATAATTAGAAATGAGAAGAATTAACTATTAATGATTGTAACCGATGTATCCGAAGTGGCAATGAGCAGAGTACAAATGCCTTTAGTACCTTTCTTTTGCTCAGTAACTTGTTCATTTAATTATTTCATGTGCTGAAAACTACAGTTACGTAAAGCAATATTCAAAGGAAAAACTTCAGTTACGTAAAACAATGTTTAAAGGAAAAACTACAGTTACGTAAAACAATGTTTAAAGGAAAAACTACAGTTACGTAAAACAATGTTTAAAGGAAAAACTACAGTTACGTAAAACAATGTTTAAAGGAAAAACTTCAGTTACGTAAAACAATGTTTAAAGGAAAAACTACAGTTACGTAAAACAATGTTTAAAGGAAAAACTTCAGTTACGTAAAACAATGTTTAAAGGAAAAACTACAGTTACGTAAAACAATGTTTAAAGGAAAAACTACAGTTACGTAAAACAATGTTTAGGGGAAAAACTACAGTTACGTAAAACAATGTTTAAAGGAAAAACTTCAGTTACGTAAAACAATGTTTAGGGGAAAAACTACAGTTACGTAAAGCAATGTTTAAAGGAAAAACTACAGTTACGTAAAACAATGTTTAAAGGAAATGTATGTATAATAGTACGACTGCAACAATACTTTTTTGTCATACCCTCAGAGCTCACAGCCTACTTTTATTTCTAAAAACATTTTTGGTAATATTCATTATTTTCTTTGAGATCATAATGTTTTATGTTACTCCGCTATTATTATTAATTCTTTTAATAAAATAAATGTCATTTTTGAGTAAACCCAGTAATTTTTGAGTTTATCAATTACGAACAAACAAACAAAAAATCGAATCTTGCCACTTTATATTAGTCTACATTAATAACGCTGGTACTCGATCACAACTCCTATATTACTGAAACTGCAGAACCCTCAGTGACATACTATATTATTAAGTAATCGATGGTATGCTGCGGACGAGTTTTCTCGCCAGTTTTGACACTAATTTATGCAAGAGAAAACTTTTGGGGCTCATTCCCGGTTTTTGTAAACTTTTGGTTTTTATATTGAAATTATTTATGTGTATTATGATGCCAAAACGTCTTTTTTGAATTATTATATGAATACTTGCCATTGGTGAAATTTAGTTTGCCTGCTATTAACGTTGTAATGGCAAATTACATGAAGTGACATGTTTACTTTTTAGAATTTTGGGTTATGAGTAGGTATCCTCAAGGCAAGCCTAGGCGTGATGTAGACTGCATCATCACTTACCATCAGATGAGATAGTGGTCAAACGTTTGTCATTCGCAATAAGACAAAAACAAGTCAGATATGATTACTTCTTATGGATTGCATTGAAAAATTGCCATCACAATTAAAAACTACTTTAGTTACAAAATGTATTCTATTTTAATTAAAGTTTCGACGTAAATTTTCATCGTTTTACATCTATTACGATGTAATGGCGCATGTCACACCTCTTTAAATCGACAATTATAACAGTACAGCAATGTAACAGTAGAACACTTATAGACTTTTACTAACCAAATACATAGCTGCCAATCAAATTGCACTCACTTTACCAAGATGCCTGTTATATTTTTACGTTTAATAAACTCGTATTTATTTATATAATCCAACAGCGTCACATTAAACATGTATGTAGTAAATCTAAGCTTAAGTATGTCCAAAATAGGATTACACATATTACTACAATTATATGACAAACGTTGTGTTTACAGTGCTCGTAAGTATAAAAACAAATAACCGTGTATGTTTTTATGTCAGGTGTGGCTGGTGGTAGAGTGGAGGGTTGTGTGCGTGGAGATGTGAGAGAGGGTGAGTGTGCGTGTTCGTGTCAAAAATGTGTACGTGTATAAATAAAATGTATGTAATAGAGCTTGGAATAAAGCCTGAAAATCCTGAGGCCTTATCCTGAAATTAAAGCAAATTAATGTACCTATTTTATAATTGATTTTAAAAAAGGAGGTTCTCTAATAGGTTAAGTATATTTTTTATTTTCTAGTAAATTTTCTAAATTTTACTCGTATGAAAATCAGTTTTGTTGATTTTTATACAATACTATTACGCCCCGCGGTTTCACCCGCGTGGACTATCGTTTCGCGCTACCGCAATTATCTAAAGTGAACAAAATTTTTACCCTATGTGTTATTTACTTATACGTAACCTAATTTCATTCCAAATTGCATGCGAATCAGAACATCCTATTCAGAAAGAAGGAAAAATAAACATAAAAACACTATAGACAATTGTTAAATTTGTCTAGACATACAATGAAACTGATTATAAATTATTTGCTATAAAATTCAATATGGCAACTGAGACTAAAAAATATATCTACAAATTATCGTATTGCAACGTACAGGTCAGTAAAACTCGGTCATTAATATAAATGATTTTTATATGTTATATATGCTATTATGTTATGCCTTTTGAGGATCGGAAACAATACTGCGCTCGCCAACCCACCTGCCAAGCGTGGCGAGTATGGACAAATCCCCCCTGTATGGGGGAGGCATATGTCCAGCAGTGGCCGTTATATGGCTGAGATGATGATGATCCCATAATCCGACACCATATTGAATAATGCTAAAACGACAAATATTCATCAAGACTTGTTTCAAATTATTGACATTACTTAGGTACTGTTTTAATAAATGTATTGCGCCATCCCCTCCGGTAATTTCCGTAAATTTTTCAACAGCTGATCGATGGTTCACACGTACGTGGTAATGAAGAGTTTTAATATTTAACTCAAATTACGGAGGGACGTTTTCATTAACTTAATTTTGTTAATGTTTTAATTGAAGGGGGTAATACTAATATGAAATTTAACATAAATTTCCGGTTTTTTAGTTTACAGAATTACGAAAAGCTGCTCTCAGTTTTCTATCTGGAGCCATTCCAGCCATTCCATCTCAGAGCTCCATGGAATCGATTGTATTTTTCTTTTAAGATTATGAAGAAATTTACATTTATTATCTCTTCAGCCCTATAACGTCCATAATATTTAGCGACTTGTCTAGCGATTTTGACATTAATATACGTAGTGAAATGTTTTGAAAATAATCATCGTGCAATTATTTTTATTATATAATTATATTTGCAGAATACAAAGATACACATACAGGTTAAAGTTATTAGATACTAGCTGCGCCCCGCGTTTTCACCAGCGTGGATTACGGTTTTTCCGCTACATCAATTCATACATTTTACCGGGATAAAAAGTAGTCTATTCCAGACTAAAACCTACCTCTGTGCCAAATTTCATCCAGATCCGTTCAGCAGTTCTGGCGTGATTGAGTAACAAACATCCATCCATCCATCCGTCTAAACCTTAACATTTATAATATTAGTGGGATATAGTGGGATTTTTCTGTTAATTCTTCTAATGTTGCATGCCAAAACGGTTGAATATAACGGTTACCATTTTTATTTCTACCTCCGTGTGTAACAAACCTTTATCTGCAATACACAATTTAATTTGATCTAACTAAAGCTAATTAATAATTGCAAACAACTTTACAATGGGAAAATTAAAAAACCGGCAATTGATCATGCTCATTAAAATATCGTATTGTATTGCAACTATCGTCAAGTAATAATATATTTAGTTTGCCATTGCCACAACTACAAATCACATCATAATGATTATGCGTCCATTTTGGTGGACTGATATATTTATAAAAAAAAACTGCTTTCCAAATTATTTTTAACATCTGAGGTTATGCATAAATTATTAATAAATGCTAGGTTTTTAATAAATCAATCTAAACTTGATTGCGTGAAAAACAATTAGTAATTTCACGCAATACAATTTTTTTTTTTCTTATAGCTTGTCTTATAACCTAGCTTGCAGATTGATAAATCACGCGTTACTGTCCCGATTGATTAATTAACAATGTGTTTAAATTACGAAAGAATGCTGCTGAAACTTATTAATGCTGGCAGGCTACGCAAACTTAGGGGAACCTCCGAAGATAGACAATATAACTATTATAATCTATTTAGATAAGACAAGATAACATCAGAGAAGAGATTAAAGATTGTAAACTGCAGAAGCCCTGTGCAAAGGCAAGCAGTTGCAGTCACGTTAGCGGGTCATATATCAATGGGAAACTAATATCACGGAATTGGGGTTTGTCCACAAAATCGAAACAGAAATTAGGAGATCTAGACAATAAAACTCACTGATATAGCTTAGCGAATCATTCAACGCATCAGGAAGGGTACATATAACAATCACTGATGTCCGATGGGTGAAAAGTTCACGAGTTGAGACCATGGATTGGCAACGGTTGCATAAGACGTCCACCGATAAAGTGGTATTGCAAATACGTATTTATAAACCTTTTAAAAGGCTTTTTGAATTTTTAAACTACCTATTCAAAATCTCATGAAACAATAATATCAATTGCATAACATTATAATGATTAAATTACATAAAATTATTGTTATTATTACTAACTGCGAAGTTTGCCTTATGCACTCTTACTTGACTACGCAAAAACTAAGTGTAAACATAACCTAGACAATGGATGTTATTAATGAGCTTGTTATCAAACAGTGAGTAGGAAAAGCTTAGTTGAGGTTACTACAGATACACGATGGAAATTTGAACAAGTTAAGTTGTAGACAAATATAGAAAGAAGATGATCTTACTGCATTCATATACAAACATATATTATGTACCTATTTACGCCTCTTTCACCCCTATGGGACGGAGACGTGTGACAAAGACCACGGCTTAGCTACGATTCCGTCACACTTCCTATGCTCATCCACGCTCATCAGACCTTTCATAGAAGCGAGTCGTTAGCGTACTCTTGACTTGGCCCTTTCTTAGAACTTCATCAATCTGATTTCGGAACGTTCACTTACCTTCCTCTTCCGCCAGTACCATAATTTTCATCCATGTATACCGTTTTTGCGAAACAAGTCATGAAAACAAAATACTTACAGTGTAACTCAACCAATAGTTTTTGCCAAAGATACACCTGCAAAATTTGATACTAGCATTTTCCCGAGTGGCCAGAATATGGGATTATTGAAGGAAGAATCTTCAGGTCAGCAACCTATTGTGATAGCTGCAGTAGTACAGATATACATAGAGACGGTGTCGCTATCAGACATCAGACGTCTCATAACCTTTATTTGACACTTATGCCATTTTAAAAACAACAACTAACATCGATTCATTTCTTGAAAATCTTTTTCGAGATTTAAATGTTGTTCCTCACAAACTGCACCGCAACTAGTAGACCCCCATATTACACTACAATAAACACTTATTTCTGCGCGTAATAGTTATACGAACCCGTGCCCTTTGTATAACTATTGTCAGAATATTATTATCAACATCTGCCTTTGCTAGATAAATATTATTATTGTTATTTGATATCTTCTATCGTCCTTATTTTCTAGATGTGTTACAAGAAGGAAAAAAGAGCGTGTACGCTGCTGATAAACATGTAGGCTGCCTGGATGTCTACTTAATTCATGTTTGGATTTAGTTCCGTACAAGGGTGACTCGATACCAATAAGACAACGTCAAAAATCCGTCCTTACATAATAAATAAATAAATAACGTTTATTATTATATCGCATTGTTACAAACTTAAGCATTTTCGTTCCCCAAACTAGATCAACCTGATGTACCACAGACCTTAGATAGGCAGAGCCTATGTCGGTTTTGCATGAAATTGACAAGTCAGATGCTAAAAAACTACAAAAAAAATTCCAGCTATATCACTGAATGCAGAATTTAATTAATATGCATTTAATATAGACGAACTGAATATAGCAGACTACCTAAGATATCAAAATTGGCCTTTGTGAGCCGAGCATAACGCCATATTGAATGGTGGACTTAGGTCCCTGACCTGACTAAGATCGCAGGAAAGGGTTGGTTGCTTCTATCCACTTCTTTTCTAACGATTAAATATGGATACTCTGTGACATACTTTCATACTTCAGTGTGGCAGCTATAGCCAGTCAGGCTCGAGAAAGTACCCTACTACCATGGTGTGGACTTAATAAGGATGGAAATTTATCTGGCTTCTGGCGTCCCTCTATCAAGCTTTATAGACTGATAGAGGGATTTATCATCACCTAAGGCCATGTAAACTTACGAAGAATTCCTATCAAATAATCTTCAAAAATCTATATTTCTCAATTTAGCATTGCATTTACGAAATGCTGAATGCACATAACGCGGTTTGTGTGGTAGCACACTAAGCTTTATCCAGACTGCACAACCAAATTATACTGAACTCCCCTTCCTCTATAGACCTCACACTAAAATGTTACTAAAAGGGAAAACGCGGGTAGTTTAAGAGGTCTTTCAATACTGGTTCTACCTATGCTTTGACGATTTACAACAGTCTGATTTACTTTTAATGGTACCGAAGTAAATTTACACATTCATAAATCAATATGAAGCGTAGGAAATTCTGGTTTTGAGCGCTGAAAAGCTGGATTATTTCGTTTGGCGGCGGGTATTTAGATCTCTGTTCAAAACCTAGGTATGATGGAAGTAAATACTGATAGTCCCTTTGTAGAATTGTGATTAAATACAGCTTTCAGTGTATTAATATAATTCAAACAATTTCATGCTTCAATATAGTGCTAGAGTAGATAAGGTATAATATTACATAACTATCTAAAGAAAAACAACACGTTTTTATCACACAAAAACGTAAACATAAAAAGTTATGAACCTTAACCTTTCCGCTGCTTAAAAAATGTATGGAAAAATATGATCTAAACGTACCTAGATGCACTGTTACAAAATAATTCAAATTAGTAATTTTACCAACACCTTAGCAGGATATTTATTAACTGGAATACTAACAGCAAAACTGTCTAAAAAAAAAAGAACAGGATATTAAAAATAACCAAGAGCACGTCGGAGTAGGGTCCAGTACAGACAGCTACAAACTTTGCCGTTGAAAAGTTGTTTAACAATTTTTTTACTAAAAATTTTCTGTTTTTCTGTTTTTCTTTTACTTATTTTTACTTACAAAAAGTGAAACATTTGGTAAGAATAAGTACGTAGGTACTTATTAAATTATTAATTACTTATTACTTACTTATTATATAAATATTCTTACCAAATGTTTCACTTTTGTAACTATCACATATAATAGTATTTAGTACAATATGAACAATAACCTTATATATACTTACTTCAATCATTTCTTAATATTCCTCATTGCCATAGAAAGTGCCATTCGAAGCGATAATAAAAAAACATTAACCCTAACATATTTAAGTTTTTTGTATTATATTACACACCTAGGCACTGCGTTTTCTACGTTTGCGCTTCCATTGCAAGTTCAGTCGTATTCTTAACAATAGAGTTCTATTAAGTGGAGGGTTAATTGAAAATAGACCTGTCATAAGCAGATCACACGTTGTATTACTCTCCTAGATCCTAATTCAATTCAGTGGGAAGAGAAAAGGAAATTGGAACGTTTTAAAGTTTAATTGCGGGTAAATTTTGATCTCTGTCTGGAATTACTGAGATCGTTTCTGAACGAGTTCCTCGCGTATATAAAATGCATTCACAGTAATGCACTTAGCGTCAGTTATACATCATAAATAGTTACTATAAATTAAAATATGAATGTGTTGCTTGAATATGTTTATATTTTTATTCGTATTCATAGGTGTGACCACTATGTCACTTGATGGTCAGTAACAATGTATTCAAATATATATATAATCACACTAGACTCAGAATTGACTGGCTCTCACGGACTGCTATTCGAACACACAGCCAGGAAGGTACTCGAAAGTACCCTACCACCATGCTGGGATCTTGATAACGTTGTTACCATCACCAGAAGCTCAATCCTTTGGGATCGAACCAGTGTCCGTCAGTCTGACACTCAACTTTTTTTTTTAATATTGTATAGATCTAGCGTTTGACCACTATCTCACTTGATGGGCAGTAACGATGTGGCCGAAGATTTTATCACGCTCTAGAAATCTAGAATGCTCACTGGCTCTCAAGGACTGCTGCCTGAACACACTATGTGTTTGGTGACAATTCTACAAACTTGAGCGTGGTAGCTAGCCAGGCGGGTATTCGAAAGTATCCTACCACCATGCTGGGAATTTGATTACGGTGTTACCTTCCCCAAGCTTAAGCTGTTGATCGAACCAGTGTGCGTCAGTTTGCCAGGCGACGCTCCCCCCGCTGAGCTATCATCGCTTCGTATTATTCGCTTATTTATTTATTAGGATAAAAAAACTAAAGCTTGTTTCCCAACAAACTTCTTGATACAAATAACAGAACGCAACACTTAACGTTTAATCTACGTAACAGTCGGTGCAAACGTAAGCACCGTAGCTAATTGAAAATGGCTGTCAAGTACCTCACCTGACGGAAATGAGCATCTGCATTGGTACTTAGCGGAATGCAATTTAGTGGGCGTCGGAAGAGGGTTACATTTTCCGCGTGGGGAGTTCAGAGCTAAATTAGAATGATAGTTGTCGTGGAAGCCTTTTACGAAATAAGATGGAGTAAGTGAAGCAAATATACAGTTTAAATTTTATGTGAGCTTTCTTCTAATTAAATCAAATTTCAATTATTACGTAAAAAGCAATAAAAATAACACGTAAAGAAGCTCCCAATTCTTAAATTAGGCTCAAAAAGACCCGTGTGATGGGTACCAGAACTTTTTCTTCGGAGAACAAAATTTTATATTTTTTGAATTGATAAATTTAATAATTTTAATAAATCATTAATACTCAAGAAATATATAGTATAAAAAGTATTAACACTAAATATTAACAATTAATACATCACTCATAAATTTTAATTTAAGATACTTCAAGTTCCAGAATAACATATAGGCTACTTTTCATCATCATCATCATCATCATCATCATCAATCATCACTACGACGGTTTTTAATAAAATTTGGAACACAGATAGCTTATACCCTGTATTAAATACATAGGCTTGTTTTCGTCATCACCATTATGATGGTGATGACGAAAACATCGAAAACCTTTTTTCATCACCACACGGGTAAAACCACAAGTCGCTGCTAGTGATTTACAAATTTAAGGTAGGTATATTATTCGAATTTGACAGTCACAGAGGCTCAGAGTCAGCAACCTGACTTCTGATTCTGGAGCTCGGGGTTGATATCTGTTTCCGTCATCAAAAGGTTATCTGATAAAAAGTAAACGCTGAATTTTGACGGTCGTCGTCGTCGATCAGCGACACTGACTTAGGAACCGCGACCCCTGGTTCGAATCCCGAAGATGTTTGTTCTCGGGTCTTGGATGTTTGTGTATTGTGATCATGTATGTCTATGCCTCCCGCGACACAGGGTATCCTAGTGCGGGGTTGTGAGCGTCTAAAAAAAAATAATTAATATTTACATCAAATTCACACTGTGTTGTATTTTATATTATCGGCCTTTTCTAACATTTTAGTATGTAATTGAATGTGAAAGGGTCAAAGCATACTTCTGTGTCTAATTATTGTTCTGACAAACGAAGCATACCGATATTAACCATATTATTTTACACGTAAGGTGAGTATTGCAGCTATGAGAGGGTTAAGGTAGAAGCGGAATACAGCTGGACACCAAATCAAATACTCTGTAATTTTCGTTTTGAAAAAAAGCATCGAGCATTACTAGAGAGTAACGTTATTATGAAGAACCTACTAACGACTTTTATAACATACTAACTGTGCCTCGCGGATTGACCCGCGTGGTGATTATGACGAGGAAAAGTAGCCTATGTGTTATGCCGGGACCTGAAGTATGATATATTACCAAATTTCATCCAAATCTGTTTTTCCTGCGATAAAAAAGGGTGATGGCTATGTGTTAATCCAGGGTATAAGCTGTTTCTACACTAAGTTTTATCTAAATCCATCCAGTAGTTTAAGCGTGAAAGAATAACAAACATACATCCATCATATATGATACACATTTATTCTCACACACTTTCGCATTTATAATATTAGTAGAATCTTTAGGATGCTGTACAACTGTGGTCCCTGTCCAGACACTAGTTAGATAGATATGTAACTCGTATTTCACTCACTTCATAAAGCCATTAAAATTGCTGCCGCCTGTAACCGTGAGCACAGCCTTAGTACATTCGACCATTATTGTTCTTCAACAAATTCAATTCATGCGACTGGACTTTGCGCGGTGCGGCGCGGCAATGCAAACATTTTATTTAGCGGATAATGTTTTACTATTGTTGTTCGAAAGTGTAATTCTTAATTAATTAGTATAAATGCGTTTGTAAACTATGAGCTACGGCACAATAAGTGTTTATTTTTAAGTTATTATATATCTCAGTAAGTGAATGTAATTCTTTTGAGATAATAAATATTCTAAAACCGTATTTGAACATAATACATACCTATACCAACGCAATAAAAAAAATCTTTAACTGATCTTTGCAGACAGCAACTGACTACGCTTGCCTCAGAAACTGGCAAAGCGTTCCATAAGGGTACTGCTTGTACTGACAAAAATGGAACCGACTTCATCACTCAAAAGTGTGAAACAAATTGTTGAAATTAATTTGATAGAGGCTATTGCCTTCAGCGGAAGCTCAACCCGTTGGTGCAGATCAAACCGGCATCTCTTAAGTAGACAGCTGATGGTCCCATCGCTTGGTTACCACCACTTAAAACCTTTGGACCAAAGAAAAAACACTCTTACATAGTCATTATCTAAATATGTCAAGTTTTTATGCACGTACATATTTACTACCGAATCAACCAATATTAAACTAAATCTCTTTCCCGCTATCTTTCCCAATTTGAACCATTCACCAATACGGGTTCATTATTATTTCATGGCATGTGTCGGCATGAATATTTCGCTTTGATTAATTTGTACGGAACCCATCTCACCGTATAGCTTTATTAACTTCGCTTGCCAGTGAAAATAAAGCTTTGCGAGTGTTTGAATGGTAATCCCTGAAAGCCTCATTGCTGCTTCAAAGTGGCTAAGCTTAGCACAAATATGAAGAAAAGGCTTTTCAAATGATTCATCATCATCATAAGCTATGATAATGATAATGATACTATTTTTTTTCTGATAGTAATAAAATTTGTTGCATCCCAGAGGAACCATCAATTTTATCGTAAACATTAGACTATGTGTGTAAAATCCAGGCTCTTAGATTCAAAATTTCAATAAAATCTATCAAGCCGTTGAGGCGTGAACAGGTACAAGATACATTTAAACACAGATGATTTACAAATCATACATAATCAATGGTAATATTATGCAATTGCTTATTATATATTTTGCCATTTTAGGCGTACATATAGCTATTATTGAGAAGCATTGACGTCATCTGTTTCTTTCAATGATCTAATCATATCGCCCTAACGATTGAGATACTAAAGAGCAATCAGTAATAATTCAGGAGCCATAAGACATAGCTTCTAAAACATAAGTTCCCCCATCAGTCTCTTACCCCCTATCGTAGTGACGAGCAAGTTCCATTGATACGTCATCTGTCATCATTATCCGACCATTTGGAGAACTTGGAAGGACACTTTGTGAGTTATCCTCTAATCTTGGCAGATGGAAGATGTTTATTTAGTTACGCATCTTAGTTATGGATTGCATTTGTATTAGTTTCAAGATTATTGTTACATGTTGAAGGCTGATATAAAATTAAATAATAATATGACACTTTGACTTTGACTGGCCGGTTGGCGCAGTTGGTTGCACTCTGCCCTCTGAGCCGCTGATCCCGGGTTCGAGTCCCGGACAGGTCAAACATTTGTGTGTATACACGTCTGTTTGACCTGTGTCTGGGTGTGTACATGTATAGAAGTATATATATAGGTATGTATTTAAGTATATATATCAGTCATCAGGTTACCATAGTACAGGCTCTGCCTAGTTTGGGACCTGAAGACCTTGTGTGAATGTTGTCCCATATAATTATTATTATTACACTTGCTGTCAACTTTTACTATAGTAGACTAGCTGCACCCCGAGGTTTCACCCGCATTTTTATTTCCACCACGGGTTTTTCGCTACCACTGTTATCCAACGTGAACCACACTTTTTCCAAGACAATAAGTAGCCTATGTTTTTCTCTAAAGACCCATCTATCTTCATACCGAAATTCATCAAAATTGGTTTAACGGTTTAGACGTGAACAATTTACAGTTACTTTCACAATATTATTAGGGCATGATTCCCAGATGAGTTTTAAATTATTTTGGGATAAAATGTAGCCTATGTGTGATTCTAGATTATAAAATTTTATGTTCAGAATTTTATTCAAATCTATCTGGCCGTTCAGGCGTGAAGAGGTAACAAACAGACATTCACATAGACACATAAACACAAAAAAGATCTATTCCTTCATAGCAAAGAAACCCAGATTGTGTCTATGGGGAAAACATTTAAGCTACATTTAATACCACGCCTTCTTTGTCGAACCAACCTTTGTCAAGTAAACAGGCGACGCTTTCCCCGCTAGACTATTACCACTTTGTCATAGTTAAACAGAAACAAATCAAAGAACGAGTCGAAGAGAATCAAAGAAACAGGAAACGTTCTTTATCTTTCAAACTTTCCTCAAAATCGTAACTTTGGCAGCCCCCTTTTGTTTTAATTAAAAGCGTGTGCATATTTTTGTTCGTATTTATCTAAGTTCTTAATACAAAAACGTTTTCCAGCTCCAAGGCCAAGGTCATATTAGCATGTCAGACAAAACACAACCACATATAACTTTCAATTTCAATCCACTACTAGAGCGAGCCGAATTTCAAACTCCGGACAATAAAGTCGAAACTTTCAGCGAATATTCAAAAAGGCCAAATAAAATTTCATCTCATGGACCGACGGCGACTGCAAAACTTAAGTTCCTCGACTTCTATAAACTGCCAGTAACATCTGTTGTATGAACAGTTCAACAAACTTAACATTTCACTATCCGCAACTTTATCGTGTAGACCTTTAAGATTATATTTCTTCGATTTGAGGGTAGATAACACTTGGCATCGGTTTAGGTTGGTTTTGTACTTTCCGATAGACTAGACGCTTGTTCATAAAACAAAAGGGATGTAAATGTTGGAATGAAGGAAAATAATTTGGTAAGTTTTGAATTGGCGGATAATGGGCTTTTGTGTTTGTTTTGTGTGTTTTGCAGCTATCTCAGGGTGAGTCTGTGTTGGAGGAGGCTGTGGTGGATTAAGGAGATTAACATGGCAATTTAACATGCTTCTCTTTAGATGTTGTATTGCGCTTAATTTTGAATTTCATTTTGGGATTTGCAGTTTTAAATTGCAACACGGCTTTGAATAACGTAGTATAAATATTTCAGACTTATTAAAATGATACACACCTGATTTAGATAATTGAAATTCTCTGATATTATTTTTATAAAAGAAAATCTGATTCCGTGACATCGATTATTGATTTTATTTATTTAACATCTATTTAGAAAAGGAAGACGCCTTCCGCATCTGTCTGTCTCTATATCCGCAATATTTTTTGATTACTCAACGGATTTTGAAACATGCCGTAAATTTTGTATGTATGTAGAATACATTCTATATAATATAATATATATGTATGTATTTTGTATAATGTAGCATATACATTATACACTTTGCCTGACAGCTCCAGAAAAAGGTTAGTTCGAGTGTAGGTAATATATAATTATTTTTCTTTTTTATATATACTGTACTAAACTAGCGTTTGACCACTTAAAGTTCAGTGACGATGTAGTTGAAGATGTTATCATGCTAGACCTAGAACGCTTACTGGCTTCCAAGGACTGAACGTCATGTTAGGTGATAGTCTTTCAAACTTGAGAGTGGTAGCTAGCCAGGCGGGTACTATACAGTGCAATACCGCCATGCTGGAAATTCAATAACGATGTCACCTGGAGTGGAACTTCAAGCCGTTGGTGGGGATCTAACCTACGTCCGTCAGTTTGACAGCCGACGCTCTCACCGCTGAGTTATCATTGCTTCGTAATAAGCCTATGTATATTGTCTATAAGGATTGATGGGTTTTAGCTTGAAAAGTGATTGAAAATAATATAATCATAGCATCTTATGTTTAAATTATATTTTTATTGAGAAGAACTGTATAGTACTAAAAATATTACATAATTCTATACCATGTAATCTAACTATCTGTACTAATAATAAGAAGAGGTAAATTTTGTGAGTTTGTGAGGTTGTAGGGAGTAATCTCAGGATCTACTGAACCGATAAAAATTTTTTTTTAGAAATAGAATACCACGTTACTTGTAAGAGTCTTATGATGATCATCAACATCACCACCGTTTTACATCACCACGCGGGTGAAAACTCGGAATATAGCTATCGAATAATTGAAGAATAATAAGTGCCTATAGTATGGTTGAACTTTGATAATGCAGTTTCTATGTTATGAGAAAATTTATTGGTTAGATTGAAAATATCAATTTTTACACATCATCTTTTTAGTCTCATTCATGATTAATACATATATATATATATATATATATATATATATATATGTGGAACGAGCTTCCTCCCTCGGTGTTTCCAAATAGATACAGTATGATGAGGTTCTTTAAAAAGAGAGTAACAATATCTTAAAAAGGATTGTAATACCCCCAGTATTACAGATATCCATAGGCGACGGTGTTCGCTTACCATCAGGCGGTCTGTCTGCTTGTTTGCCACCTACAAGAATAACATGCCGTTTTTACGGTTTCTTCATCACATGCATAGGTTGTCTCTAAACAGTTCTTTTTTTTTTTAAGAATTACCAAGCTTGACCACCATCTCACCCGATGCTGTGTAATGATGCGGTCTACGATGGAGCACGCCTGCCTAGAAGATCACTCGCGACTTGAAGACACCCAGAATATATGCATGCCGAAACACAGATTGAGACAATGAATTCTACTCGTTAGCTGTACGCACTATGAATGTGGAAGCCAAACACTTTGTGCGACAAGTTGGAACGTCCACCATGTATGAAATGTTAATCACTTATAATTATGCTAACAAAAATTCTACATGACTCAATACAGTGAAATATAAGTTTCAATCAGGCAATACACCTAATATTTCTAATATACACCTAATTATTGCCTAATGTGCACTGCAATTGGCTCCATCACCAAAGGAACTAATGCAATACTGCATTGCACTTCACTTGTTTACAAGTTAAATCGACGGCAGCGCGATGTAATTAATTGAGGAGGAAAGTTCCGGGACAAACAGCAATGCCGCTTGATACATGGATGTAAGAAATTAATATAAGGGGAGACTACGGTTTGGTTAATGAATTAAAACTTTGAAAACACGTAACATGTTAAAATAGTGGGTAGACAGTCGGCAGGACACTACGATTACGGACAAAGGCGGATGCATATGTCCACAGCTGGACATATGGACCTCTATGGCCATGATCAGGCGGGTTAGCAGGCACAGTTCGATGGCGCTATACATAGAAGGTGCTGCCTACCTTCTGGTTGCTTGTTTCTTAGCCACATCTTGCCGCCCTTGCAGTTTCAATTTATTATTACTGCTAAAATATCAGAAACCACATCACGAGCATTATGTTAACATAACTAGGAGACTTAGGTGTCTATAGATATTTAATGTAATAAAAAAGATTTCCTTTGTGCTGAAATCTGTTTTTTGGAGCAGCGTAAAACTTTAACGCGCTTCCTTTCATACATAAGTATGGGTATTTTCATCCAATTTATCAGCCGAGAATATTCTCGGCTGTTATATTATATATATATACCTTACACAAATAATATTACATAGGCACGTCTCAAACAATTTAAATTAATATTTTACTCTCGAATGTTTTCTTAACTCGTAGGTCTTATGTCTAGAGTAAAATTGCAAGTATGCAAGCGTACCTACTAACTAATGTTTAGTGCACATGTACTTACGTGGCGTTCACGTTAAGTCCTGTACTGTTTATTTTATACTAATAAGAACATGAAGCGATCATAGCTCAGCGGTGAGAGCATTGGCTGTCAAACTGACGTACGCTGGTTCGATCAGCATCAATGGCTTGAGCTTCCATTGAAGGTAACAACGTCATCAAATTCCCAGCATGGTGGTAGAGTACTTTCAAGTACCTACCCTCCTGAGTACCTCGAGTACCACCCTCAAGTTTGAAAAACTGTCATCGCAAGCACATATTGTGTACAGGCTGTAGCCCTTTTGAGCCAGTAAGCTTTCTAGGTCTAGTGTGATGGCACCTTCGACCGCATCGTGACTGACCATCAAGTGATATAGTAATCAAACGCTATACTTACAGCATAAAAAAATAACACTTTTCTTGCTACGACAATCTTAAAAACATAAATATTATTTTCAAACATACATATACAACCTGAATCGGGTTTTAGCAAAACCCATTTTATTTTAAGGGACCTGCTGTATCTCCTACATGTTATATTTTTGCAATAGCTTATTAAACCGTATTCCCAAGTTCATCAAAACGGGTGAAGGGATTCAGGCGTGGCATTGTAACAAATAACAATTAAACTCACGTTAGCACACATAATATAAAGCCCAAACGTGATCTCTAAGGACCACGTAAACAAACTCAAGGTTTGCGCAACCTTGGAACGAACTATGGAAAGAGTTAAATTCGGGTTTTTAACGTGATCAAATCAGAAATTGGGAGAACTATATAGCACTAAAGTCGGAGAAAAAGCTCAGCGAATTGAAATAGCATTAGGCGGGGCACATAGCGCGCACAACTGATGGCCAATGGGGTTGAAAGATGCTCGAGGAGACCACAAACAGGCAAGCGCATCATAGGACGTCCACCTTGTTGGTGATCGTCCTATGAGACGACCTAGAGGCTGGATGCGTGCCACTTCAAACGCGTCCTTGTGGATATCAATGTGCAGAAGTGGACGTCTTGTGGCTGATATGAGCATTTTAATATGAATAAAGACTGGTACTCAATAAACTGTAAATAGATTATACCCAGTCGGCCAATTTATATCGTCTACCAAACAACGGTCGTATATTTATCATTTGATATCCTAATACAACAAGGTTAATTTTTCCATGCAATAATAAGCTGAGAGTTAGGTTTCAATCTTGGGATCGCTATAATATTGTTGTGACACAGAAACTTTTGTCAAAATTGGTAAGCCTTTTTCGTTGTGGAGTTAAATACACGATGTATTACTACCACCTTACGGTTGAAGATTGTTTGACATCGTGAAACAAGAAGGTTTATTTTCCCGTGAAATAAAGTACTGACAGTTCAGTTATTCACTAGTGCGATAACACACAATCTTTTGTAAAAATTGTAGATCATTTTCTTTTTGACTGTTTGTCTAAGAAACAAAAAACTTACCAAAAAGGACAAAAATCGGTACAGGAATTAATGAACCATTGCTTACATTAGAGCTAGTTGCCACAGAAAACTTTAAAAGTAATTCAATAAAAGAGAACGACGCATTCAGTCTCAAATCCTTCCTAGAAAAAAGTCAAACAAAACTGCCCCCATTTTGTGCTTTTTCCACCCAACAGGATTTAATTTAACGTACGTAGAGCAAGCCCCATTAGTTAGTATCTACTTAACCAGTCTAAACCGGATCTTAACCGGTTCAGAGAGAACATTAATTGTGAATTAGTGCAGTACAGAATTACGGCTATTCGTTACTAGTTGTTAAAGAGATTTGTTGGTACAACAGCATGTTCTCTATCTTAATGGTTAGTTTTAACTGTTGTTTCGTTGTTTGTTGTGTTGTTGTTTTAAATATACTGCTTTTTGGTGTGTGCAGAGTTTTTATCAAGATTGCTTACGCGTTTTATGGGTTTAATTATGCTTTTATGTGTACTTTGCCAAAAACTGAAGAATTAATTAGACCTTTTTTTCTTCTTGAATTGTTTTCACGTTGCTTTTCCACTACTACCGGACTGGGCCGGATGTGGCATTACCGGTTGATACCAGATTTAGTTGCAATCATTTGTCGCGTCGTATTTTTTTATGGGATATGGTGACCTAAGAAGCCTATTGACAGATACAATTCGTAAAGGACGGCACTGCACTGGACACTTTAAGTTGGTAAATCTTATGTGCCAGTAATATCACAGGAAACCTTCAAACAGTAACCTTCACAGTAATGCTAACACTACTTACTGCCTGGCATAAATAGCGGTAAAACTAGATATGGTGACAGTACTTCCCCGGGTGAAATCTCACATAGAGTGCTACTACTTTTCAAACTATATTTATAATATAACTACATTTGCACGTTTTATATCACAATAGCGTCAATAGTCAGGAAGTACTTATAACATAATCGAATGGTTCGTGTGTCTCCGAATGTCATCGTTTAACATTATCTTATAATTGCTCACCTGCTAATCATTATTCTGCCATGTAAATTATCTAAGTGTCAAAGTGGCACGACCGCCATTTAAATTATTTGGCTATTTGTTAATAAAAATATGAAGGGTGGGGTAGGTGGATGTAAAATACTATAGGTTTCATAAAAAAACATTCAAGGCAAGTCGGAATAGTGGCCAGATCCTTTACAAGTATTGGCTCTCAGACCATGGGCCTTATGGGCAGGCTCAAAGTCGCACAACGAACTATGGAGAGGGCTATGCTCGGAGTTTCTCTACATGATGAAATCAGAATTGAAGAGATACGTAGAATAACGAAAATCACCGATATAGCCAATATACGGCTTAGCTAGTTGAACTGGCAGTGGTTAGGGCACATAAGGCCATATAACAACTGATGGCCGTTTGGTCGAACGGTTCCCGAATGGAGACCACGGACTAGCAAGCGCAGCATATTATTGCCACTGATAAGGTGGACAGACGAGTTGGGTGTCAAGTCTACTAAATTCATACTCAGATTTTGTCCGATGCGAAGCCGAGTCGAGGCCAATAAGACAATGTCAAAAATCCATAGTCTGCATTCATAACGGCCTGAATCTATCTTGATCTATTTTTCGGTTTTGTTTTGTACGAAATTGACAAGTCGGATGCTAACAGACTACGATAAATGGCGTGCTATGTCACTTAATCTGGAATTAAATCAAGACTTATTCAATATGGACGAATTAAAAATAGCAGATTTAACAAAGCTGTCTAAATTGTAATTTGTGAGCCAAGCATAGTGCTTTATTGAAAAGGAGACTTAATTCGCAAGAGAGAGCTGGTTACGGGCCGCCTCCATCCGGTCCTTGTGGAGATCAATGGGGGAGAGCTACGTCCAGCAGTGGACTTCCTGTACCTCAGGTGATAATGATGAAGCTGAAAACACTCAAAATTTACTATTTAACAAATGTCTTAACGCCACCACGAAATAGAATTGTCAGTATTGTAATAAATGATTCTCGAAATTCTATCTATAATAACAAACTACACTACACTTCCTTCATTCTAGCAAAGAAAGATTTAAGACCTTTACAGGTTTTTATGGAATGTTATAATTATTTTGACATTTGGACACATTAATCTGACTACATTGCCACAGGGTCTTAAAAAAATACTACCTCGATATCCAATATTGATTTATGATGAGCCGAAGGCCCATTTAAAATGATCTACACTTTTGTTTTATTCTTGCCTACCCTTATTTTTTCCACGAACATAAATTTCAAACGATGTCAAAGTAAAATGGTTCGTAATGTCAAGACTTAAAGATTCACGAACAATTGATTTTAGAAGTGATTCGATAGTCAGATTTTCAAACAAAAAAAACTTGAACAAAAACACTTTTGTATAGTAGCAGGTAGTTCCAAGAATTTCGACGTGATTTCTTAGAAGTTTTTTGGTTACGGGCGATCCCTGAGGGTAGGCATAAATTGGTTTGTGGCATTGAATAGCCTTCGAATAAATTACAGGGTTGTAAAGGTGTAGTTTAGGACGTCGCTTTGGGAAGGCATAATGGAAAGAGGGTCCTATTTTTGGACAATCGATGTTGATCACACAGGTTCATTCTAGTTTTTTATTATTATTAACCCAAAGCAATAACTTAAATACAGTATAGTATAATAGAACAAGCTGATAGCAAACAATATATTGCCATTTAGGGGGGTGGGGGTATGTCAATGAAAAATACTTTTGGACTTGTTATCATACTTACATAACAAAAATAAAAAAATAAAAAATTACAAAAAAATAAAATCGGTCAAGCCGTTCCTGAAGAATGCTGCCACAAGCATTGTGACACGAGATTGGTCTATAATAGAAGATACATTTTACTGTACCAAGAAAAAAAAGACGGATATTTACAAAGAGTCTAGTGAAGCATTAAAAACGATCCCCCGACTAGTATCCCCAAGCGCTTAACTACATGAGAACAAGCAAAATTATTAACATACCCGAGATTTTAAAGTACGAGTGTTAATTGGATATATATATTTTTTTATTTATTTATTAACATTCACACAAGGTCTTCAGGTCCCAGACTAGGCAGAGTCTGTACTATGGTAACCTGATGACTGATATATATACTTATATACATATACACACCCAGACACAGGTCAAACAGATATGTTCATACACACAAATGTTTGACCTGTCCGGGAATCGAACCCAGGATCAGCGGCTCAGAAGGCAGAGTGCAACCAACTGCGCCAACCGGCCAGTCAATATGGTTTCAATTGGACCCAAACGACCGGGCGACCCAATGATTACAAAACGAATTATGTGATGAAGAATCGTTGGTCAGTCTAGACTCCTGGCGTGATCTAAGATTATGTAATATATGTATTTATTAGTTATAGTGTTGAAATATAATACGTAATAGGCGCAACCAATCTTTATGGTTTCAAATTAAGCTCTGCGACCGTTTGCGCTTGTATTAACCAAAAGTCTACCGGCAATACTATTTTTCTTGGAGCAGAGTAAGCGAGACAGAATGGTGCAAAAATGTAAGTGAGTGAGTGAGTGTTACATTATTTAAGCATGTACCTAATGACTGATTAAAGTCCGGTGACGCCGTAAATGCCCCATGTGGCCATCAGCATTTTGTCAATTCTCACATAGACAGTGACTGATAGCTACTAAGTAGCTACTGCGCTAATTCATTTTCCAACTTTAGACCCCCAAACTTACATGTTTGGTGTAGTTGCCTGCTGTAAATAAATAAATGTCATAAATTACTTTTTGAGGTCAATTGAATACTTCTATTGTATAGGAATGGAATTACTTACGGCTATTCTTCATTATTATATTAACTTAGGCATTAGTAGAATAGCTTAATAACTAACATAGGTACCTTGCAAAACAAGGCATACAATAATTTAGAATTACCTTGATAACTTATGTTCAAATTTCGAAGTTATAATCTCCCACGTGCTCCCTCCACGTTTACGAAACATGTCACGTTTGCAAAATTATAAAACAACAACTTTGATCATTGCAGAACTTGGTCAAAAATTACTTTTGTAATCTTCTAAGGAAGCCGTAAAAAGTTGGGAAATCCGAATTTCCGTGACACGTACCGGAAATGATGTAATCTTATAATTTGAGGCAGGAAGCGCGTTGGTTCTTATTATTGTGTTTGCTATATTTAGTCGAAAGTTTGATAAGTTTCAAAGGAATTTTTTTCACAGAACATACCTGCTTAATAATTATGCCCTAATTTATTCATAAATATAATATTGTAAATATTACTAATAAATGATTATATCTGAGAGTTTTGTAGTTTATTGCATTAACAACATGCTAGACGGAACTTATGTTTAAATTATTTGCAGGAAAAAAATCGACTTCCAGTGGGACTTGAACCCACGACTATAGAATACCGGCTTGTCTCTTTTTGTCCAACTAAACTATGGTAGCACTCCACTGGCGGATTTTTAGAATAAGAAGACGGTCGTCGTGGCTCAGTGATCAGCGACACTGTCTTTGGAACCGCGGTCCCCGGGTTCGTATCCCGGCCGGGGCAAACATTTCTGTGATGAGCAAAGATGTTTGTTCGCGGGTCTTGGATGTTTGTGTATTGTGATTGTGTGTGTCTATACCTCCCGCGACACAGGGTATCCTAGTGCTGGGGTGTGTGTGTGTGAGAAAAACAAAGGAGAAAAAAAATAAGGGTATGGTACCTTCGCTTGATACGATATCATCTGTAATGTTGATTATATCTGGTTCAACAATACCTACCTACTAAGGACTGTCCGTTCGGCAGTTACCAGATCAAATCTCACCCAGGGCTTCAGTTTTCGATAAATATTATCATCATTAAACCTACAGTAATGTGTACACACACCTGACTGAATACTACTATCAAGCCAAAAATGTGTCACTAATGACCTGTTTTTGTCAGCTGTTTTTACTTACCACGTCATTGGTCCCGTGCGTCGTCATCGTCGCTAAAACTTCGTGCTTTCTTTATTAAAAATTGTGCTTTTGTTCAAGTTCCAATAAATAATTATTTATTTATTATTATTATCATTATACTTACGTTAAATGTTAGGATTCCCGGGGCCGTGGGGTACCGGCTTAGAATAGTACCCCCCCATGTCTTCCCGTGGGTGTCGTAAGAGTCGACTAAGGGATCACGTACCAGAACGATGGGCAGCAGCGCCTTCTGAGGGTCGTATTTTATATACTGCGCTCGCCAACCCGCATGCCAAGCGTGGCGAGTATTGGCAAACCCCCCCCCTATGACAGTACAAAATAAAACCAGGCCCCCAGTCCCCGGCAGCTCCGCTAATGCTGGCTCCGGTAGCGGCCAGTGTAACGGTGGAGCAGGGGGTGCTAAGAATCTCCGGCAGATTCCCGGCTACCACTCCCTGAAAAAACGACCTCTGGCCCTGGTAACACACAATATAAGATCTTTGTTGGCAGACGAGAAGATCATCGAACTGGAAGAAGAAATGAGTAAGTTACACTGGGATATCTTAGGGTTATGTGAAGTCCGTAGAGAGGGTGAGGACACCATAACTCTCAAATCCGGTAACTTGCTCTACTACCGGGAAGGCGACCAAAAGTCCCAAGGTGGTGTCGGATTTCTCGTTCGCAAGTCCCTCGCTAACAACATCATCACCATCGACAGCGTTTCGAGCAGGGTGGCATACCTAATACTCAGAATATCAAGCAGATATTCGTTGAAGGTCATTCAGGTATATGCACCGACCTCGAAACTCGGAACCGACGAGGAGGTAGAGGCTATGTATGAGGACATTAGTAGGGCCATACATACCTCCAAGACCCATTACAATGTTGTTATGGGGGACTTTAACGCAAAGTTGGGCAAAAGAAGTGACGGAGAGTTGAGAGTGGGGCAATTTGGTTATGGACAACGGAACCCTAGGGGACAGAGGCTGGCCGACTTCATGGAGAAAGAGGGACTCTTTATGATGAACTCTTTCTTTCAGAAGCCGCCTCAAAGGAAATGGACCTGGTTGAGCCCCAACGGTTCCACAAGAAATGAGATCGATTTCATCATGACCACCAAGAAACAAATATTCAATGATGTCTCTGTGATCAACATGGTCAAAACCGGTAGTGATCACCGCATGGTAAGAGGCACATTGAATATTAATGTTAAACTTGAGAGGTCCCGTTTGATGAAATCCACGCTCCGACCTCAAAATGTCCATATCCAAAACCCCGAGAGCTTTCAACTTGAGTTATCCAATCGCTTTGCTTGCCTTGAGAACTTTGCGTCGGTGGACGAGACCAACAACAGGTTTGTAGAAACTGTCCACGAAGTGGGGTCTAAGTTCTTTAAGCCCCGCCGTACAAATAGACCTCAAAAACTCTCCAGCCATACCCTCGACCTCATGGCTGAACGACGCTCGTTGCAACTGCAATCATCCGATGATGCTGCGTCATATAGGCAGCTCAATAGACGAATATGGAAATCCTTGCGACACGACATCCGTACCTTTAGTACAAATCGTATTAAAGATACGATCGAACGGAGAAAAGGCTCCAAAGTGTTTGCAAGAGACAGGTCTATTGGGCAAAGCCAGATGACTAAGCTGAAGAGAGATGATGGCAGTATAGCGTCGACCAAAGCAGAGGTGCTTGGAGAGATCGAGAGGTTCTATGGACAGCTATACACTTCGGTCGCTAAACCTGTTGACAGCTTGGCCAAAGACCCAAGAGCCAAGCTGACCCGACACTATACCGAAGACATCCCGGACATCAGCCTATACGAGATTAGGATGGCTCTGAAGCAGCTTAAAAACAACAAGGCACCGGGTGACGACGGAATCACATCAGAGCTTCTGAAAGCGGGTGGATCACCGATACTGAAAGTCCTTCAGAAGCTCTTTAATTCCGTTGTCCTCGAAGGGTCAACGCCGGAAGCATGGAACAGAAGCGTAGTGGTGTTGTTCTTTAAGAAGGGTGACAACACATTGCTTAAGAACTACAGACCCATTTCGCTTCTGAGCCATGTTTACAAGCTGTTTTCAAGAGTCATCGCGAATCGTCTCGAACGTAGGCTTGATGACTTCCAGCCTCCCGAACAAGCCGGTTTCCGAAAAGGCTACAGCACCATAGACCACATCCATACGCTGCGGCAAGTTATACAGAAGACCGAAGAGTATAACTTGCCCTTATGTCTAGCGTTTGTGGACTATGAGAAAGCCTTTGATTCGATCGAGACGTGGGCGGTGCTTGAGTCTCTCCAGCGGTGCCGTATTGACCATCGGTATATCGAAGTGCTGAAGTGTTTGTACAATAACGCCACCATGTCGGTCCGAGTACAAGAGCAAATTTCGAGGGCGATTCCATTGCAACGAGGCGTGAGACAGGGAGACGTTATTTCTCCGAAACTGTTCACTGCCGCATTGGAAGACGCCTTCAAGCTCTTGGAATGGCAAGGATTCGGCATCAACATCAACGGCGAGCACATCACTCACCTTCGGTTTGCCGACGATATTGTGGTCATGGCAGAATCCATGGAAGACCTCAGCACGATGCTCGAAGGCCTCAACAGAGTTTCCCTAAGGGTGGGCCTTAAAATGAACATGGACAAGACGAAAATTATGTCAAATGCCCATGTTGCGCCCGCCCCCATATCAATTGGGAACTCGACTCTCAAAGTTGTTGACCATTACATCTACCTAGGACATACAGTCCAATTAGGTAAGTCCAACTTTGAGAAAGAGGCCAATCGTCGAATCCAACTCGGCTGGGCAGCGTTCGGAAAGCTCCGAGACGTCTTCTCGTCCAAAATACCGCAATGCCTGAAAACGAGGGTCTTCGAACAATGTGTGTTACCAGTGATGACTTACGGAACTGAAACGTGGTCTCTGACTATAGGCCTTCTGAACAGGCTCAGAGTCGCACAACGAGCTATGGAGAGGGCTATGCTCGGGGTTTCTCTACGTGATCGAATCAGAAATGAGGAGATCCGTAGAAGAACGAAAGTCACCGACATAGCCCAGCGGATTAGCAAGTTGAAGTGGCAGTGGGCAGGGCATATAGTTCGAAGAACCGATGGCCGTTGGGGCCGAAAGGTTCTCGAATGGAGACCACGGACTGGCAAGCGCAGCATAGGACGGCCACCGACTAGGTGGACAGACGACCTGACTAAGATCGCAGGCAAGGGCTGGATGCGGACCGCTTCCAACCGGTCCTTGTGGAAATCAATGGGGGAGGCCTTTGTCCAGCAGTGGACGTCCTATGGCTGAGATGATGATGAAATGTTAGGATACAAGAACAACTTCTCGATATACCGATCGAGAATGATCATTTTTTTATGAAATATATATCAATATCCATTGAGTTATTATTACTACGTAGTAATAGAAACTCAGTGTCAATATCATATCTTAGACAGGATGTTCAAAGCAAAAATGTTGAGGAATAAAAAAACAATATTGAATAATCACAATAAATGTCACTCGAATTCAATGACCTATTTTTTATTATTATTATTATTATTTTAATTTTAGATTATTATTTCAGGTAAAAGATGAGATACGCGGCCTTACTATCAGCTTACAATGTTGTAAGCTAAGTCGCTTCTAATTTGAGTCGCAAGAAAACGTGCGTGTAAACAATTGAACACGTGGTCTAAACTTCCTCTCTTCTACACTCTATACAATGGGAACCGGTTGCTTAGAACTACTTGAGTAGCTTAACCATTGTTTCATAAAGAGGTGGATATTCCTGTGACGTAATCTTGGAAACAGTTGACAACTATTTAGATTGTGTGATATCAAAACATTGAATAATATAATAAACATCTTCAGTGGTTCAGGTCTGAGCGGCGACAAGAGCGTAAACCGGACCTGAACCACTGAAGATGTCGACCGCAGTGATCGACGAAACGTCTGGAACACAAGTTTCACTTAGACCACGGCCAAACAGCCCGGAAGCAATACATACAACATGCAACGCCAGCCGTGAAAGCCTTAGAGTTTACAATAAATAGATAAATCGCACAATATAACATACGTTGTAAAGCGATATTAACACGAATTCTTTTTTAACCGACTTCAAAAAAGAGGGTTTCAATTCGACCCGTATGTTTTTTTTGTATGTTTTTTTCATGCCTGGGGCTTAAACCCAGGCATGACTACAAATAAAGAACGATCTTCAAACGAATACATAATCTTTAGCAATAAGCTTATTTTAAAAAAAGACGCGAAGAAGAACAATTTTGGCTTAGCTAAATATACAAAAAAATACACACTTATGCACGCTAATCGTACAACAATTTTTTGTTTGTCACATCTAAATTATAATCCACCTAAGTTTTAGAAGCATTCTACATTATTCTTCTGCATATTCGACTTGCAGCTCTGAGCTGATTTGCCGCTCGACCTCTTAAGCGTAATCCTAAAAATGATTTCATAAAATGCTTAATTTTTCCTTACCTAAACGGTTACGACGAGGAAATTTCAGAACCATTTGTGTTGGCATCTGAATGTTAGAAATAAAATCACTATGATAAAATAGTAAACTGACTGTGATTATCATATATTATATGAATTGAGTAAATAAAATCACAAATATAAGAGTATTTTTGTTATTTAGAATGTATAAATTACTGACTGAAAGACAAAACTTATACAAAAAATACAATAAGCTTTTAAGCTGTCCAATACGAAAGACTAGAAATAAGTAGCAATGGCCAAGCAATCGGGGAATAGATAATCTCGAGTAAAACTATGGCCACCCTATTCCGGGTTCACAACAGTTCTCGCATTAAATTAATAGTTATTCACAAACCAGTTTTGCGACACACCGTGTCATTTCTATGGAAGTCCAAACTCCATACAATAACAGTATGGTAATGGTCATTAACTAAGTCAGATGCAACGAGTGATTTACATTTGAATGGAACACCCTACCTGACGGACCATTGACTTCTGAATGAATTTATTTGCTTCGTAGAAGTGTTTCGTTTGAGTGAATAGAGGTAATGGGTGGTTAGGAACGATACGGGTTCATTTTGATAATTTGTTGAGGCCTATATTCGTGAAATTATATGTTGCACTGTATGCTTTTTATATAAACACTAGCTGCACCCCGCGGTTTCACCCGCGCGGATGACGATTTTCTCGCTACTTTACCAAAACAATCATTTACGGGATAATAGTCTCTATTTATATCCTTTTCTTAGTGACTATGTAATATTTTTGATTGGAAATTCTCGTGAGTTTGAAACATTATGTATATATATATATACCCTTATCCGGCTTTACTATGAATGTGGATGCGAAACGCTTCTTGTGATAGGGTGGAACTTCTCTACCATATATGGATGTCGCATTGCAACCCCGACCGGCCCCCGGCCAACGACCAGGTGGACAGACGACCTGACTAAGATCGCAGGCAAGGGCTGGATGCGGGCCGCTTCCAACCGGTCCTTGTGGAAATCAATGGGAGAGGCCTATGTCCAGCAGTGAACGTCCTATGGCTGAGATGAGATTGCAACCCGTCTGGTCGTACTTTAATAGAATGGGGAAACAAGAATCTAATAATGTCGCTCCAGAGTGCACTCCCCGAAATGTATCCGGTAAAAAATCGAACAACTAGGGACTTTACGTTGGTGCTGCAGATTTTGAAGGTTTTTTTTTAACATAGTCAGCTTGCGTTTGACAACTGTCTCACCTGATGTTAAGTGATGACGTAGTCTAGAATGTAGCACATAAGCTTAGTAGGTACCTATTCACTCGCGACTTGAAGACTCCGGTTCGAGGTACACGAGGTACCTTCTAAGCTTGCGTGCTCCATCTTAAACCGCGTCAAAACATAAACTCAGGTGGGGCAGTGGTCAAACGCAAGCTTATAAAAAATCAACCAGAATGAATCTACTGCCTCAAATATTGTAATGTTACAAATTGCCTCAAATATGTCCTTCATTCGGGGTCGGTAGGAATATGTATATTGAATACAGACTTCTATGAATCAGTTTTTGCGTTATCCATAGGAGATTTGCATGTTAAGCAGTGAACATTTTACAGAAAAAATTGTAATGGTATTGTGATGGTAATAAATTCGTATCGTTCTTAGTTTGTCTTTATCTTTGTGAACATTTAAAGACTTGAAAAAAAGCTAACGTATTAAAGTTATAATTCTACACAGTTAATGTTTTTGTTTAATACCTGCTTATCTAAGAGACTATTCTTCAAATATTGTTATTGAGAGGCGTTTGTGTTTTACGTTTATCCGGATTGAATTTGCTTTCGGAAATAAGAACAAATTTTATTTTAAAACGACAAAGATTTTCTCTTGTCAAAGATGTTCGTATATGTCGGTAATGATAGCCCAGGTTACAACTTGGGCCTGTAAAGGGCTCTAAAATATATTTCAACTAAAGCAATAGCGTGTATAATTAATAATGAAGTACTTTTACTCTCAAAGATTTTATGACAATAGAATTATTTTTCTGTGCTTCTGTAGGCAAACATACTTTTAACATGAACAAAGTACTATTGTGAAAAACCATAAACATAATGATCACTGACCAGTTTTACGTAAATAAATTCAATGTATTCTATTTCAAAGTTCTAGAAACTTACCCAACAGGGAACACCGACCGTAATACGAACATAAAAACAAGAATCAGAACAATATTCAATTCAAAGCATTTACTATTCGTGTAAAATGACCCTTTCAAACTGGTACCACAAAAAGAAAGACCAAACACACACACACAGAAACCCTACACGTGTACGTACAAAAAATAAACATACAAGTATTTACGAGAACGGTTCAGACAATCCTGACTCGTATGATGATGCAGAATAAAATAAAGAATTGTTTGAAGTGAAAGGCAATGTTGATGATAAAACATCAGCTGTTTGAACGAGTCTCGAGGAGGCAGGATGTGGAGTTGTGATAATTTGGTGCAAACATTTGTTAATCGTATGTGCTTAGTTTACTCGTAATTATGTCAAAGTTTGGAACTTTGATACAGATATGAAGACTGAAGGGCGTCGGGGATTACACAAACATATTTTACTTTCCGAGCACTTATAATTTGGTATTACGTAAGAACTGATAATATATTGTTACTTTATTTTAACAATAAAATTTGACGGTCGTCGTGGCTCAGTGGTCAGCGACACTGACCTTGGAAACGCGACCCCGGGTTCGAATCCCAGCCGGGACAAACATTTCTGTGATGAGCAAAGATGTTTGTTCTCGGGTCTTAGATGTTTGTGTATTGTGATTGTGTGAGTCTATGCCTCCCGCGACACAGGGTATCCTAGTGCGGGGGTGTGAGTGTGTACAAAAAAAAATATTTAGATACTATCTTTGTCAACAAGCGAATTAAATCAAAGCGTACCTTAAATGGAAACATGAAATTTAAAAAGTCTTGCTTAACGCTGACCAAGTTTTACTGGATAAGTAATAAAAATATTAAAAATACGGGATTAAGCTAGGCTACTGTTGCAAATGCTGTATATAAACTATCGAGACACTGTACTATGCACCGAACTCGTATGTATAAACACTTATAGAAGCCCTATAATTCTACTGTGCTAAAGCCTTGGTGTCCAAAAAGTAACAACTACAAATAGAATAAAATGTACGAGGACACTCTGAAGTACTTAGAAATACTGACTAAAGATCACGCTATAGATGATATCCAACAAATAACATTAAATTTTAAGGTTATTTCGTTTTGTAATTGAGAAACGAACAGCGTAACAATCTTTATCAGACCTTTTATTAACTTCTTATGGTTGAGTTTGGTTTCTAACATTTCCATCGTACTCATTATTATTGTACTTGTACTATCGTTGTAAAGTGCAATTGAAGTAACGTACAGCATTCTTAATTCTGAGATAGGATATAATAATAATAATAATACTTGCCATAAATACGAGAGAAATGAGAAGACAAAGACTCTGAGAACTCCGAACATAGCACATCGTCATCTCATCTTAGCCATAGGACGCCCACTTCTGGACAAACCCCTTCCCCATTGATACAAGGACCGGTTAGAAGCGGTCCGCATCCAGCCTTTTCCTGTGATCTTATTCAGGTCATCTGTTCACCTCGGTGGCCGTCCTATGCTGCGCTTGCCCGTCCAAGGTCTCCATTAGACAATTTTTCGACACTCATTATCATGACACATGTTTACAAGACTTCTTCCGAGATACCATTGCAACCAATAATATGTTGAACCTAACATTTAGTACTTCTAGAAAACAACAGCTATACAGACGGGTACATAGCTAAGACATAAAACAGCTGAAGATGTGCCCGTGGTAAATGGCGTTTGCGTTTTTCTATTTTATATATAGGAAACAAGCAGACGGACCGCCTGAGTTGAAGAATGACGGTGGTAAGTGGTCATCGTCGCCTATGGGTATCTAGAATACTGAGGGTATACGAAACGTGCATGTGGTAGGGTAATTTCGAGTACCCGCCTTGCTAGCTACCACCCTCAAGTTTGAAAAACTGTCAAGTAACACATAGTGTGTTCAGGCAGTAGTCCTTGAGAGCCAGTGAACATTCCAGATATAGCGTGATAACATCGTCGACCACATCGTCCCTTACCATCACGTGAGATAGTGGTCACACATTCGATATATATACAATATATAAAAAGAAGATCCTTTTTAAAACCCTAATAACACTCGTTTTGAAGAGTCCTACCGGAAAAACAGTGGAAGCTCGTTTATTGTTAAAAAGCATTGTTTATTTCAACAGTATCACCATTTATTCACAGTAACAGTTTAATCAAAATAATATCAGCAAATAAGAAAAATACAATAAACGTACCATTCTTCCTGTCACAGCATTCACAGTATTTCGCAGAGAGTTAGTACAAATTCATTTGATTTATCACCTCCATTCCCTTGCCAATTGAAATGTCGATGACAACAGACATTCCAGTATAATATTGAAGCGAGTTTTATTCTTAATTGACAAATATTAATCACTCTCCTGGGTACGACCCGAATAAAAATATCAATCAGTCAAAATGCCACACAAAAAGTTTAACAATTGAAGTTGAAAGCAATGATTTGACAATTCTCAATTTACTTTGAGGGACGTTTAAGGGATTCTCTGTGAGATCGAATCAGAAAAGATATGTTCAAAAGTCAAAGCTACCGATGATAGCAAGGTACATAGCTCGAAGGACTGATGGCCGTTAATGTGTTGATGGCGACAAATTAAAAATAACAGACTACCCATCAAACTTATACTCTATAGAAAGTGTTTTACCTACAGCGCCATCTTACAGACGTAAGCAACAAATTCGCTATGTGTGACAGTTTACTTGAATCACCACGCAATGATATTGTACCGAACGAAGCTGTAAATAGCTTCCTTCAAATGGCGTATTCTATATATGTCGCGCGTTTACTAGGCTTCAAATCTGTGAAAAACGTCAGTGTGAGTTGAGCATATTGCCTGGAATAGTAGACTTAGGCCCCCAATCGGTAGTCGTCCTATTCTGCGGTTGGCAGAGAACTGAGAAGACACTTCGTGATAAAGATTGCAAGGAGGTAACTAGGTACAGGCGATGCTCACCAGTCTCTTGTTGAGGTCATTCAACTTTTTGTCTTGAAATATTTCTATCAAATTACTGTATATAATAGATTTATTTGCCGAACTTTTTTGCACCTTGCGTGTTCCCGCAGCTGTTCTTGAGTGCCAATCAGCGTTCTATGCCTAGTATAATGCTGCTTTTGGCCACATTTCTACTGAATGTAAATATCGAGTGGTCAAACGCCTGACTAATTAATTGCAATATATTATAATTCACGTAGTATAAATTCACGGCATCTTTGTTTAAATCAACATCTGACATTTTAATGAAGATAATAATTTCTAAGTGTGTAAAGATTATCAAATTTATGCTTTTAACCCTCTTTTACAAATTGAAAGAGATTTTTTAGTATTCAGGAATTCAAAAAATAACTTCTAGGTATATAGATATATAAGGTAAGGTAGTATCTAAGGTATATTCTTTTTTCTTTACTATGTTAACTCCGAACAAATTAAAACTAAAAAGAAAATCGAAAATCTCTAAATAGAACATAACTACTACATATATGTGTTTTTAACATTTCAGAAAGTCCATCAAATAAGTCACATAATAGTTTATGTGACGTAGAATGAAGACATTTTTGTTCAATAAATAAATTAAACCTAGTGGTTAAATTAATTTATTGAACAAAAATGTCTTCAACAGCATCTTAGTTACTTTTTAGAAGTTTAGTTAACAATTTTAGTTAAAATTGTAATATTGCGGGTGCAAGGTTTAAAAATTCGTATATGTACAATTTAAGCATTATAAGAACATTATAAGAATTTATTTAATTTATTTATTTTAAAGATAAATATTTTGTAAAAATCATCATCATCGTCATTATCTCAGCCGTAGGTCTTCCACTGCTGGGCGTAGGCATTATCCATTGATTTCCACATGCAGCCTTTTCCTACGGTCTTATGTCAGGTCGTCTGTCCGCTTGGTTGGTAGCCGTCCTATGCTGCGCAGAACGTACAAATATAAAATACAAATTCGTATTACGATGACGAGAGTGCATTTATGTATAAATATCTTTTATTTGGTTCAAGTTAATGCAAACTTTCGATGAAGTAAAAATATGGTCGTTAAAAATATTTTTTTACAAATAAATTGCCGAAACTAATTTTTCTTTCAAACAGTATTAACCTCTATGAACGGTTCTCATAAAAGTGGCATATTTTTTCACGTCTACTTCTAGGCAACTTTCGAAAACGCTTGTTAGGCGACCTTAAAACCTTTATAATTATGCTATAATTAATAAAGTAAGTAATTTTCACAGCACATACACTCTCACACACTACCCAAATAATACCCGCATACACATTTCCTCTTACAGATACACATTCTTGCCTATCTTATTTATCCTATTCCATTTTAAATGTATAATAAAAACAATGTAAGCTTTAACTTTTAACATTTACCTTACTATAATTAAGGATCTTATTATGTAGTATGTATCTTTCGGAGGAGGGCGTTGACATCTGGAACTCAATTTCATACTTCTGCAGGTGACTTCAACTGTCATATTATGTTTGTAAACCAATCCCCTATTTAATCCAAATATGGTTCCTAAAATTTACTTTAAGTAATAGCATTCTGCACTTAGAATTACCGCTTAGAAAGTGAGTAACCATTGAATCGAACAAAGTATTCATTTCTATTTTGCTTTTATCTAAGTGCTTACAGTGGTAACAAACATTTATTCCTAGGTATTAGTTTATGTTTATAAACTAGGTATATCTATACTATTTTTACTTTTAAATCCTACAGAACATATTCTACAGAAGGTACTTTAGATTCATCGACATATCAGGACTTGAATAAACGCCTAGATACCTTTTGAATATTGCATCAGAGTCAGGAGCCTTCTGTATGCTATATTTGTACCCACTTGGTCAGTGTAGATGCTAGTAAATGAGAATATTATTTACAGAATTTTAGATTCCGAGGCAAAGAATTATTCAATTATTTGTAATTGGTGTTAGCCACAATCTCACTTCGTAGTAAGTGTTATGACATTAGGCCTAGAATATAGACTGTACTCAATGAAAGCTACCTGAATATATAGGAGTGTTAGATGACAGACATTTACTTGATAACCAGCCAGAGATTATTTATAGCATATCAGTTTCATCGTAATGATTAGCTTTCCGAAGGCTAAAATCCTTAGATAGATTGAACCAATCTGGGTATCAATTCTACTAACACATTGCTCATAGATTGTTAATGAATTATCGGCTATGCTAGATTTGAGATCCTACTTGAAGTTTTATTGTAATGGCTCCACAAATCTAATTTCTAACGCAATGCAATTAATTACAGTGCGATCGGGATGCAATTGTCTTTTTATGGGAATATCAAGTTTATTTATTTAATATTTGAATTACTATTGCATTGTTTATGAATTGTTTGTCTTAATAGATAAGAGAATTGGCACCCTGTCCTCAGGTCTAATGTGATCTCACTTACTATCATGTGAGATTGTGGTCAAGACTCATTACTAATCCATGACCTTCGTATATAATCCTCGATGGTCACATTGATGATTTGATTGAGGGCCGATACCCCCAATCAATCATTTCCTCCAAATTGATATCACCGTTAATGCAACTTTTTTTTAACAATATTATGCCGTTTGACAGTTTTTCAAACTAGAGGGTGTTACCTTCTCAGGAAGCTCAAGCTGTTGTTGGGGATCGAACCAGTGTCCGTCAGTTTGATAGCCGACGCTCCCCCGCTAAGCTATCATCGCTTCAAGCTAGGTAATCACATTCCCACTGTTGGAACTCGAGGCTTTCTGCCAGAGAAAGAAAACTTGGCCATAATCGACCACACCAATCCGGGTCAGCGGGTAGGATAGTGACTGGCCCAATATTAGCTTTTTGAGACCATCGGAAATCATTGTATTTTGTCAAACAAAACGAGCTAATATTACACCCTCTCCCTTACACAATCGTATGAAAGTGATAAGGATGCAGCACCGACTATTATTACGACTGTTATAGTTACACGTGGCACAAACACTGAGGTACTATTACTACGAGTAATAATATCTCTGTGGGCACAAATTCTGTTTTGTTACTAGGCCCTGTTTGTTATACTAAGGCGACAACCGCGACTGATGGTATGCCTGCTTGATGTGCCAGAGTTTGCTCTTCAAAATCGATATTAGTCAGTTAAAATCAAAATTTATTTATGCGATTTCGGCTTCAAAGACTTATTATGAAAGTTATTATTATGAATGTATATTCTAATTCTGACCCAATATCATAAAATATTATAAAATAGATAGGATATTATAAAATAGAGACATGTCGAATAGAACTGCTAAAATTTGGGAGCGAACAGTGATCATTATAACACTCATAGTATATAATAGGTACTATAAATGTTATGATGATAGAATTAATATATAATATAGTAGATTTGCATGGTGGTACGGTACTTTCTAGTACCTGCCTGGCTAGCTACCACCCAACCAAGTTTGAAAAGCTGTCACCAAACACCATAGATAAACATTCTAGGTCAAGCCTGATTACATATTCGGCTACATCTTCACTAACCATTATGTGAGATAATGGTCAAATGCAAGAAAGTATAAAAAAATAAGAAAAAAAGTTTGTTTTAAAATTCATTGTTGAGAATTTATTTAAGTTCAAAATCAACGAACAAAATTATAAATTTAGTAAACAATTTTAGGTCTAAACAAAAAGAGTTATTGGATATTAACTAACAGACTCGGTGGGCTTCGATCCTTACCTATCTCCTGACCCACCCAACACAGCATACGTGTGCGTGTGTGTAACTTTATCACGCACACAATTTCAGATCCAGGCTGTGTGTGTGTAGTGTCAGGTAGCATCAGCTGTTTGCGCCGGCGCAGCCCATATGATTTCAAGGACGCCCTGTGGGATGTTTTTTTTAACCAACGAGACATGTTAAGTTTCAAAGTTTCTAAATATAGGTACATGCGTTTAGATCGTAAATTTGGTTAATTTTGGACATTCTGGGAGACTGTTTCCTGATTATAGTATAAGGGAGCTTAGAAAGATGAACTTGAAATGTTTTTTAACAATTCGTTTACGTTATAGTAAAATGTTTGAAGCGATGATAGCTCAGCCGTGGGAGCGTCATCGGCTGTCAATCTGACGGACGCTGGTTTGCCCCCACCGACGGCTTTAGCTTCAGGTGAAGGTAACACCGTTATCAATTTCTTAGCATGGTGGTAGGGTACTTCCATATACCGACCTGGCTAGCTACCACCCTCAATTATGAAAAACTGTCATCAAACATAATAATATAGTGTGTTCAGGCAGCAGTCCTTGAGAGCTGGTAAAAATTCTAGTCTCGTGTGATAACATCTCGACCACATGGTCACTGCCCATCACGTGAGATATTGGTCAAACGCTAGAAACAATTCTTAAAATTTTAAATGCAAATTTGTGTTGTGTAAGAACATACATATTTATACATTTAAGCTTTTCATATTTATACATATAAGTAGCACAAGTAGGAATATTATACCAGAACAAACGAGAAATTTAGAAAAAAAATTTTGTTTTTAAACGTTGCCCACATACTAATGTGGGCAAACCAAAGGCAATGTTTGAATCACGCCTGTCTGGGCACTATCTCATAGCTGCGTCATTTTCATCTGAAATCATATTTTTATACCGTCACCGTCACTATTAATATTATTATTAGTAATATTAGTAATAGTACCTACCTTAGTGATATAAGTACGTAGAATATGACACAGTACATATGTTTAGCACCTAGTTTACGACATTTGTAGGTTTTCGTATTATAGGTTTGACCAATATCTCGATTGACGATCAGTGTTGATGAGGTCGACGGTGGTATCACAATAAGTCTAGTGGCTCTTAAAAACAGCTGCACGAATACCCTGACTTTGATGACAGATTATGAAGATGAAAGCTATCCAGCGACTAGATTTCCGGACCATAGATTGCTTAGATATTACTTTTAGGTAGTAGGGATCAATTGATTGCCTCAAGGCACCAATCAACACCCTTATATTAATACCCATACCTATACCAGGTTTCATAGTCTTTGCCTCGAGGCTACACTTACTTACTTATTAAGAGCGTATCAAAGTCGCACAGGGAGCTATGGAGAGGGCTATGCTCGGGCTTTCTCTACGCAATCGTATCAGAAATGATAAGATCCGTAGAAGAACGCAAGTCACCGATATAGCCCAGCGGATAAGCAAGTTGAAGTGGCAGTGGGCATGTCACATAGCTCGAAGAAGCGATAGCCGTTGGGGTCGAAAGGTTCTCAAATGGAGACCACGGGCTAGCTATGGCAGTATAGGACGGCCACCGACCAGGTGGATAGAAGACCTGACTAAGATCGAAGGCGAGGGCTGGATGTGGGTCGCTTCCAACCAGTCCTTGTGTAAATCAATAGGGGAGGCAAATGTCCAGCAGTGGACGTCCTATGGCTGAGATGATGATGATGATGATGAGGTCCTATCATGCACTTTTCTCTCAACAAGAATTAGTACTAGGTCTTTCAAAACTTTCAAGTTTTTGATATTTAGTTTAATACCTTCTAGTTTAATACCAATATTCTAAGGAAGCCCTCGAAATTACCTTAAATAGCTAAAACTTATCCTATCCCGATACATGCGTTACCTACCACTTCACCACAGCATAGGCTGTGCCACAGCTTTAGTTATAGTTTGACACACACACACATCCAGACAAACACGTGTTGCTCACATGGATTTACTCAGCTGACTACGCACACACACTCACGCTTCATACAAATAAACAAACCAACCGTGTGTTTATACGAACCAACTACGCTTGTAGTCGTAGGATGTTGACTGTTCACATAGTGAGAGGGCTTCGAAAAAACGTGCATGAGATCTGGGGTAGACTGATGGAGAGGTCGATGTAATAGCATAGCTTGAATTTCATGAGTGCGAAAGAGATAGGGACGTTCAGTTTTTTCGCCGTTAACGTGTTCCTTTTTGTAAGCTCGCCGGGAGGCAAGGTGCACGCTGCTTGCACGTTCGATTTTTAAATTGTGACCTGACTGACTGATGTGTGACGTATTTTTTTCTCTTATCTAGCCTAGAATGGAAGTTATGCAGGCTGCATGCAATTGCGGCTTCGGTGCGGCTCTCTTTGAAAAGAGTGATTTATGTACCTAATATAACTCGTATAAGTACTTATCACTTCAACGAATTGGGAATCATAAACTTGCAATGTCTACACATATTTCAAGTCGCACCATAATAATATGCACGGAAAAATATTGATGCTTATCCCTGAAGAGGCGATCCTCATGATGACAATACCTACTCGTAATTCCAAAAAACTTGCCAGCGTGCCTTGCCCTTTGTGAAAACCATCTATCAGGTTAATATTAATTTACCGAATGCCATTTATTTATTTAGGGAACCAACAGCGTTGACAATTAAGACTTAACATTAAATATAATTTAGACATCCTCACTATGTACAATATCTCAACATTAAAGATAAAATTGAAAAAGTGGCTGATAAATCAGGCGGTTTATTTAAATAAGGAATTCATAGAATCAAAATAAACCAGACAGGTTTACTCTAAAAAACTTTTTATTTATATAGGTAATTTAAGTAAAAATGTTAACATTATGACATTATTTATTTGCGCCCCGTGGTTTTACCCGCTTGGTGATGATGGTGGTGATGAAAATAAGTTTAAGTGTTAAACCAGGATATAAACGATCACCATACCAAATTTCGCCGAAATCTGTGGAGCCGTTTAAGCATGAAGGAGTAACAAACATACACACTTACATACAAACTTTCACCTTTATAATATTAGTAGCATAATTAAATTATGTTAATATTTTTTTTTATTTTTTAACAAAATATTATTACATTGACTCGTTATCAATAATTACCAATAAAAATGACTAAGTATGACTAATATATTACCAGCTGACTGGTAAACGTTGTTCTGCCATATAAATTATCGAAATGTCAAAGTGACACGACACTTCATTTACATTACTTCACGTCAATGATCGACGGTTAATTAATTTGGTTATTTTGTTCGTACAATAATATAAAAACGTGATAAAAAAATTGGAGGTGGAGGTGGTAGATAGTAAGTAAGTAAGTAATCATTTATTCCCAGAAACACAAAATATACAAATAACATAAACATATTGTATAAAATTAAAGTAACCTAATAAATTTAATTATTATGCAACGCGCCCCAAACTTGGCATAGCCTGTATCTTGGGCGCCCAAACCTATAGCTTTACTTATAATTTGTTGCGTGACACTGTACATATTCACTAATCGCTACTCCAAATCGATACAATAACATTTCATCTACAGACATCGAAAATCGTGTATTATTATTTACAGTGACAGGTTCTATTTTAATTGAAATTCCTACCAGCTGTGGTATCTGTGGTACTTTGTATATAATTAGTGTAAATATTGTGTATTTGTCATGTGAGTTGGGGAGTGTGACGAGGTACGTGTACGTTGATTAGCCCTGAAACTAGTATAGGTCATAGGTATTTAAATTCAAATCATTTGGTGGAAATTTTAGGTATAATAATTACCAGGGACACAGTAGTAGCAGTAGATTGACAAATACTTTACGACCTATTCTCACACCTACCAAAAAGTTTCATTAAAATCAGGTAATCCGTTTCCTGAGAGTTCAATAACAAACGCTGTGACACGCGATTTTTATATATTAGAAGATTAGTTAGGTAGGTACTTTCGCTATTTGTAATATGTAGGCCTTTTAGCGACTTGATTAGGGAAATGGTCGATAAATAAGTTGTGCCTAGCAATGAAATACATCTTCTAACTGACCAAGTGCTTAGACTTTCAGTACCTTAATATTAGTACTAAGGTTTCTGATACTAAATTAAAATATATACATTGTCCATGGGATATCATCATGTGATTAATTCAGCGATATTCAATTGCGAAATACTTGCGTTCGTTTGATGAAGTGAATAAAAAATATTAAGAAATAAAGATACAGTAGGGGTATATATATATATATATAGTATATATATACACACTGTATCTTTATTTCTTAATTTTTTATTTATTCAATTAATATGTACTAGCTACGCCCGCAATTTCACCTGTGTGGACTGTGGTATTCTTACTACCTGAATTATTCCACAGGAGCTATACATTTGCCGGGATAAGAGTAGTATAAGACTATGTGTTTTTCCAGGGTAAAATCTATATCTTTACTCTAAATTTCATGAAAATCTGTCAATTCAGCGTGAAGAAGTAACAGAGATTTTTGAAATTTTTAAATCAGTATAAGTGGAGGAATGAAGAAAAGTGAAAAGGGTAACTTTGTATCTTTGTTTTTATTAAAATACATATTATGTTCTAATTATCTTTGATGATAGATTCATTTTCTGTATCTGAAAAACCAACTAACATCTTACCAAAATCACAAAATAACTTATACACACACTTCCTATTATACCCAAATAATCTGCCAACAATACATATTTGGACCGATTTGAATTTCGTTATGAAGTTAAGGTATTATCTTATGGAATTAACATTAGCAATATTTCAGAAAAACCACAGTCTATCCCTGAAAATAACATTATCACCTGATGCCAATTCCACATGAATTCAATTCCTTAACAAATTACTCCAGAACATGCCTGACGGGGCTACATTCCAGTGTCGTGCACTTAAACCGATTTGCCATGCCCCTTATGGAAAACAGCTGTGCATCAGCTGATCTCGCACACATGCGCAAGCGCATGCTTGTACGTGTCGAGAAAAAAACAGGGAACCCGTCTAGCAAGCCCGGCTTTTGTGCATCCGCTGTGGAGTCATAGATAAGATAAGACAGATAGGTCGTTTTAAAATTGGGACAAACAGATGCACGAATGATCTTTTTGAAACATAATATCTACTTGAAAGCATCTGAAAAGCTGAAGTTGCCTCAATATGCTCTTTGCTCATATCTCATCATGATTATTACAATCAGCAGTAGAAATGATGTTAATTAAGTTAAATATAATTTCAGGATTTCTTTTCGTTTTATATTTTATAAGTTGATGTTAAATAAAGATATTTTCAAACAACCAATGTTAAGTCATTAATGTAAAAATTTTGCCTTTTATGTTTTAAAAGAACTAATTGTGATTATGTTAACATTGCTATACATATTTCTGTAGTTAGAATAAGTAATAATAATATTTAGATACAATTTCAATTTGTGTGCATGAACATGTCTGTTTGACCTGTGTCTGGGTGTGTATATGTATATAAGTATATATATCAGTCATCAGGTTACCATAGCACAGGCTCTGCCTAGTTTGGGACCTGAAGACCGTGTGTGAATGTTAATAAATAAAATAAATTATGTATTAATTGTATCTATATATATTATCTAATGTAATTATGTATCATAGCCAATAAAACTTACTGTTATAACTATAAAGGTGCCCATAACCCTCGTCGCATTATCGCGTTGAATTGCACGCAAAAACAACAATGCCAAAGAACGACCGTAGCGGGGGTAATTTAAAATTTATTTAATTGTAAAGATTACTTAGGTCTAGGTAATTTAACATGACACTCACTAAAATAACCACATCTGTTTGTTGCTTAATCTAAGTCACTATTTTTTCAATCACCGACCCCATCAGTTTACGACGCTTGTCCGAAACCCGATGTTTAGAGATCTGCCTACCCACGGGTTTACCTGCATTCCCGTTTATTACACCAGAACCATTTAAATAACTTTCTTAGAAATAGAATTGTTTTTTTTACACTAACTACTACTTTTGAATAAAAATACTACTTTTGACTAATATGGTTATAAGTGTAATGGTTCGCTTCGAGATATTTCTTTATTTTATAAAGATGATATTAACAATTTCTTATCAAACATTCACACGAGTTATAATTCTTTAATATCGTCCGTGGGCACTTGAGTGACTCAACAAATTAAGTTAAGAAACCAATACACTGCGTAGGGGTCGAAAGGTTCTCGAGCGACCATGAATTTATTGGTGTTAGAGCAGCTTAAGACTATCTGACTAAGATCACAGTAAGGGATTTCGATTTCTAGGGAAACATCATTCCATTCCGAACTGTTAAGGATTCCGACGGATGCACATAACTAAATTACATAATTAAAAACCTATTTACTTCTGCTAAAACCACAATATTTCAGAATCTTACATTTTAATATGACCTCGAAATCAGACCAAAAGGAACATTTTAAACAAACGAAGTACAAAACAAAAATGTTCTTGATAAATTCCGATGTAATGCACTAGGGAATCTGATGCTAACAGTAACAACAAATCACAATAATGTAATATTTTACTCGGCAAACCGTAAGATATTGACGAACAGGTTTCATTTTAGGTTAAAACTTAGAGAAATTCTTCTGTTCACGTCAGACGAAAAGTAAAATGTATTGCGTGTGATATTTCACGCTATTAATACATAAACTCGTCAAAAATGAGTGATGGACATCAAAAACTATTCGAAATCAATTTCTACTACCACTTTAGCGAATTGCATGAAACATAGATACAAAAAGTGTTTAGGTATAGAAACGCTGCATTTTTCATAGCACACGCAAGCCATTAGTGTATTACCGGGCTAAACATGGAAAATGTCAAGCAAACTATCGTCAATTTTGTCCTTTGTAGCTAGAAGCAAGAAATCAACAGACTTGGCATACTTCCAAGTATGCCAAGTTTTTTAAATTTTATTGTATATCTTCAATGGAAAGTAGACAAAATATTAAATAATCTGTGAACACTTCGTCACGGAGTCTATATTTATATAACTTTTAAATCGAGTCATACGTGTAACGCCATCTAAGATTTAGGATGGGAACTAAAGAGCTTACAACTATTCGTTTTAAAAAAAAAAGACTTTGAATTAGGACAGGAAATAACATCGACATTATTTTTATTTTGTAAATTAATAATATTACGAGTAGATGTTCGGATATTTATTTATAATACATTATAATTATTTTAACGTATCTACTTGTGTTAATGCTTGAATTTTGAACTGTGAAACAATCTTTACATATTCACCTCTATACTTCTCTCTTAGAGTAATTAGCCATTCTTCTATTTTTGTACTGGGTCAAACGTGAAATTGAAAAGTGTTTCCCGTTAATTATGTTACTTCATGTAACATTTTTTTTATTGAAAAAGTTTACTACAGCTGAGCGGAAGAAGATATCAATAATCAGGTTAGGTCAGTCAGGAGTTCAGGGTTTAGGTTCTTTAGTTTGTAAATAACAATCTTGGCAGGTTTCATATTCCGCTGACTTAAATTATTCATCGTTGATACCATCTTGTTTACACACGTTAAGTTCTAACAAGCTCTCAAAGTAATTGAAAAAAAAACTTAATTAATTCGTTGATAAATACATTGTAACATTGCAACACTGCCCATTTCTCTATAAGCGACCAGAATTGAACTTTTTCAAAGTAATGTTCAAACTCTTTTCAAGTGACTCTCTCAAAAACAATGAACTCAATATCTCAGAAAGAATGAATCTCTTACACCGACAAAGTTGTATAGTTCGAAAGCATGTATACATTTAAGTTGAAAACAAAATGACTCTGCAACTATTTAAAACACATTTAGATTGTATCAGAATCACAAAAATGCAATGATTCATTGTGACAAGGCTTATGTTGCGAAATAAATAATTTTAGACGTGTTTGTTGATAATAATGACAACGTAGTTTGAAACCGGTAACAACCAACTTCAGACCTTTCTATGGGACCCAGAGTAAGTAAATATCATTTGAATAAAAATATCTATACCAATACCTTACTAAGCCAGTTAAAAAATGACGCTATCCGGAGGTAACAAATATTTCAATCTATTAAATTGAAACCCAGCCCATTTTCGCCCATCTGTTAAAGGTCAGAATTGTTGTTGATAATTAAAATTAATTTACTATTTCTAAGTATGATTCAGAAGTCAAGTCATCGCATAATAATTGAGACCTTGAATAATTAAAATTCGAAATATAATCTTGATGAGAGTTGAAATCGCATTAGCTACCGTGTGATTACTGAGTATCCAGTTCGTTTTATCAACACATGTAAATACTTAGAAAACTTCTAATCCACCTTTACCTACGAAGTACCTTACCCTGTGAATTATTCGACTACCTCTACCTCAAAAACTACCAAAATGCGAAAATGTCCAGTTTGAGGAATAGGGCAACCGCTCCGATAGCAGTCACGCGATGTGCATCAAAACGTTAAATATTAATGGTGGTGTCGAGACGATGTCATTAATCCACACTCTATGGGTGGGGCTATAAAACTAGCGATTATAATCCTACTAATATTATAAATGCGAAAATTTGTGAGTATGGATGTATGGATGCATGGATGTTTGTTCCTCTTTCACGCAAATATTACTGAACAGATTTTGATGAAATTTAGAACACAGATAGTATACATCGTGGATTAACATATAGGATTATTTTTATTATCATCATCATCATCGTTTTTCATCACCAGGCGGGTAAATCGGATTTACTTTAAATTTTGTAAGTAGATACTTCAGGTCCGGAAATAACACATATACTACTTTCATTATCATCATCAATTATCACCACGCGGGTGAAACTGCGGGGTGCAGCTAGTAGAATAATATAATTATTAGGTATCTACTACTAGTATACTCATCGATAACTAACCGAATACATTAAGTTATATTTAAAAATATTTTTATGCAAGAAGAGCACATCTATTGCCAATCCCACTTATCGTCAGATTATGACAGAAGGAAGAGAGGTATTGTTTCTTCAAACAGACACATAATAGAGAATGGTTTAGATGAATAACGCGTTCTCCTTCTAAAGAAAGTGGTTGTTCAGGTGTAGAAAAAGAAGACGGATTTTTATTACGATGTTGGCTTTTACTGTGATTAGTTTCAGTGGATCCTTCGTCCTTGCCTGTTTTTTTGTCAGTAACCGGCCCTTATTATAATATCAAAAAACTGGAACATTCACTCTCTATCACCATTAAAACATTCTGGAACAAGTATAAAAATGAAAGAGTTAACTTCTCTTAAATCATCATAAAAGGCCAACCATAAATATATATTTTAACCTCAGAAATCAGAATTTTATCATACCCCGGTATATTATACCCCACCTCTAATGAGATTAAGACAAATACTGTAACTTAAATTATTAAAATCGTCAGTCAAAAATGGAAAATATAATAGAATATGAAAAACTGGCTTGCCTGGTCAGGTGTTAGTTCATTAAAAAACAGCACATTAGTAACATTCTTGTAACACCACTCAATACAAGAGAGTTGGAATCCGCAGAGTTACAGGCCTGACTCAACAAAAACCAGAAATCTGTTAAGATAAAGAATGCGATAAAACGGCGATGACTCCGACTCGACCAGACGTAGCGAAACCGAACAGAATCCTACACGATTTATTAACTTATGATATGGCTACATTATATTGTTGTAATCAGTACTCAAGATTTATGTGCTAAGTAATATAAGGGTCTGTCAAATGCAGGAGAGTCAGTTTAAGTACATAATTTGTAATCATATCTACAAAATGCTGAAGTGCATATGCTTTAACCCACCAAAATGCAGCTACTACTGTGCTTTTAAGGCCGTAGTATCATCGCGTGTGGTCTAAAGTTAGTCATCTTCATCATCATCATCATCTCAGCCATATGTCGTTCACTGCTTGACATAGGCCTCACCAATTAATTTTCACAAGGACCGCTTGGACGGTAACCAGCCCTTTCCTGCGATCTTAGTCAGGTCCTCTGTTCACCTTCTCGGTGGCCGTCCCGAGTTAATAAACAAAATTAACTAATCGTTAATTGTTAAAAGCACAACACATATGCTTCTTTGACAAAATATCGAGCAGCAAAAACAAATAAAATAGATCTGTAATAATATTATAAGGAGGAAAGTATTGATTTGTGAGTTTGTGAAATTACTGTAAAGGATAATGCGGATAAATGGCGTATTGCGGTACATGTTATAAATGTTTATAAACTTCTCTTTAGATTAGTCGAATCACACCTTTCGTTTTGAACATGGACGAATATAATACAAGTAATAGTTGTAGCATGATTATTATTCATAATCTGTCGATTTATTTTTATGCATGCGCCATCTAGTGAACCATCGATGCGTTATTTTGAACAAAACCTGTCTCACATTCACAGCGCCATCTTTCGAAGAGCAGAAAATATATGGAATAGTAGCCTATTTGAAACAAATGTGAATATCGATTTTAGGACAACAGTTTTCTATTTAAAAAACAAAAGGAAACGTTTGAGCATGATAATCATTTAATTTATCCAAATGTATCGCCTTCAATCGCCAACACAAATATCCGCAGGCTATGAGTTAGCGCCATCTAAATTTAATACTAAATTATAGACTTTTACCGGAGTAGGATTTTAGGCGGCTAGCAGTCTTCTTGTAGTATATTGGTCTATGGTTAAGAAGTTACAAATAGCCAAATAAACATTTCAGGAAGAAATGAATTTCTAATAAAGACTTGTTTTGCTGACCATGTCAGTTGAAAATGATATAACATTTAAAAGTTTTAGCATTAAATATACGTAAATTCTTTTTTTTTCAATACATAGGTTTGCGCTGCGTTTTGCATAGCTAACACGGCCAGATGCCTTTCTCATATAGCTTCGTTATTCGCTGCTCCACAGTGTAACAATTACTGTATACATACAATAGTAGAGTCGGAAGAAATTTTGTTTGTTGAGTTATTTATGAGACGATTGTATCGGAGTGAGACGTTGAAAAATTAAACTTGTGTAGCGGACTGAAAAATGCAAATTAGTTTACAAATTAGGAGTATTATAATAACTGGTAACACATTATGACTGGATGTTTATTATATCTGAATGTTTCTTTTTTAACGCAACATAAATCTGCAAGAGTTCCTTTAATAACTTATAATGTCAGTACTTGAATAATAGAAATTTTGAACGTTAAAAATGTGATATTATTTTTTGTAAAAAGCGAAAATAGAATAACTGATATTCTGGTAAACGACCTATATTTTGGTCATCGTTAATATTTTTTTAATGTTACACAGGAAAATATTCACAGTGTATGTGAAAAGGTACCTATATAGTATACCTTTCTTGATCGAAGGAGTATACGTATACGTATACTTGACGCTTGTATATACGTATATATACAAGCGTTGTGTATTATACTGACGTATCAGATTATCAAAAATATTTTTACATGGTTGAATGAATAATCAATCTGGTAGGCAATAGTCAAAGCAATTGAATAATAGAAAAAAAAAAAATTGGTGGTCTGTAAAGTCGGTTTACGGACGATAGATTTACGTGATAACGTCATAATCATTTATGACTTTGACTTTGATTATTTTATGTAATACAAAACTCAGGTGGAACGTTACGCGGAACGTTACTATTTTTCATGAGTGTTGCTGGTATTCATCAATTTATAAAACGTTATCACGTCAAAAACTTTTTTAATACTGTTTCATTAGTATATATGTATTATTATATATATTTTTTGTGCCGTGGTGGTACCGGCCTAGAATAGTACTCCCCCATCTCTTCCCGCGGGTGCCGTAAGAGTCGGCTAAGGGATAACGTACCAGGAGGTGGGCAGCAGCGCCTTCTGAGAATCGGATATCATACTGCGCTCGCCAACCCGCCTGCCAATCGTGGCGAGTATTGGCAAATCCCCCCTATATGGGGGAGGCATACGTCCAACAGTGGACGCACATAGCTGAGAAAAGAAAAAAAAGAATATATATTTTTTATTAAATGATCTTACAGTGTTGTCTGTAGATAAAGGTATGTCTAAATTATCGGTCCAATATAATAAATCGTGTAACGAGTCAACGCTGCTAGTGGTCGCCGCGATCTGGTAATGTTAACTTAGCAAATGAACCTGAAAAACTCTAGAAAATTTTCATGAAAAGTGGCCACGAAGAGAATTTATAGATGGGTGTATGAGTTGCAAAAACGAAAGATACAAGATGGCATCAATTTAAAATCGTCGCGTGCCATCACTGCCTACTCCGTCCCTTAGGTCCTTAGACATGACAATCTGTATTTACGGATATTTTTTTGTGTTTTTGCTAACTGTACTCAATTAGATCACACTGTAACATCTTGAAGTTGAGTCATGTTTCGGCATCTGATAACTTGGTAACTATTAAAATACGAGCAGATGTAAATTGAACAACTTTTTTCATTAATTAAAATGTACTAAACTTTATTATATCGCCTTTTAAAGCGATGATAGTTCAGCGGTGGGAGCGTCGGATGTCAAAGTGAAAGACGTTGGATCAATCTCCACCAACGACTTTAGCTTTCGGCTTTTTACTTTTTATTATATTGATTAGCCTGTTGTGAATAGTGCTCATCAGTGACCATATTTTTGTACTTTATAATCTAGCGTTTGACAAAGTTATCTCACTTGGACAGTGACGATGTGATCGAATGTATAATCACGCTAGACCAAAAATGTTTACTGACCCTCAAGGCCTGCTGCATGAACACACTATGCGTTTGTTAAGAGTTCTTCGAACTTGTGGTTGAAAGCGAGCCAGACAGGCACTTGAAAGTACACTACCACCATCCTGGAAATTTGATGTCGGTGTTGCCTTCACAAAAGCCATTCGCGTTTTTGAGGTTCAAACCAGCGTCCGTCAGTTTGACAGCCGATGCTGCAACGTACTGTGTGGTCATTCTTTGGATGGGACTGCTAGTGACAATAAGCCGTCGCTCTCAGTTATTTTCTTAGAGCAACAGTTGTTAGACCACGTCAGAGGCCCTTGGGGTCCTGAAAATAGATTATGCTACCTACTAGCCTATCTGCCAACCTGCATTGACTAGGGCGGTGGATAACTAAACTCCTTTTTGTGACGAAAGTTCGTGTCTCAATGGTAGAAACTTTCAGGTCTGATTAACCTACATTGAAATAATTTCATTAGTAGGTATATAGTTTTTTTTCTGCATTAGGATCATGATAACTAAAAATTAGCTATATGTATAATATCTAAGAGACCATTCTGTTCTTTCCATTCATTCAATCTTTCCATTTATTACACCACTACATCCCATTGACTATATGACTATTAAATCATGGTAATGAATAAATAGAAAGATTACCTAAACAGGTGTACAGCGAAGGGGATTAAAGTGATTGAAGGAGAAGGCTTAGGCAAACCTTCTGAAATTAGATAAAGGAAGTTCTAAAAAGGCTCAGGTGAAAAGTACTCTAATGTCCTTGAATAAAAAGGTTGCTTAGCTTAGTTAAAGCGAGATCTAGGTAAGGATTGAAAGAGGTGGAAATCTGTAGTCTCTGCGCACCCCTACCCGAATGAGTCGTTACTGTATTTTTTATACAGTATAGATCTCGCGTTTGACCACTATCTCACTTGATAGTCAGTGACAATATGGGTGAAGATGTTTATTATATAATGTTATCACGCTAGACCCCAAATGCTTACTGGCTTTCAAGGAATGCTGAACACACTATTGTGTTTGATGACAGTTTTTCAAACTTGAGGGTGGTAGCTAGGCAGGCATACTCGGGAGTACCCTACTACCATGCTATTGTTTGCGGCAGGGGAGAGGTTAAAAATATTGTAAGAATCGACTGCCAGAATCGCACGATAAAACCGAGACGTGTAAAGCGGCCATAACGCGCGGGCTCCCGTTCATTCACCCCTCGTCCCATTTCCAGGGACCACATGTCTCATATTACGGAATATAACAGAAAAAAAAACACCATAACAATAACACGGTACTAACATATTGAAGCCGTTAATATGTCTGTCTGTAAACAGTGGAAGGGGAGTTATATGGTGTAAGATGATTTGGTAGATACTTTGGTCACAATTCAGCTGTTCTTGCAAACTATCACACAATTTGTGAAAAAATGTCTAAAAGTGTAAGTTGTCAAGTTGTGACACCAATATCATTGATATTGTAAGTGCAGGTATGTGTTTATAGTGGTCCAAATTTAAATTAGTCAAAACATCGAGGTTAGTCGAAAGCTATATCTATGTGTACGCGAATGGACCCGATAGTCTTATGAAGACCGCTAATTAAGACCTTGGAAGAGCAAAACCGCACACGGACCCGCTAATTCTTAGTATAAAGAGCTATAGGAAAATATGAACATACGTCTGCAATTTACACACAATTATCCCACCGGAACCATACCTTTGCCGAGATAAAAAGTTGCATATGTGTTCTTTCAGAGTATAATCATTCTTCATTCCATATTTCATGTAAATCCGTTCAGCTATTTCAGCGTGAAGGAGTAACAAACATATACACGACAGACAAACTTTCGCCTCTTTGATAATTACGTGTACAGTTTGTGAGTAAAACTTGAAAAAATAAATTCGTATATATGTGATATACGAATTTATTTTTTCAAGTTTTAAATCAATATTTTTTTAGTTTTGAATCAAATTGTATGTCTTAAAACGATTTTAACAAAGATCGCATGGCGAAATTTTGCGACGACTGCTTTAGGTTTTTTCCCTATAATTAAAACACCTCCTATAAAACCTGTAATACCAATCGGTAAGCGCTTTAACATGAACCATCCAAAAATTAACACATAAATCATAACTCATGGTTTAATTGGCCATTAAATCAAATGCAATAATGCGTACGACACAATGCCTCACACAATGCCTCAGAAACAATCGAAAGATTTAGAGTTCTGCCCTTATTTATTGATGTTTATCATTTTATGGGCTATAATCGACAACTTCTGCAATAGGATAATTAAAATTAAAACAAAGAGTTACTGGATGCGGTTAACAATATGGTACCTGAGCCACCGAATTTCGTTCGCTCCCTTCCTCCCTGAGCTTCCTCTTTCGGTATTTTCGAATAGCGACAATATGGGATACTTTCAAAGGAGATTTAATATAGTCTTTAAAAGGATTGGCAACGTATTGTAATGTCCCCAGTATTCCAGATATGTATAGGCGACGGTAATCGCTTACCATCACGCGGCTCGTCTGCTTATTTACCATTGTATAATAATAAAATATGTTTTAGTCTTATTTTAAGAAATAGAACCTAATTTGAAAGTTCTGAATTCTCTACACTGAATAAAACATTTATTAACTTTTTCAAACTGCCTAATTTGTGAAAGTTTTTGAATATTTTAGTTTTATCTTAGAAAACTTCGGCTTCAGACGGCGAGTTTACAAGCCTACGTTTAAAAAAGTTTGGTTATCGTTTAGCAGGCTTTATTGGTTTTAAGATCAACCTAATTAAAATAAAAAAGGTTTTCATATAATAAACCATCTTCACGGTTTTATCCGCGTGGACTACATGGTTTTCATTACCCCCAGCTATCTCTCGGGCACCGTATGTATCCTGAAAAAAAAGAGCTACATTCTAGAGAATAATCTATATGCCTACCTGCTCTACTCAACCGTGATGCCATGATTGAGTAATAAACATAAAATTGTAACGGGGGTTATGGAGATGAAGACGGGATGATGGAATATTTGGAGTTGTCCTGCAGAGCGATTGTCAGTCACTTCAGAGTGGGCGATCGGCGTGGTCTTGGGTAATTAATTAAGAGCATTAGCTTGGGAAAGATTGGGGTAGTTAATCAGGAACCAATTAAACAAGAAAGACAACTCTATTCACGTACTAAGCTCTTATTGGGCAAATAGAATGTCACGTGTTTCCTACATCCGCTTAGACTAGACGACCGATCGAGTACTAGCAAAAACCTTTCGACGAATCCATATTTTACATTTAACGCCATCTACCTTGTCTCAATATCTAACACGCTCCGACAACGCTTTCTATCATGTCTGTCCAACACTAGCAATGCCTAGTCAAACCTAGACTGTAAATTTAACGCCATCTATACTGTTCGGATATCTAATACGCTCCGACACACATAAATACTTCTAGAACTTTTATTTAAATATTTTTTACTAAAAATAATTTTATAATTAAATTTGTTTTGCCTCTGACACATGGTACATTTTAGATGAAGGGTGAGCATATTCTTATGATAGTCTCATCCATGGCCATCATCCTTTATTATTTGTCGTTAATATAAATGAAAACTAAAACTGTAACCTGGTACTATTATTTATTCTCTGCCATAAATTTCTATTTTCAAGTTAAATTTAACTAAGCAAGTGAAACCATACAAGATCTGAGTTAATCGATTTGAGTTAAGCTTGTAACAATACGTATCGTGTGACGGTGTAACTAATAGCTTTGGTATGCAGGATTATTTCTCTTGCAATTATTATTGCAAACAAATCGCAAATGTAACAAAAAACATAAGAGAGATTTATTGTAAATCACGAATATCGCTTACATAATTTTCTTGTGATCTCCACACACGCTTAGCCCTGTCTTGTGTGTCCGAAGGCCAGTTTACCTATAATTTTAGGTTTGACGACAGAACTATAGAGTTATGCAAAATACATTTATGTAGTTATATAAATAAAATAATATAGATCGACAAGTTATTAAAGTATTTGCAAAGTGATTCTTTTTTATCCAAAGCTCAGCCTTTTAATTAGTGTATATTTATTATATTATATTGTCTTAATTAGAACATTGACTATTTTGTATGATACGAGTAAAATATGTGTCCATATATTTATAATATTTATTACAAGTTAAACTAGCGATCCTTTTGTTTTATTCAACTATAATTAACTAAAAACAATCATAATTTACGTGCCCTTTCAATGGCACGTAAATTATGATTGTTTTTAGTTAATTATAGTTGAATAAAACATTAGTTTTTTATGCAATTCATTTTTTATAGAAATATAATTTACATAAAAAACGCTCATTACGAGAACCAGCTTTTCAGTTTATACTTGAACCAAGAACCAAAAGTCATGCCACCGGCACCGAGTCACGGCCAACGGTAGGAATTGTCATAGACTTCAGGGTAGAAACATTTGAATTGGCACATAAAAGGTAGTGACTTCGCCATTTTATTTGTCAATTTAAGGTACACGCAAGATCTTAAAGCACTTAGTGCTGCGTTGCTAAAAGAATGAACTGCTATTGTTGTTGGTTCATCGCAAAGAACTCTTCTAGGAACCTTTATATTACAGAGTTTAAATGTAAGCAGATTCATCCCAAGATTTCTTGTTTACTTTGGGAACTGGCGCATTCCAGTCAATCTTCAGTAGCTATACTTCTCCAGAAGCAGTTTGATTGTATAATGCATGAACTTAATAATTTCAAAGGATCAAACATTCTAAATGCAATTGTAATTTTTAGAATTTCGCGCATATTAACACATTGTTAATAAATCAATCGGGGCTTGATCGCGAGAAAAATATTTAGTAATTTATTTACCTCGACGTTTCGACCAAGTTGCATTGGTCGTGGTCACGAGAAAACTGAGGTCGAGGTAAATAAGTTACTAAATCTTTTTCTCGCGATCAAGCCACGATTTTTTTTTTTTTAACATTTTCACAAGGTCTTCAGGTCCCAAACTAGGCAGAGCCTGTGCTATAGTAACCTGATGACTGATATGTATACTTATATACATATACACACCCAGACACAGGTCAAACAGACATGTTCATGCACACTAATGTGCAATGACCTGTCCGGGAATCGAACCCGGGACCAGCGGCTCAGAAGGCAGAGTGCTACCAACTGCGCCAACCGGCCAGTCAATTTATTATTTATTAACAATTATTAACAATTCTGAATGCATTTAGCATAACCGATCGCTTAGTAACGTTCACGTCATTATGGGTGTGTATAGGTTTGAAAGGTATGTATTAATATTCTTCGGTAGAACTCCATTCCAATCTGAGAATGCTAGAGGATTCGCTTAGATCTATGCAGTTTGTCATTACCTGAATTTAGTTCAACATTATTGACAAGATTAGATAGGTTACTTTTGTGCTTACGAAGCGGAAAACACGCTGATACTAATGATTGTTGCCGTGGCTCAGTGGTTAGTGACATGACGTCTGTGTCTCTGGGACCCTGGGTTCGAATCCCGGTAGGGCCAAACATTTGTGCAATGAGTGTGCTGTTTGTCACGAGTCTTGGGTGTTTGTGCGCTGTGATTGTATGTGTCCATGGCTTCCGCAACACAGGGAAACCTAGTGCGGGGTTTGAGAGTAATAAATAAAATATTAAATAAATACTCCAAAAACTTGCTGCTGTGTTTGACGTCACTATTTCGTCCACTGCCCAGAGTGCACTACGGGGAGGTGACCTGACCTCGCACCCCCAGTCTATCTATACATAGTATAATTAGTAAACCATGAATATCTATAACATCTATCGCAAAAGTTCATAAGATTTGTCACCTCCCAGAATGTTGGTAATATTTGTTTTCTCTACAGTGTAATAAACCTTTCGCTTGTGGCGTTAGCTGCGCCTTTTCTCGACGTGCAAACACCAAAACAAACATCAATGGCGTACGAATCGCTACCCTGCGAATTATTGGTAGCGGAAAGCGGAAATCAGTGATTGCCGAGCCGTGCCAATATCCGCTTAGTGCTGCTTTTATCCGCGTGTTTGTCATGTAGTATAACAGTATGAGCACTTGCGTAGACAAGCCTGCCCCTGTACCTAAACAGAAAGCAGGATTACACAGGTCATATCAAATTCTACTTGCAAAAAAGAGACACGTAACGACGTGATGCTGGTTTCTTCTAATATTTTAAAATAATGTTAGTTAATCCAATAGATGGATGATTGATTTTTTATCGACTAGTATGCTTCAGTTAGTCAAAGCTATCGATCACTAGCACTAAGCTATCCTTTTTCAATCGAAGATAATTGATTTCGATCGACGGCATCGATCTACAATCGTTCGCTTATTATGGTAACACCCTAACTGTCTTAAACAGTCAATGAAATAGATAACAAAAGAAACTGTTATTTATAAATAATATTAAACTCTGTGTATTAATAACACCTTATATACATTTGTGATACAGATTATGAAAATTTACAGCCTGCAAGATTTGGTGGTTGCGGGGGGGATTTTAACAGAAAAGATTACTTAACATTTTTTTTTTCATAATAGTTAGTTTATTAATGTCGGATTTACTAACCATAACATGTCTGAGAAAATGCATGAGTGTAAGAAAGAAGAATAAATGGCCTAATAGGCAAATCTTGACTTCTTTATAGCATATCTCCGTAATCTGAAATTTGACTTTCTGATATGAACCCACTAACTACTTCATTGAATCAAAAGAAAGATGAGTTGAGACTTTCGGGCTAAGCTCGGGATTATGAAAAATTGTATTAAATATACAATATATATTCTTAATTCCGCGAGATACATTATTCTAGGCTATCAAGCAGTGCTCATCGCTCTCCCTCGCGCATAAATTGTATGTAATACAGGAAGTGTATGTACAGAACGATAATTATATTAACACTCATGCAATCTGACTTAACAGGAACCTCTTCGACACGTGTTTCGCCGCTGCACGAGGCATTTTAGGACATGTTCAGTCAGCGAACGTCGTGGTGAGAAATCAGTTTATGCCGTAAACTAGATGCAAAAAAACGTGAAATTCAATATTATTAACAGTGACTAAATTTACATTAAGTGCGGAGCCGAAACAAAGAACAAGAAAGTATTGATAATCCTTACGTTACACGATAATGTCCATACTGCCTTTGTATCTTTCTGTAATATCTGCGTAGATTCGAGTCCATAACTGAGGGAGATATTATATTTATACTAGTAGATGTAAGGTGTAATTAAGATTGTTTTGGTGCGGGAATCTCTGAGCTAAATTTGTTGCGGAGGTTATTGGCATTCGTAAATATCTGAGGGTAGAATAGTAAACACTATTTGGAGGAAATCGGTTTACAATATCTTCAAAATGATGTGATATTATTTTGATAAATATTGTAATTTATAGGCTTAATTAATTTTGTTGTTTAGTTTGTGGGTTAGAGATGAGTGTTCAGAGTAGTGAGTATCAACCGCCTATTGAAAGACATTGAAGAATTAATTTATATCATTAGTGTCATTGATTTGCGCAAGTACAATTGTTATCTAAAACACAGCATGGTATGTAGATAATTTTAATGCCCACCTGGCTAGCTACAGCAGTGGAAAAACTGTGACCAAACTGGTTCAATGATATTCAAACATCACAATGGGTCGACCTACCGGTGAAGGCAACATCTTTTTCAAATCCACAGCATAGGATACATTCCAGTACTCAACTTACTAGCTAACGCCCTCAAGTTTTAAACATTTGTTGTCTAACACACACATGACTGTGACGATGTGTGACTGACCATCTAGAAAGTACAAGTCGATCAGTAGATTGACAGAGACTGATTATTTCGATATTGCTACATTTTGAATAGCTTTTGCCGAACCTTCGTATTTCCATATCTCAAAATTGAAAATAGAATATCCTTCTAGAGTGCGTTGGGTCCCCTAAAAATCCTGAAAAAGGTTCTCAGCTGTAAATTGCAAATCAATGTAGTGTACAATACAATAAGGATTGAAGGCGATAGAAGAGCGATGGCACCATCCATCACATACCCTCGCCCATTGGGGACTTCGAGGTGACTTTGAATCTCCGCGTTTGAAATTAGCTACTTCACCTTAGTAAAGAAAATATTTATGCAAAATAATATTATTTGAATATTTACTTCAATGTTCAAGCGTTCGATTTGGGAATGTGTCATTTTAGGCAAAAACTATTTTTCCCAAATCGAACGACACGGAACGAAATTTACACGAGATGTTAAATACGACGATTAATTAATTAATTAATAAAACGCAGTTGTATTATTCTTAATACTATCGTTACATGCAATTTTTTAATTGGGTGGATGTTGTCACTCATTCATGGAAGAACGATTGAATGCTATGACGCTACCAACGGTTCCGGTGGAAGTTAAACATACAAGCGAGCAAACGCATTTACAATCACACCCCCGCACTAGGATACCACGTGTCGCGAGAGGCGTGGACACACACAATCACAATACTAAAACATGCAAGACCCGAGAACAAACACCTATGCTCATCACCGAAATGTTTGCTCCAGTTGGGATTCAAACCTGGATTCGTGGTTCTGAAATCTGTATCACTGATTACTGAGCCACGACGACCGACACTATTAAGAATGTGAAAGTTTGGATGGGTGGACGTTTGTCACGAAAAAAGACGGTTAGTAGGTATATATATATAAGGATACGCGGTATTCCGGTGTAAGTCAAGATCAAACATTATTATACGTATATAATATATACGTATATATAATATGAAATAGTTATTTGATGATTTTTCTCGGTGCAGCTGGAAATTATTCCAAAGTCACTAATTATTCATCACAAAATTCTCACATTAGCTGTTTATGTAGGTAAGTATATTTTATATAATGTAATAAATGTTTGTAAAATTTGTTTGATTATTTAATACATTCAATTTTATTGAATTCTCTATCCGGGCAGGTAGATATGTTATATATATATATAAAATATAGCTACACAGTCGATCAAAGAATATTTGGGAAACAGGCGTGATGTTTTCTATGTAAGACTGAGTATATTTGTATGAATTCTTCCTATATTTTAGGCTAACGAAATTACAATTTATGTAGCCCCTCAATCAGAACGCGAACCAAAAGGCTAGCCAATATACACACGCGTCTATCCCTCAATAATGATGTAGACTATTTCTATTCACAGTGTGTTATTAATAAGGCGAACTACGTCCCTTTGCGACCTTTTACCCATAATACATACAATAACTATGCTGATTCCTTCATTCGTTCTACGTGAAGATGAGACGACAAATTTTTACACACATACATACCTACATATATTTTTTTTACTACCTTTGCAGTTTTTATACCTGAAGACAACATTTTCTTGAAAATGTACCAATTCGTTACGTTTTACAAAACTTCAATAAATTTAATCTAAATATACATTCTTTAATTCAACCCTTTCAAACAAATTATATATATTACGAAGTGACTTGGGAAACGTTATTTTGCTATATAAATTATCGAAACGTCAAAAAAAGAAAAGACATTTCATATAAGTTACTTTACGACAATGATCGAAAGTTCAATTTTTTGGATATATTTTGTTTACACCAAAATACTAAAATCATGATATTGAAATGGGGGGTAAAGGAGTGAAATTACTTTACGAACTATTTTCAGACCTACCAAATATACACAAAAAAAATCATAAAGATCAAGCAAGCCGTTTCGGAGGAGTTCGATGACAAACACACGATTTTTGTACATAAGATATAAATTAGTTTATTAATAACGAGTTTCTAAGGTAAAAAGAAAACAAAAAAATAAAGCTAAATTGTAAATCTCCACCTTCTTTTGAAATACTAAATGTCGTAGATAATTTCTTATTATTAGAAATGTTTTCTATATCTTAAAAAGTTTACGTCAATTTAAGCACCACATAAGTTTATATATTATCTATAAACAATCAATCGTACAACAGCTATATCTCAGAAGCACGCCATAATATCTTAACGACATAATATCGTTTAAGTCACCCGTTTCCAGATATCAATGAATTATTTATTACTACTTATACAGATCTATGTGCGATCTTCGCACCTGTCTACTTTACCATACACATCATCATTGACTAAATGTAGACAAATATGATATTCAGTCTTATTCTTTTCTGTATAAGATTGTGATGAATTTTCCTGCGTGTAAAATTAAGTTTGTTGTGAAATATCTTAGTGTTGTTGAGTTGATGAAACAAGACATCTGTTTCGATTATAATTTGTAGGCAACATTTCTGTCAATTTGTATTGATAAGCTTGTTCAAAGCGCTTGTAAGATGAATTTATATTTTCTTACGTTGGATGATTTTAAAATTAAATTGTTGATGGTTTTTGATTATAATTTGTTCTTGTAAGGCTTTGGTCTCAATCCCTGACAAATATTATATCTATTGTCTGTTTTTAATTAAAACAAATAAAATGTGCTCACAGAAGTAGCGACAATTAGTACTTGCTAGTGTTTTTAAATTTTAGAATTGATCCACCAAAACCTTTGTCAATTAGTCTTTCTTTTCTTAGACTGATAAAGATTTCCGGTAATGAATCTTGGGAAATAATGACCATCATTGTTAAATTATGAGTGGATTACTATTTGGGGTTATTGTACCTAAAACAAATACACTGACATTGCCAGCTCGCAATCTCTTACTGTAACACATAGCTCAATGAACTGGTGACCGTTGAGGTCAAAAAGTACTCGAATGGCGACTACGGACTGGCACAAGCACAGCATAGGACGGCCACCGACCAGGTCGACAAAGGATGTAACTAAGGTCGCAGGTAAGGGATGGATGCGGGCTGCTTCCAGCCGGTCTTTGTGGAAATCAATGGGGAGACTTATGTCTAACTGGGGAACTATAACTGAGATGATGATGATAATGAAGAAGAGCTATGAAACGGGCTATCTGGGTTTCTGTACGAGATCGAATAACAAATGAAAAATTCAATGGATTGGCAAGTTGAAATGACAGTGGAGCTGGGCGCATATCATAGAACTTGGGTAGAGACCAAGGACAACGGACTGGCCAGTACAGCCAAGAACGTACTCGGAGACATGGTAGACAGATGACTTGTTCAAGATTACAGCAGAGAAGATGCCGGCCGCACCCATCCCAACCAGTCCTTGAGGAAATAAATATACTACTACTAAGTAAGTACTACTAGTGAGTAAGACTACTTCTAGAAGTGGACGTTCTTTGACTGAGATGATGATGATAACGATGATGCCAACATAATTTTAGAACGCACTAATAAAAGTGGTAACAATTTTACAAACATTTCTCTACACCACTAATAAATTGAAGACACTCGATACCAATCTTTGACATCGCGTTTGTTATTTAAAACTGCAGTAGGGAACTTTAATTGGGTAATATATTTTAAAAGCTAAATTATTGCACAAGTTACACCTTTCAGCGAACGTTGTATTTTTGAATATGTGTAGGAATTTTAATAATGTTTCAAAAGGGGCAGAGTTATATATTTATTTATAGATTGGTTTATTAGTTAAGTTGTTTGATGTTCGTTACCTCAGACCTCATGAATTTATGAATTAATTGGGGTAATTTTTAACCCTCGACGAAAAAAGTGTTATAAGTTTGATCACTATAAGTGTTCTCGAGATGGACAAGTGACGTTTATGGCAATTTTCAACTAAACATGCGTTCGATTTGTGAATGTCGTCAATGAAGGCATTATTGACAAAAACGAGTTTTACACGAGCTGTTAAATAAGGCTATTCGTTTTTCACAACATCATCAGTTTTTATGAATCTGGAACGGTAAACAAAAACCGTTCAAAACGCCCCTAATTCCAAACCAATCGCCAAGCGTGATCGTTACTCGGTTTTTTAACTGTTCCATAGACCATCTCGAACGCATCTTATATGTGTGTGTGTCTGTGGCACCTCTTAAACGGGTGAACCGATTTGGATGCGGCTTTTTGTTATATAGGGTATAATATTCATACGATTCTTAATTTAGAGAAAGTTTGAAGTGTTTTTATATCTACTTATCTACAATCCAGCGTCGTAGCTCCTAAACGAATGAACCGATATTAAATACGTTTTTTGTATTAAAATTCTCATAATCGAGATAGTTTTATGTATCTTTTTCTATATTTTTTGAAAATCTCAAACCATGTAGGTTTTATGTCAATTCAGAGTATATTATATTTATATTAAAAAAAAATATCACACAAATAATACAAATAATAGCATATTCTTTTACATCGGCAATTTTATATTTTAATCTTTATTATTATATTAAACCTTAATAGTTGCACACATTAACGGTTAAATACCTAACATTATGAGGTATCTTGACTATCTCACCCGAAAGTCAGTGTCATTTTGTTAGTTGTAGTTTGATAGTTTGCGTAAATTTTTTAATTAGGTACAAAAACTAGCAAAACATTCCCTAAAATTTTAAAATTAAAACGTCTCATTCTTTTTATGATAAAATTCAAATCTGTTAAGCTTCTAAATAAACGTAGATCGTTTTTTAAGTTGCTTAACTGATTTGGTATTAGACGAATTTCATTAAATTGTAGGTAGTTTGACTCGGCGCAAAATTACGTTACAGTTTATTTTCCTAAAAATACCCGTATGTTTTAAATAATTATTTTTAGTGTTACCATCCGTAAACGTTATAAAGCGCCACTCGAATACGCACTTCATAGTAGCCACAACAATATATTGTTTAACACCGTTCTAGTTAGTTTGATTGAACAACAGAATCACTACCAATGTCACGAGAGAAATAGCTTTGGTGTATTGTTCAGTGTGTGTAGTAAATGGTTTTTGGTGTCAAATATAATTCATTATTGTTATTATAAGTGAAATACAAACTATACTGATCAAGAACAAGGACTCTTTGAACATAATAAATTCATAAAATAATATTGCAATCGTTAAGTTTTTAAATATACAATAGTAAATATATTTGTTTGGCGTTGAATGCATGGTGGGAAATTTTTAGTAGCTAGCAACTACCCTCAGAGTTAAAAAATTGTTATCGACTACATAGTGTTCAGGCAGCTGTCATTATGAGCTAATCGACATTTTATATCTAGAAAAATGATATTGTTTACACTGTACCTATTAACTATTAGTTCCTCGAGATTAAAAACGTCTTTCATCCCAACGTTGTAGGTCATCAACATGTCCTAAAGATGCCTCATGCAGAAAAACGAGTCAAAGAGATTCCAGTTTGCATGTGCATACTTCCTGCATGCAATTTATGCGGGAGGGGGGCAGTGCACTATGCACATTGCATGATAGCTTAGGATAAATTATCTCGTCGAATTAGCACTTAACATTGTGTATATAAATCATTTTAATATGGATTTTTAGTAACGTCTTAAAACTGAATATATGGTTTTCTACTAGAAAGAAATTCTATGAATTATCTAGGTTAGTTAGAGGTTGAATACTGTTCAATACTATTTCTGATTATCTAACAGATCTGGCCTTTATCCAGAACATCTTGAAACTGGTTTGAATACGTATTATGTGGTTAGTGGTTATTTTAGCAACAGTAATAAAGCTTTCAAGTTTTTGGACCGTATCACTGCACACGACAACAGACACAAATCGTAGTTTACCTATGTCGGTGTGAGTCACGGGATGCGTCAGCGCCTATCCGAGCGCTCCCGGTGGAAAATAAATAAACGATCCATCATGCTAGGGTTGCCAATACATAATATACTAACACACGTAATGATAGTGATTCTCTTGTTACACTTAAAAAACTAAAATTACGAAAAATAAGATAAGTAAGATAAGTTCTTATACGGATACGATAAAGTACAAATCAGTATGACACTAATCAATCACAACACTAAAGTTACATGTTTTTATTAAAATTGCGGGTAGTTTTAAGTAAAATTAATAATTTACCACTTATTTCTTGCCGGGTAATTTTATACCCGAAATTTGCCACCAATTGAAAAAAAACTCGTCTAATATTAGAGAGAGCATTGTATGGAGTTAAATGAATTTGAGTTTTAGCTTAAATACAATGTACTAGCTAATTCATTTTGAAGAATTTTAGCGAATTTTAGCTAGTTCGTGTGACTAACAGAATTAAGGCCATTATCTACTCAAATAAGGTCATTCGTTATTCATATTTAAGTATAATATCAGCGATTAGGGTGATGGCCCAGAATAATATATTTATTTATGAAAACTCTTTAAATTAATGAAAAGTCCTATATTATTTGATCTCGATCTTTGACCTCAAAATATATATTTGTTAGCCAGTATTTTATATGTGTTTGCATTTAAGTCTGTGCTTGAACTACAGTAACAGGCAACTTTTAAAAAGAAACGAATATTTGCTGATTCATGTTTAACCACAAAAGTTAAACTTTATTTATATTTACACATATTTATCAGATTATGAGAAGATGTAAAACTGTACAGATCTGCTAGTTAAGTAAATATAAGTTATATACCTCCAAAAATACGCACATCCTAAACACCGGTTGAGGAATAATGTCTGTGTCAAAAACGTCAGTGGTTGTCGGTTCACTTTTAAAGAATAAATAGTAATAATAACTAATATACATACTTGAAATATTTTTGACACCCCTAAAGCATATCACGTATTATCACTGGAAATTAATATTCTCAAACAGAATATTTAGTTAATTCGTCACCTCTTTAAACTCACTGAAATCGACCAGGGATTTTGAACTATATTGGATGGTTATAAGATCAAATTTAGGTTTGTAAGCTAAACTGAGCATTACCAAATTATTATTATTTTCTGTTCGTTTCGTTACGTTACTTTTTCTCAATTGTGAATGTATTCACAGTAATTGTGTAACGTCTTCATACATATTGATTGCTAAATATTATGCTACTATGTATGTACATTACTCCTTTCTAAAAATAAAAATAGCTATATGACTACCACATTAGTTAAAATTAAACTTAATCAAAATACACGAATTTTCGATGTCTGTAGATGGAATGTTATTGTATCGGAATGGACTATTGACCCGTTGCATAAGAATTACATTAATTAGTCTATTTTACTATAACAAAATAATTTTGTGATGTGATTTGTGAGAAAAATGTGAAATATGTTTGTTCACCGATTTCTTCCCTATTTTTGGACCAATTCTAAAACTCATTTTTGTTTGAACCTCCGAGGTGGTCCCTCAAAATGTCATCAAAATAGGATAATTGGTTTTAGAGTTACACTCCTATAACTGAAAAGTGTTACGTCTACTTGGAAGACATCCTAATTGCGAGTGAAGATATCGGTGCACATACACAATGATATTGATCTCGTGAGTTGCAAAGGTCACTAAAAAGGTGACAAAAATGTTTACCAAAAAATGGAACTGACTTCAACACTTAAAAGTGTGAAATAACTTGTCGAAGTCAGTGTGGGTTGAAGTCGGTTCCGTTTTTGGTAGATTTTTATTGGTTAATTTAAGCCATTTTTAAAGCTTATCGTATTTAAAATACAGACGATGTGTATGTTACTAAAATTATACCCGTAAATTTTAAAATTGAGGAATAAATTCGAAATGTTTGATGAGTGCTACTATAGCTTAAATGACAAAGCAACAGCGACTGCAGACTGTAGTCGTGGGTTCAAATCCCACTAGTAGCCGAATTATTTCCACATCATTGCTTCTTTTGTCCAAATTCAAAATTGCGATTTCGTCGCCACGTAAATTTTATAATTTTTTTTATATTTCTACTAACAAACTATTAGTTTGTTAGTAGAAATACAAAATATAATAAGCACGTTTTATTTCATAAAAAACACTAGTTTTAGCGAACACGGCATTTTTAGCTACCGCTGTAATTATAGTCTTTTGATATCTGACCAACGTATATGACTTGACACACCAATGTTGTTAATAGTATTTTTTTCACAACTTTCAAACTTTAACTAATTGTCTATCATAGCAAAATAAAGTAAATATAGATAAAAAAACTAGTCTGAACTAGTCCACGCGTGACCACATAACAACAAAACAAACAGCCTCACATCACATTACTACCATTATGTAAACTTAATTAAACATTTCCACGGCTTCGAATAAAAACAATCGAATCTGGCCATCTTGACATACCAGCCAAAAAAAGAGAATTACACATTAACCTGAAAATTTCACTCATAACGCTTAAAGTATAAAGTCCAGTTTGTAATGTAGACGTAACGTTAAGGTTGTATAGCGTTTGAAAAGCATGGGCGGTGCGCACGCGCCCGTGTCAATGACCTCCAAAACTATGACCTCTGAACTACGTGTCATTACTATGTAACCTGTGACCGTATTTTTTAAATATTTATTATCATTAATAGTTCATAGACTTTTATAGACGGGACGTTATTCTGCGGTGAGGTCCTGAACGCTTCCCGGAGAAGCCTATACAAAAATCGGTCGTGATATCCATTACACGTACATAAGTGTCACGCTAAGCGCGCATAAAGCAATAATGAGCGTGAGTTTTAATAGTATTATTAATTGAGTATGTTCTGTATTACTGTACATAGTACTGCATTATTCAGTGACGATGGTTATCGAAGATGAAACTTACCAGACCTCAAAATGTTTTGGCACAATCACTGCATTAAGACGCTTCGTGCTTGGTAGCAGATTATATTATAGATTATTTAGCTCTTCAGTCTTTTCTTCTTCCTTTCCTAAAACCCACGTCATATAATATATTTCTGACTCTGATTCTCATTGAGATTCTACGAGGGCGGAGTGATAAGTCTGGTAAAAAAATAGTTTGGAATAAGGTTATCGCAAATTGCATGAAACCTCCATGTTAAACACTCTTTTGAAGGACTAAATTGAATATTTCAGCCAGTACCGCCGGTTATTTTTTTTTTTGACAGCCATTAAAGAAAAACAATTGACCGCATTTTCGCAAAGATGGAGAAAAGTGAATGTCGCGTGTTAATAAACCATTACTTTATGAGAAAAAAAACTATTACGGAAACAAAACTAAAGCTTGATAAATATTACGGGGACTCCGCTTCGTCGATTAAAATGATTCATAAGTGGTGTACTGATTTAAAATGTGGTCGTACAAGCAGAAGTGATGCCGAACGTCCAGGACGGCCGGTTGAGGTCACTACTCCAGAAATGATCGCTAAAATCCATGACATAGTGTTAAACGACCGAAGAGTAAAAGTGCGCGAGATAGTTGAGGTAATAGGCATCTCAGCCGAACGTGTGCGCAATATCTTACACCAACATTTAGATATGAGGAAGCTTTCCGCGAGATGGGTGCCGCGTTAAACAAGTGCGTGTGACCACTTCGGAAGCAGGTTTAGCGTTGTTTCGACGGAATAAGACGGAATTCTTGCGACGTTTTGTAACAGTAGACGAAACATGGATCCACCACCATACATCCGAAACCAAACAACAATCGATACAGTGGATTGCTCAGGATGAACCAGCTCCGAAGAAGGCCAAAGCAGTTTTATCGGCCAATAAAGTTATGGCTACAGTTTTCTGGGATGCCCGTGGAGTTATCCATATTGACTACTTAGAGAAGGGTGAAACGATTAATGGCGCTTATTATGCCAATTTATTAGACCAATTTCACAGAATTTTAGCTGAAAAACGACCGCATTTGGTAAAGAAGAAAATCCTCTTTCACCAAGACAACGCAAGAGTGCACACCTGCGCGATTGCCATGGCCCAATTTCATGAGTTACGCTATGAGTTGCTTTCTCATCCACCATATTCGCCAGATTTAGCCCATTGCGATTATTTTCTGTTTCCGAATTTAAAGAAATTGCTTAGTGGAAAAAGATTTAGCTCCAATGAAGCAATCATGCATGAAACCAACGCCTATTTCGAAGGGTTGCCTAAGTCTTATTATATGGAGGGGATCGAAAAGTTAGAGACACGCTGGATGAAGTGCATTGAGTTAGAAGGAAACTATGTTGAAAAATAAATAATAATTTTTAAATAAATATCACTCCTTATTTAATTTTAACCAGACTTAACACTCCGCCCTCGTATTTTAGATATTGATTTCAGAATCTTACTCTCTACTTACTAGTGCTAGTTCTAAAAGTGCATTATAAAGTGCAAGCAAAACGCTCCCACTTTTATAATGCGTAGGTACTGGCGCGTAATGGAACGCACTGCCCGAGTCTGTGTTTCCCGATGGATACAACCCGGAGTCTTCAAGTTGCGTGCTACACCTTAGACCGCGTCGTCACTTGACATCAGGTAAGACAGCGGTCAAACGCAAGCTAAAAAACGCTAAACCTATTACATAGCCTGCTAGAGATTTACTAGCTCCAAAAGCTGCCACCAAAACACCCTGTGTGGTGGCAGCCTTTGGTGACAGTTTTAAAACTTATGGATGGTAGCTAGTCAGGAAGGTACTCAAAAGTAGCCTACCACCATGCTGGGAAGTTGATAACGGTTTTAGTTGTTAACGAGCCATTGCCACGGCGTGAGCTTTCGGTAAGCACCTCACCAACGCGTTAGTGGGGATCGAACCGGCGTTCAAAAGTTTGGTAGCAAAAGACTCGGCCGTGTTTAAAAAATGTATTACCTAATTTTTTTATAGAATGATATGATTACCTTCATACATCATAATCATGACGTCATGTTGTAACTGTAGAAAGATGCATACCTCTAGAATTAAGTTATTAACTTAAGAGCTACGTCATTACATTTAACTTAATGGTAACTCCAAATTACCAAAAAAGTCAATAAATCGCGTGCGTAGTGATAGTGATACTTATTTATGAACACTTATTATATTATACACGTACAAATATATATATGATGAGGACACTATATTTAATCATTATACGGATTTCTTTTTATCTGAGATTAATAATCTGTCAGTCAGTCAGTTGAATTTAATCTTAGTATCATATGCGGGGGGGCGGCATTTATATCGCGGAATTAATACTAAATATTATGTAAATATCATTTTTATTTGATTTTGAGATTTGTCTGCTCATATTAAGGTCCCGGGATTTGGAACCTTCGTTGCTGTAACAATGACGGCACGGATACAAATTGTATTACACTGCTTTAAAGCGCTTGCTTGAGACTAGCATACGCAGCACGTGTAGATGTCATGGAAGGGGAGCAGCAGCCGTCTGCTGCCACAGACCACATGTGAGTTGTTAAGACTAAGGACTTAGAATATGTTTTGTATCTAAAAGCGTCGTCTAATGTCGTTTAAAAGCGTATAAAAGTAGAATCGATTGTGCGGCTTTCAGAGATTACTTAATACTCCCATGGCCAAAAAATATAAGTAACTTCATGATCAACCATGATTTAGGAAATCATAAGGTGTTATTTAATGGTCTCAGTGGTATGGAAGATGCATAGGTTGGAATCTCCCTAATCGAAAGCTGTCTTCAGAGCCAAGTGTCTTGGGCGTCCACCACGTTGTATTTTTTTTATTATATATTTTATCACAATAATGTGTAAAGACATAATTGCTCTAATAAACAGTGAAGAAATGTTACAGTTAGAGCCTTAATGAACTGGTTACAATTCTGCACGTGGTTTAGAACATTGGTATTTAGAGGTGAAAGTGTGAAATTTAACCGACGCGTCAACATTTGTACAGTATGACAAATTGTAACAAGATCAATACGATTTTTTACTGTCCGTTAAATTTTTTGTGTCAGTGTTTGGACATGGTAGACTCAATGCAACACCTCAGCAATAAGTTGGAAGGCCTCAATTGATCAACGAAAATTATTTTAAATGCCTTTTTTGCCCCCGCTCCGCTCTTCTTGTCCAAAATACCATAATGCCTGAAAAAGAAGGTCTTCAAACCCTTCAAACCCCCCTTCAAAACCCAATGATGATGATTATGTCCTCCTTGTCGTTTTCGACAACGGCAACCTGTTTCTACTTCCTGGCGTGCGCCCTAATATGACTCGCCAGGCCAAACTTTGTCTTCAATATAAGGTCGCATAAGTTACAGTAAAGCTGGGAAAAGGAAACGGGATCCATAGAATAAAGAAAGTCACCGACATACCCCACCGGATTAGGCATTTGCAGTGGCAGTGGTCAGGGAACATAGCTGAAAAAAGTAATTGCCGTACGAACCGATGGTCGAAAAGTTCTCGTATGGACACCACGGACTGGCAAGCGCAGCAGACGACGGCCACCGACAAGCTGGACGACCTGACTTAGATAGCACGTAAGTATTGGATGCAGGCCGCTTCCATCCGGTTCTTGTTAAAATAAATGGGGGAGGCTTATGTCCAGCAGTAGGCGTCCTATGGCTTAGATGGTTGATAGTGATGATGATACCCAGTAGAAAATAAATAGGGTAAAAATTTGTGAAATATAATATACATAAAAAATATAAGTGTAATAAATAACTACTAGTGTATAAATAAGTACTAGAATACTGTTTTAATAATATTTATGATCGTTAGCGACAGTTTGCTTAAAACACACACAATAATATTGAATTGAGTTACTGCCATAGAATGTATACGCACGTACCTAGCATCAAAGACATTTTATGCTGTCAATTAGACAATACGTGTTCTGAATACCTTATTGTTCGTCAAATTGGAAGTAACTTGGGAATAGTTCTAGAGTTCATATATGGCTTTTGCTCGCGGATTCTCCTGTAAAGCACTGTAAACTTGGAGGCTTGACAGAGAGGTATATTGTCCGTTTATCCTGATATCAGCTAATGTAAGCATTTTACAACTTAATTGTATACTAGCGGTCCACCCCGGCTTCGCACGGATAAAAAAATAAAAAAATATAAGGGTCCCTAATTTAAAATAATATATAATATAACCTATGTCACCCAGGGATAGTGTACCTTCCCAACAGTGAAATAATTTTTCAAATCGGTTCTGTAGCTTCGGAGCCTATTCAATGCAAACAAACAAACAATCAAACCTTTCCTCTTTATAATATTAGTGCAGGTTTATAATGCAGGGATACCGGCTAAGAAAAGTACCCCCGTTCCCCCCATCTCTACCCGCGGGTGCCGTAAGAATAGGCTAAGAGATCACTTACCAGAAGGTGGGCAGCATCGCCTTCTGAGGATAGGAAACCATACTGCGCTCGCCGACCCGCCTGCCAAGCGTGGCAAAAATTTGAAAATCCCCCCTTTATGGGGGAGGCATATGTCCAGCAGTGAATGTCCAATTGCTGAGAAGAAGAAGAAGACCACTACCTTAGCTGTCTTATTCTCCTTAATTTATGTGTTTTTATTTAAAGATAAAGATGAAAGATAACTCACACTATAACTACTTACAACTTACTGGCTCTCAAGTACTCTTGCCCGAACACACTATGTGTGTGCCTGTCACCAAACACACAGTGGGTCCTTTTCAAACTTGAGGTTGATAGGTAGCCAGGCAGGAATTCGAAAGACCCCTATCACCATGCTAGGAATTTGATAACGGCTTTACCTGCACCTGAAGCTTAAGCGGTTGGTGGGGATCAAACAGGCGTCCGTGAGTTTGACATCCGATGCCACCACCCTTGAGCTATCATCGTTTTTGGTATATTTACGTTGTGCTAATTAGATCACACTAATAAAAACATATTGCATTGTTACATTACCCACTACTACGACTATACAATGTCGCCACGTGCAGTTTTGAGGACCTCTCAGCTAACCCTTCGTTAGCCATTCACCCAGATATCATGAATGAATATCAGATGCATTATGTTTATTTCAACTCAATAAACTCACCTTTTCCGTTAGGTACTACAAAAATCAGCTGGAGGTAAAACAGCTGTTTTCGCACGTGCGTTAACCGTTACAATAGTATTCTTTCCATTCACAACTGGAATTCCAATTTCGAATGATCCGAATTCAGTCAGCTGATGACCGAATGGGAATTTTAAAATTCGAAGCGCACACCATTGGTCGACGTGAGCTGCGCAGGCGTTTGCGATGTCTGTAGGGGATATTGGGGTCATTTGATCTGGAGCTATAATGCCAATATGGCTAATTGAAATTTTCTAATTACGTCTAGTGGGGTATAAAATTAACGAGATAACCAGTTTTGTTACTCATCATCATCATCATCTTAGCCATATGACGTCCACTGCTGAACATATGCCTCTCACATTTTTGTAACTATTTCAAGACATTTTTTTAGACTTCATAGTCTGTAAATTGAGCCTCAAATGTAAAAAAGTATGGATAAAATCATACATCACGTGATCGTAGTTCCGGGAAAAGTTTTACCGCAATTATGTTTTGTTTTATATATGTATCGAAGCCGAAATTTATGTATTGTCGTCTAAATTTGGTGCAAATTGTATGTCAGAGCGGTCAGAGCAAACACTTCGTATACTTCTGTTATATTTAATCTATGGGCTGAAGTACCCCAGTCCACCCGCGCGCATACACTTGTCGTACCTGGAGCAGGTGTGGTATCAGCTGTGCGAGACCAGCTTCGAGCTGTGGAGTTGTCGCTAACGGACTACTGGTGGCCTACTTACTTTCATATTGACTTTGCAAATTAATTACTACATACGAAACTGTGACGCGTAAATTATTAAATGAAGTCTAAAAAAATTATTTATAATATTTACTTTTTTTTTATGAAAACTGCAGCCTTCATGGTATACTGATGGATATTTATAAGAAGATGCTTTTTAAAGTTTCCGAAGTAGTTTGTAAAAACTATAAATTTACGTTATAAATTGAAACTACATTTGTAATCCAATGGCCCAAAAAGGGTCTTGAACATACCCAATGTTTGAGTTTGGAGGAAGAGAAGTTTGTAGTGTAGTGAGTGGTAGTTAGCCAGGCGGGTATTCTAAAGTACCCTACCACCATGCTGGGAATTCGATAACGGTGTTACCTTCACCGTAAGCTCAAGCTGCTGTAGGGGATCGAAACAGTGTCCGTCAGTTTGACAGGCGACGCTTCCCCGCTGAGCTATCATCGCTTCGAACAGCTATTTATTGTATTCTATTTTTTTCATATTAATAACAGTTATGGTTTTTTCAGATATTTTCTTTCGCAGACCATCTGTTAAATATTTAACATTATAATTATAAAAGTACAAGAACATGAAAACAAAAGAGTTTAATTTTACATAATCCAAAGTAACTAAAAGTTACTTTGGATTATGTAAACTACTATAATAAAGGCGTGATTCAGACGAACGCCTATTTTTTCCCCTAAAAAAACATTCCTCTCAGATGTAAATAAGGTAATAAATTGTGGATGGCTAGAAGAGACCTATAGCTTAGATGGCAAAGCGACAGGACAGTATTCTGTAGTCGTGGGTTCAGATCCCACTAGTAGCCGAATTACATCCTTCAAAACTATGAACATATGTCCGCTGTTTACTATCTAAAACATACTACATAATAGCCTATGGCTGCTACATGGATGCTTAAAACATAAATTAGAAAGCTGAAAGATCATACACCATTTTCATCCTGCCTATTTACATATTGATATTTATGTATGTTAGCATTAAGACACATATTAAAATTGAAATGTGAACGGTATATAATGAAAGTCGATGAAGACATGTGTTACTCTAGTTTTATATTTCACTTGTTGGGCCCCTCGGTTTAACCCGCGTGGACTACGGTTTTCTCACTACCTCAAATATCACACAGAAACTATACATTTTCCGGGATAAAAAGTAGCCTATTATTACAGTGTATAAGCTATGCCAAATTTCATGCAACCCCGTTCTGCCGTGACAGCGTGAAGGATTAACAAACTTACAAATGACTAACGACAAAATTTCGCTTTTGGATAGTGTGATGGATTGCGCGATTCCCAACAAACTTATATAGGGGATAAAATCCTACTCCTATATAGAAGCCTAGTAGACGCGTGACATATACGCCATTTTAAGGAAGCTAATTATAGCTTCGTTCAGTACATTATCATTGCGTGGTGAGTCAAGTAAACTGTCACACATAGCGAATTTGTAGCTTACGTCTGTAAGATGGCGCTGTAGGTAAAACACTTTCTATAGAGTATAAATTCGATGGCGATTCCATTTGATTTACTATTATAGTTCAAATGGCCCGTATTTAAAATATAAAGATTTTCGGAGACTCCGCTCTATCTATATATAGGTAAAAAATAATGAATATATCAATTTATTATATTAATTAAAAAATATATTTTTTAAACAACACAGCGCCTTGTGTTCATCTAGTTTTATTCTTTCAAAATAATAATATGTATCATGAAGTTTTTTTCATTCTTTATAGACCTTCTGTTTGATCACCATCTCACTTGATAGCCAGTGACGAACAAAGCTGTAATCACGCTAGCCCTAGAATGTTTACTGGCACTAAAGGGCTTTGAGATCCTTGACTTTTTATGCTAACTATGATACGGGTATACGACATTATTTCTAATAGTTAGATGATGTTGGCAACTCTAAGACTATATTATAGGCAGATGTATTAACACAGTTTTGCATAATATCTAATCTTGAACAGGTTCTGGAAGAAATGCTAAAGTGTCGTTTTTAATCCGCAAAAGTAACTGGACATTTTATAAAAACTCCGCAGCTGTTTACGGCATGTGCTAGCTGAAGTTGGAGTATATTATATATATTTACGGTAATCTTATAATATACACAAACCTCGTGTCGTGATCGCAGTCTTTTGAAACGGCTCAACAGATTTAAATCTTTTTTTAAAATACTTGGTAGGTATAAGAATAGGTCGTATAGTATTTTTCACCCTCCTACCACGACTCCCCATTAAATGGCAGACCACCGTTCGCCAGGTCAACCCGTATAATAATATTATTATATAATCTGATATAGAGATGATGTGATTCCGGCGTCCGGTAAACTACTACCTAGACTTTTTATAGCCTATCTATAGCCTAGTATATCTAGGCTTGTTTTGAAGGTTAATAAAGTAGATAAAATCTAGGCAGCAAATACCCCTTTACCCTAATCGAAATCAAAAAAGATTAGAGGAAATCTAAAATACATAAGTGACCATGAGCCAAATAGCAGTATTTTATTAAAATGAATTTCCCGGGATTTTTACAATATGTATTTGCACGGTTTTGTTTTTCAGCTTGATGATTATCAAGCAAGTATGTAAACATATGTGATAAATCATTTCCTATACATAAAAATATGTCCCACTAATATTATAAAGGCGAAAGTTTGTATGTGTGCAAGTGTGTAGGTGTGTATATTTATTACTCTTTCATGCTCAAACGACTGCACCGATTTCGATGAAATTTGGTATGGAGATAGTTTATACCCTAGATTAACACACAGGCTACTTCTTCTCCCGCAAATAATTGCTGTTCTCGTGGGATAAGCAAATATGTAATTCAACGATCTCTGTCACTTCTTTACACTCAAACGGCTGAACTGATTCCGATGACATTTGGTATGGAGATATGTTAAGCCCTGTATATTAACACATGGGCTACTTTCATCCCGGAAAAGTGTAGTTCTCGTGGGATAATTGAGGTTGCGGGAAAACCGTAATCCACGCGGGTGAAACCGCGGGGTGCTACTACTTACGTAATATTATTGGTGATTTTTAAATCGTATACGTTTTTGCAATTGCTCCATTTGCTGGATGAAAAACTTGGCAATTTGTGTATCTACAACGGATGGCACTCACGCTTAAATTGTTTCAGCGTGTTTCGAGATTTCGCGATCTCTATGTGAGCGCTGCTCGAAGCTTAATTTCTATACACTCCACGTTTTGTGCTACAGATTAATGGATGCCGCTCTTCTAAACTGTGTTATATGTGATCGTTATAGCCAGTTAGTTTTATAATTACGATATTACTTAATTAAATCGGATGTGGGTCCACAGACCGGCCGCTGGCCAGTGGGAAGACCTAGATACAGGTGGAAAGATGACGTGCTAAAGGACGACTGGCAGTAACGCACTCATGATAGGAAAGGATGGCGCTTGCTCTTGTCAGAGGCCAAAATCCACTTTGGGTCGCTGAGCCAGCGGAGTAATTAAGTAAGTAATTAAATCGAGTTTATAATATTATACAAAATCAAAAGTTTTATGTTAGTGTTCAATCATAGTACATCGATTATAGTCGAAAAATCAATTATATCCACAATCAAACGAAATTGGATCAAACCCAAACAGTTCACTCACAAAACCTTCTATTGACAGACTTAAAAATTAAACGCACTTAATCTCGCGATTCAATAGAAAAATCCACTCAATTATCAGAGTTGGGCACACAATGAAAAAAAAAACGTAGGGACGATTGTGTAAGAAATATACCTTGGAACCCTTAAGAGCGCTACCACACTGGAGTTACAAAGTAATGCAGACTCCATTGTATTTTTGCTAGAGATTATAGATGTACAGTGTTTATTACAAGATGTTTATTCATATAATAATAAACTATCTATTTTTATCTATCTTCCCTATGTATGTATATATATATAAGTATATATGTCAGTCATCAGGTTACCATAGTACAGGCTCTGCCTAGTTTGGGACCTGAAGACCTAAAGATATATATATATGCATTTTTGCATTTTTTTATTAATATTCAACAAACTAGGCAGAGCCTGTACTATGGTAACTATGCCAATACAATCGATTATGTAAATACATTCCCTGAATTTAACTTCGACAGTCGCTAGAAGTTTTACTGGCGTTTGCTACTCGACCACATCGTCACTGACCATAAAGTGAGATAGTGGTCAAAAGCTAGATCTATTCAGTATTAGTAAAAAATTAACTAATTTTCTAGGATATGGTGTTCCATTGTGCATGAATGTTTTTTTTTAATACCAGTTCAGTGTGGCAAAACCATTAGATTAATTTTGTTCAGAAAATAAGAGTGAAATGAAACGGGAGCGAGTCTGAAGCGATCTTGACGCGAGTGGCAATTCGGCTAAAATAATTTCCGAAACGAATATCGGCAGTACAGCTATGAAAATGGCGAGTTCCCAACAAAAGGTTACTTTTTATGTGATGAGTGGTACTTAGCGGTCGATGGTATTTGGTGAGTCAGAAAAAAGAAATAGGTGGAGGAAATCTATACATCATCGTGGGTCATGGGTAAGACAAGGCCCTTATACTACGAATCTGAAAGAAATGTGGAAGTAAACCATGGAAAATTTTATTACTAGAAAACCATTCGGCTGCTCCAGATACTGATAAATAGACAGACTGGAAACTGATATCATAGGATTTGAAGTCGGACTTTAGTCAGAGGCATAAATCATTTTTGGATTGTTCTATTTTATTTCTACAACGTTTTTGTCTTTCATTTTGTATTGCTGGGTGTACTTTGCTTCTTCTATTAAAGCCTTTCGCTGAACATTGTAAAGGTCAAACGTTTGTTTATAAACTTTAAAAAAACATTAATTACTTTTAACCACACTAGCTGTCAATCGTTAGTTTTATGAATGAAAATGCTATTAATTGGAATACCAAGAGGGTCGATTTTTTTAAAATTCGAGCGCTATCAAATAGAAAATCCTCAGATAATGAACCAACTGGATACTCAAAGCAAAAATCACGTTTTGAAACATATTTTAAAGTAAGAATATCTTTTTGTTTATTCTATTGTTGTCCTTAATACTCTTAAATAAATATAATTTATATACTCTCAGCGTCATTAATAAATACTTTATTTTTCCAATCTTATTTATACATACAGCAAGAGGCAATATAATTAAAATTTCATAATATAAGAATCTTAAATATGTGTAGCTAAAACTTGAGGACAAATAGGAAAATAGAGAACTATTTTTTCTTCTTTGGCGTTGCCCGTCTTGTGCATTCTGCCAGTGTCTTGTATTCTTGCTGCCAGTCTTGCTTTAGTACGTCGAGTGACATATGCTTCTTGTGTTCGTATTTTTTTATTTTGTATACAAACACGGGAAAAATTTTGAGCGTTTAATGATTGACATAACGAAGTCTAAAAATCGCTCTGAAAGAAGCTTGTGGAGGAATCCTTCTCGTCACACGCCTTGGAAGTTCCAGTTTTCACCACTAGTTTTGTTTTTTTTTAAAAAAATTAAAAAGTTTTTTTTTGTCCGGGCGCTTTGGCCCGGCCCGCGACTACTGCAGCTATTATAATGCCACATCTTTTTCATATTTTTTTCGTCCGTCTTTCCAGACTAGTTAGTGCTAGTGTAGTGAAAATTTTATTGACGTGTTTCACTCATGGGTAACGTTTTTTAGCGGTTCATGTTTTGAAACTTTCGCTACGCTCAGGGATCTTCTTTTGAACCACTTGCTTCAATCAAAGTTTGTCTGGCCGGTTGGCGCAGTTGGTAGCGCTCTGCTTTCTGAGCCTCTGGTTCCGGGTTCGATTCCAGGACAGGTAAAACATTTGTGTGCATGAACATGTCTGTTGGACCTTTGTCTGGATGTGTATATGTATATAAGTATATATATCTGTCATCAAGTTACCATAGTACAGGCTCTGCCTAGTTTCGGACCTGAAGACCTTGTGTGAATGTTAATAAATTATTATTTTTTTAAAGTTTCAATCCAAGTGCTCACGCCAAAAATCAATTTTCCCCATAGTAACTAAGCAAATAAATGACGTATGAGTGAGATGAATAGGAAACTTTATCCATGATAATATGTTCTAAAAGGAGAAAATAGCCGACAACTAAAAATAAATCCATTCTGAACGCCATTTTTATAGCTTTCGAGACTTTTGGGAGGTATTGTGAAAGATCCACTTGTTCTATATAATGCTAATTGTCTTTATCTTGGGTAATGGCCGTTCCGATTGTTTTTACTTGTGGATATTTAACTTCTCAAGAGGCTGTAGCAATAATAGATTAATGGGCAAATACTCCATCAAAAATAGGTATTTCCATTAATTCCCATTATTTACCCACTTTCATTTGTAATCAAGTAGACATATTTTCATGAAACTACAGGATTAACCATCATCTTTGATGAGGCGGCGAAAAGCCGATGTGTCTTTCTGCCTCCCGGTGTGGTATGGGAGTCGTCTAAACGGATATTCCCTTAAATATGTATTAATTACGAAGGAAATATGTATTAACCGAATTTAAATTGAAGAATATGCACAAGAAAGGATATGAAGGTGAAAGAAAATAGGCGCACCTGACTTTCCTGCTCATCATCGTTTCAGCTATAAGACTTATTATTGGACATAGATCTAATTACATTTTGGGAAATTTCGCCTATATTAGCCATCATGACCAGCGGGTTTGCGAAAGCAGATCTGAAGTTTGTTTTTCTTTACAAAATACCTATAAAGAAAACAAACTTTAAAACTGATGTGGCATTACATTGATGGTCAGTGACGATATGGTTGAAGATTTAATCACATTATAACTAGAATGGCTCTCATGAACTACTGTTATCGTATCAGTTTTTCAAACCTGAGAGTAATAACTTGCCAGGCTCAACACACCAATTATCACCACGCTGAGAATTTGATACCAGTATTATCTTGAACAGATGCTCAAGTCGTAGGCAGGGATCGAACCAGCGTCTGTCAGTTTGACAGCCAACGTTCCCACCGCTGAGCTAACATCGCTTGAAATTAGTCGAAGTGTACAAAAAAAACGGCTGTTCACATACTAGTTTTTTTTAGAGGGCCGATGCCTTTATTAAAATAAAATACCACATACTACAATACTACCGCTACTACAAAAACATTTGAGCAATCCACTAGCTATTGTCAGCCTATAGATCACACAAATCTCACACTAGTTAATTTTGCTTTATGTGCATCTCAGAGCACACACAATGAGGGTACAATTCTAGGCCGGTATCTCATTTAGTCATTGACTATCAAGTGAGTTAGTGGTGTTGAAACGCTAGATCTATACAGCATTAAAAAAAATCTACCAATAATGGAACCGACTTCAACACAAAGTGTGAAATAACTTGTCTTGTTGAATGATAGTTCTAAAGTAACTATTATTATATACTTATGTGCATGATACCGACTTCGACAAGTTATTTGATACTTTTGAGTGTTAAACTCAGTTCCATGTTTTGGGTAAATTTTTTTATTCACCATTTTCAGTTGCTATTCATTCACCTTTGCTATTCATGGGATCAAATTGTCATTGTGTATGTTCACCGATTTCGTCACCCACAATAAAGAAGTCATTCAAGTAGACTTAACACTTTTCGAGACGTAACTAAAAAAACACTTGACCAATTTTGGTGAAATTTAACTGATTAAATGGGCATGTAAATGATCATTGGCATATAAATGTAAGTGATACGTATATGAATTTTATCGTAAATAGAATAAGAGCTATTTCATTTTGAAGAATTTTAGTGAATTTTTGTTAGTTTGAGTGATTAACAGAATTAGGGCCATTGTTGCTAATTGTAATATTCACTCAAACGAACTAAAATTATTCTTCTTCGAAAGATTACATATTCAGTTCTATACGTAGTTCTAATATTAGTACAGTTTTATTGTAGGTTTACATAGCAGCAAATCAAACTTTGAATATATTATGTCGCCGCATTTTATCAAATCATCTTATTTTTGGATTGTCATTCATAATTAAATTCTTATACCAATAATTTAAACTTTACCTTATATGCGGTACCTGTTTAACTCACAGAATTATACAATTACTTAACTTAATTTTGGCATTAACGCTGTTCAACTTGCCTTCCTAGTATTTCCACCTCATTTCGGTAACTTCAAGTTAAACTGGCGAACTGAATAAGTTATAATAAAACAAATCTCGAACTTCTTAATAAATTAAATCGGCTCATCTAAAACCAATTCCTTCTTTGGCAGTATTGTTTCAAGGATTCTAAAAGATGGTTTTATTATACCTTGTAAGATCAATTCAAATTGTTCTCGTAAATAATTCAAGGCAAGACCTTGACGAAGTTTCCGAACTACATCAGGGAACGTTCGAAAACAATAATTATTTAGAAGTCTACTCGTTATAATCGTGTTGATTCCGGGAGACTTGATAATTGGCACAGTTGGGAACTACCAGTAATGCTACTCACATAACCTGTAGGTAGTATAATATATATTAATAATGTCTTGGAGAAGTACTTTCAGCGCAGCTTATATAGTTGCATTTTCGCATTGGTGGCTTCTGATTTGTGGATGCGCAGATAATATCTGTACAAAATGTCAGAAAAATAGGTCATCTCTTGTTCACACTCCGTATGAATTAAAATAAAATGATTCGCTGGAGTCTTAATATGATCTGTGGTGAGAGTAATCCCAACTTAATATAGATAGCACATAGCCGTGCGTATCTTAGGTAGGAAAGTCAATAATATTCAACTATTCCACCCATGCCAGCAAGCGCAAGCCTGCAGTGTCATTGGTGACCAGAATTCAGGAAAGTTCCATCTCCGTCCTTGTAATGATTGCGGGGCGACTGGATTCCCCTTCTATTCGGCACGGCTGTAATAGACACGTGACAGCAGTGCCAATCTTAGTGTAATATTAAGTATACATGTGGTACTTATTATTTTATTATTGTTTGTATTAAAATTATAGGTGTACGTTGATATAAAGAAATTTTATTTTAATTTAAATAAAGCACACTCCCAGAAATATATACGATTTTTTTTATTTAATAGGTAATTTAGACAGTTGTCGAACGCAAGCATATAATAAGTAAAAAAAGAATATGAAGCAGGCCAATCAAACCTGTTGCAATTGTTTAATTTTGGTCTCGTCTTTGTTATTGTCATCATATGAGCTGTCTAGAAACTATCCATCATGTTCATATCTTTCTCTCTATATCTCTGAAAAAAAGGTTCTGTTTAAAATTTACCCATTTTTCCGTACTTAATCGCATCAAAAAGCGGCCAGTAAGTAGCGGAATCATGCGATGTGTGGTCAGAATTAATGAAATAGTGATGAAATTACTCTATAGATGGCGTGTGATGAACTTTGAAATTGTGCTGCCACTGTCAAGATATCAATAACAAGTGTTTCCTATTACTAGTCTGTAACTCAGGTGATTATTTTTCATTATGATTTCGTTTTCGATCCTGGAATACTCTCGCGTTACTTTTTTGCACTTTTCGACGTACCAGCTTTATTTTTCAGCGTAATATTTTCTTGAACGTGACCTACGCATTTCAAATCAAATTCTATTCACAACAATCTTCAACTTCTTTAATTGTGACTTGTGTAGTGTAACTTCATTTTCGCACAAACAATACATATTAGACAGATGCCAGATCTAGAAATTATATCTGGCATCTGTCTTAAATGTATTGATTCGACAATGACAAGTCAATTTATATGCCTATTACGCCATCTAGTATGTATAGTCGAACTAGTTTTTCTATTTTAAGATTACGCCTCAATGGTCATTCGTCGCTTCTGTTATGGATTATTTAAGTAAGTAGGTTGTTTTTATTGTTCTGTATATATATTCTGCTGTAATGTCTTATGTATGTGTGCTACACGGACACTGGGCGTGGCGCTTTCACGTTGTTACCTTGTGGACTTGAACTTAGTGATGAGCTACTGCTCTAAATATTTTACTATAATTCTATGCAACTTTTAATGACGAGACGCGAAGTCTCTGACACGGAAACACGTCAATTTTCGTCGAATCTCGTAAGGAAACGAAGAAAGTACTTCACGGACGAAAAGTCGGATGCTCGTGCGAACTTTAAGCTTTGTTTACTGGATGATAATTGGATATTTTGTTTAGCTCCTGGCGAAGTTGACGTGGAGTTGTTACTTGAAACTTCGCATAAAACAGTAAAGTTTTGTAGCTCTCGACTAAAAATGGTCGACGTCTTTTGTAATGTTACAAACTTTTTCTTTACTAATTTATTTTATTATTTATAATAGCTTTTAGTTACTTACAGATTATTTCCAAGCATTTGCTGTTTTGAGCTTTATTTTTCGCCAGGCATGAATTTGTGCGCTTTCCGTTGACTTTTGGCTTATACCCTGAATTTATTTCTATTTCTACTGTGATTTTTGATAAGAGTTTTTCTCCGATTATGAATTTTTGCAATGGTCCTATATTGTGATCAAACAGTTTTGTATTCACTAAAACGTGATTTTCTAGTAATGAATAACCATTTCTAAGTAATGTCGTAAAGCGCCATCTCATAGAGTTTTGTGACAACACAATGATACAAAAAGAAACTCGTTTGTCCGACCTTTTTACGTACACAAGTGATTCAACTATTCTTTTGGATTTGGACGGGAAATTTTGTTGCACAAGACATCTATGTTCTTTTTTGGCATTCCTTTGGGTTGTAATGTGTAATAATAATGGATTAGAATATTAACCATTCCGTGATAAGTGTATGAAAAGGAAACAAAATAAGCATCAATAGTATTTTTTTTTCTTTATTCCTCTCGTGTCGTAATCTCCAAGTAAAGTTCCGGAAGTAACGGGAAGGAAGTTTTGGGCTAAATTTTTAGCTTATGCTCAATACCCAAGTAGTGAGCATAATAAAACTTAAAGATACTTGACACTGATTAAAGCACAGGAAATGCGGTGGCAAAGAAATTCAGATCAGACTGCTTCACCGACGATGGTAGGTACTTTTTTTTACTGGCCTTATTTAGCACCTACTAAATTCTTCATATTATTGAAGGCACAAAAAAAAGAATGCATGTTTTCAATCCATGCCTTGTAATTATATTTGATTATGAAAGGAATTATACACAATTTGCTAGTGTGTTCTTTTGAATGTTATTTATGCGTTAATGATGAATGTAAGTTAGACCTGTATCGCTCTAAATGTATATTTATGACAAAAAGTAGGTACAACAAAAATAATATTACCTATCTCAAGTCTCGATATATGTATTACATGATAATTCTACGCTTGTTTTTCCTTGAATTTTGAAGCAATGATAGCTAAGGGGTTACTGTCTTCCACAAAAAAATCACGAGATCGATCCCACCAGTGCTTTGAGCTTGAGATGTTGATAAAGTCCACTCAAAACGCAACGAGATGGTTGAACGCAAAAGGACGTAAGTAGCTTATGTAATAGTTTATAACAGTGCCTGGCTAGGTACCACCCGCAATATTGAAATGTTCTCACTCAGCACAGTGTGTTCAGTGAACAATCCTTGAAAGCCAGTCTTCTAAATCTAGGGTTATTTCACCTGCAATAATATCGTCACTAACCATCAAGTGAGATAGTGATTAAACGTCTTGAAATAAAAATTATAATAATATTTATAAAGTGGATACATATAAAATGGAACTGCAATTGAACATTGTCAGGGAACTATTTCCCGATAAAAGGTTAAGTCCTGTTTTTTATATATTAAAATTAAACTCACAGCTCAACTTTACATATTCATGTTTTGATGGACTTTTCTTCACATAAAACTAGTTTCTTATCATGATTAGAAGAGATACGATAGTGTACCATTGAATAGAATCTAAGCTGGTGATAAAATACGATAACTCGATTATCAATTGTTATTTTAGAAACACACTATATTAATTGTATTTTGCAGTTGATAAGTTTTTCTATATTCTCTAAATATACATACACAAGGAAATGTGTTGGGCCCTTCTCACTTTTTGGCCTGCATAAACGATCTTTGCAACTTGCAAGTAAATCAATCATGAGCTGTTAAACAATCGAATGGGGGTGGATCACGTAAAAACATTTAGTAATTTATTCATCTCGACGTTTCGATCAAGCCCGTTTCAATTTAATAACAATTAGTTCGAATTGCTAAAGTGTAAAAATTGCATGAGCACTCGTATTTGCTAATGCTACTGCTTTGATAGTTGCCGGCTATATTTGATAAGAGGCTTAAGACTTAGCACATGAAGTATTAATAAAAGTTGCTACCCCGTTGATAAGAATCTCCCACCTCTTAGCACCAATAATACAAAGTCTTTAGCTCTTTGAATCTCAGACAAGACAAAGCCAAAGGGTTTTATCCCACCTGGGCATCACGAGTGTGATACGTTTTTACTATGTGTGTACATCGAGGAAGTATTAGTTTGTTTGCTGAAGAACCTAGTGATTTTTACACTACTGTCAATCTGTCTGTTGAGAAGTCATCATTCAAAAACTTCTAATAATGATAAAATAGTGTAATGGTGGCCCTATTTACATCATTTAGATAGTGTTTAACAGCGGTCTTTCTCATCATTAGGATTCCTAAATGGGAAAAACATGTCCACAATTTCATGGTAATAGTATAAATAGGTCGTATATTTAAATACCAAAAGTTATAATACACACACATAGACACACACTCATCATATCTACTGAAAAATCAAACAATTGTTTCATAAGTAAGTATAGTATTTTAAGATATACCTCTTTAATAGCAACAATTATACATTTATTTCATATTACTTATAACCATGACTTAGCTGCGTCTCGGCGTTATGCTTCATTTGATTCTGCAAGAAACCTTCAAACTGAGTCAAACCTGGGACATTTGCTTTCTTATACCAATCCTTTTCTCTTATCTTTTCCAACCATGCTTTTATTTTCGGAAACTTTTCATCATCAATTGGTACTAACACATCTAGCGAAGATATAGAAGACACTGCAGATATGTCAGCGAGGGTAATATGATCTTCAGCCAAAAATTGAGATCGTTCCAAATACTTTTCAATGTACGCGTAACCTTCAAGAACTTGTTCTACTTGCTGAGCAGTAGGCCCTGGAGCTTTTTCCCTTAAAATCGATATAACGATGGATCTCACATTTGGGAAGATAAGAGTTGCGTCTACATACATACGATGATCAATAGTAGCTCTTGTACATAAATCAACAGGGTATAAAGTTGATCGCAGTTCCGCTCCGTATTTCGACACCAAGTATGTTATGATTGCATGGCTGTCTGCTAACACAAAGTCACCATCTTCGATCATGGGCACGGTGTGTGTTGGATTCTTATCTATATAATCCGGTTTGAACTGGTCGCCAGCGGCGGTGTTGACTTCTTTTGTTTCTATTTTGAGGCCGAGAAGTTCGACAGTCATTAAAACTGTCCGAGCAGAGGGACTGGCGTCAAGTTTGTAAAGTGTCACAACCATTGTGTGGACTCTTGCAATGGAGCTGATAAACTGAAGGCAAAAAATATCTTGCGTTTCAATTTACTTCTTATCATATATGATTGCAGATAAGATTACCTTCTATGAATTATTTGAGTAAAATAGATAGTATGCGAGTTCAGCAATAATCGATCCGTAACGTAAAAAATATACCAGAATTATAGTTTACGAATTAAAACATACAGATTTATTTCAAATAAATACTTGGTTTACAAACTACACAGTGAAACTTCATTATTTTCAAAATTATGAGAATTATTTTACTTATTCATGAAACTAATCTGAAAGTGTGGATACATAAACGATCATGTTTTTCCAAAACGGTTTATAAATTACAAAGTAACGATAATGAGGTAACAAACTATTTACTGTAGAACATTTTCAACATTTTATTAAAATTAAAAGAGGAACACTGAACCGGTTTTATATGAAAGTATCATACTATAAATTTTAAAATGTCCGATTAGGTCGCAAACTAAGGTTAAAGATAATAAATATAAAATATAAATATGTATAGCAGAAAATTAAGGCTATCCTCCGTTTTGAAAGTGTATTAACTGTGGACAAACCATGTAGTAGTCCTACACTCCTCTTGCCAGGCCGTGGTCTCCACTCAAGAACCTTTTGACTCTATCGATTATCAGTTATAGAAGACGTGTGTAGAGCCCACTGCCATTTTAACCTACTAATCAACTGGGCAATGTCAGTGACCTTCATTCTTCTATCGATCTCCTCTTCAATTCGAACTTTTAGGGTAATCACAAGCATAGTTCCATGTATAGATCGTTATGCGACTTTAGGCTTGCTACATAGTCTATATGTGTGAGTACACTTCAAATTCCCCTTCTTACTTACGTAGACGGGTTAAAGACAATCATAGCAAAAGAAAATACCACATATTTTAACATCTTATGTGAATCGTACTCACTCACAAAGCTGTAATTAATCACGTCATAAGTTTTCCAGAAACATCTAGAAGACAACAACAGCGCCACGTAGCGGCAGTTAAAGTAATTACAGTACAGGTGGCTGCAGCATAGAGCACGCGCTCATGAGCTAACTTGAACGCACGGGTTCTGACGGTGTCTAAAACACGAGCGGCATCGAATTATTAAAACAATCTAAATACTTCGTTTGCAATTAACTCAACATAATAGTTTCAGTGGGCGAGAAAGCGATAGCAATAAAAATAATATGACAGAAATTCGACATGTACACTGATTTGCTTTTGTACTATATTTAATATATTAAATATATATAATAATATACATTTAAGTATATAACTAGTAATTAATTATTCAAATTTCCATTAACCATAATGTTAATATTTTATGTTATTGTATGCAATTATGTTCTAAGTAAATGATTTTCATTTCATTTTAAAACGTATAATAATGTTAAAACTTCAATATCCATCACAAAAAATTTCAAATTGTAAATTCCGATTCATGTAACTCATAATATATGCTCTTAAATATACTCGTTATGGTATATTTTAGACAAACGATTCCCAAAAATGTTTTGTTGGCGATAGTGGAGAGGTAAGCATCCGGTGAGATTACATTAAACAATCAGTTTATATAAAGAAAGCACCTTCGGTCCCTATTATAATAAAATAATATAAATATTTTGTTTTTGTACTTGTGCGCTATTTCTATGCTTTGTATAGATTTAATTTATGTCAATACCTGAAATTAATAAAATAAAATACTCAAAACCAGTTCTAATACTTCAGCTACTAAAAAAATTGAGTAATCTGCTAGCTATTGCCAACCTATAGGTATCTCAAATGCACGAATGTATAAAACAGTACAGAATATGTTTACATGAAATGGGATAAAAAAATTACAAAAAATAAACATATCTATATAAACTTTAGATATTCACTCAATTGTTGCTTGTCTGTTGCTCTTCACTTACACCACAACCTAACCTAACATATTATTTAAGCTAATATGAAAATTGGCGAAGTAATAACGAACTCAGAGCACGTAGCCGAATCTACCTCGGGCTTCTCGCAAAATTGTAATTAAACTTACGAATGACATACCGAACGTCATGGACCAAGGTTTTGTGGGGCACGTCTTTGGGTCATTTTATATTGATCGAATTAGAAAAGAATAGAAAATAAATGACTAACGTTGCTAATCTATAAAGTATAGGTAAAAAATTACGATGTTTTCACGTACATAGCAAGAATAAAAAAAAATACATTCAAACCGATAAGCTTTTTCTTTTTGGGAAAATTATTTATAAATGTAAATAAGGATATATACCTACAATCTACTTAAGGTACATGCTGCACAAAACTATCCAAATTTTCTTTACAGTTCAAAACAAGTAATATTAAAAAGAACTAAAACGGTCTGCGGCAACAAAATATAACACAACCTTAAAGTTCACCCTTCCCATAACAGTCCTCAGTACGCCCATTCAAACGTACGCACATTATTATACTTGATTCCTCTCTGAATGTATGTTTTAAGTTTGTCAGGGTATGCTGGGGAGATTGTATTCAATTTCAACTTTGTACAAGATGGCAGATTTCACGCCAATCCTTATCAGGCGAAGCGTGCGAAGGGTTTCATTTGAGTGTACTCTCTTGGAGCTAGTCACTTATTTACATTTTGTGTACAAATTCTTTTAAAATAGACACATGTGCATATGCTCGTAACGCGCAACGGAGTTTTCCCATGCCATTTTAACCGATAAACTGCGTTCAGCAATGTACTCTTGAAATAGCATGAATCGTTTATAAATGAACTCTGAGATAACCGTCATCGATAATTTCACCAACATCTTGTAATAAGATTACATAAATTTACGCATGAACATTTATAATGAGAACTAAATCATATAATTAACCTGATTGAAGTGAAAGACGAAAGTCGTAGTACGTAGACGTAGTAGTACGTAGCCTAGTCAAAGTCCATTATGATTCTGTTACTAGTAGAGCCCCGCGGTTTTACCCGCGTGGATTACCGTTTTCCCGCTACCTCAATTATCCCACGGAAACTATACTTTTTCGTTTGTTGTTGTTGTTGTTTCACGTTTGAGCGTGAAGAAGTAGCAAACATACACACTTACACACATACACACAAACTATCGCATTTATAAGTTAGTAGGATTAAAACTGGCGTGGTTTTGACACATTAGTAAGTCAGAGGGATCCGAATATAGTTTTGGCCACATTCGGTCATTTTCAAAGAGAGTACGGAGCGCTGAGTACTAGGCAAAGCACAAAACGTCTGCGAGCGCTCTGTCCATATTTCTTGACCCAACGAAAATCGTACTATAGACGTAACTTATGTAGATCAACTAGAACTTACAAGTATTTGTCTAAATGCCATAACAATATCCCAACTATATAAGAGTAACATATCCAAGCATGTATTACAGAAGAGTACGCCCAGATAGGCAGGCTAGATGTACAAGATGTACTTGCATGTTGGCTAAACACCCGAGGGACTCAAGTGGGCGTCGTTAGCGCGAGGCCGCAGGCTGTCTGCGCTAACTATTTTGATGCAGTGTATCATATACATTGCTTCTTTTAACTGGGGCACTGACCTCCATAAAATGTAGTTATTAATCAGATTGTATTTTTTAATGTTTGTAACCTTAGAGCTCCGCCCTATGTGGACCGCTTAGATTTTTAAGATTTAGATTTTTTTCTATAAGGGACAAGTTTTTCAAATGAACTAGTAAAATTTTCGAAGAAATCAGTTAGTCAGAAATCAAATTATTTAACAATTCTATCAACTGAGCAAAGTAACCGACATAGCCCAGTGCATCAGCGGGCCGCTTCCAACCGGTCCTTGTGGAAATCAATGACGGAGGCCCATATCCAGCAGTAAGCGTCCTATTGTATTGAGATAATGATGATGATAAGCAAAGCGACAATTTTGCAGCAAAGTAATAAGCTATGACACGAGCTAACACTTATAATTATGGCGAAAGCTTGCATCGTGGTTTGAATATAAATGTTGTATATAAGTAGATACTAGTCGAAGCAGGTTCACTACGGAGTATACCCATGTGATCTTAAGTTACGTACTTTGCGGATAGAGTTTGGACGAGTTTCAATAACCACTGACAATAATATTAAAACTCACGTTCATAATTACATCCATCATCTACATGCATCTTCCGGATGAAGGCTTAGAAGCCGAAACAATTGTCGATCGTGATATCGACAATTGCGTAAGTACCACGTTATACCCATAAAAAACAGTGTAAAGTGACCACTGACAATCTCAGACTTAGCCAAGATTCCAATGTGTCAATCACTTTGCTTGGTTGATGAAAAACAAACCAGCAATGCACTGTATCCAATTTAATATGTCCCTCAAGGACAATAGACAGTTCAGACGCTTCACGGCGAGTGAACAGTTTCTGTGAGTGCATGCACTCTCGCACATGTACCCTGATTCAGCTCTTGTTTTTCAGCGTGTTCGTTACGGCGATCACTGGAAGGAAAATCTTCATTTTAGAATAAATTTAATTTATATTTACATAAATTATTCTGTAGCGGTCCTTGAGAGCTGGTAATAATCAAAGTCCAGTGTGATTAAACTTGCGACTACATCGTCCTTGATGATTTAGCGAAGTAGTAGTCAAACGCTAGAAATAAAATAAAAAATATTATCAAGATGTCCTCGTGACCTAGTCAGGTTATAAAAACATATACAAACTCATCAGTCAGTAAATTTTCAAATGATCTGTCTATGAGTGAACACTGTTATTTAATTTTAAATTTTGAATCAAGTCTATCATGCTGGCATCTATTTTGCACAAAAAGGTGAGCCTGGCCATTCAACGTAGCAATGCCGCGAGCATTCTTTTCCTTCCACGGTTGGACATTTAGATTAGATAATTAATTATTTTTAGGCCTTAGTTTTAATATTTATTAAGTTTCTAGTCTACTGTTCACAATATTTTTTGTCATAATAAACAAACTAGTATTTTAAAGGCTAAAGCTTGTTTGTAGTTTGTATGTTTGTTACTCCTTCACGCTAAAATGGCTGAAAGAATTTTCATGAAATTTGGCCCTTTAATAACGCATGGGCGTCTTTTTATATACTGTTAAAACTGTATAAAATATATACTGTTTGCGTGGGATGACGGCAAGACAAAATAATCGTCAATACCACGCACCATTTCAGCGCAGGTCCGTGGGGCACAGCTAATATAAAAATAAAAGTTTTGCTAAAATCAGTATTACTGGATTCAGCAGCAATTAATTGTATTTTCAATACTATAACGAGCCCTAACACGCGACCCTACGTGAGTAATATAACACACCACAAATATCACTTTGCTAACACCGTGAAATTTGGAACTGGCAAACCCAAAACATGTCATTTACCACGGGTTTCCTTTGAATACTTGAGTGCCGTTCATAATTTCATACAAAAGTGAGTTTTGCGTCTCCCCTACTACAGACAAAGACAGAACTCCAGCAGATAGACAAGCGTTGCAAATTATTTGTAGATATTAAGGGTCTTATTATAGGAGTTGGGGGTTGGGTATCAAAATATCCGGTTTTACTAAGTTTTTGATTCATAGTGAGAAATTCAGAAGGTTGGGGAGCCCAAAGCCAAAATGCTCCTCTGTAATGGCTGTTTCTGTTCCCTTTTATGTGCTTCAAATTTTGATTTATTTTCTTTCGTTTGTCCACGTGTAATTCGGTTTTAACTACAAGCTACCCGCTACCGGATAAAATCGTATGAATATGAGAAATGTACCTATTTTTGTTTATCTCATTGGTGAATTGAGTTTTAACGAAAACGAAATAAGTACGTAATTTAGAAAATTTGAATTCATTTCTAGTGAACGACTACTAGGATTATATTTCTTTTTTAAATTACTTCCAAAGAGGAGGGTCTTATTCTATATAAATATGTATTATCCGGCTCTATTCACGTCTATAGTCGTAGTATTTTGAACTAGGTTTCGGGCATGTCCGATGCCCATTATCAGGTGAGTTTGCGCTTCAAGATCGCGAACCACATGCCCGAAACGTAGGTCGAAACACTTTGACTATAAACGTGAGTAAAGCCGGATATTATATATAGAGAATAATGTGTCAAGCTCGCGAAAAATTCCAATCAAAAAGGAGGGTATTTTTCCAATTTGGTTTTAAAATAATGTGAATACTTCCCTGTAAGAAAATTTTGAACATTTTCACCTGTAAGAAATGGAAGTTAGTTTTTATAGTTTTGAAACTCTATAATTAATAACACGTGCTCTGAACTCTGCGTAAGTACTTGTATAATACATGCCATCACTTGGTTAAAACTTTTATAAACATGAGTTGTTTACCGGCTTCCAAAATGGTATGTGATCAATTAGGGTGTGTTTTTAATTATTAATGTTTCGTTATACTGTATAGATAGGATCTATATGCGTTTGGCCACTATCTCACTTGATGGTCAGTGACGATCGAAGATGTTATCACGCTACACCTAGAATGCTTACTGGCTCTCAAGGACTGCTGCCTGAACATGTGTTTGGAGACAGTTTTTCAAACTTGAGAATGGTAGCTAGCCAGGCGGGTTACTCTACAGTACCTTACTGCCATGCTGGGAATTTCATAACGGTAATTTGGTTATGTTACCTTCACCGGAAGCTCAAGCGGTTGGAGATTAAACTAGCGTCGTCCATCAGTTTCACAGGCGAAGCTCTCACCGCTGAGGCCGAAATCAATGGTGGAGACCTGTCTAGCCGTGGACGTCCTATGGCTGAGATAATGATGATGATGATTCGTAAGAGTTCACACGTTGTTATTGTTTGATCACACAGTATTTATCTAAAGAAAAAAAAATATCACGTGCTCTATACCTTATGATCAACTGCTTTTCTACCAATACTTTTCCGTAATTTTCAGATGTCTACGTTCTGATGACAAACGCGTGACGCACGCTCCAAGCAGGATCAGATCACATCCATTAAAAAAGACATCCGAAATGACGTCGTCAGCCTTAATCCGATACGATACATACGTGAGAGTGACTATACTTTTTCTTGTTATGTGTAATACTTACAAATGTTTTCATACTTTTCCCGCATTTCTCCAGTCTTCTCGTGACCACGACCAATGCAACTTGGTCGAAACGTCGAGGTAAATAAATTACTAAATGTTTTTCTCGCGACCAAGACCCGTTTGATTTGATAACAATGTGTTCGAATCGCGAAATTCTAAAAAAAAATACAATTTTCATACTTTATCTGTAATGTGATTGTGTCTGTCAAGGCCATACCTTCCACGACATCCTATCCTAGTGCAAAGCTATGAATGTGAATGCGTTGTTGTTTATTTTAACATTTCTTATTATTTTCTCCAGCACATTGATGAGAGACATATAATAAGTGTAAAAGTAAAAGTAAAATTAGTACTTTATTTAATTTATGATCAAAATTCGTATAAAAATATGGATTGGATATTTTCCCGGTTATTTTCCAGGGCTGTGTATCCGTGCAAAGGTTGATAGGGAAAATTACAGTTTAATGAAAGCGATACGAAGGGTCGACGAGCTTGGTTGTGTGCACTGAGAGCCAAATTATTAGATCACTATGATATGCATATTATTAGACAAGATAACGGTTATTTCTACCGTTAACTCAGCTATAGGGCTCCCACTGTTGGACATAGGCGATCTGCACAACGACTAGCGACAATGGTGGTAGACAAGCAATCTGCATCTTTCTTTCTATCTTTATAGATCTAGCGTTTGACCACTATCTTCCTTGATGATTAGTGACGATGTAATCGCATCTACATATATTACAGTAAAGTAGTAATTTGATTATTATTTAATTCATAATATTTGCATAAGTATTAACATTGAGACATAATTATTAACATCAACATTGTAACTTATTTTACATATAATTGCATAAAAGATGGAGTTGTAGTATTATTTTTATTACAGTATTTATTCTGTAGTATTTTTTTTAGCTATTACATTAATAGTTTTTATGATGTGGCGAGCAAAGTGCCGCCTTTTTAAGGTGCCGTATCTCAAAAAGAACAAAAAAATAAATTTACTGTCAATAGAATCATGTGAATGCGAAAAGAGTCGATGAACGGCTAAGTCTATCCTAAATAAGGTAATGCGTATAAAGGCCATGAAAAAAGAGAACTAAATATGTCCTAATTTTTTTGGCCCCAAATGTACAACAGTTAATGCAAATCTAATAATGATTGTATCGGGCTTGTTTCGGAGAGTATCTCTTCTCAGACCTGGCAACACCTCAGAAACGATCGAAAGTAGCTGGCATTACACGCTCACTTCTCATAATTTTGTTGGTGATATAGGTAGAGCAACAAAATCTAATAGCGAGCAGATAATGCTGCCGACTGCGTTTGTGAACACTGTAAACTAAGATCATTCAAAACCAAAATAAAATATTCAAATTAAAATCTTGTTTCTATCTTTTCAGTTCTTTAATGAATTTAATAAAGATGGCAGATATTTACGCAGTCGGGATTTTTTAAAATAATATTTTTATTGTTCTTATGCGAAAAGATGACTATTGCATATAAAGCTATTTATCTATACTTATCTTTTATATTGGGGCCATAAAATATTCAAAAATATCAGCATAAAATGTGTCATCTTAAATTTGCCATAAGTGCTTAAGTACAAATGATAACATCCCAATAAAATCTGTTCTAAATCTCATACCGTCAGCTTGTAAGAAACACTGATTTTTTTATTATGACAAAGCTTTATAGATCATCAAATGCAGCGCTCTTATCATACTACACAATCTCTCGTTTCCTAAGTAAACCGAAGAGGTTTCCGAATTGTTTATTTTGACAAGGTTCACGTCACAACAAACAATTTTGCGTATGTATCCTTGCTTTTATGTAATGGAGTTTCTTTATCATGAAAGGGGATGGAGGAAGGCTTTTAACGGGAGATAATAAAAGCAAATTTGGTAAAGGGTACAGTTTCTCTGTTCTATAGATGGTTCTGTATATTCATGTAGTTAGCTTTTTTTATAAACTGATTATTATTTTAAACAACATCATTTACGTTCTCTTTTTTAAAAAAATTTTTGTTCATCTTTCATTATTCATTTGTGGTATATTTTTGATTGATTGATTTATTCTCAAATTTGACTCCATATTTTGTAAAATTTGAGATAATTAATACTATTATATGATTTAAAATTTCAATTTCGCATTTTCTTTAAAATAAATATGTCTGTGAATTTTATGCAGAGGATTATTTGACTTAAATATTTATATTCTATATATATATATATTTAAGGCGAAAATATGCTAACCTAGGTAGTGGTTACATATTTGAACCGTTTGGGGTCGAGACATTGGGCCCGTGGGGACCGGGAGCTCATCGGATTTTACAAAATTTATCTGAGTGTTTGATCGATGCGACACGTGACCAAAAATGCTGACACATATTTGGCTCAACAAGTCAGCATTGCAATTCAACATGGCAATGCTGCAAGCATTCTGGGCACGCTGCCAGCCGGTAGGAGGTTAGAACATTTGAGTTATCTATGGGCTACCAATAGCTAGTGGATTGCTCAAATGTTATTGTAGTAGTTGCAGTATTGTAATTAGTTATTAATGTTTTATTTTAATAAAGGCATTTGCCCCATGAAAAGAAAATTATATATATTTTATTTCCATTAAATTAGTTTCGCGATTAAGCATCATAACTAATAAAACGTACAAACCTTTTTGTTTATGTTACCAATTAGCCACTATTTCAATTGAAAGTCAATGACGATGTGCTCATGGTGATACGTAGGTGATTGTGGGACTATAACATGGACTATTTCTAGTGTAGGTACTCTTGAGAACAGATTTTAAACATGATTAAGAAGTGAGAACGTTCTGTATAAATATTTTAAAAAAATAACACCATCATGAACTTACTGTCTTACATAATTGCGTTCTCACCCAGCGGCGCCTGGTTGTTCTTAAGCTGTTTCAGACCAGACCTAATTATAAGCAGAAAATCAAGCAACGATTAAGTGATCATACTATAAACAAGTTCCTAATACAATATAAAATAGTTTGTTTCTTTACGCTACGGATCTCTAAGACTGAGATAAAGAAGAATATTTTATAAAGACGAGTTATCTCCGCGAGCAAGGTTGTGAATAACGTAATCAACTTATTGATAAGTACCTTTAAAGCTTCAAATAATCAAGCGTTGTGGTTATTGTATTAGAGTGTATAGTTATATACATAAATATGTATGTAACCACTCGACTACTATTTTAAAAAAGCAAGTCTAGCATAGCTACACCATGGTAAGTCACTGGACAAAAAAGTCTCAAAGTGCAAGCGCATTGGACGGACGTACGCCTTAGTTTTGGACTTAATTCGTCGAAATATATTGTGTAATGATCTCTTACTACATTATATATATTATCCTTAAGGTTGCCTTTAAAAAACAGTTAGGTACTCAACTGACTAACTGTACATGGATACTCAAGAGCTGAGAGTTTGGCAGTTTTTCCTACAAAAATGTATTTTGAACAAAGATAGGTAAGATGTCTTTTAACTATCTGTGATCTTTTAAAGGAAAAAGAAAAGACAAAAATGAACGTGTTAACATAAAACCAAACAATATTAATACTAAATTGAGACTAACAATAACTCAGAATACATATATTAAAATGCAAAAAAAACACCAATACTAAACCCTGATACTCCGCGACTTACAAATCATAAACATATAGGTACACATCTTCGATTACTCACATAATAAACGAAAACTGAATTGTCACTATCCCGGTTTCTTGACCTGTACCCTTTATCATGACACGTCCATAACAAACAATTTATCATTTCACTTTATCATTCATTGGTGCTACTTTCAAGCTTTTTCTGATACACTCATTCCTTATCTTGTCCATTCTAGTAACACCATTCATCTAATAAATAAACTAGGTCACATATTAATATTTTAATAATAATTATCACATCAAAGTTTTAAGTAGCACAAATCCTCTTCATTATTATATAGATTGCCCAAAAAATGACTAACGTTGATCCTTTTCCAATAATAGTTAAGCTGGGCGTTAAAATAAAAAATACCTATTTTCACATAACCGTTATTTGGCTGCACCATTAACGGTTCATATCTGGCAAACAGTTTTATTTCGGCGGCATTCGACCGCTCCCGTAAAGGCCTTAACAGCTATATCGAAATCCAGATTTGAATGTATACCTGCCTTTAATGGCACGTTTGTGTATAGGATAGGAGACGAGAGATTAGCGGATAAAATTTGAGTAGCCTAGACACCCTGTGTAAGATTTTGCACAAGATAAGTTAAGTTATTGTTTAAAGAACTTTATTCTCATACGAAATAAATTTCACTAACAATGAAATTTACAAACTTAGCACAATCTATTGGTCCTTGGCGCTTGTTGCGATGCGCTGCGACTTAAGTTTGTTCTTGAATGCATCTATACTTTTACTTGTTTTTATTTAACTTAGTAGCTTATTGAACAGCTCTGCTCATTCGCTCAGTAATGTCTTCTTTCCGTAAGTTGTCCTTGATGCAGTCACTACAATTTTCTACATAGCTCGTTTTGTCCGTGTATCCAATTATCTAATACTCCCTGTTTGTAATTATTGGAAAGGCAGAATCACCTGTGAATGTCATTGCAGCTGAAATAAATACAAACAGTTTACTTGATAAAATTTTGTTAGCCATTTTACAATTTTACTCATTTTCTCAAATCCCATGTCACTGAGATAGTACTTCAATAGAATCAATAATTATAATAGATTTTCAGAATGTAGGTCAATGTTGTGATATTTATCAAGTTTGATATTTGTTTAGACTGCATTCTAGACCCGAACATTCCAACTTCAAAACGTTTGATCACTAAATGGATCGATTTGCTTGAACTCAATCACAAGATTATTTATTTATTAACATAAATTATTAGTTATTTTCATAGGAAACAATGCATTATGATATTTTGGCCATCTTTATGAAAATCATTCAATATAGATTTTTTAGGTCAGTATAGAATTGATCAAACCATGCAAAGGTAAAAAGACGCTTCAAAGAGGTTCCGTTTGAGTAAGGCTGCATTACTATATGACTATCATGCTATATATTTCCTGAACGCAATTTATTCGGAAAGAATACATAACATGCATATTGATCAGATCAGTTACTCAAGAAAAAATAACTTAACTGTTTATTTGTAATATAATGTTCTTAAATAGCTAAGATGATTTTGATGAACTTTTATAACGATAAATTTGGCCTTAGAGAAGGACAAAACTACTTATATGCGACACTGTTAAACTGACTAACAAATAATAAATGTAGACCGCATCATGATGATATTATATCAATCATAGTTTCGAAGAAAGAAATAAATCATTAGAATTAAAAATTCAACGAATGTAAAGTTACGAGTATTTTTTTAAATACTAGAAAGTAGTTTAATAGTAGTCTCATACTTAAGCAGACATAATATTTTGGCAGAGTAAGTGTTTATCTAATACCAACTAAAGTAAAAACATTTGAAATAATAATAATAATATGGGACAACATTCACACAAGGTCTTCAGGTCCCAAACTAGGCAGAGCATGTACTATGGTAACAGGATGACTGATATATATATATACTTAAATACATACTTATATATATACTTATATACATATACACACCCAGACACAGGTCAAACAGACATGCTCATACACACAAATGTTTGACCTGTCCGGGAATCGAACCCGGGACCAGCGGTTCAGAAGGCAGTGTGCTACCAACTGCGCCAACCGGCCAGTCTATATGCCAGTCTATTGTCTAAATGTTTTTACACCTTTCCTTAGATATTATTTTTGATAGTCCTGCATTAGAAACATTTAAAAGTTTTCAGCTAAAGAAGTAGATTGACCCGCTGAATCCTATAAATTGGATCCTAACAAAGGTCCAGTTAAAATGGGCTCTCGCACAGTTTTCAGCGAACATTTGAATGGAAACGACTTCATTCACGTAACTGCCGTGATTTTATCTTGGTATATTTCATGCACAGATTATAATGGCATTGATGGCGGTTGCACTTTTTCTGTCTTTATACAGCTTAACGAAACTCGGTAAATGGCCGAAAATGCACAAACTGCTCTTTGGAAGCCATTTACGAGGAAAGGCCCTTTGTTGGTTTTTTCATCATTGAATTCCTTTTGAGGAGTGGTTATTTGTTAAATGTTGTTGTTGAAGTGAGAATGCTTTTAAATACGTGATCCAATCCATGTACTCTAAATAAATTAACTTCGTGAGATAGAAGTAAGGACTGTGGGATTGTTGTGATGAGAATTGTCAGAGACGATAAAACCCGTGTTATTTTGGAAATTCACAATATTTAGTGAGATTCGTTTTAGATAAAGAAGTCCAACAATATTTTTGGACCAAAAATGTTGATTGTAAAGTTAGGCATGAGGCGATTTCTACAATAATATGTTACTCTTTTCATCGCAGCGGTTTGCATCGAAACAGTAAGAACATAGAAAGCATTTTTCTATAGAAGTTAACAGGTATCTAGCATAAAATATAAGCAAAACTATTATAGTCGAATCGGATTAAGACACAATATATTACACAATATTATTGTTAATGCATTTTGAAGTAGTTATCTGGGAAACCATTCTTGTTCAAAGTATAGATGTATAAAGTATCAAATAAATAAACAAATATAAAGATATATATATATATATATATATATATCAGTCATCAGGTTGTGAATAGTACAGGCTCTGCCTAGTTTGGGACCTGAAGACCTTGTGTGAATAAATAAAAAAAAGGTCAAATATATAGAGTAGTATATACATATATCGTCAGAACAAAATTACTAACTTGTAAGTTACATCTTATACCTCCACTTAAATGAAACTAAAAAAAACGCGTAAACCGTGTGTGTAAATAATAATACTTTTGTAGATTACTTTTGTAGATGGTACAAATTAAACTTGACATAAAACGGCCACTCGAATTCAAATACAGACATATTCGGAATGATTCCGGTAGGGATTTTGATTGGGGTTAAATTATGTTAAGAAGTAGTTAAGTCAACTTCTATAAGCTGTTTTGAAGCGATGATAGCTCTCCGGTGGGAGCGTCGTTGTCAAACTGATGGACACTAGGTCGATGCCTGCCAACCGCTTGAGCTTCTAGTGATGAATGCAATACTGACTTAGCGTTGCCATACGTCTTAGTGACCAACCATGGGATCAGCATATTTTAATTACGATACTGTCTTCACAGAAAGTTTGAAGTAGGTTTGATCCCAATAACGCCCGATGAGCGACTGCCATAGTGACCATCAATAAGCTAGCATTAATGAATGCTAGATTTCACCCAAATTCCCGCCATTTTCAAAGCGTCCCACACATTCCACCTCTAATTATATTTGCAGAAGATTTATACGAACCGGTCGTGTGTCAATGCTGGCTGGATTAATTGCGGATCGGTCGCTGGTTCGAGTCCTGGACGTGTTTCAAGGACGACCCCAGTCATTTACGTGAAATATTGAGCCGGAAAACGGTTTTCGGCGTAATGAGTACGGATTGAATGATTTTATTTTGAGATCATTAGGGCCTTTTGTGAATGACTGTGAATGTGTACTTATTGAGTGAAAGGTTGGGTTATTTTCTGACAATTAAGTTTTTTTTATGTCTCTGAAAACTGCTAATGATTAGGTATAAAAGTAAGATAATTTAATGTTAGGAAAATGTATAGAATTAGACGTAATTTTGATGACTCTTGAATCGGCGAACATTGTCATCTCTCGTTTCAACCGCGCTGAAGATACCTCGTACTGGTGGGAGTACATAGAGGTGAAATACTTGTTGAAGAGGTTCCGATTAAGTACTGCGTTGTGTTCGTACATCATACTTAATGGTACTTAGATGCTCGATGTGTTGATATAATAAAATCCGTAAATGCATTATATAATTCGGAACACAGTTTTATTTTAATTTCCTGCTACTTATCTCTGCTCCGTTTGTTTTTCTTACTTAATCGATCTCCCTTAGTGGTATGTTAGTGTATTTATTTATTTATTGTATTTTATGGTCAACCAACAGTTATAATATTTGTACATACAATGTTTACCTAACACTATAATACAATGGCTTAATGCATAACCAATTATAGGCTAACACCTCATGCATTGTAAAACACAATACTAGCTTAAAAATATGTAGTGAATATGTGTGTATTTATATTATAATACAAAATTGTAATATATAAGTAAAATAACCTGCATAAGATTAAATATAGCGTTTATTTATTCCTACTGCACCTACTGGTTACTTCTTACATGAGAAAAGTGAGGGTAAACTAAAATTTCAGTAAGTCTTACAGATGACGGCCAACAGAAGTAGCTGGCGAAATCATAACGCAGCCATATTTGCTACCGCAAATACGTCCTACTGATCACGACCTTCAACCATGAAGACACCGACCCCAGAGACTTCCCAAATGTAATGCACTTTATACGGGAAGATGGCGGTGAACATCGCTATGCAGTGGCTATTTAGAGCAACAGTTAAACCCTTTTCCGATTCAACAGCCCTGAATCATGGGCAAAGTCGTGTTAGCTCATCCTAGCCGGTGGCACTAAAGATAATGTGCATCCTTATCATTAAAATTATAAAACTCTGAGACGATTATTGTAATAAATGTTTTCCTTCCTAAACAACTCAATAAAAATACAAAACGAAAATATTGGAATTGAGTCTATCAACAGGAATTTAGTCTTAGCATAATATTATTCTAAGCCCATTTTTTATCTTTACTACCCATTTATATACTTCACAACACTATAATACACAGTTCAATCATGTTAATTCAATGACTGACGGACGCCGTGGCCCACTGGTCAGTGACATGACTTCTGGGTCTTCGCGGCTTTGGGTTTGAGTCCTGGCAGGGGCAAACTCGATTGTAGGTGTTAGTCCCGGATTTGGGTATTTGTGTGATGTAATTTGTGATGATATGATTTGTGTGTGTACATGACTCCCGCGACACAGGGAATTCTAGAGAGGGGGTTGGAATGTGTAAAAATTATTTAAATGGAATAAAAAATATTACTCGACATTAAAACTTACAACAGACTTGGTTTTTGTTAACTTAATCCCTCTTTGTTGTAAAGTCTGCTAGTTTTCACTCTCATACGCCACAACGTACCCCATTACGATAACATACTGTATAACACTAAGCCCCATAACTTACGCGATAATTCCATATAACGGGACATATCTGACCTAAATAATATCAAGTTATACTCGCCATTGATCTGCCTTATTTACAAGTTGGTCCTATCGTGGAATTGGGCCATAACAATCTATACTCAGTCAGGTATGTCTAACTGCGCTCTGCAGGCATGATGGACGACTTGCAGGGCTCGCAAACATGTGGGAAACATAAGTGATATTAACGGAACCCGACCTTTTTCAGTATAACGGGAATAGTTTTATATCCAACTTTTAAAAAACTAGTAAACATTCCAGGTCTATAGTGTGTAAGCATCTTCAACCTCATCGTCACTGACCATCCATAGGCATGTTGCTTAAATGCAAGATCTATACAGTATAAAAACAGGCATGAAATCACAGAAGTAAACAAATAGGAAAGACACATTATTTTATTTCTGAAATAACCTACAGTCAACTAATTCTAACTATTACTAATGCGAAAGCTTTCAAGTCTTGACTATTCATTAAATGTTTCAAGGACGTTGTCAAAGGTTACCGAATTATTTTATATAAATCAAAGACAAGTAGGTTTATCTCGACCAATATTTGCAAACACTACTAGGCTAAGAATTAAAATAAATTTGCAACTATGTAGCGTACCTTTAAAAAACTTATCAGGCCGTTTGATCGATGCGACGCGTGACCAAAATTCTGGCACATATTTGACTGAACGGGTCAGCATTGCAATTCAACGTGGCAATGCTGTTAGCATTGTGGGCACGCTGCCAGCCGCTAGCGGGTTGGAGCATTTGAGTTATCTATAGGCTACAAATAGCTAGTGGATTGCTCAAATGTTATTGTAGTAGCTGCAGTATTGTAATTAGTTATTATTATTTTATTTTAATACAGACCCGCCACCTTGCTTATTAGTAGATTGTAACACAAGGGAGCAAAATGATATGTTTATTTAGATTAAAGGAAAATGTTACAGAACCCTGTCCAAAGTATCTCGTAGTGAGGTAAGAGGACAATAACTCAAAGGGACGGGGCCCAGTTTCAGGAAAAACAAAGGTGGGTGATATATTTGTTACTTATTGGTAGTGAGAGTATGACTTTTGACATAAGAAGAATTAATAGGTAATAAGATTATTGAATAATTATTTTTTGATAAGCGATAGTTTATGTAGCCCTATTGGGGGAATCGATATTAGATTGTGAGACAAATACAATTTAGATTATTATTAAAGATTGGGATGTGATCAAACCCTTGTAAATTTTTTAAAGTCTGCCCTAGTAGGTGATCGCTCACTATAGAGCGGCTCGACGTCTGCTGAAAACCCTCAATGGGCAAGAAATATCGTTAATAGTATTTTAAACAAAAAATATTTCCCTTAACTCCGGTTTAGTTATTTTAATGTGTTATTAAACAAGAACGTAATCGGGGATTTACCTTACCGCCATTTTTACTCTAATCAGAAAGAAATGGGATATTGTTACTTCGAAAAAGGAAAAACTTATGTGTTTAATTTTAAAAGACAAAAAGTTCAAGAATTTCTCACATTAATCATGGCCACCCCATTTGACCAGTTTCTTAGATTTTCCTCTTAGGGGTGGCGAATGTAGGGCGTACTACGGCGCAGTAGCCATCGAAAACATCCTTTCAATTGTATTGGTTTGTTTTGTTACCTACTTTATTACCTCATTGTTTAATTTTATTGCATTACTATTAGTAGTATAAGGAAAAGATACTGTTTTATAAATGTGGTCGTAAATGCAATTTGTATTATTGTTGAGTTTGCACTAAAAAGCTTCATGAGATCGATTTACTTGTAGATATTTCTTTGGAAAATATAAAAAACATAATAGATTGAAGACAATTTATGGAAAGCTAAAATTTCCATTGCAAACGAATGACTCTTCTGCATAATCAACGAATGTGGAAATGTATAATTATTTAATAACCTACTTCAAAAATAGAGGAGTTTCTATGTTACATTGTTGTCTCTTTAATTCTCACCGATTCCTCCGTCAACTGTAAAGATATTTTCAAAATTATTTTTTTATTCTTAATAGTACTCCTGAGGTGGTCCATTGTCACCATGTTAGAATCTGATGATGGAATTCCAGGAAAGTTCTTTCCAGGAAGATCTTTTCTAAATCTATTCAAGTATATTTGAGTCTGGTAGTCATCATCGGTCATATCGGCCTATTCTTACCCATAATATATAAAAAGCTAGCTGCGCCCCACGGCTTCACCCGTGCAGTATACGGATTTCCAGCTACCATAATTATCCCATGAGATTTATACTTTTTTCCCGGATAAGAAGTAGCCTATGTGTTATTCCAGTGTAACTGCTGTCAGCTGGCTATTATCTCCCAATTTCATGCAAATATGTTCAGCTGTTTGAGCATAGAGGAGTAATAAACATACAAACGACAAACGATAAATAAACTTTTGCCTTTATAATATTAGTGTGATATCCTCCAAGTCCTAACCGTTAAGGAGTTGTACCTTCCAGTATCAGCTTATCAACTCATGTCCATCCTTTCATTAAAAAACTAGCAAGTTTAGATTAGAAAACTGCTCCCATAGAAATATCATAGAAATCCGTCAGATATTTCTTGTTGTTTTAAGATAAACATTAAAAATATTTCATGTTAGTCAGTTTAAATACTTTTTGAACTGCATAATTGATTTTAATTTATATATTGAAAAAACATAACAACTATTAAAATATATCAGAACCGATGATACATGTAGAATAAAACTGTGTTGCAGATTTTAACGCCCGCTTCGAAAGTTGCACAAAGAGTTTCTTAATACAATAATAATACAATTTACAGATTAAAAAAATATTTGTAATCGAAAAAGGGGTACCAGTTTTTAAAAATATTTATTTATATTTCTTATAGATCTACCGTTTGACCACTACCTAATTCTAAAGATGTTTAAATCATTGTCGGATCACTGAGGTACTATTACTACGTATTAATAGTAAGTACATCAGTGGGTCGGATAGATAATTTGAACTGATTAACATAAAAAAAAATACTTTTTATTCAGTGATGCTTTTTATTTATTATTATTACTTCAAAATTAAAACAAATGGATACAACTCTTATTTAAGGCTTTTTTAGCTTACGTTCGCCACTGTCTCACCTGATGTTAAGTGACGACGCGGTCTAAGGTGTAGCACGCAAACTTAGAAGGGACCTATTCACTCGCGACTAGAAAACTCCGTGTACCTATCGGGAAACACAGGCTCAGGCAGTGAGTTCCACTCCCTGGCGGTACGCAGGCACAACTGATCTATTCACAAAATATTTTTAATGAAAGATATAGACAACTAGATTTATTTAGGACAGTCTTTGATAGCTGTACTCCCAGCACAGCTACCAAAGATCATTCTAGGTAAATTTAGTTAAATTTAGAAAATATTTTGAATTTGTTTTCAATAAAGGTAAAAAAATCGTCCGAAAACAAAACTCGCCCTTAAGGTGTGTACTGTGTGTAAGGCCTCAATTGTGTCGATGGCACATATGAAAGCACACATTGTTTTTACGACCCACAACTAAACTTTGATAAGTACTAAAGATAATAGATACCAGTAATTACGATAAATACACCAATTAAAAGTTTTTTGAATGGTGATTACCGAACTTTCCTAAAGATGTTTACACGATGTAGGCACTAGTTTTATTTTGGTAGGTCATTAAACTATCCCTATAATCCTATCCTATTATTACTACCCCTGGGTCAGTTGCGGGTGATCTAATGGAAAATAGGATCACTCTAAGTCAAGAATGCTGTGATTCACTGGTAGTCTAAGAGAGTTTACTGAACTCACTGTTTGTTTGGTGTAAGATGTTAAAACTTGAGGGTGGTAGCTAACCAGACGGATTCGTAAAGCTGATGTGGATTCGTAGCAGCGTGCCCAGAATGCAGAATAAATTGCCACGTTCAATTGCAATGCTGATTCATTGAGCCAAATATGTGTCAGCATTTCGATCATGCATCGCATGGATCGGATTCGATTTGGATGATACCTATATATCCAGTGTATCTATGAAATGAACACCTTTAATATATAGGTAATTATATATTTTATATAGATTAAGAATACATGAGTAACTCTGGCACAAGCATAACCTCGCTCCATTTTTGGTAGAAATAAATATTGAAACTTCCAGAATATTCCTATCTCAGAAAAGGAGAACGTCATCGCTGTAGTTTTTAAGGATATTTTTAGATTTTTATGCAATGATGCTACTTCTATCTAAACGTAAAACATGGTGCTAACTTATTCTATGTATAACTATATACAATGGAATCCATTCTTGATAGCTTGACTTTGATATTTCTCAAATGTTTACACCAGCGTGCGATGCTGCCATTCTTATCAAGTTTATATAGGTACAATGTAGCCATTATAATATAACGAATACTGCCACAACGTATTGCTAACAATATTATTCTATTTTGATGATCTTCTATTGAGCTGATGAGGTAAACAAATAAGTTTGCCAACATGAAATGATCGACACGAAGGATAACGTAATAAAGATTCTCGATAAGAAAGTGATAAGGAGTTTCTGTACCAAGTAGCATGTCAGCGATATTTTTAAGATCTTTTTATGTTTGATGGGCTGATATAATTATTCAGGCTTCCGCGAAAATGTTTTCATGAAAGTGTGTTCACTGCTACACTAAGCAGTGGTTTGTTGAATTGATTAATTGAGCATGACTTTGGTTTTAATAGTTTTCAATTGGCAAAAGTGGACACTTTCTACCGGTGTCGGGGAAATCAATATAAGGTAATTCATTATTTTTTGTTATTAAAACTGACGTAGTTTTGACATATTATGAATAAAAAAATACGGGAATTACTCACGTAATAAGTCAATGGGTTCCGAATATAGTTTCAACCACATTTGGTGGTCTTTTTCAAGGAGAATACTGGGCGCTCGCGAACGCGGTCGTGGTTCGCCTAGTACTGGGTGCAGTATTCAGTATTCATTTGTAATTTGCATACCCAATAAGGGTTATTTATGGCAAATAATATTGTACATTGTATCATACCATGTATTGAACTCCTGTGCTTATCAAATAAAGTAAATCTATAAAAAAATAATTATCTTAAAAGTGGAACCGACTTCGATACTCAAAAGTGTAAATAACTTGTCGAAGTTAGTACCATGACCACCATATTTTCACAATAGTTACATCTGAACTATCATCTTTATCAAACAAAAAAGAATCATCAAAATCGGTTCATAAACGACAAAATTATTCGCGAACACACATAAAAGAAATATACAGTTGAATTGAAAAACATCCTTATAAGTACAACTTAAAAAATGATTTAAGTAAAGTTTGAAATAGTAACAGCAGAGATCGTTACTTATACAGAAGCCATAATTTAAAAAGAAGAAGAAGATTGTTGCTTAGACGAGGACGCCAAAAACCTGCTAAACATGCTTAGCCTCTTAATATACAGACCAATAAAAAAATCGTAACGTATTACCAGAAAATAGGGTAACGATCCCACGTGGTACCATACTCACGTGGACTAGTTAACCGTCACAAAGGGATCCTTTGATTTTGGAAACTATTATATTGCTACGTTACCTTACAATAATAAAGCCGTAAGAAATATATTCGGCTTCAGACAATATCCAACTATAAAATGATTCATGTAAAGAACAGTTTTGGTTGGTAAGTATACTTTTTGCGTTACAGTTTTGTATGATGTTATTAGTTGTTAAGTAATTCGGTAGTTAATCAGTTTAAGTGTTATTTTTATTGCAGACGCGTGTGTGTGTTATGATTATGATTTTAATTACTTGAAGCATAGTTTATTGAACTAGTTTTTGAATGTTTTATTACGCAGTTTCAGAGTATGAACTATTTGCCAGATAAAAAAAGTCGGTGCCAACAAATTTTCAGAAAAGGAGGTTTTCTTTGTGGTGGCTTTTATTTATTTATTGTATGTAAGTTTGTACATAGTTTCGTCAATGTTGTAAGCTGGTTAGAAAAAGGTTTTCATTTGACGAGTATAATTTCACATTGGTCGTTGAAATTCAAGAATATTCGTTAAATAATTTATTTAATTTTAAGAAAATGTTTCACAGGTAAGTCTATTTTTTTTTATTGAAAAGTTTGACACATTATTAAATAGATGTATTATCCGGCTTTACTCACGTTTATGGTCAAAGTTTCTATCCAGGTTTCGGGCATGTCCGATACCTAAAACCTAGGTTTATAACTCTAGTCATTAGTAAACTGCGGCCTTTCAAGGAAATTTCCCATTATAATAAACCAAATTTATAATCACGCTCCGCACTAGGATACCCTGGGTTGCGGGAGGTATGGATTCAATCACATTACACAAACATCCAAGACCCAAAACAAACATGTATCCTCATCACAGAAATATTTCCCCCTGCCGGTATTTGATCCTGGGGTAGCACCGACGTCACTTCGTCTCCATCCATTATCATTGGTGCTTTTATCCAACATCTCATTATTGAATGAAGTCCATTTCTATTCTCAATGCTGGTCCGTGTTTGAGAACGAATTAACCAATCGCATTCATCTTTTTACCGGTACCGGGAAAACTGTAGTTCATGCGGGTGTAACTATTAATATTGAATGTTCTTTACAATATATTTATAAAACTATAGTGAAACTTAAAACTTGGATCTGTTTGTTCTATTTTTTAGTTTTATTGTAGTACCATTAAGATTGTAGTGATATATATTTTTTATATAAACCAAAATCTAAGCTAATGTTGAATATAGAAAGCTTAAGAGTTTGTTTGTTTGGTTGAACCTGCTAATCTCAGGAACTACTACATGAAAACAAAAAAATATTTTGCATGTTTAGTGTTAGTTAGTCCTTTTATCGAGGAAGGTTCATATCGTTTAATATCATGCTATAACCAATAAGAGTGAAGCATAAATGAAAAATGTTTCATAAGCAGGAAAAAATTACTCGACGAAGTAATTATTCCACGTGGCTGAAGTCGCAGGAAAAAGCTAGTACATAATATGTATATAAATACAACTTCACGCGGTATGTGTTCTGTTACATCTTTCTTTATTTTTAAAAGATACACAGAAACCAAATACAACCCATGACTGAAATATTATCAATCATTATACGTACGAGTATCATTATACAACAACTATTACTCATTTCACCTAGTACCTAATATTTAAAACCTCATTATCTTGTCACAATGACTTAAGAGAACAGAAATGACTTAATAGAATCACTACTCACAACAAAACCGTATTATATAAACACGTACAAAGCACAGTAAGGCCATATCTCGTAAGTGATGGTCTAATTACCGCCAGATGTGAATCGACTGTCGATATGCTACTGATACTCTTGCGCAACTTTACATTAACACTACCAATACATCTCTGTATAGAGCTGTTGAAACAGTTTGAACCAATTTACAAAATAAAAAGAGTTTAAAAATCTAATCGTGAGGACCTTTAAACAGCTTCGTATAGTTTTGTATTTATTGTTTGTAACGTTCCTCGTTTCATTTATGCTGGCTTTTCCAAAATGTATAAATATAAAATTTAAAAAAAGAAGATCTTTTGTTATCATCAGATGACAAAATAGTGAATCCAGATCCAGTTCCATTCAGTTGAACTGGACTTGATCTCAGTCATTTGTAGAACAATTTAATTGCTTAAGTGGAAACCTATTTTCACTGCTATTATATGCTGCTTAATTAGTGAGTGTATTATCGCGTTAAAATTACCTATAATTGTTTTTCAATGCTTACTACTACTACACAACATTTTTTAGTTTTTTCTCAAAGTAACTGTTGAGAAAATTTGAGGAGATGGTAATTGCAAAAGTGCTAACTAATGAGCAAAATTTTAAAAAAATTTCTATGGCACATTTTGGCAAAATTTAATAAATAGATTCTCGAGATCAAACACCACTTCATTGTAAAATAATGATAAAACGGAACATTTACCGTCTCATTCATTGAAAAAAATTGATTGGTCGTAACAAAAAAAAACACACTGTTTTTATTCTATTTCCAACCCCTAATGTTAGTGACTGTACATTTTGAAAGCATGTAGCATACCGTTTTGCTGCCCTTTTATGTTTTTATACCCATTTTTTACATTATTTAACCATTAATTCATATTGTTGTAAAGCTTTTAAAAAAGGTCTTCTTTATGTCATTAATTATATATTTTTTTGCACGACGTTGGAAGGCTGTTTAATTTTATCTAATAAACAAAACAATGAGGTAGTGTAAGCCTTCAATCGGTAAAATAATGTATGTGTAATGTTGTTGTTTTATCATCTCTTGACAATCCCAACTCAAAGCAGAACCGCGACATTTAGCCATAAATGCTCCAACTAAAATTTTAATAGGCTAAGGCGGTTCCACACTAGCACCTAGGCAACATCAATCATGTTAACTAATGTGAACCGGGCCTTAGTTCAGACAAAGGTTACCACATCGCGGATCATTTATTACGATGGTTAATGGTGTAAGGATTCCAGGAGATTAGGTAAAAATAGAGATGAGATGTTTGTTTACGGAGGTATTGGCTTTTAAATAGTTCTTTACGAGCCATATTTCTAAAATGATTTATCCATCGATGTTGCCACTAATGAATACTAGAACTATAATGTATATCATATAGCATATAGCAGAAGTCTCGCATCTTTCATGGTTGGGAGTTTTCCACAAAAGGTGTTCGATCAGTAAGAGATTCACATAAGATCAACATCAACGAATATAACAGTGGTCAAACGCTAGATCTATACAGCATAAAAAAACAGCAGATTAACGATTGCAATCATGGCGGAGGCTGGACATAACATTGAAGTATTGCTGACGGGATGGTATACTACGGTTTTCTCGCTGCTCCGGTTATAACACGTTAACCGTAAAATTTTATAAAAAGTGTTATGATAGACCATAATTTCTCGCGTCAAATTTTATCATCATTAAAGCGACGATAGCTCAGCGGGGGGAGCGTTGGCTGTCAAACTGACAGACTCTGGTTCGATTCCCAACAACAGCTTGAGCTTCCGGTGGAGGTAGCACCGTTATCAATTTCCCAGCAAGGTGGTAGGGCACTCGAGTACCCGACTAGCTAGTAGTGTGTCCAGGCAGCAGTTCTTGAGAACCAGTAACTATTCTATGTTTAGGGTGATACAATCTTCGATCACATCATCTTTGACAATCAAGTGAGAAAGGGATTAAACGCTAGATCTATACACTATAAAATAAATCGACTAATTGTTTAACTTGATCCCACAAAATACTAGTTCGGTTCAATGCACCACCTATACAATCTGTTCTACTGTGTAACCCCATCATAGCAAATCATAAAACCATCACTAACGAATGTTGATAGCTACAACTTCAAATGCACTAAGCCGTGGCGTTATTACTGACATGAGTCACCCACATTTGTACTATGTTTGGAGCCACTCGAGTTGTAACCCAATTCTTGGTGACTCATAGATAATATAGTTCATATTGTCCTCATTTATATTAAATAAAGCCTAATGTACATTGTGATGTCCGAGATTGAAAATAAGCGATTTCAAATGGATTTGATCCGTCGCAGTGCCGTCTTCTACAAAATATTGGTGTTTAGAATAGTAAGCAGAAACACCAAAATCCAGGTCTACAAAACATCATATGACCGATGTTAATGTACGTAAATCTGGACACTGACCCTTAAGAAGGGGGACCTTATCAAGCGGAAGAGCTATAATTAAAAAAAACACTAAACTTTTGTATACCAAGTGTGTAACACTCAGGTGAGTAAGGCCCATTCCAATCCAATTAATTGCACTATTTATATGGATTTTGAGTTTGAAATATTCAATGACTGGGGCGCATCCATAAATTACGTGAGGTAATTTTGACGATCTTTTGATCATCTTTCTCGCCTTCGTAAGATGCTGTGAGATTTTACTGGACTCCCTCCCTTCGCCCCTTATCTCTCCGCTCCTCAAATCAATGTAAATGTGTAATCATGTTGGATTTATTTAAAAAGTAATATGTTTGTATGTTTTTTCTTTACAATAATTAGGACTTGACCCCCCCCCCCCCCCCCCCCCCCACACACCCTTAAAACCTCAAGTAATCAATGGATGCCTCCTTTCTTATGAATAATATAAAAAGAGCTGCATAAGCCCAGCTCGAGGAATTGATTTAGGACCATGTGATTGACGGCTGAGAATCACTATGCAAGTAATCGACATCTTTGGAAAAATGAATGTCAGCACAGCCGCTTCAAAGCTAATAAAATGACTGACACATTGAAAACCAATGAATAAAAACAAAAATCTATTATTTAAATGTGTCGATGAACACGTGTAGAATTGCAAAATCCATTCGCAAAATAATGTTAAATTTTTCAGTCACCATGTCAATCAATATCAATCAATATCAGTCAATATCAATTAAAGGTAACTGAAAATTATATTACTAATTACCAATTTCTCTTTACCATTTACCATGTCTGTGTACACTAAGGATTAAAAATGTAGCAATACATTTTAGAACTGCCTCACTCTAAGAAATTACACTTTGCTTTCTACGTCAGTATAATAAACGATGAAGTTTCTGAAAGCGACATAGTATTTCAATATAAGGCCAGAAACATCATTGCAATATTTAGTACTGTGTCATAATAAACACAATCTCAAGTTTCGTATCCTTACATTCGGAAACGTTTTAATTTTAAAGCGATCGGGTGCTAGTCGTAGTTTATGGTAAATGTTAAAATCAACTCTCACACGATTATATTAAAGTTGAGTTTTGACTTGTCATTTGATGGAAAGGATTTAAGAAATTTCTTTAATCACCTAATAAATTCACGGTTCCAGTGAGTAGTGATAATTAAAAGTGGTATCTTTCAGGTTAAATTATTGATACAACAACAAAGAAATCGATATATTATGTTTTATATGTAACTATTACGTTTGTTCCAAGAAATGCTAAAATTAAAGTTTATTTTGAATTTCAGTTTAAAAGATTGTAGACGAGATTTTTGACGACGGCTACGTGTCATAGACTTTCTCGAACCAATTGAGATCTATTAATATATTAAAATTATCTATGTATAAATTAATGAGAGAACTATCATTATCACCATCATGACACATAACTATTATAAACACTGTGATAATACCGATGATAATCATCAACACAAATCACTGAGAAAAATATAATATACTAGCTGCGCCCCACGGCTTTACTCGCGTTGTGTTGATTGATGATGATGATGAAAATAAGTCTATGTGTTTATCCAGGGTACACGCTAACTCCATGCTAAATTTCATCGGAATCGGTTTAGCCGTTTGAGCGTGAAGAAATAACAAACATGCACACAAACTTTCGCATTTATAATATTAGTAGGATAGGATATAGTAGGATTTTATATAGACATATGTTCATTAATTAGTAATGTTAAACGATACTTTAAAAACTTACTGTGTTTAACAGACAGGTTAAAAGTAATTTCAACTTTGTTCGGAACGCAGTAAAAGTAACAATCGTATGGCAGATATAGGAAACATTACTTTAAACTTCGAGCAATGTGTGTTGCCAGTGGTAGCATAATATTCAACTGAAACATATAGGCTATATAGGCGGGCTCAAGGTCGCACAGCAAGCTATGAAAAGAGCCCGATCATAGCTCTTTTCATAGCTTTCTGGGCAACATTGATTTGTGTTTCTCTACACGACACGATTATAGATGAGGAGACCCGTAAAATAATGAAAGTCTCCATCATAGCCCAGCAAATTAGCCAGTTTAAATGGCAGTGAGCGGGGCATATCATCAGACCATGGATCAGCAAGCAAGCATAGCATATGATGTCATAATGAAAAAGTGCACAAGATCGCAGGAAGAGACTCAATGCGGGCCGCTGCCAACCGGACTTTGTAGAAATCATTGGGGGAGGCAAATATCTATGTCCTAGTGGTGATGATGGTGAACTGCTTACTATCAGGCGGTCGTTTTGATTGTTTACCGCTCATCATATAACGAAGAAGTTGTAGTCTTCTCTAAATATTGAATTGCTATAGTATAACCAAGAAATTTATTTAGGTACTAAAAGATAAGATAATACAAGGATGTGGTTAGCAGCGATTTAGACTTTCTACCCACTGTTCTGAGAAACAGGCGTGACTTTATTTACGATACAACCCTAATATTAATAAAGGAACTACAAATAGTAGTTATGACGCGTGACAAATTCAATATTTCCATCGCATCGTCGCTCACGGACCGAGCTGTCGTCCAATTAAAATAAAACCGAAACACACCTCATTATGTCATTCTCCACCATTAATTTATGAGCTTTACCACCACACTTTATACTTGTCTGAAATTTTTAAACCATACTCTTTTGTCAAGATTTTAACCGCAATAAATTCAAACAGAAACGAAACAATTTTGAACTATATTTTAAAACAGTTAAGGAATTTCAGTATGAATAGTTGAGGTTGTAAGTCGGTCACCAAATGTTTGACTTCAAATAGGAATTAGTAACGCGCAGTATTCTAACATATTGTCTAGCGTCACGGACGTTTACTACTGACAATTGAGTCATTTCTAATTTACACTTCATAATCATAGTAATAAAGTTAAAATTACGTTGAACCGATTTGACTGAGAGCAACTCAATGTTTGAACGTAAATAGATAAAATTTCGTCTTCGTCATTTAGAAAGAATGGAGACGAAATAAAGATGTGACTATATTAGTCTATGCTGTAATCAATTTTCTTTTAAAACGATTGGTATTTTTAGGTTAGAATTGGATTAAGAACACTGGAAAAAACTATCTTACTCAATGAGCAAAGAAAGTTTTTATTACAGTATAATAGCAATTAGATAATTTTACTAAATCACGGACCGGATACAGTTGTTTAAAATATGTACACATGTAATTTTATTTAGTTTAAATGAAAAAAAAATCCTGCCAATCTAAATCTTACGTGACGAATAATGGCAATGTAGTTGACAATCTAACTAGACTTATAATTACCCTTATTAAAATAAAACACTAATAACTAATTAGAATACTGCAGCTACTACAATAACAATTAAGCAATCCACTAGCTATTGGCAGCCTATAGATAACTCAAACGTTCTAACCCGCTACCGGCTGGCAGCGTGCCTAGAATGCTAGCAGCATTGCCACGTTGATTGCAATGCTGATTCGTTGAGCCAAATATGTGCCAGCATTTTGGTCACGCATTGCATCGATCAAACGCTCTGATAAATTTTGGAAAATCCGATGAGCTCCCGGTCCCCTCGGGCCCAATGTGTCGACCTCAAACGGTTCAAATATGTAACCACTACCTAGGTTAATATAATACTTTATATTATAATACTATATACTTTCCAACTGCTGAGACACAGGCCTTCAGAGAAGAGCGTTGGCCTTAATACATCACTCTTGCCCAGTGTGGGTTGGGGGATAGACTAATAGCTATCCCAATGTTAGATAAACAATCCTTATCAAGCTAAGCTGTTTGTGTGTGCGAGTAGCAGAAAAAAAGTATAACTTAAATTCAAAGAATCCAAAATGTAAGAATGTGCAGCGTCTGTAGCATCCCCCCGGTAAACATACAAAAATACATACGCTATAATTAACACACATGTACGTAGTGCGTACATGCACGCGTCTGACTGTGTCTTGTTACGTCTATTTCTGAAGGAACTGTAGACTAATAACGGACAGCACCACGAGAAGGTACCCGTCACACTTACCATCCAGGTATCATCGCAACCGGCGCTACCCGCAAGACCGCAACGTCCTTACCCATCACAACATAAATAAGAAAGGCCTGAGCTTATTCACAAGCAAGCAGCGCGAACGCTACAACCTAGGCATGGCAACTATTAAATAGGTGAACCCAGACCCACCCAAGCGGTCAACCATCTGAGGTATGGGCGTGGAGTACGTTGTGTAACGCAGTTGATCGATCACATGATTAAATTCATGAACTTGCGCTTCTGAAATTTATTCAATTCAGGTATCGCTCTTTTTAACCGACTTCAAAAAAGGAGGTGGTTCTCAATTCGCCCGTATGTTTTTTTAATGTTTGTTAAGAACTTTCGACTGGGTGAACCGATTTTGATGATTCTCTTCTTTTTTTTATTTGAAAGCTAGTGCTTCCCATTTAAATTACATCAAAATCGGTCAAGATGTTTTTGAGGTACTCTACAATAACTGAAAAAAACGTCTACTTGGACGACGAATTTAGGGTGAAGAAATCGGTGAACATACAATTGACCGTCAGTAGCAAAGGTCACTGAACATTGTGAAAAAAAACTTTTACTAAAAACTAGAACTGACTTTAACAATGCAAAGTGTGTATAACGTGTTCAAGTTGGTACCATGTACAAAATACTTTGTTAATAGTTACTTTTGAACTATCATAGCCATAGTAGGCATAGCATATTGCACCTAAGCGTAAATTGGCAGCCAACCGAAACGCAGATAAGTCTAAAATATTACCTGTACTAAAAGAAGGAATCGTCTGTAACCAAAGACCAGATTTCCACATAGAATCAGCAATAATACATGCACGATCTGCGATGTTAGGACATGTATTTAAAAGAATATTTCGTAATAAGTTTAAATAAAATAACAAACAATAATTATTACAAGTTTAAAGTTTAAATTTTGACACAAAGGCCTTATGTCGACCTCCACAAGTGAAACTATTGTTCTTTTTGTGGCGATATTTCAGACAATTTCTATTTTTTCTATTTTTCAGCTTTTATTGTATGTTTTGAAATTTGATTGTGTGTAAATGTAAATACTGGAAATTCAAAATGCCACACCATAGACACTTTTTAAGGCTCACTCCAAGACTATCCCATTTCTTAAGAGCCATTATAAGATCCCGAATTGACGATAATGGAATTACCTTATAGGATCCTCTTTCAAGTAGATCAAATTGCAAGCACAAAAAAATTTTCATGAACGCAATATATAAATTTTATTATGTTTAAAAGTCTGTTAAATAAATAGACCAATCAAAGAAACCAACACTCCCGAATTCAAAGATTTATTAAACGTCAAAAACAAAGGCATATTTGTATGAAGAGGACCCCTAAGGCTCGGTAACCTGTCAACACTTGAAGAGAATGCCGGAACCAAATTGCCCACTCAAGTCAAAACGTTTGACACTGGCTCAAATGAAAATTTCGAGATCTTTGACACCTAATGAAGACTCGGACAAAACCGTTTTATTTGCGATGACAATTTAGGAGGATATACTACTTTCGTATTTATACACAATGCTGTTGCTGGCTGCATACGAGTAGGCTCCTTAAATGGAGCATTTGTCCCGAAAATTGAATTACCGACTCTTAAAACCAAATATATTTTTGATCACACTAAGCAACTAGGATCACTGATAAGTTTACAAAAATCCAATAAGCTAAGGCACAAAGCTAAATTTAAAATGTTTGTTTGCAATTATAATTTAAATATTGAATAAAATAATATTTGACTGTCTCCAACTTGTAATTTGTTAGACTTGGAACATGCAAATAATCATGCTTTACATTCTGCATAATCAAGTAACTGTAAAATAGGTACAGTAAGAATAACGAGCAAACGTTTAAAAGGGTGAATGTTCTTTTAAATGGCTATCCCTTACAACTGTGATAATTTCCAAAATAATCAACTGTCAAAACCAATAACCTCAAAGGAGTGAACTTCATTATGCAGAATGAATCTCGGAAATGCTTTTGAAATAATTTTCTTGGGCTGACAGGCCACAGAATACATAATAGTAACAGATTTTATAAGAGCGCAGTGTACGAAAATATGTCACCAAACTCCAATTTCACTTGAATAGGTATTGTTACGTACTTTATATAAATCCAGGTTATTGTCCTACTTTAAAAAAAAAAACTTAGTATATAGAAACGTATAACCCTACTACAAGTTAAATATACTATACCGTAAATAGTCATAGTCCTAGTCCAGCCATAAGTTCTGTTACAAATGAAAATGCATTTTTTTTATGAAGTTATGTAATATTATTAAAACTTATATGTACATCATATTAGTCTCACCAAAAAATTAAAAAATATTCTACTTGTAATGGCTACCTTAGGCTTTTATACAGGCCTTTAATCTGTCTGGCCACTTATCTATGGATTTACGCACCGTTTCCAGTCCAGAGCACACACACTTACTCCACTTGCACTCCAGAGATTTTTAATAGACCTCTAAAACTGGCCATAATTTGTAATCTAAAGGATTGAGGTCAGGGCTAGATGAGGGTCAGTCTTCAGCTCTTATAAAATCCGGAACGTTGGTTTCAAGCCAGGCTTGGGTAGTTCGTGCCTTTTCCAGGCACGATATCTCTAAGAAACGATGGCCGCTGGGGTCGAAAGGTTCTCGAGTGGAGACCATGAATAGGCAAGTGCAGCATTGGACATCCACCACAAGGTGGACAGACAACATTACCAAGATCGCAGAAAGGGACTGGATGCGTGCCGCTTCCAACCGGTCCTTGTGGCGATCTATTATATATTTATATTCTTGACGATCAGAAGTGTATTCAATTTTGAAACAGAAAATACAAAGCGAACTATGAACATTTTTCATTGAAATTAAATAACAAAACGCGATATCACCAAACACGACAACAATTCACGTAGACTCCTAAGCCACGTCTGATGTCTCCGAGTACCCAGGTAGAAGTGTCCAGCAGTGGACTAAATAAGGCACGTCCGCTCAGTACGATGTCCCGTAGTAGAATGACTCGTCCAAGCCAGACGCGCCGGTGACTTAACGTCGGTCGCCCCTTCCACTTGCTATGTCATTGCGTCGACGTCCGATGCCGGCGAGCGCCCGAGTAAAAGTGTGCGCGCTTCGGTTCTGTCTGGCTTATATAGCCAGTCTGCCGCTCGCCCCACTACTACCACTAGAGGCATGTAAGACGGCCTCTCCTGACACCCTGACGTCCCCGTCAGGTTCTTCAGACTTTTTTCGTTAACACAATACACCACAACACATGTTTTTCTGAGAATCGTTCCGTCTGACACAAACTTGGCTTACTGACATCCTTATCCATACGCTGGCCCAGCAAATCACTATAGGCATGTAGCCAATAATGCAGATGTTCATGTGGTGCGGCTCACAACTCGCGAAGAAGGTTGAACGAAGCACCCGCCAAAGTCCATTCATCGCAGTAGCAGCAGCAGCAGCAGCTGCCAGAGCTCGTGTGCTACGAGACCCCGCCTTCAGCAAACAAGCAAAGAGAAAACACCCAGCGCACATTCGCCGCGCCAAAACAGCATGTGTAGTTTTCTATTCTTTCATTCATCACACAATCACGGCCCTCTATCACCGATACACTCCAAGCTATATCTATGTCAACTAAATCTCTTCAATACATTCATCACACACAGCGTACTGCATCAGACACTTTTCAGACCGATTCTAATATGCATTACGAAATGCCGTCAAACCCTACATAGCCACAATGTCGGGGCTGCGAGTACCACAATGTCGGGGCACGATATAGCCACAATGTCGGGGCTGCGAGTACCACAATGTCAGGGCACGAAATAGCCACAATGCCGGGGCTGCGAGTACCATAATGTCGAGGTACGAAAGAATCACAATGTCGAGGTACGAAAGAGTCACAAAGTGAGTGCTGCGGGTACCACAATGTCGAGGTACGAAATAGTCACAAAGTCAGTGCTGTGGGTACCACAATGTCGAGGTACGAAATAGTCACAAAGTCGGTGCTGCGGGTACCACAATGTCGAGGTACGAAATAGTCACAGTCGGTGCTGCGGGTACCACAATGTCGAGGTACGAAATAGTCACTAAGTCGGTGCTGCGGGTACCACAATGTCGAGGTACGAAATAGTCACAAAGTCGGTGCTGCGGGTACCACAATGTCGAGGTACAAAATAGTGACAATGTCGGTGCCTACACCCAATAGGAATGCATCTTCCAGGCCGGAGCGCGCACAACAGGCATTCGTCTGCCAGGCCAGAACCCACACGTATCGAGGATGCGCCAGCCAAGCCAGAGCCCACACGTATCGGGAATTCGTCTGCCAGGCCGAAATTCTGCGAATTATTTCAAACAAATAAACACAAATTGGTCTTTACATCAGTATTGGTAAAACGTCCGCCTTCCTAGGACTCGGCCTACCTGACCTTTACTTATAAGCCTTCCGAATTAGCAACTTTGATCGCTTGGAATGAAATTTAGATTTGTGAGTAAACACAAAAAAAACGTTAAAAAATGACTGAGTAAATAATAGTACTCGCTCAATAGAATGTCGTACAATTGTCTGCTCTAATGCCGCATCGGCAGATCTATGCTTTCCAGCTTCAAATGTCAGTAGCCAACAGGACAAACGCACTTATTAAAAATGGCACAAACATATACACCTACTAAACATTTTGAAAAACAATCACAGTTGTAACACTACAAGAGCTTTCTACTTCCTTGGTATCAATCTCACATACTAGGCGCTATGTGTAATTTTCACGGGAGCTTAAACCAACTTCATTCAACGGCGGTATAAAACTGTGGGTACTTTGAAAATTTATAAACGATCAGAAATTGCCCAAATTAATTACGCTGTTATTTCACATAACAATCGAATTTAGACAGACTACGCACTGGCTTCACCTGTAATCACAGGAAGCAATGGAGTGCGACAATAGCGTACTCGACGTGATAGTTCGGCATGCAAAATAATTTAGCAAACAAAAATGAATAATCGACTCGTAGTAATTTTCAAAATTTAAATTCACACAAACCGTGATATTTCCACTGTAAAACACACAAACCGTCATATTTCCACTGTAAAACACACAAACAACAGAACAAAGAAAGTAATTAACACGTTGTGGTTTGTAATGCGAACAAAAGTTATTCGCAGCTAGAGAGATGGCGCACGATCAAGGTCGCGTGTTTTTAAGCGAATCCCACTTCTGATCTTGACGATCAGAAGTGTATTCAATTTTGAAACAGAAAATACAAAGCGAACTATGAACATTTTTCATTGAAATTAAATAACAAAACGCGATATCACCAAACACGACAACAATTCACGTAGACTCCTAAGCCACGTCTGATGTCTCCGAGTACCCAGGTAGAAGTGTCCAGCAGTGGACTAAATAAGGCACGTCCGCTCAGTACGATGTCCCGTAGTAGAATGACTCGTCCAAGCCAGACGCGCCGGTGACTTAACGTCGGTCGCCCCTTCCACTTGCTATGTCATTGCGTCGACGTCCGATGCCGGCGAGCGCCCGAGTAAAAGTGTGCGCGCTTCGGTTCTGTCTGGCTTATATAGCCAGTCTGCCGCTCGCCCCACTACTACCACTAGAGGCATGTAAGAATATATATTATCTATTGTGGATGATTGACGGTTGCCGTGGCTCAGTGGTCAGTGATATGACTTCTGTGTTTTCGGGAACGTGTGACTAGGTGCAGAGTCCTGCTGGAAAGTCCACGGTACATTTTCAAAAAGTATTTTGCTGAGAGGTTTCACAACATGATCCAAGGCTGTCTCTTGATACACTTTGCCTGAAGTTTTCACTTCTTTTTCACAAAAATGTATCTTTGTGACTTCTTGATGACGCCCCACCAAACTATCACTGACGCAGGAAGATGACCACGTTGTACCTTTCCGACCACTTGAGCAGCTTCTTTAGAACTGTAAGCGTCCATTGGTAAAGAGGGTGTATCTGTGCCTTTCACCTGCGTATCGCGACAGAAGGCGTTTTGATCGATCCAATCTCTTTACTTATAAAGATTGATTTAGGGCATGTCCTGTATATCGACGATAAGAACCAAGCTTTAGATGTTGTTTTCTAATATGCGAGAGACTCCTAGCGGCAATCTTCATATCTCGTGATAAGATTTTTTGCTTCCTAATGGGGGTTTCGACGAATAACAGCCTTTGTAGTTTTAACAGCGCGCGGCCGCCCTATGTTTTATGGTCTTCGACAGAGGAAGTGTTGTATCTGTTGATAGTACGATATACGAACATACGGCTGACACCAAGCTTTTGAAGTGTCTAGAATATGACTGACGGCTCCATACCCACTTTGTGCAAGGCAATCACTGCAACACTATTTTCTTTAACACCCCATTCCTTATTGTAATTTTTATAATGAACACGAAAAAATATAAGAAATGGCGCGAAATCGATAAAAGTTATATAAATAATAAACGCGTTTCAAATTCAAAATAGTTAAGTAGTTGAAAAAAAAGTTTTTATGTAATAATCTATTTATGGCCAAACCAGTAGTAGTATAGTAGTATACCTACGTTTCAGAAAAAAGAAAAGAGTTGAAAGGCATATAAAATTGACCGTTTTACTTTAGGGTTTGGTAAAGTAATTTTTACTCCACAATGGTCTTTTAGCAAACTTTCACGGGAGCAGCTAAAGCCCCGGGGGCGAACTTCTGATTCCACTGAATATTGAACAAAGTGAGAGCTATTTATGTAATGCAATTCCGTGGTTGGTAAAAAAATAGAGGTGCTTCAAAAACTGCGCATCAAAATCTAAATCTACAACCACATTCCACAACACCTTAAACGAATAGAAAAATCATAACTACATTCTTTACATACTAAAACTACTACCTTATAGAAATGTTACTACGTGACTACTACTACCGCAAGAGTGTTTAAAAAAAAAGATATCACTCGGTACCTAGCCAAGCAATTCTAATCTAACCATAAAATTTTATAACAAATATTCTGTAGCGCCCAACAGGGTGCACGTTATTAAGCAACAGTAATATTAAATTATTAAATGTATTAGAATAAATAAGTGAAATAATATGAAACTAGATATGCAGATGATGCATTTCTAGTTACAAAAGCGTATCTCACCACTGTATCATCACCATTATTATAAATCACCATTGAATTATGGTGAGGCCGCAAGATGTCACTTTGGTATATCCGCTGAAAGAATCCATTTGACGAATAATGTTAGTCGATTTACATGGAAATTGTGTCTTGTATACTTCACTTTATCTAAAGGTAACGAGAACACTAACACGGACTGCTAAACGCAATCTCTCGTTGGTCAGACTTAAGTGGCGAAAAACGTTTAAGAGCCTAGTATTGATTAGTTTCCCCAAAAACCAATACAACGATTAAAAATGTACAAAAATGAATACTTCCTCTATTTTTAACCAACGTTAAAAAAGGAGGTTACTCAATCCGACCGTATATATATATATATATATATATCTTATTAACAATGTTTTATTATCCGCATGATTGGCCAAGGCTTTAATGATAAGGAAATTTATTTATTTAATATGAAAGAACGTGTCTTTTAACAGGTAAATAATAATTTTGTTAGAAATATTTGTTGCTAGAAAACGTTTCAATTATATGTTTTATTAAATCACACTATTTTTTTTGTTTGTTACTCCTTCACGTTGAAACCGCTGAACAAATTTGCATGAAATTTGGAATGAAGAAATCTTATACACCGGAATAACACATAAGCTAATTTTACACCGAAAATATTTACAGTTCCCCTTGGATGACGGGAAGACACAAAAATCGTCAATACCATTTCACCGCAGGTAGCGGGGGGGTTATACAAAAAAGAATGTTAGAAAAAGACATTACAAGTTATTGCCATAAATATAGGCCATCCTAGGTACATATTAGCTATTGAATTATTTATCGTTTATCACAAATGTTTTGTTAGTTTATTACTTAAGATTTAGTTATTTTCTTTTTGATTCTGGTATAAATAAATAAATAAATAGATCAGCGAAGAGGTTTGAGGTGCGAATGCATTGAGCTGTTTGCCCATAGAGTCATAAGCTCACAATGAGTGAATACGAACTAGCAAGCGTTGCGTAGAACATCTTCCAACAAGATGGACCTGACAAATATTTCAGGATGAAGATGCCGGGCATCTTAAATCGGTTCTTGTGGAACCCTCTGTGGGAGGTCTATGTCCAGTGGCCGTTCTGAAATAATAATCATAATTTTAACACCAACGTAGTTAAATACATCAAAACTCGAAGTTATTAATTACATTTCTTGGTGAGGTCTCGGCATTCCAATATTATTATAATACGCCATTTCGATTGCTTACAAAAAGCACATTGCTATTCATATACAGATAGTAACACAGTAACTCAATTAGACTTTTTTTATATTACACTCATGGCCCCACGGAATAAGCTTCCTAGCGACGTGCGAGGCACGATCACATCATACAAACATCCGAAACACGGAACAAACATGCTAATCATGTATATAATTATTTGCTCTTATTGGAGTGCGAACTCAGAGCCGCGGGAAATAGAAGTCGTTAGCATTTTTCTGAGTTTGTACTAACTATGAACTCCCCACTGCTACGAAGCACATTTTTTCTTGCAAATTCTTTATCTGTAATGTTCCCAAATTGCTCAATTTAACACATGGGGGGTAAAAAAAGGAAATTAAATTTTTAATATACTTTCTTTTTTTTTTCAATCCCAAATTCAAGTTATAAAAAACGTAACGTTTAAGTGGCAACTAGCAACAATCCATTGAATTATAAGGTGGTTAGATTAAATATTTTTACTAAGGCATATATTCATTATTATTCATATTCCTTTATTAAGAGTTTCCGTAGGAAAATTTGTTTTTTTTCTAAAAACAAATAAAAGGAAGAAAAAGAAATATAAAGTAAAAACAAACCAAAATTACTTTAATGCATAAGCCTGACTTAAAGTATTGAAGAGTTTCCTTGATTGCGGTCGTCGTACAGTTGGTGGATACATGTTCGAATATATTCGTCTACTTGTAATTGTAACAGTGCCAATGATGCATTTCAGATATGAAATTTCTACGAAACCTTCGCGACGACGTAGAGAAAAATCAGCATTAGTTTTGCTCGTATAGGTGTGCTAGTTATTAGGTATGCTAAGAAAAATTACCATCTACGGAGAAGTCAGATACAAGTTTCGATCACACTATTCGAGTTTTCTGATCGCAAATAAATAGCTTAGTCATTAGAATTCGTTATGAACTTTGATATTAACAAAATGTGAATATTTATATTTATTTACAAACAGACTCACTTTTGGAATTAAATTAGAAATGTGAGAAGGATAAACACTTGAACACGTCTTCTACTTTTATCGTCACGTGACCTAATTTGTACTCATCTAATATGCATGAAGTTGAGTAGCTGCAAGTTTATTCCTATATTGTTGACAAAGGCTTGTTGCATTGGCGCTGACGGGCCCGCTGTGTTTCTTTGAAAGTTTCCTACTAATTTAATTTAAACTTTGGGGTAAAACAATTTTTTGGAGCGCGGTTGGACCCGCGGGCGAATTGCCGAAGTGTGAATAAAGTATGCGAGGACACAGTTCATCGTAAATAGAAGAGTAAGTAGAGTGAAACATCATCCTCAATTTTATAGACACTGTGCATTGTCGTCTTCGTCATCATCACCATCTCAGCGATAGGACATCCAATGCTGGACATATGCCTCTGGTATTTATTTACATAAGAACCGGTAGTGTTTTTGCACTGCGAAGTAAACGAACAAGCTTTGTTCCACTGCTGGTCAGTGGTCAGTAGAGTTGAGGCGTATTTATCATCACAGGTAAAAGTCACAGTTATAGAAAAATCGCAGACTGTCACAGTGATAGAAGCTGATTACAGCCTGTGACTGTGATCGTAGCGCAAAAGTTCTCGCAAATATTCGCACGCTTATATCAATAAGTCCGAGTGAGATGTACCTATATACCGTATTTTATCACAGCTGTCACAGATTACACACACAGTCACACACACACATACACACAGTCACATTTGTCACAGATATTTAGAAGTCACACTAACAGAATTTTGCTAGTATAAACCAAAACTAGTGCCAAGTGTCAAATCGTTTTTATGTACCTATTTCGACCTATTCGATCAATATATATAAATGAAGGTTCTCAAATATATTTTTTCGATGGCCTGAAAGATAACTATTTTTTTATTATAATTTTAGGTGGGGTCTCTATAAACACATGATTGTAAATAATGATTTGGTTAAGGGTGGAATTACGATAGAGTTATGATTGCATCTTGAAGACTGCCTGAACACATTATGTGCTTGGTGACAGGTCTCAGATATATGAACTGACAGGTTTACAAAGTTAAAAGGCTTACCACGCATGTATTGGGATGTAACGTATCACCATCCTGTGGATTTCTTAAATTACGTAACTTTCACCGGTAAACTTGTAAGCCTGAAGTGGAGCTCGATCTTGTGACCGTCTGATTAACTGTCGATCTTACTACCCCGAAGATAGCGTCAGTGCAAAAATAAATCAATTAATGAGATTAATCATACGTGTTTTTATCCTTTTATTTTTTCGAATAAAATATTTCGTGACATTCCTTTATCTAAAGTACACAAGGAGTACTAAATATTGCAGAACTCCAATAAGTCTTATGATAGATATCTTTTGAGTAAGAGGTTTGAGTTTAAAGTTGTTTATGTCCAAACTTCACCTACTGGTGTGTTCTGTGTCGTCGCTATAAAAGCGAAGTTATGTTTTAGTTAATCAAAACGTAGTTCGTTAATAAAACGGCGCATGAGGAATTGAGAGTTCCGCCGCTCTGTGGTCGCCTCAACCGTAGTAAAATACTAACTTTCGCTGAGGTTTACTCAATCCTTTCCTTTCCGAGGGAAATGAATTGAAAATCTGTGCGTAAATAAGGAAAAGTTGAAATCGGAAAATGAATTATTGAAAAGTTTTTATGTTTACGTTTTCGGTTCAGGGTCGCCATCATTCATCATTATTTGTTCCGTCTTTCGGCTTAGCCTGGGTTATCAACTAATATACAGCATGAAAGTTATGAAGTATTTATGTATGATGTATTGTTTCTATTATGAAGAAGTATATAAAATCTTTATATTAAAACCATTTAGTCTACGCATCAAAGATGCACTAACGTATTTTTGATCCGAAAATCGATTAAATCGTTTTAAAATCGAGCCGTTGGCTTTTGAGATGTGAAAAGCATCACCTTATTTGATTTCGCTTCAGATGTCTTCCATGGAATGCTTTTGGTGAAAGTCCGTTGCTGGTTACCCAACAGAAAAAAAAGAAGAAGAATCTTAAATAAAAAAAGCTTATTAGACATCCGATACACCAGGTTTTTCTCTTTTCAGAACACATTGTATGCTTGTATAGAGGATCACATGAGCCAATTGGTTAAAAATTAGGCACGGATTGCACGTAAGCAAAACTAAATGAAACCTACTTGGTTGGAAGCACCCACGAAGTAGCAGTAGTCCACGATGGCACTTGTGGCTAGACGTAGGCATAAATAGTACGCTGCTATTTTTTGGGATTGTGTTTTTTTTGTACTGTTTGACTGTCTATCTCACTTGATGGTCAATGGCGATGTGGTCAAAGATGTTATCACGCTAGACCTAAGATGATTACTGGCTCTGAAAGAGTGCTAGCTGAACACACTGAATAGCCATATATAGGTACATACCCATAATTATGGCATTGTGTCCTTTGATGCCAACGGTTGCCTTTGGGCAAGTAACGTAAAGTGAGACAACCATGTATTTATGTATGGTTACGTATTTGGCCGGGACGGTTTTGGCCTCTATGCTGACGAAGAGCAGTCAACAGGACGGAAGGTTGCGGTGCTGCATGGCACTGCAACTAAACCGGGCAGCAATGCTGTATGGGCAGCATTGCAGCTGAGGAGGGGCCGCGGCGGGAGAGCACTTCGGTGCGCCCACATCCACGGTGCCCACGCACGACGCCCCATTGCCAGCTGCTTCGGCTGCCGTGAAACGTCATGGCAGCCGAAGCAATGGGGCTGCTCCATCTGGCCGATCGCAGGGGGCCATGAACGTCAGATATTAGGGAGCCTGGCGTTCATTGCACTTTGTGGTCCCCGTGTCCTTTTCTCAGGCGTGGTTGTGTGTGTAGAGTCTGGTCCCGGTTAGGTGGTTGTGCGTAAATGCATGTACCTAGGAAAAAAAAAGGTAAAGTGAGACAATTTCTTTTTTTTTCATTTATTATTTTCACAAAGAATCGTATTATTATTCGACTGAGTTATTCAGTGTATAATATTTTCGATTGCATTAAATATTTTTATACTTTTCCATGATATAAACAATACATCATACAGGTTGGCAAAAGTGGCGCGATGTTTTAAAATGCAATGATCGAGTCGTCATTTCCGGTGGAGATTGCAAACGAGCGCGGACCAGAAGAGTCAAATATGCAGAACATAAAATGCTACTATTTTAAAATATTGTAAATACCATATGAATGTATAAAACACGGGAATCACTCACGTAATAAGTCAGACGGTTCCGACTATGGTTTCAACCACATTCGGTGTTTTTTTTCAAGAAGAATACGGGGCGCTCGCGGACGCTGCCGCGGTTCGCCTATACTAGGCGTCCGCGAGCGCTCCGTGTCAAAACCACGTCAGTTTTAATAACAAAATTGTAAATACCTGTCCGATTAATCTCACGCGTTGATGTAATTTTAAAGGTTAAATCCCTAATACCCAGTGTTTTGATTTAGTTCAACACATCCGTGACTGACGTGAGCGCTGGCGCTTACTTACAGCGCAAGGGCTGTCAAAAATCAAAACTCGTCTCGAAGCTCACGTTTACGTTGTCACCTGATAAACACCGGTTTTAGAAATAAGGTAAACTTAGGTATATATACTCACTAGCTGCACCCCGCGGTTTTAGCCGCGTGGTGATGATTGATGATGATGGGGATGGTGATGAAAAGTAGCCTATGTGTTATTCCGGGACCTGAAGTATCTACATTAGCCTATGTGTTATTCCGGGACCTGAAGTATCTACATATCAAATTTCATTGAAATCGGTGTAGGCGTTTGAGCGTGAAGAAGTATCAAACATACACACAAACTTTCGCCTTTATTATTAACTAGCTGCGCCCCGCGGTTTTACCCGCGTGGTGTGAAAAACGGTGATGATGGTGATGATGAAAATAAATCTATGTGTTAATCTAGCTATCTCCATACCAAATTTCATCTAGATCCGTTCTCCCGTTCTGGCGTGATTGAGTAACAAACATCATCCATCCATCGTAACTTTCACATTTATAATATTAGTTGGATATAAAAGTAATACTTTCGGCATTAGCGATAGTCAAACATACAACTGTATTGTTTTCCAATATTTTAGTCCTAAGATAGCAAAACATCATTGTATAAAGTACTTTCACAACTTGTTAAGTAATTAAGCAATCTACAAGCACGCGAACACTCAGTAACATAGAAACTTCCGAACTTTTTTTGGCCATCGCACTCTGAGTTTCAAGATACAGGCTCCCGCCTAGTTTGAGGCTCGACGTTAAACCTGTTCTCTGATTGTAATAAAAAAAATAAAAAAATAAAAAAATACAACACGTCATCATCTTAAATCTTGTGTAACTTGACATGAAACAGTATTCGTGAACAAGACTAAAGTGTCTGTAAGTATTTTTTCCTATGGCCAATTCAATTTGCAGAAGCTAGAGTACTGTCAGCTTTGGTGTCCAAGATGGCCACCGGAAATTGCCATAGCCCCGTAATGAATCTAGCGTAATGGAAATAATGGATCTGTTTTTATTAGTGCGTGTCATCGTAAGATTGTACTCATTCAGGCACACGTGCTTGGATAAAACAATAGACATATTTTTAAGTGCTTAATAAAATCATTTAATGAACACAGGTCAGGGTTGTTTGTTACTTCATATTGACTTTGCACAGCCTGTAATTTAATCATTGTCAAGTGCAAATACTCGTAGATATCTTGATATCTTTCTGCGACAGTAAAATGGGCATAGCTTTTTGAATTCATAACTTTTACGCGTTTCCATTATTGAGTGAATAAATAATAATAGAAGTAGTTGACAGCATACTGAACAATTACTACAACCACCAATTATACGCAACTTTATGACGAATTACTATCATTCACATCAGTGTAATGTTGGTCTATTAGTCCTATTAATTAATTGTTCATACAATTAAAGTTAGATGGCGCTAATAACATCCCCCGCAGATGTTAATAAGGAAGGAAGTAATTCGGCCCTTAGTGGTATGGGCTGCCATAGCTTAGTTGGACAGAGCGACAGGACGGTATTCTGTAGTCGTGGGTTCAAATCCCACTAGCAGCCAAATTTTTTCCTTCAAATATTTGAACATAAATTCACATCAGTGTTTATAATTTTCAATAAACACTGGTATAACTGATAGTAATTCGTTATAAAGTGGCATATAATTGGTATAATTTTAACTTTTGCTCATTTTCACCCACTTAAAAGCTAATAAAAACACAATTTATGGAAATTATAACCTACAAAATCACTAATATATGAATTTATATATGTATATTGACATCTCCGCAAATTTCCGTCATAATCCCCCAAGACATTGTTTATTACACAAAATTGCCAACTTTGTTACCATAGTGATTATTATATGATGTCATCAAAACAATCCTTTATTTAAACTATCATAGATAATATAAAGAAGTTTTCGAGATTATTGGGGCTAATATCTAGTTCTAATGAGCCGATTTAAAAAGTATTTTACCAATAAAACCCATGTTATTTGTGAGTGTAATAAGCTCATAATCATCATCAATCACTGTTTTTCAACACCATGCGAGTGTAACCGCGGCGAGCAACTAGTAATTTCATAAATTGAAATGCATGACAAACTGTCATTGTTCAAAATGCATTACACCCAGATTGTATGTTATATCCTGAATATCTATGTGCAAACGCTCTCAGGTAACTCCGTCAACTTAATGCATTAATTACACATATAATGAAGCAAATCGTGCCAAGCGTGAAAGTGGAATATCAAATTTGAATGGAACTGGTCGGTTGCAGATAACACAAATTATAATGTCATAAAAAAGTCACTTCTAAAATGTAGCAAGGAAATATATGTGAACTAGCGATTGAGCGTCAGTGATTTAGGATTTTATATCTACCTCGATTAAGGAGTAATTTCTGATTAGCTATGGAACTTGTTTCTAATCTGACTCTAAACAAGATTATTCGACATTTAGTTAAATAGATTTGCCAAAATGCTTCACTTTTGCAAATGCAAAAAAACAAAAAGAAACATATTTTATAGTGTAATTCCTCTCAAAAACTGTATGCCACCAAAAGATCAAAATTTAAACATTCGTCTTAAATAGTAAATAAATTAATAATCAAACATTGCTGAATCAAAACTAAAAAAAATATCCAAAAATACACAATACACAAAATACTCGGGGAAAATATTCAAAATTGGAACGTCAGTGATTCCACACGCGAACATAAAACCAAATTAAGTTTTTAATTAGTCCAAACTGGCAACCCCGACGGATGCCAGACATTCCCGGTATTGGCACGCGATCGTTGACCGATGTACAGCGACATCACACACGGCAGCAGGTATAATATTGGTGTTTTACTAGGAAGAAACAGTGTAGGTAATTCTATTAGTCACTCAAACAAGCAAAATTTCTCCAAAATTATTTAAAAAGAATAAGCTCTTAATTTAGTTATGCTAAAATTGTAATTTGTCTAACTGCTTACTTAACGCTATTTTTAATATTAAACGAATTTTATGCAAAATTTTAGTCAGCACCAAATAACGTGAGGACTTTTTTTTTTATCTAAAACTACCTGTATTAATTGAATAAAATGATGTTGCTTTAGTAATGACATTCATAAGTGACCATATTTATTTAGACTTTATGGTAACCAAACTAAAAACTATCTTATTAAACATAATTTTAGTTAGTTTTATTGAACAACAGAACAGAATCAATACACTTGTCTATTATTCCAAAATATATTTAGGACTGTATATAGATGAGTTCATAAATTGAGGCTTGACCATATTTTGCTAAATAGACAATTTTGAGTCTTTTCAGCTTATTTTGTTGAATGTCTTACATGTCTAATAAACATTAAAAATAGCACTTATGAGAAAAGTAAGGAAAATTATTCTGATTGAATAAAATTTGATTTCATTTGCTTTAGTTTTGCTTTATCAAAAAATCTCGCGGTAACGACAAATCAATGCTCTTGAATTGTATCTTACAACAGAAGAACGGTAATTAACTAGTCTAAAAATGTGATTAGTAATTATTTCTGTGAGCCAGTAGGTTATCTTTAAAGTAAATATTAAAAAAAATTAAACCAACACACATCAGGATTTGTTCCGCCCTCGCTGATTGACCCGCGAGCGTTTATAATGTCATCGGCATCTGTTAAGCCCTTAATTGTGTTGTTGTCGCAGTCTTTGTATGTTTTGAAATTCAAAACAAAAAAGCATAAACTATTTTCTCAATTTCTTTAGAAATATAACTCTGTGTACGCCAAATAGTTTCCACGCATCCACTTAACAAAACAAGATATTATGAAAATCCCCAGAGCACTATATCATTCCATAATATAATGGAGGCTTCATTGTAAAACGACTTAAACAATCATGCATAATGATACTGGAGCAGGGTTGCCCTAAATAAAGCCATAAATTGTACAATTACACAAAATTTTGGCAAGAACTCGCACGTTTGTAGGAATGGAATCTTTGTTTATGTCTGTTTGTTAGCTCAATTTTTGTAAAGTATTAACAGAGGATGAAATTATATTCTGTATATAAAAAGGAATTTTGATTTACTGTCTGATTTATCAACAAGCCACGCCAGTTTGAAAGCTCAAAACACCGAACGGATTGGGGATGAAATGTGGTACATTTATAGTAATTGTGACGCAGGCATCAATTAAGAAAATGCTTTTGGAAATTTAACTCCTGAAAGGTTTAGATATGGGTACAAAGTTTTAAGAATAAAAGGTAAACGAGACAATCACAGTATGCGCCGGTTCTTATTATGTTAATGATTTTAAAACACAAAATAGAAAGATATTGGCCCTAATTCTGTTAATCACATAAACTAGCTAAAATTCACTAAAATTCTTCAAATTGAAATAGCTCGTATTCTATTTACGCTAAAATTCGAATTCGTATAACTCCATACAATGCTCTCACTAATATTAGACGAATTTTATTCAACTGTTGGCCAATTGCGGGTAGTTTTAGTAGGCACCAAATAAATGGCAACTTAATTTCGCTAAAACTACCCGCAAACTTAAGAAATATATTTTAATTTTAGTGATGTTATTGATAAGTCTCATACTAATTTAGACTTTATCGTAACTGTATAAGAACTGATTTAGTTTTCCAAAATTTTAGTTTAGTTCAGTTGAATAAGCGAATCACTACCATTGGTTAGATTAGATTAAATTAGATAAAAATCAAATTTTTGAACAGTAAATTCGTTGCATGTTCTACAATTAGTGTTTTCCGAATTTTGTCATGTTCATATTTTCATGTGTTTATGTGTAAGAATGGTGAATGACATTTAAACACCTGTCATAAATACGAAAGCGAAGATTTGATACTTTTTATCTAAAAAAAAAATTGGAAGAAGTTCGCTTCTTTATTTTACTCCAGAATCTCCAAGTAAAGTTTTAGTAAAGTGATTACAACTTTACTGAATCAAATGGAAAACGGGGACAAAGTTTTAACCTAATTTTAAGGCTTATGCTATAACTTCGTCTTCGTTTTCGACCTCTTAATGCAACAAAAATTTAACATAGTTTTAATTGATATTACCCTAATGGTAACACCGTGCATACTGCATAGCCAACAGCAAAGAAGCGGAGGGTTCTCCGGCGTAGTTACAGGCAGTTCTGTAAGTGGCAATCAACATTTGACCTCTAGTGGTGTACTCTCGATCATTGCCACTAAACATCAAGAGTGATCAATAATGTTCATCATATTATTATTATAAAAACGTTTGTTTGTGTATGTGTGTATGTTGTTACTTCTTCACGCTCAACCGGCTACACCGAATTCAATGAAATTTGGAATGGAGATATTTTAAACTCTGGATTAACACATAGGCTACTTTTATCCCGGAAAAAGTATAATTCCCGTGGGATAGTTGAGGTTGCGGGAAAACTGTAAACCACGCGGGTGAAACCGCGAGGCACTACTAGTCTTTAATAATACAAACACAAATAGTTTTGATTCAAAACACGTTTCACATTTAAAAGTGACCATCTGTTGATCTAATAAAATATATAATCACTAAATTTATCTCATTTTGTGAGGTCCTGTTCCCATACTAGTCAAGACTGATGTATTACAGGATACAGGACCTTCCCCATAATAAAGGTTTAATTTATTTTTTTATTTATAATAGACCATAATATAAAATAAATAAAAAAAAATTAAATGCTGAACCAAATTAGTCTCTAGGAACAGTATTAAGTATCTCGTATAGTAGTTTTGACCATAGAGATTGGGTGGATGATCTGCTATGTACTCGGGGGGTACAACAGTAGTACAGTTAGTCACCTTTTTCATTATTTTATGAATTATTATAATTTACTTGATTCTAGGTGCACTCTTTTAGACTATTATGACAATTTGTTCAGGCCTAATTGCATAAAGACATACATTTATTGAACATAATATTAAAAGGAAGGAATATAGAATTATAGCACTGCCATTTCATTTTTAATTAATTAATTGTAGTTTATAATGTTTTCAATGTGACTAATTGTTTTTAATATTTGCTTTTAAGATTGTATGTCTTGAAATAAGTGACATTATTGATTGATTATTAGACATTGGAAATACAACTTAGAACACAAGATATAATGTTACTAGCTGCACCCCGCGGTGATGATCGATGACGATGATGATGAAAAGTAGCTATATTTTATTCCGGGACTTGAAGTATCTACATACCAAATTTCATTCGGATCCGTTCAGCAGTTCTGGCGTGATTGAGTAACAAACATCCATGTATCCAAACTTTCACATTTATAATATTAATGGGATTCATAAACAAACTTAAGACCTCGACTCAATTTTGCTAAACTGACCTCGCATAGTCCCTGTTAAACTTTGGCTATTTTTCCAGACGACTCCTATATCCATAAATTGGAAGCACCGAGGGACGCCGGGGGTAAAAGCTAGTCGGTGATAAATCAGTCCAGCGGACGGTCGAGAAACGCCTTTACGTTGCACACACGGACATGCGAACAAAATTTTATATACATTTTACATGGGAACGCTAAATGTATGCGGATTTTATGGGAGCTAAGTGAATAACGATTGTTTTTGTGTGTTAACGCCTTTTTCTAAATAAATTAGTGTGTTTTGTTAGAGTTTATTTGAAATTCAAGCAATGGTGAGATGCATTTTATTTTCATGTTATTTTATCATCTTAGCCATAGGACGTCCACAGCTGGACTTAGGCCTCCCCAGTGATTTCCACAATGACCGGATGGAAGCGGCCTTAGTTGCGAATTTAGTCAGGTCGTCTGCCAACCTTGTCAGTGGCCGTCCAATGTTGCGCTTGCCAGTTCGTGGTCTCCATTCAAGAATCTTTCGACCCCGATGGTCCAGTTCTTCGAGCTATGTGCCCTGCCCACTGCGACTTCAATTTGCTAATCCACTGGGCTATGTCGGTGACTTGCTCGATGAAGTGAGGTAATTAATTGAAGAAAAACGTACATGAATGAAACTGGAATTTTATTTTTATTAATTTTTTTTCTTTCTTTTCCAGCTGGTAGCTATGGTGTCCATCATGCGTAACATGACAATAAACGTTTGTTCAGGCGAATTCTTACAGTATTATTTAATATTCTGTCTGTGTTTTCTAGTCGTGTGAGCTCAAATCCCTGCGGGTAGACGAATTTTTTGCCAAAATTGTAAGTATCGCCTAGCTAATATCAATGCAGAAACAAATTATATTTCATATTTTACTTTCGAAATATTATAAACAAATAATATAGCTTAAAAAAGTGTATCCTATTTATATATCCAGGTATTGACTCGTGCGCAAACATTATTCTATTTATGTCATTTTTTTTAGTTGAGACAGTTTGAGGTGAAATTGTGTGACTGTATGTTAAGGGGTTAACGGTCGCTGATGACATTACAGAGACTCGCGGGTGTTTACAGGCGAGAGGGCATGAAAAATACTAATGCGTTTGGATTTCATAATATATTACAAATAATATAATTATGTTATTAGCTTACTCCTCTTTTTTGATTATTCTCTTACGTTACGCAGTAGACTTTGATGTGGTTTACACCATTAAGTAAAGCCTTATTAGTTTTTCTGTAGGTAAAGACAAACATTTATTTTACATTCAAGTCATCGAAAAATAAATGTTCATGGACCTTAGCCAACGGGAATTCCCTGTCACGTAGTCATATTTACTAAAAGTAGCAAACATGGTTGTTACGGTGCTAATTTTATACTAAAAAGAATGGTTTATGGTTAACTAGTCGCGCCCCATGGTTTCAACCACGTAGACCACGGTTTTCCCGCTACCTCAGCTATCCTACAAAAACGATACCTTTATTCAGGATAAAAAGTAGTGTACATTTTTCTCAAAAATCGCTCTTATTTTTATACTAAATTGAATTTAAAAAATTTCACGTTTCCACGCCTAAGCCACTAGGCGTAAAAACATAGTAGATAGAAATAGTAACAGTAGTTTATGAAACTGTACCATAATAAGGGTTCTTAAAACACGAGTGTAAGTTAATCACACGAGCCGTAGGTGAGTTTTTTTACAGCATTACACAAGTATTTTAAGACCAAATTATGTGCAGTTTCATACACTACTTTACTGACCTCATAAAATCGATAATGAAATTTACGTAAAATCACAGCATATTATTTTTTAATTTATTTGTAAACGTTTAGTGCCAAAATCCATTTGCTAATCGCGCAGGCGTGTTGCCGCCCACAGATTATTTGTAGAAAAACTGCATTGCAAACTCCTTGGTCCAGCTGAAGTAGTATCTTAATAGAAAAAAGTAACATTATGATACAGTTGTCCATAGAAGAACTGAATCATAATGTAACTTTTTAAAATTATTTTCATATATTGTCTATAAAGGCTGTCATTCAAGTTCTGTTTTGATTTTTTTATCTTTACATTTCAGTAAGATATTAGATAAAGACATTTATAATACATTATTTTGTTGTTTCTTATACCCGAGAGGAACCATCATCATTATCTATTCCATCTTTCTAAACATTCACATTTATAATATTAGTGCGATTACACCACTGCGAGGCCGGGGCGGATCGGTAGTTAGAAATGTATTACAAAGGTTAAAAAGATGTCTAACATGAAGTGAGGCTGTTTTTCTTGCATTTTGAATAGCTAAATGCTGATAACTACTGTTGAATAACGCTTTAATTGAAGAGTAAGTTCAAACCAGCCGTACGATAGATTCAATAACCATTAGCTCGTAGCATCGCGCCGTAATGGTTCCCTGTCACGGTCTATTAAACGGATTATTATGTCACGATTATTATGTCGATCTACTGTGACTTTGGATACGCAAAGGGTACATGTACAAGTCAAAATGGAACCCAAAACTCGTAATATTTGTGTGTTCTGAAGAGCTCTCCAATCTTATTCCGGCGTCACCACCGCACTAGCCGGCACCGCTTGAAGGCTCATCCACATATTATTGAGTCGTGGGCGTCACATACTGTGCAATTCCATAGATCGTTTCTCCCACACCCCTGCATAATGAGGAACGAGCTTCCTACCTCGGTGTTTCCGAGTAGCTACAATATGGGATTCTTCAAAAGGAGAGTTAATTAAAAAGGATTGGCAACGTGTCGGTATGCCCCTAATATTACGAATATTCTTAGGCGACGGGGATTGCTTACCATCAGGCGACCCATATGCTTGTTTGCCACCTATTACATTAGAAAAAAATATCGATAAATTTCATGAGATGAGATATATATTAAAATTTCTTGTATACAAATAAATTTCTTTTTATGTTGCTTCCTTAGAATTCAAAATAATGCCATCTTGGTAATATTTAAAACTTTAACAATAGTGCTGTGCCTTAAAACTAGTATTGTACATTGACCCTCGACTATATTTCATAGCGTTTTATCTACTCGTATACCCACTAATATTATAAAGCTGAAGAGTTTGTTTCTTTGGTTGAACGCGCTATTTTCAGGAACTACTGTTTGTGATTTAAATAATATTTTGGTCTTTGTTACATAATATCAAGCTTTGACCAATAAGAGCAAAGCACGCTATGCACGATATATCCTTTTAACTCTTACTTCAGTTTGGTTATGCACTGGGCTATATCAGTGGTTTTAGTTATTCTACGTGTGTTTTTATTTGTAGGTAAATCCATTACTATACTTATTTAAGAATTCTTGTTAACAAAAAGTTTGCAAAATTTTTTAGTAATGTTGGCACATTGGAAAATAATGATTTATTTAAAAGCTATGTTTTGAATATTGAAAAGCGCCTTCTCATTCCATTTTAACCAGCAGCGCTACCGATTCGGCTACGTACACCGGTCATTATCCAAAATTGGCCATTATTGTTTGCCTATCCCACTCGACGAAAATACTCATTTGCCAGCGACAATGCGCGTAATCACTAGCTAGAGCTGAGCTGAGTTATAGGCGGTACTCGTTCAAGTACCTACTTACGCAATGACTTCGTTCTCAAGAGATTGGGTAATGAATAGTGTAAAACGGATACGTTGTGATGTTTTATTTTTATTTTTAAGCATAGCTTTTAACGCGGCCCTTGAGCGTGGAGACTGAATCCAGAAATTCCGTAACAAAAATAACCTAACACCCCCCACTCCGACCGGCACAGCGGTAATACTTTTTAGTTTTGCCATCTATCGATGAATAGCAGAACTTTTAATGGCTTTTTTGAAATCTCACGCTTGTAGTTCAGCAAATCGCCTCTAGGTGGCATTGGTTGTATCGGCGTTACTGCATAAGTTGTTAATATATTAATTGCATAAGTTGATAAAAAATGCAATGCAATAGCTTTATCGTGGCAGTCCCCGAGTGCCATACATCTTTTTTTTATGTTCACCGAATCAACAGCTTCTTAAATACTTTTTTAACACAAACTATTTTATAATTAATATCATTTTTATATGGATTTCCGCAAAGTAACGCCTGAATCTAGTTTTTTTGTAATGTATAGATTTAACTTTAGACCAATATTTAACTACATGGTCAGTGATGATCTGGTCGAATTACTTATCACGCCAGACCTATGTTTCTGGCTTTCAAGGACATCTACCTAAAAATACGTGTGTGTTTGATCATAGTTTTAGTAGTTAATTAGTTTTAGTTTACGACAGTAAATTTTTTTTTGGTAGCTACCTCAAGAGTGGTATGGTTATGGTAGCTTCCCAGAAAAATACGTTAAATTTCCATATACATGCAAATTACAAACTTAAAAATAACAAATGTTTTCATAGTGAAATATAAGTGCATGTATAGACTAAAAACTTCCCTTTATCAATGCTCTAAGAGAAACCCCTGACTCCGCTTACCTCTAAGTTGGAAATGTAGACGAAGAACTAATAGTTTGGATGGAAACTTGATTGTGCTTCCACACACTTCTGCACGCCAACTATCGAACTGCTTACACTTCAAGCCACGAAAATTGTACAAGCAATAATTGCATTAAAATAGCTAACAGTAAATTTGTGTATTAAAAAGAGGATACAGTTTTGCAGGAATGGTTATTTTTAGATACAGGTTAATTTATACGATTAAAATCTTACCGTTTTGAGATACCGTATCCCTTCTCAGAAAAATAAGTATTAGCCATCATTTACCATGTTAACGAATATGGTTTATAGGATTGTGTATTGACCAGCCCCATTTACAGAAATCACAAAATTAAAAATTTTTTTTAACAAAAAATGCAACCGACTTCAACATTCAAAAGTGTGAAATAACTTGTTGAAGTCGGTACCATGATATTTCACACAAAAGTAGCTATCATCACAATATTGTGCTCATGGTACCGACTTCGACAAGTTATTTCACACTTTTGAATGTTGAAGTCGGTTGCACTTTTTGTTAAAAAATTTTTTTTTCATCCTTTTCAACCTTTGCTACTCACGGGATGTCGATGTCATCAACCGCGACAATAATATCATCAAAATACGCGTAGCACTTTTCAGTTATTGGAGTATAACTCAAAAACCGCATGTCCGATGTTGATGAAAGTTGAATGGGAAGTATACTCTATTCAACAAAAAAGAATCATCAAAATCGGTTCATAAACGACGAAGTTATCCGCGAACACACATAAAAAAAAAACATATATACGGTCGAATTGAGTAACCTCCTTTTTTTGAAGTCGGTTAAAAATAGCTTTAGGCGATAGTCTAACTGCATTTATCCTATGACAACGATTTACACCAGTGGTTTTATCAGCCTGCCGTAAAAGGAAGAGCTCAGTTAACAATACCACCAATCTAATTGGAGGTTAAATATATTGCTCTTATCCCGTAAATTAGTTTCAATCACACAGGTAAGTTCAACTACGACCGCTTTTCTAGAACTGTCAATAAGATGTGTAGAATAATAAAATATTGTAAGCTGAGTTTTTTTATGACTTTATAATATTTAAAACGGGTCAAACGTAAACTTTACGCTTAGTCGATATCACGATCAATAATTGTTTTTATTCATGAAGATCTTGAGTGCGGTGCGTTCGTTGAAACATCTCGTCGCGCACTGCGGGCTACTGCTGCCCTTTTATGAACGTGAGGACGCCACAGGTCGTAGTAGGTCGGGGACTCGACCAATACGTCATCGAATCAGTTGGTGAAGCCCCCTTTTCTTTGCTGCTGCTTTATTTTTAGTTTAATGAGTAACAGAAGTACTACAAATATTTGGCCTGCACTGCACCTTCAGTGAATCCATCGAGCAATATGTGAAGTTGTCCAACTGTATATGATGAGCTACATTCAATGTGCGCGCCTATTCACCCGACTAATTGACAGCAGCTGCACTGTCTTGCTGAACTTCTGCATGAGTGCTTTAATTGAGATTGGTAATTTGCGGTCACAAGTTTACGTTAGTGAACTATTCATTATCCAACGGTTGCATTATTATATTGAATTGCATTATTGTAAGCCGTTATTAAACTTTTTCAACCGACTGAAAAAAAAAGTAGAAGTATCTCAATTCTATTCAGTATATATTTATAATAAGCATAGACATATATTTATTTCATGTATTAGCACACATACAGTTACAATACGAATAAAACAAAGAATTAAAAATAATAGGTACAGATAATCAGGTGAAGTATACATATACATAATACGATTTTTTTTTCAACATTCACACAAGGTCTTTAGGTCCCAAACTAGGCAGAGCCTGTACTATGGTAACCTGATGACTGATATATATACTTATATACATATACACACCCAGACACAGGTCAAACAGACATGTTCATGCACTCAAATTTTTGAACTGTCCGGGAATCGAACCCGGAACCAGCGGCTCAGAAGTCAGAGTGCTACCAACTGCGCCAACCGACTTGAAAATGGTAAGTATATATTTGTGTGCCACAGCAACAAAAAGGATCTCGACTCAGCATATTGCCTAACCACATCAAAATAAGGTAAGTAAGCGCTGGTCTTCTGCCGAGTCCTACAGCCTGTAGACTCTGTGAAAGTCTTGAGTACTATCAAGAAATAAGTAGTTTAAGTCAGTTTTTATACATTTTGAAATACGTAAATATTATTTTTCCCAATAAACGCTTTGAACCGTCATGATTATTAGATTCGTAATAGGGACTATGGCACAGACTGTTTCAGACCTCTAAAGTTGTATGATTTACTGCACTACCTTCAGTTTGAAAAACTGTCAAATGAGAGTTGTCACAGTGTGCTCAACTGATCAGCCAACTGTCAAAATTCTAGATGTAATGTAATTACATAAGTATTTTGTCAGTTGGCTGGGTCACTTGTTCAGTCTGATTATATTTAGATCAGTTGCAATTCATACTAATACCACAGTAATTAGTAGTTATGAACTGATTTAAACTCAATATAATGATATTCTTACACGCCCCTAGCGGTAGTAGTGGGGCGAGCGGCAGACTGGCTATATAAGCCAGACAGAACCGAAGCGCGCACACTTTTACTCGGGCGCTCGCCGGCATCGGACGTCGACGCAATGACGTAGCAAGTGGAAGGGGCGACCGACGTTACGTCACCGGCGCGGCTGGCTTGGACGAGTCATTCTACTTCGGGATATCGTACTGAGCGGACGTGCCTTATTTAGTCCACTGCTGGACACTTCTACCTGGGTACTCGGAGACATCAGACGTGGCTTAGGAGTCTACGTGAATTGTTGTCGTGTTTGGTGATATCGCGTTTTGTTATTTAATTTCAATGAAAAATGTTGATAGTTCGCTTTGTATTTTCTGTTTAAAAATTGAATACACTTCTGATCGTCAAGATCAGAAGTGGGATTCGCTTAAAAACACGTGACCTTGATCGTTCGCCATCTCTTTAGCTGCGAATAACTCTTTTCGGATTACAAACCACAACTTGTTAATTACTTTCTTTGTTCTGTTGTTTGTGTGTTTTACAGTGGAAATATCACGGTTTGTGTGAATTTAAATTTTGAAAATTACTACGAGTCAATTATTCATTTTTGTTTGCTAAATTATTTTGCATGCCGGACTATCACGTCAAGTACGCTATTGTCGCACTCCATTGCTTCCTGTGATTACAGGTGAAGCCAGTGCGTAGTCTGTCTAAATGCGATTGTTATGTGAAATAACAGCGTTATTAATTTGGGCAATTTCTGACCGTTTATAAATTCTCAAAGTACCCACAGTTTTATACCGCCGTTAAATGAAGTTGGTTTAAGCTCCCGTGAAAATTACACATAGCGCCTAGTATGTGAGATTGATACCAAGGAAGTAGAACGCTCTTGTAGTGTTACAACTGTGATTGTTTTTCAAAATGTTTAGTAGGTGTATATGTTTGTGCCATTTTTAATAAGTGCGTTTGTCCTGTTGGCTACTGACATTTGAAGCTGGAAAGCATAGATCTGCCGATGCGGCATTAGAGCAGACAATTGTACGACATTCTATTGAGCGAGTACTATTATTTACTCAGTCATTTTTCAACGTTCTTTTGTGTTTACCCACAAATCTAAATTTCATTCCAAGCGATCAATGTTGCTAATTCGGAAGGCTTATAAGTAAAGGTCAGGTAGGCCGAGTCCTAGGAAGGCGGACGTTTTACCAATACTGATGTAAAGACCAATTTGTGTTTATTTGTTTGAAATAATTCGCAGAATTTCGGCCTGGCAGACGAATTCCCGATACGTGTGGGCTCTGGCTTGGCTGGCGCATCCTCGATACGTGTGGGTTCTGGCCTGGCAGACGAATGCCTGTTGTGCGAGCTCCGGCCTGGGAGATGCATTCCTATTGGGTGTCGGCACCGACATTGTCACTATTTCGTACCTCGACATTGTGGTACCCGCAGCACCGACTTTGTGACTATTTCGTACCTCGACATTGTGGTACCCGCGGCACCGACTTTGTGACTATTTCGTACCTCGACATTGTGGTACCCGCAGCACCGACTTTGTGACTATTTCGTACCTCGACATTGTGATACCCGCAGCACCGACTTTGTGACTATTTCGTACCTCAACATTGTGGTACCCGCAGAACTGACTTTGTGACTATTTCGTACCTCGACATTGTGGTACTCGCAGCACTGACTTTGTGACTCTTTCGTACCTTGACATTGTGACTCTTTCGTACCTCGACATTATGGTACTCGCAGCCCCGGCATTGTGGCTATTTCGTGCCCCGACATTGTGGTACTCCCAGCCCCGACATTTTGGCTATTTCGTGCCCCGACATTGTGGTACTCGCAGCCCCGACATTGTGGCTATGTAGGGTTTGACGGCATTTTGTAATGCATATTAGAATCGGTCTGAAAAGTGTCTGATGCAGTACGCTGTGTGTGATGAATGTATTGAAGAGATTTAGTTGACAGGTTTAGGGCCGTGATTGTGTGATGAATGAAAGAATAGAAAACTACACATGCTGTTTTGGCGCGGCGAATGCGCGCTGGGTGTTTGCTCTTTGCTCGTTTGCTGAAGGCGGGGTCTCGTGGCACACGAGCTCTAGCAGCTGCTGCTGCTACTGCGACGAATGGACTTTGCCGGGTGCTTCGTTCGGCCTTCTTCGCGAGTTGTGAGCCACGCCACATGAACAATTGCATTATTGGCTACATGCCTAGTGATTTGCTGGGCCAGCGTGTGGATAAGTATGTCAGTAAGCCAAGTTTGTGTCAGACGGAACGATTCTACGCACAACATGTGTTGTGGTGTATTGTGTTAACGAAAAAAGCCTGAAGAACCTGACGGGGACGTCAGGGTGTCAGGAGAGGCCGTCTTACACGCCCCTAGCGGTAGTAGTGGGGCGAGCGGCAGACTGGCTATATAAGCCAGACAGAACCGAAGCGCGCACACTTTTACTCGGGCGCTCGCCGGCATCGGACGTCGACGCAATGACGTAGCAAGTGGAAGGGGCGACCGACGTTACGTCACCGGCGCGGCTGGCTTGGACGAGTCATTCTACTTCGGGATATCGTACTGAGCGGACGTGCCTTATTTAGTCCACTGCTGGACACTTCTACCTGGGTACTCGGAGACATCAGACGTGGCTTAGGAGTCTACGTGAATTGTTGTCGTGTTTGGTGATATCGCGTTTTGTTATTTAATTTCAATGAAAAATGTTGATAGTTCGCTTTGTATTTTCTGTTTAAAAATTGAATACACTTCTGATCGTCAAGAATATATATATTGAGCCCTTCGTTTATCTTTGATTTAATCAAATATAGCTACAACTACCTATGTTGTAATAATGAAATTTAATTAATCACAAAATCTTATATACACATATTGCTATTAACCACAGTGAACATAATATCTACAAGAGACCGGTGATATCAAGCTATACTTTAGCTATTTGACCGTTGACCCATTAGCTCGAGCGGCTACACGACATACTTTTTTTGAACATTTTTTATAAAAAATCTTACAACCATCATCATTGACAAGGCTTACAAAATATTATTTAACAATTGCTAGGCCTAACTCTGACAGGCACTCGGTTAATATATGACATATAGTTACTTCTGAATGGTCATCGCACAGTACGGTGAGGGTGCTATCTTGAATTTAAACAGGTACGATCTAAAACCACCGTGACCCGTCAATAACTGTGCCCTCAGTTTTGTCATCCCCAGACTCGAGGTACCGGGCAGAACCATCTTCGTAGTTAATCCAGATTGTGTCTTTTCGGAGCGCTTCTGCCACCTCGTGAATGTAGAATCTTTGATGAGATGTTTGGCGAAGGACAGAGGGCAAGTGAAGAAGGACAGAGAACTCATATCGGGGAGGCTGGTGGCTGATTAGTGTCGCATGCTTTGCTAGCTCATCCGCTCGTTCGTTTCCGGATGTGCCGGCATGCGCTTGCACCCGAAGAATAGGATGGTTCTTCCTTCATTCTCATCTTCTTTTATCTTCTGTCTTATAAGGGCTGTTGCATATTATGGTTGGAGAGACTCTCGAGTAAGGATTGCGAGTCGCTGAGTATACTTGCCATACTACAATTTGTTGTCGCTTAAAGCACTTCAATTGCTTTTTGTATTGCACAAAGTTCCGTTTCGTATACTTAGATAGTGGTCAAAGATATATATGAATCTAACTCTGACCACTATCTCAGACGACGATCAGTGATAATAGATTAAAAAAACTGATTCAGGGTGGCTCATTCGTGAAATTTAATCCATTTAAAAATTCTTACGATCTAGTCCACTTGGCTCTCTCAAAAGAATCTGCAGATATAAGTACTAGTATTTGTTGATCTCAATAGCCTTAATTATGGGCACTTATAGATATATGGACGCTTACAAGGTTCACTGCATCATCTATTTACGTGGCAAACATGGTTAGTATCGTGTAAGTACAATGTTTATTACATACAGTAAGGGCAGTGATGACATATAGAACTGAAACGTATATAACTATGGGCCTTGTAAGCAAGTCTTTCAAAAGTTATATTCATTCCTAAATCTGAAGTGCTAGTCGCCAAATATACTCCGGTATCTGCTCTTCCACGTGATTCCGTCTTTGGTCGGAATAGCTTATTGTTAATGCTACACTAGTAAGCGTCTGATCGCATGTTCTGACAAGCGGAAAGTTGATTCTTCCGTAGACCTATCAAATACAATGAGTGATAACTTTATAAGTCATCATCATCATCATCATCTCAGCCATAGAATATCCACTGCTGGACATATGTCTCCCCATATCTGCTTTTAAGGTTTGCACTGGCAAAGTCGCCACGCTTGGCTGGCGGGTTGGCGAGCGCAGTATTTGATTTCATCTGTGCATTTCATGGCGCTGCTGCCCACCTTCTGGATCGTGATTCCCATGGGTAGGTACAATTTTAAGCCGGTATACTACGGCACGGCACGATTGAGAAGTAGACAGTTCATATTTTACGCCGCGACTACATAGAAATACCCTTACTGCAAATAAACATTCATATACTACTGCATAGCAGATGCTCACTTAGACCAACTAATGAAAGATATTACATCACATAGCTACAAGTAGATATTGTAGGGAGTAGATATATATGTAGATAGAACAGGGAATTAGGTCAACACACAACGCGTGTGACTTGAGACGCACTTTGCAGTCGATGGCACGTTTCGTACGGCGTAAGAATATAGAGGATAAGCTATTCAATTTCAAATTTTAGTTTACTTTGTCGGCATTGGTTGGTTAATTAATATACGCATCATGAAAAAGTGCATATGTAAGAATTTTATGCCTTCCACAGCTTTTTGTTGTCTGTTTTTGTAACTGTCTCAACGATCGCTTGCACCAAGACTTGTGAGTATTGTTATTGTATCTTACGAAAGATGTAAATGTTAATACAAAAATCCAACCTTATAATCAAGGAGACAAATATATTTTTGCAAAGTTATAAGTATCAAATTGTGTCAATAGACATTTTTTTGTGATGGTCAGAAATTAAGGAAAGATTGTCAATTATTCTATTGACAGTGACGGATACTTGTACGAGTATCGATAGTCACTTTTACATGTATCTTTATTTTTTTATAGCATTATAAGCAGTTAATTTTAATATTTTCGAATTATATTATATTTTTTAAACACTATAATTGTATGATACAATTGTTGTTTGTTGAGATGCTTTTAACGCATTTTCCGCCTGAAGAGGCAGTTATACCTCAAATAAAAATATTTTCGCGTGTTGTGCTATCAGAACGACTACCAAAGAATTAAGTATGCATTTTTCTTAATAAGAACTGTTGATACAGACTTCCAAGATAATCTAAGCTATGGTCAGCTTAGCAAATCAATGCAATTCTGTCAAATTTGTGTTAAAAAAAACATCTCATCAACCACTAATATAGAGTAGAGTGACATAATATATTTATAGTACTTATCCATAGTTTTCTTACTTGTATCAGGGCAAGTGTCCGATAGAGCATACGGCGCGATTAGTGAAATCTACATACGCCTCCGAAGACATAAATACGTTTTACAGTTTATTTATATCTATGCCATAAAACATATAGTCCGTTCTTGTTTACTAGCTGATGCATGTGAATTCATTCGCGTGGAAGTCAAGTTTTCCGAAGTTTTATTTTAAACGCGGTCCCTTCTTTTTAATCCCAAACGCAAAAATAGGGGTGTAATATGTTTGGCGTGTCTGTCTGTGGCATCGTGTCTCATAAACGAATAAACCTATTTTGATGTGATCGAGATGGTTCTTAGCTACAATTTAGGCAGATCTAACCTATGGCATTTAGATGTCATAGGTTCTTTTTGTAAGCTGCGGTAGGTATCTTAGACGCATAATTTGGGTCTTTATTTTACTTTTATCCAACAGGTACTCGTATGTGTCGTGAGTGTCTTAAAATTTTTAATTTTATTATTATGTCTTAAATGAAGAAGGTATAACATGCTTATGGAAATCATTATAGAATCCGCTTTATGGCTGTGAACGTTTCGTCAAAGTCAAGCCAAGTGAAGCTCTTTGGGGATTTTTTTTTTTCTCAGCCATTTGCTTCCACTGCTGGACGTATGCCTCCCCCATATAGGGGGGATTTGCCAATACTCGCACGCTTGGCAGGCGGGTTAGCGAGCGCAGTATGATTTCCGACTCTCAGAAGGCGCTGCTGCCCACCTCCTACGTACGTACGGGTACGTTATCCCTTAGCCGACTCTTACGGCACCCACGGAAAGAGATGGGCGAGTACTATTCTAGGCCGGTACCACCACGGCCGAGATGGGGGAGTACTATTCTAGGCCGGTACCACCACGGCCCAATCCCTTTGGGGATTAGCGAAAACAAATTTACCTCCCGGAATTAACACTAAATATTGTGTATTTAATATCACTGAGACAGTATTCAAATAACAGATTTTTATAGTATCGCGTGTCATAGATACAATGATAATAATTAGGATTTATTCCTTTTACATTTTGGCACGAACTCGAGACGAGGTTGCGTTCGCTTACAATGTAATTAAGAAATCCAATAGTAATAATGCAAAGATATTACACGTCAATTAAAAAGGCATTAGTGTCTGTTAATACGACAGCGATGCCGTTTTAGAGCCGAATCGCCGTAATTAGCAACCGTTTCTTTTGCTTTATGTTTCAAAGAGCTTATAATGTTCTGAGTTTAAATTCGATTTTAATTAATTTAAGGCATTGTTATTGTGAATAATTTACACGCCGTTTTAAAGGGAATAAAATGAAATAGCTCGTTTATGTTAAATTATATTAAAGAGTTTTTCTTTATAGATTAGGATGTTAAGGTGTTGGAAGCGATAATAGCTCAGCGGTGGGAGCGGTGGCTGTCAAACGGACAGATGTTGGGTAGGTCCCCAGCAACGACTTGAGCTTCCAGTGCAGGTAACACCGTTATCCGATTCTCAGCATGGTGGTAGGGTACTTTCGACTTCCTCGCTAGCTAGCACCTCCAATTTTGAGAAACTGTCACCATAGTGTATTCAGGCAGCTGTAGGCCGCCTATATATAAAATGTCAAGCCAGTAAACATTCTAGGTCTCCGTGAACATCTTTGAACACATCGTCACCAACCAAGAATAAAAGAAAGAAAGAAAGAAAGAAACCACATTTATTCAAGACACTCACAACATACGCAAGAGATACATACAAAAACAATACAGAAGAATAATAATGATGTTGTGAGTGTCATTAATAAATGTGGTTTCTTTCTTTATAAGATAAGAAGAAGAAGGAGAACAATCAGGTGATCCCCGCGCCTTATCTTTGGCTTCGTCGTGGAATTGCTCTCATAAGGGAGTTGTGGCCTATAATCCAGCTCTCTTAACCAATATTGCGGCTATGGGCCTGGCTAGTTTTATATGACGCGCTACAGCCTCTGACGTGGTCTATTGACTAATGTATCAAAATATCAATCGAGGCCAGAGCGGTTCAAAGTACTTTTCGAACCACTGAAGTGCACTGTTGAAAATGGGTACTAAACCATCCAAGGTATGATAGATTAGTGATTTGCTAAGGTACTAGGTAACTCGCCAGGTACGTCCTAAAGCACCATGCAATAAATGCCATCACTATGCTCTTTTCGCTAAAAGGTGATTTCGTGACGTTGGTCAAGACCAATGGCCACCACCAACCAATCCCCGATGGCCTGGTTGTCAGCTAGCCCCTAGCTATCGTACTTTTAGCAATAATCTGTAAAGCACAGCAAAGAAAACGTTACCTGCAAACTTTTATTCTAAGCGTCAATCGCTTAATTGTAATTTAACTACTCGTAATAATGCCAAGGTTTCGCTTGTTACTTTACTTCATTAGTACCGTGAACTTGAGAGGGAGCATTGAGTGTTTATTTAGAAATTACAACTTATTTACTTGTTTACATAGTCCGGACAAGATATCTCATACGTGTTTACCAACGAATGCTTTATTTGACTTGTCTATTTTGAACTTTACCTTTAATGACCTCCAGGATCCGTACATCCCCTCATTAGCCCCAGCTCATTAACCTTGCTGCCAACATAACGGCTGAGAATAAATCAATCGTCGCGACAATACTCGTTGATTTATTATGTTGGTAGTAAATCAGTCGACTTCTCTAATTGCTGGAAGGAGGTTAGGCGAAAATGAGGTATTTTGGAGATGGAACTGTTTCTATGGCGATGCGAGATAAAAGTGTGTTGTGAAAAGGAAGTTGTTAAGGTGATTGATAATGAATAGAGGAAAAGTAAATAAATATTTATCTTAATTCATTAGATACACATATATTTTTGAATTATGTGATTAGTTAGTGGTAACCCAAAATCGCTAAGATAGATTCAGATTTAGATTCAGACTTAGATATTTATTTTTCACCACAATAAAGTTCCAACGCACTTCCTAAAAGAGTATAATTTATTTGAACTTAGAATGTACGATTCTTTATTTTGTTGTTTTCCTTAATACTCTTATATAAATAATATTACTGTATTCTGAGATTTATTAATTAATATTTTAATTGATCAAATCATATACATACAGCAAGAGGCGATATAATTAAAATATTTTTTTATGAAAATGTAATAATCATTAAATTAAATAATGTGTCGTGCTTAGATGCTCCTTCTTTTCTACAGCGATCTTAAAAGATCGCTTGGAGTACTTATATGATAATAATAAGTATTTGTTTATTTCCTACGTGAATTAAAAACCACTACACCTTTAAAGATATGTTTAAACTTCATATAAAGCATAGTTAAAATTGTTAGTTTTTCAAGCGTAACAATAAATATATGCAAATTATTACACATTACAATGTATTTGTCGGTTTCCTATTAATTTGTGTAAAATATTTAGCATACGAAATTACTACGTACAAAATGTCTGTCTTCACTCAGACATACCAATGCAATATGTCTGAATACAGAAACGGCACGACTATTACTTGAAATAAAAGTATTTTTTGTAGTTTTTATTTATTGTTAAGGTGTAAGTGTAAATGTTTTAAGTACGAAATAATCTTAATATATTTTTTACTTACACTAGTAACAAACAACAGCTAATAGTGATACGTTGGTCCAAAATAAGTGCAAGCTTTTGGTCTCGTTCCGTATCGACCAAGCGCTTTGAAAAGTTTTGGAAACTTCAATGAGCACCCGGTACTCACAGACTCAATGTTTCGGCACTAAGCGGCTTAAATATGATAATCTCACTTGATGGTCAGTACCGATGTGGACGAAGCTGGTATTTGAGTCCGAAAACTATCGCAAGTTTCATCCATGATTGTAATCTACGAACCGACTAGGATCATCCTAGTCGGTCGGTCGGCTACCCGAATCCACTGAATGCTTAGTACCTGGTATCTTTTGCAAGTACGCTACCTTTATAATAGGTTGGGTATAATCGTCTTATTTAATCGATAATACCATCTTTTACTTTAATATTATAAAAGCATGTGTAGGGTCTCAAAGTAATTGACAAACCTTTTTAGGGTTCATTCTAACAGCAGGGGCACTATCTTCGATGACTCGCTCAAATAAAGCTTTCTTGGAAATCTTTTGCAGGCAACAGTGTGAAGACTAATCAAACAAATCTTGATATTTTTTTAAATTTAAAAACGAAAAACGGAATCTTGTTAAGCAGATTTTTCAGATATTAGACAATATTTTATAAAAATTACTTATTATGAAAAAATCAATGTACATCTACCGTCCCCGTGCCGCTTCTAATTCGCGCTAAACATCTAATCCAAACAATGTTTATAAACTAGGCGTGAACTGCGGCCCCGCCCGTAGCGTGTCATATTTACAAGTTAACCACTAGGTTTAGGCAAGAGTGACGTACAGACTGACAGATATTCGGCATTAGGTTATTAGATAATTGTACACTTTGACGCGGTGGTCCGTAAAAGATGCGGACTCAGTCATGAGTAAAAGAGGCTTTGATAAATAGTATATCAGTAATGATTAGATCGTGTCAGCAGCAGTATGTACAATTCTGGTCTAATGCCTCTCCTGTTGAAAAATTGGGTTCCGCCCAAATTTATCGACAAATGGGGCAACGTGAGGTCCAAAGGCTGTCGAGAGGCTAACTGTGGTTTTAATTGATCACTACTACCGGCGTTATCTCTTTTAAAACGCCCACCCTTGTAGGTTTTTGTTTCTTGCTCTTGCGTGGACCCATGAACGGTAAAACGGGGGGTCAAGAGTCATATTTAGCCCCAGAGTGTCACAGTTCTCGGTGTCGCCACTCTTTGATGGCTCACGACAAAGAACCCATTGCTTATTGAGCAGTATTTATTGTAATTATTACTTTTTATGAATGTATGCATATAAATCATACCTAGATATTATTTCTAGTATAGAATGTATTTTTGATTTTAGTATTTGTATTTTTTATTTATTTACTCTATCCTTTAACGTTTAGAGACTCAATAGCAAGACAATATTGATACGAATTTGATTACGATCCGATCTTTGTCAGATGTTGAAGACCTACGTTGGACTTACCAGTCCGTGGTCTCCGCTTGAGATCCTTTCGGCCGTGTCGCCTAACAGGTACTTACTTACTAAGGACTACTCTAATGTACTTTCAACTCTTGCCCATTTTACATTAATTAACAATATGTACAATTATAACTAACCAAACTATGTAGACCTGCATACAGTTAATGTTTTCTTGATCTAAGTATATTGATTGTTTCACCTTTTTAAACAATACACAAAAACTTGTATATGTAGTATATTTGAATTAAGGAGTCGCATGCACAAAGCCTATTCCAGAAACGTATGAAATCAATGTAGAGTTAGTTCCAGACTAGTTAGATCCAGACCATCACCGGATCAAATATCGATTCTTGCTAGACGTGTCGGTGAAAGTCACATCATAGGAAATCGTATGTAGGTGAGGTAATTATTAGTAAATAGAAGCGCGCCGGGGTTTCACTCGCGTGGATTACGGTTTTCCCGCTACCAAAATTATCCCACGGGAACTATACTTTTTCCAGGATGAAAGTAACCTATGTATTATTCAGGGTCTAACCTATCTCCATCGTAAATTTCAACGAAATCTGAAGATCCGTTTGAGCGTGAAGGAGTAACAGAGGTGTTTGAATTATTTGCTTATCCCACGGAAACAGCAATTATTTTTGAGATGAAAAGTAGCTTAATCTAGGTTCTAAACTATCTCCATAACACATTTTAGCGTTAAGGAGTAACAAACATACACACACATACAAACATTCGTTTTCATAATATTAGTGGGATAGCTTAACTATAACGACACTCGAAATTGAAACTTTGCTTCCAACACCAAAACGATGGCAGCTGTCATTGAGTGTCAGAATTCATTGAAAGCTTGGTGAAATCTTAGACCACTTCGTCGTTGACCGCCAATTGTGAGATATGAGACAGCCTACTACTTACAAAAAATAAATGTAAAACTCCACAAGCACCAAAGAGATTTACAACCGAGGCTATGTTTTTTGTTTACGAACGTCAAGCCTGCGAGACGTAACGAAATCAACAAAGTAACGTTCAGTACAGTCGGTAAACAGTCTGTCAAGTGAGTTAATAGGCAAATTAATTATTAATTAAGAGCTCACCCCACTCCCCTCCTTCCCCAGGTCGTTGACATCGCGTTGCTAACAAGGGTTTACAAGCTACCCTCGTTTGTTGTGCGAGTGAGACTTTCCTAAGGGTATGACATGTTTTTCAAAGTTTTGTTTTAAACTACTACTGTATATATGCTTTTTGCACGGCCGATTTTTAATTCCCGGAAAAAAATAATGCCGTTCTGGAAATACATCAGGCCCTTTTAAATTTATATATATAAATTATACTTAACAGCTTCATCGATTGAAATCAGGTTACAAACATTTTTCATACTAAATTTTGTTTGTTCACTTTATGGTAAGTGACTATATTATAATCAGACATGCTGGACCTAAAATGGTTACTGGCTCTCATAGCAGACTGACAACATAATATCTTTAATAATAGATCTATATATTATTTTATTGTAGTAATACTCTAGTCTATGAATTATCTATCGATGATGATACTTTTTGGGAGGTATCAAGATACAATTAACAACAGATATACAAAAGATGAGAAAAAACACAGACCGTACGAGAAAACATATAGTGCGGCAAACTCGGCTGAAAGACGGTCCCTAGTAGGTAGTTAGCCGGAATAGACGCTAAGATAAATAAGATTATTTTTCTTATGCTAGTATAAGCTTACGTTTGCCAACTGTCTCACTTGATGACGTGATGACGTGGTCTAAGGTGTAGCACGCAAGCCTAGAAGGCAAAGAAGGTAGAACACTAAGTCCACAATCTCTCTCTTTGAAAAACATAAATTTTATGTCAAATAATGACAAAGAATGTCTTGTTGAAGAGGCAGAATGGTTTGAACCAACAATATAGAAAGCACTACAATGTTTCAACTTTCTTTATACTTCTTTAACTATCCTTTATAGGATAGTTAAAGAAGTTAAAAGAAAGTTGAAAGAAATATTATTTAACGCACTTTGTTTATATTATGTAAGTGGTTAAAACAATATTTGTTCTATAAAATCTTATTACATAATATTTATTAAATAATAACTGATGACTTTAGGTTGACTTATATTATTCGCATTGATTCGCGATTTAGTTTTAATATTTATTTAAGTTTAAAGTTTAGTAATCGTAGATTTTAAGTTATTTTTATATAAATCTTTCGGCAACCATTGTTGTTAAAATAGTTTGCTATTATATCAAAAATCAGTTATTCGTTTTTGTAAACTCCTAATTTTGTTAGCACGGTTACACGAGTCGGATTCGTACTTGCATGCCTTACTTATAAGATTATCGCAGTATAATTACTATGTATAAATACCCTTGCAAGGTTACAAAATGCCCTGTTTATATATGTATACGCACATCCTACTAAGAATACACAGGTACACAAAAACTGTTTCCGGATCTGGACACACCCCCACAATTATCATTACGCACGAAGAACGTACGGTGGAACTGTTTGCTCGAGTATTACACTTTAGTCATAAAAAATAAGAGTATTCTGTTTATTTCGTATATACTATATATGCTGTACGCCTGCTAATAGCAGCTATTGAGCCTATTTCAGCAGCAGATACTCAAGAAAATGTATGTATGAACCTCTAGCTCATGTAAACTGAATGATTTTGGTAAACATTATATTGTTTTTTTAATTATATTTATATTATATTATTTTTATAATTTTTTTACCATACTTCCAAAGAATTAAAACCATATTGAATTCAAGATGTTAAACAGAATTACAATCATTATAATGTATGGATAAATGCTTAATATATATTTAACCGACTTAAGGAAAGAACAGCATATCAATTAAGTTGTATATTCAGTTTGTAGCCTTTAGATCTGTGTCAGTTGAAAACCCAATTAAAACCTTTTTTTTATTCGATAAGATATTATTTCAGATGAATCATATAAGAATTCCATGAAAAGTTAATTGAAAAAAATATTATTTCTTTGATTTTATGATATAATCATAGAAGTAATATGTAATGTAGTACATATTACTTCTATGGATATAATTAAAGAACTTAGATTTCATAGATAATTTTGATATTTCATTACTTTGTCATTTAAGACTCGATTAGAAAAATAAGGAAACTAAAGAAAATTTTATGTAGGGTTAGAGTGATTACGTATTCGACCACATTGTCACTGACCATCCAATGGTGAAACAACATTTCATGGAAATTGGTCTAATATTTTTTGAAGAAAATGGGAAAAATAAATTTGTTTGTAGGTATAGATTTTAATTGTTATTGAATGGCATATATAGATATTTGTTCTCTATAATTCTTTTGTTTATTATACTAGAGTTAATGTAATTAGGAGTCTTTTGGCTCCATAATTTAAGAAAAGAATAGAAGACAGAAGTCTTTTGGTATTTGTTAGGTTATTTGGTATTTCTCCTTCGTATAAACAATAATAAATTAAAGCCAGGTGCACACACGTCGTTTATTATAACAAACCAATTTACGCTTTTAAAAATAGTTAAGCTCAGCGCACACTAGCATGCCTGGTCCGGAATCCAATCCGGGCGCGCTGGTTGCAGATTTTAAACGTATTACCCGGGTGTTGATGTAATTCAATTTATCTATCGCCCCTGAGCGTAACTGGATAGGTTGACCGTGTTGATATGTGTAGTTTTGGAAAATTGTATTTCACATAATCTTCTAATAATCTAATCTAATCATCATAATCATTATACATAATCAAACTACCCTTATTTGTATTTTATTCATAAAATAACTGGCTTCTGTTAAAAATTTTTTTTTTTAAATATTTCTGTCATATATTGTACAATAATAGTCAACTTGTCAAATGTAATTTTGTACATATTTTGTATCAGTATACATTAACTTAATATCCAAATAAATAAATTAAAATTGCAGAATACTAAATATCGGATCGATATGGAAAAATGGTAATTACCTGTGATATTTTAAATTGTCTTATTGATCATTTATAGTATTTTCTGCCCATGACTATACCATAAATGTATGTACTGTATGTTCCGTATGGGCTTCATTTTCTTGTATATTATTTGATGTAGGTCTGTTTAAGGAATGAACTTAAAAGACTTTTTAAAAGAAATTAAATAAACGATGTACTTATAAATTTCAAACTAAAATTCAAATAAAAAATTGTAGGTGATCTATTCATTTGGTAGCTTGTAATAGTGCCCCTGCTACATTTTAAAATAATGGATCGAATGAAGTTTTTACAACAAGAACTTAAAATAGTCATACTATATTTTGGCCGTGTGTACAGTGCCTTACGTAACCGGTTTTACCGGATACTGTCAGATAATTGAGTATAGTGAAAGTGGCGCTTAATTTGTAAAATGGCGTGGATTCAATTCAATTCAACTAATATGCTTGATGTGAGACACAAAAGAGAACAGACCGCGGCGAACATTCTCGTTACATTGCCAAAAGACTAGATACTTCAATTACTAATTGTGTTTTAATATTTAATTGTATTTTTTTTGGTCTAGGAACTGTTTAAGTAATGTTGTTTTCATCAGCACCGTCATCTCAGCCAAAGGACGTACACTGCTAGACATAAACCTCCCCATTGATTTCCACAAGGACCGAATGGAAGAGGCTGGGTTCGAATCCCAGTAAAAACATTACTGTGTTGAAAATAGATGTTTGTTCTAGAGCCTTGGATGTTTTTGTGTGTCCATTATTTCCGCGGCATAAGGAAACCTAAAGGATTTTTTTTCTTCATTATTTGAACTACAGAATAACTACCACAATCACTCTAAACCTTATGAAAACAGAAAAATGAAACAAGTTTATCTAAAAGATTTAACTCCATACTGGCACCTACTACAGCACATCTATCAATGCAATAAAAAGTAAACAATTTAATTTTTTTAATTAAAAAATCAAAATGTATTGATTTTCTAAAACTAATCTCATATAAATTACGTATCATCGTGTGTTATATTCTTGAAATATCAAAGATTATTTAAGTAACTTGATTGACGTAAAGCGTATAAATAATTAAAAGGTAAAGCTGAGAGCAACACTCGTCAGCGTAATGAGCTCTTTGAAGATAATTAGCGGTATTTTACAGTAAAATTGGTTCATGTTATTTCACGCTTGTGAATAATATTATGTTCAAATTTGCTATGGATCATAGTATTATTAAAAGTCACGCTCATTATTCCTTTTATACGGGTATAACGTGACATTTATGTGTAGAAGTCGATATCACGATCGATAATTTACAATTTATAAAATTTTTTTTTTTATTATTTTTTTATTATCATTCACACAAGGTCTCAGGTCCCAAACTAGGCAGAGCCTGTGCTATGGTAACCTGATGACTGATATATACTTATATACATATACACACCCAGACACAGGTCAAACAGACATGTTCATGCACACAAATGTTTGACCTGTCCGGGAATCGAACCCGGAACCAGCGGCTCAGAAGGCAGAGTGCTACCAACTGCGCCAACCGGCCAGTCGATTATTATTTCGGTTTCTTCCGGAAGCCTTCATCAGGATCTTCAGTGCAATGCGTTCGTCGTAGCGTCCCGTGTCACACGTCATAAGTGCCACACTTTACCCGTATAAACAGTATAATGCTATGAACCAGATATTTTTTTTTTTATATTACAGAGAATACGGGGCGCTCGCGGGCGCGGTCAGTACTAGACGAACCGCGACCGCGTCTGCGAGCGTATTCTCCTTGAAAAAGACCACCGAATGTGGTTTAACTATAGTTGGAACCCTCTAACTTATTACGTGAGTAAATCCCATGTTCGTAATTCAGTATGAATGTTGTACATTCAAAATGTGTCAAAACACGTCAGTTTTAATAACATAATTTATTTGTATTAAAGCTTGACTATTTGATATAAGTCAATTTCAAGTCTTTTCGGCTTATTTTGTTTAAAGTCCTACACGATACTATACAAAATACCACTTATGAGAACAGTTCATGAAAGTTGATTGAACAAGAAATAAACAAAATTTGATTTCGTTTGCTAATTTACTATTAAAAAAATATATTGGAGCGACCATATTTATCCCTTATCAAAAAATCTCACGGTAACAACAAATGCGCTTGAACTATGTCTTACACCAGAAAAAAGAAAATTAAAATGTCTAAAAATGTAATTAGTCATTTTTTTTGAGTCCGTTGAACATTTATGTCTATAAATGTCCGCGAGCCTCTGTAACGTCTGTAAATCATGGGCACAATCTAAAAGTATTTTTTCAGATCTATCACTTGACAGTTAGCAGTGATTATGCAGCCGAAGGCCAGAATCACCCTTGAGAACATGAATGTTGTGTGGAAGGTTTACTTACGGAGGGTACTTTCGAGTACCTGTCTGGATAACTACCACCTTCAAGTTTGAAAAACTGTCACCAAACACAGTGTGCCTAGGTAGCAATGCTTGAGAGCCAGTAAACCTTCTATGATGCCAATTCTCTTATTTATTATGGCAAGCAAGTCATCAACAATGCAATACTAATCCAAATGTAATCATAAATAAATTTGGTAATCCGCTAAAATGACAATTGCGTCTCGATTGCTTTGTAGGTAATTGCAATGCGGTATAAATTAGAACTGAACAGCCTTTGTAATTATACTAGCAAAACTAGGAAAAACGAAAATTCATTAACAATCTATAAGCAATGTGTTTAGTAGAATCGATACCTAGCGTGATTACATCATGGACACATAGACACCAAGCGAGATAGTGGTCAACAAACGCTTTAATAGCGTTTGACCACTATCTCGCTTGTGAAGTATAAAAAGTCATACACCATATTGAGTTCAGCACGGCTACTTTTATTGACATTCTAAAATAGCAATTCTTTACAAAGACTATATCGCCATAACTGGCGCATTACTCAGACGGGCTATAAAATGCTTCTCCATTCGCATTTCCACAAGCCCCAGGATCTCGATATAAACTGGTATCCCAGGATTCCGATATAAACGGCGAGTATAAACGCTAGCTGCTGAAAATATCGGGCCACTGGATAAGCCGAAACTCCTATATATCATACACTACACCACTCTGTCTGGTTTAACCGATTTTTTGGAAAAAAATGTGCGATTTTTCGGCGTCAATATATTGGGCGCGTTAGCGGGAGTTCAAGCGGTGGGAAATATTTTTTGAGTTTGAGTTATTATACGCTTTGTAGCACTCCTGTGTAGTATTTTTTTATCATTATTTTTATTCATAATACGTCGGCGTGTTACCACTATCTCATCTGATGTTAAGAGGATCACGCCTGCCTAACAAATACATATTCACTCGAGAATTGAATACACCTAAATTGTATCTAAGTGAAAACTCAAACTAAGACAACGTATTCCGTTCGTAAACTATCTACTTTTGATGAGTTTGTATTGTATTGTGGTCTTGATTTTGATTTTAGGTTCTAAAAATTAAAGTCCCGTGTTTTGTAATATTCTATTGCAGCTACTAACGATGTCTTTGGTATTTAATTAATATTGTTATTAAATCAAAGGGGGCTTAATCGCGAGAAAAACATTTAGTAATTTATTTACCTCGACGTTTCGACCAAGTTGCATTGGTCGTGGTCACGAGAAGACCATTCATTAATATAATAATAATAATATTTTTAAAGAACTATTACCACTAAGGACTTAAGTTAAGAATGTTTAGTATTGAAATGAATAAATGCATGAATGAATGTCTGGTTCGACCTTGAAGAGAACCGCCGAGCAAAGCTCTCTTCTTTGCTCATTGTGCGACCTTACTCATAAGGCACATAGAGAACACATTTCAGTGACAAATTGGGTTATAATGATAGTTTGAGCGTGCTATAGATCGTTACCGAACTTATTATATGATGCTATACAAAATAAATTAGTACCACGAGCTGCCATATTGTACTAATAATAAATTAAATCTTCTGTACTTAAACATAATCTACTGCAAATTCCGCCCTATTCCGTATAACTGCACACGTAATTCCAATCTCCAACAATATTCATCCACGACTGTTGATTCAGTTCTAATTATTAATTACGCTAACAAAGCGCAGACTAGCTTCTATTATCCGCTTGTTTCCCGTCTAGACCTATGCGGGATTTCACACTGGTGCGTAGAATAGTAGGCAGTTCCATATGGAACTGACGTGGTGATTATATATTACCAAAATGAAACCCGATTTGAAAAAACAGAGTACATCAAATACATTAATATCGTAGCAAACAATACAAATAAATGGTATAATAAACGCCAACACAAAAAAAACGTAGTATAGAATTAATTTAAACTCGGGTGCAAGGAAAGAACTTATCACTAAAACCGATCTCCTCCTGTCAGCAATAGCAAAACCACAAATACAAATGTATTTATTCACGTAGAAAAATTAACATAAAATACACGATGAAAGCTCAGGCTGTTGCTTTAATATCCTACACTGTGTTGCAACAGACAGTGTCTTCTGCTAAATAGGCACAGTAGAGTCAAGTTGAAAAATTACAGTAAGAACTTACATTAAAACAATTGCAAAAAAACTGTCCAAGTAGGGTAGGTACGTACTTAGCAAGGAAAACGAAAAAAACTATTGAAAAATAATGTTTAAACTAATCAGTTGTGTCGTCAAAACAAACCTTTTACCTTGATACTTCAATGACACAGATTTTCCTCTTGAACAAAGATATTTTTTTTGCATATATGCCACGCTTACTGATGTGTTTTGGTGAATATTTCAACATTTGTACCAAGGTGATAACTCTATTTATATCAATCACCCATTCAGATTGTGAGATCGTACACAGTTGTTTTACCCAGTTGATAGGTTGAGATCGCATCCCGCAAACGCCATTAACCATTAACTATTTAATATTTTCGTAGTAATTAATTATATTGTAAAAGGTATTATTTATACTGTGCTGCATTTTCATTAAATTGCAAATCAAATAGGAATTAACGAACAGGTTTGCGACCAGGTGACGGCGAATTTATAGTTTGGAGAGCAAACAACTTATTAGGGATAGTTACAATATAAATGTTATGCACTATTGTGAAAGTTTTCAAAGCCAGTGAATTCGTTGTTATTTTGGAAAACAGGCTAACTAAGCCCTGGCTTGGCCAACTCGATTAGGTATTTGGTTTGAAAACAAATATACTTGTAAAGACAAACGTTGTTCTACTTAATACGATAATAGCATCATCATCATCTACGGACATCCACTCCTGTAAATAGGTGTCCATTTCTAGCTCCAAAATGAGCTTTTATGAGCGGTGCACATCCTGTTAAAATCTGTTTTTATGTATTTATATATTTAAACATATGTCACTATATATATTTATATATATATTTGAATTAGAATTTTGGTTTTTAGTGCCGTGGTCACTAACCGGGACCGGACAACCGACATATTTGGTCTATGAATAAAATTGAATTTCGCTTATTTATAAATTTTAGAATGAAATAATAAAAAAATGTTTCATTTTAATTGACATTTAAAAGATGTTTTATTTGCGTGATATATAATGTGTAACAATTGTGGTTTTTTTACCGTTAAACGTGAGTTTATGAAAGTGGAACAAATTACCTATAAGCAAATCTCCGCTTCTACAAATCTTTGGTTTCTTTCAATTTATAAGAAAAGGATGTTTTTTAAAATATGTGAGTATTTTTAAGAGTCAGCGAAATTCTGAGAAGATCCCAAACTTGCTCGACTTTGTTGTAATATACACGAGAAGGATATTACCGACTGTCATGCTATGGAAATGTTACAGTTAACTGACAATATAAATTGGGTTTGGTATTTGTTTCCGCGCCATGTTCAAGATATCATGTTTCAATTGAAATAAAAGAGAAAAACATGAGATGACATTCTGTTGAAAAACTTATTTATGTGTCTTGAACAGTCACAAGCACTAACTTATTTTTAAATATTGCTAAAATGTTTACAGCCATGATAGTCTCAAGAAAGTAAAACTTGGCCGTCAATCTAAAGGTTGAAGCCCACTCAACCCTTGAGCTTGCAATGAATGCAACAACATAGTTATTAAATCAAAAGCATATTGGTTGGGTGGCAGCTAGAAATTACCTGGCTAGCTATGACCCAATAATAATATGTGACCAAACGCACAGTAAAGGTAAAATGGAAGAGTTTATGAACCCTCAACGTTTCAACCCAGTTACGTTGGTCTTGGTCACGAGAAGACTGTTTATTGGTTACAGTTTTCAAGGAAGTAAGCTGTACTAGCGGGTTCTGGCCAGGCAAATATCCTACTTCCATGCATGGGATACATGACTCTATTGTATTAGTTTATGTTGCGTCGACACGTATTCCTGATACCTCGCTGCAGTGAAATTGTCCAAACTATGATATATTAATTTAGTGTCGTCGTCGTTTATGGCTTGACCATTTGTTAATTGCATGCTAAATAGGTAATTTTGAGTCCTTCAAATTATTTTCTTAAAAGTCCTACGTGTGAAATAAGCTTAAAAGAAGTACCACTTCTAAGAAAAGTTCTTGAAGGTTAATTGTAATTGAACAAAATATAATTTTATTTGTGAAAATATAATAACGAGTGCTAATATTTTTCCTTTAAATAAAATTTTCGCGGTAAATACACATATGCGCTTGATCAGTGTCTTACGCCAAAAGAAAGGAAATTAAAGAATCTAAAACTGTATTTAAAAATTTTTTTTAGTACCTTGATCATCTGTCCCAACTCGGCTGGGCAGCGTTCGGGAAGCTCCGAGACGTCTTCTCGTCCAAAATACCATAATGTTTGAAAACGAGGGTCTTCGAACAGTGTGTGTTACCAGTGATGACTTACGGGTCTGAAACGTGGTCCCTGACTATGGGCCTTCTGAACAGGCTCAGAGTCGCACAACGAGCTATGGAGAGGGCTATGCTCGGAGTTTCTCTACGCGATCGAATCAGAAATGAGGAGATCCGTAGAAGAACAAAAGTCACCGACATAGCCCAGCGGATTAGCAAGTTGAAGTGGCAGTGGGCAGGGCATATAGCTCGAAGAACCGATGGCCGTTGGGGTCGAAAGGTTCTCGAGTGGAGACCACGGACTGGCAAGCGCAGCATAGGACGGCCACCAACCAGGTGGACAGACGACCTGACTAAGATCGCAGGCAAGGGCTGGATGCGGGCCGCTTCCAACCGGTCCTTGTGGAAATCAATGGGGGAGACCTATGTCCAGCAGTGGACGTCCTATGGCTGAGATGATCATCTGTAAAATACATATTAATATTTTCAATCAACACGCCTTAATATTGTGTGTTATATTGAATAATTGTAATCATTTGTTTCTTTTTTAAATCGTTTTTCTTATACAGAAGAGGAAAGTAAGTAATAAAGTTTGAGTTTGTTCTTCTGTGAAAACAATCGCCAGTTACAGTTATAGTCTTCGTGGTGTATTTGGAACGTTATTCACTATGCCTATACTAAACACTAAAGGATTAAACTTTAACGGATATGAAAAGAGATCAAATTTGTTTAGAAGTCTTGTATGGCTGGGACAAGAACTGAAAGCAAAATCAGCTAGTATTCAGCGTATATTAAATTATAAAATAGACAGCTTTTATATCAAAAACAATTTTTACTTCTGTACAATAAAGATGCTATAACTATAACCATGTCAATAATCCTGAAAGATCCTTTGTTTTCCGCGAATAGCAATGCTTGAGAACATAATTATTTCTTTTACAACTCAAGTAATATGTTATTCACGGAATTACTTATGCCATGTCTCTAGTGTGTCTACTCAGGACTAATTGATTTCAAGAATTTTCTGTAATACTGATTATTATTCTACAAAGAAAAATAAACTGTATATTTATAAGAAAATTTTTCTTTAAAAATATTTTAAGCTTTCGTCATTATTATAATCACATTTTTACATAGAATCGGGTGAGACAGTGATCAAAAGATTTTGTAAAATCTAAAAAAGAGCAAAGCGTGGCCATCTGCAAATACGCTTTTAAAGATTTTTTTCAGTAACTACGCTCATGATAAGGTCCTCGTGGTCGTCGTCTTAAGGGGAGTTTGGTAGAGAGATGTTTTGCGTTAAACGATATCTTGCCATGTCTAACATACACATATATTTTTCTTGTTAAATGTACTCTTACTTGAGGCTATGATCAGACTCACTCCATCGCAAAGGTCCGCATGGTCTTCCACCTTATCTTGGTCAACAATACGCTATATGGAATAAGTGTTTCACCTCGACACATGACCAGAAAAAGTAAGGGTCAAGATAGTATATTATAAGTATTTGAACGAGTTCTTGTTATATCAGAGGGTATGTACCTCCTCTCAGTGTATACATGTAAAGTCTTTGGTACGTTTCATTCTAATACGTTCACTGTTAGGGAGTGCCCAGACTTGACAACAAAATAATGCGCGCGAACGGCGCGCGAGCTGCGCATTAGTCAGGTCTGGACATTCCCTTATACAAAGTTTTCCCTATCGATCTCCAGGACTACAGATTACAAGGGACCTCCAAGGACCGGTTGGAAGCAGATTGAATCTAGGCTCTTCCTGCCACCCTTATTAGTGTGCACACATACTATAAGATCAAATTCTAAACCTGAATTGACCAACGTTGGAAAGGAAATATTTTAAATGAAGGCTCTTGGAGTAAATACGCAAGGAGCTACTGGGTTCACAGTATCAGCCGCAATGACTAACAATAAGCTACAGTTCTGCTAAACCTTATTGAACCAGATCAAACCCGTTAGTTATCAAGTCGAGGTGTTAGTCTGCCACGTAACCACGTAACTTTGTCACGTGCGTCTGCTACTCGCGCAAATTGTCGGCGTGAAAGGAAGTGTCGCCAAGACGAGTGTCGTTTTAGAATCGAGATAGTTCTAAGCCAACTTTTTAGAAGATGCCAGTTGATGTGCTATGCAAAGTTATATAGCGTTATAAAGGGAAATTCCAGATTGATGCGTATAATTTACTAAGAACTCAGAAAAGTTACTAATTTGCTGGTTTAAAAAAAAATTATATCTAGTTTAATTTTTTTGCTTACATAAATTGTGGAAAGATAACACAAAAATCATTAGATCGCGTGAGAGGGCCGCAAGGCGCGCACTAGTTAATAATAAGAAACATTTGTTCAGTCAATATAGTATAAATAAAACTTAAAGGCAATTAAGCGAACCATAAATTTATTTGAAACAAAATGTTTAAAGGTTCAAAAAAGGATATTAACATATTTGAGAAATATCTCAAAAAATAACAAAATCATTTATTATGTAAAAGACAATTTACATAATAAATAATTTTTATCGTCAATAATGTTTTAACAGAAACATATCGTATATTCTTATTTTGTTCTGGCAGGATAATTTCCTGGCCACTTAACTCACACAACTTCAGAAGATATCCTTACTAAATTACCGGCAATTTTCCGAGCATCAATCAACTCAAACAACATTATTATAAATAAATCTAACAATTTGCTAAACAAGTTCAGAAATATATACTTTTTCATCGACAGTAACTCAACTTTGCCGATCTACAGCGTTACCTCCTCCTTAAGATAAGACAATGCGCTCCTAGATTAAAGCGTGCAGCATAAAGAGATAATGTTTAAAAAATATAAGTTTGTTTACATTGTATGATACCAAAATAAATAGAATAGTATAGAATAGTCTTATTGCGTGCAATTATTTTGTCTTTGTAGCACGACAAAGTGGAAAAATATCCTCTATCTGGTTTTACTATGCCACTTGCAAAATTATCTTGGTTGTTGATGGATATTAGATATATTATAATATATATATTAGCACAAACTAAGAGGGATATTAGACGGAAACAACTTTACAATGAAATATTTATGTACTCAAAAATATTTAATAAGTTTTTCAATTACCGTACGGGATACAATCACAGACTCACCCACTGACATTTGCACCTACAGCGTATTTTTCAATGCTAGAATCATTTTGAGGATTGACATAAAAAAGTCACTTATAAGGGATACGAAGTAAGTTTCATCGATTAGTACGAATTATTTACTGCTTAACTTCTACTAAATATAATATCCTATAGTTTATTTAAAGGAACGTAGGATAAATATTTTCTTTCTCTGCAACTTCTTGTGAGGTATCTCGACCAACAGCTTGAACTTCCGATGAAGGTAACATCGTTATCAAATTCCCAACACGATGGTAGGTACTTTTGAATACCTACCGAACTACCTACCACCCTCAAATTTGAAGAACTGTCACTGAACACTGTGCTTAGGCAGCAGTTCTTGTGAGCCAGTAAATATTCTAGGACCAGCGTCCATCTTTGACCACATAGTCATTTACCAATTAGTGCCATAGTGGTCAAACGCTAGTATATAATGTATAAAAAATAATTTAAGATAATATTTGATTCTTCATTTTTAATCTATTTATATTTTTGACGTGATAACGTTTTATAAATTGATGAATACCAGCAACACTCATGAAAAATAGTAACGTTCCACCTGAGTTTTGTATTACATAAAATAATCAAAGTCAAAGTCAAACTCAAACTCAAACTCAAACTCAAAGTCGAAGTCAAAGTCATAAATGATTATGACGTTATCACGTAAATCTATCGTCCGTAAACCGACTTTACAGACAACCAAGTTTTTTTCCAAAATGTGGCCCATCATATTGTCGTAAATTGTGCCGAATTATTTCAAACCCTGCAACTTTATAAAGAGATAAAATTCTTCGGTGATATAAATAAATAATTAATATAAATTTACATTTAAAAAAGGAAATTCATAAGCATAATGAGTAATCAATAGAAAATCGAAAAATTTCTAGTCCTAGTCGCAGTGCAAAGACAATTGATTGAATAAATAACGACGTTTTTATACTTATAGTTTTACATGTGCAATCAAAGATAATATGCTATTGAATGCTATTAAAGATGGCTCAAAATTATATGATTAGGATTTATTGTCTTAAACTGATATTACCTCTTAATGCCTTAAAGGCTTAATTGATTTGAATAATGATTCGGAATGAACCTAGGATACAACAAAGACCTTTTCACTCAAGTGAGAGATAAAATTCCAGAACCAGGTTTTCTTTGGCAATGTAACAGAAAATCATCTAAATTAGTGTACAAAAACAATCTTCATCCATCTTCCTATGCTTCGCGTGCACGTCCGTGTTCTCCATTGGACATACTTTCGACCTTAACGGCCATCAGTGCTTCGAGCTATGTGCCCTGCCCACTGCCACTTCAACTTGCTAATGCACTGGGCTATATCGGTCACTTTAGTTCTATTATAAATCTCCTTATTTGTGATTCGTAGGGAAACTCCGAGCATAGCCCTCTCTATAGCTCGTTGACCGACTCTGAGCCTGCTCAGAAAGTCCATAGTCAGAGACCACGTTTCAGTTTCAGTAAGTTATCACTAGTAACACCCACTGTTTGAAGACCCTCGTTTTCAGGAATGCGGTATTTAGGGCGAGAAGACGTCGTGGAGTTTCTCGAAGTCTGCCCAGCCGAGTTGGACTTACCTAATTTGATGGTATGTCCTCAATAATTTCGAGAATAGAGTTCCCAATTGATACAGGGCGGGCGTAGCATGGGTATTTTACAAACTTTTCGTCTTTTCCATGTTCATTTTAAGGCCTACCCTTTCTGAAACTCTATTGAAGGCTTCGAGCATCTTACTGAGGTCTTCCATCGATTCTGCCAAGAACAGAAATATTGTCGGCAAACCAAAGATGAGTGATGTACTCGCCGTTGATGTTGATGCCGAATCATTGTCATTCCCAGAGCTTAAAGGCATCTTCCAATGCGGCAGTGAACAGTTTTGGAGAGATAACGTGTCCATGACTCACGCCTCTTTGCAATGAAATCGCGTTCGAAAGATACTCCGACCGACATTCTAGCGTTATTTTACAAAAACTTCAACATTTCGAAATACCGATGGCCAATACGGCACCGCTGAAGAAACTCTAGCGCCTTCTGTATAACTTGTCGAAGCGTGCTGATGTGATCTATGGTGCTGTAGCCTTTTCGGAAACCGGCTTGTTCGGGAGGCTTGAAGTTATCAAACCTATGTTCAAGGTGATTCGCGATGACTTTTGAAAACAGCTTGTAAACATGGCTCAGAAGCGAATTCAAGAAAATGGTATGTCCGACCAAAATAGAATATGATGTAAATTAATCAAATATAGCGTCTTTGTGGATCACTTAGTTAGTATAATAATGTATGACGGCTCAATTGTTGACCTAAGTCAGCAATTCTGTACGACGGCTAAATTGTTGATCTAAGTCAACAATTGTGTATATACAACAAATATATCAAATATAGGTAATAATAAAAAATAGTGACACATGAAATAAGTCCACAAATAGTTCAGTATTCTGAATACCTTTGTTCAGAACCTTCACTGACTCGCACTTGTACGATCATCTAAATAAAGTATAATCCAACACCTTTGAAATATGGACAGCATGATTTAAGTTTCATATTAACTTCAAAATGTGTAGAACTACCATCAGATAACTTAACAAGACATGTAATACTGTGTACAAATTTACGCTTTGATATAACAGCGTGTTTGTGTATTGGATCACAAAAATATCCATTACTGCGCCAGCATGAATGTGTCTTAACGAGCGCCTGTAAAGAGGGAGTCATGTGAACAAGCCTTCTTGCATTGTCCGTCACGATTTAGATACTATTACTATACAATTTTAGAACCTACAATTTTTGAGCACGATACATTTTTTAAAACTATGTACGAGTAGCTTAGACTTCGTACGTGGCGGACGCTGGTTGACTTCTAAATGCGGCTTTATTGAAAATAAAAATGAACAGGTGCCGATGACCTCGCTGATTACATTATATTATTTTACAGGCATACAGAGATTTACAGACAAGGAAGACGGGACTAATCATGATGCGTATTGATGTAATATATTTAAAAGAATCTACTTTATAGATGACCTACGGGAGAGCTTGCGACTTGAAGCTCAAAAATGAGTGAGATGATTTTATGCTCAAAAATGACTTGAAGCATAAAATCCTGGGATTTTATGTATCTTTTCCTATTCGTTTTACCCAATCTTTTAATTCTTTCTCTGTGATTCACGTGGTGTCGATAAAAAAGTCGTCACATGTAAATGGTATTCCAGGGTGTATTCATGTACCAATTACAGGCTGCGTCTCGATAATGTAGGACTAACGAACGGTAACTCGCATATTCTGTATAACGCGATATTTGTTTACGATTCTTATACAGCGTGATTTATTTTGTATCGTTGATTTGATTGATTGTCGTGATTTGATCGTGTACTGTGTCTACTAATTTGCTTTGATTATAATAATTGTTATATTTCCTTATCTGCTATATTTTGAAGCGATGATACCTCAGCGATGGAAGCGTCGGCTGTCAAACTGACAGACACTGGTTTGATCCCAAACAATAGCTTGAGCTTCCGGTGAAAGTAACACCGTTATCAAATTCCCAGCATGGTGGTAGGGTACTTTCGAGTACCCACCTGGCTAGCTACCACTCTGAATTTTGAAAAATTGACACCAAAACACATAGTATATTCAGGAAGGAGTCCTTGAGAGCCAGTGAGCATTCTAGGTCTAGCGTAATTACATCTTGAGAGATAGCGAGATAATGATCAAACGCTAGATCGATACAGTATATAAAAAAAATTTAAGCAGATATTGATCTTGTTTATTTTATTATTGTAATTGTAATATTTCTTATCTGATTGGTTGCATAATTATAGTGTATTATTTTCTTAAACGCATAAACGTAAAGTACACAAATTGCTTTAGTCATTTTAAACAACTAAGATGTTATTATTTATAGATCTACGTTTGACCACCATCTCACTTCATGTTTAGTAACGTCTTGTGATCGAAGACCACGCTAGACCTAGAATTATATATAATAATAGAATGATAACTGGCTCTCACGGACCGCCGCCGGAAGACACTATGTGTTTGGTGGCAGTTTTTTCAAACTTGAAGCAGCCAGTCAAGTACTCGAAAATATCCTATCACCATGCTGGGAATTGGTAACGGTATGCTAGCTTCACCGGAGACTCAAGCCGTTGGCGGGGATCGAAGCAGCGTCCGTCAGTTTGACAACCGACGCTCCCACTGCTGAGTTATCATCGTTTCCATGTTTGGCGGCCTACAACCAGTATTTTCATCGCAAGCAGAGTTAAACTACCTAACAAAATAATTATTCATTTTATGGTGCTCTCAAAGTACTGTTTTGTTGACTGTAGGCCTATCATAACATTCCCACACCCTTAACCCGCACTTTATGCTCACTCACTCTTACATCCCCTTTCCTTATTTTAATGAAGGCTTTAACGACTGAAAAATATAGGTTACTAGTTAGTAGCACCCCGCGGTTTTACCCCCGTGGTTATGAAAAAAGGTGATGATGAAAATAAGCTCATGTGTTAATCCGGGGTCTAAACTATCTCCATACCAAATTTCATCGATGTCGGTGTAGCCGTTTGAGTGTGAAGAAGTAACAAACATGCACACATACGCACATACTTTCGCCTTTATAATATTAGTGTGATTCAAGCAGTTCGCACGGGTGTCGACAGACACATATACTTTTAGGAATAGCTTTATTTAAATTACTAATATAAAGCGTTACCTAGATAATCTTTTGTTTGTCTACGTGTTGATTCGAAAATTCGCAACATTGTAGTAATTTTGTAACTGGAAATCTTTTGATTGCGGTGTTCTAAAGTTAAACGTTTGTATAATAATTAACAGTCACACAAATATTATAAAAGCGAAAGTATGTCATTCGTTTGTTTCTATGTTTGTTACTCTTTCACGCCGAATCGGATGAATGGATTTGCTTGAAATTTAGAATCAAGATAGCTTATATTTAGTAAAAAAAACTTTGTATTTTTCCATCAATACAAATTAAAATACTTCTTTATAAAATAATACAGTAGGGATTTAATAAAAACGTACGTATATGAATGCACTCTTATCATGGTAATTCTGAAACGGTTCTTAAAATATATTGTGAATAAGTGTGATATTCTAAAGCGATTTTCCGTTTGATCTTTCATTCCTTTGTTTCCCAAGGTGTCTTACTCTGCTAGGTAAGGAGATAAAAGTGACTAACAACAAAGTAGCCTTTCAAGTAAGTTAAACATAAATAAGCCCGGCAAATCAAAACAAATCCTCATCTTTACGTGCCCTACGCAACAACTAAAGGGATCAAATCATATTCGTGTAACGTAAATCTCCCTATTCCCTTCAAGACACTTCCAGAATCAAAACGTTTTCGTAAATATGCTCCTTTACATCCCTAAATCCTTACCTGTTTATATTTCCTTACATTTATACTCAGATACTTCCTACCAAGAAGAGGCTTTGCATGACAGGTTAGAGTACTTTCTAGTCCCGCTATTATATTATTGGTCAAATATGTAATGTTCCCGCTTAAGCTTACGTAATTGTATATATATTACTATTGGAACTTACACGTTATGTCATATACATTAGAAATAAGTACCTATAACCATGAAAAAAGTGTTACACAAGCGTTTTAGCTTGTAAAACATACAATAATATTGATTTAATTTCTTGTCGCTTCTAGGATATATTACTTACACTAGAAATGTACAATAATGTAATTTTATGTTTAATAAAGATATTTTGAAATTGAAATTGAAGTCCCGCTACTAAGACTAGCTATCGTGTACTGTAATTATCAACTCTGAGAATAAGATTCAGAACCGGTTGGTTTATTTATCTTAGAGAACCGGCATCCACATTTTTGATAACTGATAAAAGTTTAGTTTTGTTAGATGGTATTGCAGTAGAGTGTAGTATCATCTTACTCATATAGTGAATTCAATATGAATTATGAATTGAAAGATATAATACTGTTGTCAATTGTTTTCAAGACGGTATATTTAATGTTGATTCATAACCATTTTTTGACGTGATAACGTTTTATAAATTGATGAATACCAGCAACACTCATGAAAAATAGTAACGTTCCGCGTAACGTTCCACCTGAGTTTTGTATTACATAAAATAATCAAAGTCAAAGTCAAAGTCAGACAAAGTCAAAGTCAAAGATTATGACGTTATCGCGTAAATCTGTCGTCCGTAAACCGACTTTACAGACAACCAATTTTTTTAACGTTACGTAGCATCTCGTAGAGCAACGTAGCTCTTGCTACGGTTCATACATGTCGTAGACTTTCGTAACGATTACATTCTTTAAGTTTTTGTCCGTCTAAATTCAAACTGAATCTTACAAATCTTACAATATTACAAATTGGCAACGTACGTTACGTTGCCAATTTGTAAGACTCTCTTTTTGAATGCCTTCAGTGTTATAGATATCCAATAAGCGGCCAATATGTTATCATTACCATCAGGAGGTCCGTCTGCTTGTTTGCCACCTATTACATAAAGACAAACATTTAAGCAGGTATTTTCGTTAAATCTGCTGTTCACGACAGTTAAAAGGATAAGTTATTATATCTGTGACATAGATAACCGATGTCATGGCAAGGCAAGTGCTTTAATTTTCTTAGCATCCATTTATCCATAATTTGTCTTATTTTATTCCCGTTGAGCTAAGTTTATTTATAATAACAATTTCCTTTATATTTATAAGAAGAGATGATAGGTGAGAGCGTTAGCTGTCAGCCTGACAGACTCTGGTTCGATCCCCACCACAAATTAAGCTCCCGGTGAAGGCAACATCATCATCAAACTTAGAGCATAACTGTAGCATATTTTTAGTTATTTAATTCTAGGACGGGCTTGGATATCTTTTTTAATATTTCACATTGTCTAGCTTACATTAAAACAATTTAAAAAATCTGATGTAGGTTCATCTTGAATTTCAAATCTATTTAAAATTGTATGCTTAGAAATAACATCAATAAAATCTACGCCTGAAGGAAAACTAGTTTAATCTAAAACCACAATACTTTATTCATTTGGTGCTCTTCGTAATCTAAATATTTATAATAATATAATTGCTACAGTCCAAACAGATTGCATTGTATAACAACCGATTTCTTCACAAGCACCACGGTAAGTCACCAAATTAAACAGGTAGGTACGAGGTACCAGTTCGGAACCAGTTTCGGCAGTTCTCCTAGTTTCTTACCTCGCAAAGAAATTACGTATTATGTTAATAGTCTAAAAACAAAAAAGCTCGTAGCTACTACTCTCATATTTAAAAATATTTCACACAGTCTGTTTAGGCACCATCGCAAAAGCCTGTAAAACCTACTAGCTCTCATGACAATACCTTTCACCAAATACAAATATTTGACAGTCGTCGTGGCTCAGTGATCAGCGACACTGACTTTGGAACCGCGACCCCAGGTTTGGCCGGGGCAAACATTTCTGTGATGAGCAAAGATGTTTGTTCTCGGGTCTTGGATGTTTGTGTATTGTCACAGTGTGTGTCTATGCCTCCCGCGACAAAGAGTATCCTAGTGCGGGGGTGTAAGTGTTTGAAAGGAGTATTGTCACTGTGTGTGTCTATGCCTCCCGCGACAAAGAGTATCCTAGTGCGGGGGTGTAAGTGTTTGAAAAATGAAAAATTATTTACACAAAACACTTTCAATACATAATTTCATTCACACATTCACCATATCGATTACCTCATTATCTGATTATCATCGTCACTAATTATCAAATAAGGTTTAGTAGACAAACGCTACTTCTATAATGTATAAAATAAGCAAAACGAAATTACCTCCTTTCCTTTTATACATATATATTTTCAGACGTCACCCAAAATCTAACGATGCTCCATTGCCGTGAGCAGCATCCGTGACGTCATCACATCTCACCAATCGCCCGCAATGAGGATCTCGGGGCACGGGGTTCTCTCCCGGGAAATACTAGATTCCCGCCGCGGAATCCCGGGGTGTGTGCATTTGATTAGAAAGGCAAGTGATTCATGCCCGTACGTGACCAGTTTTTAGATCGTTGGTAAAGGCTTTAAGAGCTTATGTTAGCGATGAAATAGAATATAAAACTGTACATTGTACATGCTTCCTCTTGGACTTGACTGAAACTTAGAGAAAGGGATATATCCAACAGTGGACGTCCTAATGATGAAATGATTCTTATACATATGAACTGCCTTGTATGTTCAGCGGTAGCGTACTTTATATTTTATGAAGATTTGGTGCTCCTGAAGGTTTCACCGGCTTGGACTATAACTTTCACTACACACCTTTTAGAGCTCGAATTTTAAAATATCCCTTCACTTTATTGGTTGTTCATTTTATATTATTATCTCAGAAATTTGTCGTTTATGAATTGATTTAAAACATCATAACATTTTGAAAATAATATACTTGCTGATCGGTACCATATAAATATATATATACATATGTATAATTATATTCTATGGATACTTGGTTCAAAAAACAGTTTTTATAGCTTTTAATCTATTAAACTATACTTATAAACTACTATTATAAAGAGGAAACATTTTATTTTTGTTTGTTTGTTTGCGTTGAATAGTCTCCTAAACTACTGAACTGATTTGAAAAATTCTTTTACTGTTGGGAAGCTACACCGTACCCGCCTGACATAGGCTATATTATATATTCAAGAAAATTAGGGACCCATAAATAATTTTTAAATTTGAAATATTATACCTATGGGAAGCCGGGGCGGACCGATAGTGATTAATACAAATCAAGGACTAGCACGGAAGTCATGCTCCGAGCAATCGTTATTACTCTATTTATTTACAAACTCGCTCAGCGCCGTGGTTTTTCCCGCGTGGTGATGAAAAAAGGTGATGATGGTGATGATGAAAATCTATGTGTTAATCCAAGGTATATAATCTATCTTCATACAAAATTTCATCCAAATCCGTCCAGCCGTTTTGGCGTGATTGAGTAACAAACATCTATCCATCCATCCAAACATAACATAAATCCAAATCCCGAACGTTCACTTTTTTTTTCTTTCACATAATATTAGTGTGATGAAATCAGCTTGTAGACTGATTTGTCAATTATATGAAAACTATTGCAGCTTTTTTTTAAAGATTATAAGCGATGATGTTAAGCGACGCGGTCTAAGGTGGAGCACGGTAATTAATTAAGCAAGCTAATTCTAAATTCGTTTTAACTCATTATCTAAAGTAGTTAGCGCTTTGGTTATACTGTAAGCTTACTATGTATTGTAATGTATTAAGTAAATATACAAATTGAGCATGGCAGCCGGATAGTCCGGTACTACATATATAGTATCCGGGAATAGTGTGCCGGTGACATTACGAAGGCTCGCGGGTGTTTACAGGCAGAAGCGGCGGGACAAATCCTGATGCGTTTTGATTATATATATCACAAAAATGTAGTCAGCAGATGTATATACAGGAGATACAGAAAAATAATATAACTAATCACAGTTTTAGACATTTTCATTTCCTTTCTTTTTGTCGTTGCCTGAAACGATGTTTTCTTTCATAAATTAGCAAATCAAATCGAATTTTGTTCAATCAGCACTAACCTTGATTAACTGTTCTCATAAGTCCTATTTTTTTAAGCTTATTAGACAAATAGGACTTTCCACTTAATATGCTGAAAACACTCAAAATTATCTATTGAGTTAATGGTAAAGCCTTAAGTTTAATGTTGGGATTGTTTATCAACATTTTTCACATTTTATTCAATACAAAAAGCTTAGTTCGAACTTGCGGGAAATAAAGAAATTATTAAAGTTGAATGAAATTTTTTTAGATAAAATTTTTGAGATAACAATTATCTCCCCGAATAAGTATTTTCAACGGGAAGGCGATTCATTTCGACATTCACATTCATCCCATATCTGCGTACCCTCGTCGTTTGCCGAACTATCGGTTTTTAACGACGATTGTAGCACGTGACTCGCGTACTATACGACCTGTCACGGCTTGACGTGTGAGAGCAATTCGGTATTGAATACTTGTTTGATATTAATAAAAAGAATACTGCCTGTTACTCCCCGGTCAAATTCATTCCACAAAAACATCCAGCATACACATCTCTACGTCAATAAGGATATAAATACTTTAAAGATTATAAAAACTAGACCCGCTTCTTATGATTATTGTTAAATACGGTTTACAGTGATTTTTACTGTATATTTATGTTAGATACAATAAAAAAAAAGACAAAATCAAGGTCCTATTTTCTTAATATTTCTCTTTTAGCAGTGGGATGAATACAGTTGGTTCATGATATTCGAGGTTACCATTTTTTGTTTTCTTTTTAAACAAATACACACATCTCTGTACTAGGATGTCCTGTATGTTTTTTTTTTTTTTACGTTTACGCACTTTTCTAAGCACGTTTACTCCTGCTGAGTTTCAGCAGGAGTAAACGAGTCCTAATTGGTTTGTTACATTACAACTATTGTATAATGAAATCAGTATGTATTAATAACCACGAACCACCATTATTTTTCTACAATCGTACGTGAAGCGGTTAAAATAAGTAAACATAAAAATTTAAATCAAGAGGATGGTTTTAGGCTTCCTACACCTTGGAACCCAGTGATTTATAAATGTTCGCGTCGCGGTAGTTTCTACCCTGAGAAAATCTATGCTTTTGGCAAGGCTGTGACAGCCCTAAAGTTAACAAGATCAAGAGTGGGTAGTTGGAAAAATTAAGCGCTCTCGCCGATATTGTCACCCGTATTTCTCCTCTCGTCACCATGACCAATGCAACTTGGTCGAACCGTCGTGGTAAATAAATTACTAAATGTTTTTCACGCGACCAAGGCCCTATTGATTTATTAGTGTATGTATCGATACTTATGAAATAATTACGTACTTATAAGGTACATGGTATCAGGTATCGTCGCCGGAACAACACTAGTTGTACTTAAACGGACGTCTGTCACAAGACGTAGGGCTTGGGAGGGAGTACGTATCTACTCGATCGGACGTGAGATGGATGAAGGGATTTTTAGTTGATTGTTGTCGTAGTACGGGTTGAGATGTCATTAGGTGATTGAATATCGATTCCGATATGAGATCGTTTTTGGCCGTATAGTGATTGCGAAAATAGGTTCCTTCGCTGAAAATGCAAGCTAATACTCGTTCAGTAAATCCATTATTATTATATACCTATTGATTATATATATAATATTATATACCTGATTATAGTACCTATAATGCAGGTGAATATTATTGTACTACTTAAATACTATTATTAAGACTAAGTGTGTAATAAATATTTCAAATGAAAGCATTCATATTTATTTTATTTTTTTATATTTTATAGACCAAGATCACTTTGCCACGATGACAAAAATTGTGACAATTATGAAATGAAAAAAAGGGTAAAATAAGGAAAAGTAGACTCTGTAGTAGACGGCAAGGCAAAATAAAAGACATAGCGAGACAAAATGGATAACATTAGCAAAATCCCGAGCAGACGGGCTAACGTTGGTGGAGGCCTTTACTTGCAGAAGGGTCCGTGCAGAATAAACAACTACCACAAGAATAAAACCATATAAATACTAACAAAATACGCGTGATTCTAAAATTCAGCACTAAATACATATTATTCACATATTTGTTTCATGTCTCGAATGTTTGTGTGATATGATTTGATGTGTCTATACTCCCGCGACACAGGGAATCGTAGTGCGTGTTATCGTTTTCTTTTATCGGACCATACTGAAAGCGGCTTTCAGGCAAAATAAGAATAACTCAAATCGATCCATGAATGATGGAGTTGTGAGAGTTATAAAGAAAAAAATTCAACCAAATTCGTAACCTACCTTTTTGGAAGTAAGCTAAATAAACTCGTTCAACAAAAAAGGGATGGAACCGACGAAATTGTGAAATAGATAGCATCGTGCATTTTTATCTGCCATGCGTCCGTATTGAAGCACCTTTGTGCAGCCGGCAGCGTAGTGCCTCTTTGTGTGTCCAGATTTGATTCCTGATTCACTGCTGTGTAGTCTTTGAGGCTACATTTTGACTATTTTTACTGCACTATAAATATGCAATCTAATATTTTACGTCTAGCTTGATTTCACTTTTAACTAAACAAAAATAAATAGACCCTACACTGAAATAATGGTAAAACGCTAGATCTATAAAACACTAGTTGCGCCCCGTGGTTTCACTCACGTGGTCTACGGTTTTCCCGCTACCTCAATAATCGCACCGGAACTATACTTTTTCCAGAACAAAAGAAATCTTTTCTTTCTCCAAGGTTTAGGTTTGAAAACGTAGCTGACAGACATATTCATAATGCTATTAGGTTTTCGTTGTATCCCAAAAGAACCATCAATAAATAAGTCTATGTCTTAAGCCAGATTATATATAATAATTATATTAAAATATGTTAGGCTGTTCAGACGTAAAGTGATAGCCAATACACATACATAAAGTTTCGCATTATAATATTAGTGTGATAAGACAGAACAACTAAGCTAGCTAAAACTTACTAAACTTTCTCCATACCAAATTCCATCAAAATCAGTGCAGCTGTTTGAGCTTGAAAGAGTAACAAACATTGTGTATGTTTGTTACTCTTACTTACACTCATACTCATTCGTTCGAATATTATTTAAACATTGACCCAGATGTAGAAGTAAATTTTGAAAAATATTTACCCCTTTCCCATATACCAAAGCATGGAGCATACCAAAAGCAGACATAAATAATATGTAGTGTGGTGCGTCGGGTAGGAAGCGGTAACTTAGGAATTCCGGTTTATGATTTGTAGTGCGTTTTATGACGTCAGTTATGTCCCGCTGTAAAAACTTCTGCCATTTTGACTCTCTTTACCTTTCAGATGTACTTAAAGTAGAAATACGCGTTTTGCAGGATAATGGTTTCTATCCATGTTTATAATTTGGCTACTCGTAATAGTGTCTATCGTTCATTCTTGAAAATTATTTTCAAAAAATGCTTTATTTCGCGTTAGTGTATAGGTTAATACTAAAACTTCTGCCGTTATGAATTTTTTGAATGTACAGTTGTGGTTTATTTTTCACGAGTGTTACAATGAATGTTTAAATGTTGGTATAAGATGTATGATGGCAAGTCGTTGAATAATAATTTACCAGTTATTTACTTGCAAAAAAGGTCATAAGATAAATATATCAGGTTTCGTTTGAAAATGTTGTGTATAAGAGTATTTTTGTGGGAATCTGAATCGATGATAGCTCAGCGGTTGGAGCATCGCCTAACAAACTAACGGACGCTGGTTCGATCCCTACCCCGCTTGAGCTTCCGGTAAAGGTAAAACTTATATTAAATATACCAGCGTAGTTATATGTACTTAGGAGTATCTGCGTGGCTATCTCCCACCTTCAGGTTTAAAAACAACATAGTGTGTTCTGGCTGCAGTCATTGAGAGCCAGTGAACATTCTAGGTCTAGTCTAGGGCTAGATTACATCTGCGATCATATCTTTACTGATTACCAAATGAGTGGTCAAACCTTTTTTTTATACTGTATAGATCTAGCGTTTGACCACTATCTCACTTGATGGTCAGTGACAATGTGGTTGAAGATGTTATCACGCTAGACCTAGAATGCTATATACTATATATATATAGTATCTAAATAAAACATCTCCTTTGATATTTCAATCCAAAATGTTTTCAAGGGACACATTTCAACGTATAGTAACATAAAAAGATCTGAAATTTTTACCCATAATATTATATTTAACTGTATTTTCATTACAAATATATGAAAGATTTATAATAAGAGAAAAGTGTCAAGAGAAAATACGAAATGCGTACAAACGATAGCAGTTGAGAAGCCAATTTACTTCAAGGGAATACGATTCGGTTTCCAATAACATAATTGATTTTGTAACACAGTTTACTTGTAGAAGGGCAACATTTGGTTATTGGGTATTTTTCTTGTTAATAATTTTTTTTAAAAAAAAAGACCGAGGTCGCATCCTGATGCGTACATCTGATCAATTCCGCACCTATAGACACAATTGTCCACGATACAATTCACATTGCCGGGAACCAGGGAAGATGGCGTGACATTAAAATGAGAATGATAGAAATACAAATACGTGTTCAATTATATAATGTTCCTTTGTTAGGTCTTGTGTAACTATGATTAATCTACTTCTGTTTCTTGTCCTAGCCATTCCACTCTCGCCTATGAGATATATCATTTTAAAAACATATGACAATCAAGGAATAGAAAATGTTATTATTGTAATAGGTAGTACTTAATTACTTTTAATAATTTTAAATAAAATTAGGGCCAATTCTAGGTGATATTGTCGACAATGTATCTTAGCTTAGGTTCAAGAAGTTAACTTAAAAAATATTAATTAAATACAGTCACTTTATATCGATTTATACATATTTTGACATGCTTGTTTTTGACGTTTTAGTTTAAGTATCGTGTATGTACCTATTTAACAGTTAACAAGCTCTACACTATCCTAAATGATGGTGACTTGGTCTACTGGCATCGCTCTTTACTGTGCGCAGCCTCCCGCAGGTAATATTTTATTAAATTGTCTAAAACGACAGCCATCAGCGCGTTGCTTAATATTGAAATTGTAAGGAATTTCATTTTCCTCTCGTTTCTATATTATTTATTATGCTCTGTGCCTTCATTTTATAAGCTGCTTGTGTCCTGTGAATTAGTCCGCAGTAAGTACATGTACAATAGACGTACATTCACTGACATTCTTTGGACGTTATTTAAAAGCTGAATTCTAAGGAATAAACGTTGTTGATTACTTTTAATGTGGCAAACAATTGAATAATACGCCTTACTTCATTTATCTGAGCACTTTACATACGTATAAATGATTAATTTTTATGATTTTTAATTTGTTAACAATATTCAATGGTTTTAATTGTTCAGAACTTATTCATTTTAGTTCCCGACGTTTCAAGCACTTTTTCTCGGGTAGACTGCGTGACGAACGATATAATAATATTTTTTCACAAAATATTAGCAAACCTAATCAAATTTTGCTGCAATAAATTGAGCTGCCAAAGTAGTATTTTTTTAAGCTTATCGGACATTTATTGTAGGACTTTCAACAAAGTTTTAAGTCTGCGTGCTTCACCTTAGACCGCGTCGTCGCTTAACATCAGGTGAGACAGTGGCCAAAATAAGCAAAAAATCTTTTTAAAAAATCTATTCAAAGTCATAATTATCCATTTAGCAAAAGCCTCAACTAGTTGATCATTTGAGATCGCTTTGAAAGGATTTCTCTGCAGCGCTATAACTCATTTCATTTTCAGATACCTGCTTTATTTTATGAAATGTCGCTGTATTTTCCAACTTAAGGTCGCTACTAAGTTTCATACAGAGCTTGTTTTTGACGCAGCTTCTTGATAAGGGTAGTTTGTGTAGAATTGTGTTTGATCTGGTCCGACATAACAAACTATCTAAAATTTGTGTTGTATTTTGAATTTTGCATTAAATTTCAATAATTGTCTGCTAGATTAAGTTATTGTGAGGCTGCATTTGACAAGTTAAGCAAACTTTGACACAGGTATATATATTTACAGCTTTAAGGCTTTGTTATACTAACATTTCAAGAGTTTACGTATTTTCGAGATATTTACTATGTATTTTATTTGCATCAATGTCCATGACAGTTTAAAAACTTAAATTAAACGAATATTTGTATATTATACACCTGTACTGCCACAGTCTAGACCACAGACTTCCAAATACTACGATCCCGACACACTTCTTTCGCTTCATCCACGCTCATCAGACCTTTCATACAGAAGCATCGGTTTAGAGCACTCTTAAGCTGGGGTCTTTTTTAGAAATTCCTCAACCTGATTCCGGAACGTTTGCCTAGGCCTTCTTCTTCCAACACCACCATTTATTTCACATATGTTTACCTGCTTAGTCAATTTCGCTTATTCTCTCTACATAATGAAATCATCTTTTCTCAATCTTATTCACTACATCTTCGTTAACACCACAACATTAAATTTACATCTGAAAATATTATTAAAAAAATTGCAGTCTATTTTATAAAAGGTCCTATGGCTGCAGCTATCTCAAGCTATGACTATAACTAATTCCCCCGAAAGCATATTCATAAATTACTAAAAATAAATAGCAGACTATTTCATAATAAGTTCTATTGCTGCAGTTATCTCAAGGCATGACCATACCTAATTCCCCCGAAAGCATATTCATATGTAACGCCATTGCATTTCCCATAAAAGCAACAGTACATCAAACCCCAAACAAACAGCCAGTCCCTTTCCCACTGGCGACGATAAAACGCTAAATGATAATCGCGAGATGTCCGCTCCGTTTCCGGCAGTACTTCCGGAACACGCATTAGCCATTACTGTGCGGGGCCGATGACGTCACTACGTCGCTTCCGCTCGCCCCTGCTGGTAGATTTGCTAGTGTTTGTTGTATTGCTTTTGACGTGGGTTTGTGCTTTAAACACTTTGGTATTGAAATTTTGGCAATGGCAGCTCTGTTAGTATTGATGGATGGTATTGTGATTTTCTGTGCTATTTCTGCCAAATAGACAATACTAACTTGAAGCATTAGATTCAATCGAGAGGCTAGGAAAAAAGACCATTGGCAGCGACTCTCTGGTAAAACGTAGGCTTCAGAACTTTGAACACCGTTGCAGAGTGGCTTGCCTATCGGTTTTCTAACGGATACACTTTGACGCACACACATTAGAATTACACTATTTAATTCGACTATCTTTATTCTGTCATCGGTCAACCCACTTTTCTAATACGTACTGCGAGGAAGTGGCTGGACTGCCGGAGTCTTTTGTTGTTTTATGTTCCTTGGTTGGCTCATGTCAATTGGTTCAGGCTTTTCAAATGTCTTTTCGCATAACACATTATTTCTAGCAGCAGAGGAGTTAAAACGTATATGAACAGAAGTGAGGCATTTCAAGTATATAACACATTTTATGTATATATATGTACCTTAATTTTATAATAATAATGGATACCATTGGGTGGGTTGCACCATCCAATATTAATGTTAAAGTAACCGTCAAAGCAATAGTTACGCAAAAATTGGGTTGCACCATCAAACTATTGTTAAAATGACGTCACAATTTAACGATAACCATAACCGCTCATTTTCGGCTGGTTATTTTTAATGTTAGTGTCAAGTTATCGTGCTTGACATTTCATTGTCAAGCAAATTGTATTTGCAAACAGTTTTTACATTATTTGTGGTTTTTATGGTTATATTATCAAATAGAAATAATGTTATCAGATTATCATGTTATAATCAGTACCAATTTGTAACGCCTTGGTTCATACAACTGTTATGTTCCTTATTGTTATGAATAAATAAAATTAGTAAATAAATAACCCAGGATACTAGAATTGCAAACTATTTTTCCCCATTCTAGTATCATAGTATCAACACTACCTGAAGCATGAATTCTAAGTAATACATACTAAGTGGCACTCATGTTCAAAAGTTCATGTTCATGTTCAGTTGGCACAGTGGTGTAGTCATGCATCATGCGTCATGCAGCAAAATTTGACGGGTTTATATTATTTAATGAATAAACTATTTTACCAAAAAATGGAACAGACTTCAACAATCAAAAGTGTGAAATAACTTGTTGAAATGAAGCCTGCGTTCCCAGAACATTAGAAGCACACCCCGTTTGAATCGTAATGATGACTTGTAGTATGTGCTAGTAATTTTGACATGCATCACATAGACTAGACGATCATATAAGTTTTGAAAAAGTTTTGAATGTTAAAACACTGCACCCCACCAATTGGCTGAAATATTAAACAACTATCTACTCTAATGAAGTTAGCATGCATATACAACCTTTAGTTATTGCTACTTAAGTCATAGCCCCCACTTTAATCCGGATCTCGAGAAAATGTGTAATGTTTAAGTTAGTGAAATGTTTCCATACTTCAACTAACTTCATGCAAGTGTTTCCACGCTAACACGAGTACTTACCACGTGCGACCATCTCACATGACAATACCACTAACTATATGAAGATAAACAGTTCCAAACTGGCACAAAAGTGCATTTCCTCAGACTGTTAGTGGCACTACATAACGCCACAGATGCAAGAAGAAGAAAGACACTGCAACAGCCGGCTGGTGCTCGTAAATCACATATTTTTGATGACGTCAATGTCAGAAATGAATATGTAGATTTGCATGTGTATTGACTGACACATGTACATTATATTTTTTCACAAAGTTTTTGTCTACGGCAGTTTTAAATGTGAATATAAATATGAATATTACGCAATATAAACATGCAAATAGATATCATTCTATCTGCGATTATAGATTATATTAGATCCTAGTGCGGGGGTGTGTGTGATAAAAAAAAAATAGATAACACTTATATATTCTAGCCTCATTATAGAACAAAGTTGTCACTATTTTAATAATATATTCTTAGAGTATACTTTTTTTTTTCTTGGGGCAAATGTCTTTATCAAAATAAAACACTAATAACTAATTAAAATACTGCAGCTTCTACAATAACATATATATTATATATATATATATATACTATATATATATGCTATATATACATATAGCACTGGTACTTTAAAATACAAATAGCAGAGTTTTTGAATGTCAGCGACCCATCGACTCTACCAATGTACTGCAGATATCGACAGGTGACTATGATCCCTTACTCAGGTCAAACGCTGATTATCATAAAATTAAATGTGTAATCCGTTATAATGTGAAACAAATAAATCGCTTTTAATATGATTATTTAAAAAAATATTTTAAAGTTTATCTAATTATTATAATATGTAAAGATAGAAGAAGAAGAAGATACCTTTGAATTTCAACCTCTTTATTATTTCATCGTATCGAAAGTTCATATTTATTTATATTCATTGAAATACTCTGTATATTTTTAAATACACTCTTGTACGTATACACAACGTATACGTAATACACTACGTCTTGTTTTAACAAGAATTTTCATATTTTTTACGTTTAAGAACATGGTTGTTAGGAATGTTATAAAAATAAAAATAGACCTTTTTTATAGATTCACCAACAAATCATTTATTTATTTAATCTCGTAGAGTAATTTAATTATCACAATTTTATTCATTTTAGAAATTGTCATTTGTGAATCAGACCGAAACAAGTTAGCCAAGTCAACTTGAAATTAAATTCGATTGCATCAGTTGTACCCTTGCACTAATAGCCATTTCCACAATTTCTATATTCCGCGAGTAACACTCCATGCAGCTCGAAGGAAACAAACATAAAAATGGAAATAACCACAAATTCTTATTCAAGATAAATTATGGAAATACACCACCATAAAAGATAATATCGTGCTTCAGGAGACTAAAGTTAGCGCACGAAAGTCTAGGAATAAAATAAATTATGCAATAAACCTGTATCCTAGGTATTTGCGTACGTATTATGGTAAACAGGAATCTCTCTGATCCCGGCTTATATGGATGTTATGACCTGAGACTTCATTCTACTACTTTGATCATTAATAACATTGTACATGCTTGTATGGGCCGTTAACGTAATGGCATTATAATATTAAATTGCAATATAAGAATAAAAATTCTTGATTTAATAAAAATAAACAACGTACTGTGCTAAAAACACAGAGTGAGACAGTTGTCAAACACAAACTTATAATATGTAAAAAAAATAAAGAAAAAAAGAGCTAAATGCACAAGCAAGGAGAGTGAATCGCTCCCATCATTTTTTATATTTTTATGTAATAATATATGATAGTAAAAGCGAGAATGCAGCGCGATGATGAAATGAAATGGATGAAATCTCTGTTGCCCGCTACGTACCTATGATACTGGCTTATTCGGGTCACAAGTAAATATGGAGTATCTCCTAAGTTTGTAGGTTATACCTTAGGACACGTCATCCTTGAGACAGTAAGTTGTCAATTATTGATTTCCATGAGAATTAATTATCATCACACAGACAATAGCAGCATTCCAAGGAAAGAAAAATGTTAACTATTCCTTCATAAGTAATTACAGGAAATATTAATGAACACGCAAACTACACTTGCTGCTTTTGGACTCGTTAGAAAAATAAAAATATCACTACTTACATTTACTTTTTAAAAGTGTAAACTCTCGTGAGATTGACATATTAGTTTCATCACCGCGTTTCCGCTATCTGGCAGCGTACTGAACTCACTTGATGGGCATCGGACTTGCCGGAAACCTAGGTTGAAACACTCGACTATAAACGTGACTAAAGCCGGAAAATATATACAAATAATAATCCATCATAAATATTGATACTCAAACAGAATTGCCCCGGGGACTGCGATACTATCTGCTTTTTATCGCTCATGTTTGTGGTTATAGCAACAATTTAGGCTAAATACCCACAAGTATTTTGGCAGGTGTATCTCAGTCTAATCAATGTTTATACAATATAATCAGGCTTGTTATTTTTGCTTTTACTGAATGTGTTACGAGCACCTCCACGGCCGTAACATATTCGATAAAAGCAAAAATGGTTAGTGGGAAAATGTGTTGTAATACTTCTGATATCTGTCTGATAACTTAGGTTGAAACACTCGACTATAAACGAGAGTAAAGCCGAATAATATATACAAATAATAATCGATCATAAATATTGATACTCAAACAGAATTGCCCCGGGGACTGCGATACTATCTGCTTTTTATCGCTCATGTTTGTGGTTATGGCAACAATTTAGGCTAGATACCCACAAGTATTTTGGCAGGTGTATCTCAGTCTAATCAATGTTTATACAATATAATCAGGCTTGTTATTTTTTCTTTTACTGAATGTGTTACGAGCCCCTCCACGGTCGTAACATATTCGATAAAAGCAAAAATGGTTAGTGGGAAAATGTGTTATAATACTTCTGATATCTGTCTCATAACCTAGGTTGAAACACTCGACTATAAACGTGAGTAAGGCCGGATAATATACAAATAATAATCCATCATAAATTTTGATACTCAAACAGAATTGCCCCGGGGGCTGCGATACTATCTGCTTTTTATCGCTCATATTTGTGGTTATAGCAACAATTTAGGCTACATACCCACAAGTATTTTGGCAGGTGTATCTCAGTCTAATCAATGTTTATACAATATAATCAGGCATGTTATTTTTGCTTTTACTGAATGTGTTACGAGCACCTCCACGGTCGTAACATATTCGATAAAAGCAAAAATGGTTAGTGGGAAAATGTGTTGTAATACTTCTGATATCACTGGCAATACTTATGTAATACTTTGATATACCAATTTTATAAATATCGTCAAATACGTGTAAATAATTACACTAATAGCAATTACAAACTTTCACAGTTACATGTTACTTAGGTATAGCACAACAAAAATAACTCGTTAAATAGCAGACTGGTCGCACGCTAAAGGAGGATGGCAGACTCCCATACGTTTGCAGCCTAGAAGAAAGAAACCGCGTTCATGAATGAAACTCATACGTATCGATAGAGCAATAAATACATTGTATATTGTATATTCAATCATTTTCCTAGAAGTTGGGAGTAAAAAGCTATCATGGAAAATCATCTGTATCTGTATGCTAACTACACGTCCATATTCGAACCATTCAATGGATCGCTATCCATCTATAACATCGTAGACAGAGAAAGCAATATTGCATGGATCGCGCTACAAATACAGATTACTTATTATATTCTGGAATAAACTAGGCATGGGTGTATTTATGAACGCAGTCCGGGTCTACAAAGCAGCTGACTACAGATTATAGAGTAGCAATAACATTTAATTTCAGAGCGTAAGTATTCGAACGCAACAAACATAATGAGAAATATAGGGTGCGTTCGAAAACCACAAACAACACATAAATAAATAAAATAAAAGTACTTCTGATTCCCAACTTTATAAATAATGCAAATTATTCACGGAATCCACAAAAATATAATCTAAATTTTCATATATAAAGAATACATGTACGGGTTGTCATTTCATTTTTCGGGAGCAAGGTTGTTTCTGCCATCCTCCTTTTAATCTTCGTGCATTTGATAGGTTTCAGTAGGTACTAGTTTCTCTATCTATTCGATACGTGGCAGAAAGAAGTAACATCTCTGACTATCTTTTTCTAAAACTCCTTCCTGACCACAACCCTGAAATCCACAAATAACACATAGGCACACAATTTTTCCCAAAAACATTGACTGTTTCCGTAGGATGACGGGATGACGCAAAAGTCATCACTATCAATTTCAGAGTGGGGCTAGTACTTAATACTTAAAGGTATTTTAAGGTTATAAGTCTATAATCCCATAAAACATGATTTAAAGACATTTCTAGGTGAACACCCGTTTTCTAGACTACAATAAGTACCGTATGGTTAGTTAGACGTCCAGTAGGGTAGGGACACCTGAGCGCGAATCCGTGGGAATGCACCGAAGCGTGCGCGTGGTGTCGGGTTGCAGTCCGGGCGGGAGGGAGGCGCGGTGCGGCCAGACGGCGAGGCGCTTCGCGGTCAGCGCCCGCATGCACTAACTACACAGTAAACTGTGACACAAACACTTATCACTATGCAAACTGTATGTCCAATAATTAGGTAGTTTTAGAGTGGTATACCTATAAACAAGGTGATAGTAGTAACCGACTACTTTTCTTGAATTTAAAGAGAGACTTGACCGATTGTCATTATATTATTATAGGAACGATCGTTCTATGAATATATTATATATTCATATTTCAAATTGAATAAGATTTTTGTCATTGCAATCCATTAATACCAACACCATATTCTTAAAATTACAGAGGAATCCTGAAGCAGTTTTCATCAAATTTCATCGGATCAATGTAATAGTAAGTATATCCTATAGAATAAAAAACTCAAATCAGTTTACAAATGACGCAGTCCTGAGGCAACAAACATACTTAAGGTCTTTCTTTTTTGATGGTCGTCAAAAATGGTAGAGTTTTATGCTCTGTGAGTGACACATAAAAGAATTTAAATAGTAAGTAGGTAAGTGGTTTATTAAAAGTCAAATTGTGGTCGCATACCGCTTCATTTATTATTGGTCTTATTTAATAAAAGATCCATAAATTTTATTTGTTTAAGATTGTATACGATTTTAATTAAATAAAAAACAATCTCAAAAATATACCAAATTAACCTTCAACTTTTTGCTAACAAAACATTTCCCGAAGGATCCGGAATCTCATCAAATTTTCCAAAACTAATCAGAGCGCTTTTTTATATGGGGCGTATTTGGCTCAACTTATCATTGTCTGTAATCCAACGATTGCCTCCTTGAATGTGGCTCGCTGTAGTTTCCTGGTTACGCAAGTTTAGGTAGGTAGCGTTGCCGGTTCGCGATGTCAGTCAATGAGTACTTAATGAAAATCAGCGCTAAGGTTGCCAAACCCTAACACAATGCTGAATGGAGGGACTCATTGCTGCCATCTCGCAACACTGCACCTTATTTCTATTGTTATTAGTTTTAGTATTATTTACCATTTATGTATTGTAGTGTTGTATTTTGTAAGTAATAAATATATTTTCTTTCTTCTTTCAGGCAGCTTATGCCAAAGTATTATTGCTTATGGCAGCGAACAATCATTATCATCATCATGATGATTAGTCGTCATCATCATATCAGCCATGAGACATCAACTGCTGGACATAGCCTCCCCTATTGATCGCCACAAGGACCGGTTGGAAGTGACACGCATCCAGCCCCTTCCTGCAATCCTGGTTAGGTTGTCTGTCCACCTGGACGGTGGACGTCCAATGCTGCGCTTGCACGGGGTCAGCAAAAAAAATAACAAACAACTTCTGGTGGGTTTATTGTAACCATCGATAAATATTTTCAACCAAGACTAACGAAAATAAGTCGCTATTTATCAGAAATTTAACAATTTGTTGTCAAATTAGTTAACGTCTTTTTTTTCAGACTCACACCCCCGCACCAGGATTCCTTGTGTGGCGGGAAGCATGGACACAGACCACTGAGCCTGTGATGTAGTATAACTTTAAGTTTAACCACGGGTTACATAATTATACGTGTATAATTGATATTTTAGCCCTCGATATTGGTACTTTTTCAGGTTGCATATCAAGTGTAAGGCGAAAACCTGTGAAAAGTTAACTTAAATTGGATATCTAAGTTCTATTAGTATGTAAGGAAGTACCTAAAGTTGACTGTAACCTAAATTTCCCAGATTTTTTTTAATAAGTACCTAGCAATGTGTTTCGCGGGCTTATTATTTTGTCCCGCAATGGTTTACATGCAGAGAGGCGGAACAAAATCTGATGCAGGTTGATTTAAAATATTATAAATGTGTACCTACTTTATCTAGGGCTCAAAAAAGTTATTTTGATTACATTTTTTATTTTCTTTCAGCTGGTGTGAGACACAGTTAAAGCGTTATTCGTCGTTACGCCGAGTAGTTTTCATAAAGGAAAAATATGGTAGTTCGAAAATAGTTTTTCACTAATAAATTATCAAATGAAATTAGATTTTCAGTTTATTAGACATGTAGGACTTTTAACAAAATATGCTGAAAAGACTCGTCTATTTAGCAAATGGTAAAAAACATTTGCTACAGTTTTAAATCTTTTCTTAAGAATCAAATCTACTTACTACTAAATATCTGAGCTTATAAAGATCTAATCACATCTAATAATCATACAAAATAATTGAGCGCCGCAGCAGCTGTATATAGTACAAATATGCCAATAGGTAGGTGGCGTTGGCGGAATACTCAGAATATTAGCAATATTATTGTTTTATTAAAGTTGCGATTTACTTTTTAAAATAAAAGCCAACATTTGGATTCGATTTCATTTTGAATTGACTAAAGTCTTGGAGATGTGCATATGGCAGTCAAACTGGTAGACACCGGTTCGGTCCCCACCCCAGGTTTAACCAACTATCATTTTGAAAATCTTCAGCATGGCCCTCGATCCGGTTTCGCCATGTCCTGTCGATAGCTCAAGCCAAGGTTCGTACCACAGTGGTGCGCTTGAGCTTACCTCCTTGTCCTCTCCTAGTGGCGATTTCAACGCTAGGACTCACTAGGCGGTGCGCCATCTGCCGCAATAAAACTCGGCAGTAACTTCAGTACTCGCCCCCCGCCCGGTGAAGCTGTAAATGCCGGTAGAATCAAACAGCATTATACCGTTAAAAACCCTCAGCATAGTAACAACATACTTTTCAGTACCCGCCTGGATAAGTACTACCATCATTTCTGTGTATTAAGCAGCTGTCTCTGAGGTTCGAAAGCAACTTCAACCATCGTTACTGACCATCAATTGAGATAGTGATCAAACGCTAGACGATACATTTTATAAAAGCCTGCAAGCGTAATTAAATCAGTTTGTCAACAGCAAACGACTTAACGCAATAAAACATGGAGCTAAGCTTAATTGCGTTTTGAAATTCGAAAACAAACGTTGAAATAGTTTTAATTTTCACAACACAGTTTTACCACTACATTTAATTTAAAAGAGTTAAGTCGCATGTATCCGCAAAACAATATCCAGTATGGTAGCGTGTAGCGCGCAACATCGCTTCAAGCTCATTAGCTGAGCTTAAAGCCTTATGCATGTAGCGCGCTGTTAAATATGCATCAGTCTACGAACACAGGGTGTTTCTGGAAATTTCTATTGCACGTCACACAAATCAACTAAGCTTTAATCTTCTTCACTACGTTCGCCAACTGTATCGGCCATATTTTGCTCTGTCTATTGGAGTATAGTGTTTATGCGCTCTGTATTATTTTCTGCACCCCATATTTAATCATACTGGTTTACACCAGCCTGCCGGATCAAATTATGCTTGACAAAGTCATAATCTTTCTACCTCTACATGTAGCCAAAAGGGAAATATTCCAAAAGTAACTATTACGTAATCGGCTATCGTTGTGGGTGACTACTTTTTCTTCTTTATGGTTAAACTAAAATGTTAATGTGGTATGATAATTATTCGCATTTCACAACAATTTAAAAATATTGTTGGGCCAATATTTAGCCGATGGAGTTGACGAACAAAGCCTGTAATAAACTAATCAGATATCAACCATGATTAAGTGATTTAGTTTGCACCGTGTATTGATAGTTTTTGTTTAAATATTTATTAAAGAGTAGCGTTTCACCATGTAGAATAATGATTTGTGATGCGGTATTAAATAAAACCATTCATAGAATTTTAGCCGTACAGTCCTTGGTTTGGTTATATTTACGCCATATTTAGTACCTATATAAACTCTGAACATATATTTTACAACCCGTAAGTTTATTTATCTGGTCCAGTGTTGAGTTGGTTTAATCCGATATATGATTGAAAATGATTGTGAAATTATTGCCCACCTTATTGGACATTGTGTAGCAGCCTGTACATGTCTGTCAGCGCAAAGGGCGCGCTCAGCCCGATAGAGTTTCCGTCGCGAATGCACCTCGACCGGGTCATTGCCACGGGCACTTGCTGTTATGGATTTGTTTTATTGCCTAGAGTTGGTAAGTTAACTACGAATCCTTATCACATTATATCAATTCATTACATTCCAAATTCTGAGAAACTCGGTGGGCTTTAATTCAACACTGCCGCTAATGAGGGTTGTAAGAAAAAAAATTCTTTCATGATCAGCTGCGTACTGCAGCTTCGCACTCGTGGACTACGGTTTTCCCGCTACCTCAATTATCCCACGGGGACTATACGTTTTCTAAGTACCTTAATCTATATTACAAGATATTGAGCCTCAGATCATAAATAAAAATCATACAAATTGGCATAGAGTATTAAGATTAACGTTCGTTCGAGTTTACCTGTTTGTCGATCCATGAAAATAAATTTAAAAAAAAAAAAAGCTATAAGATCATAGCCCATCGATTGGTTTTAGCAATGTTCTTTTTGGTGATACCTTGGATGGGTGTCCACTAGTAGAATTTTCACCTCAGCGCTACCGTGCTTCGAAGGTCACATTAAGCCGTCGGTCTAGTTCCGTGCCTTAGGACAATAGTAACGACTGGTTCATTACGGTGTAATGACGTCAAGTCAGAGGACCTTGAGCGGTTAGATTGCTCTGATAAGGCATAGCCACTTGCCTATCCGCCAATTCGCCACGGCAAGCGTGCTAGATTATGGCCAACACTCCTATTTCTAAAAAGAAAGCCCGTATTATATATAATTTAATATAAATAGGTTTTTTATACTGTATAGATCTAGCGTTTGACCACTATCTCACTTGATGGTCCGTGACGATGTGGTCGAAGATGTTATCACGCTCTAGAATTCTCACTGGCTCTTAAGGACTGCTGCCTGAACATACTATGTGTTTGGTGACAGTTTTTCAAACTTGAGGGTGGTAACTACCCAGGCGGGTATTCGAAAGTACCCTAATTAAAATTCAAATTTAAAATTATCTATTTTCCAGAAACATAAGTACACATAATTCTCGTATTAAAGGTAGTTTTAAGATCCTACCACCATGCAAGTTGAATAAGAGTACTTATGAGATATTATCTAATTGAGGAAGGAACTTGATATATATATTTTCGTGATTTATTTACTCAACTAATATTTTCTCATCACCGGCACTAAGATTCCCTGTGTCGCGAAAGGCATGGACTCACAATCACAGCACACAAACATCCAAGTCCCGGGGCAAATACCTACACTCATCGCACAAATGTTTGCAACTGCCGAGATTCGAATTCAAGGTCCCGAAGACACAGAACGGTTGTCACTAACCACTGAGTCACGGCGATCGTTTATTGAGATTACGATCATATTTTATTTATTTATTTATTTATGCTTTAGCACTATTTAGTACATGGAGGACTTAACGCTAAATAGCATTTTCTACCAGTCAACCACAAGTTGAAAGAGAGTGGTAGCGGTGCAATAGTAAAATAAACGAAAATTGAAAATGCAAACGTGTGGCGATTAATTGACTGGCCGGTTGGCGCAGTTGGTAGCACTCTGCCTTCTGAGCCGCTGGTCCCGGGTTCGATTCCCGAACAGGTCAAACATTTGTGTGTATGAACATGTCTGTTTGACCTGTGTCTGGGTGTGTATATGTATATAAGTATGTATATCAGTCATCAGGTTACCATAGCACAGGCTCTGCCTAGTTTGGGACCTGAAGACCTTGTGTGAATGTTGATAAATAAAAAATAAAAATAATAATAATGTGTAAATATATACCTATATTATATTATATTATATGTATATACGTTTATCATAGTATCCTAAGTACGAGTTGTTTCTTAATAGACTTGCTAGTACGTATCTTCGTATTCAATCACATGTCGTACAAAGGGAGAACCCTTTGTATAATATAATTGAGCAGGAAACACTAGGGGACCGAAGGAGGCTGGCAAGCGGTCGTCCAGGCGCCCTTTGTAAGCGTTATGCTAAACAGGGCAAAGCCGCCGGAGGTGTTAGTGTTAATTGGTGCTTTTGTGACAGAGATTCGAAATAGATCTTGAAGATACCATTGCATTGCCTATCACATCTTGTAACTCTATGTACTGATAACCATTAGATCTACTTTTCTTGGAAATTGTTAATCTAAGTGTTAAGACAGGCACGCGTATGACTTTGATTTTTTCCTTATTATCCGAAAGGTATATTTAAAACTTCACTTTACTTTAGTCCACGAGAGCCGTAAAACGACTTCATTTCAATTGAATATATATAAAAATATATATATACAATGTCATATGCCTATTACTCCTTGATTTATTTATGTAGATGGACACATTTGTAGGATAAGAAATTTTTTTTTTATTAATTCACACTCACCCCACCGCACTAGGATACCCTGTGTCGGGGTAGGTTTAGACCCGCACAATCCGATAACACATACATCCAAGACCAGAGAACAAACATCTGTGCTCATCATGTATGCCCCAGCTGGGATTTGAACCCGGGGTCGCGGTTGTAAAGTCAGTGTCACTGATCACTGAGCCATGACGACCGTCATTAATAATATACTTGAGACTGTCTGAAAATGTCAATGTGTTTATATCGGAGATTCAATTTGTGATTCGTTATGGGCATTTATGACAATTTATCGCTTATTTTTTATTAAAGAGGCAGATAACTTGATTAAATTAAATAATAAATAATTACAATATTACATTTAGTACAATTACATTGAACATCATATGAAGCGATGATAGCTCAGCGGAGGGAGCGTTGGCTGTCAAACTGACGGACACTGGTTCGATCCCCAACAACAGCTTAAGCTTATCAAACTCCGAGCATGGTGGTAGGGTACTTTCGAGTACCCGCCTGGCTAGCTACCACCCCCAAATTTCGAAAACTTGTTACCAAACACATAGTGTGTTAAGGCAGCCGTGCTTGAAGGTCAGTGAGCATTCTAGGTCTAGCGTGATAACATCATCGACCACATCGTCACTGACCATCAAGTGAGATAGTGGCCAAACACTAGATCTATACAGTATAAAAAAAACATTTAAGCAATCAACTAGCTCCGTCAGCCCCTCAAATGTTCCAACCAGCTACCAGTTATACCCAGCGCACCCAAGATATACCCAGAATATCTGACGTTGTGGTGGCCATGCGAATTTACAAGCAATATTGTATGTAATCGAACGATTGCTTTAAGATTGATCAGGTACTACACATTGATTTAGAATTTATTGTCTCATTTATTAAGAAAACACAGATGTTATATCAAGTATGCGTTCGTTGTTACATTTAAGAAGAATAAGGGTTTGCTAAAAGCGAATGCCGCCTATTTTGCCCGTTTCGAACGGCGGAAATTCACGCTTGGATTTTTGCACACCTAAAATATTTGAGTGTTATATTCCTGTTATCTCGAATAGCACATTACCATGTTAACCTTGCTGTAAGTAGCCATAAATCACGATGAATAGCGGTTACCTTCCACTATAAAGATGACTTCCCATTGGTGATTCAGCAGACATTATAGTGTGTATACAATATACTTTATTGTACGTAGATCTATAGTTCCGAACCTTATCTGGCAAAACGGTGCCATATTGGTAACTTTTGCTTAGGTTCCGGTGTATTTTATAATCATAGGGTCACTTTGTTAAAACTTTTCTAAGTTATATTATTTGGTTTCTAAGTTAATAACACATTGTTGCCAATATTTGCCGTGAGGCAAAGAACTGACTTAGTATTGTACTCCCCCTCCCCCCATCTCTACCCGCGGGTGCCGTATGACTCGGCTAAGGGATCACGTACCAAAAGGTGTGCAGCAGCGCCTTATGCGGATAATATCAACATACTGCGCTCGTTAACCCGCCTGCCAGTAGCGGCGTTTACTGGCAACCCCCCTAAAAGAACATTAGACAGGCCTACTTACACACTATTGCTGGCAATGGATGTTCAATGGTTGAGATGATGATGATGATGATGATGATGATGATGACGACACATTATTTGTTTTAATTTATTAACTAGAATTAAGATGTGATCAATTATTAACTTAGTAAGCAGCGGTGCATTACGTTAAGTACTTGTTAAATGCATTTTATAAAATAACTATTTCTGAGCACTAGTACATGTATTAATACGTGAGTGTAACAGTAATGTATTAAATAATAACGTTTTCTAGTAATTAAAGTAAGTAAGTAGTCTCGGAAGTGGTAATTCAGTGAATGCAAACTTAAGTTACTTCGGCATGTATGAGATACATTACAATGTACTTATTCTTGGGACAGATGGGACCACTGTCATTTCAATGTACGCGGGTGAAACCGCGGGCGCAGCTAGTAAATAAATAAATACGTATTCTACGAACCGACTAGGACTCACGTGGTAAATACTGAAAAATTAATGTCCGACCAGTTTCGACCTTATTCGAAACTTATTCGTGATAAGTTCTAAACTGGTCGGAGAGTAATTTTCCAGTATTTACCACGTGAGTCCTAGTCGGTTCGTAGATTAAAATTATGGAAGATACTCGCTATAGTTTTCAGACTTAAAATATATAAATACAGTTTAACTTTCATTACATTAAACGAGTGTGCATCAAGACCAGCTTCAAGACTTTCCGAGTCACTATTTTAATGAGAGTACGCACTCTCATCAATTCAAACAAAAAAAAACAATTAATACAATCATGATATTTCGATTCATACCGAAACATGCCAATAGAGAATTGTTTTTTTTTTTCGTTTTTTTTTATCAACATTCACACAAGGTCTTCAGGTCCCAAACTAGACAGAGCCTGTACTATGGTAACCTGATGACTGATATACATACTTATATACATATACACACCCAGACAACAGATCAAACAGACATGTTCATACACACAAATGTTTGACCTGTCCGGAAATCGAACCCGGGACCAGCGGCTCAGAAGGCAGAGCGCTACCAACTGCGCCAACTGGCCAGTCAACGCTTTATGTCATTACAGACATAAAGCTGTATTCAGTTTTTAAGATAATGAAACATAGGTATAGGTTTTTATTACTTTGTTTTAGATTTCAAAGCTATTTCTAGGCAACTGTCTCAAACCTGTTGGTCAATAAAATTAGGTTATAAAGAAAACCATCAAAATACAATTTTTGTCACGAAAAACAATATGTTTTTTTTTAAAATAAATTAAAATGTATTCTGAATGCCTTGAAATCTAGAGATTAAACTAGTTACTGAAAATTGGAATTGATGGTCCTAAAACTTTAGATAAAGGCTTCGTCAAATCGCTTTCTATTCGAAAATCAGACACGGTCTTGTCAATCCTGCAAATTGATTGAACCAAACTCATTCCCCCGATTACTTATCAACCCCGAACAATCCCTCACCTTTCAAAATAATCCTTGCCCTATTTAAAATCTGTTTCCAGCAGTAACGGTGTTACATGAATTTATCTCTACACTCCACTGCCTTGATTTGAAATTATCGTCGTTAAGGACTTACGCGTTTTCACACGAACGATTTTCAACTGCGATTTAAGATTTATACTACCAACACAACTTTACAACCACCAAAATTATCCTCTCACGTCTGCACTTCGTATTAAGGTTGAAATTTGAACTAGTTGTTTATTTAATGGATGAAGATGCATGTTGGTATTCTTTACCCCTAAAGGTAAGGGGGTTTGTGAATAGGTGTTTTTCTGTCGTCGGTGAAGATCTGATTTTCCTTAAGGTTGTCAGAACGGTACATGTTGTGGGTACTAAATTATGTAGATATTATTATGGGGTCGGATTTAGCTACAGATTCGTTTTTTCGTCAGTTACGTCAGAGCTTGGAAGGTTACGAGGTCTCATTCGAATAACGAACGAATATATCAAGGAAGAGGAAAAAGGGTACGCCATAGAAAGAGCAAAAAGCTAGAATACTTTATTATCGTCACAGAACTTGTTAGCCGCGCAACTAGTTGTGACATATGAGAGAGGGAACAGTTCTCACTTGCCCATGACATTTGACAGCATGCTGAGCCTTCCCGCCCCTCGCAAGCTTACCTAAAGTGAGGGGGAGATGCTATGTTTACGGGCCCTCAGGTATAACCATGGCTTGCTAAATGAGTTCCTTAAAGACTTACTATAATATTCAATACCGATTTATTCATAACATGATTAGGTATATTCTTGTCATGAAGCAGAAACATAACTTTCAGTGACATATTCAAGTCTTTTTATGTTTTCCAGCTATTTGGTTAATTGATTTTCACAAAAGAAATGCGGTAGTGGAAAAGTTAGTACAAAAAGATTTGTTGAAATTGAAAAGATGTTTACTTAGTTAGAGTGAAAGTTCTAGTGTGGTGGTTTTGGGTTCAAGTCCCAAAAAGAGCCGAAATTATTCCTTCAAAATTTTAACGTAAGTTAGAACAAATTTTATTATTTCTCAAATAGTTTCATCAATACACGCTTTTTACTTATCTCTAAACTTTCAAATTTTATCAAAACTTTGGACAAAGTTTTAAGAGTACTTTCAATAAAGTTTACCCTACCAAAAGAACAGTGAGTTAATCAACTTAAGTGAGTATCAAGCACAAGTTTTTTAACCAAGCTGGCACCTCCGTTCTTACGAAGCCTTCCCAATTATAAATTATTAAGAGATATTTCTAAAATTAAATTGAATGAAAGTATTAAAATTTAGCAAGCCGTTCTGATTCAATTATAATCTTTTTGACTTTTGTATAAAGGCCATTTTAAATTTTATAATTTTGTTTTTTGAACTTATTATCTTGTTTTTATAATTAATACTATGATGAAATGTCAATATTAATCTGTAATATGTATCCACTTTCTTGAATGTTATGAAAAATTAAGTTAAATATCTTAGTAAGTCGGCAATTGGTAATGATTATCTTGTTCAAGTTTCTCGAATTGAACTGGCACGGACTGGCAATCGCAGCATAGGACGGCCACCGACCAGGTGGACAGACGACCTGACTAAGATCGCAGGCAAGGGCTGGATGCGGGCTGCTTCCAACCGGTCCTTGTGGAAATCAATGGGGGAGGCGTATGTCCAGCAGTGGACGTCCTATGGCTGAAATGATGATGATGATGATGATCTTGTTCAAATAAACCAAACAAAATTTCTGGAAAATAAGATGACTGAGATAAGTTTTTATAGGGATTTCTTTATTTAATAAAAACATCTTTTCTCAGCCATGTGCGTCCACTGCTGGACGTATGCCTCCCCCATATAGGGGGGATTTGCCAATACTCGCCACGCTTGGCATGCCGGTTGGCGAGCGCAGTATGATTTCCAACCCTCAGAAGGCGCTGCTGCCCACCTTCTGGTAAGCGAACCCTTAGCCGACTCTTACGGTACCCGCGGGTAGAGATGGGGGAGTAATATTCTAGGCCGGTACCACCACGGCCACGGCCATAAAAACATATAGCATATTAAAAAATAACATATTTTCAGAAAAAAAACATGAACTGATCTATTAAACCGCTACCAGTAGGCAAAGTTCAAATAACGCAGGCAGAACAATCTATTGTATCAGTAAGTACCGTCGCAGTGCCAAAAAGTTCAAGATATAATGCCTCATCACGTATTTTTCTAACACAGATTAACATAAACCTCATTGATGTTCCATAAACATCTTACATACTTGACAAGAATAACTAAACATTTCAATTTTCAACCAACACCCTAGAGGCCACCGTCAAACATGCTCACTTACAAAACGAAGAGTGCTATGATACCGCACTTACTTTCACATATATGCTCATTATAAATCTGCAAAAAAATAAACATTGCCTTGCAAAGAAATTCCAACTCTAATTCTATAACGCAAAGTTTTTCTTACTCGTATTTTGATCGTAGTACATACGCTTTTTTCCAAGTGGCACGGTATGTAGGTCTCAATCATGTGACATCAAAGTGGTGGGATCAAAGACACGCTTCGGGCTAAGGATTTCCCACCTGTACCGATAGCAATATCGGTGTACAACACTTCACACAAGTCTGAACAGTTAGATCCTTATCCGTTTGATTTAAGGGTTAGAATTGGTGGGGTATAGAGGAGTATATTTGCTGGGTTGTATGTAGGCATTAATAGAGGCACTGCTTTGAAACAGCAATGTGCGCTTGAAATGGCACTTAAATAAGCAACCGTTTCATTTTGAATTGAAGTATGACGTCATATCAATTCGTTCAGTTCAAATGATGGAAATTACGCGTTACGTTAACCGTATTATTGAGTGGGAGTTTAAACATGAGTTTCAAATTCCGATATTAATCTCTCCAGTGCCACGAACAAAGTAATTCGTAGAATTTCGCTTTACGGTGTTGAGAGTCACATATTTAATTTTCGAAATTTGCCAGCGCCAATGTTGCTGCCATACTTGAACCGAATGGTCGCAAGCGTGACGATGGTAAAAGACCTGACGCGACAGTATGACACATAATCCCTGGAAGTTAAGGCAGCCTTTAGTATGAGGGTATTATATATTCAAGTATTGTTTTAAACTTTCATAGCTTTTCGTAATATAAATATTGTTTAACACGGGACACGCACCATGATTTTGATTTTGATTGAGTTCCCGATATTTGGCGCGGTTCCACGCATCATGATCACGGAGATAGTGAAGAAAGCGGTAGATGTAAAAATATATTGAAATTTTAAGGACAGACTTAACTGTCTACCCTCTTTTTTAATCTTTTGCTACGGGTACCACTGGCACTAGAACTCGATTGCAAGTTTCTACAAAACACATTCACTGTATCACTGCGGATATTTCTACGGTCACAATGTGCGCGCGTATTGTTTTTTATGCACCCTAATGCTGGATTCCATATGGTTGAGAGCTGAAAACCATCACCTCGGTGTTTTATCTACTGAGCGTCACTATATTCCTACACTGGTCAAAGAGGCAATCGAGATCTCAAAATACGAGATCTTTAACCAATCAAATCTACAGCATGGTGGTAGGCTACTTTCCATACAAAAAATAATAGTAGCGCGATGCCACCTTCACCCACTGTACACTGGCCATTTCGTGAGATATTGGTCAAACCATCGGTTTTCTTTTTTATCGATAATAGGCAAGTATTACCTGATGTTTTAATATTTTAATTGAATAATTTTTACGTATAGATACATACTACTTATGTATTATATTAAAACTATAAAACATAAAAGCAGGTAATTAATATTTACTACCACTACCCAAATAATATTCATTATAAGTCTACTACTTATTACATTATTAGTCTATATGTCATAAAAAACAATTAAATTTTATGCTAGTTACAAATACACTCAAATTCACTCTAGCTTATTCAGACTACTTGCAAACGTAATCCCAAAAACATACCCCTGCATAGGCGCACACGTGTAAGTATACAATAATACATACAATACGACGGTCCCCGTGGCTCAGTCGTCAGTTGCATGACCTCCGGGTCCCAGGGGCCCTGGGTTCGAATCCTGGCAGGGGCAATCATTAATGTGATGAGTATGCATGTTTGTACTGGGTCTTGGATGTTTATATGCGTACATTCCTCCCGCAACATACGGAAATCCTAAACTACGAGAGTGTAAATGTGATAACAAAAAAACATATAAACACGTACAACAAACAAACATAAGAACAATTGACAGCATCTAAGGTCTATATTTATTTTGGTCTCCATAGCATGCAAGTAAATGAAGAACATATTTTCTCTAAAACTTACCTTCTTACAAGCCCGTGTGCAAAGGCTTGTGAATTGTAACTCTTTCCTTGGGCCGACTCTTTTGTTTAATTCATACTGAAGACAAGCAATAGTTTAAAAAAAGGTAAAATGTTTTATGAAATTATAAAACACGGGAATCACTCACGTAATAAGTCAGAGGGTCCCGACTATAGTTTAGTACCGGTTCGCCAGTACTAGGCGAACGTAAAAGATCACCGAAATGTGGTTGAATCTATAGTCGGAACCCTCAGGCGTGAGTGATTCCCGTGTTATATACATTCATAATGTGTCAAAATCACGTCAGTTTTAATGGCAAAATATATTTTAATGTCCAATAAAAATAATTAATAGAAACAACAATTTTCGTAAGTCACAGTAGAAAATATTGACGAACGATCCAATATTTTGACCAACGGTTGTCTGATTACGGTTACAAATGTTCAAAATTGTATAATTTGTTTCTTCTTTTAAACATTTAACTGCCTTAAGTATGAATCGAAAACCGGCCCTTACTCCACGCCGACCCCGAGTCAATCTGTCCTTACAAATTAATTCAAAGTTTAATTATTGTCCCTCAGCTGTCCTAACATTGTTCTTATTTAATTAAAACAAAGTTGTATCAAAAGGGGGACAGCTTATATTGTATACAAGTTTTTAAAGGGCGTCACAATGAATCCTTTCTTAAGTGTAAGTGAAATGTTTTAACAAATGTATTTTGTTATTTTTTGACCGAAGCCGACCAAGCTTCCTCGCTCAATGTATCAGCTTAGCAATACAAAGAGGGAACGCTGCCAGCGTCTTGGGCTCAATGCCGCATGGGCCCTTTTTAGATTTAATTAAATTTTTAGGGTTTTTAAAAAAAAAGTCATATTTGTGACATTTTTTCCAAAAATAATAAAATTGTTTCATTACAAAATTAAATTAATAAATATATAATCAATACAGTATCAACTTTTGTTTATATCTGTATTATATTAGGTGCTTCTTGCAATTTGCAATTTGAAGGCGATTTTATGAGTACCTATGAATGTTTTAGATGGTAGGGATTAAGTAGAAATTGGTACTATATCGCATCTTGTCAGGATAATGCACTCGTGCATTGTGACCAATATAAGCCATTTTGCTTTGCCAACTACTTCTTCAACCAGCTATTCCACCAGACTATGTCAGTGACTTCTGTCATATTTCTGCGAATATTTTAATTTCTGATTTGATCTTGTAAAGAAACTTCTAATGTAACCCTCTTCATATGTCTTAACTCGGTCTTGAGTTCGTTTACAAGGTTAATAGTTACTGTTGTACACCAAGTGGTATTATATATGAAAGAAAAGGCGAAATCACTGAGTTGCCAGAAACAAAAGACTTATCTTAAATGTACCGTTAGCACGGTTATGAGTCTTATAATGAACATGAGCAAGGTGAATGTGTAATTACCATTAAGTAGTAAATTACTTAGTTAAGTAGTCCAAAGTATATTACCATAATGGCAAGTTGCTCATATCAAAGCGTTAAGTTAAAAACTGGAGCTTAACACATTTAGAGTAAGTCCTCAAAGCAAGAGCTTCATCCATGCTACAAGCGGTAGCGTTAAACAAAAGAAGGCGTGAGGCCCGTTTAATGAAAGACAAGCTGTAGCAGATTAATGTCATACATTAATAACTATGAATAAATTAAGTTTTAATAAGTTTACACAATCTCTTTTCTCGTTGGTGTAGGCAGACAAGCCACGCCCTTCGACTAGCTAACATCCTGACATTCCTGACGTAGCAAGTCAAAAGAAGGTAAACTAGTCACTTAGTCTCCAAAATGGTTTTGAGTTTTCGATGAGGGTGAAATAATTAATAAATCCACAACAGTTTCTTACAGTGCCTGTCTAGTTCATGCATGATTAGTAATTTCCCTTATGTTTCAAAAACTTTCACAAAACACACAGTGGTGGAAATACTGTTATTGGCAACCTCGAAAATTTTTCTAAAATCACAAAGCTATTATTGGCGCTGAAAATCATAATTCTTTATCTAGCAACAACTCGATTTCTAAATATTTTTATTTGATAACGGGTAGTTTTAGTCAGCGCCAAATCCACTTACCAATATCAACTTATTTAACGTAAAAGTACCCGCATTTTTATAAAAAAAGGTCGGGAGTATGCTATATATTAGTGCTAAAGTAACTGGAATATAACCTTAACTATATAGCAACTTTTTTATTTAAAGCAATTTTGGTTAGTACTGCCAGATTGTGTGTCGTTAAATGCTAAGTTTTTTCTTTTTACTTCTCTAAATCATGTTATTGACATTCGTATGAAATGAAGAATCCCTTAAAAGATTACTAAAAATGCCGACATGAATGTACAGAATTTTTTGCAATTGAAATGAAATGATATAATAATTTCATTACATACACGGAAAATAATGGTTCATAACGTCGCATCTTCATATGATCTAAAATATATTTTTAAATCATATATTTTCGACTTAAGTTTAATTCACATGAATTTTTATTTTTACTTAACAGGTATTTTGTTTTGAATATGATATTTCGTATGACCAGTATCTCACTTGATGGTCAGTAACAATGTGGTCAAAGACATTAGCACGCTAAACCTAGAATGCTTACTGAAACAAACTCTTCCGCTTGTACCTCACGCCGCTCGTGCCGTTTGAGTGCTACACTTAACAATGTTTGGATTCGCCGTAACGACGTAAATGCCAGGGAAACATGCCGCCCCTTTGAAAATAACTTTAAAGAAAACGGGAAATACCCTCCTGCCCTCGTTAAGTGAGCCAGCGATACTTCCCCGACTTGAGAAAATCATGCTAACGGTTAATTAAGTTATTTTTTTTACCTTTCAAATTATAATTAACAAGGTTTTTTTAATTACCAAGGGTATGAAGGTAATGGCGAATTATTAAAACAATTTTGAAGCGTAATGAGAACAGCTCAGTTCAGAGACGCTTGGAATTCTAAAAAATATTTTCACAGACGACGTTTAATATTTTGAAATATTTGGCATAACATAATATTTTTTGGCAATTTTCACACTTTTTGTCTATTGATAAGATAACATAAAAGTGCTTAATCGTGTTATTTTAATATATTTTTATGGGAATTATAAACGTAGCTTTAAAACTTTTCAAATTTGCTTCCCCCATTTAACTGTAGAACATTTTCAACAATTATTGATTGAACAATTGATGGAATCATAAAATTTATTCGGAACTTTTTTTAAAACATTTATATTTTGAATTAGAGTTCACTCAGTAGATGGTGCAAATAACAGTAGTTTTGAGATATAAATTTTTTTTTAAAATAAAAGTCTAAAGCGAATGAACTGAATTTCATATTTTTATGTGAGCAATCCGAAAGAATATCCTATAGAATTAATAAAAAAAAGTTTGGAACTATTTTACAAATGACGAGGTTCTGAGGCAGCAAACGCTACCTTAATTTATTTTTTTATTTATATATTTATCGTTTGACCATTATCTCACTTGATGGTTAGTGACGAAGATATTATCACGCTAGACATAGCAAGCACACTGGGTCTCAAGAACTACTGCCTGAACACACTATGTGTTTGGTGACAGTTTTTCAATTGCAGGTAAGAGCTGCATGCGGGTCACTTCCATCCGGTCCTTGTGGAAATCAGTGGGAGAGTCATATGTCCAGCTGTGGACCTCCTATGGCTGATATGATGATGGTGATGAAGATTTAAGTACAGTAAAACAACGTAAAGTACCTAATATATGAGCTCACACAAGGGCTAAAGCGATACGCACTTGAAGTTTTGACTATTGAATCTTAATATCCTTTATATTTATAGTTCTTAATATTCCACTCTCCTTGTACAGTTGAAGAGTTGAATATCTAAATAACGTTAAAAGTAACACTTGAGACCTTTAGCATTACAACGAACGTTGGCACCGAAATCTATGCAAATATTTGGCCGAACGTCATCGTTACAATTCTAGGCACCACTGCTATAATTCTGCATGAGTCACATATAGGTTTCGCGTTGAAACATTTTCCACAGCCAATCCAAACATTTGCCAAATGCTTCTTAAGAAATATTTATGAATTAACGAAAGTGAGATTTGTGGAGATATATCATCAAACGAGTTGTTTGATGATATATCTCCACAAATCCCACTCTGCCTTGCCTGCGCACGTGGGCGTCGTCGCCAGCGTGAGCCAGTAACGTATTCACACAGCGATTTCGCACAATGACTCGAATTTGCTTTAAAATGTGGTGCGCGCCTTTCAAGCGATATACGTGACGCTTTTTAAATTTCGAACGCTGTTTCCTAGTTTGTATTTTACAGGTCGTTCTTTTTTATTTTCTAAAATTGGTTTAAGTGGTGAAGAGGTCGGTTTTATAAAGGGCCAGTTTTATTGAGACAATAAATGGGTAAAAGATATAGGTATTATATAGTTAAATTTCTGACTCATACATTTACGAATCCATTTAAAAACTTCTTTTTCATTGATTCCTCATGACTGCGGGTCGTGACAGCCTTGAATAGTTTTTCGTATGGAGCTTCTCCAGGTATCGCGGCACTCAGCTTGTCTCATGGCTGTTAGTAGCTTCTTTAACAGCGTCAGGCAACCTAGTTTGGGATCTTCCTCTACTCCGCTTTCCTTCCAGGTGACTTAAAACGATAAGCTTTTCTAAGTTGTTGGCGTATCTTATGATCATATCCCAAAGTATTGCAGGAGTCACTGTACGCATATAGATAACTAGCAGTCAATTAATCACCTTTTGACAACCGTTGGTTACTTTACTTTTTTGCTCTTTGCGAAATATACCATAATATATATATATATAACCTTGAATTTTTTGTTCAAAATGCGAATTATTGTAAACTTCTCTACTTGAAAAGAGTCTTAAAGGTGCTTAAATGCCGACTTATTGAAGTCTATGTTTTAACATCATAATATTATGCATGTAGGTGTAAGGTTTCAATGATTGATTTACACCAAGATTTGCCTTTCAGGCGCACAATTGAAGAGACGAAACAAATAAAATATGCAGAACAAAAATAATTATCGCTGGCTTAATTTTCAAAGTTCGTATCTCCATTTGATTATAAAGGGGAAAAAAACTATTTTTTTAAATAACACAATAAAAACATAGAGAAACAGCTATATTTTCCTTTCAATAACAAAAAAACTATATACATTAAGGAGATACAAGTGATTCTATCGTGTTCCTTTCGACATTTTACACTAGATGGCATGAAAAACAATCATTCAAAATTTTGGAGTTACGGACATTGAAAGTTAAGACAGATGAGACAGATATATTCCAACGATGTGTCATAATATTAAAAACGTATTATTTAAAAAAATGTATTTATTAATAACACTTGTAAACTACTAATTATCCTAATCTGTACCAACTAATCCTTGTGAAACCTTGAATAAATTATCTTATCTTATCTAATATTATCGTGCCGTGGTGGTACCGGCCTAGAATAGTACTCCCCCATCTCTTCTCGTGGGTGCCGTAAGAGTCGGCTAAGGGATCACGTACCAGAAGGTGGGCAGCAGCGCCTTCTGAGGATTGTAAATCATACTGCGCTCGCCAACCCGCATGCCAAGCGTGGCGAGTATTGGCAAATCCCCCCTATATGGGGGAGGCATATGTCCAGCAGTGGACGCACATGACTGAGAGAAGAAGAAGAAGATCTAATATTATCTGTTAGAATTTCATTATCACAATCTACGCCAAAACATTAATTAAATTATTTCCATCTTCCGGGACCCAAGCTGATGTAATTGGCACGTTTTTTCATTTCCACAATCTATCAAAGTTTATATTTATAATCCACGCATTTATTTTTACTTACTGGAGTGGAATGGAGGCGCAACGTGCCCCCGCATAAATGCACGCCATCCCTTCGATAAAACATCCCTTCCGGATAAATACGGTGCATGAAGTACCAACCCTCCTCCATTCTAGATGCTTACACTCAGAATTTATTCAACAAAAAAACATGATAAAATGCAGAGAGAGGAAAGGCTTTAAATATAAAAAAACCAAGTGTATGTCGGGAATTGCTTAGGATAGGGTTTCCGAGGTATTTTACACACATTTAATTTAACACTTTTGCGAGAGTGATGATACGAATTATAGTTTCAATGTTAGTATTATTTCCTGAATCTGAGAATATCTTGTCTTGTCTTGTCGTGTATCTATAACTATGTGGTCATACATGGATTATGTTATATCCAGCTTATTAACCCTGACACCACCACAAAGACTTTTCTCTGAATGTAGATTGACCCTCGTACGTATCAGTTAATTAATTTTTTTTTTGTATAGAGAATCATAGTTATAAATTTATAACAGCAAAAGTTAATACTTTGTAAAGTACTCGAACAAATAGACTGACAGTCAAAAATAACGTCTAAGGGTACCTTGAATTTATTTTTTATTTTTCTCTCAGCCATGTGCGTCTACTGCTGGACATATGCCTCCCCATATAAGGGGGATTTGCCAATACTCCCCACGCATGGCAGGCGGGTTGGCGAACGCAGGATGATTTCCAATTTTCAGAAGGCGCTGCTGCCCACCTTACTGTACGGGACCCCTTAGCCGACTTTTACGGCACCCACGGGAAGAGATGGGGGAGTACTATTCTAAGCCAGTACCACCACGGCCCTTCAATTGTATACGGATCCCTAAAAACGACTGAATGCAAAAACGGCTAAATATAAAAACGGTCGGTTTATGAACGTCCTTTTCGTTGTTTAATGAGACACAGTGATGTTGCCACTTTCGTTTCGAAATTCTGTAAAATGTATTTTTGTTCGCTTCTGTGTGAAGAAGGAATGACATTTTGTAAAAAAGGTCTCTGCAATTTGGAACAATTTTGTCCGAGATAGGTAAATTCAATTTTGCAGATAATTTAGTATGCAACTTAATAAAATAATAACGCTTTCAACTGATTATTAGGTTAACTTTTGGCCCACCGTAAATAAAATAATTCTAGTACCACCATTAAACGTGCTCAACGACACGTTTAGATAATGTACTATCAAAATCATTGCAGCGATGCGTAATAGCATCCATTATTTGTGCCGTGCAGAACCCCAAGTTGGGGTTTCTACACCAGGAGTCGCCTTGGAATACGTGGAAGAACTCCCGTTACATCGAAGCTCTAAAAGCTGTCTGCCTATCGCTGCGAGTCGCTGCACTTCAGGACGCTATCCAACCTCGTCCGCTCAGGCCAGTGGCTATAACTATCTCAAGGAATTGCTTAGCAGAACTCGATCGTGACTATAATCCCGACCCTCAGACTACTTACTTACACTAAGTATCCTACCCAATAATAGGTAATATACCGAAATGATGAGAACTTTCCTTGTTGCTATTATTTGAGCCTATCTACAATATTATATATATATATATATACAATATTTATTATTATCGAGTGAGTGGCAGCAACAAGGTTTTATGATTACTGACTATTAACTACATGGCCGTGAAATAACGCCAGACCTAGAATATTGACTGGGTCCCAAGAGCAGTAGACACTGTGTTTTTGATGGCATTTAAGGTAGTATCTTGCCTAATTAACCTTAGTGGACAGATGACCTGATTAAGATTGCAGGTAAGGGTTGGATGCGAGCCGCTTCCAATCGGTCCTTCTGGGAACCAATGAAGTAGGCTTACCAGTAGACGTCTTATGGATGAGATGACAACGATGATAATGATGATGATGGTTATGATGATTTAAGCTAATGCGTAATAGAAAATACCTTAACTTCATGCTGTGGGTTTGATAACGATGTTACCTACACGAAAATCTCAAGCCCAAGGTGTTTTTATACGATGTATAAGTATTTGGCATTTATCCACAATCTCTCTTCCATAGTCTGGAAAGGCGACGATATCGTCGTGAACGTGAAATTGTACTAGACCTATGACGCTGACTAGCATTCAAGGATACCTACTTCTATGACACGCATGTTTGGTGCTATTTTTTAAACTTTAGAGTAGTTAACCACCTGGGTTCTAGAAAGTTCCCTTTTAACATGGTGTGGGTTTGATTACGATTTTGCCTACACTGAAAAGTCGGACCCGGGATGGCAATCGACACTAATGCTAAACTGAGTCTAAACAAACGTGTTTTTGAAGTGACAAAGAAATGATAGAGTCCAAATTCTCCAAATAACAAGCAACAGTCGTACACGAGACATGATTGTTCAAAACAGCAATAGTTTTAATTAAATAGTTTTACGAGTGTAGTAGAGTTGTGGAGGCGGAAGAGCGATACGTTTACGAGCGTTCCCGTGCACACCGCCGGGTCATTTGCTCTGCTCCTTTACTGTAGGTATCCAGTTAATGCTGGATACCTAGCGATAAAGAGGAGCAAGGAGTACTTCGCTATGGAGAGGGCACACCGAGGAAAATATCAATACAAATACAAATATATTTATTTGACATAACAATAGGTCTAACAATACATAAACCCACGATATCATATAACAAGATTTATTGAAATGAAATGAAGTGAAAGTCACTCATTGAGGACAGAACTGCACACAAAAATATAAAATATTAACAAGATTTAATAGCTATTTGAGTAATCAAATACAACATATACTTAAACACATAAAAGTTGTACAGAAGCAAAAATGTTTATGAAATATATATTTGATAATTTTACCACAGGGTTATTGAATTGTGACGCCCTAATAGAAAAATCATGGTTCTATAAGTATTTTTGAGAAGGAATTCTCGTGAGTTTCACACGAAATATACGAAATACATATAATTATTATTATTTTATATACGTAATATCCGGCTTTACTCACGTCGAAGTATTGTATTTTTTTTTATATCACTATTTTAATTTGAACAAATACCTTTTGTGTAAGTCGTCATGCCTATTTATTATAATATAATAAATTGAATATTGTTACTAGCTGCGCCCCGCGGTTTTGCCCGCGTGGTGATGAGAAACGGTGATGATGAAAATAAGCCGATGTGGTAATCCAGGGTATAAGCTATCTCCATACCAAACATCCGTGAAAGAGTAGCAAACATACATCCATATACTTTTTGTTTGTACACACAAACAAAAAGTTTGTGGTTACAAAAATAATATACTCGTACTAAAATAGTTATTAGCAACGTCATGCCAGTAGATTGACATCCAGACAAGTTTCGGGTGTCCATTCCCAACGTCCTCGTCGGCAATAGTTTCATCCACAACAATAACAACGCACAAAGTAGCTATAAAACGAGCTATAAACTAAAAAACTCGTTCAGTACAGAGTATAAACACACTAGCTTCAGTTGAAAGAAAACATCGTAAACGCTTACAAGTCAAGTAGGTAAAAATTGTGGTCTAAACCACAGGTGTAGGATATAAAATGATGTAAGCCTATTTAGAACTTTAAATATATAAAAATATTGATAAAATATTGTTGTTTGTTTAATTTTGTGTTGGTGTATTATACACAATATAGAGACATCTATCTAGATTTACTATATTATGCATGCACTAATCCAGAAAATGACCGTTGATGGCCTTAGAGGCCTTTGGAATATCAGAACTGGTTCATAGCGGTCGGTAATGAGTGTCTTTTTTATTTCCCAAACTTACTAGGTCGCGTGTTCACCTTGTCTGTAAATATTTTAGTCTTAGATAACGATTTGTCCCCTCACCTACCTTTATAATATCCTTAGTAATAAATAACTCAAGTAACATTGGTTTATCTCAAACACCTTACGAAAAGGCTTTTATGGTCATCTTCACCTTCAATGAAGACACCCACACACACACACTGTGTTCATGATGGTCAAGGTATCAATAGTTCTTTTATGAAACTCAATCCCTTGCGCTAGGGTTCCTTGTATCGCAGGAGGTAGGGACACATACAATCACATCACACAAACATCCAAGACCTAGAACAAACACCTGTACTCATCGCACAAATGTTTTCCCCTGCTGGGATTTGAACCCAGGGCCCCAGAGACACAGTAGTCTTGTCACTAACCGTCAGTTTGCTCATTTTGGACGTACAATCATTATTGGTTTGCACATAGGGAATAATTTTCGCATACATAGGAATGTTTATCTATCGTTAGATATATTTTGTATATTAAGCAACAATAACAACTTTGAATATTCATCAGAATATCTTATCCTGGGTTGCCAATGTAGAAAATCTATGCTATTTCTCTCGCGACAGGAAATGACTTTTACATGGCATCCCAATTTATCGTAGCATATAGCGTAGCTCTCGTAGCGTCTCGTAGCCACATGACTTACGTCAAAAGAGTATTGAAATTAATACTAAATCGTAGATTGAGGGAACTTTTCTTTTAACTCAAATGTTATTCTTTTATATTGATTAATCTAATATATTAAAATCTCGTGTCACGAAGTTGATTATCGAACTTGTTGTCCTCTGGAACGGCTTGCTAGATTTTTATGAATTTGGTCTTATTTATATTATGTATATTTTTTTTTTCATTCATAACAGCAATAGGTCGTCCACTGCTGGACATATGCCTCCCCATGTAGGGGGATTTGCCAATAACAGTGGACGTCCTCTGAGATGATGATGATGATATTAGCACATTTGAAATAGGCTCATGCGTGTTTTAGATATTGTTGAGTCATTATGCATCATAGAAAATTCACGAAAGGAATTTTCTTACCTCACAAATATAAAATGAAATAATACTAGGTCAGAATAAATAACTTTAATATTCTCCCGTATAGTTCTTATAACTTCCACCACTACCTGAAACTTCCCCCGGCCCCCCCACCCCAATCAGTGACAGTCACTTATTGAATTTTGTTGTGCCCGCGTCGAGTTTCAATAATTCCGATCTCACAGGAAACTTTATCAATTTCCGTACCTGAAACATTATATAGGGAGTTTTGGTGCGGGAAATAAAGATCTTTCTCGGGTACAAAAAGGAAAGGTATTTTTGGAGTTATATGTTTGATTGACTCTTGGGATATCAGGGTTTCTATTCTTTCCTTTTTTGTGTTTTTGTATCAAGGTGGTGGTGAGACGGTTCGGCATGTTTGTCTATCGGTCTAAGTAGAGGTGTCTGTCATTGCACTAATCACTTAATAATAATAAATAATTGATTTGACACAAATCCCACTAATATTATACATGTGAAAGTTACGATGGATGGATGGATGTTTGTTGCTCAATCACGCCAGAACGGCTGAACGGATCTAGATGAAATTTGGTATGGAGATAGCTTATACCCTGGAATAACACATAGGCATATTTTCATCATCACCGTTTTTCATCAACACGCGGGTAAAACCGCGGGGCGCAGCTAGTAAGTAACAATACAAGCATGGACTTAAGACTAATTAGAATCAAAACACCAGTATTTATTTAAATTATTAGCTAGCAAATATTATGGCGAAGAAAAATATACAGCAAAGCCTCTAAGATTGCTCTTGTGTAGTAAGTTTGCTATCTCTTCCAAGGACGCACTTAAATACAAGCATAAAACATTAATATAAGCATAAAATATCAGACGTTTTTCAAGCATTAAGAATTATAATATGGCGTGCAGTATTTATTAAAGTATGGTGTTTAAGAGACAATATTTAGCATATTTTTTTTAATTAAAAAATTCAATAGCATTAAGTCTGAACATCAAAAGTATTTTTACCAAAATCTGCCAGGGTTTTTAAGATCAGAGAGCCAAACTAAAATTAGACATAGTCTTGTGACAAAGTCCCGCGTCATAGCAGATCGTGCGTCGTTTGATATTTTACGTTATATATATATGTATGTTCTGTTTCACGTTCTGTACATTAGAGCAGTATTTATACAATAACATTTACGTTGCAATTGTTAAACAAAATATGAGCATATTTGTATTCATGGTAACGCACAGGGCAGCTTACTTCAGCGCGCCGAGGACAGTCCAGGAGCCCTGCACTGACATCAGCGTCAGAGTGTTGGCTTTCTTGGATGACATCTGGTGGCTGGACTGATTGGCACTACCAGTATCAAGAAAACATAAGTATAACGAAGGTAGTTAAATAGTGAATATTCTTACTTGTTTAGAATGAGAGAATGAATCGTCGGCGATAGGTGGCGTTGAAAATAAACACTGTCTTGTTATAGAAACGCTGACTTGCAGACCTGCGAGCGACTTGTAACTGAAGGGATTTACACTGTCCGATTTCTCAAACAACATATTTGAGATTAGTTGAATTATGCTGATATTGAACACCATATTAATTTGAAATATAGAATTATCTACGAGCAGTTTGTTTATATCCCATCCCAAAAAAACGGACGAAGCAAATTGTAGTCGTATTATTCAATCATACTAACTAAATTCATGTAAAATAAAGTTAAATTTAGTAACTGTAACACTTACGAATGAGGACCCTAAGTTTTTGTTTTTATTAAACTGTGAGTACATATAAAAAGAACTCGTATGCACTCGTAAGTTTAAATAAATAATAAAAACGTTTATTTCAGTTAAGTCAATTTTACTTTCATATTAAGGCGTTATTTTGCGGAAAGCCTAATCATAATTACATTAAATACACGATATTTAGTGTTGTAGTATTATATCTCGTGCTTAGCTGTATAGTATTATATTTTTATTTATAGTCATTACCTTTGTAAAATCATAGAACTTTTTCAAATCGTGTATCAATGTGCAGCACACAATATGCAGTGCAAACTGGACTTTGATGCCTTCCGGCATATACATATACGCGCGCGCTTATTCTAAGACTAAAGATTGTGTACTTAAAATCATTTTTATAAATAAGTCGTCCTATAATTTGAAACTGGTTTAAATTATCCCGCAACCCAGTAAAACTACTCCAATATTATCTATACCCTTGGGTTATCGGTACGAATAAGATTTTTTCACACAAAGTTCGGATTTTAAGAAGTTGGTTAGTTTTGGTGAATAGCAGAATCACTACCAATGTCAAATCTATAAACAGGATAGAAGCAATTACTGTTATGTTTTGACAAGACTGATAACTACACATTCACATGTCAATTGACTCACTTAGAGTATTCCTTAGGAATCGTTTCTTTGCAGTGGTTTTATATTAAGAGTAACAGTTGTGCAAGCTGTTTTCAAATCAGAAATGATCGTGATATATAAAGTGTACTCTCACGCGTGAAACTGCTGCGTCAAGGCCCCGCGCAGTCGTTCTGACTTATTGCTATTAAATTGAGCTGGACGACTTTTTACAAAAGTCTTTTTTACTAAAAGACTTTTTCCAGCCCAGATGGCGTAATCAAAAGGAAGTATTAACCAACGGGCAGGAATTGGTAAGTGAAACCCTAATTGTATCAATCTTCATATCAATGATCTTTGTTCTACCGAATTCCATGTTATTTATGTACAGTATTTATCTTATTTCTTTGTGTATGTTGGAGTGTGTTAGATATTGAAATAGGATAGATGGCGTTAACTATAATGTAGGGGTGTTCCTAGTGTCTGAAAAATAAAGTAGATGGCGCTAAATCTAAAGATGATTGGTTAACAAAAGTGGAGGTAGAAGTCGCGTCATATTCTATTTGGTCAATAAGAGGGTATGTTGTACGAGTATGTATTGCTTCCGGGCTGTTTGGCCGTGGTCTAAGTGAAACTTGTGTTCCAGACGTTTCGTCGATCACTGCGGTCGACATCTTCAGTGGTTCAGGTCCGAGCGGCGACAAGGGCGCAGAACTCTCCTTCGCGGCGTCTTCTCTGATACTCTGATCATCAGTATACCTATGCCTATAGCCTATGTGTTAATCCAGGGTAACTATCTCCATACCAAATTTCATCGAAATTGGTACAGCTGTTTCAGCGTGAAGAAGTAACAAACATACACACAAACTTTCGCCCTTATAATATTAGTAGGATAATATATTAAATTAAGTATCCAAATTGACATTATTTTATATATTTACAAATTAATTTATTTAGCATTTTGTTTTAGATTTTAATTTAGGCAGCTAATGTTATTGTTTTATTCTTAATTGTTAATTTTTTTTTAAATATAGTGCATTCGTAGAAGTTTTTATTCAAAATAATTACTCATAATACCTAATTTTAATAGCTTTAGATTTCCATCAGCTTATTCAATCTTGTAAAAAGTATTTAAATTTCACATACACAATCTCTCATATAATAAAAACATAAGAATATCATGAGAAAGGAATTGCTCATAAATAACAAAATAAAATAAACATAGGCCTCTTCCACTGTTTTCCCCAAGCACTTTGTTTATCCTGTCTTAAAACATGAATGACGGATAGCCTTAAAGAAAACATTGCTTACCGGAGGTAGGTCTATATTGTTGATTTTATTGCTATCTTCTAGAAAGATTGACAAAAGTAGGTACTGTGAGCAACCATAATATGCTATAGGGTTCCGTACTTTAAATAGAAACTCAATTATTAAATTAAAATGAAAGCTCTGCTAGTATATTAGATCAAAAAAATCAATGATGAACACCATTGATCGTTCGATCGATATATATATATAATATTTTTTTTCACAATCAGACCCCCGTACTAGGATTCCCTGTGTCGCGGTAGGCATGGACACACAATCACAATACACAAACCACCAAGACCCTGGACAAACATCTACACTCATTGCACAAAATGTTTGCCCCTGCCGGGATTCGAATCCAGGGTCCCGGAGACACAGGAGTCATGTCACTGACCACTGACTCACGGCGACCGTCAACCGTCATATTGATTTGTTAGTTTACATAAAAGTAATGACATAATAAACTCAAAGTATGTTTCTAAACTCAACATTTTAATCATTTAGTTGACCGATTCCATTTGTAAGTAGTACCTATATGTATACAAGTTTCAACACGAATACAAATGAGCTACATGAGACCATTATTAATATTCCGTTTTGCCTACCATTTTATATTTTTTTATAATTTTATAAGTGTGTTTTTATCGCGTTGACTAGCGCTTTGATGATTTTATATATATATATATTTACATCTACACTTTTATACTAACATTATAAAGAGGATCCTTAAGATTCTCACCAACCAATGTCTGAGTGTTTTTCAAGAAGAGAAGGGTTCAGTTTGCTCTGTTCTGTAAGGAATCCAAATTGTTTTGCTTTTACGAGTAAAGTGCGCAGTAAATACGATGAAGTTTATTAGCGTTGTACTGTTTACCTTCAGGCTCTATTCTTACTTATCTTAGTTAAGATTGTTGCTATTATTATAGGAAAGAAAATGTTTTGCCGTTTTCCTTGAGGTTTACTTGGATACAATAAAATACAAAACGCGGTTTTTCGTAACTTAAAAATACAATCCCCGTAGTTGTGTTTCTAACTAGATTATATTTAGCGATCACACTAATATAAATGCGAAAGTTTACGTAGGTATAAGTGTGTTTCTTACTTATTGACGCCATTACGGCGTCATAGATTGCAATTAAATTCTAAATGTACTTTATAACCTCTATTTACACTTTGAATCCTAAAAAAATGATTCTTCTGCGATATAACAAAAATCAAATCACACTAATATTATGAAGGCGAAAGTTTATATGAATGTATGTATGTATATGTGTATGTTTGTTACTCCTACACGCTTAAACAGATGCACCGATTTCGATGAAATTTGGTATTAAAATAGTTTAGACCCTAAATTAACACAAAGGCTACTTTTCATCCTGAAAATAATTGCTATTCCCGTGGGATATGCAAATGATTCAAAAATCTCTGTTATTCCCACACGCTTAAACGGCTGATTTCGATGAAATTGGGTATGGAGATAGGTTAGACCCTATAATGTTGCATAGGCTACATTTATCCCGGAAAAGTCCCCGTGGGATAATTGAGGTAGCGGGAAAATCGTAATCCACGCGGGTGAGACTGCAGGGCGCTTATGGTATATATAAATGTGAAAGTAACTCTGTCTGTCTGTTATGTTTTCACGCCTAAACCACTAAACCAATTATGATGATTTTAGCTATATAGACAGATGGAACCTTGCAAAAGCACTTAATTATTATCCTGAAATAGTAGGTATGGTTCCTGTGTGATAAATGAGGTATTGCGAGAAAACCCGTAGTCCACACAGATAAAACCGCAGGGCACAGCTGGTATGAGTATAAAGCATACTTTTATTTATACTCATACTTTTATGCACTTATATCATGTTTATTTAATACATCGTAAACTGCAGAAGTTATATTGAATGTGGTGTGAGAATTGCATAATAAACAGAACCCCAGAGTAATGTTAGTACAGGAAATAGATTTTTTTTTTTACTATGAACTTTCATTTGATGTTATTTCTATCTATAATTTTAAATGTAGAATGCTCATATAACTTGCAGTAAGGTACTTATTTAACTGTGTTGGGATAATTCTAATACGCATTAATGTGTAAAGTTATTCCGCAAGTGTGTGCGTTTTAGTTCGGTTTATGACCCTAAAAACTATGTAATAATATTCACCTTTCATCAAGTGTGTTGAAAATGTATTTAAAAACTTATCTATATTGCAATACGTTGGACCTCGTCTGTTGAGGCAGCTGTCTTTAAGCACCAGTCGACATTATAATTCAAACGTTAAACCATCTTTGACCTTATCTCCACTGCTGTTAGGTGAGATATTATTCAAAGTCCTATGAATAATAAAAATTTATTAAACAATTTACCAAAATCTCTTAGCATGCATAAAATGCTCATGAAAGTAGAAATAGGCAATTCAACCACATCATTGCCATAAGTCAGATAGTGGTCAAACGCCTCATTTGTAAAGTATAAAAAGAAACCACTTGTATATATGTATTTTTCTGGAAGGTTCTGTTTTGACATTATTATATTCAACAGACTCTAGCGCCCGTGCCATTCCTTACCATAAAACATAATCATTTATATAAAACAGAATCTAATTTTATATACAAAAATGTTTTAATACTGAAGTGGTTTTGATACATTATGAATGTATAAAACACGGGAATTACTCACGTAGTACGTGATTAAACCTTTGAGCATACAGGGCTGGTTTATTTATCTGAGGATTACTGAACCTAGTACTGGGCGAAACGCGATAGCATCCGCGAGCGCCCCGTATTCTCCTTGAAAAAGACCACCGAATGTGGTCGAAACTATAGTCGGAACCCGCTGACTTACTACGTGAATAATTCCCGTGTTTTATTCACAAAAATGGTACAATATAATTAATACATTCCGCGAAAGGTATACATATACGTACCGATTCTACATTGCAATTAAATTTTGTATGTACTCTAAATGGCACCTGTGTACACCCGAGATGGGTTCTTCGAAGACTTACGTAGATAATTATGCCATTATTACAATAATTATTGTAATCAATATTTAATTAGTCCTAATGTAAACTCTATCCAATTATTGAAACAATATCAAACATTGTGGTTTCCAGTAATGTAATGGTTACATAACTAATGTATAATGTAATATGGCGCATGTAAATCTGAAACTCAATTACCTCCCCCTAAAACAGTATTAGTACAACGTTCTATAACCATGATATGATAGCCTTTCTAGGGATTAGGTCATTGAAACATTTAACATTTTCGAGAAAGCACGTAATTATTTGTGAGTGTGACTAAACATGTGTGCAAATCAAGTGTTTGGAACGTATTGAAGAAAACAAATGTATTTACAACTAACTATGCACATATTTAGCTCAACGGATCAGCATTGCAATTCAACGTGGCAATGCTGCTACAATTCTGGGCACGCTGCCAACTGGTAGTGCATTTGAGTTATGTATAGGCTGACAATAGCCAGTGGAATGCTCAAATGCTTTTGTAGTAGCTGTAGTATTGTATAGTATTTTATTTTAGTGCGGATGGATGCGAGCCGCTTCCAACGGGTCCTTGTAGAAATTAATGGGGGAGGCATATGTCCAACAGTGGACGTCCTATGGCTGAGATGATGATGATGAAGATGATAATTTTATTTTAGTAAAGACATCGGCCTTTTCTTGTACGAGTATATTTAAACTATGATACATAATATTCACAAAATTGTCTAGATTTTCAAGAAGTCATTGAATTGTCAAGAAGGGTCCATTTCATTAAGTATATAATATTAAAAAAGCATTTATGAAATTAATTTATGAATATAAAATATTGAAACAAAACCACCAATAATGAATATCAACGTTTTATGGTAGGTTCACCGGTATTATGGTAGGTCCCCCCGATCCGAGGTCCCGACGATATAACTTAATAACCATGTATTTTTTGGGTTTTTTTTTAATATTGGATGATAGACATTTAATCCTAGCACAGCTACTAGCGATGCCTTTAGTGTTATATAGTAGTTTTTAAGATAATAACGTTTTTTGTGACTTTCATCAACACTAAAGATGTCAATTAAGAATTTTTTGTATAATTGGAATAAATGAATTATTATTTCTCTTTATTTTCATTTTTTTCTTAGGTTTAGTTTTTTACAGTATATATATCAAAAACAAAATATAATAAAGATTACGAGTGACGAATACTAGGCGAATCGCGACCGCGTCCGCGAGCGCCCCGTATTCTCCTTGAAAAAGACCACCGAATGTGGTTGAAACTATAGTCGGAACCCTCTGACTTATTACGTAAGTAACTCCCGTGTTTTATACATTTATAATATAATAAAGATATAATAAAAAACCTAATTATAATTATTATTTATATTAGAAGGATCTGTGAGATGGAATTGTAAAACCACGGTGAAGATGCACTCGAGAGATGAAAATTATCATGGTACACATTTATATTGGAATTTTTGGAGACTTTCGAGATTCGAAAGAATCCTAAAAATATATTTTATGAAGCAGAATCAGTTTGCTACGCTTTCACAGCTTGCCATTGAGTATACTCTCTGTCAAGGGTACTTATTGCCGAGGAATAGAAAATCATAGATCACAGCGTGTAACTAGTAAATTCATAAGTATGCAATTAGTATGTACCTAAAACAATATTTATTATATATTGACATCTTAATTATTAACTGAATACCACAGCTTCTAGTGTGCTACATACCAAAGTCGAATTAAATCTAATCTTAGATGCTGTTCGTGTGTGTGTTATAACGTAATGCCATTTTCAAGGTATCGTTAGACACGTCCTTACAGTGTAATGTAGACGGTACATGCTTTATAACGATAATTTCTGTTCATTAATAATGTATAATTGATAATGGTATCGCGTATCAAAATCCGTAGGGACGAAGTGGCCTTGGACATAGATTATGTACCATTCACATAGTTTGATAGTGTCTATCCACGTAAATAAGTAATTAGATATACAGTAAACTAAATACATGTATTGTTATATGCTCTTAATCTTGATGCTCTCTTGATGCTCTAAATTTACTTATTAATTTATTCTTAAAAATATAAATATGTTTTTATTTAATATGAGTACATCAGAGGAAAATGGGGAGCATGCTATGGGGGATGTCATGAGTAGGGATAAAAATATATAACAAAAAGAGTTCACATGAATGTGGATGGATATAGAGGTAGATGAAGATCGAAGAAGGTATGGATGGACTGTGTGAAGAATAATTATGTTTATGAAAGGTGAGAGCACTGAGACTATCTGTTTTGTGACTGAGATGACTAATGATACAAGAGGATGGAAGAGAAGAACATGTTGTGTCGACCCCCTAGTGTGGGAGAAAGACAAAAAGAAGATTATATAAAAACGCCCTGTATAACGAAGTCATATTTTAGAGCTATTTATTTTGTAGCAATTTATCAAATTTCTGCGTGATAAATGGCTAGATTTATCATTAAGTTTTGGGATAAAACACCGAATAATGACTTAAATTCAGATAGTCTCGTTGTCGATAAATTACTTTGATTATGTCATGCTTAGTGGTTGATTTATACATTTCTGTTAAGGTCAGGAACAGAACCAAAATGTGGTGAGTAAAACAGTGGACTCATATATGTAACTATATATATGTATACTAGATATTCGATTTGCGATCTTAATCGATCAACTGTTAATCAACGTAGCCCTCTGTCATACCTCAGACCGCTAGAGGGTATTTCGAAGGGCATGCTGAGTTGGCTGCCTACTAGCCTATCTGTAAATCCCCGTCTATTAGGATAATGGATTATGGTAAACGAGTCGTAGGTGTGAGTCCCAGCAATGGGACCCACTTATAGTGTGATCTGCTTACGTTGTTAGCTTTGGGTAAAACTAGCATCATGAAATACTCATCAACTTCAAAGCTTTGTCGTAATATTCTAGTAATATCCTTCACCAAGAAACAGTTTTTTCTGGCAGCTATTTCTAAGTGCCAGTGCACAAGTAGGTTTAGTGTGAAAGTATGTGCACCTATCGTCAACAATATTCTGCTGCGCTTATAGATATTTGTACATACAAGTATGTATCATTAATTTATAGATAGGAAAATAGGCAGGCATTTGACTACAATCCACCTATTTGTAGCACTGGGCGCATATAACGTTAATCATCATAATCATCTAAGCTACGACATCCACTGCTGGACATTATCCCACCCCCAGTGATCTCCACAAGGACCGGTTGAAAGCGGTCTTCATCCAGCCTCTTCTCGTGATATTAGGTCGTCTGTCCACGCTTTTGTTATTATATGTGTACTTAACATATTTACTTCACTTTTTTTAGATTGTCAATTCACCGTGTACAGAATCCTGTATTGTGCCATATATTTTTAATAATGTATAGATGTATCGTTTCACCACTATCTCACTTGATGGTCAGTGGTGATGTGGTCGAAGATGTTATAACGCTAGACCTAGAATGCTCTTATATTGGCCTTATGATAACTCTACGCTGCAATGCAACCAGGGCTTAAGCTGTTACTAGACTGCACCGTTCCAAAAGTGAGAGCAGTACTCAACGAGAGGCCGGCTTGCGTCTTGAGTTCCGCTTTACTCTGTTTTGACTGAGAATAAAAAATATGTTTTCATCGCATTAACAAAAAAACTGAGTAACAATGACTGGCTATGAACGCCTTGCCTACCAAGTGTGTCCTCTATGTGTCTACAAACATGAACGTGATACCTTTGAACAATACAAACGCGCACAATAAAGTATTTCCTTTCAACATTTCATAAAACGATAAAACTGAAATGATCAAAGCTCAAAATTTTAGCAACAGTAATTAAGCGTTCCCTATCGCATCATTCAAGAATCTCTCTCTAGGTCATTAGGCAAGCGAAAACGGTCATTAAGCCGAGGGCATAGAGTTGATTAATCGGTACCGAAGCGACGGCAAGAGCCATAAATAAAAATAAAATACGGCCTGTCAATGTTATTTGGTATCTACGGGTTTAATTCTGGAGGAAAACGCCGTAAAAAGGTTTGTGAGAGCTTCTAAAGGTTGAGATAAATATCGCTCGCTTTTCGGAGTGGTTAATTGGAATATTATGATGATGGAAACGTTTTGGTATCTGTTCATATTTCACTTTGATGATATATAACCGTTATATTTCTCTATTTATATTATTTTTGGGTAGTAGCGATATTCATATTAGATACAAACTTCAGGTGTATGTCTGTCTGTCTATATCAAAATATTAGACTAAGCCTATACATAGTACTAGGTATCTAGGTAAAAATTGACAAATGGTATGACGATTATACCTTTAGATATATATAAGCAAAAGAATGAATATTGGACGGTTCAGTGCTTCAAAGAAGTTTCAAAATCAGAATCAACTAAATCTAAATCAAAAGTTTATTTATCGAAATACTGTACAATATCGTAACCAATCTAAAGTTGAAGTCCAGCATTAAACCTGCAAGCAGACGTGCAAATAAATTTAAAATAATTTTTTTCAGCACACCAGCTGTCAATCGCTAGTATTATTCATCGATTTTGGTGAGGGAAATGCTATTTTATTCACAAGTGACTTGTGAATAAAATAATGTTATTAAAATTCGAGTGCTACCAAAAAGTGTATAAACGCAAAAATCACGTTCTGAAACGTGATTCGACCTCAGAATGTCCGCTTGTGTAATAATATAGTAAATAATATTACTGTATTCTCAGATTTGACGGCCATCGTGGCTCAGTGATCAGTGTCACTGACTTTACAACCAACTTTTGCAAACATTATTGTCATGCCTATAGATAAATAGATATGAAGCGATGATAGCTCAGCGGGGGGAGCGTCGCCTGTCAAACTGACGGACACTGGGTCGATCTCGAACAACAGCTTGAGCTTCCAGTGAAGGTAACGCCGTTATCAAATTCCCAGCATGGTGGTAGGGTACTTTCGAATGCCCGCCTGGCTAGTTACCACCCTCAATTCGAAAACCTGTCACCAAACACATAGTGTGTTCAAGCAGCAGTCCTTGAGAGCCAGTGAGCATTCTAGGTCTAGCGTGATAATATCTGCGACCACATCGTCACTGACCATCAAGTGAGATAGTGGTCAAACGCTAGATCTATACAGTAAAAAAATGCTATGGCAAAGATCCTTTGGTGTAATAATATTAAAACTCACGTCGTTCATAATTACTTTACACTGTTTTTGACGCACTGCGCAGTGCCAGACGGGATGTTACGACTAACGCACCGCACTCAAGATCCTGATGAAGGCTTCCGGAGAAAGCCGAAACAATTGACGATCGTGAAATCGACTACGCGTAAGTACCACGTTCCTTTGGGGTTCTGAGAACTCTGGCTATAGCTGATCACTATCTCACCTGCATTAGCCACTGTGATGGGCTATGCTTTTCTACTGAATAGCATTGCAACTGTCATGAGCAAATTACAGTCATATATTTTGTGTAATTACAAAGGTTGTGAGTATCAGAACCAAATTCCACCACGAGCGCTTCGTTAACTTCCAGCAACAGCATCGTTAACTATCTCACCGCGATCCGCAACATTTTCGCGTTGCCAATTAACTGGAGTGAAGCGTCGGCAGTGAGGCAGCCGACAATCTCTGAATTATTAATTTCAATTTTTCCGACTGACGAACTTGGCAACTCCTATTACGTACTCGGAGTTTCTTAGCATCTTTCGCACTGGTGCGGAAAGAAATTGAGCATTTGCACAGGCTAGACGTACGCTATAGGTATGATGTAAAAAATTCATGGAATTCTGCACTTATGTCTGCGTAGAATATGTTGTATATGTAAAATGGTTTGACTGAAATAAACGCTCTTAACTATGAACTGTAACGAAAACATTCTTAACGTCATTCAAACAATGAACTACCCAAGCACTATATTTTGAGCTATTTTGTACACAAATTTGGCAATGGTATAAATCCTTCTAAACAAGGCTATAATAAATCTCTTATAAACGAATCTCTGTCCTTCTCTCTGTCCCATACAAGAAAATGAGAAACAAACTATTACTCCTATATAGGATAAAATATTTTTGGATTGTAAATTTGGTTGGGGATGCCCGTCAGCAATAATTGATTAATATATAATGATGTAAAGGAAAGAGTAAATGCTTTTTTAAAACTTCCTGCGTGCGCATTGCACCACTGTGATACCTGTCTTTCCATTGAGTATCTTCTAGAAAGTATGAAATGTCCTTGATGAAGGAACAGGACAGTTTTTTGGCGAACACAAGTAGGTTGGTGACGACGTGACTTCACGTCCCGGTTACATGGCGTAGAAGTGATTTTGAAAATTTCCACAAGTCGTAAGTTTTACTACTTGTTAACCAAGTTTTATAAAATATAACGTAACTATTCACGAACGTGAGAACTTTAAAAGTGTAGAAGTTTTTTATAATTTATTTTAGCTCCGGTCTTTGTTAGCTTTAATATGGTTATATATTCAGTATCCAAACGGAACCATGTTTTTATAATATTTTGCCTGCTAAGGAAATAGTATGAAAGACATTTTTGATATTCTGACGGTAAGAGACAAAAAGCTAGCTCTGGTGCCATAATAGATAGATTTAATAATTAAGTGCTCCATATGAGACGCAATTCAGATCAACGCTGTCGGTATTCACACACAGGCAATAACTCCAAAGAGGGGGTAGTGGTAATGAGATGGCTAAATAACATTACCATTTTTCCCCAACCTTGGACCATGGGCTATTGGGGTGCTGTAGCAAGCGTAAAATAAGAAATATGGGTAGTATCGTCCGCTCTGCCTCATTCCTAGTATAAACTAGCTATTGCCATGTAGGGTTTAATTAGTTAAAGTATAATATAATCACTTTATGATTAGGAATTTTGATTAGCGGATCATTTGACAAAAGTATCGGATTATTATTTTACATTTTTTTTCACAATAATATATCAACTAAGCAATCGTGCATATCATTTGTGGATTTCAAACAAGTAAGTAGTACTACTACTGAAACTATGCCTTTTGAAAAACAGCGCGAAGGTTGTCAAACTCTCGCATATGCTGAGTAAGGGCTCATTTCTGGCATCGCGCATCACTGCAATACATTAACGATGTTTTAATTTTGTCCTTATTTCATATGTCTGTTTGTAATATTATATTCTTCTGTACTATTTATGTCTTATCAATGGGTGGAGACCTATGTTCCGCTGTGGACGTCCTAAGGCTGAGATGACGATGATGATGATAAATTCGTCTGTATTGCAGTGGTCTATGTCCAAAATAAATGTTTTCTTTCTTTCTTTCTATAGAAATAATCCTATTTTATATGTATAAAATAATAACGAAATATACTCGAATACACCACGCCAATGGCTGGATGGCCTGATAGATAAACAACTTATGTATAAAATAATCACGAGATCCAGAGGGAAGGGGGAAGGCAAGCGTACCAAATTGTGACTCCCCCAATACACTGCAAGCAATTAAGCCCCTCGTTTTCGTATATCCGATAATCCTTATATTGCAAGAATTTATCGACAACTCATTAGTTTTCAGGCTTCATGTCCACTAACTTTGACAATTAAATAAACTTCCAACAAAGAACTGAGAGAAAAAAGAGAAATAATTACTTTCTTTAATGACCGACGCGCTCAAGGCAACCTAGTGGGATCGAGTGTAGTGCATCATATACAGTAGAATACGTTCGACTTATTTGTATGATATAAAACATGTGTGTTAAATTATCTATAGTAATATCATAAAGAGGAAAGATTTGATTGTTTTTATGCATTGAATAGGCTTCGAAACTACTAAACCGACTTGTAAAATTATTTCACTGTTTGAGAGCTCCACTATCTCTGGGTGACAGGCTATATATATATATATATATATATATATATTTTAATTAGGGACCCTTATAATTTTAAATTTTGACATTTTTCACCCGTGCGTAGGCGGGGCGGACAGCTAGTTATGTAAAATTTTGTATAATATATATTTGTTAGTTACTTGAAGCCGTGTGGTTATTGTGTATTTTTTTTTAAATTAATTTTTTGTTGTTCTGTAAAAGATAAAGCTTTTACACTGACGATGTGACGACCTTTAGGAATCTAAACATGATTAGGTATTATAATTATATTAATAGTTTCATTTTTTCAAAAAAAAATTCTTGCAATATTAAAAAAAGTCGAATCAAATCATATTTATTAGCAGTATAAATGTATCGGTTTCAAAATAATAAGAATATTTAAACAAAGCTTACGTTGTTGTCTAGGTATGTAATTGCATAGTCTAGAAACGTTTAGGATTATTATTGCTATATCCATGATTTTTTATTATGTACGAATTAAATTTGTTAAATTCAGCGACCTCAGCAGCTGCCTAGTCTACGCTGCTCTCCACTCGCCACATCGGACCTATGCTTGATCGCTTTGCCCTCTCCTATATATGCCAAACTTATATTATGCAAAAGTTCACGTAATTTTAAAAACTTCTAAAAGGATGATAGAATTTATCACAACGTACTAAGCGAATCTTGATCTTCACACGAGGCAAGCCTGTATTGCGAAGATATACATACGATTCCTATTTTAACATCTAAACAAACTGCAATCATTACACTGTGGGCAGTTGTTGAAGGTGAACAATAATGTACAAAGTAAAAGTTGTATAAAAGTTTCGGCACTAAAGGGGCAAAGAAAGCAAAGCTGTACAACATTCAAATTCGCTCCCATATTTACCATATTGATCGGTTGAACTGTGAAAAAAACTGATGTACCCCGATAAATCAAGTAAGAGGATAATTGTGAAGAAAAATGATTTTTTACGTTGTCACACACCATAGTCATGGTATGAGTGAAAATAAATGTATTCCCATCAAAGGACAGCATTACCCAAAATACATTTAAATTCACACAAAAAAAAAACCATAACATGTATTATTGTCCGATATCAGGAATGAGTTTCGACTCAGCATACACTAGGGTCACCACTAGCACTGACTTTCAGTCGACACTCATTTCTGACTTCACAAACGCACACGTAACTAATCGTCATAGTAAACTGTCTGGGTATACTGATACAAAGTTAACTTATTCGTTATTAGTTAATATTTGCGATCACACAATGAATGGACACCCACAATCATATTACACAAATATCTAAGACCCGAGAACTAACATCTGTGCTCATTTCAGTAATGTTTACCCCAGCCGGGTTTTGAACACAGGGTCACGATTCCAAAATCACTGTCACTGATCACTGTGCCACGACGGTCAATCGAATAAAGCTTAAATACTTGATGGACAGACGGACGTACAACAAAGTGAGGTACAGAACTCTAAAATGAAATTAAAAATAAAAAAGTAAGTAATTCCAATCTCAGAAAATAATCCAATAATAAAAGTAACGTTTGAAAGTAAAGTAACCACCAATTATGCATCTTAATACCTACCGCACTTAATGAAAAAAAACATACGGGACGAATTGAGAACCTCCTCCTTTTTTTGAAATTGGTTAAAAACACCGGCTGCCGTTGAAACACCTCAACAGATTTTCGTATGTTGTAGCTAAGAACTCATCAAAATCGGTCCATTCGTTAGAACTACAATGCCACAGACACATCAAACTTATAACACCCCTATTTTAGCGTCGATGGTTAAAAACATATAGATCGAGATACGTCTTAAGAAATATGTATGTACCCTCTGACACCGCTTATATTTTAAATAATAAGTAGATTGATCCAATGCACATGGTGCATTATGTACACATTCAAATCTGACCCGAGTTTCTTCCCAATTCTTCTCGGTAGATAATGTATCTCTATTTATCACGGATCTAAAGGTTTGTATTTACATATTAATTAACTCATTGAACTTATATCTGGAACAAAGTTAAATGTATGATTCAATTATATATATTTACTGGATGCGGGTCGCTTCAAACCGGTACTCGTGGAGATCAATGGAGGAGGCATATGTCCAGCAGTGTATGTCCCATGGCTGAGATGGTGATAGTTAAATAAGCATATTTATTTGATCCCAAATATTTAAACGTTTTTAGTAGTCATGGTCATGGCTGTAAAAAATATTCCAATAATAAATACCAAAATCATTCATAAGCAACGTATTTTCTGTGTAGGTATCGTCGGCAACAAAAGTCAATAGAAGAAAAAACAAATATATTCATGTTTCCCGCGTAGCCACATATGGCCGGATCGTATATTTACATTATTAATAATTAAAGCAACGAATTTACGAGCTCGTAACTCGCATTACATCGTAAAACGGCGGAAAAATAAATAGTTTGTGACGAACGCACGTTAGGGAATACGGCACTGAATGTACGAGCGACTCTGTGCCAGAAAACTAGGGGAGAAGGGCCGATAAGGGCCGTTTGACCTGAAACTTTTAACCTTTCCGCTGCCATAAATATAAGAGCTCGTTGAAAGCTGCATCTCTTTAGAGTATGTCATGACAGTCTCTAATCCCCAAGCGTTGACCCTGACCCTTTTTATCTCACCTGATGTTTAGAGACGTAGCCTACGATTGATCACGCCTGCTCATAGATTACCTATTCATTTGTGACTTTGAAACACTCAGGGTACCAAGTTTTTATTTATTAAGACAAGCAATTCATAAACAATTCTACAGGCATTCAAATGGAACTATAAAATAAACTTGCTATAATGTATAAATATCTTACAAATGCTCGATGCATTGTAGGTGAATTAGATATGCGTAGCCATCACAAATTATACTCCAATTAGAATAGCGAAACCAGCAAAAACGAAAATTCATTAATAATCTATGAGCAATGTGTTTATAGAATTGACACCCAGATTGTATCAATGCTGAAACACAGATTAATGCAATGAATTCCATTCGTTAGCTGTACGCGCTCTGAATGTAGATTTATTTATTTCGTGTTGAATCCATAATAAAATTGACATCTAAGAACCTAGTAGGACTCACGTGGTTTATTTTATACTGTAAAGATCTAGCGTTTGACCATCATCTCATTTTCCCTAGAATATTTAATGGCTCTCAAGGACTGCTGCATGAACACACTATGTGTTTGATAACAGTTTTTCGAACTATAAAACTAATCTCCGACGAGTTTCAAACTAAGTTGCAGTTCTTCATCCGGCTACTCCATAAATTCATACAGAATAAGCATACTTTTTTCCATGATGTAGAAGGTTAGAAACAATATGCTGACGGCCAACCTCCATTAGTGGCGAGGCGCGAGAAGGAGAAAAATAACATTACATTTTTCTTCAACGAAAGGTTATTTTTTTTTTCTTTGGTAACCTAGACAACGTGTATGTCAAATTTCATGTTATCGGATAGAACATACAGCTAACATACAGGCTTACTGTGAGTATATTAAATACTAAAGTTTGTATTGATGCAGTTATGTATATTATTTTAAAAGAGACATGGGTCACAAGAATCTCAAGCCGGGACCGCGCAAATTAGGTTCATGCACCTTACTTGTTTTCGTAGCAATCGGACCGGCAGATGTTTACCCAGTCCAGCATTTAAATAAGTGAAAGAATCTTCCTTTTCGTTATAAAAACACGCCAACGGGCCTGGACAAGATGCATCTCTTCTCTTTCTCTAACTGTTAACGATGAATATTTGCTGTCGTTGATCAGGTGATAATTCGCTTTGAAGTGTCAAACTCATACATTTTTTTATGTTTTTTCTCAGCGGGAAGCTTGTAGAATGTTACTTTGTTTAGCCCTACAAAACCGCTAAAAGGAAAAGGATCTAGTTTAAATTTAATGTTAAAATTTATGAATCGGAACAACATAAAGGATAGTTTTTATTTCAAGCCCAAAAATCTCCTGTGGGATAACTACATCATAACGAGAATATCGTAGGCCACGCGGGTGAAACAATGAAGAAAAACAAACGATCTTCCAATCTAAAACTCTCGCTATAATATTCATCCATGTCATGCCATATAGCAATCTAAGATAGCCATACGTAAAGATAAGTACTTAAGTAGTTTATATTATTTAGGTAGTACACAAGTACGTGCGATCTGTCAGTGAGAGCTGTCAGTGGCATGTCGCGCGACTGTTGTCACTACTGCGCCAGGTGACTGCGCTGCGACAATTAGTCGCTATTATTAGTTATTTGTCTTGTCGGCTGGATTACGTGCTAGCGACATGACGCTAGGTTGGGGACACAACGAGCTAGTCATGGGTACAGTTACAACTTAATTCGGTGATTCGTAAATAAGAATCTATATGCGTGTGTATCAACACACTTATATGTATGAGATATAAAATCTTTGGGGGTTAACCCTAAGACAAGAATTCTTGAATTTCCAGGTTATATGCTACCTCAGGCGATCCAAACAAAATCATTACAGAGAAAAAGACGAAATATGTTTATTAAGCACTGGTGGTAATAACGTTGGTTAATAAAGTAATTAAAATGGTTCTAAATTATCGATATAGTTGTAAGAGCGTAAAAGGGTAAAGGGGTAAAACCACTTTTAACACTATCAATGTATTAAACCACAGTTCTATTTTTAGCAATTTACATTTACTTTGACAAAATTTTAACTCGTGTAGAAAACATGAATATGAAAATTCTTATAAATAGAAAAACTGCATTAATAGAGGACAGCAAAATAGCATTCACTATTTTGAAATATTTCGTTAGAGATTGGTGTATGTTAAAAGCATTTTATTTCATTATTCTTCTTCTCAATTAGGGAAATTACATTTTACACATTTTTTTTAATACATGATAGAATAATAAAAAATATAACCCATTTAATTTTAGGGCTCCGAGATACATTTATTAATATTTTAATTTTTAGGCTGGTTTTTACATCATACGGGCTAATTATGACGCTAAGATTGCACCCGGTGTGATCCAGACCTTGCACCATATGTGGCATCTCATCCCGTATTGTCTGGAATAAGTTATTGACGCTATTATTCACTTATTCCCGTCATCACGAAGACGTTCAAACTTCAAACGTGGATGCGTGGGGCATAGCGGGTGTGTGACGAGCGGAACACAAGTTTGTTTCGTAAAGTTTAACCCACAGGCGTCTATTTCCCAGAAATCTATTATTTAACTGTTTCGAACAAAAACGTCGAATGAAATTGAATGTTAATGTATTTTTTCAACACTGGCAGTAAATGAGGCGTTAACAACATAAGGTATCCTCACAGAAACGTATTGACATAATTTTGATGGATATATGAATTGATTAATAATTTTCCACGGACAAGTAGACACCTCATAACTCTGTCATTTAAAAAGCAATTTTTTTTTTTAAAACGTAAAAGATTTAAAACACCTTTATATAAGAAATTTCAAATCAAAATCTAAATTAATATTGAATATATGAAGCTGAAGACTTTCTTTGTTTGGTTGAACGCGCTAATCTCAGGAACTTCTAGATGATATTGAAAAAATGTCTTGCGATTTTAGTGTTGGTTAGTTCATTTATCAAGGAAGGTTTAAGGTATCACGCCACAACCAATAGAAGCGTAACATAAATGAAAAATGTTACAATACGGGAAAAAATGCTTCCTCGAAGTAACTATTATACGCATTTTTTACTAAGCAGATTGCTCATACATTATTAATAAATTGTCGCTTTGCCAGTTTTGATATTCTACTTGAAGTATAATTGTTGCGATAGCTACACAGATCTAAATTCTACGCAATGCAATTACCTACAGTGCAATCGAGATGCAATTGTAAATTTTGCAGAAACCAAGTTTATTTATGATTATATTTGAATTGCTGTAGATTTTTTTATGAATTGCTTGTCTTAATAATTAAGAGAATCACCCTGCAAGATCAAGCGTCAACTGTGGTATTTGTGTAAGTAACAAACCTATCAAACTCATAGTATGGTGGTAGTGTACTTTCTGGTGCTCACCTGGCTTGCTACTACCCACAAAATCAAATTTCAGTAATCAAACGCACAGTGTATTCAGGCAGCTGATGGAGAGCTGGTGTCCGGTTCTGGCGTGATTCCACCCTACCACATCAACACTGACTAACAACAGAAAAAGATATTGACTGTCCGGTTGACGCAGTTGGTAGCACTCTGCCTTCTGTGCCGCTGGTCCCGGGTTCGATTCCCGAACAGGTAAAACATTTGTGTGTATGAACATGTCTGTTTGACCGGTGTCTGGGTGTGTATATGTATATAAGTATATATATATGTATATAGTATGTATTTAAGTATATATATCAGCCATCAGGTTACCGTAGTACAGGCTCTGCCTATTTTGGGACCTGAAGACCTTGTGTGAATGTTGTCCCATATTATAACTATCAAATTGAATTACAGTATGCTGTGGATGGGTTGATATGTATGTAGATTCTGTGTTGTACATACTATGTAGATCATGATAGTGAAGTAATGAGTAGGAATCCCACTGAAATACAGCGTGAGGGTTATCAATATCAAACCCTCACATATGCTGAGCGGGGCTCAGCGCAACTATTCTCAATAATGTAACAAATGCGCTTGAACTGTATCTTACACCAGAAGAAAGGAAATTAAAAATTCAAAAAATATGATTAGTATTATTTTGAACTAGTAGGTCATCTTTGTAATATTTTTAATTAACACGCATCAGTATTTGTCCTTCCCTCTGTAATGTCATCGGCATCTGTTAAGCTCTTAACTTTTTTATTGCAGGTTGTACACTCATAGACAGTAAAAAAAAATTAGACGTAATTAAAACCATAAATTGCGACAAATTAAACAAATATAATTACCCAAACTAGCCTTTATTTCTATTACATATTTATTTGATCTGTTTGGTAACCGTATTCAAACTGTATGTAAGCAGATCACACAACAACACGCGCCCGACTAAAACTGAAAAATAAACTTTCAGAAGATTTAGTTGCATAATTAAAACTCCCTCTAACAGCTAGTACTTAACATGATTTGTGTTGCAAGGTACTAGAGTATGTACAGAACTTCATTACTTATTCATAAAGTCTTTAGACCAGACAATATACTGAATAATAACAATCAAAATAAAGAAAACTATTTAAATTTTAACGCCAGAAGTTAACTCGAGACGCAAGAACGCTCTTTGGGTAATAAACCCAAGTTTTAAGTTATAAAACTAACTTTTACATCGGTTGGTCGACGCCCATCGTACAGAGTAACGCCAGTATCAATCCCCCGCCAAAACCACAGTTTAATAGCTTCTAATATTGTCTCCTAGTCAATTCCATGAAAGAATGATCTGACGGACGGCAATGCGATATCCGTACATGGCAGACATTCCAAATTGTCGTATAAAGCGTCTTGCTTCCACATTCAGAGTGCGTACAGATAATAAGTGGAGTTCATTGTCTAAAACTGGGTTCCTGCTTAAATACAATCTGGGTATCTTCAAGTCACAAGTGAAAAGGTATGATCTGAGCAGGCGCGATCGTAAACCGTATCATCACTTATCATCAGATGAGATAGTTGTGAAACGCCAGCCTATTCTTGATATAAAAAAAACACGGAATATTAATCAGGATGTACACATAAACCTACCAAGAAAAATATATTGATATGGTGGTGTGAAGTCTACGTTTCAGCATACGTAGCGCAGCTTAGAAGGAGTTAGCTGATAAACAAACAAACAGACACGGTATGTGAATTCCTTTTATTAACCGACTGTATATGAATATTAACTATACTTGTAATTTTTAGACTTTCGCGATTCGAACACATTGTTATTAACGACGAGAAAAAAAAGACGAGAAGACTGCTTGTTATTAGTCTTCTCGTGACCACGACCAATGCAACTTGGTCGAAACGTCGAGGTAAATAAATTACTAAATATTTTTTCTCGCTATTAAGCCCCGTTTGATTTAATAACAATAACTATACTGTATTTGTTTTAGATAGTGTATTGTAGAATAATAAAATGTAAGTTTCCTAAATTGCAGAGTTTCCTTACTGCGTACGTTGCCCGTACTGTGTGAGTCGTTTTAAGTTATTTCCCAAATATGGTGTCCGTAAAATTTGCCGTAAAAATTAACCGTCGGTAATGATATGGCAGCTGACAATGTACCACTGTGTATGGAAAATAAAATGGTTTCGGGGCGGTGCAGTGTGATACATTTACTAGTTACTAATGAGATTGTAAAAATACTTTTTCAATGATCAGGTAAATCTTAGTGTGGAGTTACTTTTACTGCGCGGAACGGAACGAACTACAACAGACTAGGTTATGTTTTCTTTGTATTGTTAGCATATTACTATAAATTTAGTAACATAATAATGCGCCCGATCAGCATACGTTGAAAATTAATTGTGGCTGTTTCAAAATATATATTTTATTTCTTTCTTTACGTTTGACCACCATCTCAGTTGATCAATGACGATATGGTCCAAGATGTAATCACTCTAGACCTAGAAATGTTTAAATGGCTCTCAAGGACTGTTGCCTGAACGCAGTGTGTGTTTGGTGATAGTTTTTCATACTTGAGGGTGGAAGCTAGCCAGGCGGGTACTTGTACTAAATGATAGATATTTTATAAAGGTGTTGCCAGCACCGAAAGCTCAAGCCGTTAGTGGGGATGGAACCAGCGTCTGTCACTTTGACAGCCGACGCCCCCACCGCTGAGCTACCATCGCTTCAGTTATCATACTATATAAATCATCTAAAATGTATACCTAATTGAAAGAGTTAGAGAATATAAGAGTCTGAAAACTTAAGCGTGTTTCATCCATGATTGTAATCAAAGGCCCACTAGGAAACCAAAATATAATCATGTTTGAACGTGCTACTTTTTAACCGACTTTGAAAAAAGGAGGAGATTCTCTCTCTCTTCGTCTAAATTTTTTTCAATGTTTTTTTTCCTCATTAATTTACTTTCGACTGGGTGAACTGATTGTGATGATTCTTTTTATTTGAGCTGGTGCTTCCCGTGTGGTCCGGCCCCATTTTCATTAAAATCGGTCAAGCTGTTTTTTAGTTGCACTCCAATAACTAACAAGTGTTGCGTCTACTTGGATGACTTTCTCATTGAGGGTGAAAAAATCAGTGCACATACACAATGACAATTATTAATCCCGTGAGTAGCAGTGGTCACTGAAAAGCGTGAAAAAACAAAGGTTATATGGTACCGACTTCAACAAGTTATTTCACACTTTTAAGTAAATAAGTCTGTTCTATTTTTGGGTAAACAATTTTTTTTCTATTTTTCTACTTATTTATGAATGCAACTACTGACCTTCCAGTAGAATAAGATAAATAGCATTACGAAATGCCTCTAGAACATAAACCCTTAGTATGGGCCTCTGGTGTAATCCCAAATCGCACCAATATGTATGTAAAGGGCTAATCGCGGAGTTTTTCTGTGTGAAAGATATTTTTTTAATGTAGTAAAAAATGGCAAATAAGCCGACGGGCTGCCTGATGGTAACCGACCACCGTCGTCTATGGACATATATAACACTAGCTGGAGGTATTGCGATACGTTGCCAATCCATTTTAAAACTCTATTAACTCTAAAAAGTAAATAAGTACCTGTACATGTTTGTAGAAAATATACATTTATACGAGAAATATTATAATATATAATAATAGTAATATAAAAATTTCTGGTAATCACTGAAAATAGGTAAAACGCTTTTAAATTAAAATCTCTTCAGCACTATATGCTAAAATTCAAATTAATTAAACTCTGAGTAATAACGCCATCTCTTATATTAAAAGAGTTTTATTCAATTGCGAGTTATATGATCATAAACAAATAATGTTACGATTTATCTGAACTAAAACACATTATGATATAGAACACATTATGATTATAGAAAACTATATTGTTGAACACAATATACGTCAATTTGATTTAACAACAAAGTAAAAAGGTAAAAATTCCTATTATTAGTTGTGATTATTTTCTTCGATCAAAGATGTGTGCGATAATGAAACAAATGAAGTCCGAAATAGTAAAACCAAGATGGAAAGGTCCGTGTCCCAATGGACGGTATAAGCTGCTTATGCAATGCTAATCGTCGTACTTATTAATCTCTGTACCTATTATCACAAATTAATACTAATTCGATAAGTACTTAAGTAGGTCCTTAACGAAATGCCACAGATACATACAACAATGCTCTCAGACATCTTGTCAACAAGAGCCTTCACGGCCACTTCACGACTTCACATAATAACACGAACATGATGCAAATGATCCCCGGATCGGATCAAGATCCACTTATGTAAGTATCAAGATGGATCAGAAGCCGCTGAGTGTTGGTGAGACTACGATACAAGGCTGGAGTGGTAGGTATATAAACTTCTCATAGTTACGAAACCGAGACTCCTACTCTGCGTATATAATAATGAATAATAAATAAATGATGGCCATACTGATCTATCATATTAGTTAGTTCATTAATTATTAATGTTCGTTAAAAAATGATCAATTATTGTTTTTATAAAAAGGAAAAATTTAATTGTTTGTTTGCATTGAATAGGCTCCAAAAGTACTGAACTGATTTGAAAAATTATTTCACTGTTGGGAAGCTACAATTGCGCACAGATTATAAACAATACGTAATAACAACGTAAAATTATACTTATTGACATGTAATTGTGTTGCCATTTTACGGCAATAAGGTATTGAGTCAGTAGGTACTCATATTTTTTTTATATCTATTTCTTTTAAGAACTTTGAGTAGCTTTGCGACTTAAACATAAATTTATGCAAAGGGGCGAACAAAATACTTAGAACTTCTCCCAGCTCCAGGAAATTGGAATCACATTGAGCGAGCATAATTATGAGATCTTAAGACCTGGCTCCGTGCACACTCCACTAATATGTGGTATACATCCTAGAGGATTCCACATGATTGTGTCACAGTTAGAAGAGGCGGATATCTTCATGAGATGTTTAAACTTGTTTAGTGGCATGTGCCCGAAGCGCAGCCTGTGAGCTATAACTATGTGTTGTCATGCCAGCTTACTTAGAACGTGGTTATTTCTGACGCTGATTTTCATACAAAGCAGAACAAGTGGCAATAATAATAATTTGAATCATAGAAAATATATACTCTACATTGAGTATATATTTTCTATGATTCAAATTATTATCAAATTAGAAACTCTAAAACAAGCATAATACAAATGAGTATTCTGTAATATTTTTTAAAGTTAAAATAGATGAAAGATATCATGTTCAAAATACTGACAAAACATCTCGCATATGTTTTATAGTTGCTTTTTAATACGAAATGTGTTTTATATGATTTTTTACGTTATACATAAGTTTCGAATTCAGTACTCGTGTATAAGTTATTATATTTAAATGACGTGTAACGAAAGTTGCCAATAAAATGAGTGTTGATTATTTGTCCATATGTGAGCATATTTAAACAATGTAGATGGCAGTTTGACTCCTATCACACCTATTATAAAGTGATAATCTGGCTTGATTTACTCGTGAGCCCTGATGCGAAAACATATAAGGCAACAAATTACCCTCCTCTTATGTACTCATTATGAATGTGGTGCATGGGTATCATATTGATGTCCTTCTGAACGTTCGTAGGTGGAATGAAGAAGTCTCACAGTAGCACACTCCCCGAAATGTAAGTATGTCTTTGCTTCGGTTTTGTAGGCTTTGAAGTCTTTTCGCAGCTAGAGTCAGTGCCGATGAGATTTGTCTTTCATGGGGCTCAAGAGTTGATACTTAACAAAACCATTCCACAAATGTGAACAGTAGTACTCCATAAATAACTTAACTTTTGCTTGATACACATAGAGATAGTTCCAAAATATGTTTTTCGGCGAATGTGCACTGGAACTACACAATTTAATTCCACCTTCTCCATTCTATCATCGGTCAACCAGACGTACGACTATGCGCCACCGCTACATGGTAGATATACCACCGTTACGCACGAAGCGTTTTGCTTCCACCTTTATAATGCGTACTGCCAGAGAGTGGAACTCACTGCCTGAGTCTGTGTTTCCAGATATGTACAACCCCGGAGTCTTCAAGTCGCGAGTGAATAGGTTCCTTCTTAGTTTGCGTGCTCCACCTTAGACCGCGTCGTCGCTTAACATCAGGTGAGACAGTGGTCAAACGCAAGCTTATAATCTTTAAAAAAAAAAAAAAAATTTAATTTGCTGCTGTTCATTCGCAAGAAAGCCTAGATATTCGGCTGTCAAGTGAACTTTAGAATGACGTAGGAGCCCAAAAGTCAAATTCATATTAACGCCCGGAATCTAGAGATGGTTTGTTAACGGTACGGATACATCACGGACAGTAGAAGTCTCCGTTTTATGAAAAAAAGAAACCTTAGTGTTGTAATGGTCTTTATCGGCTTATTATTCTATATGAAACTATATTTGTATAGTTAAGTAATAAAGAATATTGAAAGTTAATCTAAAATCAAACACATACGTGTTTATACATAATTAAAATGTTATTTTAATTTTCCCTTCCGCAACATCTGTTAAACACTCGAGCGATCAGAATCTATAAAACCCCATGAATGTATTGACGCAATCAATCCACACTAATTAATACTGGGGTGCGAACAATTAATAATAAAGAGGGGAAGGGGAGGTAGAGGGGGGTAGCCTCGGGGAACCACTCGACATATTTATTAAGAAACCTATAAATCACGGGGTACAATACATTCGCGCGCGCCTTCCTTAGAAGACGCAATATACCTACTGGCAGTGACTTGACTTTTGAATAATAAACCGCATTGTCTAGGGGAGCAGACTGTTTAGCATAATTCATAACTCATTTAAGCGCGTAACTCATTTAAAGTTCAATAAACTATTCCTTATAGTGAAGCTTTTAGCTGTGGCCGATCACCCATGTTATTACATTAATGGCGCTTAGAGATTTTATTTATATCAAATATTTGTGATTAGTATCTATGCTTTTCACTTAACACACGAATCGAGATAATCGTTCATATTAATCATATTATACATTTTAAACGCAAATGAAAAATAAATAACTGAGATAGTATTCACATTTTTATAATACTGCTTACGGCTATGCTAGGTAGCTTAAAAGGTTAAATGCTTCCTAGTCGCATAGCATGCTGTCTTTTATATGCACAGTTACATTATGCATGTTTTAGCAATTCCAGATACTATACGTTAAGAACAGTAACTGTATTCATGTATACTGTGCGCTGGGGCGCTGAGCCGCGCAACGCGGAAATTACTAGCGATACATCATTGGGATGTTTTTAATAAGCGCCGTTTTGCAGACAGATTAGCTTGTTACTACAGATTCTGAAGAACATGCCATGCGAGACAAAGTGGAGATTCTTCCAACAACTTTGAAGCATCCTTTTTATACAATTATTTATATAGCTTTATCAGCTAGTCGATATGTGTTCTTCATAAAATAATTGTTATGATTGGGAGACTTAATTCTACTACATGCAAAATGATAAAAGTACTTGTGTGACCAACATATTATATTAAGGCCAGAATATTTTTAATGTCACCGGAGGGTTGGAGTACAAACACATTACACAAACATTCTAGACCATACATACATCTATGCCCATCACAGAAATGTTCGCCGCGACCGGGATTCAAACCCAGGGCCGCTGTTTAGAAGCCAGTTTCACTAATAACCACTAAGCCACGACGACATCGCTATAAATATTGAAAATATGCTGTAATCAGAATAGTGAACATATTTTTTGATTATTTAGAAATTGTATTAACGTGTTGACTTGTAATTGAATATTTACAAGAGGTTTACTAATTACTATAACTAAATAAAAACGCGCAGCGGAGACTATGCTAGTAATACCGGCAGATATAAAGTATGTATGTAATGTAATATATTTGAGAAAATACACTAATTAACAAATATATTCGATTAATTATAAATGTTTGTCTATGAAGCCTTAATTTTAGAATTGAGATTACGGCACGCCAAACAAAGCGCAGGACATCCAGCAATAAGGTGGACAGATAAATTAATAAAGGTCACAGGAGGAATCGGGATGCTGGCCACCTGTAACTGGTCCCCGTGGAGAAGTGGCGACTGGCGACCAATAATGGAATGGATCGTGTCCAGGTACATTCTACACCTACAAGTATGCATGTAATGATAACTATACTTATATACAAGAAGACCCAATAGATAAAAGTATTTATGATAAGTGTAAGTTGTATTACGCTGATGCAAAAATAATTAGAGAAATCAATGATATTATATGAAAACATCATTGAGAGAACAGAAAAAATATTTCAATGTGAAAAGTCTGCTCTTGATCATGGTGCGAGGAACCGCGCCAAAATATCGAAGGCTCAATAAAACATGTTAATAACTTAACTCTTATACCTTACCAATCCATATTTCAGCGCGAAGGTTGTCAAATCCTCGCATAACGCTGAGTAGGGACTCATTTCTGGCATTACGCAACACTACAATATATATTATGGTATTATTTAGTTTTTTTATAGGGAATGTTCTATACTAATTGTATTTACTTGTTTAGTTCAACCATAATGTATATAAATGTATGTATTGTATGTAGTGTTGTTTAAGTCAGTAATAAATAATTTTCTCTCTTTCTTTCTTTCTTTATTTCATGAAATAGGCGATTGTTTTTTTTTTCAGTAGCAACGCCAACGTCATATTTCTCTGAGGAGAAGCGACCTCAATTTAGTTCAACCGTGATTAAAAAATCTGCATAATCGTCCATCGCTCGCTTGCCATCGCTCGTCGTGTTTCATTGTAATTTTAATACGTCACGAATTTTAATAAACATGTTGTCAATACTGTATTTATACAAAAATCTACCTTAAAACTTTATTCTAAGAGTGATGGGTCAGTTACTGGGCAGTAAATGGAAAGTTGCAGTAATATATTTAAGTGTAAAGGCACAATGGTACAAAGGCCGGTGCATTGAAAGTGGCACATTTCGGCGCTTCGCCGTCTGATCGCCATTGTCCGCGACATTGATTTTATTTATCGAGCTGTCCGTTTCCTGTACTTTATGTGCTTAATACAGATTTATTAAGGTTGAAAATGCAATTATTGTATTGATGACAGAATGATCTAATGAGACTGAAAGAAGGAAGAGAGATATGTCAAGATCGTGGTGTGTTGAAATCCGTGATGTCTGTCTAGCCTTCCGGGAAACAGGCGTGACCTGATACGTGTGTATAGGTTACGTAGACTTTCCCTCAGTGTGATCGGATATAATCCACGTACCAGCCAATTATGTTGTATTCGTCTCCTTTGCATCCAAAGTAGCCGGATAGTTTAGTCCAATATCGAAGCTTAAAGATCACCAAATGTCTGTGAAGTTCCTAAACGAACGTTATCTAATATAAATGGGACTGACGACCTATTCAGGTCTCCGAAGCCCGGAAGCTGTGTCAGGTCACTTCAACTGTCCAATAAATATCACATTTTACGCTGCAGCAATAGAAAGGATTCTAAGAAAAAAAATTATCTAATTTTGCCAATCGAGATGCATACTGCTGTGTCGCCCTGTCGACTATATTTAGTAAAATCAACCTGTCACACACAAACAACCACTTTTTTGGATATTATTATAATACACGAAACACAAAATAATTCCTGCACTTCACTACTAACTGATGCTTGAAACTGCCAGCAAGATGGCTTTAGAAGCAATTTCGAAATACTGAAGATCCAAGTGAGAGTAATTTGGAAACGATGGTATTTATAGAGTTAAGTGTAATATCGAGTCTCACAAACAAAGCGGTGCACGGAACATGCAAGGAATAAGCATCACGCACAATTTGAGTGGAATGGGTCTCGGCTCATTGCCTCGCCCCGATGTCGACACACGTGCCGCATGCTGACGCAGCGCCGCTCAGGGAAGTTCGCTGGTGGTGAAAGTCAAGCTGATCTTTTCCTCAATGATAATAATCGATGTTTATTTGTTTTTCAAGGTAAGTCTGTGTTCCATAAAATGTGTATTCCATCAGTTCTGTCGCTAGATAAATAGAAAACTCTTCATTTTTCACTAATCGTAACTAAAGTGAGAATTTAAATAATAATTTCACATTCCATAACATAATATGTAACTCAACACAATTTCTTCTAATTATGACATCAATGTAACGTATTAAAAGAAGTTAAGTCTTGTGAAAGTTTTGAGGTTACTATATGATACAAAATTAAATTCTGTTCCCTACCTAAATCACGTTATCAATAAAACTTCTATGAGAATATCAAAAAGAGGCTTCTTTAGCATATTTCATAATAGCGTTGATGTCAAAAATCGAGTAAGAATATTGATGAGAGGTTAAGGGCTTAGCAGGGTGTCGATGACATTACACAGGCCTGCGGGTGTTTACAGGTAGAAAGGGCGGGACAAATCCTTATGCGTGTTGATTAAATATTACAAATTTTTATTGTGACTTTCAGAGGCTTAAAAAAATTACTAATCACAATTGTATACTTTTTAAATTTCCATTCTTCTGTTAATACACAGTTCTTGAGCTTCGCTTTGGATGCTATATGTTCGCGTAACTGCACGTTAGCAGAAATTTCAACAGCCACAATACTTCTCCGAGACGTTTAGAGGAGTGCCCTTGTCTTCATACAATCTTGGTCAGGTCATCAGTCCACCTTCTTAGTGGTCCATGGTCTCCGTTCGAGAATGTTTGGACCGCAACGGCCATTTCAAACATTGTTTCTTCCAAAATATCATGCTGTAGATCAACTAGAACTATCGGAACTATAGGATTTGATTATTTTGAGTGTTTGCGACTTATGAAACATACTAACGAAAAAAAAATAAAAAAAAATAAATTACAAATACTATCGAAAGTTCTATCGTTTATTTGATCGATAACGCATTGATTTATCAATAAGATTTTTTCACATCCCTAAGCAATTGCAGCTATTGATGTTAATTCCAACTTAATATCTTTATGCATGTGTGAGAAAAAGAATATTAATATACAGAAAGAGCAGAACAATCTCAGTATAGATATTGAGAATATATTATAATTATGTTATTTGAAATGAAATGAAAAATCATTTATTCTAGACAGAACCGCACACAACAACATAAAATACGAACAAGATGGTTAATATAATTGAATATATAAAGTATACTTATATAACAGTAGCACAAAAACAAATCAGTGTGCATGTCGGACTGCTGACATATGCAGTACTGCCAGAAAAGGTCAGAGCTCAGCATTATGCCGTGAGTTAGCCCACGGCGCTGGTTTTCAGCACTGACCCACAGCGACACACGGACACGAAAACAATATACAAACAATATAACAAATTCTAGAGATACAGCTCTACAGTTCTCACATATTAATAATATATATATAACCTATCTATCAAAACAACATATTAAAAACACAATTAAATTATTTTGTTAAAGCACACACAAGAGGCAACTAAAGGAACTAGTAATAACAATAATGGAAAAGTAGCGGTACCTACTATGTATGCATGGTATTTATTAATTCTAAAAAAAACATGTTTATGGCACTATTTAAACAAAAACTGAAAAGAAAGTAAATGAGCAGTAATAAGCAATCTGTGCTTACCTAAGGGCTAAGATTGAGCTAGGAAAACTAAGATAGCTTTGATATCTCAGTGTTATGAAAAGTTCATTTCGTGAATCGTCGAATATGAATTAGGTACTCATAAGCCTACAACAGCAACATAAAGGTTTGGATTAATTTATCTTATATCATATTTATATTATAAGTTTTGTATATCTGATTTACGATGACCAAACGTTAGAAAATATTAACCCAAAGGCATTGAAACGGCGCCAACAGATCTGAATTTCAGCCTCAATTTACCGAAAGGAAGAAGCAAATAAATAATATGAATATGATTATTTTTGTAAGAATAATAGCTCTATGACCCCATTCGTCCACGGAGCGATTTGACCTCATGGCTTGCTCACTAAATCTTGCTCCGAGGGGGGGTATTCTGTGAGGTCACAGTAGAAATTACTAGAGTTGTCATTTCTGTGCATAAATCTTGAGATTTATACTCTTAGGTCAATTTAACTCCAAGGTTAAGGAGGATAACTGTGGAATAAGAATAATTTGTAGATGCGGGTTTACCATAGAAAACTTATAACTCGATAGAGTTTCCTTGGAAAAAAATGAGACCTACGGGCAATGAAATTATAATTTACAGAAAATGTACGCTCTCGTCATTTGTTAGTTACGTAATTAATACACTGACTCGATAGAAAAACAGGTTACCGCATATCCACACAGATACATTTTCAATGTCGTGCTTCATGTGCACTTCTGCTTAATTATAAAAATATTTACTGAAAGGCGCAGTGCTGCACAACTGCCCTGGCCCGATTTTATCTGAAGCAAATTGTGTGCAAGAACTTTATTTACGCAGTCCATGCTGGAGTAGCTAGTGCCCCATCTCCCTTTTTAAATAATATCATTGTTTATGTGACGTTATATGCGAAACATACTGTTGACACCGAACAGATGATGTTATTTAATGTTTGCCACCTCAGAATTCCGTTATATAAAAACGGATTTAGATTGTATTTATTTAATAAGATATGGTTACAGATCAGTTGCATAGGAATTTTATCGAAATCGGTTCAGTTCCTACTGCTGTTCATTTTGAAAATATTGAAGATGTTTTACCCTTAGGAAGCAGAATCGGTTTATTATAGCTTTTGAAGCATGAAATTGTCCATAAAAAGAAACTGATGAAAAGAAAGTCAATTACGCGTTGTGAGGTAAAACAACAAAAGAGAGATAAACAAACTATAAAAGAACACCCCAACCAACTAACTCACCATTCAGGTCAGAAAGTTTTTGAATACAAGCCATGGTTAAACTAAACTGGTCAAACAATTCTACGTAAATTCCGCACACTTTAATCAATTTACCTATTTTAACGAGCAAAGCCAGGGACAAACTAGTCTACACGTACGTGAACGTACGCTAACTTTCGAGCGGGTTGAACGAATGAACAAATTGAATGATTTGTTTAAACAATTCTTGTTCTTGTGGACGAACGCTGCGTCCGGCGAGCCAATCAAATTACTGCACTTGTTAGTTGATTGCACATTCGGGCCAGAGTAGAAATAAATAGATGTGGTTTGAAGAAATACTTTAAATAAATATTTTTTTCTCTACCGCGATAATCTTATACGAAGTTGTATGTGCTAACTGCTCTATATGGAATGGAATTCCGCGAATCATCAAAGATTACAATATAGAAATTATGATGTCAAAGTTAAATTTCCATCTCCTTCCATTATTATTTATTGTTATTATGCACGTTATGAAAAAAAGCTCTCATTACTCGCTACGCTACATCCACTTTCTTACCTTAAATAGTATTACTACTATGTGAACTAAGCATCTTCCGCTACAAACACTCAGAATGATACAAAGATAAAACTAGTGTTCGCCAGAGCTATCAATATAAACAAGGTAGGTATAAATCTTTGTAAATATAAAACAAGGCTTAACTTTGTGGATCAAGTCCTAGTCAAACCAGCAGATGTATTATAAATGTACAAAAGTATTAGTAACAACCAGTAGTTTACATACCATACCATATAAGTCGTTATTATATGATACATATCATATAGCTTACTTTTTTCACTGTTTTGATTGTAAAATATATAAAAAGCAGCACATCATTGCCACATCAATTCCTAAGCACATAGCTCCCTGACCAACTCTATTTCATGTCGAAGTCTCTATTCCCGTAATTAATTTACACTCTTTGGTGGAAAAATATTTTTGTTATTTATAAAGTTTGCTCCAACTTTAACCAGAACAATATTTTTGGTTAAATTATTATTACGTATGCTTTTGAATCCTGAGAGGGAAAGAAGACGTTAGGGCACGAAATATACTAATGAAGTCTTTTTATTTGGCGCCTACTAAGCATAATTGTCTCATTTTGGAAATGTCAACATCTTTATGGAGATGATGCCCCAGTATCACAACCCCTCATGTGATATGGCTTAGATTACAACATGAGTTTCTATTGAAACAAACTATTCTGCTGTTGATTATCATAAAGCTGTTGTCAGACGTTCGAAGATTGTCGTTGAGCAGAATATATTCATTTTGCATCGTAGTGAAGGACTTTCTAGTGCTCGCCTATGAAGCAAAACCCTCAAAAAGAAAAAGAAAAGTTATTGCTAAATACCTATCGTTATGCTCCAAGATTGGGCAGCTCGGGTTATAAAAAAAACTTTTTACAAAAAAATGGAACCGACTTCACCACTCAAAAGTGTCAAATAACTTGTTGAAGTCGGTACCAACAACTTTGAACTATAACAAAAGTAAGTACCTATTATCAAGATTTAATTATATTGTTCGCATGGTACTGACTTTAACAAGTTATTTCACACTTTTGAGTGTTGAAGTTGTTTCCAATTTTTGGTAATCTATTTTTTAGTTCTCCTTTTCAGTGACATTTGCTACTCATGGGATCAATAGTCATTATGTATCCTTTCCGATTTACTCACCCTCAATAAGAATGTCATCTAGATAAACGTAACACTTTTCAGCTATTGGAGTGTAACTCAAAAAACGCTTGACCGATTTTGATAAAATTTAAACGGAACTTACACGAAAGTATTTTCTATGAAATAAAAAATAATCATCAAAATTGGCACATAAATGGCGAAGTTATCCACGAACACACATATAAATATATATACGGTCGAATTGAGTAACAGCCTCCTATTTTTGAAGTCGGTTAAATAAAAATACCATTGTGGCCATCCTTGTTATATGTAAGGTTTCTTCGCTTGTATCTTTCTTTACCAGTTGGTATCAATAGTTATTCATTTATGTAAAATAACAAGAACAGATTTGCTTCGAGCGCTTTATCACAGTTGTAGCGCAGCGCTGTCATACTAAAAAAAGGACAGCACAATTCTGATAAATTTAGAATGGATTTAATTCTCAGAATACAATTTCTAAATTCACATTTTGATCCTCGACCCTCGATAAAAATTCTCTTATAAAATGTCCTAGATCTAACAAAATCTCTCCCATCAGCAAATTAATACAAAAACTCGAATACCTTCCAGTCTCGGAATGTGAAACCTTTCGAAGAAATAAAGTCGAGACAGTATTCAAGTGTTCCTGGAACTAAGAACACCGTATTTAGAAGAGGTTGACGACCTCAAGCTGATATTTATAGGCCGCAAAGACCTACAAAATTTAGTATTCTGTATATATATATATCCCTACGTAGTGAAATGGACACGGGTTGACGGGAATTTGTACAATTATCGAAAGTTATTGAAAATGACGCTTTTGTTGTTGAAGTTCAAATCTATATTATGTATGGCTTCCGCCAATTTTAGTCTTATCGCAAAATATATATGTAAGTAGGTGAAGATTTCCAACCAGTAAACATACTACATCATCATCATTTCAACTATAGGCGTCTACTGCTGCTTGTAGGGTTCCCTATTGATATTCTCGACGTCCGGAAAAATCCATCAGTTCCCAGCTTTCTGCATCCTCTTTCTGCCCATCTTGCAGCGTAAAATGTCCACCACGTCCTACGCCAAGTTTGCCAGTCCGTGATCTCCACTCAAGAACATTTTGACCTATGCCTTTTAAACTTTTTTTTTTCTTGGGGCGAATGCCTTTTTTAAAATAAAACACTAATAACTAATTACAATACTGCAGCTACTACAATAACATTTGAGCAATCCACTAGCTATTGGTAGCCTATAGATAACTCAAATGTTCTAACCCGCTAACGGCTGGCAGCGTGCCCAGAATGCTAGCAGCATTGCCACGTTGAATTGCAATGCTGATTCGTTGAGCCAAATATGTGCCAGCATTTTGGTCACCTGTCGCATCGATCAAACGCTCTGATAAATTTTGGAAAATTCAATGAGCTCCAGGTCCCGACGGACCCAATGTCTCGACCCCAAAAGGTTCAAATATGTAACCACTACCTAGGTTAGCATATTTTCGCCGTTTCAATTACTCCGCCGAATAAGCCGCGGCATCAGCCCTAAAACTTGACTCCCCCCTTTTAAACTTGCTTAAACTTAAATTCACTGGGCCATGACAGTGACTTTTTTAACCAACTTATAAAAACGAGGAGATTACTCAATTCGACCGATTATTTTTTATGTGTTTTCGCAGATAACTTCGTCTTTAATGAACCGATTACGATTATTTATTTTATTTGATAGAATACACCTCCGAGGTAATCCCATTTAAATTTCATCAAAATCGGTAAAGCGGTTTTTTAGTTACACTCCAATAACTGAAAAGTGTTACATTTACCTGGATGACTCCCGTAATGAGGGTGAAGAAATCGGTGAACATACATAATACCAATTGATCCCGTGAGTAGCAAAGGTCAGTGAAAAGTGTGAGAAATAATGTTTACTAAAAATGGAAACGAGTCCAATACTCAAAAGTGTGAAATAACTTGTTGAAATCGGTACCATGAAAGTTCAAAAGTAACTATTATCAAAATATTGTGATAATAAGTTACTTTTGAACTATCATATTCAAAAGTAACTTTATCAAAATATTGTGCTCATGGTACTGATTTCGATAAGTTATTTCATACTTTTGAGTGTTGTAGTCGAATACATTTTTTAATATTTTATTCTTCCTCGCGATTTGTTGTTGTGAGTCGTGGTCTCTAACTTTGCTCATAGTTACTTACTACGTCCACTTATCATTGTTGTCATCAAAGGTTAGCACTTCATACCTCGAGTGTTCCGAATTTTTTTGCCATAGGACAAATACTACCTCTTTATTATTGAAACTACTTTCAATTGACGGCCAATTACAATAAAAATGTCATGGGTGAAAACTGTGGGTCACTTGGGAGTTCTTTTTTTAAATATTTGAAACATTTTTTGTCAATATTAAGTGTTAGTCTTTTCCCATTCTCCGTAGAGCCCAGATTTAGTTAGCTCTGTGTGTTTTTATTTCTTATGGTAAAATAAATGCTTAATGGGTAAATATCCCACCGTGGTCCGTCAAATAATTTAGGCATCCATTTTGTAGGACCATTTTTTTCCGAATACATTATCGCGTTATCTTAACGTATCAATAAAAAAAAATCTGTGAGACAATTTTGACACCCTACCAAATCAACATTTATTATTTTACACCTGCCCACTTCATTAGCTACCTCTTCGAGAATTTCAACAGACGAAAAACTTGGGCGTCTCGTCGAACCGAACGAGCTCTCGAAGATTCGGCCTGTTATTAATCACCGAAAAAAACAGGCGGTGGCTGCTGGACTATTAATAAATAATAAAACTCATGACACTTTTATGATTATTGCATCGGTAATTTTTATATTATTGTAGTTATATATATTTTCACATAAAATATATTAAAAAATAATTTTCCTTATTGGACAGGCTGCATTCCCACGTTGGATAAAGAATTTTTTCATGCAACCAATGCGCCAGCCCAATCATCGCTAGTGACGTCAATTAGCATCAATTATCTTGTTATTTTTTATTTATGAATTATCTTTATTGATTTACATATATCATTGTTTAGCTATCACTGAAACAATGATAGCTCAGCGGTACGAGCGTGGTGGCTTGAGCTTTCTGTGAAGGTAACACCGTTATCGAATTCCCATCATAGTGCAACGGTACTATGGAGTACCATCCTGGCTAGCAATCACCCTCAAGTTTGGAAAACTGTCACCAAACACATAGTGTGTTCAGGCAGCAGTCCTTGAGCGCCAGGAAGCATTAATGTCTATCGTGATAACATAATCATACATAGTCACTGATCATCAAGTGAGATAGTGGTCAAATGTTAGATCTATACTTATTCCTATTCGCTGTAAACTGAACTTAATTCAATTATTATTCGGATCCATGACCGAGCAGGTACCTACTTCCTTCTCACATTACATATACGTACACAAACCTAACGCCTAAACCCAGACGAGACCTGAAACCGACGGGCGCGTTTCTAATTAACTTACTAATTACTGCTTTCAACTCCATCTCAAATGCCCTGAAAGAGCTCGTTAAGCACTATGCCTATTTGATGTAATTTTCACGAACCTGTTAAAGTTTTTTGTAAAGAACTTGTGTGGGAAATTTTATAAAGGAATTTGAATCTCCGAGTTTTTTTAAATAAGAAATAGTTTCGTGTCCAATTTTTTACTTAAAACTGGATTGGAATTGCTTAAAGAGTAATACATAAATCAGACGTTATCTATCTTAAGCAGAGCTCTAACTAACAGTAATATTAGAGTTAATATCTAAAGTAATTAACTTACAAGTTATAATTAGAGTGAATTACAGAGCTCCCACTATCGAAATCCAAACTGAATTACATCCTATACAACAGCAATTTGCAACGTCATTACCGGTTTGGTTTACATTTACATGTCCAATTAGTCGGTCTGATGACTTCATAATCAATAATCACTGAGGGGTTGGTCAGATAGCCTACCTATACATAGAATAATCATATAGTATCAGGTAATTAGAATTGAACAGAAATTGTTTATTTACCAAAAGAATATAACTTTGATAATCAAGTCCTTGCTATATTCGTCCTTAAAGTATTCGTAGCGTTGTGAGCTATTATAGTCGTTAGCTGCTTTAAGGAACACTGTCTCACAAAATACAGTTTTATTAAACTAGTTTGCGAGGTACAGTTCACAAAAAAAATAGCGTTAAAACATTTTGACGTGATAACGTTTTATAAATTGATGAATACCAGCAACACTCATGAAAAATAGTAACGTTCCGCGTAACGTTCCACCTGAGTTTTGTATTACATAAAATAATCAAAGTCAAAGTCAAAGTCAGTCAAAGTCAAAGTCGTAGTCAAAGTCAAAGTCAAAGTCGGATTTGTAATAATAGAGAATAAAATGTAAAACATAATATAAAATATTTAATGTAATTAAATATTAGAAAGTGTTATGATAATTAACATAACACTATTTAATTCAGCAAATGATTTTATATTAATTTATTTGGAAGATTTACAGCTATAATTAATATTAAATAATCTTACAATTAACAGAAAAGCCGACAAAAAGCCTCCACAGGCAGCAAATTGTGCAACGTTGCTATAAGTTTGATGCGCCTGCTTTGGACCAGCATATCTTGGTAGGAGTTAGTTTATTTTATTGTGATGGTAGTAAAGGTTACTATATGCGTAGTCAGTGGAATTGATTACATAACTGAACGAAAATTTGTAATATATCCCGTTGAACTTCCCTCTCCGAAATGTGTAATAAACTCAAAAAAATACCAGTGATGAGAACAGTTCATGTTAATTGTACAAATTAGAGTTCATTGATATTTATTTGCCAAAGATAAGCTATAAAATAAAAAAAGCAAGTTCATTTATCTAAATTATAATTAAATATTTCATAAAACGGAACTCCATTTACAATATACAGACACATACAAAAAATATAAACATTACGATTTACAACAGATCGTAAACACCGAAAGCTATAGAGATTACCTAACCCAGATAATGCCACCGTAACTCTGTGGATGCCACTAGGCACCTATCACTGTTATGTAGGGATGCCACTTGCCAGTATCGCAGGTGGGGCTGCCAGTTATCATTTCGTATTTATAGGAGGAGCGCATTAGCCGCAGGTAGATAATCTGTGTAATACGGGCGCGACATTTTTGCACGTCCCGCACACCCCTAAATTACTTAGGCTCATGTCATGAGCGACTGCGACCCTGACGCAGCAAACTAAAAATTTAATAAATTGGCGATTTCTACTACTCTCATTGATGCATTATTGATAAAGTTGACTTGCAACCTTTTGTCGCGAAAGGTTTTTGCAATTATATGTAATGGACTGCGAGCCCCGCTTGCTCATGCCGGAGAGTATTAAATTGATTTAAATTACACTCCATAAGTCGGACAAATTTACAGGAGTTGAAAGCTTTAAGATGTATTTATTTACTTTGAAAGGCGGAGCTAGCTAGACAGGATAAGAACAGAAGAACAAGTGAATGCCGATATAGTGAACTTTCTTGAGTAAGACCGTATTGACATAAAAAAATGTGAGTGACAAAGCATATTATAAGGCATGTGAGGAATAGGTGGAAAGACAATATGTTGGTGGCCGTACTATAGCCATTTAAAAAATATAAAATCAGCAGGTTATTAGAGAAGCAATATGTGCCTAGGACTCAGATATTTGGAATTTAAGATCTTACCGCGTACTCTATCAAAAATCAGATTTCAAATAACACTTTGAAGGAGTAGCAAATTCTAAAAAAAATGGCAAACGAGCTTTAAAGACGAGAACAATTTTAAGGTATAAAAATTTTAATTAAAAGAAGAAAACTGGGTATTATCACGTTTTTATTGTATGAGGGTTAATGTCGATGACGACGTTTCTAACGTGTAAAATAACAATGCAATTTTAATAATCCGCATCCTCCAGAAGTTATTCAGTTCGTTGCGAAGAGGTTTGGCTAGCATTAAGCAAGTGGTATTGATAGTAAATTGTTTAAAAGCCTATCACTTACACCAAGTCATCAGGGTCTCATCCGGCCAGATTTGTAGCAGGCCGCCGCCGGGCGATCCTGGCTATTGTCGCCCGAACCACTGATGGTTTAAGTTTATCTCCCCTCTATAGATTAAAACGCTTCGTGCTAAATGATGTCTGTGCCTTTAAAAATGTTAGAGGAAACAAATAACTGGAGTGCTACAAGTAAGATAGTGTAATAATTAGCTGTCGTATGAGTAGGATTACAGTAAAATAAAACTTAGAAAATCATTGGACTCTTGTCTCCAATATCGAGGAAGATAGGATCGTTCAAGATTTATCTAAGCTGATATAGATAGAGAGAGTTATGTTTTTTAAATACAGTAAAAGGAACAGCTTCATTATGATCGCATTTTTTTGATGACCTCTATTCCACAAAAAAAAACACTTTCCAAATCCTGGCCACTATTGCCATGCCTGTGTTTGAGTGAGGTTCATTTGCTACTGTTTTGGATGTGTGAATATTGGACGTGGATAGCAGTGTATATCACACTAAATTAGTTTCTTAGATGTGTGCAGTCATAAAAAATATAACAGTGTTGATATATAACAAGTTTTCTATTTTGATGAAATATTTCCACCTAGTGATACACGTAGGGTACGGGAATAGTAGTTTATGAAACTGTATCATAATAAGGGTTCTTAAAATACGAGTTTACGTTAAAAAAACGAGCCGTAGGAGAGTTTTTTTTATAGCATTACACAAGTGTATTAAGACCAAATTATGTGCAGTTTCATACACTAATTTATCTAATCTCATAAAATAGATAATGAAATTTACGTAAAATTACAGCACATGTTTGCATTAATTTGTAAACATTTAGCACCAAAATCCATTTGTAGGTTGCGCTGTGCGAATGCTACATAATAGAAAAATTGCATCGTATTGCATGCGATGCAACACGATGCAATTTTTCTATTATGTAGAAAAATTGCATTGCAACCTCCTTGGTCCAGCTGAAGTAATTTAATGGTCAAATGTAACATTTCGATACAGTTGTCATAGAAGAGCTGTATTGAAATGTTAACTTTTTAAATGTATTTTGATACATTGTCTATGACAGTCTTTCATTCAAGTTCTGTTTTTGATTTAATGATCTTTATATTTCAGTATGAGATTAGATAACAAAATATTTTCTGAAAAAATTTCGCTATCTTACCTAATGGTCGGTGACGATGTCGACGAGGATATAATCATGCAAGACCAAGAATATTCACTGGCTCTCGATGACAGTTGCCTGATTCCACCGTGTGCTTTTGAACAGATTGAAAGAATGTATACATACACAGTTTTTCTACTGAATTAATTTTCGTGACAGTGAAATCACCAATACAACTTACGTATATATTTCCGAAATCCACAAAGCCAGTACTACACACACATCCGGTTTAACCCATTATTGGGTTATTTGTTTTTCCCTTGCCTCGGGGCAAGGGCCGCTGAGGCCAAGGAAGATATCCCATTATCATATGCAAATAAGGGTAAATTAGGTTTTAATGCCCATGCAGGACCTTGCTCCCAGCGGGCCGGTGCCGGTGGTAAACACTACGTACTTCCGGCTAAGGATGAATCTGGATCGCTTATTTGGCCTCGTGTTATTGTGACTTGTTTGTCGACTTTTTAATTGTTTTTTTTTATCAAACTCTATGGTCGGTCTAAAGTTTGTCTTAGGTAGTTAGATTTTTTTTCCAATGGGTTAAATGCATAGAATTAATATGTACTACGTTATTAATTCTATGGTTAAATGCTGTTTGGCATTACCGGCATTCACAGCTCCGTCGGACTCGGTAATGTAACGGGCTTTCTTATTATCTGTCAAAAGTGTTGAACCTAGCATGTGAATTGGAAATATGAGTTGGAAAAAAGAATTTAGGACTTACGCGGTAGATGGCAGCACCCGGTACTGAATGGAACAAACAAATTATAAAATAATTTAGAAATTGTAAGACTGACTTCCAGTAATAGTGTAGGGAAATAATACACATATACATTACGTAAACGTAAGTTTAACCGTCGGTCTAACAGTTTTTACCATAAAGTTATCCGACGGTTAATTGATAATCGGATGTTTAAATTTTGGTGAACTCAACCCTTAAAGATCTTCAGTTTTAACACTAAATACCACCCTTAGTATGTTACCTAAAATCATAAAGCATTTAATTCCTTTTTTTGGCATTGGCGCCAACTAAATCTATCGAGGAAATGAATCATTCAAGCGCGCCGTTCTGCAAGCGCGCGAATAACCTGATCAGCTGTAAGAATGTTCTCTCAATATACCTTATAGTGTTGTTGGACAGAAAATAAAAATGTTATAAATGAATTAGCATAAGATTAGTTAAAAGAGTGTGTGGAACCGAAGCAAAGAATTTTCGCCAAAGCATAATCTGCTGTGACTGATCTTAACTAAACGTATTCTAATTAGCCAGTACTTCATTGAGCGTTCTTTATTTGAACTACTACTTCGGTTCTACCCAAGATCCAGTGGGGTTCCTAGACAGGTTCAACGTCCACTAGGATTCAATCCTAAGACAAAACATTGCAGACAAATATTTAACGGTAGAATATATATATACTTTTTTTACGTCTATGTCATCTCGAACATAATTAAGATGGAACTCCTTTACTGGTGCAAGTCCATAAGCCTACCTAGGCTTATGGACATTACCCCCAAAAGTTCAAAGCTGAATCCGCTCTTGGTTCTAGCATTTGTAAGTGCAAAATCACAATATAATCAATCCTTCTCCTAGGGTTAATTGCTCTAAGGTTTAATAGGCAAGTAGCGGAGCTGTGAAGTCACTTTTTACAAAATTAACCTGCGGCTAAAAATACTAAACCTTGAGTTTTACACGAGCACCTTAAACTACATATATAGGTACCAAACCCCAAACCATTTTACCTTCTGTGTCACTTTATATAAAGTACGTAAAATATTATTATTGTGGAAGACATAAAGACAATGAAGTGGTAACAACCGCACGTCCCAGCTACCCAAATGTTGTCATAATCATATTTTTCAGGACATTGGTTCCCGTACTTTAGCCGCAAGCACAACTCACCGATGGCTTTTAGTAAGGACATAGGGATGGGTACGTAGGACGGCTTCGTTCAGAATTTTAAATCATCATTTATAAACAACCGTGCACTGGTTAATTGAAGCGTTCGTAGCTCGCCTGTACGAATTAAGTTATCGAAATAGAATATGCACATATTAATTATTTTATTTGATATTTCATTTGATCAATAATATATATCTTCACAACTATGTGATCGTTAGTGATATATCAGTTTTTTACACGAACAACATCATATGTACACATTACACCTGTCTCACTTTGTCACTTTGTTTATCCACGCTGATGTTCAGATGTTCAGAGATACGCCCCTCCTTATTACTGTAGGCAATATTACATTTAAGTTAAACTCTTTGCATACTTTCCAATTGTGAAAAATAAAGCGTTTTGCATCATAGTTGTATCTATGATGGTAACGTCGTCTGTCTTAAAATGTGAGTGTAGCACTGGAGGAGTGTAGCCGGAATCTTATGTCTAATATATCTTTCCTCTTATGAGAATGCAAGGCCAGTCAGAGTTATAAAGAGTTTCTGCAGTTCTGGGTGGCAGCGAGCCATCCCTAGTCCGTCTGCCCGCAAAATATGTCCGTGTGCGTTGGTCCGATAACACCGGATTATGGTAAATAGTGCTGTGGCTCGGATTACGGGCATTCGGTCGGATTTACGGTATTTTACGGATTTTTCCACGCGTTTCACGAATTCGCCGCCAAACGCCGCACTGCGTTTATAGAGCAAATCAGACAGACGCGAGAATAACGCTAATAAAATAGCTTTCTTTTTAAAATGAGATAGGACTAGCGCTTGATTTCTATGTTGTCAGTGACCAAGTGGCTGAAGATGGTATACAATTTAATCCTAAAAATATTGAACCCCACTAGATCCACAACCGAAAGCAAACCTATGCCAATTCAGAGAGCGAGGAGAATGCGCTAGTAATCTCCTTCTTGCCCCAGCATCAAGCCTGGTGCCAACACACAGATCTCAGGCCTAGATTGGACCACGCCTCACATATTTCGCCCCAGATGCATTGGCTAGTGCATCAGAGAAGGATTCTGTCTGGATTACCCGCCAATAGTCTTTCTATACAGGAGGCAATCGAATCGTCTTCTACTCTTTCGCGTGGCTCTATGCCAGAGAGAGTCAGCTTGGGCGACCTCCCTGATCTCGTTTTGAGATCAGGGAGTCTTCATCACGTCCTTTCAGAAGAAGAACATTGCCTGCCATCATCTATGGCTCTTAAGCTTGGCGATGACCACTCTCAGCAGCGAGAGACCTTGCTTATCGTCGTTGAAAGTGTGCACCACCTTACCCTCATAAATGACTTTATTCACTTCTATAGTGAATATGTACTTTTTTATTATAGGATTGCAAAGCTTTATAACATTTATAAAATATTAAAACGTAAGATGTACTGTAATAAACACTTATATATCTAATTTATTTTAAAATAATGGCCCCGAGTTTCTTGCTGATTTTCGGTATTCGGTAGTCTTTGAGTATTAATTATTATTTATATTTATAAGTGCGTGATTAATTTAATTAATTATTTTGTCTTAAACTTTATCATACTTAACACATAATAACCCGTTTTAAGTGTTACTTATACGCTTTCAGACACTTCAAGCTTGGAAATGTTGTGGAAAGAAGGTAATCGTATGAATCGTTTGCTTGTACTCGTATATTCATGATGCCTAAAGCTATGTAGAGCAATTCATTGCCTATGTTTTTTTTTCCTAGTAAAAACAATCTGGGTGTTTCTATATATAATCTATTCACGAGTAAATAAGCATCTTACAAATCCATCAAACTCTTAAAAATCGATTTTACCACCACTTATAGCATCATCGTCAGTCTATGTTCGCGGTTTAATAAACAAAGGAAAGAAAACTATTTTTCGTGTTATATATAATGTTCCGGAACAGGATAACGCAAACCGCAACACAAAAAATCCAATATGTGTGTGGTCGAAGCTTTAGGGCATAAAGCCTTATGGCTGAAACCAATACCTCTCAGCTTGCTGATTATAATATTGGATTGGTTGTGTTTTAATTTCATTCGTTTGCATTTAATTAACTCATACTTGAAGACCTGTTCAAATACTGCATACTCGTATAATAAAGGCATATGAAGTTTTTAACTTAATGAGTATTTTGAGCTTAGTAAATACTAGCTTACTCACAGCTTCGCCCAGAATATTACTTACAGAATATTGAAAATAATTGTAAATTTAATCGAAGTCAATGAAATTGTATGCGAAACATGCACTTCGCCAAAATTAACTATTCTTAAATAATTCCCGCAAAGAACTTCACATATAGTTTCATATATTATATGCTCTCATATCCCATGAATTCGAAATTCTCTACTACATACACTATAGTACTGAGGTCCGAAGTGTTCTTTCAATTAAATATAGTAAGCGCGTGATTATTGTTCTATTGGGTATTTAGAGCACTCCTAACTACTAATATATATGTGTGTTTTGTGTGAAATTATTTTCTGTATAAGAACTTTTTAGCCTTTTCAGTTTTCTTTTAGTTTAAGACTATTTTTAAAGAATACAACATAATTTAGATCGTTTCGGAAAGAAAGTTACATTTGCTATTTTAGGTCATGGGGTCACATATTCTAGTCCAATCTTCCAAACAAATATTATAAATGTAAAAGTAACTCTGTCTGTTACGTTTTCACGCCTAAACCACTGAACCAATTTTAATGAATTTTGGTATAGAAATATAGGACTTAGAGGATATAGACTATATTTTTGATCCTAAGCTGCAAGGGCAAAGAGACTATTTGAGTTATTTATATGTTTTCTATTTTTGTTGAAAATAAAAACTAATAAAATAAGCCATCAAGTCAGACGAACTTTGCTGCCGTGAACACAATATTTCGTATAAATCGATGATTTATACATAGTTACCAATGCCAGTCGCCAAATTGAATAACAGTTTCTTGACAGCACGTTATCTTTAGCTTATTATTACTTTACTAGCTACACCCGCCGTTTCACGCGCGTGGACTGTTCTTTCCCGTTTTTAAGAGTTGAATTGTCGTCAATCCATTTGTATCGGATTCTTTCATCATAATAACTAGATGGAGACATCGTCAACTCAAAACGTTGAGTGGTTTTTTTTAATGAAATATACGGTTTCTCTATAAATAAACAAAAAAATAAAACAAATGAATTAGTCAAGTCAAATAGCTCGACTAATAAATTCTACATTTGCGCCTAAATAGCGCCTTCTCATCAAGCACTCAACGACTCAAAAGACGCGCTCACTGGAAATAGCCATTAACTTTTTAAAAGGTTTTCATTAACCGGCGAAATGAGCGACAACACAAACACCTCCGTCCGCCGATTGCCTGTTTACATTACAGCTTAGAGTGGAAAGGTCCAGATAAATTATTTAGGTGCCCGATATGACGGATACACAAGAGGTTTAATGTCAAGATGTAACTTGGCGACTGACGTGACTGTGCAATATATTTTAGGTATTGCCAACTGGTTATGAATATTTCAGATATTCCATGTATATGTAGTAGATACAGGTTTTAGAAACTAAAACTTTAATACCAGTCATCATGAAAGTTGGTACTGAATAAAAACAACCATAAGTGCACACAAAACATAATTTTAAATCCAAATAAGTAGCTAGTTTTAAGGCAAAAAGGTCAGTTGCCTCTGTCTTTATATCGGATATCGCGACATCCCCCGCTGTTAAAGTATAGCTTTATTACAGAAACACAAAAATATTAACACACAAGAATAATGTATTAATTTTCACGCGTTTCGATTGACACAGTTATTTGAAATATATCTAGAAAGTGAAGATGTATAGGCAAATTAAGTTAGTTAGTTCAAGTAATTTTTTAGTGAGGAAATGGAGGCTGGTTTTTATGTAAGATGTTAATGTTATTTATTTTCAAAAATGAGTGCCACTTTGAGTCGTTAATCTACAATAATAGTGAAATAATAATCGTTTCGTGTTCATGAACGTACATGAATATAAAAAGTAATCAAAAATGGTCTAAATGACATATCTTCGCTTATTGATTTCTCACCACAATCTGCAAGTAAACTTTTATTAAAGTGCCCAATACTAAATTGAAGGAGAAACTGAAAGTGAAATTCGGGCTAAAGATTTAGCTGATACCAGATATCTTGAAAATAAAAATTATTGATACTGGCCAAAAAAGGAAGAAAAAAGTTAAATCCCAAGACATGCAATCTAAATTTTATAACAAATCATTATTACATATCCTCTGGAAATTGCGCAATAAAACCTCATGTGTACCTTAGCTGAGTAATACAAGCATTCACTCATTCTCCATTCGGCGGTCTCCATTCACTCGTTCTAATAAGAGGTGGGTGGTCGGGCGCTAAGCGGCTTACTACCCGAATACCGGAATACCGGAAAACCGGAAATTTAGTTTGGAACGGAACCGTTCGAGATTGGCGATGTAAGGGCCGCTTTACGATATTAGTTCGCCTTTGATGCTATAAGGTCTATTGATCTTGGCCTCTCAGGCGCTGGCCTTTTACACAGTCTTCTTTTGCTCGGGGTTTTTCGCGTGCGTTTGGCAGATTTAGGGATCGTGATGTTGAAAGTTTAATCGGTGTGTAAAAGCCTGAAATGTTTGAAATATCAAACGTTTACTGGGTTATTCTAAATATATATTAACTTCCACGCTTGCCTAACTTTCAAAAATAAAAACTTTCACTTTCTTCACTGTCGCTCACAAGCAACCTTTATATTTTTTATTGAGAATATTATTTATTATCTTAACTGTTTTATGTTTTGATGCGGTCTACAATGGAGCACGCCTGCGTAGAAGATACCTATTCACTCGTGACGAAGATAACTGAGTTGTATTTATGCGGAAACACAGGGCAATTAATTCCACTCGATAGCTGAACGAACTATGAATGTGGAAGCAAACCGCTTCGTGCGACAAGTTGGACAAGGACAAAGTCGTCTGCCATCTATAGATGTCGCATTACTCCTTCTATATTCTATTTATATATATCTTATATATATCTATTTTTTTTTACGTTTATAGTGCTTGTATGAGACAGCATTGTATTTTTTTTTCTAGATAATATTTATTAAGACAAACACGGGTATCAAAAAAACGAATCCCACTAATATTATAAAGGCGAAAGTTTGTGTGTATTATTATGATTTATATTGTGACTCCTTCACGCTAAAATGGCTTCACTGATTTCGAAAAAATAATTTCTATATGAAAATGCTTATTTACAACTTTTCGGAATGTTCCCCGTCTACCCCTATGCGCTTATGCATTCGGGTGAACCATCTTTAAAAATATTTCACAAATGTATCTTGCGGGAGATCGAAAAACTCTGCGACGGCGTTGTATGCAGTGTTGTTTTTTTATACTTCACACATTACAGATTGGAGAAACGTATCGCCATTTTCGACTCGACAATGATTTTCCAGGTATTGTTATAAAACGTATTTATAGGAACCTCGCACGGAAAAGCTTCTCTTTCTTTTCTTTTTCTCCCAAAATCTTTTAAGAGTGTAATCTAAAGAGCTACTATCGACAGTGTACGACACTAATGATGTTGCACACGTTGAAACTTCTGAGGTCACGGTGATGTTGTTAGGAGAATCCAAACCCAATCTTCCGGTTATAACATAACCAAACAGACTATCTGACGCTACTAGTATATCACTATTTTTATAAATATCTTCCCGTCATAAATATACGCAGAAACATTTCACCGGATAACATTAATCGGAGATTTCTCATAAAAAGACGGGTCAGGTAACTGTAGTCCTTTTTACTCATTAACCACCTTATCACGAACAAGTGCGGTCGGCAAGTCAAAGGTAACTCTAGGTAATATCACGAAATCAATACTAAAGGTAAGCGCTGAGCAATGGCGCTGTCGTCATGGTTGAATAGAACACACGAAACCATTCCGTACTTTTAAGCTATTGCATAGCTTCTATCGCGGGCCTTGAGCGTGGAGAACGAATCCAGAAATTCCGTAACGAAAATAACCTAACACCCCCCACTCCGACCGGCACAGCGGTGATACTTTTTAGTTTTGCCATTCATCGGAATAGCAGAACTTTAATGACTTTTTTCAAATATCACGCTTGTCTGTTTAGTTCAGCAACTCGCCTCTAGGTGGCATTGGTTTTATCGGCGTTACTGCATTAGTTATTAATATACTAATTGCATAAGTTGATAAAAAATGCTATGCAATAGTTTTACCGCGGCAGTCGCCGAGTGCCACACGTCTTTTTTTTACATACTTACCACCTAGTCCGTAAATATAATGGGCATTTGCTTGCTAATTAACCGAGCTTGTTTTAACATTATATCAAGATAAAATACGATTTAAATTAGTTTATACTCTGGATGGCTGATATTTATTAAAACAATCCAAAATATGCACAACAGTAAGATCAGTTCCTGGCTAGACGTATGCGATGGTTCGGCGCGGCGGTGACCTTATCATAGATCGCTTCGTAGTGCACCAATACCTACATTATGCGGTAATTTACATTTCAGACATTTAAATTAAAGTTTACTCTTGCAGGATTTTGCTACATGGTTTGCTTTAAGACAAGACAGTTGTAGCACAGCTATGGCTCATGCGCTGTGCGTTTGACAATTTACGAAATTGAACTTATTGAAAAACCTAAGTTATCTAATCAACTCATTCGCGATACAAAACACAGCTAATGTACAGATTTACTTTCCTTGTGTTATCAGTTGTTCGTACTTCGTTCAATCTCAGTTAATCGAAACACAACATGAAACTTTACCAAGAACAAATCCGAACCACATCTTTTTCAGCATTTTTAGTTTGTTTCCTTGAGGTTAATTTCACTCCCTTCCCTCCCCTTACCTCTGAACCCCCGGAAAGCTCTTGAAGGTCCTAATTAGGGGAATGCACTCGAAATCCCTTAGCGAAGGGCTCGTGTAGAGGGTCAGAGGTAGGTGATAGTTTTGAACACAGAATAGAGAAGTAGTAGAATGGGTATTTGCTTTGGAATGATATAGTTTTATCTATATCTACACTACTACACTTATATATATTATTATAAAAGTTTGTGTTTTTGTATGTTTGTAATAAATAATTTTAAAAATTACTGAACTTGTTTTCTTAAATTTTTTTCACGCTTAGAGGGCTACATTATCCCTGACCAGCATATGCTATATTTATTACTTACTAAATAAATTATGGATTTCTGCTAAAACTTCAATAATACAAGTAAAGGTGAAAATAAGGCCAATAAATTACTTACCTCGCTTACGCTGCGATGATACTATCGATGATAGAACTGAGTGGGCCATTAAGATGAGCGGATTTCAAAAATTTATGCAAAGAAACTACACAAAACTACTTTATATTTTTAATAAGGTAAATAATATTTGATGATGATGATGATATAGTATTTTAAAGTATTATTAAAGCCGCATGTTATTTTATTAAGGACTCGTTGGATGTATGGGAGACCTCAATAAGATGGTGCGACACAAGATGTTTCATTCTGGTCTTGATCATTTTCGAAGAAACAGGGTCCGATGATTCCTTCAGCCAACAGACCAAACTGTAACTTTAAGCAAATGCTAAGGTAATTTAATTTGGATTTTTTTCCAGCCCAATACCGGCAGTTTTGTTTATTGCCTTATACACACTTACTCGTAAATGAAAATGAGCTTCATCAGAAAAGAGAGTATTGTTCAAACTTTGAAAGCACACCTACACTATTTGGTGGTCATTCGGTTTCAATTCCTGCACTAATTGAAGTTTATATGGGTAAAATTTAACATACTTTACCAAAATACACTTGAAAGATGATCTTGACATGGCGAGTCAGCTGATTTTTGTCGGTATGATAACTGGGGATCGCGCTTTACGGACGTCGCAACTCCGGTTACAGTTTCCTCTATTCTTAATGACCTTGGACGCTCCGCAGGTTTCTGATTCAGTATCAAACCTGTAGACACGAAATTTCTGATCCACGAACTGATTTCACTTTCACTAGGACATTGACTCCTGTAAATTAAACTTAAAGTGTATTTGACCCGCGCAATGGTCCACGAATCTCCATTTTTTTACTAAGTCTTTACACGCTGCTCACCGGTGAAAGTCTCCATGGCGACTAAATTTCCGAAAACCAAGCTACTTACCCCACTATGTATCTACCCAAAGCAACAACTCTTAAAGATTATTTTAATTGATACTGGCTGAACGTACAAAACCCTTTCTCAATAAGAAAAAAAACAACATCAAACAGTAAATGACAACGACGTTTGCATTGCCCACTTAGCTCTTCTAACCACTACCTCAGTATGTTGAGTATCCAATGGTCTCCATAGCAGCTACTTTAGCCGAGAAGTCATTAGCTGTAGAGGTTATAGAAACCACATGCTTGGGTTATCCGAGGGTCGGCTGTTTATCCGGCTCGAGTTTGATTATAAGATCGGTAGACAGACATCTTCGATAATTGAACATAAGGAAGATACTTTTTGACACTGTGTCATCATTTGAGTGTTTTTATTTTCTTTCATCGTTATCGGACTTATGTAGATCAATGTGATTTCATATATAAAATATCTGAATACAAGTTATTTAAACAATATTTACGTAACGTGAAGTTTACATAATAAGACCTTACCCGATAAACTGAGGCAAGCAACTTACTGTGATCATTATTGTCACAATTTAGGTGAATGCTGGTCCCGGTTGTCGTCTTAAGAAACGTCATTGTCAAACCATGTCATAATCGGCGCATTAGCGCCGATTATGACATGGTTATATTACTATAAACAGTGTTTCATTGGAAGCGTCCTGGTTTGTATGATATCCCAAATTTGCCTTGCACCAACAACAAACCAAAAAGTGGCCGAAGGTTAACATTCAATTCGCAAGTTTTGATTGATATTTCTTGTAATAATGTAGTAGATTGCTCTAAGAATCTTATAGAGAGTTTAATTAAACCGTTGTTGATTAAATCGATTGTTTAATTATACCGACTGCGGGGTCACTTGTACTGTACTGGAGGTTACTGGCTATCAGATTTCGGTTTTTTATAAAACGTTTTCATGTGAAATGGATACGAGGCCTTATCAGCGTATGAGCATTTATCTTTGGATTTTCTGATAATGCTTGTATAAAGACTTTCTGAATTCCGTTGGATTATTTATGGTTGTGCCCTCATAACTCTAATAAAAATAATATTTTGGAAACTTTCTTTTTATATCTACTTATAAAAATCTCGTGTCACGATATTTATTTTGTACGGACTACTTTCCAAAACGACTGCATTGATTTTAATTACATTTCGCCCAGATATGTAACTTTGTGTAACTTAAAATGTAGGCTTTATTTTAGTTCTATTAACAGCGCGATATTTTTATTTAAAAAATGTTTATGGCTAATCATTCATTTTATAAGTTTCCAACAGATGGCGGTGTTAGTCAATCTGTTGCTTGGTATACTGGACACATACCTTAGATAACAAAGTAGATGGCGCTGTGTATAGAATTCTAACCATGTTACTAAAATTTATTTTACACGTGTTCATTTATTTACTTTTATTCACACATTATGAATCTATATAACACGGGAATAACTCACGTAAGAAGTCAGAGAGTTCCGAGTATAGTTTCAATCACATTCGGTGGTCTTATTTAAGAACAATACGGGGCGCTTGAGGACTCGGTCGCGGTTCACCTACTAATCATGTTAATTGACACATTCACACATGTTATACATACATATATACATTCAAGAAGCGTTTATTTATTTAATTCTTTTTTTTCATTCATTCATTATTTCTTTTAAATTCAAATTTTAAAGCATTTTTTTAAAACCATTATAACATTTACAGCAACGCGTGGCCAGGCCAGCTAGTAAAAGTATATATTTTCATAAAAAAGTATATTCTTTTCAAATACGTCTATCGCTCAACGTATAACATACAATACCGTACCTCTGCATAATTATTATAATAACATGGTACCATCAAAGCTTGCGTGCTATATTTTAGGCCACTTTGGCACCTAATATCAAGCGAGATTAAGCGTTAGCTTGCTTAAAACTAATAACTTAAAAATAATGATAAAAAAAAACATTAACATTTTTTTTATTTTAATGTATTTTAGCGTTGTTGATTTCTTAAACAGTCAATTTCTGATGTACTTTTGTTCTATGAACTAGTAACTTTTAGTTACTTGTACGTTCGTGATCCCAGTCTGAGTTCCTACTGAAAAAGCGCGACGGTTATCGATCCTTAGCATAATGCTGAGTAGGGACTCATGCCTGCCTTCGCGTAACACTGCAATGAGTAATTATATTTATCATGCAGTTACTAGTACTTTTACATATATGTCATTTTTTCTTTGTAATTATCTGTATTAGTGTTTAGTTCTTTATTGTAGTATTGCTTATGCCCTGAATAAACGTGTTTCTTCTTTTACTTCAAATATTTAAGAAAAGATCTACTCTTCTTGGATCTTCTTTAAGTTTTGTCAATTGATTTTGAAGTGTGTTGTAAGCAGTGTTTTATTCCCACATTAAATTTGAAATACGACTTATTTATATGACTATATTTTTTTTATCTGTATCGTCATACAAATTATAATACGTTACTTACATAACGTCAAGGTCTCCATTAATCTCATTGTATGCAAATTCTTTCCATCAACAAATATACATAAATAACACATTTTAAATCTACTATTAGAATAGGATAATAAAAATACTTTTTATCATCTATGTCGTCTATATTTAGAGTACACTTCTTTTAGATACTTTAAAGATTCTGTGTACCACATCGGGGATACAGAAAACTCCTTATCGATAACCAGAGACTCTGGTGATTTGATATCTACAGGGCGCCACTTTACTGCTGAAGGTTCTGAGGACGGCGGTGTTGGATTCCTGAAAATTAAAATAGAGGGTGTTATTAATGTACAATATACAGTAAGTACCAAACATTGGTACAGAGATGTCTGAGTGATACTTCCTGCGCTCATTCTAGGATCAGTAACTGTTAGTCCAGATTTCCAGATTTTTTTAATATTGTAACCGACCGATGAAAACTTAACGTAGGTAACTTTAATTGTATGACCCGGCCATAAAATTAAAGTTACGTTAAGTTTTCATCGGTCGGTTGTTGTCTCAAGACAGTAGTGGCTGTATGTATACAAGTCCGCACCTTCACGTATAAATATATCGGGTTATTATAAACTTTATTTTCGTAGATGTTTCTAAGAGGTTCCTAGTTGAAGGATATATGGCAAGGTCTTTCTTAGCATAGTCTCGCAAACTATATAATTCTATAACTATCGTTTATAACGACGGCAAACATGTTTTTCTTTGTAAACAAATAATAATAATTGATTTTAAACACAATAATTAAGGGGAGGTCTATATCCAGCAATGAGCATCCTATTGCTGAAATGCAATGACATTATTATTATCGAATACTGAATAAAATATCGTATTTTCAATAATAATATTCACAAATTATTCTTGAATATGAAAAAAGTCTCACGTTTAGCTTTGCGATATAATGTGATAATAAATATTTGAGGAAGTGCATTGTGGTGATCGTTGTAATATGCGCCTGGACACATGCCTGATTTTGTTAAGTTCAAAAACCTGTTTCGTAACATCCCGTATAATATGGAAACAGCGTACCAGTCAACAATCAGATCTATTGTAATACCAGATAATATTATGAACGTATCATCAATATAAAAAGTTATAATATTCGACTACGTCAAACTAAAAACCTGTCTATTATAAAAAAGATCTCACGCTTAGAGGTCGAATATTGCTAACGTTAATTACAGACGTGGACTATAAAAAGCTAAAGAAAAACATTATATGCCTTACATACAAGCTAATGTAAATAAATCGATATAATCTAAATGTGATATAATCCAAACTCTAGGGTGTTGTAACATGTTTTTAAACATTTTACATTTAACTACCCAGCGAAAATAAAGTATACAATTTGCAAGCTTAGAATTCATCAGTAACAGTTTTAGTACTCGCATCGCAAAGACTGTACTTACCCGTATTTGGCAAAGTTCGTCCACAATGTGGTCATTCGATCAACCATCTGATCTTCAAACAAATTTGAAAGGAATGCCTGAGAGAATAAGTAAAATAGCTCATCGGCATGTGTTGCATTTGTAGCAATATTGAACGGCTTCCTCAAATGCATTTTAACTATGTTTCTCCAGCCAGAGTAGTTGAATATATAGCTGTACACAGGTGTTTCACTAGATTTAAGAATTAGTTCAGTCTCTTCCAAAGAATGATACACCAGAAATGGCTCACCGTATAATTTAGACAGTTTTACAGTGTTGTTCAAATCATCGCCCATGTATAGATCTTGCAACTTTTTACCAAATTCTTTTCTCGTTTCTTCAGAAGGTATATGTAGATTTTTGGGTATTGCTTTATGGAATTCTACTTTTTGTATCATCTCATCGGTATCCACTGCAATGAGCAGAAGGCCTTCTTCAGTGTTGGTGCCAATGATCATAGGAACTTTGTTAAACGTGCCTTTAGATAGAATATCATAAGGCAATTCAGTCAAAAACGGCTCTACACCCTCTATCGTGGTTTCTGCACATGGTGTATAAAGAATTTCAGCAACAATTACATTACCAGGTTTTCGCGGCACTCTCGTTAAAATCAGTTTATCATCAGACTTCGTTTTGAAGTACTCATATAGTTTGTACGGATCCTCCGTATTATATAACATTTCTTTGGCTAGGAGACTCGCTAGAAAAACTGGTTTGTATTGGTATGCCCACGGACTTAACGATGAGCCACTTTGCGTAATTGCTTTGTGAAATAGTCCTTTAGACATCGGTGATAGGACGTGGTAAGAAACCGACGCAGCTCCAGCACTCTCTCCGAAGATCGTCACGTTGTCGGGATCACCTCCAAATGCGCGAATATTTTTCTTAACCCATTTCAAAGCAGCATTTTGGTCCTTCATTCCTGCATTTCCCGGTGCTTCTTTTATACGCAGACAGAGGAAGCCTTGGATGTTTAATCTATAATTAATAGTGACTAGAATTACTCCTTTTCGTATCAGGTATTCGGGTCCGTAAAAAAAGGGGGAAGATGAGCCTTGGAAAAAACCTCCTCCATGGATGAAAAACATCACAGGTAATTTGGCATCAGCGGGATTATTGGCGGGTGAATACACGTTTAGGATAAGGCAGTCTGTTTGTCCCATAGTGAAAGTATCTGCTACCGATTGCTGACATCGTATATGCTCATCTACAGCGTGGTACTCTCCATTCCAAAATGGTTCTGGGCCAGGAGCCTGAAAATCAAACAGAATCATAGAATAAATGTGTGTGGAAAAAGTTCCTCTCTTTTATCGTTTGTTTTGCTTATCAAGTTATTGCCCGATATATTTTTTAATTTGACATCTTATAGGCGCAGATGTACATACAGATAATTTAACCATATTAAATTGTAAGTATAGAGTCGGGAGCAATTTGAATTTTAATGAAACTTTTTTTATAATATTATACTAACGTGGATTCATCCGTGGAACATTCACGCATTTGCTTGGAAATAACGATTAATGATCCAACACTTAACTCCACTATAAAAAAGTATATACGACTATATTGGAATATAACGTTACCTGTACGTTTTACAATTATTAGCGGATAAATTAATATGTTCTCTGAATGAGAACAATGAATGAATAGAGATACTGAACCGATTTTGATGACTTTGTATGGGGCTTTTCTGGAAATATGTCCTATAGAAGGAAAGTAGAATTTCAAATAAGTTCACAAATAATCCAGTTATAAAGTGTCAAAAATCAAAACAGTTGTTTTAAATATTTTAATTTATTTCTATTTAATAACTAAGGGCTAATATTTAAAACCGGGCTAAATTTTAAGCCGTGGTGGTACCGGCCTAGAATAGTACTCCCCCATCTCTTCCCGTGGGTGCCGTAAGAGTCGGCTAAGGGATTACGTACCAGAAGGTGGGCAGCAGCGCCTTCTGAGGATCGGAAATTATACTGCGCTCGCCAACCCGCCTGCCAAGCGTGGCGAGTATTGGCAAATCCCCCCTATATGGGGGAGGCATACGTCCAGCAGTGGACGCACATGGCTTAGAAAAAAAAAAAAAAAAAATATTTAAAACTTTTATTTATTATGATTTATCTCAGACTAACAAAGTTTTTTACAATGGGTATTTATTGATTATTTTAGAAGTGATAATTATGATACATGATATTCATAATGGTATTTTACCTAATATAGTTTAAATGATTTTATTTTACTTGGTTCTATTCATTAAAACGATCCGCAAATTGACCCTTGATAAAAAAATGTATATTTTTCCTAGTATACTATCACCTAGCCAATAACGGATTTAAATTATATGATTACGACATGAACATTTTATGATGACTAACTGCGACCAGAAGTTTTACTTGAATGGACAACAGAAATAAAAAGTAGCCTATATGCTACTCCAAACTATTATCTATCTTTATGCTAAGCTTCATTATTAATGTTTCAATGGGACGATATATAATCTATATATTTTCGATGATGATAGATCTATACATCGATACGATAGATAGATGACCTTATAAAACATAACTAAGCTACCTAGCTAACCAGCTAACCTAAGCTAACCAGCTTAGTTATGTTTTATAAGGTCATCTATCGTAATATTGTTCGAAATGTGACGTACATGTTTAGTCGATCGTATAAAATAAACGATTTCGATTTCAACTTCCTTGAAATAGCTAATGTAAAATTAACATAGACCAAAGTACAGCGGTAGGAACATTGTATTTATTAATATTATAATTGGAATAACAACTCTTCGATAAACAGCTAAGACTGATTCAAAACGACTGTCGTAACCGGTACATCGCCCCATATGCTGATATAAACCGTATTTTAACGGCAAGTTGTTTGATTTCCTAATCACCAACAATGAGTTTATTATCTTGGCTATTGTACGGGCTAATGATAGTGAATGCGTTGCACGAACCTTTGAAGAAGTAAAACATTGACCCTATCAAATAAGATGAGCCAAATATGAACCTTTGATATCTTCCCACTAATATTAGAAATGTGAATGTTGCATGGATGGATGTTTGTTACTCTTTCACGCTCAAACGGCTGGACGAATTTAGATGTAATTTGGTATGTAGATAGGTACTTCAGGTCCCGGAATATATAGGCTCCTTTTCATCATCATCATCAATCGTCACCACGGGGGTAAAACGGGGCGCAGCTAGTAAACCATAAATTCTAAACCATTTATACATACACAAATATGTAAGAGTTTCGTGGTTTATTGCATTAACATCATGCTAGACGAAACTGACGCGTTCCACTATAATGAAGTTTAAAATTCAAATCCCACTAGTAGCCGAATATTTTTCTTCTTCTGATGTGTCCAACTCAAAGAACTACCAATATTTGTCCGATTATTTGCTCTAATTGTGTCTAAATCGCCAATGGTTGAAAAAATAAAAAATATACCCACAAATTGTAACAAAACATTCAACTGTTGATTATATAAAACACAAACTCGTTATACGCCAACTGAACCGGTCTTGTAGAAATTGTAAATTGTGACTGGCCGGCACTCCGCGCGCGGTAGCGAGCTTACCAACGCGTGTTTTGCATCAAAACAGTGAAACTACACTTAAAAACTACATTCTGTTACCTAACGAAGTGTTACACATCACTAAATTATAGCTTCTTACGTGTGTTAGTTCGATTTGAACCTTAGGTAACTTGATATAAGTGTGCTCAGCAATATTACGTCAAGAAAACATCTACAGGACCTACAATAGTTATGTGGAATTTTTTTCGCTAAATTACTCACAAGTTTGTGTTCGTCGGCAATAAGTTATAACTGGTATGTAACTGAAGTACTAATATATCAAATTGTTTCGCAACTTTTAACTATTTCGTAACCAAGAAACATATTACATAGTCAAAACAAACGACCAATTATTACCATGTCAGTCGCTTAGGTATTCCTGTTATCCTTCTTTGCCAATACGCCAATACGAAAACGAAGCGGCTAACACATTCTCTCGGAGGCTGGCCTATGGTCTACTGTTCCTGTTTCTAGCAAGTAATGGGTATTTGGCTATAGCAGATAGACTAACGATGAATAATAATGTCTAACTAAATCAATTTCGTTACAAGACAATAAACTCTAATGCGTTTGTTGTAAAGCTTGAAGTTGTATATCAGTGGTATTAATCTATCTATAACGGTACTTATAGGACTATAATGTCGGTAAGGAAACAGATTAAATAACAGTTACTTCTTCGTAAGTAGCGACTGTGCATGGTAGCACTCAATGCTGGATCAGCGGATCATAGCATTGACCTCTTGTTTACCTAAATTGCTGTATAAATTGTTATTTACACATGATTATGTCCAATGTATTTGGTGACTGTTTTTCTAACGTGAGGGTAGTAGCTTGTCAGGCGGGTATTCGAAAGCACATTACACCATTGTGTGAATTTGATAAGTGTGTTATCTTCAAGCTTAAACCGTAGGTAAGGATCGAACCAGCGTCCGTCATTCTGACAGCCGACGCTCCCACCGCTGAGCTATCATCGGTTCAAAAGTGAAAATTCGCTTCAAAATAATGTAAATTAAAACTGGATGTTAAGTTTCAGGTCACGTTTGGGGAGTAAATTTGAAACAGTACCGAACAGCATAAAATCAGTGTTCCCAAGTGTTGATAATTAAAAATAGATTTCCATCAGCATTTGACTGTTTTGATAATTAAACTATGGAGTTCCAACCCTGACTACATAGATGACATACATAATCTGCAGAGTGAAGTGCAAGTGACATAGATATTATTTCAGAGTGGAGACAATACCAATAATTAAGATGGTATGTGTTTGCGCTAAATTCACCGCACAAGATATTATAAGAGATTCCGTAAATTATTAAAGGAATATTAATATATACTTACATATTATGATTTTATAGTAATATTAATATCTTATATCTTTTTCCTTCATGAATTTGAAAGAAAATCAACATATCAGTCAGATATCGAGGTGAATAGACTACAGAATAATCACGTAGTGTGTTTGGCAGTGTTATATATGAGAGTATTTTTCTAGTGGCTGTGATGTGGTTACGTGTTAGGATTAAGTGGTTGGTCCTGTGTTCGCTTTGGGCTGGACGGCTTGTCCCACAGCCGACGGCACCGGTGCGTGTGGCCGGCGGTTTGTTGCAGGGGCTAGTCGCGCCCAGCGGCACTCACGCGCAGTACACTGCCATACCGTATGCGAGAGTTGAAAAGCGATTTCAAGTAAGTATTTTCATGAAGCCTTTCTTCTTTTGCGAACATAAGATTTCGAGAAAACCTTTATCTGAAATTTATCATAAATGTGCTTTATCAAAGTAAACAAACTAAAGCCGAAATTTTGTCTGTTGTTTGTCGTTTGTACGTTTGTTAATCCTTCACGCTGAACGGATATTCACAAAATTAGGAATGAAGATAGCTTATACCCTGGAATAAAACATAGACTACTTTTTGTCCGGGGAAAATCATAGTTCTCGTGGGATAAAAAATTAAAACCATAGTCCGCTCGGATGGAATCATGCAGGGGCGAAGCTAGTCTAAAATATACCACATAATATGCTGTGTATGAAAGGCTAAATTCTGTTGCATAAGCTGTTCTGAAAGTAAGAGTTTTCACAGCATTATGTCATATACTGCTGTTAAGGTCAGTTGCTGATGTAGACAGTAATTTTCAACTTGCAAACGCGGGTAGTTAAAGCTTTGTATAAAATGGGATCCCAACAATCTTGAACCGTTTTTTTAAAGAAATCATTATCTGCCTTTTTTGTCTATTTTTACTCGGGCTTTATTACTTTTTGTATTCAGGAACGCGCCGCTAGTCTCTGAAATATAAACTAAATTTATTGTCATTGCTGCGTTTATACACACAATAGGTATACGCATAGGTATAGGTATACGTAACAAAATAAATATCTATTTTACTGTGTGCTACAATGAAGCGCCTGATAATTTTCTAGTAGCAACATTTATACTTCTGGTAAGATCATCGATTAATAGGCTTAGATTATATATTTATAATATAAGTATTATACATAGACACGTTGATGTATTAATTCTATATGTATAAAATCTAAGTCCAATCATCTTTCAGTATAAAAATGCATGCCACTTTAAAAAAAAGTGGCATGTGTTTTTATACTGTACCTACTGTACTTTTTTATATACTGTATACAGAACAGGCAGTTTCATTTCGATTAAATATCAGGAGGCTGAGTGATGCAATATGATAATCTTTTAATTAGGACATAATAAAAGAAAATCCAAGCCATGAAGGCAGAGGAGATTTTTTTAGTGTGTTTAATTTTGTGACAGTCATTTCACTATCGACAAAATATACTCCACCAATCTATTATTTGCTGGATCTGAAATATATTTTACAATTTATTTTAGTTAATAATAATAAATAAGAATAACTAATACCAGGATAATTATATTTCATTATATACTAATATTATAAAGAAGAAAGGTATGATTGTTTGTTTGTTTGCATTGAATAGGCCCTGAAAGTACTGAACCGATTTGAAAAATTCTTTCACTGTTGGAAAGCCATATAGTAGTTAAGATTATATCGCGGGTGACTTGTGCTATATTTTATTTTCATAAAATTACGGTTCCTTATAATGTTTATTTTTGAAATTTTTTACTAGTCATGACGGACCGCTAGTATATAGTAAATACATAAAAGTACACATAAAAGTATATACTAAGGAAATATCATTTAGTGTTAGTAGTAGTTAAGTGAACACAACTAAAATGTACATACGCTTGATTTGAAGAAGTAAAATCATATTTGCCATGTAGTTATGTTAGTTAAATATAATTGCACTGAATAACTGAGCATGAGACAGAAGCACCAGGTCAAAAGTAATTACTACATACAGTTTGACCATGATAAGAACTAAATTAATAACCCAACATCACCAATACTCCCCATCTGATACGGTTCACAATACGAAGATTTAAAAAATTTAATGAATCGCAACAAAAACGAAAAACATTTTGCAGTATATGGAAGATATTAATATAGCATGATAGCAATCTTAAGTTACCGTCAAAGTCAAAATTATTTATTCAATTTAGGCATCCATATTTTATTGCTCTGAGAGACAAGCAATTTTGTTACATAAAAATAATATCTACATCAGCAATTGAATCGAAATCGAAACCGACTGGCCGGTTGCCGCAGTTGGTCTGCCTTCTGAGCCGCTGGTCCCGGGTTCGATTTCCGGACAGATCAGACATTTGTGTGTATGAACATGTCTGTTTGACATGTGTCTGGGTGTGTATATGTATATAAGTATATATATCAGTCATCAGGTTACCATAGTACAGGCTCTGCCTAGTTTGGGACCTGAAGACCTTGTGTGAATGTTAACAAATATTTTTTTTTTTTTAAATCCCTCGTCACTAACACATATTATGACATTATGCTGGGGAACTATGCAAACTGAGAACTGACGGCATCGATAATGTCATCAGTTCTCTTGTTTTTCGAACAGAACACGTAACATAACAAAGTCTCCCAGAAGGGGTATTCATATGAGGACTGTAACGAGGAATATGGCGATTGTGATCACACTGTACTGTGGATAGGATACTGTGGTGGGTATTGCTAGTCTAGCTGTAATTGGCCGAGAACCTTGAATACCACACCAAGTACTGACCGCCGACTGCACTATCCTGCCTTGCCAGTTCAATTCTGTTGCAATTTACAACGTGATAGGTACAATACCTTGCCGACATTTCCCTGTATCCTATAGACGCAGTAATTGGGTTTTGTAAGGTCTTGACAATAACGTGAAATGTTAATTTAAGTTGGTAAGATGAACTCGTGGCTTAACAAACATATTTTGAATAATCAGTATTTATTATGGTAGGTATAGTATTTCCGATACATCATTTTAAATTCTTTTCAAAAATAAATATGAGAGGTTGTGCCTTTGACTTATCGCGGTGGCAGGGTACTCTCTAAAATTAGACTAGCAACCACTATCAAGTTTAAAAATTTGACACCAAACAAACGGTGTGTCCAGGCAGTACAATGTTTTAGATCTAGCCTGATTTTACCCTCGATCACATCGCCACTGACTATCAAAATATGCACTGCGATACAATATTAACAACAAAATCTATATAGAAGATATAGGTACAGAATTAAAAAATATTTTTAAGAATGATGACAACCTTACACGTCAGCTTAATATAGTATTTAGTTTGAAGCAGTGATAGCCTAGCGGTGAGAGCCCTGGTTCTATGCCCACCATCATCTCGAACCTTTATCAAATTCCCAGTAAGGTGGTAGGGTACTTTTGAGTTCTTGTCTGCCTAGATACCACAAGCTTGCAAAACTGTCACCAAGCACTTTGTGTGCCCATTCAGCAGTTCTTGAGAGCCAGTAAGCATTCTAGGTCTAGCTTGATTACATCTTCCACCACATCGTTACTGACCATTAAGTGAGGTAATGGACAAACCTTAGATCTAGAAAGTGAAAAAAATCATTACTCATTTGTCGAACACAAAAATTGTCGAATTCTCTAAATAACTGACATATCAAATACCTAACTATTTTGATGTGCAAATAAAAATACAATAAAACATTTTAAGACTTGTTAATTTGAAGATAAACTGTAAATCTTACCAAACAATGCTTGTATTTTCAGGTTGCCACACCCGTCGCCCGCTGGGACGGCATCTTTAACGCCTACGATGAGCATGTTCGTTGCACCCAGAGGTTCATTAACAAAATTGTCGGAACTGAAGACTGCCTCACTTTAAATGTGTACACTCCGTTGCCGTCTTTCGATGATCTACGCCCTGTCATGGTATTTATCCACGGAGGCGGCTTTAGAGACGGTTCAGGCTCTCCCTTCATTTATGGACCTGATTACTTGATAAAACATGGTGTGATTCTCGTCAGTCTAAACTATAGAGTTGAAATTCTTGGATTTTTGTGTTTGGGTATAAAAGACGCACCAGGCAACGCAGGTCTGAAAGATCAAGTAGAAGCCTTGAGATGGATCAAAAAGAACATTCAAGCTTTTGGTGGAGATCCGGACAATATCACAATATTTGGAGAAAGTGCAGGATCCGCCTCAGTATTATATCACTTATTATCACCGATCTCTAAAGGATTGTTTAATAAAGCTATTATGGAAAGTGGCTCTGCGATATCCCCATGGAGTTTTCAATTCGATCCTTTAAAAACTGCCAGTTTACTTGCCAACCAAATGGGTTTGCACACCGAAGACCCAAAGAAACTCTTTAGTATTTTTAACAGTATGACGGCAGAGGAACTGATGAAAACTCGTGTTCCTAGAAATGAAGGAGACGTTGTCCTATCAGAGAATATTTTTGTACCTTGTGTCGAGAAAGTCTTGCCAAATAAAGAACAGTTCCTTACTGACACCCCATATAATATTCTTATTTCTGGAAATTTTAACAAAGTTCCCGTTATCATGGGGTACAATAATGCAGAAGGTTTTATGTTTGCTGGCAAAGAAAACGATACTACCATAGCTAAATTAAATTTTAAGAAAGCACTTCCAAGAGACTTGTCATTTCCTACAGAAGAAGAAAGAAGTATAACTGCTAATATATTACAATGGTACTACATGAAAGACAAGGTGATATCTAAAGAAACTATGCCAGAGTTCGCGAGATATGAAGGTGACATCGGAATTGTATACCCAGTGGTTTCAACAATTGATATTTTTCTGAAGTCTGAAGTGCCTGTGTATGGATATAAGTTCTCTTACGATGGATGGATGAACCTCGCAAAGCACTCGTATGGGTTCGGAAAATATCCAGGATCTACCCATGCTGATGAGTTATTCTATTTATTTAAAATCAAAGTCAATTTACCTTTTGCTTGGGCTGAAGCTGAATTTATCGATTTCTTTACAAGTTTGTGGACTAACTTTGCTAAATATGGGTATGTTTAATTATTTCATGAATAAGCGTATGCACAATTTACATATAATGCCCCTTCATAATTACTTACTCTGTCTTTCTCCTTCGACCAAACAGATCGCTCTATTTGGTGATAGCTCACTTGATGGTCAGAGACAATTTGCTTACATGGCTCTCAAAGAGAGCTGCGATTGTGTACACAGCGTGTTTCGTGACAGATCCTTTCACATTAAGGATGGTTGTAGCCAGCCGTGTATTACAAAGCACTCTAAAAGCTGCTGCAAATTTGAAAATGCAGTTCACAGCACTGCTGGCTAACGGCTGATACTCTCTAACACCAAGTTGTTATCTCATCATCAGTATCAGTTATTTCGATCGGTTTCGGGACTATTTCAATTTTCGGAGCTTGCGCGTTCACACGCACGGACAATCGTGAAACCGCTCGAAATGTATGTACCTACTTGACTATACGTAAGTAAAACCCCTACTTAATATTATAGTGTGAATGTGAGTTTTTTTATTTACTACGCTTTGACACTCAAACTACTGGACCAATTTTGATGAAAGTTGGTATAGACATAGCTGGAACCCCTGAAAACACATAGGCTATTTTTCATTTTCATCATCACGAAGTTGAATCGCGGGGTGCAGCTAGTAGTATATAAAATAAACAACGTGATTGCGGTTGATAAAGCTAGACAATAACGTAAGGTCATGGCCTATGTATATATATGCGTCGGCTGAAAATTCTGTTCTGGGATAAGGCTTATTACGCACTAAATTGATTCCAAAATTTAAAAAAGTATATATATAAATAAGTAGACCTAGTCTTTATAACATAGCATATAATATAATATAGGTAATATAATTAAATAATACTTTTTTATGATATCTATGCGATTTGTAAACCTTGATTTATCAATATAATTTGTTATACTTTATCGAATTATAGGGCTTTACATTATTGTAATACTTGTTCTTAATGTATCATGATCATCGTCATCTCAGCCATAGGACGTCCACTGCTGGAAATATGCCTCCCCCTTTCATTTCCACAAGTACCGGTTGGAAGCAGTTGATAATTTTAAATATAATTTTAATATTTTTTAATTTCATTTCTTGATGTATAATAAGATATTATTATAATTTTTTCATGTGGACCGACGACCTGACCAGAATCGCATGTTAGGGCCGGAATGCGGGCCGCTTCTATTCGGTCCTTATGAAAATCAATTGGGGAGGCGCATGTTCTGCAGTGGACATGGCTATCCACTATGGATGGGCTGTGGCTGAGATGACGATGATTATTATTTCATTTGAATTATTATTATATTATGTTCCGTTTCAGAGATCCGACGCCTAAAGTCACACCGACGACACCCGTCAAGTGGGAGCCTACGGACAAGAACAATCTACAACTGTATGTAATCAATAAACGCTGTTCAGTTTCTCCGCTATGGGAAGACGAAATACTGCGGTTCTGGAATATAACCTACTCAAAATATAGAAGATACCAATGACGATTGATTGATTGATTGAGGATGATTAGGTCGAGGTTATTAAAAATTGCCGAAGCCTAAGTGATTTATGAATTTACAGTTCGCTATCGTTAAGTTTAAGCCAATTCAAATCCCACAATTGGGATTAGGATATTGTTTCAGAGTGAAGAACATCGGCAGTGATTCTGTTAATGGATACTTACTAAAATTGTGTTAAACAAGATACTTTTTATTTGATTACAATAAAGTCCAAATTAGTCTAACTCTTGAATAAAAATACCAATATTATATCTTTTTATCAAAATCTGGGTAGTAAAGTTTATTTTATCTACTTTAAGTAGTAAATTAAAGTAGATAAAATAAATAGTCATATTATTTGATACCGACTAAAACTACCCGTATTTTAGTGAACATTTCTTAAATTAGACTTTGCGTTGTAAGCAGTTATATACGGATTATTTATGGACTATAGCGTCAATGGAAAAAAACTGAATTTTAAAGAATTTTGGCCAGTTCGAGTGATTAACAGAATTACGGCCAATACGGCTAAGAGACGTGGTAGATGCTACAAGCGTGGTAACCTCACTGTTCAATGAAGGTTAACGAATCGACAAAGCTAGGCCAGCCCCATAACCAGTCCAAAACAATTCAGACCGCGCCAGGTCACCTGACACCGCATAACGATGGTTGTTCTTTAGCCAACGGACACCACGCGTGCCGGCCAAAGCTACGGAAGCGCATAGTTGAAAATGGTCATAAATTGTCACTCATCATAGGTTTAACCGTAGAATGTGTTGCTATGACACCTACACAATTAAAAAAGATTACGGGGCTATGCTATATTTCATAAAATAATAAAAACGAATGACATTACTACAGCCCCTACAATAACATTTGAGCAATCCACTAGCCGTTGGCAGCCTCTAGATAACTGAAATGTTCTTACCCGTTACCAGTTGGCAGCGTGCCCAGAATGATAGCAGCATTGCCACGCTGAATAGTAATGCTGACTTGTTGAGCCAAATATGTGCTAGCATTTTTGGTATATTATAATATGTTAAAACAAGGTATTCAATCTTGGTTCGAAAACAAAGTGGCCGTGGCGGACCTTTACTTTGCGCCCTTGACTGATCAACTGCGTCAAGCAAAGTTCTTCTCAGTTACACCTAGTGTGGATAACAGCTAGTGGCATGTTCATATACTGCAGATATGGTCGAGCGCTTGCTTAGGTAAACGGAACACCGGTGGACAACTGGAAACAGGAACAGAATAAATAAATTATATAGGTTTTAATAAAGTACAGTTGAGTTCAGAATCTCCTCCTTTTTTAAAGTCGGTTAAAACGTTTCAAATTGTTTGGTTTTTTAATAGTAATCGTGACAATCTCACAAACATCATTTTATATTTACAGTCTAATGATGGTCAAAAATGAGTGATATAGGTACACATTAAATTGTAAAACCTTTATAAAAATATCAACCTTTTTATCTATGCTATTATATTACTAAAATAAAATAAAAAACCACTTAAAAATAACTCGCACAATTTCCGAGATAAGTATAAAATCATAGTGACTGCTTCAAGGTGAAGGCTTAAAATTTAATTACAGAAAGAAAGAAGGCATTATTGAGCAAAGGAGCGGGGCTGTTCAATAGATTACAAAGTCATTTAAAAACAAGTAAGAGTATAAATGCATTCAAGAACAAACTTAAATTACACATCGCAACAAGCGCCATGGACGGACAAATTGTGCAAATTTTAGACATTTCTATGCAAGATCTCATTCTTGATGAAAATTATTTCGTATAAGAATAAAGTTCCTTAAACCTATACCAAACTTAGAAGATAGCAAACGCTTTAAGATCAGCTAAAACCTGGACAAGATGCAACTACAAGCAAATGCACAGCAAGTTATTAGTTTATCTGTTTTACAAGTGCTATTTTTGCATCTTATGAAAGCATAGAAATGCATTATATCTATATATTTATATAAATATCGAATTATATAAATAGTGCCGTGGTGGTACCGGCTTAGAATAATACTTCCCCATCTCTTCCCGTGAGTGCTGTAAGAATCGGCTAAAGGACCACGTACCAGAAGGTGGGCACCAGCGCCTTCTGAGGATTGTGAATCATACTGCGCTCGCCAACCCGCATGCCAAGCGTGGCGAGTATTGGCAAATCCTCCCTATATGGGGGAGGTATATGTCCAGCAGTGGACGCACATGGCTGAGAGAAAAAATAAATATTTACAATGTATGTACACTTTATGATAAATAATATTTACAAACATACGTGCTGCACAACACCTTAGATAAATGATTGGTCTCGCTTCGATCGCAGCGAGAGCAATCATTTATCTAAGTATAGCACATTAGATGCATGAATCTAATCAACATGGCCGCGCCCGAGATTCTTTTTTAATAATATAATTTTATGTAAAAATGAAAGTTTCATTTTTTTATTTCATTTTTTTTTAATCATGAAAAATGATTAAAAAACCTGTTCTTTAATCATTTTTCATGATTTTCATGATCTACCTTGGGTGAGTGTTTATAACCTCTGGAGCAGATATAGGAGAATAATAATGGTTAATTTATACGCTATTATATTCGTTTAATTTCTTTTTAACAATTTTGTTAGTGTTTGCTTATTGCTGGTGTTTGATTGATGGTTGCGGCGGATGAAGCAGCGGCTGTTGCTGCTCTTGCATGATCTACAAGAGCTGCATGAAGACGTGCTAGTCTCGAGCAGGCGTTTAAGCTTTAAGCAGTGTTGTAACATAGTCATTATCACCTCAACTATAATACCGCCACTATCATACACAGGTGTCCCTCATTGATCTTTATAAGAACCAGTACAAAGAAGCTCCCATCTCCATCTTTTTTTCCTTCCCCTTACGGCTCATATCCTCTGTTCCCCTTTTTAGTGGACGTTGCAGGCCAATCCCTTATGTCTATGCACTAGAGAACATTTCGAACCCAGCGGCCATCAGTTCTACGAGACATGTGGCCTGTCCACTGCCATTTCAACTTTCTAATACAAGGGGTAGATATATCGGTGACTTTCGTTCTTATACGGATCTCCTCATTTCTGCTTTGATATCATAGATAAACTACAAGCATAGCACTCTACAGCCTGTTGTGTTGTATAATGTGAGGTAAATAAAAAATACACATTAGTATCATCTCTCAAGGTTGCAAGAATCATTGGTGCAACTGGTTAAATATTGGCGAATTAGCCAGGATCACCTCGCGGTTGGGGCCAGACCTTCGGCTGTGACGCAAGATGATAGAGGCCGCTGGTTCAAATGTTTATTATCATTCAGTTCGATACTCGCGACCGGTCGCGATAGATTTTTTGATAGTAAGTTCTAATTTTTATTTATCAGTTGAAAGTCGAGATGAATGTGAAGGTCAAGGCTACACTACCGCACAATCTGAAATACGCCGTATTGAAATGTTATATTAATGAAATATTAGTGTAGATAACGCTAACGTAGCAAATGAACGCCAATGATAGTTTTTATTTTTATGTAGTTGATGAGTTGGTTTTTATTAGCGCTGTTTGTATAGTAAGCGTTATTGGTGTTTCGGATTGCACGGTTAGTATTTGCTATAATAAATTTACCTCATAGATATTCAGCGTAATCAAAACGAGTTAAAATTAAATATCCTATACAAGTGATTTAAGAAATTAAATATAACAGTTTGTGCGTTAAGTGATATTGTGGCGTGAATTTTAATTACTATTTTATTATATACTTCAACTGTATTTTGTGATAAGAAAATGTAAAGTGTGATTAAATGTGGAAAATAATTCATGTACACTTTCTTAATGTACGTATAAAGAATAACACTGTACATACTCACTGAAATTAAATAGTTTCTGTTAGGTATAAAAAGGTAAGGTAACCAATGAATTAAATACAGTTTCAATTGTAACATTTTGCCTATTTAACCCGTAGTAAGTTCCGGACGGCCAAACGACACTGTTGACATACAGTAAGAAGATTGCTTCTCATCATGTTTTATATAAAAAAAGGCTAATAAGTAAAATATAAAAAAATAAAAAGTAGTTGATACGAGTCCCACTTTGTAAATGTCCGGAAGTAAAGTGTTGGGTACAATGTACTACGCTGATTAATGCGGGTTGGCGGACAGGCCAGTGGCCAGCTTATTGTCCAAGTTTTCAGACCGCCCAAGGGCCTCCGACATTGCTTAACGACTGTTATCGTAAGACAACAGCCAGGACCTACTGCCTATAACGTGCCTTCCGAAGCACACGAGCGCTCACAGGAAAATGATGATGATGACTTTTTTTATACTGTATAGATCTAGCGTTTGATCACTATCTCACTTGATGATCAGTGACGATGTGGTCGAAGATATTATCACGCTAGACCTCGAATGGTCACTGGCTCTCAAGGACTGCTGCCTGAACCCACTAGATGTTTGGTGACAGTTTTAAACTTGAGGGTGGTAGCTAGCCAGGCGGGTACTCGAAAGTACCCTATCACCACGCTGGGAATTTCATAACGGTGTTACCTTCACCGGAAGCTCAATCTATTGTTAGGATCGAACTAGTTTCCGTCAGTTTGACAGGCGACGCTTCCCCCGCTGAGCTTTCGTCGCTTCGAATGATTTGACGACGATGAGTGATTTGTGCTAACTTAGTTGGTTATATATTAAAAAGTATGTTGTATATCAGTTCCGGAGACCGTGAGCTGGTTTAATTCACGTGTCGGAAATGCTCCGGTTGGCTCACTCCGGTACACCAGCGCACAGTCAGGATGTTGGTCAATCTTCGCGGTTCATTTTGTATCATCCTATTGCGAAATCTTCGGCTCATTGTCTCACTTTGCGCATGCCCATAATGTATTCTGTGTATGATTGCTTGATGTTTTACTCTACAATGTAATAAGTGGTAACGGTTTTATAGATTTACATATTATACATTTACAGCCTAGTTTGGCTTGCATTCTAGGGTTTGTAAGAGCCGGTCGTCAATCTGAAGGCAATGGTTCGACCCCCGGCTTTAGCATTTATAATTTATTTAACCGACAAAATAATGGTAGGGTAGGTAGGTACTTTTCTGAACCCACATGGTACCACCATCAAGTTTAAATAACTGTTTAATTTTTTGCTCTGGTTTATAATAAAGTGTTATTGTATTACCTGAATATCTCGCGCTACACGTTATTTATGACACACAATCACAGTACACAAACACCTAAGACCCGGGACTAACATCTACACGCATCGCACAAATGTTGGTCCTGCCGGGATTCGAACCCAGGAAGCCGGAGGCACAGAAGTCATGTCACCGACAGTAACCACTGCGCCACGGCGACCGTCAATTAAAAACGTGCCCCCATGCACGCAGTAACTAACCGCTCACAGTATCCAGCAATGTCATAGTTTAGTACTGCTATTTGTGTCGAACAACGCAATAAGAACACAGTTATGCAACGGTTTGTGTACTATTATCTTGTTTGCAATAGCCCATCCATTACGAAGTATTACAAATCTAAACCTATTTCTCTTAAATTTTATTGACAAAATGGCATAGTATATTTTTAAATCATCAAAGCGCTAGTCCACGCGATAATAACACACTTATAAAAATTTGCTGTTGACAAAAACAAAATCAAAATGGTAGGCAAAACGGAATATTAATAATGGTCTCATGTAGCTCATTTGTATTCGTGTTGAAACTTGTATACATATAGGTACTACTTACAAATGGAATCGGTCAACTAAATGTTTAAAATGTTGATGTTTAGAAACATACTTTGAGTTTATTATGTCATGACTTTTATATAAACTAACAAATCAATATAACGGTTGACGGTCGCCGTGAGTCAGTGGTCAGTGACATGACTCCTGTGTCTCCGGGACCCTGGGTTCGAATCCCGGCAGGGGCAAACATTTTGTGCGATGAGTGTAGATGTTTGTCCAGGGTCTTGGTGGCGCGTGAGCGCAGCGAGGGATTCAAAATACTTCGCCCTAGGAAAAATTGTTTAGGTGTAAAAGAGTATCATACAAACAAACTTTCGCGTTAATAATGTTATGTTTGATTTGAAACATTTCGGCACTTGAACTTTTAGCAAGCTGCCTCGAACAGCTCTCATCCGCGCGTTTTTCATTTGTTTTTATTTTTGCGCCACTTTTATAACCGTCCAATACAATACTTTTTCTAGATTTACCTATTTGGTTACAGCCCGTGACCATAGAGTAGTATAGAGTGATACTACTCTATGGTGTACTGTTCCCCTCACGATACGTAACTTAAAGTGCGAGTAAAAACTCTTTTACACGCACTTACAGACGAACCAATGATTGTTTTTCGAATAGAAGGGACGAAAAAAATATTAAAAGATACATAATTCCAAAAGAATATAATTTTATAGAATTAATGATAATTAATGCTTTTTGACAATAGTTTTAATAATTTGTAGAGATCTCGTCGTATACCACTTGCAAGGAATTCCAAAGATGTACTGCTTGGACAGTGAAAAGTCTAAATAGATTTGAGATGAATTTATTTATAGGCGTACCAAGTAGAAGATTATCCGAAGAACGCAGTCATGTAGAACAGTATGTATATTAGATTGAAGGAAGAACGTGAAAATAGAGAGTGGGTGTCATGCAAGAAGTGAAAACGCTCTTTGATATAAGGTGTAGTGGGAATAAAGGGGATAGTCCAGATGTTTATGCTCTGAAATATATTTACGTAGACCGAAAATGAATATTACACAAAAATTGTGTGACCGTTGAAGCTTAGTTAGTTGGTCCTCGTCCTGGGTGAAACCTGGATATGATGAGTCGACAATCTATAAGAGAGAGTAAAAGAGATTGTGCAAGCGCAATTTTATTGGCAATGGACAGAAATTCCGCAGCCTTCTAAGACTAGGAGAGGAAGCAAAGACAGGTTTTAGGCTGGTTTCTGCTAGTTGAGATCACGATGACACAGGCAAAGGTTGTAACGTACCTATTTCTAAGGGCGATATACTAGTGATTGCTATTGTTATTAGACTAACTGCTACTCACATAGTGCATTTTTTATCAAAATATTTTCTACAAATTGCATAAGTGTGAGTACTGTGAACGTGCCAGCTTTAGTTAACTGACCTATAATATAATTTTAATTTAGTCAGTGGGAAAGTTCCCAAAATGTTGACAGCATTGCATTAACAGCAAACAATGCTTGAACTTTGAGCTACATGTTGGCCAGCATTTTAATCACGTGTTGCTTCGTTTAGTCGTACCGATAGGTCTTAAAAGATCTCTGAGCTCCTGATCCTCACGGTCCAAGCGTTTTAACTCCAAAAGGCTATCAATGCCATTGTATTTGCGCCTTTCGAGGTTTTCCGCTGTTTCAGCCGCTGTTCCAGGCGCATACTCATTCGCTAGAAAATGATACGGTGCAATCTCTCGATATTAATCGGTTGGTCAATGTTGCATCAAAAACTAAAGGTGGTCCATCATCACAGATGGTGGTGATGGTGGTTTACCATCATCACAGATGAGGCCATTTGGTTCTAAAAGTGCTGGCCAAATAGCGATGGTAAAAGCCCGATGGATCGAATCCTTAAAGTGTCGCTTTAAGGCTAGATTAACACATTATTATCATTATAGTAGCTTAAGGTACGTAGCCTCTCCACTCTCGCGAGCAAATGATTAGAAATGTTTAATCTATAATGTACCACACGCACCATTGTGAGTCGTCGAACCAATATGTCACCTCGCCAATCGAAGGGCAGACTGGTACCTACTAGCACTTACATGTCGGGCTCGACTCGATTTACATACCTGCTTGATACTAATTAGTCTATGTATAGATTTAGTATGCCAATCAATATTAACCTTCGTGTTACGTTATGTTATACCAATCACTGATTATATGATAAGGGCAACATTTTGTATATAGCTATGATAAAATTTGAAATAACGAAACAAAACTTGTACGAGTTAGAACGTTAGAAATTATGCGTCAAAATTTCACGGAAACTTTAAATCCTTAATGGTGCTAGGCCTTCACATATTTGAGATATTTTGGAATTTTAAATTCGGTTTGCAGTATTCGCCAGAAGCCAGTTTGGGTTAATCTATATAAGATAACTGAACTGCTATGTCATACTAAATTAGATATTTTTAATAGTGTATAGAATAGAGTTTTGAAATATTTCGAATTAAATCTTTTACCTTGGGAGCGATCTTTTGCTTGGGAGCGTCGGCTGGGCACCATACTGGGAGTTTGATAACGGTATTACCTTGACCGGAAGCTCAAGCCGTTACTGGGTATCGAACCAGCGTCCGTCAGTTTGATAGATGCTCCTCCCGCTGAGCTATCATCGCTTCAAAATTGTATAGGTATCTGATATTCCATTATATCTCAAGTACTGCTGCAAATCATTAACCTAGTTGTCCTAAGTAACACTTTAGTTGATTTTTAAAAAAAATGTTACGATGCAGATACATTTTGGCTTTCAAAATTTTATCATTGTGTAGATTTGCCAGTCATATAATACATAATTTAAAAAAACTCATTTATAAAAGGGTCTAATCATTCTAAGTTATCTGAAGATCTAGCAAAAAACATAAGTGATAATAATGATTAAATATAACATTAAATTAATCAATCATCATCATCATTTCAGTCATAGGATAGGCATAGGCGTCCCCCAATGATTTATACAAGGACCGGATAGAAGCGGCTCGCATCCAGCCCTTTCCTGCGATATTAGTCAGCTCGTCTGTCCACCGTGTCGATGCCCGTCCTATGCTGCGCTTGCCAGTACATTGTCTTCATTCGAGAAGCTTTCAAATAATTAATAGTTTTCTAAATAAACAGATTTACAGTCAAGCCCGTTTCGATTTCCTCGTAACTTACAAACTTTGTACATAAGTATTGTATGCAAATACAAATTCAAACTCTGACCTGTGACGTATGGTTAGATAATATCATTATAATACAAAACTTATTGACTTGCTTGCTCCGGTTCAGTAGAGCATCAGCCTTCGACAGATAAACATTAACATCGTTATATTTATTATCTTCATGCGTCAGTAACAGAATAATGTTCAAGACAAGCACTGGTACATCTGGACTGGTCAATGATGAAGTGGTTGGCGCTTCTTTCGCTGATCGCAGCGAGTTTGGTGCGTCTCCCGGCACCTGTGGTGAAGACCTGGAGCGGTCTGGTCCGCGGGAGAGTCAGCGAGAACGGGAAGTTCTATGAGTACCTCGGGATCCCGTATGGAACTGTCAATGAAAGGAATCGGTTTCAAGTAAGTTTGATATTTAACTATCGTTTATTATTTGGATATGGAAAATTCCTCGTTTACCGTATACAAAGTAGAGGTTATTTGCTTTAAATTCGAAAATAAGGAGTTAGAGCTCTTCTATGCAACGGTGTATTTTGTTGGATATTTTATTTTTTAACTTAAGTATGTGATACGATCCAAGCTGAAGGAGCAAGATATTTTTTGGTATTTAATTTATTTTCGCCTTACTTATTTTTTACATTTATAATAGTGAGATAGAAAGTATAATATGTCAGATATTTTTTTTTAATTGCCTAAACAATTGACTTATCTTGTAGATAGCGCTATCGAGGTGTGTACATATGATCTGAATAGAGTCTACACGTTATCTAGACCATTTACATATTCTAAGTCCATCGGTAAGAGCTCATTAAAGGTCAAACAATTCACTTTGAGACTAAACAACCTATAAAAAGGGTTTGATCGCGAACGTTTCATTTAATTTGGGATCCTCGTTTATTGTTTAGGTTTTTTGTGTGAATGTATTCAGGATTATTTTCTTTTACATTTATTTTCGTAAGTTTTGTAAGTCGTTGTAAGATGCATCGGCCGAATGCTGCTCAAGCAAGACGTGATCGGAGTCTTTTGAACAACCGATAGTATGTTTTCTAGATTTAAACAGTGACGAAAAGCGGGTACATACAAAGATATTAAGTACCTAAAAGAGACTATTATGTCTGTCACCTTAGACCGCATACAAGTTGATGTAAATAATAAAGAAATAACTTAAAATAATGGTCAAATGGAGTGCTCAAACGGAGGCGATTCCCTATACAAAATTAAATATGGCTTGTCTAATGTCACGCGAAGCGCCAAGGTTTATCAAAGCTGGTTGAGTATTAAATTATTATACGCTATTGAAGCTGGAATTACCACGATATCTTGCTCTAGACATGACCTCCAATTGGTCGCCGTTAAAATACATAAAGTGTAATCATTCCGATTAGGAGGCCTCGCAAGTGTATATATATATCGTTATTTTTCGTCGCTAACTCCCCGTGCGGGGTGTGGGTAGTTTGCGCGCCTGCTGCCTTCCTTGGATGTGGTAGCCATTTCTCAGGATCCCTCCCCGGAATCGCACCATGTGGTAATCATGGTAGTGGCAGAAACTAACATTAAAAGTTGATATGTATTTTGACTCATGTATCATATACTAAATATAGTTAAGCAAATCATTTCAGCAAATCGTCAAATTAAACGTTCAGAATTTTTAAGGTAAGTTTAAGTATTCCTCGTATAACTTACGCTATAAATAAATAAATAGAGTTATAGCAAGCAGGATTGTACACCAAAGAAACAACTTCTTTTGTTACTGATTCATTTATTGAACTGCAGCTTTTGAAAAAAACAGTAGCTTCATGAGTGCATGTATGTTTATTATAAAATACACATGTTGCGTTTAAATATTATGTCACTTTATTGTCAGTAATGATCTATTCGAAGGTTCAAATACCATAGACCTAAAATGTTGACTGGCACTCAAGCACACTTGTTTAAACACATTGTGTTAGCGAGCCAGGCGGGTACAGAAAGATATCCTTGAACTATGCTGGGAATTGGATGACGATGCCTACACCGAAAGCTCAAGCTGAGGCTGGGAGTCAAATCACAACTATCAGATTGACGGCTGACAAAAGCGCACGAGGCTATCATCGCTTTAAATTGTGTATTTTTATTTTATATTCAAGTACTAAAATGCCACAAAATGTCGGAATCTCTTTCAATTAAGTTTCTTATATGACTAGACAAAAATATATAAAAACATGATAATGCAATTAACCTCAAAGCGCTGAGTAATACAAACAACAATAACACTAAATGTATACAGCTTTTTTTCTCTTACATAACAACTCAGAATTCATATGGTAAATGACACTGTTGTTTCTGACCAAGTATCAAACCGCTGCTGTATTGTTCTCAGATGTATGTTAAAGATATAAAGGCTGTTTTTCCTCTCAGAAAGGGGCCCATATCCGACAACATGGGCAATATTCACTGATATTGTGATATAATATAGACGACGGTCTCTGTGGGTTGACGAATAGGCTGGTGGCTTGCCTAATGTCAAATGGTTCTAGACCGAACTTCGACGTGGCTTAATGGCTGTTCCTGTCTTTTGTCTGACGATAAGAACGAAGGGCGATATTGCAAAACATCATCACTTAATATCAGGTGTGATAGAGGTCAAACGCCTTCCTATTGTGAATAAAAATATATATAAAATACCTATTTGAAAAGAACGGTCTTCGAGTAGCTTGCTACATAATTTCGGTACTGGTTCTGGAATTTATAAACTGAATATACTCTCGCCAACACTAGGGTTGCCCATCGACTGGCGATTTCGTTAACTTGCATATTTAATCAAAATTACTGTGATTTTAGAAATAAGAAATTGACAGATGTTATAAATAGCTTAAGTTTATATCTGTCTATATTAGCATACGATAAAACAGAAGATCTTATGAATGTTATATTAATCAAACATGGACGCCGCCAGGATTACTTTCAAGGAGATGCATCTGCATCTACACAATATACTACACATATCAAAAATGACAAAACAACATGTACGGTTTTGAACTTAACGATTTCTCTAGTCATTCGTTTTGACGACGACAAGCGCGAGGATACTGAATTTATTGACAAGGTGATGAACAAATAACCTAGACGGCTTCAGTTTTGATCAAACAGTAACATAATTAAGATAAATCAATGTATTTTCTTTCCTAACAGGGGTGTGCCAGTGCAACCCCTTGCACCCTGCTGCCGGCGCTCTGTGTCAATTCTGTATGCATACTAAAATACTATAGTAAAATAATATACTAGAATAAATTATTCTAAAAAATAATAACATTCAATTTAAATATTTGTATAAAAGACCATTGTACCTACCATTACACATGTATATGCTTATTAATTACACATGTGTAAATCAGTTTATACTGTTATTTACATATTTGATAATGCTCCATATTATGATTTATTATTAATTATACTGTTGTGCTTGAGGATTTATTTCATTGTAAACTTGCTTCCATGTTTCCTCAACACAGGTTTTGACTAGTGAGCAAACCAAAGGGTAGTTGCTAAAAGAGAGCCCTGTCTGAGAAAGACAATCATGTACAAAATATATATGTATATAGTACATATGTAATAATGCTCTAACTCGTTAGTAATAAGAAATATATTTTCGTTTTTATTATAAATAATAACATGACATACCAGTATATAGGCTGAAACAAGCGAGACGATACAAAAATCATACTAAAATAAACGCTGAAATTTAGCACAGACTTTCAACAGTTACACTACCGCGATGTCGTGAGATCATAACGCTCAGATGAAGAACTGTAAATAAGTTAGAAAGTGGTTGGAGAGTATTTTTCCAGTATTTACCACGTGAGTCCTAGTCGGTTCGTAGATTATAATGGAAGGAACTCGCGGTAGTTTTTCGACACAAATAGTTTTTTTTAAATAAAACTTCATAATATTTTCTTCTCAGCCATAGGACGTCCACTGCTGGACACGTGCCTCCCCCATATAGGGGGGATTTGCCAATACTCGCCACGCTTGACAGACGGTTGGCGAGCGCAGTATGATTTCCGATCCTCAGAAGACGCTGCTACCCACTTTCTGGTACGTGATTCCTTAACCGACTCTTACGGCACCCGCGGGAAGAGATGGGGGAGTACTATTCTATGCCGGTACCACCACGGCCACTTCCTAATATATGTTGCCTTAATATTATAAATTTACAATGAAATAAAAAATAAGTACTCTTAATACATATAAACTACAATATAAGTAATATTAGTTGATAATTCGAAATATTTAAAACTTTAAAAGAATATAGTAACACTTTAGTACGTAAAATCCAAAAATTATACATAAATGCATGACGTCCACGGACGTGTTCATGTATGTTCGTAATTAATTGTCCGTTTGCAGAAATTCAAAACCATGCTCAGATAGCACTCGTACTTTACTCGTGTTTGTTCTCACGCAAGTGAGCGGGTGTGATTACTAGTCGGATTTGGTATTAACGGCTTCACTAGCTGGCTCGTAATGATACGTCTTTATTTTTTTTCTTTGTCTGAGAATGATCTGCGGTAACAAAGGTGGTCTACAACAATAGCACCTCGTGTGAGGAATCAGGTAGTGACATCCCAATGAAACACAATTTGAACAAATAATTATGAAATAATAATTATTAAAAAATGTGTGTTTATGTATATAACAGATCCCACCAGGATAACAAATCTCACAGTGTATTATAATAACATTGGTTTTTACTTATAATATTTAATTAGGGTTTTATCTTTGGCTCTATGTTTACTAATTGAATAAATAATTCTCACACCTGCAAAAACAACCATAAAAATATTGTTACTGTTATATTAAATTATTATTTACGAATGCAGTGTGCGTCATAGAAAAATACCAGAAGTCATTATATCTACAAACTTCGTATAGTTTGACCGCAGCGCCAGTGCTGCGCCCTAGAAGGCGGCAGGCGCAGGGTGGCTGATGAGATATCAGAGCTCACAGAAGGAAAATTCAAATCAGCTGTAAAAATGTTTGATGTTTGACAAGCCTACTAAGATGTGAGGCATTATTCAAAATATAACGATTCTTACAATTATACACTTTTGCCATGTCACTACATAGATATTATATGTTGTTAAAACTATTTGAAAACACTGCGTTTTTTTAAACTAGCTGTTAGTTTTTGAGTCGAACAGATATATTTATATTTTATTGACGTTAAACTTTATAAATGCGTCTCATATGCTATCAATATTAATGATATTGATTTTGAATTTTAATAGTATAGTGTGAATTCTGAGAAATGCATTTGGCAGTATGTTTTTATTTATTTCTTATAGGACCTTTTACACTGCTTACTCGTTTTTGTGATAACAATACTACTGCTTATTCATATATATCATGAAGCCCTCATTACAGATAGTCCCAACATGCTCCAGTAGACATTACAGTGAGAATATTAATAATGTTGTCTTAGTTCAAAGTGAAATAGATAGATTGTAATCTATCTATTTTACTTTATCAATAGTCAATCGGGCATTTACAATGGCTAAAAATATTGTTATTTTATAGTTTTGCCTTAAAGGCAACAAAATGAAATACGAATTTTATCTTCTGGAAAACTTATACTGCGGTAATTCCTTAAAGAAAAACTATTCTACACCTAGCTAAATGAGTAGCATCTTTTTATAGCATCCTAAATGTAATAAGACTTGTATTTTTTTCATCCATAGTTGGGCAACCAATGGTGCAAAAAGTTTACTAATTCTTGATTTTTAGTTCATAATTTACTTTTTCCTTCTATTGTAGTAAAATAATGCCCAATAGTTATAAAACGTTATCAGCACTAATACATATCAAATGTCGTATTCATCATAAATTATTTAACAATTAGCTTCTCCGTCTATCTTAATTTATCTTTAGTTGCCTCTCCACGCGTCGCGTGCAAACGAAGTAACGAATTCGGTCACTTGAGTCGTCACAGGGCGCACACAGCATACACCGCATGCAGTGTACTCGAAAACTCTGTCGCATATAATGTGACGCATCTATCGTGCAGTTTTTGTAAATAGGTCGAAAATCGGTTTTCATAGATTTATACCAATTCATTATTTTAGTTTATCTGTTGATGAAAAGTAACTTAATTTGTCGACTTATATCTGTGCCGATATCTACATTTTAAATAATGTTTTCCTGAGAAACTTTTTGTATTCGGCAGCAAAGGCGTAAAGACGGGGCCATACCTCATAATTCTTAAAAATAAACATTTCAACATTAGTCTTCACGTGATCTAGAAGAATCTCAAGAATCATCTCTTAAATATTTTCATAACCATTCTAAGAATTAAAATGTTCATATTCAGATTTTTTAAAATATTTTTGTCTTCCCTTTACAAAATATCATTTTCACAAAAAAAATTTTTCATATTTCCAGGCACCACTGCCGGCGCCCTCATGGAACGGCATTTTCGACGCACTCGACGAGAACGCCTGGTGTCCACAAAGATCTTTTTTCGGCACCATCGGAGAACCAAACTGCCTCAAGCTGAACATCTATACTCCTATAGACACCTCACCCAGAAAACTTCTACCGGTGATGGTCTATATTCATGGTGGATGCTTCTTTAGTGGTACTGGATCTCCATTCCTCTACGGTGGCGATTACTTCGCAGAAAACGGTGTTATCTATGTTGGAATAAACTACAGATTAAACGTTGAAGGGTTCCTTTGTCTTGGCATCAAGGAAGCACCAGGCAACGCTGGTCTGAAAGACCAAATAGCTGCACTCAAGTGGGTTAAAGATAACATCAAAGATTTTGGAGGAAATCCAGATGATGTTACGCTATTTGGAGAAAGCGCTGGAGCTGTATCAACTTCCTTTATGATATTATCACCAGCAGCTAAAGGTCTATTCCACAAGACTATATTACAAAGTGGATCTGCATTAGCTCCTTGGGCATTACAACACGACCCTATTAGAACAGCTAGTGCTTTAGTTAAAAATTTAGGCTACAATACTAAAGATCCAAACGAAATTTATAGAATTTTATCTAATAGAACTGCTAAAGAACTAGTAATGATTCTGAAAGAAAATGAAAAGAGCTATTGTGTAGCTGATGATAATATATTTGTGCCATGTGTTGAAAGACAGATCGATGGTGTGGAGCCTGTGGTTACCGAGTACCCTGCTGACATTATAACGTCTGGAAACTATACAAAAGTGCCAATGATTATTGGTTACACTGACAGCGAGGGAATATACTTCGCAGCAGCTGATTATGGAAACAGTCTCAAAAATCAGTCTAGGTATATAGATCCATTAATGATGATAAAGACCGACCTGGTGTTTCCTAATGAATTTGAGAAGAATTGCACAGCAGATAAAATTAAGCGACATTACTTCTCGTCGCACGGCGACGAGATGATAATGGATATGGTGGATTTGTACTCCGATTTATATTTTAAATTTCCCCTAATCTTGGAGTCAGAGATGTACGCGAGAACTACAAACCAGCCGATATACTACTATCTATTTAAGTATAATGGGTTGATAAACATGCCAAAGTTTATATCAGGGTTTGGACTAAAAGATGGAGCGTCTCATGCTGATGACCTGTTCTACTTGTTCAAACCTCATGCGTTCCCGCTGCCCCACAGATTTTTAGAAGAAGAAATGATCAAGAAAATGGTGATGCTGTGGACCAATTTTGCTAAATACAGGTATGTACCACTCTCATTAGAAAAATCACAATAATCCGTCTTGCAGTTGTTCGAAGGCCTATGATAGTCGACATTATTAGCAAAACTCTGTTGCGTTCCCGCTCCTAGTAAATGAGCCTGCTATTCTTCAAGAACAGATGATTACTATCAAAATCCGATTACATAAGTATTTCCGTATAATATACATTAACGAAGTTTCAGACACGAAGATACTCATTTGTAAATGCCTCCGTGGCTGCGTCGGACCGCAGAAAACGCCCCTCAAACTACTAGTAAGCAATTAAATAATTTAAAAAAAAACCCCCAGACCCCAGCTAGTGTGGGATAAGTGCAAGATAAAGATTATTTGCAGTCGGATTCGCGTCGTGTCGTGGTTACTTAATTATTGTTCAAGTTGTTACAATCTGCGGTAAACAGAATCATAAGTGCTGTCAAGGTTGGTCAGACATACTCGTACTCGTAATTAAATCACCCATAAAGTATTTTAATTAACAGTTTTACTTTGAATGAAGGAAAAACAAGTTAGAGCATTCCAAGTCAACTGGGCAATGCTGTAAGCTGCCAATGTGTATTATAGCTATTTTATAGCTATAGTCAGTTTTTTTAAAGTTTTTTTATAGGGCCAAACCATATGAACAGGCTGGCAGCAGCTAGTGGTTGACGTTATATTTGTTTGAATTAGTTTATTTTAATAAAGGGCAATTAATTTAATAAAAAGAAAAAAAAAATTATTTATATACGCATGCAGGCACATACGAACAAAAAGCATTTAGCTTTAAACGTTGTATATGTTCAACGCCTCAGCTGCTGGAAAAAATATATTTCGATAAATTACTTACAGCGTCCCGCGGTTTTACCCGCGTGGTGACGATCGATGATGTTAATGATGATGATGAAAAGTAGCCTGTGTTATTCCGGGACCTGAAGTATCTACATGCCATATTTCATTGAAATATGTGTAGCCGTTTGAGCGTGAAGAAGTAACAAACATACACACAAACTTTCCCCTTTATTATATTAGTAGGATTCCATGGACACGAGACATTAAACTAATTCACTTTGATTTAATCCTGCCTCATTATCATATCTGTCTATATCAATGACTATGAATAATAATCTTTAGTCTATATTGACCTTGCGATTACAAATAGAAATACAATGTTGCTTGATTTTTCAAGTCACTGTTGAGATCTTAGATATCGTATTGCAACAGTTACGCCATTTTCCCTAAAAAGACGGCAATTGCAGCTAAAATTTAATTCATTGTTGCTCTTGTCCTTACTTTTCTAATTTGATCACAAGCAATTCTATTGTACACGTTTTGTAACTTGCTCTTTGCAGCTTCGTCATATTAAGTTCGACCTTGGCTAGGTGAAGGTTGCAATGTCAAATATGTTACGAATTAGATAGATCGTTATTTAATTATTTACAATGGGTAATATTTCGATTGCATAAAAAAGTTTATTGAAACCAGCAACACCCCGCGAAATCACCCGCAAGGCTCATGAATCACCCGCAAGGCTCATGATTATTCCGGATCTCCCTTTTCAGGCTTGAATCATCAAGTGACGAGAATCCGCTTAATAGTTTGTAAACTGTGAAAACTCACTGTTTCCTTTTATATAAAAGAATAGAAAAATATTAGACAGAATAGAATGATATTTTTTTAATTTTTTACATATTTGTAATTAAAACACGTAAATCTTCCAAAATAATAAGAATATTCATAAAAAGCCTAGATTGTTGGGTAGGTAATGGCATAGTTTAAAAACGTTTAGGATTTTTCTTGATAATTTAGATCTTTTAATGTATACAAATTAATTTCGTTGAATTCCTAGTGCCACGCAGTATCACGTGATCTCAGCCGCTTAGTCGACGCCGCTCTGCAACCGCTCATTCAGACCGCGACCACTGTCAACGTCGGACCTATGTTTGATCGCTCTGTAGGCCTAGAGAAGATGCACCCATTCTTTTTCTCATTGATCACGTGATATATCGCTTTGAAGTTTCAATTCCATACATTTTTTATGTTTTCTTTCGCCGTTAAGGCTTGTAGAATGTTACTTTGTCTAGGGTTACTGTTCTCTCCCATACGTTCCTAGCCTTAAGATAATAGTAAGTAAAAAAGTAATCAAACAGCTAGCACTCTTTGCTACAAATCAGTGCAAACTTAGCGTTGTGTTGGTTGAGAACAGGCAGCGCTGGTATTCCGTTCGGGTTGGTAGGTGAGGTTACGCACGCACACGCAGACAGTTTATTTATTTAATTTATTTACAAGATTGTTATTTCGCTTAATCGCCTTGGCCTAAGGTTCATCCTTTATTTTAATTATCTTCGGCATTTACTTTAGTTGCGTAGAATAACATAAATTACTAATGATTGCGCATTTCTTTACGGAAAAGAATTTTGAATTTTATTTGAACTATTTATTCCCGGCTAGATTTACTTATTCGTAGGTAGAATTGTTTCACTTGTAACTAATACGTTGAACTAAAACTAGTACTAAAACGCCTAAATCGTTTCCATAGTCTAATGCGTTCGATCATTATCATGAGATAAATTAATAAGGTAAGTAAAAATCAGATTTTGTTACAAAACGTCTTATATATGTGCGCATTACTTGAAGTATGATCCTCACTAAGAAGAAAATGTGTTTTACAAAGAACAAATGTAATTCTTCCTATAAAATTACTAATTACACGCAGAACGCACGTCAGCTCTGTTGCGGGATTTGGAACTGAATGTTCCAGACCAAGTTTTGATTTGCAAGCCACATGCAAGAACATTCCAGAATAAAACCAGAGTCACCATAGGAAAGGCGCGGACCACATTTAGAGTCTCATTTAGAAACATAAATGACATAATTCAAAAGTATGTTAATTACATTGTTTGTGTGGGTAGGTTAATTGTTCCATTATAAGTATTCAAAGTAATTTACACAGCTGTGAGGAATTGTGATTCATACACGCAATGACTGAAGTAAGCCACTGTTTGCCAATGTTAATTGAGCAAGGACTTCGTTCACGCTATCACATAATTATGTACTACCGATTCTACATATGTATATTCTATCTTTATTCCATCTGTAGACGACGCACCTCTTTGAGAGATCAAAAAAGAAAAGACGGAGTGACAGCTCATGTCGAGGGCAAACATGTCACTGTAGAAAATTATATTGTAAAAACCATTTTTGTGAATAAACCTATACCGAAATATTTCACATATCCATTTTTTCCCACTACGTATCCTCACCATCGCTTACATTGTTGGTCCTTCGTCGAGCCGGATTTGATAAACCGCACTCAAGTCCGTAGTAAGCCTGTCTGGAATCGGGAAAAATGTTCAGGTCGCCGCCTCAAAAAATGAAAACGCGCAGTGTCGCAAAACGTGAGGCCGAACAGAAAATAGAACGTGAAGTACAATCGGAACGGTTAGGTAAACCAGCAAAATCAAGCATCTCCAGTGAATTGAGCATCTCGGCACGAAAAGCTTGGTTAGAGTTGGAAGCCGCGGAGGCGAAAGCTAGGCTAGAAAATGAGGCTGCCCGTCGAGAAGCGGAGATTATTGATTTAAGGTTAGCCGCAGAAATAGCCGCCATGGACGAAGAACAGTCGCGAAGAAGTCATAGAACACACTCAGTAAAGAGCGCGAGCACTCATGTGAAGGTAAAAGATTGGCTGGATCGCAGCAACGTGAATGATGAAAGCCCTCAAATGCACAATGACGGCAATAATTTGTCGATAGACGCAAAACGAGCGGCACCTAGTGACATTCAGCAGCTGGCTCTGGCACTAAAAGATGCCTTTAACTCCGCAGCAGCAGATACGAAAGACAAAACTCTTCTGTCAAGAATAAGTGCATGTAAAGACTTACCTATCTATTCCGGCGACCCTTTAGAATGGTTTCAATTCAAGCAGTCATATTTGGAATCAACAGAAACTTGTAAGTTCACCGACGTTGAGAATATGTGGCGACTTCGTAGATGTTTACGTGGCGAAGCTAAAGAGACTATCGCGTCACTTTTGATGGGGAACACGCAACCTGCGACCCTTATTGATGCACTGCAGTTAAGATTTGGACGCCCAGAAGTAATAATATCCAAACTAGTTCAACAACTAAAGAAGAGTGCACCGCTGCCTCTAGCCTACCATGTAGGCATAGTTACCTTCGCTATTAAAGTCAAGAACTACGTAGCTGCAGTAAAGGCGATCGAGCAGGAAGAATATCTGCAAAGCCCGGAGCTATTGACGGCTGTGGTTTCGAAATGTCCAAGTACTCTAATTAGTAAGTGGACAGACTATTTTTTCTCTTACTCGGATGTACAGAAGTCTAAACTCGAGTTATTCGCTGAGTTTTTACACTTAGAAGCTATGAAAACGTCAGTTGCTGGAGTGAGCCATATTGTAACGCAAGCTGAGGTTGTCAGGAAGAAACCAGACGATTTCCGATCCCCATACAATGTGCACCCAGTCAATGAAGTTCTTCACTCGACACCTTCTACATCAAAAAAGACGACTGTTAATACAGAGAAATGCAAGTTTTGCAAAACAACTAAACATGCTCTAACTTGTTGTCCGCAATTCAAGCGAACGTTACGTCGTAACCGCTGGCATTATGTACGGATTCACAAGTTATGTTTTAAATGTCTTGAAAGTCAACACAGCAAAGACACGTGTCCAGCAAAAGAGTGCGACGTTGATGACTGCCATCAACCTCATCATCGCTTGTTACACTGGCCTGCCAAAAAGGAAAAGGACGAGAAGAAGCCTATTGATGATAACGATGAGTCTACTGCAGACATAATTGCTCACGCAGTAGTTAAATCAAATCCACGACTGCTCCTGAAAGTTGTTCCGGTGACGGTACATGGACCGAAAGGATCAGTCAATACATATGCGTTACTTGATGACGGTGCAGCTTTGAGCTTAATATCGGCTGACGTCGCCGATGAAGCTGGACTTAGAGGCGATAAAACTACGTTGAATGCTAAAAGCGCGTGGACTTCCAGCAAGATCTCGTGTGAGGTAGAGAATATAAACTGTACTATTTCGAATGAACTCGGAGAAAAGTACACTTTACGAGCTCGAAAAATGAAAGAACTGGAATTAGCTCCGCAAACTATTACTCGTTCAGAATTAGAGAAATATCAGCACCTTAGAGATAACCAGGAAGTACTGACTTACTCTGGTGACGTGAAACCAAAGATTCTCATCGGACATGACCATTACCATCTGATGGCGCCTCTACACATAATTACTGGTCATGTTAATGAACCATACGCAACTAAAACTACATTGGGCTGGTGCGTACATGGATTTATTGGCACAATAAACAGAGTTAACAATGACAGCTGCATGGGTTCATCTGTTACCACTGAGACTGAAAACTCTGTGCTGCATGTAAACTCTACTCACGATAGTGACATGTTACTGCATGAAGAAGTAAAACGATCGTTTGCTCTTGAAGCGATTGGCGTTACAACCAAAGCACGAGAGAACGCTGACGACTTGCGAGCAATATCTATTCTAGACAACACTGCAAATCTTGTTGATGGTCGTTGGGAAGTTGGCCTTCCGTGGAAGTCAGACACCAGATTGCCCGATTCATACCCTAATGCTTATAAAAGACTACGAACTATAGAAAACAAAATGGTAAAAAACAACGATTTCGCCCTGCGTTATAAAGAACGTGTGAAACATTTGTTAGATAACAACTATGCACAGGAACTCAAGAATGAAAACTTAGATCCACCACGAGTATGGTATCTTCCCCACTTTGGTGTAGATAATCCAAATAAGAAGAAGCTGAGATTGGTGTTTGACGCAGCTGCAGTATCCGGAGGACATTCATTGAATGATTATTTACTGCAAGGTCCTGATCTTCTCCAGTCACTTCTAGGGATTATGATGAGATTTAGAGAAGAATCTGTTGGAATTATCGGCGATATCAAAGACATGTTTTTAAGAGTGAAAATTATTGAGAAAGATCAACATGCATTGAGATTTATATGGCGTGAGAATCAATCCAAGCCTATTAAGAAGTACGTAATGACTTCACTAATTTTCGGGGCGAACTGTTCACCTTTCATTGCCCAATACATTAAAAACAAGAATGCGCTGAGATTTCAAACTGAAATGCCAGAAGCGGTGAACGCAATCCTTAAAAGCCATTACATGGACGATTATATTGATAGTCAACCAGAAAATATAGCTCAAAAGCTCGTCAAAGATATCACCAACATATATTCACAAGGAGGTTTCGAAATTAGGAGCTTTTTGACCAATAATCCGAAAGTGCTCGAAGGAATGCCAAGAGCAGCTTTAAATAAAAAAGTAATTGACTTGAACATAGATAGCCAATCCGAACGCACTCTGGGGCTTCTGTGGTTTCCTGCAAGTGACACATTTGGCTTCGACTTGTCCTTGAAACGTATTCCCAAAGAGCTGCTAGCATTAGAAAAAAGACCGACCAAGCGAGAGCTGTTACGAATAGTGATGTCGATTTTTGATGTATATGGTTTCCTTGCGCCTTTCTCGATTAAAGGAAAAATTATTTTGCAATCAACATGGAAAACCAACACGAACTGGGACGACACAGTATCAGATAATTCTTTCGCAGCATTCAAAGACTGGATGTTGCAACTTAGTAAAGTTCAAGATCTACGCATACCAAGATGGTACCTACGATCAGCTGAAAGAAATATTGATTCAGCGGGTGGTAAAGATAAGGCGTACGAGCTTCACATTTTTTGCGACGCATCTCCAACTGCTTATGCTGCAGTTGCCTACTGGCGTATCATTTTGAGCAACACCCACACAGACTACCCAATAGTTACCTCTTTTGTAGCCAGCAAATGTAGAGTGACGCCTGTTAAATCAGTATCTATACCGCGTCTAGAGTTACTGGCCGCTCTCCTTGGAAGTCGTTTAGCTGAAACAATCCAAACAGCTCACAGATTGACAGTAACAAAACGATATTTCTGGACGGATTCCACTACTGTTCTACATTGGATACGAAATGATACTAGAAATTATAAAACATTCGTTGCAAACCGACTTGGTGAGATTGATAGTTTGACAAGTGTGAAGGAATGGTGGTACATACCGACCTCTCTAAACATCGCAGATAAAGCCACAAAGATAAATAACTACGTGCTTACCAAAGACTGTGAATGGTTTAGAGGACCCGACTTCCTACGTGACTCTAATGATCACTGGCCTTCGGAGCCCAAAGGAAAACAAGAGATAAATGATGACACTCTAGAGGCTTGTACAGTATACACCATTGAGAAAATTGAGTTACCTGTTCCAGATCCCGTACGCTTCTCGTCTTGGTTACGACTCTTGCGAAGCACGGCTGCTGTTCTACTGTTCATAAAAAAGTGTCGCAAGAATTTAGACTTCATATCTATCAATTGCGAGCTGCTACAAAATGCAGAATGCTTACTGATGAAACACGCACAGATACAAACTTTTCAAGATGAAATTGCTCGCCTTAGCCAACGGAAACAGATTAAGCGGAACAGTCGACTGAGAACGCTAACGCCATTTATTGGAGTACATGGATTATTACGTGTTGACGGACGCGTTGATGCCGCACCAAACGTTGACGTAAATGTAAAGAACCCAGTAATTTTAGATGGTCGTTGTCATGTGGCGCGTTTGATTATAAAAGATTACCATGAAAAGGCCGCACATGCTGGAAATGAAATGGTCATCAACGAACTAAGACAGAGGTATTGGATAATTAACTTAAGACCTACCGTCCGGAGAGTAGCATCTCAATGTCTGTTGTGCCGGAAGAGAAAGGCAGCTCCAACTCCTGTAAGATTAGGGGACTTACCAGAAGCTAGACTATCTCATCACCAAAGGCCCTTTACGCATTGCGGGCTAGATTTATTCGGACCAATGGACGTTGCTGTAGGGAGACAGAAAGTAAAACGATATGGAGTTATATTCACTTGTATGACCGTTCGTGCTGTGCATATTGAAATAGTATCGTCACTTACAACGGACTCCCTCATAATGGCGCTGAGGAGAATGGCAGCACGACGAGCTTGGCCCTGGCGCTTTTACTCCGACAACGGTACCAACTTAAGAGGCGCCGAAACCGAGTTAAAGAAGGCCTATCAGGAGATACTTCAGACAAGAGTCTTACAATCTGAAGTTGCTAATCATGGAGTAGATTGGCACTTTATTCCGCCGGCAAGTCCTCATATGGGTGGAGCCTGGGAAAGACTTGTCAGAAGCATTAAAACAGCTCTACGAGTTATTCTAAAGGAAAGAGCTCCGAGGGATGAGGTACTCTTAACGCTGTTGATGGAGGTGGAAAGCATTATCAACAGCAGGCCACTAACTCACGTGTCAGTGGACCCAACGAGTAAGGAAGCTCTCACTCCAAACCATTTTCTTATAGGGTCCTCTTCAGCTCTTCCGGTTCCTGGTAGATTCTCCGATATGGACTTATGTTCACGAAAACAGTGGCGAATCGCACAAAGATTAACAGATATGTACTGGCAGCGTTGGATAAAAGAAGTATTGCCCACGATGTTGCCCCGTCAGAGGTGGAACCGGGAGGTGAGGTGTGTACGCGAAGGAGATCTCGTTATTATCGTAGACCCGAACCTACCCCGAAACACGTGGCCTATGGGCATTATAGAAAAGACACACCCCGGAAACGACGGAAGAGTTCGAGTTGTGGACATAAAATCTGACAAGGGGACATTTCGCCGACCAGTGACGCGTGTAGCCCTCCTTTCAGTGGATGAAGAGTGCTGAAGCACTGTGGGGGAGGATGTAGACGACGCACCTCTTTGAGAGATCAAAAAAGAAAAGACGGAGTGACAGCTCATGTCGAGGGCAAACATGTCACTGTAGAAAATTATATTGTAAAAACCATTTTTGTGAATAAACCTATACCGAAATATTTCACATATCCATTTTTTCTTACTACGTATCCTCACCATCGCTTACACCATCTATAAACGAAAAGCTATACGAAAAAATAATAAGTCACGTACCAGCAATGATGTTTTACTAAAGATGACGTATATTCATACCGCGCGGTGCTCAGATTTTGTTCTTTTACGACATAAACATGCTTACTGCGACAAATAATATAGAAAATACGGTACAAATAATATGGAAAAGGATAGCTATATGTTTAGACTTGCGCTTGAAATACGCGTCGTAATGAAAATTACTACAATTGACTTAATTTTGCCGCCTCAGTTTCCGCGCGCTTGTGCGACATCTACCTCATATAAACATATAATATCATTGCGTACCGGTATAAAACTGGTACCCGGGCGTTATATCTGGTCAATACATAAATATAGGTAGATGTACACTTCCTCAGCAGTATACATTTGTACCATCCCTGGGTAGTACAATAACTTTTTAGATCCCTTTACTAGGACAGCAAGAACTCGTTCTTTAAAAGTGTAAAATGTAAGCTTTTTGTTAACCTTTGGGTGTATTTTTTTTCGTAAAACGAAGATAAGTACGAATCAATTTAGATTTTTTTATGGGACCAGTCCGAAGGTAGTGCACATTCAATAGCAGAGTTAGTATAGGTTTCTACGAATTCTGCTAGAGATCTGAGGCAATAAACATATAATATTTTATAAGTAAACAAATAGGTATGATATCAAATGAAATGCGCAAGATTACAAAAATATATAATTAATGCACTTATATTCGTAGTCCAATAAGGAAACGCACAGTGTTTCGCGTTAATTATTGAATCATCATCCTCAGAATTTCAGCCGGTAAAGAAATCCGATAAGTTCAGATACCATTATGTATCTTTATATTCTTTTCTAAATAATTCCTTTCGGCCTGAGAGGCCTAATTTTTAGCAATAGAGTTATTAATTATTATTTTAGTCAAAATATATTTTATTTTGATTATTATTATATCCACTTATGATATAAATAAAAAATAAAAAGGTAAGGGTAATGCTTTTTTTAATTGAACGAATAAATTAATAAAGGATGACTCAACCATTGGCGACCTTATTTTTGCAAGACGTGTTTCTATTATACTCTACAAGTGAAAACTCATTTGAGCTTAAATCGGGCTAATGTGCCCATCTAAGGGTCCAAATACGAGCTTTCGCACATTGCTTTGTCTTGTATTACTTCAGTATTTATCTCACTCTCCAGTAACAAACAAAACTGATGGAACAACTTTATACCGGTCGAAAAATATCGAGAATTCGAGACTTCCAAAAAAGAGGAGGTTATCAAATCGTTAGTATTTCTTTTTTCATAGTTCCGTCATTTATGAGCCGATTTGGAATTGTTTTCTTGGAACTTTCACCTTGATCCCATGGAAATTTCATCAAAATCTGTTCAGTGCTTTTTCATTATCAAGGAAAAGTTTAAAACGTGCCACCGCTAAATAGTAGAAGTCAGTTTTTAAAGTTTTTAGATGTTTATTTAAACATGTCATTTTAACATCTTTTTAAAATCCTTTTACTATTTAACTAGCCTATTCGTAATTTTTATCTTTCCCAGCGAGCGTCGTGTTGTGAGTCACTTCACAGATATTTGAATAACGTTTGGCTGCAACCGGTTGTAGATATTTTGTAACGCAGCGTTCAATAAATATACATACGGCCGTGACATGCTAACATTGATCATATGGACGCGACGTGATCAACCGTGTCAAGATCAGATATAGAGAAACTTCAAATGTGGCTTTCAATTCGGCTCCTATGCTACGAATTGGGAAAACTCTCTCTAAACTTCACTACAACTGCAATAGTTCTTACATTAGTCAAACCAAGCGAACCAGCCCCTGACCGTTTGGTAAGTAACCGCATTGATTCGCTATTGTTCATAAATTATAAATAGCGATAATTTTTAAAGAAAATTTTGTCAATGCAATGGAATATTCTAACACAAAAATCTTCTATGATTATTATTAGATATATACATATTTCTATCACCAACACAATAATTGTCTAAATAGTATTTAAAATAGTTTGATAGAAAGTCTGTATTAACGAATTTCCACATAACCGAATTCAGTCAGGTAGTTATCGAAGAGTGCTGGGGGGGTGAGTGAGAGGGGAGGGAGGGCTCCGGAGAGAGCTAAGAACAAAATGAAGCTGTTAATCTAGTAATGAGGTATTTGTTAGTACTTCAAGTGTGACCTAAAATATATATAAAGTGTATAGACTTTGTTTATGGTTACATTTTTTTATTTTTTGACTTGTTGTATCTAATTTATACGACGTATCTAAATATATTTAAAAGATGCTTTAGACGTTTACTTTAATAAGAATAAATAGCCTGATATATCTGCCCATAGCCGCGATAGCTGAACACTTTATTGGGCAGGACTTAACCACTGAATCAAGGTTTATCAGCCGAAGATACTCTCCATATAATTGTTGACGAAGCTGTTGCAATTAATACATACAAAGGTTTCAACCGGGTAGAACGGATTCAGGTTATCATTAGGGTGAAATCCGATAATAACTAAGTATTCACGGCGTGGTTCATAATACGCTGATGCTGTCAGTATAGATTGTATGACGGAACAGTGTTGTTTATAGTTTTAAAAATCAAACGTGCGTATTTTTAAAAAAAACACTTATCATGCTTTTTTCACTTCAGACTTTAATATAATTTAGTCGAAACGTCGAGGTTAGTCGAAATTATATAAGTCTGCGCGAACGAACCCGGTAATTTAATCTAAACCTAAGAAAACTCAAACTGTCACCTTCCAGGTGTGTGTGTAAAGTAATTATTATTTTATTTTACTGTAGTACATAATGATCTATATTTAAATACACACAACAGACGCTTACACGTTTATACATCCGCACTAGGTTCCGTGTCGCGGGAGGCAAGGACACACACAATCACATTACAAAAACATGCCCATGCCTTTGCTGGGTAGAACTCAGGGCTGAGCTACGAAGACTAATATTGAGCCAGAAATATGAAAAAGACGGTTTTTTTTTCCATAACCCAAACGTCCTACTTGTCTATGACATGAGAACACAATGCTCAACTTGTGGATGCAACAAAATAATAAATAGTATTTTATCATATTCCAGTGACCCCACACCGAAGCCATCCAGGCAGCTACCGATCCGATGGCGTCCTAGCCGGGAAGCGAACCCCAAGGCTCTCGTCATCGACTCCCACATAACCACTGCTCCGCTATGGGACCCACGATCTGTTAACTTCTGGAACGACACGTACAACAGATACAGGAGAAAGAATTATGGTTTTAAAGACCATAGTTATAACTTTGATGTAGTTACTTGATGACTATTCTGAACAATACAATAAAAACTAGCTACGCTCCGCGATTTGACGCGCGTTGACTACGGTTTTCTCAATACCTCAGTTATATCTCGGTGTAGAATACTCGTACGTTTAAATAAAACGATAAAATTCTTTAATTACTTGTATACATATATTACGTAATAAAATATTCAATTTAAATTCACATGGATGACTGAATGGGGCCCAAGTAATGTCAAAAATGACGTAAGCTAATGATGTGAAATGATTCTGGGCATGTGTTCTTGGTTCTTGTTTCTCGAACACTCCAGAAGCGATTTTATTCCCGAAATAGGTAGTAGTCTATACCTATGCCATATTAGACTGTTTTTCAGTCGGATCCGTTCAGCAGTTCTGGCGTGATTGAGTAAGAAACATCCGCACATCATCACATTTTTTTTTACTAAATGGATTTTTGTTGCTCATTCAATGAAGATCTAGTCATAAGGCTAATGAGTAATTTGCTTTTGACCTGATTTGCTAAAACGAGTATAGGGTATAAAACCTATACTCGTTTATAATAGGTTAAAATACAATTACACTTTATTTACTTCACATATACAAAAACCTAGAACAGTAGGTAATGTTGTAAACTAACTAGTATTTGGGAATGTGTGTGTTAATATGTTATAATTTTATTTTTAATTCACGTAATTGGTTTCTTCGTGTTAACTGTATAATAATAAATAAAATAGATAAGTAAATAGATGTGATGGTTACGCTGTGACGCCTAAATCGCTAAACCGACTTCGAGGCTTTTACAGAATGTGATGAGACCCTGGAAAAGTTACGAGTAGCCTACTTTTCTAATAAAGTCAGAGGTGAAAGGTGAATTTGTATGAGACTTATATGAATGCGCGCAAATCCACGGGTTAAAGAGAATGCTAAGATGTTTGTAAGAAATATCTGAAGGCTGTGATAGTTAAATGTGATAAAGTGAACTAGCATAGAAACTTTGGTAAAATATAGGGGAGATACCATCATAGTTAGTAAAATGAAAATAGAATAGAAAAAAGATTATTTATAGCTATTCAAAATAGACCCGATCACGCAATCGGGTGAAACAGCTTTCTATACATTTTAAGTACGTATCTTGCGGAAGGTCAGACTTATAAAAATTATAGTAGTCAGGTATTTAAATGTTTCTATATATAATAACATTGGGTTTTGTTAAGTATGTGTTTGTGCTATGGAAATAAGCTCGTGTAGGCGAATTGGGTGACTGTTATGCCTACACAATAATGTTTATTTAATTATTTTTTTTTGTTTTTAAGTATGCACATTATATATTATATACATAAAATTTGTATTTCAATATATTTTCTTGCACTGAAGATCCTGATGAAGGCTTCCAGAAGAAGCCGAGTAATATCGACTACGCATCAGTGTCACGTTATACCCGTATGTACGTATGTAGTATAAAGTAATATTAAGCATGAGTTTCAATAACATTATTATAATCAGGGAGCAATTGCCGAGTAGTTCCGAAGACGTGCGTGTTTGTTCGGAACTTTGAGTTATAAATTCATGAACAATCTTTACTTGAAAAAAAAAATAGGATCTCTATTTTTTTCCTTCGCCGTGTTAAGATGTCTATTGGCGTATTTATCTCGTTTATAACATGTTGATGACTAAATCCCTGAATCATGATGTCTAAGTAAGTTACACACGTAGATAATGTACAATGACGAACAAAAGTGAAAAGAGGCGTTGAGTGCGACTTACAAAATTAAGAAAATCGTGTTTAAACACTATCTCACTTGCTGTACAGTGATTAATGATGATGCTCGAAAGCGTATTCACGCTAGGCCTATAATGTTGATTGGCTCTGAAAGACAGCCACCTGAATATATTTATTTATTTATATTTTAAACATTCACACAAGGTCTTCAGGTCCCAAACTAGGCTGAGCCTGTACTGTGGTAACCTGTTGACTGATATATATACTTATATACATATACACACCCAGACACAGGTCAAACATGTCTGTTTGACGGGAATCGAACCCGGGACCAGCGGCTCAGAAGGCAGAGTGCTACCAACTGCGCCAATCAGCCAGTCTAGTGTGTGTTTGGTGACAGGTTTTTTACCTTTCATCTGAGGATCGTAAACAACAATGGCTACCGTTCTCTGGGACACAAGATGGCGGGCGCTCAGAGCGGCCGTCCGCGCGCTTATGCATTATGCTTTTATCGCCGGAGGTTACCAACATTTTGAAATGTGACGTTGCGTTGTACAATTATACATCTGCCTTGAAGCAATTTATCGAGCAACGGTGGATGCGCAGATGATATCAAACGGCGCATGTCTATCACAAGGTCGGCTATAGACAAGCGCAAGAAAATTGGCAAAAGAGGAACACACACATTCACAAAAGTGCGACTTATAGAGCATTAGTGCTTCCCGTTTTTCTATAAAGGCAGAGACGGACATTAAAAGAGGAAAGAAAGTAAACGCTCTGGAAATGCAATGCTGGAAAAAAATGCTTAGCATCCTCCTTCTTTCGCAGTCGGGTAAAAAGACGCTCTTCATGGACCACTCCACGAATGTACCAGAAAGGTACGAGACACGTAGCTATGGATTGTCAAACATGCCAACACTTTAGAGTGTCAATTCTATTATTGATTAGGATAAGCATTTCATAAACAATGCAATATTATTTCAAATGTTAAAACTTAGTATTCCGCTACAATTACAATTGAATCTCGAATACGATGTAGGTAATTGTGTTGCGGTAGAAATTATATCTGTATAGCCATTACAATTAGACTCCAAGTAGCAAATCTATCAATAACGATATTTGATTACCAATCTATGAGCAATGTGTTTAGTAGAATTGGTTACCTGATGTGACACTCTAAGAGTGTAGCGACTTAAAGAAGATGATTCACTAACATGAACACGGCGGCATCGAATGTAAAAGAGCTGCTATTTCATTTGATTCTAATTTTCTATCCTGAATAACAAGTATATCTGTAATGAAAATCAAATACTTAACGTAAAAAGATGGACATCGTATGTCGTAAATTAAAAGGGCTAAAATAAAGGGTCTACAGACCCTTTACCGATATTTGGTTAGGTCGTCTCGGGTCCTGAACATTGTAATTGAGTGGAGACTATGCAAAGGATTATGTAATGTTTTAATGAGCACACAACGGATTTAATCTGTGGCATATCAAATACATACATATATAAAGATCACAATCATGTTTTGGTGTCGTATCTAGACTTCAAATTCGTAATCCTGGTCAAGGTAGCAGAACGAGATATGGAGAGAGCCAGGGGCCAGGGCCAGCCAAGGGTTAATTTTTTCTACGATTTTAAATCAGAAATGGAGCGATATGTAGAAAAACAAAAGTCAACGACATTGTACAGTGGATTTGCAAGTTGAGTTACAGTCCAATAACTTAAAAGTGTTATATCTATCTTGATAACTTCCTTATATATTAATAGACTTGAGACTAGATATAGACTTGAACAAGTTATTTCACACTTTGGAGTGTTGAAGTCCTTGTTGTTGTCCTTGTTGTTGTTGAGTTGAAGTTTGGAGTATTTTATGGTATATTTTTTTATAAATAGGAGGTCACAAGGTATGACAATTTAATTGTGTTGTTAATGGAGGAATGTATACTATAATAATATTTTAAATAGATTAATATTTTTGAACAGTTTAGTTGCGCGTGACAGGTTAGGAAAGTATTACTCCTAAAATTTTAGTTTTAAGTAAGAAGATTTGTTTAAATCTTAAAGTAGATATAATTGTGAAATAGAATTTACTACCTAATAGTGTAATTTATATATATAAACTACTTTCATAAAGTTTGCATAAGAATACTTTATTTCACTTTCTTTATATTAGTCATTTGATATACTTATTATCAAACTGTTAGTAATCAATCGTATTAATAATGTAATAATCTAAATGTAATAATTCTATTAATTAACAGAGTTATTTAAATGTACCTTCTTTTCAATTTTATTCAACTATTTGATATTCTTGTAATTAGTTTGAAAGTACTGGCGTTGACTTTGACGAACAAAATTATAATATAAAAACTAAAATCTTAGGAGTAATACTTTCATAACCTGTCAGATGTTAGATTATAATAAAAATGATAATGTGAGAAGTTAGAAAATACAAGATTTTTAAGAAAATATAAGATTTACAAGATAATTTCATTGTGAGGGCAAGTTTTGTCAAAGGAGAATTAAGTACTTTTTGATTTAATATATTAAAGAAATCCGGATGTTAGTGTGTAATAATAATGGATTATTTACTATTAAGTGCTTATAACACTATTGCCGGCCTAAATGGCAAATCTTTATATATTTATTTCTCTTCGCAATCTAGGAGTAAATTCCAATAAAATGGCCAGTACTTTGCTGCATGAATAGGGAAACGGCGAGGGAAGAGGACTTCCTGACTAAGCTTTTGACTCATCACCACCACTCGATTAATTAAAATTGATGAATATTATACTTCAAACTGGCTAAGTGTACATGAAAAGCGGCGCCAAAACGAAGGAAATAAAATGTAATCTTGAAACATCTTAGCTCTACTATATACTCTAAAATTTACTTCACGTTTATTGTGCATCTAAAATCAATTTTTGTCTTAGAGGTAGAGTCACCGAAACGGAATCGCTCGCAAATACTGAGCAGATGATTATCACGGGACTAAATTTGGTCTACAGCCTGATGCATAGCAATAGCAATTCAAAGCGCGTAGTAATACTTCGGTTTTCATTAAGTAAATCGCCAGGCGTTATTTACCTCAAAACCGACTTCTTCGTGGTACATCACTTATCTGTGGCAAATATTTAATATTTTCTCAATAATATAAGAAATATTAAAACCAAAGATTAAATTTATCGAATTGCAACAGCTTATGTCTATGATGTTCATTTACAATAACCAAAATGAATTATGATTTATAATTGACCTTAGAAACCGTCTCCCGCTCTAGGGCTCTTTTGAAAGGTTGACAAACGCGAAACTATTCATTCCGCTCATGCAGAATGTTCTCCGGCTACATTCCACGTTATAACTCAGCTTTATGAATGCTCATAACAACTAAAACTAGGAAAGTACACAATGTGAAAAACCGCGAGAGCGTCGTCTCGCGACTACTTACAGAGATAAGCGCATTCTGTACAACACAGAACAAGAGTGAACAACACACATAAATACGAAACAGAAAGAACGGAGCTCTTCGCGAGAACACTACGCTGGGAGGTGCTGGAAAATTTGATAACTTTAAAGTTCACGGTTTTGTTCGACTATATTCACGCATATCCAACGATTCGTTCCGATATAAATTTATTTTTCGGAAATCTTGTTCTTTAGGCCTAATTGCTCTACATCATTTCTTAAATAGACAATTTTGAGTTGCTTATTACCTATGTTTTAGTCGTTTTACATGAAAGTACTGAAAGTATCACCACCACAGTACGTACAAATACATATTCGCCTCCTCATCAGTATTTTCTTATTCTATGACGAGCATTACCTTTTAAGCAAGCAGCCAGACGTTCTGCATAAAATTTATATAGTTATGATCGTTTAATTGATATCAATTATGTCAACGGCATGTCTTAATCTCGGTGTGGAGTGAGATAAAAATCAGAAATAAAATAAAAAAATTTCTTCCTGAGTCAAAGGCAGAACTTTCATTTTATTCATATTTAGGAACTTTGATTCAGTAGGTATCAACACTATAAATGTTTAGGATTCAAAACACGGTTAGGTATAAAAAAAAAATAGTATTATTTTTCAAAATCATGCTTTTTGAAAATAAGGACACTAATATTTTAAAAATAAGAGGAATATTCATATAAAACTTAGATTGTTGGGTAGGCAATGGCATAGTCTATAAACATTAAGGGTTTTACGCCGTTTTCGCCGCTCTCCACCCGCTCATTCTGCCGGTGCCCACTGTCAACGTCAGACCTATGCTTGATCGCTCTGTACTCCCCCATACGCAAGGTTAATCCACCACTATGTGACATATGCAACGTAGAAGAAGACGTATATCACATTCTAATGGAATGTGTTCGTAACGAAGGGCCTAGACGTAGATTATTTAGTGACAGTTCCATTGGTACATGTAATGCCTACTTGTCTTACCCTCATTCTGATAAGGCAAAAATGATACTAGAATTAGTTAAGTACGGTCTTAAAATTAGAGGTTGAATGTATGCTACAATGTATTGTGTATAGATTGTATATAGATTTATGTTTCACAGAGCGGCATATTCGTATTAGCGAAAAAGCTCTTTAAATAAAGAAAAAAAAACTCCCCCATACGTAACGTTACGTTCACGTAGCTATGATTGTATGATATTGAAAAGAAGCTTTCCCTATCCTTATATTACCTAAGAAGTCCTATAGGAAGAAGAAAACCAGATTTAACAAAAATGACAAGTATAAACTAAATTACACTTTACAAAACCTATCTTTGATATTAGGTTAGAAAGCCGGTAGCACTTGCACTTATCACTTTACTTTTATTATAGGTATTCGAGACTAAATTTCGTTCAATCGGAACTATCCTACATTAACTTTTCTCACAAGTCGTGATTTTTTAAGTTTATCAGCCGGCCCGTCTTCGCTTGGGTAAAAAAATTCCAAACTAAAAATTTAAAAGGATCTTTTTAAATATAATATATAGCAAAACCAAACCAAAACAGCCTTAAACAAGCAAAATTAAGTTAATTCTGAACAACACTTAACCTAAGAGTAATTCTTAACCACACTCACTAATGAATGAAGACAGAACATAGCAACATCAGAAGAAGCAATCCATTAAAATTGAATTGAAATTAAATTATGGTTTTACTTTTTGTTCAGAACCTTCCCAGTCTTTACCGACGATGAGGAACTAGATACGAGTATATGTACCATAAACGGCCCATTCAATTGAGTTCTGTCCTGTCATTCAATAGGTATGTCCTATTTTTCTAAGATATGAACAGTTTTATTTCAAAAAAATCATTAGTAAATCTGAACTCCCACAGTCCCCAGTTAAGAGTTGAGTCTGTTTGTCTATCAAGTATGTTAATCGCGGTATGGCGGTAGCCCCGCAGCGACGATTGGACTCCGCAACTCTTCGCTAAATTAATTTTACAGATACACTTGAAAGTTTCAAGTTTTCAAGGAATATCGTTTGCTGGAGGGACTGTGTTGGGAGCGCTCCAACTCATAAGTGTGCGGATTATAGTTTTATACCAAGTGAACAGAAGGTCTTATTGTCGGTTTGTCGGCATTCTTACATATTTATATAATATCTATTTGTTAGATGTACGAAAATATCCAAAACACATGATATTAAATTATGTACAGAAAGTTATAATTACATTCAACAGTTTGAGTTTGAGAACTATCGTGAGTTTCGACCATCATTACTATTTAAGAACAGGCTAGGACTCGCGTGATATTTGCTGGAAAATTACTCTCCGACCGATCGTGTCAGGCGCAGGGCGCGAGCCTCAGCAAGTAACTGCTGTTGAGACGGTCGCGCTGCATCCGTCAAATAAATGATAAATTTAACAGAAACATCATCTTCATCATTATCACCCATAGAACGTCCACAGCTGGACTAGATATGTGTGCCGATGCTGAAACAGTTGGCGGTGGGTGCCGATCTTAAATCGGCGGCAGCGTCGTGTTTCCGGCGTGAATCGTGCGCAACGCAAGCAATATTTTCAATTTATTTTTCTTATCTCATTTAGTTCACATTTTTCAGGCATTCATTCTCAAATGTTAACGTAAAATCTAAACAATAACTTCATAAAATAACGTATATAAACTATTGATAGTAATTTATTTTTCCAAATAAATTATATTACCAGTTACTTCAGAAATGAGAAATATTTATTGAACAACTGTGTGATAATATAATATAGATGTTATAATTTAAAACGGTTTTAACAGCCTGCCCAGTTTGAGCATTAAATAGTGGTTTGAAAGTATTATAATCGTAGAATCACAAGAAACTTAGTATTATTTGCTTTCTTTTTAAATATGCTCAGTACATATAATTATATATGGCCGTCCTATGCGGCGCTTGGCCGTCCGTGGTCTCCATTCGACAACCTTTCGACCCCAACAGCTTCTTCAAGCTATATGCCCTGCCCACTGCCGCTTCAACTTGCTAATCCTGGGCTACGTCGGTGGTTTTCGCTCTTTTACAGGCCACTTCATTTCTGATTCGATCACGTTGAGAAACCGCAACCCGAGCATAGCCCTCTCCATAGCTCGTTGTGCGACTTTGAGCCTGCTCACAAAGCCCATAGTCAGAGACCACGTATCAGTGAAAGAATTCATTTTATTCATCAATATGCAAACACCGCAATACTTTCAAAATAAATTCGCGTGCAGACACCGTGAGCTACGAGTACTGTGTCCAGATCAAAGTCGAATGTTAAGTGACTTTAGTGATAGTGACAGTGGTTCACCGTTAAACGAATCCGACGCATCCATCTCGTGCAAATAAGAAGCTAGTCTGATTTGTCTTTTAACAACCTTGAGTATACTAGTGAACTAACGACTAACAGTGAAGCAACTGTGCAATGGTAAATATCCCGATAAAAACTTAGTTGTATTGTTATTGAACAGGGTGTGTTCGTGTAGGTATCCTTGTGTGCCACGGACATGATATGTAGGTAAGTCTCGCATTCGTTTTGGTATCAAGCTAGACCTAGAATGCTCGATAAATTGTATCTGACCACTCAGCAATCTAGTAAACTTCACACCCTTTAGAAACAACAATAAAATGTGGATTCTAGGCAATGATTCTAATTTAAAACAGATGACTGTATATTTATGCGTCAAACAAGAAACTTACCTCTCCGCTATACCATCATCAAGAGAATTTACGAAAATTGCTCATCTAATGTAATGATAATATTATAATGATGGGCAGTATTGAGAGTCGCTGAACACATGTCATTTTACATACGAAATTAAACTAAAGAAAGTTCAATTTTTCTAACAAAATTATTCAAGTCCCCGGTCACAATTATTCTTGAACATGCGCTCATATGCTAGAATAATTGCATTAGGGGGGGTTCCTTCGTCTACAACGCAACTTGATTGTCGTAGTTACGTAGTTACAGAACTTTGTAAGTTACGGATCTGCGTAACTTGTTGAGTTCCTTAACTGCGTTGGGTTGGGCTAGTCTGTGGGGACGTCTTGGTAATATACCTACCTAGGTAGATACCGCACGTCTGCGGGTGACCGTCGGAATTAGAAGCAAATAAGTTAGAGTGTGTTCGGAGTTTAGAATCTAATTAAGCTACGAAGGGCTCTGATTTGATTCATGCAGCATCTCGCCTTTACTCAGTTAACATATCTTCATTATCCATATCTTTCGAGGTCGGGATAGAGCAGATCATCACATATTAAAATGGAGGATGCTCCATTTTAATATGTGATTATCTGTACACTACTATTGAGAGACCGCCCTTCAAACTCTATTTGGCAATGCTGGAAAACCCATCATTGTGCAAATGGCACAAATTACTTCCCTTGGAGACATTCTGTAAACTACATATATAAACTGTGTACCTTTCGTGCTCCTTAAATGGATGGTGAATTCTCACCATCTATTTAAGGGGCGTTTAATCTATAGTTGGTGTCCTATTTTAAAACTATTAGATAATATGTCTCAGATAGATAGATAGATAATGCTTTATTGTATCACAAACACATTTGTACATGTTATTACAGTACTTAACAATTAATATAGTGAGACAATAGGCGGCCTTATCGCTGTAAGCGATTTCTACCAGGCTACCGTGTCTTAATGAAATTATAAATAGAAATACTCCTAATTTGACAATAAACATTGAACTAGGCTCTTCAATATTTAGCTTCTTTGCTCGAAAAAAAGAATTTATGAAATATAATTCAATAATTACGCGGAAATAGCTGGAGGATTTTTCAGTTTGCTTCTATCAATCTGCTTGAAATTACCCCGACAAATGCAAAGGCTGGCCTTTGCATTTATTTTGTTGGGGTGGGTACTTTCAAGTGACTTTCATAATTCTTACTACTTACCAAAACACAAACAAAAACTATTTCTCTCCATCTCGTTATCAAAACAAACGCAGTAACGTTGACGACAATTCATTTTATGGGGGCAATTAAGCGCAAGTCGGCGCTCGCATCAAGTGGCCGGCTCCCGGCTACACCCGGGCGCCCGGACGACCGGCTGGCCGACCGGCAGAGTTGTTAATCCGGGTAATAAAGAAAAATACCCGGGAAGCGGCGGCTAATTGTTATAAACTGGGCAAACATGCAAATTGGACGAGCGACGGACTTCCTCCGGTTTTAATTCAGAACTTATCTCGTGAAGGGGACGGACACACGGAAGGATAATCGTGCCCAAGTACCGTTGAGAAAAGAAGCTTTCGCAGAATGTACGAGTTATTTTGAACCTTAATACGCCGGAATAAATGCCAAAGATTTTACTTTTTAGTAATCCGTTGTCTGTACGTTACATTCTGTTGATATAAAACAGACTATTAAAATCTTCAGGTCAAATGTTATGCGAAACCCGGAACGGAATTAGGTCGAATTGCGCGGTTTCTCAATGGTTATTGATTATTTACAAGTTGCGGAATGCACTAGTTACCATAACGAATAAGTGAAATTTAATAAGATGGGGGTTTCGGGGGCGGTTTTATTTTTAGAAAACTGCGTTTTATCCGTGTTTTCAGGCAATGAAAAACTGCTACAATATCATTAGAATATGACTCTTCCTGACATCTTTTGGCCAGTAGTAATACTATTAAACAATAACTAAGCTGTTTTACCGACACAACAATATTAAAGCTACTTGGACAACAGATGGGGTTGTTAAGCAACACTAAGCCAATGAGAGTTTGGTTTGAGGTTAGACCAAGACCAAATCAATTATTTAGGATAATAATATAATAATTTATGGTAAATGAAAAATTATGTTGTTACGCTCCGTTCAACGTCGCGAGCTAAGAGTTTTATATCTCCGTCACATCGACACTGCTCTCGAAGGATGAAATTTTGGCCAAAGGAGGTGTTTTTGGGTTCAGTAACCAATGTAACCCCTATATATTACGAACATTCTAAGAATCCACTTTTCGCCTGTCTGTCAATGGACTGTATCACATAAACTGCAAGAGTATGACAGCTGACATTCTGATAGAGTGTGCAATTGTGCATTACTATTCTCGATATTACACATAGAAAGAATATGTACTACGTACAACGTAGTACATATTACTTCTATGATATTACATCCTACTAATAAATAAATGCGAAAGTTTGTAAGTATGGATTACTGTGAATGTATATATGTATGTTTGTTACTCTTTCACCCAAAAAGTACTAAACGGATTTGGATGAAATTTGGAACACTTATACCCTGGATAAACACATAGGCTTATTTTAACATCGTCTTCATCACCGTTTTTCATCACCACGTGGATAAAACGGATTCGGCTGAAATTTGATATTTACTTACATCTACTTCAGGTCCCGGAATAACACATAGGCTACATTTCACTATCATCATCAATTATTACCACGCGGGAAAAGCCGCGGGGGGGGCACCTATAAAATAACCAATAATAATAATATAAAAGAGTATCTTAGTCTAGGGTCTAAGAGACGTGATTCTTTTTATTGTTTATCAAAATATCAAATGTCTAGCTAAGGAATTCAAAAATATTGTGTTATCTATTAGATCTTGAATGAAAAATTATGACCTGGGCATATTTGGGTTTTTCTTGATAAGTGGTGCGGTATGGCCCCTTAATACAAAACATACCCAATTTAAATACTTGGACAGAGCAAGGTAATATGTTATATTTTCTTGACACCTATCGCAGAAGAAATATTTTCCGCTGCACTTTAGCCTTCCAACACAAAGAACTGGTCTCTAACAAAGTTAAAGAGCTTGAACTAAGTATGACACTAAAGAATTATACATTTAAAACTCAATTTTATACTGGTGTGTAGTTTTTTCAAACATACCTTTGCAAGTCTTGGTTTTTTAATACCTACCATTCGTGAAAAAATAATGCGTAAACAAATGCCGATTGTGATCTCAACTAGGTATAAGTTTTTCACGTTTGACCCGTAATAGGTACATTATATAAAATTGTAATGAGCGATAGTTATAATATTATTATGGTCACGCTCAAACGGCTACACTGATTTCGATGAAATTTGGTATGGAGATAGTTTAAACCCTGGATTAACACATTGGCTACTTTTATCCCGGAAAAAGTAGTTAGAAAATCGTAATCCAGGTGCATAGTTAGGAGTAAGGGGATAAAGTGTAATAAGACAAAAAACGTGATAGGCATGGGCGCCGGCAATAGGGTGCAAGGGGGTGCACTTGCAACCCCCTATGAGGAATAAAATACATAGAAAAATAAAAACATTTTTTTTTTCGTCGCCGTCTAGGTCGCTATCCAAATTTGTTCATAGCCTTGTCAATAAATTCAGTATCCTCGCGCCTTTCGTCGTCGAAACGAATAGTGTAGGGAAATTGTTCAAAAGTTTCTAAGCCGTACATCTTGCCTAGACTTTTGATATGTGTAGTATAATGTGCTAATTGATGCAGATGCACCTTCCTGATAGTAATCCTGACGGCGCCCATGGTGGTAGGCGTACGTTTTTGTACTTCACCCGTATAAACCACCCTTGATATTATTTTCGAAATGATGAGGATAGACATTCGTAGTAAAGTCAAACATTGGATATATGTCCAATAGACCAATACCAGCTATACCTACTACTAAGTTTTTGTTACATTGCATAATTTTCGCAAGAGTTGCGATTGGTACAGCGGGCTCTAACCCTTACGACATCAGTAATGTTGTGATATTCTCGCAGAGCGTGTGTTTGCGAACAAATAATAATATGACGAGGAAATTAACGAACGAGTTATGTTAGTGTGTGAGTTTAAATTTGGTGTATATAAAATACGTGAGTCACAGCGTTGTTGCAAAAAATGTTTCCATCGTCTATTTTGTACCATCTTTTTTTCAAGATTTTTTTCAAAATAGAATAACTGTTTCACAGCAGTGTAAATTAAATAGGAATATACAAATGTTTAGAAAGTGACTACAGTGAACCTAGTTCACTGTTTTTTAAAATGTTTTCTAATACATTCATATTAGCAGCATAGATTTATGTGAATTATGATCAGACGACCCAAGAAATATTTGAAAAATGAAGTTGTGTCTTATCATTCTTGGTTTAGTTATATGCGTGTTAGAAAGTTCCTTCGGCATTTTCACTCCAATAGTTAAAATTAGGCAAGGGAAGTTGAGAGGACTACGAAGTGTATCTGGTCAAAACAGATACTATGGTATACCTTACGCCATCAGCAAGAGATTTCAAGTAAGTGTAAATAGTTAAAAAATCTTTTTTATTTTAATCAAAGAAGCGCAACTTTTCTAAAAGTGGTGTATCTCTTGGAGATAAATCTTATTATCATACTTAACGAGTAAAATTCTGAGTTAAGGGTATTGAGTTGTTGATGTGAAGAAAAAACAATTATAAAACTAGGTATCTACATTTATCTGCACCTAGATACATACGATATGCTAATGTTTCAGCCGGCAAAACCACATCAAAATTGGAATGGGGTCTTCAATGCTGTTTATCCGTTTGGGTCCTGCGCCCAGGTCGTCTCATTCCTAGAAAGCGGCAATGAAGACTGTCTGCATCTTGATGTGTTCACGCCAGAATCTGCCAGTCCCGGCGACAAGCTCCCAGTGTTTGTGTTCATCCATGGTGGGGCGTATTACTACGGCAGCAAATGGCATTATGACCCTGAGTTTATGATTACTAAAAATATAATAGCAGTTATTGTAAACTATAGAGTAGGAGTTTTCGGATTTATGTGCGTCGATGGAATATCGAATCTCGGATTGAAAGACCAAGTAGCTGCCTTGAAATGGATTCAAAAGAATATTGCTGCGTTCGGTGGAGATCCAGATAATGTAACGATATCTGGCCAAAGCGCAGGAGCATCTGCTGCAGCAATGCACATGCTGTCAAAATCTAGTAGGGGATTGTTTCATAAAGCTATATTGTTGAGTGGAACTCCATTGGCACCTTGGGCGTATAATATAGACCATGAAATGCCGGCTTTTCAAGACGCTCAGAAAATTCGAAGTTTTACAACCGATGAAGATTCGCTTAGTGTGTTCGCAACTGCAACTGTCAAAGAACTTTTCAACGCCACCAAAGATACTTCCATCAACCCTAGACACTTCAAATACTCTCCGTGCATTGACGCGAACTTTACAGAGGCATTTTTCCACGACACGCCTTACAAGGCGATAACTTCGGGGAACTTTAATAAAGTCCCGATAATATCGGGTTTCGCCAGCGTGGAGGGAATGCTGTTCTACGGGCTGCACGACGATAAAACTCTCCAAGAATGGGACGAGAAATTTGTTGAAAAACTACCCGCCGTTTTTTCCTGGTGCTCAGCGAATAAAGTGATGATAGCCGAGAAGTTGAGGTCGTATTACTTCGCCGGGAAAAGGATAAATACGGCAGCCATGCGAGGGGTAGTAAACTTTTACTCCGATTGGCTGGCGTTTTCGACAGCTGACGCGTTTTCGAATCTTATGACGAGATATTCCAACAAACCGGTATACAACTATATTTTTTCGTATGAAGGAAACCGTAACTTTGCAAAGGCTATATTTGGATGGAAGACAGCGATGAGAGGAGCGTCTCACTCCGATGATATATTCTACATCTTCAAGCCGGGAGGGTTGTCCTTGGTACTGTCGAATTCAGATAAGCTGTTTATAGACCGGCTGACCACCATGTTGACCAACTTCATGAAGTTCGGGTAAGTCAGTAACGATAAACAAGATTACCCAAAGCTAACTTTAATCTCGACCGGCAAATTGGATGGTTTGCGTGTGGTTATTTAGGTTCCAAAATAAATAACAGCATGTTTGGGTTCGATCAGCATATTCTTAACAATTAAGCTAAACTGGCTTTTAAAATTAGTATTCTCATTAAAACTTTTGTTTATCTGAGTAAGTGGCTCTAGCAAATTTTATTACATACGTTTAAAGGACAAAAACATTAAATGAATTAACAAAAAAATGTTTATTTCAAAGCTTCTTCTTGTAATAAAACCCCGGAACTGAGTGTAGGTAGCATACACAATCTATATTAGATTGAATAGTCTCAAAAGCTCTCTGGCAATAAAGGAAAAATAATTTGTTCACAAACAAAAAAGATAATTAATAAGACTTGTTTTACTTCTGTGGATATACGCTTTGTATCGTCGGGTCATCGAGGGCAGAAAGTAAAAACATAAACGTGTGGTCAAAAAGTAACTAAGGGACAGTTTTTGAATTCATAATAAAGACCACAAAGTGAAACACAATTTAGTGAAGACAATTTCTCATATACAAATACGTTTTTTATCCGTACTCAACCGAGCAGTGCTGCGGTGATGAACATAATTGACTGGCCGGTTGGCGCAGTTGGTAGCACTCTGCCTTCTGAGCCGCTGGTCCCGAGTTCGATTCCCGGACAGGTCAAACATTTGTGTGTATGAACATGTCTGTTTGACCTGCGTCTGGGTGTTCACATGTATATAAGTATACATATAAGTATGTATGTAAGTATATATCAGTCATCAGGTTACCATAGTACAGGCTCTGCCTAGTTTGGGACCTAAAAACCTTGTGTGAATGTTGTCCCATATTATTATTATTATTATAATGCAACCTATTTTTCATCAGTCGTGAAATAAAAACCAACAGCTTCTTTAATAGTATGAGATTAAGTACGTGCCCAAAGCCGTCATGATGTCACTAGAGTGATATGTCAAGGTAATTTCTGGTACAGGTACATGTATACCTAGAAGATTATAATCACATCTAATGCTAGACACAAAATAAATGAAGAAACTACAATCTTGGAATAGTTTCGAAATCATTCACCGTCAAGTTTACTGTTCTACAAAGCGAAACCCTTGTATTTTTAAAATTTATTGGCAACAGGACGCAAAATAGAACTGTTTGCGTTTTTGTGTCTTATTTACTACTTTATGGTATACATAACTAAGCCAAAGGCTATGCAAACAACTTCACAACCGGCCTCTTCGGATAGCGACTATCTACCTATTCAAATTACGTAAGCGATCGCTAGTAAGTAGCCAATACTTAAATCAAATTATGGAGGGAAAACGGTGTCTAGGTGGATAGTCTGTAGAAAGGATTCTATTTTAATATAAAATAAAAAAAGATTATTATGTCTTTATTGTTACATTTATATTATAGATCTGGCGTTTGACCACTATCTCACCTGATTGTCAGTAACGATGTGGTCGAAGATGTTATCACGCTAGACTTAGAATGTTTACTGGTTCTCAAGGACTGCTGCCTGAACTCTTTGTGTTTGGTGAGTTTTTTAAACGTGAAGGTGGTAGCTAGCCAGGCACCTCTCGAAAGTACCTCACCACCATGACGGTGTTACCTTCACCGGAAGCTCAAGCCGTTGTTGGAGGTCGAACCAGTGTCCATCAGTTTGACATCCGACGTTCCCCCCGCTGAGCTATCATCACTGCGTCCGCCAAAATAATGTAACAGCTCTACACTTCATAATAAAACATCTCTAAAATACGATTACGTAGTCTAATTATGATTTAAGAGGACATCATGTACACGATGTGCCAACGTCAGGCTAGCTGTTACAGAGCTACCTTTCGTCACCGCACGCTTTACATGAGCTATATGTATACTTTGTATATATTTGTACTTTTTGACAAAAAGCGTGAAACTCGCGTTATCGTCTCCGCACGCTTAATTTCCATGATAACTTAGAAACCATATTCACTTCTTTCAGCAGTCCCCAAAGACTGCTCCTTTTCTTTTTTTAATTAGAATTATTTTTTAGATCGAACTTATATGAGTAATGTGTAGGTATTTAAAGTAATCTGAATATAAGGTTTCTATGTACGTTCAGTTCCACATATTGCTGTGGGACTCTACTTATAAAAAAGACGCCTAAATCCGACAAATAATGTTTTGAATAAAAACTCATTCTGTTAATGACTTTCCAAAGAATATTTTGTTCGCGACAGCATAGAGTTTAAACTAATTTCCCATTTATTATTGCTTTCCAGCGATCCAACTCCTCGACGAACCCAGCTGCTTCCAGTGCGCTGGCCTGCCACCACAACCAACAGATCCCTGTTCATGGTTCTCAGTGAACAGTTCCGCGTGACCGATATCCCTGCCAGCCATCAGGGTCAGTTCTTCCAGGAACTGCTGTGTCAGTATGGGCAAGAGGGTTATGTGCCTTGTGAAAGTGAAATGAAATGCTTAGGTGATTAATACACATACAAGAACTATACCTATATCATGTATATATACGTTGTGCATTTAGTAAAACGCTAACATTTTGACATAACAAAAACATACATTTTATGTTACTTATGTAACGTGTATAAACAAAATAATTTAAGCTGTTATAATACTAACTATAAAATATAACTATTCAACGCGACGATAAATGCAAGTATTTTAAAAGCACGTCATAAAACTGTTTTATTAATAGTTGATCAATACTCATATTTCCTCTACATTGGTAGAGTTTTAGGAAGTGTTTACATATATCTCTTTTTACATTATTTATCCACATTTAACATATTTTAGCTTATACAGAAAATATTAAAACAGGTCGCTCTGAAAAAAATATAAAAATACAATTAAATAATTACAAATTAATATGATGAACATAGTTTATCTCAGATGTGTGTGTAAAGCCCCAGATCCTTTAGTTTTTGTTAACTGTGGTAATGCCATTGTGTGCGTCCATACCTCACGTGACTCAGTGAATCTTAGTGCCAACCATAAAACAAATTATATTCTAATCGTATTTAATAATAAAATATTCAAACTGAAACATTGAGTCTCAGTGTTAAAACAATCTAAAACTATGTTCATTTATATTTAAATTCTAGATGCAAATTACGCACGGCCACCCAAATTATACGTACGTGAGTCCCAAGCACAAAGTTCCAGTGGGTACTTCGAGCACGTACAACCTGTTTTGATAACAAAATAATGCACCGTTAGAATACCCCCAGGCTGTGATACCACCAACGTTCCGGTTATATGGAAACTTCTCGAAAATATATGAGTATATTCGTTCCGATATATCGCCATAACATTTCAGGCCTAGCGCGATAACATCTTCGACCACATCGTCACTGACCATCAAATGATATAGTGGTCAAACGATAGATCTATACAGTATTAAAAAAAAATACTATTCTTTTTTCCTTTTCGAAAAAAGGGTTGCACTTTCAGGGTCAAATCGGTTGTACCTTAGTTTCTCACCTCAGGAATACATCATTTATGAATGGATTTGATAAATTATATTGCTTTTGAAAGATAATAGAGGATATGCTTTTAGATATGGGACTACTTAAACGATTCAGTAATATGCAAGAAAATTTTGAATACTGCACGCATTTCGTAGTTATGTAGTAAAATTCAGTAACTACGTAATGTTCGAAAATTGAGTATCGGGCGACAATCAGACGGCCGCTGGGTGGATCCCTATCCTGGACTTGATGTTTTTTTAACATCACTCGTTATCAAATTCACATCATGGTGGTATTGTACGTTCTAGTGCCCGCCTCTAGATACTCAAGTTTGAAATTCTGTCACTAAACAAACGAAGAGTTCAGAGTACGCTTGAGGGTGATGAGGCATTCTCGATCTACCGTGACTACTATTGACCACATTTTAGATTCCTCAGATACCTAATATCTGTGATGACACGCGCGCTCAACTACCGGCTGATCCTGCACAGATCCTTCTATATGGTATCGAATCTACCTATACATCAACCCGCTTGAGGCAAAACAAGAATATTTGATTTAAAATTCTGAAAAAAAAATAATTAATATTCTCCAACAAATGGATCCATATGGATATCAAGTGGGGTAGTCAAACGGTAAAACTATGTATGAATCATAATATGTTTAGAAATTCGCCCGCCTTATTGTCTAGCTATGCGCTTCATTGTGACTGTCAAGGGTGAACTGTGCCCTCGAGATACTAAGGACTAGAATATTTGTAATTATATATCAGTAGCCAAATAATGGTAGCAATTACAGATATTATGTGTATCTAAGATTTATATCTTTTATTGCATAACAACATGCTAGGCGGAACTTACGTTCAAATAATTTGAACGTTATGACCCTATATCTTTTGTTTTCGGTGATCAAATAAACAAACTACAATAAAACTAGCTAAAGTGTTAATAAAATAATCTAAAAATTACACATTCAAAATATTTCGTGGAAATCCTTTATCTAAAATATACAATGCGAGTTGCTAAATTAATGGAATCCTCCATTAATTTAGCAACTCGCATTGTACATTTTAGATAAAGGATTTCCACGAAATATTTTGAATTAGTAATTTTTACACCACAATCCTTTCCAAATATCACTGGACTACGATAAAATGCGTACGATAGATAGATATCTATTCAATGTTTATCTCTTTGCTATCTCGATGTATTACATAAGGCATCACTGCACTTGAACAATATATCCCCGCCCGAGATAATAATATGTTCAATAACAAAGGCATATGTAACTGAAGGCTGCCGCCGCTGCGCCGCTGTGGATCTTCTCAAAATGAAATAAACTATAAATCTGCTGAGCTCGAGGGCAAACACCGGATTTATAAATATGCAGATCAAATATTAAAAAGGAGCCACAAGATGATTCGAGAGAGCAAAGAGTGGTGAACACAGAAGTGCTGATATGAAACTGTTGATGTGGTATTAAATAAGGGAAATAAAGTATAGGTACTTCCCACTAATATTATTAAATGTCAAAGTTGAAAAATGATGAAATTTGGCACAGGGATAGATTATAGTCTGGAATATCACATAAGCTACTTTTTATCCCGGTAAAATGTAATTTGAAATAAATAATTAATAAAATTAGTAGTAATTGAGGTAGCGGGAAAACGGGTGAAGCCGAGGGGCGCTACTAGTATTATGTAACCGTCATTAAAAAGTATATATGTGCTTTTGAGTGACGGTCATATAAATTATGGTTGGCAAAACGAATCTAGCAAGAAGGTTTTAACGTTTTTGAATACTCTTTTATAAACTGGGTTTTCTTTTTAGCGGACATATTCTGACCAGATTAGACTGAAGAAAGACTAAGACGTGACCATTGTTAAGTAACATCCACCCGCACGTTTCAAAACCTATATACCACACCATACACACAGTGTGTTCAGGCAGTCCAAAATCAAGAAAGGTCTATCTTAATTCAACCTTCGATCACACCGTCACTGAAAGTAGATATTGGTAAATTGCTAGAAAGTATTAATCATATGATAAATGAAGTAATGCGTCTCTCTTGCCTGCCGCGAATAATCAATCTCAATCCTTTTCTCTAAAATGAACAATAGGAACTATTAGGTACGTGTCGCGGAATTACGCAATAGTCTTGAAATAATTATCATTAATTACTTTTCAACCTTTAAACTATTTGACCTAAGCCTGATTTCGAGAATCTTATTTGTTTGTAAAGAAGCAAATTATGTCAGTACTAAGAAAATTAATGACAGTTTGTTATAATGTTAGTTTTGACTATAGGTAGATAACGTTAATGGGAAAAACTAAGAGCTAGATATACGTACGAGTGTCGCTCGTGATAATTGAGTAATAATTTCCAGGATTAGGTACACCGCAGTCCAACAACGGGCGATATTTTTCAGACTCCTTTATATTACTTCACGTATCAATTAGAGGGCGTGTTATTGATACAAAATATAATTATTGCTCAAATTGTCCTTGCTGATGGTGGTTGAAAGAAATTTTATATTGTATTTAAAACGTTCAATACAATATGTCTACTATTGCAGTTCGTAATTTTCATCCCGTAATCTCGTCTCTAGACCTAGCCTCGTGCTCACGTGAGTATCCTTTACGCTATCCGAGGACTAAAGAAGTCGAGGAAAGGGCTGCCCACTCATAGTTTGAGGGTCGATATCATCATCACCTCAGCCATAGGATGTCAACCGTTGGACATAGGCCTCTCCCACTGATCTCCACGAGGACCGGTTAGAAGCGGCACATATCCAGTAGATAAATAACCCTAAATTACTGCTATGCCTCGCTGTGACAAAAAAAAACTGCATTTTACTCTGACTACGTAGATCATCAAAGCTATCTACTTATGAGACAAAATAGCCAAATTAATTAACTATTAGGTATATTTCTAACAAACGTTGAACAAATAGCCACTTTATTTATACATAGGTATACCTAAATAATATATTGTAAGTAACTACGTAGTAAGGGCAGGAATCGTTATGTCGAGAGAGAGGGAAGGGTTAAATTGAGACGATATTTCGCTCTGTACATTTTACTCTCCACATAGCATATATCGTATCTGCGTTATTGCTCCTTGCCGAGCCCGGAGCAGTGCACTGGCAATACTGGCATCTCACAGAATAAATATTCAATGTTTTCATTCAATTTCTCGCGGCCGCTGCTGCCGGCGCTGGACTCCGGAATTCGCTGTCGGTACATAGATATAGCACTCGTTTGAGGAATGGACGAATAAAAATTTACACAGTTCTCGAGAATATTGGGGATAGAGTTTGGATATCTGCAGTCTCGCAAGTTATGTAAATCTATAGGTAAGTATTTCATAAAAACGTGCAGTTTTTATGGGTTTTTCATACCTACCTACTTAGAAAGAATCACGTTAACACGTATTTGGTATTGTTGTTCGTGTGTTTGTGTGTAGTGTTTCTTTTTCACATTAGGTATAAATACCTTGTAACCTTTCACAATTAACATATAACTATGTAGTACAGTTGATGGCACATGAAAATTCTAAACTATTCTGGCAATTTTCACATAAATATACAATATTTACTGTTTAGTTTTAATCGACTTCAAAAAAGGAGGAGGTTGTTCAACTGTTTTATGTATGTATGTTCACAGATTTCTTCCCTATTTTCGGACCGATTCTCAAAATACTTAATTATTCTTTTATTATATTATATTCTGGCAATTTTCGCATAAATATACAATATTTACCTACCGTTTAGTTTTAGCAGACTTCAAAAAAAGGAGGAAGTTCTCAATTCGACCCGTATGTCGTTTTTGTTTTTTTTATGTTTGTTACTTCAGAACTTTCGACCATTTGAATTGATTATGACGATTCATTTTTTATTTTTTGAAACCTACTCTGGACTTCAAAAAAATATTCATACACATTAAATATGTCACACTTTTGAGTGTTGAAGGCGGTTCCATCATTTGTTTTTTTTTTTTGTTTGATAGTGTACCTCCGAGGTGGTCCCATTAAAATTTCATCAAATTCGGACCAGCGGTTTTTGTGTTAAACTCCAATAAATGAAAAGTGTTACGTCTACTTGCTGGCGGTGGTTGAAAGAAATGTTCTATTATATTTGATGCCAGTAGACTTGGACGACATTATAATTGCGGGTGAAGACATCGGTGAACATACACAATGACAATTAATACCGTGAGTAGCAAAGGTGACAAAAATTTTTTCACCAAAAAATGGAACGAACTTCACTCAAAAGTGTGAAAGCACTTGTCGAAGTCGGTACCATGAGCACCAGCACCAGGAGCTAGATATGTAGTGAATAATAATATAATACTCAGCTGCACTCTACGCGACTACGTTATTATTCTAAAATTAGGTAAATACGTAACTAATAGGTTTGTCCATTTGTCGAGTTTTTTAAATTTATTTAGTAGATATGGTATATTTATTACTGATGTTTAAACATTATCTCACAGGAAGGTTATAGACGATGTGGCCGAAATTGGTATCGCAACAGAATACTCAAAGACTGGTTAAACTGTTGAGTGCTTAGTGGCAGATTTTCAAACATAAAGGTACCTAGCTATCCAGGCGTTCTGAAAGTGTGTTGGTATACCACAATGAAAATACAGAAAACGTTTTGTGTAGGTAATGAAACATCCAATCCAATGCTCAGTCTAATGCTCAACGAGACCAGTGTCACGCATACCGCAGAAAGCTGGCACTGCATCTGTCATTGTCCATCGTGGCGCTTACGATCTGATAAAAAGTACTATCATACTTATCCTATGTTTTCCCAACCTCGAGTCACTGAAATCAACGAACAACCCATCGAGCGTACCGATCACCGAAGGGACACAAATATTGTGCAAAAAAACCCGTAATTATATTTCCCGCCCTCGGATTTTTCCGATATTATCAAACCGAGTCGCAACATAAATTAATGAGAATCATCGGATCGCGCAGAGGGCGGCACATAAAGGGCGCAAATCGCTCCCCCTTTGGAATTTATTGAATTTGTTCCTCGATATAATTTTTGAACAATTATCATAATTTTTCAATGATTCGTTATCTGCCGCCGCCATTACAGACGCAATATTTCAAAATTATTTTGTGTTTTTTGAATGAAGCTGACGTAATTTTATCGGAGGTAGGAATTGATGCCATGTATATGCAAATTTTGCGACTGAAATGAATATGAATCATGAGATACCATGCATAGTGTCCGTAAACTTTACGGAAATCCGTTGTCGGTGTACCTAACTTGGGGCGATGCACTATTATTTAGACCGGTGATTCGCACTTGTCGATAAACATATCTAAATGAATTATCTAAGTGATTTGTTTGCTATGGTGTCTAGGTTAATTCTAAATTTTAATATGTAGTTTAACCTGGTAAACATTGTTCTGCCATTTCAATTATCAAAATGTCGAAGTGACAGATAACTTCATTTAAATCACTGATCAGAAAGCGAAAATTTAAATTAATTAACGTCAATGATCGACCGCTAAACTATTTGAATATTTGTCCATAGCTAAGTAATGGGGGTAGGTGATAAATAGGTTATTTTAGACACAAAAAAAAACATATCATAAAACGCAGGAATTCCGTTTCGGAGGAGTTTGATAACAAATACGAGGTTTTTATATATCAGAATATTGTGATCTTGTATAAGCTAGCTTCTCTGCTTCTAAGACATCGTGTGAAGACAAGACCACAGTGACAGAGCACTGAATGACAACTGCGACGCACCTACGTGCCTCATAGGTGTTACAAACATTTTATGAACTTATTTTATGTCATAGATGACAATCAAGCAGACGGGCCGCCTGATGGTAAGCGATCACCGTCGCCTATGGATATCTGTACCACTGGGGGCATTAAGATACGTTGCCAATCCTTTTTGTCAACTTTTCTTTTGAAGATTCTCATATTGTAGCTACATGCGAACAATGATGGAGACAGCACGTGCCACATATGCAGGGGTATGGCAAAGACGATCGGTAGAAGTAGAGGAAACTGACTGTAGATGGCTTCCAACCGGTCTTTGTGGCAATCAATGGACAGTCTGTGCCCAACAGTAGACTTCCTCTGGCTAATATGATGATCATGGAACACGCTACCTGTGCGAAATTTGATCGTGACATACTCAAACTTACAAATCTAGTATTTGTATGTTTGAGTATGGGACGACTGCGGACTTACCTCTCCCCTACCCTGTGGGACTCTAACTGTCTATCAACTATGTTGTAAGTTACCTATCTGTCTTCGAGAAATGGAACCGATTTACTGTACCTACGCAAAACGGACAGCTTTGGACGTCTGCGCGAGCTCCATAATTTGCATACACGGCGTGAGTTTGAGGAAATCGGGGCTTTACCACCGCACTAACCGACATCACCTGAGTCCCATATGTTTATACGTATGTGCGATGCATACGATCTTTTTTGCCAGATAACTGAAAAATGTGGAACGAGCTCTCTCCCTCAGTACTTATTTCCGAGTAGCTACAACATAGGATTATCCAAAAGAGTAAACAGTCTTAAAATGATTCACATCGTCATTATCACTGTTGAAGCAATGATAGCATATGGGTAGCAAGTCTGACTTCAATTACACCGTGATGTGGATGCAGGATTCCACTCCACCTCGGGTTTAAGGTATCAATGGCTGCAGGATACATTCCAGAGCTCATTTGACTAGCGCTCTACTTTCAAGTTTGTAAATCTATCACCATTCACTTAGTGTTTTCACTCAGATTACCTCAATATGAGCCAAAATTCTAGGTCAATAAACCACATCGTTACTGACCGTAAGTGAGTAGGGGTCAAACGCCAGACTTTTAAAATAATATAATAAAAAGGCATCCAACGAACCTAGAGGTCCGTAAATGTTAATCCGCCAGCACTGACTCACAACACAACTTAGTTCTCGTACCGGTGGTCAACATGGGTCCTACACAATGACTATGAAACCTGTCGACTAGCGGTACAACTTCCCCTCGGACGAAAATTAGTAGTTTAAATCAACTGCTAGCCACTGCCAGTACGTCAGTCTGGCTTTAGATTTCGGCGAAGTTGCTAAAGAAGAATAGAAAAAAAATTGTTGTGTGTAAACTACTAATACATTAGCATCTCTACCAACCTGCATTAGGTAGCGTGGAGTATTATGTCCAACACTCTGCTCTGAAAAGAAGGCCCGTGCCTAGTAGTGGGAATCGTATCATTGGGTCCATTATTATCATGCCAGAATTATGTGCTTACATGATCAACAAAAAGGAGTAAAAACCTTCTATTCCGCTGTTCCAAAATCTTAGACATTTTTTGTAAGCAGAGATGTCACGTAGTCACTGTCATAGTGACATGCCAGTTGCCCAATACATTTTGCACAAGTGAACAATATTTTTCTCTCTTTTTCATATTCCTTGTGATCTATCTCGTTGTATTATTCTATACCTCTTAAAAGTTACTGATCAAGTGATCATAGTGATAGTGTGTATGTTTGTTACTTCTTTACGCTTAATCGGCTACACCGATTTCGATGAAATTTGGTATGGAGATGCTGATACCCTGGATTAAGACATAGGCTTATTTAATCTTCACCATCATCACCACGCGGGTAAAGCCACGGGGTCCAGCTAGCATATCATAGCTCAGTCACATATATTCGTGTAACAGGCTACGATAATGATACAAATAAAAGTTAGGACACCATGTTGCTTAATTATCTAGTGAAGTGTGTACTATGAGCAGATTATATCCATTTTCAACATTTTATCTTGAAGATAATTCTGAAGTTTCAAACAATCATCTCCAATTTGAACCCATTGAACCTCTCCTTAGTGCTAATTGCGCCGTCATTTAAAGAACCCCCAAAACACATCGGTTTGGCTATACTTGCATATATCAGCCAGTTTCTTCTTTTTTGAACCATACGAGATGCCCCCCGCTAGTTCTATGATTTTTCCGTTATCCCTATAGATACACAGCAAAAAAATATTTTAAAAAAATAATTCCAGAACTCCACTTCGATGAACGAATTTTCAAACATCCTTGCATTTTCTTACCGGATACTTACGTCATAATATCTATCTGTGTCCCAAATTTCAAGCCACCCCGTTCAGCGGTCCGATCAACAGCATGGTGTTGATATACCAGATACGTCACGTTTTCCTTACTTATTAACAGAAACAGGTGTAAATACCAAACTTCCAGTGCCGTTTAAACACAATATATTATTAAAAAAAGAAAACAATACAATATAAGAACAATATTGTAGATCATTAACAGTACGTGGAGGCGAGTCGCGGCGGTGGTACCGTACCGGCGCGATCGTACGAGCCATATATTTTACAATTGTTTTTAAACATATAAATGTAGGTAAACATTTTCAAATAAACTGTTATGAGGATCATAATGAGGAACCAAACTAAAAATCTAAAAATGTTCACCGTACATACCTCATACCCACTTTTGGCCACGATGTTCCAATCTAAGTTATTACATAGGTTATGTTCCAAATATTTCCTACAGCAAACACATGGAATACTTGCCGATGATACACACCAAATACTTGGCCACATTGTGGGACCACGTATTTGCAAATAGTTTCTTTTAGGTGGAGACTTGGTTTGGACGCTAATAATGTACAGTTTTGTGTGGAAAATACAATATCATTCAATCAACATAATAGTTATATAAAAATATTATTTTGATGACATAATCATGAGAGACCTATTTTGATATTTTTCATACAGGATAGAAAAAGTCAGATATTAAATTTAGAGTTTCATTTGTATTTTCCAAAATAACATTACATATAAGTTATAAACAAATAGTATAAGTATATTATAAATAGTATAGTGTTTAATTATTAAAAATAATTATATATCGCCGATATAATTTCGTACTTTGCGTCATCAACATAAGGTTCAAACAGATTCGCCCAAATTATGAGTCAGCTAAAGTATATACGCTTACGCTTTGGTATGTTCATTATTTGTTTAATTGCAACTATTCAGGTTATGTTACAAACAAATCAAAAACGTTAAAGTTGTTCTTTGACAAAGCTTTCAATTGATAGATTACATGATAATAGACTTTGCTATGTTTAAATCTATCTGGGCAATGAAATCTGAACATTTCAGTTACAACTGTACCAATGTTGGAGACATTGGCTAGCTGATTCGCCCAAATTATGAGTCAGCTAAAGTATATACGCTTACACTTTGGTATGTTCATTATTTGTTTAATTGCAACTATTCAGGTTATGTTACAAACAAAATAAAAACGTTAAAGTTGTTCTTTGACAAAGCTTTCAATTGATAGATTACATGATAATAGACTTTGCTATGTTTAAATCTATCTGGGCAATGAAATCTGAACATTTCAGTTACAACTGTACCAATGTCTCCACCTAATACAGAGCCGGTACAAGGGCACCTAGTGGGCATAAGGGGCTCAAACGATGCACCGTTGACATTGTACATGTTCATAAGACCTTCCACTCTCGCCTTGCTTCTATATACCTTACTTACTACATCACGTTAGCTCTATATAGCGCAGCGACACTGTTGCCAACTCTTTATTCATATACATACGCTTTTTACCTGATTATTTTTTTACGAGTATCGCTTTTCTACTTTATTCTAAAATCAAGGTCTCAATCATTATAAATTCTTCAATTTCTACATGGGAACTTTTCACATTTTTGAGGCAACATAATCGCGACACAAATGTATACAAACTTTTAAAAAAATGATACAAAATGTCGCAACACGTGACAGTTTCGACGTACATTTACAAAATAATACATACTTCGAAAACAAATAAGCAACTTCAGTCCTCACATCGAGCTAATTTATTTATAAAACACGCGATGAACACATTAGAAAATAATCACAATTATTGGTATCAACAACAGTGCCTCACCACAATTACGATATACTTTATTTCTATGAATAATATCTATTTATAAATCTGACAGATATAATATACAGTCGAGTCCACATCACTATAACTACATTCGATTTCGTAACTTCATCACAACGTCCTCTCGTTGAGTTCGCACCTCAGCACATTTCTATATCCGTTACTCGCGCACTTCTTATATTATAATATCGATTGACACGGCGACTGTCAATGATTAGTAAAATATATTAATATCTGAGTTCATTAAAAAAAAATTTGTAAATTGATTAAACACATAAATTGTAAACGGATTTCATAAAGTTTTCACGAGGTAGTGTTGCCAGCTTTTTAGGCACCTTTACCTGGAGACAATAATTTGACATGTTTTTGTTATGTACATTTTTTAAAATACTGTATAAAATCCACGACACAGAAGAAATTCATCACTGTCATACTTGTAACAAAATGCAATTTATACACAGGTGTCACAGTTACATCAGAGCATTATGAAGTCACTTCATAATGCCTTGACGTACCTGACACACTATTGATTGTTAGGACTCAGATTTAAGATGAATAAACTTATCTTGAAACAAAGTTTAATTATAGCTTAATAACAATAACATTGATTGAAGATAGTTTTATTATGACAACACCAACTTCAACAACTATGTCAGCACGGAGTTAGAAATGAAATTTCATATTTCGAATTTGTACACTATATTATGTAAGCACTGACGATCGCCGTGTCAACGCGTCAACATCACTTTGTAAGCGAACAAGCGCCAATATTTATCAGCCAAGCTAACAAACGTCTACATATTATATTTTTACAGTTTTGGCGACCGACGGTCGGGTAAGGCATCTACTGTGCGTTAGTTTCGGCAGATCGGATTAAAAAAAATGATCTTTATTTACATAAATGTAACACGATCCGGTTTAGTTAACGTGGCGCCCATTGTTTTCAATATTTTTGTAAGTTTGGATGAGGTCATATTAGTGAAGATTAATTAGATTAGATCACGGATAGAATAGACCTTGTTCACTGCGATGCAAGATATCGTACGAAGAAAAAAAACGCCAAGCGTTCAGTACAGATTCGTCGCTGATATCGTTTACTCCAATAAAATTAATATGTAATATAGAACAAACTTTCGTTTAGTGAAATTTAACTTAAAATCACGTTACGACAAAGAGTCCCTCTCTTTAATAGATAAAAAGATAATAAAATTGAAGTATTCAGAAAATTGTAGCATATAAAACGGTAACTATTCATTGAGTCAAACGAATTCAGCGTCATCTGTAAAGAGCCTTGCGATTTCTTTCTATAATATTTCGCATAAAAACTACATAACCGCTTGTTCCGTACAGCAAGCGAACATATTTCCAGATCTACATATAATTTAATAATTCACATTCGTAGTGTTACAGGAAATGTGGAAGTGTAACAGTGTATATGAAAATATTAAAACCGGTGTTGAAGTCGATACAGAAACCGTTATCTACTCACTGCGATACACTAACGCGTTCGTAACGTTTACGGACGTTAAATATCTCACAGTAGGTACACGGTAGGGAGAACCAGTTTGTATGGGCAATATGTAAAGCAGCGTCGTAACCTGGAACGAACCGTACATTCCCGATGTCCGTGCGCGTAAGTGCGGGCGAGGCGGGGGTGCGGGGCGGGGCGGGGTGCAGGCGGGGCGGGTCAGCGGCGCAGCAGCGCGGGCAGGTCGGCGAAAGCGCAGGCGCCGAGCGCGGCGCGCGACATGCGCTGCACGAGCGCGCCCGAGTGCGACACGCATGCCTCCAGCGGGGAGATCCACGACATGCCCAAGCTCTCTGCAACACCACACCGTCACACATACCTCCACACACTGCCGACAAACACGCGCGACCACGCGTCGCACGTATACCACGGTCATGTTATCTATCTGTTCGTTTTTTACTGCGGCGCATTCGCGACTCTTGCGTACCGCGTGTGTACCGAACTCGAGCCGCGTATGTATGACTCGAGTACCGACCGTTTGTATGAACATAGAATACTGATAGATAACATTACCGTGCATATATGTAATGTCTACTGCGGCGACCGTCTGCTTGCAAGTATCGCAGCCGCGCGCCTTAATAGACCGTGATATTGAAATTTAACCGCTCCCTACGCTCTCCAAATAAAAATGAAAACGAAAAGAAAATATATGTATTTAGAGAAAAGGCATTTCCGTACAAAATTGTGGAGCACCGGGATCCCAAACTAGGCTCGAGGCCCGTACTATGAAATCCAGGACTCTTTCGTCTAAGAAACATTACAATAAATGTGCCTTTTCTAGGCAATCAATAACAATTATACTCAATTTCATTAAACACCAGCAAGATATATGTACTGAGCGTGTATATGTACTGTTTCTGTTTAGCGTGCTGTGAGTTGAGTGTGTATTATGTTGCGTAGTGTGCAAGAGTGTGTGATGTTTATATTTGTGTATTTAGGTTCTATCGAGTAGTGTTCATCTAGTCAGTAAAATATAAATTATTATATACCTTCTCTACATATTCGTAAATACCATGTTTTTCAGTGTCCAGGTAGTTCAGTCTGGTCAATTTATCGAAAATAATACTTAACAAAACAAACTTAAACATACATTGAATTGTAAGTTGACTAGTTGTGCAATATTATCTGCAACTTCGCTCGAATCTATACTGTACTATAAAAAAAAATATTTCTAGTCACTAAAATGCTACAGATTTCCAGTATCTCTAGCAACGTCGTTCACATTTTAACTAACTGTGAACGTTACATTTCCCAAAGAGTAGATAGTTTAAGTAGATGATTACAAATAGACTAACACCATTGTTCGATATAAAATAAAATGCGAAGTCATACGAGTATAATTAAGGTTTTGCTTGCACTCTTTTCAAAGTGTTAACCTATATTTATTATCCCATTTGACAGATACAGGTATAGGTATAGTTACCGAGTATGGCCGAGTTGAGCGCCTCGCATACTGCCTCGCGGCGCACGGGCTCCAGCTGCCAGCCCACGGGGCTGTCCCACGGGTTGCTATACGCGAGCAAACTAAACGCGTTCTGGAACACACCACACAAACAAACAATAACACATTTATATTGTCTTAACAAACTACATACAACATATAATTAAACAGTGAACAATCCCGCGCCGACCCTATCCGGAACCAAACTAAACTTTAGGAGCTGGAACCTCTTCTATACGTTGAGATTGGTAAATGGTGTCGACGTGAGTTGAGTTTGAAAATGACATGGTCACTAATTAATACAAGAATTATCGTTGTTGAATTAAGTTTCGGAATATTTACCCCTAACTGTGCCCTGCGGTGTGACCCGCGTTAAAATGGTACGTGGTTTTGACGATTTTTGGGTCTCCCCGTCAACCCAGGGGAACAAGTCTTTATTTTTTGAATAAAATGTAGCTTATATCTTATATCAGGGTATAAGCTATCTCCATTCCAAATTTCATGCAAATCCGTTTATCCGTTTCAGCGTGAAGGAGTAACAAACTATACAAACGACGGACAATTTTGCTTAGAAACTGCTTAGAAACGAAGGCCATGCAAGTTTCGGTAAAAGTAACAAAAATATAATTTACTTACCTCTAACATCTTATGGCAAAAGTCTTGTTGTAGATTCTGACTCATGGCGTAGAGTTCGCGGCCGAACGCGAGCATTCGCTCGACGGAGGCTCGCGAGCCGCAACCGTCTGCATCTGTCGCATACACGCTGTGTTACACTCGCTAGTTACAAACACGGCACTACATTCATACCACGTATACGTCTATAAAGGTTTATTGCAATCATTTAGAAATTATATTATAAAGTAAATGGAATTGTCGGATATTCGTTTCTAAGAAACCAGATCAAAAGCCAATGAGTTAAGGACAGAAAAATTGTGTAGTTAAGACAGTTAACGGTCGAAAACTTAATGTGTTATTTTGACTTCCTAACTCATAATCTACTGAGTAAGAACGGACATACATCAGACCTGTAATTCAGTAAAGTTAACTTTCTAGAGCGACTTAGGTTAGTACGAGATAGCGGTGAGTTAAATTCTGCGGTCACTAAAAATTTAAGGTTTGCAATGCCACATTTTCAGCAATGCAAAAACGCAGTGGATTTATGGACGAAATTCGCCGTTCAAACTGTTCCACGAAACGCACGCGTGTTATATAATAGCAGTAACTACTTAAAAATCACAAAACATATTCTAAAAACAATGACTAATCAAATAGCACGCTCCTACTAATTCGAATAAACAGAAGTTTATGAATCTAACCATATATTTTATGCAAAATTCTTCCTTCTTTACAAAACCTTGATCGAAGTATACGTAAAAGCAGAAATGTAACAACAGAAGTATTGCAAAAATATAGATTTTTTCAGCTACGATCTGGAGACGATTATGCAAATCCTCACTCGAAAAGTATTCGTAAAAAAACATCAGTGCAAGAAAACAAAGAAATCGTGTTACGAGTAATTCAGAAACTCAGTTTTAGATTTCACTGACCACATGCAGTGATTAGTCTCTTCCCCATTTAACATTAATTCCATATTATATATAATATATAATAAAGTGTAGATAGTACATACAATATTGCAGTAAATATTTTGAATTTTATAATAAAATAATAGTAGATAAAAGCGGACTCACACGATAGAAATATAGAATGCATGCGTAAATTTTATACCATTTGACCATCCCATTGCCCCTTAAAAATACAAAATACATACCACACAAAACCATGCACGTGTTCTAAAAAAAGAAATAGTTTACCAAAAAAAACATGCACAAGATAACGTTTTCAAACTTAACAGTGGCAAGTTTGACAAAGCGTAAGACAAAATTTGTAAGCAAAATTCAGTTATGTGTATGCTCCGAATATCCCACTGCACAAGACATAAGTGGGGCTGTAACTGCGATGGCCAGTCGAAAGATATAAGAGTTCAATAAACTCTAAATCTTTTTTTTTGTATACTGTATAGATCTAGCGTATGACCACTATCTCACTTGATGGTTAGTGACGATGTGGTCGAAGATGTTATCACGCTAGATCTAGAATGCTCACTGGCGCTCAAGGACTGCTGCCCGAACACACTATGTGGGAATTCGATAACGGTGTTACCTTCACCGGAAGCTCAAGCTGTTGTTGGGGATCGAACCAGTGTCCCGTCAGTTTAACAGGCGACGCTCCCCCGCTGAGCTACTATCGCTTCAAAATCTTTCGACAATAAACCATAAACACCGGTTTAAGCATATAAATAGTATTAAATTATATGTTACCGAACCCATAGGCAAACAAATCACTTGCCCTTGCTCATGTATCCATGTCATAGTAAATAGTAAGTACAAGTGGATATTGGATATACACATGCACAAAACTATTACTTGTACAGTACTGTTATTTTAACGTGTTAAGTTTGAAAACGTATAATATAACTAACTACACTTAATATACTTACTTACTCCGCTAAAGTTTTTAGTAAATTCAATTAAATAGTCCAAGGGTTTGTCTAAAACTAGCTTGTTAGTCATCGACCACGTCACATGTGCATAGTTAGGCTTAGAATGTGAGATTAGTATTAGATGAAAGCTGATCTTTTCGCCTCATTTATGATTAATAATTATTATTAAAAGAAATACTGAAACTGGTTTTTTTTTTCCCCAAGTACAAATGTTATGTATGTACATTATTGGGATTTCTCTCTAATGGCTGCAAATAGAACAAACTACTGTAAAAAATGTAGGCAAATCACAGTATCTGCTCTAAAAGACTTAAAATAACAAAACACTAATATTTACAAAACATCAATTGATTAAAGGTATAAAAAGCGATAGCAGACAAATTGTTCTGACGCCTATAGACAATTCTTAAATGTCAATAAGAATCAGAGGGTAAGCTAATAACAAAAAAGTATAATTCTTTAAAACATTATCTTACACGCGTCAATCGATCACTCGTATTTCAGGTATCGTACAACTTCCCACGAATATACATAGAGTAATTTGATCTTGTTTTGTTACAAACGTGTGCATCTAATGTAGTCACGGCTACGAAACATAATATATTATGGAAAGGCCATTGGTTGCCAATGATTCAAATCAAATCATTCAGAATAATGTACTGATATTGGTTTTTAGTGTTTCCAGAATGCGCTTAAACTCGTTCGATACTGAATGGACACATTGCACTCGAAGTGTCGGTGAAGGCTTCCGGATGAGGCCGGAGCAATTCGTCAATCAATTGACAACGCGTTAATCCGAGTGTTTTACGAAGTACACCTAAAAACGCATTTAAATCCTTTTACGCGACTACATAACGAGGCACGCGTTCGTATTTCGTATGAGAACATTACCGACCCGAGTGGTAGGAGGGCATGAGCGCGGCGACGTTCGCGGTGACTCCCGGCATGCCCTTCACCAGCGGCAAGTCTTCGTCGGCATCTACAACCAGCGCGCGTCACCCCAATGGCCGAAGTTTCGACCCAACCGACTTAAACGACTGTCACAGCGATGGAACACTCATATCGATGGCACATTACACTCCTGTCTCGCGTCCGTCTAATCCGTGGGTCAAACTGGTTTTTGTAATGCGTTTATAACTGCACAGTAATTAAGATCCCATAGACCGAGTTTGGGCAACGAAGTCAGAGTGGTGATAGGAACAGCATTCTATTCCATGTAAATGTCACCCAGTCGATTTCGTTCCCGATTGTCGACATAGACAAATGGGAAGACCGTATTCTACGAACATTTAGAAACGATTACATATTGATGGCATCTTTTGTTTATATCTTTATTCAGGGCCAGGATATTGATACGAACGGTATCAATCTCGATCATATTCCTGTTATGGATAGTTCTCTGCTAACCGAGAATAACGTTATTTGCTACTGAATGTTGATCGCTGCGACACTTATCTATAGCAATAGCTTTCGAGATGCAAGTTAAGGTACTGGAATTCTGAGTTTAATGTTAATATATTCTGGAAGTTACATATAATAACATCATACTGAATGCCTTCCGCAATCTGAAAAAGATGTATAGGACTCAGCCAGTAGTAATACATGTTATATCGACTTGTGACTTCGTGTTATGCACGACAGACACACTCCACAAAGCTGAAGTTTATAACTATACACACACCAATAGACATCTTTATAAAAGTTATCTGTAACACTATTTTGTAATGCTTTCGACTAGACCACAATATTAAACGAATGCAGCGAAGAGAATTCTGCTAAAATACAGCCTAACTTGCATCTCAGAATACCTCCATGCGTAAGCGATGACCCTCGCGTAACTAAATACAACTAAAAATAAAACATACAAGTGCCGTGGTGTGTATGCTCTAATGCCATGTTACATGAGCTGTGAGTAAGAAGCAACGACGCATGCACATAGTTATCAGTTAGTTAAGCTTAGGTTATACTCGAATAGTATCTACTGAAGCAGACAGTATTAAATCAAGCAGTTCCTCCATACACACTCAATACCACACGTGAACTGAAGAAAATGTTCATCACGCAGAATGAATAGTAATAATATTGAATCATATCATTCTTGTGTGCATTTCTGCAGAGTAACGGCTGAATCTATACATTTTCTAATAAAAATTTGTTATGGCGCAATTACACTTGCGGAAACAGAACTTCTTTACTTCAATGTAATGAGCTCATCCGATCTGTGTGATGTTCTTCTCAAACGGAATGTTATTAGTCTGATATAACACATATAGTTGGCTTTAAATCTGTTCAAACGACTGGCCTTAGTTGTTAAGCTGTTTAGTGGGGTCGGCCGGCCTATAACTGACAAACCTATTTAAAAAACCGACATATTTAATTATTCACTGTCAGACCAGAAAAAAGTGTTTTTACACTTATTTTGTAGTCCTCTTAAGAGTACCGTTTTATAATAATCGTCAGTTTAAATACAACGAAGGTTGGTAGCAGATTGTGTATTGCCACTTTTTATTGTTGTATTTTATAGTGATACTGCTCCTGATTGAACCCGATTTTATATTACAGACTGGCAACATTTTCCCTCTGCAATTGGATTTATAAAAGTTTAATGATGATAGTTTGGTACGATTTATTATTATAAACTTTTTTTTATATTAACAGCCAAACATATTTATTGTGAACCGGCCAGATTTTGAACGAAGAGGTGGCAATGCATCTACGTCGATGAAGTTCTTCCCAATAATAAATAAACTACACATACACACACAGTATGTTATGGCGACATCACATAGCAAGTGAAGTATCATCCGCCTACTCAGCGCTATTGCTGCTAAATAGGTACAAGTTATTATTCACAAGAACCGATTGATCATTCTAAGAAGCAGAACATCCATCTTGCTTAAAATCAGGAAGTGAAATATCATGTTTTTAAAACTAAACTTTACGTGCACAATTGAATCTGAACGGAAAATTTTAATGCTATCCATAATTGTTGTATGTATTGCTTCCGGGCTGTTTGGCCGTGGTCTAACTGAAACTTGTGTTCCAGACGTTTCGTCGATCACTGCGGTCGACATCTTCAGTGGTTCAGGTCCGAGCGGCGACAAGAGCGTAGAACTCTCCTTCGCGGATTTTTACTATCCATAATTGATTAGTTTCGTTATTTACAACAAGTTAAATATTTCGCTCTGCTTCAGTAGATGTATGCTTTATCGTCGATTTACGTTCCATAGCCTAGGCGTACGTATGCCAAAGCTCGTGACAATCAATGCATTCAACACTTGTGTTAATATGAAACCAGCCAAGTGTGTCTCGGTTTTGGGTAAGGTACAGTTGGTAAAATGTCAACAGAAGGATCTAAATTTTACTGCAGTCATGTTAAATCTTCAGTTGCTTTCATAACTTTATTTAACTACAGCACCGATAGATGGTTCTGCATAAAAACCTATTTTTTTGTTTAGTAATCAAGCGTTAAAATATGCTAATATTACGTCTAACCACGTCTAGATTTGGAAATGTCTCGAAATACCAACACGGGGTGGGATGGTTATATAATACAAAGCATATATGTATATATATTTCAGACATTTAGTTGTTATTAAACATACATATTATTGACATATCATGCAAAAACAAAGCAACCAGCAAAAAAATATTAAAATGATAATATGTAGTAAAAAAAATAATGAATGGCTTTTATGGTGTGCAAATAATATAAATATATAACTAAATTTAGAAAAATTTGGTATTGTATAAATACATATACATTTCGAATCTGTAAAAATGTAATCATAAACAATAAATTAGTGTTTAATTATTATGTATTGCCAATATTTCATAGTAATAATATGAGTTGAATATATCGATATAAGACATACAATATTGTTCAATTTACAAACATAAAGCTACACGTCATATAATCACATTTATCCCTTTTTCATTAGATGGTAAGGATTCAGAATAATAGAAGACTTCTTATTGCTCGCTTGGCTAGCTACTTCAACTTTGACCAGTCTGTCACCAAATTGATATGAGCCAATGAACATTCTAGATCAAATATGACTTTAGATATGACCACATCGTCGCTAACCAGCAGTAAAGATAGTAGTGAAAACAATACGACTAATATTTTTTTTTAATACCTCCAAAGCTAACATATTGTTGCTATCAACTATCGTTAGGGCAATATCCGAGGCATTTGAGTGGACTATAAAATATTTAGATGAAGGCCAGTCACTACACTACCCGCTAAATGGCATTATGCTAGTATAGTGGATTGGACCTTCCTTACCCCCAGAAAATTAACGTAAGGACCCCCTTACGTTACGATTATACTTCGAACAATCTGAAACGATTCTTTAGAATTTTTAAATAAAGAGTATTGTCCAAAAGTGGACGATGTTATCAATCGGTTTTATTGTTTTATGTTCGTTACTAATTTCGATTCATCATCATCATCATAATTTTAGCCACAAAACATCCACTGCTGGACATGCGTCTCCCCCAAATCTTTTTATGGTAGAAGATAGCCAGTACTCGCCGTGCTGGGCAGGCGGGTTAGCAAGCGCAGTATTTTGAATTTATCTGCAGAAGGCACTGCCGCCCACCTTCTGGTATATGATACCATGTACTTATCCTCCTCTCTATTTTGTTCGTTATATTCGTAATATTTGATTACATTCAATTACAATGTCTGTTCGCGCGTCCATTACAATGGTATGCAAGTTACCTTCGGGTGGATGGTCCCCGTTGGCGGGCAGCGGCGACATGTCTACGTCACAGTCCCGAACGCGCTCTTCCTCCATGCTCTCTGCCGCTCCTGGAATACAACAAACATCATATTGTTTATACATTATAGATCTATCGTTTCATCACTATTGTACTTTGATCAATAGCGATGTAGTTAAAGTTGGAGTCACCTAAGATAGAACTAGAATGTTGATTGGTTCAAAGGACAGCTTCTTGTTTGGTGCTGTGGTTTTAATAACGATGTCGATTTGAAGCTCGGACTGATGGTGGGGATCGAATCGGCGTCCGTCAGGTTCACACTTGCCCCGCCGGCTACCATCGCTTCAAATATATAGGTAACATGGTAAAATAAAAACGAGAAAGTGGCAATATCTCGTACACAATGCGGAACGACGAATACAGCCTATTACAACTACAACAGCCAAGAAAGAAATAAAAAGCGATTGACCAACTGGCCACAGACGCACCTCCAAGGTACAAAATCTTAGAGACCACATAAACCATGTACCCTAAGTTTGGATCCGATTCTGCCTCCTTACCGAGGTCTCCATTACTGTGCAGTTCGCAGTCCCCGTTATGTGCGGGCGCGCGGCTTGTATGGGATATCACTGACGTGGCCACGCCGTTGCTGCCCGCCCCCGCCCCCGCGCCTACACCCGCTGCCGCTCCAGTACCCGCGGCCACTCCCGCTGCCACCCCCGCTGCTGCTTTCTCACCGCAAGCCTGCAAAATAATTGATTACTCTAGAATATTTGGTAGGTATTGCGGCTCAAAACTACCTTATTAAATTATGACGAAATGTACCGTTTTCACTATAACACGCATCATCACTTTCATATATCATACTCCGCGGCGTACGGATTAAAAACGTTTCAATTTTATTTTCAGACCGGCAACGAAGGCGGAAGGATACGGTTCAATGTCAATGTATAAACGTGTATAAAATGTTTTTTTAATTTTCCTACAATTATGTTTGGGTGATAACCCACAATTTACAAATGATACATATGAGTACAACTCATATGATGTAGTGCTGTTTTTGTACATAAAAACAAATATTTTACCTACATACATTTTTGTCCATTTCATTGGCAAAGCGTACAAGCCTACAAAGTAATTTACTAACAAACCAAAAGACGAATTGACATAATCCCACTAACACCCAACAACACTTCAGCAAAAACGCCGTGTTCAGACCAAATGGCATGCACCGCAATTTGTTCTCCATTTGCGTCCATTGTAAACACA